>OX637311.1:10626096-13576096 GCA_951799385.1 Hyppa rectilinea
GGCCTAACAACCAATAATCGCTACGATCCAAAAACGGTAGTAATTACATTTGCATGACAGACTAGACCTACTGGTTGCGACACTTTTTTATATAAATAATAGAATTTAAGGGTAGTTAACTACAGGACATACTCTGCTATATATAACATAGTTAAAAAATTGCCTAGAAGGCCACCAATCAGTATGAACCTGCATTAACACCAGAAAAAACCTAACCATTACAGTTGTCAGACTCACAAACTTAACTTAACTTAAAGCTCGTTCATTATGAACGCTAGCCTAAAACTAACCAGCTGCGGAACCTATGTTGCAAGGCCCGACTTTAAACGTCCTGTAGGTCTAGTCTGTCATGCAAATGTAATTACCGTTTTTTGGATCGTAGCGTAAAAGCCATTTGCCATTAGTTGTTAGGCCTAACAATCGAGTGATATCACTTTGTTAGGCCTAACAACCAATAATCGCTACGATCCAAAAAACGGTAGTAATTACATTTGCATGACAGACTAGACCTACTGGTTGCGACACTTTTTTATATAAATAATAGAATTTAAGGGTAGTTACCTACAGGATATACTCTGCTATATATAACATAGTTAAAAAATTGCCTAGAAGGCCACCAATCAGTATGAACCTGCATTAACACCAGAAAAAACCTAACCATTACAGTTGACAGACTCACAAACTTAACTTAACTTAAAGCTCGTTAAAGGCTGTAAGTCATTCATTATCTGTTGAAAAATATTGATTTATCTTGCAGTAAACTTCTCCATTACAAATTATATGACAAACCGTTGGAAAACTTGATATATCGTCAATATCTATACATTTGAATTGAGTGTTCGGGACACTTTCAATAACAATATTATGGGCTTGAAGATGTTGATTAAAGCCTATATATTTTAGTGGTTTACAAAACAAAAATATACCTGTGACGAACTTGAGTATATAAATTATTTTATAAAATAGAATAACAGTATCTTCAACAATAGGGACAATGAAGCCTGGTTTAAATAACGTCCCGCAGTTTTTAACCCACTTTAATCGATAATTTTCTATACTAACACCATTCACTGTCAGAAGAGAACATTCAGTAGATAAAGGTTTATCATCAATACCACCACAGACAATTCTATTAACGAATCCTAGCTTCAAATAAATTCTTTGTGCAAATACTAATTGTTGTTTAATTAGTAAAGTTAATGGTAAGTTGCGCTTTGATGCAGTATTATGAGCTGTTTGTTTCAGTTGTTTGTGTTTTGCTTCGTACCGCATACACCAAATGTGTTTCAAAGGTCCTACGCATTGAATAATATGTGGATAGTGCACCATAAAATGATGTTTTGGTTTAAGGTTATCGGTAAAATAATGAAGATATTGCTCGTGGTGCTCTTGAATTATAGATTGTAAATATTTTATTGTTGAATAGTTGATCTCAGGCATCATTAAGACATCAATTATCGTTGATAAATTCAAAAATAAGCTCCAAATGCCATCATCTTCAGGAATAAGATCACCAATAAGAAATGGTAAAATGCTTACGAAACCTAACATTTCAGATGCACTCATCTTAAGTTTTTTATTTTTTAAATTTTTGTAAGTTATTTCAGTTACAATTTTATTTTGAAGTTCTAGGCCAGAATAATCAAATGATGACAAGCGATTGTTTAATGTGATTAGACTGAAATATTTAGAAATATCTATAAAATGTAATAACATGTTACAGATATCGTAATGACAAACTCCTTCCAATAAGTCATGCATTATATCAACAGCCATGTTTTCAGTGACATGAAATGAAGGTATTGTATTAAAAATGTTGTCACCTTCCGCGTATAAGCCAGTCATAGTAGAGTCATTTGAAAGCAAATCGGCAGTATAATTGTCTTTATCCCTTAAAATATCATGAGCTTTTTGCACAGCTTGCTTACACAAAATTGACTTGTGGTTTTTACAAAATCTACAATAATAGTTGCTGGAAAAAGATTGACTAAACCCTAACAGATAATTTAAGCCCAAGTTATCGCCTGTAATTAATCCAAGAACAAAAAATACTGTGTGCTTCTCATTTTCAATTACAATTTCAACACCATTTGTTTCTAAATTTGCAAGTTGACTGACAAGTGAATGAAATAATGAATCTTTACCGAATCCTTTCAATGAAGTATTAAATAATGTAACAACGAATATATTTTCTAATAACGCGTTGTATACGGAAGGAACTGTTGGAAAGCTAACGTATGTGGCTGCTATAGACTGTTTTCCAGCATGGCTACCTAAAGCATTACCTGTCTCAAAGTCATCAAAATACAAAAAGTATGGGATACATAATCCAATCATTTTAGAAATTTTCGATTTCCATAGAGTTCCTTGGATGAAATTGGAAATATTTCCATTAGTTTGAGATTTTAATACGTGCATATTTGCTAAAGTAGCTTCAAAGATGCCCGGAATTTCAAAAAAAGATTTGAACATAGCCCTTAATGAGATCATTGTACCGGTCACTGTTTTAGTTTGCATGGCGTTCAGAGAATGTTGTACGCATGGTCTCACAGATGAGTTTATAACAAATTGCGTTGGTTTTATGTAGTACTCAGTTGACTCAAAATATCTTAACAATTTAAATTCTGTATTTACGTTTTTAAATGGAGATGAACATGCGTCTAATACTGATTCAATAGCAGAACTACCTTGTGGAGTATTTGAGATACAATGTCGTATAGTATTTCCAATCACTTTGGTAATATTATCTGTAACTTCAAGTAAAATACTTTTTGCTGTAGCTCTATTTAAGTTTGGGTTGCTATAAAGAGATAAAGCAAAACCTGTTGCTGAATCTTGCAAATCTTTTAAACATCCATCTACAGAAAATGTGTTAGAAGAATTATTTATGGTTTCATCCATTGGCAATTGTTTTGAAAATTGTGAAATGCCACATTGTTTCAGCGATATATCACTTTGTGCTAAAGTACTACAAGCATTTTCCAGTTGAACATTGTTATTTTGTGACTGAGGCTTTTGAACGCAGTCGTAATTTAGTTGGTCTGCACCAACTAAATTACGACTGTGTTCTTGCAATAAGACCTCGCACTCACTATTATTTATTACGCTACCGTTCGGAGATTCTAATGATTTAACAAATTGTTCTTTGTGTATCAGAAGATGGCGTTTGAAGCTTTTTTCATTTTGAAATAATCTACGACATGTATGCTGTGCGCAATGATATTCTGACAAACCATTATGTATGTATGTAAAGTGGAGGAACAAACCTTTAATTGACTCTAAGTCACTAGCACAAACATAACAGCGATAATGCAATACCATTATTATAAACACGTTAATTACCTCAACATCACTTTAGGTCGGCGATCAACGAGCAAACGCTTGGAAATTTGACGTCTTGGGGCGTTGCAATTTTATAGAAATAGTGTTGAATGAACATCCACTGCTGTAGGCATTCGGAGGGGTATTGGACGTCAAATACCTGGAAGATCTTGAAACATATATCCACGGCCTGTAGAAGTGTTGACATGTGGTAGGTCACATCGTCGTAATTCACGTAAAATGCTTCCAATTCTTCTACTGACTGCCCGACGCAAACCACAATGGGTTGACAGGTCAACTTTTTTTCGAGATGGACTTCTCGCCGTTTGACCAGGACGTTTGTTATGTCAGTTTGTGTCTGAAAAGAAAAAAAAAACTATCAAACACAAAGACAGATGAATTTTGTAAACTAGGTAGGAACATTTTTTTTTATTTAATTATCCGTATCTACTTAATATTTTGTGTTCTCATTGAAGTTAATATTAAGTTGTTCTCTATGTTTAATAAGTACCTATGTATTTACAAAAAAAAATGTATCTATGTATAGTATATCAGTCATCTGGTTCACATAACACAAGCTCTGCGTACTTTGGGGCTAGATAGTGCTGGGTGAAAAAATTTGTCCAGTATTATTTATTTTATTATTATTCCATTTTACCTTAACATGCAGGACCAAATTGTCCCGGGCTTCCAAGATAGATGGTTTCGTAAATTTCTTTGATGAGGCTGCACGACCTCGTGCGACTGAAGGGACTAGTTTGCCGCACAGGAGAGACAGTATTATGAATACTTTGGTATCTGAAATGAAATTAATCTATGTAAAATAATACATTAATTACCTGATTACGGCAAAGCTAAAGGAGGGTTATGAGTTTAGCAGTCTATTTATGTATGTTTGTATGTACGAAAGTTCATCGTATCGATGAGGTATCGTTTGATGAGTCGTGCTTGTTAGCAAATATTTGACAAACAAATAGGGTGTCAAGTCAGCCATGGGTGTTTGAATTGTCATACAATCAATGCCAAAGTAAAATTACTTAGTACATTTACAAACTAACCTTCATTTGGATTTTTCTCGAAAACTACATTGTACTCTTTGAACGACTTAACGTCATTTTTGAAAATTGTGTATGCTTTTTCCATGAAGTTATCAAATTTTTCAAACAGAACGACTTCTTTATCCGGATAACGATATTCGAAGTCAATGTCAATCTAAAAAATATTATAAAAACATAGATGATGTTAGATTTAGGAACAAGAAAATAATAGAATATAGGCCCTATCAATATATAAATGCAAAAGTCTCGTCTCTTAGTAATAGATCTGAATGTAATTTACCAGTTTATATCCAAAGCTTTGTTTCAAAATAGGATATTTTTGTAATATTTCTTGCAGTTGTTTCGTTTTATCGTTATAGTCTTTCTCGACCCGGTACGCTCTTGTTGCCAGCCAGTTTTCACGCACCTGTTGGAACGGTTCTTTATGGTATTTTAGCCAGATGACCAGCTCTTCATTTTCTGAAACCAAAAAACAGAGGTATGATAAATAATTGCAAAGCGATGTGTAGGTATTTTAAATAAACATAATACCTATTATACTAAAGTATTACCGATGATCATGTTCTCTTCGACCTCAGAATCTTGTTTTTCATCATCATTATATTTGCGTTTCCTTGATATGACCCCCTCCTTTTTTAGGACGCGTCTTTGATTATTATACCTGTCCACTAGTTTTCCTCTGGCGGGAATCGTTTTTTTGTTTGTAACTATGGCCGGGATGTAGTAGGTTTCCTAGAAAAAAGGAATTTATGCAAGGATAGTGAACATGACTAATGGTATGAACTTGAATCAATTTTGTAAATTTACTACACACACTAGTATGTGTCAAATTATGACCATTTTTTGAAAGGAATCATAACTACGCTTCTACGACTACTGTATGACTTTAAAGATGAAAGATATAGGTATATAGGTAGGTACATATATAATATGACGGAGATACAGATATATATACATAGATAGGTACATAACGCTCACTTTTGTCACTAACTACGACGCACTACGATAACTACGCTTTCTACGACTACTGTATGACTTTAAAGATGAAAAATATATAATAGGTAGGTACATATTATATTAACGGAGATACACATCATAGATACCTACATAACGCTCACTATTGTCACTAACTAGGTACGTTGCACTACTATTATGTATTTATACTAGGTAGGTAGGTACTTGGTAAAGAATGTACTATAGGTATCATATAAATAGGCTGGTAGGTATATAAACCTTATGTTCTGTCGGAACAAAGCGAGTGATAGCCTCTGATAACACAATGAAGTCTTCTTTTTTCATGCACTGATATTTGTTAATATACCACTCCACAATGCTTTTTGTTAGATATGACCTGCTAGTCGCATCAAGCTTATCGCTTGATTTCAGACGGGCCAGAACCAGTTTTCCATAACTGTTCTCATTAAGAATGGTGGGTATATCTATACTCTAAAATAGAACAGTACAAAAAAAAGTAAGGAACATAAGGAAAACGTGTGTCAAATAAAATTTTTTTTAAAGTAGGCGGCGGCTATATGAACTTTATAATGAAAAATATTTCTTTTACAATTTTTGACATGTAAATTTGACATTATAATTATTATCCTATTTTGTATGTTCAAATTATTATTTAATTCATTGTAAAACATTGAAACATATTGTACATGCTTTAAAACAGACTTTGATCCCCGAGTTTGTTCCGCCATTTCTTCTCAGGGTAGTCAGATACGAAATGTCGACCCCATCTAGCTTAAGTTTAAAATGTGATGACGTGTAAAAGTGACACCTACATCCTATTTACTGAATAAACAATTTCATTTCATTTCAAATTATGAAGAATCCAAACTTACATTAAGTATTTGTTTTGGGTCAGCATTAGTTTTTACGCTACAGCATAAGCTACTACGACTAGAGCACGTTGTAGGGCTTGCAGGAGCAGAATTTGTGTCTTCCGATGCAGTTTCCTGTAAAATAATAAACCAAGTTAAAACTTTAGATTTTCTAGTTTGCTATCCGTGCGACTTAACTAGAGACTTCACGCTGTGACGTCAACAACAAAACTCAACAGAAATATTATCAAATGATTCAAAACTAGGTAGGTACTAATAAAAGATGTAACTACACTAATACTATCAGGCGAGTGCGGGGTGCGGGAGAGGGGTCGCATTCCAGCGGAGTCTCAAGTACGGGTTATACCTAGGTGATACACTCTCTATATAACTCGATACATTTGCTTCTATTAAGCATGCTTATTATAAGCATGCTTTTAAATAAGCTTGCTCAAAGCAAACCATTCAACACACATGCTCGATAGCACGGTCTGGAGATTCACGGATTCGACATTTCTCTATGTAAAAATGGAAAAACAAGTGGCCCTTACAACAGAATTGAATAAAATCATAATGTTAATTGGCATACAATGTGTTCAAAAACTCGAAATCGGCGCGTGTTCCTGCAGCGACGATCGGAATTCTGCTAACAAGCATGCTCTCAATAAGCAGACCTGTCCACACTTGCTTAAACCACGCCCCCCGCCACCCGCGCCGCAGGTAGCATGCTCAAAAATCGCACGCCTGTCGATTTTTAAGTATGCTCGAAATAAGCATGCTTATTTTGAGCAAGGTATGGACACACGTGCTTGTAAGCAGCAAATGCTGCTTTCGTGCTTAAAATAAGCATGTGTAACTGTACCTTTAGGCCTCACAACCACTCAACTTAGGAAGATACAAGTTAGGTACTCAAATAAGTAACAAGTTAACATTACTTTTGTGTTAAAATAACATTTTGTGACGTGTTTGATATACCTACTACATTTTGTTAGTGCTTCCAAAACCTATGGTAAACCTACCTAAATAAATAGATGATTAGATAATTAATCATAGTAATTACCTATAATTCACCAACAAGTGAGATTAAAATACCTAATAAAAATAAAAATAATAGAGATAGGTTTACTTACATGGGTTATTTTTTCCAGCTTCCCCACACCGACTCTGAATAATATTCTTTCTTTTATAAGCGGCACTAATTCTTTTAGATCGTTATCCTGTATTTCTGTAAGTAAATCTATAGTGATTTCATTATCTGAAAAACAAAACAAATAATATTACACAAATACGTAAGTTCCTTAGGTACCTACCTACCTACCATCTATCGTAGTTTCGGTACGCGATCCCGGTAGTTTACTATAAAAAATAACTAGGTTAGGTACCTTAGGCTACTACTAGGTACCATTCGTCTTTTATAGATGAATTAAACACAACAAAAATACGATAATATTCAAATTAAACGCCGAATAACTATAATACGGTACATAAAAAACACGCCATACTTTATTCTGTTAATAAAATCCGCACCTTATGTACCTATCGCGACGCTCCAACGGCTTTTCATGTTGGTTGAAATGACCATTTCGGCCGTTTTTTTGCGTAAGCCTCTAAGCGCTTTGACAGACAAGAGGTATACCTACCTACGTTGCTTCTACCACATATTCTAGGTGCAATCTACCTAAAATCTAGGTTAATTTAACTTATTACCTCTTGTTCGTATTAGGTACCTACCTACTCAGTGCTATTTTATGTACTGAGTACATAAACTGAGATAAATAAAATCTATGTTATGTTACTTACCTACTTGTAGATAAATTACTAATTTAGCTACAATTAGTAATTTCATCATGATCAGACTGTGTCGTTTCATACATTCTATGTAAGGTAGGTACTTACCACAAAATTTTTCAATTGTCTCTTCAGATAAACCCCATTCTCGGAGATATACTGGAACCAGAGATTTCTCAAAATCTTCCATATTTACGTAAGGTATCACTGAATCAACGGTACCTATCACTAAACTCACCTTTTACTTTGTTTGTTCTATTACATTAACCACTTTTAATTATTCAAATTACAGTCTAACGTCGAGTACCTACGTCGTATACGGGCAGCTATACTATTATACTCTTTGACGGGCAGAGTGCAACAGCTGTAACAGTGCACTGTGCAGACTAAAGTTGACTAAACAAACGCGCACTTGAATTTGAAATGAAGTGAACTAGGGATGGCGATCTGAGATCGATTAATCGAAGAATCGATTTTTCGAGCAGAAAATATCGATTTTTTAAATCAATATGAAGTACTGAATCGATTCACTGAATCGATGTATCACCCTTGAAAATCGACATTCGATTTTTTCTGTTTTGGTATAAACCATACAATTATTTGCATTTAGTTGAATGTGCCTGAATTATAAGAGTGCTGCCGGTTAAAGAGTTAACTACTCATAAACTCGCGAGATGGCTGTATGTTTAGTATCCTTTACTCGCCTCTCTTTAATAAAAAAGTTACGTTTGTAGTCTTTGACTTTATGTATCTATAATCTGTGACGATTGATATTGCATTATTCATTTGTTGTTGTCGTGAGCATTGGGAACTATAGTTCCCAGTTATAATTCCCAATGCTTAATATTTAAACTTTTAACTCTTACCTTATTTTTTACTTTTTTGCAATCAATAAAAACATTCAGTATATAAATAGTTTTTTTTTTATAGTTGATCTTATAGTTTGATACGGTAATAAAAATAATTGTTATTTTTGAATTCCCTGATTTTATTGATAAGATATCGTTGATTGCAATATTAATCTTGTTTTTAGTAAAATTGATACAAATTTACATTGTAAACGCAAACTTGAAAAAAAAGATCGATTTTTTAAGAATCGATTTTGTTGGCCTCGATTTTTTCGTGAATCGATTCATTAGACTACGATTCGAATCGATTTAAAAATCGATCTTTTTCGTAAAGAATCGCCATCCCTAAAGTAAACTAAAAGATGAACCGGCGGGCGCCGCGAAATTTCACCAACGGTACACATGTCATCCTGTTCTTGCGTGAGCAAGCAGGGCGGAGAGAGAGCGAGAGAGAACGCGTGTTCACTCCCCGCCACTGGCCGCGATAGGACCTAGTAACCTAACATTATGTTGATATTACCGAATTATTAGTTAAATTGACTGTTAGGCGATTATACATGAAAAAATATGTTAGCTTAACCCATTTTTTTGGTTGTAACAACAATTAGATTTCAACTTTTTTTAATGGGACTCGGGCATCTGTGAGTTGTAGACCTTTTTTTTTTTTTTTTTTAAGGCTGGGAAATCATCCAATGACTGCTCCCGCTCTGGGTGGAGCGGAAGGGAGTGTCAGACTCTTACTGACTAAAACCCATCCATGTTCCTTCCGTAGCCCTTTATGTTCCGGGGTAGCGGTCACCCTTTCGGACAATCCCGCTTACCCGGCAGGCTTGGCCCTGAGGGGCCCCTTCATATGCTGACATCTCTTTGAGGCGCGCGTGGAACATATACGCGCCGTACGGCACGGGTCTGGTGCTGATCGGACGGTGAGTCACCCATTACTCACCGTCCGCAGGCCCGCGCCTACGGTGGCCGGGAGTCGTCACGTGGCTCCCGACGCCCGGAGCGTCTCCCGCGGCGGCTGGGACGGGAGGACCTTTCTCTCTCCCATCCCGCCACCTCCTTCGCGAGCATAACTTTTTCGCAGAAGGAGGTGACTGCCTCCCACTCCCTCTCGCCCCGGACCATGGCTTGCACCAGGGCCGGGCGCGAGAGGGAGTTGTAGACCTTGCGAGTCTGTTTTTGCATAGGTAGGTAGGTACCTAGCTTAAAACTATACTTATACTTAGGTACTACTACTTACCTACCTAGGTATAAGTGGGTATTATTAGATATCAGCATTAGTAGGTAGGTAACCTAGGTAATTATTTTACTGCTATTCATAAAAACGTAACCTAGATAAGTAGGTACCTACCCACCTACCTAATGTGTGGAGCTTAGCTTTAAATGTGGATGCAAAACATGGGCGGACGATGATACAAATAAATAGATTGGGAGATTCTAGATTACCTACCTAGTAGGTAGATTACCATGATAAGCTAACAATTCGATTTATTGACGATCATTGGTAAAAGATGATTTTAAGTTAAGTTAACTTTGAAAAGTAGGTACCTCATTAATTTTTTGTAGGTTTATTGTGTTTTTAGGAAATATGGGATATTAGGTATACCAAATATTGACTGGTAGGATAGGTACCATCATAAAAATCAATATTTAACTACCTACTTACTTATAAGTTTGCTATTATCACTAATATGAAATGGCACAATGTTTTCGAGATCAAGAAGGCACAGGTAAACAGGAATTAGGAACATTAATTAAAAAAAGTAGTTGGGTACCTAGTAGGTACCTATTTATTCATCGATAACAGTGAATAAAATGCTCTTTTACTCACTGAGTGAATAAAGACTTTTTGAATTTGGAACAAGGATTAATTATGAACAAAAAATAAATAAAACGTGCCGGCACAAGAATGAATGAACTGAATTTCGAATATTGTTCTAATTTAAATCAGTATTTTAAATGACAACCGGGACCAAGGGCTATACGTACTTTCCGACGCACGGAGGAAACTCGGTATGTAATGAATTAGTGGTCACCCATCCACAGACCGACCTTGGCAAGCGTGGCTTAACCTTGAAGATTTACCCGATTGGCTGTTATTATTAACCCACGAGAAATTTAAATAATAGTATTTATATTTCTCGTGGGTTAATAATTCAGCTCCTGTTTATTTTCTCACAGTCAATGGTAAAAAGTAGAGTAGGTACACAACACGTGAAAAAAAAATTTATCTCGGTCCTTGTATCCCTCGCTCCGCTCAGGATTCTACTCTAGAAGCCCTTGCTACGCTCGTGATTCTACTCTAGAATCCTGCGCTGCTCTCGGGATCCAACTTCGTCCCTCGAATTAAATTCCCTTTTTATTCACTTGTTGTATAATCAAAAAAGGAGGAGGTTCTCAATTCGACTGTATTTTGTTTTTTTTTGTGTTTGTTACCTCAGAACTTTCGACTGGGTGAACCGATTTTGATGATTCTTTTTTTATTTGAAAGCTGGTGCTTCTCTTGTGGTCCCATTTTAATTTAGTGAAGATCTGATGCTGATCTTCGGAGATATACAATGGAACTCTTCGAAAATAGACGGCAAATCTGCCGTGATTGCTGCAATCGCTTGGATGTTTATTGTTTATACTACATCATGACGTAACATCACGCTTGTATGCTCTGAGAGGGTATGCAGATGTGTTCAATACACCCAGATTTCAACAGTTAGGTATGTTTAATTCCATTTATTGGGGATAAGCGTATCACCATGACATGTATTGTTTACAATTTAAAATAAATTCATTGCAAATATTTGTTTGGGAACAACTAAAAATGGAAAAATAAAAACTTCTTGCAAAAATAAAACCGACTTCAAAAAACACAACACATAAAAGTGAAAAATAACTTTAGCTTCAGAAGTCGGTGACCTTTGTTTTTTGTGTCACCGACTTCTGAAGCTAAAGTTAGTTAACTAATAAGTTTAGTTCTTTAGAATATTTCAAAATGGTTGAATCAATTTTGTATATTCGACTAAGTCCCCTTGCTAATTCAACTTTTGCAATATCGTTGATTCCAACATTATATAAGTTGTTTTAAATTTCTAGCAAAAGGTTAAAATATTTTTGTTATTTTGACTAAATGTATCTGTTGATTCTACTATGTAATGAAATGTTAGGTGTCGACAACTATTCACAATAGTTATTTCAACCAATTTGCTTTGTTGTTTAAAATATTTGCAAATAGTTGAATCAATTTTGTAAATTTAGCTACGTTCGCTTGTTGATTCAACTTTTGCAATATGGTTGAATTAAACATTACTAATTAGTTGTTTTAAATTTCTGGCAAAAGGTTAAAATATTTATGTTATCTTTACTAAATTTATCTGTTGATTCTACCATGTAATGAAATGTTAGGTGTTGACAACTATTCACAATAGTTATTTCAACCAATTTGCTTTGTTGTTTAAAATATTTGCAAATAGTTGGATCAATTTTGTAAATTTAGCTACGTTCGCTTGTTGATTCAACTTTTGCAATGTTGTTGATTTAAACATTATTTATTGGTTGTTTTAAATTTCTAGCCTAAGGTTAAAATATTTTTGTTATTTTGACTAAATGTATCTGTTGATTCTACTATGTAATGAAATGTTAGGTGTTGACAACTATTCACAATAGTTATTTTAACCAATTTGCTTTGTTGTTTAAAATATTTGCAAATGGTTGAATCAATTTTGTTAATTTAGCTACGTTCGCTCGCTGATTCAACTTTTGCAAAATTGTTGATTTAAACATTATTTATTGGTTGTTTTAAATTTCTGGCAAAAGGTTAAAATATTTATGTTATCTTTACTAAATTTATCTGTTGATTCTACCATGTAATGAAATGTTAGGTGTTGACAACTATTCACAATAGTTATTTCAACCAATTTGCTTTGTTGTTTAAAATATTTGCAAATAGTTGGATCAATTTTGTAAATTTAGCTACGTTCGCTTGTTGATTCAACTTTTGCAATGTTGTTGATTTAAACATTATTTATTGGTTGTTTTAAATTTCTAGCCTAAGGTTAAAATATTTTTGTTATTTTGACTAAATGTATCTGTTGATTCTACTATGTAATGAAATGTTAGGTGTTGACAACTATTCACAATAGTTATTTTAACCAATTTGCTTTGTTGTTTAAAATATTTGCAAATGGTTGAATCAATTTTGTTAATTTAGCTACGTTCGCTCGCTGATTCAACTTTTGCAAAATTGTTGATTTAAACATTATTTATTGGTTGTTTTAAATTTCTATCAAAAGGTTAAAATATTTTTGTTATTTTGACTAAATGTATCTGTTGATTCTACTATGTAATGAAATGTTAGGTGTTGACAACTATTCACAATAGTTATTTTAACCAATTTGCTTTGTTGTTTAAAATATTTGCAAATAGTTGAATCAATTTTGCAAATTTAGCTACGTTCGCTTGTTGATACAACTTTTGCAATATGGTTGATTTAAACATTATTTATTGGTTGTTTTAAATTTCTAGCAAAAGGTTAAAATATTTTTGTTATTTTGACTAAATGTATCTGTTGATTCTACTATGTAATGAAATGTTAGGTGTTGACAACTATTCACAATAGTTATTTTAACCAATTTGCTTTGTTGTTTAAAATATTTGCAAATAGTTGAATCAATTTTGTAAATTTAGCTATGTTCGCTTGTTGATACAACTTTTGCAATATAGTTGAATTAAACATTATTTATTGGTTGTTTTAAATTTCTAGCAAAAGGTTAAAATATTTCTGTTATCTTTACTAAATTTATCTGTTGATTCTACCATGTAATTAAATGTTAGGTGTTGACAACTATTCACAATAGTTATTTTAACCAATTTGCTTTGTTGTTTAAAATATTTGCAAATAGTTGAATCAATTTTGTAAATTTAGCTACGTTCACTTGTTGATACAACTTTTGCAATATGGTTGAATTAAACATTTTTAATTAGTTGTTTTAAATTTCTGGCAAAAGGTTAAATATTTTTGTTATTTTGACTAAATTTATCTGTTGATTCTAGTATTTTATTAAATGTAAGGTGTTGACAACTTTATTCATACTAGTTAATTAAACTAATCGTATAGTTGATGGGAACATTTGCAAATAGTTGAATCAATTTTGTAAATTTGACTAATTTCATTTGCTGATTCCACTTAACATTATGTTGACATTACCGAATTATTAGTTAAATTGACCGCTATGCGATTATACATGAAAAAATATGTTAGCTTAACCCATTTTTTTGGTTGTAACAACAATTAGATTTTAACTTTTTTTAATTTGTTATATTGAATGTAGTACTACGGTTGTCACAACGTAATTTATTGTTGACTCAACTGTTAAGGAATCAACATTCAGAAATTCAACTATTAGTTTTTTCAGTGTGGGCGGCCATTCCACAGCGTGATTTGGATGAACTCATTTTGAGTATGCCAAACCGATGTTCTTGTGTTGTTAGTGTTCGCGGTAGAAACACGGATTATTAATTGTTTAAGTTACCCAATAAAATTTTAAAGAAAACTGTTATTTCAGTCTTTTTTTCGAACTTTAATGTTAGTGGTTGAAATGTCAAAAATCCCTTTATTAGGAAAATGGCAAATTTCTTTATTAATGCAAAGGTGACTTGGTTTATCGTTACTGTGACAAACGAAAACACTTTATTTGATGAATCCTTAAAGAAAATTTAAATTAATATCAATCAAGAGAAAAGTTATTGCAAAAATATATGTTGATCCCTAGACACTTTTGATGTGTGTATTAGTGTGATTAGAAATTTTAAGTATGTCACAGTAAATGCTTACACACTCTAGGTATTAATAATTATGTCACTCTTTATTTCTTATGTATAGATTACATTACTAGCTTCTGCCCGCGACTTCGTACGCGGACCCTGTTGCTTATGCCAGCGACAACGGGATCGCCATTTATGTTATTTTTTATCATTTTTCCCATTTAAATCTTTTATCACACTGAGCTTTAGTTTTATTTCATTCCAACAACCACCAAAACATACAGTCCATTTGTCATCGTTTTCATTTTGGTAACCGCATTATTATATTCCCCACTTGTCTCTAGAGACCTAGAAGTCAATGCGTAGATACGGTTGGAACTCAAGCACAATTCTCTATCCGTGAACGTCTCCGACTCGCGAGACAATACATAACGTTCACGATCAGCGGTCAGTCGCACATCACGTGCCCCACTTGTTTCTAGAGACCTAGAAGTCGATGCGTAGATACGCTTGGAACTCAAGCGTAATTCTCTTTCCGTGAACGTCTCAGACTCGCGAGACAATACATGACGTTCACGATCAGCGGTCAGTCGCGCATCATATTCTTCACTGGTCTCTAGAGACCTAATGAATACGCTGAGAACGCAGACATGCTTCGCGACCCGAAGAGGTTTCCACGGAGCGAGTTGCAGCCTAATGTTCTCGAACAGCATCAATTCTCTCCTGACGCTCTTCGGTAGATTCTTGGGATCTTATGATCCTCATTCTTTTAGCTCTCTTGGAACATTGGGAAAGATTTGACCTCTTTCTAGGCATGGTCATAGTTTTATTGTGAAGATACCTGATCAACAAAAAACTAAATTAAAATGACTGCTCCCCTGCGTTACCGGGAAGGCTACCGTGTCTCGAAGATAAATGGAAAAGGAAATTAACCACTCAAACAACATAAGCCCGAAGGCATATTCATACGATAAAATAAAAAAATAAATAGGAGTTTTGGCCAGTAGAGTCAAATTTTCAATGATATACCATCGTCATCGAAAATCAGTCCTAAACTGTTACCGCCTTCACCGCGTGCAGGTACTCCCAGTTTATGTTATTTTATAATTACACAGTAAAATTAGTGATAGCTTTGATTTCCACATCAGATGTTTCTGATCTTCGATTTTTATAAGTCAACAGGGAATGCCCATCATATTGAACAACAAAGACGTCAAAGACGTCATTCCTATATGTGTTATGTTGTAGCTAGGCTCTTGGAGTTCCACAACAGGTGTTCCAGATCTTCGATTTTTATAAGTCAACAGAGAGTGCTCATCAGATTGAACAACTTGTGCTAAGACGATATTCCTATATGTGTTATGGTGTAGCTAGGCTCTTGGAGTTCCACAACAGGTGTTCCAGATCTTCAATTTTTATACGTCAACAGAGAGTGCTCATCAGGCTGAACAACTTTCGCTAAGACGTCATTCTTATAAGTGTTATGGTGTAGCTAGGCTCTTGGAGTTCCACAACAGGTGTTCCAGATCTTCGATTTCTATAAGTCAACAGGAAATGCCCATCAGACCGAACAACTTTTGCTAATACGTCATTCCTATATGTGTTATAGTGTAGCTAGGCTCTTGGAGTTCCACAACAGGTGTTCCAGATCTTCGATTTTTATAAGTCAACAGAGAGTGCTCATCAGATTGAACAACTTGTGCTAAGACGTTATTCCTATATGTGTTATGGTGTAGCTAGGCTCTTGGAGTTCCACAACAGGTGATCCAGATCTTCAATTTTTATACATCACCAGAGAGTGCTCATCAGGCTGAACAACTTTCGCTAAGACGTCATTCTTATATGTGTTATGGTGTAGCTAGGCTCTTGGAGTTCCACAACAGGTGTTCCAGATCTTCGATTTTTATAAGTCAACAGGAAATGCCCATCAGACCGAACAACTTTTGCTAAGACGTCATTCCTATATATGTTACAGTGTAGCTGGGCTCTTGGAGTTCCACATCAGGTGTTCCAGATCTTCAAATTTATTCTCTCAGCAGAAAATGCTAATCACGTGGAACAATTTTTGCTAGGGTATCATTTTTGTATCTCTTATAGTTTAGCTGGTCTGTTGCGGTTCTGCATCACGTGTTCAAGTTTCCAAGATAAATTATAGCCTATATGTTGCCCAGACTTAATACCTATACAACAAAAAAAAATCATTCCAATCCGTTCAGTAGTTCCGAAGATTAGCGTGTACAAACAAACAGACAAAATTTTTTTTTTGGATTCGTGCTCTATTACTGTTTCTAAACCCCCCTCAATTATTATTTTTTTAATATATTCAATGTACAGACACAGTTTTTTTACTGTTTTATTATATGTAATAGATGTTTTTTTTTGTCCGCCAGCTAGATAAAAGAAATACCTAATAATAGGCCCTATTTTTTATTTCTTTACGTAAACAAAAGATTACGTCAATATATTGAGTTTAAGTGTGGCATGATGTCACACGTTTGTAGATCTAAACTTAACTACTTGTGACGTAGCGAGCCCTACTCCCCAACTTTAATGCGTTTTATCTAAGTAATTTTTACTAATATGATAAAGGAAAAAAAAATATTTTTATAGTATCTGACTGAAGGACTCGATGTAATTTCTTTTTAAATCAGGCGTCATCCCTACTAGCGTTATTTTTTGGAATAATAATTATGTTATATTTACTGTCAGATGTGAACCTAACTTATACAATGTGGAGAAAATAATACGACCTTAAATGAAAATACTGACAATACTAATGAATAGGATTATTTTGGAACAATCAAATAAATCCTAACATGGAAATTTAAAAAGTGATTTTTTCAAACAAACTAAATAATATTGACGGGCCGACTACGGGGTTTGCCAATCTTTGACTAGCTATAGTGACTAAACTATTGTATATACCTATTTGATTGAATTTTCGTATGAATGTTCGCTGGGGACAGTGTCCATTAAAGTGTCCACTTTGTATAAAATGAATGAATAGTTATTTGTAAACCTTTTTTTAACATTAATTGTTTTGCGGTAATGAATTCCATAACCATTCCAAAACCCAAAAAGGTAATTTAGGTATATTTTAACTAAGTTATACATTTTCTCATAACGAAGTTTAGTCCGCCCCTTTTACGTTAGCCTTATAATCGTGATAAATATTTAGTGTGGTAATAAGCTTCGTAATTACTTATTAAGGTCAATATTAAGTCTTGGAAGTAGAATAGCTTCTGCTAAAAATATTTTTCTATTGTACCTGCTAGACACGAAAATATTTTTGTTGCTTCACGCCAATTTTTGGCCGAGGGTATTATAATATTCATAAATCCCTGGTCCAGACTAAGTCACGTTCAAGTAATTATAGTAGGTACAGTTTTAGCTACAAATTGTCAATTAGTAGAAATGTAGAATACATTAGTATTATTGGTAAGAAGAGTTTACGAAGACAACAAGAGGAGCCTGTGGCTAAGTAAAAACAGATCGATCGATTCGGTCAAGCTACGCTTGCCGCGGTTGGTCCGTAGACTCTCACTTACCAAGACTCCTCCGTGCCTCGGAAAGCACGTTAACTCGTAATTGGTGAAGTAGTGAGATAGCATAATTGCAGGAGCAGCTTATAATGATCCCAATGCTGGGGGACAGGCTTGCTCTCGGTGAGAGAGCCGGTTTGAGAGGGCCATTAGGCACCACGCGGGCCCAACGCTAGATGCCACGTGTCTTCGATTTTTTAAGGTTGGACGACTCCCGGCCACCGTAGGCGCGGGCCTGCGGGTGGTGAGTAATGGGTGACTCACCGTCCGATCAGCACCAGACCCGTGCTGTACGGCGCGTATATGTTCCACGCGCGCCTCAAAGAGATGTCGTCAGCATATGAAGGGGCCCCTCAGGGCCAAGCCTGCCGGGTAAGCGGGATTGTCCAAAAGGGTTACCGCTACCCCGGAACATAAAGGGCTACGGAAGGAACATGGATGGGTTTTAGTCAGTAAGAGTCTGACACTCCCTTCCGCTCCACCCAGAGCGGGAGCAGTCATTGGATGGTTTCCCAGCCTTAAAAAAAAAAAAAAAAGGTTGGACATGCCAGTTTCCTTACGATGTTTTCCTTTACCGTTTTGAGAGCAGTGATGGTGCGGACCGGTGATGAAATAATTAACACAAAGTAAAGCGTCTGTCCGGATTCGAAACTACGACCTACAACTCGTAAGTTGAAACCGTTACCACTGGGCCTCGGTACCAAGTAAGTAACAAGCAGTGAGATGCATTGCAGTATATATAATAGTATACTAATGTTGGCACGTAGTAATGTCTGCATGTGCTATTTACATTAACTGGAAGCAAGCTCGTTCCACAGCATAATATTTTCTTTAATTTCCCCGCCAACATGAAAACTATATTACCAGCATACTAACCGAAAAAGCATTAAAGCTAGACACACTTCCCAGAAACTGCATAATATATGTGTGCACTAACGACCAGACAGGCGCATTTAAGTTTTAAGTTCTTTAGCAATCAAGAAACGCTTGGAAGATTGTGAGGTTCCGCAGAACAAACAAGAGCTTGTGACGTCACCGCTGAATTAGGGGAGTTCGCTTTAATTATAATTATTAGTAAGCCGACGATGCGAAGTACATGCTGTTACTGACACTCATTTATTTATTACACGGAATTGTGTTTTGGATGTTGACGTATATTGTATTCAGTTAGTGAGGTTTAAACCCCTATTTTGTATTTATAAATCACACAGCAAATATATTGAAATAAGTCTTTGGAATTGGATAAAATGATTGGATTTTTGAGGTGCTATTAGTTTATTGAAGGCTTCGTCAGTAAACTATATCCTTTTTTTATCACAGTTCATTTTACTTAAATAATTATAAGTGCACTTTTGTTTGAACGATTTTTTTGTCAAACAAACTATCACATCGACATATAAGCATCATTATGTACTGTGAAGACCCGATAGGCCTTCACTTAGGGAGCTCTCAGTGGTAGAGCTCATGTAGTGTGTCATGGTGTAGGGATTTCAATTCTACAAATAGACATACACGGGGCAGCAGTTATTGAATATTATTACTTTTAATATAAAACGTATCAGTCATATTATCAGTCTGTTTAGTCGATTATTCATTTCTATTATAAAAACCTATCAAAATATTCTATTATGTTAAAAGTTCGAATACTGTCAGTTATTTTTCAACCGATCAGGTCTAGGTTCCCCATAAGGTTTCACCTAGGCTCTACAGTACACATCAAACTAAATTCACTTCCGGGCTTAGCTTAATCTGTCTATAATGTTTCCCTTGCTGGGTCATAGGTCTCCTCTCTGCAAGAGGAAGTGGGCCATAGTTCACCATGTAGACCAAGTGCGGCTGGTGGATATAACAAGTCTTCGTTTGTTTTTTGGTTCTAGGACATGTCGGTTTCCTCATGATGTTTTTCTTGGCACGTTTTTGAAAGCATTGGTATAATTTACACAATGTAAAGTGCTTGTCTGGGTTCAAAGTCACGATCTACAACTCGCAAGTGGCCGATACCATTCTGGTCACACTGGGCTAGCTCTGGGTTTAATTTCACCGAATCATTGCCATCTACAATACCTCTCCACGCATCACAAAGGTCATTCCAAACTGCAGCCTCCTTATAAATTCCTCAAAACAACATCTACAAACATCCCACAAACAGGTTAAGGAACAGACAAACAAACAATGGCTGTACCCACAATCAATGTCAAATCAAAGCCTTAGAAACTGAACTAACAATGAATCTGTGAACAGGGGGCGCAGTGCAGTATGCAAACGATCGAGAACTAGGTGATCGTCTCAACGGAAATCCTTGTAACTAGGTTGTAGTTCTGTGGATTTCCTGTTTTGAATTTGGTATTCTTTCTTTCTTCTTTATGTGCATGGCGTCTTGCAAGTCAACCTAGGAGGTTGTCGGATGCTTGACTAGGCTATCCTTAATTAATTAAAGTCTCCAGTCAGGGCATAAAACTTATCAAGTGAGCTAGAACTACACGCTAAGGGCAGACCCTTTTTATTTGAGTGTGGGAAATCATCATCAAATGGCCCCTTCCGCTCTGGATGGAGCGGGCGAGGCCTTACTGACTAAAAATCCATCCATGTTCCTTCCTTAGCCCTTTATGTTCCGGTAGCGGTAACCTTTTCGGAAAATACCGTTGAAACCTGTGGGATACTGGGGGAAGGCAGCAAAGGTCAGCCTGGATTGGATCAAAACAGGGTTTTTCATTCTGAGGGTTCACTTTTTTGTGTTTTACTAGCTGTGCCTAAGTTACCCAACTTTGAAATAGACGCCTGAAAGCATTTCTATAAATAGAAATAATAATAATATAATATCCTTGGACATTTCACACAACGCCATATAGTCCCAAGCTAAGCAACCTAATGCTTGTGTTATGGTAACGAGATGGCTGATAAACTACTTATATACATTTTTTTTGTTGGAAATACATACATATAGAAAAACACCCAGACCCGTAACAAATACTTGCAGGTCGTACAAATATTTGTTCCGTGCGGGAATCGAACCCGCGACATGCTGCGCAGCAGTCAATCGCTCAGCCGTGTGTTGAGCGTGTGTCACAACTGTCTTAGATACTACCTACGGGATTTATGAATACTCAGCAAAATTACTTTTTACAAGTTCATGATAAGGACCTACGTAGTGGGTTGGTACTTCAAATCGCTAACTTTTATCAAAACTTGAACATAATATTATTTTAACCAAGTAAGGGAATACCTCTTTTTGATTTGGACCATTTACTTATGTAAGCAATAAAATATTATAACCTAGACAATAGTAATGCCGGGTCAGCGGAATTGTCCGAAAGGGTTACCGCTACTCCGGAACATAATGAGCTAAGGTAGGAAAATGGATGGGTTTTAGTCAATAAGAGTCTGACACTCCGTTCCGCTCCACCCGAAACGGGAGGGGTTATTTGATGATTTCACACCCTCAAAAAAAAAGACTACTTAAATCCGGAATTGTTCACGAATTTTATTTTCCGCCGATAACACATTTCTCCTTAGGGAAAACGGTGTCAGTTACACCGAAGTTTAATTATAAACAGAAACTTTCCTTTAACCTAGACCAGTTCCAAACAACTGTTCAACAAAGCGTCTAATCTCTATCGCAACTTTAAATTAAGCAAGTCGCGAGTTAGCCTAAATATGTAATGCGGTGCCGTCTCGCCGAGTCCCTGAACACCTAAACGCAATCTGGAATTCATACGTGCATTCGTCTACTCCAGGAGTTCGTGCCTAAGTACTAACAGCCACACAGGTCGATCCATTAGGTTAAGCTACGCTTGCCGGGGTTGGTCCGTGGATGGGTGACCATCTTTACATAACGAGATTCTCCCGTGCCTCGGAAAGCACGTTAAGCCGTCGGTCCCGGCTGTCAATTGCACATCTTTGACAGTCGTTACGGATCGTCAGAAGCCCGAAAATCTGACAGCCAGTCTTACCAAGGGGTATCGTATTGCTCAGTTACTGGGTTGTGGAGATCAGATAGGCAGCTGAATACCAGTATTTTACATGGAGCAACCATGTAAAATACTGGTATTCAGCTGCATCCGGTTAGACTGGAAACCGACCTCAACATAGTTGGAAAAAGGCTAGGCAGATGATGATTCATCTACTGTGTCTTTGAAACTTTTACCTGTACCCCGCCTATGTTACACGAATGTCTCACAAATGTACACAAACTCGGTAGACACCGCGATCCTTAGCTGAAGTGCAGCTGGTGCCTTCGTGGCCATGAATATTAACACACATGAATATTCCTACTATGTTTGCGCATTTCTTGCATGATGACGTCTCGCTTGCAAGAAAACCTTGAGGCGACTGTTAATACTGGTTTTAATAAGTTAAAATGAACGAGCGCGGAATATCAAGCTCATATTATGGCGAACGTTTATGTGTTTGTATTAGTGAATCGACGTCGGTTTAACGGATTACGGTGAAATTAAACTAAGTAATAAAACATTCTATATTAACATACTGAGTAGGTTTTATGGTTAAAAATAATAAATCACAGCCGCACGAGTCGATCGATCAGGTTAAGCTACGATTGCCGCAGTTAGTCCGTCGATGGGTGACCATCTTAACATATTAAAAAATTCTTAATTCGCAACTGGTTACAAAACGCGGTGTTGAGAACGGCCGGAGGTAAGATCCCTCGCTGCCTCGGAAAGCACGTTAAGCAGTCGGTCTCGGCAGTCATTTGTGGATCTTTAACAACCTGACAGCCTGACAGCCGGTCTTTCCAAGAGGTATCATGTTACCCCGTAACTGGGTTGTAGAGTACAGTTAGGCAGCTCCATGAAAAAAACAGATATTCAGCTATATCCGGTTAGACTGGAAGCCAATCCCAACATAGGTGGGAAAATTCTAGGCAGACCATCAGTTCCTGGCATGTCTCCAGAAGCTTCTGGTTTTTATAAAGATACATAAACTCTAAGAATAATTTAACTTACTCGAAGATACTAGTTTAAAAGAAATAGTTTTATGTAAACCTGTAAAGTCGAGAAGTTCTTAAAGATATAAAACTAAGCTAGTTTCTTACACGCAGGTACTTTATAAAATTATGTAAAGTTCAGTATAAAATAATTCGCTACACGTAACCTAGATTCAGATAAGGAAATAAATAAAAAGAAATAATTTTCGGTTGGGACAGACTGGATGCAGAAGGCGATGGATCCTGGGAGATGACAATGCCTAGAGGCGGATTGCGACAATCTAATTTCAATTTTCGTCATACCTGTAGTTTGTATTTAAATTAAATCAGAATACTTACGGCAGGCCGCTACGAGGAGGTCGTGGCTAAGTAATAACAGCCACACGGATCGATCCATTAGGTTAAGCTACGCTTGCCGGGGTTTGTCCGTGAATGGGTGACCATCTTTACATACCGAGACTCCTCCGTGCCCCGGAAAGCACGTTAAGCCGTCGGTCCCGGCTGTCATTCGTGGATCTTTGACAGTTGTTACGGGTAGTCAGAAGCCCAAAAGTTTGACAACCAGTCTTATCAAGGGGTATCGTATTACCCAGTTACCGCCTGGATTGTGGAAGTCAGATAGGCAGTCGCTCCATGTAAAATACTGGTATTCAGCTGCATCCGGTTAGACTGGATGCCTACCTTAATATAGTTGGGAAAGGGCTAGGCAGATACCGTCCGCAGGCCACCGTAGGCGCGGGCCTGCGGACGGTGAGTAATGGGTGACTCACCGTCCGATCAGCACCAGACCCGTGCCGGACGGCGCGTATATGTTCCACGCGCGCCTCAAAGAGATGTCAGCATATGAAGGGGCCCCTCAGGGCCAAACCTGCCGGGTAAGCGGTAAGACACGGGGGAGTCTCAATATATTAAAAAATCCTAATCCCTACTGAATATTGTTTGATCACAAATAATAAGACCTAAGTTCTCTCAGCCATAAATATGTATCGTTTTAATAGGAAACTACAATAAATAGGTAAGTCTTCAAAGCCAAACACCGGATATTTCATATGTTGCCAGAGCAATAAATCCCTCTTTATGGGCAGTTAAACGGTTGTTATTCCACAAACATAAGCAAGGTTCTTATATAAAGCACAAATATAAGGTAAATAAGAATATTCTGTCAGCTTTGAGTAGCTTTTTATTTAATCTATCTGTCTTCAGGATTATTAGATTTATGACAACTTTACAGCTCTCTTGCACGACGTGCTGGGATCAATTCCAGAGTCCGGGCGGGAATTTAAGGTTTTTAATACATATTATGTACTTTCCAAGTTTTTTTGGAGATGACTGAAATCAGTGAAGGGAAGCATTGCAAGGTGACCAGGACTTATATCTATAATAATATAAAACAAAGGCGCTTCCCGCCGTCTGTCTCTCTGTACGTTTAGATCTTTTACATTAGGTAACGGATTTTAATGCAGTTTCAATAGATAGATTCGAAAGGAAGCTTTATACGTATTGGTTAGCTAGCTTTCGCCGGCAGCTTTACCCGCGTGATAGTATCTACATTGCACCCGTGCGAAGCCGGGGCTGGTAGCTGGTTTCATATAAATCTGAAAGCACCTATCTGCCTTACAAGCGTGATGATAAATGCTCATGCTTTCTATATATGAGAGGAGGTCTATGGCTTACAGTTAGGCAATAACTGCTGGGATTATTTTGCTTAGTATCTAGGTAAATGATAACTTCCTTGGTTATTCATACGTTGGCTGCTGCATTTCTAATTATTTCATGCCTTTATGCGTTTATTTTGATGCGTGATACACGCACTTATAGCCCGTCACATACTTGAGTATTTGAGCGATCCTCGGTGCGTGATCAAAAACGCATAATTCTTCAAATACCCTTGGGATACCTACGTTGAAATCATAAGAATGTACTGATTGCCCCATTGTTTCGTGTGATTGGTTCTGTTTGAACATCGAACAACAATCACGAGCATAAATACGCAATTACTTTCACACTAACGTAAGATTCGAAAACAATTATCGCCTAAAGTTTTGATTATTTTTATGGTGTAACAAACATAGAATGGACAAACGGAATCAAATAGATTGTCTTTTAAAGTGAAGGTACATACCAAATATACAGTATAACAATACATACACACAATTGGTGTAGTATCTTTATTGTGGGTGCATCATCTTCACATATAATTTTAGAATTCATGTTTACAAAACATTGTAAAACAATTTAGTTGAGTAACGGTGGTTCTTGCCCATTCTGCTCCATCTGTTTATCTGTCATTCTGTCTCCAGGGGTGTTCGAATGTTGACGTTCAAAAGTGCCTTTCTTGTGCCTATTTGAAATAAATGATTTGACTTGGACTTACACGATATACGAAAGAATTTGGCAGAAACGTCCCAGCTTTGATATGCTGGGTTCGTTTTTTGATCTGCTGATTGTTATTTCGCCTTTATCAATCCTTATTTCTCCTGACAAAGTATATGTATTCTGTTTTTATGTTTGTATATCTATGTTTGTATTTACTCTTGTATTTTATCATTGTTCTCTTGTTATCTATCCCCTATGTTGCACCTGCCTTGTTTTGTACCTGCAACACTCTAAGGCTAACTACTAGAAAATGCCCCAGGCATTACCGCCTGTGGGAGGCAGTCACCTCTTTCTGCAAAACAGTCATGCTCGCGAAGGAGGTGGCGGGATGGGAGAGAGAAAAGTCCTCCCGTCCCAGCCGCCGCGGGAGACGCCCCGGGCGTCGGGAGCCACGTGACGACTCCCGGCCACCGTAGGCGCGGGCCTGCGGGCCGTGACTAATGGGTAGCTCACCAGCCGATCAGGACCAGGCCTGTGCTGGACGACGCGTAAATGATCCACGCGCGCCTCAAAGAGATGTCAGCATAAGAAGGGGCCCGTTAGGGCCGAGCCTGCCTGGTAAGCGGAATTGTCCGAATGGGTTACCGCTACCCTGTTACATAAAGGGCTACGGAAGGAACATGGATGGGTTTTAGTCAGTAAGAGTCTGACACTCCCTTCCGCTCCACCCAGAGCGGAAGAAGTCATTGGGTGATTTCCCACCCTCAAAAAAAAAAGGCATTACCGCCTTCCGTCCGCTTTGCTATCGTATTTTTTTTCAATTCTAAGTGTAACGGACTCTTCTAAGTTAACTCAACATCGCATCGATACGTATCCAAATAAAACGATATCGTGAACTTTCAAAATGAGTTTCGATAATCTGCCACATTTCGCGGCTTATATTTTCAAAGTTTTTGTTGAAGTATTAAATTTTTATGTTTGAATACGGTTTATAAACTTTCACTGGATTAACACCCTTTATTAGTTCATCAATTTGAATTTTTAGTGATGTTTTAAAAACTTTTGAATGAACAGATATATTTTTTATAACTGACTTTATAAACCAGCGGCCGTAGCGATCGTTCTATAGTCCATTTTAAGCATTTTAAGCAAAAAAAAATACTTTTATACGTTATGGTACGGTCCCTGTACCATAACATAGAAAAGTAATTTTTTTTGGTTGGTGTCTAACCTGGTGTCAGAGTTTGTCAAGTCAGAAAGGAAAAAAAAATTAGGCACCTACACTACAAACGAAACCATTGTTTAAACTTCTAATACATAGAAGTCATTCATTTTTGGACGCATAGCTGTGTGAGAGTCTTATCCGTTTATCAGTCTTTGTACTTAGGATCTGCGCAGGCTACTCGGACGTTCGACCTCCGCCGTTCCTAAGCCTTTGTTCGGTTAGGCTCAGCCCCACCGTTCTTGGTACAGACTGCGAAGATATAAGGGCATTTGGATCTCTTGTAGAGCTCCCATGAATGCTGAAATACCGACCAGGACATTTGGATTTTTGGAATAGAAATAGGGTAGGTAGGGAAAGAAATTATTTGATGTGAGTAAGATACATAATGCGAGGCTCTCTGGGTCTACGTGAAGATTTTTTCGGAGGAGGCGAGTGGCTTGTGGCGCAATTGCAATCTCCGTTGTTTTAAGTCAAAATCAAAAGATAATTATGCAACAGCAAAGAAAGCAAGTTGATTTTTATCACTTCGTATAAGTTATAGGTTTTCTTTTGACCATGAATACAAAAATAGGAGTTCCTATGAGGACTTATTTTGAAAAGTTTAAGAATTAAAAGAATCCAGGATGCAAGTGTGAACGAAGCGAGTTTGGATGTTATACCATCCAATCTTTTAAGTTCATTTTGGGGCTGCCTTGGCGTTGCAGTGCGTCTGTTATGTTTGGTGAAGCATGTACAGATGAGTTTCAAGCCATCATGCGCAAGAAATCAAAGTCTTTGCTGCACCATCTACGAAGCAGCAGCAACAGCATTCTAATTGCTATTGCTACCCGTTTTGACCGTCCTTTCCTAATCAATTGACAACGACAGCCTTAGATATCGGATAAATTTAGGTAGGTACTAAGGTGAGCATTGTGGTGTGACCTTCGGACTGAGAAGTCTTAGGCCTCAAGTTTGAACCCACGGCACGCAACTCCGACTTTTCGGACTCATGTGCGTATTGTATAATTATTATCACTTGCCTAAAAATCATGAGGAAACAGGCATGTCTGAGAGATATTTCTCAACAGCTTAAAAACTCTGACACCAGGTTAGTCATTAACCACACGACAAAAAAAGAAGCAAGGTAGGTACTAAGAATACCTAATACAAATTGTCACTATCATTCTTGACATTTTATGATTTTCTGTTATTTCTTTTAATATGGTGGTGTAGGGTATATGGAGCTTTTGTCTGAAGTAAATGATTATTTATTTATTTTATTTATGGAGTGGGACACCAAGACGTAACGATTCAAACCAAGACATGTCCCGGTGTACCAGGATGTATGGCAGTCCTAGTCTATTGGGATGTTAATTTCTTAACGAAATAGAAATCCATGTAGCTGCGGACTTTGTTTTATATAAATATGTATTTAGATTAATGTTTGGTAACCTTGTTTTAAGTCTCACTTAAAATTAGAAGGGTTAAAAGCCTTGAATTCAATTCGTTTTACAATTTACGGATTAAAATCTTCAAGTGTTATGAACAAGTATTTATTTCAGTAATCACATTTAAAAATAACAGATTAACAATCGAAATAAAATGATTCGAGAACAACTTATCATTATCTGCCCAGCCTTTCTGGGTGCAAATACCAGTATTTTACATGAAGCGAGTACATATCTCCACAACCCAGTTAATGGATAATACGATACCTCTTGGTGAGACTGGTTGTCAGATTTTCGGGCTATAAATATCCACGAATGACGCTTTAATGTGCTTTCAGAGCACCCATCCACGGACCAACCACACAGTTAATACATATAGCTATAAGCCTCTTTATTAACTATCTTACTGAAAACTTTCTTCCCCGTAGATAAGATCTCACAATACCGTAAGTTTCCTCTCGAGGTAACCTTTCCAATATGGTAAACCTTTGTAAGGACTACTTACGACAGGAAATTGTATTTCATGATTTCACCAATGAATAGATATGATTGTTAAGGAGCTCCCTTTTATCCCAGTTATTGTATCTTCTCTTACAAATTCCCCGTTTTATCGAGCACTGCGCATTCAAAGAGAGAATAATCAAACAATACTACATAGAATTGAACTCGCCCAAGAGAAGGGACACTCACTAAATATTAATAAATAATGGAAAATATTTTATAGAGTGTCTTTGGTGCTAAAGGTAGAGTGTCAATGTCTCTCGATTTTATGTTTATTGAATTGAAAAACGACATCTTAATGTTTACGAATTCAAATATAATATTATATTATAGTTTTAATGCTGTACATGGATTAAATGGACTTAAAGACTTAGTGAAAAATTATAATTGTTCCATGCGCTCTTCAAAGAAGCATGAAGGAAGGGGCCTGTTAGGACCGAAGCCTGCCGGGTCAGTGCGATTGTCCGAAAAGGTTACCGCTACCCCGGAACATAAAGTGCTGAGGAAGGAATATGGATGGGTTTTAGTCAGTAAGAGTCTGTCACTCCCTTCCGCTCCACCCAGAGCGGGAGCGGTCGTTTAGTGAAAAATAACATAGCATTGGTATTTTGGTACTATTACTTGCAATGTAAACAACAGCAACAGGCAGTACTAAAACAACATCGAGGGTAACAACGACATATTATCGAAGGTAACTCAATGACTACCCAAGTAAAATTAATAAAATATTATTGGAATTTAAAGGAGACGGGCGAAAGTTCATAGAAAGTTGGGCTTGATGTTACAGTAACCATTACTGAATTATTTTATTTATACACTTATACCATTTAAAAAAAAAACTAAATTATTTACGGCTGCTCCGTGGGATAAAGAAAATATAGGATGATATTGGTTTGTACAAAACAAACTCTAAGCTAAGGTTAGACACCG
Organism: Hyppa rectilinea; assembly: GCA_951799385.1. Classification (NCBI taxonomy): domain Eukaryota; kingdom Metazoa; phylum Arthropoda; class Insecta; order Lepidoptera; family Noctuidae; genus Hyppa; species Hyppa rectilinea. The sequence goes on from OX637311.1 coordinate 10,655,578, forward strand.
TCCCTCACGTTATATTTTGAGAAAATAACTATTTGACTTTATTGTTAATTAGAATAAACCTGAATTTATTGTAGGACATTCATACATTGAAGATTCAGACGCCGTCCAACTAGATTCTAGAAGTTTGAGATAGCAGCAGAGGGAGTATGAATTAAAAACACTTTCAAATGCGTGGGTCGATCGTTAAAGCAATAACCGTCAGAATCCTTTATACGTAGCCAAAGTCGTTACAAGATCAATAAATAATAAGTATTACAGCAAACGAAAACACAACAGCAAATATCCACTAACTTACGGCCGCAAACTCAAAGATAACGTACGAAGGAAATGATTTGATTGACGTTTGAGTTTTTAACCTGACATTGACATGACTTCAGTTTTGTTGCCTGTATATTAAAACATTGACGATCGATTGTGAAATCGATTTTTCATCAATTTTATTTGTACGACTTTTATTAAAACGTTAAAGTGTCACGAGGAAAAAGCTTAATAAATATATGTGGTTTGTTTAAACTTATGTAATAAAGAATAAAAACGAAACACTTTTAAATTATTTTAGATAATTAGTTATTCCATTTTTGTAATAACACTCGATTGTAACATCGATTAACTTACCTATTTCATCTGGCAACATGAAAAAAGGAAGTAAGGGAAGTCAGTATTAATTTAATTTCTTATGCCATGATAAAACTGCTTAATATTTTATAATTGAGCACAAAAAAACTGAAACAAAATATTGATAAATATTTCATTTGTGTAACGTTAGGCCCAGATTCGCCCGTCTCCTTTATATGTTTTGGATCCACCGCTCAAACATCTTCTACCAAACAAATAAGAATTTTTAAAACCTACTCCTACCTCACTATTGGTTACTATTGACGAAATTATCGATGAGAATACAAAAAACCTCCTGCTTTTTGGAAGTCGGTTAAAATAAAAGATAACAATATTGGTTTCAACGTTAAAAAAATCGTACCAATAACGTAAATAAATAATTCCGAGAACACTTCCTTGTAGATACGTGATTTCTGTTTTCCTCCTCTAAAACATGATGTTTTTTCTCAATTTGGCAGGAGGTCCTGGCGCACTCGTGCCTCACAAATTCATAGCTTAAAATGTCCATATACATAATGTTAAAATATGTGAGTACTGTCGGCCACACAGAGGAACTATTAAAATGACGCCATTGGCTTAAAGCCAAATCGATTTGTAACTGCCGCACAAAAAGCAATAAAAATTGGACGTGCATACATGATAACGCCGGAAAAATAGCTGCATTCGTCATAGTACACTGCTTCCGTGATAGCATTGAAATATATTGTTGTCAAATGCCTTTATGTAAGAAATAAACTCGGGATTCGTTAATGGACTCCTATTTCTACATTTACAAATACTGAACTAGTTTGAAAAATCGGTGAAGGAAAACATTGTTAGGAAACCAGCATGTCTCAGAGATATTTCTCAACAGCTTGTAAAGCTAAGTCAGAGGCCCATGGGCAGCATAAAAGTCTGACACCAGGTTAGTCAGTAACCACACGAAAAGAAGAAGAAGTTTGAAAACAACGTAGAATCGTAAGTATTGGCGTTCAAAGACAATTAATGTGGGTGCCTAGGGTCCTTTGCTCAGCTCGTTCATTAATATCTCCGTCTGAACCGTAGACCTTGTAATATGAAGTAATAGAAGGCACCTTTCTTCATTACACCTCCTCATTTCCATCAAAATGAATTTGCTAATTTATTCCTTCAATGTGCGTGCCCGCACATAAACTACGTAACTTTTGTAGGCAATAACGAATTATTTCTTCGTTAAAATAAGTATAACATACGGGAACATACTTTTAACATAATTATTTGGAAGTTACATGACTCCTTACGCTACGGTAGGCCGCAATCGTGGGCGAAAAAACACACTAGATTATATTGAGTAATTTTGCTTCAATATCGTGTGAACTCTACGCTAAAATATGCATATACAACGTGGCGCTACAATGGTGCCATTAATTTAAAACACAGGTAGAGCTATTACGGTAGGGTTACCGCTACCCCGGAACATAAAGGGCTACGGAAGGAACATGGATGGGTTTTAGTCAGTAAGAGTCTGACACTCCCTTCCGCTCCACCCAGAGCGGGAGCAGTCATTGGATGATTTCCCAGCCTTAAAATAAAAAAAAAGGTAGAGCTATTGTCGATTAATCATATAAATGTTGATAGGTTAAAATAAATCGCTAATAGAAAAAAAATCAGGCAAACTAAATAATAAAATCAATTTGCCTACTTTTTGCAGATGTTTCATCCTAATAGTATTGCTTATTCGTTTTAATTTACTTGATGCGAATGTTATGATCCATGACCCCGGCAAATGACCGCTGCGCGACATTTTTTCAAGTACAGGTTGCTCTAAGATGCTATTTTCTAACATTAAAAAAAAATCCGTAAATAATAGAAATATAATGTCTTCATGAAACGAAAATATGAAAAAGTATATTTGTGTTAAATTAATGTCACCATTGTTGCGGCACGTTGTATGTACCACATAATACAATTCGCACAATAACTTTCATGCCGAATCAATACAATAAATCTCTTATATTAGACCTAGAAATATAGTATTAAAAGAATATTTGCACGCCGCAAACAAGATTAAGTCGACCGGAGGAATTGTGGGGGCAGGTACCCACGGAATACTTTCGGTGGCCTTGCCCTATGATGAATAGGGTAGGACGTGGTGTGGGTGCCAACTAACCTAGAATATAAAGTGAAGACTGGCCGCTACCTAGCTAATAAGGTAAACGGCTATTTCGCCACAAAAAGGCCGCACTTCATAATATGAACGCCGTTTTTTTTTCTTTTTCGTAATATTGTTTGTTTTATGGCTTTTGTGTAAGAAGGTGCTGGTTGGTTATGGTTAGTTTAATATTTTTTATTGGTTTAGTTAATAAGCGTAGATTCGTCCTAAAATCCTTTTTAGCTGACGTCCTCTACTCTCTTCTTTTTTTCGTGTGGTTAGTGTCTAACCTGGTATCAGAGTTTTTATGCTACCCATTTTTTTTTCTGGCTGGGATATCATCCATTGACTTCTCCCGCTCTGGGTGGAGCGGAAGGGAGTGTCAGACTCTTACTGACTAAAACTCATCCATGCTCCTTCCTTAGCCCTTTGTGTTCCTGGGTAGCGGTAAACCTTTCGGACAATCCCGCTTACCTTTATGCTACCCATGGGCCTCTGACTTAGTTTCATCTTCCTCTACGCATAATCTGCGTCTTGCCAGGCCTTGCTCAGGCACGTAACCTCAAACCACTTGGGGTGCTTCACCACAGGTACTCTGGACTACTGGTACTAGCACTCGGCTTATCTGTGGATCAATATGCGTGCTCAGTGTGGCACCATTCCCCTCTTGCCAAAGAAGTAGATGTTGCTCCAAACGAAATATGCCGAACGATTACAGGCTGTCTGAAACCGACTCTGACCAGCACACTATATTATACAATAAAAACTGTTTTCATTTATGAGTAATACACCCAACGAGTTCAACATTTGGTTTATGGATCTTTTACTTTAGAAAAAAACAGATATTTTGGTACAAAAGACGAGCTGTCATCATTTAAATTTGGAACAGAATTTTTTAAACCAATTTTTTTTTTAATGCTGGGAAATCATCCAATGACTTCTCCCGTTCTGGGTGGAGCCGAAGGGAGTGTCAGACTCTTACAGACTAAAACCCATCCATGTTCCTTCCGTAGCCCTTTATGTTCCGGGGTAGCGGTAACCCTTACGGACAAATGATTAACGACTTGCGATTGAAACTACTATGCTAACTACTAACAGACCAATGATGCAGCAAATAAAGTTGTTATTTCCAGCATTCAGGACTCGGAAAAGTAATAAGCGCAGCAGCCTAGAAAATTCTAATAAGACTTAGTTACAAATACTTTGTGCCGTTACAGAAAAAAAATAAAACGATGAAAGAAAATTAATCAGTTACGATTCTCTGAATTTTAATGTTACGAGTAAATTCTTTTTTTTATTCGACTTCAGTATTTCAATTCTGAGACCCTGGTACCTAACAAGTAATTTATTCTGCATCAATATGTATACATAAATATTTTAAACTAGCTGCTGCCGGTGGTTTCGCTCGCTAATTCTTTTTCTAAAATAGAAGTACTCCTCAGCCGGCTATCGGTAAGTAAAAGTCTCGTTAAAATCGGTCGCGCCGTTTGGGAGATTAGCCTTATAAACAGACAAAATTTTAAAAATAGTTTTATTTTATTAAAAATTCCATATATACCTACTTTCCTATGCATTTATTAAAAAGCTGTTATTTGTCATTAAAACAGACTTTTCAGTTTTATTTATTTGTATAGATGTAAAGTTTAAATACGCGATTCGTGTCTCTTTGTGTGACCGTGCTGTTGTTCTAAACTAGGCAATGGATTTTGATGAGATTTTCACCATTATTTAGAGAATTCATTTCGAAAGGTGCCTGTGGCTGCCACAAAAGAATTGTAGCCTCCAGCCAGGGCTTAATAAAACTAAAAACTACCGACACCAAACTTACAAACTAAGCGACTACACGGTAAGGGCACCCCCTGTGGGGTACGGACCTCGGCTTAGGGCGTCGCTAGGGGGGGACAGCAAGGGACAGCTGGATCGGGGGTATTTAAAGCTACTGGCTCAGCGGCAACGCGGGCTGGCTCGAGCAAGGGTCCGGGGGGATGGGAGTGGACAGGGTCGTCGTGATGGGCCTCGACGGCGAGGACGGAACGACGGAAATCTGTGTCTGGGCATCTTTCGGCTGAAATGATGATGATAAAGCTGTTCTTACATTACCTTAAAATGAGCAGCAAGTTGATATTACTACTCACATACCTGTAAGTATCCCTAAGTAAGTTTTGCAAAAGTATATGAAAAGGGCAGTGTGCATGAAAGATACATGACGCATTAAGGAAAATGCCTACTAGTAGAATGCTTGGGGCGAATTATAGCGAGCAAATATTCGTAGATACATAAGAAAGCACAAGTATTTTATTATTACCATTTTTCATTTAAAACCTTTTTTAATCAATCAAATACTTTTAGTTAGATGGTTAAAGTGAGAGAAATAACTTAACGTTACTTAGAAAGTTAAGTAACTATTCGAAAGACTTTCTGCGCACTCTGCTAAGAAATGTAATGAGATTGCAATGTAAACCAATTGCATTACAAATCTCTTTCAAGACTTTTAAGATTTTTAGATATGGTCTGATTCAAAACTGTCTGATGAAATGTAAACAAATGGATAAAAAACATATCTGTGGATGCTATCTTGTAGTGCCACGTATAAATTGAATACTTTCATTTAATTATTTGAAGCCTTAAAACCGGAAATTCTAATTTTAAATTACCTTTTACATGACAGTTCAGGTTAATTTAATAACTTTGATTTACGTCGACGATTTTCAGTCACAATTGAAAATGTTATACAAACAATAGTTTGTCAAAAAGGTTAAGATATAAATATGAAACCTTAGTACAGGCGAATGTATTACGAATTCCCAGCAGTGAGTGATGGCGCAAGAATTTAACCAGAAAGTAAACAGGGATTGTTTACACTTTCATCACAATTTTTTGGCACAGACATTATTTATTACAGTTATCTACGAGCAACCTCCCAAGATAAGAGTCCGCGAAAAACAAAACCACAATCAACCGCGGAAACCAGCCATAACAGACCTTAAAGAAGGCGGTAACATGAACATGCCTCAAACCGCTTAAAATAAAACAACACGCGAACGGCAATCAGTGGCTGAGATCGCAGCAAACATTAGAGGGTAAAACAACCGCTTCCCATTGTAAATGCGGCGAAGACAAAGGGTGGTTAGTTAACATTTTAATCTGGCGTTCAGGGAACACTGTAATGGCCTTGCCGCAAGTGATATATCGCGCTTGGCAGGATGCAAGCCGGCATTCTATTGCCCACTAGATGATCTATGGCCAGGTGCATGCCGCGTTATTTTGTATCTGTATTTTAAAATAGAGTTGGAATGATCCGAGATTTGTTGCCGTCAGTAGTTAAAGTGAAGTTGTGAAGTGGAGTTTGTTCGCGACTGTACAAAATCAGCGGGGTAACATTGACATCAGTAGTGCTATTCTGTATAAAATCTCACCGTAAAAACATAAGTGAAATGAGTATAAAGTGAGCTGTCAATATTATCAATTACTATTTTGTAAGAGCTGAGCTGAGTGTAATATTAGTCTGACAACACTGTTATAACTCATGCTACTTATTTATTAAGTTGTTTTCTTTAAAATATTTGTATGCTAGTCAATGGCGACACATGTAGAACATAACCCTAGTATTAACACCATTATTGTACAGAGGCCAGCACATTAAGTTACCACAATCTGTCAAATTTCTTTGATAGTATTTCAATTTTATTGCAAAGACATAAGGTTCATTTTTAATTGAGAAAATTTGACAGTTAGGGATAGCTTGATGTGCTGGCTGGCGTCTGTACCATCTTTAACACAAATAAAAATATTTTATTCTATTCTTTTCTAGCATTCAGTGGAATGACAGCTCACTTCACTTTTTACAGAATCGACCGACAATAATCTTCATCTATTTATAAGTCTATATTTAAAATTCAACGCCTTCTATTAATAACTTGGACCACTTACGTGATCTACATAAAACGTGATAGCGATAGTACAAAATAAACATAGTAGGTACCTATTGAATAATCAAAGTCAAACTAACCCGTAACTATAACAATAAGAACTAGAATTCAGACTTTAGTCGAGCTAAATTAGCTGGTACAGAACTTGCGAGGTCATTATATAAGCAGAAGTGGTAGGTACTATAGAAACGAAAACATTGATTGTAATTCAACAAGTTATAGGTGAATGAAAGTTGGAATAATCCGGCGTAATACAAACTAGTGATCGTGGTTCGTGCAGGTGGCGGGCTTGGTAATGGCTTCAGCGACTTGATGAATAGGCTCGAACGTGCGCCGAGTGCAAAATGCCTCATTCTATTGCCGTCGCCTCTAAAATATCGCCGAAATCGCCCGTTCAACATCAACTAATTCAATGTATAGATTTATCTACCTTCTCACTCCCTCTCTACGCCCCGTTACGTTTACAAATGCGTTTAATTTCGCTTAAGATTAAAGAATTTCTTATACTATTACAGCACGGATATTGTCAAGATGATATCGGGTTTTAAATCATGAAAAATATTTTTTTTATATATAATTTAGGCCTCGGCTTACAGACTCGTTGACTTGTTATAATAAGTTAATCTTAGTCCTAGCATGGTTTATAAATAATTCATTACCCACGCAAATAGAGCGTGGTTGTTTTTTTAAGTCTAAGCTGAAAATTCCTGTCATACTTTATTTACGACTTTTTTTACCTTCTGCAGAAATATGTACAGGAATAATAAACAGCAGAACATTTGGAACAGTCGATATTTTTTCGTAAGATAGCTATCACTGAGGTGAAATGTTATCGAGCTTAAAAAACTACAAAACGTCTTTGGCAAATTCTCACGAAGTCAAGATTTATTGAGAGGGCTTTGATTTATGGTTCAATCCACACATGGGCCCAAAAGGTTCAAAGACAAAAAGTAAAGTTTATTTTCGCCAAAAAAACAAAGAGATACCCATCATTGAGATCCGAGGGAGGTTTTTCCATCCACTCGACATTTTGCTTTGTTGCTTTGTTTACCTCATTCTTATGCGCATAACTAATTTATGAAAGTCATTGAATTAAGGGCTTATTTTATAATCCTGGAGATAAGCAGCCATTAAATTAATTTATAGGATCATTAAACTAACTAAAGCTAGCGCAAATGACGAGGCAATGTGTAGAATTGCAAGAAAGTTCTTTTAATTTAACTCCGCTAGTCTTAAACTCTATTATTTGATCAAGCTATACAGAAACCAACTTTACAAAGCGATAAATCAAAATATCACTTTTATCAAAGAAGCGAGTGTAACGTCATGAATCAATGTCATTTTCCATAACTGGATCCGGCCTTCGTAAAGAATGATTTCAGTTCAAAACTACTTCTTTCATCTTTAGTTAAACCTATTTCCGAACCACAAGTTTACTCGAAGTTTCGTTAAGTTCGGCGAGTCTCGAATCCGATCAAATCAATTCGAGATGGGAAAAATAGAGAAGATGCTGGGCACTCGACTTAACCTATTTTAACCTCCGAATAACTTTTCTAGTTGGTGAATTAATTGATATAATTCTGCTATCTTGTAATAATATTATTTTCTGCCCGCCACTGAGTCTGCACTTAAATAGGTAATTTTGGGGCGACTTTCTTGCTTGCAACTGCAACGTTACTGTGTAGACATTACCATTAGCGTTATTACAAGACTGTAGACAGGCAAAAACTAGAGAAATAAGTATGCCATTTCTGCTTCTGCTTTCTACTTGTATAAGTACATTTTATTTGTTTCTCACTAACCACAATGGCCGAGAATCATTTTGATAGTTGAAATTGCTTCACTAAAAACAGAGATGCCTAGTAATTCAATTGGAAGTTTGAAGATAGTAAGAAACTTATACAGAATATTATCAGTTCGGTTGCTCATGAAATCGGAAACACGGAGATTGGACTCGTAGTTCGGATATAAAATAAAGGGAAAATTCGTTTCCATACGACGGGATGGGACATTATTAAAACCCATTTCACGAAGAGAGCTCTCCCGTATTACAAAACGCGTGTCATCGGTCACCCACATTAGGGCCGTTCGACGTCCGTGATAGATACGTCGGTGTATCCAACGGGATAATAAAAAACCGCAGTGAGGAAACGGATCCACATTTTCTAGCTGTAGGACCTCGGTGGGAAGGAAAGAAACCATAAAACAATATAAATGGGACGTGAGCACCGCTTCTCGACTAACTTTAATCTGTCTACGTTGTAAATTTGCGAGAGTCGTATGTCCTAACAAATTTTTGCTGACCTAGCCTTTTAATGGAAGGTTCTCGGCGCTTGAACTGTTACTGTTGAGAATTCAAACATAGTCGGTTTAAATTAACATTTTTCGTCAAGGTTTATTGGAATGCTTGTATCGACGTGACTGACTTGTTGGACTAGTGGTTGCAAGTGCTACTGCTGAGCATGAGGTCCTGGGTTATATATATACCCTGAGTGCTATTGGGTTTTCTATCAAGAATATCTCAATAGCAGCCTGGAGTTGGCTCGCCCTTACATGGGACTTAAAAATGGCAGGTGAAGTTTGTGTGTACTATATATGCACATCTGCCCAACCCTTGGTGAAAACAAGGCGTGATGTAATGTTTTGTCAATGTAACATCACGCTCCATTGCTTTAACGGATTCATGTGCGTATTGTATAATTATCACTTGCTTAAAAATCGGTAAAGGAAAATATCGTGAGGAAACCAGCATTACTGAGAGATATTTCTCAACAGTCAACGTCAGAGGCCCATGGGCAGCAAACAAACTCTGACACTATGTTAGTCACTAACCACAAGAAAAAGAAAGAACGAAGTAGCAGTCTAAAAGGCAAGTTGAATTAACATTGATATTATTATAAAATATTAAAGTCAGGTTAGCAATCAACGAGGTTGAATTAGAACAAAATACCGACAGATTCAGCGTGACTTTCAAAGTAATTTATGTAAAGTTCTATACGACGGAGTGTGTCGGTACCAACATACCTGCCTACCTACCGAGCGAACGTCGCCCCCCAGCCCTCATTATTCAGTAGGCCTCTACTTTACTGCTGACTCCAGCTTCTAATTATTTCAGCATTCTTCGCGCTCTGTTCCTTTTGACAAATCTTTTGGAGGAGATTTGCTCCTGCGTAGCACCTCTAAAACAACAGTAATAAAATAACTGAGCTCACAAATAAACCTGAGTAAGGCTTAAAGGTTATATTTTCAGGTCACATTCTGTACCTACGTTCGGGAAGAGTATATTGTTAAAAATGTCAAACTAAAAACAGGCTCCGAGCTTTATTTGCTTATAAAAAGTTAGTTAAAGTTTGTATATTAAATGTTAATGAAAAAATACTTCTCTTGCTCTAGTCTGGTGGCGACATAAAGGCTACATTTTTAAACCATAAATGTCGAGTAAAGTCATTCTTACTTAGTCACTATTGAGTTATATTTTTTATCTTCATTTGAGAATGAGTTTTTGTTATTATGCAGACGCAATGATATTTGCTTCTACGTTCGCGTGGAAGAATCACATACAATAACAGGTAGGTACAAACGCCAGCACATCAAGCTATCCCTAACTGTCAAATTTTCTCAATTAAAAATGAACCTTATGTCTTTGCAATAAAGTTGAAATACTATCAAAGAAATTTGACAGATAGTGGTAACTTGATGAGCTGGCCTCTGTACATCCTATTAATGTTATAAACGAGAAAGTTTATGAGGATGTATAGTGGATGGATGTTTGTTACTCTGTCAAAAAACGACTCTAAATTGATTTGGACGATATTTGGCATATATATACACAAACATATTTATTTCTAAAATCAACTTATACATACTAAAATTAAAAGACTATCTAACTAACTATATATACAAATAAATAAAAAAAAAACAGCGATGCGGATGAGTACTTCGACGCCTATGTGTCCTTTTTGTCTTTTTTGCATATAGAATAGAATAGAATAGAATAGAATATTTTTATTTCAGACCGGAGTCCATAGGGTTAGTAACAATTTTAACTTAAATGCTAGTGTTTGATAGGTTACAGGCACATAGATATATACAATTAAATTTCGGCATGGAGCCGCATCCACCTCCGCAACATCGGGGAATCCCACCGATCTACGAACACACTGAGAATACTGTTGGAGCCGCCGCGAACACGAGACATCAGGGATGCACATCTTTTTCTAATAATAGCGGCAAAACCGTCAATATTATTATCTGCAAACATCCCTGACGCACTACATCGCCACGGCAGCCGCAGCAGCACTCTCAGTGCATTATTATATTGAACGCATATATATAGAGTTTATAATTATCATGGATTAACACGTAGGATACTTTTTATCACGGTAGTACTTTCCCGCGGGATAATTTCCGACATCACGCGGGCGAAGCTGCTGGCAGAAGCTTATCTAGCTAGTCACAACAAAGTTTTAAATTAAAAAGATTTGAAAAAGAACAACATAGTTTCGAAGTGACTTCTGAGTCACTTCGAAAGTGAGTAGTGAATGATCAATCCGTATCCGAATACATTCAATACAATAAGTATTTCTTACTTTGACCTTTAAAATCCTATTATAAAACTTAGTAGCAAGTCTTGTTGATTATTTTTGATTTAATTCTAATTCAGTCATTAAATTAACTGTGTGATTTTATATAAAGGTTTTATTAACATACATTAAAATACTGTACCTGCTATCAAAATGTGGATTGGTATTGTCCGAAATAAACATTTTGAATTTATTGAAACACTATGGGCCACGGGGTCCGTGTGCTCAACAAGTATTTCGGGATATCTCCTAGCGACTATTCGAATCTACTCGTGATCAGAGGTCTGGTCATTTTTAGGTCAATTAGAATCAGCAATGCCATACAGCGCGGCAATGTTGCCAGCCTCTTGAGCACATTTCCCACTGACAGCGATGAGGAAGAATTTTCGATGCTCAATGAGCTCTCCCCTTTTTTTCTCCTTTTATACTAGTACAGAGGCCAGCACATCAAGTTACCACAATCTGTCAAATTTCTTTGATAGTATTTCCACTTTATTGCAAAGACATAAGGTTCATTTTTAATTGAGAAAAATTGACAGTTAGGGATAGCTTGATGTGTTAGCGTCTGTACATACTGTATCTATTTTAGCTTTAGGTTGTAGATTTTATTTTAGATTTGTGTACATAAATTCAAATTAACTAGATTTTAACTTAATAATCAAGTAAAAAACAGTCTTGATCATTAAAGAAAATATGTTGGCATTTTTTTGGTCCAAGAATATTACTTTTCGCGGCAGATATTAACAGCCAAGTAATTTCATACAAAAAAAGAATATTTACAGGAAAACCCAAATTAAACTACAGGAAAATCTATCTTCTACCAAGGCCGTATCCGCCAAATTAAGTCGCATATTTATACAAAATTATACAGTGAAAAAATATAATGCAAATTCACTGAAGTTAATCAAAAGCGGAACGTGTGGAAAGTGAGCCGTCTTCATAATAATCGTTTGTCACCAGAATGGCAATAAAGCCCCGTAAGTCACCCCCACGCCTCCCAACTCGCCCCTCACCCCGCGCCCCTCGCCCCTCGCAGTCTTCACACCCTTTGCTTTTCACCGGATTTGTAAACCGATTGTTCCCAAAGTACCTACACAAATATTATATGGGGCTTCTGAACTAATACAGTCGGAAAATTTGCCTTTTGTCTCAAATGTAAAGGTAAACCAAACAGCTTACGTCGTTGATGTGAGACGTAATGAGCTATTGTTGTCTTATTTCCGTAGTTAAGTACCCACCATCTTTAAATAGTAATTAGGTAAACTGGTCCAAATCCTACCAAAATGGCCATATGTCACCAAAAACGTTGATATATAGGGTGAGCATACTATGTATAGCTACTAATCAACGTAAACAAAAAAGTGGGAAAATTACGAACTTTACTCTGATTTTGTTACATTTTCACACTCTAGAAAGAAGAAAGAAAATACGTTTATTTGCGGCAAACATGACGCAGTACAAAAACAAGCAATAAAAAAACAAGTTGTGGGTAAATATGCGTCATATCCGCGCAAAACGGCCTTCGCTCAGCATAATGCTTCGACTCTATGCGAGACGGAGCCACAGCGCTGATTTTCAACGATAGCTGGTGGTGACGTAATGACGTCAAACCGGTGCAGCATGTGTTAAAAAAAATACCCTAGAATTTAACTAAACAAAAATTATTTGCCTACGAAGATTTACATTTCGGGCAACGACTGACGTACTCTCTATTTGTAACGAGTGAATTACTTGAACTTACCGAACCGAACTTCAATAGAGACCAGCCTTCGGCACGGGAGATATTACACTTCAAAAGCGTGTGCGCAGACACAGGTGCACCCCACTCTTCCGTCACTCTCATACTACGATGGGACGACAATCCGACATGACCTGAGAGAGATGGCAGACCCAATGGCTTAACGTGCTTTCCGAGGCACGGAGGTATAACACCGCCAACTTTGAACCTCCGGGCTGTTACTATGAAATTCGTAATGGAAAACCCCAATAACACATACTATTATGATTATGAACTACACAGATACTGTATACATAATGATTAGTACCTATGTATAATGATTGCCATCCTCATTGTAATCTTAAGTTAATGGTTTGGGGTTCCTGCATGTGCGCGTAAACTACCCATTATGCTGATTAAATAGCCTTAAGTTATTAAGGGACACATTGCACAGAAGTTCACAATTCAACAGAAAGAATAAAATAAATGCCTCACCTTATTCTTGCTCTAAATTAAATGAAAATCTTGTGATTAGATTAAATGGAACTTAGTAACAGTCATGAAAAGTTTCGTCGCATATTTTACTCTCTTTTTTAATTTTGACGGCAACTGGAATTGATCTGTTTCACTAAATATTCAGATTAGCTTAATTAGATTAACAAAAAACTTCGCCAAGAATTCAACGACTTTCTATCTCGGAACAATCTTCGAAGGCTTCCAATATTGAGATAGACAAGTTCTCAAACTAAACCTATTAAATGGTAATAGATTTTATGATATTATATTGAATATGTCTCTTATGAATACTAGGTACTAAATTAAATGACTGACTAACTACATAAATACACAAATAAATACAAAAACTTTAGGCATCGTTGTCATCTGGAAACGTGGCCAGAAGACTGGCAGCATTGCCACGTTAAATGAAAATGAAAAAACAAATGAACGAACCAACTCTCGGGTCACGTGAAGTGACGTCCATTCCGTCCGTCTAGGAATATTTGCAATAACACTTGATGTCGTCATGTATTCAAGGCAAAAACAATTCTACTCAGCGTTATATTAAATCATTCTGATCTACACTCGAGAGCAATGAATCCGGGTCACTTAAAGAATGTTAAAAATCTCGGAAACTAAAAATGATAGGTTAATGCAATAAATTGTATTTAATAGACAATGTAATACTCCTTAAATGAAAGTAAAAAAAATATGAGTCACCATACATTTTATTAACACAAAATTACTTAAAGAAAAAACTGCTGATCTCTCCTTAAAACAAAAATAGGAAACATGAAATTTTTGAACTTTATTTTTTTGAATTTTAATACTTCGTATTGCCTCCTCGTGCTTCCATTACTGCGTTTACGCAGTAAACATTGGCATGCTGTACACCAAGTTCCTTATACGATTTTGGGGAATATTCTCCCATTCCTCTGTGAGAGCAATTTTGAGCTCACGAAGCGTGATTGGGGGAGGGTTTCGTTGTTTTACGCATCTGCCTAGCTCGTCCCAAGCATGCTCGATCGGGTTGATATCCGGGCTGCGCGCTGGCCACTCCATACGAGTAATGTTCATCTCTTGAAGGTAGTCATTCACAATCCTACCTGTATGAGGTCGGGCATTGTCATGCATAAATATAGCATCCTCACCTAAATTGACCATAAATGGACCAACGTGATCATTGAGGATTTCTTCCACATATCTTACGCTAGTTAAAGAGCCGTTTTCTATGATCACCAGCTCTGTGCGACTTTCAGAAGAAATTCCGGCCCACACAAGTACAGACCCACCACCGTAGGCTACTTTTTCTTCGATGCATGCTTGCTTGAATCTTTCCCCTGGTCTTCGATACACTCTGTGTCTTCCATCGTGCTTGTAGAGCATAAATTTTGATTCGTCGGAGAACATAACTTTTGACCAATCTTCAATACTCCAATTTACGTGGCCCTGGGCATATCTTAGTCTTGAAATACGATGCCCACGCTCCAGTTTAGGGCCGTTTGCAGGTCTAAGGGGTTTTAAGTTCAGCAAGCCGACGTCTTACTGTCCATGCACTTGGGTTACTTCCTCCGAGGCGTCGAAACTGATTTGTGAGTTCAGTTCCTGTGAGAAAGCGATTTCGAAGCATGGTGTTCACCAAGTATCGGTCTTCTCGTGCTGTGGTACACCTGGTTCTGCCCGTTCCTGGTCTGCGTAGGTTAGAACCAGTTTCTTCGTAACGTCGGAGAACTCTTTGTACTGTTGACACACCGACAGTCCTGGCTGTATCGCGCTGACTCCGGTCGGTTTCCAGCATTGTAAGTATTCTGGTGCATTCTTCAGGCGTAAGCGACATAATTTCAGCTTGAATAATGAATTTAGAGCACTATCAACATGGTTTATGTACCCACATAAATGACAGATTACAAACAAAAGCAAAACCAAATGCTGTAATTTCGTAGTTCCATCTTCGAAAGTGGCCCTTTTTCAAATTTGATTTTTTTATGATATAACTTTACAAAAACTAAGAAGTTTTAATACCTTCATTTAAGGAGTATTACATTGTCTATTAAATACAATTTATTGCATTAACCTAGCATTTTTAGTTTCCGAGATTTTTAGGATTCTTTAAGTGACCCGGATTCATTGCTCTCGAGTGTATTTGATCAACGTTCACGAGATAGTTAAGTTTTCAGGGATTAATTGTGATTTATTATTTTTTATTTGAATAACATGATGCTTACGTATTTTAATTCTATTTGATTTGAATGTTTGAGTATTATTTTCAATTCATTTATTGTAATGGATTTTGTCTGAAATACAAGTGAATTAATTAATTTGAATTTTTGAACTGTTGATAGTAAATAACTGTTGCGTGTGAGTGTTAATACATGTGAGGCAAGTCTAAACGCAAGCTCAATATAAAGCTAGTAAAGGTAAATATACTTAGTTTTTTTTTTATCTGGATGTACTTTTGCGAAATGAAAAATGTTTAAACTAACTATCAGATTTTACTACGCATAACTAATATCTAAAATCAGTATACTTACAAGCCGCCAACCTAAATGATTGAGCTCAATTGGATGTCAATATCACGTACTGTGGTCAAAACCATCCTACATAGTTCACAAAGTACTTGATCGACTGATGGTACCACGACATGTCGCCGCGTGTACCGAATCGTAGTTTTTGTTAAACTTTCGATAGATTCTACATTAACTTCGGGCTCGTTTTAATTTCACGGTTGAGAGCACTGATTTATTCGAATGTCCCGAAAAGCTAAACTTTGCCAACTTTTGATCAGTGATCATGGCGTGTGATTTATCCTAGCAGCAGATATATATTCACCGGCGTTTCAAGCTCGCCCACCAACCTCAGCAAAAAATGACACTATTATGAGTTATGCGAAAATTGTTCAGCGAAATTCTGCAGTCATAGCAAATGCTGGTATTTTATGAAAAATCTTTTTGAAACAAAACTGCGAGAGCGCAAGTAATGAACATTTTACAACAAATGGGTGTTTATTTTAAAAATAGGAGTAAGTAGTTCAAAGTGGACAGTAATAAATGGGTAGGTAAAATATAAGTACCTACAAAGAGGTCGAATAAAAGTGGGTTACCTATCTGAACAAAAAACATAGAACGGAGAAAAACATAGTGTTAGTGTCGACGAGCGCCGGGACAGGGTCCAGTGTCCGCCGGACGCCACGGTCAGGCCCATGATTAATTACCCAAGAGATTTATGACACGGGAAACCGATTATTCGTGTCGATAACAATACACAGAACCCTTCGTATATATAGCTAGAGACAGAAAATAGTTTCTCTCAAACCAGATAACATTGTTATAGATTTTCATAGACGCCATCCAAGTATCTCAGACCTACAAATCATTTTTATATCACAAGAATATTAAACGTAAAAGTTATAGAAAATTATTGGTGGAACGTTTCTAATATATTAAGCGTATAGAGATCAGCTGTAAATTACTATTACACGATTAAAACTCGAAAATATTCAATTCTCTTTATTTTCAAATCACAAAATTCTGTCGATCATAATCATTCATATTCATCGCGTTTTGTAACTCACTCGTGAATATTGACAAACACAAAAACGAATTCCATTAAATTTAAACTTTAAATCATCTTGATAACAATCGATTTTATGAAATTCTTTGGGGAGGAGGAGATAAATGAAATTTGTTACAAAAGTTCCATTGGATAGCTCTCGGTTGCGATATTAAATTTATGCCATCAAGTGGCATTCAGAGAATGGGCATTTAACTTAGATTTTCAATCGTGGAATTCAATAACGGTTAAAAGTCTAAGCACCCCCTATCCTAACTGGATTTTAGTGCATATTGTGCACCATTGTTAGACCAACGTTCAAAATAATAGGTGATCGTACTAGATCTTGTTAAAATGTTTAGTAACTGCATATAATATCATTCCATAGTCTCTCTTACCTTGTTAAAATAATGTTTCTAGGTGTTTCACCTTATGCAAAGTATATACAGAGGCCAGTACTTCAAGCTACTCCAATCTGACTTCTTCTTTTCGTGTGGTTAGTAACTAACCTGGTGTCAGAGTTTTAATGCTGCCCATGGGCCTCTGACTTAGCATCACATGCTGTTGAGAAATATCTCTCGGGCATGCCGGTTTCCTCACAATGTTTTCCTTCACCGATTTTAAGCAAGTGATAATTTTATTATACAATACGCACAATGAATCCGAAAAATCAGAGGAGCGTGCCTTGGGTTCGAACTCGAGACCTATGACTTGGCAGTCCGATGTTCACACCACTAGGCTATCACTGCTGTTACTGTGTTTCCAATCTGACAAATTTCTTTGTTAGATTTTCAACTTTGTTACAAAAGAATAAGGTTCATGTTTAATTGGGAATATTTGACAGTTTGGGAAAACTTCATGTGCTGGGCTCTCTACTTTTCCAACTACAGAACATTGTTTCTCTTTATCTCTCTATGTTAAATAGTCACAAAACTTGAAACTAATCTTGCAAAAATTTTGAATGTATAAGTCTATACATGTAAAACCGAAAATAACTTTAAAATGGACATCAATTTCCCAATACGAACGAATAAATCATTTTTTAATACAGAAAATGGAAATAGGTAAGCTTATTAGGGTTGTCAATAGCGTCCAATGGGATTAACAAAAACCGATCAGTGGTCCGAATCGAACCACTGATCGATTTTTGAAAAACCGGTGCGGTTCCTGAACTATATCGCGTCGGTAATTCGTGGTTAGAACCCCTGTTTTATGAGCACAGATTTTCGACATGTCTCCTTTTATGCTCCGTAAAACTTTTATCCGTCCTTTATGTAGCTACGGATTCCGGCCTTTGTAACTCGTACGTATTATGTACGTTTTTATATCTAACAAAAGATATTCATAAGATCGCCCAAGTTTCAGGCAGTCTGGTGATCGTTTTCAATAACACCAAATTCTAGTGAACAGCTGTAATTCTTTTTTATGGTTATGCATCTGTTTATACGGATTTTTGTCATAGAGAAACATGTTGGGTGTTTAGGAAAATATTTTATAGTTTTTGGAATGAAGACTAAGTTAGCAGACAAAATAGCTCCATGGAAACTATACAGTGATTAGGTACATACGGTGTTACGATATAGTAGGTACAAATAATACTTTTTTTTTTTTTTTTTTTTTTTTTTTATTTAGCCTACACTGTCCCACTGCTGAGCAAAGGCCTCCCCCAAATCCTTCCAGACATCTTTCTCTTGAGCCACCTCGATCCATCCCTTGTGGTATGCGTCTAGGTCGTCTCGCCACCTCTTCCTGGGCCGGCCTCGACGGCGCCGTCCATCCTCAGGCACCCACCTTGTAGCGACTATTGCCCAGCGGTCACTCTGCATGCGGCTAACGTGACCCGCCCAATCCCATTTTAGCTTGGCAGCCTTTTTGCTAACGTCAACGATCCCAGTTTTGGAGCGTAGCGTGGCATTTCGTATTCGGTCAGTTCGTTTAATGCCCAAAACGATTATTAACGAATTATTTTTTTATTTTTGTTATTTATGGCTTTTACGCAGCGTATTCCAGTCCCATCGTATCCTAAAGAATTGTACTTTCACAAGACGTGGGCCACGAATTTGAACAAACCCAATGCATCGTCGACATTTGGTTGGGATTTAATTGTATGAAACATACCTACATCAGTTCTGTTCAAATTCAGGGACCCTATTGATAAGGAATGCTTGTAAAGCCAGTTCTCACTAGGGGTTTTTTGTTTTGACCGATAGTTTGACCGTTCAGGAAATCAATATGGAGCAATAGAATCATTAAATCAAAGTATAGAATAGAATAGAATAGAATAGAATATTTTTATTTGCGTTGAAACATGGTACAATAATGGTGTTAATAATAAGGTTATGTTCTACATGTCTCGCCAGTGACTGGCATACAAATATTTTACAGAAAACAACCTATTAATTACGTAGCATTAATTATAACAGTGTTGTCAGACCAATATTACACAACTCTTACACAATGGTAATTTAAATGTGTTACAATTTATTTCTATAACTAGTTTATTAGTAACAATATTTGTCACTTACTTTTTTATCAAAAAAATCCTTTAAACTATAAAAAGTATTATCTATAAGCCATTCGTGAAGTTTAGATTTAAAATATTTTAGAGGCAGTTCTCTGATTTGTTTGGGTATATTGTTAAAATTTTTTACTGCTGTGATGAAACAATTTTTATGGCACAATGTACTTTGGTGTGTGGGCATTCTTAATCGTGTTGGGTCTCTACGAGTATATTTAGAATTTATGTCACATGTAATAAAAAATTTTGAATGTTCTCTAACAAAAACACTAGCTTGCATTATATAAATTCCTGTTAATGTTAGCAATTTAAATTTTTTAAAGATAGGTCTGCACGATGTTTCGGGACTTATACCAAATTGGTCAACTAAAAGTTGCTAGTGCGCGCTGGTTCTTATTTTAAACTCGAATAACCAGATATAAACCCAGCCAAGTGCGAGAGCTTTGCCTCTCATCCCGTGGCCAACAAAGCAAGATCCTTTCTCTATTAAAATGCTTTGTACCAAGTGGTGTAAAATCAACAACTAGAGGCAGGAGTCCGACCTCGGCGTCCTGTGGTAAAGGGGTTTAAATGTAGGTATTTTATACAATTCATGCGTTTTCTGAAGTACGACGGCCACTCTCGCGCGGAAGAGTCAGACTCTTACTGACTAAAACTCATCCATGTTCCTTCCTTAGGCCTTTATGTTCCGGAGTAGCGGTAACCCTTTCGGACAATCCCGCTGATCCGGCAGGCTTCAGTCCTAATGGGCCCCTTCTCTAATGCTGACATCTCTTTACCAGAACACATACGCGCCGTCCGGCCCTGGTACTGATCGGACGGTGAGCTACCCATTACTCACCGTCCGCAGGCCCACGCCTACGGTGGCCGGGAGACGTTACAGGGCTCCCGACGCCCGGAGCGTCTCCTGCGGCGGCTGGTACGTGAGGTCCTGACCCTCAGCCATCCCACCACCTCCTTTGCTAGCATAACTGCTTCGCAAAAGGAGTGATTGCCTCCCACTACCTCTAGTTCCAAACCATGACTTACAACAGGGCCGGACGTGAGAGGTCGCCGCCGCCACCAGTCGCTTCTACAAGGACACGGCGTTCCGCCTAAACGAGGCAGATCTCCGTCGTATCCTCTGAATGTCATGCCTTGATAACTGTTTCCATCACAATTAATTCGCCCCAAAACCAACTCTCACAGGAAACTCCGGTAAGTATTTTACATTACCGCAACCGCAAACCGGAGCTAACGTAAACCGGACCTGTAAACACGTCTCGATACAGCGCGGCAGCGCGACCGCTTCATTAGGTAGCCGACGTGGAGCGAACGTTGTATGGACAAATTTGAATAGCGCCGGAGTATTGTGGCCAAATTATCATCTACATTGTAAAAGTGACTTAGATATAAGGTGAATATCGTCATAATTACAAAACGAGTGCTAATTTTAATCCCAGCCTAAACCGTCGGACTAGGTACTTATTGCATTTTGATTCAATTTTGAGCACGGTAAAGGTCTCAATAGGTTCACCATCCATGATTCACTTTTCATGCTTTTTTTATTTATGTTCTGAGAGCTCATCGAGTATTTCGGGATATCGCGGTTGGTTGCCTTTACAAGTGACCAGAGGGCTGGTCATTATTTAGGTCAAAGTGGATGGCAATGCTGGATAGCATTGCCATCCAACGTGGCAACGCTTCCAGCCTTGTGGGCACTGACAACGATATGGACAAAATTTTAATGCACAATGAGCACAGACAGCGATGTGGACAAAATTTTAATGCACTGAGCTCTTCCCTTTTTGTTTTCCTTTATATACTTGCACATATATATATACATATTTATATATATGTATGTATATTTCAGCTTTAGGTTATACATTGTGTTTAAGATATGTGTATTTTCTTTTACTTATTTAAAAAAAATGTATAATTTAGATTTAGTATAAGCCTTCACATTTTGTTTTATGTAACACTCTTTTAAACAAAATATGGTTACAAAATATTGGTTACATAGATCATATTATTATTATTATACATGTGAGAACGATGCAGAACGGTGAAAGCATCCGATATAAAATAATGTAAAAAAAAAAGTTCAAAAATTAAATTAAAACAAGCCATGGCCGCTAAGAGATGACCGGTCTCTACCGACAGCGCCCGTTCACGAACATGACGCATGGATTAGCACCATTCAGCTCAACCATTTTGAAGGGAGCTAAATGATCCAACACACACGCCACCATCAGCGAGACATTAAAGTGAGCATGAAATACTCTCAGCCGCCAAAGCACATTCAAGTCAATGAAAGACGTACCCAGTAAATGGTCACTTTATATTAGGTACATAGTACTCACATATGTGCTAAGCAATTATACAATATTAAGAAATTGAATTTATACAATGCAAATATAGTTTTTATTGTTGTTGATCTTCCGCAGCTCCAACAGTTTTTTAAGAAGTCTAATGAATTAGGTGATACGCCCTTGTGGAGCAGGAATAGCATTGACCCAAGCGTTTTTATCAGCGATGTAATCTCCCAATTTATAATATGCTTGGCTGCATAGTGTGCGTTTTATACAGGATTTAAATTTTGTTTCATTAAGTTCAAGAATGTTGGGAGGTATTTTATTGTAACATTTTAAACAGTACCCCATGAAAGATGAATCTACTTTAGCCAGCCTGAAACCTGGTTGAACTAATTGGTCTCTATTTCTAGTGAAATAATTGTGTCTTTCAC
Organism: Hyppa rectilinea; assembly: GCA_951799385.1. NCBI lineage: Eukaryota > Metazoa > Arthropoda > Insecta > Lepidoptera > Noctuidae > Hyppa > Hyppa rectilinea. The sequence goes on from OX637311.1 coordinate 10,677,822, forward strand.
CTCTTTTACTAAAAAGATGTAGATTTTTCCTTGCATACATGATGTTTTCATAGATATATTGACAAGGTACAGTCATGATGTTAATAAGCTTAAACCGTTCCCTTAGAGAATCGCGCCTACGAAGATTATAAATGGCTCTGATAGCTCTTTTCTGCAGAATAAAAATAGACTCGATGTCTGCAGCACGTCCTCAAAGTAAAATACCGTAAGACATAATACTATGAAAATAGCAAAAATAGACCAGTCTCGCGGTATCTACATCAGTATATTGACGGATTTTTCTGACAGCATATGCTGCAGAACTTAGCCGTCCTGCAAGAGATGTTAAATGAGGACCCCAATTGTAGCCTTGAGTCGAGCGTGATCCCTAGGAAAACAGTTTTATCGACAAATTCTAGTTTCTCTTGATTCAATACTATCTCAAAATCACTACTTTTTACATTTGGTTAAGAAACTCTAATGCACTTAGTTTTTTTTCCATTTAATACTAAATTATTTACAGTGAACCAATTCTGGACCTGCACTAGGGCGTTATTTACGTCGTCAAAATTTTTAGCACGTCTATCTATCTTAAAAATTAAAGAAGTGTCGTCAGCAAATAACACCATTTGTGGTTGATTTTTTAATAAATGGAGAAGATCATTAATATATACTAAAAAGACGAAAGGACCCAATATTGAACCTTGTGGCACACCCATTTTTACTTTTAAACTGAGTGAATTGACACCTTTTATTTGAACTTGCTGTTGTCTGTCATTTAAATAAGATTTTACTAAACTAAGCGCAAGTTTTCCAAGTCTGTAATGCTCTAGCTTCAACAGCAAGGTTTCGTGATCAACGCAATCAAATGCCTTGGAGAGGTCACAAAAGATTCCTATGGCATCTTGAGCCTCTTCCCACGCATTGAAAATGTGTTTTAATAAGGTCACACCGGCGTCAGTTGTACAACGTCCTTTGGTGAAACCATACTGTTGATCGTTAAGGATTTTATTAGTGTAAAAATGATTAAGCATTTGGTTAAGCATTATCTTTTCAAAGATCTTGCTGAAAACCGGCAGCACGGATACGGGTCTATAATTATTGGTATCTTTACACACATAAATTAAATATTAAGGCTAAGTAAGGTGCTATCGTCTCAATGATCGAGGTGCAGACTTTAGTGGACATTCCCCAAAGATCTTCGGTTAATTTTATTTTGATTTGTTTATAAGTTTGAATTACTGTTATGGGGGTTAATATGCCTAAAGTTGAATTCAATCAAGCAGGCTGAAACGTTTGCCTTTACTGAATCAAAGGAGAGGGAAGGCGATGAATTTATGCATGCATTTATGCATTCATGCTTATCTAGTATCTATTGACTTTATCCCTGTAAGGTAAATGCGCCAGAGTACCCCGCGAAATTCCAATTTTCTTAAATTTTTTGCAATTTTGCAGGCATTGCATTACAAAAAACGTAAGAAAATTGGAATTTCGTGGCGTTTTCCCCTTAATGTTAGCCTTTCACTGCGTTTACGTTTTTAATTCGTCTTTTCACTGTTTTCTAAGTAATTCTCTAGTTCTAATACGTCATTTAATTTACGTTCTCTATTCAGAAAAGCAGTATTATATCTATGGTAACAACCAAAAATATAAGCACCGTGGCTTATAGCAACATACTTTAATACGCAGGAACAAATTGATTTGCACTGCAAACTGTTCGCTTCGAACCGTTTTACTGACGTTTTTGTAAATTACAAAAGGCAGTATTATAAATGAACTTTACGAATGCAAACCGAAGAGCGATTTAATTTTGCAACACAGCTTGTAATTTCCGATGTTTAGAGTGATTTCTTTAGGTGGTGGTGTTGGTGGTTTTTAGTTTGGGTTTTGTGTGAGACGAGTATCGTCTTAACCAGTAACTGGGTTAAGGGGATCAGATAGGCAGTCGCTCCATGCAAAATACTAGTATTCAGCTGCTTCCAGTTAGACTACAACTATATTGATAGTTGGGAAAAGATTCGCCAGATGATGAGTGTGATTTCTTTTAAATGTGTAAATATTTTTCGGCTAATTTACTGAACCGAATATTAAAATGGTTTTTTTTACTTTTGAGTACATTATCCGACAAGAAATTTATTCAGAAATAAAGAGAAATGTACATAAATAATAACTTATACCTCATTAAAAAATGAAATATCTATAACAACTACTACTAAGAAACTAAAATATTGCGTCGAAAAATCTTCCGCATCGCTGTCGACTGGTCGGTCCAAAAACAGGCGGCTAAGGGAAAGCTACAATAAGAATAATTTTTTTGCAGAAAATACAGGTTTTACCAATTGTTAAAATTGGTGGTTTATGCACAATCCATATTTTGCCTGTTTAGGGCAAGCAAATTAGTTTTAAATACATTAATACTAGGTAGGTACTACTACCCTTGAATCACGTGAAGTGTCAAAAAGACGTTTAGAAATGTCTTTGAAAATACATCGACAGATATATTATCTACTATACATATAATAAAACAGTAAAAAAACTGTGTCTGTACATTGAATATATTAAAAAAAAAAAAAATTAGGGGGGTTTAGAAACAGTAATAGAGCATGAATCCAAAAAAAAAAAATTGTCTGTTTGTCTGTTTGTTTGTACACGCTAACCTTCGGAACTACTGGACGGATTGGAATGATTTTTTTTTGTTGTATAGGTACTAAGTCTGGGCAACATATAGGCTATAATTTATCTTGGAAACTTGAGCACCTGAAGCAGAACCGCAACAGACCAGCTAAACTATAAGAGATACAAAAATGATACCTTAGCAAAAATTGTTCCACGTGATTAGCATTTTCTGCTGAGAGAATAAATTTGAAGATCTGGAACACCTGATGTGGAACTCCAAGAGCCCAGCTACACTGTAACATATATAGGAATGACGTCTTAGCAAAAGTTGTTCGGTCTGATGGGCATTTTCTGTTGACTTATAAAAATCGAAGATCTGGAACACCTGTTGTGGAACTCCAAGAGCCTAGCTACACCATAACACATATAAGAATGACGTCTTAGCGAAAGTTGTTCAGCCTGATGAGCACTCTCTGTTGATGTATAAAAATTGAAGATCTGGAACACCTGTTGTGGAACTCCAAGAGCCTAGCTACACCATAACACATATAGGAATATCGTCTTAGCACAAGTTGTTCAATCTGATGAGCACTCTCTGTTGACTTATAAAAATCGAAGATCTGGAACACCTGTTGTGGAACTCCAAGAGCCTAGCTACAACATAACACATATAGGAATGACGTCTTTGACGTCTTTGTTGTTCAATATGATGGGCATTTCCTGTTGACTTATTAAAATCGAAGATCAGAAACATCTGATGTGGAAATCAAAGCTATCACTAATTTTACTGTGTAATTATAAAATAACATAAACAGGGAGTACCTGCACGCGGTGAAGGCGGTAACAGTTTAGGACTGATTTTCGATGACGATGGTATATCATTGAAAATTTGACTCTACTGGCCAAAACTCCTATTTATTTTATAGTATGAATATGCTTTCGGGCTTATGTTGTTTGAGTGTTTAATTTCCTTTTCCATTTATCTTCGTGACACGGTAGCCTACCCGGTAACGCAGGGGAGCAGTCATTTTAATTTAGATTTTTATTGATCAGGTATCTTCACAATAAAACTATGACCATGCCTAGAAAGAGGTCAAAACTTTCCCAATGTTCCAAGAGAGCTAAAAGATTGAGGATCATAAGATCCCAAGAATCTACCGAAGAGCGTCAGGAGAGACTTGATGTTGTTCCAGAACATTAGGCTGCAACTCGCTCCGTGGAAACCTCTTCGGGTCGCGAAGCACGCCTGCGTTCTCAGCGTATTCATTAGGTCTCTAGAGACCAGTGAAGAATATGATGCGCGACTGATCGCTGATCGTGAACGTCATGTATTGTCTCGCGAGTCAGAGACGTTCACGGAAAGAGAATTACGCTTGAGTTCCAAGCGTATCTACGCATCGACTTCTAGGTCTCTAGAGGAGGAATATAATAATGCGGTTACCAAAATGAAAACGATGACAAATGGACTGTATGTTTTGGTGGTTGTTGGAATGAAATAAAACTAAAGCTCAGTGTGATAAAAGATTTAAATGGGAAAAATGATAAAAAATAACATAAATGGCGACCCCATTGTCGCTGGCATAAGCAACAGGGTCCGCGTACGAAGTCGCGGGCAGAAGCTAGTAATAGAATATAGCATTAATTGTTATACTCCAAAATAACACCAATAGACATACAGATGTTGTGTTTTATAGTAGAAGGAACTTCTATGCATGTAACATTCCATACGACATCGCCGCAACTATTTCAGGTGAATTTTATCAATGAAACTGAAATCAAATCAAATGAATGCCTTCTCAATGGATATTGGAATTGTGGATACAGAGTGAGGACCACTGCTGCTGCAGTCCTCTAAAATTATCCAACACACCTACACAACCAGCGACTACTGGCTACCACATTTAGAATGAATGAAAACAGCATACAGAGGAATTTAAATACAGATGTAAAGCCAGAATTTTTAACAACTTTTCACTCTCCGAAATCAAGTCTTTAAGTTACACAGAAAATGTTGTGAAACCAATTTATAATTTGTAAACTTAATTAGTTGTTAAATATTAGGCATGAACCGCCAGGACCACAAGCTATCTCTAACTGTCAAATTTCCCTAATTGAATTCAATGGACCTTATGCTTTTTTAATAAAATTGAAAAACTATCTAAGAAATTTTACAGTGCTGGACTTTGTACAATAAAGTGTTGTAGTAGTAAGTACAGACGCCAGCACATCAAGCTATCACTAACTGTCAAATTTTCTCAATTAAAAATGAACTTTATGTCTTTGCAATAAAGTTGAAATACTATCAAAGAAATTTTCCACATTGTGGTAACTTGATGTGTGTATGCTCTGTACAATGAAGTGCTGCAAGTAAGAAATATCTTGAAAATAAAATTAATTGCTTTGCCCATTGAAAATAGATTTCCGAGTCGTCGTACAAACATCCTGTTTACTGGAACGAATTAAGAAAAGGTCAATGACATGTTGACAATGTAAGTGATACCAAACAAATATACACTGCATTGTCTATACAACAAGCGTCTCGGTCAAAGACCCCGAAAGATACTCTCTAGTCTTTATTTTTGTATCTCATTTTGGCCTGAAAATGTCAGATATCTACGACCGTCCGTCTCACTTGATTTAAATAATTCTCGTACCCTTTTAATTTCAGGCCTCCGCGATTTAATGCGATCCTAAATTGTTTTATAAAATGTCAGTTAAAAAGTTAACTTTAGAAAAGGATTACGCAATATGACATACGATTATTACTCATTTGTCGTATGAAAAGTATATAGTATACACATATATATATATATATCGTACGTTTATAGTACTGTAGAGCCTAGCTGGTCCGTTAGAAAATAACTGACAGCATTCGACCTTTCAAAATGATAAAATATTTTGAGATGTTTTTATTAAAAAAAATAATAAGAGTCTGTCGGCTACTGACAGACTTTTATTAATTAGTGTATTAGTAAATTAGTGTTGTTGGACACATGTATTCTTCAAAAGTAATATAATTCAATAAATGCTGCCCCGTGTGTTTCTAATTGTAGGATGGAAATCCCTACAACACAACACACTATACGAGCTCTACCTCTGAGAGATCCTTATGTGAAGGCCCATCTGGTCTTCTCAGTACTTAATTTCCGTGAATTTATTTTGTACTGACGCAATACAGCTGGATAGATCTTGACATAAGATGCCCAATTTTCTCATATAAAATCTTCAAGTCAGTCACAACTGTTTGTATCCCTACCGTGCGACAAATATGACATAACCAACGGAAATATTCCCAACTCTGTCACCATTATCATCTCTAGAGGTGAGGAAAGGCGTGTTACATGTACTGAATTTAAAGCATTGCCACGGTTAATGGCATGTCATTAGGTGTAAGTGCCGTACCGTGTATCCACACTACTTTGAATGAATGGTCAAATGCGACACACGGCACGAAAAATAGGGTTTTCCGATTCTTATTATTTGCTGCATTTTTTGTTACGCGAATACCCATCTTTATGGGGCTGGGGAAAATTGAGTTTAAAATGTGGAATCGTGGCTTGTGAAAGAAATGCGGCGTGAAGACAAAATGAAAACACATGCAATTTTTTTTTTCTTTTTCTAGACCTTAGTTAGTCCTTCCGTTTGCGTTATATTACCATCTCCCAACCAAACCCTAATAACAACAAACTATAAAAATCTAGTTTGCCTAAGGGTTGCGCAAGTCGCGTGAAGGTCAGACGGAATTCATTCTGGTCTCAAGCGATTGGCAAAGAAAATTGAATAAGGATCGGACGAAACCTAAAAAGAAAATAATCCTGGCCAGTTCGAGAACAAACATAAAGCGGTTAAGAATTTGACAGCTGCAGAATATTTAGCTTTCGTAGCATATCTTAATGAAATGCATAGCGTGCCACATATTATCTTTAACAGAACTTGCCATAAAAAGTAACGACGAAAACGAAACATTTCTACGGTGATACACGCAAACGTAAAACATAGATTACAACAGCCATTCCAAGATAATCGCTAAAACGCTGTTAGTTCGTTAAACTGCTAATCGCCCCACAAAATTAGGTAACATAATAAATGTCTCTAGTAATTGCACGCGTTAGCCGGATCGCCTCGAACTGGTCGCGAGCATCAAAGCTGTTGTAGAATATATTAGAATATAGAAACTTCGTAATTATTAAATTAATATGGTGTTTCAGAAACTTTGTCCCTTGTGATTATGAGTCGATATGAAAAGGGTGTTGAGATATTGCTCAAAAATAATAAATAATACACACAGTGCTACATGAACGTTCATTAGATGAATATGTGACGGCATCTATGTACAGAGGCCAGCACATCAAGTTACCACGATCTGTCAAATTTCTTTGATAGTATTTCAACTTTATTGCAAAGTAATAAGGTTCATTTTTAATTGAGAAAATTTGACAGTTAGGGATAGCTTGATGTGCTGGCGTCCGTAATTATATAAATGCGAAAAACATCGCTTCATACTGACGTCATGAAAAATCCTGCATCGCGCTAGTAGAGTTTACAGCGCGACTGGGATTAATACACAACTCCCGTCTGGTTGGATGATCCTCCCTTTTGAGGATGAGTAATCTTAATAGCCTTTTCCTCTCCTCTATCAAAAAGTCACAGTTAAAAATGAGTGGAACAGAATCTGTTTCTCAGAACCAGAACCCAGGCCAAATTTACTATAATCGTTTTGGCTGTCCTGAACTTCGGGATTATCCGAAAGGGTTACCGCAATCGCTACCTCGGATCATAAAGGGCTAAGGAAGAAACATGGACGGGTTTTAATCAGTAAGAGTCTGACACTACCTTCCTTGGGCGGAAGGGGTCAGTTGATGATTTCCCAACCTCAAAAAAAAGGTAGCAATTTAGATTTTAATTACTAACGTTTAAAAATCTCAGTGTTTAGCTTCTAAAATAAAGGAATTTGCAAAAACGATTGCTTATTATGAGCGTCATTTGATATATCAACCTCAAAAAAAAGGCTGTCCTGAATCACTGAGCTGTCAAATACGTCTTACGATTGCCCAGTAACGGAATAATCTATACATATAATAAAACAGTAAAAGAACTGTCTGTACATTGAATATATTAAAAAAAAATAATTGAGGGGGGTTAAGAAACAGTAATAGAGCATGAATCAAAAAAAAAAATTTTGTCTGTTTGTCTGTTTGTTTGTACACGCTAACCTTCGGAACTACTGGACGGATTGGAATGATTTTTTTTTTTTGTATAGGTATTAAGTCTAGGCAACATATAGGCTATAATTTATCTTGGAAACTTGAACACCTGATGCAGAACCGCAACAGACCAGCTAAACTATAAGAGATACAAAAATGATACCTTAGCAAAAATTGTTCCACGTGATTAGCATTTTCTGCTGAGAGAATAAATTTGAAGATCTGGAACACCTGATGTGGAACTCCAAGAGCCCAGCTACACTGTAACATATATAGGAATGACGTCTTAGCAAAATTTGTTCGGTCCGATGGGCATTTCCTGTTGACTTATAAAAATCGAAGATCTGGAACACCTGTTGTGGAACTCCAAGAGCCTAGCTACACTATAACATAATATAGGAATGACGTCTTAGCAAAAGTTGTTCGGTCTGATGGGCATTTCCTGTTGACTTATAAAAATCGAAGATCTGGAACACCTGTTGTGGAACTGCAAGAGCCTAGCTACACCATAACACATATAAGAATGACGTCTTAGCGAAAGTTGTTCAGCCTGATGAGCACTCTCTGTTGATGTATAAAAATCGAAGATCTGGAACACCTGTTGTGGAACTCCAAGAGCCTAGCTACAACATAACACATATAGGTATAACGTCTTTGACGTCTTTGTTGTTCAATATGATGGGCATTTCCTGTTGACTTATAAAAATCGAAGATCAGAAACATCTGATGTGGAAATCAAAGCTATCACTAATTTTACTGTGTAATTATAAAATAACATAAACAGGGAGTACCTGCACGCGGTGAAGGCGGTAACAGTTTAGGACTGATTTTCGATGACGATGGTATAGCATTGAAAATTTGACTCTACTGGCCAAAACTCCTATTTATTTTTTTATTTTATCGTATGAATATGCCTTCGGGCTTATGTTGTTTGAGTGTTTAATTTCCTTTTCCATTTATCTTCGTGACACTGTAGCCTACCCGGTAACGCAGGGGAGCAGTCATTTTAATTTAGATTTTTATTGATCAGGTATCTTCACAATAAAACTATGACCATGCCTAGAAAGAGGTTAAATCTTTCCCAATGTTCCAAGAGAGCTAAAAGATTGAGGATCATAAGATCCCAAGAATCTACCGAAGAGCGTCAGGAGAGACTTGATGTTGTTCGAGAACATTAGGCTGCAACTCGCTCCGTGGAAGCCCCTTCGGGTCGCGAAGCACACCTGCGTTCTCAGCGTATTCATTAGGTCTCTAGAGACCAGTGAAGAATATGATGCGCGACTGACCGCTGATCGTGAACGTCATGTTTTTGAGCGTGATTGTCTCACGAGTCAGAGACGTTCACGGAAAGAGAATTACGCTTGAGTTCCAAGCGTATCTACGCATCGACTTCTAGGTCTCTAGAGGAGGAATATAATAATGCGGTTACCAAAATGAAAACGATGACAAATGGACTGTATGTTTTGGTGGTTGTTGGAATGAAATAAAACTAAAGCTCAGTGTGATAAAAGATTTAAATGGGAAAAATGATAAAAAATAACATAAATGGCGACCCCGTTGTCGCTGGCATAAGCAACAGCGTCCGCGTACGAAGTCGCGGGCAGAAGCTAGTATACATAATATAATAATAATACAATGTCCTTGGACATTTCACACAACGCCATATCATCCCAAGCTAAGCAACCTAATGCTTGTGTTATGGTAACGAGATGGCTGATAAACTACTTATATACTTTTTTTTTTGTAAATACATACATATTATAAACAGAAAAACACCCAGACCCGTAACAAATACTTGCAGGTCGTACAAATATTTGTTCCGTGCGGGAACGAACCCGCGACATGCTGCGCCAGTAGCCGGTTGCGGTATAGTAGCCAACACAAATAATAATCTCGTTAAACCTTATACTTCCGAAAACAAAACACTGTGACACAGTTTCCCTTTTCAGATGTCCAAATCAGGAAATATTATTCCAAAGCCGTCGTTCTTAAGGAAATGGGCGTCATTTGTATCGAACTAAAAATAACAACAGACGCGTCAATGTGATTCGATGACAATATTTTATAAATGTCGTAACGCCACGAAGTGCTTTCGACTATTATGTGAATCGCTGCTGCATTAGGCAAGCAGTGGAGTGTGTATGGACCATTATTAAGGCTTGCGACTGAAGCCATTGCTCTCTTGACGAACATATTTTCTTTGCATGGTTTTTTTCGCTTATGGCTGCATAGGGTTTTGCGAACAGAGGTTGGAACTCCACCGATCACCCTTAATATGGGAACTGGGACTGAATGTATGCGGAAAGTAGGAGAACCTTATAATATGACGCAATTTGAGAGAGGCCTATGTCCAGTAGTCGACTCCGAAGTCTGAATTGATTGATGCTTTAAGATTACCTAACTGAATGTAAGTTTTTCCGTTGTTTTTCAACCAAGCCCCTCAACCTAAAAAAGTCATAGCTACCTACGACATAGGCTGGTTAACTTTCCTAACCATCATCATATGCCTAGCCTTTTCCTAACTATTGGGGTCGGCTTCCAGTCTAACCGGATGCAGCTGAATACCTGACCTCCACAACCCAGTAACTGGGCAATCCGATACCCCTCGGTAAGACTGGCTGTTAGATTTTTGGGCTTCTGACGACCCGTAACGACTGTCAAAGATGCACAAATGACAGCCGGGACCAACGGCTTAACGTGCTTTCCGAGGCACGGAGGAGTCTCGTTATGTAAAGATGGTCACCCATCCACGGCCAACCCCGGCAAGTGTAGCTTAACTTGATGGATAGACCTGTGTGGTTTTAATTTTCCTCACCCACGTTTCGTAAAAATTACAACGTCATGTACAACCACTTATCAAGCCCATAATGACCCGCTACGCTTATTTCTCCACGCGACCGATATTAATCGACAAATTGAATTGCCTTAACAGAATAACGTCCAGCAAAAGTATTGAATCACCGATGCAACTGCTGAATCGCAAATTGTTTATGGTAATGTTCGGTGCTACGATACGTGAAATATTCAGGTTTTATTAGCGACCGCCGGCGACGCCGAATGTTCGGTAATGACGCAGAATGACGCTATTACGGCCCATTCACGACTTCGGTCTTAGCGGCGAGCGGCGCGGCAGGCGGGGCGGCGGCGGCAAGCGGTGCGTTTTACACGCCACGTACCCTAAGCGGCGGCGGCGGCAGCAGCCGAGGTGGACGTATTTAGGTAGTCAGACCGTGCTCAAAATTATGGCGTTATCAAAATTATCCCTTCTGTGTTTAGAAAGCAGTATATTTTTAAAACAAGATATTCTTAATATGAGAGAAGGAGTCCACGATCTGAATAAAGATAGATATTTAAATGGCGAATTTTGTGACCTATACCAAGATTACAGAAAATATCCGGTTAAGTTTTATGAGTACACAAGAATGAGTGTGGAAACATTTGATTAGGTATATTCTGCAGCACATAGACGTATATTTAAAACAGCAAATCAAATCCAAAAGGTATCCATCACCGCCACAAAATCGTCTAAAATTTTTTGTTTATAAGTTCGCCGCCGAGTCCGTCACACCTACACCGCTGCCCGCGCCGCTCTGTTTCGTGGCGTCGCACTCATTGGCTTGTACTTTTGATCTCGCCGCTCCCCGCACCGCGCGCCGCTGCAACGATTCGCTCCGACAAAACCGCGCGCGTTTTCGCTATGAGCGGCGACTCGTGGCGTGCTTCAAACATTTTCATACTTTTGTTCTTACCGCTCGGCGCCCCGCGCTTAGCCGCCGCCCGCTCACCGCGGCAAAGTCGTGAATGGGCCGTTACTCCTCTGATCGTACGCGAACGCGAATGCAGCGACGAAAAACATTGTCGTTATAAACTTTACACCTTTGCATGTGGATGAGTTCAAAAATTTTATGATAATAGATGTAGTATCTACATATACAACGTGGCGTTACAATAGTGACATTAATTTAACACACGGGTAGGGCTAGTGCCCATTAATCATATAAATGTTGATAAGTTAGAATAAATAGATACTTGAAAAAAAATATTGAAACAAACTAAATAATAAAATGAATTAACCTACTTTTTGCAGTTGTTTCATCCTAATAGCATTGCTTATTCGTTTTAATTTCATTGATGAGAATATTATGATCCGTGATCCCGGCAAATGACCGCTGCGCGACAGTTCTTTAAGCACATGTTGCTCTAAGATGCTATTTTCTAACATTTTAAATAAATCCGTAAATAATAACATTTAATTTAAACTAATATTATAAAGGTAATCTCTGGAACTGCTGGTCCGAATTGAAAAATTCTTTTTGTGTTGGATAGTCCATTTATCGAGGGAGGCTATAGGCTATACGTAACATCACGCTACGACCAATAGGAGCCGAGCAGTGGGTGAAACCGCGTGGGACCAGATAGTGGAAATATTATGTTTTAATGAAACGAAAATGTGAACGTATATGTGTGTTAAATTAATGTCACCATTGTAACGCCACGTTCTATATTGCATGCACGTTCTCGATACAGTTTTTCAAGTGTTTCTCGATATATTTTGCTCACAGCATCATATTTTAATGTTCGTACTGCAAGAATGGAGTAGGATGCATCATTAGGTTGATTGTTCACACACAAGGTATTTTTTGGCAAAAAGTGTTGCACGCTATTTGTCAGGGACTGCTTTTGAGTTTACGCTCATTAGCAAGCGTACTGTTCTCCGTTCATAATGCAACGTGATTCAGAATACGGCGGTGTGTTTATATTGGAATCCGCTGTGTTATTTCCACCAATTTCGCATGGACTTTAAAAACTCGACTGGGTATTAGGTTACAGAATATACAAAATCAAAATCAAACTGCCTAACCTTTTCCCAACTATGTTGGGGTCGGCTTCCAGTCTAACCGGATGCAGCTGAATACCAGTATTTTACATGGAGCAACTACCTATCTGACCTCCACAACCCAGTAACCGGGTAATACAATACCCCTGGGTAAGACTGGCTGTCAAATTTTTGACTATCCATGACAGCCGGAACCAACGGTTTAACGTGCTTTTTGAGGCACGGAGGAGACCCGATATGTAAAGATGGTCACCCATCCACGGACAAACCTCGGCTAGCGTAGCTTAATCTGATAATCCGTACGGCTGTTATTACTTAACCACGTGCTCCTCAGGTTACAGAATATACGTAATAGTCAAATTAAACGGGTAAAAAAATACGAAATCACTTGTCTTCACCTACATACCTGCTTCAATGTTAACAAGTTAATGAAAAAAAGCTTGAACCGAAATCACAGCACTTTTACCCACATATTATACCTACGGATTATACGGGTCAAAATGCCAAACATAGGAAAACCGTGACTCCACCTTAAATAAGTCTTCACTCGGTAGGTCGTAGGTAATGGTGCGTAAATACAAACACTTCTCAGCCGGAAATTGAACCCAACACCCACATGTATAACTAGCTAGTGCTTTGAGTTACACTATATCTATACCTACCTACATACCCACTTATATCTAGGCATTGAGTGGTTGCGAATGTGTGATACACATTTAGAGTAAGAAGTGAGAATTACTAAAGAAATAGAATGGTAGTTTTTTTCGTGTTAAAATACATTGAATAAATTAACGTCAAATTGTTGTTGCTGGTGGATATTATGATAAACGTTATTTTTAAGGAAATGTGCAAGATATTTTGCTAAGGACCACAATTGAAAATGTTAATACAAATGAAATTAAAAATCAAATGAAAAATAATGTAAAAAACAAATGACAAATGGAAAACATCGTGAGAAACCGCCTGAGAGATATTTCTCTACGGCATGTGAAGCCAAGTCAGAGGCCCATGTGCAGCATACAAATTCTGACACCAGGTTAGTCACTAACCACACGAAGAAGATGCGAGCCATTCTATAATAATAATAATAATAATAATAATAATATCCTTGGACATTTCACACAACGCCATATAGTCCCAAGCTAAGCAACCTAATGCTTGTGTTATGGTAACGAGATGGCTGATAAACTACTTAATATAGGTACATTTTTTTTTGTATATACATACATATTATACATAGAAAAACACCCAGACCCGGAACAAATACTTGCAGGTCGTACAAATATTTGTTACGTGCGGGAATCGAACCCGCGACTTGCTGCGCAGCAGTCAATTGCTCAACCACTGCGCCAACCGTGTCGTCAATTTTATTTAAAAAGCACGTCTCCTGTTGGTCCTAGGCCTCCCCCGAGCGCGAACCTTCTCAAGGTCATTCGGTTAGCCTTGTGGTTTTGGAGTGGCGACTGCGTACTGGAATTAGTTTCATCATTATCAACATCGTCATTTCAGCCGAAAGACAACGATTCTTAGTTAAATTCGAATATCTGCGGTGGGTGTTCTATGTTACTCAATTATTAGTACTAGCTCATCAATCTCTGAAAACTTAATATTTGTAAACAACCTGTAAAATAGCACGCAATTCAAGAAAACAAAAGAAAACAATTTGCTATAGAAAGTTTTAAAGTCGTAAACAAGCAGTAACTTAGCAATTCTTGCTTGACTGATTCTACAAACTCTACGGTTATTAGCACAAGTATTGGAAAACCTTATCTTCCGCGAACATATTAGGTACATAATTTAAAAATCTTATCTCTACTTGCTTATTTATAGGATGAACATAAAGCTTCTCGATTAGGTTCATCGATTTTTACGATTCGATTAAATCGTAAAGCGCGCAAGCGATAATTCTACATCAGTAACATTCGTATCGAGACTGCATTGCTTTGCTTCGAACCTCGTCCCAGTAATCGTTTGAACATAGTATCTCATTCGTAACTGTATCAAAGCTATAAATGCGCACATATGCGGTAGAGATGCAGCGATTCGTTAGAAAACGATCTGATGGGTTTCAGGCGGCTGAGAAGCGCATTTATGTTTATGTTTTGGCACCTATGTTTTGACTAATTTGTCTAAGTTTTCTTTGTATTTTAGTTTTGTTTCAAATCTCGAGTTGGATTTATTTTTAGTTTATCTATTATATATTTTATATTTTTTTTTTTCAGATAAAGACATACACACACACAAACACAACAGCACGTCTAAGTATTTCTAAATTTACTTTGTTTTTGTTGTTCTGTATATTTTGATTATTTTATTATTATTAATATATATTTTACTGTAACACGCTTAAATGGAATGTCTACATAATAGTTTACACTCATAGATAGCTTTCACTTTTAGTAGTGGAAAGTCGGAATTCCCGCTAACAAATGTATTTGGAAATTCCCTATTTTTTTTTTGAGGGTGCGAAATCGTCAAATGACTCCTCCCGCTCTGGGTGGAGCGGAAGGGAGTGTCAGACTCTTACTGACTAAAACCTATCCATGTTCCTGCCATAGCCCTTTATGTATCAGGGTAACGGTAACCCTTTCGTATAATCCCGCTACTTGGAAATTCCCTAAAGATAATAAGTAAAAATATTGTAAGTACGTAATAAATATTTATTTATTTATCTACTGCATTGTTCTCTGCAAAAAACCCATCCTGTATTCTACCAAATTGAGAATCCCCTCCTTCTGTAAAGTCGGTTAAGTGTATCGTATCAGCGCAAGACGTAATTGGCAGGCGCCTCGCGTCCTCCTATATTTATCAGCATCAGCAAGCCATTAGGTGGAAGGTGATACGTCAATAGCGTCGTATCTCTTGCCTTTCTCCGTCGAAGTTAAACGCCTTTTATGTCGCTGAGATTCTAGACAAGTATTTTAAATGACAGTAGGTACTGCAGAGTAACCTTAACCTATATAGTATGTAGAACCTTTTTTGGTTATTATAAGATGGCCTTTACGTTCATAAAAAAAATAGTTTATAAAACGGCTCCGTATAAAATAATAATATTATAGAATTTTAATTAAATTGAAATTGCTTGAGAAATTAACAATGCTTTTATTTTCTGAGTTGAATACGAGGCTTTTTGGCTACTTTTTACGGATGTCTTTTAAGTGATTTTATGTCTGCTTTTTTCTGTGATGTGCGTTTTGTTTGCGCAAAATAAACATTTATCTTTTTTTATGTAAAAAAATAAGAATCTATTTGGCCGCTAGCTATCCAGCTGAGGAGAGTACCTGAAACAAAAAAAAAATGTAAAACTAGGATATTCTATAAAAGTTCTACATTTTGAATGAATGAATACTTCATCAACCAACTGAAGATGGACCATAACTTTGTACTATTTTTTTTTTAATTAGAGCGTGACAATTGCTTCTCACTATTTCATTTCCAAACCAATGGATTATTTTTACATAAAATGTATCTAAAATTCTTGTAGCAAGTTTTACTGTGGCCGACAAATCATACACACACAACTGTTTTTTTATTATTGAAAAACCGATCAAAGTGATAGATGGGTTAAGATTTCGCCGACAATCCTACCGAACTGTCGACGTGTAGGATGTAGACTTGGCTATCATTGCGTCGATAATCGGTCCGGGCAATAGCCTTATAATAGAGAGCTTCGATAAACACGTCAAGAGTCTTAGTCTCGTTAGACGGCCGGGCTATGATCTGATATAGACTAGTGCTCCTCGACACAGCTTCTAAATATAGAAAGATATTTCTTCATCTTGTGATACTAGAGACTAGCTAAAATATTTCTAAGGGGTTCCTTGACTTTCCCACCCCACTATCCAACTATTTTTAGGTATATTACATGCGTTGTAGAAAATTCTAGTTAGGACTTGGATTCTGTACGTTTGTTACTCAATATTCAACCCGCTCCCATCCCTACCCCTATTATAAAAGGAAGCCGTGTGTAAAATTTCACGTTCCTAGCCCTGGCTGTTTTTTAGTAGTTTCGGCTGTGCGTTGATATGTTAGTCAGTTTCTCTTTTTATATACATACTGCTCCTCATCTAGCTGCTCCTGCGTGGTTTTACCCGCTGCTCAGTTACTATTGATCGTACCGTTATGTTAGCCTTTAACCTTCCTCGATAAATGGACTATACAACACAAAAAGAATTTTTCAGTTCGGACCAGTACTTCCAGAGATTAGCGCGTTCAAACAAACAAACTCTTCAGCTTGATAATATTAGTATAGATATGTTAAATAGACTTGGCACGCAAATAGACAGAAACTGCTTTTGACCCGGGTGCATAAGGCAGATCACCAAGAGTGGGAGTTAAACCGCAGACAACGGGTGGTTGAAAGAAAATTAATTCAAGTTAAATCGACCTTAAGAGTAATACATTATATCGCTCGTAAAAGTCTGCTATTGCATGTGGGCCACTTTATGTCCCACTACGAATTAAGCTGATAGTAAATGAGGAACCGAACACATTACAGAGACATTAAAGCAAACTTTCGATTGAGGGTGGCGAAGACAAGACAAAGTAAAGATTAAGCCGGAAGTAGGATCCTGCTAGCAGTCAGGATTAATTACCCCACGCAGAAGGAAAGTAGGGAAAGTTGAAACAAACTTGATGAAAAAGTAATTAATGAATATCTGCTATACCAACGTTGTTAAAATGTAGAGTTTTCTTTGGAGTTAAAACTTCATAATTTTATTTTGATAAGAAACTATGTTATGATGTCGTGTAATCACACTTATATTATAAAGGCGATAGTTAGTGAGTGTGTGTGTGTGAGATTGTATGTTTCTCCATCCTTCACGCTCAAACGGATCGAATGGATGAATTTTGGCACAGAGGTAGTATACGACCTAGAATACATAGGATATATTTTTACCCCGGTAGTACGTTCCTTTGGGATAATTTCCGATATCTAAGAAGGAAGGAAGGAAGAAGCTAGAATAAAATAAAATCGAAATCGGTCACTGAAGCACTTTCCGCTCCCCACACGAAAGCAAAATAAAAAATCAAAACAAAGGAAAATCGAATGCGCCGCAGAATATTCGGTCTAAAACAACTATTTATAAGGCGGGTCTTACACAATAACCGCATCAAAACCACAAAAGGGACGCGAGTTAAGCTTAAAAACGAAATATTTTGCACGGAACGGATAAAGATCTTGCCTCGTAAAAACTAAGTAAATACAACGAAGCTCTTGAGTTGAGTGTACAGTGCATAAATTGCCCCCTATCTGACCATCGCCTGACCCTTAATGGCCACAAGGTGGGACATGATCGTTATCGTGAAAATGGGAATTCTGGTCGCCAGCTACTTTGTCGATACAAAGAAATTTTGTCGCTCGTTTGTTCGCAACTAATGTTACCAAACTCGCCGACTAGTGTTCCTGATAAAACGAATAAGAGTGATTTATTGTGTTGACATTACAAGATTTTTATGGTGTTGTTATGAGGTGTGTCTGATTGGAATATTTTTGTTGTTTTCTTGGCAATACCCTTGTAATATGAGCACGTCACAGAGATCGCTGTGGCACAAAATTGTAGATATAATTATGTTCTTTGTATTTATGACTGTAAACTGATAAGTTTCTTTTGTTTTATCACCTTAAGAATTTGCTTTATTTAGTAGTCTTTTTGGTGGTTAACCAAACCGGAAGGAATTTCAATTTGGATGGTTGGTTATTATTCACAACGCAACGTGAAGAACGCATCCAGACCTATGACGTCACATTCTGTTCACGTCACGTTCGGAACGTCATCGTCCACGTTGTCATGTGGAAAAATATTTGCAGTAGATAAACAATTCCATGTCACACATAAACAAACTCGTCTAAACGATATAAACCAATTTCCTTAGAGTCTTAAATCTACGGTTGAAGATATATTCTTCAACAACAGTATCGAAACTGCAATAAAAACTGCGATTTTCAAAGTTTATATCACTATCGAGTAAAGCCGTAGAAACTGTTGGTAAGTTGCTTAAAGAGTATTGAAATAGAGCGAACAGTCGGCGAGGTACCATTTCTTCTCATAGATATACACAAGTGCTTTTCCGACCGATGTCATTGCATTCTAACTGACTGAAATTGTCCATAATACAAATGTAAGCATACTTTATAGTATTGTTTACTTATGCTGCAAGACTGCCTTATTGAGTCGCATTTATGCAAATACAATTTTCTTAAGTATTGTTTTATTTCATTTCACACAGGCACAAAAGAATAGAACCTAGGCATGATTAACTGTCTATGCTAGAGATTTCTTTGTCCTGTGCTCAGCTCATAAGCTGAACAAGTCTTGAATGTAAGGTCTATTAATAAAACAATTCATCAATACTAATTATATATTTTACACCTACGTAAAAAAATATTCCGCTCAAGACCTGTTGTAGTGAATAAAACAGATCTTAGCTTTGCGATTAGAAATCTAGGTCTGAGAGAATTCTGTGAAAGCCCATTGAAGCAAACGTCGCCCAGTGCCTTTAGTATAGGATGGCAGGCCACCGTTAAAGTGATTGTTTAAATAGCAAAACTTCGAGTAGTAGATATGAGAGGCGGTGAGGCTCCAATAAATCAAAATTATTGGCAAAGTTTCGGGCTACCTAGGCACCTGAAATATTAATTTTCCCCATATTTCATTAGACTTGAAACATTTCTCGTCAATTACGGATAGTTTTAGTAGGCTTCCGCCTCGCACAAAACATTGCTGTCGTGAAATATGCAAGTTTACGGTTTAATTTAATTAATTTTGCGTATAGTTAGACACGTGTGAGCTTTCTGCCTTGAAAATCGATGTAGTTACAATGTTGTTTGGACGTTGTAGCTTCCAAAATGTGCAGAGAAGATACAAAAATGGCTACTTTGTTATAAAATATTTTTCATTTAAAAACTCCCTTGTTTTCCAGCTATACATCAACACAATCTTTTCAAACTCCGAACATCTTCTCAATTGTAATGAGAGTGGTCAATAAAAGAGATGCTCGACGAAGTCTCGGCTCCAGGCCGGCGACACGCCACAAGTAAGCGTTGTAAATTTTGCGAAAAATATTTCTTTCGTGAAGAAAAACAAAGGCGACTTTATCCCCGGGTTGAAATTTATGAGATGCGCCGCGGATTAAAAATGTTTGCCGTGCCCTCTGGCGCGGGCTTGGCTTCATTAGAGCATGTTTCTGGAATATTCTGATTAATATTTACCTTCCACTTCTTGCGGATTGTAGTTCATTAACCTTTTGTCTTGTAATCGAGGCTCGCTGCAGCCAAATTAGGTAGCGAGAACATTTTTGAATATTTACTGAGTTGCCTGTGTTACGAGAAATCGCTAATGACGCAAGACAATGCCCAAATCCGGTCAATCCCTAGCAACGTTTACCTCTTGTACCAACTAGGATCGGTCGGCCAACGTTACTATCACCACCCGGGTCATATTCACACAATTCCAAGCCACATTATGACAGAGGTTATGTCGTCATCCCCACAAAGGATATATAGTAAGATTACAATCAAATAAATCAAACAAATTTTGTCAATAATTCCAACATAAATATGCATTAATGACCGTTCAAGCTTGTAGTTGATAGCTTTACATTGGGTCATTAGCGGAGTTATCGTCTGTAGTAAGACGTGAAGTACGAAAACCGCCCTTACTGCTCCGACATAAAGTAAGCGTTGTCTATGTCTATTTGTGTCCATAGACATTCCCACCGGGGTCAAATGACTCAGCCGCGCATAATTAATACTGTCCCGTGTCTGCCAGACATTATTCAAGCAAGGATCGGTCCGACCTTATCGAGTTCTGCCCTTGGATTTGGATATCTAGTCTTGTATGTAGTAAAAATCTGTTGAAGGAGGGCAGTAATTTATAGAGTCGTAATGTCACAGTTATCGACTTAATGGCGTCATAATCGTAAAGCAGTTTTAGATTAAATATCATAGATTTATTTTTAAATAGCTTCTATACCATTTTACAAAAATGTATAGTGCATAGAAATAATAATAGTGTAGGTAATAAGTACAATGAATTTATTTGATAATTCTGTGTTGCTTTCTTTTTTGCATTTTAAAACTTCTGCTGTCAATTTAACTTCTTGTAGTCCAGTAGAAGAACAGTTGTAAGGCAATGTTTCCATCTTTACTGACGCATCCAACGGATTCCCGCCGCTGCAGCTGGACCGAAGTTGGACCACCTGCGACCTTCACCAGGTCTACCTTGTGGAAGGCCTTCCAAAGCTACGTTATCCTGCAAGTAATGTACCCTGCTCACTACCATTTAAGTTTGGCTATTTTCTGGGCTATGACGGTTATTCTTACCAAGATATCTTCATTTTTGGTAGGTCACGCAGGGAAACTCGAAAAATATCCCAATTATTTTTCATTGACTTTCTGCCTCCTGACCCACTGTGAGCTATGCACTAGCACTGTGACTAGGTTTCATTGCCACAGGTCATCTCACATACTGGTCAAAGATTTGTAAACGCCCTACGCGCTTATTTGTATACGCAAGTTGTATGACTTCACTTCTATGAATTCTCCCATCGGAAACAGACCCATCAAGAAGTTAGCCTCTGCAGGAAACCACAGGACAAATACCTATAGAGTATTTTCCTTTCGTTGTTCCATTTGGTGAACAAATGTCGCGACTAATATTAAGAAGTCTAGGTAATGTTTGTGTCTCTGAAGTATTTTTTTTATATTAATGCCTTATGTGTATAAAAAAAGGTATTTATCCTTAACTTAAAGTATGATTGATACGAAAAATCATAATTTTCGTCCCGTGTTTGTTTACTAAATTGGACAGTCACTAATCGGTGTAGCCTCGAAAGTTTACCCAGAAGTGATCTAGATTGTGTCCAGCTCTTAGTTGATACAATTGTAAGTTCGTCAAGTTCGAAGATGCAGGACCGTACACGATAGTATTTGTGTTCATTCAGGATTGTTAAGAAAGGGTTGCGTTTAGTTTAACTAGCGCAAAGGATTAATTATTAAGATACCATTTTATTACGTTACATATTTTTGACTAATTAACTTGCTATACCAATACATACAAAACAAGAGGACACTCATAAGTGACCCTCATACGTCGAAGAACTCGTCCCTATAGCTGTCATCCAGCATCGTGCCCAGAAGGCTGGCAGCATTGCCACGTTGAATTACAATGCTAATTATTTGGCCAAAGAACGAGGCAGCCCTCTAGTAAAGAAATGTCAGCATTAACGAACGGGCCCGTTAAGGCCAAAGCCTGCCGGGTAAGCGAGATTGTTCGAAAGGGTTACCGCTACCCCGGAACATAAAGGGCTAAGGAAGGAACATGGATGGGTTTTAAGTTGTAAGAGTCTGACACTCCCTTTCACTCCACCCTGCGCGGGAGGAGTTATTTGACGATATCCCATCCTCAAAAAAAAAGCCCTCTAGTCATGTGAAGTGTTGACCAGCCAGTGAGGAATTGCCCTTAAGGTTAGGCTTGAGCAGCAGCCGCAGTAGCGGTGCCAGCACAGCCGGCCATTCTAGGACCACGAAATGGCGCAAGGGTGTCGACACAGGTTGGTACCAGACCAGAGACTTACCCACCTTTCAAGGCTTTCGATTCTTATGATTTTGTCTTCTTCCTAAAATTTTTGACATATTTATTTTAAATCGTAAATCAAGGCAGCTCAATAATTTCATGGATCTTACTGATATTTATTGCTTTCGCGATTTCTAGGCTGGTCGTTACTATAGCTTGTGTGTGTCGTACTTGCAGTGGGTATGGGCATTTAATAAAGCGGCGGGTTCTTTCCAGAAATACGAAAGTCTTTGAAAGCGATTGCCACTTGTTTAGGGCCCCAAGATTGATTACGGTGGAAGTCTTAGTTAATTCCTATCGGCTTTAAATAACTAACCACACACTTAATGCCTTTGCCAACCGCAGCCGTCACCGGGACGTTACCGAGAAATGAAATTATTGGAACCGTTGACGGCGAGCGCTGGTCCACCGCGACCAAACTTGACATTTTAGTATGATAAGATAGACAAAACAAAAGCCAGCCGAACGGCGCCGACCGAATCCTATTGTTCACGCTGAACTACTAAAACATTCAGAAGCCGCAATCCGGCGCTCGGTAACGGACGTGCCATGACAGTAATGTAGCTATCACTGCTACTCGTTCTCATTGACATCCCGTTGACGGTGGCGGTGGCCAAATGCTCTCACTCTAGCCAAGTGCAACAGCCCTACGTTAAAACCTAATCTTGTCCTGTCAACACAGTAAATTGAGCACCTGAATAATATCAGCAGTAACACGCTACTATTCAAAATGAACACGATAGTTCCAACACTTCACAGATAAAAAACGTCGGGTGAGCGCAAGTGGATCTACATACTTGCGTGTTTAGGATTCCGTACCGTATTTAGTATTACTGCTCTTTTTCTAATCTTAGTTCTTAATTGGAATTCAACTTAATGTTTAATTAAGTACTTGACCTTTATTGATATATCCCACGCTAAAACGTATATGGATGTCTAAGAATAGTCGCGGATTAATTACAGCGTCACATGAACAGGAGAAAACAAATGTCGCTCTTGTAACTAAGGAAATAAAATTACAAGAACGTGCTAAAATATAAGCAAGATGGTGAGGTTGCCCGAAGTATGCCAATTGTACCTATGTATGTGCTCGTATGTATTTACCTACCAATAAGTACATAACACGAGCTCGTGGCTAAGTAATAACAGCCGATTGATCCTTCAGATAAAGCTACGCTTGCCGGGTTTGGTCTGTGGATGGGTGACCATCTTTAGATATCGAGACTCCTCCGTGCCTCGGAAAGCACGCTAAGCCGTTGGTCCCGGCTGTCGTACATGGATCTTTGACAGTCGTTACGGATAGTCAGAAGCCCGAAAATCTGACAGCCAGTCTTACCAAGGGGGTATCGTGTTACCCAGTTACTGGGTTGTGGAGGTCAGATGGGCAGTCGCTCCATGTAAAATACTGGTATTCAGCTACATCCGGTTAGGTTGGAAGCCGACCCCAACATAGTTGGGAAAAGGCTAGGCAGGCAGGCAGGCAGAATTATATAACACGAGCATACAATTAAGGACATCGAGTGATCCTCCAAGTGCTCCGTTTCACCAATTTTGCCACGGAACCCTAATAAGGCAGACTTACCCACACTTAGCTACGGTCAGACACGCCAACCACCAGATATCTACGATGCGAGCCACCATCGATCAGCTCACTATCTGATATTCAAAGTACATCATTCAACATGAATTACCACTTTGTTACTTTATTATTGAACAATGAACAGTCTTTTGTAAAATCGGAATAATGTTTTATTTAAGCCGCTTGGTAGTCGGGTTCGTTACAGATACATTATTTTACTTTTAATGATATTGTGTTAAAAAACGGGAAAAATTAAAATCAATTTAAAATTTCTGATATTTTAGCTGGGTTTGCCACAGTCATCTCATACAACTCTCTGGGGAAATAGTACAGATGTACTAACACTCTTTACCCTACAAAAGAAATTAATTCGAATCTTGGCTAACATTGATCAAACCGACAGCTGCAAACCCTATTTTCTAAAATATAACATTCTAACCCTCCCCAGTATATACATTCTAGAAATATGTAAATTTGTCCGTAAGCATCAGGAGTTCTACACAAAACGTGAAGATATCCAATCACAAGACACCGATCTAGACTAAACATACCAACACCCAAGCTAAAAATGCATTCTACAAGTCCCTACGTAATGTCTATAAAAATTTACATTAAACTCCCTGACACAATAAAGAAGAAAAATTGAATATATTTATAGGAAAATTTAAAAAATTACTTATTAACAAATGCTACTACTCTTTAGATGAATATTTAAACGATAAACATAAATAATAGTAACAATAAAAGTATTAT
This sequence comes from Hyppa rectilinea, assembly GCA_951799385.1. Classification (NCBI taxonomy): domain Eukaryota; kingdom Metazoa; phylum Arthropoda; class Insecta; order Lepidoptera; family Noctuidae; genus Hyppa; species Hyppa rectilinea. The sequence goes on from OX637311.1 coordinate 10,702,368, forward strand.
AATTAACCACGCAATGTATAGAAATATTTAAAATATATTAATGTCACGGAAATAATGAATGAATAATATAATTTAAAAAATAATAATTAAATAAAAAAGCAATAATACTAAATTTAATATTTTAACTATAAGAACTACCCAAAGAATAACAATGTATATAAATAAGTAAACAGAATTATAAGATAATATAATAAAAAAAATTAGGTATATTTAGCAGGAAAAAAACAATACATAAACCATAGATAGGCGAAATGTTAGGATTCAATTCACAATCTCCTGACTTGGATTATATTTATTATGTGAACTAAAACTTGCTCCCACAAAAGCAACTTAGTATATCTCCTAAAACAGGGCTTCCTCTCTTCTATCCTTTTGCGGCACACGTACAGGGTCCATAATGATCTAAATTATATGTATACCACCCTACCACCCTACCACCATAAAGATATTGAGTATTGAGTATTGGGTACATATATGGGAACCATTTTTTTGGCATTTATAAGCGTCCGCGCCTCCTCTAATCACGCTATGAGATGGCGTTTTAGCGTATTAATTAATGTTATGCAAGATTAAAAGAAAAATAAGGATTACGGAATTCTGAATGCTAAAACATTTCGGCAAAAGGCATGCCCCACAATAAGGAATGAAATACAATATTAAAAGATTACTAGACTAATCAATCTACTCAGCCCATCGGAGTCCACTAATGGATATAGGCCTCTCTCAGCTTTGCACCACAACATTCTGTGCTCCGCCTATTATTAGGCCATACATGATCATGATATTTTATAAAGTAATGTCTTTATCAGTGTCATGTCTTGGGACTTTGGGGTCCCTACGTGTAGCATACTGAAAGTTTCGGGAACTGGCCACTTACAATAAAAAAAACAAAAAGCTATTACGGAATTCGAAAACGGAACTCTCTTGGAATATGTTACTTTTTAATTTGTGAGACTGTAATTTTTTCATTGTGGCGTCCATTAGAAAATTGAGTGTCGCTTTTACAATTTTAACTCGTGAAAATCGCTCAACGATTTTCAAGATTTTCGCCATGGCTTAAGTAAAAAAATGAGTTGCCTACCTACCAAATATATGTTAATTTGGGTTATATGGCTGTAGTGCCCCTGTCAAAAAGAGTAAAAACAAAATCTTCTTTTTTTGGAAGAGTTTCGTCATATTTTTAAACCCTCATAGCTTTGGCCTGGTTAATTCTAAAGAGCTCAAAACGCAGGATAAGATGTATGTCTGAAGGCGATGCGATGCGATGGATTGGGTTATTATTAAAAAAAACCGGCCAAGTGCGACTCGGACTCGCACACCGAGGGTTCCGTACAAACCTGTAGGTATACCTATAAGTAAAAGTTCACCCATCACGAGAATCGAATCATAGTTATGGTATTTTTATATTTTGAAAAAAAAAAATCGTTTTTTTTTATTATTTGATGTAACTAAAAATTTACGGTTTTCGCAATTTTTCCTTTATCTGCACTGTAAGACGTTACTTTGTACCAAATTTCAAGATTCAAGTTCACGGGAAGTACCCTGTACGTTTTGATTCCCGTGCGAGTTTCGAAAATTTGCGCATAAACAGCTGTATCTTTTGATTGCTTTGGCTTAGAAGTTTGACAGCTCCAAGGGACAGTAGACCTGAGTATTAGACATAAATTTCAGTTTGATACCTCCACGCGTGCCTGAGAAAAACGGTCTTGACAGACGGACGGACGGACAACAAAGTGATCCTATAAGGGTTCCGTTTTTTCCTTTTGAGGTACGGAACCCTAAAAACGACGAGATCAAAACATATCACAATAAAAGTATTTTTTAAATCTCCGTGCTATCTGATATTGCTATTTGATAATGTTTGTTTTTGCTTCACGAAGCCATGAGTTCCAAAAGCTGAAAATTTTGGCGAAGTTATTGTAAATGAGCTTTTTCATATAAGTACTTGATGAGAGCGACTTAAGTCATAATACGCCAAATTCAATCATCTCCGCATCGCTTTGGCGTATTCAAAGAAATCTTAGTACCTATTACATAATTGAGCGATTATATAAAAGGCAGAATAATCTCAATACGAACAAGGTACACCGGAATTGTTGGTTCAGGCTACACTAGTTATACAATTTAAAGCTTTTGTAGCGATAACTTCCCCCAACAAAAGCAAATTAGCTGAGATTCTATGAAACCATTATGAGAATTTTCTGAAGCATCGCTAGCTAGTGTTTTGGTGTTTCAGGCTGCTCTTCTAAGAAGAATTTATGCAATTAATGTATGGTTCCGTATCTCATAGTGTTGAGACGGACTACTTAAGCTTGTATCACACCTGACGGAATGCGTCAGATCTGCGGATTATAGGATCACTTTGTAATTCATCTGTCTGCATGCCGTAAACCAATCTGATAAGGTTCAAAATTAATATCAAGTATTTAGGTCAAAAATTCATTCACTAAGTAATAAGAACAAAAGAGTAAATAAGTGGGTTAAAGCTGATATCTATTCCGTTTTTTAAATTTACAAGTAGGTACCCATTCAGCGCAACAAAAAAAAACTGCCTCAGCAAAAATTCTCACGTAATAATAATATCACTCGACTGGGCCTTAAACGTTTAAGTGGAGGAAGTACACCACTCGTCGGGGAGCGCAACGCAGCAGTATTGTGTACGGGCGTGGTGCGGGTAGGGTAGGGAACTAGGGTGCAGTGCGGTACGCGAGTAAGGAAGCGCCGAACCCCGGCTGACAAGTGCAATTGCCCTACGCGAGATACTAGATAGCACAGGCACGCCCGGTTGTTAACACTTCCTCAGCACGCCACCGAACACTGACCTCTTTCATAAACAAGCTTCTATTTTTATGAGTTAATTTTAAGTTGACGGCAGATGACGGTTTCGTGTTTCCGCTGTATTTTTAGGAGCATTTATTGAGCGAGCACTTTTTGAGTAGGTACCTATTACCTGCACGATTGTATTCTATCTGGTGATACGATAGTTGTAAATGTTTCATTATGATTGGGTCCAGAAAACACATGGTTTAAAAAAAAATAAAGTGTTGTATTAATTAAAGTAATTACTTAGCAATTTATTTATATTTCATAATAAAGTAAAATTTTTGTAACAATATTTCTTAACAACTAAGTCACTAAAACTAACCTAACACTGCCCGATACTTCTAAGAATCCCTGTTTGAGTACAAGGTCAACACCGAGGTGGGAAGCTAATAATGAGTAAGTATTGAGTAGATCATTAATCAGTGGGGAGCTTTGTGGCTTTTAACGGAGAAAATAAGTACTAATATTAGGTCATGTAACATTTTCGCAAGCAAGTGACCTGATTTTCCTGCAACATATACCTAAGAGTAGAAAACAACGCAGGATTTCTTGTTATGAAAATGTGTGTCACCTCTTTTGATTGGAAATAAAAGATCCATGTTGATGACTCAGCCTACTATTCATCAGAACAGTTACAGTATCTCATAGTATTTGGTCATCAATATAACGCATCGAATTTAAAAAAAGTTCGACTTTGCAGAGCGAACTCTTTTTATGCGTTACATAAGTGACAGTCTCTTTCTAAAGCTCTGAAATACCAAATTTTGCTAGGGTATAGTATTGTTGCGGTTAGAAAGTTATTTCTTTCATTCTGCCCAGCCCTTTCCCAACAATGTTGGGGTCGGCTTCCAGTCTACCCGGATGCAGCTAAATACCAGTATTTTACATGGAGCGACTGCCTATCTGACCTCCACAACCCAATAATAACTGGGTAATACGATACCCCTTGGTAAGACTGGCTGTCTGACTTACGGGCTTCTGACTTCCCGTAACGACTGTCAAAGATCCACGAATGGCAGGCGTGACCAATGGCTTAACGTGCTTTCCGAAGCACGGAGGAGTCTCGATATTTAGAGATGGTCGCCCATCCACGGATCGACCCTGGCAAGCGTAGCTTAACCTGACGGATCGATCCGTGCGGCTGTTATTACTTAGCCACATAACAAAAAAATCTACAAAAATACTATACCTCCTTCCACAATGAGATGCTAAAATAGCATTTTAACCACGATAAAAATATTATTATATTTTATCTATGTAAGACACAAAACTCGCGGTCTGGCTGTATATTTATTACCTCTGTCGGCGTCCAGTGTTCCGGATACCATCACTACAGTACAAGGCAGCGGAAAGGCGCACTTTGAACCGACTACAATGGCGGGTGTTTAAAAAACATGTGAGAATTAGACTAAACATCGCATGAGACACTCTGGGTAGTCTTTTAACACAACATTCTTTTTTTTCCAGTGGAATTTTAGAAGCGATTTTTTCTGCCCCAATTTTGGTCTGCTTATGCATTTCGCGATTATGACGATCACGTTCGCCATTTGAAGGGACGAATTCGATATCAGTGAATTTAAAAAAAATGGGTAAGAACCTACTTCTTTACTTCCGGAAACCGAAAATATTTAACGTATACATTTTTATTTTTCTATCGTGTATTTGTACCAGATAGGGCAAAAGTTTCTTTTATCGAAAGTAAATTAGCCTTCTGAGTTTTGGTCCAAACAATTAAATTTACTTCCGAATTTTAACGTCTAGCAGTCACAGTTCAACGCAACCTTGTTGATTTCCAGAGCTATAGGATCATGGGCGGCGGAAACTTCACTTCGGAAATAAACTAAATATAAAAACTCCGAGCCTTTGGAAGTTTGGAGCCTCTAGACGTTCAGATCTTTTAGAAATACCGACTCATAGAAGGTATATTCCACATTCTAGGAATAAGAATAATGGGCTTAAGTAATGGGTTCAGCAGAACCACTTCTTCTTGTTTGCGATATCTCAGAAGTTATTCTCCTAAGTTATTTACTGAGAACGGTATATTTAGACGCAATTCCACTTGAACAGCACTTATCAAATCAAAACCCATTCAATCTGCCTAGCCTTTTCCCAGCTATGTTGAGGTCGGTTTCCAGTCTAAACGGATGCAGCTGAATACCAGTATTTTACATGGACCTACTGCCTATATGACCTCCACAAACCCAGTAACTGGGTAACATGATATCCTTTGGTAAGACGGGCGTCTGACTATACGTAACGACTGTCAAAGATCCACGAATGACAGCCGGGACCAACGGCTTTACCTGCTTTCCGAGGCATGGAGGAGTCTGGTTATCTAAAGATGGTCACCCATCCACAGATAAACCCCGGCAAGCGTAGCTTAACCTGAAGGATCAATCCGTGCGGCTGTTATTACTTAACCACAAGCTCCTCCGAATCAAAACCCATTACATTATGATTTTTAAATGTAAACTTGTTCACAAATCAAAGTTCAGTACGTTTCAATTAAGTTACATACATGCAACTGCGTAACAATTGGTGGATTAAAATTAAAATACATTTTGTTGCCCCGATAAATACGTTGTCATTTCGATTATGTGATTAAAAATTGTATTATTGGTACATCATTGAATGTTCTCGCTTGTTTTGCTACATTTGTGTCGAAAAAGTCGTGTTAAATGATTTTACATTAAGCTGCATAAAAGCCCTATTTAAACCATCCAAGTGAAAATAGATGTTACCATCTGTCTACAATCTAATCCGTTTTCATACGCAACGTAGCAGGCATTCCATTCGAACCGCATGTCATGTGTGAACCAGATTTAATTAGGGATATGGGGCCTAAACAGGCGAAAATTCATCGTTCTCGTCAAAATGTTCATTTGGACGGAACGTGCTCACATTTACACGAAAAACACTGAATAAAAGGGACCGAATATCAGTGCTTACATCTAATGCCGCCAAATCCCAGTTTTAATTTTCTCGCCCGGAATAAAAGTTCCTCGACCGGTGAATACAACTGCCCGGTTCAAAAGTGCGGCCGCTTGAATTTTCGCTAAATGTAAAGTTCACTTTTAAGAAATTGAAATGAATTTTAAAATGAAATGGAAACGTTTGGATTGGTGCGATCTTCGCAGGGTGGAGAGTGGCATTGTTCGCCGTGAATCGAGCAGAATTAAGTGCAATTATACAGGGCTATGTCCAGCAGTGGGCTGCTGTAGGCTGATGGTGATAGTGATAGTATTAATAAGGCTGAAATACTACATTTAAATAGATTTTGTATTGAGGAGATCGGAATGCGTAGAGGGAAAATATTATTTCATTGTACGGAACTACCTAAAGGATTTCGCCAGCAATACTATTATTTCTATAAAATATGGTATACTAGCAATTGCCCGCGACTTTGTCCGCGTGAAGTTCGGCTATATGGCAATTTTGGAGACAAAAAGTAGCCCATGTATGCAATCTATCTCTCCGCCAAATTTTATCGAAATCCATTCAGTGGTTTAGGCGTAAAAAGGTAACATGCAGACAGAGTTAGTTTCGAATTTATAATATTAGAATGGATATACAGTGACTAACAATATTATTACTATTAACATGTCTTAATGTTTTTGGTGCATGTATTTAAAAAAGCTTTATATTTTTCTTACACAGTGGCCTCTAATGCGCGAAGTAGTGGGCTCAAATTCGGTTGTGACTTTTTTAATTCATATGTCAAGTGAGTTTACCTTGTATATTACTGACATTCATCAAAATCTCTGGGACACAGGTTTCCTATCGGTAAGTGGCAGTCGGCCGTAATCCACCGCGTGGGCCCAGTCGGTAGATGTCACATGTCTTCGAATATTTGATTTATAAGGAATCACCTTTTTTGTTTCCTCATTAACTACTTTTCTTTGCTTAACATCAAGGAAGGCGGAAGAAAAAAAACCGGCGCTCTTATATATGAAAATAAGGTTCCTGAATATTTATCTGAAACAATTTGACTGTAGAATGGCATGACAAAAAACGTTTACGAAGTACTTAAGTTCCCGCCATTTGAATAAGACATTATGTAAATTAACACTTTCCAAAGCTTTTAGAGAACTATTGGCATGAAGGCCGTTTAATAAAAATTCAGTTCTCGCACCTTATAATTAGTAGGCTACCTTCAGCATTCCATTTTGGTGTCGTAAAATATAATATCTTTGGTGGGTTTTTCTATAGTGTTGTGATGTTATAGGACCTCGTGATGTAGCACATGGAAACATGTTGATGTAGCATCAACGCAGAGATTAGGTTACCTGCCGTGGCTGCTGTCATAACCTAACATTATATCAATGTACGATCTTAGTGTCGAGCTATCTTTCACAATTATTTTACAGTTTGATCTATACGATTGTCATTTTATATTATATTTTTACAAAATTGGGATCACTTAGTAACACTCGTCTAACGGTAAAAAAAAATCGGCACGACACTGTTTGTTGGGTGAAGTTTCCTAAAGAAATTAGGTATTTTCGAACCTAAAATAATTTTGGAAATTAAAAATACTTCATAGTCAAGTACCTAATTGCTACCAACTTGAATGTCGCACTCGTCAGCCACTGCCGCGGCACCATTCAGCTCGCATGTGGTTGGTCACAAAGTTCTCTTTTTTTTTCGTTCAGGGGTGGAAAATCCTCATGTCCTCCAACCTCGGACGGAGGAGTCTGTCAAACTCTTACTGACTATAAAGCACCCTGGTGTTTCATCTTTCACCTACCGGGGTTCGCGGGAACGTACTACCGTCCAGCAACTTGGTCACAGTTCTAACCTAACCTGTTTTGTTTGTGAGCCAGTGATTAAAACATTGTCCTGAAATCAAAAGATCGTCAATTCGTATTTATTGTCGTTAACGAACCCAATTTTGTTGTGATGTTCAACAAACGAAGCGACTGTAACGTATAACTACAAACTGTCTAGATTTGCGTTTTATTAAAAAGAAAACGCTTGCTGAAGTGAGATTATGATCGGTTTGGATCGGAATGAACATTCTGGTGACATATATTACTTTGGTCAGCACCTTAAATGATTTCCCAATTTAAATTTATACGGTTATAGTAATATTTAATTACGTTTATTTTGCTAAGCTGCTTATATAGCTCACTCATGAAAGCTCTCAGATCTGCTCATTCCCAGTTACCTTCTACGATATATAAGTATAGAATTAAACTTAAATGGTAAATCTAACACCGTCTGAGCTTCAGTTAACTACCCTCCATTCCGAAATTAATTATGTAGTTTAGCTAGGGCTCATACGTACGTGATGGTCTACGAATTTGAGACTTTCAGTCGCAGCCTAGGAAAAAATGTAATTGTTGGTTCCCAGGCCACAAAAACGTTTAAAATATCCATGGATTGCCCGATCTTCATCGACTAATTTTAGTCAAGTGTTGGTAATTACAACGCCATAAGCAACTACGGATTGACGTCACGCAAAATCCTGCATCGCGCAAGCAGAATTTACCGCGCGACTAATATATGTAACAACGTCCCTACTTCAATCGCCGGGTAGTAGTCCACCAGACACAACACTCGACTTTTTTGTATAAGATAAGTGAACTTTACACTCTGTACCTCATAGCCTCGTGTCAAACTACACCTTAAATGGCATAAACCGGCTGTTTTGCCACAATAAGTACCTACCATCATTACTATTTTAAACGCCCTATTGCCTTCAAACGACTTCTACAACAAGCATGTAACAACACTATTGCTACATTTACCAACTCCCAAGCGTCCCGAAATACTTTTACAACGAACTTGAAATAACGTGAACAGAATCGAATCGCAATTGCCGACTGCTGATACGAAATCAATGTCCTATTTATTTAAATTACACATTTTTCCATTTAACAATTCGCTTAATGATGGTCATGGAAAGAAATCGGAAACCTCCTCAGTAATGGTTTGGGAGCTGATGAATCGAGTGGGGCGGGACAGTGATCGCTCGTAAAACTTTTAACGACGCACCAAATTGCTACCATTTACATCGTGTTTAATTCTCAAGCTTCAAATTCAATAAACTATACAGTATGGCTGCAAGATTAGCCGCGTTGGTGCGTGCGGTTTAAATGTTTGTCATTTGTATTATTTTAATTTTGAAAGAAGTAGATTAGATACTCTTAACGATTTAGTTTTTTTTTTAATTAAGTTATTTATTAACAGTTATCAGGACTGCATCGTCTTTGGTCTAGTGGTCGCAAGCGCTGCTGCTGAGCATGTGGTCCTAGGTTCGATTCCCGGGTCGGGGAAAGTGTTTTTGAGTTTTCCACCTAGAATTTCTCAGTGTCCAGGGTTTCAAACTCAAACTCAAAGCATTTATTTCAAATAAACCAATTACAGGCACTTTTGAATTGTCAAGGGGTCGGTCAGTCAGAAAGATGAAGCTAGTTGCCCATTCCAAAGCAGTAGGTACCTATGGAGAAGAACGGGCAAGAAACTCCATGGACACTCTTTTAAACCAAAATATGTTTACAAAAACTGGGTTACATCACTGATGTTGAAATATACACGTGAGAACGATGCAGAACTTAATAAAAGCGACCATACTTACAAGATTTAAAAAAAACAATTCAAAATTAATTTAAATATTAAAAGTTTAGATTTGTGCATGGAGTTAAGCATAACTGGCGGAATGTGGGTGTAGGTACTAAAGATACATAAAGGCGTGATGACGTTGCTATGTTATTTTGTTTATCAAAAATATGTACCTATATATCGTCAACATTGCTCCGATCCCAACAACAGATACCTTACTAAAGTATAACGAAATTTCAATTTACTTAAACTGACGAATAAAAGTTGGCATACTATTTCTTTATATCTCGAAAGTAAGTAATTTTCTTCGAATACGCTCGAAACCAATTTCCGAATGATTCGACTTTTCGGCACTTTTACGTTTCCCTGCTCTTTGCCGGTAAAGCGTGAAGTTTTATACCTCCAAACCTCTTCAAAAGTGACGTTATACTATCTTCAAAATTAAACTATTTAGCTTCTTCTTTTAATATCGCGTAAAACGTGACTCAGTGATTTTAAGATTTATATTCTCTTCGAGCATAATACTGAAGTTATGACGCATCATCATTCTTACTGAAATCTTAAATCTGTTTTTATCCGTTCTTAAAAATATTGGTAATTTAGAAGGCCATTAACTTGATTCCACGATCACGAATGAAAAATGAAGAACGGTTATTAGCGAAATGAGTTTTTTTTTAATGCACTTTGTGAAGATCTAAAGAGAATATTTAAATAGTCAGTGCTATACATTAGAATCAAAACAATCCGTTAAGTGCATCATCTATCTATAGCCCTGTGCATATTTCAACTGCGTTGTTTCTAAAACAAAAGACGGTCAGTCTTACGGCATAGTTTAAAAGAATATTTAAATAGCCAGCGCTATACATTAGAATCAAAACAATCCGTTATGTGCATCATCTATACATATGGTATATACTACTCTGTCAAGAAAGTACCGGGAAAAGATCAATAATACACAAAATGTCTGTTATTCATCCAAATTTATTTTATCACCTTCAAAGTATGCTTCTTTAGAAACGATACACTTGCGCCAACGAATAATCCATTCATCAAAACATTTTTAAACGCTGCTTCCGGAATTGAGTTCAGTTCTCGCCGCGAATTCTCCTTTATGTCTTCTATCGATTGAAAACGGGTGCCACGAAGTGGTAATTTGAGTTTAGGAAAAAGAAAAAAGTCAGCAGGAGCCATATCTGGTGAATATGGTGGTTGCTGGATGGTATTTGTTGAGTGTTTGGTCAAAAATTCGTTCACAATGATAGCCTTGTGCGAAGGCGCATTGTCGTAGTGCAAAATCCAAGAATTTTCTTTCCACAAATCTGGCCTTTTTCGTCGAATTTGCTCTCTTAAACGCCGCATAACGCTCAAATAATATTCTTTATTTAGCGTTAGACCTTCCGGTAAGAATTCAGAGTGCACAACACCGCGATAGTCAAAGAAAACAGTCAACATGACTTTGACTTTTGATCGACTTTGGCGTGGTTTTTTCGGTTTCGGTTCATTTGGAAGGCGCCACTCCGAAGCTTGTTGACTAGTTTGCATGTCAATCTCGTAAACCCACGTCTCGTCACCAGTAACAATGCGTTTCATGAATGTTGGGTCCGAACTGACTCGTTCTAGCATGTCCTCAGCGACTTTCATGCGATTAAGTTTTTGGAGAAAATTCAGATCTTTTGGGACTAGCCGAGCAGCAACATGTTTCATACCCAAATGATTAGTTAAAATGGTACGGATCGACTCGTGAGATACAGAAAGTTCGGCGGCTATCTCTCTCAGAGTTGAATGGGGATTTTCAGTCACTATTTTCTTCACTTTTGCGATGTTAACTTCAGTTGCAGACGTTGACGGCCTACCAGAGCGAGGCAAATCTTCCATCACATCTCGACCGCTTTTGAATGCTTTGAACCACTCATAAGCACGAGTTTTTGATAAAGTCGATTCACCGTAAGCCTTCTGTAACATTTTCAGTGACTCCGAACACGAAATTCCATTGGCGATGCAAAATTTAAGACAAACTCATTGTTCGATATTTTTGTCCATTATGAAATTCGCAATACACACTATAGGTATATGATATTACTAAAACCAGCACTGTATTTAATATAAATAACAGATGCAACTCAAACTCCGCGCCAAAATGGAAAACAGTTGTGCCAATCTAACAACTACAAAAAAAACAAAAATTTGAATTTGGAACCATTAACAAATCATCCATTCCCGATACTTTTTTGACTGAATGTATGTATAGATGAAGTGCATCATGTATCTATAGCCCTGTGAATATTTCAACTGCGTTGTTTCTAAAACAAAAGACGGCCACTTTTACAGAATAGTTTAAAGCTTATTTTGCACCAGAGCGGCGCAATGTGTTGTGCTCCTAGGCGGGCTAAAGAGAACATTCAGGCAATTTGTTTGTTTGCGACGGGAAACTAAGAGATTGTCTTAAAAGATCCCCAGATTCCTTGTTTTACATCTCATTTGCTCACAAACCGGCCAATGTTTGTTTTCCAAGATGGGTTAAATGAAACTATGAAAATTAATGAAGCAATTTGAATTGTATATTGGCGGCGACGTTTTCGTTTTAATGTTTTTCGTATTGATTTAAGAAAATTGGGGACGTGTTTTGTTGAAAATAGTCTTGTAAGCCTTTGGAATCAGATTTTATCAATGTTAAATGAAGATCGTATTTTCGCTTTTTGTGCAGTCTCCATAGGTACTGCATGTCTTATTGTCTAACTAAATAGATCATGTTTATGCATATATAAATACGAAACAATGCTTTTATTAATGCCCGGAACAAAATTTAATATTAGCTATTTTAACAGTATTAGTATCTTATAATTATTATTATCTGTTATTACTGCCCGTTAGGCAAGGCATACTGCTGTGTCATTGATTGATACAAAAATACCAAGTAGTTCGTAAGAAATATACACAAAATCCAGTAGGAAAGATGAATATTCCAAGCGACAAATTAACAAAAGTAGGTATTCACAAGGTACCCGTGGGTACAAACTCAAATTGTCTTTCAGTCAATCTACTGTCAGCTTATTGAACGAAAACATAAAGCTGACATTTTTATTTTATTTCCTTCACTGAAACGAAGATGAAATTATAAACAAACTTATAAAATCTTGTTACAACTTTCAATATTATTTTAATTTTACGTACAAAAAATGTGGTTAAGGTGAAAGCACCAGGATAGCCCGCAAAATTCAACATTTGTTATGTTTTTAATATATTTCTCTTTATTCCAAGTAATATCGACTCATTGTGTTAGTAAAAATTTTCCTTACTACTATGTTAGTATTCCTATTCTAATCACTTAGGTAACCATTTTTTTTATGACTGCTGATCGCTTTGCTTTCGCTCCGGGTGGAGCGGAAGGGAGTGTCAGACTCTTACTGACTAAAACCCATCCATGTTCCTTCCGTAGCCCTTTATGTTCCGGGGTAGCGGTAACCCTTTCGGACAATCCCGCTTACCCGGCAGGCTTGGCCCTGAGGGGCCCATTCATAATCACTTAACCTAAAACCATGAATACATGTGAGTCACTGATACAGTGTGTGTCGACAGCTTGCAGGAAGTGGTGAAGGGTGGGCGTTTTTGAGGGACTGTCTTATGTTACTTTGACCTTCAAAAAGTGCTGATTTTCAGCCTATTTTGAATAAATGACTTTTGATTTTGATTTTGCAGCAGCGACTCACATATAGACAATCGAGTCTGCTACAGCGCAGGATGACATTGGGGCTGTTCCGCACGCGGCGCACTTGGGAGGCACATCGCTTCCTCATCGTTGAATAAAAACAATTGACTCAAGCTTCAGCAATCATTGCTGACGCACTACAGAAGCGGGGCAACCCCATCAACATCCTGAACGCGTTATTATATTGAACGCGAAGGGCGCCGTACGACTTCTGGGTATAATTGGGCCACAGACTGCACGTGTAAAAAGGAGTGCAGTATGCACGAAACAAATAAATATTTTTTGTAATTTTCAGGTTGTTTATTTGGTTTTATGTTGATCAAAATATGATTCGCCACCAGAGCAAATACCTATAATTACAAAACTCTATTAAAGCACCGATACAACCATCTAAGTTCATATAATCCTACAGAATATTTATTTCATGAAATCGTGGCTGGGCAGTTCTAACTTAGAGACTTGTATTGATGACTCTAATTATAATAACTCTGTAAATACGTAGACTTAAAACTCCTCACTATTAAACAGTATATTAGGTTAAACGAGGGACATACTGTCAGGTTATATAGTACTCATGAAAATAAACAACTTTGTACTTGGGCCCAACTTTAAAATATAAAAAAAAAAATAAGCTGTGCCATACATTTTCATGAGTATAGTACCCCCTGAAAGTATGTCTCTCGTTTAACGTAACCCACTGTATAAAATACAGGCCTCTCAAAATCCAGTACTCGTTCAAGGTTACACCTTGTATTCAACGAAACAAACTCATAACAGAAACAATCGACTGCTTTTTATCAGTAGTAAATGAGGCAAAGGAAAACATAGTATGTTGATAAAACAAAACACAGTAGGACAACCCTGATAAGTTCGTATCGAGTCCAACACTAATTAGTGTTGTCGAACAATCCAGAAAAGTTTGTTAATAAAACTGGTCTCAACTATTAATTGCCGCCATTCGAGTGTTGCTGACGGGTTAGCTCGATCAGTTTCGGTTATAATGAGCTCCAACGAAAATGTAACCTGCTGTAATTACTAGTTTCTTGACTATTTATGGTACTGAGTTTGTTTCGTGTACAGCCGCGGAAAAGGTTCGTTGGTAGTTTAATTTCTGTTGTTGACCTAAATTGGCTAAGCTGTTTCTGCTATTAAGCTCAGTTTAATAGCTACGGTTAATTCATGCTGTGCGCGTTTTCAGTATTCATCGCTTACATTTGCTTCAATAATGAAGATACTCTGAAACTCATGATGGCTACAACGTTTAAAAAAAAACCGGTCAAGGGCGAGTCGGAGTCGCGCACCGTGGATTCCGTACCATCGTTGATGATTTCTGAAAAAGTGTGCTATCTAAAGACATCGTATTATTTTTCCTGTGTTCTTTACATAAACTTCTATTAGACACAATCATTTCAGATTGTTTCCATGCGAACTTCGGAAATAGGGTGGAAACGGTACAATTTTCGTCATAAGTCGAAAAATATGCGGCCCATAAAAAAACAAAAAAATGTTTGAGTATATGCAAGAAACCATATACCCCGCTTGCCCTAGTAGAACGACTTCATTTTTTTAAGAACCCCTTTCAGTCTCTGTAGCAAAAAAAAAATGTTTTTATTTCTTTCTTATTCGAAAAAAAGTTCGGCAAACGTCATTTAAAACTATTCCAAATTACAAGTTAGTAGTTTATGACATATCCAGCTGTGACAGACGGACAGACAAACAGACTGAGTCGCACAATAATGGTTCCTTCTCCATTTTGATACGGAAACCTAAAAGGAGCACCCAATTTGCTGCTTGCTATGATCCACAACAGTCTCCCGTTTACGTTACTCAACGGATTTGATGTGAAAGAATCAGCATTGCCATACAACGTGGCAATGGCAGCATTGCCTTTCTTTTTGGGAACTTTTCCTGTTGACAGCGATGTGGACGATTTTTTAGATGGCCTTTGATATTTCCTTCCCGTTTTATATACGTGTACGTAGAATTATCAATATTTTAAGTCTGTTTAGTTATGTAAAAATGGTATAAATAAATTCTCTCGACGCATAATGAAATTCCAAACAGCTCGTGAGAGGCACAAATGTCAAGTCGTTCGTGATACTAGATATTCTTCGAACGAAAACTGACTACTCCAATCTGACCTACGTAGGATCTAAAATATCGAAAAACTGCCTTAAATCTGGATAACATGTCAATAAACTTTGCATTCGATTTAGAAATTATATCACAAAATCAAGCCTACAAAAATACCGTTGTGTTTATTTGTTTGCCTAAACTAAATTGTCTCGCAACTTAATATACAACGACGTTTACTTGGTGAGATTCCGCCGCTGAGTAACAGGGATATCACGTAAATGAGTTAGAAAGAGTTATTCGACATGGGGTAGGTAATTTCCTACTTCGACGTATATGGTGCGTGAAGCTTCACACGGGGAACTCACTTCGCATCACAAATCGACTTTTATTTTCCTTTTTTTCCTTTCAAAATATAAATGATGTGAGTGGTTCACTGAATTATTTTTTATTTACACGGTGATCGTGTTAAGAATGAGAAGCTACGCTATTGCTACGGTGCTACGGCGTAGCTGACGCCTGTGCTACGCCTGTTACACTGTTGTAGCAGATAAGTAATCTATATCTATATACATATAATAATATAATAATAAAACAGTAAAAAAACTGTGTCTGTACATTGAATATATTAAAAAAATAATAATTGAGGGGGGTTTAGAAACAGTAATAGAGCATGAATCCAAAAAAAAAATTTTGTCTGTTTGTCTGTATGTCTGTTTGTCTGTTTGTCTGTTTGTTTGTACACGCTAATCTTCGGAACTACTGGACGGATTGGAATGATTTTTTTTTTGTTGTATAGGTATTAAGTCTGGGCAACATATAGGCTATAATTTATCTTGGAAACTTGAACACCTGATGCAGAACCGCAACAGACCAGCTAAACTATAAGAGATACAAAAATGATACCTTAGCAAAAATTGTTCCACGTGATTAGCATTTTCTGCTGAGAGAATAAATTTGAAGATCTGGAACACCTGATGTAGAACTCCAAGAGCCCAGCTACACTGTAACATATATAGGAATGACGTCTTAGCAAAAGTTGTTCGGTCTGATGGGCATTTCCTGTTGACTTATAAAAATCGAAGATCTGGAACACCTGTTGTGGAACTCCAAGAGCCTAGCTACACTATAACATTATATAGGAATGACGTCTTAGCAAAAGTTGTTCGGTCTGATGGGCATTTCCTGTTGACTTATAAAAATCGAAGATCTGGAACACCTATTGTGGAACTCCAAGAGCCTAGCTACACCATAACACATATAAGAATGACGTCTTAGCGAAAGTTGTTCAGCCTGATGAGCACTCTCTGTTGATGTATAAAAATTAAAGATCTGGAACACCTGTTGTTTAACTCCAAGAGCCTAGCTACACCATAACACATATAGGAATAACGTCTTAGCACAAGTTGTTCAATCTGATGAGCACTCTCTGTTGACTTATAAAAATCGAAGATCTGGAACACCTGTTGTGGAACTCCAAGAGCCTAGCTACAACATAACACATATAGGAATGACGTCTTTGACGTCTTTGTTGTTCAATGTGATGGGCATTTCCTGTTGACTTATAAAAATCGGAGATCAGAAACATCTGATGTGGAAATCAAAGCTATCACTAATTTTACTGTGTAATTATAAAATAACATAAACTGGGAGTACCTGCACGCGGTGAAGGCGGTAACAGTTTAGGACTGATTTTCGATGACGATGGTATATCATTGAAAATTTGACTCTACTGGCCAAAACTCCTATTTATTTTTTTATTTTATCGTATGAATATGCCTTCGGGCTTATGTTGTTTGAGTGATTAATTTCCTTTTCCATTTATCTTCGTGACACTGTAGCCTACCCGGTAACGCAGGGGAGCAGTCATTTTAATTTAGATTTTTATTGATCAGGTATCTTCACAATAAAACTATGACCATGCCTAGAAAGAGGTCAAATCTTTCCCAATGTTCCAAGAGAGCTAAAAGATTGAGGATCATAAGATCCCAAGAATCTACCGAAGAGCGTCAGGAGAGACTTGATGTTGTTCGAGAACATTAGGCTGCAACTCGCTCCGTGGAAACCTCTTCGAGTCGCGAAGCACGCCTGCGCTCTCAGCGTATTCATTAGGTCTCTAGAGACCAGTGAAGAATATGATGCGCGACTGACCGCTGATCGTGAACGTCATGTATTGTCTCGTGAGTCAGAGACGTTCACGGAAAGAGAATTATGCTTGAGTTCCAAGCGTATCTACGCATCGACTTCTAGGTCTCTAGAGGAGGAATATAATAATGCGGTTACCAAAATGAAAACGATGACAAATGGACTGTATGTTTTGGTGGTTGTTGGAATGAAATAAAACTAAAGCTCAGTGTGATAAAAGATTTAAATGGGAAAAATGATAAAAAATAACATAAATGGCGACCCCGTTGTCGCTGGCATAGGCAACAGGGTCCGCGTACGAAGTCGCGGGCAGAAGCTAGTTCACCATACGAGTTGATTTATTTAGCTGGTAAACATGTTACATATTGAAACAATAATTAACCAAGCGAACCACTTTCACACTCTCGACAGTTTTTATCAGTGTTATAACATGTTGACGTCCGATCGTAGAAAAAACCCGTAATTTATGGTAAGAGCATCTAACATTCGCCATATTGCTCAACATTCGATGATTCCTCCAGTACTGCTTGGGCCATATTACCTCAGATACGCGTAGAAACAACCCTGTCTTTGCTGCTGTGCAGTTGGGAAATAATGTCTATTCGATTTACTCCTAGTCGAATAATACCTATTTTAAATTGGATGTAGCGATCGCAGGCCGCTGCCGCGAGCGCCGCTCGATCATGTCACTCGCGGTAATACAATTACTTTTGCGATATGTCTAATACTTAGCGGGAAATATCTATAAATAGGTTGCTTTCGTCGATCCGCCCGACTTTTAAATAGGTGCATCGTAATATCACCGGCCAAATTATGAAATGGCAGCGCACCGTGCAATCGCCAGGCAGTTCACGACATGGCCACATCTGCGATCGGACCATGACATTTTAATTGTGTTGTGTATTTTGTGCGTCACCGACTCTGTCCAAATAGATGTTTTGTCTTTCATTCTTTCTTAATTGAAATTCCGTACAGTTTGCAGGATAGTTTAGTTATACCATCTTAAACTTAATGTTGAACGATATTTTTTTACCCATTAACTGTCTCTTATAACACCACGGTTAACTTCAGTCTTTAACGATGCTGACGAACAGCTGATGCATCTATGGTTTGTAGTTTACTGTTAAATCAGCGTAAAACCGTACATGAGCTCGCTCGCACAACTTTTGCGCTTGCAAAACAAACAGGCGTTGTTTCCCTGCAGTGTATATTAATGTTTTTAAATATTTGTGCAACTAAAACGTAAAGCTATTATGTGCTAGGGATGTAACGTGGCTTTTCGGCTTAAATGATGGAACTTTTGATGCTGAATTTGCTTTACAACCTTAAGCGACGAAAGTTATTTATTATTTGTATTTAAAATTCTGACTGTGATAAAGAGTAGAATAAAAAAATACTCCGGCTTTGATCAAGATTTTTTTTTTAATACACGTGTTGGCCTGACCCTGTCTAACATCTGGGTAAAACAAAAGACATTTAATGGTTGTCACTTGTCTTTTCCAACCACACCCAAAAACATAACCCACGACTCCATTTGCCTTCAGAAAATCAGTACCATCCCTACCTACTTTTGTTTCATATACGAAACACAAGGACAGTCAACAAAAGAGTTACTATTACAAGACAAATATGGCGTCTTTCCACTGCATTGCTAATGTTCTTTTCAGACACACCTAAAAGTATTATGTAAAAGATCAGCCTATTAATATATCAAGCTCAGAATATTGTGTAATTTACTTATCAAGCGTTAACATAAACGACACATTTTATTTACTCGTACTATTGGGTACATGATCCCGACACAAAAAATGAAGTCACCGTCATTATTTTTTTTTATAAGGATGGAAAATCATAAAATGTCTCTTCCCGCTCTGGGTAAGACGGCAGGGAATGTCATACTTTTTTTGACTAAAACCCATCCATGTTCCTTCCTTAGCCTTTTGTGTTCCGGGGCAGCAGTAATCCTTTCGGACAATCCCGCTGATCCCGTAGGGGTCCCTACGCGGATCACTATGAAAAAAATTGTTGTATGTTATTAATTTTAATTGTTGTATGTTAACTGCTTCTACACTTATCTCCGTGCTTGACTGTACGCCACAAGTAGAAACTCTCGCAATCCCAGTTTCAGATACCTTCCTGCTTTACAATGTCGTAAAACAATGTGACGCGTTTCCGGGTCAACTTATTGTTTTCGCTTAGTCCGAAATGTTTGTGCTCATTGCAAATATTTCTAACTACACAGCTGTGCTCAAAGTGCTGGCTTTACTTAATTATCTTTTGAATTATGTATTTTTTGTTTATCTTAGTCAGTATTGGGATGGATGGAAGCAGCTGGGATTAGTAGCTGTCTTAATTAGAGATTAGATGAGCAGAAATAGCTACGAGTTATCAGAAAATCTATAATTTCTTCACGGTGGTAATACGTGCTTTAATTTAATGACTTTAACCATTAATAAACATAAAAAAACATGAAATACAGTTGTTTCGTGTATTTTATTTGAAGAATATCATGTATGTACTATTTACATACCTAAAAATACTTAAAATATATTATACTTATATATACATAAATAGGTACAGAGATCTCAGTTTTCTCCCTATGTGTTCATTTGTTTTTTTATTTACTTTTATAGTTAGTCATTTAAGTAGTTAATTATATAATAAATAATGTTAGGAGTGGAAATAGATTGATGAAGGAAGTAATTTCTTCTATTTCCCATCAAGAACATGCACTAATATGTGCTTTGTGTAATATGTAATTTGCTGGCTACATTCAGAAGTACTTTTATCAAATTCAATTATTTTGATTTTATTATATTAAAGTTTGAACGTTTTATTACTGTCACACAATTATTAAATGATACTGAAGCTGCGGCACATTGTAATCAAGCGATATTACCGCGATGACGTAAAATTTAAAATGTAATAGAATATAATACTATTTAATATGAGCCTACGCCATAAACATTACAAATACAAGTGCAAAAATAATAAACAAGTGGTTTTTGGTATTTTTTATTGTAATTGTTTAATTTTTTTACGATTTAGGTATATTCCAAGGATAAGAATCACATACCACAGTGCATCTCAAAAGAAAAGACAATAAGAAAACACAGAACACGTAGGTACTGGACGTTAAAACCGAAACTCCAGTGAAAATCGACATACACCCTTTTCTTTACCCGTTTCCTTCTCATTTTAATTCAATTTACTGGATGAAGGAGAAAAAGTAATCTTCAGGGTTGGGTCGGGACGCTACAGAGAGATTGGAAGTCATCGACGCAGTATTGGGACGAACTCATATACTTTTATGGCAGCGAAAGTTTTTTTATTCGCGGCAGAAGAAAAAAGATTCGCGTACCGCGCACCCTCTAACATGTGAGCCGCATACTTGAATAACTATGAATACAGAGATGGGGAATGAAAACATTAGTAGTCCGTTCGATTTCATCACGGAGCAAACCCATCGGGGATATCTTAGGTTTTATCCCGCAAATATTGTGATACACTTTGAGGAAGTACGGTAAAGTGATACATATATGTATATTTTATATCGGACGCCCGGCGCCGTGTGCGAATATGTAAAAAATAAATAAACGTTTCACACTCATATTTTTCGAAATTGTCGTAGGTGCCTACTCGATGTTATATTATAACATTAATAACGTATGAAATTCAGACGACCTTCACACTTTGTAAACAATTCATAAAATGGCATACAAACAAGTTGTTAATTTGTAGCTTTAATATATCGTCGAATCTATATCATATAGCATAATTATATGTTAAAGATAAAATTACAGACATAGATGTAGAAACTTAATAAGGGATGACACCTTTGGAATTAAGGGAGAAGGAGAGACAATACTACAGGTGTCGGTGATAAGTGGTTACGCGGGGTTACCGGTACCCAGGGACATAAAAGGCTAAGGAAGAAACATGGATGGGTTTTAGTCAGTAAGTGTCTGACACTCCCTTCTGCTCCACCCAGAGCGGTAAGAGTCATTTGAAGATTTCCCACCCTCAAAAAAAAAGGTGGGAAGAGGGTAGCCGACCCCTTTTTTTTACCGTGTCGCCTTTTTTTTGAGAACAAACGAATAATAATAATAATACTTTATTTACAATTTTTACCTATGACAGTAACTTGATTTTAGGACAATATTCTTTAAAATTGCATAAATATATCAATGATTACTCCTCTGGCACCCAAGCTAAGATTAAACTTGTGTTATGGGTAATAAAAAAAAATGACATGCCGCGTAAATACTTCTCCCTAAAGATATTAATATCTGAAGTATGAAGTTCTCCAGCATCGATATCAACTTTGGTAATACCGTACACCGTTTGATCCAGCCATCATAACACAAAAGCAATAAAAATGACTACGAGTAACAAATATCAAAAGAAAATATCTAGTAACGGTACCATATGCCTAAACAAAATACATATATGTATCAAATAATGTATTCAATTCATAAATTACTTCCTACAAAAGTTTGATATCAATCAAATGTTTACCTGCGCAAATATATCAAAATATGAATGTCTGATCAAATGGAAGTGCTCAGCAAATATTCTGATGGAATGCGTGATATCAATATCGTTATCTCAACTGGCATACCATTCAGCGGAATATCATTCATCAAACTGAACTGCTCTTCATGCATTCCCTTTGACCTTTGCCGTTCAATGCCGAATTTGAATTCCGAAAATAAATGTTGCAAGGGCGATTAAAGAATGAGACGGTGAACGTTATTTCTTGCTCTCGAGTTTCTCCATGCGTTTTCTTATATTTCCGTTTCTGAGGAAAATTTATTTGGGAAAGTGAGAGTAATAGTAAACCGGACCCCGAATAACGAATATGCGACACGCGGCACGTAATATATCACGGAGGCAAAACTTTAATCTAACCCCTTCCAAGTTTCCGTGCGTAAACGAAACATACCTACGTATGGTTCGGTCTCCTTTGTTATTATAACCTCGAATATTAACACGAGGTACACGTTATATGTGAGAAATAAAAGCCAAATATAGAGTACTGTTTTATTGTGCACATACTTCTAGAATATTCGTCGATTTGCAAGTATTAGTACTTTGTTGCTACGTAAATACGATGAGTATTACACGGAGGTAGGTCTAAGCATAGGTAAGTCTTCCAGCATTTTATTTATTCATGAACTTATTCTTAACACGCAATGCGTAACATTGAAATGTTCTGTATTTGCATATGTATGTGATACAGAAATCTTAACGATAACAGATTTATCGGGATTTGCCATCTTGTTTTTATGAGTGCGTGACTTTGTAAGTTGTGCACGTTACGACGGAACATCGGTGTACATAAGCTGTGCTGTATAGAATTGATTTATTTCTCTATATTCATTGCTGCTATTAAATGTTGTTGCTAAGTCAACTATTCTTTTACATTTATCATCATAGGATACGAATGTGTTCTCACATTAAACATACTTTTTGATACTAAATTATTAAAACTTCTATCCTACACTGACTGTGTCAACACAAAAATCTTGTTTATGGATTCGTTGTTTTCTTTGAAAGTTAGCTATTTCAGCTTATTCTTCTTCTTACCTTACACTTCTGAGACAGATATTTGACTAACATATACTTGATTTTATACATGTTGAAAAGTGCATAATAATATATTATTCAATTTCCGTTTAACTCAAACGAACTGCACCAAAACACAAAAAACCACGTTTTTTGTACGTAACTATCCCAGAATACGACTTAAGAGACTCGTAAAAGTAACGGAGCGTTTTATTTCTTTAAACTAACTCTTAATGTTACACAATAACATACATACGGACTACGGTGACCAAAAGAGATGTCTATTCAAGCAAAAAACTACTTTATGTACGTTGAAAAGAGTCCAGCGAGTTGAGTCTTCATCAGCAATCATGGAATATCTATTTATGCGTTCTAATTTAAAGTTATTAAGTTGACATAATTATTTATACCTATGAAATATAAAGTGCAAACGTAATTTATCATTTTGTGCACTAGATAAAAGTTATATCAATTAAATTTCCAGGTAATTAATAATTCTATGTATTTTGTGCATAAAATAAGGCGAACACGGAGTATGTGGAACGCACCACCTGAAATGATAAGCAATTAATTAATATAAAATAATTGTCCAATGACCAGAAATAAAATCAATTAAAATTACGTAGGTTTCGTGTATTTCATTGGATACCAGTACTTACGAAACTTAAAGGCTTAATGCGGTTATCGATTAATGGGTCTTTTGTATCCACTCGGTTTGTTAAAATGAAACCAGTTATCCTACAGTTGTATGTGGATAAACATATTTAAACAAAATTGCCAGATTGCATAGTTCCGTGAGTAGTGGATACTATGCAATACTATACTGTTTTTTTAAAGCATGGGAAAGCATCCAATTAATTATTAATTTAAATTTTTATTGTTCGATATTACCTACAATACATAGGTATAACTTAATTCTAATCTAGATAAACTTTTAATGACTCCTCCCGCTCAGGGTGGAGCGAAAGGGAGTGTCTGACTCTTACTGACTATAACCTATCCATGTTCCTTCCTTAGCCTTTTATGTTCCGGGGTTGCAGTAACCCTTTCGAACAATCCCGCTTACCCGGCAGGCTTCGGCCCTATTGGGCGCCGTCCGGCACGGTTCTGGTCCTGATCTGACGGTTAGCTTGTCCGGATGGGTTTTAGTCAGTAAAAGTTTGACACTCCCTTCCGTTCCACCCAGGAGGAGTCATTTGATGGCACCCACAAAATATTCAGCGCAAAGGATGACTTTGCTGCATAAGTTACTTTCACATTCCATTTATTGCTACCAACGATTCATACGGAAAAAATAGAATGGTACATACTACTGAACCATATAGCAACATTTCAGTTTAATAACATTGTCGACTGGCAATATCATTTAAGAGGTACTTAAGTAAATCACTTAACATCAAAAGGAGCTTGAAATACGACATTTACAATCTTTTAATTACAATTCAGATGTTATTTCAAGTTAGAAAAACAAATTGCTGTCATACTTCCTGACGAGGAAAGTTTTGTTTGATTTTTTAAATAGCAATTAATAGCTTAACATTGAAACTATACCAATTAATTTCGGAGAAAAACTAATTGGTATACGCAAAAAAATTGCTCCCTTCTCAATGTGAAAGGTTTTTTAAATTTTCAACACTAAATTATTATTTATCTGTGGGCTTGAGTACGTTGACAGATCAATGTCAAACATAATTTTTAAAGTTGCTGTATTAATATACAATATTTCTCTTTTCCGTACACCTACAGCATCATGCTTGTATTCCCAAAAGGATTTTATTAGATGAAGACGAACCTATTGCCATGCCAACCAAGGGTCAATCTATACTAAGATCCCTAAGCTCCCTAATATTTCTTTTTCAACAATTCTAAACTATAATATTTTAAAGAGGTATATTGTGTGTTTGTTTGTAATTTATTGAAGTGCTGACTGATTATAACAGTTATTTCAATGTTTGAGCTATACTGTTGCCAAATCGCCGAGGCCCGTAGACTATGTTTAAGTATATTCTAAGGGCGCTTCCAATTTAGACGGTTGGCACCGGACTGCTGCAGCCCGTGTATCGTACTGCACACGTGCGGTTATGATTTTTCAAACCAAAGGACTCGATCCAAGATCGTGTGCGAACAGTCTGATGCACGTCTGTTGGCGGGACGGCAATCGAACGGCGTTGTTTACGTTTCTTCAGTAGCAAGAGAACTAACGCTTCCTCGTCAGGATCCATGGCACAGGGTCCATGGAAATCACTGAAATAAGATCTGACTGCTGCCACGTACCTTTTCAAATAAGACAATTCGTATTGGACTGCTGTCGTTCCGCAGCAGTAGGTACGGCTCACAGTCGTTATAATTCTGCAACAACCGTCCGTCGGCAGCCCGATTTCAACCGTCCAATTATTATTTTTTTGATTGTGGGATATTATCAATGAATCATTCCACTCCATCCAAAGCGGGCGGCCGCTCTGGATGGAGTAGAAGGGAGTGTCAGACTCTTACTGACTAAAACCCATCCAAGTTCCTTCATTAGCCCTTTATGTTCCGGGGTAGCGGTAACCCTTTCAGACAATCCCGCTGAAACGGTCTAACTTGAAAGTCGTTTTATAACTAAGAAAACCAAACCAGTATAAAGGTCCCGTAGGTAAGCTCTAGCATTTTGAAGGCCTTCATCACCAAAGGTCGTTGTGCTTGCATAATTGCCAGAAGAACGAGCTGCCTTATGTTCCGGCGGGAGTTGCACCTAGGGCGCGGCGGGCAGGACTGCCAACCGCAGTAGAAGATAGCGTCTGATACTTCAGATGCCTGTAAAATTTGTGCATTAAAAAAAAAATACCGACAGTTCCACCCATTAAACATTCAGTGAAAATGGTTTAGTTATATTTGGAACTTCGTTTAGCTAATCAGGAAACTTTAACTAAAAAACGTAGTTAAATAAATAAATAAAAATATTTCTAAAAACAGCAATCTTTTAGTCGTGAGATGTGTCCCCATCTTGAATCACTAATAACCCCATTTAAATACTTTGAGTTTGAGTTTGAGCACAGACCACTCTAGGCTTCATCGGCTCGTAAGAACGAAAAGCAACTTTTAATTCTCATCTATTTATCGGTTCCCGATTCAATCTCATGCCACACCTACATAACAGCAATAAAAAATTTAAGCTTGTCTGAAAACTACTTATCTAAAAAATATCTAAACTTGTAGCCTACTAAAATCATACGCAGATATTTTTTATCAAACTTGGTGTTCCCAACATAGCTCTAGAAAACATTGTAACATAATTCTTTAGTTCGTAAATATACATAACAAGGGCGTAGGTACACATGCTGTGATTTATGTTGATGGCCCGTATCTGACCTTATGTCGTAACTTATTTTTATATCCGACTCCACAATTTCTGCGGATGTTAGCGGATGTCACATTTGGCCGTAATGCTCGTGACATATTTTTGTTTCCAAAATTGTATTGTGTCAACTGGATACAGTTGAGTGTGGATTATCTTGATATTACTCTCCGGAGCATTTACTACACGTCATTTAGGCAGAGTTGTGTCTTTGAAAAATGTATTAAAACTTTGTAGTATGATCATCATCTGCCTAGCCTTTTCCCAAGTCAAAGGTCGGCTTCAAGTCTAATTGGATGCAGCTGAGGACCAGTATTTTACATGGAGCGACTGCCTACCTGATCTCCACAGCCCAGTAACTGGGCATCGTATTGCCCAGTTACTGAGTACGTCTTGATAAGACTGGCTGTTAGAATTTCGGGCTTCTGCCGGGACCAACGGCTTAACGTGCCTTTCGAGGCACGTTTTCCTTTGTAGTATACTAGTTTCAATGCTTTTAATGTATTTATCGACGATTTGTTGGTATCGGGATCATTTTGATACGAGTGCGTATAGAATTTTCGCCGAAAAATCGTTGCTACAATACCGCCTATTCACAGTTCCTCCCTATATTTCATTATTATTGCCTGAACAACAAAAACAATTCAATACTGCGTGACCTTTACCAGGAACGAATTACCGAGACACAGTGACTCAGAACACAATAGCAAGTTGATACACGAACTGAACCCCACAGGAACAAGGTCACATGATGCTGTTTACCGCTCCGTTTTCCCCATAGGGAAATTATAGTATCAACATATTCGTGTCAAACACATCTCACGAAATATGATAAACTCATACCTGATACGTTATTTCCCCGGCGTTGCATAAAAACAGGCCCAGAAGAAAGAATAGAGCCATCACAAAGAATATCAACTTCATACTTGCGATGACCGTGAGTTGGTCTGAAAGCTATAAAATTTATTAAAATGTTACGTGTATCTGCAGAAAATTAAAAATAAATGTTGCAAATTTTAATCCCTAAAATGTATCAATAACTCCAAGTAGAACAAAACATAATTGTACTGGCTTAATGTTATCTGAAAATTCTCGTATCTTTACGAGCGTTAAAAGAATCAGACACAACATAAATGAAATAATTAAAGAAATCCAAAACTTAATAAAATCGCAAGTAATCTTTACAAATCTTATCACACAAACGGAGTTTCAGAAATAGTAACACGATGAATGCGTAATCAAGACAAATAATACACAGTTTTCCGAGATTCCCGAGCCGTCAAAGGTACTGGGGTACAACAATGCTATTACTTACGGCAATTTGAAGCAGGAGAGAGACGGCCGACCCCGAGCTTTGACAAACTTGTAGCGCCATCACCGTCCCAAACGCTTTGTCGATGTCGCCCGATAACCTGATGAGATAAAAAGAATTATGCTCCGCTTGACATTGGATTGACCTTGATAAACGTCTGCCTCGTGAAGCTAGTTTCTTTGAAATTAAAACATTTCTTCACAAAGGAGCTTCGATTTAAATTAATTTGCTCTTTCTTTGTCTTAATTACTAGATGCTTTCGACATTGTAGCAAGCACCCTTGTCATTTTGCCATCACAATTCATCAATTAAGTGCCAAATGTAATGACAATGTTTCTAAGAATTTTAAGGTTATGTAACTTGCCTTTGTCTCAGGTCCGATTCGATGCGTGTTTTATTAGTTAAAAGAATGACGTTGTTCAAATTCCTACCTGATAAGAGTATTGTGCATTTTTATTCCTTCCACAAGTCCGTTGGCCAAGTTTTCCGTCGCCCTGTCATATTCACCTCGGTCATTCAAAGCATAGAATTCTTCTCTTAAGTTCTCGAAGTACTTTTTAAGCGTCATGAATTTATACTTGTACATTATAAGGTAAATCATGGTAAAGGTGTCGACTGATAATATCATAGTCATCATCATAATGTAAAGGACAACTGTGGTGAATACGCGGACTACGGTTGCTAGCATTGAATCGTCTTCAAACGTAGGGTAATACGTCACCACTGTTACGAAATGAGAACCTAAAAAATAAATGAATACTTGTTAATTTTAATACGTTTCATTGTTTGTAAAAAAAAATTAACATTAGCTTGGGAAAAAATTCAATTAAAACAAAAAATAATGTCTAGCAAATAATACAAGGTGCGGAAACTTACCTGTAAACAACTTCCTTAAGCCTTCGAAAACAAAAAAAAAGCATGAACCATACACGATCACGACGTAAGCAACGACATTTATTTTCATGATCTTATATTTCTCCGCCATCAACGCGCTTTCTTCGTGGCTCTCACAAACTGACACCATTTTATAATTCAGGCTTTTTATCAACGATTTTTTTGTATAAATCGAGTATATTTTCATCATAACTATCGTATGACTGACGGCGAAGCTGACGGAGTCACGTTTTTCGTCCTCGGGATATTCACCCATCGTGGCAGCCATTATTTCTAATATCGTCATGAAACCGTATAAAAACAACAGCAGAGCAGTGTATGCTCTATAAAGCAGGGTTTGATCGTCACCTATTTCGCTTTCCTTGTACCAGAAATTTCCGGAGCCTATTAAGAAAATTCTTTTGCAATATGTTTTCAAGATGTAGTGGTCTTTCATTTTGTTATTTTTCGTTCACGGTTTTGAGTGGTTAAACCTAATGTGCTGTAAATGCTGCGAAACGTACAACTTTCATGATAAATGACCATGAATAAGGTTTGTGTTCAAATTACATAGAAAGATAAATTATGTATTTGCTTATAATGCAGGTATAAATATAATATGTAATATATGTTATAATGCAATTTTTTTCAAACAATAGAATTAAAAAGAAACGTTTATTTAATTAACTATTGTACCGAAATATAAGCAATAAAAACCAATTCTATAATATGAACTATTTAATCCATTCAGTAGGCAGGTGTATCGTTTTACGAGGCATCAAAAAGCCTATCAAAATTGTATCGTATTAAACAACAGTACTTTAAAAAATATAAAGTGAATATTTCGTTTAATATTTATAATTGACCATTTCAAATTGCTTAAAAGAGTTAGTAGATCATTTAAGTATATCACGTACCGTTAATTCAACACCAGTCTCAATTAATTTTAAAATAAATATGCATAGCTTAAGCGCCGATAAATAATATATTGGTTTCGCTCATGGAAATATTATTAAAAAGCCACTACACATTGCCGGGAACGAGTTTAATCAAACAATGACGGGAAAGTATTAAACTATCGTCGACACCAGTTAGCGTGAAAAGAAAAAGTTTGTAATAAGCTAATTTGCCCCTCTTTAATAGGAGAACAATGACAAGAGAAAAAAGGATCACCTGCGGCAATATCGAGTTTCTATAAAAGCAACATATTTGTATTTGTACTAGTTTTTGAAAGTAGTAATAATCTATACTAATATTATAAAGAGGAAAGATTTGTATAATAATAATATCCTTGGACATTTCACACAACGCCATATAGTCCCAAGCTAAGCAACCTAATCCTTGTGTTATGGTAACGAAATGGCTGATAAACTACTTTTTTTTTTTGTAAATAAATACATATTATAGATAGACAAACACCCAGACCCGGGACAAATACTTGTAGGTCGTACAAATATTTGTTCCGGGAATCGAGCCGTATGTATGTTTGTAAGGAATAAAATCAAAAACTACTTAACGGATCTGGATGAAAATTGGCACAGAGATAGATTATAGTCTGGAATAGCATATAAGCTACTTTTAATCCCGGAAAAATGTATGGTACCTACGCGTGGGATAATTTCCTACATACACGCGGGCGAAGCCGCTGGCAAAAGCTAGTTAGTTAATAAAATAGTTTGTAGGTATCAAATTGACACTCCGGATACACAGTGCAGTATTTCTTTTATCTCACGAAGTGACGTGCGCTTTACTTGTGGTTACCAAGTGTACAAACACGCTGTGAATGGATGTGTTACCGCAGTAGCTGTCGGCACCATTAGAGTCAATCGCAAAATTGGAACCGTGAATGCATGTGTATATTATGCGCTGACGCCGCTCGTAATCACGCACACGTTCACACTGTGTTTGTACCACAAGTAAAACGCGCGTCGTTGCGTGTGATAAAACTACTGTATCATGCCCATTATTATTTCTGCGTCTTTTGTAAAAAAAAACATTTTCTAAAACATCAGTGGAAGTGATTTGGCGAATATGGTTGTGTGAATTGGCTTTATGGAATGTAGACTTTTAAAAGTTTAAATTACAATACCTTTAATTTCCGAGTTCGACTTCTACATTTTCCTTACGGAGGAAAATCCTATTGGGAATCCCACCGAAGCGGGAAGAGGGAATTTGCGTGGCCATTTTCGGATGTTCTGTCTCGTTTATCCGGAACTCGTCACCCTCGCCATTGTACGGAATGAGTTACATTTCTGATTTGCTGGCAGGCTTTCCCAAATTAGGCATCTACTGCTGAAATCTTTATGTGGGTAACTCTCTCGCGCGATAGCCATTTAAAAAAATTGTTTAAAACTTCGCACTGCTGTACCTTGAACAATGTTATGAAAATAATGGCAAGACTTATAATAAACAGTGTAACATACATTAGGGTAGTTCTTCAGAGACAAAATTTTCGATTTCTATGGGTATATTTCTCTAACCAACAAACAAAACAGCATGTAATTTTTTTTTTGTACAGTTTAGCTTTTCCTCTAACTGGGACAAATGATATTTTTTAAATAATTGCTGTCTATGTACAAAATAAAAATATTTGAAGTCTGTTCTTCTGATTCATATAGCGCGTCCGTTTGCCATTTTCTGGAACAAAATGGTCGATGTCGCATTTTCCCTTTGATACATCAATATAAATAATAATTATATCGAAAGGAAAAGAATTGTCCCCTTACAAAAAAAACGTGTATTAGTTATAACTACGTTAGTGTGTTTATAAATAAGTAAATAAGAAGTGTCCGGCGTATAATACTGATTTATGTGGCATGAGCTGCGCTTGACCATACTTGGTCTGGTAATGGTAATGAGAGTCTGCATCCCCGCGCGGGGGGAAGCCAGTCGTGCAACGAACGAGCGTGAAGGTGGATGAGGGGCTGGTTGGCTTAGATCCCGGTGTTACGAAGGTAAACATCTGATTCATCTGTGCTTGGTTTAAGGGTAATATTTTGTGCCCAGATGAATCAGAATTTGTTACATCATCTGTACATCATCTGTAACAAATTCTGATTCATCTGGGCACAAAATATTTGAACGTCGATATCTTGAAAATCACTTTATAAAAACGAGTCCCTCATTCAAATATATGTTATTTGGTATACCTATTTTCATATGAACATGTGTTACAGAGCTGAAAGTGAAATTAAATTTTGACCATATAAATCAGTCGAAGAATCAAATTTCGAAGAA
This sequence comes from Hyppa rectilinea, assembly GCA_951799385.1. Lineage (NCBI taxonomy): Eukaryota > Metazoa > Arthropoda > Insecta > Lepidoptera > Noctuidae > Hyppa > Hyppa rectilinea. The sequence goes on from OX637311.1 coordinate 10,734,006, forward strand.
CTACCCATTACTGTTAGTAAAATGCACGTGTTTAAATAACTCGTGGCCATTTACCAACTTATGAGTTACTTAACGTACAAGCGGTAAATATTTCAAGTCGACAAGACTTGAAATATTTACCGCCTCTACGTGAGATTGCTTCGTTAATCCTCAGTACTAGTTAAATAAGTGTAAGTGATTATTTAAAAACTTTTTCTAATAGCTCATAATAATACTAAGTTTCGAAACTTAAAGACGCTATAATAAATGCTTTATTAGATGGCGCGCGGAAAAACACACTACTTTAACAAATAGCGCTATTGTAAAGTTAAATTAGTTTCACCTTAACAATGGAAAAAGTTTAATATTACTAATGTTATACAAAGAAAGGCGAGATTCGTTGTTAAATTTTCTGAAGGTTAAATTGAACAAAAACAGACTATAATGTATTTGGATAGTTGATAATAAGCAAAAGCTTTTGCAAATTCCTTTGTTTTAGAAGCTATTTACTGAGATTTTGCAACGCTTGTAATCAAAATCCAACTTGCCAGCTTTTTTTTTGAGAGTGGGAAATCATCAATTGACTCCTTTCGCTTTGGGTGGAGCGGAAGAGATTGACAGACTCTTACTGACTAAAACCCATCCAATTTCCTTTTTTAGCCCTATGTATTCCAGGGCAGCAATAACCCTTTCGTACAATCCCGCTGAGACTTGTTTGCTTGATTGCATCTTCCGGCAAATACCGCCTTTTCTGGTTGTACACAGACAGTGAAAATCAAAGGTTCATAAGAAAGATAATCACAAAGTCTCTTATGAAATAGTATTTGCCAAAATTTGTCTTATTTCGAAGATTCCGTCGTCCGCTGGCTGGGAGCCAGACTCACAAGGACTTGTGAAGATAACTATGTTCCCGGTTACACTATACTTCATCTTAAACTGCCTCTCATGACTTCCTGTTCAACCCATCCATCAAAAGGAATGAGTTTAATTCTTGAAAACAATAAAGACTTTATGAAGTTGGGAGTCAGTTTACCTATGCAAAAACAATAATTCCCTATTAGGTCAATATTAATAAAAATATTGAAGTGGGTATATTCAAAATAATATAAAGTCACGGAACCGGACGCTACTCTTAGTCACGCACACGTTCACAGCGTGTTTGTACACTTGGTTGTCAAAAGTAAAATGCGCGTCGTTCCGTGATTATACAGGATGAAATTGAATTCATGGGCAGTTCCACGGTGAAAGTTGTTCATAATGTTCAGTGTCTCTTGTAGTAGTGTATAAATAATCTGGCGTGTTTTTGTCAATGTTGTGTTTGCCCGTAATTTGCATATATATTATATTAGAATATCACCATAAAACTCAATGTATCTATGTCCATATAAGTGCTGTGGGTGAACCTTAAATAAATAAATAAATAATGATGAGTTCAATGACCTCTTAAAATAATGCCCATTCTGTAGATATGTTATAGTTTTGTCATAATACCTCTACTAAACTTGACTAGATATCATAGTACTAGACTGACTTACTGATCTTGTGGTAGCCAGCGCTACTGCTGTGCATGAGGTCCTGGGTCCGTTTCCTGCGTCTGACAAAGTGTAATTGGGTTTTTCCATTAGGAATTTCTCAGTAACAGTCCGGAGTCCGGATTTGTTCCCTGTTATTGGCAACTATTAGTTGGCGAAATGTCGGTGTACCTTCTATGGAAACAACTCTGCCGAACACTTTGAGGGAACACAGCGTGATGTTATTTTATGTAGCACAACCTGTCGTCTTGCAATCTCCAATACCTATGTATATTACACTCTTGTCGGTTCACGCTTTCACTTGCTATATCCGCAAACTGATCTGTCTCTATATTTCCAGTGAACAAAATGATAAAACCCACTATGGGCAATAAGGAAGTGTTGCAAAAAAAAAAACTGGACAATGTACCAGTTCGAACCAGTTACAATGTACCGAACGCAATGCACGGTAAACTGCACAGACCACTTCCAGGCTTCGGTGTTGTATCAGTTATTTATTGCCTACCACTTTATTGCCTCACTGCGGATTTGGGAAATGGACACCCTCTGTGGCGGCGGTTTCTATCCAATCGGCCTTATATTTGGTTTGCAAAATACATTTGTAATATTCAATTACATGTTTGGGTCCATTGATATATGAACGCTATCGCTTGATCGTATTTCCTGTCTATGATGTATTATATTGTATGTTGAGGTACATTTATAAATGTATATAAGGACCTGTAAAAAAAAATAATTTAGCGCGTAACAAAAATAAATTCATTATCTTTTCTGTAAGTATTTTAAAATCAATTATGAAAATAACATCATCACGCCTGAAATTCCCAAAGGGTTATTAAGCAGATGTGTACCTATAATAAAACACCCGAATTTTGCCAGTTATGTTTCAGTTCCATACATGTAAAAAGGGGCCTGCCTATTGCCATTAACAAGGCACAAATCCGGGCTCAGAGCTGCTACTGAGAAATTCTAGATGGAAAACACAATACATTTTGCCCGACTCGGGAATCGAAACCAGGACCTCATACTCAGCAGTAGCGCTTGAGACCACTAGACCAACGAGATAGACAATGTACAAGAAAAATTAACGAAAGAAACGTCGACATTAATTGTTCATCAACCTATCATAACTCTCCGTCAGGACAATGGTAACTCTTTGTATAGATAAAATAGAGAAGGACAAAGTGTAGGCCTTTGCCCCTCAAAGGAAAACACAGGTTAAAAATAAAGGGTAAGCGGGATTGTCCGAAAGGGTTACCGCTACCCCGGAACATAAAAGGGCTACGGAAGGAACATGGATGGGTTTTAGTCAGTAAGAGTCTGACACTCCCTTCCGCTCCACCCAGAGCGGGAGCAGTCATTGGATGATTTCCCAGCCTTAAAAAAAAAAAAGGTTAAAAATAAAAATAAAACTATTTATATCGATCGTCAAAATATAATAAAAAAAACTGTTACAAATTGAACTTGCAGAAAATACGATAACTCAGGTACAATGCGACATTGAAAAAAAATAATGAAATGTTGCATAAGACAGTGCATTCTCACTAGTGGAGACAAGTCCTAGAAAACAACACAAAGTAGACAGTGATATGTCGTTGCAGACTTTCTCTTAAGGATGCTGAGTATCGTCTTTCTTATTAAAACATTTAGCTGTAATGATTTTATAACTCTACTCTTCAAATTGCGGCAAATACGATTTAAAATGTTGTACCGAACCTAACACCCACGCCACTGATACAGATGTGCCTCAATGCGGGCGGCCCTACAGTGTGGGTAGTTGTTCCTTTAAATTCTAAACAAACAAATTAAAACTCGATTCACTGCCAGCAGTACAAAACAATTTTAATTACAAAACAAGCAACAATTTATCAATACCATCTTCAATACAAAGCGAACGTTGTGGTTTATTATAGAATCCACACATAGATCATAATATCGTAGAATACTCTTGAACACTCTTGGTTTTCGCAAGTGTGAAAACGAACACTTCTGAAGAATTTGTGATGAAGTAAGTAATTAATCTTGCTTTGTTGCCGACGCTGAGAAGAGCTGCTTACTAAGTGCAGAAATGTTTCGCCACTGCAAACTTTGCAATTTCTAGAGACGTCATATTTTATTTGTTGAGACATAATGTCATTGTATTTCGTATAGTTGGGCTAATTATAGGTTTCTTGGTATTGTTTTAACCTTTAATTGGCCTGGGCAGTGCGATAACCTCTTCTTGGAAGGGGTGACCGTTGATAATCACGACAGTCAATGTTGCCAATTTCACTGGATTTATTTTTCGATGTGTATTTAGTTAGATCCAAAATGCCAATGAATTCAATTTTACCCTGTAGAATTCTGAAGCATGGTACTGCATATCCAAAGCTAATTCGGGAAAACTCAGTCAGGGAAAACCTGGGAGAGCTTTTAGGGAAGGCGTTTGACTAGCTGTGGGACAGTATGAGCTTTGATTCTTATCCAAGTGCTACAGCACGCTCATTAGTCTGTGTAGTTTATAGCCTACTAGGTAAGCGTTAGGTTAGGGCTTAGTTAAGACTAAAAAAAAACGAATAAAATAATAATGATGTAATAATATTAATTTATATCAGTAACTTTTGTGGTGTGCGTAATAAACAGTATTCTATTGTTCTATTCTATTCATTAGCTTATGACATGAGGCATACATAGTCTATCGACAGTTTCATATTACTTTATTATGAAACAAAATTCCAATCTAGTATCAAAATAATATAGAAAATTAATATCATATTTTCAGGTTAAAGGCCCCCACAGACAGCCGCAACGCGACGCGATGCGGGTTTGGTATAACAATTTTCATATAGTTTTCATAGGATTTCTCTACGACCGTAGCTTCGCGCTGTCGCGTCGCGCGTTTCTGCCTGTTCTCTAAGCTTCCCCTTAAATAAAATCTTAGTTTAATATAGTAGCTACATATATCGTTTTCGGTTAAGCTCTAATATGATAAAATACTTCATCAATACTCGGTTAAATTTTAGTCGTTTTAATCCCCTTAAGGGGTCATTGTACACATTATAACGAGCAACTTTTACTATGGGAACGAACCTGAAATCGCGAAAAAAAAATCAGCTGTGCAGTACATTTTGACGAGTTAGGATAACATAAATGTACTGAAAATCTGATTATTTTTTTGCGATTTCAGGTTCGGTCCCATAGTAAAAGTTGCTCGTTATAATGTGTACAATGACCCCTTAAGGGGATAAAAACGACTAAAATTTAACCGAGTATTGTTGTTACAATACTAGTCTAGTGTAGGGTTTTTTTTAATTATCGGATACCATTCAAATAGTTTCTAAACGAATAGTTTGAATATCGTTTTCAATATGTAGTAGGTACGCTACACGATATGTTTGACTATTTTAGAATCAAACAAGTGAACCGTGAATGAAAAATCCCGCGTATTGCGGGATTATTTATACAACGTTTTGTTTTACGTACAAAGAAAAGTTATTATACAAAAGATTTTAATTAAAGAGTCTATGTGAACATTTTTAAGGCTTCTTCTTCTTCTTTTCGTGTGGTTAGTGACTAACCTGGTGTCAGAGTTTCAATGCTGCCCATGGGCCTCGGACTTAGCATCACATACTGTTGAGAAATATCTCTCAAGCATGCCGGTTTTCTCACGATGTTTTCCTTCACCGATTTTTAAGCAAGTAATAATTATACAATACGCACATGAATCTGAAAAGTCAAAGGTGCGAGCTTTGGGTTCGAACTTTAGGTCTATAATTATGAAAATAGACGAATTTATAGGTAGAAAAGCTGTTAACCACGACCTCGTGTATATAGAATCGCCATTTCCACTCCGTCGGCTCCTGAGCGGCCTTTACAACGTCATCAGATCACGTTGTAGGAGGCTTTCCAACATCACGTCTTCCTGTACGCGATCGCCAGTCCAGAACCTTCGGCCCTATCGGTCATCTGTTCTGCGTCCCCTGTCTACTGCCACTCAAGTTTACCAAATAGTTAATTTAAATTAGGCACTTGAGAGGAACTTCTGACCGTTAAAATTTAATAAAAAATAGAATTGATTCTCGTTGATCTTTCTAAAATGTATAGTTTCGTATAGAGAACAAGTCAATCGTTCCTCGTATAAAAAAAAATGTAATATTTTGGATACATTTATATAATAATTAAAGAATTGTTTGTAAAGACGATGTACCTAGAATAAAATTACTATATGTATTGTGTATTACCTTATTCGTGATGTATCTTTTTTTTTTGAGGTTGGCAAATCATCTAATGTCTCCTCCCGCTCTGGGTGGAGCGGTATAGACTTTTACTGATTAAAACCCATCCATGTTCTTTCCTTAGCCCTTTATGTTCCGGAGTAGCGATAACCCTTTCGGGCAATCCCGCTTACCCGGCATCATGATGTACCCTGAGACTATCCACAGAGACAATAAAAATTTTACATCATAGTGTTGTTTTTGTTAGCGTAAAATGATACTGTCGGTGGACGCTGTCCAGTGTCCATCCCCCACCGCCTATTAGTCATCTCTCAACACTCTCCTCATGGAGGGGTCATGTCCTACGGGTGCCATTTGTGACCCGGAACTACCCGAGTTTTATCCTCATAAAACATATTTTAATTTATGCAAACAAAAAGTTTTTAAATCAAAGCAAACACGCGTAGGTTTCAAATTATATAATATAAATATAATAGTTTAACGAATTTGTTACAATAAAAAAAAACCTGTGTCGACCAAATAGCCATAGGCATTCACTTTGTGTTGATACTGGATATTGAAAATTATATCAACTTTTATGTCACAAAAATATTTTTTGGATCTTTCGAACACATTTAAACTGATTTATGGCGATACATAAGTATAGACTTAGTATGTTATATGCCTTATACAGTGCATAACACATGGTACATAAATCAGATTACAGCCGAATCCTCGCGCGCACTGGTATCACATAATCCCGTTTGGTTAGCAGCTGCCAAATTTGCAAGCAAACTATTCTGATCGATGTCACCACAATCTGCCACGCTGATGTATGAGACGACCTATATTGATCGCCTAAATGAGCGTATGAACTGTTCAATTGGAGCTACCTTTCGGTTTGAACTGGTCGCTGTTTCTATCTCCTCTGAAAGGGTGTAATAGATGAGCCGGTTTCGTAAAAAACGTATAGATGTTGGTAGATGTGGGTTACCATATTCTGTTCCAATAAGTCGATGTCAATGACCGACCGCTAAGTGATCTTTTGGTAAATTTTATCTTTCGTGCTTAAAGTGCATTTCTACGAACTAAAACGATAAAGATTTTTAATATTCAAATACCAATTTTATTAAAGTAATAATTTTGTGCTACAATTTTTAAAGATTAAATTAATAACTAATTAGGAAGGTTCGTTGGTTTTTTTCACTCCAATCGCAAGTTGAGTGGAATTTTAGCTATCAGGTTTCATTATTTAAGATTCTTAGGAGAGTTTTACCCGCTACTGAAGTTAAATTGAAACCTTTAAAATTCTGTGACATTTTTTTAAGAGAAATATTTTAATTTAGTTATAAAAAGTTAAACCACTGTTTACGTAGCAGTTTTAAAATATGACTTTTGTTTTTTGTAAATTAGGATTCATGCGTCAGAACTCAGAAGCAGTTACCTCTCGCAGGTAGTTAATATTTAATGAAGAGAAAAGTCGCAGATTTCACAGTATACATAGAAGTGACCAGTTATTGTCAAAACTTTACCTGCCGCACTAAATTTAACCCGGCAATGTAAAAGTTTTGGGCGAAGTTATCAAACTCCAAATTTTACAATTAACGGAGCGTGTTCGCGGCGTAAACTTCCATATTTTAGCATAGGTGAGCGCCAGTTTCTAATATGCCGCAAAATATATAGAGCCACTGTTTCCAACTGAGACTTTATTGAAGGCTCCGAAGTCAGCGAAGTTAGCTATGACGTAACAGAATGTTTACCTGTATTGTCAGCTTACAATAACATTTAATTTTAACAATGGACCCTTTCATAGTTCAAATTGTATCAGTAGTATGATACGATACTCTCATGAATGAGGTGAACTGACTGAGGTGTTGACGACACGGTTGGCGCAGTGGTTTGGCGATTGAGTGATGCGCACTATGTCGCGGGTTCGATTCCCGCACGGAACAAATATTTGTACGACCTGCAAGTATTTGTTACGAGTCTGGGTGTTTTTCTATCTATAACATGTATGTATTTACAAAAAAATAATATATAAGTAGTCTATCAGCCATCTCGTTACCATAACACAAGCATTGGGTTGCTTAGCTTGGGATGATATGGCGTTGTGTGAAATGTCGAAGGATATTATTATTATTATACTTTGGCTTTGTTTTATTTTGTTCTCGTACCAAGAAAAACATGCAGTTCTTTTTGAACCAACGTAAGCAATTACGTGTTTTTCTTTTACAGGTTTCCATCCCGTCGGCGGTTGTTGTTTGAGTTTCATCTCGGCTGTCGCTTCATTAGAAGCCCCACTTCTACTGGTAAACTTGCAATGGGACCCGCGGGTGCGATCAACTATACTTATACTTGTGTTAATACCTGCGCTCAGACCTGTGTCAAGCTTCGCTGGAGACGAATTTCACTAAAATTAACTGGTAGAAAAGCTTTCTAACACTCATTACCGATTCTCAACGGAATCTAAACGACTGTTAGCATATTTATATAAACAAAATGAATAACCTTTCATCTTCAAAGGTATCGTGTTAAGTACGGTCGTTCGAAAAACGTTAGCTAAAAATGCCAATCGTTTCCTTATTAATGAAAAGGAAACCATTATTCTTCGCCCAGAAAAAGGTATTATTAACTTATTAAAATATTCAAGTATTCGAAATGCTATTGAAGCGTAAATCTCGCAGTCGATCGTAAAAACTGTTCCCCAGAGTAACGAAAGTAACTCTGTTTCATTGGATCCAAGTCGTACCATTGTCCTCATACGCACTCTGAGAAAAAGACCAATTTCTGAGATTTCCGAAGGGCTTAGCTTCATTTCCTTTTATATCTCCCCAGATACTAAATTCGTTCAGCCAATAATAAAAAATCGTCGGGGACACTTGGAATGGACTTGACGTAAAATTTACCCTCAATCCTAAGGACAGATTGGACATTATAACGCACTTATGTCCTTCGAGTTAAAGTTGAGACAACTTGATTGGTTAAGGCTTTGCTATAACTAAGAGCATTATACTTACGAAGCATGTAAACGCACCGAGTAATTGGTCAACATCAGCATGATAATAAGATTAAGTTCGTTGAATTGTTAATAAGTATATGAAAGGAATATTCTGGAATGTTTGAGGTATTTTAAGTGATATTAAAATATAATATGAGAGAGCTTAATTACAGTGTTGTTGAGCAAATGAAAGAACAACACAGAATGTTTGAGCAGCACATTTTACCGACCTCGCTAGAGTCAATTAAGAGTTCTATGCGAGGGAGTTGCAAGCTGTAATTATCTCAGTTTTTATAATCATTTTGATGTAAATCGGTTTGTGTAATTGCTGAAAGAATATGTAAGCGCCATTCTTAAATAAACTCTATTTATTTTAATACTATCGGGCTTAACTGTAGCGTCCTACAAGCTTTCTAGAATGCATTTTTGCAAAACTTAGTTTGAATTATTTGATGATTCTGTGGTGCATAAAAGGAAAAAGTGCTTACGCAGCATTTTGTGGGTACCAGTGTTAACCCATGTTTCAACTCGTTTGACATTCTGCTTAAGGAAAACTGTATGTTATGTCAAGGACTTGCTGACGTACAAAGGGACGTGATACCAATACTTTCAAAGGTGGCGATCGGTGGAGTTTGAAAAGCGTTATTACGGCTGTCCAGCCACATATTATGTGTTAAATTTAGTTTGTAGATCCTTTTTTTTAATTAAAGGCCGGAAGTTATTTATTTTTTTAATTTTTACATTTACTAATTAATAGTACTCAAAAATGTATAACATATTACAATTTTTTTTACTACTTATTGCTTCTTATATTGGTAACGCAACTCCATCAAGAATAATAACAAAATAAACAGCATAATTATATTGGTCCCATAGCTGGACTCAACAGGGACCACGTCAGTTGTTGGACAACTGACGTGGTCCCTGTTGAGCTTAAACTAAGTTAGATAGAAACTCAGACAGACAAAGATTTCACTTATCATCAAAACGCCTCAACAAGTTCCATTGATCGCAGCTCTTAGTTGGAGCAAGTTGTAAGCCAGCGTGTTAAGAGTATGTATCTACAATATCAAAAACTGTCATACCCACATCAAAGTGTATAACTTAGGTAGTTAAGACAAAGCGTCAGGTAACGGTCCACTGAACAAGGCACAAACATTTTTATTGTGCTAACGACTGGTGATGTCGTAAAAAACTAAAGCAACAATAAAGTAAAGAAAATCCAATAATAATAAACAGGGGTAGCTCTCCAAACACGTTAGAGAAGTCAGGAAAGTAGGGTGTGCATGTATTCGAAACAGAATTGAAGTTATTGAAGCAATAAGGATTGCGTCTTGTGGATCGTGACAACGGTGTCCGGGACAGACGCGCGGTCGGAACTTCCCGGGCAAAGTTGAAGGCAGACTCCACATATTTCACGGCCACATTACAAAACTTTTATAGAGCTTAGGAGTTTCGACTTATAAAAGATTTAAAGGTTTTCTCTTGGGCGCAATAACTAGCTACAAGTCTTGGATTTCCATTGTTACAATGTTTTATGATTCAATCGGTTTATTGGAAAGTTTCTGAGATAATGCTACTGCTGATAACTAGCTTGTTCTAGAAACTCTAGCCTGATACTTCGCTACTAGCTCAGCATCTTTAAGATCTATACGTTTTTAAGTCGGTTCTGCGTCTGTCTATGTGACTGTTGTCTTCTAAACAACGGGACGTGTTCTAAATAAGCGCTCTTCCTCCTTTCTCCTACTGTGCTTTGCCCGGCAGGGTCTTGATACATTATAATTATGGATACCAACTGTTCACTACATAGTATAGAGCAAAGTCACTTCCCGCGTCTGTCCTAATGTATGCTTAGATCTTCAAAACTATACAACGGATTTTGATGCAGACTTTTTTAATAGATAGAGTGATTAAAGAGGAAGGTTTATATGTATAATACCATTCAATTTCCGTCATCCACGCGGGCGAAGCTGCGGGCAGAAGCTAGTTAACAATATAATGGAACACAATATAGAATTGAGAAATAAGAATATATTTTGATACGATTTTCACCAGCTTTTAGAGAATGTATTGCGGAAAGTTTATTATGTTTGTAATATGTTAATAATAAACTTACGTTAATGAAAGCTGGGTATTTTTTAAAGTTAGATACAAAATCCTGAAATAGATTTATCTTTGATAACAACATAATTAGGTTATTTTTTTAATAAATACCTTATCTACTTACTGAAAGGTCAAGACATAATTAGACAAACACTCTTTCATAAAAATAATAGTATAAATTTGGTGATAGTAATTATTAATTTTTGACTTACTCGTTATATTTGAGCCTACGTCTCTTTGGTTCATTTGGTTCATTGACTGCCGGAACGCAGATGTACGCGAGACAGAATAGCTTTTTAATTGTGTCTGTAATTAAGGCATTCTAAAGGTTAAATTAGTTCCTGACGCCCCATGCGGGTCAATGTACCTTTAAAAGCGGCACCTCCCCTACCATGTAAGTACTATGAGTGCGTCTGCTGAAACACCTCCACTTAACTACACTCTTATGTATGCAGAGTTTACGGTAGATATTTTTAACTTTGTAGCTTTTTTAATTAGCCTACATTTTCACTGTAGAGCAAAGGCTCCATATCCTCGCAGACATCCTTTTCTAGAGCCACCTCGATCCATACCTTGCAGTACGCTTCTAAGTCACCTCTCCACCCCTTTTGAGCTCGTGGCTAAGTAATAACAGCCGCACGGATCGATCCATCACGTTAAGCTACGCTTGCCGGGGTTGGTCCGTGTATGGGTGACCATCTTTACATATCGAGACTCGTCCGTGCTTCGGAAACCACGTTAAACCGTTGGTCCCGGCTGTCATTCGTGGATCTTTAACAGTCGTTACGGGTAGTCAGACGCTCGAAAGTCTGACAGCTAGTCTTTCCAAGGGGTATCGTATTACCCAGTTACTGACTGGGTTTTGGAGGTCAGATGGGCAGTTGCTCCACGTAAAATAATGGTATTCAGCTGCATGCGGTTAGAATAGAAGCCGACTCTAACGTATTTGGGGGGGAAATGCTAGGCAGACTCAACGACGCCGTCCATCGTCAGGGCACCCTCGCGTGGAGACTGTTGCCCAGCGGTCACTGTGCATGCGGCTAACGTGACCCGCCCAATTATATTTCAGCTTGGCAGCCTTTTTGCCTCCCCGTCTAAGTCTCGGATCCCCGTTATGAAGCGTAACATGGTGTTTTGTATTCTGTCTTTGACGTTTGATGTCCAAAAACTACGCTTCATTGCCATTTGGAAAACCCCAAGGCGGAACTTTTGCGATTGGGTGAGCGACCAGGTACTTTGGAACTAAATTAAAATTGTCCTAACTTACGTTGCTCAGACCTGGTCGCTAAACAGTATAAGAAATATGAGCATATTATATCATAGATACTATGAAGCGGTATAAGCGTGTTCAGTATAGACACAGAAAGAGTCCACCATAGAAAGTAGGTAGTAGGTGGGTTCGGTAAGTAGGTGCTATTCCAAAGCCTATATGCCAGGTTCTATTCCAAAGCCTCGTGCCTAAAAAGCGTGTCCCAAAACCTCAGAAATCACTTAAAATTAGCGACACAGTAGTTAATTAAAGTTTTATTCCGATTCTCATTTCAAAAAGTTATGAAAAACTTACAAACGAACAAGTTAATTCACTCAAAACATTAACATACAATGTAACTCAACTTTTAAAACAGAGTGTACAGAGTTATTAAATTACGTCTTAAAGCAGGCGTAGTCCAAAATGATCGTTGAAACGAAGTTTATATAGTACGAAGCAGACGTCGAGGCTTTTAGCAGCGAAAGTTTTAACTGCACAGCGTTTACTCAAAATGCAAATTACAGGCTCCATGTATGCGAGGTGGGGTTAGACAGCCCACAGGATGTGATACACGGGACCCCAATATTAAACCTCACGATCACGCCATAAATTTTCAACCTGCCGAGTATACGTTGTAATTTTCACAAACGTTGATGTTTACACGTTTTTAAGTGTTCACCGGTTTTTGTTTCGACTTATCAAATATAGCCGTTTGTTAGTTGAGTGTAGAGTCGTAAATATTGCGGTTCATCTTGCGGTGTGGCCTGTATTTTTCAGTTACCCTCTTCAATTTACCAAATTTTAATGAATATCTTCTCAACACAGGTGTATACTGACTAGATCTTTAATTTAAATCCTTAAATGCATGTTACGCTAAACGTAACAAATCATATAACATAGTATACAGGAGTATATTGCAGTAAGTAGAACCGTCAAAACATAACGATAGTTACCATGTACGTACTTACTGTACGACAAGTGAAACCGCTATCTCACTGCAGGGCAAAGGCCTCCCTTCTCTCTTTCCACTTTTCCCAGTCTACAGCGATAGTAGGCCAATCCTTTAAGAAGGAGTCTAGGTCATCTCACCATCTCTTTCTGAGCGCCGAGCAAGTAATCCTCTTTAATAATAATAGTATGCATTCTTACTTATACATAATTATATACCTAGCATTATAAAAAACGAAACAACTTCCAACTGTCTGTCTGTCCGTTGTGATGTGGATGAACTGAAGCCTGTGGAAGGACATAGGCCAACACAGTGCGCGCGAAGCCGCGTTCGGAAGCTAGTAGTTTATATGTATACATTCAAAGCACCAACAATAATGTCAAGCAAAAAACAAGCTGTCTAATTAAAACAAAAGAAAGCATCACTACCACAACTAACCGCTATTTACAGTACTGTAAATTATTTTTAGGACCGCCCAGTTACGTACGGCAGAGTCTTTACAACGACAAGTTGTGGTATTGTTAAACTTTAATGCACTTTGGCACTTCACACAAAGGAGTTGGGTACTTTAGTTCAACAGTACTCTTAGTAGCAATTGCTCATTTTATTTGTATGTACTGTGTGCAACAAGATGTGGTTTGGTACAAGCATTATTTGTAATTATGTTAAATTTTAATGTTATACATTATCGAAGTGACGGCTTCATGCGTTCGCAAAAAAGTCGCATCACACTGATGCGTAGAACGCGGGTCAGTGAAAATAGCATCCTGAAAACAGTGGTGGAGAGTACTTACTCCCCATTTCTGAGGCAGTATATGAGCAAATAAATTATTAAATTTTCATGATAATAACAATTGAGTGCCTTGGTTGGTTTAGTGTCCGCAAGCATTATTGCCAGCTATGTTATGCTAGTTTCCATTCTTAGATCGTGCAAATTATTACCAGGTTTTTCCATAATATACGGATTTTTTTTCAGCAGCAGTTCGGAGTCCAGATTTGTGCCAGGTTGATAGCAATAGGCTCGCTCCCTTTTATATGGAAATAATCATAACTGTCGTAATATGTGTACTATATGTATACTTCTGCTTAACCTTTTGAAGAAAACATGTGATATTATGTTCTTACACCATACAGTTGATTAAAAATAAAGAGATCTGGGGGCCTAGACAAAGTCACATTTTCATTGACAATAACGAAACTAGATAAATCCGAAATGTATGGAATTGGGCTAAGCTTTCGGAAAGTAACGTGATCAATCATTTTCCATCGCTAAGTCTAGACAATGTCCAATTGTGTAACGAAACTCGATCAATATTCCCATAAAAATGCGTTGACAAGTGGCGTTCTTGACAATCTGAATCGCTGAGATAACGAATTGTTCGATCAACAATTTTCGAAACCGAATCGACACGGAGCGATTGGCACTTGTCTAGGCCCCCAGGAGTCCTTCACGATGTCTGGTAGCTTTGGACAATTAAAGGAAGTGGAAATGCAATGTCGAAGTTGTAAATATGACTTCACGTCCAATCAGCGCAGTACAGCCGCGTTTGACACGGTCAGTATGTATCTGGACGGGGAATGTATTTATACATTCCCCGTCCAGAGACTCCTTCATGAGTATTAGGGTCGAAGTTTATAGTCAAGCTTTCGTCGAATTCATAACTACCCTGTGGTCATTACCCTTCGCATCTTCGGGCCAAATAAATCCATCCAATAAACAGAGACTCAACTAATCAAATCACTACAAAAAATAAAGGTTTATAAAATAGATAGACCAACTTTTAGAAATCATTCAGACCACCAGAAAAATAACATTGTTAAATTAAATACAAGAAAAACGCATTACATACAAGACTTACCTACATGAAGTGTGCAAGTAGAAGTATCCACCCATAATAGATGTGTTTATTCTGGTGTGGCAATTTATTATTTAACGTCAAATTAAAATCACTTTAATCCGTGTTTTTTTTTCGCTTGGATATCTTATCTTAGATGTACTGAACGCTGTTTTAAAATAACCACCTATTTATACTAAGGAAAATTAGCTGTTCCATATATTACGCTTGCTTTTACTCTTCAAAATGTAGGGAAAAACTGTTTTTTTTTTCGATTTCAGAATCGTTCTCATAGTGAAAGTTGTTCATAATTATTATGAGTACCCCTTAAAATAATACCCATGAATTCAATTTCACCCTGTATAAAGATTACTAAATCATTGACAACAGTTCTTTAAGCCCAAAACCAAAAAGTACCTACCTACAAATTACAAAAAAGGTTTGAATACTTTTCCTTTACTAGAACAACATTATTACTATCGCCTAACAAGGGTAAAGTTGCCAACTATAACTTCAGAAATGAGAAGGCACTGAATTTCTACAGTTTGTCAACAGAGCCGGCAATTCTAGGTACTACACCCCTTGAGAACACAAAGTTTCCTGTCATTTGTAAAGTGCCTCTCTGAAGTGTATTAATATATTGAGGCCCTTAAATAGCCTTCACAAATTCAACTGGAATATGTAGGTGAGTATATATTTACATTAATAATTTAAATACATTATTTGTTCAATTCTACGAATCTACTAAGCTTCTATTAAATTCCGATAAACACATCAGGGCGGAATTCACCAACGTTAGTAAACGCTATCAGTATATAAACCACGTTTAAGGTTTTTTTGTTTGAGTGTGGTAAATCATCAAATGCCCCCTTCCACCGGTGGAGAGGAAGGGTCTGTGAGACTCTTACCAACTAAAACCCCTCCATGTTCCCTCCTTAGCCCTTTAGGTATGTTCCGGGGTAGTGGTAACACTTTCGGACAATCCCGCTGAGCGTTTAAGGGCTGTCAGTGTCATTATTTTCTGTGGAATATTGGCACTTGGTCTTAAACGCGGTTCAAATGATCAGGTTCAGTTTCATTGGTGTAATTGGAACTCTGTCTGTTAGTTCAACTCTTAAAGCGTCATGAAAGTTTGCGTGAGATGCAGTTCCCTTTGTGGTAACATGTACCGACAAATGGTTTCTTAGTATAGCTTTCTTCAAAATGAGTGACTTTAGTTCTTTGGGGCAGAGTCTGACTGCGGTCAGTATAGAAAACACTTTATTTTATCTTAGTTTTCTAAATGCTTTTGCTGCTTTTAAGCTAAAAATAAACAAAATTCATCACTCGTAGACATTTAACCTTTTCACCGCTCGACTACATATCAGTTGTCTTGCCCCCAGCGCCCAGTACAGTGAAACGAAAAATAAATATCTTCGACGAATAGGGTCTTGCAATGACGTAAAAACGCAAAACCGAAAATTAATTCTCAGTCGTATAAACTCTAAAGTCTCTAACTCTAACGTATTTCATTCCTTTAAAACCACTTTCTAGTTAGACGGTTTCAGCGGGATTGTCCGGGTTACCGCTAGCCCGGAACATAAAGGGCTAAGAAAGGAACATGGATGGGTTTTAATTAGAAAGAGTCTGACACTCCCTTCCGCTCCACTCAGAGCGGGAGGAGTTAGTTGACGATTTCCCATCATGAAAAAAATAAAGTCGTATAAATACGACTCAAGCAGCACGGGCCTAAAAATATATTTGTCGTATTCATCCGACTGGGGTGGTTAAAAGGTTAACCTTTCGGCTGCTGTATGCTGGACAGTGGACACAATTAAAAAGCATTGTCTCACGTGCATCGGCATTTTCGGATGTCGATGAGATCCATGAAATGAATGGAAATCCATTTATTACTTTTTTCCATCACACACGTAGGTGTTTATTATTAATATTACATAAACATTACACGTTTAACAGTGGTTAAACCCAACGACACTTTGTCCAACCCGGGAATCGAACCCAGGACATCACGCTCAGCAGTAGCGCTTGCGACCACTAGAGCAACGAAGCAGTCATGTTTACAATATTTATATTGAAGGTATACAGATAATAATATCATGTTTTACCTAGATACGAGCACTAAAAGTAGAAAATTGAAGGTATATCTTAATATTGTACCAACATAATAATATAAGCAATAAAAATAGAAAATAAAATTACTATAAATGTAATACTTCAAAATAATATAACTGTAGCCGTTTTGATTTTACTAAAGGTAATACTTTTATTAATAACGTTTTAAGTGATACGATATCTATCGCTTGATTTCATTTTAATATTGAGATTGAATAAACATCGTTTCTATTACGTAAGTGCTATCGATAGTCCGCTTTCGATAATATTTTAACAACAAATATTTTATCCTAATACAAATCATGCTTTAGTCAGGCATAATGTAGATAAACGATAAACTGCAAACTAGCGACAATGTACCACGCGTCGATCCATTCATAAATGTATAAATTATGATGTGAAATGTTGATAATACTTAAAATATTCCAATTTCTAACATACACAAAGTTCTGTTGACATTGTCGACCCATGTTGGAACAGGAGACTGGCTATTTCTAAAGACACTTAATCATTTAAACTAATTATAACTTCCCATCACCACCTAAGATCTCCTTCCTAGACCTTTGCAGGGGACCTTCGTCACGCCGAAGGATAAACTGATGCTTGTTGCAGTTTTTATGGGCTTAGGTGGACAGTTTATTGACCAGAATAGAGAGTAATAGATTGTTATGACTGTAGGCTTCCCAGGATTGCCTGCCGGGTCAGCGGGATCGTCTGGAAGGGTTACAGCTGCCCCGGAACACATAGAGATTTTTTTTGTGAAGTTGGGAAATCATCAAATGACTCGTCCCCCTCTGGGTGGAGCGGAAGTGAGTGCCACTCTTACTGACTAAAACCTAAACATGATCCTTTCTTAGCCGTTTATGTTCCGGGGTAGCGGTAACCCTTTCGGACAATCCCGCTGACCCAGCAGGCTTCGACCCTAACGACCCCTTCCTTCATGATGATACCTCTTTAGGTGCGCGTGGAATACTTACGCGCTGTCCGGCACGGGCTTGGTCCTGATCGGACGGTGAGTTACCCATTACTTAGTCCGCAGGCCCGAAAAGTATGCTTTGTATAGTGGGGATTTGATCCCGAGGTTTTTAAGTTTCTCATTGCACGAGCTCACTAGATAAAACCGTCTATAAAAGACCAAACCGTCAATCCATAATGCCCCTAACGCTTTCATCCTCAAAAGATCTTTGTCGGCGATGCTATTATTAGTTTCATAGACATTGTCGTATATCCGTAGCTTGAACGTACGCATATGTTCGTTTCGCATCCAGTTGGGTCCGGTGACACCGCAAAACCACCACAGCGTCTTAATTTTACTGACACTGAGCTACTGCTCGTGTCACTTTGAAGTGAGCTAGGTCTTCCACCGACATAATACCTAAGTACCGCTTGGGCACTATACGTATACATATCTGGATATAGGTCTGTACCAAAATATTCTGAACCAAGAATTGCGTAGTGAGTTTATAAATAAATTGTACGTAATTATAACTTAACGTAACATCTCGCCTTGTTTCCCAGAAAGGGTTGGGTAGAGGTGTACCAATAGTACCGTTACCGTAGTTATGTTTATGTCAATCCAAATTCCGGGCTGCTACTGAGAAGTTCCAGATAGAAAACCTCAATAACGCTTTACCCGAGCTGGGAATTGAAACCAACACCATCATGCTCAGCAGTAGCGCTTGCCACCAAATAAAAGAAGCCAGACCTAATTATAAGTGTCTGATATTAACAAAAACAAACCATCTCTTGGCCGGCAGTGAGTCTAATAATAAAAAAAAATCGTAAATACATCTAAAAATATCTCCAATTCAGTTACCCCAGACAATTGTCGGAAGCCGTCGATTCTGTTTCTGACAACGTATTATTGTTCTACAGAATATCAGTAGTTTATCGCAAAATAATCACGTAGCAACAATAACGTGCCACACGACCGCCCGCTTCGCAATCCCAAACAGAACTACACACGTAGTATACTTTTTTAACTGTCACATAAACTACCCTACTATTTATGATAGAAAGTATTGGCGATATTATAATATTGTCTTGTAGGTAGCCAATAAAATAGTTATAGCGCTTAGGACGCAGCGTGGGTTGGTATTTTCATTAGAGCATTAAGTCATTTTGAGGCGGGGGCATTAATCTGTTTACGAGATATCGAGTTATGTAATCCTGTCATATATGCAGTTATTTTTGTTCTTAGATAAACCTACGGCTCCATAAGATGGGTATAAGGAGGTATAATATTTGTTGTTCTACAATCCCTATCTTATCGATTGATAGCAATCCCTATCCTTTTGTGTCAACAATGTCTTTCAGTCTAACTGTATTAGGTACATGGAGCGACTGTCTATCTCAACCCGGTTACTGGATAACACGATACCCCTGGGCAAGACTGGTTACCCGACTTTAAGGATTTTAATTAGCCGTAACGACTATCAAAGATGTGATTTGTTGTTCTAATAATGTAATTAATTAGTTAGAGGATCAGTAAACATAAATCAATGTCATCTGCCTAGCCTTTTCCCAACTATGTTGGGGTCGGCTTCCAGTCTAACCAGATGCAGCTGAATTTTTACATGGAGCGACTGCCTATCTGACCTCCACAACCCAGTAACTGGGCAATACAATACCTCTTGGTAAGACTGTCTGTCAGATTTTCGGGCTTCTGACGACCCGTAACGACTGTCAAAGATGCACAAATGACAGCCGGGACCAACGGTTTAACGAGCTTTCCGAGGCACGGAGTAGTCTCGGCATGTAAAGATGGTCACCCATCTGCGGCCAATCCCGGCAAACGTAGCTTAACCTGGTTGATCGACCTATGCGGCTGTTAGTAATTAGCCACGAGCTCCTGTTTGAACATAAATCAATGTCGAATAAATAATTATACAAGCTATTTTCTATGATGTAATTAAAATAGTTTACGGCATATTTAACAAGTTTAGTACCTAACCCATACGTTATTCCGAAAAACGTAGGTAATGTATAAATTCTTTCAACAATAAATCACCTGGTTATTCATTCACCTGTAGAATGTAGCGAAGAAAAGATTACCTACACATCATTCATTTATACAATTTCCTATTGAAGAAATGTAATTCTTAAATTGTAAGATAGGAGAAAAGTTACTTATGATAATTTGATTATGCTTGACGGAAAAAATTGGAATAAACTCTTAGTTAAGGTTTTCCGCTTGAGAATTCGTAATTTTTGTCCTTAATAAATATTATTGGAACAAAGTTCATAATCGACTTAATTGCTTGAAAACAAGATAACGCACTTATTTTCAAATTATATCAAATAATATTTATTTGATATTATATTATTGTAATCTATAAGGTGTTAAAAAATTAACTTTAAGAATTTCGTGGGAGTATTGTACTCATCGTTACGAACAACTTTTACTCTGGGATGAACCCTGAAATCGCGAAAAAAATATGAGCTGTTCCATACATTTATGCACACGTAACTTAATAAAATGTATGGAACAACTCATTTTTTTTTGCGATTTCAGGGTTCATCCCAGAGTAAAAGTTGTTCGTAACGATGAGTACAATACTCCCACGAAATTCTTAAAGTTAATTTTTTAACACCTTATATATAAATCAGAATTGAATGCTGTTCGTTGATACGCGCATCACTTGACAACGGCTATTTTTTGTTTTAAAGTGTTCGCTATAGTTTGATTTGAGTTTTCATAGAAACTAGGAAAATAAGTTAAAAACTTTTTTCTGGGATTTTTGGATGACCTCAAGACCATTTTTTTTTGTTCAACAACTACCGTCGGGACAAATGTGCCGAACCGGACCAGTATTTAGTATCCCTACTGAAGTACGGAGCCAAGCACATCAAGCTACCCCAATCTGTCAAATTTCTTTGATAGATTTTCAACTTTATTACAAAAGAATAAGGTTCATGTTCAATTGGGAATATTTGACAGTTTGGGGTAGCTTGATGTACTGGCGTCTGTACATGAGCACGTTTTCTATCTTTTATAAAAGTTAATTACTTTCTAAATAAAAACTACGTGATAATTTTTGCGATGACAATTCGTTCCAAAGAGTACACCAATACCCCGAATCTGTATTATATTACGAGGACATAAAACTGACAACTTCGCATAATTAAGAAAAGTACTGCATATCAGTGGTCGAGATAACCTGACACATTTTAATTTATATTTACGATGACATTGTTTATTTATTTTATGTATCATACCTACCATAAACAAAACGCTATCACAAACGTCAAACATTGAGTCGCGGTTGTTGATATTTGTGCAATCAAAGTCGTCTGTCGCGTGAATAAACAACTTATCTTGAATTTACACATCTTGGAAATACTTGACAGATATTATTTACTTGAGCCGCTGTAAATATTTGAAGCCAAATTTACTCTAAATCTGTGCAAGTTTATTTCTTGCCTGGAGTTTGAACTTATCGTTTTGGCAAGACTTTCACACATTGAGTTGGCAAAGCTATGGTTTCCTAGAATAGCAATAACCCTTTTTTTCTTTGAGAGTGGGAAATCATCCAATGACTTCTCCCGCTCTGGGTGGAGCGGAAGGGAGTGTCAGACTTTTACTGACTAAAACCCATCCATGTTTCTTCCTTAGCCCTTTAGGTATGTTCCGGGGTAGCGATAACCCTTTCGGACAATCCTTCAAGAACAGTGATGGCGGCCACATCACTAATGTTCGTAGTGACAGCTGTCATGAAAATTATCGCAGTGGGATTTGAGTAAACGGTGTCAAAAAACACTCTAGCAAAAACACACTAACTCATATTCATAAATAACGTTTCAGTGACATCATTCGCCGGTATATTGCGGACACAATGTGGTGACACGTCTAGGAATCCTTAGCTTTTAAGCTAGACATTTCACCGTCCGTTCAACTGGAATACTTGGAAAATATCTCGTAAATCGCCAGAAAATTTGCAATTTCTCTTAAATAAAAATTTACCTTGACATCTAGTTATTTCGCAGACGTTCAATATTACTAGAAATTGATGATCTGTCTGCATGTCTTATCTGATGAAAAAATAATAATTTATAGTAGGTACTTATTGTTTCACTATTTGAAATATTTTCTTCTGTTCAAAATGCAAATGTACTTTCTGAATACTTTCAAGATTTAAGAAAACACTGGTAATATATATTTCATCTCACAGGCTCAGAAAGAGTCTGTTTGTCATTCGAAATCTGAGCCGGAAATCGATTTTTGCTCTCTAGCGTGTAAAGAGTTTTTAAAATTCGAACCTTTCTATTTAATAATTTTCTATACTGCCAGTCCACTGAAAATGCAAGACACGGTCTAAAATAAAATATTAAATAATACCGCTCACCTTAAAAACTTCCATCACAGTACAGAAATTAAATATTTTGCGAGGATATAATTGTAAAATTGGAATTAATGTTAATAAGTATTCCATTTGATTAAAAAAATCTGTGACGTCACATTTAAATATGCCATAAAAATACTACCCTGTCAAATACCCAATTGTGTAGTAATTTAAGTTTAATTTTTTAATAAAATAAATACTAACATAATAATGTGTTATTTAATCCTTTACTTGGCAATAATTAATATGTATTAAATTAAATTAGTTAGTTATTTGTATTAAATTAGTTTTTTTCTTTCATTCTCCTTAGAGAACAAGTAGGATATAGAACAAAATACAGGGTATTTAATTTTGGAGATATTCTATGTAACTCATAAGATACATTGCCAAGTATCTGTTATTTTCTTCACATGAGTCAATGTATCTGAGACGCTCGAACAAAATAAAACTCAACCACACCTGTTTTCTTGCACCTAGCAGTTTCCTCGCTGTAGTGAGGTGAAAAATTGTGTGTTGCACTCGGCAGCAAAGCTTTTCTGCGTCTCGTACCTTTGAAACCTTCGTTACGCTCATGATTCTATATTTGAACCACTCGCTTCGCTCATGGTTCAACCCTAGAATCCTTCGCTTACTCAGGTTTCAATAGAAGTACTCGCGCCAACAACTTTCCAGCCTTGCATAACAAATAACTATTTAAGTTCCAATATCTTAAAATGTATTTAAAACTTTTTAATAACACTTAAACGCAACTCGTATCAAGTAGAGTAAGACCAGTCGCGTGAACGCAACACTGAAGAAGATCTCGCGATACAGCGGGAAACAATAAAACCATCTGCACACTATCCCAAAAAGGTTTACCTTCTAGTAATGCGGAGAGGAGCGTTTGCAGGGGTCTTCCACAATGGTTTGTAAGAGCAGTGAGTGCGCATGTTCGCCGCGGCATATCGCAAGCCGGCCTTAGAGCCTCTCCAGTTCGCCGACGGAACCCGGGGATGCCGCGTCGAACCCCGCGGCCTCGCGCTCTCGCCCGCAATGTAAACACTACAAACTAGTTCTTTTTTTAAATGGTGCAACGTACTTGTGACTTGTGTGAAAAGTTTTAAAAAGTTTATTCAACAATTAACGGTATTTTCTCGTGCATTTATTTGGGTAATTATTTTAATATATTCTAATTAAAAAGTTATAAAATCACTGTATGTTTTTTAAATATTTTAAATTAAATCCAGAAAAATAAAATAATTGGCTGTCGTCATCAGTATGCTGGGAAAGTTTACAAAGTCACACGAAATAAGTATAAAAATTAGTTTTAATGCGTATTGCGACCATTAACCGCAACTCGAAGCACGCAACGTGCCCGTCGCTTTCATAGCATGCGACTTAGGTACTTTTAACCCTTTTCGACTATATTCCATTTCAGAATTTTACGACTTACTCCAAGTAATTCGGTTTTTGATTAGCAATTCTAGGTATAGACTTTTATATAACATTTAGCAACATAATGTAGATTGATTTTGATTTCTTTCATTACAATTCATGTATCACAAAAAACTCAATTAAAATAATTAAATTAAAAATAATTTCCCAAATATTTTTATTAGCCTAATTACATATTATTGGGATAATTATATCTTAGGCCTACCACATATCTCTCAGTGGCTGAAATCAAAATCAAAACTTATATTAAATGAATGATAAGTAGGCATGTAATTGATTTTAGCGCCGTTTATGGCAAAAAAGTGAGCCCTTTTGGACAAACGTAGAAGATACTGAAACAATCAACCAGGCTTAAATAAATATTTCGAGAGGATTTCTTTATTACTTGTATCGTATCCATGTCTCTTTTTCCGAGTTTTTCCGCTTGTCAATTATGGTAACATTGGCCGTCGGCACGGTCGCAAAATCGTTTAAAAGGACTTGATCACATAAAACAAATATTACAATGATATTTTACTATCTATTCTCTTATATTCAATATTTTATTAATAGAATGAATAACATAAAAAAATATAATTTCATTAAAATCGCAACTGCATAAATTCAATCAATTTTGTGAACGTTTTGATTCTAAAATATCCTGTTTCAATAAATTGGTTGTCCGGATCACTACGTTCAATCAAATGATGGACGGACTTGATTGGAATACAAATTTAAACAAGTACTTATGCTCGCCCGTGTAATCGGCTTTGAATCAGATTACTCCCTTTCTTTGGTGTCTCAAGAAGCGAAATAATCAGAGGAATTGGCAGTAGCACCCGCTTGTATTGTGAGAATTAATACTGCAATCAGCAATACCTTTGCCAAGCGTAGAAATTATGGCATTCTGCCTAAACGATTGTTCGTCAAACGCTTACGGACTCATTCCCATTTAACTACATTATGTTTTCCAATTTCTTTCTTATCCCGCAAACGCAACTCATCGGAGCTTGCTTAATTTGATAAACAAAAACCTCTTTATTCAATCTCATCTCGTCACGTTGACATCCATGTCTCAAGCCTCAAATCCTCTGACATTAGAAGGTAATTGGGCACAAAAATCTTCGTTTCAATTCCCTCACAAATGTCTGGCAAGACTGGCAACTAAATACGTGACCCTTCAACGTCACACAAAACAATTTGGGAGCATCCGAATTTGGAGGTGGAGGCTGCATCTCTCCTTCATATGTCGGAGTCAGCTTTGGATGCTGTGGTTTTGAAATATGACGTGAAATATTGTAAGCATGTTCTGTTTGAATAACGCTTTCTGTTTTGGATTTGTATGTTGGATTACTATCCAATTATCATAACATGGCATGATGCTCACGTATGTAGTCCCCGAATAAGTAGGCGTTGTGGTGATTACCTATATAACTTCAGTGGCTACACACACATCTTGGTTTATCGTTTGAGGAATTGCATACTGGTCGTTGACGGAGTCATCTTGAGAGGTCACCTTGGAGCTGTTTATATTAAATTGCAAGATTGATGTTGATTTTTCCTATAGTAAAGTATAATATTAGACATTAACTTTATTGTTCTCTACGTATTTAGTTTATACAAATAAATAGAATTAAATGGGCTGTTTGTAATGACAAAGTAACAGTCAAAGCATATAAGCTTTTTTTCTTTTATTTTTTTATCTGCAAGTATTTTTGTTCCGGTTAATCTCCGAGACGGGACCAATCTTTTTTGGCAGGTAGCTGTTGTTATAAGGAGTAACTTAGGCTTACTTTTATTTTACAGTGTTAGAGTTCATGCGAGCAAAGCCATTTAGTAAATATTAAATAAAAACTTGATTGATAACATTATTATTCTACACAATTTAAACAATTATTTCGTCGAACAGTTTACCTGCCCTTATGATGACATTCAGGTCAACTTGTCAGGTCAGTTGAAGGGCAAAGGTCTTTTAACATCTTAAAGATAAACCGTGTGTTTGCGGACAAACAACGCACACGGTCTTAGAGTGGTGTTGCGAAGTCACTAGCTATAATGATGGATTGCTTTTGTTATTACAATTAAGGGATTTTAAGTTTTTTGTTATACATACGCACACGTGTTTTGGTGTCACATAAGTTGTTTGGCATTTAATTAGGCCTAATTGATGCAGCCGTAAGGTACATAGTACTGTTTTTTTTTTGTTTTGTGTGTATATTGTGTGTACCTTGGCCTGGTTTAAATAGTTTTTGCTTTTTTCTTCTCATCACGCTTCGGCATTATCAGGGGATCCTTATAGTGACATATATGTTTACTAACTTCTTACTTTCCATTAGGTATTTATTTGTTTTCTTTTTCCTTTATTGTTTATACCTACTTGTAGTTTATCATATTCTTCTTCTTGAAAGAAAGAAAAGAAAGAAAGAAAATACATTTATTTAACACAGACAAAAGGCACACGACATACTGTAAAAGAATAATAAAAATATAGGAAAACAACAGAAAGAAAAGACTTCTTGTTTTTCTACAAATGAGGTTAAGTCATTATTATTCCTTTAATTAATGCTTAGTTGAAAAAGAACTTGCAGTGTTGTTGGTACAAAAACTAATGTCTGAAATAGCTTTAAAACTTCCATCAACTAACATTCTTGACTTGCCCCATTTCTACACTTTCCTTCGGACTGTCATTTCTTTTCTTTAACGCATTCATAAAATTTCATTACAAAAGATAGCTACTCTCGTTCTTCTGTAAAAACACCATTTCCCGAGCAGTTTTCCAAAGAATACGTGGAACATTTTATTGTTGAAAATAGTCGGGAACCATGATTGCATAAGTTGTCTTTTAAGCTGAATTTCACATTGGCGCTTAGGCTGAAAAAGTGTCTGAACGAACAGACATTTAAAAAAATAATGAGGAAAGGGCTTATTATGCCCATGATGGGTTTACAACCTGTCTGTGCTTAAGTACCCACTGTGGCGAATTTAAGCCTCCACTTTAATGTTGGGACAAGCGGAAGGCCTTTGCATAAAAAGTGCCATGCTTCCCATTGTCCTTGGAATGCTCAAGGATTTTTAAGCAATTTGCAAACGCCAGAAATGTTGACCGCGTTAATTTTAATATGCCTCGATGTTCAGCCGTTTCGAGTACCTAATTCATGGATACTTACTTATTTAAAAAAGGGTTTTTCGATAATCTGTTTTATATAAATGCTTTTTTTGTTAAGTTCAAGTCCCATGGAATAGGGAGCGAGCTTTGACATCAACTGGGCACAAATCCAGATTCAGGGAGCAGATAAGTTTTATATCTCAAGAAGATTAAATATTTTGATCAATAAAGTTTCCATCTAACATATAACATCATGCATGGAAAATGCGGATCATGTTTATATTTAATATATGATAATAATTCCATTACGATGCATCTAAAACGTTTAGATGCAGTCTGCATAATGCGACGGCCTATATATGCAACGGAATTAACCACATAAAACAGTTTCTATGAGAATGGTCCTTTGTGCTCCCCTGTATAGCGCTGGGCAGAATATAGGTAGTGTCCGGTAGAACTTAATGTGGCTAGCCGCACAGGGCACACCGAGCTTGACCATAATATGTATTACCCAATCATATGTTATTAACCGTAGCTTCCGTAATGCACTTTAAACTCTATCAAATATTTCGGTAAATAAACACAGTCGCGGAAATTCATTGTTTATCAAATTCTACTAGCCGTTTCTGACAGCTGTCAAAGTATGACAGTTGTGACTTTTATAAATAGACAATTTAAGTTGGTAGACAATTTACTTACCAATTAATTTACCTGTCTTTACACAAAATGAAAAGTATATAAAAAGAAACTTAATATTCGTGAAAAGATATAAACTAAAAAACATTTGATATCAAGTTGAAATGGTGAGTTTAGGCCTTAAGAAAAAATTGTGAAAAGATTTTAAAAGGTCGTCTAAAGATTTTGTGTGTTTGCGTAAATAAAATTGAAAGCTATCTAAATCTTTCAATTCATGGAGCCACAAGTAAAAGTATACAGGTGATAAAAATAGAACGCGAAGAAAAGATTGTACTCCCACACCAATTAAGTTTAAAGTGTAACAGTGTTACTTGGAAAAATTATAAAAATCAATTATTTTTAAAATAATTAGTGGAGTTTCTTTCCGGCTCATCTCCATAGAAAACAACTAATTTAACCGTGCACCTAGCTTCGGGACCACTTAAGAAAGTGGGAAAGAGATGGAGCTATACGCTCTGTATAGCTCCGTCTCATTCTCACACTAAAATATACAAAAAATACTTCCGTAAGAGTTGGCGGTCGGGCTCCAGCCGTTTTTTTTTTTTTTTTTTTTAATAAATCTTTATTTAAAACAAAATGCTTCATACAATTAATTGTGTTTGGAGCCTCCTTTTAGGCAAACAATGCCTGTGTTAGTTTGAAAATGCTCGGGTAGCTCTATATGAAATAAAATATTTAGATTTTTAATTAAGTATACAGTGTGTTACGTTAAACGTGGGACATACTTTTAGGGGGTATAGTACTCATGAAAATGAACTATTTTGGCTATTGGACCATGTGGGACCAACTTTGAAATATGAAAAAAAAATCAGCTGTTCCATACATTTTGACGAATTATGCGAACATAAATATACCATTAATTTCCATGACTTTTGTACTACCTGAAGGTATGTCCCTTGTTTAACCTATCATACTGTATAGATATTTAAGACTAATTATTTCAGTAATAGATAATAAGGGGTGGAGTCTCTCTCCACGTCCGAGTGATTATTTAGTTTGTGCCTAACTTGGAGCACTAAAATATGGAGGATAAAAAATTTAGGCTTTATGTTTTTCATATTTTTTATAATCGCCTACAGACGTTCAACCGGCATGTTATTCTTTAGATAATTTATAAGGAGGTATATATCTTTTATAGACGATGAAACTGAATGTATTAATACTCTATTTATTATAACTTAAAACAAATAACGGTTAACCCTATTGTTATTTCGATATAAACGTATAATAAACTCCGTTATTTCACGATAAGATATGTAATCTATTATAAAAGTAGTTCAGTCATTTCACCAATATTACACAATAACTGTCATTATATGGCCGTGTTTGGTCTAATGCTAAAATAAATGGAGTATAATTGATTCATAATACTATAGTCGCCATTTTAAGAACTGAGTCGTTGCGAGGCGATGCACATTCTTACTGCTATTACCTTTTATAGTCGAAAGCTCAGTAGGTTTTTTTTTTGTTTCTTTTTTTTTTCGAATCAACCGACTGATCATAACGCGTGTACTATAGAATAAATAATTATTAAAGTGAAACTTTTATTACATCGTCTCAAACTTTTTCGTCTGTGTGTTGCATGTCGCGTGACGGTCGGCCGCAGAGTAGGGATAAAGTGAAAGGCGCTCGTCAGAGCAACCAAGGCCAATATGGCGGCGCCTATAGCGTCAAATGTCTTTAATGTGAAAAAAAGTTTCTCTTTTACCGTGGTTTCATAAAACCACACAATCCTTTTTTTGTAGTTGTCTAACGGTTGCTTTTTTAATCGCCTGATTACTTTTATCTGAAGCATAAAAATGGCCGTCTGACATATTATTTTCTATGCAAAAGCTGTCAAACTGCCATGTTTATTCCTCCAATAAAACTTATCTGACTATTGAAAAGTCAGCCCTTAATCGAATTATTTTTTATATCGGGAGTGAAGCTGCGGGTAAAATCTAGTAGATTAAATATAAGCGTTTTATTCAAACCTATTCATTTTAAGAAATTACTTTTAATTTATAAAAGTATTTTTAGTCTCGCTTCCACTTTGAATCTCCTGAATTTTAAACATGTTTCTGTAGAACGTTTACGGAATAAATAGTAATTAAAGCTATTCAAAACAGAAATAAGTGTTTTTCGCAGAAGAAGATTACGTCTATTTATGTGTTTCGCACTAATAAACTCACATCATTCTGCCGAGCCTTTTCCTAACTATGTTGCGGTCGGCTTCCAGTCTAACCGGATGCAGCTGAATACCAGTGTTTTGCATGGAACGACTGCCTATCTGACCTCCATAACCAAGTCAATAACTAGGTAGGTAATACGATATCTATTTGTAAGACTGGTTGTCAGCATTTCGGGCTCCTTACGACCGTAACGACTGTCAAGGATCCACGAATGACAGCCGGGACCAACGGCTTAACGTCCTTTCCAAGGCACGGAGGAGTCTCGGTACGAAAAGATGGTCACCCATCCACGGACCAACCCCGGCAAGCATATCTTATCGAAAAGGATAGATCCGCACCTAAGAACTGTTTACAAAATGTTTATAAGCAGGTATTTCCCTTAAATATACTGAAGACAAAACCAATTATATTAGAGGTGTTGATAGGGTAACAATTATTAATACGTGTCCAATATTTTTTGATAATCTAGCTGACGGACTAAAAAACTAAATTTTAGGCAACATCCCTATTGAACGGTAACAAAAAACTGGAGGCTTCTTCACTACATAGTATAAAACAAAGTCGCTTTCTCTGTCCCTATATCCCTATGTATGCTTAAATCTTTAAAACTACGCAACGGATTTTGATGCGGTTTTATTTAATAGATAGGGTGATTGAAAAGAGGAAGGTTTATGTGTATAATTTGTCGACATATTATGCGGGCGAAGCCGCGGGCGGAAGCTTGTTATTTATAAAAATGAAATGCTGCTCGCTGGTTAGCGTCATCAATTGAAAATTATTTCTTGTTTTGAAATATTCGTCATACCTAGTCCAAATAAAGTTTTCATGAAAATAAAAAATTAAAATTCTCGGAATAGGTTTCTTTTTTTTTGTAAGCGATTTTTGTATGTATTTTGTTATATTACGGTTCAGAACAACGCCTGTCGCATCTACTACTCCTAATTCACTAGCTTTTGCCAGCGGCTTCGCCCGCGTGGATGTCGGTAACCATCCCACAGAAACGTACTACAGGGATAAAAAGTATAGTCTTAATCCAGGTTACAAACTATTTTTTTTATTTGAGGATGGGACATCTTCAAATTGCCCCACTCGCTCTTGGTGGAGCGGGAGTGTCGGACTCTTACTGACTAAAACCCATCCATGTTCCTTCCTTAGCCCTTTATGTTTCGGGGTAGCGGTAACCCTTTTGGACAATCTCACTGAGAATACAAACTATTTGTGTGACAAATTTTATCCAGATCCGTTCACCTATTCTAGCGTGATTGAGTAACACACAAATAGACCATGACCTGGTTAAGGACATTGGCTACTTTTCATTTTGGACCGCGGACAAAAATTCGGACAATAGCTAGTTACAAATAAATGACAATAAAGTTTAATAGACCAATAGTCAAAATGACATTCCCTGCTCACTTTACGCAGTAAACTCAGTATCAAACAGCTTGGATACGATCCTTATTTGGTCGTAACAGTTAGGTGGATATTTTATTGTCTTCCGTAATAGGTACTGTTCAATTCATTGAGTTAACGTAACTGTCCTTTTTGCCTACTAGCCAGATGGGACATTGAAATAACTGAGATGGTCCCGAGAGGAACGTGGCTACGACTATTGATTCGCGATGTAAGTGCTATTCTTTAAGCGAGATTGTCCGAAAGGGTTACCGCTGCTCCAGAACATAAAGAGCTGAGGAAGGAACATGGATGCGTTAAGAGTCTGACACTCCCTTCTGCTCCACTCAGAGCGGGAGGAGTCATTTGATGACTTCTCACACTAAAAAGAAAATTTCTATTCGTACAGATACAGCGTTATTTTAATTTAAAAAAGTAGGTTTACTCAGTGAAATTGATTGATAAGAAAATTGACACTACTCTACGTCTCTTTGCAGAGTTACCTATGGCCATACCATAAAACTGTAATTCCTTGACAGATGTATGGTATTTTACAATTTAAATTGGTAATCAAGTAAGGCTCGGTCTAAAAAAACAAAAATATTGAAATATACAGGGAGGCATGGAATATCCAGCAGTAAAAAAAAATCGATACATTTTGACGGCGTACTTTGCTCTTTTGTAGGAATCAGCAGGGTTCTTTTTATTAACCGACAAAAACTTTACTAACAAAATTTTTAGTCTTGACTCGAGAAAATTTTCGTCGATCATCCATAATCATCTACTGAATCCACGGTAACAGGTCGTACGTCGATATCCAAGTATATATAAGTCTAACGACAAGAATAATTGGTATACGCCAAGAGAAAAGCTAAAATAATTACTAGACACATCACTAATGAGATTTCAGTAGTGCTTCTTCAGATAAAGCGGTATCTGTTTCAAATTACTTCACGCAGTAAAGATTTACGACGACATTACACGTATTTTTGAATAATTCTAGTTAATTGTGTATTACAATATAATCTATAAGAATCTTGTCCATCAAGAGTGCAAACTACCGATCTATTCTATAAACATGTGGCTGCGAGGTGAAGTGAGCTTTCATTTTTGAGGGTGGGAAATCATCTAATGACTAATCCCGCTCTGGGTGGAGTGGAAGGGAGTATCAGACTATTACTGACTAAAACCCATGCATGTGACTTCCTTAGCCCTTTATGTTCCGGGGTAGCGGTAACCCTTTTGGACAAACGCTTGCCGGGCAGGGTGAAGTAAGCTTGAAGTAAGGTTTAATTTCAGCGGATGCCTAATACACTATTGACAGTTCACTTCATCTAACTTAGCAGTAGCAGCCCGTAGTCTCGCTTCGTGTCCGGTTGATGGCAAAAGGCTTGCCCCCAGGTACAGAGGCCAGCACATCAAGTTACCACAATCTGTCAAATTTCTTTGATAGTATTTCAACTTTATTACAAAGACATAAGGTTCATTTTTAATTGAGAAAATTTGACTGTTAGGGATAGCTTGATGTGCTGGCTGGCGTCTGAACATAGGAGCTAAACACAACTGGCAAAATGTCAGTGTACTGTAAGTACACCTCTGCCTAACCCTTCGGAGATCACAGCGCGATGTTAACTTTGGTTAACTCTTTTATAACAAATTACATCAAATATTAAGTCGGCTCTAAAATAAATTTTGTTAGCCAATTTTCTACGAATCCATAACAAATGAACAAAGCTTTTGCTCACCACTCGTTAGGCAAACATTTGTTTTTATAAAAAAAAATATTCCCTGAATTTGGCGGTCAATAGTAGCTACCTAATTTATTTGACTACGAATTTGTCATATCAACTAATTGGATCAGCCTACTCAAAAACAGTTGAACAAATCGGTGGGTGGCGTTCATCGCCGGATAAAAATACAATCTATTTTAGTCTTGAGTCATAATATTACGCTTGTATTCTTCGAAAGATTGGGCAGACGTTTACCTCTAGAGTACATCCAAATATCACCAGTTATCTTTAAGTCCCATGTAACGGGAGGCGAGCCTGCTGCCATCAACTGTTCACAACGTCTGATTCAGGGCTGCTACTGAGAAATAGCTGATGGTAAACCCAACAACAATGCCCGTCTCTGGAACAGAAACCAGTACCAGTACCAGTACCTGATGCTCAGAAGTAACGCTTGAAATAAGACCAAAAGGTATGAATGATAAATCTGGCTAAAGACATTTAATTTTCATAAAGGTCAAGTCATACCGAATTTTTTGGAGGATGGTTTTCATTACGACCTTGAATATTTCAGCATTATAACGGCATTTTACTTTCTACTGCCAATGTAAAGGCCCTCATAAAGACAAGAATTTTGAACGTTATCATCAAACTTGGTCACTACTACGCGTGTTTCAGACAATTAAGTTCCATTTTCGACCTGAAGGTTTTCCTCGATAAAACGTCTGAAATGAGCTAAAAAGCATAATAAAATTAAGGCAATGAAAATTTTACATACCCAAATTCAAATCTGAAACATGGTAGTTATACAGACCAGCACATAAAGTTACCCCAATTTGTCAAATTTTTTTGATAGTTTTTCAACTTTATTACATGAGCACAAGGTTAATTTTCAATTGGGAAAATTTGATAATTAGGGATAGCTTGATGTGCTGGCGTCTGTACTTTTCGCACATAAAGGCTCCCGCAGACATGACGCAAACGTGCGACGCTATTAATACGCTGATAGAAAATTATTTCCACGAAGTTTTCAAAGAAATTATTCCACTAATGTCATTTCGCGCCTGTCTACAGGAGCCTTCATTCAGAAGTGTTCAGTCGTTAAAAAGTATGGATCGGTCCACCTTCTCATAAACTAATTACTATTATACATAATACATACTTACCATACCTACCTAATGGTTGGTAACCAATACACATAAGTTCCTCAAGGAGGCCACTTAACTACTAGCCCCTCGGTACAATAGTTCGTCAAAGTACCTAAATTACTAACATGAACTATCTTATATACTTACCTTAAGGTAGAAGCTACAAGGTGGCCCACAAAATTCAAATGTCTTACGTTTTTTTCAATTCGCAGATCAGTATCAGGTTGTATGTTGGTCAAAATATGATTTACGAGCGTAAAAATATGTATTTACAGAATTATAACTCACAGTACTTGCTGATTATTAAATTTAATGACTGTTTCATGGAATGGAATGGAAGGTCTTATTTAAAAAAAGTTGTATCGATGAGTTTTCTGATTTGTATTCTACAAATCGACGTTTATTACGTCCAAGAATCGTATTGTGATCGAATTGAACTATGCGGGCCACCTCAGAGCATCCCCTTTAAAAAGACGTATTCTCCATCTTCCATATTCAATCACTCTCATTAATCAAAATTAATGAGAGTGATCATGAAAGGAAGCTGATATTCCGCGAACATAAATTGAGTTACAGATGGGGCATAAACATAACTGTTCAAATGAGGGTTTACTATATATACCTACAAATACATCTCTGCCTAACCCTTCGGGCATTACAGGCGTGATATTATGTAAATTAATGTAATAAATTGAGTTCTATTAATTAAATTACATTCCTATACTACAGGTTGTTTAATTTGTAAGGTTATTAGTAACATAGGTTTTTTTTCTTTTGATGGTGGGAAATCTTCAAATGACCCCTCTCGTCCTGGGTGGAGCGGCAGAGAGCGTCAGACTCTTACTGACTAAAACCTTTCCATGTTCCTTCCTTAGCCCTTTATGTTCCGGGGTAGCAGTAGCCCTTTCTGACAATCCTGCTGACTAATCGAAGTTCTAAAGGCTGGTTTCACCAATAAACATGCTGTATGTATTTTCTGTTCCTTTCTTCTTGTCTGTTTTTATGTGGGTACATAAATAGTTAAATTACATAAGAAATAAATAAGTAAAATGAAATATGGGGCTAGTCTATTGCTAACCGTGCACAAATTCAGACTCCGCGCTGCTACTAAGCAATTCCAGATGCTAAAACCCGTTAAAATTTTTGCCCAACCCGGAAATCGAACGCAGGACCTCATTAAAATCAAAATAAATAATTAGGTGCAGACTAAAAATAACTGTCAAGATTTCATAAAAATAAAGATTAAAATTAGACTAAGACAAGTTTTTACCTTGCCTTTCATTGAAACAAAAACAACACAAGAGAAACAAGTTTGGCAGTCAGAATTATGATGACGACATTTCCTGGCTATTATTTTATTTTACTTCGCCGCTTTGTGATGCGGCTCCGGAGTGTCCTTTTATCGGCACTTTACCTTGACGGTACCTAAAAGAATCGTTACAGGAAAATCGTAACATTATATTCCTGTGTAATATTTGTCTTTCACCTAATGTGTTCGACACACGACCGTTAATTAGGGTAGTGCACGGTTCACTCGGATATGAAAGTGAATTTTATGTCTGCACCTTTCAATCAAAATTAATCAATTTAGTTGAACTGTGTATTGAGGAAAATAAATTGATTATTATTTTTACTATATTTTTTTTTACAATCAAAATTTATTGCAACTTAATTAATATAATGTTAATCTAATCATATTTACATTTAAAAGCTCAGTATGTTTCAAAAAATTCACCCACATCGCTGTCAACAGGAAAAGTTCCCAAAAGGCTGGCAGCATTGCCGCGTTGTATGGCAATGCAGATTCTTTGACCAAAAAATAGGCCAGCCCTCTGGTCGCGTGAAGAGTCGATCACCCGCTCTTGAAAAACAATTATTTTTACTTATTATTTAATAAATTTTATTTCAAATTATACTATTATTAAAAAAATAAATAATAATAATTAGAAAAGAAAAGAAGAAAAAATCAAATCAATTATTAATTAGATTAATGTTGTCAAGAAAGTTGTGAGTATGAATGTGGATGGCTATACAAGTTGAGGGAGACCAAAGAAACGTTGTGTGAAAGATGATATGGCTAGAAAGGGAGAACTGCTGAGATGACGACTAATAGAGAAGTATGGAAGACATGATGCGCCGACCCCAAATAAATTGGGATAAGGGCAGGAGAATGATGATGATGACTATTATTAAAAAATAATTAAAAAAATACTGTTTCTCTTAACTACATGGGTTCGTTATGAGACTTTGAAAAGCACCTAGATCTAGTATACTCGTATTACTGTTCCATTCATACAAATACTTGAACCTCCAACTTTAACATACAAACGTAAAGGCTTTTAAAGTAAGTAGTTTCTAAATAACGTCGTCCTGAGAGACCATGTGAATAAAAACTGAGGATAGAATGGAACACGAACAAAATTGTTTAAATTCGGAGCTATACCGAACTACCTTTTTAAAAATAGTGTTCAGTCCCAGTGAGATTTGTAAATGAATGGAGCGAGGTCCGAATGAGGTACCAAATTTACGTATTATGTTTGTTCAACGTAGCCAGTGTCCCTTAACCGCTAAGTACGAAACCAGCTATCCAATTGAAAATTTGTAGAAAGTGACGAAATTATATAGCAGTTGGTTTGTACCCACATATAAATACATAGTAAAACAAACACTACCTTTAATTACACCTTATGTCAAAACCTTTAATGTGTCTACAATATTTAACGTAGTAATGTGTCTCTTTAGTCGAACATCGAGAATAGTTATTGATGTTATTTCCATATTAAAAAGCGGTAATTAGATTGTCGTGTTTGCTTTGCAGCCAATCTCTTGAGTTCTTGGAAATCGTTTTACACTGTTATTTGCAGAGGTAAAATATTTCAATTTGTACGAGATAGATTATTGCGATCGTAAGTATATATACTTACGTGAATTTAATTTCCTAGTGCTCGGTTGTAATCCTGGTCTTAAAGAAGGAAGAACCCACCGCAATTAGGCTTTGGAGATTATTTTGATGACTTGTTTTCGCCGACGCTGCATGAGATCTATGCGTTTTATAACTATCGTCTGATTGGGTCATCATGTACCTATCTTCAGGGGTCCTAGACAAAGTTACATTTTCACTAACGATAATGAAATTAGATAAATCCGAAATGTATGGAATTGGCTTAAACTTTCGAAATGTCACGTGATCAATCGTTTTCGATCGCTAAGTGTTAGACAATGTCAAATTGTGAAACGAAACTCGATCATTATTCCCATACGAACGCATTGACAGGTGGCGGTCTTGACAATCCGAATCGCTGAAATAACGAATTGTTCGATCAACAATTTTCGAAATCGAATCGACGCGGAGCGATTGACACTTGTCTAGCCCCCTTGCTAACGCTAACGCTACGTGCACGAAAAATACCCTCTTTTGTTTATTATGTAATTGTAAAGCTTGAAATTTTTTTAAGTCTGTGTGACTCATAACTCAACTGTCAATCTTTGACAGTTCTACGAAATGGCGATAACCCGGCAAATTGGTAAACAATTAATTTCCCTCACGGTATAATTTGAGAAGGCTTGAAAACATGTTTGCCTGGCATTTCATTCGTTAAAAAGTTCTGGACCACAGTTCATTCAACGGTGTAGGCACATACTTAATACTCGACAAACATAGTAATGAAGTCCTTTATAAGCAGCCAGTAATTGCCATTGTAGTATGTATTTATTCCACTGCACACGAAAGCTACAGAAGCAAAATGAATACTATTACTTCTTACAGACACTCGGCCTGTTTTGCAACTTCCTTTGACTGCTCCGGACATCTGCGTGGGAAGGGAGTTATTGAAGCGTACATTTGAACCGGATACGTCCAATTGTTGCCAGGTAGAAATACCTGGGAAATACTAGTAAATGCTTGTTAAACACCCGACGATCGGCAAATATGTACAGACGCCAGCACATCAAGCTATCCCTAACTGTAAAATTTTCTCAATTAAAAATGAACCTTACATCTTTGCAATAAAGTTGAAATACTATCAAAGAAATTTGACAGATTGTGGTAACTTGATGTGCTGGCCTCTGTACTTCGGATATTATGTTATAATAGCTGCTCCCGCACGGTTTCACCCGCTACTCGGCTCCTATTGGTCGTAGCGTGATGTTACATAGCCTATAGCCTTCCTCGATAAATGGACTATCCAACAGAATAATAAACTCTTCAGTTTAAACAAACAAACTCTTGACTTCGCATTAGAAATCTTGAAACCATCAGTGGTTCTGGTTATCTATACTAATATTATAAAGAGGAAAACTTTGTTTGTTTGTTTGTTTGTTTGGTTGTAATGAATAGGCTCAAAAACTACTGGACCGATTTTAAAAATTCTTTCACCGTTGGAAAGCTTAGTTTTCTAGGAGTAACATAGGCTACTTTTTATCCCGGGAAAAATAACGGGTCCCACGGGAAAGACCACGGGAGCGAAGCCGCGGGCAAAGTGCTAGTTATACATATAAACCTTCCTCTTGAATCCCTCCATCTATTAAAAAAAACTGCATGCAAATCCGTTGTGTAATTTTAAAGACCTAAGCATACATACATACAGACAATAGGACGCGGAAAGCGTACACTATGTAGTGATACTTCCAAATTCTTCATGTTCACTATAACCACCTTATCCAGTCAGCAAAAGACATTTTAGCCAAGTTTACCTTTGCAGCACATGGCAAAAGTTTAATTTCCATGATTGCGTGTGTAATAAATGTTATGAACATTGTCAAAGATTTGATTTGGGCACACGCAACATAGTTTAAGAAATAGTTTTAGTTAGCAGTCTGGTTACTTTTCTTCTTTTGTTAACTGTACTCGTATTATTTATTACTAAACACATGTCTACATGTCGCGTGTATAACCTTATTGATTCAGGCCAAATATCAGGTATCTAGCTTTTTCTGTATGTTATTTATGGAGGGAACTTGGCAAACACGACACAAATAAGGCCAATTTATGAAAAACATGTGTATCTACTTGTTATGTTGCCGATTTATTTTGTTGGTAAGGTATAATTTACTTTTTGTGCCTCGTTTAGACGGTAGTTTTTCGGCATGCGAGCAAGCAGCATGCCTTGTACATTCTGCGGCAAATGAATGCCTAGGGTGGCCTGCATCGATAACCATGCTGGTTTCTGCTTACGCCATTGCAACTTTGCCTTCATGAAGAGAACTTTAAAACAATTAGTATCCAGCATAGTGATTGCAACAATCCTACAAACCTCGTATCTCCTACGCAAGCCCTCGTGTGCAATTATATTGTTCGAAGTTTAGGCTTTAAAGTGGATTTCCAACTAGTCGTAAACCTTTCCGAGGAACAACTCTAGTTAAAGCTACCACAGCTCGGCGCTGACCCATACCTTGCCCCAAAATAGAGATGCACAGAAGGCTATGGGCGCACGCACACATAGACGCGAACGTACGAGTAAGGCGATCTCAAACCGCGTCGATTACCAGTCGCGAGTGCGCTGTACGGAGACGCCTATCTATGTATGTGAGCGAGGGTTTTTAAGGTGCTTCCACACCGAACATTAACCAAATTACATTTTGTAGAGCAACATTTAGCATAATGATAACCATTTATAACATTAAGTAACTTTCAATAACTTTCAGTATTTTACTGAATGATTTTTTGCTATCCATTGTTGCCCACTAACACTAGCTAGCAAACGTCTATCCACAAAAAGTATCTTAATTTGGTGTGGTTGCACATTTACTCACAATTACTCACGCCTTTTTATTTTACGTTGGGAAATCATCAAAGGACCCCCCTCTGACCTCCCACTCTGGGTGGAGCGGAAGGGAGTGTCAGACTCTTACTGACTAAAACCCATCTATGTTCCTTCCTTAGTCCTTTATGTTCCGGGGCAGCAGCAACCCTTTCGGACAATCCCACTGAACCTTCTGTACCTTCATACTCTGTGCCCATGTCTCGTGCAGGTCTTACTCGGCACTTAACTAACAACATCACTAACCGAGAGAACTAATTGTTTGTACTAAAACAACCACCGCAACTGGATAATCGATTATTTCGGTTCGCGGTTTCACCCGCTGCTCGGCTCCTATTGGTCGTAGCGTGATATGACTTAGCCTATAGCCTTCCTCGATAAATGGACTATCCAACACAAAAACAGTTTTTCAATTCAGACCACTAGTTCCAGAGATTAGCGCGTTCAAACAAACCAACTCTTCAGCTTTATAATATTAGTATAGATTTGTTTAATAAATACAGTCACAACGTGTCGTGGGAAAATATACAATGACAGAGTGAGCTATTTCTGACAAAGAGCAATTCACGAAAAGTGTGGGAGAAAAAAATATTATAATTTGTAAACCGACTTTACTTAGTTACAGAAAAAATTAAATAAGTACTAGCTTTTCCGGGACCACGATTTCATCAACGTATTACGTAAAATCTATCTATGTTATCTAACTTTTATCACTTTTATCGTCGGTTTTAACATAGCAAATATCCCTTAGTTAAAAAAAAACAAATACCTTCAGAAGTGGCCTAAAAAAAAATTCTACCTTATCTTTAAATAAAACACTCTTGCCGTAGAAATAAAGCTCATTTTATGGATTATTCCAGTTTTATTGTTTAAATTTTACGTCACGACGTTCAAGTTTACGGCGCATGGTCACCGCGGGGATCAAAACTCAATAATCCGCTGAGTTAGTTCCTTTTTATTAGATTTACTTCAGGTACTAAATGTAAAATTTGGTAATTATTTCAAGAGGAAGACTGAACAGTTACTCTTAGTAACTCGTTGATATAAAATGTATTTAAATACAGCCACAACTCTGTCACCATTTCAAAAGCCCGGCTATTTATAACGACGGAAAAATGAAATGACACAGAGCCGAGCCTACGTTTTACTCATCAACTGCTATTAATAGATACCTTTTTAAATAACTTTATTAAGCCACTGACTGTCACGCAGCGGACACAATAGAATAAACGATTGTCTTTTTTTTTTGACGGTGGGAAATCATCAAATCCCTCCCACTCTCGTTAGCGGAAGGGAGTGTCAGACTCTTACTGACTAAAGCCCATCCATGTTCCTTCCTTAGTCCTTTGTGTTCCGGGGTAACGGTATCCCTTTCGGACAATC
This sequence comes from Hyppa rectilinea, assembly GCA_951799385.1. Classification (NCBI taxonomy): domain Eukaryota; kingdom Metazoa; phylum Arthropoda; class Insecta; order Lepidoptera; family Noctuidae; genus Hyppa; species Hyppa rectilinea. The sequence goes on from OX637311.1 coordinate 10,775,090, forward strand.
CCGCTAAACCGCGTAGGCGTCTAACGCAATAATAATACTGCTAAATTAGTCTAGTGGTCACAAGCGCCACTGCAGAGCTTAAAATCCTAGATTCAATTCCCGGGTCAGGTAAAGTGAGTTTTTCCAGGAATCTCTCAGTAGCAGCCTGTAGTCTGGATTTATTCCCACTTCATGACTTCATGAAAATGCCCGCTCCCTGTTACATGGGACTTCAACATAACTGACGAAATGTGGGTGTTACTTCTGCCTCACCCTTCAGGGAATACATCCGTGATGGTGCGCTTTTAAATAACACATTGTATAAGCTTTTAATTAGTCAATCTGCCTAGCCTTTTCCTAACTACATAATATGCTGGGGTGCAGCTGAATACCAGTATTTTACATGGAGCGACTGCCTATCTGACCTCCACAACCCAGTCAGTAATTGGGTAACACGATACCTTCTGACTAGAAGCCCGTAAGTCCGTCAGCCAGTCTTACCAAGGGGTATCGTTGGTAGTCACCCGTAACGACTGTCAAAGATCCACGAATGACAGCCGTGACCAACGGTTTAACGTGCTTTTGGAGGCACGGCTCCTCCGTGCGATCTCGATAAGTAAAGATGGTCACCCATCTACGGACCACCCCCGGCAAGCGTAGCTTAACCTGATGAATCGATCCGTGCGACTGTTATAACTTAGCCACGAGCTCCTAATTAGTAATTAAGCTTATAAAAGCTTTTAATTAGTAATTAGTTTATAGTAGTATAAACAAATGCGTGCTGAAATTAAGTTTGTCTCCAATTTCAGTTAGAGCGTGTGTTACTTGGAAGTTAGTCTCTTCTGGGGACTAGTATAGCCGCTGTAACGAATGCATTAGGGCCGCCGGCAGCCAACTGCTAACCGCAATCCCGCCTTGTCGTATCTCTATCTAGTGGGGAACGTGGCGAGCCGACTAGCGACTCAACCTGTCGGCTTAGTTTTGTTCTTAGTGCAATTCCTGAAAGTATTTTTGCTAACGCCACTCACAAGCTTTTATTCTGTATCAATTTACCCATCGTAAAATATAACAAGTAGGTAGTTGTAAAGCCTCAAGTTAAAAGGAAAACTTAATCAATTATGGGTATCAATTACCACACGAATAGAATAAGAATCAATTAATCTCCCGGCTAATTGGGGTCGGCTTCCAGTCTAACCAGATGCAGCTGAATACCAGTATTTTAGACCTCCAAACGCATAATTGGGAAATACAGTACCCCTTGGTAAGACTGGTTGTCAGACTTCGGGCTTCTGACGACCCGTTACGACTGTCAGAGATTCACGAATGACAGCCGGGATCAACTGCTTCCGTGCTTTTCAAAGTATGGGGGAGTCTCGGTATGTAAAGATACCCATCCAACCAACCCGTGACCCAACAATGCGTATAAACCTGATGGGTCGACCCGTGAGGCTGTTGTTATTTAGCCACGAGCTCCACTTAAAAGGCTAAAGCCAAGGCATTTCAAAACGTTTAAAATCTAGTTGCAATCTATCTCAGTGAAAACTTATGTCAATAACTTGTAAAAACGTAGTATAAAATGGAGGTATTTTTGACAGGATGTCACTTGTTTTGTTTTTTTTCTGTTTTAATTACAAAAATTGTATTTTCTTTTCTTATTATGTACAGAGGCCAGCACATCAAGTTACCACAATCTGTCAAATTTCTTTAATAGTATTTCAACTTTATTGCAAATACATAAGGTTAATTTTTAATTGAGAAAATTTGACAGTTAGGGATAGCTTGATGTGCTGGCGTCTGTACATACTTTGCATACCGAAAGGTAAAATATGGTGATACCAAGATTGTGACATGAAAGTAAAATATCAACACATTGTTTATCCATATTTGCGAATATATGGTTTTGAATTAGATTTTATTTTTTGGTGATTAATACAAAACATGAAAAAAAAACACTTCGAAATAAATTGGCATAATTTGTTATTTTGTAACATTTCATGTTGCATTACATAAGTGTGTTACCCTGTCATGTTGCATCTCACCGATCTTTACCAGGCATAAGATAAGTATGCGAACGCGGAATTGCTCCTTGGTAACGTAATAGTTCACCCGCATTGGGCCTGTGTGGTAGATTTTGGCCCACTTTCACAGGAGGCCTCCTGTCCCAGCAGTGGGAATGTTTTTGGCCGATTAATGTATAATGTGGTAATGAAACAAAAGATATACCTATCGTCATCACTTCTTCGATACTGCAATCCCGATTTTTTTATTTCGATAAAAATTAAAGTAGTCTTCTAATATGCAGCGTTTACCTAATACAATTTGATCATTTTTAATTTATTTAAATTACATTGGCCATTGGCTTAGTTTTACAACCTCATTTTATATAGGTAGGTAGGTATTCATACTTTAATTTATCAGAAAAATCTTTCGTCGAATCAATACCGAAAATATTCAACTGAAGTTCATATTGAAAATTAATAAAGCCGCATTAATACAAATGTTGTTTACGTGTCATTGTCGCCATATCGTCCATATGTCCATAACATAAGTCCAGTGAATACATTGATCACCCGTTTTTCATATCAATTAATTCACTTATCCTTAACACAATATTGTACGCGGTAAATTTAAAAAGGTTTTATTTTTATTATTTTATTTATATTTTATATAGATTATTTCATATGTTCTCAAAGAGAGGAGGTCTGTGTCATAGCAGTGGGAACATTAAAGGCTAATAATGAGTTTATATTTTGTGACGGTGAGAACGTTGTAGAATTTGGAGACTTTAGAAACAAAATGTAGGACTACAACAGCAGATTTTTTTATAAGTGTGATCAAATATTTTCATCTGGATTTTGAAATAAAACGGATTGGCTAAGTAATAACAGCCGCACAAGTTGATCGAACAAGTTAAGCTAAGCTTACCGCAGTTGGTCGTTTGGGTGACCATCATTACATACCAAAACCTTTCCTTAACTCGGAAAGCATGTTAAGCCGTTGATCCCGGCTGTCATTTGTAGATATTTGACAGTTTTGAAAGTCTGATACTACCCGTCCAAACCAGTCTTACCAAGGGGTATCGTGTTACCCAGTAATAGGTTGTACCACTACCCACAGGTCAGTTGGGCCACTTCATATAAAATACTGGTATTCAGCTGGATGAGTTTTAGTCAGTAAGAGTCGGACACTCCCTTCTGCTCCACCCAGAGGGGATTTTGATGATATCCCACCCACAAAAAAAAGAGTGTAGTTGGGAAAAGGCTCAGCAGAATTTATTAGAATTCGATTTTGAAAAAAATACTTTTATAAACTGAGCCGTTGTTTTATGTTTACCTCTAAGACAGAACAAACACATATAAAAGTCACTTGATTGATCAATACCATACTGCAACGTGCGTAGGTTCGTCTTACAAATATTTAATCGAAGCCTAGTATTTGTGAACGCTTCACCTTTTTATTGGCACCCACTCTTTACAGAATCAGAGCAACTGTTTATTTATTTATATCTGAAACGGTGTTGGAAAGCGTACCTCTGTGTAATGTTAATCTTATTCGGATGGAAGAACATTGTGTATTAGATGAATAGGATGTGTGTTTATATACAGTGATTTTTTTTATTAGGAACATTTAAATAGAACACAATGATTTTAGTTACGTCACGGTTGGCATCCCAAATAAGACGACAGCGACTGTAATCCTCATTTGTATCTTAATGTTTAATATTAATCACATACATATAGGCAGTGATATTCTTATTGGGAAATTTTAAATAAAACACAATGATTTTAGTTACATGTTACGTCACGGTTGGCATCCCAAATAAAACGAAAGCAACTGTAATCCTCTTTTGTATCTTAAGGTTTAATATTAGTAACATACATACATATAGGCAGTGGTTTTCTTATTGAGAACTTTTAAATAGAACACAATGATTTTAGTTACATGCTACGTCCGTCACCCTCGGCATCCCAAATAAGACGACAGCATATGTAATCCTCTTTTCTTTCTTTTCGACAGGTAGTAGAGATCGTGAATCATCACAAACTAGAAAAGTCAAGACGCCAGTCACTCAAAAAACAGTTTTGATCGGACTATGTACAGAGAATGTCAAGTTTGAACGTGTGCAGTGATTGTGTCAGTGACAGTGTTTAGTGGTGGACACATGATGTGAACAGACAGTTGGCACAATGTGGGCGGCCAGGCTCAGCTGTATTTTCATATTGTTCGGTGAGTAACACGCTTTATGTTTGACGGTTTTAGTTCCAGTATAAAACAGCACACCAATATAGCGTACACACGTTTGATCGTGATCAAACGTGTGTACCCGAAAGATTTAAAAGGGAATTGCTAATCCAATGCTTCATATAATATGTGAAAAATTCTTTGCTTAAAAACGTAAATAAAACAATTAATGTCATTTACCTCTATGTGTCTGCCTTTGGCATTGTGTTACGTATATACAGTGTGTTAGGTTAAACGAGGGACATACATACTTTCAGATTGTATAGTACTCATGGAAATCAACAACTTTGTCCGTGGGACCATCTCTGAAATATGAAAAAAATATCAGCATTTTGACGAATGCAAAGTGCGGAAGAAAAACACATTTTCCAGCGACCCCACATAAATTAGGATAAGGGCAGGAGAATGATGATTCTGATGACGTCATTCGTTGACCAAAACAGTTAGCAGTTAATACTTTTTTCTAGAGTTTCATGTAGTGGTATGCGCAACATATTTGATTTCATATTATATCTAACGATAGTTTCTCTTAAGTCAAGTCTACCGTAAACTTAGACTCAACTACGACCGCACACTGACTTAGTTGCCCGTTTAAATCACTTGTTAGGGTCTTTACACATCGGCAAACAAGCCTTGAACACGTGTAACCTTTGACTTGCGTGATGAATCATACGTACCTACACGTTAATTGCTCGGGCAGTAAAATAAAAAGTGGGCTTGCGCATTCCACACGAGTTTATATCTACTTTATTATAACGCGGGTCGACAACTGTATGCTTTCCGTAGCTCTATAGAAAAGTAAGTTTTTACATTATGATTGTTATCATTGGCTACGATCCCTCCTTCTAATTAAATCCTTTGGAAAATAAGCAGTGGCCTGTTCTTTGTCTTGCCTTTAATTACCGTTTGCCTTAATTTAAATTTCCTTTCTTTTTTTCCTTAAGGACAAATACCTTTAATTTTGTTTAAAATAATCCATGTGAACATAGCTATGTGATTATGTAATTATAATTCTATTTTAAATTAACCTACCATTTTTTTTGAGGGTGGAAATCATCGAATGATCCCTCCCGCTCTAGTTGGAGGAGAAGGGAGTATCAGACTCTTACAGACTAAAACCCCATCCATGTTCCTTAACCGGTAACCCTTGCGGACAATCCCTCTGAAAATTATTATACCCTGACTGAATGACTGAATAGGTATCAAACTAAAGTTACAATCGTAAATATTTGCTTGGTAATGTGACCGGTGACCGCAATATGTTGTGCGCAGACCGACTTGCCTGTTTCAAAAGAAAGGGAACCAATAGGTACATATTTGCATGCTGAAAAACAACGCAAATAATGACTGTAAAAGGCTTAACAGACATTTGTGTTTATTTTTAGGCGCTTCGCAGCTGCGAGTGTAATGTGATATCGTTAATACAACAATGGGCTTATATAATTCAGTTATAAAAAACACATTGTTTGCCTTCAGATGAACAATAAAGAGAACAGTCATGACCTAATCGCAATTTTGTTTCAAATTCAAACAAACGAAACCCTTTTATCTCAGTTACAACAGAAATTTCTTTTTCAATAGGCCGACTACGGAATGAAATATTTGCGGAATGCCCGGTTAATGTTCAAAAAGTGGAGAAATAAAAAATAACGAGACGTGACGCGAAACAAAGCACGATTTTATCGCTGGAAGGGATCGTACTAATGGATGCTGGACGCGAACGGGTTCGGATCAAATCGTTATGTTAATGGAAAATTCGGTACAACATACATGTGTTTCCTCAAAGCTCTGAAGAAACACATTGATGAGGCGGAACGATAAGACGCAACTCCAAATTGGGAGAGCGTTACTTTCTATGCTCACGATATCGTAAAAATAACAAGACATTTTGTAGGTACAAAATCCACATACATACCTATCTGTGTGTATGAGCTGTCAATAGCACAGGAGGCGTCTTCAAATTTGTAAGTCTCATCTAATTCGCTCAGTGACTCCTAACCTTTTTTTTGTTTTTTTTTGGAGGGTAGGAAAGCACTTCTTGCTATACTACTGAAAAATTCCTATTGAAAAACCCAATAACACTTTGTCCGACCTAGGAATTGAACCCAGGACTTCATGCTCAGTAGAGTGCTTGCAGCCTCTAGACCAACGGGGCAGTCAAGATCCAATTTTAGTGGTTTGAATGATTTCAAAATAATTTTAAATTGTGTAAATAATTCTGAAATGTTATTTGTTATAATTTTACCGGCATTGTTAGCTAAAACTGAAGCTAAAACAATTTAATTTGAAAACTTAATTAAGGTAAGCATCCAGACCACAATTATTATTCTATTAAAATGAAATTCAAAACAATCCGCACTCCATTGCTGTTCAGAACAATCTATCCGCATCTCTATTTTTTAACCGACTTCTAAAAAAGGAGGAGGTTCTCAATTCGACTGTATATATATATATATTTTTTTTATGTTTGTTCGCGCATAACTCCGTTGCTTGCCAACCGATTTGAAAAATTCTTTTTTTGTTGGAAAGGGTATACTTTCCAAATGGTCCCATAAAATTTTTATCGAAATCGGATAAGTGGTTTTTGAAAAATCAACAAAAATCTAAAAAAAATCCTACTTAATGTAAGTGGACGATGTTCTAATAAGTTCCTGTCACTGTAATTTACATACCAGGTAGTGGTATTAAAATTTGTTTTGTAGGTACAGACGCCAGCACATCAAGCTATCCCTAACTGTCAAATTTTCTCAATTAAAAATGAACCTTATATCATTGCAATAAAGTTGAAATACTATCAAACAAATTTGACAGATAGTGGTAACTTGATGAGCTGGCCTCTGTACCACAACTAAAAAGTGAAAAATAAAAACTTTTTTACAAAAAATAAAACCGACTTCCAAAAAAAACACTACAAAGTGAAAAATAATTTTGATTTCGGAAGTCGGTGGCAAAAAATGAAAATACAAAACCGAAGACACCGACTTCCGAAATCAAAATTATTTTTCACTTTGTAGTGTTTTTTTTGGAAGTCGGTTTTATTTTTTGTAAAAAAGTTTTTATCCATGATCATAATAATGTTACACATTCACAGGCTTCGTAAATACATACCAATTTCCTTTTAGAAAAAAACTAAAGAATTTAAACCGGTGTGCCGGTAATAATAAGAGTCGTGACGCTTAAAAGCTTCGCCCGCATAATTTATTGACCTAAGTATCCCATAAAATTAATATTAGCCTTCATATTACATTATGTTTCAATAACCTTGACTTCGTTTATGTAGGAGTTAGACAAACCTAGCTGTTAACCTGCCTAACATAGGTTTAGGTTACAGTGGCGAGGTGTGATGATTTCCATCAAAACGGCTCGCATCGCCTCGGATCCGAAAGGATACGAACGGATGCGGCGACAGCCGATAGCGTCCGGCAGGATGACGACGCATACGATCAGCCCCGTACCGTCGCTTGCAAACGTATCCGTTTCTATGCCTAGTCAAATAGTTTTATTCCTACCGTGTTCTAAGTTGACGTTTTATTCTTTGTTATTATTGGCTAAGGATCCGATTGGATACGACGACAGGCCAACGGAGCCGATCGCACGTCGCACCTTACTTTCGGTGGAAGACGCCCGCGGATTTGAACCTTTTGAACGCCATTGTCATATATACGTGTCAAGCAAACGCATGGCCTGTATGCCAACGACACAACTATGTGACAATGGTAACAACAATATAACACGAAATAAACCATTAAATCATTACTTTTGTAAGTGTTTATATAGATTAAAAAATTGAAGCTCTCGAACGTATTTAATGACATGAAACAAATTAAAAGACACCAGGAACATTGGGAAATTCATGATAACAAGTAGAAATATTTAAATTTGTAGCTTGGCGTGGAGGGCACGCGCTTGCGTTTATGCTATGGCGCGCGTTCAAAAGGTTAAATACTGTGTATACGATTCAATATTGTTTAAAGATTGTTAAATCCCGGAACGGATTTAACAATCTTTTTATTTTATTTATCCGTAGCGATGCGAGTCGTTTGGTGGAAACCATTGGTTTTAACTTACTCACTTCAATAAAGTTAAAATTAATATATAAACTTTAAAATAAAAGTAAAATCCTTAACTGAACTTAACACTAACTAAAAAATAGTTTTTCAATAGCAGTAAAGTTGTTGATACGAACCTCTGAAAGGAAGCCGGTAGGAATCGTATTACACGGTAATTTCGACACTGTTAGGTGAAACATAGTTAACTAACCTGTAATTCGGGTAAGATTTTAATAATAACACGCTTTTTACTTGGTAAAACATTAAATACGTAGGCCCTTAGCTGAACCAAATACATTAATTCTTTACAGAGTGTTACAATATCGATCTTGCGAAACCTGAACTCGAAATGTTTTTATTCAATTAGGCAATGACGAGCAGTTTTCGGCTGCTTGTAGCTGTGACACTTTAAATAAGATTTTTCAGTCTGACAAGAAACAAATGAGAATTGTATTTGATTTGTCATTGAACTCTAAATCGATTTTTTCAATTGAATCATCTCCATATTTTGCGATTTTTAAAGACTCTCCCATCCACCGTGAGTCACAAAATGGTACTTATACAGGGTGGTGATATGAGTGAATTTCACCAATGATATTGATCGCGATCGGTACATAAACCTCGTTTAAGTAGTTATTTTCTGAGGAATATTTAAAGTTATTTTTACAGAATAGCACTAGAAGTGAATAATTAGGGATTTTACCTAAGAGACAGCACATGTAAAGATGGCCACCCATCAACGAACCAAACCCGACAAGCGCAGCTTAACCTTATGGATCGATCCATGCGGCTGTTATTACTTAGCCACAAGCTCCTCATTCATCCTCATAAATACATTTTCCAATTCTGAAAAAACTTTCTACTTCGATTTATAGCGTCCCAATACTTTCTTATTTCAGTAGGATATAGAACTTACAATACGTTGCAAAGCCAAAGCAAAAAGCTTTTACTCAAACAAATCATAAAATACTTTTCAAACATGTTTGATTTAAATATTTTACTTTGGCATTTGTGTCAAAAACATGGACCATAATAATATCGAGGTATTGTCAAATAGAATATTCTATTTTCTTTGAATCTTAGTACGTATTATTTTCATCTATGATTTCATGCCATGATTTAACAGGTGTGCGTAAAGATAGCGTTCAATAGTTACTGCCTACAATCCTGGCAAGAACCTGTAAGTTATTGTACAGTCGCCCACACATCCAGTTATCACAAACGGTCCTCAGTCGATTTTGAACTTAATCATCAACGAATTAAGGTTTAAAATTGAGAAATTAGACAGTTTGATATAACTCGATGCGCTTGCGACCATACCTAAGTATTTGAAGTATTCGTTTGATCACCCTGCAAAACCACTGAAACGACTTAACTAAGCATGCAGGTGTTTTAGTTTGTGTTAATAATTTCATCACTATAACTGCTCTCTGAAAACATTGTGAGGGAACCGGCTTCGAAGAGATGTGACATCCACCAACCCGCACTGAACACGTGTGATGGATTATGGCCCACTACTTCTTAAATAGAGGTCCCAGCAGTGGGAACACTATAGGCTGATTATATCATACTAGCTTCCGCCCGCGGCTTCGCCCGCAAAATATGTCGACAAATTATACACATAAACCTTCCTCTTGAATCACTCTACCTATTACAAAAAACCGCATCAAAATCCGTTGCGTAATTTTAAAGATTTAAGCATACAGACAAACAAACAGACAAAAATAGCGACTTTGTTTTATACTATGTAGTGATGATAATGATGTTTGGTATAGATTACCTAATTTAATTACATGAGTCAATCCTGTGAAATAAAACCAAAAATATAAGTTGGTTTATTTTTAGGGAATTGGGTTAAAAGTACCGATTCACGTCCCAACAAAAAAAAGCTGCAAAGTTTCATGTTGTACCTATTTATACCTTCACAGTAAGTATATATTTCTACATCCATACAGACGAAGTCGTAAGTAAGTTCGGTAAATACAAACACGTCTCAAACTTTCGCAAGGAAATCAATATTTCTTCTTAGAAAATATCATTCCGCCGAGCTAAAAGTACCGACCGTCTTATACTTTTGCATATTTTCAAACTCTTCCCTGCAAAAGACGAACTATTAATAATTTTATAAACTTGTAAACTCCTTGAACTGTAGCTAAGCCGAAAAGAGGAACACGGATTGAACTTTGCTGTCGAATGTACCCCAAGTGGGACTTTGCGACAAACTTCCAGTTAGTTTATCAGATGTTTAGGACCCTCTGTTCTAATTAAAAGCTTACCAACTGGAGTAGCTTCCCGTTATCAAATGACCAATTAAAAATTCTTAAGGAACTAACTAACTCGGTTTCGTGTTTCCATTTTTACGAAATTGCATATTTTAGATTCTACGGGCAACCCGAATTTATGAAATGATTCATAATTTTATGTTGAACGCCATTTGAATTCAGAAAATTATACAGTTTAGCTTATGACAATTCTGTTGAGGAATAATTCATACTATTACGTACAAAATAAGTTCAGTGGTATAAACTGGATGCGAATTATTTTGATACTTATTTGTAAATGATAAAATATGGAATTATTTTTGGAGCTTGATATTTATTTTATAAACGCTGTAATTTTAAAAGCATTTTTGAAATGAATAACGTTTATTTTCATCAATAAGGGGTCATAGTAAGTACAAAAATTAAACAATTACGACTTATATATATATTTTGTAATAGCCTACACTGTCCTTTTGCAGATCAAAGACCTCCTTCAAATTCCAGGCATCTGTTTCTAGAGCCACCTCGATCCAGCCCTTGTTGTACGCATCTACTTAAACATAAGTACCTACATAATTATAAATATTACAAACTGTTATTACTTAGTAAGTGCAATGATTCAGGGGGCCTAGACAAGGTTACGTTTTCTTTAACTATAACGAAATTAGATAAATCCGAATTGTTTGGAATTGGCATAAGCTTTCGAAATGTCACGTGATCAATCGGTTTCGATTGCTAAGTGCTAGACAATGTAAAAATGTGTAACGAAACGATGACGAAATCGTATGACTCGATCAATATTCCCATATAAATGCGTACACAAGTGGCGTTCTTGACATGAGATAACGAATTCTTCGATCAACAATTTTCGAAATCAAATCGACACAGAGCGATTGACACTTGTCTAGGCCCCAGGTTCCTACTCTCAATCGAATCTCCGCGCAAATACCCGGGATACTAATAAAAAATACTCCGCGCATATACCTCCGCTGAAGTAAGCCCGGACCCTGCGCACCAGGGATGAGAAACATTTTTGCATAGCCTAAACAGCCCACCTCCGACTCTCCTTCCTTCGCCTCCTCCTACCTTCGACTCCGAGTCGGAGGTGGTATAGGATAGGATAGGTCGGAGGTGGTCGGATATGCTACAGAATTTGGCAGCCTCAGCAGCACCTGGAACGTATTGCACACGTAGAGCGTTGTTTTGCCTGCGCGTGTATGAGACTTACAGGCTACTAGTGTAGAAAGATGTACAACATGCTCTGGACCTAACCCACCACCAGCAATATTATTTTAATATTACTTCAGTGTGAAATGAAACAGAGCTATACAGCATGTATAGCTCCATCTCTTTCCCACTGGAATAGTAAGTAATAACAGCTTTTTTTCTCTTCTTCTTCTCCCCACACTGGGTGTAGCGGAAGGGAGTGTCAGACTTTTACTGAATAAAACCCATCCATGTTCCTTCCTTAGCCCTTTATGTTTTGGGGTAGCGGTAACCTTTTCGGACAATCCCGCTTTGCTATAAGAGCTGGTGGTAGACCCCAAGAACAATGTTATTTCTATAGGTATGCTTTTAATTATTATTTGGCTATTACAAGCTATATACCTATGTTCTAATACATTGTAGGACAGAGTTGTCCAAGCGCTACAAATACCTCCTATTATGTGTCCCCTGTGTGGCTGTGATGCGTGAATTGTAGTCCAACCACCTGCAAGTTGAATGCGTCAGTCTAGATTCTAGGGAAATAGGTTACCTATTTCCTCCAAGTCATTTGAACGACTGGTGCAGAATCATAAACATGTACTCATAGACTGATTTTGAAGACTTATTTATGATACAGAGCGATGAAATGTTTCGAGAGTTAAAATGTTTGATTTTAAGAATTAGGTAGAAGAACATCAAACTAACGCTGGATGGATTTTGTGATGGATGACATGGCTGGAAAAGGAATGAATTACCTACTGATGTAACAGCTGATCGTAAAGACAATGCTGGTAACCTCAAATAAATTGTGACAAGAAGGTGAGGAATTCTAACAGAGACTAACGTAAAGTTTATGAGATAGTATTTTTCTATCTTATGAACTTTACGTTATTTATCCAAATGAAAGGAAAGATTGATTTTATATAAGTTTATGTTTTCGACAGCTCTTTTTAATTGAATTCCAATAAAGTCTTTCAAAATCATCAAATAATTTTATCCAAAATAATAATCCTTGAGGTGGCAACACACTGTAGACTATTGCCGCTGCAGATTTTAATGTTTGAGTTTGAGCACTGCGTTAACATTTTCGCTCTCAAATCCCGACCGCATTTTGCATGTGCCTTATTGCACGTGACTTTACTTAGCTGTTTAAGTACTATCTTGTATAGAGCTCCGTTTTAGCGGATTTCATGTTTAGCTTAGAAACAACGTTCTTATGTAATTGACTCTTGAGTATCTTTTGAGAATAAACATACGTATTTAAGCCTTATCTTACTCTTTATTAGGGCCCCATTTTCTTAAATAAACACATAAGGCCTTGTGTCTATGTAAGGGCTTGGCAGAAATGTACTAATAGCATAACCCACATTTTGCCAGTTTTTATATTTTTCCAAATAAATTACTTATTTTTAGGAATTAAACACAAATCTTTAACACTAGGGCCGTGGGTTCCGAGTGCTCATAAGTATTTCAGGATATCGCCCAGCGGTTGGTTGACTCTACACGGTACCAGAGGGCTGGTCAAATTTTCGGTCAAAACATCAGCATTGCCATCCAGCGCTCCTCATGGCAACACTGCCAGCCTTTTGGACACATTTCTCACTGACAGCGATGAAAAGATAATTTTTGACGCCCTATGAGCCCTTCCCTTTTTTTACTACTTATACATTATATTTTTATGTACTGTGTAATACGGGGTGGGCTTTTTGCCATTAACCGGGTACAAATTCTACCTACTATTGAGAAATTTAACATAGAAAAGCCCAGTAACACTTTGCTTGACCTGGGAATCGAATCCAAGACCTCGTGCTCCGTAATAGCGCTTGCGACCATAAAACCAACGAGGTAGTACATAAAACTTAGTCAAGATAAATGTAATAACTGATATGTTTATCGCAGGTGTAACAGCTGGCGGCGGCGGCTGGGAGCCCCTCGGGACTCCGTACTTCGACAACAGCACGAAGAGAGAAGCCACCGCCGCCGTGGGCCAGCCTGCCTACCTACACTGCAGAGTAAGGAACCTGGCTGATAGAGCGGTAAGATACTTTATTTTATTACACAAACAAACAGTAGTATCTTAAAATTAAGGTTACCAAATATACTAACCACAAAATTTTCCACAGGATACTATGTGACATAATAAAAAAACAAGCTGTTAGCAAACGTTAACTGTCGCAGGACTAACTTAATGGAAACAAAATTAACAGAAAAACAAAAGTAAAATACATGAACAATAACCTCCAAAAAAAAAAGGATGCATCATACAGGTCAATTATCAAATAATAAGAATGATGATATCTTAACTGTGTAAAAATAAAAATAAGGAGCTTTAATCAAAAGTTTCTGTCTTAATAATAGGATACCACAGGTCCTCATCATCAACTAATTGAAGGGCCTACAAAAACATACTGCATTTCGGGATGGATGAGGGATATAAAGGGCTAAGGAAGGACCATGGGTTTTAGTCTTTAAGAGTCTGACACTCCCTTCCGCTCTGGGTGGAGCGGAAGGGAGTGTCAGACTCTCATTTGATAATCCCACCCACAAAAAAAACAAGATAGCTGCTTTTGGGTGGATGATACGCCTAGTTTTGTCCCTATCTTATGCATTTAATTAAATACATTACTGTTACTACTACAGTTACTACTAACTTGAATATTTTTGTAAAATGTAATTGGAGGGAGGTTTAAAAACGTGATGCCAGAAATATAGATTTATGAATGTTTGTCCGTTTGATTTAATGCATGTTCCGGATTGGCGCACAAACTGCTGTACAAATATGCATGAAATTTAGCACACAGATAGTTAAAAACTCCAGATTATAAACTATTCGTGTGCCAAATGGCATAGGGTACTCTTAATCCTGGTGCTGAACGTGCTCAGCAGTAGTGCTTGCGACCACTAAATCAATGAGACAGTCCTATAAATACCTTTACAACGTGGCGCTACAATGGTGCCTCCCCGACCCTGGCTCGAGCCAGCCCGCGTTGTCGCTGAGCCTATAGTATTAAATACGATCCAGCCTGTCCCTTGCTGTCCTCCTCCAGCGACGCCCTAAGCCGAGGTCTGTATCCCTTAGTGTGTATTCGTATATTGTGTAAGTTTTTTTAATAAACCCTGGCTGGGGGCTACAATGTTATTGTGGCATCCACAGGTAAGTCCGGTTAAACAGTAAACACCCATATGATTGTACAGCGAGATGCCAATTTAAAAAAAAGCGCTACAATGCTGCAATGGTAACATTCATTTAATACACTACACGTTCACATTTTCGTTTCATGAAAACATTATATTTCCATTAAACGTTATTATTTACAGATTTATTCAAAATGTTAGAAAATGGCATCTTAGAGCAACCTGTCCTTAAAAAAACTGTCGCGCAGCGGCCATTTGCCGGAGTCACGGATCGTAACATTCGCATCAATGAAATTAAAACGAATAAGCAATACGATTAGGATGAAAAAACTGGTCTCAATTTGAATTACTTTTTTATGATTTAGTTTGCTTGTAAAATCTTTTTTTCAATTTGCGATTTATTTTAACCTATCAACATTTATAATTATGATTAATGGGGCTAGCCCTACCCGTGTGCTAAATTAAAGTCACAATTGAAGCGCTACGTTGTATAAACAAATCTCAAAAATCGTGTCGACGTAAAATAACAATGTACAAAATCCCCCCCACATACTCTACAAAACATACATACCAAAAGAATCACTTAATCTGAAAACGAAACATTTACGAAATCACCTCTGTGTGAAAGTTGGGCTCCGAAGTCGTTGAGACCGGGATGTCTTGGAGGACAAAACCCTACAATGTACAAGATATTCGGATTGAAAAAGTTATCAGCACCGCGTTATCTAATATAAGTGAATTAGAAAATGTTTTGGTTCGAGTATCGAGTTTTGGTCGGTGTTAGCTTGATTTCATTAAACGGAGTGCTTTGTGAATACAAAATCCATAAAGGCGGTAAAACTGATGCGTGCTAACGATAAGCAAATGTGACACTTTTATGGTTCTTTATAGAGTGCTATTGGTATCACAGTTGAAACCAGATTAGGCAAATAATAGCATTGTGGGTGAAATTAAATTGTGGTTTTGTACCGGTATTCAGCGATTATCTATTAGAACTTGGTTGGATCATCGACAAAACTTTCTCTTCTCTGCTTGAAGTCTTAAAAGATGGGATAGAAAATCTTTTCAAACTACCTATATCATATATGGTCGTATATCCATGTGAGGCCGCATACGTACTTGGTGACGAAATGTAGCGGAATAATGCAGTAAGCACCGGCTGTCGCTGAAAACCAACGCTGGGGCTCTGTCTTGCATAAAATCGCAGCATTATGCTGAGCGATGACCGTTTTTAACAACACGTTTTAGTGTTTATGTTCTTTCTGTGCGTTATGTTTACCGAAAAAAGAAGTATTTTCATTTTTTCCTTTTTAAATATTTTATAAAAAAGTGATCACCATCTTGACTAAGGGAACGTTCTATCGATATATCCAGGCATCCATTACTCCTCCATTCCTTTTCCCAGAAGACTGTAGAACGGCAAACTTTAGCATAAAATTGTATATTCAAACCAAAAGGCTGCATAAACAGTTCGATAGACATTAAAACTAAGAGGAAAGGATTTTACCCACAAGTAGTTACCGCGAACGGTACTCCCCGGAGATGAAATAGATAGTATCCATCTTGCTTTACCTACTTCACAAGACGTTCACATATTCCACTATGCATTTATTTAGATTTTCACTCGTATTCATTTTATCGATACAGAGGCATCTCCGCCAGTATCCGCTTACGTCACTATGATGTAACGACGTCTGTTTGACTTTGAAATTGGCTTTTTAAATTATGGGTAACTCTTTTGCTTGGGTATGGTAAGCTATTATAATGTATGCATGTACTACCATTTATTTTCACATAAATGAGCCTTCTGAAGTATTTGTGTGTCATGATCGTGATTTGTTTAGATTTTTGCCTTATCAGATAACCCGGAAAATAAAGGGCTAAGGAAGGAACATGGATGGGTTTTAGTCAGTAACAGTGCGGCACTCCCTTCCGCTCCACCTAGTCATTTGATGATTTCCCACTTTCAAAAGAAAAAAAAAGCCATATCACAGCCCCCTTCTTCAAATACTGTTCCGTTTAGCCAGATACAGGCAAGATTCACACCTATTAGGACTGACATCTCTCACAGAACGAGATCTGCTTCCTTCTACTAAGACTGCTTATAGATGTTATTTGATTGAATTCATTTACGATGAACTAAAGTACCTACCATCAGACTATGACACTGAAGGAACGTATTAAAACAAATGAGCAATTGACTATTTGAAACTGTCAAAAATAAAATATGAAATCACATAGATAAAAGACCGCTCGTCCTAAAAACTTCCATCACCGAACATAAATTAAATATTATGCTAAGACATAGTTGTAAAATTTCATTTAATGCAAATAAGTATTCCATTTCATTCTAAAAATCTGTGACGTAACATTGTTATATTTTGTACAAATCACGTAGGTACAAATTCCGCGTTTTGACAGTTCATAAAAAGTAATGTTATTGACTACCCTTTCAAATATCTTACAAGTTAGTAGTAAAAACTTTATAATTACGTACATCACATGCCTACGTAACTATCTAGTTTTGTTTCATGTTTCCTTTCCATTCTAGAACTTACACAACTCGCGCGACTCTATATGGGCCAAGTAGGTGACGCTTGAAATCTCGTATTTCGTTATCGCATTTGAATTTAAGATGGTGTACGAAAGAGGTTTGCTCGTTGCAGGAACTGTGTACATGTTGCCAATTAAATGGTATTTTATTTAAATTATTGTATCTGCCTAGTGCCCAGCCTTTTCCCAACTATCTTGGAGTCGGCTTCCAGTCTAATCGAATACAGCTGGATAGTGGAGGATGGATAGATAGTGGAGGAGTATTTAACATGGAGCGACTGCTTATCTGACCTCTATACTTACGTGTGTCATACACGGATAACACGAACCCTTTAAAATACTAGTGGTCATACTTTCAGGCTTCTGACTATCCGTAATGATTGTCAAAATTCTACAAATGTCAGACGGGACCAACTGCTTAATTAACGTGCTTTCCGAGGTTTGGGTTTCGGTATTTCAAGAATGGTCACCCATCTACAGAACGACCTTGGCAAGCATTGCATAACCCTCAAGATCGACTCGTGGCCTACTATAATTTAGCCATGTGCCTGTCCTTTTATTTAAATTAAACAAAATGAATATTAATTTAGTTAGTTTAATGACCCGTCACATCTTACGTATGTATACATAAGTATACATACATGTATAATCATGCCAAGGAAGTGATCTGACTGATAAATATACAACGTACTGTAAGCGTTAAGCTGACCTCTCCCTTGCGCGTATTTTTGCTGCGAGCTCATAAAAATTGTACTATGTACGTAATTTTTTAGCACTGCAGTACAGTATGCCAGCTACTATAGCAAAAACACGAAAGTTTTTAAATATTCCACTACCACAATATATACGTACATGAATGGCGAAATATGCGCATAAAAATAAAGTTTATTTCAGACCGCAATAACTATGTTACTGGACAGTGTACTTTACTAAGGCTTGAAACTCATAATATCGTGGGCGTTATCGACCTTGAGATCACAGAAAGGTCAAACAATTGATTCCCAAACTTTGTGTGAAGGTGTACAGACGCCAGCACATTAAGCTATCCCTAACTGTCAAATTTTCTCAATTAAAAATGAACCTTATGTCTTTGCAATAAAGTAGAAATATTATCAAAGAAATTTGACAGATTGTGGTAACTTGATGTGCTGGCCTCTGTACATGAAGTGTTTGATTAATGTCTTACACTATATTTTTGAAACCACGGAAACAAACTGATTACTTTCAATGCTACTTACACATAATTCCATCAGCACTAATTTCGTTACAATAATAATAAGCATACGCATCAATAATAATTGATTATAATGACAGAACTTGCGTGAGCGAAGACACTTAATCATAATCAATCAGCACAATGCTGACCGCTTCAACGTTCTACCCACTATTTGGGCAAAGTAGCTACTCTGTGGTCAGGCCTACAAATAGGCCACGACATCGCTTTTAGGAACGAATGCAAAAACCACGGACAAAAGAGCCTATACAAAAGTGTTAATTGAATAGAACATTTTTAACTCTGGTTTCGGCACTAGCTATATTGGTTAAAAGTTAAGTGGCTTAATGTTGGCATTTTGGTTCGATATTATTGCAGACTGATTATGGGTATATTATTATAATGCAGTTATCACAGTTAGAACAGTCCATTACTTTCTTCTTTATTTCTTTTTTTCAGCTCTAATTGTTTTGAATAAAATCTTTGTTATGTTACCTCTTTAGTTGCAAAGAAATGTTCATTCCATTTTTAATTACTCCATGAGTAATTTAGTAGTTTTCAAAGTACGCCGTTAACCAAAGACTAATTTAAACGCTCATCACGACTGACATGAATTTTCATCCTATTAACTAACATTACCAAATTGTCGAAGTAAAAAACGGCTGTACCTCATCATCTGTTTGCCTTTACTCAAACATATTTGGGGTCGGTGCAGCATGTTTTCCCACAAATAATTGGGGATAAGGGCTGGCGAATGATTCTATCACCTCTGCTCTCAAAACGGTGAATAAAAAACATCGTGAGTGACTTAAAACCTAAAATTCTAAGATATTACATCCACCAACCCGCACTGGGGAACCCCCGTTGGGGATTCGACCCACTTCCTCTCGAAGAGAGAAGCCGTTTTTCCCGGCAGTGGGAACATTACAAGTTGATTATGCATACATAATGATGATGAGGCTAGGTCGCAGGTATTTCACACAATATGCTTACCCTGCAACATTAAAAGGTATGTGTGTCAGTTATAAAACGTTCAGAAATAACACAGTGCTATTTACTGAAGTTATAAATAAATTGACCTATTGGACAGTAAAGCATTAAACTCATTTCAATTTATAAAGCTGTAAGCCGTGGTAATTTGATAAAGGGCAGAGCCTTTTTTAGACCCAAGCTAACTCAATTTGATATCATGAAATATTGCATTTATAACTTTTTATATATCTGGAATAACTCTGACTCCCAAATGTGTCATCTTAGTATTGCCACATTCAATATAAAGAAATTCGGACAGCAAAAAATGTGGGTTCAGAAATCGGGACGAAGTGTTAATCAAGACGGGGAACATCTGGCAACACTTAACTTCTTTGGCCCTAACAATTTGTAAGAAAGTTCGTACACTTATTAAGTAGCTCGTCGAATATCACTGGTTTTTGTGGCATCATCTGGTAGAGTTAATATTCACACTTGGATATGTTGGAGCATAAGGAAGCAAAATCCTGCTCGAGACTTGTTATCTTCAGTTGTGTTGTTGTTGTTGTTGTTTTGTCTTATGTTGTGTGCTACAACCGTCTTCTTCTTTCTTTTTGTATGGTTAATAACTCAAAGTCAAAGTCAAGTCAAAGTCAAATCATTTATTTCAAATAGGCACAAGTAAGGCACTTTTGAACGTCAAAATGAACAAGAAATAGAATTGATTCTAGTCGCCCCTACCAAAAGGTAGTTTCGTGTGGAGAAGAATGGGCAAGAAACTCCACCGTTACTCTTTTAAAATGTTTTACAATGTTTTGTATACATGAATTATAACATTATATGTGAAGACGATGCACCCTGAATAAAAACACTACACCACAAAAGGTGAAAAGAAAAACACATATAGTAATGGTAGGTAACTTAAGTATGTCAAAAGTACATGGTGCTCACATATTTACAAACATTCTAAAAGTTAATATATAATAAATCAATCAATGTGTGAGAAGTTATTTCAACATGTTAAAATAGTATTTTATAAATAATAAATTATTACCTAATTTACTTAGCAACCAGTTTGATTTTGTCTAGACACTAGATTGCCCTGTGGAGCAGGACCAGCATGTTTCCAAGCATCCTTATCCTTTATATAATCCTCTAATTTGTAATATGCTTGTTTACAAAGTGTATTTTTAATGTGAGTTTTAAATTTTCTTTCATTTAATTGCAGAATGTCACAAGGTATTTTGTTGTAACATTTAACACAGAACCCCCTAAAAGATGTATGTACTTTTGATAATCTAAAAAAGGGTTGATCTATTTTATCTTTATTTCTAGTATTAAAGTTATGCCTATCACTTATTTTGTTAAAAAGATGTCGATTTTTTCTTACATACATAATGTTTTCATAAATGAATTGGCATGGTACCGTCATAATATTAATACTTTTAAATAGTTTCCTAAGCGATTCGCGGCGACGTAGATTGTAAATAGCTCTGATAGCTCGCTTTTGCAGAATAAAAATGGATTCAATGTCAGCAGCCCGACCCCACAGTAAAATGCCATACGACATAATGCTGTGGAAGTAACTAAAGTAGACCAAGCGCGCGGTTTCTACGTCTGTCAACTGCCTTATCTTTCTAACAGCATAAGCGGCCGACCTTAGCCGTCCCGCAAGAGTTGTTATGTGGGGACCCCATTGTAACTTGTCGTCTAGCGTGATTCCCAGGAAAACCGTCTGCTTAGTAAATTCTAGCTTTTCTCCGTTCAATATGATGTCACAATCGCTACTTTTAACATTAGGTAATTTAAATCTAATGCATTTGGTTTTTTTTTCATTTAGTACCAAATTATTTACCGTAAACCAATCTTGGACCTGAAGAATAGAGTTATTCACGTCGTCAAGATTTTGTGAGCGTCGATCAATTTTAAAAATTAATGACGTGTCATCTGCAAATAACACCATCTTCGGTTGATTTTGAAGTAATTGGGGTAAATCGTTAATGTAAACTAAAAATAGGAATGGACCCAATATCGAACCTTGAGGAACGCCCATTGTCATTTCCGACCCCAGCGAGTTCACACCATTTACTTGAACTTTAACCTTTCTATCTTTCAGGTATGATCTAAGTAAATCAAGGGCTGTATTTCTAATCCCATAGTGCTCTAGTTTCAGCAGAAGCGTCTCATGTTCTACGCAATCGAACGCCTTAGAGAGATCGCAAAAGATTCCAATGGCATCTTGTGCTTCTCCCCAGGCGTTAAAAATGTTCTTTATTAGGGTGACACCAGCGTCAGTAGTACAACGCCCTTTGGTGAAACCAAACTGTTGTTCATGCAAGATGGAATTTTTATTAAAGTGACGTAACATTTGATTGAGCATCAACTTTTCAAACACTTTACTGAGAACTGGCAGAATTGACACAGGCCTATAATTGTTGGGTTCTTTACTATCACCGGATTTGAACAATGGCACTACTTTACTGTGTTTCATAAGATCCGGAAAGACTCCTTGGTCCACACTAGTATTAAATATGAAAGCTAAATAGGGCGCAATGGTTTCGATGATAGAACTACAGACTTTAACAGACATTCCCCAGAGATCCTCTGTTGATTTAATTTTAAGATCTTTAAAAGCTTTTATGACAGCCTGGGGGTTTGTATGCTGAAATGTAAATTCCATAGGACATGCCTTTACATTTTTTCTAAGTAAAGCAGCAGAAAGCGCTGCTGAGGAATTTAAAGATGCAGTAGTTTTAAGAGGAATATTAGCAAAAAAGTTTTCAAATTCGTGAGCTATTTCTATATCTGAGTTGATGCAGCCATGAGCAGTCTCTAAATTAAACTCAGTATTACGCTGCTTTTTCCTACCTGTTTCATTATTTATTATTTGCCAGGTAGTTTTTATTCTATCATCAGCTGATTTTATTTTGTTGCTTATATAAAGAGCTTTAGCTAATTTGCACACACTTTTAAAAGTTTTAGAATATTTTGCAACATACTGATGAAAGTTTGTATGATTCATATGTTGCTTGAGGCCATAAAGTTCAAAAAGTTTTGCCCTGCTTTTGCGAATACCTGGAGTAGCCCAATCACTAAATAAAAACTTTGTGAAAATACTTTTACTTCGTAGTGGAAAAGAGTCATTAAATTGCTTATTTAATAGTAAAAAGAACTCGGTGTAGAACTCACTTGGGTCAGATATGTTATTAAAATTGTGAACACATAAATTACTGGCCAAAGAGTTATTGAATTTGTTTAAATTTGTACATGTAATTGGCCTAAATCTTATTTGAATTTTTTGTAAAGGTATATAGGAACAAAATGTTATTGTTTGTCCACTGTGGTCAGATGGCAACTTATTTAAAATGTCTTTGTGTAAGTATTCACAGTTACAAAAAATTTTATCTATACAAGTGGCAGAAGAAGCAGTGACTCGGGTTGGTTCCATAAAAACATTGGATAAATCAAATGACCTAAAAAGACTTAATAATCTGACAGTATTCGAGTTATTTTCTAGTAAATTAATATTAAAATCTCCACATATATGATTATTGACTTGCTACTAGTACTAAGTTTCTTTAACACATCTTCCAATACAAAATCAAACACAGATAGATTCTGGTAATTTGGAGGTCTGTACACACATACTATAACATGCTTATCTAGCTCAACACAGGACAATTCAATGGTGTGTTCAACAGACAGTGTGATGATATCTTTTCGTTCTTTGGATTTTATTGAATTTTTAACTAATATTAATGACCCACCATGTATCATTAGTTTTCGGCTGAAATGGCTAACTACACAATAATTTTCATAATTAATTGATACTACTTGATGATCTTTTAACCAATGTTCTGTTAAACAAATGACATCAAACTTGGTATTTTCTAAAAATAATTCTATTTCCAGTAACTTGGAAGAGCAACCTTGAATATTTTGATTTAATAATTTTAATGTGTGTTGCACTCCATTCAGTTTATTATTTTTAAGAGTTATATTAACTAACCTGGTGACAGAGTTTTTTATGCTGCTGTTGAGAAATATCTCTCAAACATTCTCGGTTTCCTTACGATGTTTTCCTTCACCGATTATTAAGTCATTGACTGCCACGCAGCAGACACAATAGAAAAACTATTGTTTGTCGGACACACGGTGACCGCGTTGGCGTTCAACGTGTTAAGCAAGTGATACAATACGCACATGAATCCGTAAAATCAGAGGTGCGTGCCTTAGGTTCGAACTCGAGACCTATGACTTACACCTGACCTACAACTGTAATAACACACAACACCAAAGAGTGATATGGGGGTGCAGGGTTTGATGGGCACGTATGATGTGTGTGAACTTGCAAACGCAATGCAAATTAGGACGACGAAAGTATGATAGGAGGAAGAAGTTGATAGGAAACATGCAGCACTCACCTCCAATTCACTGTTGTCATCGGCACGAGTCAGGAAGACGGCGTGATTGTTGAAGGTGACCTGCAACATAAAGAGTATTTAGGGACGTATTTAAAGCTCAGTGGCTCGAGCTGACTCGAGCAAGGGTCGGGGTGGGCATAGAAAGGTAATTTGCGATAGGTTGTGACGGCGAGGACAGAAAGTCGGCAGTCTGTTTATGTATTTACGAATTATGCTAGTAGTAAGACTACTCTCCTGGAGGAGGGTTCATCGGTAATGGCGTTTCATGAGCTGCTGGATTGGATGGAGGGCATTCTGAAGTTGAAGTGTTGTTCCATATTGAGAATATAGAAGGAGGCTTCTGTGACCTTTTCTAAGAAACTGTTCTGGAGGGCGTGCATTCTACAGAAATGGCTTGACGACGCTTCTATAGGTCATGGTGGGACAGATCACGCGGTGTTGTAACGCAATTTGCACTTGAGTGACAATTGGCTGCGTTCGGTCAATATGAAGTGTGAAGACGTCACGCGAACGAGCCGCTCTTATGTGCTCACTGAAGGTAAAGTGTTGGTCAAACATCACACCCAAGTATTTACCTCGCTTCTCCCAAAGTATTGGCTTGCCATATACAGTGATTGGACTGGACTGTCCCAAAATACTTGATTCACTGAGAAGGGCGATGATGCCAGAAAACTGCGTCACGTTTATAATAAGATATCTTACTCCCACTATAAAGAGTAATAAATATGAACAAAACAAACATAAAAATGGGCAAAGACGGGTGTAGTCTGGCTGATGATGATGATGGAGACGATGAAATGAACGTAATAGGTATAACTTGTCGAATAAAGGCACAAAGACGATTTCAGTAAGAGTTCTCTATCTGGGGGTCACATATTTTTACTAAGGTATAGAGTTTGTGAAGATAGGCCTTGTAGAGAAAGGGCGTGTAGAGTTAGATGCTTGGCTCTACACGAGATCTGATAAATTTTTGACAGTGCAAGTCATATGGTCTCGTCTTGGCAACATTATACATGAAAATGTTTTTGGTGGGATCATAATTTCCTAACTAATATTAAAAATGTGCTAGTAAGTTTGTTACCTTTTTAGCCTAAACTACTACATCGATCATCCTGAAATTTTGTATATGCGTTGTCAGTTACAGAAGGGTAACTTTCATTCCAAAAAAAAAAGTACTGTTGCCGAGGAAAACCGCAATAATATTCTTATGATAATAGATTGCACTTCATGTACTCTCCGTTCTTAGCCCATGATTGAAACGACCTAACGACAATCAGAGTACAGAGGCCAGCAGATCAAGTTACCACAATCTGTCAAATTTCTTTGATAGTATTTCAACTTTATTGCAAAGACATAAAGTTCATTTTTAATTGAGAAAATTTGACAGTTAGGGATAGCTTGAT
The DNA here is from genome assembly GCA_951799385.1 of Hyppa rectilinea. NCBI lineage: Eukaryota > Metazoa > Arthropoda > Insecta > Lepidoptera > Noctuidae > Hyppa > Hyppa rectilinea. The sequence continues at coordinate 10,800,524 of OX637311.1, forward strand.
GTGCTGGCGTCTGTACAACCCGAATTTATTTTCAAAGTCTAAATTAACGCGACCGAAGCAGCGGGAAAAATCGAATGGTGAATAAAATGTTATAAACTGGCAGTTGGTACAGAGGCCAGCACATAAAGTTACCACAATCTATAAAATTTCTTTGATAGTATTTCATCTTTATTGCAAAGATATAAGGATTATTTTTAATTGAGAAAATTTGACAGTTATGGATAGCTTGATGTGCTGGCGTCTGTACATTCTGAGATTGAATACTCGTAAAACGAAATTTTATTGTTGATATTTTATACCAGCTAATTTCCTCGACCACTCTTTTGTTTACACATATCTATACAATGTATCTAAGTACAAACGCCAGCACATCAAGCTATACCTAACTGGCAAATTTTAATAATCGAAAATGAACCTTATATTTTCGTAACAAAGTTGAAAAACTATCAAAGATATTTAAAAGATTTGCTGGCGACTGTACCTATCGGTTGCAACCCCTCCATGATTGCGAGCGTTGAAAATTGCTTGAAACTTCTGAATATAAAAAAGTTGAATAAACCGCAAAATAAATCGAGAAACTTGTTAGAATTCAATGTACTTCCTCGTCTTAGTGCTTCTCCAACTTAGCCGTCTTTTCATTAGCCAACATTTTTTATGCTATGCCTATTGCAGTTCTGATTTGATTACCTGTATTAATACAACTTGGTGCCTTAAGATCTTTATAATAAACTTGTGATATTACTTATGTCGCCATGGACTGGCCTATACGGATTGATTCTTCAGGTAAAGCTACGCTTGCCGGGGTTGTTCTGTGGATGGGTGACCATCTTAAGACATCGAGACTCCTCCGTGCCTCGGAAAAAACGTTAAGTTACGGGTAGTCAGAAACTCAAAAGTCTGACAGCCAGTCTTACCAAGGGGTATCGTGTTACCCAGTTACTGGATTGTGGAGGTCAGACAGGCAGTCGCTCCATGTAAAATACTGGTATTCAGCTGCATCTGGTTAGACTGGAAACCGACCCCAACATAGTTGGGAAAAGGCTAGGCAGATTGATTATTTGGACTGGCCTATAAACATTTAACATGTCAAATGTACAAATAAAATATAACAATTCGGTGGAATTATTATTATAACATCTGCATTGACACCAGCCAGTTTTGGTTGTCTGTGCAGAATAAACGTTTTTTCTTTCTTTTCTTTTTCTTTCTTTCTTTCTATTAGGGTTTTATATCTGTTTGAAATCTTAACAATAATATATACTTATATCATGACGAATAATTATCGGAAATATATTGTTAAGGACGTTACGGTTGACATCTGTTGGACACGCCACCTTCCTGGTGAATCAATCAAACATATTATGTCCGGTTGTTTTCGTTTTGCTATCAACAAGTACTTGTACAAACTCATTCTAGTGGCTAGGATTATTTACCAGCAACTTGCCTTTCTGTACAACCTTGTAGACTTCGAGTAACATACCTACTGTATTTATGTGCCCGATCTAGTTCTCGAAAATGGGTACCTACATTGTACTGGGATCGATCTATGATCACTGACTATAGTAGCTAATAAGTCTTTTTTTTTAGGCTGGGAAATCATCCAATGACTTCTCCCGCTCTGGGTGGAGCTGAAGGGAGTGTTAGACTCTTACTGACTAAAACCCATCCATGTTCCTTTCGTAGCCCTTTATGTTCCGAGGTAACGGTAACCCTTTCGGACAATCCCGCTTACCAGCTAATAAGCCTGATATAGCGTTTATAGCTCCACCAGAGCCCCGTGCTATGATTATTTACATCGCTGTCCCTGTTAAAAAAAATCTCGTGAAAGATGAGAAACTTAAAAAAATCTACTATCTTGACTTAGCAAACGAGGTTGTCGAAATATTGGACATGGACTCTGCAATCATTGTACCCATAATCGTTACAGTTAGGTAATGGCAAAATAGCTGAGAGCCTCGACCAGGACCTCAGGTGGTGCAGAGCCCATGATTTGATTCAGAAAGCAGTTCTCTTGGACACTGCACACATAGTGAGGAGGTTCCTCTCTCTAGAGGCCTGGGCACCAGTGACTTGGACCTTGTTCCTGGTGCTGATGGGCTAGCAGAGAACGCAGAAAAAAATTAGACAAGAAACCATTTTAATAATTATTTAAGCTAAATCAATATTGGCTCACTTACCGACAGGAGTAAAATTTTATAATTTTCCTCCCGTCGGTAAAAATACGTCCCGAAAACGAAACTACAAAATTCAGTTGGTTTTTGCTTTATCCACTGCCTGTTTCCAATTACGTTGACAAATGTACACCAAACCGAGGATTAATCAATCACGAACACAAATGATATGTCCTCCGCAAACCTTTTGAAATATTATCTCTTTAGTCCAATAAATATAAAGCTCCACATATTATGTAAATCCTAATACATGTCAACGTGAAAGATAAATCACTTGCCTTTCACTGACAGGAATATTTAGCGGGTTCATAAAACGCCTACGGTGTTGATAAAGTATTAAAACGTTATTAATTTCAATCTACTAAAACAAGTAAATTGTACACGTGCCGCTGCTTGTGAAAATCCTTCGATTTTCTGGTATTATAACCACCCGAAGGTCATCAATGAAATAAAGGTAACTCGTCGACTTGTCACGATATAAGTAGTGTGTTTGGAAAAACTTGTCGTTGGCTTTTACTTTTATTATATAGATGCGCATAGGATACCAACCCGCATTAGGCCCGCATGGAAAGAAAGAAAAAATGTTTAATGTGCTCAAACAAAACGCACATTTCTAAAAAGAAACTAAAAAATCATTAAGTACACCCGTGCAAAGCAGCTAAAAACCTCGTATTTAGAAACATTAAAACCATTGGCAATTAAGTATCTCGGCCATGGACGATCGATGGACCACAGACAAAATACTGACTGGCATGGGCGATTATGGCCCACTTCTTCTCACAGAGAGGAGGCCTGCGTCCCAGCTGTAGGAACAACAGTGCCTGTTTTTTTTGAGGGTGGGCAATCATCAAATGACTCCTCCCGCTCTGGGTGGAGCGGAAAGGAATGTCAAACTTTTACTGACTAAAACCCATCCATGTTCCTTCTCTTTCGCCCTTTATGTGCCGGGGTAGCGGTAACCCTTTCGGACAATCCCGCTTACCCGGCAGGCTTCGGCCCTTCAAATGCTGACATATCTTTGAGGCGCGTGGAACACGTACGCGCCGTCCGGCAATATCTGAACAGTAGTGGCTAATAATAATGCTATATATATAATGCTTTATGAATTCGCGGGATGGATAGGTGGGATAATTCTGCAGTTGCTTCATTCGATGAATAGATTCTTAGGTACATAGGTATATACAGACCCACATTGTGAAGGCCTAGCTTTTGTGAGCAGCGTTCAATCTAGCGCTCGGCTTTTCGCCATTTTTTTGCTACCTTCTAGCTTAATCTTACTCTATTATAAATGCGAAAGTTTGGATGGATGGGATGTTGTTAGGTATAATGATAATCAATCACTATAGAATTTTTTTTTGGGTCTAAATGAAATTTGGCATACCTGAATTAGCACATTGGAATTTTATCCCGGTGGTACAGACGCTAGCACATCAAGCTATCCCTAACTGTCAAATTTTCTCAATTAAAAATGAACCTTTGGTCTTTGCAATAAAGTTGAAATACTATCAAAGAAATCTGACAGATTGTGGTAACTTGATGTGCTGGCCTCTGTACCTACATTCCCGTGGGTTAATTTTCAAAATCCGCGCGAACGAAGCCGCTCGCAGAAGCTAGTGTTGAATAAAACTTTCCAATAGAATATTTGAACATTTTGGTAGTTATAGAAAAGGTAAGCACTTAGTCAATAAGAGGATTATATAAAGGATAAGGATGCTTGGAAACATGCTGGTCCTGCTCCACAGGGCAATCTAGTGTCTAGACAAAATCAAACTGGTTGCTAAGTAAATTAGGTAATAATTTATTATTTATAAAATACTATTTTAACATGTTGAAATAACTTCTCACACTAAAAGTTAATATATAATAAATCAATCAATGTGATTGATTTATTATATATTAACTTTTAGAACTGATTCTGAACTAAGAGCGCTTTCACGAGAGTTTATTACAATAAAAATGACACGCTTTTGAAATTAGAAGGTCTTGAAAATTGGGTGCCTTATTCAAGTGCAAAAGATATTTTTTCGAATGTCATTGCCTTAAACACATTGCCTCGACACTATTATATAAGGCTTTGGTCTCCTAAGATCGCAAAGAAGCAGCTATCTAAATACACAGGGTTTTTTGACACCTTACCCCGTTGATTGCCGGAACGCAGATCTACGCGAGACACAATCGCTTGTTAATTGTGTCTGTAATTACGGTATACGAAATGTTAATTTCAAATACTGGTAAAAATTGCAGATTCTCATGACGGCCGCGATTAATATGGCGGAACTGCTTTCCTAAAAAATCAAAGCGATACTTATATTACATTTGCGGACACTTTTGTTCAATGTAACGTTACTTCGATAAAGACATCATCATCATCATACATCATCCCCGAAGGGTTGGGCAGGAGTACCTTATTACATCCACATGTCAGTGGGATTGTCCGAAAGGGTTACCGGTACCCCGAAACATAAGGGGCTAAGGAAGGAACATGGATGGGTTTTAGTCAGCAAGAGTCTGACACTTCCTTCCGCTCCCACCCAGCGCGAGAGGAGTCATTGGATATCGCACGCTCAAAAACAAGTGCACCTACATTTCGTCAGTTATGTTTAAGTCCCATGTAAGAGGCAAGTTTATTATCATTATCCTAGCATAACTCCAGACTCCAGCCTGCTACTGACTTTATTAATTATACTTTACACCCACTATACTACCAACGTACTAAATTACCTTTAGTATTCAAATTTTTATTGACTTAACTTTATTTTTTATCTTATATTTGTCTTGCCATAGTTTCTATCCAGATTATTATATACCATACTACTGAACCATCATCATCTGCCTAGCCTTTTCCCAACTATGTTGGGGTCGGCTTCCAGTCTAACCGGATGCAGCTGAATACCAGTATTTTACGGAGCGACTGCCTATCTGATCTCCACAACCCAGTAACTGGGTAATACGATACCCCTTGGTAAGACTGGCTGTCAGATTTTCGGACTTCTGACGTAACGACTGTCAAAGATGCACAATCAACAACCGGGACCAAGAGGCACGGAGGAGTCTCGGTATGTAAAGATGGTCATGGCCATCCACGGCCAACCCCGGCAAGCGTAGCTTTGATGGATCGACTACATAGACTACTGAACCATAAGTAAACTTTTTGTAAACTTATTATTTCAATAAATTTATAAATTAATTAATTTAATACTTTTTACCCACCGATACTTATACCTCGTCATACTCAATGTTCGAATCTTTGCTACCGAATACGCATATTACAGTTAAACTATTCCAGCAGCACCCTGGAGCCGTGCCCGTGAGCAGATTTTTTCAGAATCCAAATAGATTATTAACAATACACCGGTGTCAAGTTGTTCACATTGTAGTTCATCGAAGTCAAGTTATATCAAAATTAACGAAATAAAATGTCTTCGATGTCACAATAGTCGCTGAAAGATAATATCAGTGAAATGTGTACAAAGTAATGAAATTCGAACAAACAAGTTTGGAACTAGAATAGAACACTCAGAAAACGAGGCACTACCACAGAATAGCTAATAGTAAATTATCAATCTTGGTAACTGTTATAAAAAGACGAATTGATATTAATAACTTTTGTGCGAAATTCTCAAATTGAATTTAAGTTTTCAAGGCGGAATGAACTTAGGCCAAGCGCGGCCGAGCTAATTTCTCTCCACGAACTTCTAAACAACCAGTGCTTGAATAGTTTCATAATAACTCGTTTGGCTCTAATTACTTAATCAGGCCCAAACGGTTATCTGGGTCTCGGACAGAGGTTTCCACTGTTAATTCCATGAATTCTATAATATCATTAATTTTAGACGTCCTCTCAAATGTCGTATGAACCCCATAGGTTCATAAGGAGAATTCTCTCGAAAAGACAAACAATAGACCCGTTAAAGTCGTTCAGTTCTTATAAATAAACGGCTTCTAATAGGCGAACACCTTATGGGTTAAAGTTATTAATAACATCCTCCTGACATTTCAATGTGATTAATCAATTTGATGACTTTTACAATAATTATCATCGCAGACCCATAACACAGTGTCCCTCATCAACAAAATATGTGAGCACCATGTACTTATGACATATTTAAGTTTACCTGCCATTGCTATATGTGTTTTACTTTTCACCTTTTGTGGTGTATTGTTTTTATTCTGGGTGCATCGTCTTCACATATAATGTTATAATTCATGTATACAAAACATTGTAAAACATGAACGATGAGTTTAAAAGAGTAACGGTGGAGTTTCTTGCCCATTCTTCTCCACACGAAACTACTTTTTGCGAGGGACGACTAGAATCAATTCTATTTCTTGTTCATTTTGACGTTCAAAAGTGCCTTTTTTGTCCCCATTTGAAATAAATGATTTGACTTTGACTAACAAAAACGGCATTTGGGTCAAACGCGGTTACAGCCGTCGCAATTCACGTCGAAAACTTACCACGAATGGATTCAATATTTAATCCTCTTTTCAGAGTCCGGGCAAAAGATTAGTGAAAGACATTAAAGGTTGGCTTTCTAGTGGGAACGTGGGGAAACTATTCAGAGGAGTGGGCAATCTTCTATGTGGTTTCCGATGTGAGCGGCCGTGAATGGTGGCCAAATTGCCAGCGAAGGGCTGACTCATTCGAGCCGCAGATTGCGCTGATTCACCTCACTTTACTCCACTCACATTTTATCTAGTGATCCCATTTAGAAGATAAAGTATTCAGTGTAACAGAGTTTTTTATTATTATATTGCGTTCACATATGAAAAATTGCCCGTAACATTTGATTTGATGCCATATCATGTTCGAATTTAACTAAAAACGTATGCTGTAATCAAATAAAGTTTTATTTCATCAAAATAAAACACGTTACTGAAACGTGGCAGGCACTCTCGTTAAAAATTACGGAAATTGGTTGATAGATAAATTGCAGGCAGTACAAACACAAATTGAGTACCAATCAATTTGTATAAACCCTCGCATGCGAGGTCCACTAACCCATTGGACAGTTAACACTATTTTGTAATTAGCACAGTTCACTAACGGAAACGGCTGTAAAGTATAATAATAGAATGGAACTGCATATAGAAGTTAAAGCACTCTAAAAGTTGCTGGAAGGTATGGCGACGGAAATCATGCATAACATGCATTTATTCTGTTCTGCATTTAACTTTCCTATACAATATTCATCTTGGTTTTTTTTTTAAGAAACCGGTTAAACTCTTTTAACAATCAGGCTAGCTCCATGAAGAATTTTCTATCCCGTTAGCCCGGATCCTGGGAAAATCAAAGCATGTTAAACTACATCAAGCATATTTAGAAAAAGAACAGCATAAGTATGATTTATACGCGATTTTATAAAGCGGTCATCTGTTATAAGATCTCACTAGATTGTAATTAAATTCATGAACCAATCAATTAAGTATAATTTGCATAACACAGCGAGAGGAGTGACAATAACATTCCATTTTATTCGACAGCGAGTTCAATCCTACTTGATCTAGGCTTGACTCATAAAAACTTCGGCGCCGCGAGAAAGAATGGTTAGGAGGTTTCCAGTTATATCCAGTTAGTTCTGTCTCCGCCACGCTTTAAAACCGCGCCACGAAGGAAGTTTTAAAACCTTGCAGCGAATAGTCTCGAATACAAATTCCGAACGAAACTCTTTCGATGCGGCACATAAAAATTGGAACGATTCGAAACGGCTAACAATTACTTTGTAGTATGAGAGCCCCATAAATTACAACGGCTTTTTATTTTTCTTCTTAATTGTTCTTAACGAATTTATCAAATTTACGCTTACGTGGCGTAAATTTATGGTGATCCAGGTCTTGGGGTACGAATTTTATAGAGCCTGAATTTGGAAGAGCTTATTGAGAATTAAGTCCTCTCGGTTTACCAAAAATTATTGCTGTAAAAGTTTACTTCCCGCAATTTCACATTTGTAGCAAACTTTTATCTTTGAATAAAATGGAAGTGATTAAAGTTTATTCGGGTACTTGTAAGTTTTATTCCTACTTGAATAAATGTCGCTTATACTTCTTTGAGAATATTTTATTTTGAGATAAATCGGACTAAAACAATTTTAGGACGTACATTTATGGGAAAGGAAGCATTACAACTGTAAATTATATATTTAATTTTATACGGATAAACCATATATTATATTTCTACTAGGTAGTAGATTTTTTTTCTTATTATCATCATCATCTGATTAGCCTTTTCCCAACTATGTTGGGCTCGGCTTCCAGTTTAACCGGATGCAACTGAATACCAGTATTTTACATGGAGCGCTGCCTATCTAACCTCCACAACCCAGTAACTAGGCAATACGATACCCCTTGGTAAGACTGGCTGTCAGATGTTCGAAATTTTAAATATAAGAATTGTTTTCTTATATCATGCAATTTTACTGACAGTTACAATGGAACCTGCTCATTTATAAAGAAAAATACTTACATGCAAAACCTGTAAAGACAAGTAGCCATAAATATATTGAGTCTTTCGTTACGTTCATTAACACTCGATCAAGTACCATCGCACGAGGCATTCCCTCAGGAACAAAGATAAACAAGATCACACGTCAATTAATACATATTTTACAGCCAACACGACGTGAGGCGGCGCGGCGCAATGCGTCAAGTACGACGTTATTTCAGACTGTGGTACCAAGTTTATTGTAGATTAATAAGCTGCAGATGCCTTTAGGTATGGAATAACAGCTTGAATGACGGTTAAAGATGTACTGTTATATTTGTGAAGATTTCTGAGTATATTTAACACAAATACAAAATGAATCTTTGCGTTTCATACGTTTTTGTTTTTTTTAGCCGTGGGTAAAATCCTCATTGATGTCCCCCGCCTCGTGGGGGACGGAGGGGTCTGACAGACTCTTACTGACTAAAAACCACCCCGGGAGTTCCCTCTCGCACCTGCGCCGGGGGTCGCGGGAATCATAATACTTCCGCAACCCCCGGCTGGTTTACGTTTCATACTAAGTTAACCGCGGTGTGGTCATCAATTGAAATACATAGTAGAAAACCAAGTCGGTTCTAGTGTCTGTTTGTGTGTTAGTTCTTCTGATCTACACCATGGATTTTAAAGCGCTTTTATCACAGCCATTTACAGAATTAATTCCGTAAGATTCAAGTGTAATGTTTTTTATAATTTAATTATACAAATAAATACAAAAACAAAGGGACTATAATATACGGTGTAATACATTAATATTTTATTTAGCTAAAGGTACCACAGCAATCTTGATGTTTACAGAACGCTACTTGAATGTATTGTTGCACTTCATAAAAATCTGCCTAACCTTTTCCGAACTATGTTGGGGTCGGCTGCCAGTCCAACCAGATGCAGCTGAATACCAGCATTTTACATGGAGAGCCTGCCTATCTGACCTCCTCCTAACTAGGTAATACGATGCTCCTTGGTAAGACTGGCTGTCAAACTTGCGGGCTTCTGACTACCCATAACGACTATCAAAGAATCCACGAATGATAGCTGTGACCAATGGCTTAAAGTACTTTTCGAGGCACAGAGAAGTCTCGATATGTAAAGATCACCCATCCATGGACCAACCTCAGTTTTTTTTTTTTTTTTAAGTCTCCTAAATCATTCAATGACTGCTCCCGCTCTGGGTGGAGTGGAAGGGAGTGTCAGACTCTTACTGACTAAAACCCATCCATGTTCCTTCCGTAGCCCTTTATGTTCCGAGGTAGCGGTAACCCTTTCGGACAATCCCGCTTACCCGGCAGGCTTGGCCCTGAGGGGCCCCTTCATATGCTGACATCTCTTTGAGGCGCGCGTGGAACATATACGCGCCGTACGGCACGGGTCTGGTGCTGATCGGACGGTGAGTCACCCATTACTCACCGTCCGCAGGCCCGCGCCTACGGTGGCCGGGAGTCGTCACGTGGCTCCCGACGCCCGGGGCGTCTCCTGCGGCGGCTGGGACGGGAGGACCTTTCTCTCTCCCATCCCGCCACCTCCTTCGCGAGCATAACTTTTTCGCAGAAGGAGGTGACTGCCTCCCACTCCCTCTCGCCCCGGACCATGGCTTGCACCAGGGCCGGGCGCGAGAGGTCGCCGCCGCCGATCGCCTCTACGAGGACACGGCGGTGCTCCGCCCAAGCGGGGCAGGTTTGCACCGTGTGCTCTACCGTGTCCTCTGGGCGATCCTCGCAGTGGTGACACCCGGGCGTTTCCTCCCGCCTGATGATGTGCAGGAACCTCCCGAAACATCCATGTCCGGTGAGGACCTGCGTCAGGCGGTAGGTGAGGGCGCCGTGACGCCTCGCTAGACACTCCTCAAAGAGGGGCCTTACCGCCACTATCGTGGCGTGCCCTGCACTGGGTTGCGACAGTCGCTGATTCCAGGCCGCCATGAGATCGCGCCGGAGGTCCGTCCGCTCCACCGCAATTTGCTGCGGAAACGGAGTTTCCCCCCGGCTTAGTACCTCCGCGCGCCACTCGTACAGGCGCGCGAGTACCATCGCCTCCAGATCCTACGGCGGCAGTCCGGCAAGGAGGCTTGCCGCCTCGCCCGAGATCGTGCGGTACCCCCGGATTAGCCGAATGGCTACCACCTTTTGGGGCGCGTTCAGATAGTGGGTGGCTCGCCGCCCTAATGAACGCGCCCACACCGGGGCCCCGTAAAGGGCCATGGACCGCACGACTCCCGCGTAAAGCCTCCGGCAGGAGGCGTTTGGCCCCCTCAAATTGGGCAAGAGCCGCTTGAAGGCGGCTCCAGTCCGTTCCAGCTTGGGGGCCTCGATCCTTGTGCCCGTTCTTACTTAGCCACTTAATAATGGTATTTAATAAGCATTATCTATCCAAATAAAAATACGAACAGTGAGCATGAAAGTCTCATACAAATTGATGCCTTAACTCGTCCAACTCATAGGACCACAGCATCACCCAGTAAGAATACTAACAAGGTAATAATCATCGAGACATTAAGAATAACCTACTTGCCGTAACTAAACGACGAATGTGATTCCAATTAAACATAAAGCAATTTATTTTTAATTTATGAGCCAATCAGTTTGGAGGCCCAAAATTAATTATAGGAACCTTACAACTTAGAAGTTTTAAACAGACTGAAATGAAAAGGCACGCTAGGGTCGTAATTAAGAATTCATTCTAACTTGAGACGTTAAAGGTATGTAACTTAGGCATGTAGGGTAGATTGGAGACACTCACAGGCATTTCAATAAGGCACTAAATTACAGACGGGTAATTCCTCCAATAACTTAGATTGAGAAATTCTTGGATAGGTTCTAATTTTACGCTAGAATAATTTATTATAGAAATGGTTTCGTTTATTTTGTTGGGATGTTTTATCGAATTGGATTTATTGTTGCGATAGGAATCTACCTTGTACTCCAATAAAATCTGTAGACGTACGTTATACAACAAATTGCTTTAATATAATATCAATTTTTACAGAAAATGATGTACAGACGCCAGCACATCAAGCTATCCCTAACTGTCAAATTTTCTCAATTAAAAATGAACCTTATGTCTTTGCAATAAAGTTGAAATACTATCAAAATAATTTGACAGATTGTGGTAACTTGATGTGCTGGCCTCTGTACATAATAACCTAATCAAAGTTTTTTTCTAAAGGTACAATATACAATTAGGTATGCTTCGCTGCCAAATATTGTCCAAGTGCTAGGTACTACTCAAGAATCGTAACAACTGTTTTGACAATTACATCGGATAAAACTTGCGTCATACAAGTAGAAAAAAGTCATCCACAAATCAATTCTTAGTCAAAACATTACCCATTATTTTTTTGAGGTTTGGATATCATCAACTGACTCCACCCGCTCTGGGTGGAGCGGAAGGGAATGGCAGACTCTTACTGACTAAAACCCATTCATGTTCCTTCCATAACCCTTTGTTTTACGGGGTAGCGGTAACCCTTTCGGACAATCCTACAGTCCGTCAGCTCTTTGTGCTTCAATCCGTTCTTAGGAAACATAGCAGCATTCCCCCGTCAAACCCTAAAAAGCGCACAAACCTCCCTTCAGGCACCAAACACAGGACCACGTTCGCAAAGCATCAGTTTTATGTAATTAGCGCTTACATTTACAAAAAAAATACAAAAAAACTGAATATCTTAGACCTCAACAAACACAACCTAAAATTAAAAGTGACAGAATGGCTACTTACACTGGACTATGCCGAAACGGAGACTTTACTTACCTACATCACCTAATAAGCACACACTCATCTCCTTGCTTGCAAAAACACTCTTATCCTCGGATCCATACACTCTCGCACATACCACTCTCTTACACACAATCACCACATCACCTACGTATACTCACTCACACATAAACACACCTATAATCACACTCACTCACCCGCACCCTCGCACTCACCTATGCATGCATAATTTAAAAACTAAAGTATCTAACTTATATTTTTCTTTTCATAACGTATAACTTTTTTTTTGTTTTTTTTTTCCCTACTTAAGTTAAATCGACACGGTCCACTCATACATTTCACTTGGAAACCCATTGCGGAGCACTGTCTCTTAAGATACAGGATACCCCTAGTTTAAGAGACAGAGTTTAATGTATTGTGTACTGATTTCTGCAGCGTCCAAATGATTTATGTAATGTACTCCACAGTATTGCCAAAATTGTAAACTTTATGTACAATTATCTGTATTTTCGGGAAATAAAGATATTATTATTATTATTAATCCCACTTACCCGGCAGGCTTCGGCCCTAACAGGCCCCTTCACATGCTGACATTCTGACATGCTGACTTCAATGATGATTTTGAATGGGCGGTCTGAACAGACGATCGAACGAAAAACATTACCCCTAAAATTGATATATTGTCACCAGGTATCGTGGATCCGCAAGCGTGACCTGCACATCCTCACAGTGGGTGTTCACACATACAGTAGCGACGCGCGATTCGCCGCGCTCCACGCAGACGGCTCCGATGAATGGACGCTCCGAGTTGCGCCTGCGCAACCGCGCGACTCCGGCGCCTACGAGTGCCAAGTGTCCACCGAACCTAAGATCAGTTTGTCGTTTCGACTCACTGTTGTTGGTAAGTATCATTATACTCGACTATGTCACAAAGAAGAGTGCGCATTCATTTAGAGCACTCTCACCAAACTAAAAGTCTTTCTATATTGCAAACTATTTTTGACATTTATTTTCAAAAATTCATGTTTTTCGGTCATTTACGTGGATAATATTTTGCAGTTAATTTTAAGAAGAAGTGCCATTTGCTATAAGTAATTTTAAGTGGAGGTTTAAGAGTTTTAAAATTGAACAAACGTTTATATTATTAATAATTAATTAATTAGGAAATCCTTTTAATCATAATTAATTACGTGTGTACAATATACAATTATGTATGTATTATACAATAATGAAAACCTGACCAAGTTCGTATTCAATTCATTCGTTCGTAAAACGTATTTAATCTTGACTTAAAGACGGACAGAGTTTTAAATAACAGTCCAGCGCGATTTATACGGAGCTTAAATTATTTGTTTCTTGGCTTCATTTTTAATCGTTATAGTACTATTTTTGTAGCTGTCCTACCTTTTAATATAAAGTCAGAGAAATTAGTTGTCTATACATTTTAACTGTCGGTATATTCGAATCACCACTGTCATTTTTTGATAGGGTAAAGAAATGGAAATATACCACGGAAAATTAACGTAGCGTGTCAATTTGATTAACAATGAACTTCCCTGATGGTACTTATCAATTTGCTGACCTTTAACTTTGATCGACACACTATCGCACGCTTGGTTTGGTAAAGCCACTACATATAAGCCCAGGAAGTGTGGGCTCAGGAAATCGATTCAGTTGCGGTGCCAAGACACTGATGTCCGGCCAATAATAACTCGCAAACAAGGAACACTTACACAACCAAAGCTCTAAGTTCGATCTATTTATGGAGTATTAGAACTGTAGTCCAAAAAGAAAAGATTTTGTTGTGCTTACCAGAGAATAAGGTTCAACAAGATTCTTTCAGTAAACTTGATGATAATAATAATTGTAATTTAAACTTTTGAACGCCAGAGCATAAACGCACGCGCGTGCCCTCCACGCCAAGCTACTTTCTTCTTGTTATCATGACAATATCCATGGTGTCTTTTAATTTGTTTCATGTCATTAAATACGTACGAGAGCTTCAAATTTTAGGATATTTATATAAACACTCACAAAAGTAATGATTTAATTGTTTATTTCGTGTTGCCATTGTCACATATTTGTGTCGTTGGCGTCCAAGACACTCGCATGTTTGTCACGTATATGTGACAGTGGCGTTCAAAACGTTAAATTACATCTACCAAAATAACACTGAACTGTCATCAAAAAAAGCACATCACAATTTTATTATGTAACTGTACTAATTGACAAAAGCCACAAATGAACAGTTTCATTGAAAACTGTAAACACCACGCTGAGTTCAGAGCATATTTTAAATGCCAATGTAATTCATAATTACACGCATCATTTATACCTTACATTGAAATTAACCAGCACTATTATTTATTGTGAGATAACAATTTAAATAATAAATGTAATGCTCAGCTAATCCACAACAATTTCGTTTTAGTTAAGTAAATTATTTCATATTTTCATGACTGCTGTGATTGTTTTTTTGATAAATTGGTGAATGTGTTTTTCATTAAAATGCCTACCTACATATGAAAGAATATGCTTTGGGTAACAGAAGTGGCGTATGCACGTTGCAGGAACTGATGGACGCTAGTGATAGCGCCAAACACGTAGCCGAATTCTGGGTCGAGTACATTTAGATTGACATCGACACGCTAAGAAGAAGAAAGAGTAAGCTTCGATTGTTTGGTCATGTTGGGAGGATGAATAAAAGTCGACTAATGAAAGGTAGATTTGAGTAGAAACGCCGTGAGGGGACGCCTTAGGAAATAATAGTCACCTAATTGGTGATGTTCTTCAAAAAGGTCAGGTGCGTATTCGCAACCAGCGAGCGTGTATGACAAGATGTATGAATGAAAACGTAGCAAAAGGAGTATGTAAGGATCGTAGCACGTGGCGTTCTGTTGTTACTACCCCATGAGAAGCAGACATGTTTATGTATGTATACTTACACATAAAAACCCCAAAATTAAACATAATTGTTTAAAATAAAAATACTTTTTTAAATAATTTTAGGTACCTATAATAAATTGAAAATTTAAAAAACATATTTTAAAAAATAAATTCTTTTATTTATTTTTATCCTTATTAAAGTTATTATTTTTTAATAAAAAACAAAAAAAAAACATACAGTGTGTTAGGTTAAACGAGGGACATACTTTCAGAGGGTTCTACACTCATGACAATGAACAACTTTGACTATGGAACTATACCTTAAATCATGAAAAAAAAGCCAACTGTTCAGTACATTTATGTTCGCATAATTCGTCAAAATGTATGGCACAGCTGATATATTTTTTTCATATTTCAGAGTTGCTCCCATGGACAAAGTTGTTGATTTCCATGAGTACTATACAAGTTGAAAGTATTTCCCTCGATTAACCTAGCACACTGTATAAATATAAAATACTAGCACTTTGCCCGCGGCTTCGCTCCCGTGGTCTTTCCCGTGGGACCCGTTATTTTTCCCGGGATAAAAAGTAGCCTATGTTACTCCTAGAAAACTAAGCTTTCCAACGGTGAAAGAATTTTTAAAATCGATCCAGTAGTTTTTGAGCCTATTCATTACAACCAAACAAACAAACAAACAAAGTTTTCCTCTTTATAATATTAGTATAGATATTGGTCCGCCGGTGTCGGGAGCAAGGTCCAAGCTACTGGTGGTTAGGTCTGCAGAGACAGGAATTTCTCACATTAACATACTATATTAGTTTACAGTTTTAAGAAACTGGGTAAATGTGGATGTACTAAAGGCACACCTTTACCTAAGGCGTGATGTCTTATTAAGTGTTTTTTTCCTTTCCACTTTTTGTTTAAGGCATACCCTGTTTTTGTGTATACGTTAATTCTAATACCATTTGTGTTTTATAATATAATGTAGGATTTACTTTTCTGACTATGTTCTACGAATTTTGACGAAAAACTCGCCATAAAATTTTCATGTATTCATGTTATCTAAGTTCTAGATATGTCATAGTAATAATCTCTGGTTTCCAACAGTGTCAAAGGCGGAAATTCTGTCAGGACCAGAGCTGTTCGTCAGGGCCGGTTCAGACATCAATCTTACTTGCGTGGCGAAGTACGCCCCGGATCCGCCAAGGTAACTAATGCGAAAAATCTAGACCTCGTACCAACCCTAACCATTAAAAAAATGTAGATAAATTGCTACAAAATTCTTACTTTATTTACAGCAGAGTTTCTTAATAGTATTAGCTTTCTTTTATTTTGCCGGCGCCTTTATTTTGTTACTAAAAATATTTATTTGTTTAAACATAATATCTATATTTTATACACGATTTTGTTACTTTTTGTGGTTTAATTAAACCAAAACGAATTCTTTGCGTAAAGTTTTTAAGTTCATTTTAGCTTAACGCCGTTACACAAATTGTCCTTCATGCTTTGGTAATAAAATATTAAGGCAAGACGTAGATTTTATATGAATAAATTCATTATAAAAGTACGAAAGCCAACATTGGTTGAAAATAAAAGGTTCGGCTGAAACCGTTTTGACAGAAAAGGGCGAAACTTTTTATATGGGTTTTGAAGGAAATGGAAAAGGTGCCGTATTCTTACTCGAAACGGGCAGTAACAGCACATGAAAGTGTGGGTTGCCAACATAAAAAAAAGGAAGTAAGAAATAACTCTCGAGCGGGACTTTTGTGTCAGCGTACGTGACAAATGTGTAATGAGACCATCTTGCTCAGTTAGATCATATTTGCCCGCACTCTGCGACCTACAAAAGTATCATATTTTGGGCAATGTGCCGACGGTATCTTTTATAGCTTGCAGCGTAATTTACTACAAGTTTACTAGCGGCCATTTTTTGTTACCTGACCAATTGACTGAATGACATTTGAGAGCAACAATGAAAAACAAAATATGCAGCTTTTTTAATTGCAGCAACAACAGCCAGATACTCAATAAACGAGAGATTAAAATGCGATCCGTTTAAAAAAAAACGCTAACGTAAATTAATTGTGTGTAAAACAAATACGCCTGAAATAATACACGCGACACAAAAATTCGATCTTCGTTATTGATGTTTTTGGTTGTGTAACTCCGAGTAAATATCCGCCACAAATCGTTGCGGTGTGAATAGGCGACCCGCCTCCCACCTTACGATCTTATAATGGAAGTGTGTTATCGTGTAGGCACCTTTTCACACCACACCGTGCCTATACATTTAGTGTTCGCATCCATAAACATGATAAGCTTATTTTCAGATAAAAGGGTCGGCTGAGGTCCCTAAGTGAGGTATTCTTTGGCTATCAACGTTTAATGGTGGCCTATGTCTGAGATCTATCGAGGGATCTTCAATTTGAATATTGAAACGATGATACGCCCCACGTGGACAGATAACGTTTTTTATTCCGACGTTTCGTGAATTATTTATCGTAATTCAGTGCAGAAGTTTTACGAATATTTTCGTTGCTTTAATTACGCAGCCGACTTATATTTTATTTATTCGTGTATGTTTCGGAGTCACTGCGGTCAGATGTGCGCAAGTCGTATATACATTTATGTAGCGCGTGAACTTTTGTTTGTCGAGTTCCATATGACTCGTCATTATTATGAGTACAGCTTTTATGCAGTAGATTTTTTCTCAGTAAATAGCAGTTTATCGCACAAAGTGGAATGAATAAATGTAAATAACATTTCCGAAAGTACCTATCTCTGTTTAAATTCTGTTTATACATAGAGAGGTCAGATCCAAAATGTTTGAGGCAAACATATTTTAGTGTGAACCAAAGTTTAACATGTTCAATACGTGTCAAATACATTAAAATTAGTTCGAAGTTCGAACAAATGACCCAAATACACTGCTTATTAAACAGAAATTACTGAGTTCCGTACAAAACACATCCTTGTGTATAATAAATAGCCGTGTGACGTGAAATAACATGTAATTAGAGCAGAATGAGCCCAACTAAGGTGTTGGATTCATATACCTACACAATCAACACCAAACTTTAACTTGTGTGTTTAAGTTAGAAGTTTTGTTTAATTTTTGTGGTGGTTATATTATGTTTTATGGTGTTTTGTAGATGAAGTTAATGCTTCTAAGTGGGCCTTTATCTTTTAAAGCGATAAAATTTAATCTAGAAAGTGATACCTTTCTCGTCACTCTAGACAAAGGTCCAAAAGCCGCCATTCGCTGTAATTTCAATTTACATAACCTAATTAACTAGCGGGATGTAGTTTTTTTTTATATTCCTGCAAAAAAAACCGTGCATTTTCCAGGTATAAAAGTATCCCATGTTACTTGAAAATAATTTTGCTTTCTATTAGTGAAAGAATGATTGTGATCGGATCTGTATATCCAAAGATTACCATATAAGGAACATACAACTTAATTTTTTTTATAATATTAGCATAGAAGTATTGATACTACCTACCTATGACGTAAGTGCCTTTCAAATTCGAGTCAATCCAAAAAGGCTGGAAGCAATATATTTTCGAATTAGGAAAAGTCCTCAAACGCTGCCCTGATATAGTTCGTGATATGAATAGAAAAGCTAAACTCTTTATCGGCGTCGGCAACGCACGAACAAATCTTAGAAGGCGCTGACCACTTACCGAATATACGATGAGATTTTGTGATACTGAATTAAATTTGCCAACAAAAAGAAATATTTTATAAAGGATTTTATTTTCATGTGATTGAAAATGTTTTTTATGTTTATTTGTCAAGGTGAAAATAAAGTCCTAAGTTTATGTTTTATTCTTTAAGTCTGGTTTAAGTTTTTCAATCTTTTCAACTTGCCTTTGACGAAATGCATTGTGAGCTTTGCTTTTTCTTCCAGACTATGATTTATTTTAAATAACAGTCTATTATTTGACGTACCACAAATTAGTACATGACTTCTTATAACGATCACCAAAGTTGTACAAAATGCACAGAACACTGTACATACATGCTTCTACTTTTAACTATGCATGTTTGTTCGGGTCAAATCTTGCAATCGAATTTTAAAACAGTTATGCCCAACCGATTGAACTGAAACGCTTTTAGTTTGGATGACAATTTGTAACTAAGTGGCGACATTCAAAATTCAATATGGCGAATGGCCCAAGATGGTGGACTTGTTGTCTTTTTGCACTTCCATGATATGGGTATCAAACGAAAGGTTTTGTTGAGAAAAGTACGTAAAATTAAATGTATTCACTCTAAAGCCAATATGGCGAATTCCCAAAGATAGTGGACTATTTTTGTTATACGCACCTATGACATGAATTTCAAATTAAAGAGTTCAGTGGGAAAAAGATCAAAATGGAAGAAAACGAGATGGCCGCCCTGCCAGTTTTTTAATTGTAAACTCGCCACAACCTTTAATATTATTTTAATTGTGTAATGGGCTTAATATAATTTAAAGTATATTTTCTGCTTTTAGGGCATTCAAATAAAAAATTGTTTATAAAAATGATTTTACTGTCTAAAGATTCAAGTTGTAGTATACAATACAAATCACCCTTTGTACTGCCCAGGTAAGGTGATAAAGTTTTATTATCATACCAAGATTTACAAGTGCCTTTCGTGCTCTGTTTTATGAAAAGCAATCCATAGTATTTTATCACCTCCCTTACTATTGTACTTGACATTGACCATCATCTGTGTTTCTCTAGCTTCATCTACTGGTATCGAGGAGAACAAGTAGTGAACTACGCTCAGCGTGGCGGTATCAGCGTGGAGACAGAGCAGCGTACGCGCACAAGTCGACTGCTTATTGCACGGGCTGCGCCACACGACTCTGGGAACTATACGTGTGCACCTAGCAGTTCTGGTAAGGAAACTGTATGACTTCTGTGTGTGTAACTGCATGCTTTATGCCTTTTTTTCATGGTGTCGATGATTCTTCGACCAGAAATCAGTCACGTCAACAGCGTTAGCTTTGGCCTTGCAAAGGTCTTTTATGGTGCAGATATTGTGCTTACTTTGTGTATTAACTGTATGCTTTAAGTACATAAATTGTAACTTTTCTATAATGTAAATATTCAGAAAAACGATCAACTTCGTACTATCTCGTAGCAGTCGCCAGGCTACGGCGTAGCAATTAGCTACGAATAGCGTAGCAACGTGCTACAGATTGAAAAATTACCATGGAACATGTTCTGCTGACTGAAATTAAATTTGATAGCAGACGAATTTGTCATATTTTATTTTCCACTTGTGAAAAAGCATACATTTTTGTTCAAAATATAGGTAACTACTATTTGAGAAAAGTTACTCATATGTCCGAAATGGAACTGTAATTTAACTTTAAATATTCCAACATACCATATTTTAATTAAATATATAACATATTGCTGCAACTACATGAAAACATAATTATTTCTCTAATTAGAAGTAACACAAACACTGTCGGCTGAACGGAGAAATAGGGCCGACGCATAAATTTTATAACCGATTAAAACCGGGAAACGGGTCAATATCTCATTGTTACGACTATCGATTTCACCCTCATTATCGGAGGAACCAACTATTTCGTATAGCGTGTTTATTATTTAGTTTATTTGATACTGTTTATGTACGTTACCATAGTGATGAAGATGGTAGCCCATTTTCTATGTTAGTCAAGGGAAAGAAAAATTTGTATGAAATTTTTTTACAAATAAAAATTGTTTGTGAATATAAAAATCTAAAACAAAAGAACCGAATTCAAAAAAACGTGACATTGCAATAAATAAACTTTAATTTCGGAAGGCATTGGCAAAAAAATGAAAACACACATCCGCTCAATATAGATGTGTAAAATTTTTTAAGCTAACTCAAAAAAACTACATGCAAAGTATATATTAGCGATTATAAGGGCCCACCGCGTGATCTTTCTCCCCTAAATGAAAAAATATTTTCAAAATCGATCCACGATTCATGAAATTATCGATCGGTGTTCAATAAAAAAAAACAGACAAACATAGAAACTCCCTCTTTTTTAAACGACTTTAAACGTTTAAAAAGTGGTTCAAAACTCTTATCAAATCAAGTTTTAAGTAGAATCCATAGTGTTGTCATAAAGTGTTTTTTTTACATAAATCCTTGTTTCACTTTTGCATGTCTGTTTTGTATAAAGAAAAAACGGAGCCCCTTAAATATAAAATCCCATTCACATATCTTTTAGTAAGGAAATAGAACTATTATACAAGGTATATTCAAGTATCTCCTTTCCTTTTCAAATGAGACCCCGCACGTACAATTCCGACTCACAGATTGCTGTATTCAGTACCTTCGTATTAAAATTATTCATTACAAGGATTTGCTGCAAAATGCTGTGTAATTATTCCAGTCTGGATTCTTACAAAGTAGCTGAACATTATTGCTATGTTCCACAATTACCTACACGACTGTTTAAACGCTGCCAACTTTTTAATTGACGTCGTTTAATGGCTTTTGAAAGAAAACTCAATGTTTTCGTTGTTCTCCGAAAGTCTAAAAATATTTGAGTAATTCGGAATGTTGGTGTGTGGAAAATTGCAGTATTTATTTTGTGATTACAATGCAGTACACTATTAACATAATGAAGTGTTCATAGTTCTAGGTTAATGCATTACTAGCGGCATCGTGACTTTAAAATGTAGGCTAGTAGCGTGCAAAGACGTTTCATTTATCTAAGTTCAACATTTGAGGTGGCATGCATATGTACTGTTTGATATCATCGTATGTCATGATAAAAACGCCACTTTATTCAAATGTTTTGTGACAAACTTATATTACAACAAATAACTTTACCAGTATTACATTGGTTGTAAACTCTATTATTTCCATACTTTGTTTTTAGACATTCGACTGAAAAGTGTCATCAACCTTTTTGGAATCAGTCCAAGTGTTTACGTCCAATTTAATTGAGATTATACATATATATATTTTAAAGAGCTAGATAGAGCAACCCTTTACATCATTTGTAAGCAATTAGGGGTGCCTGCAGTTTACCGATAACGCTGCGTGATATTAGATAGGCTGATTTATGACGAAACTTTGTTGCACAGAATCGGCGTCAGTGATAGTCCACGTGCTGAGCGGCGAGCGGCCGGCGGCAATGCAGAGCTCGGGGTCCACGCCTCCGCGCCTCAACCGCGCCATTTTGGCCACGTTGACCACGCTCACCACGCTGCGCCAGCCCCGGCCAGCCCTGATCATCGCCCTGCCCGTCGCAGCACACTACTTCACCATTCCAACACTACTTATCACTCTTCTCTTTGCCAACGCGCTCCTCAAACTTCTATCAAAATTCACGACAGCCCACAACGAACCGACATCCTCAAGATGACCTATCAGTGCAAACGCGACTTCCCAAACGTTTTAAACTAAGGAAGTATTTTATATGATTGAGTGAACAAGCGAATTTGTGGCGGACCTTTGGATTATGTTATCTGAATTGAACGTATTTAAAATACAACGATAAAATATAGACAGTAATGTTTCCTGTGAGGTAATTTTAAGGCGATAAATCAATAGCACGTATGGTCAATTTTTAAAATGATAATATTGTTTAAAAATTTCTAAATTTATATTTTACCTGTAACAGACCAGAGGGATTTAGTGATTTCGATAAATAACGACCAGAGAGATTAATGTGACACGCATGAGATAATCCTTCTGATGATTTATCCGAAGTTGAATCTCCTTTGTTCTCACAGCTAACTACGTTCGTCGTCTTAATCCGGCACCGAGATTACAAGCAAATCGATTTCGTTAGTCCAACACAGGAATATACCGAGATTCAATTGAAGCGGGAAGCTTATCTATGCGTAACGTATATCTAAGCCGCTGGTTGCTCTCTTTGCCACGTTATTTGCGTTCGATCAACTTGAACAAACAGTGTCTGTACTAATACTTGAAGCATGCTCGGGTACATACGAATGTATTGCCAGAAACTAATTCATACGACAATGTTCGTGTTTACAACTTTAAATAAATAAAATATAACTTCTGTATCACAATTTCTGTATCTAAAATTCTTAACTCCAAATATGAAATTAAGAACTTAAAAGACAAATCTTAAATTCATTTTGTACAAAGTTTCTTCAAAAACCAATTAGTTGTTGACTCTCTCATTATTTTTATTTTGTCGCAACCAAGTTTATTTTGAATTTATCTTAGATTAAACGTTAGTAAATTAAATTACAGCGCAATCTTCTTATGAAACAATTGGTTGTTGACGAGAAATTAGAATTCTCTTGTTGCAATTTGTAAAGGAAGTCTTAGTCTCTTCAGACTAGATGTTTTCGCAGAGAATGACTCAATCCTCAAACGATTTCATCTCCAACGCGCTCAAACATAAAATGGGAGTAAATCGAGTTGATTTCTCAGCTAAGAGTACCACAAAATCATTTTACTTCGGTCTCTACCAAAGTTCTAAGAATTTATGAAAGTCGTCAATCTTAGAGTGGCTTTGTAATGAGTCGTTCAACGTCTTAACATCAAGTAGCTCTGACACGAACTACTCTGCGTCTATTGAAACCTCTGATACCTTCCTAAGGTTCTTAACACCTGTGTACTCACTATCCCACAATTGAAACACAGATATTTAGCAAAAATCCTGACCGAAATTTCCTTGACTTTTAAACAACAAAACAGCGCATACCTTTTTGTGAATTCGTCTGACTTTCTCACATTTCACAGTCTTACTCCGGAATAAAATTACACAATCAAAGTTTAGAATTAGGGTTGCTTTACTGACCAAAATAAAAGGTATCGTCCCAAAAAGTTGTCTCCAGTGACGGCAAGAAACAAATTACGTACCTTAGGGCTCATTCGTTTCGAGTTCATTTCATGTAGCGAATCTACCAGATTGGCCCTAAACATTGCTCTCAGTCAGTTTTGTTTTTATTCTGTGCGCGTTCTTCCCTTACTTATGTTAGCAGTACGGACAAAAACAATTTTATGACTTTTCAAGCAAGAGACAAGGGTAAACTCGAGGTCGTTTTGCTACTATGTCAATATTAAATCTCTGTTACTTTGTAGATATTTACATCTGTTTAAAACTTAAGTAAAATGCTTGTCAAAGGCAAGTTTAAAATGTATAAAATGTTAATTTTCTCTAGATGATTTATAGACATTGGCTATTGTACCTTTGTATTTAAAGATTTAATAAATGAAATCATGTTACACTCTAAGGTTTAGATGAGACGTATGTTGTACATAATAGCTGATCAATTGTAAATATTTGAATGTAAATAAATTGAATTAAATGTTATGTTTGTAATGTCTTGACAGCCAAAAATACATTTTATGTATTCAGATTACTTTGGCAACGGTTTCAAACGTCGCCATCTTTAACAAGTAGTTAACAAAAGGGTTGTGTAATAAACTATCAAATTGTAGATGTATTTAAATATGTTACCTAACGATTTATAAGAATACAGAACATAGTAATAAAACCAATGAGGAATATTATGAGTATCATTATATTTAACCTTCATTTTATTAATCATAATTATGTAAGTGCTAGTAATTTTATCCGAGCAAACAAAAAAAACAATTGCGAGATGGCGTTTAACAAGATTATGTTGATGCATAAAATTAAATCTGTTGAAGTGGTTAGATGAAGCGGATCCAGCTGAAATCACCAACAAAAAGAATTCATTCAAGCGAGTTAAGGACAAAAATATTTAAGTAATGCGACCGTGGAAGTAGGGCAGAAAGATGAAGACAAAATTGAGGAAAGGGGATAAAGGACCGAAGCCGAGCGTATCTAAATGAAAGGAAACAGTGGCAGCGGGATATTTTGGTCCTATCGGGCGTAGATACGAGTGTATGTTCAACTGGGGGTCTTAGCCCACTTGATGTATGAGCAAGGGTTACTCCACCCCACATTATAATACCCACAGTAATATTATCGAGAATATTTCGGCCTCCCATATCTGCGAACAGAACACAATATTTCACGATACCTCTCTACAGAAATATTTACTTAGAACCTTGCAGAAAGTAAATGTGAATGAACGGTCTTTTCAGCTTTATAGCATGAATTCATTTTGTGCCTTCTGTATTTACCATGTTTATTTTACAGTCCTGAAAGTTGTGTTCCAAAAATATGTTTTAATTAACACTGGCTGGATTACCTACCTACTATTTATTATTTAATAGTAAAAGTAGCTAGCACATCTTGCTGTCAAAAACTGACAAATTTCCCAATTGAAAGTGAACCTTAATCTTTTGTAATAAAGTTGAAAAACTATCAAAGAAATTTGACAGATTGGGGTAAGTTGATGTGCTGGCCTCTGCGCATAGTTTTATAAGCAACTTGCTTCATCTTTGTAACTGAACGACCTCTGACAATTCAAAAGTGTAATTGGTTTATTCGAAATAAATGCATTGAGTTTAAACGTTGTCGTAATAAAGCAGAATGCCTGCCGATGCTTCCGTGTTTTCAGCAAAGTTTATTGGCGAGTATTTACTATTATATCGTTAAAAAAAATAAGTATGCCTACCCGACCTTTGTAAATAACGGTCAATGAAGCGAACCAAATAGGGATCTTATTTGTTTAACAAACTCAACGACAAAGGTAAACATAGCAACTAAAAGGTATTGAGAGGAAGACGAAGGTACCACAGTGTATATACATACTTATTTATATTTGATTCTTTATTTCTAGCTTGTATTTACACAAATATTAGTAAGTAATATTATCTCAAATACTATACTAATAGTAGCTATTGATAAAAATGAACCTATAATTTCAGAAAAAGGTTGCTCGGTTTTTCTTCTTTTCGTGTGGTTAGTGACTAACCTGGTGTCAGAGTTTTTATGCTGCCCATGGGCCTCTGACTTTGCTAGGAGATTTATTCTTTTAATTTTATTACTTTCTTGCAATCTATCAGTCTTGCAGATATTCAGCAATATGGTGTATCGGTGCAAAATGATTAAAATTCTGTGAAAGAATCAAGAAATATTATTATTTAGGTACCTACTCACTAAACCAACCTGATACTGACCTTTTTTTTGAGGGTGGGAAATCATTAAATGACTCCTCCCGCACTGGGTGGAACGAAAGGGAGTGTCTGACTGTTACTGACTAAAACCCATCCATGTTCCTTCCGTAGCCCTTTATGTTCCGGGGTAGCGGTAACCCTTTCCGACAATCCCGCTTAAACCTGACCTGACACTGACCAGCATTACAAACGAACATTTATTTATTTAAAGACTTTGGAAGACTTACAGCTGAATACAATAGTCGTGGGTAACAGAATGATAATCTGACAGCCAATTACAAGTCCTCACGTCTATAGCTTGTTTGGTATAAATGTATTGTGGAACAGAATACACTCTGCCAAATAATGTCAATAAAATAAAAAAGACATGCATAAACATTAAACAGAAAACAACAAAAAATATTAAACATTTACACAATCTTACTTTTTTTTTAGTAACGCTAGCATACCTAACTAAGAATAGATTGTCGGTTTTATAAAAAAAAACATTTACAATAAACTGAAGTTCTGGGAAGCTTCCTGTAAAACGTAAACAAACAACTACCCACTTTTAAAATAAATCCTTCCTTTCCCAACCAATTGCTAGAAACACAACAATTTGTAGGTACGCACGCACCCCTATCTTTTCGGATTCATGTGCGTATAGTATAATTATCACTTGCTTAACGACGAAGGAAAACATCGTAGCTGGCTGTTTATACTGCCGAAATTATCTTCCCAGAATAAATGTGTTTTAGTAAAGCTCTCCTAGATTCATGGGAAATTGCGAAGAATATCTAGTTTCTCAAACTCTGAATATCGCGTTACACTTGGATTCGTCCAGACCCAAAGATATAAATCCCTGCCTTACTTAACACATTAAAAACAGTGTTAGCCTAGTGGTGTGACTGTCGGACTGCCAAGTAATTCTCGAGTTTGAACCCAAAACCTCTGAATTTTCGGATTCATGTGCGTATTGTATAATTATCAATGTTTCAAATTCGGTGACGGAAACATCGTGAGGAAACCGGTATGCCTGAGAGATATTTCTCAACAGCGTGTGAAACTAAGTCAGAGGCCCATAGGCAGCATAAAAACCCTGACACCAGTTTAGTCACTAACCACACGAAGAAGAAGAAGACTTAAGGCATTGGTCTTCCAATTTGGACTGAAAAATTGTGAATATGCACTTTTTGAACGTCATGACAGTCCCCCAAAACGGTTCACCACTTCCTAGTGCTTGCACTGTGACGAAGCGGCGCAGCTCCGAAGTAGCACATCTGTCTCTTTTAAATTAGAAGAACTTGAATCGAATTGCAATCGAATTGCACGTCAATCAGGTGGAGAACAGTCAGATTGCAACTGATGCTCAATCTACTTCAGTTTTTATTTTTTGGTTTACCGCGCTATCGAGCTCCAAGAGCACCTAGACAAAGGCTGGCTTGATTAGTCAAATAATTCATGGCATGACACTTAACACGTTGAGCGCCAACGCGGTCACCGGTGAGCCACGAACAATAGTTTTTCTATTGTGTCTGCTGCGTGGCAGTCAATGTCTTAAAGAGCACATCCGCTAGGTTACCTTTGCCAAAGCACCGTGGCGCTACAATGGTGAAATTATACGCTTTCAAATTTTCGTTTCATGAACACATAGTACTTCCATTAAACGTTATTATTTACGGATTTATTTAAAATGTTAGAAAATAGCATCTTTAAGCAACCAGTACATAAAGAACTGTCGCGGAGCGGTCATTTGCCGGGGTCACGGATCATAACATTCGCTACAATGAAATTGAAACGATTTAGCAATACTATTAGGGTGGAACCACTGCAAAAAGTATGAGAATTGGTTTTGTTATTTGTTAGATTTTTTTTGTATTTGCGATACATATTTAATGGGCACTAGCCCTACCCGTGTGCTAAATTAATGTCACCATTGTAACGCCACGTTGTTTATGCAGTCGAACCACGTGAAAGTTTAGTATGTAGGCACATACTATACCTACGTGGATATCCACCTCAACATCTTCATTCTTCCTCAAGAAAATATTCGTCTAATTGTGAACTAATTCCAAGTAAATGAGTGTATGAGCATCATTTCTACGTACGTGTGTTTGGCTTTTATTACAGTATATAATACATCATCATAATAATTCACGAGGTCTCATTACCTGTTACGTGAGGACTAGTACCTTTATTAATGTTACCTGTATATACTCCACGTCTCTTCTGAATATACACACTGAAGCTAGAAGTTATACGGTCGCTAGCGCATCAATAGTCAAAGATCAATAATACACAAAATGTCTGTTATTCATCCAAATTTATTTTATCACCTTCAAAGTATGCTCCTTTAGAAACGATACACTTGCGCTAACGAATAATCCATTCATCAAAACATTTTTTAAACGCTGCTTCCGGAATTGAGTTCAGTTCTCGCCGCGAATTCTCCTTTATGTCTTCTATCGATTGAAAACGGGTGCCACGAAGTGGTAATTTGAGTTTAGGAAAAAGAAAAAAGTCAGCAGGAGCCATATCTGGTGAATATGGTGGTTGCTGGATGGTATTTGTTGAGTGTTTGGTCAAAAATTCGTTCACAATGATAGCCTTGTGCGAAGGCGCATTGTCGTGGTGCAAAAGCCAAGAATGGAGATTGTTCTACGCCCATACATAGTTCGCCCTGGAGCCAACAGCATAGAAAAAATAATTTTCTATTTGTAAATTGCCCTTAGTAGCCCATAAGAGCAAAGTTTCTTGACGGACACTTTAGAGAACAGATTTATTTAGAAAAAAGGAACAGATTTTGAGGTTATTTTTGATAAAAGAAAACTTAAGTAATTTCTTCTAAAATCGCTATTTCTGGTTTCTACAAAGCATTAAACTTCAAATACAGTAAAGTATTACTGTCTGCCTTTTAGGTACAGTTATTATTTATTGGTTGAAGTTACTTTAAGCTAGGGTGATTAATTATAATTAAACCAAGTCAGCCGTACAAGAAGCATTGTTTAGGTAGGTACAGTTTCTTACATACCTATTTCCCACTCAATGCAAACCATCAGCTGAGAAAAGGTAAACATTTGAATATCTGTATAAATCCCTTTTCATTTTATGTATTGATTGGTACCTAATAGATTTTAGAATATGATTTGAAGCACTTTAATTTTGCAGTTGATATGAATCCTGTCATCAGTCGTATACTCCGACCAGACCAACATCAGATCAACTTAAACTATCGCCAAATAGGTAGTCACAACAACACAACACAACCACAGCCAACGCGTGAGACTCGGTGAGACGAACCGACTGACGTAGTGACGTAGAGATGCTCTCTCGAAGATTTTTTTTCATTGTATATCGATTATTAATGACCACCTATTTAAAATGTGGTTTTAATTTAGTAGACCAAAATGTCAGATCAATATGTCAAATGTAAATTAATTTATTCCGTTTAAAACATAAACACGTTGTTGCTATGATTCTACTTCAATTAAATTAATGCTAAAATAAAATATTGTGTTCGCAACGAACAATGTGAAACGTTTTAGTATGCGACATTTAATAATAGAGTTTAAGTACTTAAAAAGTAAAAATATGGCTATTGAAGTCGTGGAATCGTTATGAGAACAATTCTCTAGAGTTGCGTCGTAAATGACATTTCAATCGTTCAATGAGAGATTTTCTGACAAGTGAAAAAACATAGTTCAATAGATAACGTGGGTAAAAAATACGTCTTTGTTTTACCGGCAACTGATAACAAAATAAGATCCGTTAATAGGAAAGCTTATTTGATGTCAAAAACCAGAGACAGTGACGTTTTTTTAACAACGCCTCTTTTGAACTAATATTTTCTCACTTGTCAGAAAATCCCTCATTCGACTAGTAAGTACATTTTGTGAGTTTGTTTTGTTCATTATATTTTCATCATAATCGTGCAAGGCCATATTCATCATAAGTTCCATTAAAATATTCACGGAACTAATTCCATGAAAACAATATGCATGAAAAACTTTTATGTTGCACATTTTCAATGTTTTGGAAGTGATAAATATCGAACATCCATTATTTATCACAGATATTATGGACATCGTCGATATCGATATTTATGTAATATGAGCGAGAGCGACACTGTCAAATCTTTTGTGACATTCACATTGACTATTCCATGAAAGATGGCGAGTTTAGTTGGTAATAAAATCAATGAGGTCACTTTTAAAAACCTATTAAGAATTAAACAGTGTCCGCTTGAGTTTATTATTTTTAAGAAGCATATTAAAATATAATTAAAATTAACGTACACGTCAAATGTTTGTTGGTTATAGGGCGGTCTAGAACAATCTCCTTTCTCCAAATTATTTTAAAACTTAAAACGTTGAATGTTAAATTCAAATTCGATTGGGAAAACTTGACAGTTTGCGGCAACTTATGTGCAGGTGACTGTACATACATATACATATTCCGTGTTTATTGACTTAATGAACGCTAGAAGGTGATCCTTTTGTGTAAAACATCGATATATTATAGATTTTGAACTCGGCTGTCTACTATTTACTAGCCGAGCGACGGTCCAGTTCAACATAATTTGATTACAAATAGATAAATTCCGGCAACTGAGATAATTCGTTCCTGATACCCGACAGTTGGATACAATTAGGAACTAATAAGGTTTAATTTCGTTATACACGTATTCTTTTATACACAATTAAGATGTGTCAGCACCGCATTCTATCATCGGCCGAAGTGTTACTATACTATCATTATAAAGAGGTAAAATTTGTTAGTTTGTTTGTAGGGGGTAAACTCCGGAACGAATGATCCAATTCTTAAAATGTTTTCATTGGTAGAAAGTTACATTATTCGTGGTTGCTATGGCTATACATTTTTATTTTTATCATGCATATTAGCCGAGAAATCCACGCGAACAAAGTCGCGGGTGAAGTGGGTACTAGTTATGTATATCTTTTGTTGATTATTAAACTAACAACGCTATTTTCGTGTACAAAAAGGGGAACCACTGAAGTTTTATTCACGTATTTAGAGTTGTTACCTACTCAGAATAAGTAAGACATCCAATCACAGCTACGGAACCACCTAAACCTTCTCCGAAAAGTCTTTTATCAAAATTTAATCCCTACTCAATCATTGAATTAATACCGGCCAGGAGTACAAAATAGACATTATATTGAATATATTTTGGTTGATACGACAGTACACGGCAGTATTACGTGTTCATTCAATCATGCGTGTGGACCCGCTTTATTGAAAGGGTTGTTTTAT
The DNA here is from genome assembly GCA_951799385.1 of Hyppa rectilinea. Taxonomy (NCBI): domain Eukaryota; kingdom Metazoa; phylum Arthropoda; class Insecta; order Lepidoptera; family Noctuidae; genus Hyppa; species Hyppa rectilinea. The sequence continues at coordinate 10,832,061 of OX637311.1, forward strand.
TTTTTTTTCAAAGAGACTTCCGAATTTATCTTTTAAAACCTTTTTTGCCTTTCAGGGGTAAATATATAAGGATGGGCCTTTAGATGGAGGTGAATAGGGAGACTATTTACTAAAAATGTTCGAAATGTTTACTAGATTACTATATTATGAGTTCTTTTTTTAGCAGAATGTATGCAAAGGTCATACTTTGGTGATTAAAAAAGTATTTGAACTAGACCTTATTTATTATTATATTCCCCTATGGATATAAATACCCTTACAGGGCACCTTTGTAAGGGTATTTATATCCATAGGGGATGTTAAAATGGATAAGTTTCAATAATAAACTCTAAAATATCTTATGAAAATTCAAAAATCTTTCCTCACTCCAAAATAAAATCCTCTTTTGCGAGATCCCCGGCCAAATCACATTCCCTGGATTCACCGTGGTATCATTCTAAATTCTATTTAATATACATAATCCCATCGGCCTTAATGCAAGAAGATTCGGTCAAGGCCATCGGCAGGATCGCCAGACGAGTTCAGACGACTTGCCGCTGAATTATTTAGTGCCCGGTGTAACAAATACTCTATTACCAGCCGTCTTGAGGGCCTTAAAGGGGACAGGGGAACAGTCAAATTTAATCAATACCTACAAACAGTATAATTGCTGCGTACAATTAATAATTCTCTCTGTACATTGGTCCAGTTTACCGTAAATAAAATACAAAATTTATCCATTAAAAATACCCAACCACTGTCTTTTATGAATACAAACAAAATGATTGAGCACGAACCACAATCCAACTGATTGTATTAATGCAACACCACTTTATTATACAATTTATTGGGAAAACATAATGAAAATAAATTCCATGCATCATTTTAAACTTCACTTTTATAATAACAACATTCAATTGTAATATTTTACACGTTAAATTACTTCAGGACGATGCTAACAATACAAGTCAAAACATAAAGTTCACAAAATCAACAATACGAGTTCGGATGCTTGTTATCTTAGTTGTTCCATTGAAATATTAACTTGAACCGTTTAATTCAATTGTTTTGAGACGGAACATAATATCTACAAACAAATGAATCTCGCCTATTCATTTGTTTATAGATAACAATTCCTTGGCGACGTCGTCGTCATAAGTTGACTTTCGTTTCTTGACATAAGTATCAGTCTATTTTTATGGGCCGTGAGTAATGTGACTCGGTGCAAAGGGACCGCATACATCCCATACATTCTAACGTTGGGACAAACACCATTCCTTTTCACCATAACCATACAGGAAAGGGGATATGTATATTACGGTAGATTTTACATGAATATAAATGTATATAGCATCACCTCAGCAACGCGTTTATTACAAAGTACACTTCCTTCCAATAGTCCAATCGAATTTTTGGTGGGAACACTTATCCTTCACGGAGGGCACTTTCTTAGAATAGGGTAGCCACCCAAACTAGAATAAAATTTTATTAATTTACTACTTAATTATTATCTTCAACAAGGAGGAGCTCGTGGCTAAGTAATAAAAAGATGGGTGACCATCTTTACATATTGAGACTCCTCCGTGTCTCGGAAAAGGACGCTAAACTGTTGGTCAAGCTGTCATTCGTGGATCTTTGACAGTCGTTACGGGAAGTCGTAAGCCCGAAAGTCTGACAGCCAGTCTTACCTCCTTCTGCGAAAAAGTTATGCTCACGAAGGAGGTGGCGGGATGGGAGAGAGAAAGGTCCTCCCGTCCCAGCCGCCGCAGGAGACGCCCCGGGCGTCGGGAGCCACGTGACGACTCCCGGCCACCGTAGGCGCGGGCCTGCGGACGGTGAGTAATGGGTGACTCACCGTCCGATCAGCACCAGACCCGTGCCGTACGGCGCGTATATGTTCCACGCGCGCCTCAAAGAGATGTCAGCATATGAAGGGGCCCCTCAGGGCCAAGCCTGCCGGGTAAGCGGGATTGTCCGAAAAGGTTACCGCTACCCCGGAACATAAAGGGCTATGGAAGGAACATGGATGGGTTTTTAGTCAGTAAGAGTCTGACCTCCCTTCCGCTCCACCCAGAGCGGGAGCAGTCATTGGATGATTTCCCAGCCTTAAAAAAAAAAAAAAAAAAGCCCGAAAGTCTGACAGCCAGTCTTACCAAGGGGAATCGTATTACCCAGTTACTGACTGGGTTATGGAGGTCTGATAGGCAGTCGCTGCATGTAAAATACTGGTATTCAGCTGCATCCGGTAGACTGGAAGCCACAACATACTTGGGAAAAGGCTAGGCAGATATATATTTATATATTATCTTCAACAAATTTTTATTGTAGTAAGAAGTAATGAACGATAATATTGATTTTTTCTCAGTAACGTTATCTTGGGCTTAATTCAAGGCGGATATCCTTGGAAACGAGCTCGCGCAGACATAACGTATTTAATTAATAACGGATATGTCTCATATTGTTTGATATTAAGCCTCCTACCTCCCGAACTCTCCCCACCTGTCGACAGATCCCTATAACAAATTGTGTTGAAGCAAAAGAGTGAGACTAAATTACTTATTTTTTTCCGAGAAAGCTTTTATCAATGTGATCCAAGCGATTGCTCAACTGGGTTATGATTTATGTAACAATGTAAGTATATACTATATTATCATCTACAGCAATCGTGCCTATTTTTATAAATACTAGCTGGCACATTAAGATATCACATCTTTGGAAGATGCTCTCATTTTTGAAAATGGAATGTTTAGTCATTAAGACTGGAATGTACAGACGCCAGCACATCAAGCTATACCAGAATGTCAAATATTCCCAATTGAACAAGAACCTTATTCTTTTGCGATAAAGTTGAAAATCTTTCGAAAAAAATTGACAGATTGCGGTTGTTTGATGTGCTGGTCTCTGTACAATAATACACATCATAAAATTATAGAAAAAATATTTTGAGATTTTGTCTCAAAATCATTAACACACAAAAAGAATTAAGCAATCATTAACTAACCGCTTTTGATCTGTATGAAGAAGCCCCCGCACTAAGATAGTCAGACGTTGATATTACCTACAGTATTACGTCATAGCAGTGGCAAGTTCACATTATAAGTGTACATTACATATTATTACCATTTTAAAGCACAGCCGCTGAAGCTACTTCGCCTTAACATCATATTTAACGTATATTGCGGTTTAACCTATCATACTAACGAAGCACTACATTAAAAGGAATTCAATATATAAACGTGGGTGTACTTACACCTTAAAAGAGGCATCCCTTAGTAACCTTAGTAATCACCTCCTACGGTATTCTCTTCCCCCAAGTCTAGGAACTTACCACATCAAGTGAATTATGATGATGGAACGTGTCGCTGTAATCGTGTGCGTAGGCGTTGTTCCTAAGGATTTTGTGATACCTATGCAGAGGCCAGCACATCAAGTTACACCAATCTGTCTAATTTCTTTGATATTTTGTCAACTTTATTACAAAAGCTTATGGTTCATTTTCAATTCACTCATTATATTTCAAATATTGTTAATTTCTTATTTTATACAGTCTAAGCTTTTGTTTATATTTCTAGTTTTTCTTTTACAGACCAATAACTTGTTTGTGTGGTTGTTAAACTGTTCATGCAAGTTGGTTATAATAAATAAATAAATAATAAATAAACACACGTCAGTATAACAACAGCTTTATACAGGGTGACCGTTATTTAGGTTAAACGCAGTGATTTAGATAGGGGCGGAGTGTTTCATCACGGGCAGACAGTGAGCGACGTGGCAGGGCTGCTCCGTGACCGATGACTTCCCGGCTACGGTCAACGGGTAAACAATACCTATGTGAGTACAGTTTTATACTGGTTAAGTACTGAATTATTGCGGCGATAGTATGTGTAAGGGAACCAGCGGGGTAGACTTGCGTAACACACGTAAAATGGCAATTGATCGCAATGCCTTTCATTTTTACAGTTCAGCTATGTTCATTGCGTTATTTAAGTTGTTTCGCACGCGAGTTTCTTAAACCCATGCTTCAAAATCCACGGATTGTGATTGAACACAGTAGAATCTCTTATGACTCACACGGTGTGAACGCAGTATCAAGCAATTGAACCTAGTTTAAGGGCTATCAGTGTCATTATTTTCTATAGAATATTAACATGTTAGGGCCGAAGCCTGCCGGGTAAGCGGGATTGTCCGAAAGGGATACCGCTACCCCGGAACATAAAGGTCTAAGGAAGGAACATGGATAGGTTTTAGTCAGTAAGAGTCTGACACTCCCGCAACACCCAGAGCGGGACAAGGCATTGGATGCTTTCCCACCCTCAAAAAAAAAAAAGGAATGACACTACAAATTCAATTTTTTTCTAAACCACGATTTGCCAGGAATTGTGCAAAACCTACACGAACTTGCTTACTTTAATTATTAGGATATTTTGACGCTTAATGAGCTCTTCTTTTTTTATGTTCTCTCTCTCTCTCTCTCTTGTAGTCTAGTAGGTACTTGGCATATTTATAGCTAGCTACTGCCAGTGGCTTCGCCCGTATGGATGTCGGAAATTATCCCAAGGGAACGTACAACGTAAAAGCATCTTATGTATTAATCCAGTGCCAAATGTCATCCAGATCCGTTCAGCCGTTTGAGCGTAAAGGATGGACAAACATACAAACTCACACACAGCCACAAACTTTCGCCTTTTAATATGAATAATGTAAATACATTTAAGATTTGTGTATATTTTGTAGAACTTATAAAGAATTAACAATAATATGAAAGTATTTTAAACGTTATTTTAAGCATCATGGACAAAAGGAACAAAGGAAAAAAAAATTAATATATTTACCAAAGCTTTTAAATGAGGTTAAATGGACATTATCTTCTTCAAAAGACTTTATAATTAATCTTTAGGGAAACAAAAAACACTGAACCTATTACCTACGCATCTTTGTAATAATAATAGTTTATTTCAGACCAAGATAGTCCATAGAGTGTTAGTAATACACAAAATTATAAAAGAAACTAACTAAAATAACATTAAAATTATCCTATATGTAGGCGGATCCAATGGCTCCATATCTCTCTCTCTCTCCAATTGTTCTGCAACCACCCTCAGGTAGCTGTTGGGACTGTCCCTCACTCTTCGCATCAGCGATGCTGCTCTTTTCCTAATTATGGCATAATAACCGGACCGGGTTTATAACACTAAAGTAATTTTGTGCCTCAATAAGATAGAAATCGAAAAACCCCAATAAAACGGAAGAGAATGAAAGTTTAAAAAGTTTATTTGTTTAACACGTATGATGTTTATTTTATAAGCTTGCCCGCATATAATTTTCGTTTGCCCGGATCGGCGCAGGTAATTTTTTATCCGGGTAAAGTTGCAAACTTCCCTAGGGATAATAAGTTATTCGGCCGCGCAGAAATTCGTATCAATCACGTAAGTTCGGCCAGTATGAACAGTAAAATGTACATATAAATCGTGTTAATTTGGTAACTTGCCTACTTTCCAGTAAAATACGTTTACTTCGAAATTAGGCGATTTAATCTGCTATTTTTAGTAAAGGCATAAAATATTTTGTCCTTAAAAACACGGTTTCGTAACAGATATACAGCGTGTTCAGTTAAACAAGGGGCATACTTTCAGAGACATGAAACTGAACAACTTTGACTATGGGACCAAACCTGAAATTACGACAAAAATAAAAAATAGCTGCTCATTACATTTAAGTTTGCATAATTCATCAAAATGTATGAACCAGCAGAAAAGACATTGCCTACTCTTGTATGAAAGTTGGACCAAGTGCTGCCTAGAATGCTCACATAGTGCATTTTGTTCCTCAGATCATCACTACTCTGTAATCCAAAGCGCATAAAAATCTATCCCTGGAGTCCAAAGAAAAACAATATTTTGTTTTGGATATTTTTATGAAAAAATTGAGCCCCGCAAGCGCAGGGATCGCGAAGGATCGAGACAGATAAACAAGAGAACGGATTTTTGTGTTAATTCGGCGTGATACTGTGCGATGCTATTGTAACTGTTTGGTATTAATACATTTTGGAGAAAAAATATCCCAAAAACGTTGTTTAATGAAAGATAATTCATAATCACAAAACTGGGATTTATCAATTTTTCCAGAGGCCAAATAAAAAAATAATGCCTTTTTATAGTTCACGTTAATGCTACAGTACCACTGGACTAGCTCACACTCCTAGGCAGCACTTGGTCCAAACCTTGGCGATGTCTTTTTATTTGAGAGTCGAGCCATTACGATCATATAATACAATGCTTCATTACGATCTAATAAAGTAACATCTGAAAAAGCAACAGTCTTCAAAAAGGAGGAAGGTATCTATACATAGATTATGATGAGATTAACATTATATTTCTTTTAAATTATAACTACATAGGAAAATTAAAACTGAGCATTTAATATTTTTGAAAAAAAAACTATTGCGAGGTCTGGAACTAGTCAGATCCCGAAAACCTAGTTTTTAGATCTTTTGTCCGTTTATCTGTTTTAATGCCAGCGTGGCGATTGACAGGGAAGAATCGAAAGAGAAAATGTGTTGCACCGAACCCAAGTAACATGAGACAAAGGCAGAAAGAGGGCGATGATGATATCCGTGACATCACAACCGACCTCATCAGAATAGCGCTGTGACAATTGTTTTTAAATGTTACAGCAACTTGCTGAGATAGGAGCCTTTTGGCCTCGTACAGGATTTTTTTATTTTTTTATCGTAATTTACTTTTGTTTTTTTTTCAATTTATATCCTCTTTTAAATTGTGATCTTCCTACGCGAGTCCCAATATATATTTTTTCTATTTTTTATGTCTGTTCAACTGTATGGATGTATGTATTTTCCGGATTGGCACACGAACGTATTAACAGATTCGGATGCAAATAGCCACACAGATAGTTTACAAACTTGTAGATTAACACATAAGGTACTTTTAATCTCGGTAGAGCGTTCCCGTGAGATATTTACCGACTACTCCGCGAGGCCGAGGCAAAAGCCATCGTGAAATAAACAAGCAGATACACACTTCTCGCTAACTACCTCAAGTAGGATGATAAATCTCAAAATAGATCTACTTAAATATAATTAAATGTTTACGCAAGACGAGACTCTTAGATATAAATAAACTAGGCTAAAAGGTAACCTATAAACTTTTAAATTAGGCAAGCAAAATAAGTTATCAAAGATCCAAAAGAAACCTAATAAATATGTACTTGTACAAGAACCTACAAGCCCCTCAACCATACCTAAATAAAAATAGCTAAAACTTGGAATTGGTACATATTTCAGTGACTAAAATGGCAAATTTATGGGACTATCGGCGTAAAATTCGTGCCTTGTACATTTTTCTAGCTTCGAATGGCATTTTCGTTTATATGTCATGTTCGGCGTCCTCTGGCGTCCTCAGCGGCTCCCGCGGGTAGCAAAACTTACGGTCACGTATAGGGAATGTATTTTTACTATTCGCTTTGTGACCTCTCCAGCATTCGAGCCTTTCTCGCTAAATTGGAAAAATCTTTTGGGTTTGTATTCACAGAAAAGTTTTCTGTAAACACTTATGCGTATCGCGGCATGCCGTGCTCGTATAAATGAAACCTTTTTACTTATTCAATGTTCATTTTTCAATTTTGCTGTAAAATGGTTTTATTAATTTCGTATATCAATATCAAATTCATATTGCCCTATTTTCATTAATGGAAATATTTTGACTATAAAATTTTCTAAGACTAGACCGTTTCTTTTTCGAAAAATAATTATGTTGCCTGTCTTACAAGTTTCGACTATTATAGGATAACATACGATCGCGCCTGTAATCCCCGATGGGTTACGTGTTCCTACAGTAAACCCACATTTCACCAAGACATTTATGAAAAATTGTGAAACTTGTTAGGTCCTAGCTTATACAGTGTGTTAGGTTAACCGAGGCATTTCAGGGGGATTTTAGTCATAAAAATGAACAACGTTGACTATGAAACTGTACGTACCTCAATTCACCAAATTCGTCAAAATGTACGGAACAGCAGATTTTTTTTCACATTTCAGAGTTAATCCCATGGACAAAGATGTTGATATTCATGAGTACTGTACAACCTGAAACTATGTCCCTCGTTTAACCTAACACACAGTATACATAAGATATATTGAATCAATCCTAAACTTTGAGGCCCAGAACATACAGCGCAACGCAACTGCAACTAAACACTTTTGAAATTATTAGTTTGAATTGACTGATTTGCATTGTGTTTCAAACCAGTTTCAAAATGGTCGCGACATATGTGGTCACTCAAAGGAGTCAATGGCATAAACTCAAATGAAACTCAAAAGTAACAAGAAGTTGCAGTTTCGTTGCAGTTGCGTTGCGCCGTATGTGCTGGGCCTTAAACGACTATAGAAAGGAGTAGGTAAAAAGACTTCTTCTGTATACGTACTTTTTTTTGCATCGATACTTTCGCCAATTGTGAACAATTACTTTAATTTTGGAAGTCGGTGGCTAAAAACTGAAATACAGAACCAAAGACTGAGTTCCGAAATTATTATTTTTTGTTTTATTGTGGAATTGGCCTGCTGCTGCTAGGTCTATTTACCACTTTAAGGGTTTTTTTTTCAAAGTTGGTAATTTTTGATTTTGTAAAAATAAATTTTACTTGTCTGATTGTTTCATAAAAAAACTCAAAAGACACAAAAACTTCATAGAGTCTAACTTCAGTATATTATTATGTATATTGAATATTTATAAACACTGTGTATTAAAAACTAGTCAGATAGTTTAAATACACATTTAGTAAATGCCTGCCGTTATCCATTTAGTCACTTAAAATTATTACATAAAACGAAAATACTAACAATTAAACGTACAATTCTAAGAACCTACAAAACATTTAATGTGGTTCTATTTTTATAAAGAATTAAAATAATTATCGTACTTGTCTTTATTTGTACAAAACAATTACGAGCAGAAAGGCCTATTAAGAGCAGTAAATCCGATTTAATTCCTAGTATAATAACACTCTCATTTCATCTAACAAGATCTTACGAAGTAACTAAGACATATTTCACATAAAATATAAAATATCTTTTGAGAGCTGGAATATTTTCCACATACCTAGGTACTGAGAACATTTTATTACTTTTAATTCCTGGAATATTTCATCTTTTCACGTGAGATTTCAAGATGATTTTTCACAGACGTTTATAATAAAGTATTCTGAAGAATGTTCTCTTGAGATACAAATATGTCGGGGGTATAATAACAGCTGACAGTGTCACGTATTACCAACTCAGTGTTTGAAAATATCGTGAGTGGAATACGTAGGTAAGAGGGAACAGAGAACGAGGTCGGCAAGTAAACTCTGACGGCAGTGCGTAGAGGAATATCTTTAGAACAGAGCATTCACCCCTCAACAGTATATGAAATCCATACCAATGTGTGTACCACTCTCTTTGGCCAATAATTTCCTATGATATCTTTGCAACTAGTGTAGACCTTTTTTTTTGATCTGGGGGGAAAATCCTCATGGATGTCCTGCGCCCTGGTGGGGGTGAAGGGGTCTGTCAGACTCTTACTGACTAAAAACCACCCCGTGTGTCCTCCCACGCCTACGCCAGTCGCGGGAATGAAAGATACTACTAGTATAGACCTGACCAAGCTATGCATTTTAGTTTGTTAGCATCGGACTTTATCGGACTATAATTGTCAACAGATCGGACAAAAAAAGCTCAGAAATATAAAACGACGAAAAACTTTTTTTCCGTTCCGGGCCGTTTGTTTGCTTTCCACTAGAGGCTCCATAATTATATTAATTCTGAATAGCCACAAAACTAACTACCAGAGAAATAAACAACGTCATTCAGAATAAAAGCGAAAAACTTTCATAGTTACGTAAGTCTTCACCTTTCAATGTGGATGACATCACATTGTCCACAAAAAGAATTTATCTATAAAAGTTATTATTATAGCCATAAATCTTAATCATAGACGTGTGATAAATCGATGGAGGGGCGTGCAATAGAGTAGTTTGTTTATCGTCCCGTCTCTATAGACTGCTAGGGAAAGCGTGCCGTGAATATATGATGAGATTTTTCTTCTTCGTAAAATGGGGTCTTGTCTTGCACCCACCGATTGCCTCAGAGTGTGTTTTAATCTCGATTTATTTCACTTTACGCCTTCATCGAGAGATTCGTTGCATTCCTTTGACAAATCGTTCGGAAAACAACAAGCAATTTAACAACGTGCTCGTTTTTTTAATAAAGCGGCCATTTAACGACTTTCCAGTGCCGCTTTTTCTTTATTGATTTTACGTTCATGTTATTTTTATATATCAAACTTTTTTACATCAAAGTAACAAAACAAATTTTTAACTATGTATACTTTGTCTGAACCTATTGACAAATACATAAACCACGATAAATGATTTAATATCAGTCGGACCTTTTAATAGGCACTTGTACCTAACGATGATTACCCTGCGATACAAGTTTAGGACAACAAACGACATCCAACATCCAACAACAAGCCTTAGGACGTGTCCTTCAAGCGGGATTATGAAAATATCACGGGGATAACAGAAGGCAGGAGGCGGTCACTGAAATTTGCTCCTCAATAAGGGCGGAATGACAAACGACCGTCCCGGTGACTCTGCGGAAACTAACGAAATAGATGTTCGCAGAGGTCTCGTGGGACGCCGCCTTAGACGTCCCATTTTATTTTATAAATCTTACCGTACTTCACGTATTACGTAGCCAATGAAGACTTGTGTTCGCCCTATGTCCTCATTTGCTGCTTGGATTTGCGAATGAAATTGGGTAAGGAAGTTAGCGATGGCAAAATGCCAGACATTGTCTTTCAGAAAACACAAAAGTGTTGCTTTTCATTCGTTTCTTTCAATTATATTATTTGATCAGATTTATTGACAGCTGTTTATACATGTTGCTCGCTTGCAAATGGCATTTACGTATAGTAATAGATGAATGAACAGTCTCCAGCACATCAAGTTTTGTTCACATTGAGTCAATATTCTCAATCGATTTTGAACTTAACAGTAAACGGTTTAGGGTTTAAAATCATTTGGAGAAATTTGACAGTTTGGTATATCTTGAGGTACTGGCGACCGTATATCAGCACAAACTTCGATTAAGGACTGATTTATTTACTTTTAAAACTTCTTCTCTTAAACAAATTTCAGTTCCAAAGAAACAATCTTTTGTCTTATGAATTTCTTCCACAAAGGTTACAACGTAGATAAACTGAGTAAATTATAGCTCTTGTATAAAGAACGCGATATAAAACATTCCGAGATAAGGGCGTATATTAATTAGAATGTATAATTTAACTCGCAAGAAAAAACCGGCAATTTAATCTTAAGACGAGCGAAATGTTTTCGAGACCAAGTCAAACACACAATTCGATGGTGTAAGCTGTTGTCCTAATAACATTGCGCCCACTTCGCTTCGCAAGCGTCACGGTTTCGTTACATTTTTATTCAGCGGCGTCGTCCACATAAATTAGGCTGAGCTGACCGACCAAGCGCCCGTTTAGCCTTTTCTGGTGTACGGCAAAACTAAACCATGTTTCATTTTACTGTTTTTATTCTTGTATCTAACGCTAAAAAACCAGCCCACTGTCTACCAAAAAGTTTTTGTTCATCAATTCTATTTTTAATTAAACAACATAGAAAGCCGTGTGATCAAAGACTAACACGCTGCCTCGGGCTGATATTTCAATTGTTTATGTAAAAAAACAAGCCTATTTTTTTCAATGTTGCCCATAACAATAAAGCGAAATGAAACAGACTTTTGTCTTGTTTTGCCTTAATGGTAATGAGGTGTCATTTGAAGACTTTATCTGTTTTTTGCTTTAATGTGACTTCAAAAGTTCTAAACACATGTCATTTAGTCAGAATTGTAACGAAAATGGTTTTACCTTTGAACTATAAAATAAAATTTGTGTAACAATGGAATATAATTTACGATTTTGTGCGGTAACCAGCCACCTTAATTAACAGTGTTGTATCCCAAAATATAATTACTGTATATGTTACGACATGGCCGGACGGGTTTTAGCTTGGAAACTCTATTTGGTTCCGTAGACTTGGCTAAGGGGACATCAGACGGACTAACAACGTAATGCATACAAAACAACTGTTTACTTGGGTTTTTGGTTTAATGCTAACGTGCTAAGCTTTACTTTAATGGTGTGAAGGTTTCCCGAGACAATTGTAATTGAAAGTTGACTTACAAAGTATGGAGTAATTTACGAATGATTGTGGCACAAAAATAAAACCGCCCGTGCGTGTTGGATCACGCAAAATAAAGGGTTCCGTAGTTGGGATGAATTTAACAACCGAAAGAAGGTATCAAAATGTGTCGCATAAATGCCTGTATCTTTTAATTGCGTTAACTTAGAAGCTTGATTGTTTTGGAGCTCCAAGGGGCCGTAGACTTACGTATTTAATATTAGATAATTTTAACTTGATACCAGCACACATGCTCGAAAAAGAGTCTTGACAGACAAAAAGACAGGCAACGAATTGATCATAAAAGGGTTTGTTTTTCCTTTTGAGGTACTTTAAAAGACTAGTGACAATATATTTTTTTAAATAACCTGCTTTTCGTTTCTCACGTGGCTGAGTGTTCTATCAACATTTTATGGTAAAAAGGATCACAGTTTATTCGTAAGAAACAGTGTTAATATGCTTTTACAACACAATAAACTAACATGCTTCAGGTGTTACTCTGTTTAAGGTGTGGTGCCATTTCATAGTGTTTTAAGTAAAAAGCTATGTCTTGGCTGAAAGTGTGTCTCCTTTGCCTGTCACTGTTGCGTTTTTTGAACATAGAGGGATTTTGTAACGTGACCTGTGTTTGATTTTTTAAAGGTACATTCTTTTTATTGAATGTTCTCAAAAATTCGGACCGGTTTAGGGACAAAAATTTCATCACACCTTGTTTCTCCAAAGAGAAGCAGAGATTTATACAATAATAATAATATTAATACTAATATCTAACCTATAACTTGTATGTTTAGTGCACACTGTTAATATACGTTGGTTATTAAATAAATAAATAATAATAGTAGGTAACCCCACATTTCGCCAGCAATGTTTATTTAAGTCCCACGTAACAGGGCCCAGCCTATTACCATCAACTGGGCACAAATCCAGACTCGGACTGAGAAATTCCTAATTGAAAAACACCATGACTCTGCCCGACCTGGGAATCGAACCAAGACCCTCATGCTCAGTAGTAGCGATCACTAGACCAACGAAGTACCTAGTAAAAAATTACACTTAGCATACCATCACTACTGTGTCCCCGAACGGTTAGGCAGAATGTCTACAGAAAACAAAATATTAGAATTAACCACTCAATCAATGTGCCGAGCCTTTTCCCAACTATGTTGGGGTCGGCTTCCAGTCTAAGATATGCAGATGAATACTAGTATTTTACATAGAGCGACTGCCTATCTGACCTTCACAACCCAGTAACTGGGTAATACGATACCCCTTGGTAAGACTGGCTGTCAGATTTTTGGGTTTCTGACGACCCGTAACGACTGTCAAAGATGTACAAATGACAGCCGGGACCAAAGGCTTAACGTGCTTTCCGAGGCACGGAGGAGTCTCGGTATGTAAAGATGGTCACCCATCCACGGCCAACCGCGGCAAGCGTAGCTTTACCTGATGGACCTGTGCGGCTGTTATTACTTAGACACGAGCTCCTCTAAAAAAAAAAACTACAAAAGCATTGTAAAAACAACGTTAAAAAAACATTAGAACAAAATAGATTATCTGAATCGATAAAATGGTTAAATAAAGAGCGTAACCTACAGCAGTTTGGAGGAATCGAATTAAAAAGGAGCGGTTGCAGATCTACAATCAGTACGTACGTAAGCCCATTGTAAGCACTATTCCTATTAGCATTAAACGGTCGTTTGCAGCGAGGAATGAGCGCCACACAAACGTATTCTACTTTCAAGTGACGCTACCCCTCGTAAATTGTACCAGGCGTCCAGACCGCGAGTAATTCAGTTTACTTTTCACCTACCCACTTGTTACCATGTTTACCGTCCTTACTGACAATTATTAGGGTTATGTATTGAGAAAATTGTGTGTCAAGTACCTAGCTAGGGTTCAAGAAAATTGCCTTGGGTTATCTCGTGTCTTTGCGAAGGTATTACAATGAGTTTGGAAAGTCTATTGCCTGTTTTCTTTCGTCTAAAATGTAATTACTTTGTGCTGTAATCCTATTCAGGGTTTGTAAAAACGCTGATTTGTGGTTAATGTTTCCTGGGGGATTATCTGTGGCCTTTTGAACAGTTCCTTAGGAAATCTAGATTTTTCTTTGATTAAACAAGTGAAAAAGCTTTCCACCTAGTACCTAATTATAGTGTGTTATCTATTCAGTATCAGATAAAACTCGTAATTCTTTCGAAGCGTGTCCTTCGAATGGTTTTACGACTGCACTGTTTACAAGCCATAACGTTTATTGTTCAACAAACAAACTAGCACTAACATAAGTAGATGTTACTATAATCAGAAAGAATAAACTTTTTATATTGCACTATAAAATTGCTACTTGCATATAGAAGCACAATTGTGCATTTACATAATAATAGCTAGCATGTAATGGTTGTATTAATTTTGTTGAAACGTATTAAGAGGGAACTTTATTGAGCCTTTCTCCATACAAAAACTTCTCGTTGTTTTCTTCCTGGATAATGCCTCTAGAGCAATGATTTTTTCCCAAAAAATCTATGTCTATTTAGTACGTGGAAAAAAAATGGAATGATAGGGGATCATTCCGTTTTACCAAAACATAATCACTAAAAGAATTATGACATTCTAAAAGCCCGAAAACAGGCCCGTTTTTACCGCCATGTTCAGGCGACTGCTAGACAAATTTGGAAAATAATTGAAGCAAAGTATTCTACATTTTTAAATAAGAACTTTTACGATCAGTCCAGTTTTGAAGAAGAAAACAGCGGAATTTTTGTTTTCCGCCGTCTTTTGGTCAAGGTTTTTGTCGGTAAAATGAGCCTGAGTTGTCCCTTTCGCACTTTACGAGGAAAGGTGCATCGTATCGTGACGGCAATAGTTTCTTCAAATACCTATTTTTCAAATTCTCCTCTTACGACATACTTTTATATATTTGAACGTTTACAATTCCCGTAGGGTCACTGACATGGTCGTCAACTTTCAGCGAAGACTGCATTGGGATAATACGTACACATGATACGCGTATTTCCAGCCTCAGTGTTATAAATGCCTATACTTACAAGGCACAAAGACAAACCAGAGGCTTGGTCAGTATTACATATTTATTTACAATTGGCTGTACTGTCGGTGAGATTATCACTACATAAGTAGTATAAAGTAAAGTCGCTTCCGCTGTCCTAATGTCTGTATGTATGTATGCTTAGATCTTTACACAACGAATTTTTTAATTGATAGAGTGATTCAAGAGCTACTTTTATATGTATAACTAGCTTCTGCCCGCGACTTCGTCCGCGGAAAATTGCGATATACTACGTAACTGGTTAGGCAGCGCATGCAAATAATTCTGTTTTCGGAGGTATTTCTCTCCGACTTGCTAGACGAAAATTGCGATAGCTCGGCTAATATGTATGATATAAATATAATTTATAGCCTATAGCACTCAGGAATAACGTAGTTTTCTATCAGTGAAAAAAAATTTGAAATTGGATCATTAGTTCCGGAGATTACCCCCTACATACAAACTTACAAACTTACAAATTTTACCTCTTTATAATATTATATTATTATTAAGTATAGATAACATGCAATTTCCGTCATCCACGCGGGCGAAGCCGCGGGCAGAAGCTAGTTACAAATAAATTCAAAATTCCTAAACATGATTTCAAAAAAACATAGTTATAAGTATATAAATGTAGTACCCATGACTTACACTTTCAACTACGTTTCTTTTCCAAAACATACACTGAAACCCGAGCATCGTGCTGAAACAATACTTCACCTTCAGAGTCACAGAGACGGATATTGGTTCAACGATAACTTTACATTTTTATTCAGAAAATGTCTGCCTCCAGATATAATTAACCTCTACCACAAAATAGTATAGAAGTTCGGTTTCATACAACGAGAAAAACAGGCGCACGCACTCGTTACTTTTGTGAGGAAGTAATGGTTGCAAAGGAGGTGATAGAAAGGGAGTGAGAAGGTATAACCCATCTCTTTCTCAGAAGCAAGTGCACCGGACACCGGAGGGCAACGACCTCCAGTCGCAGCTGTAATGTGGTCCGCATATCTTGTAAGTCACCTTGCCGAGAGATCGTGAAGATTATGCAAGCACTCCACAAGAACTATGCAAGGAGGCCGTAACGAGTAAGTCAGTAAAAGTCTGACTGAAACCTCTCCCCCTGCTTTAGACATCTACACGCCAAGAAAAAACGTGCATGCGCTCATAGACGCGCACGCACGCACGATGATCTCAGTCTATCAGAGCCGAATGCCAGTCACGAATGCACTCGCACTCGCTGTACGTGAAGCATTCCAATGTGTGCGTGCCTTTTCGCTCGTTGAGAGTCGAGCTTCTGCAACTTCTATTATGTGCCTGTATTCATTTTATTTTCCAGTTAAGACTGTTTGAAAAGTGAATTTAAATAAAAGAGATGAAAGTACTGGTATGTTTTCTTTTCAGTACTTGTACAACTATTGTCTTAGCACTTAATAACTGTCAAGATTTTTAAACTAACTTAGGTACGAACTCGTTAGGGATTTTGTTATTATCAAAGAAAACTCCAAGAATGGCAGACGCTATGGTTTGTTTTATTGTTAACTAGCTTCAGGTTAATCGTCAATCTTCGTCTCTTTCAAGAATTGTATTTTAAGGACATTAAAAGATAAAAACGTTGAAGAAATTAAGTCAGTGTAGTATATCGCAGTCATTTAACGCCAGCAATGATAAATAGCTACAATAAAATGCTACTTTTTACACCTATTAGATATATCGTATTCTTTTTTATTAATTTCACCTTTCCTAAGAAAGGATCCTTAGCCCTTTAAGTTTCGGGGTAGCGGTAACACGCAACATGGAGCGCACGCGGGTTTCGGCCAATCCCACTGACCTTTCGGACAATCTCGCTGTCCACTGCGGTTGTCCAGAGACAAGTACCAGAGAAAAGTAATAAGCATGAGTTGTGTCAAGAAAGACATACAAATCGTATTAGATCCTAAAATTTGTAGCTGCAGGACGTCTAGAATAGATTCTACCACTATCAGACACTTAATAGAATTCTTAGATTTTTTGTTCGATGCGCGCGTAAGACAATGGTCTTCTTAGAGGCTTACCCGTCCCGGAGAGTATTTCGCAGAAATCGGTACGACAGTCTGGAAACAACCAGACGCTAAGAAAAAAGACAATGTGATCTTAGACGATGTCTAATTGTTAATTAATTTGTAATTAGTCGGAGTTGCCGACTCTAATACAAAAAATAAGCACCTCTTAATGAACTAACCGTCTAATTCCAACTTAATTACGTTACGTACATCAAAGTGGCCCCACAAAATACAATAACCTCATTATCCTAATATGGTTTCCTGTACCAAAGACTCAACGAATACTAAGTCTATTGATGAGATTTACTCTCCTCGAAATAAATCTCCTTTCTCGAGTATTTTATTTAAAAAGAACGCTAAAAGTATTTTCTTTACAATGAAAAACATAAAACAAAGACCTTCATATTTCTCAGTATGAGTTCGAAAAATGTCTTTTCAGACAAGAAAAATGCCATCGATTAGCGCTTATCGTTTTCTTTTGTAATAAAAGGGGAAGAAAAATTGATTCGGGCGTCGTCAGTCAATTTGCTGATCGGAGATGAACGAACAATCGGATACGAAACGGTTTGATGGCGACGGCTAAAACAGATTATTGCCGAGAAAGCCGAAGATTGCTCGTAAAACTTTTAACGATCGTACTAAATTACAATTGGGGTGGAATAAGTTTTTCGACCTATTTAATTTATTGTGATGGCCGGAGGCGACGTCTGATCTCAAAAACATAGGTTCTAGTAGTGGTAACATTGGAATAGAATTCGCTGGTAACATCGGTCGACCGTAAAACTTTTGCAGAAATAATAATCAAGACGAACTTTTACAAAGGTAAGAAAGAAAGAAAATGTTTATTCTAGAAAAAAAATACGTAAAATGTCAAAACATTCACCTGCACAAAGAAGCCAAAAGCCTCTTATTCAACTAGTAAAATACTTAACTAACCTTTGAGAAAAAAAAACTTAGGAAAAAGGAATCGATCGGATCGGTATGAGAACACTGCGGTGGTTTTTAGTCAGTAAGAGTCTGACAGACCCTTTCTCCCCCCACAGGGCGAAGGACATCCATAAGGACTTACACCCCGGATAAAAAAAGGTACCTGCCCCGCATAAATTCGAATACTACTACATGTTATGTAAATGACAGGGACAAGAAGTTATTAGAACATCATTCACGTAGGTTAAATAGAAAAATACGTAATATTGAAGCTAACTCAAAAACCGCACATCAGAATTTGCTTAAATTCATATGGGACCTATCTGAAAGTATTCCCATTTAAATAAAAAAGAAAACCAATTCGGTTGATAAATGACGGAGTGCTGAGGCGACGAACATAAAAATAATAATACAACTGAATAAACTCCTCCTTTTTTGAAGTCGGTTAAAATTTCCCTCTTATTAATTAACTATGCAGATGTATTAATTTGAAACATTAGCTTAGGGACTTTCCAATAATTCATTTAGATACGTACTTGATATCCAACTATTCAACAACTTACATAGTGTAACAAGTAAGAAAAGACGAGAAAAACCGACTCACTTTATTTTAATTTGAAAAGTTTTAACTTTGAACTACTTCTTTTATACCTTTAGCTATTGAGAAGAAGGTGCAGCTACTTTATAACCTAACTCTTTACTCTTTATTGTCCATCAAAATGAAAATTAATTAATCTATTTCGAGTTTCTTTTACAAAGAATCTAGTTGGTGCTCAACAAGAGTGTTCGTGGCAATGTACAATATAATGTTTTTGATAACAAAAGAAAACTATTTTCTGCTAAGAACAATTTGCTTCAACTTCAACTCAAATTGCTTCAAGATACAAGCTCCTATTATAAATTTATAACTACCACAGAATTTGTGCCCGATGACGCAATTATCCTGCGTTGAATATCGAATCTATCGCACACATCTATTACGTTGAATATCCATGTGTACTTACAAATGGATGGAAACTACATACTTCGAAGTTCGAATATTCACTACAGTAACTAACACTCAATTAGCACCTCTACCCCTAATTTGTAGGAACGCTCTCACACGGTATTAAACACACAATACAAGGAGGCTTAGATGAGTAGAGATATTTTCAAAAAATCATAATCATTTATTCATTTGCAAACATGGGTAATTAGTACAGGTGTTTCATATAAAATAGGTCCTCCATATTCTACCGTCACATGGGCATGCAAATAACATTACAATTCAAATTAAAATAAATTAAATATTTACATGCAAAAATAATACTAGTAATGTCAAATCGAAACAAAATAATGTCAAATGGAACAGTTACATATTATGTCAAATTGAAAGAAAGTTACTTTCAACTCGAAATAAATTGAATATTGAACAAATGCAAATATAATAATAATGTCAAATGGAACAATGTCAAAAAGAAAAAGAAACTATGTTTTATTTGAACAGAAGTAGCAAAAAGTATTTATCCCTAAGCTCCTAATTTTTCTACCCGTATAACTTAAACCAAACGTAAGTTCACTTAAAAGTTGGGAGCGCACGCATTCTGTAGGAGATCTCGTTGCTCCCCATATGGATTTGTTCAGGAATTTTGTTATTTGTATCGTCTTAAGCGGAGTCATTGTGATGGGAAAAGTTATAAGTAGGCTGAGGATTGAAAAGTTGCGAAATAACTCTCTGGGAGGCAATAAGACAAGAACGTTTTGCAGGCATTTGTTAAAACTTTTATGAGAATGCAAAGTTTATTCTTATAAAAAGTTTGGTAACGTATTATTGTACGATACAACACGCAAAAATTCAGCCTCTCGGGTTATTTGGATTCAGAACGTACAAATTAATGGGCGACTAAGACATTGAAATGTTTTGAAAACCCTTTTAAATTCCCCGAGGACACAGGAGGAACTTAATTTTGTTTCGACGGCTTCCGACTAATATGAGTTTATGAGCATCATCTGCCTAGCCTTTTCCCAACTATGTTGGGGTCGGCTCCAGTCTAACTGGATGCAGCTGAATACCATTATTTTACAAGGAGTGACTGCCTATCTGACCTCAACAACCCAGTAACTTTATGACCAATACCTTTTATTACTTTGTTATTTTCATGCACCTTTCTAAATGGCGTTGCTTTTCGTAGCAGAACTATTACATATAAGCTGCTCCCGCTCCCTGTTCCCGCTGCTCGGCTCCTATTGGTGGTAGCGTGATGTTACATAGCTTATAGCCTTCCTCGGTAAATGGACTGTCCAACACAGAAATAATTTTTCAATTCGGACCAGTAGTTCCAGAGATTAGCGCGTTCAAACAAACAAACTCTTCAGCTTTATAATATTAGTAGGTATAAATTTATTCTACAATAACATAATATAATAGCTGTAATCTCCAAAGAGTTAGGCAGAGATGTGCTTATAGTAGCTATACCTACATTTCGTCAGTAATGTTTGAGTCTCATGCAGTAAAAGGCAACCCTACTGCCATCAACCGGGCTGCTACTGAGAGATTCCAGATAGAAAAACCCAATAACACATCGCCTGACCGGGACTTTATGCCCAGAAGTAGCGCTTGCGCCATCCTTCTCCCCCGCCGGAAGACCGACGCTTTGTCTTCCAGTCCTTGGGCGAGGCAGTAGTTTTACAAAATTTGATATATTACAATATGTACAAACTGGGTTTTTTACAGATAACACACAATCCAAATGCTATAAACCTACTACTAACAACTACTACACTACATTACTAACTACACAGTGGACAATGAATTTGAGTATTGGAATAGAAACAAGCCTTTCAATAAAATTGATATCCGATCAATAAACAATTTATCAGCAAGTATCTAGATCAAATACGTGACCATCCATACTATTCAACTGCTCAATAACTTCACGGTTGAGCTACCATTACGCAAATTATCATATTTTCACTCCAACAACCCACGCTGAACTTGAAGAAAAAAACACGGTACAAAAGAAAGCAATATTTCACTGTAATTACAACACTGTTTTGAACTTGTAACGTAACATAACATCTAGACTAGAATCAATTCTATTTCTTGTTCATTTTGACATTCAAAAGTGCGTTTCTTACCTGTTTGAAATAAATGATTTGACTTTGACTTTGACATCACGCCTGTATTCCACAAAGGGTGAGGCAGAGGTGCACTCACACGTCGCCTGTTAAGTATTAAGTCCCATGTAATAGGGACGGATCTATTGCCATCAACCACGCACAAATCCAGACTCGAAAATGCTAGCGAGAAATTACAAATGAAAAAAAAAACTCAATAGCACTTTGCCCGAACCGAGAAACGAACCTAGGACATGTCCTAGGTTCGTTTTTTTAGGTCGCAAGCACTACTGCTGAGCATGCTCGGCAGTAGTGCTTGCGACCACTAAACCAAAGAGGAAGTCACTGAACTTCTATAGCTTTGTAAATATAAGAATGTCGTGCCCATGTATTTGCACGCATTCGAAAACAGTTAATGTCTGTCCAACGTACGAATAAACGATGTCACAAAGTTAAATGTACAATTTTAATCATAAAATACGCTTATTTTCTATTCCAACTAGAACAACAATTATTCCACGCGAGTGTGTCACTCGCCGTTGAATAAAATATTCTGCGTTCGAATAATGTAATGAAAACAGTACTAGCAGCCGCACAGGTCGATCCATCAGGTTAAGATACGCTTGCCGGGGTTGGCCGTCGATGGGTAACCTTCTTTCCATAACTTCCATAGATTCCTCCGGGACTTGGACAGCACGTTAAACCGTTCTACCTGGCTGTCATTTTTGCATCTTTGACAGTCGTTACAGGTCGTCAGAAGCCCGAAAATCTGACAGCCAGTCCAACCGTTAGAGGTATCGTATCGCCCAGTTACTGGGTTGTGGAGGTCAGATAGGCAGTCGCTCCATGTCAAATACTGGTATTCAGCTGCATCCGGTTAGACTGGAAGCCGACCCCAATGAAATGAAAACAGTGACCGTTTTCACACATGACAATTATTTGATACGGGTTATTTGTATTATGTATTCTCCATTACCACCAGTGGTGGGAACACAGCACTAATGAAAGGGACCTCAACACACACTATTAATCATGATGAACAATAGCCATGTTCAGTTTAAGCTCCTTTCGAGATATAATTACTTTCTTTGTAACGATTATTATAAGCAATTTCATTAAGCTCACCTGAAAACTTTCTTATTGTGTTTTTCTAACAAAAACTGATATTACAGGAAATTATATTTTATTCAAGGGTTTATTACAAACATTAACCTTGGAGTTGATCGAAGTTTTTAGAACTTTATTTAGTAGTTTTGGTGGTGCCGTTACACTGATATATTATTTGAATTATTTGTTGGTCAGAGAATCAGCAGTGCCATCCAACGTGGCAACGCTGCCAGCCTTTTGGTCACATTTCCCACTGACAGCGATGGGGATGAATTTTTCGACGCCCTATGAGCTCTTCCCTTTTTTTTATAATATGTACATAATAAAAAAAAACAAAAAGAATAGTTTTAGGTTGTAGTGTACTTAAGATTTGTGTTTAATTCCTGAAAATAAAGTATAATTATTTCTGGTATTTTCGCTTATGATATGAAAAGAGTTAGCCAGTGGCCATGAAGCTTGCAAATAAAGTCTGACAACCGGCCACAAATTCAGACTCCAGACTGCTACTAAATGCCGGGTAAGCGGGATTGTCCGAAAGGGTTACCGCTACCCCGGAACATAAAGGGCTAAAGAAACAACATGGATGGGTTTTAGTCAGTAAGAGTCTGACACTCCCTTCCGCTCCACCCAGAGCGGGAGCAGTCATTGGATGATTACCCAGCCTAAAAAAAAAAAAACAAAGGCTGCTACTGAAAAATGCCAGATAAGAAAACCCAATAACATTTTGTCCGACCTGGGAAACGAACGACCTCATTCTCAGCAGTAGCGCTTGCGACCACTCGACCTACGAGGCATTAAACATAACTGGTGAAATGTGTGTGTACTAGTGGTACACCTCTGCCCAACCCTTTGGGGAATCAAGGCGTAATGTTATGTTTGAAGTCTGTCCGACATACAGTAAAATGGTTAAAATAATCTTCGTCAGCTTCCAGTCTTACCAGATGCAGCTGAATACCAGTATTTTACACGGAGTGACTGCCTATCTGACTACCACAACCCGGTAATTGGGTAATACGATACCCTTTGGTAAGATTGGCTGTCAGATTTTCGGGCTTCTGACAACCCGTAACGACTGTCAAAGATGCACAAATGACAGCCAACGGCTTAACGTGCTTTCCGAGGAATGGAGGAGTCTCGGTAAGTAAAGATGGTCACCCATCCACGGTCAACCCCGGCGTAGCTTAACCTCATGGATCGACCTGTGCGAATGTTATTACTTAGTTAAAATAAAGTTAGTTGTAAGTCGGCAAAACAAGGACATCGTGTACTTTGTGAAGGATACACGTGCTTTAGTAACATAATAACATGGTCTATAGAAATATTAACTTGTAGTTATGACGTGGGCGGACTAGCTGATTGAATTATTCATTTGTTTTTCGTTTTTCATTCCACCGATTGGATATAACTTCAAAGCCTAACTGTAGATAGAAATTACCAGTAAACCGGTGGCAAACCGTATTTCTCTCTTTGCCTTAGTAGACAAATAAAATGAAAAAGGGTGGAATAATTAATTTTCATTATGCCCTTGACTTGGTATAGGTACGCTGCGATACCTGCATACAGTTACATGAGAAAAAAAACGCACCATCACGAGTAAATTTCGAGTAATAGAAGACGTTTTTCGGTGATTTCTCAAGAGAGAACTATCACTATCAACGTGATGCAATCCGATTCAGAACCATAAAAAAGCCGGGTCCGTAAAGCCTTCCTGAAATTCAAATAAAAACTAAAAACTAACAAGCCTTCAAGCTTAAAAAAAAACAATGGCAATATGCTGTTGATACAGAGGAAACTAGTTCATAGGTATTAATAACTTAACACGAGTATAACATCAAAGACAACCGGTGTCTAATTAACATAAACTTAACTCTTGGCTTACGTCTCATACGGATGTTTCAAATTCGAGACTATTATGCGGCATAAAGCATAAAGAGCTAACACTTAGAAGCTGTGAGCTGCAGTCTCGCCTCGAAGTCTTGAGTCTTCGTATCTTTACAGCTCAGCAGCGCTGTGTGCGAGATTGTCTGCACGGCAACGTCTATTCTCTTCAGTTATACGGTTTTTTTTTATTGTGAACCGGCGTGCTTTTGACTCCGATCACACGTGATGGGAAGCGTTGGATGATGTCGATGATGGAGCGAGCATGCCCAAAAGATGCCAATGGTATTGTCTGTTCACTCTTGCTCTGAAGGCATACGGGCTATATAGAGTTGATATGACAGAGGGGCATTAAATTACACTACTATACGTGTTTAGTATTAATTCGATATGGTGTAAAAATAAAAATAACCAAAAATCCGTTTTTTAATTTCAATCAAACGAAACAGTTTAGAAATCAGAGTTAAACGCAACCACCCTTTGTGAATAAAAACTGACCTTATAAAAAGCGGTAACGACGCGCGCGCGCGCCGGAGCGTTGTTAGGAAATATACATCGTGTTCAAACGGGGCAAAAACTTAAAAAATCATTTGCGACTAAACTACTGCTCCCATTTAATTAATTTTGGTTTAGTAATGGTACAGAGCTTGAAAATGGTACCTAATATAGGCAGTTTTAAGGAAAGCCCCTCTGTCGTATGAACTCTGTTTGTGGAAGGGAAGACAATGGCAAAGGGTTCCATGTGTTTCCAAATGAGTAGGTAAATGCATTGTAAGCATTTATAACTTTATTTGAAACTAGCTTCTGCCCGCGACTTCGTACGCGGACCCTGTTGCTTATGCCAGCGACAACGGGGTCGCCATTTATGTTATTTTTTATCATTTTTCCCATTTAAATCTTTTATCACACTGAGCTTTAGTTTTATTTCATTCCAACAACCACCAAAACATACAGTCCATTTGTCATCGTTTTCATTTTGGTAACCGCATTATTATATTCCTCCTCTAGAGACCTAGAAGTCGATGCGTAGATACGCTTGGAACTCAAGCGTAATTCTCTTTCCGTGAACGTCTCTGACTCGCGAGACAATACATGACGTTCACGATCAGCGGTCAGTCGCGCATCATATTCTTCGCTGGTCTCTAGAGACCTAATGAATACGCTGAGAACGCAGGCGTGCTTCGCGACCCGAAGAGGTTTCCACGGAGCGAGTTGCAGCCTAATGTTCTCGAACAACATCAAGTCTCTCCTGACGCTCTTCGGTAGATTCTTGGGATCTTATGATCCTCAATCTTTTAGCTCTCTTGGAACATTGGGAAAGATTTGACCTCTTTCTAGGCATGGTCATAGTTTTATTGTGAAGATACCTGATCAATAAAAATCTAAATTAAAATGACTGCTCCCCTGCGTTACCGGGTAGGCTACAGTGTCACGAAGATAAATGGAAAAGGAAATTAAACACTCAAACAACATAAGCCCGAAGGCATATTCATACGATAAAATAAAAAAATAAATAGGAGTTTTGGCCAGTAGAGTCAAATTTTCAATGATATACCATCGTCATCGAAAATCAGTCCTAAACTGTTACCGCCTTCACCGCGTGCAGGTACTCCCAGTTTATGTTATTTTATAATTACACAGTAAAATTATTGATAGCTTTGATTTCCACATCAGATGTTTCTGATCTTCGATTTTTATAAGTCAACAGGGAATGCCCATCATATTGAACAACAAAGACGTCAAAGACGTCATTCCTATATGTGGTATGTTGTAGCTAGGCTCTTGGAGTTCCACAACAGGTGTTCCAGATCTTCGATTTTTATAAGTCAACAGAGAGTGCTCATCAAATTGAACAACTTGTGCTAAGACGTTATTCCTATATGTGTTATGGTGTAGCTAGGCTCTTGGAGTTCCACAACAGGTGTTCCAGATCTTCAATTTTTATACATCAACAGAGAGTGCTCATCAGGCTGAACAACTTTCGCTAAGACGTCATTCTTATATGTGTTATGGTGTAGCTAGGCTCTTGGAGTTCCACAACAGGTGTTCCAGATCTTCGATTTTTATAAGTCAACAGGAAATGCCCATCAGACCGAACAACTTTTGCTAAGACGTCATTCCTATATAATGTTATAGTGTAGCTAGGCTCTTGGAGTTCCACAACAGGTGTTCCAGATCTTCGATTTTTATAAGTCAACAGGAAATGCCCATCAGACCGAACAACTTTTGCTAAGACGTCATTCCTATATATGTTACAGTGTAGCTGGGCTCTTGGAGTTCCACATCAGGTGTTCCAGATCTTCAAATTTATTCTCTCAGCAGAAAATGCTAATCACGTGGAACAATTTTTGCTAAGGTATCATTTTTGTATCTCTTATAGTTTAGCTGGTCTGTTGCGGTTCTGCATCAGGTGTTCAAGTTTCCAAGATAAATTATAGCCTATATGTTGCCCAGACTTAATACCTATACAACAAAAAAAAAAATCATTCCAATCCGTCCAGTAGTTCCGAAGATTAGCGTATACAAACAAACAGACAAACAGACATACAGACAAACAGACAATTTTTTTTTTTTGGATTCATGCTCTATTACTGTTTCTAAACCCCCCTCAATTATATTTTATTTAATATATTCAATGTACAGACACAGTTTTTTTACTGTTTTATTATATGTATAGATTATTATATGTATAGACTAGCTGCTCCCGCGTGATGGCACCCGCTGCACGGCTCCTATTGGTCGTAGCGTGATGTTACATAACCTCGATAAATGGACCATCCAAATCAAAAATAATTTTTCAATTCGGACTAGTAGTTCCAGAGATTAACGCGTTCAAACAAACAAACTCTTCAGCTTTACAAAGCTTTTAAAAATATTAGTATAGATGAGATTTTCTCTATTTCGACGATCGACCGATTCGATAAAAATTGTCAGTGCCGTGCACATCGCTCAGTTTTGATGATCGAATTTCTATTGAGCGCCGACACGAATATACATACACCATTTTTCATTCATGTTTATTGTGGCAGTAGAAACTCAAAGATCATAAAAATCCAATCTTTATAACCGAATTTATTACAGATAAAACTGTAAAATCTCCAGTACTGAAGTCTGGAAAATATAAGCCATTTTGCAAGAAATCCACCTGTCAGTATAGCAGCCGATAAATTTAACTAATTTGTATCGCTACCTGTGACATTGCTACTATTTTGCGATGCTTTGCCTCCAACTGACACATTAAATGAATCCTAACACTAAATTTATTGCATTTGGAGTTAGTTCGAATGAATATGCAAGGAAATAATGTTTGGACAAATTTACCGTTATAATTTAATTGATGGACATATGCCTAAATTCTACACACGCTTTTTATTTGACTTTGATAGATTCTGCCTTCTGAGTTTTGTTTTTTGGGTAGCATAATCACATCGAAAATCATCTCTAAAACGTTCGAGAGCTTCTTCGCGTAGCTCCCGTTTGATTCTTCAAACGGGAGCTACGCGATCTCGTAGCACCGTGTGTAGCGCTACGAGAAGAATGCTACGAAAGTCACATGTTAGTAGAATCTTAAAAAACTACACCTTTTCCTGTTAAGTACAGACGCCAGCACATCAAGCTATCCCTAACTGTCAAATTATCTGAATTAAAAATGAACCTTATGTCTTTGCAATAAAGTTGAAATACTATCAACGAAATTTGACAGATTGTGGTAACTTGATGTGCTGGCCTCTGTACGTGTCATGTTTATATTGGTTACACCTTGTCGTTCTAGTCCGAAACATAAAACCGAATCTTGTATTAAGGCTACAAATCTCAGAGCACATATGTCGCACCTTTAGAATGAAAACGACGTAACTCAAAAAAGTGACTTTTAGGGAAATAGCAAAAGAAGTTTTAAAGTTCTTAACACTTCCGTACTATTTGGTCTATTATTTCGTGATTATTTACGTCAGTGACTATGTTTGTGCTGCAAATTATAAAAAAGTCTTTTCACTATTTTCGTTTTGAGTCATTTTATGACGATAACTCAATTTTTGATTTTTTTGAATTGTGTCGTTTTAATTCTAAAGGTGCGATGTGATTTGTCATTACATCGTACATCAGAAACTTTGCCGTCCGCAGACAACAGCGCGTCGGATAGTGTTTACTCTTCAAACACTTTTAATTGTTACCTTCTGGAGTTTGCCAGACCAACAGAGTTGAACCTCATCTAGTGGTGTTTAACTTTTAATTCGTTGGCTTCTATGTAAGATAAAATGTAAGCTGCTGACAGTTTTGTGGACAAACTAGACTAAAGTGATAAGGTTACATGTTTATGTGCAACTTCTAAGTGCTTATTCTAATTTAGCATGACCTTGTGTTTTAGTCATTTCTTCTCATTGAATTAGTCACAAAGTCAACCACAATCTCTTGGCTTGGATGTGTTTTCTATATTACTACATACTCATGTATTAATATTTTCCATCGCTAATCCTGTCCAATTCCACAAAAACTTTTACTTCATTTTAGTTTAATAACTAATTTAAAAAAGATACGAATTAAGTTCAGATAGTTTTCAATTTTGTCGCAATCACACTTTATAAAGGCGAAAGTTCGTGACTGAGTGTGTGTGTTTGTGACTTTGTGTTTGTCCGTCCATCATGCTCGAACGGCTGAACGGATCTGGATGAAACTTGGCACAAAGGTAGTTTATGACATAGATTAACACCTAGGGTACTTTTTTTTTAGGTAGTACGTTCCCTTGGGACATCCAGGGGGCGAAGCCGCTGGCAGCAGCTAGTCGTAAATATTTCAGTTTTCATAATGATGTTGTCGATAGCATATCATATTATGAAGCTTTTTTTTTATGGAATAAAATATTAGTTATTCATTTAGTTTTTTGTTATGACGTTTTTATTCATGCATTTATTTCGGGCGAGTCCAGGTAATTAGGGAAACGACCCTTAATACCTTTGCACTGTCAAATTATAGGTTCAGCACATTGTACGTTGCTACTTCGCTAGTTTATGTTTGTATGTAACTTAATTGACTTATACTGCGTTCCCACGGCCCGTTTTCTTACAGGCTAGATCGCGTCAGGCCAGGCCGCGGTCCACGGGCCGCGGGGAACCATAGCATCCGATGAGGCATGCAGTGGCTTGTCGTCGGAATGCTCGGTAGTGCTGGCGTGCATGGCGCGGCCTGTTAGTTAACGGGCCTGAAGACCGTGGCCAAATGTGGGTGTATTGTATTATAGGTATATATGTATTATAAGTTCACCTCTGCCAAACCTTTTGGGGAATAAGGCGTGATGTTATGTTAATGTTATTAACCATTTAAGTAAAGTTACATAAATTAAACTCAACTTCAAGGCATTTATGTAAAATAAACCAATTACAGACACTTTTGAATTGTCAAGAGGTCGGTCAGTCAGAAAAATGAAGTTAGTTCCTCATTCCAAAGCAGTAGAGACCTATGAAACCTATGGAGAAGAACGGGCAAGAACCTCTATGGACATTCTTTTAAATCAAAATATGGTTGCAAAATCTGGGTTATATCATTCATGTTGAAATTATAAACGTGAAAACGATGCAGAGCGTAAAAAGTGTCCATATTTTTTTTTTAACAAATCAAAAATTTAATTTTAAAAGAGCCGTGGCTGCTAAGAGATCACCTGTCTCTACTGACGGCGCCCGTTCATGAACATGACGCATGGAACATAACAATAAGGAACATTTACGAGTACTAACATTATCATTACAAAAAAAGGTTGCTAGTTAAACAAATATAATCGCAATATGCAAAATAAGAACATGTACAAACGCAATACACACTTTTTAACCGTAATTTGCTCATATAAATTACTCATGAATATCACTTAATCTCTTTATAAGCTAAAATAAGCAAGCAAAGGTTGACAAGGGTCGCCTGCGATTTTTAAATGAAGTTTAAAAAACATTTAATATGTTTAAAGTATATCTCTTATGCTACATCTGAAACGGGTACTTCCGGTTCGTGTCATTTGTGAATTGTTTGCTTTTTGTTTTACATAAGTAGGTGCCTACATAAGCCCTTACACGGCACACAGCCATTTACATGGTGCAACTATATTCCCATGGCCTACTATAAAATTAAACAATAGTAATTATATTATACATTTTTTGAGGATGGGAAATCATCCTATGACTTCTCCCGCTCTGGATGGAGCGGAAGGGAGTGTCAGACTTTTACTGACTAAAACCCATCCATGTTCCTTCCTTAGCACTTTATCTTGACCTGCTTAGTCAAGGCAAATCTTGCATGCAATGTATGCAATTTTATGGAAAACGCACGCGTGTAAATATTTGTATACAATTCTGGAGTAATTGACCGTGTTTTAGTGCATGCGATTATTGCTCTTGAACGTTCCAGAAACTCGCACCGTATAAACGGGGGTTTATGATACTTATATAAAATTTACCGCTTGCCATTGGGATAACGGAATTTATTTTAAAGGAGTTAACCACCTCGTCAATGTATGCAATGTAATGGTTTTATGGAGACTCTGCGATCCTAAGATGTGCAAAAGCTTGTCGCATGAACTTCGAATAGGCGACCATCTAAATGTGTTAAATAACGAATTCTGTTTCCACACCTTCTGTACTATGTTTAATAAGTATCAAAATAACATAACATCATTACACCTGTATGTCCCCGAAGAATTGGGAAGATGTGTACCTATAGTACATCCACATTTTGCCAGTAAGTTTAAGTTCCATGTAATAGGGGCCGACACTAGTGGGAGGCAGTCACCTCCTTCTGCGAAAAAGTTATGCTCGCGAAGGAGGTGGCGGGATGGGAGAGAGAAAGGTCCTCCCGTCCCAGCCGCCGCAGAAGACGCCCCGGGCGTCGGGAGCCACGTGACGACTCCCGGCCACCGTAGGCGCGGGCCTGCGGACGGTGAGTAATGGGTGACTCACCGTCCGATCAGCACCAGACCCGTGCCGTACGGCGTGTATATGTTCCACGCGCGCCTCAAAGAGATGTCAGCATATGAAGGGGCCCCTCAGGGCCAAGCCTGCCGGGTAAGCAGGATTGTCCGAAAGGGTTACCGCTACCCCGGAACATAAAGGGCTACGGATGGAACATGGATGGGTTTTAGTCAGTAAGAGTCTGACACTCCCTTCCGCTCCACCCAGAGCGGGAGCAGTCATTGGATGATTTCCCAGCCTTAAAAAAAAAAAAAAAACATTGGCCGACACTATTGCCATCTACGATCAAAACTTGAAAATGATGGTTCACGTAGAATGAAAACAAAATAAATTTAGTTCAAACATCATAATACGACTGAATGATGAACGTAAAATAGACGTGATTTACGATCGCATTTATTTCCACGTCAACTTTCGACCAGTCGTAACATATTCTGACATTTTTAGGTTAAAACTCTTCTACAAAAAACCAGTGTGTTTTATATATGTCACCGTTAGATTGTAAAGATCGTTAGATTACAATCTATCTAGCGAGATTGTAAACTATCGATAGATTGGGAACCGTATCATTATGATTGCAATTTGACTCATTATTCTTCGCTATATTGTAATCTACCGAAGTGAAACCGTTAAATTACAATCTGAATAAAAATAATCTCTTTTTTTCATATTTTTTTCTATATAATCTAGTCGTTTCTGGCACTCGCCGGCCGCTGCCGCGGCACCGCTCGCTTCGCTCGCTCGGCTCGTGCGTAGGTGGTCACAGTTTTAACCTAACCTAACCATTTTTTTAAACGTCCTACGCCGGTTCACAATTTGACCGCTTCCCATCGATAGATTACAATCAAGCGAAAAATGATGCGTTAAATTGCAATCATAATGATACGGTTCACAATCTATCGATAGTTTACAATCTTACTAGATAGATTGTAATATAACGATGTTTACAATCTTACGGTTATATACATTCAGTCAAAAAAGTATCGGGAATGGATGATTTGTTTATGGTTCCAAATTCAAATTTTGTGTTTTTTTGTAGTTGTTAGATTGGCACAACTGTTTTCCATTTTGGCGCAGAGTTTGAGTTGCATCTGTTATTTATATTAAATACAGTGCTGGTTTTAGTAATATCATAAATATAGTGTGTATTGCGAATTTCATAATGGACAAAAATATCGAACAAAGAGTTTGTCTTAAATTTTGCATCGCCAATGGAATTTCGTGTTCGGAGTCACTGAAAATGTTACAGAAGGCTTACGGTGAATAGACTTTATCAAAAACTCGTGCTTATGAGTGGTTCAAGGCGTTCAAAAGCGGTCGGGATGTGATGGAAGATTTGCCTCGCTCTGGTAGGCCGTCAACGTCTGCAACTGAAGTTAACATCGCAAAAGTGAAGAAAATAGTGACTGAAAATCCCCATTCAACTCTGAGAGAGATAGCCGCCGAACTTTCTGTATCTCACGAGTCGATCCGTACCATTTTAACTAATCATTTGGGTATGAAACATGTTGCTGCTCGCCTAGTCCCAAAAGATCTGAATTTTCTCCAAAAACTCAATCGCATGAAAGTCGCTGAGGACATGCTAGAACGAGTCAGTTCGGACCCAACATTCATGAAACGCATTGTTACTGGTGACGAGACGTGGGTTTACGAGTTTGACATGCAAACTAGTCAACAAGCTTCGGAGTGGCGCCTTCCAACTGAACCGAAACCGAAAAAGGAGAATTCGCGGCGAGAACTGAACTCAATTCCGGAAGCAGCGTTTAAAAAATGTTTTGATGAATGGATTATTCGTTGGCGCAAGTGTATCGTTTCTAAAGGAGCATACTTTGAAGGTGATAAAATAAATTTGGATGAATAACAGATATTTTGTGTATTATTGATCTTTTCCCGGTACTTTCTTGACAGAGTAGTATACATAGAATACGCTTTATTCACAATCGTTTGTTCAGCGAATGATAATATCTGACAGCAATGCGGACGCAGCGAGTTTGAAATCTACCCTGGGACAATGTGTTTTCAAACATACATATGAAAAGAAATAAGAGTAAATCACGGGTGTTGCAAACTAGATATTATTATGTTACATAGTTTAATAAAATGGTATCAATTTCGCTTTTTGTGAATATTATGTTTTTGACTGAAATAAAATAATTTTTCAATTATTTCACAATAGGGAATAAAACTACACTAATCATGGCTAAAGTTAGCCATTGAAACGACGCAACTAAAAACATCGAGGGCTGATTTCAACTACGTAACTGAACGCGATCAGCACATCTAAGCTGCGTTTAAGAGCTGTCACCATTGACGGGGAATCGTCTTGATCGCATTCAGTTTCATTGTTGAAATTGGCACTGATTGTCTAAAATACTGCAGGACTCGCGGTCATTAATCCTCCATAAATTAAAGTAGCACTTCTTATTTACAAAAGTAATCTAGGTAGAAGGGGATTTTAAGCAGCTTTAGAAGCAAAGACGGTGAATCACGTAGGCCTTCCATTTATCATCCGCCAAGAGTTCCAGCGTCTCCCGAAACGTCGCGATAAGAATATCTCCTCGGTTTCTTTGTACGAGGCAAAGGAATTTGTGAAACAGGGCGATAACCAGGGCCCATGTACCTACCTAAAAAAGGAGCGAGAGGCCTTATTTTTCATTTAATTATTTTATTTACATTTTTACAATTTTTAATTTTCGAATTCAAAATGACCCGACCTTGCTTCGTACGAGTGGAACATTGACATGTCAAAACATTTAAATTGATTTGCTATATTTAGATACGATATTATATTATTATTTAACTTACAAAATCAGAAGTAACTTGTTATATTATATTACACCAACAATATAACTTACAGGATAAATGATGGTGAAAACAACATTTAAATACATTCCATATTTTAAAAGACCTAAGCGGTCACACAGACCAGCACGAAACGCGACTTTGTTATAGGTAGGTACAATCGTAGGTAACATTTTGTTGGTCTATATTTCCAGTAATACTTTATTGAAGCAAATGTCTACAAAAACGGATTTCGCATATTTTTCCATGAATATAATCCATAAAATTGCATAGAGAACTCTCTATGTGTCATGTGGTGCAATATTTACCTGTTTTGTGAGGTAGCATTTTTGTCCAGTTGTATTGTACCGAAAATTCTTTTTACGAGATGATAGCGCAAACATCAGCTCAATACAAATTCACCGCTTCACGAAAATGTGCCTTTATACACTAAAATAACTTACTAACTTTAAAATACGAAACGCTTGCAAAATTGCACTTTCATTTTTTAAAAAGTGCCATCAACGCGCTCGCAAAGTATGACAAAAAGGTTTTATGATGGTTTGGGTAGCGGCAGCGCTTTCACAGGACCTGGAGAGATGTGATGTGTGTTATTGATAATAATCGTAGCAACCTGTTAAGTAAGTACACTGATAGGCAGTGTGCTAACCGAAAGCGATGAATACGAATATGAGGTACTCGCGCGATCAATCAAGTCGCATTTATATGTCATAATTCATATAAACGATCACGTAATCGCATGTAAGCGCGGTAGTCGCTTTCGGTTATGACACAGGGGTATAATGGTATCGCGGTGGGACAGCCAAGCAAATGCATGAAAGAGTTTCAAGCAGGAGACCTCATGATTCTTCACGCTGCGGATCCACCGCTACCGAAATCACACAAGTAAACGTTTCTAATCTTCACTTAACAACTTCAATCAATCTGCCTAGCCTTTCCCTACTATGTTGGGGTTGGCTTCCAGTCTAACCAGATGTAGCTGAATACCACTATTTTACATGGAGTGGCTGCCTATCTGACCTCCACAACCCAGTCAGTAACTGGGTAATACAATACCCCTTGGTAAGATGGGTATCAGACTTTCAGGCTTCTGACTACCCGTAACGACTTTGAATACGCTGTTAGAAAAATTCGTACTTTAACTGACACAGAGACAGCCCGCTTAGTGTACTTTAGCTATTTTCATAGTGTAATGTCGTACGGTATTCTGTTGTGGGGAAATGCCGCCGATATTCAGATATCTTTGTTTTGTTTTGCAGAAAAGAGCTGTTCGAGCAATTTATAAATTAAGTCCGAGACACTCTCTGAGAGAAAAATTTAAAGAAATAAATGTAGGTAATGACTCTACCTTCACAGTTTATTTTTGAAAATCTTTTGTATGCCCATAAAAATATAAAATTGTTTAAAAAATATAGTGATATTCATGATAAGAATACTAGGAACAAACACAAATTTGTTGTACCCACTACAAGGCTCAAAAAAATAGGAGGCTCGTTCAGATGTCAATGTATACGCTTTTATAATAAACTTCCAAGCCACGTTCAAGATCTAAGCCTTAATACATTCAAATCGTTCGTTAAACGCAAGTTGTGCCAGAATGCTTATTATACTGTCAAAGACTTTATTGAAGACAAAAGAGCTTGGGATTGAGCTGCTCCAATTGTTTACATTATTGAATATTTTTTCTTTTTTTATATCCTAAACTAATTGATTAGCATCTGAGATTACTCCTGGAGCTGCTGAAGATTCACAAAAACTTTTTGCATTATATAACTTCAATCTCTTAGCATTGTATAATTGCATAGCACGTTTGTGAGTACTATGTACCTACTATAAAGCTACCATTTACTTAGTACGTCTAACATTGACTTGAATGTGCCGTGGCGGCTGAGAGCATGTCATGCTCCCTGTAATGTCTCACTGATGGTGGCGGTATTTTGGACCATTTAGCTCCCATCAAAATGGTTGAGCTGAATAGTGCTAATCCATGCGTCATGTTCATGAGCGGGCACCGTCAGTAGGGGCTGGTCACCTCTTAGCTGCCACGGCTGTTTTAATATTTAAATTAATTTTGAATTGTTTTTTAAAATCTTGTAATTATGGACGCTTTTATTAAGTTCTGCATCGTTCTCACGTGTATATTTCAACATGAGTGATGTTACCCAGTTTTTGTAAACATATTTTGATTTAAAAGAGTGTCCATGGAGTTTCTTGCCCGTTCTTCTCCATAGGTACCTACTGCTTTGGAATGGGCAACTAGCTTCATCTTTCTGACTGACCGACCCCTTGACAATTCAAAAGTGCCTGTAATTGGTTTATTTGAAATTTATTATATGTATAGATAAATGCTTTGAGTTTGAGTTTGAGTTTGAAAGATTCGCGAATGACAGCCGGGACCAACGGCTTAACGTGTTTTCCGAGCCACGGAGGAGTCTCGATATGTAAAGATGGTCACCCATCTACGGACCAACCGCGGCAAGCGTAGCTTAACCTGATGGATCGACATATTAGCCGGTTTGTACGGGTATATTTAGTTACTAAGCAATTTTGTTTTTAGAAAAGTGCGTTTTGTTTGTCTGTGCAGAATAAACGTTTTTTCTTTCTTTCTTTCTTTCTTTATATGCGGCTGTTGGTAAGTACCAACAGCCGCATATGTCGATCCATCATTACATTTTACATTTCATTTTTACGGGTACATTTCATTTTAGCACGTGGCTACTTAGCCACGAGCACAAATGTACCCACATAAATAACAACTTTTTCTAAACTAAAATATGGCGTCGACTGGTTATGTACCCAAGAAACTGGCGGCATTGCATGCGTGCTACACAAAAAGTTCCATAAATCGAATTTCCACGTAAATTGCATGTCAAATGCAGCATAAACAAGGTGCTGTAAGCTGCTGGTCCATCCGTGGTCGTTAATGCAATGAGTTAGTAGAATGAAGTACTGCGGTGTTAGAAACTTCGTGCGCTCAACTTTTCACTGACTTCAAACAAAGCGGACTTAATGTAAAACTTACAAAACTGTTAATTTTATGAATGGACATTACTTTCTTCCATCTTTAGATGGGTTTTTCTTTGAATGCAGTAGTTTTTCATGCTACAGCAAGCATCCCAATATATAAAATATAGCATTATAAAATAAAGAATTGAATTCATGTATTCCCCGAAGAGTAAAAGTAAGTAAGTAAGTAATCATTTATTTAACACAATGCTTAGGCCTAGTACCATCAGTGCTGTTTCAATTATAGATGGGTATGGCTATTACAGATGAGTAAGACCCCTGTCGTAAGACAGAAGGACTACTTCTTGAAGGACGCATATATTTCAACCATCACCAGTTTATTTACCTTACAATTACCATAAGAACTCCATCATCATTCTACTGCCCTTATCCCAATTTATTTGGGGTCGGCGCAACATGTCTTTTTCTTCCATACTTCTCTAATAGTCGTCATCTCGGTAGTCTACCAAAAGAACTTCATTATACTTAAATGATACGTTTTTACAAGATTCAAAACTTATTGAACCGATATGCATATAAGTTTAGTTGCAACTTCAAAGCATGGTTAGCTGAGTGACGTCATTCTAAATGCAATATGGCGCACCGTCCAAGATGGCGGACTAGTTATTTTTTATTCACTTTCATGTTATGGGCATCAAAAGCTGTTTCTTTTTTTGCTAATAAAATTCCGAATATAAATTAATATTGATAAAACATGTTTAAAAAAACCCTTTTTGAGTAATACCTATTTAATGAATCAGAACCATCCGTTGAGCAACAGATTCGCAGGCTGTTACGTCACAACACATTCAATCTCTCTTTTCCCGCCTTTTTTCAGTCACTTTTTTTACACGCGAGTTTGCCGACCATTTTTCCGCTTTATTTATTGTATCAGCAACTATATCAACAATAATTTACGCGTTATACAGACGCATGAACATAGTCAACCCCTTATCTGGGGATTTGTGTATTTTTAGTAATAGTAACGGGAAAATACGCGCTTACAAATAGTTTTGTTGAAGGTATGTATCGTCACGCTCAAGGGGAAAGTCCGTAGGGGACGTTTAGTGATGGAATAACCCTTTTGCGATAATTTTGATTGTTAGAAAATGTATTTAGTGAGCATAGCAGAATTATTTGTTTACACATTACTTGAACTCTCACTAACTAAAAGTTTATTTATGTTACTGTATTTTATTTTTACAAGCTTCCACATTTGTAGAACAATGTTATAATAAAGTATGGAAAACAAGTAGGTATGCCATAATAAACTACTGCAAACTGCAAACATTCACCCATTAGAGAAATCCTCACTCAAGAGTACTGCCTAGTAAGTAACTATTTTAAGCCGTTAATGGCCAAAATTGGAAATAATGGCACCATCTATATGAATAAGGCTGGCTTAAAGTAGACTTGTTACCTAAAAGTATGAAAGACCTATGTTGCTCTATTTGACAAAGTGACGTAGTGGCATGGGGCCAACATACCCTGAGCTGATTGAGGAGTGGAGAGGTATTCCGGATACGAAAGTACGGTACTGGTACGGTTACTGGAATACTTCCTTCCTCCGAGCACGATTGCCCTTGCAAATCTTCATTCAAGCCGGCCAACAAAGGCAAGAATAAGGTGGGATCTCACTGAGCGCAGCTTCTCGGCAGTGTTCACTACAGCCGGGTGATAAAGACAAGCCAGAGATGAGGAACATGACTTCTCCCGGGAGATAGGATCGCTACTGCCCAACAGCTCGTCACATACTGCCCTGCGGGTTTAGTATCCCACTTGGTCTGGCTACTCACCTTAGACTTGTTGCGGCAAAGTAAACGGAGTTCACAGCTCCTGGTAGTGAAACATCACATATAAATGTTGACGTAAAAACTGACATAAATCAACAAGGCCGTGTTTAAAGTCCTTTGTTCGTTCTGAATTGAGTTTAACTTTACTACAGCAACTGTAGGTACGTTCTCTAAAATATATTATGTTGTAGTTTCGTAAGCCAATATGGTACCATGTACTATATTAAACAGTTGAATCGTAAAGGCTTTATTGTTAGTCTCTCACTGCGAGCGTACATACAGCTAAAAGCCTAATTAGGCGAACCGATCGTATAGCGTTAATATACATTAAATAAAATTATTTCGTTCCGTAGCGATTCTCATTTGCATTTGTAAATATACAACAAAAAGCGCCGAAAAAGGAGTGACGAGGGTCTCGTTCGGAATACCGTAAAAGTGGCAATCAGCTCGGTTTACTGACTTTTACTTCAAAGTGAATTTTTTGTTCTCGTCTTTTTATTTTGCACGTTAGAAAACGGTGAAGTGTTTTCGAGTAGTTCCCTATTCAGAAGCATTTTGCTGCCTTTTCTAATGCTCTCAAAGGAAACTCTGAGGGTATTTTGATTCAATGTACACTTTCGTAACTTTTGACAAAACTTTTTTTTTCTAGAATAATGTTCGCTGCCTAAGATTTTGTTACAGAAAGTTGTGTTTCACTTAAAATATATTATTTATTGCGCCACTCCTTCTAGGGTCATAAATATCGCTGAGTCCGCTCGGAACGTAGGTTACACTTTCTCTCAACTCTCCAGCTACATACAAGTTAAGTGTTTCGGTATTGGGAGAGAGAATTAATGTATGTGTTCTGGGGAATACTCGTACATTGTTCACTCTATACATTAACTGGACGACGTTTTACGAGGTCAGCTTCGTTTGGCATCACGTTCTGTTTTCGGAATAATTATGGGTGATAATATTTATGGTGAGTTGCTGATTAACTGTAAAGTTTCGAATGTACTTTATTTCACGATCTCAAACTCTATTGCTAGGATGTAGCTGATGCGATTGATATATATAAAAATAATTATTATGTGTAGAATATACCTATAAATGTAATTATTATCTGTTAAATATTTTATACTCAATTGTTGAAATGAATTTATGAATTTACTAAATGATTTTTATAACAAACTTATTTTTCTATAAGTCAAACACTGATTTGACTCAACTGTCACTTGTGAATCATACTTGTTTGTTATCGGGTATAAAAGAGCGGAGCCACAGTGGATCAGCACACACCACTCGCTGCCCGACGCTCGCCCCGAACGGACGTGCCGCGCGCTACCTGCTCTCCGCTACCTGCTCGCCGCACCCTGTCTCGCCGCTAGTGTGTTCCGGTCGACGTTCCTGTCGACGCCAGTTTCGTAGTCATCGACTACAAGTGTTTCCTGTATACTACTGCCTTTTTCAAGGAGGTAGTTACAGTCGCTATTTCTTAACAGAAATTGTGTCAAAACGTTATCGTCGGTCTTGGCCCCCTCTGGGTAAAACCACAGTTTCGTGGTCCTCGGTTGAAACCTCACGGTGTCAACGAACCCGAGTGGGGTGTTGACCCAATCACACCCGCCGATCCCCTTCAGGGTGAGGTAGTCAATTGGAGCCGAGAGCTAGAAGTTTGGCCTTGGGGGATCTCCTAGTCAACTCTAGTTTCTGACTTCGTCCACAGCAACACACCTAGTGTCGGTTGGGAGTGTCTACCCCTTCGCACTAGACCCGGTCAGGGCCCGTTCGCACAATAAGATTGGCGAACGGTTTACAAGCTTAGGGCTCACCATAGGTACACACCTCCCTGTCTGCACCCGACAGGGAGGCTACACATCCCCGGGCCTATCCACCCGGGGAATTAGTATTTAGGGCCGATAGGTTGCGAATGCCATGTGTTTTCGCATCTAGGTTATAGTTTTCCCTACCGACAATGTCGGACTACGACCCGAGATGGGTCAAATATTTCCTTACGGAATTGCTCCCGGACCCGAACTTCGTGGCCCAGCATTCCGCCCGTGCTTTGCGCGGCAGTCCCACCGCGCCATCGTCGGCAGTCGCCGACTTCACCGACGCGCTCGATAGCCCGCTCTCGCCCCCGCCGGCCGATCAAGGCCTTATTCAAGCGGCTTACTCAAAGCCGCTTGCCGGAATTCCGGCTCTATTGTCATTACCGACAATTGAGCCCGCTTCTGCGAACCCAATTAGCGCGAGACCCATTGTCTCGGCCGCTACTATTGTTCCGTCCGCAGCTGCACCGGGCTCTATTGTCCCGGTAATCACAAAGGCTGCCCCCACCACCCCAGTCCAAGCTCTACCGGAGAGCATGGACACGTCCGCTCCGATCTCGGACGACGATGGCCCCCTCTCTGCCTCTTCCTCATCCTCGGAAGACGACTACGAGGTCGTCGGAAAAGGAGGGAAGAGGAAGAAAGGGGCTTCGTCCCAGGCCAGCAAGGCCAAAAAGGCCGTAGCGGCCTCATCCTCCCCCACCCCTGCCCCTTCTCAGGCTCCCCGCCCCTGCGGTAGCAAGGCGAAACCCGCTTCCGCTTCTGGAAAGAAGCAAAAGCCCCCGCCTCCGGTCTATATCCAAGACAAGGCCAAATGGACCGAAGTGTCCAAGATGTGCGTGGATCGTAAGATCCAGTACACCAGCGCCACTTCGACCCAACAGGGCATCAAGGTGTCCGTTCCCTCGTCCGCGGACTACAGGGAGCTCACCGCTATGCTGCGTACTAGGAACTACTCGTTCCATACCTACGCCCTCCCTGAAGAAACACCGACTCGCGTAGT
The DNA here is from genome assembly GCA_951799385.1 of Hyppa rectilinea. Classification (NCBI taxonomy): domain Eukaryota; kingdom Metazoa; phylum Arthropoda; class Insecta; order Lepidoptera; family Noctuidae; genus Hyppa; species Hyppa rectilinea. The sequence continues at coordinate 10,873,738 of OX637311.1, forward strand.
CATCCGCCGAGTCCCGAAGGAGATCCCTTCGGACGACATCAAAGATGACCTCTCTGCCCAAGGCATCCCCGTTTCCGCGGTGCACCGCCTTCATAAGGCGCGTCGCGGGCACGCTTATGACATGGTCCTCGTGGTGTGTGACCCTGTAGAAGGGCACCACCCGATCTTTAAGATCAAGTCGGTCTGCTCACTATCGGGGATCTCTATTGAGAAACCCCGCCGCTCCAACATAATTGGCCAGTGCCATCGCTGCCAATTATATGGCCACGCGCAGTCCAACTGCTACGCCACCCCCAGGTGCGTCAAGTGTCTGGGTGACCATGGCACAGCGGACTGTCCCCGCCCCAAGGATCGGGCTTTATGCACCGAACCCCCGAGCTGCGTACTGTGTGGCCAATCTGGCCATCCAGCCAACTACCGTGGCTGCCCGAAAGCCCCCAAGGCTTCCTCCCCCAAACTGGCGAAGCGCGCTAGCGATCGCCAGAAGAGGGAAAGCCCCTCGGCTACAATCAAAGTGCCCTCAGCACAGTTGCCAGTGCGACTCAGCCCCCAACGACCCATGCCCTGGGCCAACTTACTCCGCAGCGACGCTCCAGTCACCGCGGCCCCCATCTCTCAGCCCCCTGCTACCAACCCCGCGCCCAAGGTTACCGTTAACCCTGGGCCAACCCCCTCCCCCGTGGCCCTTTTGGCAACTCCACCCGCCGCCCCCTCGAAGCCTGCCTCGGCAGCCCCGAAAAAGGTCCCTTCCCCTTCCCCAGCAGGTACCAAGCCCACCACGACGGAGATCCTCGTCCACACCCTCGCGGTTATGAACCAAGTGTTCGAAACCCCGGAGGCGATCGCGATGGCCGATCAGGTCTACGCCGCCAAGGGCGACCCTATCAAAATCCTCATGGCATACCACAGCTACCCCGGGGTACTGCGCGCCATCTCCAACCTCACCTTTTAAATATCAATTATGGATATTACAAAAGGTGCTAGATGTACAAAGCCCCGGTCCCTCAAGCTAGGTTTCTTTAACGCTAACGGCGTTAAAAGTCAACGCGATGAGATCGCCGCCTTCCTCCGCGACCATCAGCTTGACGTCCTATTAGTTCAGGAGACCTTTCTGAAGCCCCATATACGCAACCCGAACATCGCCAACTATCGCATAGTTCGCAATGATCGGTCACGCTGTCACAAGGGCGGAACCCTCATCTATTTCAGAAGGACTCTCCATTGCATCCCGCTAGATCCCCCCCCTCTCCTCTCTCACTTGGAGATCTCTCTCTGTCGGCTCGCCATGACCGGTCATCAACCGATCACCATCATCTCCGGATATTTCCCACCGACCAACGGTAGCGAGGATCATCCATCCATCGCCGCCGACCTCTCACTCCTCTTCGGCTTGAGTGACTCCGTCATCCTGGCGGGCGACCTCAATGCCAAACATCCCGCCTGGAACAGTAATCTCACTTCTACCAGAGGCAGATTACTGTTCAACTTAGGGGCCTCCCTTAACTTTGACGTCATCGCTCCGATGACTCCCACCCACTATCCCGGCGACCCTAACCAAACTCCCGATGTCCTCGACATAGCGCTCCTCAAGAATGTGAACCTTCGTTTGCAATCTTTAGAGGCGCTACAAGAGCTTAACTCTGACCACCGTCCCGTCGTCATGCACCTCACCCCCTACACGGGGGGTCCGCTTGACCCTGACCACCCGCCCCGCACCCAGTTGGTGACCGACTGGAGGAAAGTAAGCGAAAAGCTTAAATCCGACACTCTGTCACCTCAGCTGGAATCCATTCCTGACCTCATTGTCTCTGTCGATGACACTACCGGCGCGATCGCCTCGTTTACAGAACACGTGCAATCCGTTTTGACGGATTGCTCACGGGAAGTCCCGGTGGTGGAAGACCACCGCTGGAAACTACCCGCTGACGTACGTGAGCTGATAACCGAGAAGAACGCAGCCATCCGTGCCTACGACTCCTTCCCCTGCGATGCGAACAAAGCCCACATGCGCAATTTAGAGCGTGCTGTAAAGAAACGCATTGCGGAAGCTCGTTCGGACAACTGGGACAAGTTACTCGGTGAACTTGAGCCCAATCACCATGCCTTCTGGAACCTTCAGAGGAAGCTTCGCGCTCCCGAAGAATCTTCCACCCCTCCACTCATCCGTCCCGACAAGAGCATCGCTTTCGATAGCTCTGAAAAAGCCGAGCTCCTAGCCGACAGTCTCGAGTCCCAATGCTCCCCCAGTTCCCTTCCGGTCGACCCAAAGCACCTCGCCAAAGTCGACGCCGAGGTCGAACGTAGAGCCTCTCTCCCGCCCGTCGAAGATCCAGATGATCCTCTGCCCCCCGTCACCCCTGACGAGGTGCAAGACATCATCAAGGGTCTTCAGGCTCGTAAAGCCCCCGGCTCAGATGGAATTACCAATAGGGTATTCAAACTCTTCCCCGCCCAACTGATCATGCTCATGACCGCCATCTTCAATGGCGCCATGAGTAATAACATGTTCCCACAAGCCTGGAAAGAGGCCTCTGTTATAGGTATCCCCAAACCCGGCAAACCCAAATCAGACCCCACCAGCTATCGCCCCATCAGTCTGCTCAACGTGCTCGGCAAAATCTACGAGAGGCTTATTTATAAGCGTCTCAAGGACTATGCCGAGGCGAAGAGCCTGATTCCGGACCAGCAGTTCGGGTTCCGTACCCAACACTCGTGCGTCCAGCAAGCGCACCGCATAGTCGAGCACATCAGTGCCGGCTTCCAGCGTGGCGCTATGACTGGCGCCCTGTTTTTCGACATAGCGAAGGCTTTCGACAAAGTCTGGCACAATGGCTTAATATATAAGCTATACCAACTCGGCGTGCCCGACCGACTCGTGCTCATCTTACGGGACTTTTTGTCGAACCGCACCTTCCGCTACCGCATCGAGGGCGCTCTCTCCTCCCCCCACCCGATTCGCGCCGGAGTCCCCCAGGGCTCCGTTCTCTCCCCCCTAATCTTTACCCTGTTCACTAGCGACATCCCTAAGAGTAAAAAGGCCCAATTGGCGTTATTCGCCGATGACACGGCCATTTACTACACAGGGACCAGTCCGCCAGCTATAGCTCAGACTCTCCAGACCTCGGCCAACGTCCTCGGCGCTTGGTTCCGGAAATGGAGAATCGAGGTCAATCCCGATAAAAGCCAGGCTGTTCTCTTTAGGAGAATTCGTAGGGCCCTCCCCAACCCCCCTAATCCGATCACCATGTACGGCAAGCCGATCCCTTGGGCGAAGCATGCCAAGTACCTGGGTGTCACTCTCGACCAGCACCTCAGTTTCGCAGAGCACATAAAGCAGGTCCGTTCGCGGGCCGCTTTCGCTCTCGGTAGGCTCCAATTCATGCTTACAGAACGCAGCAAATTGTCACTCCGGTGCAAACTGCGTCTCTATAAGGCTGTAATCCGCCCCATTATGACATACGCTTGCGTCGTCTTCGCGCACGCCAAACCCAAGTATCTGCATCGAATGCAGACACTTCAAAACCGGTTCCTCCGTAGGGTCTCAGGAGCTCCCTTTTACGTCCGTAACATGGACCTTCATGTAGATTTTAAACTCCCCACAGTTCAGCAGTTCATGAAACGCCTCTCGAAGCGTTTCTTTGACACTGCCATAAAGCACCGCAATCCCCTGATTGCGGCCGCCTCCCGATACACCCCGTCCCGCATCAGTAAGGTTCGCCGTCCACGGCATACCCTCGTTGCCCCCGACGATGCCACCACTCTCCTCCAGGAGAGCAGCCCGGCCACTAGCACTGTTAGACTAGCATACAAACACAAATTTCCGTCGTTCCGTCCTCGCCGTCGAGGCCCGTCGCGACGACCCTGTCCGCTCTCATCCCCCCGACCCTTGCTCGAGCCAGCCCGCGTTGCCGCTGAGCCAGTAATTTTAAAAACCCCCGATCCAGCTGTCCCTTGCTGTCCCCCCCCCAGCGACGCCCTAAGCCGAGGTTCGAACCCCGCAGGGGGTGCCCTTAGCGTGTAGTCGCTTAGTTTTGTAAGTTAGGTTTAGTTTTTATTAAGCCCTGGCTGGAGGCTACAATTCTTTGTGGCAGCCACAGGCAAGCCCGGTTAAGCAGTAGACAACCCTTTGGTTGAACTGCGAGATGCCATTTCAAAAAAAAAAAAAAAAAAGGATCAGCACAGTTGCTCTTCGACTTTCAAGGCGTTAACATCTCAGGTATGATATTATTCTAATTATTGTTGATTTATTGTTTATGATGATGTATAATGTATGTTTACATTGGATTTGATTTGATTATTTCATTATGTAATGTAACGTAATGTTATTATGATGATTGTTGTATTTAAAATACAGGTCATAATAGCTTGTTATTTAATTATGGTTGTTATGTTGTAACGTAGCGTTATGTTATATACACTACTACGATAATTGATTGTTATATACTACAAGATAAATAAATGTTATTATGAATTGAATACTATTGTCTATATTTCCCTTACATACCTAATAAGTAACGAAGATTGAATATTTACATACACATCTACATATACACACATCAAAAGTGTCTAGGGATCAACATATATTTTTGCAATAACTTTTCTCTTGATTGATATTAATTTAAATTTTCTTTAAGGATTCATCAAATAAAGTGTTTTCGTTTGTCACAGTAACGATAAACCAAGTCACCTTTGCATTAATAAAGAAATTTGCCATTTTCCTAATAAAGGGATTTTTGACATTTGAACCACTAACATTAAAGTTCGAAAAAAAGACTGAAATAACAGTTTTCTTTAAAATTTTATTGGGTAACTTAAACAATTAATAATCCGTGTTTCTACCGCGAACACTAACAACACAAGAACATCGGTTTGGCATACTCAAAATGAGTTCATCCAAATCACGCTGTGGAATGGCCGCCCATGTTCGTTGCAACAACAAAAAAAGGTGTTATCAGTCGACTTTGGACACGTTACCGAAGCACTGGTACCGTGGCTGAGCGCCATGAAGGACGGTATCGCTGCACCACACGGAGACAAGACCGATACATTCAAATCTTAACTCGAAGAGCTCCAACAATAACCGCCATGATGTTAGCCGTGAGGCTTCATCACTCTTCAGGGAACTTAATTAGCGACCAAACAGTCAGAAACCGCTTGCATGAAGTGAACCTTCATTCCCGAAGACCGCTACGGGTACCACCTATAGCAATGCACAATCGTAGGATTCGATATCAATGGGCTCTTGAACACAGAAATTGGGCAGAAGAACAATGGCGTTTCGTGTGCTTTTCTGATGAGTCTCGTTTTGGTATGAGACCGGATACAAGACGTATACGACACTGGAGAACCCCTGGACGCCAACAGCGATTAAAATCCTGCCAGGAAGTCCATCCTTATAGTGGTGGAACCATCATGGTATGGGCGGGTATTTGGATCGGCGGAAGAACTGAGTTGATTTGGATCAGAGGCAACCTCAACGCTCAAATTTATGCTGAGACGATTGTATCTGACGTCATCGTTCCTCTACAAGTGCAAATCGGTCCCTTATTTCAGTTAATGCATGATAATGCACGACCGCACACCGCAAGAGTTGTAAGACAGACTCTCGCCGCAGCTAACATCAATGTCCTGCCCTGGCCTGTTCAGTCGCCAGACTTGAACCCGATTGAGCATGCATGGGATATGCTACAGAGAAGAGCTCTGCCGAATATGGAGGGTATCCAGTTGCAAGAAGACCTTTTTTTGTTGTTGCAACGAACATGGGCGGCCATTCCACAGCGTGATTTGGATGAACTCATTTTGAGTATGCCAAACCGATGTTCTTGTGTTGTTAGTCTTCGCGGTAGAAACACGGATTATTAATTGTTTAAGTTACCCAATAAAATTTTAAAGAAAACTGTTATTTCAGTCTTTTTTTCGAACTTTAATGTTAGTGGTTCAAATGTCAAAAATCCCTTTATTAGGAAAATGGCAAATTTCTTTATTAATGCAAAGGTGACTTGGTTTATCGTTACTGTGACAAACGAAAACACTTTATTTGATGAATCCTTAAAGAAAATTTAAATTAATATCAATCAAGAGAAAAGTTATTGCAAAAATATATGTTGATCCCTAGACACTTTTGATGTGTGTACATACAAAATATCTAACACGATCATGTCACGAGCTACTCTACTATATTGCTGAAACCGTAACTTTGTTTTGCAGCGCATGTGTATTTTTCATGTTCATCTATACATATAATAAAACAGTAAAAAAACTGTGTCTGTACATTGAATATATTAAAAAAATAATAATTGAGGGGGGTTTAGAAACAGTAATAGAGCACGAATCCAAAAAAAAAAATTGTCTGTTTGTCTGTATGTCTGTTTGTTTGTACACGCTAAGCTTCGGAACTACTGGACGGATTGGAATGATTTTTTTGTTGTTGTATAGGTATTAAGTCTCGGCAACATATAGGCTATAATTTATCTTGGAAACTTGAACACCTGATGCAGAACCGCAACAGACCAGCTAAACTATAAGAGATACAAAAATGATACCCTAGCAAAAATTGTTCCACGTGATTAGCATTTTCTGCTGAGAGAATAAATTTGAAGATCTGGAACACCTGATGTGGAACTCCAAGAGCCTAGCTACACCATAACACATATAGGAATAACGTCTTAGCACAAGTTGTTCAATCTGATGAGCACTCTCTGTTGACTTATAAAAATCGAAGATCTGGAACACCTGTTGTGGAACTCCAAGAGCCTAGCTACTCTATAACATATATAGGAATAACGTCTTAGCAAAAGTTGTTCGGTCTGATGGGCATTTCCTGTTGACTTATAAAAATCGAAGATCTGGAACACCTGTTGTGGAACTCCAAGAGCCTAGCTGCACCATAACACTTATAAGAATGACGTCTTAGCGAAAGTTGTTCAGCCTGATGAGCACTCTCTGTTGACGTATAAAAATTGAAGATCTGGAACACCTGTTGTGGAACTCCAAGAGCCTAGCTACACCATAACACATATAGGAATAACGTCTTAGCACAAGTATTTCAATCTGATGAGCACTCTCTGTTGACTTATAAAAATCGAAGATCTGGAACACCTGTTGTGGAACTCCAAGAGCCTAGCTACAACATAACACATATAGGAATGACGTCTTTGACGTCTTTGTTGTTCAATGTGATGGGCATTCCCTGTTGACTTATAAAAATCGAAGATCAGAAACATCTGATGTGGAAATCAAAGCTATCACTAATTTTACTGTGTAATTATAAAATAACATAAACTGGGAGTACCTGCACGCGGTGAAGGTGGTAACAGTTTAGGACTGATTTTCGATGACGATGGTATATCATTGAAAATTTGACTCTACTGGCCAAAACTCCTATTTATTTTTTTATTTTATCGTATGAATATGCCTTCGGGCTTATGTTGTTTGAGTGGTTAATTTCCTTTTCCATTTATCTTCGTGACACGGTAGCCTACCCGGTAACGCAGGGGAGCAGTCATTTTAATTTAGTTTTTTATTGATCAGGTATCTTCACAATAAAACTATGACCATGCCAAGAAAAAGAGGTCAAATCTTTCCCAATGTTCCAAGAGAGCTAAAAGAATGAGGATCATAAGATCCCAAGAATCTACCGAAGAGCGTCAGGAGAGACTTGATGCTGTTCGAGAACATTAGGCTGCAACTCGCTCCGTGGAAACCTCTTCGGGTCGCGAAGCATGCCTGCGTTCTCAGCGTATTCATTAGGTCTCTAGAGACCAGTGAAGAATATGATGCGCGACTGACCGCTGATCGTGAACGTCATGTATTGTCTCGCGAGTCAGAGACGTTCACGGAAAGAGACTTACCCTTGAGTTCCAAGCGTATCTACGCATCGACTTCTAGGTCTCTAGAAACAAGTGGGGCACGTGATGTGCGACTGACCGCTGATCGTGAACGTTATGTATTGTCTCGCGAGTCGGAGACGTTCACGGATAGAGACTTACCCTTGAGTTCCAACCGTATCTACGCATTGACTTCTAGGTCTCTAGAGACAAGTGGGGAATATAATAATGCGGTTACCAAAATGAAAACGATGACAAATGGACTGTATGTTTTGGTGGTTGTTGGAATGAAATAAAACTAAAGCTCAGTGTGATAAAAGATTTAAATGGGAAAAATGATAAAAAATAACATAAATGGCGACCCCGTTGTCGCTGGCATAAGCAACAGGGTCCGCGTACGAAGTCGCGGGCAGAAGCTAGTTTAGAATAAAAGCGGTAGTTTTACGTTCGTACCGATACGAACCAGACCATTTTGTGAACCGCAAAATTAACAACTATTCCTGCGCTCTAAAATGCAAAAACATTTTGCAAAAATAATATTTCCACGTACCCGTTCAGTCCGCATAACTTTTGCCTAATTTGGGGTGTTTCAGCAACACTAATCGTAGCGGGTCGGAGGTAGTCATTATGTCCGAGACAATAGAACAAGAGGGTTGGTCGCCATTCAGACGTAGCTAGCCGGTGTTGTCGCATGACAAATGGCCGTGTGTTTCTCTCCGGACATGACTGCTCAAACAATCGGCCCAACAACATTAGATGCGTTAGTACGTGTTGGTTATTGTCCTGCAGTACTCCGGCCTAACTCTATTTTCGTGGGCTGTACTTATGTATGCGTCGTTGGATGAACGCTCTTTTACTTATGTCCTGTACGGTTATTGTTATGTAAACGGTTTACCTTGGCCAAAAACTCAGCATTGCCATACAATGTGGCAATGTCGCCGGTCTCTTGGGTACATTACCAGTCGACAGCGATGCGGAGGAATTTTTCGACGCTAAATTTCACTTATACGTGTATCTCGCCAATATTATGTAGTTTCAAGTATGTGCACAGGGATTGCACTAGTTAATATGAAAAGCTGTCGAATGTTGTATGTTAAATATTTGAGAGCATCAAATAAAACTAGAGCTCTAGATAAATTATAATTTATTAGCTTCAGTCAGCGGCTTTACCCGTGTAATACTGACGACATGCTCGCAGGCACCAATGGTCCTCATGCCCGTTAAACATGAGCAGTATAATGTATATACATAGGTATATAAATCTCGTGACATCATACTGTACCTAGAAGGTATTTTTAGGTTTGGAAAAAGAACATTAAACGGCAATTAAGCGGGATTGTCCGAAAGGGTTACCGCTACCCCGTAACATAAAGGGCTGCGGAAGGAACATGGATGGGTTTTAGTCAGTAAGAGTCTGACACTCCCTTCCGCTCCACCTAGAGCGGGAGAAGTCATTGGATGATTTCCAACCCTCAAAAAAAAACGACAGAAAAATTTTGACTTATTCCGGTTTCTTCATCGCGATATAACTTTATTCGGATGGACAATTCAGTTTCGCTGTCAAACAATGAAAAAATGATGAGATGGCTATGGCCTTTCGATTAAAGTAGGTTTTAAAGTGCTACAAGAGTGGGGCGTTTTGAGCATTGCTTTTTAGTGAGCCTGCACAACGTTATAGTAACAGAAAATTTCGAGACAATTCTAGATAATATTTTAAAACATATAGGTAATACTAGGTTTGGCCCGCGGATTGGCTCGCTTTAATTTAGAATATGAAAATCCATTTGGTTTGTACTTTGTTCGTAATACAATATATACTATAATATGTCCATAATTCAATCATGATTCGAAAGACACGTGGCGCCATCTATTATCATAGGAACGCTATTGCTGTTTTCCTCTACCCACCTACTTTTTTTCTGAATGAAAGGTTCTTTTAAGTACACCTGGCAACGAACATATACCTATGCAAAGTTTAAGGATGATCGGTTCAGTTTAGGTGTGAAAAGGTAACAAACAAACTTATTTTCGAATTATTTATAATATTAGTTAGAGTAGTTAGGTTACCCACTGCAAAGTTAATGATTGTTTTTTGGTGCTGTGAAGTCTAGACTTAAGAGAATCTACGCTTCCATTTCAAAGACTTAAGTTGAAATGCGAAATTAGGTTTATGCTTTCCAACATAACATCGATGCACTGCATCATTAAAAAAAACTGTTAGTCATAGACCATTAAAATATTAGTAGGTACCCGCGAACCGAATAAATGTTATTGACATCACAACTTATTATATTTGCACATACCTTGCACGGCCTCATCAACTGCTAGTAATCCCTTAATTGCACAACGATAACACACACACACACACACAACGTGAAAACTAAGGTGAAGTGAGCGAGAAGTGAGCTGCCGTTCTATCTAATGCTAGGTATTAAGAGCTCACTTTAAACACTTGAGATTTGTACAGAGGCCAGCACATCAAGTTACCACAATCTGTCAAATTTCTTTGATAGTATTTCAACTTTATTGCAAAGACATAAGGTTCATTTTTAATTGAGAAAATTTGACAGTTAGGGATAGCTTGATGTGCTGGCGTCTGTACAAAATAGCACAACTGACACTGAACCAAACCGCACTGTGAAAATATGAATCGTCTCAGAAGCACAATGAAGTCCATTGATTGTTGGCTTGTCATCAAATATTTGTCCAGCATTCATGGGTATAACATGTTCTTGATGAAATTCATGACATTTTAAAAACGTCAAGTGCAGGCACAGGTAAGCCACGTCACCGATCTGTTTGAATTTCGAATATTACGCGGCGCGGCGCGTGCGGTTACGCGCGTAGCAACTGACGACACAAGTCACGATACGCTACCCGCACACTCGACAATATCACCGCGGCGGGCGTCAACTCGGACGTTTCCGACGTCCGTTTCCGACGTCCGTTCCGTCCGTTATTATTTTTATAACCCCAACATAACTCGTGCGTTCGCAACATTGTTACAGCATAATTATAATTTCGGAGGTTGTCGTGCCCGTAAAAATTAATGATTTCGATAAAACAATGATTTCACAAATCACTTCAGACGGATTGAAAGCGGATGCCAATGAATCCGTATAGTTTTACGTCTACCTGCATATTTATAATTCTACCAGAAAATAAGTAGGTACCTACCATAAAAAAGTAAATAACGGTTAATAACGATTTCAGCACGAACCAACACTGAGGTAGTATTTTCGGTATTTGAGTAATTTGTTGAATTCCAATTTGTTTCCAAACTTCGGCGGCGGCCCGCTACTCTCTGCTTCAAAACTTTTCGGACGGCATATTTTTTTTTAATTTTGGGAAGAAACTCCACAACTTTTCATATTTTTAAAGTTTGCGAGTTCGTAGGTTGAATATTAAATGTTTCGTTTCTTTCTTTTCACTAGATTTCATTTGTAATTTTTTGACAAGATTTCAATTTGTGAAGAATTTAACGTTGAGTTTTAATTTTATAAAATGCAATGAGATTATTCATGCTCAAGCATTTCCATCTTTTTAATGTATAAATGTCATTCAAAACATTAAATGTTTATGTCACTCGATTTATCCATATTCTAGCTGCTGGCCGCGATGCCACCCGCGACAATGTTGAAAGGGAATCAACCAGTTGGTTAGGGTGCTCTGGCCCGACGTGGACATTAAGTATAATAATAAATGAGTTGTCTTTTCATTACTTAATTCCTAATATAAACGAAATATTATAATAAAGCTGCAGCAAGTTCCAAAGTCGTACCATATAATGTAGCTTGTGTATTGTTGTGATCTTGTCTATTTAACCCCTTTATGGGTGGCGTTTCGTAAAATCCTTTCCAAGCCGATGTAGGAGACATCGGCTTATAATCTAACTCGATGCCAAATTTCATTTTCATAGAACCAATAGTTTTTGAGATTTCGTAATTAATCAGTGAGTGAATATATGAATGAGTGACCTTTTGATTTAATATAATAAAGATATATAAAATTGCAATTCAACAAATTGTTGCTCGTAATTAATGAGTATTTTCTACATTCAACAAGTAAGAGAGTCAGATAAAAAATACAGTAATAAAATGCCCGATCTATGGAGGAACAAAAAACAATCTCGATTATTCTTATTTTATTTAAAGAGCAGGTATGTACAGAGGCCAGCACATCAAGTTACCACAATCTGTCAGATTTCGTTGATAGTATTTCAACTTTATTGCAAAGACATAAGGTTCATTTTTAATTGAGAAAATTTGACAGTTAGGGATAGCTTGATGTGCTGGCGTCTGTACTTAGTTCGGAATCTGTCTAGTATCTCTACCCTTGTTTTAAGTAATTTCCATTTCATAATACGACGTGAAAGCTTTTACAATAACGCGAAGGATAAATTGCATTCTGCTTTTTACTACTGTGTCTCGACGAATAGTTTTAAGTATAGAGAGATTGCAATCCCAAGTTTTTCACATTAGCGTCTGCAAAATAAATGGCATTAAATTTTCGCGTAAACTTGTTTCTGTCGTTTGATATCTTGGTGAAGGAAACCCAAAACAAAAAAGCCTTTGTAAGCTAAAGATAATATGATAAGGCGTTAACCTTTTCACAGGCGGAGCATCTTCACGATAAAAAGAAAGTGTTATGTTTATTGATGAGTGAAAAACAAGATTGTGTATTTTTCATTAAATTTTTCTTTTCATGACCCAATTTTTTTTTTCATTTGTGTAATTCTGAATCAAGATTAGGTCTAATCGTGCTAAATCATCGGTCTGATTGAATCAGATTAAATAAGATCGATGACTTAGCACGATTAGACCTACGCGATTTGCTGTAGTTTCTAACTACTCAGGAGAGGCGAGAGAAGAGGGAATTACATAACATAATCAGCCTATAATGTTCCCACTGCTGGGACACCGGCCTCCTCTCTAAGAGAGGGAGCGGGCCATAATCCACTACGAGGGCCCAGTTTGGCCCGCCGTATGACAAAAAAAATCAAAGACATGTGTCTTTGATTTTTTTTTCCTCACGATGTTTTCCTTTACCTTTTTAAAGCAGTAGTGATGCAATTAAATACACAAAGTAAAGCGCCTGCTTGGGTTTGAACTCACGACTCACTCGTAAGTTGAGGCTGATACCTGTGAGCCACCACTGCCCTAGAGACAATTAATTTATAACAAACTTGAACAACGACTCTCACACTGCGCTTTGCTTAAAAAATATCGTTGTTTTATTTACTTCAGAAACAAAACAGAAGCCTATTTCATAAAAACACCGCAAAACCTTACATCGGCGTCGCCTGAATAGTTCACGAATATTATTCCGTGGCCACGTGTGTTATCACGGCGGTGACAAATGTTTACGTTGGTTTAAAGTGTACGGTATTTCAAAAAATCCTTTATAATCTCTGATTTACGCACCCGGCCGGCTGACTGCGGTTGGACAATAAAAAGCAATTTATTTTTTCCAGCAGCACTTTTTTCATTAGTAAACAAGAATGACGTGTAAAACAAGCGCTCACTGTGACGAGGGTTCCCGTAAATAACCGAAGGGAAGTAATTATCCGCCTGTGTGTTATGTAGATACGCTTTTTTTTATAAAAAAAATGTGTATGACTGTCGTATTGGCTTTGAGAAAACAGATAAAATTATATGAGAGTTAATTTTCTTTCTTTTTGATAAATCCTTTGATGCGCGGTCGTTTATTAAAAATGTGCTACCACAATGTGACGTCCAGCGAATTTTTATTGGACTATTTGTAGTAGGTACTCAGTTATAATAATTATATGCGAAAATATAAAAATGACAATCATAAACACTAGTAATGGTAAGTAACTGATGTTGATTTTATTTTATAAGATACGTATGTTGATTGAAGTTACATTTGAACACTTACAAAACTGACTAAATTCTAGGAACCATAAACTTTAATATTGAACTTCCAAAAATACATGTCAGTTTCGCCCACCAATCTTTGAAGCTTTATTGGGTACAACACACACGTGGACGAAAGGTTCCATTCGAAAACATCTGAATAAAAAAAAACTATTAAAATACCAGCCTTTTCTATTTTATCACAAAAAAGAGAAAGAATTTCTTGAACTGAAATTACGTGTGTTAGATATCGCCAAAAATGGTTTGATTCACTACTTTAGGAGTAATTATAACCCATCCCTCAACCCCATACAAATGCCGCATATATTCCATTTTTACACATTGGAGTAATATATCGCATTGTTCCTTATATAATAACAAAAATAACCAGGAAAGGAAGTATATAAGGGGAATTAAAGCCTTATTGTTCTAATAACCAGAAAGCGTGCAGAGTATGATTACGGATACGTTTATTATGCTGTGCAAAACGTTATTATGCTTTCACGTTATAAGTTCTTTTATGGTGTAGAGATGGAGTTGGATATGTGCCCGTCGGAAGCTTCATAAATGTTCAGCTAATATCACTTTATTTTCTTGTTTTTGTATAGGATGTGGCCAAAATTGGACTCCTTTGTAGAAGTTATTTAATTTGGACTGAAGTCAGATGGCAGAATTAGCAAGATGCAGCTTGCAATCCGTCACACAGGATAGTCATAGCATATTGTAGATGGTAAAAGTGAGGTTGGGAAATAGTTTGCAAAGGACGAAAATGCCAGCAATTTTCCCAGCCCCTAACCACTTTCTTAATGTAATAAATTCATAAGAAAATACTATAATATAATTATACTAAATATATGCAGCAATGATAGCCTAGTGGTACGACCGTCGGACTGCCAAGTCATAGGTCTCGAGTTCGAACCCAAGGTACGTACCTCTGTTTTTACGGGTTCATGTGCGTATTGTACAATTATCACTTGCATAAAAATCGGTGAAGGAAAACATCGTGAGGAAAATAGAGATCTTTCTCAACAAAAGGGTAGCATAAAAAAACTCTAACACCAGGTTAGTCACTAACCACACGAAAAGAAGAAGAAAATACTCTCTACGTTCTGTTAGAGGTATCAGTTTTCGCTCTTAGTCCTTCTGTTCGACCATTGTGCTTGAATACTCCGGTATACTACCGGTTCCGACGTCAAAACCCTCTCTCTCTCCCTTTTATCCAAGGCATATGAACTGCTATCGATATGAATAAAACAGCTTACTTTTCAGCGTCATACAAAGCCGAGGTGCAGGCCATCCACTTAAGACCAGCACGCGATATCGCATAATAGTGAGCCATACCTTATCGCAGCACGTGCGTGTTAAAGCATCACTATTGCAAGTAATGCACTCTATTATTGATTAGTACTGTAATTAAATGTCCCGGAACAGCCAACGCCACGTGAACTGACGATAATTGATCGCTAACTGCTGGCATGATTATTATTATTGTCTTGACTAGACTTGACTTGGGGTAAGTCACTTCTGACACACAATTTGGCTAAGTGACATACATAGAATAACTTATAATGGTTCACAATCATTGATGAATTATTCAAAGGCAAGACTTCATTTCCATTATACCGGGTCGGTGTTCTAGTCGTTTCTAGTTCACTCATGAATAAGGCTGAACCGCAAAAATTACTGTATCCAAATGCAACCACAAGTTCGAGTATATAAATTGCAACAAAACATTTGACTAGTTGGACGGGTCTGAAACAGCCGGTTTGGCATAATATGAACACTCGTATGCGGTTATCGGTTATTGGCTAAACATCCTGGCATGTTGACAACACGACTTAGGTAAAGCATTGGTAAAAAAAAACTACTTATGCTAGCAGTGCCGGGGAAAAAATATGGCACCTTTATATGCATTTCTGCGGGAAAGCGTCGCATTTGAGCACGCACTAACACCTGTAGAGTAACAATCTACAAAGGAGCCGGCACCGCTTCTGCACATAGTAATATTCTCGGGGTATTATGTGCGCAAACACAAAAAGAAAGCCCATTTCGTACCTTTGCTGGGCTGCAATATCGGCGTACATATGTTCCATCCCTCACTTCGGACACACGGGAGTTCCGTCCCATTACATCACGTGCGACACTCATTTATCATTCCAGAAATATCTAAGGGACGTCCCGGCGACGACGTGCGGGGGATATACGTGGCATCTTCATTAATAGCACGCCGCAGGTAGGGCGCGGGGCGGGCCGCACTGTGTACATACTCCGCTAATTGAAATCATGGTAATGTGTTTACCTGGATGTAGGCAGATGATGGAGTGATGTGACGTTACCACATCACCGTATGAAATACATTAAACTTATCAAAATTCCTATTTTCTTGATAGTCGACTACAAAACGGTTAAACAATTCAAATAAGTACGTACTAGGTATAAATCTTTCTTATGACAAAAAGTCTGGTAAGAATGATGAGTATAACGATTCTATGTTTTCGCAGATGACTTGTGTGTGTATCGCCCGTGGGCACAAAAATTTCAAAGATTAAAGAAAGAAGAACAACTTCAAAATAAAGATAAATCTGCTACTCAACCTTTCAAGTAATTTGTTATACTATTTTAGGACAAAATAAATCCATTGTGTATGAGTAGGTACTAAATGCGTTTGACAGACGGTCTGCATTTAATGAAACAGATACTGAGAAACGATTGTGAACCGGAACAGGCTTTATCGAGTAATTGTTACTTTGTTTTTTTTTCTATAAGTGCGTAGTTCTCGACAAAATAAATTAAAGTACTTTTTCATATTTCAAACACTACGCAACCAATAATTAACAAATAGAAAATGCTTAAAACTATATTACTAGCACGACTTTGTGCTGTCTTATGGTATGTATCCCACCAGAATAACACCTACTAGTGCCACATGCCTAGATAATATTTATACTGATGTTATACCGAGCCACAAAGAAATTATAAATTTACTAGATTCTGATCATTGCGGGCAAAAAATTACCATCCAGAACGTAAACAGCAAAGTGGCTAAGAAGTATATCACTGTTAACCCTAAAACTGCAAGTCGTTTGGAAGCTTTTAAAGTTAAACTCAATAGTAAATTACCGGTGGTGTCTAGTCATGCTGAGCGTACTCATCAATATGATGACTTTTTAATATGTACTGTAAAGAATTGAATTCCACCTTTATTCCCAAGACTATCTCGGTGAATAGTAGCGCATCTTTTAGTGACTGGGCTACCACTGGTATTCATAGAAGTAGAAAACGCCTTTATGAGTTATACAATGAAAGGACTTTTGTAAATACTGCTGAATTTAATTTATATGTTAGAAATTACTCAAAATTATTTAAAAAAGTTTGTTGCGTAGCCAAGTCGCGTTATCTTAGTGCGAAGATTAAAAACAGTAGTAATTTAATTAAAACGACTTGGGACATTATTAATAGTGAAACGGGAAAATCTAGTAACCGAAATTCTGACTACAGCTTGTCTATTAATGGCAACATAATTAAATCAGACTTACAAGTCGCCGCGGCTTTTGAACAGTTCTTTTCGGATATTCCCATTTCAACTACTAAAACCTTAAACTCATCACCTTCTGTTGCTGAGTCTTTACTTAAGGAACATGTTAATATTTGCGATACGGAATTTCATTTTGAGCATATTACCTGTAGAGACATAATTAAAACCTTTCACACTTTAAATGTAAAAAAGACTGCAGATCTGTGGGGTAATTCTGTAGAAGTGGCTAAGTCTGTACAATTGACATTGTAGCACCTAATTTAGCTCTTATTTTTAATAATTGTATCGACTGTGGGGAGTTTCCTGACCTAATGAAACATAGTAAAGTAATACCTTTGTTTAAATCAGGTAGTACATCAGACCCCACTAACTATAGACCTATTTCAGTACTACCTACCTTCAGTAAAATATTTGAGAAATTAATTCTAGAGCAATTACAAAGATTTTTTAACAAGCATAATTTATTACATACCAAACAGTTCGGGTTTACAAGGGGTCGTTCAACTACCGATGCCGGTGTTGAACTTTTAGGACATATTTACAATGCATGGGAAGATAAATGCGACGCCTTGTGTATTTTTTGTGATTTGTCTAAGGCCTTCGATTGCGTTCTTCATGAAACATTAATCAGGAAACTCCGCCATTACGGGATCCGAAGCACCGCTCTGAATCTTCTTACTTCGTACTTGAGTAATAGAATTCAGAGCGTTGACGTTAATGGAAAAAGATCTCCCGGATCTATAGTAACAATGGGAGTCCCACAGGGCTCGATTCTTGGCCCTTTTTTGTTTCTTATTTATATTAACGATTTGCCTTACCTCATAAAAAATAGTCATGATATAGTGTTATTTGCAGATGACACTTCCCTTTTGTTTAAACTTAAACGTCAGCAGCTGGTTACTGACGATGTAAATAGCGCGATCGCAACGGTAGTTCATTGGTTTAATGTTAATAACTTACTTCTTAATGAAAAAAAAACCAAATGTATTAAGTTTACGCTACCCCACGTTAGACAGGTGAAAACCAAAGTGTTGATAAAGGGCGAAGAATTGAATCCTGAAGATACCACAGTATTCTTGGGCTTAACTTTGGATGCTAAGCTTCAGTGGGGGCCACATATAGATAAATTGTCAAAAAAACTAAGCTCCGCAGCATACGCTGTTAGAATAATTCGTACTTTAACTGACACAGAGACAGCCCGCTTAGTGTACTTTAGCTATTTTCATAGTGTAATGTCGTACGGTATTCTATTGTGGGGAAATGCCGCCGATATTCAGACTATCTTTGTTTTGCAGAAAAGAGCTGTTCGAGCAATTTATAAATTAAGTCCGAGACACTCTCTGAGAGAAAAATTTAAAGAAATAAATGTAAACCTTCACAGTTTATTTTTGAAAATCTTTTGTATGCCCATAAAAATATAAAATTGTTTAAAAATATAGTGATATCCATGATAAGAATACTAGGAACAAACACAAATTTGTTGTACCCACTACAAGGCTCAAAAAAATAGGAGGCTCGTTCAGATGTCAATGTATACGCTTTTATAATAAACTTCCAAGCCACGTTCAAGATCTAGGCCTTAATAAATTCAAATCGTTCGTTAAACGCAAGTTGTGCCAGAATGCTTATTATACTGTCAAAGACTTTATTGAAGACAAAAGGGCTTGGGATTGAGCTGCTCCAATTGTTTACATATTGAATATTCTTTCTCTTCTTTTTTATATCCTAAACTAGTTGATTAGCATCTGAGATTACTCCTGGAGCTGCTGCAAGAAGATTCACAAAAACTTTTTGCATTATATAACTTCAACCTCTTAGCAATGTATAATTCCATAGCAAGTTTGTGAGTACTATGTACCTACTATAAAGCTACCATTTACTGAGTACGTCTTACATTGACCTGAATGTGCCCTGGCGGCTGAGAGCATGTCATGCTCCCTGTAGTGTCTCACTGATGGTGATGCGTATGTTGGATCATTTAGCTCCCATCAAAATGGTTGAGCTGAATGGTGCTGATCCATGTGTCATGTTCATGAACGAGCGCCGTCAGTATGGACTGGTAACCTCTTAGCTGCCACGGCTGTTTTAAAATTAAAATAATTTTGAATTGTTTTTTAAAACTTGTAATTATGGACGCTTTTATTAAGTTCTGCATCGTTCTCACGTGTAATTTCAACATGAATGATGTAACACAGTTTTTGTAAACATATTTTGATTTAAAAGAGTGTCCATGGAGTTTCTTGCCCGTTCTTCTCCATAGGTACCTACTGCTTTGGAATGGGCAACTAGCTTCATCTTTCTGACTGACCGACCCCTTGACAATTCAAAAGTGCCTGTAATTGGTTTATTTGAAATAAATGCTTTGAGTTTGAGTTTGAAACACCACGACCTGAAAAGTCATCTACACGCACCAAACAACTGCAAGCGTTAATCCAGTAACCCCACCCTCGTCCTATACCTCATCTTATAATACAAGTAAGCTTTATATAATTACATCAGCCTATGGACTAAATAACAAACAGTTATTTATTTATAATCATTGTTTTTTTTTAACATCAATACTTTGGTAAAAGGTACCAGGAAAGGAAACCGGAAACCAGGTAAGGAAGCCACTGATGCCATTAACATTGATGAGATAACCTAAGCAGGGAGACTATTCTTACCCGATTAAGGGTGCCTTTCCACCAGAGACGTGCTATGTAGCTATGTTGCGAGGATGTGAAAGCTAAGCTACGCAACTATGTGACCGTTTCCACTGATGCTAAGCTATGTAGCGGGCTAGTAAGATGCGCCGCCGCGAGGTAGCTGTGCGAGGAAGATGCGCCCGAGCTTTACGATATGTCAACAGTAGAGAAGGCACGAGAAACGGCGCTCTGCACATAACTACAATACTCGAGACTATCCATAGCACGCATCCACAGCATGTATCCAGATCATGCATCCATCCATTTAAAAAAAACATAGCAGAACCCGTTTTCACCAGTGCTATGCTATATGGACCGATAAATATGATTGGTGGATATCAAACGCATCCACAGCAACGTATCATAGCAAATCTCTAGTGTAAAGGTGTTACATTTGTTAGAGTGCGTAGTCTGGCTACGTTTTAGATTGGAGAAACCGAAGGTTTTGTCTATGTAATTTCGGATGAAGTTATCATGTCAAACAACCAGTTCTAGAAAATGTAAATAAACAATGCATTTTATTTTATTTCATTTTAAATGAAATAAAGGATAAAAAATAATAAAAATGTATTTCCTAAGCAAAAAGACTAGTATTTTTGTGTAGCCATACATCATTGAAGTTAGAACTATGCTTACACCGCAAACTAAGCAGAAACACGCCGTAATAAACACACAAAGACATAATAAACCTAACTCTTAGCAGAATTTATTTTTTGTTTCTCTTCCCACAGGACATAAAAAAAATATTTGTCTCCCAAGTCGGTAATTTGTCACGTAGGCTTATCAAAGCGTTGAATAAGCGTCATGGATGTGACAACAATAGACCTGCCTGCTGTTGCGTCAAACACCAGATCCTACACAAAGGTGAAAATTAGTAGACGTCGCTTACAGTACCCGCTTTATGATCTGTTTGAATCTATGCCCTAATGACATCCCAGCCTCGTATATTGGGATGTTTGGCTGTTGCTTTATTGACATTGGATAACGCTGCAGCTTTGTGTAATGCCTTTCTTTTAACATTCACCGTACTTCTGCTATAACATTAAAATTAAAAAGCTATTGTTTTTTCTAATGCCATTCAGTAATCACAATCAAGCACTCACAATAAATGAATCCAGTTACTGTTAACTCGCAAAACCATCAACAAGGGTCCAAGGTTTTGTTCTAACTTGTTCAATGAATCAAAACGCCCTCCATCAATCTTTGCAAGTCTAACTGAAATTAAACTTTGAACTTTAATCACGTAACAATATTCTGTGATCAAAAGTCTGCTAATGAAATGCAAACGCCCGTTTCTGCTTCGAGTATCAAAAACGTGACTTGCATTTCAGCCAACTAACATCTCGAAAGCCGATAACGTGACGACCGTTCCGAAAAAAGTATCCAATCCAGTCGTGCGAGGCAAGAATAATTGAATTAAAACAAAGAGGAACAAGCGAGCCGCATTTATTTAACACTTCGAAGTGAATCCAGTGGCGAATACAAGTGTAGCAAACGGTTCCCGACAAAAACGGGACACAACAAGAGCTTTAGTTAATGTGAATCATATTTCATTTCGCAGGAGGACGGGATTTCCGAGACCTCCCAACACCGAGACATTATATTTTCCATTGTAGGTCTACCTACACTGCATTAAAACGAATGATGTTAATGAAGATATTTTAAATGAAACGTTATTTACGCTCCATGTAATTTAGAGACGTCGTTCAAATGTTTCACGTAGGTTTTTTGCGTCATTCGTTCGGCTCGCATTGATCACGTTTCAGTACTCACGTTTTTCTATTGAGATCATGCCTCGATGAGCTAAGTTCAATAAATGAATATTCAATGGTCTCTCAACCAGCGATCCTTCGCCTAACAATGACGCCGTAGACAAATGATGGTTTTTCAATAGGTATGTAAAATCCGACGCCCACAGAAGTGCTCACGATTTTGCCTGTCTTTGTTCGAAGGGAATAATCTTGAGAAAAATTTAGATTATTTCACAAATGAAATTGCTTGTACAAGTTTAAATTACAGCAATTCTTTCAATTGAAAACATTTATAAAAGTAAGCGTACGCAACACGGGCAGCTGTATAATAGGCTCTCGGTGAGAAAAGTAATGTGAGTAAGTTTTTCGCACCTGCTCACTCTTGATGTCTTTTTTAGTGTTCCTTAGTGAAATGGCGAAGGCAACTCCAAGATATCAATCATTCGTCATACATGATATATTTTTACAGCTTTATTAATTTAATTATTTCTTGTCTATTTCTATATTCGGCCATGATAATCTTCTTTAGAAATAAAAATCAATTGCTGTTCGTGAGTCTCGCTAAAACTCGAGAACGGCTGGGCCGATTTTGGTTTTAAAATGTTTGTCGTAGTCCTGGGAAGGTTTAAAAGGGGAGAAAATTTAGGTGGGTAGGTAGGGTAGGTAGGTAGGGTAGGTAGGTATGGTAGGTAGGTAGGCTAGGTAGGTAGGTTAGGTAAGTAGGTAGGTAGGGTAGGTATCATAGTTAAGGCAAGACAACATCTGTAGGGTCAGCTAGTTCGCTGTAAATATTTTTTAACTCACGCAGCGCTCTTGCTGTCTGCCTTTTGAAATGCTTTATTATAAATATTTCCCTTCGGGAAAGAATCTACATAATTTAAACCGAGTTTAACCATGTATAATCCAGCTACTTAGTGATCTTCAAAATGAACTGTCAGTCACTGGCGTAAATGTAGCGTATTCAAAGGATAGCGGCTGAATGTTTGTAATGGGAATTTTGGGTGAAAACCAAAACATGATTTATTATAATAGAAAGTCTTCAAAGTGTGATGAAATAGGTTTTAAAACAAGATTGTATGTGTTTCGCTAACATAAAAATAATTATTTTACTCTTGATCAGTACCTTGATCGAAAACTGTAATAATACACTGTTACTCTCGGAAATACCTACTATACATTTAATTTAAAAAATCCTCTTTACTTTTCTCCAAAAACTAACTCACAAAGGAAGCATTTGAGTTAATTTGCCCACTTTACTCCAATTTTTATATATCAAACTTTTGCTTTAAAAGTCACCTGTATATTATGATGCCAATTACTTAATCTATGTTTACTAATATTATAAAGCTGAAGAGTTTGTTTGTTTGGACCACAGAACAGATAAAGAAGTTAGAATGGAAGTAGTTCCTGATTTGTATTAGAACGCGTGTCGCCGCATGTCTCCCACTCTTGTCTCTCAACTACAAGCAAGAGATAATACGTACGCGTATTACACACACAAATAAACCACACGCACTTAGATCGCGTGTTTACTATTGGTTGTCACACTAACGCAAATACTGCTCTGGACGTACACTCACACACGTGTAAAAGCAATTTATTTCTCATATATGTTACGGCTACCAAAAGGTCGATTAATCATATCGATAAAATTACTGTAGTTTAGTTAATTAAAGTTTTGCATTGTAGTAATTAGGAAGTAATTCGTACCGTATTTGCAAGTTGCAGATACGGTACGAATTACTTCCTAATTACATATAAATAAACTTAAATCAAAGTCAAATAAGGGGGAACATCCGATACTGCCGCGAAATTTTAATTTTCTTTAGTTTTATGCTAGTTGCAGCTCTGTTTTACGTCATAATAATGAAAGAAAGAAAAAGAGAATTTTGAATAACATAAAACGTAAAACAACGCTACAATATGCAAAAAAACTATAAAGAAATTTTAAATTTCACGTCCATATCGAATGCTAAGTCGAATTAACATAATATATAATCTAATTAATTTATTGTGAACTACTCCGTGAAAAAGTATTTATTAATTGTGGCATGTTAATTTATTAATAACTAGCACTTTGCCCGCGGCTTCGCTCCCGTGGTCTTTCCCGTGGGACCCGTTATTTTTCCCGGGATAAAAAGTAGCCTATGTTACCCCTAGAAAACTAAGCTTTCCAACGGTGAAAGAATTTTTAAAATCGGTCCAGTAGTTTTTGAGCCTATTCATTACAACCAAACAAACAAACAAAGTTTTCCTCTTTATAATATTAGTATAGATAGCTGTGCCCGCCGGTTTCACCCGCGTTACATAATCATTTTCTGCAAAATGTTGCAAACATAAATTGTGCTACATTTAGTACGTATCCATTAAATTCTACCAGTTGCTTCAAACCACAGTTTTCTTGTAGCTGGATCTTCTGTAAAATTAAAAAAAAAGTGTTTGCATCGTAAATTTGATTTTAGACGAAAAACCACCTAAGAAACTAAATTAATAAGCCACATTATACAATAATTGGTGTTAATATAAACAAATTTATTTTCATTGTTATATTACTGACAATAATCATTCGTATAATACACATCTTAATATCGACATTGTTTACAATTTGGAACAACACTATCAACGCGCATAGATTTCCCAGAATTGAAGCTTTGGATCGACGCACGCGACGTTCGCAGTGAACGCAATACATTGCGCGACCGCTCACGTCGTGCAAGATCGTACCAATGTAATGCAAGCAATGTATAATTTTGCATCTGAATGCGATTTTATCGTTTTTGTCTACAAACTACATAATACTTTTGTAATAATTACAAATATCACTCGTATTTTAAGGTTTTTGGAGTTACCGGTGAAATGAAATCCCTCCTCGGGCCACATTACACTCCTGACTTCTTATCCGACACGTTTTAATTGGGCAAGACGGCATAATTCTTTTTTTCCGCGGAGAATTTAACGCTTTCACAATAAGAGCGTGACTGTTGACCGGTGATTCTAATTTCGGTTGGGTTTGGAGCGCCCGCGCAAATGTGTGGCGCGCCTGTCCCGCCCACAAGGCCCTTCTAACCTCTTTAACTGTTCTGTGGTTTGGACGCGCTAATCTCTGGAACTACTGGTCCGAATTGAAAAATTCTTTTTGGGTTGGATAGTCCATTCATCGAGGAAGGCTACAGTAATATATAAACAGTCTATTATGTTCCCACTGCTGGGACACAAGCCTGTTCTCGGTGAGAGGGAGCTGTAATGCATCACGTGGGCAATTGCAGTTTGGTAGATGTCACATGTCTTCGATTTTTTGGTTCGGTTTCTCTACGATGATGAAATAATTGACACAAAGGCTTTTCTTAGTCCATATCGTGTCGGTAGTCCTTTTCCTCGGTGTTTTTATATTGATTGAGCCCAGTAGCATCAGACTGCCACTTATCGCGGCATCAGAGGCATTCTTTTGGTCATCCGAGGTGCAGGTGAATGGGCACTTAGGACACTCCGGCATTCTCTGAGCAAAAGCACCGCACTCACACTGGGTGTTAGGTAGTGGAATATACAGGGTTATTGGTAATATGACGGTAATTCGTTAAAGGGATGTAGGAGAGATCATTTGCAACCAAATAACCCCCAATGCCCCCTGTGCAAATGTCAAACATTTTCGAGTAATTTGAAATTTTATATACCGCAGATATCTTCAAAAAAATATAAATTTTCAAATAAAAAAATGACCCTGTGTAATCTCCACTTCGACAAATAGTGCCTACAGCGGCATAGTTAGAGTACATAATCGATTGAGATCTTTCCAAATACTTGTCTTAGTCCTTTACTTCTCTAATCCCATTACTAAATGGCTGGAACTAAAGAACATAAAACAGTACTAACATTACAATCGTAAAGGCGTGGTTCCACATGTTATGACTGCTCCTAGCTCTTGCTCTGCCATAACACACGTTAAATTATGGAAATAAAATTGTATTAAATGCGCTATTCTTATATCGCAATAAAAATGGTAGGTAAGGATTCATTTTTATTACTTTTTCTCTATTATTCCTTTGCTGTAGTGTAGAGCTACGCGTTTATGGGTGTTCTATATTTGAATATGTTCGTACGTCTGGTTTCTTGGAAATTAATATATCGCCTACACTCTAACATGCGTTGCTTATATATCAAAATTGAAATTTAATATCTTATTAATCAAAGTAGTAACGAAATCAATACCTACTTCACATTGAATATTTTTTTTTAAAATAGCATTTGCTACGTGGTGGCTCGGTCACACGGTCTGAAGCTAAAAATATAGTTTTTTATAATATTGGCTCGTTTGTATAAATGTATGCCTCGGATTGGCACAAAAACAGCTGAACGGATTTACATGAAATTTGGCACAATAAGGCGAGTGCCTTATTGTGGAGTCACAAAGGATAGTTTATAACCTGTATTATAACATAGGATACTTGTTATCCCCGCAGTACTTACCCGTTGGATATTTTCCGCCATCCATGCGGGCGAAGCCGCTGGCAGAAGCTAGTAATTTACTCATTTGTTTATTAATTTAAATTCCATTTCAAAGCGTGGTTAGGTCGGTTACTAACTACAAAGTTACAGATAAAATCTAGTAAACCGCTTACAGCTAGGAAACCATTCGTTCCGGTATGAAGATGGTTTTCGTTATTAAATAAATAATAAATGAATATTTTTCAGGAAAATAGCAGAGTTCCCAAAGTATTTATAGTTCGAATTGTTTCAGCTGTTACGTAACACGGTCGTACTACTACTGAATAATGATTTTTGGGGGGAATTAGCACTGGGATTATAGTGTATGTACCTACTTAACATCATTCGTCTAGGAATACAGGTGAGTGACCTCGCCGGCCAGTAATAGAGTTGTAAGGCAGCGAATAACCGGAATAATTCGCATTGTTCTCGCCGCATACATAGCTCGGTAATGTCGCTCCCTAGCGACCGGCGATTTTCCTTTTTCCGTAATAGTCCGTTATTTCGAAACTTCAACTTCACAATATGGACACACAAATCACTGCCACTACAAATCGTGTTCGGCAGAGGCGAAATCGTTTTGCGTGTGACGTTAATGGGATGGGAGCTATTCTTCACATCACGACTTTATTGGACGATATATCAGTAGTGAGTGTTCGACATCCAACTGGCGACAAAATACATTATGACCTTAATATTTACTCTACGTGTTATTTGAATAGTCTTCTGAGAACTCTAAATTAGTCTGGGTGGAGTTTCACTAAAGATTTTACACCAACACCAGGCTGCATACACAATAAATTAAGAATAAGAAATAGGTATCAATGTTAGCACTTATAATTAAATTGTATACAACCTTACATCTCCTAAACATTAATTCAGCGTCTCTGTTGTCCTTACATTTGAACTTTGCTCAACGGGTTTCAAAGTTGCTTGGAGTATTAGTAAAGTCATTTACCAAACTAACATCAGCTTACCTACGTTATTTATTAAATGCCATTCCATAACTATGATACTTCTATATCAAGAATTTGGTGAACATAAAATATGTTTAAATCAATGGGTTGGAAGTCAGAACGACTCAACATTACACATAACGTTTATTATCCTTGAAAGATTAGGCAGAGGTGTACCAATAGAGTACACCCAAATTTCACCAGGTATGTTTAAGTCCCATATAATAGGGGCGAGTCTATTGCCATGAACCGGGCACAAATCCAAGCTCCGACCTGCTACAGAAAAATTCTAGATGGAAAAACCTACTAACACTTTGCCCGACCCAGGAATGCAACCCAGGAACTCACGCTCAGCACTAGCGCTTGCGACCACTCGACCAACGAAGCAGTCATATTACCATAAACAACCCTAAAATGCTTTCTATCTATCTCTATAGTTGAGCGTGTTAAGATGTGCCATAGCAAACTCCCCAGCAATTCACTCAACACTCCCAATGTTCACGATCTGTTAAGAACAGAATGATAGCAATTTCCTTTGTTCTCTGCATAATCAAAGCTAAGGCTTGTCGTTACAACAAATAGCTATCATAAATTGTGATTACCAGTTTTAAGTGTAGTTGTGATTGTTTCTGCTACTTGAGAGCCAGCACAGCAGTCGTTAACCTGTTCAGTTCATTAACATATCAATGGGCTCCTGAATTTTATTTATTTATTCATACTACTGATACTAATTAAACACAAATCTTAAATACAATATATACAATCTAAAACTAAAAAATATGTATATTATGTACAAGTGTTAAAAAAGGGAAGAGCTCATAGGTCGTCAAAAATATCATCCCCATCGCCCTGTGTGCGATGGGGATGATATTAGACTAGGTTGTGGAGGTCAGATAGGCAGTCAATGCAAGATACTGGTATTCGGCTTCATCCGGTTAGACTGGAAGCCGATGGCAACGTATTTGGGTAATGACTAGGCAGATCCATTAATTTTTCCAAATCCTCTTATCCTGCATTCAAATACTTGGTATTTGTTACGATCAGCACCCATGACTCCACTTTCAGTAGAAATGTAGTCAACTGAATAAAAAGTAGCCTATGTGTGGATTTGAATTAAATTTGGTACGAATAGCCAGAACACATTCAGTACTAAATTTCATGCAGATTTCATTCAAATCCGTTCAACAGATACGGTCCAATTGAGTAACAAACATACATTCAAACTAGCATGGATGATAATATAAGTAGGTTTGTAATTGTATTTCCAGTGCAGTGACAGAAAATCTTTAGTTTATGCCACACCACATTTGAGATTGAATTCCCCAAAAGGCATTTCACATTTGCATATTAGACTCATGTCAACCACATGAGCTTAGCTTAGCAAAGGATTCCGCTCTTACGCAGGGATTAGCTATTGTTTTAGGTGTTCAAAGTTACTTAGGTTAACTGCAGAAATCAGTATAGAAACGAGTGCTTTCACGCAGCTAGGAAGCCTGGCGAAAAGAATAAAAACAAGGACTACTAAATACAAGACTAAAAAGGAACTAGTACCCCATCGGGCAGTTCGCCATATTGCATTTAAAATGACGTCGTTTTACTGCATTGTCATCCAAACTAAACGTGTATGCAAAATGTCAGCTCAATCGGTTGAGGATTACTGCTTTAAAATTCAGATTTGAACCAAACAAAAAAAAACACAAAAATAAATAATAACTTATAAAATGCCTAAATATGCTACGTGTCACGAATGGTTGCTAAGCTGTTTGCGCTCGTAGTACCTACACTTTATAAAACCTACTTATTTTCAAAGAACACCAGCCATGTTGGATGCTCATTACTAGTATTATTCCTTATTCCCAAAGAGTGCGAACTCACTCGTTGTTTCGGTAAGTTCATTTTCACGACTTTTCGCTCGCCAGCCAACGCCACCGAAGCGTTTGGCTATCGCCGCATAATAAATGATTCGATGCATTCTTGTTCCGCATTGGTAAACATCACCACAAATACCTTCACGAAATAAACCTGTTAATGGAATCCCGGTGCAGAAAATACAACTTTAATTTAACTAAAATTTAAATTACTTAATCCGTTTTAATGATTTGCCCGTAATGACATAAAATCACTTTGGAGTTGATAATTTATGTTTGTATAATTAACTATAATAAATAAATAAGTATTAAACTGCATATAAACCGCGCACTGCGTGTATTAACAAAGATTTTATAAATAGAGTTCCTGAGAATAATGGAGTTCCTAGAAAACCCAAAATGGTTGTTCCAAATAAACTTAATTGCAACAGTTATTTAACCCAACGACAACATAAAATTGTTTATTTTCACACGAATATGAAAGCAACGTAAAAGCATAATGAACAATTGTTTTTTTATTTAATTTGATCCTTTTCATTTTATGCAATACCAAATCTTTACCAAATCACAGAATATTAATCAATTCGTTTATTCGTAGTGAACAGAATAACTGTAATCCAAGGATGATTTATCGTTTGCCGCGATCGGCGGCGCCGGCGACCTCTCCCATCCGGCCTTGGTTCAAGCCATGATCCGGAGCGAAGGGCAGTGGGAGGCAGTCACCGATTTCTACGAAGCAGTCATGCTAGCGAAGCAGATGGCGGGGTAGTTCCGAACGCTCTGGGCGTCGGGAGCCGCGTCACGTCTCCCGGCCTCCACAGGACCTGCGGGTGGTGAATAATGGGTAGCTCACCGTCCGATCAGGACTAGGCCCGTGCCGTACGGCGCTTTCGTATTCCACGCGCGCCTCAAAGTATTGTCACCAGCAAGGAAGGGACCGAACCCTGCCGGGTCAGCGGGATTGTCCGAAAGGTTTACCGCTGCCCCGGAACATATAGGGCTAAGGAAGGAACATCGATGGGTTTTAGTCAGTAAGAGTCTGACACTCCCTTCCGCTCCACACAGAGCGGCAGGGGTTATATGATGATTTCCCATCCTGAAAGAAAAAAAAGGATGATTTATCGTAAAGCAATTACTTAGATGACTGTTCTAAAATTTATCTCGTGCCGGACGATATACTTACCAGAAGAAAACATGGAACCACATGAGTATTCCTAGCGCCTTGGCGTAAATTTCAAATATTTAAATATGTTCCTCGAATTAAGTCTTATTTATATTTTTCTGACGACCGCTAACAGAGCGGTTATCCCATCAAAAATAATAACGATATGATGACAATTAAATTCCAGCCTTTTTCATTTTACAAAATGAAATAAAACAAGAGTAGCACAAGCCCCGATATAATATTTAAACGAAAAAAAATGAGCAATCCACCGCACGTATCCGAATAGGTGGTTCGTGAAATTCAGGTAATTCTTAACTAGCCATGAACCGCGGAACGTTGTGCAAAAGTTATCCGGCTCGGTTTCACGGACGATTTAGCCGTGGTTTTATGATAAAATAATTCCTCAGTCCGATGCGGCACGGGATTACAAGTACTACTTACAAGGTACATTTTATTACCGGCTTATTTGAAGAGCATTCTATTTATTTTGTTCCAGGATTGTCAATTGTTTCTTTTGAGACACATTCATTGTGATCGAGATCCGAGGCAGTGGCTTTTGGTTCATGACAAATTCGTAATTGGGTATTTGAAAGGGTAGTCAATAGCGTTACTTTTTATGAATTATCAAAACTCGAAAGGAGATTGTTCTAGACCGCCCTATAACCAACAAACATTTAACGTGTACGTTAAATTTAATTGTATTTTAATATGTTTTTTTTTAAATAACATATTCAAGCGGACACTGTGTAATTCTTAATAGGTTTTTAAAAGTGACCGCATTGATTTTATTACCAACTAAACTCGCCATCTTTCATGGAATTGTCATTGTGAATGTCACAAATGATTTGACAGTGTCGCTCTCGCTCGTAATACATAAATATCGATATCGACGACGATGTCCATAATATCTAATGATAAATAATGGATGTTCGATATTTATCACTTCCAAAACATTGAAAATGTGCAACATAAAAGTTTTTCATGCATATTTTTTTCATGGAATAAGTTCCGTGAACATTTTAATGGAACTTATTTGTTGAATATGGCCTAGCACGATTATGATGAAACAAAACAAACTCACAAAATGTACTTACTAGTCGAATGAGGGATTTTCTGACAAGTGAGAAAATATTAGTTCAAAAGAGGCGTGGGTAAAAAATACGTCACTGTCTCTGGTTTTTGACATCAAATAAGCTTTCTTATTAACGGATCTTATTGTTGTTATCAGTAGCCAGTAAAACAAAGACGTATTTTTTACCCACACCATCTATTGAACTATGTTTTTTCACTTGTCAGAAAATCTCTCATTGAACGATTGAAATGTCATTTACGACGCAACTCTAGTGAATTGTTCTCATAACGATTCCACGACTTCAGTAGCCATAAAAAAAGTAAGTACTTAAAGTCTATTTTTAAATGTCACAAACTAAAACGTTTCACATTGTTCGTTGGGAACAAAATATTTTATTTTAGCATTATAAGGATTGTTCTAATGAAACCACTCGTAGATCAGTTTAACGGCAAAGAGATATTTATTGTCCTTTTACACAATGCCAATTTTATATAAACTACACACTAACACTACGACGACACTAGACTTGCAACGTATGACCGCCCGATATCGGTTCCGAGATGGAAGCCGACCGTGCAAGCCAGAGAGCGTTAGACTGCCCGAAACCGTTCCGAAGGAAGCGTGTCCGTGCGAGCCGAACTGCTGAATGGCAGGCGTGCGGGGCCTTATATACACTGAACGCGGCCGGCGGCGGGGCGTGCGCGATAGTGGGGCACGGTGAGAGGGAGCACGCACACAGCGGTGCGCGCATGATACGGCGTCGTGTGCTGGTAGTGCTACAGTCTCCCCCTCTGTCTCCGATGACGACCCGGTGAGGTAGACAGGGCTTAAGTAGGCTGTTGCTGCTTCTTTGGTGGTCTTCCGCGGGGTCGAGGCTTGGCAGTTGTTGCCAGGGCCTCCGGTGGAGTTTGCTTGGTCTTCCGCGGGCGACCTCGCCGGCGTAAGGGTAAGACCGGCTGGGGCAGGGCTGCTGATGCCAACCCTTGATACGGACGCAGGGCTGAGGAATGGTACAGCCCTGCAGTCTGGTTTGGAGTGGCAGGATCAGCAATCTGAAAAGAAGATGGTCCATGTATGTTTTCGATAATGTATGGGCCATCTCGGCGAGGTGCTAGTTTGGCGCTGAAACCTTGTGATGTTTTGCTTAAGGCGTGAACATCAACCATAACTTGATCGCCAGGCTGGTAGTTAGGACATGTCTGTCGTCTCTTGTCAGCGTATTCTTTTCGCTTCTCCTCTCTCATCTCCTGTATTTCATGGGCTCTTTTCAATATAGAGGCCATCATCAATAACTTCGGTGTTATCTCGGGAACAAAATTTTCATTTTGTACTGTGTCGCAGATCATGGTTTATGTCGTCGATCGTGCGAAGATCTCGGCCAAAGGTTAAGTAGGCAGGCGTGTACCCAGTGAATGAGCAAACAGCTGTATTCATGGCAAAACGTATGCTTGGCAGATGTTCTGCCCATCTGTTATGATTATCTCCCACTAGTATGGCCAACTGTGTTTTTAAATCTCTGTTGCGCCTTTCGACAGGGTTTGTTTCAGGATGATAGACAGGGGTAAAGCCGTGATCGATATCCAGACAGAATGTCAGTTGCTGCATCACATTACTGACGAATTGAGATCCGTTGTCACTAATGAACCGTCTTGGTGTGCCATACCGTAGAATGATCTCATCCAATAACACTCTAGCACATTCCTCTGCTGTTGCTTGCTTCAATGCGAATAACTCAACCCATCGACTAGCCAGGTCTTCTACAATGAAGATCCATGTCTCATCCTTAGCCGTCTTGGGTAAAGGCCCGAACAAATCGAAGGATACGACTTCAAATCTTTGATTAAGTGCCGTGGTTTGGAGCAGGCCAGCTGGTTTGAGATTGCTTGGTTTATACCGTTGACATTGGATACAGTTCCGGATATAACTTTCAATTTGGGTTCTCATCCCCTTCCAAAAGTATCGCTTAGCAATGCGTTCGATAGTTTTCTCCACTCCATAATGACCAGCGGAAGCTTCATCATGATACATACTGATAACTTTTAGTTGCTCATGCTTAGGAACAACTAGTTGAGCGTTTTCAGTATCATTTTCTGATTTGTACCTGTAAAGAAGTCCTTGATTCATGAGATATCCTTTTGTACTCCAATATCTTCCGTTTTCGTATTGATTTCCTTCTAGTTCGTTAATTATTTTCTTGATGTCGTTATCTTTTGTTCCTCTCTTATTTCTTTTGATTTCTTCCTTGGCATATCAATTATTATACTGCATACTCCACAGTCTTGTTCCATTGTAGGATCGCAATTAGGACGTGACAAAGTGTCGGCGACAACATTTGTTCTTCCTTTAATGTATTTGATCGTCAGGTTATAGGGTTGCAGCTGCAGGGCCCATCGTGCTAGTCGTCCTGTCGGGGACTTTAATGACATAAGCCACTTCAGGGCTTGATGATCGGTTAGTACAGTAACATCCGTACCCTCGATGTAACCACGAAATTTATTTACCGCCCAGATTACAGCTAGTGCTTCTCGTTCTGTGGTTGAATAATTTCTTTCGGCCGGAGTGAGGAGGCGACTAGCATATTCAACTGGGTGCTCATTTTCCCCCTCCCCCTGTACCAAAACAGCACCGATTGCATAGTTACTTGCGTCTGATTTAATCGTAAAAGGTTTGGTGTGATCTGCTTGGATCAACACAGGCGTCTTGACTAATAGTTTGCGCAGCTCGTCAAACGCCGTTTTCTGATCATCTTCCCAGGACCAAACAGAATTCTTCTTCGTCAACCGGGAAAGGGGTTCGGTGATCTTTGCAAAATTAGGGATAAATCGCCTATACCACGAACACATTTGCGGAAATGATATCAAATGCTTTAAGTTTACTGGTGCAGCCATATCAACTATTGAAGCAATCTTGTCTGGATCCACCTGAAGACCATCAGGCGTTATGTAATGACCTA
The DNA here is from genome assembly GCA_951799385.1 of Hyppa rectilinea. NCBI lineage: Eukaryota > Metazoa > Arthropoda > Insecta > Lepidoptera > Noctuidae > Hyppa > Hyppa rectilinea. Next base: position 10,907,906 of record OX637311.1, read on the forward strand.
GATATTTGACCTTAGAACAGAAAAAAACACATTTTTCCTTGTTTGCTGTGAGATTGTACTCATTTAGGCGATTGAAGACGTCTTGCAGGTCTCTGAAATGATCATCCAGGCTGGCTGACATGACTATTAGGTCATCTAAATAAATGAGGAGCTTAATGTGACTGAGGGTTATGCGAAATCTATCCATAAGACGCTGAAAAGTCGCAGGTGCATTTCGTAGACCAAATGGCATTCTCAAAAATTTGTACATACCGAAGGGTGTGATGAAGGCTGTCTTTATTTGGTCTTCATCCTTTACTTGAATTTGCCAGTAACCGGCGCGCAGGTCTATGGTGCTCATGTAACGCGATGGCTTAGCACTGTGCAGGAGATCGTCGATACGTGGCAGTGGATACACATCTGCAGTCGTGATCGCATTCAGCTGGCGGTAATCAACACACACTCGTGTACTGCCGTCTTTTTTCGGAACAAGTACGACTGGCGCTGACCAAGGTGAGGAGCATGGTACAATAACTCCTTGCTCACACATCTTCTGTATTTCTACCTTCAGGGTTTGCATCTTAACTGGTGACAGCCTATATGGTGGAACAGAAATAGGCTTGTGTGGTCCCGTATCAATTATGTGTTCAGTCTCCGTTGTTGGCTTGCCGTTGGATACGAATACCGCTTCATTTCTCTCAAGAAAATGTTGTAAGCGCTTGGTCTCCTCTTCCGTCAGCAGGCACTCGGGGCTGCACACAGAAATAGAGGAGATCTCGGTTCCAGAGAATAAATTCGCAGAGTCTGGTGACAACTCGACATCCGCGTTCTCGATGTTTCTACGTGCGTCTTCGTACAGGGCATCAATAACTGGGGAGTACCCATCGAATAGGACTGTTCGGGGTCTCTTTGGTGGAGTCGAGAAACCTATGGGTATCAGTGGTCCATATGGTCGCTCCAAGGATTGCTCCGTTGCCCCAGGCATAACAATGCCATTTCTCTGTGGGGAGTGTGGGGGTGTCACCATAACGTGGACAGGCGGCTCCTGATGCTGTTGTGGACTGACTTTAGTCATATCAACAGGCGATATTGTAGCACTGGGTGTGTCCATCATTGGCGACTCCAATGCTGGTAAGCACACACTGGATAAAATACCTGCAATATCCCTTGACTCTTCTGGAGTCTCTGGATCCAGTTCATACATCTTATTTGGTTCATCAACGAAGTAACAGGCTCGTTGGGGTAGGTCTAGGGCTAACATTGCGTCTTCTATGAATCCTACGCCAAGTAGTGTCCTATTTTCCCGAGCGTCAGGAAGGTTACGAAGGACGTAGTTACACTTCGGCCATAAAGACGGACAACTGTCTTAACTGTAAGGACGTCCTGCTTCTTAGGTACTCCATCGGCTAGTGTTACGTACATAACCTCCCTCTCAAAACTTACGCCCTTTTGTTCCAGACGTTTGTACAGTTGGTAGGAGGCAACGCTCGATTTGGCACATGTATCGACGTACGCTATGCCAGCCATTCCTTCGATGATGATAGGTACTGTGGGACGTGGTCGTACATCAACAGTCATATTTGCCGAACAGAAGCAAAAGTCAACTGCCGTTAGAGACTGTTTGTTCTTGCACTTTGGGCAGCGACTGCGTATTACACCTGGCTCACCACAACCATAACAGGGAAACTTTGGTTTGTCCTCATTTTGGGTGCTTGAGGTGGACTCCGCCTTAACAACAACATTTTGCTTGTCTGTCTCTTCTCTTGCCTTCTTTCTACATATCTCGGCTGTGTGTCCGGGAAGACGGCAATAGCCACAGCGTACCTTATTTTGCTTTTTATTATTTTTATGTTGTGTTATTGTTTCTTTATCGTGTGTATTCTCTGATTCCTCTTTTCGATTATTTTTCTCTATTAATGTTCTCTCAATATCCCTTGCCTTGTTCAGTAGCTCGTCAAAAGTTTTTATAGACTCCCTACAAATCTTCTCTCTTACGCTGAATTTAATCTGGCCAAAAATGAGGCTGATCTCTTGCTGCTCCGTATGTGGTTCTGACATCTCAGCAAGAAGCGCCCGTTTCTTGGCAATGAAAATCTCTGTCGGGGTCTGGTTATCCTGTTTAACACCAACTATTTCCTGATAGATTACGTAGTCTAATTTCTTTGGGGCGAAGGTATGGCGCAAGCGTTCCTTAAAAAGTTCCCATGTCTTCACATTGCTTTTAACCCCTTGCCACCAAATCGCTGCATCACCGATCAGAACTAATGGTAGGCCTTCAAGAGCGTTCGTATCGGATATCTTCTCTACTTCCTTAAACACTGTCACTGCTGCTAAGAAAGCTTCCACTTCTGCCTTTGAACCTCCAAATTTCGCTGGGCATTGCGCAAAAGTACTCCTCCCTCGTGTTCCGGTGGTGATTGCAAGGATAAGCTCCTTAAACTGGCTGTCTGACATATTGATAGCCATTTCTTCTGGAGAACTGCTTCCGAATCGAACTGGTCGACGAGTGGGCCGTGGCCTTAAATATTTTCTATCTTCGGCCTCCACGTTGTGCGCCACTTATAAGGATTGTTCTAATGAAACCACTCGTAGATCAGTTTAACGGCAAAGAGATATTTATTGTCCTTTTACACAATGCCAATTTTATATAAACTACACACTAACACTACGACGACACTAGACTTGCAACGTATGACCGCCCGATATCGGTTCCGAGATGGAAGCCGACCGTGCAAGCCAGAGAGCGTTAGACTGCCCGAAACCGTTCCGAAGGAAGCGTGTCCGTGCGAGCCGAACTGCTGAATGGCTTTTTTTTTTTTTTGGAAATGGCATCTCGCAGTTCAACCAAAGGGTTGTCTACTGCTTAACCGGGCTTGCCTGTGGCTGCCACAAAAGAATTGTAGCCTCCAGCCAGGGCTTAATAAAAACTAAACCTAACTTACAAAACTAAGCGACTACACGCTAAGGGCACCCCCTGCGGGGTTCGGACCTCGGCTTAGGGCGTCGCTGGGGGGGGGACAGCAAGGGACAGCTGGATCGGGGGTTTTTAAAACTACTGGCTCAGCGGCAACGCGGGCTGGCTCGAGCAAGGGTCGGGGGGATGAGAGCGGACAGGGTCGTCGCGACGGGCCTCGACGGCGAGGACACTGCTGAATGGCAGGCGTGCGGGGCCTTATATATGTCGTAGGATAATTTGATACTTCGAATCTTCGCGGAAATCCTAGGGGTTTTGCGAAAACGCGGATAATTAGACATAGGCGAAAAATTATCAAATCTTACTGGACAAAGTCAGGATTTTTGCGAAAATACTCGTTACTATAGTAAGATTTGATGTGCTCAACACTGATTGGCTACAATTTTGCTGGCTGACTTCTAATTGGTTCCTAGTTTGCCGATGATTAAGACGTCAACCAATCAGAGACGATCTCTTATTGAACGCGCTGACCGACCAATCAGCGTTCTTATTTCATAACAGCCAGCGTTTCGTTTCGCAATATTGCTATAATAACGAGTATTCTCGCAAAAATCCTGACTTTGTCCAGTAAGATTTGATAATTTTTCGCCTATGTCTAATTATCCGCGTTTTCGCAAAACCCCTAGGATTTCCGCGAAGATTCGAAGTATCAAATTATCCTACGACATATACACTGAACGCGGCCGGCGGCGGGGCGTGCGCGATAGTGGGGCACGGTGCGAGGGAGCACGCACACAGCGGTGCGCGCATGATACGGCGTCGTGTGCTGGTAGTGCTACAGCATTAATTTAATTGAAGTAGAATCATAGCAATAACGTGTTTATGTTTAAAACGGAACAAAGTAATTCACATTTGACATATTGATCTGTCATTTTGATCTACTAAATTAAAACCACAGATTGAATAGGTGGTCATTGATAATCGATATACAATGACTGATCTTCGAGAGAACATCTCTACGTCACTACGTCAGTCGGTTCGTCTCACCGAGTCTCACGCGTTGCCTGTGGTTGTGTTGTATTTGGCGATTTTGATTTTGTTTCTGTTTGTAATACAACTGTATTTACAGTAATATTTTACTGTATTTCAAGTTTAATGCTTTGTAGAAACCAGAAATAGCGATTTTAAAAGGAATTACTTAAGTTTTCTCTTATTAAAATAACCTCAAAATCTGTTCCTTTTTTCTAAATAAATCTGTTCTCTAAAGTGTCCGTCAAAAAGCTTTGTTCTTATGGGCTACTAAGGGCAATTTACAAATAGAAAATGATTTTTTCTATGCTGTTGGCTCCAGGGCGAACAATGTATGGGCGTAGAACAATCTCCTTTGTAAGTGATCTGTATGAAATATTACAATGTGACGTCACAGATTTTTAGAATAAAATGGAATACTTATTAGCATTAAATGCAATTTTACAATTATATATTCGCATAATATTTAATTTCTGTACGGTGATGGAAGTTTTTAAGACGAGCGGTCTTTTATCTATGTAATTTCTTATTTTAGTTTTGACCGTTTCAAATAGTCAATAAGGGTACGAGAATTAATCGGACAAACCTGAAATAATTGTTGAATTTGTTATAGAAGGCGAGGTAATAATAATTACTCAAACTGAAAGGATTTAAAATTACAGGCACTTTTGAATTGTCAAGGGGTCGGTCAGTTAGAAAGATGAAGCTAGTAAAAATAAACAAACCCAAAGCTTCACTGAATAAAAGCACATGTATTCTGACCTCATCGTTTTTAAAAGACTATTCGAGTTATACCAACGCGTCTCCGTTTCACATTTATAGCGCTTGGCATTTGTTTTTTGAATCGCTTTGGAATCCAATTGAAAGCTCGGGTGTGTGTGGCTGGTAAAAGCGTCCATCACACACCTACACGTCACCAGATAATTGCTTCTATTTCTACACAGCATCACGTCTGCAATCCCCGGAGGGTTAAGGAGAGATGTACCTATAGGTCCCGCGAAATTCCTAATGGAAAAAAACCCAATATCACTTTGCCCGACCTGGGAATCGAACCCTCGACGCTCAACGAACAGTCAAATCTACTTATTAACATTAACATTTTCTACCTTTAATATTATAAAGCTTTTATAGATCTCAGTATCAAAGTATAAATTGAACGTAAATGTGTCGTTACTGCACCAAGTTGGTAAACGAGATATATGTTAGAGAGTTCAGTAAAGTGCAAAGTTCGCTATCATATCGCCCACGAGAAATAGATACAGTATAATAGTATCGCCAGTTGCTGGCTAAGGAAGGAACATGGATGGGTTTTAGTCAGTAAGAGACTGACAGTCCCTTCTGCTCCACTCAGAGCGGGAAGTGTCATCTGATGATTTCCCACCGTCAAAAAAAAAGGTTGTTGTAGAAACGAAGGGTAGATGTGGTACCTACCTAATAAATGTGTAGATATAAGAAAATTCATATAGTAACAGCCATTCCGTACAAATTCAGTGACCCGATTACCAAAATTAGGTTCCTATTAAGTAAAAAAATCACGAACTACCAATATAATTCATTGTACACACAAAAGCAAGCGGAGCGGTCATGAGGAGAATGGGGCATCCCTAACAGTGGCCCTCGGAAATAACCGCAAAGGTTATCAAATTGGCAGTAGTGGACGCATTGAATGCCTAGGGCCAGGCGCACATGAACGATTCCGCCGATCCTCCCCGCCGACCGTAATGGGCTATGCATGAGTAACCGCAAAATCGCATAGCCCCACTAATATGAGCAAATCTGAGCGTACCACATATAATTTATGTAAATGTATTAGATGACGAAATATAATTCGGATCTACATACCTACGTGTGAGCAAATGCAAGAAGGCGTATTGGTATTTAATATGCATAGAATATAATGTTTTCTTTCAATGATGCTAAGATAGCATTTAAGAAATTAAGACAAAAACTTTGAAGATAAACCAACACTAACACAATATTGAACAGTAAAAATAATGTTTTAAATAATATTCAAAGAATATAATGTTTTAATCTTTATGCTGAAATAATCTAAAGAAATTGTGAACTCTTCATAGACTAAAAATTTTGTTAAACGAACATTTTATGTTGAAGTATAAAAATCACGTTTTAAAACTAATAAAACTAAAAAGTACATCACTATTACGCCGAATTTTATAGCACTATCAAGTTTCATGATAACGAATTGCGGTTTTCATTTCTAGTATTCAAAATTTCAAAGACTTAATATAATACGTATTAAAATCAGTTTGTGCTCGTGAACAAAGTTGGCGCACGCACGAAATCGGAAAATTATGAATAACTCTGCATCTTCCAAAAAAGTTGACGACAAACTGCATTTCGCGTTCTCGTTTTTATCCAAGCAAAGAGCAAGCGACAAAATGAATAAAAGCAGAACAGTTTTTCTTCGCAAAATGTGACAAAGAGGTGGTGCGGGATTTCTCAACGTGGAGTTATTGTCTGTGACGCAAAGTCGTCCTGACAAATAGTGCTGCGTTTTGCAACATTTTTAACTAAGAGTTAATGCCTCCGCCAAGAGTTTCTTTTAGCTTAAGGGACGGAGGATAGTCATAGTGCAATAAACTTTTATTATCAATTCTCTAGTGCTAGACGCGTTATATTTTTCTTGTTTTATTTTTCTAAGCAGAATGATATCTTAGAAGGATTTCCGTAAAGAGATTCTACAAAATGACTATCTTCATAACAGCACGTTTGCATGACCTCATAATTATTTGCCTTGATCTACGCAAGGGAGCTCATACGTTATCGGCAAAGCATTCGACTGATATTCAAAGGAACGTATCGGTTTATCTCTATAACGAGTAGATCGTCTACGATAACAGCTGCGTCTGTTTACTAGGCATCACTATTCATTGGTCTGGACTACTTCAGACTTCGAGACCTCAAGTTTGATAACCGCGTCGGGTAAAATGTGGAACTTAGTTCGAGTTTTTCGGTGGCAGAACTCTCAGTTATGGCCCAGGATTGGAAATGTGCCCGAATGATGATAGGCTACGCCCACATATGCGAAGTCTCGCAAATGTACCTAAATTTACTTTCAGATTTTACCCGGAGGGAATGAAAAACGTGACAGAAATAGTTTTTAGTTCTCAACAAGAAAACAAATTGATATTTCTTCAACTGGACTTCCTCCTACAAATACAAAATATCGAATACTTGTCAAGAACATTAAGCGACCGTATCAAAGAACGCTCTTAAAATCGTTTATTTATTTCCGTCAATCAATGAACTCACTTTCGTTATTCATTCAATACATTTGGAGGAGAAAGAAAAGTAATCTGAGGGATTGGGCTCGAACACGCGAAAAAGATATTGGAAACCATCCGCGAAATACGAACAGCCCGTTATTATTCTGTCAGATATTATCCTTCACGTATTTACAAAAAAACTTTTGTTGTCTAACAAAAAGGTTTGACTAAAATTAATCGGGTTTTTGAACATTAAACTCGTTTATGAATTACCCTTGCCTTAATTAGAAACTATTGAGACTTGTTTTGAAATCTTTGTGTAAATACTAGCTTCCAGTTATAAACTATCTCTGTGCCAAATTTCGTATTTATCATATTAGTAAGGATATATTGTTAGGGTTCCGCAGTCCCTTATAGCTTCACCATGTCCGTCCATCCGTCCGCAGCTTAGCTTTGAGTCTTAGTAAGCTATAATTTGGTATGGATATACCTCCTGTACATGTAAAATGGGGATGTTCTTTTTTTTTTGATGGATCTTCAAAAATATTGAGGATTTGTGAAAACAATTTTTCGATTAAGTGATCCGTTTCTGAAATATTAGGCTTTAAAGTGCTAATTTTTGTTAGAATCAAGTATCCTCTCCCCCCACCTATCCACCTACCCATATATTATAGGAAGAAAAAATTCACGATAGTGAAAAGGAAAACTATCAATAGTTAAGTAGGCTTTTCAAGGTTCGAATAATAGTCGACCAACTTATATTTGCAGTTGGAATGTGCGGGAGAACACAAAGTTAAGTTTGTTTTTGGTAAAATTCATCCCAAGTACGGAATTCTGACTGAACACGCACATGACCAGTTTTTGTTACTATAAGAGCTCCGCATCGTCTATCGTATAGGATAATTTATTTTTAGAACTTTTACTACTTTTTTGTGCCTTTTTTGAATCTAGCTGTGGGCTGTCAGCTGTCCGAGCTGCCTCTCGTTCGTTTTTCTATTATTTCAAATATGAAATAGAGTCTAAATTTTATTATGCCAGTAACTTACAACGTCTGTGGAGGTTTGCAACCACTTCATTTATGGCATTTACGGTACATGTCTTTCTCGTTCTGGTCACATAAGTACAAACCCCTGTTATTCCACTTCAAATATTACATACTAGGTAATTCAAAGCTACTCCAAATCATTGGCAGCCTTATACCATTCAATCAAGTGGATCGGAACGTGAATTCTACACCCTATACCGAGCGTGGCCATATATATATGTATCTGCCCTAAGATTGCTCGTTGTGGTAAAGTGGTCGAAGTTCATTGGGTCGTGAGTAATACACTCATGCGAATATAATGTCACATAGTATGTGAATATTATGAAAGCGTCTTCATGTGTCTATTACCTTCTTGAATGTTCCCTGTAAGCCAGCAATGTTGGAACATTGTGTTTATTGATACCTAGCGAGCGGCCGCCACACAGGGCGTCTCACGAATTTGCCACATGGAAAGTACTGTAGAGCCTTAGAGTAAAACCTTATGTTATACATGGCTGGTAAATATCTGACGGCATTCGAACCTTTCAAATGAATAAAAAGCTAGATAGGTTTTTACGTAGATTCTAGACTTTACGTCTGTCAGCGCGCCTAGACAGATGTATTCGTTATAACAAAGTCAAAATATATTGATTCGTTGAATTTATTACGGGTTTCTCTTCGTAATACTAGAAGCCCCTCACACATAACACGCTCTACCACTGAGCCCCCTTAGTAGAGGATCTTCCATCCCCTACATTTTGGTGGAGTACGCCAGAGTCTCCACTAGAAGACGCGGTACGGTCCCGCTCGTTTGTTTGTTCTTATATTGGTGTGTGCAGAACCTTGTAATATCTGCACGAACAAGTAAATGATAGAAAAATACGAAATATAAAGGAAAACTATTTCTACGAGTTGCATCCTGTTGGTGGTGCACAAAATAATAAAAACGACGCTCTAGGCGTATATATGAAGCAAAGCGATTAAAGCAGGCGAATGAAACAACGCCTGGATATTCAAAGCTAAGTGGTTTTTATAGTTTCGTAATAATGGTTACCATGGAGACCATGATTATTTATTCCGCCTACAACGGCGTATGCTTTGAGGATTTTTTAGCCGAATTTAATGAATTAGCGATACATAAGCAGTGGCCAAAGAGCAATTGGGCTCTGATTATGGGCGCATTTATGCAGGGTCCAGCCCGCATTTATTATTCCACGATATTATATAATGATCAAGAGATCAGTTTCGAGGCAATGTGTGACGCACTGAGGAAGGAGTTCCCGTGCAGAGTGCACAAGGGAGTGTGTGTTCCTGTTGTGCAGGACACTGTAACAAATGTTGTTGTGGAGGATGTTGTCCCACCTAGCGCAACGCAAGAGCTGTCTGAGGAGTGCGGACAGGATAATTTTGTAAATATGTGTGTTGATGCTGTTGTAATTTCTAGCGCAACAGAAGAGAAGGTGCTAGTTACGGAGCCAAGCTGCCTTGTGAGCAGTGATGATGATGATGTTGTGAGCAGCGTTGATGACGACGTTGATGATGTTGTTGGCGCTGACGCGCAAAGCTGCCTAGACAGCTGTGATGTTGATGAGGAGACGGAAGTGTTCGAGTCAGAACACGAGGAAGAACTGGACGAATCGGGTCGGTCCAGTCCTGTTATTAATGATCATGATTCTGTTTCAGAGTATAATGATGAATATTACCATGATCACGATGTAAAACTAAATAAAAATAACATCGCTGTTGATCGTATTGATGAAGATGGTCTCGTATCCATTTCATTGGATGTAAGTGTCCAAGAGTTGGTTGTGGTTGACGCGGAGTCACATACATTGAGAAGCGAAATGGTGCAGATGAAGGAAAATGAACCATTTATTGAATCTTCAACGTTAGAGTTTTCGAAGATAGAGGTGGAGGAGAGTGAGCATTTTGTTAGTTCTTCAGCGATGGTGGTTACAAACACTTATCGTAACTTGTTCATACATCGGCGCATAGTTAAAGCTAGAGTTAAACATGTTTGTAATATTAAAAAGAAAAACCAACAAACAAATAAAATTTCCATGAACGGCTCTCTGACATATAAAAATAATGTCAATTTCAGATTTAGACGTTTTCAGAATATGACTTTGTATGTCAGAAAAATTAAAAGGAAAAAGTTTGTCTCCAAAATTATGACCAAAAGAGGTCATAGGAAATCTCATAAACTTTTTATAAATAAATTTTCATTTTTGCATAACGGGTTTACAGAATCGAATAGAAAGAGGTTTCGAAACATTTTTAGTAGATGGAAATTTTCACTTTTTAGAATTATATAATTACGACAGTAGTATATTATTGGGCATTCTGAGCCACTTTTACCAGTAGCGAAGGCTAGGTCGCCTTCGCTACCGGACAGTGCCTCAGAATGCCCAATAATACACAATCAACTTGACTGACACAGTGATTCAGGACGCTTAATAATGAAGAATCGACTAACCTGTTCAGTTTACCATGGTATTCTACCACTGAGCATTGTTAATAGTTTAAAACTCAAACAAGCACGAGAACAGACTATTTAGTGTTTGCTGACGTAATATTATTTATAAATGTGAATGTAACAAATTAATTGAGTCATTATTAGTCTATTTGTTTCATGTGTAACTATGAAGTTTGTGAAACAACCACAATCATTACATGTGAATACAGTTTGCGTTGAGCCTCAAAATACTGGTTCTCGTCATGGAGAGCTACTACCTAACTCTGTACGTTGCATTATTTGCGGGCCTTCCAATTGTGGAAAAACTAATTTGTTAATAGGTCTTCTCATACATGAGAATGGATTAAGATTTCAAAATGTTTATGTTTATTCGAAAACTCTACATCAACCTAAATACATTTTCTTAGAACAAGTTTTACAACGAGTTTCTGGTGTCTCATTCCAGAAATATCATGGTAATGAGGAAGTACTGAGTATCCAGGAGGCAAAACCTAATTCTGTGATCATATTTGATGATGTTGCTTGCGAAAACCAAAACAATATGCGTGATTACTTTGCGATGGGAAGACACAAATGTATTGATTGTTTTTACCTTAACCAAACGTATAGTAAAATTCCTAAACAGTTAGTTAGGGACAATGCTAACTTAATCATACTTTTTAAACAAGATGAAATTAATTTGAAACATATTTATGAAGAACATGTCAACACTGATATGACATGGCTCGAATTTCGTGAAATGTGTTCAAAAATATGGAATGAACCTTACAATTATGTAGTCATTAATAAGGATTGTTCCAAAAATAATGGATGTTACAGAAATAAATTTGACACATTTGTAGTCTTTGATTAAGATAATTAATATTTAAGTATCTTACCTTTGCAATATTATTATTCATTAAACAACGCTTAATCTATCAAGATCTAAAAATGGAAAAATCATTAAAAAGACAAATTGTTGATGCTGCAGAAGCTGTAAAGAAAAAAATACGAAAGATGAAAGACATTGAGATTGATAATAAACAGACACTGGAGTCAGTGTTCAAGCCTGTAACAGAACCTCTCAACCTAATTGTAAATGCAAGCCAGCAACCGCCTCGTTTACATACTACGGGAAATGAAGAAGCAGATATTTCATTTATTGATTCGGCTTCTCAGAAAGGAAACCTGAGTAACGTCGACAACGACTATGAATCTGACAAGGAAAGTGATTGTTCGTTTCAATCATTAGTTGAAAATAAACAGGGTGATACATCCTCTTGGTCAATATCACCGGAAGCACTCGCCGGGGTCCCATATGGTGTTAGAGTGAAGGACGGGAACTTGATGCTAGGTTCAGCTCACATAACAATCAGCGATGAATATATTATCGTGTCTGGACACAAATATCAAAATACACCTGGTTTGAAACAGTTGTTGCTAAAGAAAGATGTAGATTTAAGTTTGGTAACCGACAGTGATATGCAACACTATAAGTCGATGCTACTCGATACAAATGCTCATCGACGAGACTATGATTCCAGTAAACCAATAAAAAGTAATAAGGGACAGAAATATTTACAAGTTATTAAGCCACTTTTTAAACTACAAAGTACCATTCAAGACCCTCTGCCGAAGGGAAAAGGAATGTTATTGACAAAAACGTGGAAAAAGAATACAGATTTTGTATATTGGAATGATCCAAATGAACTAGTGAATAGGTTAAAATTACTGATAGCTTCTCGAGATGCTGGTAACACTGGAGTAAACAATGAAATTATATCTATCATTGAAGAATTGCGTGAAAATAAAATTATAAATAAATAAATGATTTTAAAAAATGTATTCATTTTATTGTTAACCTTCCATTAATATACATCTAAATATGAACGTAGACAAATTTGGACATCACGTTCATAAAAGATTACGATTAACAGAGTTACTAGACTTTAATGAGAACGCTCTGTGCAAGTCAGAAACGGGAGACTACGATTTAAAATCAACTAGACTGAAAGGAATCAGATCTCCCGTAGAAGGAGACGAAGTTGTGAACAAGGATTATGTAGATCAAATGAATGCTCACACGGTACAAGAATTTAATAGATTGATTTCTTCATTGCGTTCTCAAATTATATTGGATGGGCAAAATGCCGTTAAGTCTTATTTAAAAACAAAGTCATCGGACGTTTTGATTCATTTCGAAGACAAGTTTTATACCAAAGCAGAGGTAGACAAGTTAATTAAAAATCTTCCTAATGGCAAAACAGCAAATAGTCAATGAAATACATAAAGCCGCGCGAAGAAGTTTCCTGAGGCGTTCAGTTATTTTAAAAGGGATCGATGACTTGTGGCAAGCCGATCTGATGGACATGCAAAACTTAAAAAAGTATAATAAAAGTTACAATTATGTGCTAGTGGTTATTGATTGCTTCTCAAAGTATGCTTGGGCAGAACCATTGAAATCAAAAAATAAAGAAGATGTTACTCATGCATTTGAAAGGATATTGATTGATAGTAATCGCAGACCTGTTAATTTACAAACGGATATGGGGACCGAGTTTTATAACAACACGTTTCAGAATCTTATGAAGACGAGCAATATTAACCATTACTCAACGTTTTCAACCAAAAAAGCTTCGATTGTTGAAAGACTAATAAGAACTATTAAAAATAAGTTATATAAATCTTTTAGCTACAATGGAAACTACAAGTGGTTAGGACAACCGTTAGAAGTAATATTGAAGACATATAACAATACAAAGCATCAGACTATTAAATATAAACCGATTGAAGTAAATAAATATAATGAACACGTTATAAAAGAAAATATTAACAGAACATTTAAGAAAATATCCTCTCTCCATACAAAGAAACCTAAGTTTAAAGTAGGCGATTATGTACGCATCAGTAAATATAAACACAATTTTGAGAAAGGTTATACACCTAATTGGTCAACCGAGTTATTTACCATAAAAAAAATTAATGATACCTACCCATTAACGTATTACATAGAAGACCAGCGAAATCAACCCATAATAGGAACCTTTTATGAGCAAGAACTACAAAAATCTCACTGTCCCGGTGTTTATTTGATTGAAAAGGTTTTAAAAAGAAAAGGATCAAAACTATTTGTAAAATGGCTTGGTTTAAACAAAGAAGAAAACAGTTGGATTGATAAATCTGCTATAATGGGTTAAATAATTTTTATATTACCTATATAAACATTAATTATTGTAATCTTTGCTTCATTAAGCTTTGGACAATGCAAGGTGGTGAACTAGTTAACACTATAATTGATAATCTGCCATTCGAAGTTCATTTACCAGGATACAATTATTGTGGACCAGGAACTAAACTAAGCAAACGGTTAGCACGAGGTGATATAGGTATAAATAAGCTAGACGAAGCTTGCAAGCAACACGATATAGCATATGCAAATCATAAAGACTTAGACAATCGTCACAAGGCTGATTTGGAATTACTAAACATGGCGAAAGAAAGGCTTAAATCGAAAGATGCTGGTAAAGGTGAAAAACTTAGCTCATGGATAGTAAGTAAAGTAATGAAAGCCAAAATGAAGTCTGGATCTGGTGCTAAAACATTTAAAAGTTTTGTATCAAAAATAAAATCAAAAATAAAGAAACTGAATCCCAAGGACAGTAAAACATTAATTAAAGCTGCTTATTCAGCGGCAAGGAAAATAATTCCTTGCATGCAGAAGATTCGAGTACCGCGAGTGATACCATTACCAAAAACAGGAGGTGTACTACCTTTGATTCCGATTTTTGCTGGTTTATCGGCTTTAGGAACATTAGCAGGTGGTGCGGCTGGTATTGCGAAAACAGTTAATGATTACAAAGCTGGTCAACAAAATTTGCGAGAAACAGAACGACATAATCGTGCTATAGAGTCACTGAATTTAGGCAAGGGTTTATATATTAAAGCACATAAAAATGGTAAAGGATTGTATATAAAATCTCCAAAAAACTGAATTTTAAGCTACCTAATCGTGCTCTAACAAATATAGACATCCAAAAGTATGCACACCAAATCCCATACTTTCGAGGAGTTTACATGAGAGATAGGTTGCCCAAGACACCGAAACGGATTGAATGTGGTATCATTAATTTAGATGATTCTAAGAATGAAGGAACACATTGGGTAGCTTACGTTAAAATATACAACTACTGTGAATATTTTGATAGCTTCGGGGATTTGAAACCTCCAATGGAACTGATTAAATATTTTAAGAATTGTAACATTAATTATAACTATACAAGATATCAGATGTTCAACACTGTAATTTGTGGTCACTTATGTTTAGAATATCTATGGACTTTTTGGAATAAATTGTATAAATTTTATGCATTTGTTTCATTTTAATCATTTGCAAGATGTCCCTCACTTTGTCGATTACTGGAAACTCATCCACTTTATCTACGTACTATCCTACCACATTGCAGTTATATGGAAAGTATGAGTGTGCCTTATTACATTTCTCAACATTTAATTCTATTCCCAACATTGACAAAACGAATAACAAGTTCTACTACGGTTCCAACGAAGTTATTGAAATACCGGAAGGTACATATGAATTGCAAGATATAAGTGATTATTTAAAATCTGAAATTAAGGATGCATCAATTAAACTACAGTGCAATAATAATACATTAAAAACTGCTATTAACTGCACAAAAAGCATTAATTTTAGTAAAGAAGGCACCTTTAGAAGTTTGTTAGGGTTTAGTGAGCAGAACTTAAAAGCAAATATATGGCATGTGTCACAGTTTCCAGTCAACATTTTACCTACGACAGTGATCAGGATAGAATGTGATATTGTAAGCGGTTCATATATAAACGGAGAACCCAGTCACATTATCCATGAATTTGCACTCAACGTGCCACCAGGGTACAGGATTATAGAAATCCCGAAAAACGCTATATACTTTCCAATTAACCAAAACAACATAAGCTGTATACATATAAGACTTTTAGATATAAACAATCGCTTAATCAATTTACGTGGGGAGGAAGTGCAGCTATATCTACATCTTAGAAGAAAAAATGATTGACTATAATAAATATGTACATCAAATCAAACGCATTAGTTCTGCTCAAGCATCCAAACAAATAAGAGCTCGCACAAAAAAGAAAATAAAATTAACTAAAGACAATAAGGCATTTCTTAAAGCGATTGGATTGTTAAAATGAATATCTTAGATGTTTTGGCCGCTCCAACTTACGACAACACTGTGGAAGGAATTGAATTTCATTCATACAAGCCCTATGTAACAAGTTTCAATAGAAACGATGAAATCCGAATACCTATCAATCAACAGGACCTGTATATACTACCGTCAGCCAGTACCCTGTATTTAGAAGGAACTTTTATAATTAGCAAAAGGGATTCTAAGGATAAAGTTACTAGTGTGCATTTTACAAATAATGCTCTCCTCTATTTATTCCAAGATATAAGATACGAACTAAATGGTGTAGAGATTGACAAAATAAAAAATGCGGGCATAACGACCACCATAAAATCTTTAATATCAATGAATGAAAGTGAATCAAAGGCTTCCAATGCCTGGGGCTGGAATATTGATGGTGTAAAAAATATTAATGGAGGTAGTTTTTCAGCTTCTATACCACTCTGTAACATTCTTGGATTCGCAGAAGATTTTAAAAAAGTTGTGATAAATAGTAGACACGAACTGATATTACTAAGAAGTAACACTAACCTGAATGCTGTAAAACTTAACACCGGTGAGATTATAGACGATGTTCAAATTAATAAAATCATATGGCGCGTACCGCATGTAAAAGTATCAGATAAAGAGAAAATAAGTTTGTTAAAAGTGCTAGAAAAAGACCGTCCACTTCAAATGATATACAGAAATTGGGATCTTTACGAATATCCAGCTTTACCTAAAACTACAAAGCATACTTGGTCAATCAAAACTTCATCGCAAATAGAGAAACCTAGATACATCATTGTTGGTCTACAGACAAATAGAAAAAACAGTGCAAGTTCTGACATGTCTCAGTTTGATCATTGCTATATTCGTAATGTAAAAGTGTACCTCAATTCAAATTACTTTCCATATGAAAACCTAAATGTTAGTTTCACAAATAACAGAATTGCTTTATTATACGAGCAATATGTACGATTTCAACAGTCATATTACGGACGTCGTCCTGAACCCTTATTAAACGAGAAACAATTTAAAGACTTGGCGCCTCTATTTGTTATCGATTGTTCTAGACAAGTGGATAATATTAAGTCAGGTCCTGTTGTGGATGTAAGAGTAGAAATTGAGAGTGAATCCGACATACCTGACCAAACTTCTGCATACTGTCTTATATTGAATGATTGTATAATAGAGTATAAGCCGTTAAGTAATATTGTGAGAAAAATATCATGAATTCGAATACTATAATATTAGATATTCAAGGATTTAAAGATCTGTACAACAATTTTATAGTAAAAGAACTAGCGTTCGCTACACGTGATTATACACAACTGTTCTTAATAAAACCACCTTATTTATTCAAATATTTAACAACTGATGAAAAAAGGCAGGTAAAGTGGTTGGAAAAGAACAGAGGCATTCGTTGGAACGAAGGATATATTGACTATAGAGAATTTCACCGTATAATCGTACCCTATTTAGAGAACAAAAATATATTAGTCAAAGGTTTGGAGAAGGTGAAGTGGATAAAAAACATTTGTGAAAATTGTAAAGTGTCCGATCTTGGTGAAGACCAGTGTCCCAGCATGTTTGAATTGCATAAGAAATACTGTGACAAAAAAACTAATTTTAATTGTAATGTACATTTAAATCATTGCGCTCTAAAAAATGTTTTATGTGTAAAAAAGCACTTGGGATATGAAGTGTAAAGTGTATTGTTTTTGATTTTGAAAATAAAAACAAGTTTCTTTAATAAAATGCATTTTTATTTGTTACACATCGTAAATACGTAATAGAAAGTAAATGAATTAATATAACATAATATTGAACAAAAACTAAACTTAGCATAAAATAATAACTTTAAATAACAATATAATAACAGGAGTATCTTTAAAAAGCTAACTAAAAATCATTGTCTATTAAAGATTTCGATATTTTCTTAACTAACGATTCCGTTTCGTCCATAACACTGTCTATAGCGTCCTTAACAATGTACTGCGCACTTATCACAACGTTCTCACTTTCACTATCACTGTCACTTGTTTGAGAATTGTTGCAGAGATCAATTACAGTAATTTTAATTAACTTAGTGCCTCGTCGTTGTAGTCGGCTCATAACAAAAGATTTCGTGGGTTTATGTTTTTTCAAAGGTTCTCTGCGACGTTGCTTCTTCGTCTGTGTCTTTTTCGTCTGTTTGCATTGCTCAGGTTCACAGGGATACATCTCAGAGAATCCTTCGTAAGGATCCTGAGCATACTGGCTAAACACAATCTCAGAATCAGATACCTGGAACAAGATATACATAATGCATTTTAAAAATTGATGTACACATACATAAAATCACTAGTAGATTAGATTAAAACAGGTACTGTACTCACCGTTGACATGATTATGATAATATCCTGTAATATTCCAAAAACGACTAGTCAATTTTAGTAATATTTTGTAAATAATAAAAAATAAACTGACGATTAACTGTATATATTATGTTAAAATTGTTAACTTAGCATTAAGTCAAGCTTACATTAGGTAGTTGTTTGAAAATCACTCTTTAGGCAATAGTCTTATAGATCAATATAATAAAAGGCTTTAGTATGAATTGTAAACTGCTAGCTTGCATAATATTTCATACACTTCATATAGTGCAATGAACTGTGACCTTGTACGCAAAACGTGTACATATCTGTATAAACAATATCTACCATATCGGAGTATTATAATATGACTTGCTGTTCCCTGCGGTTTCACCCACATATCGATAGACAAACAAACAGAGTTACCTTCATATTTACAATATTAATACTAGTAAGGATTATGTTTTCAGCCATTGTTATGTGTTGTAAAGACTATTTTTAAGTATTATGAATAAAATGCTAACCGAACAACGGTAAGACTATATTTGTTAAGTTCAATAAAACAAAGTTGATACTTAAAAAAAACAGTTTATTATACTTATGCATAAACATTGAACATACTATTTACTTACAATCTAATTCGCATTCATTTTATTTTTATATAAAACTTAATCACTAACTGAATACAAAAATTATATTTATAGTAATTGCAAAATTGCTTTCACAATGATCATTAAAATACATTACATATTTTACTTTGTATATTAATATTATTATCTTAAATTTAAACAAATTAAACAACTATTTGCACTTACATCATAGAAATATTTGTGCTGTGAAAAAATCGAACCTGCAACACTTAGCACAGAAGCCGATCGCTCAGTTATTGCGCTCAACTGTACTGTGTTCTGATTACATTATATTAAACTTATTTATCAAAGTTCATTATTATTCTTTAAAATAAATGAGTGACCCCAGGCTCGCGTTGATATTTTATCTGATGATATCGATCGTTTATCGTCATTATTCATAAAAATCACACTTATTATTATTCTGGTAATGACATCAATTATAAAACATTCAAAATAAAGTGCATTATTTCTAAATAAAATAATATTTTAACATAATTACTATTACCTTACAATAATTCTGATAGCAATTTTGCAACTACTATAAATATAATAGTTATTCAGTTAGCGGACAAGTTTTATTCAAAATGAAATAGAATAGTTAAAACATAGTTTTAACAAATTGAAGACACATTTTACGTGCAAGTAATGCAATACCTAATGTGTGCATTGTCAAAAACAAAAGTAACATGTTAATATTCGTTGCATCCGGTCGCAGTTTACCTAAATGTATTTTGCAAGAATGCAATTTCGTACAGGGTTGTGATCTAAATGTAAAAAATCATGTAGATATTATTTTTAAACGCTACATAGAAATTTTGTAAAGGGTAAATTGATATAGCTAATTAATAAGAAGCATAAAATACGAAATAAATAATTCCAAGGTTTACTTACCTTAAAAATAATTATAGTTTGTTCTTGATTTATTTACTTATATGTGCCAGTGGTCTATAAATTTATTTACTAAATTGTTTAAGTAGGTATCATTCTTAATATTTTTTTCGATAAACAATTACACTATATAAAAGACCCTTTTAATCATAGATCACAAATATTTTTATCTTCGTATTTTTAATTACACAGTTTTAAGTTGTATCGTTTTAAATATATCCTGTCGGTCAACCCTAATAAAAAACGTTAATTAGAATAATTTTAATAGTTGCTTGGTATATGATAATAAAAGTATCATATTTACAAAAAAATATTTCTGATTACTACACTACGTATTTAAAACTGCTATTTAGCAATAGTCATCTTTATTTTAACGCAGCGAATTAGGTTAGGGATGACACTTCCACACATTTACTGCAAAAATGGATTCAATTCTTACATATTATGTAGTACTAGCTTTCCCCACCCGTTTTCACCCGCGTCCTAAGGGAACTACTTTGCGTACCCGCACAATTTATAGCCTATGTGTTATTCTAATGTATAGGTAAGTTATATTACTGCAAAGTTTCATCCAAATCCGTTCAGTTGTTTTTGCGTGAAAGAGTAACAAATATACATGCATAATAGCATGCATTCTCACAAACTTTCGCATTTGTAATATTTTAAGTAGGAAGGAAAAGATGTATGACACTGATATTGACAACCCTGAGTGCTTTCGCAGCGTTAGCAAATAGCGATTAATATAATTGTTAGTTTTCATTTTTACATGTACTTATAATCCGTACAAATAAGAAAGGTCTCATTTTTTGTTGTTTTTATTAAATATACACTAACATTCAATTTATCATTTTTACATGACTAATCTGCCTTAAAAGCTTGCGTTTTTGGAGTTCAATTAATCGAATTCGAGCCTGATCCCTCGATACTACAGTGCAAGCAGTCGCAGTTCAGTGTTTAAAACAATTATCATATTGTTTTAATTATACTTCAGGCCGCCACCATTTAAAATGTAAGTCTTTATATTTTTTATTATTTCCTTTGTTTATTTTAATTTAACAAATATTATACAGATCATATGTAGCCAAATATCTACTTGTAATATTTATTAACTTACTGATAATTAGAATCGATTAAATAAGTACGAGTTCAAGTACACATATTAGGTATTAGTTAATTACCAATAATTATCGTAAATATTTTGTTTTCTTTCAGCATAATTATTTCAAGTGATATTCATTTAAATTAATCTGATTATTTTTTAATATTTTACAGGTCGGACTCAGAGTGTGATCAACGCAGCAACTCTACAGATGTTGAACGAAGTGCCGAGTTCCTGGGAAAGCGTTCTACGCCTGCAAGCAAGCGTAAATCTACTTCCGTTAAGAAATCGCCTGCTAGTATAAGGTAATCATACTTAATTTATATCAATCAATTATATTATATTTTTATCAACTTTTGTACTTATGTCTGATATATTTATACAGCGTCGGTTAGTAGTTGGTTAATTTATTCCATATCATTTTCGTATCACTGTTCGGATATGTAAATCACAGTAACACTATATTTTTTAACTTAGTAAATAATAAGTTGTTTTTGTACTAAATAATATTTTTGAATCGATACTGTCACTTACGAGTAAAAACAATTTATTAACATGACAATCACTTTGCAGTTTTTATACTTATTAGCCTACTGACTACTACGGTACCTACTAAGGCTGTATTAATTGTGTTATTTTTGAAATGATTTTGAAACATTCTTATACGGGTTATTTATGTTTGTTTCAGAAAAAAAGCGAAGTCTGCGGACGTGTTTAATCTATGTCGTGGCGATGGCGAACCCAAAAATACTTCTTCGTCCGTACTGTCCTCGTTCTTCGTTAATAAAGTTGCGAACGGCAACGAACGTCGAGTGATCAACACGGTGGGAGACTACCTTATCGATTTGAAAGTATATCAAACCAACGATGCACGCAATACGGATTCTCAAGAACTTTGGAAGAAAGCGCTGGTTCGGATAAAATTCCAAACGGAAGACGATACACCTCAATGGCGCAAGCTTCAATCTCTGGTTCACTCCATAGATGCACTGTGTGAGGACCACCCTACATTTATTTCAAATCAAAACTGTAGTTAACTATATAACTAGCAATAAATCTATTTTTTATAATATATGATGTTTCCTTTCTGTGTTAGTCACAACGACGAACAGTTCGCATGAAGCTAGCTGCAGTCGTTTTGCATTTCAAATGTTAGTCACAACGACGAACAGTTCGCATGAAGCTAGCTGCAGTCGTTTTGCATTTCAAATGTTAGTCACAACGACGAACAGTTCGCATGAAGCTAGCTGCAGTCGTTTTGCATTTCAAATGTTAGTCACAACGACGAACAGTTCGCATGAAGCTAGCTGCAGTCGTTTTGCATTTCAAATGTTAGTCACAACGACGAACAGTTCGCATGAAGCTAGCTGCAGTCGTTTTGCATTTCAAATGTTAGTCACAACGACGAACAGTTCGCATGAAGCTAGCTGCAGTCGTTTTGCATTTCAAATGTTAGTCACAACGACGAACAGTTCGCATGAAGCTGGCTGCAGTCGTTTTGCATTTCAAATACCTTGAATGATGTTAGTCACAACGACAAACAGTTCGCATGAAGCTGGCTGCAGTCGTTTTGCATTTCAAATACCTTGAATGATGTTAGTCACAACGACAAACAGTTCGCATGAAGCTGGCTGCAGTCGTTTTGCATTTCAAATACCTTGAATGATGTTAGTCACAACGACGAACAGTTCGCATGAAGCTGGCTGCAGTCGTTTTGCATTTCAAATATCTTGAATGATGTTAGTCACAACGACGAACAGTTCGCAAAACTGAACAGGTGAGTCGATTCTTCATTATTAAGCGTCCTGAATCACTGTGTCAGTCAAGTTGATTGTGTATTATTGGGCATTCTGAGGCACTGTCCGGTAGCGAAGGCGACCTAGCCTTCGCTACTGGTAAAAGTGGCTCAGAATGCCCAATAATATACTACTTACGACTCCAAATAGTTTTCATATCATGTCGCTGCATAATTTTTGAGATAAGTAGTAGCGAACAAAAACTTTTTACAGCTAAATAGATTAAGGACTTTTCTTTTTTATGTTGATTATTAATTGTCAATTTTAGACATATTTGTCACTTGTTGACATGTCTATGTATGTCTCTGCTGATCAGCGGAATTGGTGTAGCTATATTCCATTGGTATGTTATGCCTATAATTCCAGTAAACAATCAAGCACTAGAATCTCGCCCTTCATGTTGATGTTTGCTAGGGAGCCTTTATTTCGAACCGACATGATTGTTAACAATAATGACCGGGGGGGGATTAATGGTTATGCGCAGCGACGTAGTCAGCATAATGCTCTAATCAGTTGTGCTATAAATAACATAAAAAAGGCGCAAGTTAAGCAGAAAGCGGCTTACGATAAGAGAGCAAAGATAAAAAACTTTGTGCCAAATCAGTTGGTTATGGTTTATACGCCGAGGCGAGTAACTGATAAGAGCCTAAAATTATGTAGGTTATATAAGGGTCCTTATCAAATAGTTCGGAGATTATCGAATGTAAATTATGTTATCAGATTGAATAGAAGGAGCAAAGACATTATACATGTAAATAGATTAAAACCCTTTTATGTTAGGATTTAATTGGCAATACTTAGATGTCATCTGTCGACATGTCAGTCATGACGATGTCACGTAGTTGTAAACATGCTGGATTCATTATTGTAGCTTGGATTTAAGATATAGTTTATTGATGCATATCTCTTTGTGTTTATTGCATATTATGGTGATCAAAAATGTATGAGACGCTACCGGATGAGCGTGTGGGAGACACACCTCGCCGCGTCAAAGCGTCAGAGGGAGCGACACTTCGTCTTCTTATTTCTCTAGTGCCTTAGCAGATTAGCATGATCGTGCTCCAGAGCATTTCAACATATTTTATATTTTATTTGTCGTGAGAGAAGGGGTGACACCCGTCCTGAGTTGAGGCCTACTTTGCTAACGGGGCGTAGCCTTGCAAAGTGTGTCAGGTTGACACAATTGGTCTAACTGAGGATGGGGTACCCATATCTTGGTACCCGTATGGTAGTTTCACATCTGGAGTGTGGGCATGAAATGTTTTTATTGGTAGCCTTTTCGTCTCAGTCTTTCCCTCTCTCTGACGCAATAGCGTTTGACGGAGTGTAGGATGCCGACGTCTAGTCTTCTTTTCTTTTAGGTAGGGATAGGAATAGATAGATTCGAATGCCAAGAGTAAAAGGGCTTAGTTATTTTAAAACTAAGTATTCCCTTTTACTCAAGGGGGGCGTAGCTGATGTAGAGCCTTAGAGTAAAACCTTATGTTATACATGGCTGGTAAATATCTGACGGCATTCGAACCTTTCAAATGAATAAAAAGCTAGATAGGTTTTTACGTAGATTCTAGACTTTACGTCTGTCAGCGCGCCTAGACAGATGTATTCGTTATAACAAAGTCAAAATATATTGATTCGTTGAATTTATTACGGGTTTCTCTTCGTAATACTAGAAGCCCCTCACACATAACACGCTCTACCACTGAGCCCCCTTAGTAGAGGATCTTCCATCCCCTAAAGTACCTTAAATACTGAAGATAGAAAATTTACAGAATTAAGACTTCATTTTTATTTTAAAACACAGCATTCAATTTTTTTTTTAAATCGCCTCTCTGAACCAGAAGTCGATCCCGCTCTACGTGAAAAAAACCTGTTATTTTACTGTACCGAAAGAGTCAATCATATATTTACATTTCTTTCTTATAAGTAACATAGCATCTAAAATTAAAGAAACACCAAGAAATTTTAAATTTAATTTCAATTTTGTACCGAATTAAATTGAAATGATTAAAAGAGTTACAATTTGTATACGAAAGGGAAGATAGACATTTTAAGAATTTAGTCAATTAAATCGATTGCAAGCAGTTAAACATACCTCATTATTTAAAACTAGCATCTGCCCGCGACTTCGTCCGCGGAAAATTGCGATATACTGTTACTGTTTAGGCAGCGCATGCAAATTCTGTTTTCGGAGGTATTTCTTTCCGGCTTGCTAGATGAAAATTGCAATAGCTCGGCTAATATGTATGATATAAATATAATTTATAGCCTGTAGCACCCAGGAGTAATGTAGTTTACTATCAGTGAAATTTTTTTTGAAATTGGATCAATAGTTCCGGAGATTACCCCCTACATACAAACTTACAAATACCTCTTTATAATATTATAGTATAGATAAATGCTAAGCATGTTGATATAAGCACGACATAGTCAGAAAAAAGGCTCTATTCATGCAATTTAAGATCTAAGCGTACAGAGGAACAGACGGCGACAAGCGACTTTTTTACAATACATGTACTTCGTCACATGGACTCTTTTTTATTGGATTCTAAAGTACGATATCTAGAAAACACATTTAAGTTTTCAATGAATGTCATTCATTGTAATGAAAAAAATATTGCGACTAAAATGATTTATATTCTAAAATGAAAAGTATTCACTATTCAAACATTGCCAGTGGCATTTAAATTGAAGAAAGTCAAAAACCTTTCGATTTTCTTTTTCCTTTTCAGTCTTTTCGGTTTAAAAACTTTGTCGGAGAGCGGGTAGAACTTAAAACGGTTTCGAAGTAAACTTAGAATTTGGACTTTGTTGCCACGACTGCCCTGGGTAGAATGTACTTAGCATTTATGTCAGTGCAAACGCAAAACAGTGAAAGTAGCTCACAGAATGTAATGAGAAAAAACGACACATTGTCTCTTATTTTAAAAAGTGTCCTTTTTGCTTTTGTATTTATTTGTACATACATACTATCATATACATACATATACATACTATCGAACTATCTAACTATAGTTAGTTAGATAGTCATTTCATATAAGTATGTATAAGTTATTATTATATTTAGTTATACCTAGAATTTAGTACTACTTATAATAATAAAGATACTTAGAGACTTTTACAAAGGATATCATTTTTAAACGAGTGTTCATGAGTGCTATGTTTATTTTGGATGTTTTGGAGAATCTTAAAAGATATCATTACAGTTCTAACAAAAAGAGCCGCACGAGAAGTAACTGCAGCAGCAGAACTATTTAAGGTCAGCCGTATAAATAATAAAGCTGATCATTTACTGCCCGATTTTTCTAATCCTCAAAAACGAAATCTCTAGACAGCTATAACTTAAGCGGGATTGTCCGAAAGGGTTACCGCTTCCCCGGAACATAAAGGGCTAAGGAAGCAACACGGATGGGTTTTAGTCAGTAAGAGTCTGACACTCCCTTCCGCTCCACCCAGAGCGGGAGAAGTCATTGGATGATTTCACACCTTCAAAAAAAAAAAACAGCTGTAACTAGCTTCCATCCCACATGTAACCGAAATCCAGATTCGGGTGGCAATGCACTTTCTCATTACCTCATCTAAGCTCACAGCTTAAATTATAGTAACTTTATAATGAAACCATCGTACGTATTCGTTAATGAGACAGCCAGTCTGTCAAACACAAAGGGGATCTCATTCTAGCGAGAACGAGGAACAATCTCCTAAATCTATCACTCCAGGATGACTTTATTACATAACGCTGCGCTTACATGGGCATTTTTATTACTCTTCTAGTGTAGCTGGAGGTAGTGGAACTATTAGTGGCGCCACCTATGAAACTAAAATTATTTAATAAAAATGTATACTGCATATCGATTATTATTTACAACCATTTACCAAATAGTTAGCAAGACCTACCGCTAATTTATTTAAGTATTGTTTAAAACAATACTTTTCAAACTATTACTATTTAAAAAATATTAAACCATAAAGGAATATTTAGAAGACAAGTCGATAGATCCTGTGATTTGTAAGGTAGATTAATTGACATCGCTGAGTGTGAATAGATTTGCACGCCATATGATGGCAAGACATGCTGAATAACTTTATGTACCATACCATACCGCATCTCCTTATATACCTTATTCTAGCAAATAATTTTTTTTTTTTACAAACTACAAATATACGCAAAAAGTAAGCGCTTCGGGCATCATCGTGTATCTTCGGAAACGATCGCGCGGTAATGAGATCTAATATACAGCCATTAAAACCATGTAAGTACTTATGTACCTATTTTGCAGCAGCATTATTACAAAGTTACAGATTAACAATTCTATACAATTCCAAAAACTCTTAATAGACAGAACTCGAGCAGGTAACCCGACAGAGAGAGAACTTTATACAAACATGAAATTATACTAGTGCACCTATCATTCAACATCTATAAAGCGCAGCAGTACAAAACTAAGAAATTTTGCCTCGGTAGGGGGTTATCCTATGACGCAATGTTCGCGAAAACACGAAGGTAACACTATAGTTTAGAAATGTAATGCCTATACCTCTAAATGTTTCTTATTTTATGTATGGTTAATTAATGTACTGCATAGTGTGTAAAGCTTCTTAGTGAGGTATGTCTAGCAACAAATTTTACCGTTTGTAATCGCAAACAAGACCTCGTTTTTTCCCAATGTTGTCCAGAATTGAGTAATTTAAGGGGTCTGTGTAAGCACACCTTAACACTCCGTCCCGTTCCGCCGTACGAACGTTCGTCTCGGCGCCTTCGCTCCGTACCTAAGCATTCTAAATTGCCAGACTTCACCGTTTATTACGACGTAAAATACTGGTTAATAGTCATGGCGAAGAAGAAAGGAACCCGTGGTAAGTAAGTGTTACTTTATCAGGTTACGTTATTCATGGGAAGCATTTTTGTGGCTATTTCTGAACGTATACAAAAACAAATGAAGAAGAATTCTAAAAGTAGGTTTCAGAATACGTCCAAGTTACATTAAACTTTCATATTATCTGATTATTACATTGGTTTCAACAGCTAATAATGGACTCGATTAAAGTGTAATTTTGACTACAAAATGGCAACCGCTCTTAAGGTTTAGTTAGTAACCGACCTAACCTCGCTTTCAAATAGAACTTAAATTAATAAGCAAATTATTAAATTACTAGCTTTTGCCAGCGGCTTCACCCGCGTCGTTGTCTTACAGGAACGTACTGCTGAGATAAAATTCTTATGTGTTGTTCATCGAGTAAATAAACTATTTCAATCAGATCCGTTAAGCCGTTCTGGCGGGAATGAGTTACAAGCATACATCTATCCAAACTTTCACATTAATAATAAGTAGTAGTAGTATTCAATTATAAATGTATCTTTAAATTGAGAGACTAAATTGAGCTACTTTTAATATCAACAAAATATTCAGGCATGGTTAGTATTATTAGGAATCCTAAATGCGGGGACCGTTCATAGTCAATTTCAGCCCAAATATTTTCACTCAACGTGTCTATTTGTATTCATAGAGAAAATTTCTTTGAATAGATAAACGGATAAAAGGGTTATTCCGCATTATGTAGAGGTCTGACGAAAGAAAGACAGGCGCGGTTAGTGAGCCAAGTTATGTGTTGGTGATTTACATAAACGCAGTTATAAATAAAATCAAAATGTGGTAATGAAGACTCAAGAGGCAATCACAATACTTATATTTTTTAGAAATGTTTAAAAAAATTTGAATTTTTTTTTTAAATATATTTTATTAAAAAAAAAATATCCTTATAATTGTAAAATTTAATGCCTCCAGTAACCTTCTGTGTTCTACTTGGAAATCCCTAAACTGTCTCCGGGCACAAGTAGGAAGATGTAACTCCAACCTGGTAAAGTGGGGCTACCTCAACGGTACGGCAGCAGTGGATGTGGAACTAGATCGAAAACTATCCTATCCCATCCCATCTTCTATCCTGCCCTCTGTGTCCCAAAACATGCAGCCTTAGTGATCTCTTCGCTGCCACGGACGACGCTGTGGAAGTGGCGACGCTTTGGGCCAACAAAATTTAAATTTGAAATACGAAGAAGAAGAATGCCACTAGTTACAGTTACAAAATCAATTTAAAACGTTCTAAGAAGCATTTTTCTACAATTGTTCTGAATTCATTAGCAGTGATGGTCATAAAAAGAGAATGCAAGAGCACCTATATAATCCTCGAAGAGTTAGTCAGAGGTGTACCTATGTAGTACACCAAAACGCCAGTTACGTTTGAGTTCCATGTAATAGGGAGCGAGCCTATTGCCATCAACCGGGCACAAATCCGGGCTGCTACTGAGGATATCCAGATGAAAGAAATAACTTTTTGATGGTGGAAACTCATCAAATGCCTCCTCCCACTCTGAGTGGAGCGGAAGGGAGTGTCGGACTCGTACCGACTAAAACCCATCCATGTTCCTTCCTTAGCCCTTTATGTTCCGGGGTAGCGTTAACCTTTTCAGACAATCCAGCTTACCTGCCAGGCTTTGGCGCTAACGGGCCCCTTCACATGCTGACATCTCTTTGAGGCACGCGTGGAACACGTACGCGCCGTCTGACACGGGCCACTTTTCCTGACCGATGAATCGAATCCTGTACCTTAAGTTTAGCAGTAGCCCTAGCGATCACTAGACCAATGAGTCCATCTTTGAGAGCTATAATATCAACAGGCAATCTTTGTAAATTGTAAATCTATAAACATTTAATAAACGTGCTTATAAATGAAGAGTCCTCGAAACTCGAGGAGAACTTAGGAAATTTCGGCCCTTGAAACGTATTTTCAGGTATTTCTTGAATTAAATCTTATGAAAGATATTGCCTACGCGTAAGTTCGGAAGGCGCGGGGCCTCTAACCCACATAACGAAGTCAAACTTAGTAAATTCATTATAATTTATTGGAAAAATCAACCTTTATAGATAACTTTATCTTTTCAACTTAGTTTTAACAAACAAGGCCAGTTTGTGGATCACGTTTGCCAAAATATTTACTTGTTATCTTTGCGATCATCATTTTACCGCCGCTTGACCTGATTTCTATTTAATTTTCACTTTATATAGGTAGGTGCCACCTACACATTTTGGCTCGAGTAATCCAAACAAGATAGCAAAACAAACAATGATTCTAAACAAAGAAGAAAGCTTTTTCATGTAACCACTAATTGCATTATATTATAACAGAATACAATATAAAAGCGTCGTGTTTATACTATCGAGCCTAGTTTATAAATTTTTCGCGGTCTCATCGTCGGAGAGCCACGCAAGAATTTATATTCCGCACTGCGACTCATAAATTTGAGTGAACGTCCTCTAGCGCCACCGCTAGTTGTTCTATGTTCGCGCACATTGCAATTTATGATTGTTCAGCTTAAGATTTCACAACTAATAAATTGAATAAATACCGCTTTTATTTTCCCAAACCGACACTCACTAGTAGCGCGCCAACGCGTTTAATATGATAAAATATTTCCTCTGAGTACCATAAAAATAGGTAACTTTCATACGACATAAACGTTTCGTTTCAATAAAAATGTTTCATATGAAATTCGTATAATATAGCTTAGGTATGGAAATTTCTAATATTATAATAATTTTAATAGTATGAAGGTACATTCACCGTCGAAATTACAAGCAGGTAACTATATTATATTTCATTCAATTCCTTACTGAACACGAAGGTGTACAAGTAATTTCGGCGTATATATTGGAATTCAATTTGGGAGCGGAGTGAATATTTCCGTACACGAGTGCCGTCGATGTCGGCTGTCTATCACTTCCATATTGTTTGATACAGTTTGACTCGCATACCTTGGAACTGGCGTTTACGTACGCGGTAACGATCATTAGGCAACTTTCTGCAGATGCTACGGCTCTTTGTCGGCTGACATTCTTGGAATATTGATCGGTCACCTACCTACTTGTGCTTCTATAAGTCGCTCGTTACGCTAAACGAGTGACATTAACATAAAATTGCTTAACGCCCGCGTCGATGCAATGATCACAATCTGCCCTCAACAAAAACCTTCAAGAATCCTTGGGAATTAACTGCGAGAAGTCTTTCATGAAATGAATATTTATATACCGTTACAGTAAATGCGTTAGTTTAGTTTTAATAGAACTTAAATGGCCTTTTCAATTCTTAATGCAGGTATTCGATTGCCTGAAATGTGATTATAAAGCAAAACAAAACATTATTTTTAGGTACTCACCCGTAGAACTGATCTAAATCGTACTTCAAGATTCACAAAAACAGTATAACTTAATTAATTACACTTTCAGATGTAATTGAATCCATAAATTTGTAATTCATTTACATACATGGGCATATCTACGTAATGAAAACGAAAGAATGCGATTTGAAACCCAATTAGGTACGTAATGTAACCAATATAAGAGTTCAGGACCATTACAAATTTGGGACTTGAAAACAAATTAATTTTATTTCGTTTATTGCATACTTACTAACTTAATAGTTCGTATTTTATTCATGACTAGCGACCCGACAGACGTTGTCCTGCCTTAACTAACCTACCCTACCTACCCTACCTACCCTACCTACCCTACCTACCCTACCTACCCTACCTACCCTACCTACCCTACCTACCCTACCTACCCTACCTACCCTACCTACCCTACCTACCCTACCTACCCTACCTACCCTACCTACCCTACCTACCCTACCTACCCTACCTACCCTACCTACCCTACCTACCCTACCTACCCTACCTACCCTACCTACCCTACCTACCCTACCTACCCTACCTACCCTACCTACCCTACCTACCCTACCTACCCTACCTACCCTACCTACCCTACCTACCCTACCTACCCTACCTACCCTACCTACCCTACCTACCCTACCTACCCTACCTACCCTACCTACCCTACCTACCCTACCTACCCTACCTACCCTACCTACCCTACCTACCCTACCTACCCTACCTACCCTACCTACCCTACCTACCCTACCTACCCTACCTACCCTACCTACCCTACCTACCCTACCTACCCTACCTACCCTACCTACCCTACCTACCCTACCTACCCTACCTACCCTACCTACCCTACCTACCCTACCTACCCTACCTACCCTACCTACCCTACCTACCCTACCTACCCTACCTACCCTACCTACCCTACCTACCCTACCTACCCTACCTACCCTACCTACCCTACCTACCCTACCTACCCTACCTACCCTACCTACCCTACCTACCCTACCTACCCTACCTACCCTACCTACCCTACCTACCCTACCTACCCTACCTACCCTACCTACCCTACCTACCCTACCTACCCTACCTACCCTACCTACCCTACCTACCCTACCTACCCTACCTACCCTACCTACCCTACCTACCCTACCTACCCTACCTACCCTACCTACCCTACCTACCCTACCTACCCTACCTACCCTACCTACCCTACCTACCCTACCTACCCTACCTACCCTACCTACCCTACCTACCCTACCTACCCTACCTACCCTACCTACCCTACCTACCCTACCTACCCTACCTACCCTACCTACCCTACCTACCCTACCTACCCTACCTACCCTACCTACCCTACCTACCCTACCTACCCTACCTACCCTACCTACCCTACCTACCCTACCTACCCTACCTACCCTACCTACCCTACCTACCCTACCTATCCTACCTACATACCAACTTTTACCAATTAACAACTAACTTTTTTCGCCTTTTAAACCTTCCCTGGACTACGACAAACATTTCAACACCAAAATCAGCTAAATTGGCCCAGCCGTTCTCGAGTTTTACCGAGACAGCAATTGTTTTTTTTTTGTATACATTGAATAAACTCGCAATAATTTAAGCACAGGTACTATATGTGTTAGGGCACGCCACGATAGTGGCGGAGGATTCTCTTTGAGGAGTGGCTAGACAGGCGTCATACGCCCAAGATACGACGTAGATGAGGAGTAAAAAAAAAAACGGCGGTAGACGCAGGTCCTCACCGAACATGCATGTTCCGGGAGGTTCCTGCACATCATCAGGCGGGAGGAAACGCCCGGGTGTCACCGCTGCGAGGATCACCCAGAGGACACGGTGAAGCATACGGTGGAAACCTGCCCCGCTTGGTTCTTAGAATCCTCAAAGTCAAGGTCATTGTCAAAGTTTTATTTGTAAATTATACGTGTAAAAATTAGTGTTATAAATATACATAGGTACAGAGATGTTTTGACGTTAAAGGCGTAGAAATATCAAATATTAGTTACAATTTAGTATCGGATTTTTTTTGACAACATGGCCAGTATTTGCCCCAAGCTGTACATAATTAAAAGTATTACAATTAATTAAATTCAAATAAAAAAAGAACTTATAATATCTAATAATATTTCATAGCAGTCTCTGAATAAAATACTAAAATAAAAGAATTGTAAGCGATTTTATCCGTTCAATGTCACTTTAAAGTATCTTCAATGTTGCCATTTAATAATATTAATGCTTAGAGGAAAATATAACTAAACGCATGTAGCAATTAAAATATTCATAACAAAATATTTATTTAAATATATTTTTGACGGTAAGTAATCCATCAAACCAACCTTCTCGTTATGATTTTATAGATCAAAAGTCAAAGTACGCAGACTGATAGCATATTTTAATACAGTTACGTCGTGTATTGTAGCATTACAATATTGACATAAAGGTATTACTTGACTTAATTACTAGTAACATTCAATGAATCCGTCAAACGTCAAAACTGGTGTTTCCGCGGTAATCGGTTGCTTCGTGTTTGTGTTAGTATTTTATTGCATCTTTATTTTATTGTGTCGTAGCCCCACGCGAGTGCTCCACTAATTATAATAAACGGTGTAATAACCTAATAAGTAATGAAAATGGACCTTTTACAATCGTGTGTTAACTGTGGTGACATATATGACTAGGCATTGATTCCATCTTTTCAAAATCAATAACATTTTCTTCTTGTTTATTATCTAATAAACTTTCAATTTGAATAGCTGTGAAAGTATTTGTTAAACTTGTATTATCCAATAATAATTCCCATACATAACATTAAATGATTAAATGGATATAAAAATGCACTTATGTGGTTTTATTGTGTCTAGTATACTTACCTATGCTACAAAAAAGTTCAGTAACTGCTGTGCCAGTTTTTCCAAGTCATAATATGATATTAACTCATTACCTAAGACAAATATATATACACCTCAACCTATTAAACGGTCAGGAAATTATAATTTTATGAATACATTGTAAAATCATGGTGAAACCCGAGTGAAAAAATCAAGACTTTCAAATCTTCATAACTTTGTTCCACGACTGCATAGCTATAAGTAACTTACAATTCTTAATAATTGAAGATATGACCTATTGAACGACATTAATTTCATCTCTGTACATTCTGGGGCACAGGTCCTAAGAGATTCTGGCCATCTCCTTTCGTGTCTGTGCCGTTGACCGCTAAGGGGTTCCTTCGTCTGAAGCCAATGCTGGGAGAAATATCAGATCATACTTCATAAAAATGCATTGTCTTTGAAACAAAATCATCGTGTAAAATTTCAAGTCCGTAGGATAAGAGAAAGTGCTTTTGATTTAGGTTGCAAGATTTGACCAAAACATAAGAACTAACTTAAGATATAAGTTAAATACAAGCTTGTGAAATTATATGCCTGCCGGGTAAGCGGGATTGTCCGAAAGGGTTACCGCTTCCCCAGAACGGAAATGGCTAAGGAAGGAACATGGATGGGTTTAAGTAAGTAAAAGTCTGGCACTCCCTTCCACTCCACCCAGAGCGGGAGAAGTCATTTGATGATTACCCAACCTCAAAAAAAAATTATATAATTATAGCAGATCTAGATATTTATCCACTTCATACCCCATATGCAGAACATGTTATTGTTATCGAAATACAGTGATTAAATTTCCTTCAAATAACTGCTTCTAAACACAATTGTTCACACAATTTCCGCCAAATTGGCAGTTCGCACCCTACCGCGCCACACGTGGCAATAATCATCGCACTTGGCGATCGCGCAAGCGGCATCACATGACTTTGACAGTGCGACACCAGAGCTTTATTATGTTTTGAGAGTGGAAAATCATGAAAAGGCCCCTGCTCTGGGTGGAGCGGAAAGGAGTGTAAGACACGTACTGATTAAACCCATCCATGTTGCTTCCTTAACCCTTTGTGTTCCGAAGCAGCGGTTAACCTGTCAGACAATCCCGCTGACCTTATTGTAGTCTTGACTCCGAGTCAAAGCAGTTTAGTATTTTGTAGAGAGAATTTTGTATACCAAAAAAAAACAATTGTATCGACTTTTCCGCGAAATCGTTATTTTCATAAGGCGAAAGAACGGAACCCAGGGAGGTAATTGGTAGAAAGCAAGCGGTAAGCATTGACATTGTTACACACTTTCAATGGCAATGCCTTTTATTTTGACAATTCAACAACATTCATTACGTGGTTTACGTATTCGAGCAGACGAATTTTTAAAACATATCAAGCATTGTTTAGCACTTACCTTAAAAATCCAGAAAGTGTGTTATGCAATTGGGGAGCAGGTCTGCGCACAGACTAAACGTGCAAGCAGTGCTACCTACCAATGCAAAATAATCCTCACTCAATAACTAGTAATAGGTACGGTCAGCAACAAAAGTCGATTAACACTTCAGTCTTCTTCTTTTTGTGTGGTTAGTGACTAACCTGGTATCAGAGTTTTATGCTACCCTTGCGCCTCTGACTAATATTTCTCAGGAACGTTGGTTTCCTCACGATGTTTTCCTTCACCGATTTTTTTGCGAGTGATAATTAATAATAATATCCTTGGACATTTCACACAACGCTATTTCGTCCCAAGCTAAGCAACCTAATGCTTGTGTTATGGTAACGAGATGGCTGATAAACTACTTATATACATTTTTTTTTTGTAAATACATACATATTTATAGATAGAAAAACACCCAGACCCGTAACAAATAATTGCAGGTCGTACAAATATTTGTTCCGTGCGGGAATCGAACCCGCGACATGCTGCGCAGCAGTCAATCGCTCAACCGCTGCGCCAACCGTGTCGTCAAAATTAAAATTATTCAATACGCACATGAATCCGTAAAATCAGGTGCGTGTCTTGGGTTCGAACTGGACACCTATGACTTGGCAGTCTGACGGTCATTCCACTAGGTTATCAGTGTTAATAAACGGCAGTTATTTTTACTTTAATAATTGAGCAAAATACTCATACAAAAATCTGAAATGATTTATGCTTAAAATAATGCATATAGCTAGTACCTATTAAAGAAAATTCTGAAAACCAACGTAACCAACGATTTTATCCCCATCAATTTAGATATTATTAAATGAAACAATATCAGTGTTGTTGCTGGCTGTAGGTAATATAATAGCATCAAACAATATTGAACAAACACATTCTAGGTATTTTATGGTTTACAAACTCATACATTTTGGAATTACTGTGACCATAAACATACAAAATAGGTACCTACGAAATCTACCTTCAAACAGTGAGCACAAACAGAATTCTCGAATCAAAAGTCTCCATGTTACACGTGTTTACTTTGTTTTTAGAGGACACCTTTATGTAAAGACTAATTTCACCAATGAAACTGAACCCGATCAGCACATCTAAACCTGGTTCAAGAGCTGCCAGTGTCAATATATAGTTTTTTTTTTTATTTACGCTTGAGTACAGTCAGTTTTAATTTTTTAATTGGTATATTGACGTGTGCTAGCTGACATGTGGCAAATTATTGATTTTAATGTGATGTGTTTCGTAATGTTAATTACTTCTCATACGATAAGTGTGTAGAGTCAAGTTCTTCCAACTAATCAGACAGCTGTGCTGCTGGGGAGTTTGTTGCGCCACTTCTTCTTCCCAGCTAAAGCACTAGGAAGTGGTGAAGGGTGGGCGTTTTTGGGGGACTGTCTTATGTAACTTTGACCTTCAAAAAGTGCTGATCTTCAGCCTAATTTGAATAAATGACTTTTGATTTTGATTTTGAATAATTATTCCGCAACAATGATGATGCTGACTGCTCTTCCACTAGGTTCAGATGTACTAAACGCGTTGATTTCATTGGTGAAATCCACCCTAAGAGCTGTCAGTCTCATTATTTTCTATGAAATATTGACGCTGACAGGTCTTGAACGCGTTTTAGTCGTGCTGATCGCGTTCAGTTTCAGTGATGAAACTCGCAGTAAGTATACCGGGTTATTTTTCAATGACCGTCCAAATTTTCGTAGGGTGTTCTACCCATAAATATGAACAACTTTCACTACGGGACCAACTCTGAAATCACGAAAAAAAAATCAGCTGTTTCATACATTTTAGTCGAGTAGGTATTGATATTTTGTATGAAACAGCTGATTTTTTTTTCGAGATTTCAGAGTTGGTCCCATAGTGAAAGTTGTTCACATTCATGGGTAGAACACCCAGTGAAAATTTGGACGGTCATTGAAAAATGACCCGGTATAAATGTTTCAACATTTACATATAAATATTAATTATATATGTGTATTTATTTATGATACGTATGCAATGCAGTGGTGGCCCACAGGAAACGCCCTCGACTTGTGAGGTCGTAAGTTCGAACCCCGATAAGCGCTTTACTTTGTGTAAATTGTTTCATCACAGCTGCTCTCAGAAAACAGTGTATGAGAACATCGTAAGGA
Organism: Hyppa rectilinea; assembly: GCA_951799385.1. NCBI lineage: Eukaryota > Metazoa > Arthropoda > Insecta > Lepidoptera > Noctuidae > Hyppa > Hyppa rectilinea. The sequence goes on from OX637311.1 coordinate 10,945,173, forward strand.
AACCGGCATGTCTCTAGTATGAAAAGTTCGAAGGTGTGTGACATCTACCAACCTGTATTCCCTCTCACTGAGAGAAGGCCGCAGTGTCACAGCAATGGGAACATTATAGGCTGATTAGGCTTATATAACATAATATATATAAAATTCTCGTGTCACAGTTTTCGTTTCCATACTCCTCCGAAACGGCTTGACCGATTTTGATGAAATTTTTGTGCTTATCCGGTATCTATGAGAATCGGCCAACATCTATTTTTCATCCCCCTAAATGTTAGGGGTAGTCCACCCCTAAATTTATTTTTGTAGGGTATGTAGGGTAGGTACGGTAGGTAGGGTAGGTAGGGTAGGTAGGGTAGGTAGGGTAGGTAGGGTAGGTAGGGTAGGTAGGGTAGTTAGGGTAGGTAGGGTAGGTAGGGTAGGTAGGGTAGGTAGGGTAGGTAGGGTAGGTAGGGTAGGTAGGGTAGGTAGGGTAGGTAGGGTAGGTAGGGTAGGTAGGGTAGGTAGGGTAGGTAGGGTAGGTAGGGTAGGTAGGGTAGGTAGGGTAGGTAGGGTAGGTAGGGTAGGTAGGGTAGGTAGGGTAGGTAGGGTAGGTAGGGTAGGTAGGGTAGGTAGGGTAGGTAGGTAGGGTAGGTAGGGTAGGAAAGATAGGAGGATATCATAGTTAAGGCAGGACGACGTCTGCCGGGTCAGCTAGTAATATATATTTATAACACACTAGCTGCTCCCGCTCGGTTTCACCCGCTGCTCGGCTCCTATTGGTCGTAGCGTGATGTTACATAGCCTATAGCCTTCCTCGATAAATGTACTATCCAACACAAAATGAATTTTTCAATTCGGACCAGTAGTTCCAGAGATTAGCGCGTTCAAACAAACAAACTCTTCAGCTTTATAATATTAATAGTATAGATTTAAATGTCCTTACCTTTTGTTAAGAAAGTCTCACACAAAATGTTTTCTTCGGCTCATTACCTTCAAATCGTGTCTGCACAAAACGATTTTATAATTTCTATACCTAATATTATTACATTCACACAATTAGATGAAGGTGCCTTTGATGCGATAAAATGATAAGAATCCATTTAGATTTTTATGAAATAACACAGTTAGAAATACAAAATGGTACGTTACGCTCTGTAATTGTTCAATTTTATTTGAGAGAGTTATAAAAATAATAGAGTAAACAATTAGTAGCGAAGTATCTATTATTAAATCTGAATATGGAAGAAGAATAGTTATTTTTGTGAAGTTTCATGAATGTTTGTAGTGTCCATCGAGTTTTGGCCCGTTCTTCTCCATAGGTACCTACTGCTTTGCAATGGCCAACTAGCATCATCTTTCTGACTGACCGACCCCTTGACAATTCAAGTTTGTGAAAGCGATCATTGGCATTCGCCGAGATGACCTACAGCTAGCTGATAGGGATAGTCATCCAAATTATTCACAATGAGCGAACAGTAATGGAAACGTGCTTTATCTTACCATAAGTTCTAAAATGTAATCTTAGAAGTTCAGTGAAAGGATTTCAGTTCAAGTTTCTATAAGATTGGACTAGAATGCACTTTGATGCACGCGAGAGTCTATTAACTACTTTTTAATCGACGATATTGGCTGCCTCGGTTTAGTGGCAAGCGTTACTGCTTAGCATGAGGTCCCGAGTTCGATTTCTAAGTGTTTTGGAGTATTTCCATAATGAATTTCTCAGTAGCAGCCCGGAGTCAGAATTTGTGCCCGGTCGATGACTATTGGCTCGCCCCCTATTACATGGGACTTAAACGACTGACGTAATAAAGGTATCCTGAAACTTTACCTAACCCTTCGTGGAATACATGGAATTAATACGAGGAGCAATGTTGTGTTTAATGTAAATCTATGAAAATATTATGATACTCACAAGGCCATAACAAAGCGCCTCAAAACTAGTATCTTGCACTTTTTTTAAGGATGGGAAATCATCAAATGACTCCTCTCGTTCTGGATGGAGCGGAAGGTGTCAGACTCTTACTGACTAAAACCCATCCATGTTCCTTCCTTAGCCCTTTATGTTTATGGGTTAGGGTTAACTTTCGGACAATGCCACAGACCCGGTAGACATCCACCCTAATGGGCCTCTTCAAATTTGCTAACATCTCTTTGAGGCGTGGAAGACGACCGCGCCGTCCGGCACGGGCCTGGTGCTGATCGGACGGTGAGTTACCCATTACTTACCGTACGCAGGCCCAAGGAGCTAGCACTGGGCTACAATTTAAGCCATTGGCGGTTCCCTAGATCACCAACAGGCATTATTCATTACCGGAAATAGCTTGAGTCCAAGTTGAACAATATTAAAAACTACGTGGCAATACGTGAACGTGAAATTAAATATACTTAGTAAACCGTATAGTAAATTCTTAAGCCCGCGTAATTCTCTGCTCATGGCGATAGATGGCGTCATAACTCAGTGTGGACACAGACTACCGCCACAACGAGGCAAATCGAAAGCCATGAGTATTATAAATAAATAAATAAATGTTTAGTATAAATAAATAAATAAATAAATGTTCATTTACACACGATTTAGATATACGAGTGATATGAACCATGCGGCGATATTAATTCGGTAAATGGTGAATGATTTGATAGGTGGGTTGTTAACATCATGCTATTTAGCATAATTAGCCAATATAATGTTCTCACTGTTGCCTTATCCACCACATGGGTTGCCAGCTAGGGTTGGCAGATGTCAAGTCTTCGATTTTTTGGTTCCAGAACATGCCGGTTTCCCCACGTGGTTTTCCTTCATCGTTTTGTGAGCAGATCTTTTTACTGTTTGACTTGGCTTTTATCAGATATTATAAAGCTATTAAGAAATGCTGAATAGAGTGATTCCTTTAAGTATTTAAACAAATAAATGATGTCTGATTATTTGCGCTACGATTGCTTGGCACCTTATTATTCTTGAATTATAATACTCGAGGGGAATGGTGCTGATAGCCGAAATACAGGCCATGCCTAGTTCGGCTACAGACGCTAAACTATTTACATTAATTGAAGTTCTTGCCACATTGCCATTGTAAAGTAGTACTAAGTTTTTGGATAAACTATTATTATTATTCATCTTGGGGAGTCCAGCACCCACAAGAAGTTATTTTCGCATACCGTTGTTACTCAATAATTATTATTCTTTAACTCGAGTTTTTCATATTAAAATGATCAGGACGAACATGAATAATTCAACAGAATTGTTTGTAATAACAACGTTCCCAGAATATTAAATTGAAACAACAAAATAAATTACAAAACTAATAGACGAAAGAGAACTTTTAACAACTACCATTAGATTTAAAAGCATCTCCAAAATTATGGGATGGAAAAGTGGAATCAAAATCTATTTATTATCTAACAAAGAAATTTGGAATATGCCGACGATTTAAGTCAAAAGGTTTCTAGTTAAGGTAGGACACTCTATAAAAAATCTTCATGAATAAATTAAGTGTGAATTAAGTGAATTGCTAAAATAAAAAGGGGTTCAATTTAAAGTTGACTCTTTTTCTTTTTCACACACTTATCCGCTAGCATGAGCCAGGCAAAGGGATGTGTAGGGGTTGAAATATTGCACCTTTTGCCAAACACGCTACTAAATAACTCGGTTTACGATGAAGATACGTGGAGTTTTTCCACCTTTTTGAGTATGTTTTTGCAATTAAGTCACAATATCGTTGAGGTACTTTAGATGAGAGTACCAGGTAGGAAGGAATAAAAAAAATACATTTACTCAAGCACCATCAACAAAAAAATTGCAGTACCTGGTAATTACACTAATTAGTGATACGATGCTATTCGTTTATAAACTATCCGTCGTTCACTAAAATTAAAAAGACTTTCACAGAAAAAAGTCGTAATATTAAAACCAACTTGAAAGCTTATTAATATACTTTTTTTTATTTCCGCGAAAGTACGCGCACAAATAATAATAAAACACGTCGCGTCGCCATACGATAGTTTTTCTTTATGACTTATAGCGATATAAAAATCCAGCGAGTACAACAAACTGAGAATAGCTCATTACCATAGTCGGGACGTAGGGACGTAACGTAAACGTATATGCTGTCGCAACTGGCTGTTAAACAGTACTAAAACAAAAGAACTTACAAAAACAAATCCTCGTCATAGTGACAGTGGCGCAACACTAATTAGGTCAAGCGCGAGCTTCACAAACTGCTCTCTAGGCCGGCTGCGCCCTCTTAATGAACTACTCTAACGAAACAAGTTTTTTTAGCACTATTGTACATAGCCTTCGTAGCATTCATTAGGTGTTAAGTAACTTTATTGCAATTAAGTGGAGAAGTGACAGATTAAATTGGTTATTTCAGTGTTCAATACAGATTCAGAGTAAAAATTAAAAAATGTCACTAAGAATTTCTTCTGAGCAAGTTTTTCATTGCTTTCGGCCATAGCGCAGAATTTCTTTGATACCAAGTCTCCGTATATTATTATTGATCTCGTCTTAAAAAAAACTACAACTATTATATTTTTAGGCATTGTTATATAAGTTCCAAAGGTCAGTATTCGTGAAATTTAAACACGTATTAGACTTTTTTAACTTGTATTTACTATGTACAGTCAACAGCAGAAGTAGATGATCAAAATCAGAAATTCAATACTAATGAGAGGAGTTCACGAATATATGGCAGCTGCACTAGTTGTAAATGTTTAGAATAATTTCCAATAACAAACTTTTGAATCACTCTGACGCCACACAGGTCTGACGCGAACTCCGTTCTTTAGTATTGAATTTCTGATTTTGATCATCTACTTTTGCTTTCGACTGTACACCAAATCATAATACATACATACTCTATTTATAAGATTTGCTGGTAGTAATAAGTTATTTTTATCTAAATTTTGTCGATTTCTTGCATTTCTGTGTACTGTATTATCGCTGATAGCTTAATTAAAACGACTTTCTGATTAAATTAATTACTGTTTTTATTATTCACTGATACAGTTATACACACAACACACCCTAGACCAGAGCGAAGCCTTGACACTGAGAACTGGAAATTGTTACAACACAGACTAAAAATGATTTAATTTTGTGTTGCCATAAGTAAATTTGCGCAATTGTAATTGGTTCTTAAAATTAAATAATAAGTTTTAATAAATAATTAATAGGTTAAAACTCCTTACAAATTGTACACTTTGAATAAAGAATAATATAGTTTTTATAAACAAAATAAAATTAAAATTAAGCAACTGCTCCTGAGCTAGGCTGAACCTGAATTTAAAGTCACAGTCCCCCTGGAATTCAAATCAATCTGCCTAAACTTTTCCCAACTATGTTGGGGTTGGCTTCCAGGCTAACTGGATGCAGCTGAATACCAGTATTTCACATGGAGCGACTGCCTGTTGACCTCCATAACCCTGTAACGGGTAATACGGAACCCGTTGGTAAGACTGGCTGTCAGACTTTCGGGCTTCTGACTACCCGTAACGACTGTCAAAGATCTACGAATGACAGCCGGGACAACGGCGTAACGTGATTTCCAAGGCAAGGATGAGTCCCGATATGTAAAGATGGTCACCCATCCACGGACCAACCCCGGCAAGCGTAGCTTAACCTGATGAATCGATCCGTACGGCTGTTATAACTTAGCGACGGGTTCCTTAGCCATGAGCTCCTCCCTGGAATTATGAACTATAATATAAAAAAACCTCTTCTTGTACACACTATTGTCTAAACCTCTTTTTCACTTCTCCTTTCGCAGGTCTGCTAAAAGAAATTTCCCAAGAAAAAACAGTACCTTTGTACCCAGATTATCTAACGTAGTATCTTAATACATTTTACAGTGTGTACATAAATAAAGATTAGAATACCTCTTAACTTGATATTTACATCTGAAGCAAATCGCACTCGACTGTTTTTCTTACTTACCCTCTGACGGGAACTACCGGAACCGAACGTAAGCAGCTTAAGATATATCGGTCAGGGAGCGCTTATGTTATCTTGTAGTTACTATAAGCTTTGAAGCTTATCATGTTTGCAAGCGGTAGGAGCCACCCATGTTCTTAATTTTGAAATAGTTATACTATTAAAATGTAGAAGTTCAATAACTATTTAGGTATAAGTACTTCGTAATATGGTTATCGTTTTATCGATATTAAACAACTTCAAACTTTAATTTGCCTAAGATTTTTTAACTATGTTGAAGTCGGCTTCCAGTGTTACCGGATGCAGCTGGATACTAATATTTTACAGTTACTGGTAACTTCTTGGTAAGACTGGTCTTGTGTGTGAAAGTGTGATCACTTTCGGTTTCTGACGACTCATAACAACTGTCAAACATATACGAATGGCAGCGGTGACCAACGGTTTAACAAGCTTTCCGTCGCAGAGCTTTTGGTGTGTAAAGATGGGCACCCATCCATGGACCAACCGCTACAAGCGTGGCTTAACCTGATCGATCGCTCCGTGCAGATGTTATTACTTAGCCACAAGTTTAGTTTCAAACTTTAATAACCTCCAAAAATAGCTATCACGAGAAATTCATGACATTAAGTTTAAGCAGGTCATTGTAATGGCGGTTCGTCTTGCTTATCCGAAGTAACAAAAAGATTGAACATATTATAAACTCAAAGCATTTATTTCAAATAAACCAATTACAGAAACTTTTGAATTGTCAAAGGGTCGGTCAGTAAGAAAAATGAAGCTAGATGCTCAATCCAATACTCGGTAGCAACATATTTCTACCTCCAAGTCCATTTCCTTTCCTTCTTACGTCACTAGCGTTAATGAGTATCGTAGATAAACAAACTCTACGTAAATGACAATCTAATTAGTGCTCCGAACTAATTGGCAGTCGGGTGGTCTTTCACCGTACGCAGTACTTAATGTAGTCCACGTTAAATGACGCTCGTCTTAAACCCCGAGGACGTGCAATGTACTCGTATTAAACAAGTGTGGATACATACAAACCCATTTTGCTTGGTGTAATTCGGTTAGAATCTTTACTCTGAGAGCCTAACTCTACAAAATTATATTAATGTTTGCTCCAAAATAAATTGGTCTAATGTTTAACTTGAACGTAACACCGCTTGAAATTTAGTACAGGGATATTAAGGAAGCAAGCAAAAAGTGGTTTGTTCTTCTGACCCTTTGAACCCTTGAAACCCTAAAAACTTTATGATCCGCAAATTACTTACCTACTCCTATTTAAAGATAAGTACGTGTCTAGACAAAATCCGGACACAAGATTAATTTAAGTGTGTTTTACATACAGAGGCCAGCACATCAAGTTACCACAATCTGTCAAATTTCTTTGATAGTATTTCAACTTTATTGCAAAGATATAAGGTTCATTTTTAATTGAGAAAATTTGACAGTTAGGGATAGCTTGATGTGCTGGCGTCTGTACAACAACAATTTCATCTCTAAGTTGAAGCGTTGTTCCCTTCACCCACCCACTTCATCCAGATCGCAAACAACTTTTCCATTAGTACTTTGGGCACAACTTCCCACTTAAAATTCTATCTTAATCGCGAACAAAATATTCTACTCCTTGGACTCCAGCTCTACCGTGCATTATTTTATTATGCGGAAATTATTAACTTCCATCAAAATCATTGTTTTGTTATTTTCTTTTCGCTTTTAATTTGTAGCTTATCATCAAAAATGTTACGGATACCAGAAAAACCACTTTACATAAATATTTTCCGCACTTTTTCAAGGAACCTCTACTTTGTTTCCACGCTTAGCCAGTGTTTTGAAGATGTCCCAACTTCTACGTGTTTTTATAAAGCTATTTAAATATTTAAGTAACTCCAAGCTGAACAATTTTCATTTTGAATTCTGGTCTTTACGCCTGCAACCTGGTGAGCAGTTCGTCGTAATATTAACAACAAAATAGTCGGAGTCACGTGAATGATTTGATTGCTTCTGAACCTATAATACGTTTTGTTTGTGTGTATATGCTGATAAATTGAATAGTAATGTAACATGAACGACCCAAACGCTCCGGGCTACAATAACAACCGTTACTATTGACAATATTTGTGTACGCACCGATTGTAAATTTATTTACGAATCTTAGTTTTTTTTTCTGCTGGCCAGTAACTCGTGACCCGGCGCGGGGTGCCAAGGGTGCCGCCACCGACTACCATATATCAAGCGGTCCGCTTTTAATCTCGCAAGCCCTATTTATTCACATTTATTCCAAAGATATTTTCCCACCGGAATTTCCCCCTTGGAATTGGTAACATTTCCCGCGTTTAGCTGATTTGTACCGTTGCTGTTATTGTGGTTTATTTTACAGGAACAAAAGGGACTGAAATATTTAGAGTTTGTCAAAAGATGGTTATGATAAATTATGGCGACCCGCTATCACAGCCGGGCGTATCTTAAATAATACGCTTTTTGTTTCCTTGAATATTCAAATTGCAATTTTGTTTATTTTTTGTCGTAGACGCCTTATTATACGATACTACCTACCAACCAACTGAAGTAATTCATTTGCAAATGTGACAGATAGACTGCATAAGACAGCCGCTTAATTATTTCTATTGGACAAATAAATAGGACAAGTTGATAAAACGAGCAAATCTGTTTTATGTACTTCATTCAAGCTTTTAATAAAATATGTATAGTGCTTTTTACTTGATTAAAAGCTTGTTTTTAAAAATGTTCATTTACTATATTGTTTTTGTATGCTTCTCAGCATTAAAAATAACTAGTACAAACAAATGTACAAGCATTACAAGCTTGCATAAAATACTGCTTTTCGGGGCGGTGGTTGGCCCCCTGGACCTTTGCAATCGCTTTTCAAATTGTATTGTTGTAAAATGTCGAATGTCTGTTAACATTTTTTCAATAGCTTTGATTTTTATTAAAAAGGCGTTGTCCGAAGAAAAACTCATATCAAATCTATCAATAGAATATAAGCAAGTTTCGGATGCTTTTAACACAAAGAAAAATATATCGCAAGTAATATGTCCCCCGAAATAAATCTCTAGAGACGTTTTTATTGTAATTTATTCCCTCAAATCGAACACAATTCATCTACAGAGGCCAACAATAGTAAAAGCGATGCCAATTTTCCAACACGAACCTGAACAAAAGAGTACCCCAACGAGAGATTTATCACAAGCAAAGCAACAACGGGAAACTTTCGTGCAAACGACGAGAACAACTGTTACTGCCCTGTTACGGTTTTGACACGGCCACTTTGATCGTGAATGCATAAAATCTTTTATACGCAGTCGATTTCCGCGTAGGGTGTACTTTGTGCGAGTTGCTTCGCTAGCTACGAAGCAGAATGCGTTGTAACTAAACATAGCACTAAGCTGCACTTACCTCGTCTCCCATCTGTGTCAAGTGTTCACAGTCGGAGCTGCGTTCGCAGCGCCACATCGATGCTAGCTGCAGCTCGACTACAAAGAGACAGTAAAACGTGTAATTTCATGCGGATAAGAACTTCTCTCACAAATGTATGTAGAATTCTCCACTTACTTATATTGAAGACGGCTAGTGTTCTTGAAGCTCTCTCTGATTTTATAAGGATTTAGTATAAGAGTATCAGTGAATGAAACTCAACGTCTTTGTAGCATTTTCAGTTTAATTTTCGAACAAAACTAATTCAAATAAATTCAGATGCGTTAATTAAATTGCTTAGGAGAACATGTATACATAAAAATTGTGAATATAATACGTTGGTAAATAAAAATAAAAAATAAATGTTATTGAAATACCATTAGGTACTCAAAACATGCAAAGCAACGAGTATTGTGTGTGACATTTTAAATATTTAGAAACGTATTTACAAAATTCACTATTTAATCAGAGTTATAAATTGGCTTTTATCGCCTACTAAAACCAATGGTTGGTATTGTTTATTTGTGGAATAAAGCGCTACGCTGGTTCAGTGCATCGTAAACTTGAATTGGATAACTTTTTCGCACCCAACAATGTTTGCGAGAGGTTTCAACAGCTGTTATTTAAAATTTCAGCTGTTAACACACGAAAAACACTGAAGGGTTATTCTTAATGGGAAGAAGAAATTTCTGAATGTTGTCATATTTAACACCTTGTTTTTGTTACGTAAGGGAATCTTTTATATTTACGTCTTTGACATGTCAAACTCAAACTCATAGCATTTAGCTAAACTAATATTATAAAGAGGCAATTTTTATGATTTTGTGAGGTTGTAGGGACTACGGATCATTTTTGAAAATTCTTTTATCAATAGAAAGCTAAAGCTATACTATTCGTGAGTGTTTTAGGCTATATCAAAAAAAATCGCGGGCAAAGTGCTAGTTTCAAATAAACCAATTAACGGCACGTTTGAAATGTCAAAGGGTCGGTCGATCAGAAAAATGAAGCTAGTGGCCCATTCCAAAGCATTAGGTACCTATGGAGAATAACGTCTCAGGGCTCTGGGGTCCCAGACCCTTAGAAGGCATACGAGGTGCCGAAGACAACTCGCAGATTCCACTTAGACAATTCTAAATGATGACGAAGCACTGACCACCTATTATGCAAGTGCAGCCAAGGGTAACAAAAGTTATCCTTTCGTGCACTTGCATAATAATTGTTGCAGAACTATTATAGAATATGCAAACAAAACATTTTGGGCGATAGATTTGGGTGGCTATATTGACTAGTACCTCATGGCTAAGTGATAACAGCCGCACAGGTCGATCCATAAGGTTAAGCTACGCTTCCCGTGGTGGCCATGGATGGGTGACCATCTTTACATACCGAGACTTCTCCGTGTCTCGGAAAGTAGGTGCGTTAAGCCGTTGGTCCCGGCTGTCATTTTTGCATTTTTGACAGTCGTTACGGGTCGTCAGTAGCCCGAAAATCTGACAGCCAGTCTTACCAAGGGGTATTGTATTGCCCAGTTACTAGATAGTGGAGGTGGCTAGGAATGTTACATAGGGTGACACAATGGGTGGTCTTATCGCTTAAATTAAAGCGATGTTGTTAAGAAAACCGTTGAATGGGTTGCACTCTCCGACCGTTATTCCATTTTTTCTAATAACGTTTACTTTGTCTAGGGGTTGACTCAATCGTAATAAATCATAGAATGTTATTTATTAAATAAATAATGACCACACTACCACTGCGTAAACTAAACCATATACCCAAATAAATGAATATAATAACCACGAATTTATTCAATAAATAATTTCGTTAACTAATCCAAAACATCAGATAAATAAAATAAAAATGTTCGGTAACTAATTTAATTTGACCATGTATAATATAATTTATGTATCTCGACTAAGAAAAAAACATGATCACAAAAAAAATTCCGTATTATACAGGCTGATTTTTTCAACAGGGCGTGGATGACCAAAGCTGAAACTATGATATGAGGAATAGTGAAAAATACTCAAAGGAGACGCGGGTTTGATTTAGATGAAAAGTAAAACTGCATGATTGGATTTTTGAAAAATCATATTTCTAGCCAGGAATCGAACCTGTTGATTGAAAACAAAAACCGCACTGTATTATTACACAATTTCGATAGTGTCGCTAATAAGGAGTAGGTACTATTAGCGTCTATTAAAGCTCACTTTAAAAATTCACCTGTATAAATATCCATTCAAATAAACACACACGCTGTAATACATATGTGTGCGTATAGTATTGAATGATAAGTGTATTCAGCAGTAAGCCAAGAGCCGCCATTCTTCCAAGCAATTAATTTTCACGAAGCATTTGATAATACTTATGTGTTCACAGTTGTATTTATGTTCGGTATTTTTATAGTAATGTTGTTTTCCTTCATTTCTTGTCCCACTTTATGAATAGATTTGGTTATTTTGTTAAACACGAAGATATTGAAAACATGCTATAAATTGTGCGAGAATATAGTTGAACATTGTTGGGTAATATATCTCGGTGTTTCTAGAAGTTTTCCTTTATTTATGACTTATCCTCTAAATTCTGAGTACATTGCAATATTTCAGAAAATTTTGTTCCAAGGCAACTTGTGTTGATCGTTAGATTTTATTTATATATTCACATATTATAAAGAAGGAAGTTTTGTATGAATGTCTGTAACGAATAAACTCAAAAACTACTTAACGGATCTGGAGGAAACTTTGCACAAAGATAGATTATAGTCTGGAATAGCATATAAGATAAATAAATTTTTATCCTCGAAAAATGTACGGTTCCCGTGGGATAATTTCCTATATACACGCGGGCGAAGCCGTAGGCAAAAGCTAGTATACTCATAAGTTCTTTCCATGTGGGTTCGCAGAATGCCATCTGCTTAATGCTTTTATTTTTGTAAACAGACTTTTACAAACACATTTACACGTCAATAATATTTTTAAACTAGATGAGTTCGGTGTTTCCTAAATGCCTGCTCTAAGAAAGGCCGAAACAAACTCAGAGATCAATGTCTCAGTTTCGTTCAGTCCGATCATGAGAAGACCAAAAATATTCATACTATTTGGTTAAATAACTTATTATTTGATATAATTAAATTTAAAAATATTATCAAAAAACTAGAAGCCAAAGTTCTTCGATAATATTCTTCAGATTTAATTTTCTAGCAAATAGTAAGACTATTCAGTTCTTTGTACTAACAATATCTTCAGCAGGTCTATTCTATGAAATTCTCACCATGCTAACGGAGCTGTCATTCCACCTGATGCCAGGAAAACTACTGTCAGTAGTTTTCCTGGCATCAGGTGCTCACTTCAATTTCACTTCACCTTTGATGTCACGGTGAGATTTTACAGAATAGCACTACAGTTCGTAGAAAAGGCAATCCTTATGAACTCACAACAAAGATGCAACATCAATATTGTCGTTAAAACGAACCTAATCATTGTAATATTAATCAAAATGAGCATTCCCCTTAAATAATTAGATCCACACACTCAACGACAAGTGTTTATTTTTAATTAAAACATCCATTATGAAGTCCGTCGTTCACAAATAAATGAAGATTGATGTAATGTCGCACCCTCTTTGTTTTGTTCAATTTCAAATTCAGTTCAGGGGTACAAAGAAGGGGCTCTCGACTTTTATTGGTCCGTCTATAGAGGTACCACACGCGGATGTGTACGCTGCTCTATAGCTTGCTCTACCCTCCCTCTCGACAATTGAACACGTTCTTACACTAGAGTAGTTTCTGTGCTTGCTTGTTGGATGAAAGAATCAATAGCTTACTGTATTATTGTGAGGATATATAATGAAAGAGCCGCTGGAAATGTAATATTGAATAGCAGTGTGTTACAAGAACATGTATTGGAGGTAAGTTGGAGGTTTGCGCTAAATAGCAAGTCGTAATAAATAAACATGTATTCAAAAATAAAAATTAATAAAATACAGTAGGTATAAATGTTATAAATAATGTAAGTATTAGATAAGTATGATGTCTGGACTAGGATAAACTTGTATCACAGGTATAATAGGGGCAATCAATTATTTTGAGCCTAATCCTGTCGGATCAATCTGCCTAGCCTTTTCCTAACTACGTTGGGGTCGGCTTCCAGTCTAACCGGATGGACCTGAATACCAGCAATTTACATGGAGTGACTGCCTATCTGACCCCCCATAACCCAGTCAGTAACTTTCGGGCTTCTGACTTCCCTTAACGACTGTCAAAGGTCCACGAATGACATCCAAGACCAACGGTGTGTAACGTAAATATGGGCACCCATCCATGGACCAACCCCGGCAAGCGTAGCTTATCCTGATTCATCGATCCGTGCGGCTGTTATTACTTAGCCACGAGCTCCTCCTAATCCTATCGGATAAAAAGTCGAAAAGTAAGTCGATATTAAAAACTAATTAGCCGAACTTCTATATTTTATCTCAGTTTTACAGTAGGTACTATATATTTTTATTTAGGTTCTATTATCAGAAATTCAACTACTAAACATATCCGCTATCTTCACTTATAAAAAAATCTCTAGAAACAATATGTCTATCCTCAGAAACTGAATACCAGCACACCATGTAGAACTGAAAATATTTCCACAGATACTAAGAAATAACATAAATTTCATGATAGCAAAAGAGTATATAAGCCATATTATAATACTACTACACAATAGCAAATATGAAGGAAGGCTACATATAAATGTTCCAGAGAGAACGCATTCGTTGGTTCCCTGTATCCGGTCTTCGGAAATGGCTCCCAAGCGTGCGTTTCATTATTTCCTTTTTATATTTATCTTCGGGTATAACCGTAGACATGTTGTGTGTATATGAAGTTTGGTAAGTTTAAATCATCTTAAGAGGGGAGCCAAGTTTTTCTTTCTTTTCTTGGATAGAGCCAAGATAATTCTGCAGATAAATAAGTAGCGGTTTATATACTCAATACTCAAATCTTTATTGCATTCCATATGTATTACATAGATGGTGTAATCAAAATAATAAAAAAACCCTGTCGGGCACAGCAACATTAGGAGAGAGGATTGGAATAATTTACTAATTAATTTACTAATATACATTGCGTACGCCGTAATTTACTAATATACATTGGTATTAAGGTAAGGAAGTACTTATGTACATTTCAATAGGTCAGTCATAATTTAAAATGACATTAATTAAAAACAGCAATAATTTAAAACGGCATTTAGTATTAATACTCAAATACATTTGTTATATTCGTGTTATCTATCCCAAAAGGTGAAAAATACCTCTGGCATTAAGTACGCCTTTGGACGATATTTTTTACTTGTACATAAAGTTTTAATAAATAAATATATAGATATTTTTTTTGAGGTTGGGCTCATCAAGTAACTCCTCCCACTCTGGGAGTGTCAGACTCTTACTGACTAAAACACATATAGTCCCTCAGGGTTATCAAATTGAAAAAATGACTATCTAAGTCTCACTCTTGACATTACTAGATAAATAGAATTAAAATAGCCTATCACTACTGACTCGTGAGTCTGTTAAATTTTTATTACATCCAATCTCTAGTGGAGTAATTTGTTTAGCTATTGTTAATTACCTCAATCAATCGCAATGCGATCCAGAAACCTGTCAGCTGATTTACTAATCAGAAGCTTAATCAGGTTTAATCGACTCAGCTCAATTGCGAGGCTAATAAAACCCGGTAAATACGATCAAATGTTTATCCGCCTACGTAAGGTGTATCAGTTGAAGTTAATTAACGTAAAGAGTGCTAATTGTATATCTCACCTCTCGTAAATGGTGCGGTGCATTTACAACTATTCCACATTAAAAGCGACTTACAATTGGACGTCATCATTTATTCTTTTGATTATAGTGCAGTTTAATAAAATAAAGTTCTAGGACACATTGTTTGATTGTTAAATTGTTATAATATATTTCTTGACATTTGTCGGATCCCTAGACTAAGGTCCCGGACATTTGGAAGGCGTAGGTACAAGGAGCCAAAGTCAACTCGCCGAAGGCTGTTAGACGTTATTAGTTAATTAAATGAAGTAAAGCACTCATTATCAAAGTAATAGTTTACCTACATGACTAGCTAACTAACTATACAAATATACGTAACAAAAGAACACTAGGGCCTCGAAGTCATCTGGCAACGTGGCCAGAAGACTGGCAACATTGCCACGTTGAATGCCAATTCTTAGGTCAAAGAACGAGCCCACTGAAATGTCGAAAGTTTATGTGAAAGGTCGACCAGTCGTTGTTAGTTAATTATGATAATTTTTCACAGCTTCTACTTATAAAGATAACTGCCTTCAAGGTATAATTAATTTTAAGTAATAGTTTCAGACACGTCACGTCACGTCAGTTATTACGTCACCAATCTTCAAAACCAAGACTGGTTGCTGAAACCCAGCTTAAAAACTTATGTGCAATACAAAATCGGAAATATCGAATCCATCCGAATAAATTGTAAAAACACGGGAAATATAACGAGAACCATACAAAAGTTCTAAAATGCTTGTTAGAAAACTAACTTACAAATAGGTAAGTCGATAACTTCGTTGAAAAGCAAGTGTGTCATTTAAAATAAGTTACAATCGTCCTTGTTATCCTCGGAACTAAAGTTAGCTCCGCAGACTTTGAACAAGACGTCTGATTCCAAGCCGTAATTTACGTAGTAAAGTATCTAATTTATACAAATTTTAAACTACAAGTAATTGTTTCGTCTTGCCAGACAAAATAATTCCGCTTAAAATATTTACGAGGCAAGCTCCATTTTGCACTAAGTATCTAGACGTTTTCTTACTTTGCAGACTTCTGGAAATCCCTTTGTGTAACACCTTCAGCAAGTTTGAATCAGATGGCTTCGTGGTTTTGAGAAACGAGATATCTTCCTTAACTTATTAATTAAGTTATTTTATTATATTGAGTAGTAGGTAAATTAAAATACGCAGAATAACAATCAAATTCAACTGAGGTGAAACATAACCAACATAATATCTATAAACCCATAACTCGTCGTTGCATAAAACTTAGAAAAAAGCAACGAATACTCATCTACCGAAAACATCACCCTGATGTACGTAGATACATCATCGAACCCTTACAATTCCATTGCAACCCGTTTCTTTCTATCTCAAGGGAACGGAGTTTCTCATCTCCTAAAAGGGCGCTAATTTTCCGACAGGACGGCTCGCCATAGTGCTGTCTGGCTTCGCAAACGCTCACAATGAGGAAATACTATACCTAACTACCGAGAAAAACTTTACGTCAGGGCTTCATTAATTTTATTCGCATCGATCTCAATTTTTCTTAGAAATGTTATTACGCAGTGAAAGTAAGGCTCGCATTATAGTAACGCGGAAAGAGGAATTGCGCGATATAAAAAGAATAAAATAAAGTACGTAGTTTCGCTTCTAGATTTAAATTATTAAAACGAATATACCTATATTCAATGCAAAAAATGAGTGCAGAAATAATAAAATCCAACACTGTTGCCACATTTGTGAATAAAAACGTTCGAACCATACTGCTACGGAAAAATATCTGAAAATATTTTCGGAATAACATCCCGAATTCGCTGATCCATTAATTGGCTCGAAAGAAAAGTAACATTCCGCTTTCACTGACACGCAAGCCGTGGCTTTACAGGCGGACTAAGCGCTACTAGTGAAGTGCGGTAAGAGCGGGCCGTCATCAATCTTCTGTAATTAGCTAGTGACGTTCTCGCCTAACACTAATGACGAGAAGGGCGTTTACTCGCGACCGCCACGCCTCGCCACATAAATTACTACATCCACAGTCAAGAGCTCACTCAAAACACCTCAAGTGTTTAGTAAAATGTGCTGTTAGTGAAAAATGACATGGAAGCGGTTTTTAAACGGTGTATGAGTGGCTTTATCGTCATTTAGAGAGGGGGAAGTACACTTTATACTACTCATTATAAGGTAAGGAGTTGAATGATATATTATGGGCTATCCGCTTGCTAAGCATGGTTCTATTACAGCATTCTCTGCGTTCACTATTGTGCATCCTTGATTTTTTTCCCAGTTTATTAAATCACTCTATCTGTCGTGCTTCAAAAACTGACCTCATACAAAACTTCACTACCTACTCGATTCAAATGTAGGACTGATTATGTTTTCGTAATTACGATGACCATGGATAAAGTTGTTCAGTTTTATAGTCTGTACCACACGCTTCATTTTGACCACTCTTTTCTGATACACCCTGTGAAGACAGTATTACATAGTATCCTTACTCACATAATTAGGAGAACTTCTAAGGAACCTCACTCAATCTTTTCACCAAGCCTTTTCCCAACTTATGTTGCCGCCGACCCCAAGGTCGGCTTCCAGTCTAACCGGATGCAGCTGAAAACTGGTATTTTACAAGGAGCGACTGCCTCTCTGACCTCCACAACCCAGTAACTGGGTAATACGATACCCTTTGATAAGGAACCTCACTAACTAGTTTTAATCATTTATTTTAGGAACCTTATGTCTCTTTGTGCTGACTAACACTAAGATTTAAAATCTTAAACGGCGGGTACCTACCTTGATTTTCAAGTTCCCCTTTAAGTTTACCCCATATGCAACATTATTATACCTGCAATACGTTTAATGATCGTAAATTTCCTTAATGAACGAGTCGCGTAATTAATAATTCAGTACCCTTCTGAACTAAAATACATGATTAACCTAATTTGCAGCAGTATACCGAATTCTAACGCAACTAATGAGTACGTTGTTAAGTAGATTGCATTTAGTTTTGAGGATAGAATACTGTATGTTATGGTGACGTAATTATATAGGACTAGAACCACTGCTTCTTCCATAGCAGTACTATTTCAATATTACTGCAGTGTGAGAATAAGACGGAGTTATACAGGACGTATAGCTCTATCTCTTTCCACTGTGAAGTTACTGCTTTAGGAGGAGGTGATCGGCCACCAGGTACCAAATAATTGCTAGTGATGTAAGTTCGTTTTAATTTTGTTTACCTGAAGTATAAGGTTCTGCGGTATCAATGAAAGCGTACACATTTTATTGGCCCTTTGTCTGTTTACTTGTACGTTATTTGTATCTTCTGTTGAAAATCTAAACAAACAAAAATAAGGCTTCTTAATAAAGCAGGCATTTTCAGGCTTTGTTCTTCACTTGGAAGATTGAAGAAGTTTAAGTATTCACCGTATTTTAATGGTAGAAACTGAAGATCTACTGTCTTCGCTTAAACTAATATTTTTAACAGCTGAGGTTATTTTTAGGGTACCGTACCCCAAGGGTGCTAAAACTAATTCTATTTTATTAAATGTCTGTTGTTCGTCAGTAAGCCCGCTCGTCCGTTCGCCCGCAGTAAGTCTGGCAGCGAGCTGTATTTCATGAAACGAAATAGGTAGACAATTTAAATGTGCACAGATTGTAATAATAATAATAATAATAATATCCTTGGACATTTCACACAACGCCATATAGTCCCAAGCTAAGCAACCTAATGCTTGTGTTATGGTAACGAGATGGCTGATAAACTACTTATATACATTTTTTTTTGTAAATACATACATATTATAGATAGAAAAACACCCAGACCCGTAACAAATACTTGTAGGTCGTACAAATATTTGTTCCGTGCGGGAATCGAACCCGCGACATAGTGCGCAGCAGTCAATTGCTCAACCACTGCGCCAACCGTGTCGTCAAACTGTATTGTGTACTCCCGTAACAACTAATACGAATAAAATTGAGTTAAAAAACCGAAGTATTATTTTAAATGTTGTACGGTGGTACTGAACCCTTCGTGAGCGATTCTAAAATTGAGTTAAAATACCGAAGTATTATTTTAAATGTTGTACGGTGGTACTGAACCCTTCGTGAGCGATTCCAATTCGGACTTCCCCGGTTTTTTAAATCCTTTTTATGTTTTCATCGTCAATTAATTTGACAGTTCTGACAGCTCTGTCATTCTGAAAGAATTACTTTTACTTAAAATGAAAGCATTGATAGCCTAGTGGTATGACCGTCGAACTGCCAAGTCTTAGGTCTCGAGTTCGAACCCAAGGCACGCACCTCTGAGTTTCCAGATTCATGTGCGTAATGTATGATTATCACTTGTTTAAAAATCGGTGAAGGAAAACCTTGTGAGGAAACCGGCATGCCTGAGAGATATTTCTCAACAGTATGTGGTGCTAAGTCAGAGGCCCATGGGCAGCATTAAAACTCTGACACCAGGTTAGTCACTAACCACACGAAAAGAAGAAGAAGATTAAACTCTTAAAAGAGATATCCTATTACAGTATATGACTTACTCGTTTTAAAATAGTAAGTATTTCAAAGATGAGTAATGTAGGAACCTAAGTACATAGGTACAATAAAACTTTCGTATTGCAGCCCTCAATTTAGACTTTCATCCATTTTGTCTTTGGGAGAGTGGGTCACGGTGTCAGCTGAGCAAAGAGATATAAAACAGAAAAAGAACTGTTTCTTCAGTTCTTTAAAGCCGGTTTGTTTCTGAAAACTGTTTTATAGCTTTTAGTAGCAGCCAGTCTATAGGATAATAAGTTCTAACATGGACTACCACGCCAGGGCTATTATAATGATGGGTCAGCGGGATTGTCTGAAAGGGTTATCGCTGAGGGATGGTTTTAGTCAGTTTGAGTCTGACACTCCCTTCCGCTCGTCCCTGAGTGGGCGGATTTCATTATTTCATATACCTAGTTAAAAAAAGGACATTCATGATGTATAATAGCTGATGATACTTTTACTGTGAAGTGTTAACTATTGTTATTAATTCATGTATTGTGTACTAAATTGAAACCTGGAAATATAATATATCATATTAATTTAATCCTTACACAGATAAAGCGTTTATACTGATCATAGAAAGCATCATAATCTGGAAAAGAACAATACAAAAATAATTTAAATCGATATGGTCGTTTTGGAGCTACGTTGTTACAGACGGATACACACATTAAACTTATAACACCCTTCTATTTACGTGTGTTTATCTTAGAAACTAGATTTTAATATTTTACACCTTTATTTATAAACGCTGCTTAAAGTTAAGAGACGTTCAAACGTCAAAAATTAGTGGCTAATCATTACACTAACCCCGCCCAACCCACCTAACCCTTAACCCTATGCAACGATTATGCTTAAGAACCTGTTTCTATATAAAGGATCGGTTAGCGACGGGACGGGGGTTAAAAACAAATAATAGAAAAATCTGAGAATAATCCAAATACACACATCAAAAGTGTCTAGGGATCAACATATATTTTTGCAATAACTTTTCTCTTGATTGATATTAATTTAAATTTTCTTTAAGGATTCATCAAATAAAGTGTTTTTGTTTGTCACAGTAACGATAAACCAAGTCACCTTTGCATTAATAAAGAAATTTGCCATTTTCCTAATAAAGGGATTTTTGACATTTGAACCACTAACATTAAAGTTCGAAAAAAAGACTGAAATAACAGTTTTCTTTAAAATTTTATTGGGTAACTTAAACAATTAATAATCCGTGTTTCTACCGCGAACACTAACAACACAAGAACATCGGTTTGGCATACTCAAAATGAGTTCATCCAAATCACGCTGTGGAATGGCCGCCCATGTTCGTTGCAACAACAAAAAAAGGTCTTCTTGCAACTGGATACCCTCCATATTCGGCAGAGCTCTTCTCTGTAGCATATCCCATGCATGCTCAATCGGGTTCAAGTCTGGCGACTGAGCAGGCCAGGGCAGGACATTGATGTTAGCTGCGGCGAGAGTCTGTCTTACAACTCTTGCGGTGTGCGGTCGTGCATTATCATGCATTAACTGAAATAAGGGACCGATTTGCACTTGTAGAGGAACGATGACGTCAGATACAATCGTCTCAGCATAAATTTGAGCGTTGAGGTTGCCTCTGATCCAAATCAACTCAGTTCTTCCGCCGATCCAAATACCCGCCCATACCATGATGGTTCCACCACTATAAGGATGGACTTCCTGGCAGGATTTTAATCGCTGTTGGCGTCCAGGGGTTCTCCAGTGTCGTATACGTCTTGTATCCGGTCTCATACCAAAACGAGACTCATCAGAAAAGCACACGAAACGCCATTGTTCTTCTGCCCAATTTCTGTGTTCAAGAGCCCATTGATATCGAATCCTACGATTGTGCATTGCTATAGGTGGTACCCGTAGCGGTCTTCGGGAATGAAGGTTCACTTCATGCAAGCGGTTTCTGACTGTTTGGTCGCTAATTAAGTTCCCTGAAGAGTGATGAAGCCTCACGGCTAACATCATGGCGGTTATTGTTGGAGCTCTTCGAGTTAAGATTTGAATGTATCGGTCTTGTCTCCGTGTGGTGCAGCGATACCGTCCTTCATGGCGCTCAGCCACGGTACCAGTGCTTCGGTAACGTGTCCAAAGTCGACTGATAACACCTTTTTTTGTTGTTGCAACGAACATGGGCGGCCATTCCACAGCGTGATTTGGATGAACTCATTTTGAGTATGCCAAACCGATGTTCTTGTGTTGTTAGTGTTCGCGGTAGAAACACGGATTATTAATTGTTTAAGTTACCCAATAAAATTTTAAAGAAAACTGTTATTTCAGTCTTTTTTTCGAACTTTAATGTTAGTGGTTCAAATGTCAAAAATCCCTTTATTAGGAAAATGGCAAATTTCTTTATTAATGCAAAGGTGACTTGGTTTATCGTTACTGTGACAAACGAAAACACTTTATTTGATGAATCCTTAAAGAAAATTTAAATTAATATCAATCAAGAGAAAAGTTATTGCAAAAATATATGTTGATCCCTAGACACTTTTGATGTGTGTATATACATAGAAACGAACTTGGTATTGTTTAAGAAAACAAAGAGCATTTGCATAAAGCATAATTTATACTTCGCGAAAAACACTATCTTCGACTCCGCAGTCCTCATTAATAATGTTGAACTAAATAAATAAGCGAAACGTAAAACATGCATTTAACTTAACGAATCGAAAGTCACGATATTATCAGATTGAAGCAATCAATCTTAATTAATCAGAAACATTGGCGTTAACTTCTAATGACTAGTAGGTAATTAGGGGAAAGCTGGATGAATTTCTGTACCATTTAATATTTCTATACAAGTCTAGGAATAAATAAAACCTAATTTGGAAACTTTTTATCGTTCCCGGCAGATGGTACGACGCTTCAACGTGATGAGCTGTGTACGGAACCTTACATTACACTACCAACTTACGCGCAGTGCAATCAATCTGCCTAGCCTTTTCCCAACTATATTGGGGTCAGCTTCCAGTCTAACCGGATGCAGCTGAATACCAGTATTTTACATGGAGTGCCTGCCTATCTGACCTCCACAACCCAGTAACTGACTGGCTAATACGATACCCTTTGGTAACACTGGCTGTCAGACTTTTGGCCTTCAGACTAAACGTAACGACTATCAAAGATCCACGAATGACAGCCGGGACTTAGCCAACTTACGCGCAGTGCATTCAGCAGAAATAGGATTTGTACAATAATATTGTACAGACGCCAGCACATCATGCTATGCCAAACTGTCAAATACATCCAATAGAACATGAACCTTGAGCTTTTGTAATAAAGTTGAAAATGTATCAAAGAAATTTGACTGATTGGGGTAGCTTGATGTGCTGGCCTCTGAACATAACCATGTAAAAATATTTCGATAAATCAGTGTTTAACAAACATTCAACGGCGGTCGGTTTTATTTCAACATCCCATTAGAATCGCCTTTTATCATATCCCTTTTATCCAATCAATCGCCTGATATTTTCCCGACTATGTTGGGTTCTGCTTTAAGACTAACCGGATACTGCTGAAAACCAGTATTTTACATGCCTATCTGACGTGCATAACCCAGTTACTAGGTAACACTGTTTGGTAAGGCGGGTTGTTAGACTTTTACATTTCTGTGACAGCCGGGACTAACGGCTTTAATGGCTGATCACCCATCCACAATCCGACCGCAGCAAGCGTAGCTTAGCGTACCTTTGGTCGACCCGTACGGCTGTTATTATTTAGCTTCTTATATTAATTTAAATGAAGCATTGGCCGGTAAGAGCGGCGATGAGGTTATCAAATTAAATATACGTTAGGAACAACGGTTTTATAATACCTACAAATTGATCATCATCTACCTAGCCTTTTCCCAACTATGTTGTGTTCAGCCTCCAGTCTAACCGTATGCAGCTGAATACCAGTATTTTACATGGAGCGACTGCCTTAGATCTGACCTCCACAACCCAGTAATTGGGCCGTACGATACACCTTGGTAAGACTGGCTGTGAGATTTTTGGGTTTCTGACAACCCGTGAAGACTGTCAAAGATGCACAAACGACAGCCAGGAGCAGGACCAACGGCTTAACTTGTTTTCCGAAGCACGGAGGAGTCTCGTTATGTAAAGATGGTCACACATCCACGGCCAACCCCGGCAAGCGTAGCTTAACACGATGGATCGACCTGTACGGCTGTTAGTACTTAGCCACGAGCTTTTCCTAATACTGTTTAATAATTCCTCCATCACCTACAAGTTGATATAAACCCCCAATTTACATAATAGCTAAATAATTACGAAGAAATAATAAAAATGCAGTTTTATAACGAAAAATAGCGGAAACATGTTCACGAATTATGACATGAATGGCGGTGTGCGTTCGCGCAGCGGAATGTTGTTAAATTTAAAGATTTTAATTATGCAGATATTTAGTGTATGACGTCGTTTAATTGTGTATGGTAAAAAAAAAATTGTGCATGCAGCCATTGTGGAGAAATTCACCAAAAACTGATTCCGCTGGGCGAACGTTGTCCTGGCGGAACTTTTTTTAATCCATAGACTTCAGAAGAAAAGAGATGTGTCCAAAAATTAGTGTGTATTTGTGTGTAATTGTGTATGTATTAATAAAATCAGTGCATGCATAAACTTCGGAGAAATTCAAGATTCCACTACGCGAACGTTTGGCCATTAGCTAGTTTTCATATAAAGCGCTTACAAAGAGAGCTGTAGATTTTTACATACGTTGCTTTGAATTTGTTTATATCTGTTTAAAAAACAGATTTAGAAAAAATTAAAAGATAAAAATATAAACGTAAAATACGCTTATTAGGTCTTAGTTATTAAAGTATGCACTTTGGGGTCTAGATTTTTACGTTTATACAAACCTTGTAAGTGTCTGCAACATGTTGCCAAGTATCAATGATGTTCCGTTAGTAATTAAAAAGTTATAGGACAATTTACCATGAATAGATCACTGTTTACAAAGCAGTCAAATATCACGACGTTCTAAAGGATTTGCATGGTAAAATGTATGCCAATAATTAGTGTATTCATTCAACTATTCACATGCAAAATTTCATGTCATTAAATTCAGTAATTAAAGAAAAACAATTATAATACTGACGAAGCATCGAAAACCTACATAACCCGACCAAGTTCGGATAGCTACAAAAAAGCGGCCGTGCAATATATTTAGGTAACATCCCAAAATTTATAGTATAATACCGGTATTGAATTGGTATAAGCGATAACACAATTGTTGTTTCGATATAATTTATAGGTCATTTATTTTTGTACACCTACTTTTTTAAATTTTAAATTGACTATGACAGAAAGTAGGTATTATTTACGTAGGTACTTTATTTAAGTATGCGCTTGAGACTTGAGATATAATCTAGATATATTATTTAAGACAAATAAAATTCATACAGCTAATTTCTATTGAAGATTTTACGGATCAGGATTCTAACTATAGACCCCTTAGGGAAATTAAATAATTACCACATGTAAGTACTACTGTTTAGGTAAATATTTATCATATTGTAGCTTATTACACTATTTAACCAATGGACTAGGCATGCACGAGCGTTCCCCTTTGCAACTTTAGTGGATCAAACAATCTAATAACTTAAAAACAACATCCCAATATGATAAATATTTACCTAAACAGTAGAACTTACATGTGGTAATTATTTAATTTCCCTAAGGGGTCTTTTTTTATTTTTTTATTTTTTTTAAGGCTGGGAAATCATCCAATGACTGCTCCCGCTCTGGGTGGAGCGGAAGGGAGTGTCAGACTCTTACTGACTAAAACCCATCCATGTTCCTTCCTTAGCCCTTTATGTTCCGGGGTAGCGGTAACCCTTTCGGACAATCCCGCTTACCCGGCAGGCTTGGCCCTGGGGGGCCCCTTCATATGCTGACATCTCTTTGAGGCGCGCGTGGAACATATACGCGCCGCACGGCACGGGTCTGGTGCTGATCGGACGGTGAGTCACCCATTACTCACCGTCCGCAGGCCCCCGCCTACGGTAGCCGGGAGTCGTCACGTGGCTCCCGACGCCCGGGGCGTCTCCTGCGGCGGCTGGGACGGGAGGACCTTTCTCTCTCCCATCCCGCCACCTCCTTCGCGAGCATGACTTTTTCGCAGAAGGAGGTGACTGCCTCCCACTCCCTCTCGCCCCGGACCATGGCTTGCACCAGGGCCGGGCGCGAGAGGTCGCCGCCGCCGATCGCCTCTACGAGGACACGGCGGTGCTCCGCCCATGCGGGGCAGGTTTGCACCGTGTGCTCTACCGTGTCCTCTGGGCGATCCTCGCAGTGGTGACACCCGGGCGTTTCCTCCCGCCTGATGATGTGCAGGAACCTCCCGAAACATCCATGTCCGGTGAGGACCTGCGTCAGGCGGTAGGTGAGGGCGCCGTGACGCCTCTCTAGCCACTCCTCAAAGAGGGGCGTTACCGCCACTATCGTGGCGTGCCCTGCGCTGGGTTGCGACAGTCGCTGATTCCAGGCCGCCATGAGCTGCCGCCGTGGGATCTGGAGGCGATAGTCCTCGCGCGCCTGTACGAGTGGCGCGCGGAGGTACTAAGCCGGGGGGAAACTCCGTTTCCGCAGCAAATTGCGGCGGTGCGGACGGACCTCCGGCGCGATCTCATGGCGGCCTGGAATCAGCGACTGTTCAATCAAATTGGGCAGGAGCCGCTTGAGGGCGGCCCCAGTCCGTTCCAGCTTGGGGGCCAAACGTCGGAAATGCTCCACGAAATTCCATCGGCTGTCGAGGACCAGACCCAGGTATTTCATCGTGGTCTCGACACCGATGTGAACCCCTCCTACCGTAAGTTGGGATCCCGATGGTGGCCTATTTCGAGGCCCATGAAAGGACATGGCCTCGGATTTGTGCAAAGCCACCTCGAGACCCAACTGCCGGATCCTCTCAACGACTGTCGCAACCCCGCGTGTCATCGCGTCGGCCGCCGCCTGATGCGACCTCCCCTGCGCCAGGACCAGCGTGTCGTCAGCGTAGCAAACTACGCTGCCGCCGTCAGGGAGGTCGGCCCGCAGCACTCCCTAAGGGGTCTATAGTTAGAATCCTGATCCGTAAAATCTTCAATAGAAATTAGCTGTATGAATTTTATTTGTCTTAAATAATATATCTAGATTATATCTCAAGTCTCAAGCGCATACTTAAATAAAGTACCTACGTAAATAATACCTACTTTCTGTCATAGTCAATTTAAAATTTAAAAAAGTAGGTGTACAAAAATAAATGACCTATAAATTATATCGAAACAACAATTGTGTTATCGCTTATACCAATTCAATACCGGTATTATACTATAAATTTTGGGATGTTACCTAAATATATTGCACGGCCGCTTTTTTGTAGCTATCCGAACTTGGTCGGGTTATGTAGGTTTTCGATGCTTCGTCAGTATTATAATTGTTTTTCTTTAATTACTGAATTTAATGACATGAAATTTTGCATGTGAATAGTTGAATGAATACACTAATTATTGGCATACATTTTACCATGCAAATCCTTTAGAACGTCGTGATATTTGACTGCTTTGTAAACAGTGATCTATTCATGGTAAATTGTCCTATAACTTTTTAATTACTAACGGAACATCATTGATACTTGGCAACATGTTGCAGACACTTACAAGGTTTGTATAAACGTGAAAATCTAGACCCCAAAGTGCGTACTTTAATAACTAAGACCTAATAAGCGTATTTTACATTTATATTTTTATCTTTTAAGCCCTACGATTTTTTCTAAATCTGTTTTTTAAACAAATATAAACAAATTCAAAGCAACGTATGTAAAAATCTACAGCTCTCTTTGTAAGCGCTTTATATGAAAACTAGCTAATGGCCAAACGTTCGCGTAGCGGAAACTTGAATTTCTCCGAAGTTTATGCATGCACTAATTTTATTAATACATACACAATTACACACAAATACACACTAATTTTTGGACACATCTCTTTTCTTCTAAAGTCTATGGATTAAAAAAAATTCCGCCAGGACAACGTTCGCCCAGCGGAATCAGTTTTTGGTGAATTTCTCCACAATGGCTGCATGCACAAATTTTTTTTTACCATACACAATTATACGACGTCATACACTAAATATCTGCATAATTAAAATCTTTAAATTTAACAACATTCCGCTGCGCGAACGCACACTGAATGGCGCGCAGGCGGCAGTGACATCGCCATGAAAAAATAATATTCATACGACCTACTCTGCCTACATGGTCCCCCATGGCCGTAAGACCCATGGCTGTAAGAAGGCTTTAAGATTTTTTTTGAATAAGAAGACGTGGTTTGCTAATAGGTACTTGTAGGTATGTGTAGAAACAATTTGATGATAGCACTAAACATCAAAACCATCGATAATTTCCCACGACTAATTTCCCCGCAAATTATGCACCCAAATCTCGCATTTAAAGGCGATAGGTCACAGCCTACTCCGACGATAGCAATCACCAATCCGGGCAAGGATCTCTTTGAAGTCCTCTTCGATCAATCTGGAATTCGCAGAACCGTCAATCCAAAGCCGAAACTGTAGCTACGTCAAAGAGCTATAAGACCTTAATTAGAAATGACGGAAGATAGGATTAAACAATATAAAATGTTATATAGATATTAAAACAATTATATCTAGAATACTAACTTACTGCGACACAAATACAGTTTCTAAATAATTTATTTACGTTGTTGAACCAGTTACTCCATTGAAAAATTTCTTTAAAAACTTAGTGCTGAGATTCAAAAATGGTGGGCCGCAGCGGGTCACGTCTATTAAAACTTTTATACCTGCAGTAACACAGGGAAGTTTTTCTTTACTTTCCGCATTACCTTTTTATTGTAGCCAAGAAACAAAAAATGAAATAAGCTGGTTATACTAACTTTGCTTAAAACTACAAAACATCAAAAAATACCCGCCTCCCCTGCATTTCCTTCCTATAAATAATTGTAAATATCTTACTTAACGATTAACAATAATTCAATTTAAAAAAAAACGTAAGATAATTTACACGAAACCCTGTTCAAAAATATTATCTTTAAACACAATTATTAACTTTTATTTCTATAAACAGAAACGTATCATGAAATATGTGTTTGTGTACCTCCGTGAGCCAGATCGCATTCCTCCGAGGAAGGGACTGGCATAAAGAATCCTCGCATTCTCGGCTTACAACTGTAACAATACAAACGTTCCATTCATTTTTCACTCACTATTTGTCAAAACCAACGATATCTTTGTAACTGCACGAAAAAGCCATTCAAATTCTGAATAAAACATGGGCGGAAATGAAGCTTCATTTTAATTATTAGCTGCTCTCGCGCGGTTTCATCCACTGCTCGGTACTCCTATTTGGTCGTACCGTGGTGTTACATAGCCTATATAGTCTTCGTTGATAAATAGACTATCCAAAACAAAAAGAACTGTTCAATTCGGACCAGTAGTTCCAGAGATTAGCGCGAACAAACTCTTTAGCTTTATAATATTAGTATAGATAAAGCGTCATTTCCGCCATGCCTTATCTTTGTAATTTCATAGAAATTCTACATAATTATACCTAATTTCAAATGATAACATAGTCAAATATGATTTTTTAGTATCAAGTAAACTAAAGCCGAACCTTACAACGGAACAGCAAACTCTGTTTATATTGTCAAAATATCCGAACACGTTAAAAAGATTGTAATCACAAAAAATATTTGTTTTGAGCACGCAAAAAGGATGGATATAATCCCTTTGCGTCTCGTACTAGTAGGTATACCTAGCGTAACCACCCTTTGTTGGATATCCATAGACCACAGTTCTAGTTATTCTCTAAGATCTAAGAAGCTGAAGTCTAGAATGACTTCAATAATAACATGCATTACATTATTTTTCAACTTCTTTTTTTAAGTTTAGAATCGGCTTTTACTTCCTATAATCAGATGTAGTCACAAATCTATGCACAATTTAACATGAAGCACAATTTAGGATGACTGTCATCTGACCTCCGAAACCCAATTACATGGAAATAAAATAGTGGGTATTTTGGGGTTAGAACCAGTTGTCCAATTTTCCAGCTTGACTACACATAACGATAACCATGAAAATCAAGACTTTAGCATAGATAACCCATTCACGGACTGACCGCCACAAAAGCAATAATCGATCGACCCGCATGGTTGTATTTACCCAAGAAATCAACATCGAAGTTGCAGAATTATCCCGTACACAACGTGATAAACTTTGTAGTTTCCTAGTCTTAATTCATACTAGATACATACAAAGCTTCGCTCCAAAGTTGATCTGTAAAGGCTCAACACGTATCAGGAGAGCACTCGACCGACTTTGTAAACTACTTCGCGCAACTACAAAGTACCTTTGTACGATGCATAAACGAGGATACATTTTTCGTGTCACTACCGAATAATAGGGAAGTTGCTTGGGTAAAAAAAAAGAAATTATATAAAGTCTGTCAGTCAGATAATAAAAATATTAGTAACTAGCTTCTGCCCGCGACTTCGTACGCGGACCCTGTTGCTTATGCCAGCGACAACGGGGTCGCCATTTATGTTATTTTTTATCATTTTCACATTTAAATCTTTTATCACACTGAGCTTTAGTTTTATATCATTCCAACAACCACCAAAACATACAGTCCATTTGTCATCGTTTTCATTTTGGTAACCGCATTATTATATTCCCCACTTGTCTCTAGAGACCTAGAAGTCAATGCGTAGATACGGTTGGAATTCAAGCACAATTCTCTATCCGTGAACGTCTCCGACTCGCGAGACAATACATGACGTTCACGATCAGCGGTCAGTCGCACATCACGTGCCCCACTTGTCTCTAGAGACCTAGAAGTCGATGCGTAGATACGCTTGGAACTCAAGCGTAATTCTCTTTCCGTGAACGTCTCTGACTCGCGAGACAATTCATGACGTTCACGATCAGTCAGTCGCGCATCATATTCTTCACTGGTCTCTTGAGACCTAATGAATACGCTGAGAACGCAGGCGTGCTTCGCGACCCGAAGAGGTTTCCACGGAGCGAGTTGCATCCTAATGTTCTCAAACAGCATCAAGTCTCTCCTGACGCTCTTTGGTAATTCTTGGGATCTTATGATCCTCAATCTTTTAGCTCTTTTGGAACATTGAGAAAGATTTGACCTCTTTTTAGGCATGGTCATAGTTTTATTGTGAAGATACCTGATCAATAAAAATCTAAATTAAAATGACTGCTCCCCTGCGTTACCGGGTCTTCGTGACACGGTAGCTACCGTGTCACGAAGACCCGGTAGAAGATAAATGGAAAAGGAAATTAAACACTCAAACAACAAAAGCCCGAAGGCATATTCATACGATAAAATAAAAAAATAAATAGGACTTTTGGCCAGTAGAGTCAAATTTTCAATGATATACCATCGTCATCGAAAATCAGTCCTAAAATGTTACCGCCTTCACCGCGTGCAGGTACTCCCAGTTTATGTTATTTTTTAATTACACAGTAAAATTAGTGATAGCTTTGATTTCCACAACAGGTGTTCCAGATCTTTGATTTTTATAAGTCAAAAGGAAATGCCCATCAGACCGAACAACTTTTGGTAAGACGTCATTCCTATATGTGTTATGGTGTAGCTAGGCTCTTGGAGTTCCACAACAGGTGTTCCAGATCTTCAATTTTTATACGTCAAAAGAGAGTGCTCATCAGGCTAAACAACTTTCGCTAAGACGTCACTCCTATATGTGTTATGGTGTAGCTAGGCTCTTGGAGTTCCACAACAGGTGTTCCAGATCTTCGATTTTTATAAGTCGACAGGAAATGCCCATCAGACCGAGCAACTTTTGCTAAGACGTCATTGCTATATATGTTATGGTGTAGCTAGGCTCTTGGAGTTCCACAACAGGTGTTCCAGATCTTCGATTTTTATAAGTCAACAGGAAATGCCCATCAGACCGAACAACTTTTGCAAAGACGTCATTCCTATATGTGTTATGGTGTAGCTAGGCTCTTGGAGTTCCACAACAGGTGTTCCAGATCTTCGATTTTTATAAGTCAACAGGAAATACCCATCAGACCGCACAACTTTTGCTAAGACGTCATTCGTATATGTGTTATGGTGTAGCTAGGCTCTTGGAGTTCCACAACAGGTGTTCCAGATCTTCGATTTTTATAAGTCAACAGGAAATACCCATCAGACCGCACAACTTTCTCTAAGACGTCATTCCTATATATGTTATAGTGTAGCCGGGCTCTTGGAGTTCCACATCAGGTGTTCCAGATCTTCAAAATTATTCTCTCAGCAAAAAATGCTCATCACGTGGAACAATTTTTGCTATGGTATCATTTTTGTATCTCTTATAGTTTAGCTGCTCTGTTGCGGTTCTGCATCAGGTGTTCAAGTTTCCAAGATAAATTATAGCCTATATGTTGCCCAGACTTAATACCTATACAACAAAAAAAAAATCATTCCAATCCGTCCAGTAGTTCCAAAGATTAGCGTGTACAAACAAACAGACAAACAGACAAACAGACATACAGACAAACAGACATACAGACAAACAGACAAACAGACAAACAGACAATTTTTTTTTTTTGGATTCGTGCTCTATTACTGTTTCTAAACCCCCCTCAATTATTATTTTTTTAATAAATTCAATGTACAGACACAGTTTTTTTACTGTTTTATTATATGTATAGATATATTGTTTGCTTTATCATATTAATAAAAAAATTAAGCAGTGATAGCTTAGTGGTATGACCGTCGGACTGCCAAGTCTCAGGTCTCGAGTTCGAACCCAAGACACGCACCTCTGACTTGTCAGAATCATGTGCGTAATGTAGGTATAATTATCACTTTGCTTAAAAATCGGTGAAGGAAAACATCGTGAAGAAACTGGTAAAGCTGAGAGATATTTCTCAACAACATGTGATGCTAAGTCAGAGGCCCATGGGCATCATTAAAACTCTGACACCAGGTTAGTCACTAAGCACACGAAAAGAAGAATAAAAAAATACTTAGATAAAACGCATTAAAGTTGGGGAGGCGTGGAGGCGGGGGCTCACTTCGTTTATGCCCGTGACGTCATGCCCCATTTTACTTCAATGTATAGAAGTAATCTCTGGTTGCTTACGTAAAAAATTGAAAAATGCATGTCCAATATTTTTTAATAAACTAGCTGATGGATTTAAAAAAAATTCATCATCCCCATTTACACTTTGTCGTCGTTTCGTTGCTCAAATATTATTTACAGATGCTTCCGGGAATTTTTTATTTTGGCAACATTTGTAGGCTCGTTAGTAAGTATATTATGAAACAGACATGATGGGTACATTATCACCGACGAACACACAAAAAGAAATAAGAATTTCTGAACTTATAATTTCAAGTCTGTGAAGGTTTACCAACTACAAACCTACTTTTAAAATTGGGATAATGAGCGAGTGATTTTCAGATTGGTGACGGGTGGTAGTCCAAGGAGTCAGGTACTTTATTTAAAGCCACTTGTACAAATGCTAAACTCTAAACAATCTGACACGTTAAACCGCTACTGGCAGCATCCTGCGCTATCTGTCGTGTATCCCCGCCGCTTCGACCTTCTATGCAGATGTCAGAAATTATCCCTCGAGACGAATTACCGGATTAACAGAACTGTCCAGGTATGCCAAATTTTACCCAGAACCGTTCCGCTGTTTTTGAACTTAAATCCCGACAAACAAAAAAACAGACAAAGTCTAAAATCTGTATTTTTAATTACCTATTTTATATACAATGTAATGTTTTGACTCATTGTGTGTATAGAAGATAATCTTACATGACTTCACTTCGTTTTGTTTTTCCCCGCAGGTTATACTACTCTGTCAAGAAAGTACCGGGAAAAGATCAATAATACACAAAATGTTTTGTTATTCATCCAAATTTATTTTATCACCTTCAAAGTATGCTCCTTTAGAAACGATACACTTGCGCCAACGAATAATCCATTCATCAAAACATTTTTTAAACGCTGCTTCCGGAATTGAGTTCAGTTCTCGCCGTGAATTCTCCTTTATGTCTTCTATCGATTGAAAACGGGTGCCACGAAGTGGTAATTTGAGTTTAGGAAAAAGAAAAAAGTCAGCAGGAGCCATATCTGGTGAATATGGTGGTTGCTGGATGGTATTTGTTGAGTGTTTGGTCAAAAATTCGTTCACAATGATAGCCTTGTGCGAAGGCGCATTGTCGTGGTGCAAAATCCAAGAATTTTCTTTCCACAAATCTGGCCTTTTTCGTCGAATTTGCTCTCTTAAGCGCCGCATAACGCTCAAATAATATTCTTTATTTACCGTTAGACCTTCCGGTAAGAATTCAGAGTGCACAGCACCGCGATAGTCAAAGAAAACAGTCAACATGACTTTGACTTTTGATCGACTTTGGCGTGGTTTTTTCGGTTTCGGTTCAGTTGGAAGGCGCCACTCCGAAGCTTGTTGACTAGTTTGCATGTCAAACTCGTAAACCCACGTCTCGTCACCAGTAACAATGCGTTTCATGAATGTTGGGTCCGAACTGACTCGTTCTAGCATGTCCTCAGCGACTTTCATGCGATTGAGTTTTTGGAGAAAATTCAGATCTTTTGGGACTAGCCGAGCAGCAACATGTTTCATACCCAAATGATTAGTTAAAATGGTACGGATCGACTCGTGAGATACAGAAAGTTCGGCGGCTAACTCTCTCAGAGTTGAATGGGGATTTTCAGTCACTATTTTCTTCACTTTTGCGATGTTAACTTCAGTTGCAGACGTTGACGGCCTACCAGAGCGAGGCAAATCTTCCATCACATCTCGACCGCTTTTGAATGCTTTGAACCAGTCATAAGCACGAGTTTTTGATAAAGTCGATTCACCGTAAGCCTTCTGTAACATTTTCAGTGACTCCTTACACGAAATTCCATTGGCGATGCAAAATTTAAGACAAACTCTTTGTTCGATATTTTTGTCCATTATGAAATTCGCAATACACACTATACATTCAGTCAAAAAAGTATCGGGAATGGATGATTTGTTTATGGTTCGAAATCCAAATTTTTGTTTTTTTGTAGTTGTTAGATTGGCACAACTGTTTTCCATTTTGGCGCGGAGTTTGAGTTGCATCTGTTATTTATATTAAATACAGTGCTGGTTTTAGTAATATCATATATAGTGTGTATTGCGAATTTCATAATGGACAAAAATATCGAACAAAGAGTTTGTCTTAAATTTTGCATCGCCAATGGAATTTCGTGTTCGGAGTCGCTGAAAATGTTACAGAAGGCTTACGGTGAATCGACTTTATCAAAAACTCGTGCTTATGAGTGGTTCAAAGCGTTCAAAAGCGGTCGAGATGTGATGGAAGATTTGCCTCGCTCTGGTAGGCCGTCAACGTCTGCAACTGAAGTTAACATCGCAAAAGTGAAGAAAATAGTGACTGAAAATCCCCATTCAACTCTGAGAGAGATAGCCGCCGAACTTTCTGTATCTCACGAGTCGATCCGTACCATTTTAACTAATCATTTGGGTATGAAACATGTTGCTGCTCGGCTAGTCCCAAAAGATCTGAATTTTCTCCAAAAACTCAATCGCATGAAAGTCGCTGAGGACATGCTAGAACGAGTCAGTTCGGACCCAACATTCATGAAACGCATTGTTACTGGTGACGAGACGTGGGTTTACGAGTTTGACATGCAAACTAGTCAACAAGCTTCGGAGTGGCGCCTTCCAACTGAACCGAAACCGAAAAAACCACGCCAAAGTCGATCAAAAGTCAAAGTCATGTTGACTGTTTTCTTTGACTATCGCGGTGTTGTGCACTCTGAATTCCTACCGGAAGGTCTAACGGTAAATAAAGAATATTATTTGAGCGTTATGCGGCGTTTAAGAGAGCAAATTCGACGAAAAAGGCCAGATTTGTGGAAAGAAAATTCTTGGATTTTGCACCACGACAATGCGCCTTCGCACAAGGCTATCATTGTGAACGAATTTTTGACCAAACACTCAACAAATACCATCCA
Source organism: Hyppa rectilinea (assembly GCA_951799385.1). Lineage (NCBI taxonomy): Eukaryota > Metazoa > Arthropoda > Insecta > Lepidoptera > Noctuidae > Hyppa > Hyppa rectilinea. The sequence goes on from OX637311.1 coordinate 10,980,874, forward strand.
GCAACCACCATATTCACCAGATATGGCTCCTGCTGACTTTTTTCTTTTTCCTAAACTCAAATTACCACTTCGTGGCACCCGTTTTCAATCGATAGAAGACATAAAGGAGAATTCGCGGCGAGAACTGAACTCAATTCCGGAAGCAGCGTTTAAAAAATGTTTTGATGAATGGATTATTCGTTGGCGCAAGTGTATCGTTTCTAAAGGAGCATACTTTGAAGGTGATAAAATAAATTTGGATGAATAACAGACATTTTGTGTATTATTGATCTTTTCCCGGTACTTTCTTGACAGAGTAGTCTATACTAATATTATAAAGAGGTAAAATTTGTAAGTTTGTAAGTTTGTATGTTTGTAAGTTTGTATGTAGGGGGTAATCTCCGAAACTAATGATCCAATTTCAATAATTTTTTCACTGATAGAAAGCTACATTATTCCTGAGTGCTATAGGCTATAAATTATATTTATATCATACATATTAGCCGAGCTATTGCATTTTTCGTCTAGCAAGTCGGAAAGAAATACCTCCGAAAACAGAATTATTTGCATGCGCTGCCTAAACAGTTGTTTAAAATTGAAAGCAATGTATGGCAACCCGGTTCGCCTTAATTATTTCTACAAAAAAGTCCGCGACACCACATTTCTATCTTTTGTATTTTAAATTTTATATTTCGTTTTATGTTTAAAAAAAATATTTTTTCGACTTACTTCTGTTTGGATGATTATTTAAACAACAAAATATCAATTCTTATCAAATTAAATTATTTTATGATCACAAGGACATCACAGAGATAAGATTTGCCCTCTACAGTATGTCAATTGGTCATATATTTTCCGAGATAATATAAAATTACTAAACGCAAAATGCTAAAACATTCGCCGAGCTCAACTATCATTCCTACTTCCTACGTGCTTTGTGCGGACGTTTTATCGTTTCAGAGAAGCTTTAAATTAAATAGGTTCCTCACTTAAATTTTATATTTTTAACGTTAACATTTTTAAATGATGGTTTGTATTTTGTATATAGGTAGTGTAATATCTTTTGCCAGCAGCTTCGCCCGCCTGGTTGTTGGAAATTATCCCACGGGAACGGGTACGTTTTTCCGTGATAAAAATTAGCCTATGTGTTATTCCAGACTATAATCTATCTCTGTGCCAAACATCCAGATCCGTTCAGCCGTTTTGGCGTGATTGAGTAACACACATCCATCCATCCATCCAAACTTTCACATTTATAATAGTAGTAAGATAATTTTATTATTATCCGTGTTGGGTTAAAATACATAATGCATTTGCACCTTTACAATGCGAGGCAGGGTGTCGTAAACCTTCATCTACCCCGGTCGCGATGGGGAATGGAACCGGCGAGAGATGTCGTGCGGTGTCCCACAGGGATCGGTTCTGGGGCCGCTCCTGTGGGACATCGGTTACGACTGGGTGCTGCGGGCCGACCTCCCTGACGGCGTCAGCGTAGTATGCTACGCTGACGACACGCTGGTCCTGGCGCAGGGGAGGTCGCATCAGGCGGCGGCTGACGCGATGTCACGCGGGGTTGCGACAGTCATTGAGAGGATCCGGCAGTTGGGTCTCGAGGTGGCATTGCACAAATCCGAGGCCATGTCCTTTCATGGACCTCGGAATAGGCCACCATCGGGATCCCAACTTACGGTAGGAGGGGTTCACATCGGCGTCGAGACCACGATGAAATACCTAGGTCTGGTCCTCGACAGCCGATGGAATTTCGTGGAGCATTTCCGACGTTTGGCCCCCAAGCTGGAACGGACTGGGGCCGCCGTCAAGCGGCTCTTGCCCAATTTGAGGGGGCCAAACGCCTCCTGCCGGAGGCTTTACGCGGGAGTCGTGTGGTCCATGGCCCTATACGGGGCCCCGGTGTGGGCGCGTTCACTGCGGTGGCGAGCCGCCCACTATCTGAACGCGCCCCAAAAGGTGGTAGCCATACGGCTTATCCGGGGGTACCGCACGATCTCGGGCGAGGCGGCAAGCCTCCTTGCCGGACTGCCGCCGTGGGATCTGGAGGCGATAGTCCTCGCGCGCCTGTACGAGTGGCGCGCGGAGGTACTAAGCCGGGGGGAAACTCCGTTGCCGCAGCAAATTGCGGCGGAGCGGACGGACCTCCGGCGCGATCTCATGGCGGCCTGGAATCAGCGACTGTCGCAACCCAGCGCAGGGCACGCCACGATAGTGGCGGTAAGACCCCTCTTTGAGAAGTGGCTAGAGAGGCGTCACGGCGCCCTCACCTGCCGCCTGACGCAGGTTCTCACCGGGCATGGATGTTTCGGGAGGTTCCTGCACATCATCAGGCGGGAGAAAACGCCCGGGTGTCACCATTGTGAGGATCGCCCAGAGGACACGGTGCAAACCTGCCCCGCTTGGGCGGAGCACCGCCGTGTCCTCATAGAGCCGATCGACGGCGGTGACCTCTCGCGCCCGGCCCTGGTGCAAGCCATGGTCCGGGACGAGAGGGAGTGGGAGGCAGTCACCTCCTTCTGCGAAAAAGTCACGCTCGCGAAGGAGATGGCGGGATGGGAGAGAGAAAGGTCCTCCCGTCCCAGCCGCCGCGGGAGAAGCCTTGGGCGTCGGGAGCCACGAGACGACTCCCGGCCACCGTAGGCGCGGGCCTGCGGACGGTGAGTAATGGGTGACTCACCGTCCCATCAGCACCAGGCCCGTGCCGGACGGCGCGTATATGTTCCACGCGCGCCTCAAAGAGATGTCAGCATATGAAGGGGCCCCTCAGGGCCAAGCCTGCCGGGTAAGCGGGATTGTCCGAAAGGGTTACCGCTACCCCGGAACATAAAGGGCTACGGAAGGAACATGGATGGGTTTTAGTCAGTAAGAGTCTGACACTCCCTTCCACTCCACCCAGAGCGGGAGCAGTCATTGGATGATTTCCCAGCCTTAAAAAAAAAAAAGGGTGTCGTAAAAGGCGACTAAGTTGAGCAGAAAAGATCACCTCGGTAATCTTTGGAAATTCTGATCCGATTCTAAAAATTCTCTCACTAATGGAAACCTACAGTATTGCCGAGTATCATAGGATATATTCAATGTTAAAACTAGAAATTTTCCGCGGACGAAGTCGCGGGCAGAAGCTAGTATATGATATTACTAAAACCAGCACTGTATCTATATATATAAAAGAAAGTCGGGTTTGTTCCCTTCGTTATAACTCGAGATCTGCTGGACCAATTTTCATGGTTTTGGTTTCGTTGGATTTGTCTCCGCCCTGAATAGCAGAATACATTTTTTTTTTTTTCAATTATTTTTAGGTAGGGTAGGTAGGTAGGTAGGTAGGGTAGGTAGGTAGGGTAGGTAGGTAGGGTAGGTAGGTAGGGTAGGTAGGTAGGGTAGGTAGGTAGGGTAGGTAGGTAGGGTAGGTAGGTAGGGTAGGTAGGTAGGGTAGGTAGGTAGGGTAGGTAGGTAGGGTAGGTAGGTAGGGTAGGTAGGGTGAGTAGGTAGGGTGGGTAGGTAGGGTAGGGTAGGTAGGTAGGTAGGTAGGTAGGGTAGGTAGGTAGGTAGGGTAGGTAGGTAGGTAGGTAGGTAGGTAGGTAGGGTAGGTAGGTAGGGTAGGTAGGTAGGGTAGGTAGGTAGGTAGGGTAGGGTAGGTAGGTAGTGTAGGTAGGTAGGGTGGGTAGGTAGGGTAGGTAGCTAGGGTAGGTAGGGTAGGTAGGTAGGTAGGGTAGGTATCACAGTTAAGACAGGACAACGTCTGTCGGGTCAGCTAGTTTAATATAAATAACAGATGCAACTCAAACTCCGCGCCAAAATGGAAAACAGTTGTGCCAATCTAACAACGACAAAAAAAAAAAAAAATTGAATTTGGAACCATAAACAAATCATCCATTCCCGATACTTTTTTGGCTGAATGTATATGGTCGCCAGCAGCGTATCAAATTAACCAAACTGTCACTGTAAAAGTTTTAAACGTTCAATCTGATTGGAACTTATATTATGTTCGAGTCGTTTGGGGTTGAAACTCTAGGGCCATGGAGTCCAGGGTGCCTATTATGTTATTCGAGACATCGCCAAGCGATTGGTCAACTCTTCACGTGACCATAGGGCTGGCCTATTTTTTGGTCAAAGAATCTGCATTGCCATACAACGTGGCAGTGCTACCAGACTTTTGGAAACTGTTCCTGTTGACAGCGATGTGGACGAATTTTTTGCTGCCCTTTGATTTTTTTTACCTCCTGTTTTATATACTTGTACATAGTTATTATTAATATTTTTTAGTTATGTAAATACACACATCAAAAGTGTCTAGGGATCAACATATATTTTTGCAATAACTTTTCTCTTGATTGATATTAATTTAAATTTTCTTTAAGGATTCATCAAATAAAGTGTTTTCGTTTGTCACAGTAACGATAAACCAAGTCACCTTTGCATTAATAAAGAAATTTGCCATTTTCCTAATAAAGGGATTTTTGACATTTGAACCACTAACATTAAAGTTCGAAAAAAAGACTGAAATAACAGTTTTCTTTAAAATTTTATTGGGTAACTTAAACAATTAATAATCCGTGTTTCTACCGCGAACACTAACAACACAAGAACATCGGTTTGGCATACTCAAAATGAGTTCATCCAAATCACGCTGTGGAATGGCCGCCCATGTTCGTTGCAACAACAAAAAAAGGTGTTATCAGTCGACTTTGGACACGTTACCGAAGCACTGGTACCGTGGCTGAGCGCCATGAAGGACGGTATCGCTGCACCACACGGAGACAAGACCGATACATTCAAATCTTAACTCGAAGAGCTCCAACAATAACCGCCATGATGTTAGCCGTGAGGCTTCATCACTCTTCAGGGAACTTAATTAGCGACCAAACAGTCAGAAACCGCTTGCATGAAGTGAACCTTCATTCCCGAAGACCGCTACGGGTACCACCTATAGCAATGCACAATCGTAGGATTCGATATCAATGGGCTCTTGAACACAGAAATTGGGCAGAAGAACAATGGCGTTTCGTGTGCTTTTCTGATGAGTCTCGTTTTGGTATGAGACCGGATACAAGACGTATACGACACTGGAGAACCCCTGGACGCCAACAGCGATTAAAATCCTGCCAGGAAGTCCATCCTTATAGTGGTGGAACCATCATGGTATGGGCGGGTATTTGGATCGGCGGAAGAACTGAGTTGATTTGGATCAGAGGCAACCTCAACGCTCAAATTTATGCTGAGACGATTGTATCTGACGTCATCGTTCCTCTACAAGTGCAAATCGGTCCCTTATTTCAGTTAATGCATGATAATGCACGACCGCACACCGCAAGAGTTGTAAGACAGACTCTCGCCGCAGCTAACATCAATGTCCTGCCCTGGCCTGCTCAGTCGCCAGACTTGAACCCGATTGAGCATGCATGGGATATGCTACAGAGAAGAGCTCTGCCGAATATGGAGGGTATCCAGTTGCAAGAAGACCTTTTTTTGTTGTTGCAACGAACATGGGCGGCCATTCCACAGCGTGATTTGGATGAACTCATTTTGAGTATGCCAAACCGATGTTCTTGTGTTGTTAGTGTTCGCGGTAGAAACACGGATTATTAATTGTTTAAGTTACCCAATAAAATTTTAAAGAAAACTGTTATTTCAGTCTTTTTTTCGAACTTTAATGTTAGTGGTTCAAATGTCAAAAATCCCTTTATTAGGAAAATGGCAAATTTCTTTATTAATGCAAAGGTGACTTGGTTTATCGTTACTGTGACAAACGAAAACACTTTATTTGATGAATCCTTAAAGAAAATTTAAATTAATATCAATCAAGAGAAAAGTTATTGCAAAAATATATGTTGATCCCTAGACACTTTTGATGTGTGTATTACGTGTATAAATCAAAACGTTTATTCGTTCAAAATCAATTGAGAAAATTTTACAGTTTGTGGTAACTTGAGGTACTGGCGACTGTACTTCGTCGCGTGATGCATGTCTTGAGGCGAGCCTAGTTTTATTTTGTTCAGTACTAGACGCCGCAGAATCTTACCTTTAGTTACGTGATACTTTATACGTAATGGCCCTAACTTAGCTCCCTAGCTGGTCGTTAAACTGAAACAAATTCTTATATACGAGTTAGAGTAGAATAGTAAAAGGCGGCGGTAATGCTTGTCGCACACTTCACTAGTGGATCCCCAGGGCTCAAATGCGAGAGGCAAACAAGCCTATAATCATATTTTCGTCAATCAACCATCGACACAAAACAGTTGGTTGGCACAATAAAGAGTAAGCGACAGCAATGTCTCCCTTCTAAGTACTTAACAATAAGAATACGTTCTTCAAGGTCTACACCAGTTGTAGGTACCGACAGCCGATAGCAAGCAAACTGACTCTTGACCGCTGATATGGTGTGGCGAACAAGCATTCGCGTGTTCGCTGACAGATAGCAATCGGAGGGCCGCTGCACGCGTTGTTTCTAATTAATGGCGAAGTATCGCGTGAAAACGACCCATTTGTCTCACCCTCCGTCGGATGTTCACAGAAGAATTGTAAGCGATACAAATACCTTAAATGTCTTCAAACACTTACCTCGCCGTACCTGCTGAAACTTCCAGCACGATCTGCAATTATAATAAACGATATCTAGATCGCAAATACACTGTTTAAATCCGTTTTAAGTTGAATTATGGTCTCTGAAACAATGTTACGTTAACGTGTTTGGGATTTCCAACGGACTTGGCACACCTGAAATACATCGATAATTACTCAAAGCTTTATTAAAAGAACAAGGCTGATAAATTGTACGCCATTAAGGTTTTTAATTAACGACCGATGGCTCATTTCTCAGTGAAAACAAAGGCCTGTTAAGTAAATTAAATAAATTATACTTACTTATTACTCTCGATTCTATAAGTGTTGGTTGCTCAAAAATATCTCTCTTTTGTTGTATTTATTTGAACATACAAGGTTCGAATCATTATCAATCGTTCATCATTTCAGCCCAGAGAAATGCACTGCGGGACACAGCGTCAACAACTTGGAGTGTAGTGTTTCCGATCTTCATCAGAGTGGCAGTTACGGGCATTTGGCATGCTCTTTGTCTTGTCCATGTTCATTTGAAGACCCACTCTTTCGGAAGCTCTACAGAGGTTCGAGCATTGTACTGAAGTCCTCCATAGTCTCAACCATGACTACAATATCGTGGGTATATGGAAGGCCAGAGTAGCCATTGACGTTGATGCCCAGCACTTGCCAGTCCAAAACCTTTAAGTCATTCTCGAAGGCAGCGGTGCGCAGTTTCTGAGAGATAACGTCACCCTGTCTCGCACGTTATGCCTCACTGCAGAAGGATTGATTTTGAGGTTTGGTGTTGGAGTCGGACTGATGGTGGCGTCCGTACAGATCCTTCAGCACCTAAAGGTACCGATTGTCGATCAGGCACTGTTAAAGAGTACTATTGCAGTAAAGCCTTAATCCACAAATTCTAAGCAGAGAGGCAGGTTCTACTCTTCGGTCTTCTGTTTAACCTGCCGAACCTGCCTGTAGGTATGGGGTCTACGGTGGTAAACAACTAACCACTAACCCAAAAAAAAATACTATTGGAAAATTTGGACACAAAATAATAAAACTTAATAACCTATAAAATCTACCTATCTTAACTTCTGCAACCGTCCTGACACCAGGACATATCAACTTCAATATAACCACTCAATATAAATTACCCTACTAGTGCTGGGAAAGTTTCATTTTACTGCAACGAAACTGCGATAGTGTCAGTCAACAAGCGATCGCTGTTATTTTCTATCGATCGTTCTAGTCATGGTAATAATCGAGTGCCATGTTTTTATTTTTAAGGAGGTTTTACTGCATAGTCGCCTACATATGCACACTCATTTTACTATTACATACTATAATCGATTGTGAGCGAATACCGAAATGTTATCGTACTAACATTATGTCTCCGTTTTATTATCTGCCTTCCCCAACTATTTTGAGGTCGGCTTCCAGTCTAAACGGATGCAACTGAATACCAGTATTTTACATGGAGCGTCTACCTATTTGACGTCCACAACCCAGTAACTGGGTAGTACGATACCCTATGGTAAGACTGGATGTCAGACTTTCAGGCTCCTGACTACCCGTTACGACTGACCAAGATCCATAAATAACAGCCGGGACCGATAGCTTAACATGCTTTCCGAGACACGTTAAGCTTTCGGATGTCTATAAACTGTATAAAAGGTACTGTGAATCATAAATAATATAAGAAATGTAAAGTACATTGGTATCACTCAACGATCTCTCAAATACACTTATCTTTTATGTGTTTTGAAACAATATAAAATAATTTTTCTCGTACGTAACAATATAATAAAGTTTCACAAACCTCATAAAAGTACATTTATGTCCATATAAACATAGGTACTCCTCATTCTAGTAATAAAGTTTTTTTACAACGTTTTAAGTCTTTGTTTTCGTCATGTTTTCAATTTTACAGGCGAGTAAATATTTTGGCGTATGTGTTAGTCACCGTCGATTACAGGTGTCTGTCGTTTGATGAAACTGTTAAAAAGCGAATTTTCACTTGTATTTTTATTGTTTGGGAGATCACGTATTTCATTTTGTGTGCGGCCTGCGCCAGCGGTGATTATGTAAATCGACCGCCCCTGTGCGAATCACATAAATCGTTTCATATTTTATCACTTTTTTGCATAATATATTTTGTGTAAGCCGACGATCAGTCAGCGCCCTTCATCGCTGAAAGGCCTCTACATTTGACGGATGATTTATTATTTTTTCGTTTCGTACCGCAATCACCAATTGAGGTTCTGAGTCTATCTAGATAATTCAGTATTATTTAGTATTAGCTGAGACAGAGCCGCGGGTAGGGCTCTGTCCGCATCAATGTTGAACATTATTCAAATGGAACACTCTCGTTATTGTCAAAGTATCAAAACATTCATCTTTCTAGGACCCTCTATTCTCCGCACAATCACATCCAATTGTAAACTACTCAAAGCCAATTGTATTCTAGCGTCTCGAGATACGAGTCACCCTGGCTTTAGAATGTATCTACTTCAAAGGTATTGGATACTCAGAGCTTTTTAATCTCACCAAAAACTGTTTTCCTTTATGTTCTTTACCAATTTATTTTGTTTTTTTTTTGTTAACCTAGATTTTGACCCATTTCTGGGCAAAGGCCTTCCCTCTTTCATTCCAAACCTCTTTATTTTGACAAAATTTCTGGCCATGTAGACCCCGCAATAATAATCAAATCGTCACACCATATTGACAGCATGACAACATAACGAATGAAAAACAAACTTTATATATGAGTTGAAGTTATTGAAATCAATTCATGCGGTCACATGTTCGAAGAAAAGAAAACATAATAAAGATATAAAAGTACATGCTTGAATATTGAAATCGTAATCATAGAACCAAAGACATTAAAATACAAATCGAATCGATGAGAAGGACTTGTGAAGTGACAGCTGAATGACTCTGAAAAAAGTTTCTCACGATTTTATATAACTCTCCTTATTTAGAGGATGCATGTTTTTTGAAACATTCATACTCTTGAATTATATTACAGTTGCTGAAAATTACCATTTCAGTGGAAAATAGATACCAAAAGATGTTTTGCATTGGTAATGCGGAAACTGAAAGTGGTTACATAGCAGCCAAAACAGTTATATACTTCACAGCACATCTTACAAAGGCGTATTCGACTCGACGGTTGACATTGTACATTGCTCCAGAACAAAAGTCAATTACAGGAAGAATTCCAACATAATCGAAACTTCTTCCAATAAAATATGACACACACACACACAAATACGTCGTATGAATCTCATAACACCCCTCGACTCGCCTGAGGGTTAATAAACAAAAATAATTCTCTTCTCCCCTAATATCATGTTCAGAACATAACTTACTGATATTAATAAAATCCCACTCTATCGATACTCGCCGCAACTGTACTAACTTCACATTATTGCGGCAGTTATTACATTTCCCCTTTTCAAAGAAAATGCGATGTATTATGTATATTCATCAATCTACTTATTTGCTTGGAAATCTTCTTTGTGTTCCACTCCAAAATTATGAATATCTGAAAGCCTCTTTGAAAACACAATTATACGTAGATAAGAGAGCGGTGCCTTTTCTTATGGTCGTAATTACATTGCTGTTGTAATTATAATAATTGCCTTTGTCGACATATTAAATTAACTCTTTTAAGGGGATGCACTTACGTTCTATTATCAAGTTTAAATTGTTTAAATTCTTAAAGGTTCATAGTTTAAACGACATCAAATATTTCATCAACAGTTAATACGTTATTAAACTATTAAGGAAGTTGTACTAATTCCAAGTTACCCTTACAATCTTGCCAATTGTACCTTCTCTGACTTGTTCCGAATTTCTAAGTAAGCAATTTTAGCTGTTAAATATTATACGTATATTCTTATCTTTTGCACCATTTGGTGCTTTCCTTATAAGCTCGCCGAGACAAAATGTAAGCGATAAAATGAAAGAGCTCAGTATCTAATAAAGTAGACACATAGTTGGCAATGGCGCAAAGCGTAATGACAGGAAAAAGCGGTCAAATATGAAAACTGTTCTTTTCCAAGTGGCTACGTATACACTTTCTCCGTATGTATTTCACGCTTAACTATGTATATCTTCGGTACTAAGTACGCGTCACTTCTGGCATCAACGTCTTCAATACGTAGAAACTGTAGCCGCGTAGCACTCCCACTTAACAATATCACAACATAATGTATAACACCCACTTAACGTCGCTCTCTCATTCTGTTTTTGTACAAAGGGCCATAATATGATGAGGTATAAGAAGCATTCTTGTATTACCCGTCAAAGGCTTCACTCGCGTTTGGCTTACGAAGAAAAATGATAATTCTTAGTGAAAATATGAAAAACAAATTGGCATTTCTAACGCCGGTTCTGCCCTACGGCGTGATCGAGTCGTGGGAGGACCTCAACCCCCGGTTGTACCACGCCGTTCACATTTACTGGCTCAAGTTTTACGGCATGTGGTTCAACGATTTCTCGCCGTACACTATCAAGTTCTGGGTACAGTTGATGTACACGCTGACCGTATTATGGCTCGTCTGTTTTTTCCCCGGAATTGGAGAAGTCGTTTATTTACTGAGACAAACGGAAAATATCGGAGATGTCGCCGAAGGGTAGGCTAGATATGTCCCACTTCACTTACATTTTGTTTGTCCGAGATCACGAATTGGTTATATCCTGCCAAACATGAGAAATGGAGATGATACAATTTGTTTTATTTTTCAGCCTCTATTTATTTTTGAGCGAGATGTACACGTATTTCAAGATCGCTGTATTCTGGTTGAATCGGGATAAAATCTTGAATCTCTTGAACTATTTAAATTGTAGGGAGTTTAAGCCGAAGGAACCCGAGCATAGGGAAATGATAATAAAGAGTATTAAAAGTGCGCGTTTTGTTATGACTTACTATTCCACCATGTGCGTCGGGGCTGTGTCAGGTGGGTTTGGTTGAAAACTTTCGACAGAACTTATGAAATATTATTTAATTATTTAAATTGTTGATTTGGAAAAAATGGTTCATCCACTCTCATCACGAATAAAATATTTTTCTCTTTTATTTGTAGTTGGAATAATAATGCCTCTTACTGAGAACTTCGACATCCTACCTACTAACGTGGAGTATCCGCTTTTTGACGTTTATAAGACTCCGGCATACGAAGCTGTTTACATCCATCACGTAAGTAAAACAGCCGGACTACCTATTCTGTAGAAATCGCACCGTCAAAGTTTAGGTGAAGTGAGCTGTCATTCCACCTGAAGCTAGAAATTGCCACAATAGACAGCCCAATTCAAGGTCACGTCACCTAAGAATACACTGTGAGTTTTTTTCATAATGAATCGGCTGCTTACATAAGAAAGTAAATTACTAAAATTGTAATTGAATATGTTAATTTCATTAATAACGTATGACATAAGAGATTGAGAAGCATATTTTAATAGAAATTGGTGCGCATATTTTTTTCATACTAGTTTAGAAATAGATACGCATCGCTCTTTTACATTTTGAAACTGTATTGGAATATACAAATCAAAATGGCAGTATTTATATTACTCCTAAATAAAAGCAGGATTTTTTGTACAGATGATATCGATAAAACTGCCATTCCATTTGGTGAACAAAAACTAAACAAAACCAACCAATATACAAGGATTAATATACCTAGTCGAATGAGAATAATGAATTAAATCAAGCCCGTGTTTGCCATGTGTTTTCAGATTTATTACAAGCCAGCTACGTGTATAATAGATGGGGTTATGGACACAATATTAGCAGCTTTCGTCGCTTCAGCCAGTAAGATACCTAGAACTTTGTAATCTCTAAAGATTTAGAGACGAACTAAAATAGAAGTCTGATAGAATATCCTTTCAAATCTTTAGTGGTTTATACGTCTTTGTGTTGTTGGGTTTACTTCTTTTTCTAAAGATTACTAAGGGAATACTAAACCTTCATTTCAGACAACTAAATTAAATAAAGTATAACATGTCCACAAATTCTACGTAAACAAACATATTCGCAATCGTAGACCTACGCGAAAACATTGCTACGCGACTGCTACGGGCTACGGAAAACCGTAGCAGCTGCGTAGATATGCAATTGGCACTTGACATTTAATCTATACCGCTAACGTCAAAATTTTGTATTATGTATAATTTCTAAACTGATTGAAAACCTTGCCAAAAGTCTTTAATAATTTGTTGCTACAGTAATTTGATAACGATAAAAAATAAACAGAATAATCCGATGGCAATCTTCATTATTTTTCTAAACAGGTTTTCTGTATCAAAGTCTTTTACAACAAAAGGTTTTTAAATGTTGTTTTTTGTTGTTTAATTCCAAACTTCGTTTTCCTAGTATTTTTGTGTGAAAACTCTTCTTAAATGAGACTTTGCTGAAGAAGTATCTACGCATCAATATTATGACTGAAAGATTCTTTTACTTCAAGCATTCTGCTTTTATTTTTGCCTTTCCTTTTGAGCTTGTTGGCTGCTTTTTGCAAAATGTTGCTGTTTAGAAAAAATATGAAAAAGTCAGCAATTTTCTAGATATTCCTTTTATCTAAATTCAGCCTTTTATATAGGAACGGAAAGGTACCATTTTATTTCCCAATATGGCAATACTTTCTCTATACAGTCAAGTTTTTATTTAACAGTCGGACAAATTGAAATACTGGCGTTCAACCTGCGAAACTTCCATTTAGTGGCCGAGAGACATCGCAAAAGAGACGTAGTGGAGAATAAACATACCGAGCAGTGCCCCGAAGAGTATTACGTGCGTTCAGTTCTCAAAGACTGCATCATACACCACAACTCCATTATAAGGTAATACTATATATTCTACTCTGTATTAAAGCTGAAGTAAATGAAAAGTGTTATAAATGCACGAGACGTGTTTTTAGTAGGTACGTTAGGTGCTACTGAATTGGAGTGACTTTGTTCTCTTAGAGGTTTCTGAATTTCAAAGCGTTTTCGATGGTAGAAAATTCAATTGAATAGTAGAAAGCAGTTTATTTTGAATTAATAGAAAAGCATATTATATCTCTTTGCTAATTAACTAGTCTACTAAGTTTATATTACCTATAATAAACGTCAACACTATTGTTTATTCGATAAGGATTTCCTAGATATAATCTAGGTTCTAAAGAACAACAGACAGTGTATCGGTGGTGTATCTACTCGTGCAAATGTTAAGTGAGGAAAAGGGGTGATCGTATCAGGTACGGGTAGCACGTACCCGTCGGCAAGACAACTTGCCTTGTGGCCCGCGCCACTACTTGTACCTACGGCGATCTGAACAGTCAATACCCGGTGTTGAGTGAGTTATTAATCTTTTGAACTTAATTAAGAATTTAATGGAGAAATGATAAGTTAATGAAATGCACACATTCTTGTAAATGAAGACATGAATTTATAAAGACGCAATTTCATTTATCATTAGTAGAAACCCTTGCCTTAGTGAGGTTGTTAAACTCAACTAAAAAGTAATTTCCACGATTATAATACATATATATTGCAATCGGTATCTCTGTTAACTGTCATGGTATTTTATTGATAAAGAAAACTTTAACTACTAAGCGGTTTTCTTTGACCAAATGAACATTTTGGAATAGTAGCTCAAATAATCCCGTAGGTACTCAACTCATAACGATGGCAGTCGTTTACAGTAGTAGAAACAAAATGGTGGTTGGTTTAATCACCTTCTTAACCCGTGTTTCTGTTGGTGAAGGTTAGAAAATATTTTAAAGAGTTGTTTACGAGTATCCTCAGGTTGAAAAAAACTAAACGATTCTACGAAATGTAAAGTCGATATTTCTTAGAATCGTTCAGTTTTCTTCAACTTATTACTGTCGTATTATTTTGTTATTAAGTTGATGATTATTAAAGTTGTCAAAATATTATAGGAGAGCTTTATTTACTAATAATAGTTACATGGACAATTCAGGAGATTATGACGAAAATAATACCGCAAAAGCTGTTATCTCGAAAAAAACACATTTTTATTTTACCAGATAAATAAAATAGACGACACTATTTTTGCTTCGTAAACGAGTGTTGTAAAACAAATTGATTTTCAGATACGTGTCGATGATTGAGAGCGCTTTCAGTTTGGCGTCAGCTTTGCAGTTTATGCTGAGCGTGATGGTGCTTTGTTTGATCGGCATTCAGTTCCTGTCGGTAAGTGAAAGAAATAAAAATAAGTTTATAAAAGATATTAAAGTAGAGTAGATAAAAAAATACAGCTCGTGGCTAAGTTCTAACAGCCGCACAGGCCGATCCATCAGGTTAAGCTACGCTTGCCGGGGTTGGCCGTGGATGTGTGACCATCTTTACATACCGAGACTCCTCCGTGCCTCGGAAAGCATGTTAAGCCGTTGGTCCCGGCTGTCATTTTTGCGTTTTTGACAATCGATACGGGTAGCCAAAAGCTCGAATATCTAACAACCAGTCTTACCAAGGGGTCTCGTATTGCCCAGTTACTGGGTTGTGGAGGTCAGATAGGCAATCACTCCATGTGACGTGCGGCAGGAATAGTCTACACCTGTACGTCATAACTGTGATAAGAAGGCTTCGATACAGCACGTTGCAATCATCATCATCTGCCTAACTTTATTAGGGTAGTAGGTGCTGTAACGTGATATATTTTTATATAGAGAAATTAAATGTACTGTAGTTAAAAATATTAGCTTAAGACATAAATCATTTTGTTAAAAGACGTTGAGACGGGATGGCAGAGAGCAAAAAAATATATATTTTCTGTATAGAACCAAGTTCTTCCAACTTAACAGGCTGCTGGGGACTTGGTTGCGCCACTTCTTCTTCCCAACTAAAGCACTAGAAAGTGGTGAAAGATGGGCTGGCGTCTTACGTAATTTTGACTTTCAAAATATGCTGATTTTCAGCCTAGTTTGAATACGTGACTTTTGATTTTGATTTTACGCACATACACCACTCTGTGCGTAATCTGTGCTTTAGGCTGTATTCAAAATTCTTTAGATTGCTTACTTAATAGTTTTTACAAATAAAGAAATATAAACAATTTAATTTTGTAACAATAAAGGACTTAATTTTCGTCTGTAAGTCTCAGAAACAAAACATCCGATAAGTAAACATAATTACTCATTGAGTATCGACGTCTTTCCCAGAATCGTAGGTACCTTTTCTCAACCCGTCAAAAGGATACTCGGGCCCGTATTCTAGAAAAAATACTTGGTCATTAATCTCGATTTAATTAAATTGAGTTGAGATTAGTATAAAATCTGTCAGATTACATTAGTAAGATTGAGAGTTCAATGTTCAAAAAGCTGAGCATCGTTCGGGAATACGGACATACTTTTAGTAAAAAGACTTTTCGAGAACATTCTACGCTCAATAAGCTAGGGTTTTTACGGTTTCGCTTTTCCGCACAGATCGAGAACCCAAGCAGTCATCCGATGCAGATAGCGTGGATGGGCATATATCTAACTTGCATGCTGATTGAAGTGTTCATACTTTGCTGGTTCGGAGATGAATTGATCTGGAAGGTAATCGCCGTTGCAGTCGATAAATTCCCCTTTAGCTGTGTTGCGAACGAACTTTATCGTACAGGAACTAGAAATAAGGCGTAACTTTACAAAAGATTAACATAATTTATGCACACTTTACGCTACCTCGTAGTTTTGTTTTAAATGTTCAGCGTGTATTAGCTAACTTTACACGTGTTCTTTTTAAAGTTTTAATTAGTTGCTCGATGTAGATTATCCAAAAACCCCATTAGGTACTTATTTAAATTCTACTCACCATAATGTTATGCTTTCAGAGTATGGACCTCGCAAAGGCAGCTTTCGAAGGGCCGTGGATGAAGAGTGACCGGAAGACTAACATGTTTATCATCATCTTTCTGGAAAGATGCAAGCGTCCCTTGAGACTTACAGCTGGAAAAATATTCACCTTGTCACTCGACACTTACACAGACGTAAGACATTCTTTACAACTCAGTTTAAATGTTGAAATTACTTTTCGGCCATCAAATCATTTATGAAAGCGAACAAATTGCAGTTGGCACTATTAAATGGAAAACTATTTTAGGTTTCAGATTTCGTTATTCTTGCCTAGATTTGCATGATCCAGAGTCAGACATGCTTACAACAATAGACATAATAAATTAATGCCGTTTCAGTTTGCTTTAAGATGCTTTTGCTGTGTAACAAAGTGATTCTCAAGTCGTAAATTATTTATGTAATCTGGTAGCCTAGGATTAAATATTCAACAGAAGAGCGGAGTTACGGCGCACTGCTATGAAAAGTATACTTTCTTCTTCGATATCTAATGAGGCAAATTAAATTGGAAAACTAAAACGTTAGACATAAGGTTGCACGAGAGTAGGGAGAGGTAGCGGATTATCTGATTTCGTAGGACTTTTAATAATGAGTGATTCTACTCACTATGTGCCTATTTCACCAACTAAACTGAACACGATCAGCACATCTAAACGGCGCTTAAAGCAGTCCGTGTCAAAATTTCCAAACAATGTTGACACTGACAGCTGTTAAAACGCAGTTTAGATGTGCTTATCGCGTTCAGTTCTATTGGTGAAATCAGCCCCAAGAGTTCAATACGACTTTCTGCAGTTAGATATTAGGAGACACTACTTCTTAAAGCAGGATAATTTTATTATTGCTTTACTTTGGGAAAGAGATGGAAATTTCGTTCTCCTCTTGTATAGCTTCACCTCTTTCTCATGCTGACGTAATATTAAAATAATACTGCTCTTTGAGATAGTGGTTGGTCCACAGATCTGTAGCACCGAAAATAATTAAACGCGTGTTGTTACCGACTAGTATAATAGGCTGATAGTGAAAATAAAACCTCACTATTTCATATAATCAACGATCCAGACACATCCGCAGTATCTCAGAGACTTTGGCACGGACACGCTCTGGCAGGACAGCAAAAAAAATGATGTTGGTGTAAAACCTTGTCACACACATTCACACGTCAATGTCAGTGTCGACGTGCAAGCTTCAGTGTCGAGGACTACAATGTTGACTGTTGACTAACAACCGATATTTTTGGCTATTGGAAGAAATGTATTATACGAGACCATAGCGATAGAGAAATTATATAAATTATGTGTCTATATTATCACTTATTCTTACACCACAACACAAGAAAGTGCCGACTACTTCCTAAAAAGAAGTGTGAAAAGCATGAAGTAAAGTACTTGACGTGCCACGGATGCAATGTCTCAGCACGGCGCGAGTCGGCCCTGTCACGTCTTTGACATTACTCGGAAGTGTGTGGTGTGAATCTACCTTTATTAACACTTTCGGCGTATGAACTAGCATGGAATAAGTTGTTTGTGCCGTTTAGTGATAGCGAATTAGTGATAGCCATCCATCTGCCTAGCCTTTTCCCAACTATGTTGGGATCGGCTTCCAGTCTAACCGGATGCAGCCGAATACCAGTATTTTACATGGAGCGACTGCCCATCTGACCTCCACAACCCAGTAACTGGGCAATACGATACCCCTTGGTAAGACTGGCTGTCAGATTTTCGGGCTTCTGACGACCCTTAACGACTGTCACGCAAATGAAAGCTGGGATCAATGGCTTAACGTGCTTTCCGAGGCTTTCGGAGGAGTCTCGGTATGTAAAGATGGTCACCCATCTACGGCCAACCCCGGCAAGCGTAGCTTAACCTGGTTGATCGACCTGTGCGGCTGTTAGTACTTAGCCACGAGCTCCTAATTTACTTAAACCTCTGCAGTAAACTATAAATTAGAAACAAAGGAAAACTCAGATACCCCGCTGCCGCTTCTAGCGTGCCTCAGTCTGTACTCTTATATCCACAGGCTTACATATCCAAAGCTCCATGACTCATAGGTATTCAATTAATTAGAATAGTTAATATTAAATAGGTAATGTGTTCTTAGTTATCAATTTCACTTCATTAACCGGTTTAGTTTACATAACCAGATGAGATAATTACGCAAACCTGCTTCTGAAAGCAAATTCGTATGAATACAGAAACATAACTTTATTTATAATATGTATTTACAAAAAAAAATGTATATAAGTAGTTTATCAGCCATCTCGTTACCATAACACAAGCATTACGTTGCTTAGCTTGGGACTATATATGGCGTTGTGTGAAATGTCGAAGGATATTATTATTATTATAACCTAACATCACGCATTGTTACCCCGATTGGGTGGGCAGAGGTCCACTCACAGTAGAAAAACCCGCATTTCACCAGTTTTGTTTAAGTCCTAATAGGGGATGATCCTATGGCCAATGACCAGACGACCAAGACTCTGGAAATACTGCGGAAACACACTTAAAATATCATCATTCTCCTGCCTTTATCCCAATTTATTTGGTGTCGGCGCAACATGACGTTTTCTTCCATACTTCTCTATTAGTCGTCATCTCGGTAGTCACTCCCTTCCTAGCCATATCATCTTTCACACAATCCATCCATCCATCAAAATATGTGATTCGTAATTTTAAAATTATAATAGCAATTTTACTACAATAGTAACTCTAATAATTATTCTATTTCAGCTCATCAACTGGTCGTACAAAGCCTTTGCTGTAATGCGGAACATGAAGAAATAAACATCCACAAACGTTTAAATAAATTTTCGTGTATGTAATTACACTGCGCTGTTGCACAATGCACAACACTCTGGCTTCAATTAATTTGGGAACGAACTAAAATAAAATTATGTAGTGAATGAAAACCTTGTATTTTCAATATTTTTGAACTGTGGTCGTAAATTCCAAAAGTACTTGCCCACTGTTTATAGGAATTTAATAAGGACATTTGAAAGATTTATTTGTCTCCCTTATTCATGTAAAATAAAATTGAGAATCAAATAGGGAATCTCGCAACTCCAAAGAGACTTTAGTTAGAGACCTACATAATTAATCCCGCCAACATACAAATGGGCGCCCTAAGTACTATACCCACTAACTAGGTTGCCCTTTTTTGTGATGGTAATACCATCTCGACAAAAAAACTATGTAAGAAACTTTTCCAGTCAGGTAAGGATCGAGTCAGCAGTCTTGGTCTGGGGAAAACACATTTGAAAGCACTTTTCGAAAGGAAAATATGCAAGTTCCAAGGAAACAGACATTGTAGTGACGTAGGTACCAATGAAACTTTGTACACGTCGCAATGTGCCAAACAGCTAGCTGTAATCCTCGCGAGCCGACGCCCCGCCTCAACTTTTCCAATTCCATCCTCCATCCCTCCCATTTCTCAGGGTTGCTACACTAATCCCGAATTCTGCCAACTTTCATGCTTGAAATGTTCTTTATTCAAAAATTGAAGGCATGTCAAATATCACTGTTGTATAGAAACATTTACGAAGATTGTTGCGTGACTGAAGTCGTTTTGTTTGTTTTTCATTAACGTTGCTATTGTCATTAAACTTTATGATCTCGCATAATGTTACACAGCTTTTGATACCTGTCTTCGTTACGTTTTAATTATCGTTACTATAATATCAGACCAATGTTAGTCAACTAATCAGCATTAAACCTTCTTTCAATATTAAATTATTTGGTAGGTGATTTTATTTTCAGCCTGTACTAAAATCATTTGAAATGGTCCACAGTGAAAGTATTAGACCTCATTCGTATAGGACCTGCGAGGAAAATACAGGCAGTATATTTCACAAACGCGGCGCTCGCTGTTACTATTCTAAAATCGAAATAACAATACGTGAACAATTTAATTGTCCTATATCGGTGGCACCGATGCCATAATCATTAACACAATGGCCAATACGAATGTGAAACCCGGCAACGTACCTACAAGTTTGTCAATAATTAACATGACCGCAACGCGGGTGTATTATACGCCCAAATAATCACAGTTGCTAATTAGACACGATTTGAGTACTAAATATGATGCCAATAACACTGCCACAAATGATTCGCTTCCCCGATAACGTATGTTCCCTCTAAGCTCCCGAAAAATTTGATTATCTTCTCGTCAGTATTACCTACCAATGTGCCACTGAAAACTTTTTACACGGCATCCATAAAAAGACAATCTTCAAGATATAAGAATTTCCTTAAGCTTGTAGACGTAACTTTTTCTCCGCGTAACTTTCCGTTACAACAGAAAGTCCAATATCATCTATCACATCACATTTAACAGTAGAACGAATTGAGATTTCTCTTTGAGACGAAAACGTAGACAGTTTCTATTCCGGCGTTCGTTCGGCCTCTATTATCGCTTCTTGGGTAACTTTTGTAATCGGCTGAAAAGCCTCGCGTACCTGTGTTATACATTGTTTGTGAAGAGTCGTGATATCGAGGCGTAACTCCAACCATCATTGTGCATTTACTATAATTAAGGAGAGTGCACTAATGTGCACTCTCCTTAATTATAGAGGGCACTCTTAACACTAATGTGTTATAGAGGGCACAGACGCCACAGAGGCCGCAGGCTGCACATTGGGCCCAGTGTTGTAACTTGTGGCCTCATCACTGTGATTAGAAGATCTTGTGTGCTACGGCTAACCACCGAAGCTCGTCTACTTGCTAGAACATGGATAACATTCTAGTTTGATAGTGTTGTTACTATTTAGGTCAAAATAATCAATGTACAGACGAGCCTTGCTGACCATAAACTTAATTATCTACGTTATATTAATGTAATTAAATTCCCAAAACAGATTAATTACTTACGGACATTAATTAGCATGTTCAAATGTGTGTCGGTACCTACTTATTACCAATTCTACATGCCTGCCCACGTTATGGTCCTCCAGACCGAGTTTCGGCCATGGCGACCCATTCCAACGGCACCAACCTTCGGGGCGGAGGGTATTACAGTGCACACACAGGTGCATTCTCTCTTCCCCCTCTCTCGTAGTCCGATGGGACGGCAATCCGACACGACCTTAGAGACCATGGACACATTAAGGCTTTAGATGCTTCCCGAAATATGGGGATATCACACCGCGAACTTTCAAACTGCGTGCTGTTACATAAAAATCTAATGGAAAAACCCAATAATACTTTGCCTTTTTTTTTTGAGGCTGGGAAATCATCCAATGACTTCTCCCGCTCTGGGCGGAGCGGGAGGGAGTGTCGGACTCTTACTGACTAAAACCCTTAATACCTACTTTGCCTGACCCGGGAATCGACTTAAGACCCTCGGTTCAGTATCCGCACTTGCTACCGCGAGACTAAAGGGGCATTGAAACGCTCATGTACTTAGTTACCTTATAATGTTAAAACAATTTTAAAACAGTTCATATAACAAAATATGGATACGAAAGAGAAAAGAGGGTATGCCAGAGTAGCATGATAGTATTAAAAATAACATAAAGTATTTTGACGACGTTGTTACCTGCACGTACACAGACGTTCATTTTTAAGCGCTCAGAGCAGTGTCGTCAGGAAAGTTAAAATAGTTAAATAAACCGCTTTAATTTTATTTAAACTTCGCCATGAAACAATGTAGTTTTTCTACTGTGACTTTTTCAAACAAAAGCTGAAGCAAATCCGTAGCTCATGTGTAAATGTCAAAGCTAAATTAAACCAATCTCTCTGGTTCTGGGAACCGGTGAATACCAACTACATTGTATTAAAGAATAGCTGGAACTGTTACGCACGGTTTCACTTGCATACTAGGGGAACTACTTCATGTCAAGCATTTAAGGAGATAATCCACCTGATCTTCTGCGTTGAAAGCCATAAGTTTAAGTTTACAAAATTGATTTACGATATTACTGCAGCCTACTGCCTTTTTTTTAAGGCTGGGAAATCATCCAATGACTTCTCCCGCTCTGGGTGGAGCGGAAGGGAGTGTCAGACTCTTACTGACTAAAACCCATCCATGTTCCTTCGTTAGCCCTTTATGTTCCGGGGTAGCGGTAACCCTTTCGGACAATCCCGCTTACCTTCCATAATGCTGACATCTCTTTGTCGCGCGTCCGGCACGGGTCTGGTTCTGATCAGATGGTGAGCTACTCTGCATTACTCACCGTCCACAGGCCCGCGCCTACGGTAGCCAGGAATGATCACGCGCCTGTAATACCTTGACTTAAAACAGCTGTATAAGTAACAACCCTTCGCAATCTTTCAAACAAGAGAAAATAAATCCTGTTCATACTATTCGTAATTGCACTATAGAACAACAAAAGCCTTTTCACCTCACAGGCTCGGAAAGAGTCTGTTTGTCATTCGAAATCTGAGCCGAAAACCGATTTTTGCTCTCTAGCGTGGAAAGAGTTTTTAAAATTCGAACCTTTCTATTTAATAATTTTCTATACTGCCAGTCCACTGAAAATGCATGACACGGATGACACCGTCTAAAATAAAATATTAAATAATACCGCTCACCTTAAAAACTTCCATCACAGTACAGAAATTAAATATTTTGCGAGGATATAATTGTAAAATTGGAATTAATGCTAATAAGTATTCCATTTGATTTAAAAAATCTGTGACGTCACATTTGAATATACCATAAAAATACTACCCTGTCAAATACCCAATTGTGTAGTTGTTTAAGTTTAATTTTTTAAATTAAATAAATACTAATAAAATATGTTATTTAATCCTTTGCTTGGCAAAAATAAATATGTATTAAATTAAATTAGTTAGTTATTTGTATTAAATTAGTATTTTTCTTTCATTCTCCTTAGAGGACAAGTAGGATATAGAACAAAATATAGGGTATTTAATTTTGGAGATATTCTATGTAACTCATAAGATACATTGCCAAGTATCTGTTATTTTCTTCACATGAGTCAATGTATCTGAGACGCTCGAATAAAATAAAACTCAACAACACCTGTTTTCTTGCACCTAGCAGTTTCCTCGCTGTAGTGAGGTGAAAAATTGTGTGTTGCGCTCGGCAGCAAAGCTTTTCTGCGTCTCGTACCTTTGAAACCTTCGTTACGCTCAGGATTCTATATTTGAACCACTCGCTTCGCTCATGGTTCAACCCTAGAATCCTTCGCTTACTCAGGTTTCAATAGAAGTACTCGCGCCAAAAATCAACTTTCCAGCCTTGCATAACAAATAACTATTTATAAGCAACAATTCTCATCAAAGTACTGTTTTCACTTTTGTTTAGTGAGTTTATTTTCAAGCGTAGCATCAAAAGTATGCAACATATTTTTATACATTGCAGCGCGCTTCGTTTCATGAGCTGAATTACATATGCGAGCGCTAAATGTAATTACTGAGTAGCGCAAGTGAGCTCAAACTTACAGAGTAACTTTATCTAGGAAAACTCTACGACATAAAATGTTTTATTTTCCATAATGGTACCTATAGATAAATATGTCAGAAACCATATCTAGACTATCAGATAACTAAAACATGATTTAGAAAATTATCAATTTCCTATGATGTGGCCTCCATTGTCAAGATCTGTTTTTCATTAAATATCATTACATAAAATTCATATTATACGAGCCACCAAATAACTCATGCGCAGAAGAACTCTACCCACATAATTATATACATATATTGACATATCAATACTCAAGTTTTAGAACCGAGTTCTTACGAAGACATAGAAATACCACAACCGTATCTTCAGCAGATGTATAATTCACTTCTACACGAATAATAACCAAAGACGTGAGACGTTGTCTAATCTGATAGTCGTCGACTGCGTATCAGCTATTTCAGTCACGTTGCACTTTATCACTCGTCTAATTACTCAATGCATAACTACTTACCTATTCTGAAATTATTCATAACTGAGAAGTGGTGCAAGCTATCTACTACCTACCATGGAAATATAAGAAAAAGCATTACAGAATAATTATGAGTCACAGTCATTAAATTGAAGAGAATTATTTTATACTCGTAATCAAGCTCTTAACATCTTTGCGTAGAGATGTCAGCATTAGAGAAGGGGCCCGTTAGAGACGATGCCTGCCGGGTCAGCGAGATTGTCCGAAAGGATTACCGCTGACTCGGAACACAAAAGGCTAAGGAAGGAACATGGATGGGTTTTAGTCAGTAAGAGTCTGACCCTCCCTTCCGCTCTACCCAGAGCGGGAGGGGTAATGGGATGATTTCCCTCCGTCAGAAAAAAGCAGCTTTGCGTAGAAGCGTACCATTAGACGGAACTTGTGATCCAACTTGTAGCAGCTTTGTGTAGCAGTGACTCATGGTAGGAAAAGCTACGCGTAGCATTAGGTAGTGCGTGAGACATGTGATCAAACTCGTAGCAGTTTTCATAGACGCAGCGTAGCAGTGACTCACGACAGGCGTAGCATTAGCAATAAGCAGTTCTTGGAACTTGCTGTATCAATAGAAGAAAAAGAAAATAAAATAACCTGACGGCCGATAGAATGATTTTAACTGAGATGAAACTAACACAATCGAATAAAGTGAATATTATTTTAGTATTAATAAACAATTATTCAGAAACAATTCAAACAAAACCTTTCATTTCATAGATTTACAATACTCCAAATCCGTCAAAGTATGTGTAGGGATTCCATTTTGAAATCGATTCCACCGCAACATAGCGAAGTTTGTTCTAAACACTATTATAAGGCACAATCGAGTCTCGTATTGAACAGAGTTGATGTCCGCATTGTTTGACCGCAACTATGAATAGTGCGATAACCCACCGTTACAATGGAATTGTGTGAGAGTTGCCATTTAACAAAACAATAGAGGGAATTTTTCAATGTGAAAGTTTGCTACGATATGAGCCTACGCAATGCAATACCGAATGGACATAGAAATATGAATTGTTAGTATTAGTAAGTGTATGAAGTTACAGCCAAAAATATAAACAGCAACAACTTGCTTACCGTAGAACTAAGGTCAGCGAGCTGGTGAATGGCCAAAATAATATTAGGTATTTATCTAATCCTAGTTGACATCAGTTTTAAAACCTATTAAATTTCAAAGAATTTCAATAAAGTTAAAAATAGACCTCAGCTCTCTACTTTAATTGGCATTCTCGTTTAACTAAAACACCACCCACTTTGTAAATAAAATTCCAATGTTTAAAGATTTTTACGAGTAACGTGTTAGATTAAAGGTGGGTAGTTAATTTCACCTCAAAACCTCAGAAAGATTCTGGTTAACAATCGAAATCTGAGTGTAAAAGTGCATTGTATTCACTAACGTGGAAAGATTATTTTAAATTCGAAACTTTCAAGTCCACTGAAAATGCATTAATACGGCTTATTCTATGTCAATGTGTTGTAGTAATATTGCTTTTAATTTTCAAAATGAATATAAAATAATTTAATATATATTATCAATTTTTTTTTCTTGCACCTCGCTATAGAGGGGTGAAAAGTGGTGTTTTGCTCGGCAGCAATGTTATTCTGCATCCCGTACCTTTGAAACTCGCTACGCGATTAGAATCCTTCGCTTGCTCTGGTTTCAATACAAGTACATGCGTGAAAAATCCACTTTCCAGCCTTCCAAATAACTATTGTTAATTTTAGTCTCTTGAAAGTAGCTTATGTAATTCAGCAGCAGGTGTTTAGTATCACGCGCTTGTAGCTTTTTTATATCTATTTAAATAAAAGCGAAAGGTCACTCATTCATTCACTCACTCACTCACTAATGAAGCACGAAATCTCAATAACTACTGGACTTATAAAGATGTTTGGCTCAAAAGTAGATTATGACTAGGAGACGTCAGTTAAGAAAGGATTTTAGGAAACTCCTCCCATAAAGGGGTGAAATAGGGGGTGGAAGTTTGTATGAAAAATTACAACGTTGTCGCGGGCAGCAGCTAGCATTTCTATGTCTAATGCTTCAGACCTGGTTCGATATTCGCTACTAACATACCCGACACGTTCGCGTTCCAAAAAAGGTTACCTACTGGTTAGAGACCCATAATTCTATTAAACTACCACAGTATTAGTGCGCAAATGTAATAGGCCAGGGAATCGCCAAATTATAAGGTATAATGGGTCATAATATTCTTGCAAACAAAGTCCATTATAGCTTAGAATGAGCCCACGATCACAACGGATATTACGGTATTTGCAGCCATGAGGTAGGTACAGTTAATGGTTACTAAATCAGTATAATCCGGCTTCTTAATCTATTGAAACTTCGCTCTAAGTTAGGCCTAAATGTTACTACTGACTTGCAGTGTACGGTTACTTTTTAATTAATGAAAAAACGCTTTTTTTAATATACATACTTAGACGCTTTAAGGTCGCCAATAACTTTAACGTCTGGGGTCAACATCTGCCTAGCCCAATTATGATGGGGTCGGCTCCCAGTCTAACCGGATGCAAATGAATACCAGCATTTTACATGGAGCGACTTCCTATCTGACCTCCACAATCTAGTAACTGGGCAATACGATACCCCTTCACCCATCCACGGCCATCCCCGGCAAGCGTAGCTTAACCTGATGATTCGACCTGTGCGGCTGTACTTAGCCACGAGCTCCTCCTTACTCCTCCTCCTCACTTTAACGTCTGGGGTATGGAAAATAAAACAGTATTAAAGTAATCCTCAATAATTCTATTGAAACAAGAAAACGAGGATTCAACCTCAATATGTGCTCAAGGTGTCGGTACTCGGTGAAGCGAAGTTAAAGGAGCAAAGTTTGCGAATTTGCCCCCGGGGCCGATCCAACTTCTCTGTTGCAATAAATAAGGATTTTAGCGACAAATTACCACACGAAAACGTTTCACCCTTTCTTCGTAAACTTGGGAACTAGCGAAAATAGGATCGCTACAGAAAGAAAACTTAACAGTAGCTGCTATACATACGAAACTTTCGAATTTCGAATCAATTTCAACTCTAGTAACACTGAATGGGCCATTCGAAATAGTTTCTCTTGTCCCACTTACGGTGAGAATCATTTTGTACGTTTTGCTTTTAAAGTAATTAAGCACCTACGGAATAAAATTCTCTCCGAAAAGTTGCTGTGCGTTTATTTTGTTGTAGAATTATCTAAGTAAAACGAGTAGTTTTCCAGTTTATGAAGTTATGGAATTTTGAAACGAGATGGGAATCTGGAAGCGCAATAGAGAAAAAAAATAAGTTTTTTAACTTAGGTGCATTTGAAGAGATCCTTAAGCAGAGCTAGTTTTAATAATTTTATAACAAGAAACCTAACTAACTAAGCCATTCGTGTTTTAAAAGTGCATATGCAAGATGATGATTAATGATTTAAATTACTACCTACAGTTTTGTAAATACGTACAAACTTGCTACTTTGTACTAGGTACGTATTTTGATCAACATAGAACTTAGATATCTGCAAATTGCAAAAAACCTAATAAGAAAATCGGATAATAAAAGCTGTATACTCGTATTTTGGGAGATAGAAATTTTGAATGATATACTGAGAATTTGTAAAATAAAAATTCGGTGAATGATCCGGATTCTGGATCAAGCAGTACCTATAATATACCTTTAGGCATTCCTTGAACACTTCCAAAAACCCCTAAAAGTACCTCTTCCCTTTAACGGCATTTTCAATCATGTCACCCGCGTCTCCTTCGCTTTATCCATCACAGTCGACAAAAAATCTGCCTATATCAGCCCACACAGCTTTCTAAATTCTGACAGGGGAATAGCAACTTTAGCTGCTGAAATTTATAACTCATTTTACTTTATCAGCTTTTTTTTTAGAATGGTACAAGAAGGTGAATATCGGTAGCTCAGGTCATAAAGGCAGTGATTCGAGGAGCATTTCGTCAGTTTACAAGCTCGCCGTAATAAGATATCGGACGCTCTATCGCTCTGGAAAATGTCTTTATTATGCTCGCAGAAACAAAAGTAACCCAAAAATTCCGAAAAATATGTTTCGTTACCTACTTACCTTTGAAACTCGGCTGGTCTACCTACCTCCCTTTTTTTTTTTTTTTTAAGGCTGGGAAATCATCCAATGACTGCTCCCGCTCTGGTTGGAGCGGAAGGGAGTGTCAGACTCTTACTGACGAAAACCGATCCATGTTCCTTCCGTAGCCCTTTATGTTCCGGGGTAGCGGTAACCCTTTCGGACAATCCCGCTTACCCGGCAGGCTTGGCCCTGAGGGGCCCCTTCATATGCTGACATCTCTTTGAGGCGCGCGTGGAACATATACGCGCCGTACGGCATGGGTCTGGTGCTGATCGGACGGTGAGTCACCCATTACTCACCGCCCGCAGGCCCGCGCCTACGGTGGCCGGGAGTCGTCACGTGGCTCCCGACGCCCCTACCTACCTCCCTACTACCGTCTACTATGATTTGATGATACACTTTACACACAGTTTATATTTCTGTGACCCAAACATGGACGCGTAACGTAAATGAATAAATTTTTTAATGAATGAAAAAGTAAACGTCTCTATTATATAAAATAAAAATATTTAATTATATCAGTTTAGCCCTTCGTGAAATATAATAAGGATATTAGTTTATTTTATACAGCACCATGCAGTAGATACCACCTGTAAAACTGATCAGCAACGGATTCGACCAAAACAAATAAAATTATTTTTTCAAATATCTTGATTGACGGACAGGTATCTTTTATTTACTTTTTCACACGTATACGAAAAAGTTGTGGTGTGTTACCTTAGAGTAATGCGTGTATATAACACACGCTTTGTGCGCTTAGTTTGTGTGCTATATTTTTGGACTGGTATCAGAGAGCGATCAAAATTCAACTCGGAAAGAAAATATCATAAACAAACTTACTCACTCACTCAAAAAAAACATACCGTCGAATTGATAACCTCCTCCTTTTTTGAAGTCGGTAAAAAATAAACAAGCTTTTCGATTTTTTTCTTGTGTGCTATATTTTTAGACTGCGTATCCGAACGAACAAAAATCCACATTACCGGAAAGAAAATATTTTAAACAAATTCACCCACATAACTACTCAAAAGATAAGTAAGTAAGTAAGTATTTAAGTAGAAACCAAATGTTTTGAAACGAGCGCTATTCCTGCCGACAAACTGTTACGCAGTTTGGCAGGTTTAAAAAAAGGTGTAAAGTGTTTGGTCCAAATAAATTATTTATTTATTTATTTATTTATATTCACGCTTTTCGAATTTTATCATTTTTATAAACCTAACCAAATACGATTTTAGTGAAAAAAGTATTTTAGTCAGCTGTCAACTATTTTTAGGCTTGCCACCCTCGTCGATGCGTCATCACTTGTCAATTGACGGCTGCTCTACTGCAACAACTTGCGGCCGTTTTCCAAAAAAGTTTATTGATTCCTATAACAAAAATTAGAATCTCCCTGTATCATCATGGGAGATTCTCTGGATGGAAGTGAAAATTCACCTGAGTCGCAAAATGTCGTTGTGGTTGACTTCCAAGACTTTGCAAACTATTTGCGCAGAGCCGCAACGGTACTTTTGCCCGAAGATGATATCGTTCCACCGGCGTTAAATGCTGCGTTAGACGACAAAGTGAACCAAGATTGCTTCAGGAAGTTCATCGCAGACCCTCAAGTGACTTCGTTGTACGTGCAAAGATTTTCTTCCAAAGGTATGCGACATCCACCCGTTTTTTTTTACTATTATTACGGTCGACTTTCTAGCTGCATTACTGCAGTATTAGATCATACAGCATTGGACGTTTCGGTCGATGTTGATGTCGATTGTCAATTTTTTTATGATTTCTTATTACTTCCATAATTTTGCAAGTACAACTGAATCAATAAATCTTGTTTTTCCCATGTTTAGAAGATGACAGTGAACAACCAACTGAAGGTGAAGAGGAGAAGGAAGCTGTTACTTACCAGATCAGCAATGAGGTTAGTGACAATAAGTATTAACATAAATCAGATAATATTCCCCCACAAAAATTACTTTAACAAAAATATCAAGCAATTTTTTGTGTTTAAAAGCCTATGTTTATTATTTCCAGGTGGTCTTCTCATCGTCCCGAGTGGCAGCCTTTGTCTGCATCAAGCGTGGTGCTGTCATCGAAGCTGACAAGTCCATCCACAGTCAGCTGCGACTCATCAACTTGTCTGATGGCTCCCCCTATGAGACTCTGCATGCTTTTATCAGCAAAACTATGGCTCCATTCTTCAAGAGCTATGTGAAAGAGAGTGGCAGGGCTGACAGGTAAGGGAAAATATTTTGGAATAAGTGTAAGCGTAATCAAGTGTCTATGGTTTCATTAATGATGTCAGTCAATTTGAAACTATTTTATCCATTATCAGGTTCTACACCAATATAGGTTTTAATTATTATTTTTAATCTCTAAACCAAATAATTTTTTTTTTTTACATCATTCTTTATTTTTAATTCATGTGTAACCCTGGAATCTGTCAATACTTATATTAAAAGGATTTTGTATTTATTATAAAAGTAGCTAAACATGGTAAGGCTTAGTAAACAAATTTTTACATTTGTATTTCCATAAAACTTAGTAAAACACTTACTTTTCCTAGGGATGGAGACAAAATGGCGCCATCAGTGGAGAAGAAGATTGCTGAGTTGGAGATGGGGCTGCTTCACCTTCAGCAGAACATAGACATCCCTGAGATTACTTTGCCTGTTCATCCGCTTGTAGCAGCTGTGATTAAAAGGCACGAACTTTAATATAACATAACATAACACCTTGCATCCTGGCTCGGCAGAGGTGTACCGATTAGTACTCCACATTTTGCAGGATATGTATAAGTCCCATGTAATCGGGGGCAAGCGTAATGCCATAAACCGGGCACAAATCAAGATAGAAAAACCCTAAACACTTTGCCCAACTTAGGAATCAAACCCAGATGTCATGGTTGGCAGTAGCGCTTGCTACTACTAGACCAACAAGGCAGTCTTTGGGAGCTATAATATCTTTACTGAACAAAAAATTTTCTTAGTATCTTGGGTTTACTTTTGTTTTTCTTTTATTCTAATTCTAATTTCTAATTTCGGTAGCAAAAGACTCATTTAGGCGATTAGGCTTCATACTACGCAATGCAAAAGATTTCAGTAACATCAGCACTATAAAATCTATTTTCAATGTGCTGGTTCGGAGCAAACTGGAATCCAGTGCATGCGTCTGGAACCCACATAAAAAGAAGTACACCTTACTCTTAGAAAAGGTTCAAAAAGCTTATCTAAGATTATCCGTTTATGTATCCCTCGAAATTTCTTTTAGGTTGTTTAGGGTATAATTCTCTAGAAGTGAGAAGAAAAAATGACCAAATCATAAATTTTTGTAAGATCCTTCACGGAAAAACAGATGCTCCTGAATTGCACGACGAATTGTTCCATATTTTTGCTCCAATAAATTATAACCGTAACAGGAGCCACAGATTGTTTGCTGTGCCTCGAATTCGAACCGTCGCTCGAGCCCAGTCTCCTGTCCCTCGCACACTTTCTGCGCTCAACACTCTCTTGGATGCTAAGCCTGACTGTGATGTGTTCGCGGATGAATGGAAGAAGATCTTGTCAGTATGTTTGGAGTACTGTGAGATAAGCGTATGACTGTTGAATTACTGTATACATAGTTACTACATTTATGTAATGTGATTAGATTATTGATTGCCACGCAGCAGACAATGCAAAAACTGTTGGCGTATAACGTGTAACTAATGTAATTGGCCTTGGCCGTTTTATGTTATAAATAAATTTACTATTTCAAATTGTTTTTTAGAGGGTGAATACTTGAAATCTGGACCTTGGTACAATCAATATTTTATCAAGTTGTCCATCAATCATTATTATTTTCATAAATCAGAGCAGCTGATGAAGGGCGCAAACCTCGCGTTGCTGACTTCGGTGACAAAGTGGAAGACTCCACATTCCTCAATCAACTGCAAAATGGAGTCAACCGCTGGATTAAAGAAATACAAAAGGTTTGTTTAGACCAATTTATATTTATACATATATACAAATTTTAATTTTAACCAAATGACTTGGTGCACTTCCTATCATGTGTGATCGATCATTTCTTTGGGTATTTCAAAATTTTCGATTTCTTAATCTACCCTAGTAATGAGGTGACAAAACAAAAAAAATCAAATTGTTCGAGATATTCTCGAGTTTTTCCGAGAATGGATTTTTATACAATATGTTAATTTTTTTTACGTCCTCAATTATTCTTAAGTACTTGTTCTTTTTAACTAGGTCACCAAGTTAGATCGCGACCCTTCAAATGGCACAGCCCTCCAAGAAATCTCTTTCTGGCTCAACCTGGAGAGAGCCCTCCATCGTATCCAGGAGAAGAGGGAAAGCATTGAGGTTTGTTTAATATTTTCCCAGCTTTGGTTCCACTATGTTTCATATTAGCATACTCAGTTTGATGGCATCTTACATCATTTGTTCCGTAATAGGTTTATGTTAATGTCTTATTCATGCGTTAGCATATCTATGAATTCATGATATTAAAATTGCATGCACTGTGACTCACATCAAAACTTATTGCAAGTATATGTTTTACCCGGTTACTGGGTTGTGGAGGTCAGATAGGCAGTTTCTCCTTGTAAATACTGGTATTCAGCAACAGAACATAATTGGAAATAGGCTATAACAGATGATGATGACTATGCTTCTATTCTAGGTTGCCCTAACATTGGAGATTCTGAAGTATGGCAAGCGTTTCCATGCCACGGTATCTTTTGACACTGATACTGGATTGAAGCAAGCTCTTGCAACTGTCTCGGACTACAACCCTCTTATGAAAGACTTTCCAATCAATGACTTGCTTAGCGCCACTGAGCTGGAAAGGATCAGGTAAGAGAAATACTATACTACCTATGCATTATTGTGGTTTTAGTCTCCCAAGAAAGAGTAGTGGTAGCCCTGTAGTAACAGACTCGACTTTCCAAGTGTAGTATGCGATACCATCACCGTTGCTCTTAAAATAGTGAAGAAAAATATCTTGAGAAAATGGGCATATTCTTGCAACTCGCACTGAGTCTAAGTGGCAGACTCTCCACTCTCACCGGGAGGAGGTTTATGTCACAGTAGTGGGAACATTATAGGCTGATTGTGGTTATGCAAATAGCAGTCAAATATTTTGATGTAAATTTTTTTTTTACACAGAATGGCAGTACAACAGATTTTCTCCCATCTACGAAAAATACGTTCCACCAAATACCCTATCCAGCGTGGTTTGAGACTCGTCGAGGCTATCTCGCGCGATCTTGGTCAACAACTCCTTAAGGTAAAATAATGCTTTCTAGACCCGTGGAATTTCTATCACTTGTTTCTTGAAGACAGCGTAGACCATTAGAACCAATCCACCATCTCATGATAGTTTGAAATGATAGTACTAATTAGATTTAAAATGTTTTTAAATATGTGGCCACCATGCATCTATCACATTTTCCACCTTTTGTGGTACAGTCATTTTATTCTAGGTCTCTTCACAAATAATTATACAATCAATAAAATACAAAAAAAAATACATTTTAAAAGAGTAATGGTAAAGTTTTATGCCCATTCTTATCCATACCAAAACTACCTTTTCAAATGGGCAACTAGAATCCACTCTATTTTTTTTAAATTGATGTACAAAAGTGCTTCATGTGCCTATTTGTTTTCGTGTAGGTGCTGGGCACTCGCCGTTTGATGCACATTCCTTTTGAAGACTTTGAACGCGTGATGACTCAGTGTTTCGAAGTGTTCTCATGCTGGGATGATGAATATGAAAAACTGCAAGGATTGTTGCGGTAAGATATCTTGATTCTTGGTGACAGTCGATGAACTTTTAATCTGGAATTCACATATATTTATTCTTAGCCCGCAGCTTTACCCGCGTGGCCTCTAATTCCTTTTCTAAAATAAAAGTAGCCAAATTTTGGCTATTTTTATTTTTTTTTAATTATCCGAAAATTATAAAAAAAAACCGGGTTCGACGGAACTTACACTGATAATTTACACTACTCAGTGTAAATCGTCAGTGTAATCCGTCAAAATCGGTCCAGCCGTATGAGAGATTAGCCGGAACAAACAGACAGACAAACATTTTTGGAATAGATTTTCTGTTTTAAGTACAGACGCCAGCACATCAAGCTATCCCTAACTGTCAAATTTTCTCAATGAAAAATGAACCTTATGTCTTTGCAATAAAGTTGAAATACTATCAAAGAAATTTGACAGATTGTGGTAACTTGATGTGCTGGCCTCTGTAACATACTTTCCTATGCATTTAGTCAAAAGCTGTGTATTTATTTATTACAAACAGGCGCAATAATGTTATTTATTTTTATAGATTTATACCTACAGTTAAACATAAATTATATACAGCTGTATATAATTTATCTACTAAGGTAACGTAGTACGACGTAGCACGTACATAGTCGCCAATTTAATTCCCAGAAACAAGTGATAATACATATCTACATACAAATAATAAAATTAATGGTTAATACCAATTAATCCATGAAAAATTTGTAGTGACATCGTAAAGAAGAAGCGCGATGAGCACCTGAAGATGGTGTGGCGTGTGTCGCCGTCACACAAACGGTTGCAGGCTCGTATGGAACATATGCGCCGGTTCCGCAGACACCATGAACAGCTGCGCACTGTCATGCTTAGGGTAAGTTACACTTTCAAAGAGATGTCAGCATTTGAAGAGGCCCGTTTGGGCCGAAGCTTGCTGGGTAAGCGGGATTGTCCGAAAGGGTTACCGCTACCCCAGAACATAAAGGGTTAAGGAAGGAACATAAATGGATTTTAGTCAGTAAAAGTCTGATACTCATATCCGCTCCACCCAGAGCGGGAGGAGTCATTTGAAAAAAAAAAAGGGTAAATCACATTTGACAAAATATTAAGACCAACTGTACAATTAAAAAATATTAAAAAAGGGCTCTTTACTATCATACAACAATAAACACTAAATTTTTCAAAAAATATTTCCTCCTTTTTATATTTAACATTATTTTAAGATTATTCTCATTATTACCTATCCCATATGAACACAATTTATAAATTATTCTCAAATTCACAGTGCATTCGTTTATTTCGACTTTCTAAAGTCTAGTGATGAAATAATTCTTATGCTCGTATTACAGAACCTCACTCAATACTCAAGCATTGCTTGGGTCTTGATTGAGGTTCTGTAATACGGGCCCTAGAGGCTAAAGAATTATTTAAATACATAATAAATGTTTTAAATCAGTTTATTCTGTAAATCAGTTTTAAATATTAAAAAACGCCTATGCTGAAATTGTATAACCTCTTGCAGTCTCTCGCAGAGTTCTTATTGTTATATTGAGACTAATTCATACTTTAAAAAATAATATTTTCTGTACAAAGGTGTTGCGACCTCGCGCTACGGTAGCCGCGGACGCAGGCGCCGGCGGGGAGCCTGCCCAGCCACACTCACTACCCATGGATGCTGCTGATGCCAACGCTATCGCAGAGGTAATATAACAACCTGCGTTCATATTTTAAGTGGGATTGTCCGAAAGGATTACCGCAACCCTGAAAGGGCTAAGGAAAGAACATGGATGAGATTTAGTCAATAAAAGTCTGACACGCCCTTCCGCTTCACCCAGAGCGGGAGAAGTCATTGGATGATTTCCCACCCTCAAAAAAAAAGGAGGGCGTTAATATGACACTTTGAGCTGTACAGTCAACAGCAAAAGTAGATGATCAAAATCAGAAATTCAATACTAAAGAACGGAGTTCCCGTCCGAACTGTGTGGCGTCACAGTGATTCAAAAGTTTGTGATTGGAAACTATACCAAACATTTACTACTAGTACAGCTGCCATATATTCGTGACGGAGTTCATTACACGGACTGTACAGGACGCTTTAGCCAACCTTTTTTTTTCTTCAACTCCAATGTGCCTTTTTCACGGTGGGATTTATCGATACATCGTATTCGTTAGTTTTACGTACATGTTCCCACTGCTGGGCCACAGGCCTCATCTCTGTGAGAGTGAGCAGGCCATAATGGCCTTTACCACTGAGCCACCACTGCTCCAGTTTTGTTTTGATATTCATATATAATATTATTTGCTTTTCATAATGTGTAAAGATCTTACAATAGACTTAAAGCTAAGGTACTATTACGGACCCTATATGGAACAGCAAAAAGTTTTATTTAAGTTCAATTGTTAATTTTACTTGTTTGTGTTTAGGTAAACCTCGCGTATGAGAATGTGAAGGAAGTTGACTGCCTGGATATTTCTCGCGAGGGATGCGATGCCTGGGAGGCGGCTGTTCGTCGGTATGAAGATCGGATCGGTTAGTTTTTTTTTTACTTATATTTTCACCACTGTACACTCTTCTTCCCCAACTTGCTTTTTTTTTATATAATGTAAGGCCGTGCCCCCGAAAGCATGTTAAGCCGTTGGTCCCGGCTGTCATTTGTGCATCTTTGACAGTCGTTACGGGTCGTCAGAAGCCCAAAAATCTGACAGCCAGTCTTACTAATGGGTATAGTATTGCCCAGTTACTGGGTTGTAGAGGTGAGATAGGCAGTCGCTCCGTGTAGAATACTGGTATTCAGCTGCATCCGGTTAGACTGGAAGCCGACCCTAACATAGTTGGGAAAAGGCTAGGCAGATGATGATGATATGTAAGACATCTCGCAGTTCAACTTATGAGATTGTCTATAAATTAAGGCCTCTAGCCAGGATTCAGAAAACTTACAAACTAAGCGAGACTACTCACTAAGGGTGGGGTCCCTCGGCTAAGGACAGCAAGGGTCTGAGTCAGATGACTGGTGAATTATTATTTAGGGGCGCATTTAAAGCTACAGACTCAGCGGCGCGGGCTGGCTCGAGCAAGAGACGTAGTTTCCCTATTTTCTAAATGATTTTTTTCTTTTTATCAGATCGTGTGGAGACCCGCATAACAGCCCACCTCCGTGACCAGCTGGGGACAGCGAAGAACGCCAACGAAATGTTCCGCATCTTCTCCCGCTTCAACGCCCTGTTTGTTCGCCCGCACATCAGAGGCGCTATACGAGAATACCAAACACAGCTGATACAGAGAGTGAAGGACGATATCGAAGCTTTGCATGAGAAGTTCAAGGTAATTTGAAAAGAATATGTACGTATTAAATATGTACACCAATAGTGTAAGGATTTTTCGTTCGGATCAATATTATTAGTGGCTAATCTTGTAAGCCTTTTTTTTATTCGGGGTGGAAAATCCTCATAAATGTCCGCCGCCCGGGGGGGGGGGGGGGGGGCAGAAAGGTCTGTCAGACTTACCGACTAAAAACCACCCCGGGTGTTCCCTCTCACACCTACGCCGGGGGTCGAGGTAACATACGTTCCTATCGCAACCCCTGACTTTATCGGGTTTGTGTCAAGTTCTTCTATTCGTGTGGCAACTGGAACTTCATTGTCAGACATTCTTGAGAACTCTTGCCCAGCTAGGTGACATCTGCCCAATGTTACATGGGAATGACTGTGTTATAAATGGAAGTTACAACTTATCCATACAATGAGCTTATCTCATTAAGCGAGCTGTTCCTGTAATCTAACATTTATGATATGATTTCGAGCACACTGATTGATTTATTATTATTCACTTTTAGAACATTTGTAAATATGTGAGCACCTTGTATTTATGACATAATTAAGTTTACCTGCCCTTGCTATATGTGTTTTTCTTTTCACCTTTTGGGGTGTAGTGTTTTTATTCTGGGTGCATCGTATTCACATATTATTATAATGTTATAATTCATGTATACAAAACATCGTAAAACATTTTAAAAGAGTAACAGTGGTGTTTCTTCCCCATTGTTCTCCATAATAAGATACTACCTTTTGGAAGGGGCGACTAGAATCAATTCTATTTCTTGTTCATTTTGACGTTCAAAAGTGCCGTTCTTTTGCCTGTTTGAAATACTTTGACTTTACTGCTGACTGATGCTCGGGTCTCCTCCTTCACTGATGTAATGCTCGGATCTGTAACTTTACATTACAGTCAAAGGCCCTTTACTGGGTTACAATATTTACAAATGCCAAGAATATTTTCTTTTTAGTTAGGTGGTGCACTTAGTATTGTCATCTGACATGATGAGCTGGGACCCTTTTGGCATTATAAAAATTGTTTTCCTTTCTTTATAGTTTTAAGGTGTATTATTTGTTTTTGCTGTATACGCCAATAGACGCATTTTTGTTTCTTTCTATTCAGGTACAATATCCTCAATCAAAATGCAGTCGTCTATCCTTAGTGCGCGATCTGCCCCCAGTGGCTGGTTCCATCATCTGGGCCAAGCAGATCGACCATCAACTCACTGCGTATTTGAAGAGAGTCGAGGATGTCCTTGGTAAGAACTTAACATAAGTATAGAATTTATTTTTATTTGAAAACTAGCTGACCCGACAGACGTTGTCCTGTCTTAACTATGATACCTACC
The DNA here is from genome assembly GCA_951799385.1 of Hyppa rectilinea. NCBI lineage: Eukaryota > Metazoa > Arthropoda > Insecta > Lepidoptera > Noctuidae > Hyppa > Hyppa rectilinea. Next base: position 11,019,661 of record OX637311.1, read on the forward strand.
TTACCTACCTACCCTAACTACCCTACTTTTTTGAAATGAAAGAACCCTCTCCTAACAATAAGAAACACAACAAAAAAAGAATTAGAGAAATCGGTTCAGCTGCTGTTGAGATTTGCGCTTAGCAACACATTCAGCGATTCATTTTTATATTATAGATGGAAAATGCTCATTCATTTGTTTTTGTGTGATCAGGAAAAGGGTGGGAGAACCATATTGAAGGTCAAAAACTGAAAGCAGACGGTGACAGTTTCCGCCTTAAATTGGACACGCAAGAAGTCTTTGATGATTGGGCTCGCAAGGTAATATATACTTTTTATAGTCGTCGCAGAACACGAACACATGACTTAAGTCATGGACATAAGGGTTAAAATGCAATGTTCGATGGGGGCTCGTGAATTACTCCACCATAGTATTAAATACGAATGTTTCTTTTTAATTTTCTATTTTAGGTCCAACAACGTAATCTAGGCGTTTCCGGACGTATTTTCGCCATAGAATCAGTCCGTGCTCGCTCCAGCAAGACTGGCACCATACTGAAGCTGAAAGTCAACTTTTTACCTGAGATTATAACCCTGTATAAGGAAGTGCGCAACTTGAAGAATCTTGGATTCAGGTGAGTTCAGACGAGACGGACCAGTCCCATTCAACATCCTATAATTACTATAACCTCAGCTAGGCTACCCTTTTTAAACCGACTACCAAAAAAGCGTAGGTTCTATGTTCTTCTGTTTGTATTTTTTTATGTATGTTCATCGATATTTTCGTCACTTGTGAATCGATTTTAAAATTCTTTCATTTGGTATAGGAAGCTTGGTTTTATGAACTTAAGATAAATGATTTTATTTTTGTAAATAGGTTTTCACAAACACTTTTACACGTCAATAATATTTTATTAAACTAGAGGAGGTTTCACTGACTACTCTGAGAAGAAAGAGCGACAACTCAGAGGTTCTCTTTGAATGTCCAGACATAATCTTGGTCAAATTATGCGAAGACAATTTTTTGTTTTAATTATGCGAATTATTTGTCGTTCCAGTTATATCAGGTAATTTGAAATTCTCACAAAAATCCAAACTTTATCAGAAAGATTTGATACCTGGAATCCTTTAACAATTTTTGCTTAGTACATAAGTAATTGCTTTTTTTCTTACACAGAGTACCGTTAGCGATAGTGAACAAAGCACACCAAGCCAACCAACTGTACCCCTTCGCGATATCACTAATTGAGAGCGTGCGTACATATGAACGCACTTTGGAAAAGGTAACCTATCAAAAGCCCTTCAATACAAACTAACAGTGTGAATTCACAGATTTCTAGCACTAGAAACATAACACGATATTCGCACAAACACTTGATTTTCCTTACAATTGAACACAACGACCGAGTGCACCACAAATCTCTAGCCTTTAAGCGAATTTAAAACATCGTTCTATTTCTGTCAGTAACAGAGACAGAAATATGTTTTTATATGTTAAACGTTGTTCAGTGATTAGTGGTGCAAACGGGCCCATAATTCATTTAAATTGTATATGTTGTATGTGCGTGTATGTGACAACACTAACACGGGTGCGTTTTCATTTGTGCAGCTAAATAATAGGAATCATACCAAGGTAGTTTATGAATTTATAGGCTGCATGATGTAATGTCGGTGTTTTTTTGTTTTATCATATTTAGAAACACTACTACTCACTATGTTTTTATAGTTTTTTTTAAATAAATTTTTAGATTTAGATTAGATTTGTTTCAAGAAACTATATGCGCAAAAATTTAGTAACGAACTTGATCAGGACTTCATAGTTCTCAAATATAAATAAAAATATTAAATTAAAAAATAATATTTATTAATATATTTCTTTTTTTAATATTTAAATGTTTATCACAAGTGGATGAAATTTATTTTAATACCGCAATATTTTGTCTGACGTCTTATTTTAGTCCCAGAAAAGTTTACAAAATATTGCATCTTCTACAATTCACAGTTAGCCGCCTATCAAAATAGTTTCCCGAAACAAAAACCCTTAGCTTTCAATGTGTTTATGTGTATTTGTGTGTATATGATGTAGATGTAGCTTTATTTTCTTTCATGTAGTATTTAAGTTATCCTATTATTTTATCCAAAACCTTGCCTCTCCCTCTAGTTATACTTTCTCTTTCGGCCATTCTATATGTCAATCTACCTTCAGATTCGTGACAAAGCGTCCATCATTCCGCTCGTGGCTGGTCTTCGACGTGACGTGCTGAATCAAGTGTCGGAAGGAATGGCTCTTGTATGGGAGTCGTACAAACTCGACCCGTATGTTCAGAAGCTTAGCGAAGTCGTGCTTCTGTTCCAAGAAAAGGTTAGTTCTATTACGATCTTTTGTTTATGAGATATGAATTTAGCCTGCCACTGATGTGAATAAATTGTCTTGCTAGTTAAATGGTTTAAATTTTATAATTATTTTAAAAATGATGAAAATCAATGAGAATTTTTTTTTATACATTATTTTTTCTTCCCATTAAAGTCTCGTTACTAGACACAATTAAAAAATATATATTTGTTTTTTTTTTAATACATAGCGCAAAAGAACTTACCTTCTCATTCCGAAGTAACTTATATCGACCCCCGTTTTTCTAATGACCTTTCTGTGTCGGGTGATAAACTCCACATCCATAAACTAACTTTACCATCATTCCTAACAGGTTGAAGACTTACTAGCGGTTGAAGAACAGATATCAGTGGACGCTCGCTCCTTAGAAACGTGTCCATACTCAGCTGTCAGCCTGGCAGATATCCTGAGCCGGCTACAGAGAGCCATTGACGACCTGTCGCTCAGGCAGTACAGCAACTTGCATCTGTGGGTGCAGCGCCTGGATGAAGAGGTTTGTTGGCAAATTAATTAATATACTTTATATTCCTTTTATAAACCTAATACTGGTCCAACGTAGGCGGCATTGACGACGCTCCATGGTGACTCAGGTTTTGAATATTTATTTAAACTTTTCTCGCACAATAAAGGTACAAAGACTACTTAATGCCTGAGGCATTCTCTACTAAGCGGGATTGTCCGAAAGGGTTACCGCTACCCCGGAACATAAAGGGCTACGGAAGGAACGTAGATGGGTTTTAGTCAGTAAGAGTCTGATAGTCCTTTCCGCTCCACCCAGAGCGGGAGAAGTCATTGGATTAAGGTGAATGTGCCGCCCCTCCCTCCATACATTTTTGAACACCTTTATACACTAAACACAGACAAGGCATTCTCTATCCGTCAACCGAGGATGGTGAAGAAATTAGATTATAGGTGCTAATATCGTCGTATCGTATCGTGCGCTTATGCAGAATTATACTCGCTGACAATTTCTACGCTAGACGCTCAGCGCGGAGACAGTCTTAACGTGCAATAAACTATTTAAATAATTAAATAAAATTTATATAAAAGCGATCGATGGTTGAATTCTTACTTCCATGTTATGTATTTATACACTAAACACAGACAAGGCATTCTCTATCCGTCAACCGAGGATGGTGAAGAAATTAGATTATAGGTGCTAATATCGTCGTATCGTATCGTGCGCTTATGCAGAATTATACTCGCTGACAATTTCTACGCTAGACGCTCAGCGCGGACACAGTCTTAACGTGCAATTAACTATTTAAATAATTAAATAAAATTTATATAAAAGCGATCGATGGTTGAATTCTTACTTCCATGTTATGTTTTTTTTTTACCTTTTCCCAGGTTGAAAAGAGCTTGGCCGCTCGTCTACAAGCCGGTGTCGAAGCGTGGACATCGGCCCTACTCGGCAAGAGCCATGAATTGGATCTCTCCATGGACACCTACTCTCCCACTGAGCCCACTCACAAACCGGGTGGAGAACCTCAGGCAAGCATTGAATGCAAAGATAGCAACGTTTCAGCACAATTATACTGATTTTCATTTGTAGTTAAATGCATTTACATAATTATTATTTTTTAATGAATATGGAGGGTCAATAATTCGGATTGAATTATCGACCTTACATCTACTACGAAATAACTGCTTTAGACTATCAAAACATACATTTATTTCTAGCAAGAAGAGACCTCTCCTATATTTGACCTCACTTATTCATCAAGTTAATCGCCCAGCGTCGGTTGTTTTTTTTATTTTTGACGATTTTACGTTCCCAATTTGAATTATTCAATTGTTTCTAAGTTCTACTCTTCTTTACTACTTCGTTCTATCCAGATCGCTCGCGTGGTCCACGAGGTGCGCATCACAAACCAGCAGATGTACCTCTTCCCGTCCTTGGAGGAGGCTCGCTTCCAACTGATGCGACAGATGTTCGCCTGGCAAGCCATCGTCACCAGCCAACATCGCTTGCAAAGCACCAGGTATTATTGCATGTCATTTTCTCTAAGAGGACCCCAATTCTGTAACTTTCAGTTAAGCAACACGATGACCTTAAACATTTGTAGAATACCAAATGTCAGTGATTAGTCTATATTGACACTACTTAAACACTACCGACACAAGACAAGTTGGTTATTTTTCAGAATTGTGCCCCGAGAGATATACGAATATAATACGTACGGATCTTTGTATGGCTTTGAGAAGCAGCGATTCCCCTTGATCGCATGCGTTAATTATATCTAAAGATATTTTCTTTCTGTTATAAAGCAGCACCATAAACGTTATGAAAACATCGCTTTAACCCATTAGATGTTCGCCTATTAGGAGCCGTTTGCTTATAAGAGCTCAACGATTTATACGGTTATATTTATTATCGTTTCGAGAGAATTTTCCTTATGAACCTATGGGGAAAATAATTTTTAATTTTGATGGTTGAGTATGTGGTTTTCATATTTCTAATTTTCCTATTAAGCGACTATCGGGGCTCCATGTGACCTACATATTTAATTCCTAGTTTTAAGATATGATAAACCTCACCTGATTGTTAATGTTACAAAATGTTCCATGTTCTACAGATACCAGGTAGGCGTGGCTCGCGCTCAGACGGCTACCTACAGAAACTTGCTGACCAAGCTGCCCGCCGGATCCAATCCTTTGGAGAACGCATACGACGCTATCGAACAAAAGATATCGCAAGTTCGCGAATACGTCGACGAGTGGCTACGGTAAGAGACATAACTTAAAGCCTGATTTTAGTAAAGTTGGATATATAATCTGTGGAATCAAATTCACAGTTTTTGTACTTTTTGTATGAAAAAAAAATAAAAAAAAATACAAATTTAGTATCAAAATAAGGCTGTTGATTTAGCGATAAAATCGCCCATATAGTCACCCGTTATAAAATTTTCTACATGAATATTTGTAATTTCTATGGTGTACAATATAATAAAGAGTATTCTATGTATAAGGCTAAGTATTAACGTTTCGAAACGAACAATGTCGCCCTTAGTGGGATATTTAAAACGGTATTGAAATCGTGCCTTTATTTACAGTTACCAAGCTCTATGGGATCTGCAGCCTGAAAGTTTGTATGGCCGCCTTGGTGAAGACATTACGCTCTGGATTAAATGCTTGAATGATATCAAGTAAGTTACTATTTCAGTGTTCACTGTTTATATATTATCTAGAATGTAAGACAGAACTAAAAAGCAAAAAAAAACATAAGTGTTTCATTCTTTTTTCGATCTAAAATCACTTGACATCGATTGGCAGTTATTTTAACCTTTTGAACGCCAGAGCATAAACGCACGCGCCTGCCCCGCACGCCAAGCTACAAATTTATTTCTTGTTATCATGAATTTCCCATTATCCATGGTGTCTTTTAATTTGTTTCATGTCATTAAATACGTACGAGAGCTTCAATTTTTAATATCTAAATAAACACACACAAAAATAATGATTTAATTGTTTATTCCGTGTTAGTGTCGTTGCCATTGTCACATATTTGTGTCGTTGGCGTACATGGCATGCGCTTGCTTGTCACGTATATGTGACAATGACGTTCAAAAGGTCAATGATTATTTTTCTTATTTACTTGGATTTAATTTTATTACTAATCCCGCCAGGAAATCTCGCACAACCTTCGATACCTCGGACACTCGCCGTGAATACGGGCCGGTAGTCATTGACTTCGCTCGAGTACAGAGTAAAGTAGCTCTGAAGTACGACGCATGGCACAAGGAAGTGCTTGGCAAGTTCGGGGCTCTGCTCGGCGGAGAGATGGTCACCTTCCACTCGCAGCTAGCCAAGTCCCGCAGCCAGCTGGAACAGCAGACCATAGGTAATATTAAACTGAGTTTTTCGGGATAAAAACTACTGAAGAAGAAACAGTATCGCTAATGTAATATGGCTATAATCAAGGGGTTTTTAAGTCAAGAGTGAATAGGTTCTAGGCAACCTTCATCGTAGATCACATCATCGCTTACGATCAGATGAGATAGTGGATACGTGCAAGCCTATGGTCAATAAAAAAAAAAACTGGGACAATCGAGGTAATATTAAACTGAGTTTTTCGGGATAAAAACTACTGAAGAAGAAACAGTATTGCTAATGTAATATGGCTATAATCAAGGGGTTTTTAAGTCAAGAGTGAATAGGTTCTAGGCAACCTTCAACGTAGATCACATCATCGCTTACGATCAGATGAGATAGTGGATACGTGCAAGCCTATGGTCAATAAAAAAAAAATCTGGGACAATCGTCATGTCCGCCGCATGATGACCTTGAGGGTTATGTTTCTCGAGAGTATGTTTTTTTTTTTTTGAGGGTGGGTAATCTGCAAATTACCCCTCCCGCTCTAGGTGAAGCGAAAGGAATTGACAGACTCTTACTGACTAAAACACATCCATGTTCCTTTCTTAGCCCTTTATGTGCCGGGGTAGCGGTAAGCCTTCCGCTGAGACAGTATGTACAGTACTCCCAAATTAATAATGCACATGCAGATCTTCGCTAATTGTCGTATTCCCGGAAACACCCGAATCATTGAATCGTTCGAGTCCCTTGCATTTTGCACCTTGTTCGAAAGAAATAGGAGTCAATTTCATGTGTACACAATCGAAAACAATTCGGGCGGTCGGCGGTCAGTCAAAGGTCCGTCAGTCGTCTTGTCATATTGGTGGTGACTGCACGTGTTCTCTTTGTCTGGAATTATATAGAGCTACTATTACACACCTTTCTTGGTTTTGTTTTAAAGGTGAATTTAATTTCAACTTTAATTATCTTATTCAAATTGAAATAGTTAATTTTGTAAAATATATAAATATACTAACATTTTTCACGTTTTTTCAATACTAAAAAATTAATAATACCAACGTAAAATACATATTAAGTACTAGAAAAAGCATATTAAAAATCAGATTTAGGCTTATATGAATTATAGCTCGCTTTTTACTTACATGGAAATATTGAATCAAATTTCGTTACTGATAAATCAATATTTATCTCTTTTAGGACAAAACACATAATCACACTAAATTATGCATGAAGAAAATGCACTTAACCACTCTATATACATATCGTCTTCCGACGCTCGGGAAATACGACCGTTGCCGAACAGTGGCGAAGATTTCTATGCGCATTATCACTTTTGGAGACCTGTACATATTTCTTTGGCATGCTCATGGATTTTATCGTTAGATTTTTATTATATGTACTTGCTTATTACCTAATATAAAAGCGCCAGTTAAACTGAAAATTATCTTAAACCAAATTCCTCGAGCTTGCTGTAATGTGGTGTCATTAATATGTTTTGACAATTTTGGATATTTCCATTCTTACGTAAATGTGCTTCAACAGAGGCAGCATCGACGAGCGATGCCGTATCCCTGATCACATATGTGCAACAACTGAAGAGGGAAGTGTTAGCTTGGGAGAAACAAGTCGACATCTATAGGGAGGCGCAACGTATTCTAGAGAGACAGAGGTAAATAACAACACCAAATATTCCCCGTTTGTCTAGGCCCAGGTTGTAAGAAAGCAACTGGACTGTATTATAAGAGGTTTATTCGGTGGTTCACAATGTTATAGCAACTTATTAAATAAATCAAAAGGTACGTCCGAGGGCAGTCGTGTCGGTCAATGCAGTGCCGCGATGCTGTTTCGTCCTCGGTCCCTGCGCCTTGCCGCACCAATTGTTGACTAAGTCGTAATGTGTGTGGATCTGTATGTTTGTGTGAACACCTTTATTTATAAACGCTGCTTAAAGTTAAGAGCTAATCTTTACTTCATTTTAAGCAACGTTTATAAATAAACTCTGTTATGTACAAGCACTTGCCATTTCACTCAAAAAATTTTAGTCTCTGAGGATATTATAATTTATATTTAAATTTTTTAATATTTAAATTCTTCCTCAAAATAGTTATCAGTTTTACATTTTGTTTTTTTTTTTTGTAGATTCCAGTTCCCAGCACAATGGCTGCATGTCGACAATATTGAAGGCGAATGGAGTGCCTTCAATGAGATTATGCGCAGGAAGGATTCTTCTATTCAGACCCAGGTAGAATAATCCTTGATATAAATTTCGAAAGTCTGCATTTCACAAATACCCAGTTTCATTACCTTCAAATAAGTTCAGGTTAACTTATGCTTATGTAATGTATATACTGTCTTATGTAACTTTGACCTTCAAAAAGTGCTGATCTTCAGCCTAATTTGAATAAATGACTTTTGATTTTGATTTCTTATCTGGTTGATAATTTGTCTTTCCGGGTTCTAAAAGAGGCCCTAAAACTTTTATGAAAATGATATTATTTTGCATGGATGTATACAGTGTGTTAGGTTAAACGAGGGACATACTTTCAGGTTGTATAGTACTCATGAAAATCAATAACTTTGTCTATGGGACCAACTCTGAAATATGAAAAAAAAATATCAGCTGGTATGTTCCATACATTTTGACGAGTTATGCGAACATAAATGTACTGAACAGCTGATTTTTTTTCGTGATTTCAGGTATAGCTCCATAGTCAAAGTTGTAAATTTTCATGAGTATAGTAACCCCTGAAAGTATGTCCCACGTTTAACACACTGTATATGCGAAATAACACATGTATGTATTTATTTATTGTATATGTGTGAATGGCCATTGCAGTATTGTCTTTTCTTTCTCCCATCCATCGTCTTTAAAAGATCGCTTTTAGCGATAAAACCGACCCATTGTGTCAAGCCTTGTAAAATATTCTAAATTTATGTCTGTAATTTTTATAGGGTACATAATTTTTGTTATGCATATATTTAAAACATCCTGTGTTTTCCATCCAGGTGGCATCACTGCAACAAAAGATAGTAGCTGAAGACAAAGCAGTTGAGGCTCGTACTCTCGAGTTCCTCACTGAATGGGAACGCAGCAAGCCTACTGATGGCTCTACAAGACCTGAAGATGCGCTGGCCAGACTCCAGGCTATGGAGACCAGATACACCAGATTGAAGGACGAGAGAGACAATGTGGCGAAGGCTAAGGAGGCTCTTGAGTTGCATGATACTGGTAAGTTAGATGATTTGTTGGTAGAAAAAAAATACACTAATGACTGCAGACTTAAATACAACGTGATTCGAAATTTGAATATGTTACATTGAATTTGTCATCATCGTCATCTCACTGTTCAACCTAGGAGGTTGTCTATGGCTTAACCGGGCGTGCCAGTGGATGCCTCAATAAATTAAGGCTTCCAGTCAAGGCTTAAAAAACTTATAAACTAAACGACTATGTGCTAAAGTAACCTCTTGTGGGGTACGGACCTTGACTAGCGAAGCTGGGCTGCTAGCTGGGAAAGGCTGGGCCGGATGAATGTTACATCTCAGGCCGGCTCTGTCATTTTGAGGCGCTCTTAAAGGTCCTATGACAGCATTTTAAAGTTATAGTGCGTTTAAATATTCGGGGGTTAGCCAATAATAAGAAATAGCTTCTAAACACAAATACTATTTTCTAATTTTCGAAGTCACCATATTGATCAATCATGTTTGTGGCCTCCAAAATCAAATCATATCAAAAGTCATTTATTTAAATTAGGCTTAAAATCAGCACTTTTTAAAGGTCCAAATTACATAAAACTGATACCTTTTCACCACTTCTTAGTGCTTTAGCTGGGAAGAATAAGTGGCGCAATAAACACCCCAGCAGCTTGGCTCTGTCACTTTAAGGCGCTCTTAAACGTCCTTTTAGAGCTTTTTCAAGTTCGTTTTCAGTTTTGGTGCATTTGCATATTCGGGGGTTAGCCAATCAAATAGCTTCTCAACACAAATACTTCTTGTTAAAGTCATTTTCGAAGTCACCATATCGTTCAATCATGCTAGCCTCAAAGATCTATCAATTGACTGTTTATTCCTCTTATCTTGGTATTAACACGTCTTGGAATCTTCCAAAATTAGTCATTGATTTGAATTCTGTATTTTAGGAAGCTCAGTGAACAACGAGCGTATGACCGTCGCTCTTGAAGAGTTGCAAGACTTGCGCGGAGTTTGGTCTTCACTAAGCAAGATCTGGACGCAGATTGATGATATCAGGGAGAAACCTTGGTTGTCTGTACAGCCTAGGAAACTAAGGTAAAAGTGATTTTATTTGAAGTATGTACTTAAAACAATTTTTTTTGTTCTTTTGTTCAGTCGCGGGCGCATCAATTTATACCAAACTGACAAATTTCTTCAAATGATTTTAAACCTTAAAACGTTGATAATTTTGTTCAAAATCGATTGAGTAAATTTGACAGTTTGTGGTAACTTGATGTGCTGGCTTACATATTTTTTCCTACAAATACAGTTGTGTTTTATATTTAATACTGAGTTTTTGTTAGGCAACAACTGGAAGCGATGTTGAATGAGCTCAAAGAACTTCCGGCTCGACTTCGTATGTACGACAGCTACGAGTTTGTCCGCAAACTGCTTCAGTCTTACACTAAGGTAATATAATCATGATCTATCTTATTGATAAGAAGTTACGAAGCCATTTTTATAGCCATTCTGCCTTAAATAAATACACACTAATATCTCACGTAGGTACCACAATGACACCACGTAGATAGGCGATAATTTGTATGAATATGTACAGTCTATTCACTCGTACCACATTTGGTCGTCAAAATCAACTGTATGAGAGCGATACCGACCACATCAAGGCAACGTCGCAGTCACAACGTTACGGCCGACGACATTGTCACAGCTGGAATCGATATGTCTGCAAACACTAGCCATAACTTGACCACTTCATAACAACTAGCGCTGTTTACCCAAATTTTGTCGAGTCGATGTGGATTTGGGACCCAAGACGAGTCGTATTCTATTGTTTTTCTTGACAGCAGTATTGGCAAAACTTGACTCGCCTTTTAACTACTGATTTACATAAACACGTTTTCGATGATATGGCTAGGAAAGGAGTAACAACCGAGATGACGACTAATAGAGAAGTATGGAAGAAAGAGACATGTTGCGCCGACCCCAAATAAATTGGGATAAGGGCAGGAGAATGATCATGATAAACACGTTTTCGAATTAATTTACGCACGGTCTCCACCAGACAGTAATAACATGATCTCGAATTGAATCGTTCAAAGGAATACAATATAAAACTAATTACTCTTTCACCAGGTCAACATGTTAATAGTAGAGCTGAAATCAGACGCTCTGAAAGAGCGCCATTGGCGCCAACTGTGCCGCGCGCTCAAAGTGGACTGGTCGCTCTCTGAACTGACCCTGGGACAAGTGTGGGACGCCGATCTGTTACATAACGAACACACCGTCAAGGATGTAGTGTCTGTCGCCCAGGGAGAAATGGCACTCGAAGAGTTCTTGAAACAGGTAAGCTATACGAAACTGAGTATAACTTTGAGCTCTCGAGTCATAGATGGATCTCGTTAACACCTAAACCAAGTTCAACAGTTGTCAGTGTCAATATTACATAGAGAATAGTGACACTGACGGCCCTTAAATGCGGTATATGTGCTGATCGCGTTTAGTTTCATTGGTGAAATCCACGCTTAATATCGTGATCCGGTAATAAATTAAGGACTTCCTTCAAAACATAGAAACGAAAACCTTAAAATTAACCATTTGACCGCCACCGTCGTCTAAAGCCACAAAAAGGCATAATTTTATGTGGCTTGGCTATGCTATGATCCCGCCGATGCGTTTACGCTCAGGCGTTCAAAAGGTATACCAAAAAAATACCACCGACTCATTACTGAACAACATAAAACAATATGGAGATGAGATAACATCAATGGAGTCCTCTAAACTTTTCTGTATAAAACAGATGACATTCATATATCCTAGGTGCGCGAGTCATGGCAGAGCTATGAATTGGACCTGATCAACTACCAGAACAAATGCAAGATCATCCGCGGTTGGGACGACCTGTTCAACAAAGTGAAGGAACACATCAACAGTGTTGCTGCCATGAAGCTCTCGCCTTATTACAAGGTATGGTTTTGAAAGAAAGAATAAGTTTTTATTGGGAAGATCACAAATAAAAAAAAATATCAACATAAAAAAAAGTTTAACTGCAATTTAAAATAAAATCGTACGAGGCGCAAATGCTCCTATTTCAGCAAGATCCTGCGACAATGACAAAACATATTTGTATTGTGTGTACTGTCTGACTTTCTTTAATAATGTTCACACTAGATTTACTCAATTCAATCAACTCTACAATATTATCAGATTAGTATTTTAAACAACTACTTAAATCATTCAAACAAATATTTATGAACTGACAAACTTGTACTACATAACATACGTTTTGAGCTACTGGATAGGCAGCTCGTCTATATAGTATGAAAGCCCTCACACTTATATTTTACGAAAGCACGTTAGTCATTCCAATTTGTACCATATTACTATGATATAAAATCCACATGACGCATGCTAGTGGTTTTCATTAAAACCCCTACTTGGTTTACCGGGTAATCAGCAACTGAAAGATGCCTGCAGTTTATTCTTTTATTGCATTTATCACATTATTCTATTACAAAAGGTATTTGAAGAGGAAGCACTAACTTGGGAAGAGAAATTGAACCGTATCAACGCTCTGTTCGACGTGTGGATCGACGTGCAACGTCGCTGGGTGTACCTGGAGGGTATCTTCAGTGGGTCTGCTGATATCAAGACCTTGCTGCCGGTTGAAACTAGCCGGTTCCAAAGCATCAGGTAATTAATGAACATTGTATCAACATTTTGAACCTAAACTATGTTTACCTCTTGTTTTCAAATGACGTTATTTCCACTTGAACAAATACCAAGTTTATGCTAGTTTGAATTTATTTGATTTTAGAATGAGTAATTTTTATAGAAAAAATTATAAGAAAAATTGCGAGTACTAAACTAACTAACTAAACTTTATGTTTTGTGTAGTAATTTTGTCAAAAACTCTTATTTCTTGTAGTGTTTAGAAACGACATTACGTTTTTAGGACAGTAAATTTAAAGTCTATTAGCTATCAAAGAAATCAATAGATATTTTAAATTACGCTCACAAACAACTCTTCAAGTAACTGCCCATTACGGGTATGTTCAACGCAAGCGCATAGTGTACAGCTAAGATGCGGCGCAAGCGTCGATTTTGTGCAGCTTGCTTGTTTTGGAATCCTACGCTCAATCATTGCGAACGCGAAACCTAAAGTCACAAGCGGTGCTATGTTCACCACTGCAATATCTTAATTTCCATATAACCATTTTCATTTATCTTTCAATAGCTCCGAGTTCTTGGGCCTGATGAAGAAAGTGAGCAAGTCCCCGATGGTGATGGACGTGCTTAACATCCCTGGAGTTCAACGTTCTCTAGAGCGACTCGCGGACTTGCTCGGCAAGATACAGAAGGCGCTCGGTGAATATCTGGAGAGGGAGAGAAGCAGCTTCCCTAGGTATGTAACTCTTCATAATGATTTCATGTCTTCTAGTAAGTCCCTTTGGAATCGGACTGTCATAAAGAAAGAAATAAAACTTTATTTAGATGCCTAACTCCGTTTTGAACTCGAACACAGTTTTATACGCCCACTTTCGATTTATGAATAAAAGTATTGATAAATCCGCTATTTAAGTTTATATCTACTTGTGAAGTTTACAGTAGAAATGTCATAGCTGTATGAGACCCGAGATGTACAAGATTTGTTGGAAATGATTATACCCATTTTTACTTAGTACTTTAAAGCTTGGATATACAGAGTTGATTCATATCAACTTTAATGCTCCACTGTCATCAGTGGGGCATTAAATTACACTACGTATACTATACGTGTTTAGTATTAATTCGATACGGTATAAAAATAAAAAGCAACAATTTGTTTTTAAAACAAACTAAATAACTTACAAATCAGAGTAAAACGCAAATGCGGCAAAAACTTAAAAAATCATTTGTGACCAAACTACTGCTCCTTTGCTTTAATGGATTTTTGGTACAGACTTCAAAAAGCAGTTTAAAGGAAATCCCCTCTGTCGTATCAACTCTGTATGACTGCATGGAAAGTGGATCACCACCTTTCAGGATTTCATATTTCAAGTTTATGTTACATATTTTGAGAGTCAAATTCATCAACTTAAAGAACTTACTCCTAGATTCTATTTCGTGGGAGATGAAGACCTCCTTGAGATAATCGGTAACAGCAAGAACATCGCCCGTCTTCAGAAGCACTTCAAGAAGATGTTCGCGGGAGTTGCGGCTATTATTCTTAACGATGACAACACTGTTATCAACGGTATTGCATCCCGAGAGGGCGAAGAGGTAATGAAAAAAACAAATGAATAATGAATATGTCAAATTACAGTGAACGGCATGTCAATGGTAACAGTTTGACCTTGGAAGCGTCTTTATTTCGCAATTTTTAGGGGCGGTTTTCATCGTTCAATTGTCACTACTGACTTGTGATTGAGTATACCTCTTTCAAAAACCTTTTTAGTGTTACCAGTGTTACCTTCAAGCTTAAATAGTCTTTAATCATCTGCCTAGCGTTTTCCCAACTATTTTTGGGTCGGCTTCCAGTCTAACCGGACGCAGCTGAATATTAGTATTTTACATGGAGCGACTGCCTATCTGACCTCCACAACCCAGTAACTGGTCAATACGATACCACTTGGTAAGACTGGCGGTCAGATTTTCGGCTTCTGATGACCCGTAACGACTGTCAAAGATGTACAAATGACAGCCGGGACCAACGGCTTAACGTGCTTTCCGAGGCACGGAGGAGTCTCGTTATGTAAGGATGGTCACCCATCCATGGCCAACCCCGGCAAGCGTAGCTTAACCTGATGGATCGACCTTTGCGGCTGTTAGTACTAAGCCACCGAGCTCCGTAACTAGTCAAGGTCTTTAGTAACTCAGTTAATTCGGCGAGTATAATGTCCAAAAGCAGTAGTCGATATTACTCAAAAATAGGATTTATTTGGTTTTCTTTAGCTTTGAAAATCTTTTGTGACCTAGAACAATATTTCTAACTCAACTTATCCTATTCTAGGTCTACTTCACATCACCCGTTTCAACGATCGAGAATCCTAAGATCAACTCATGGCTGTCAATGGTAGAACGTGAGATGCGCGTGACCTTGGCGTGTCGTCTCAAGGACGCTGTCGGTGACGTCAAACAGTTCAAAGACGGAAATGTTGACCCTCAGAAGTTTATTGATTGGTGTGATAAATATCAGGTAAATTTGCTTTTATAATAAAATTTTAAAAATCTTGAATAAAAAAAAATGGCGGCCAATCAAAGAAGCTTATGGTGCCCTTTCACTCGCACAGTGTACTGTACAAGTGAGAGAGACAGAGAAGATGATTAACGCCGTCATTTTCAATTCGTTTCACTAATAGCACGGCTTTAAGACCCTGACGATTCTATACCAGTCCCGTTTTACTTTTAAAGCCAGTTTTTTAAAGACTTGATAATGACAATTTGTCAGCACTGGATTTGGTTGACTTGATGTTACGGTTAAACTTGCCGACTGCATTGCAAAGGCATTCTACTTCTTCTTTTCGTGTGGTTAGTGACTAATCTGGTGTCAGAGTTTTAATGCTGCCCATGGGCCTCTGACTTAGCTTCACATGCTGTTAAGAAATATCTCTCAGACATGGTGGTTTCGTAACGATGTTTTCCTTCACCGATTTTTAAGCAAGTGATAATTATACAATACGCACATGAATCCGTAAAATCAGAGGTGCGTGTCTTAAGTTCGAACTCGAGACTATGACTTGGCAGTCAGACGGTCACACCACTAGGCTATCGCTGCTATTTAGGCATTCTACTAATAGTGAGAAAGATCTATTTTTGATTAATTAAAGTTTGTCCTTCTGAAAGACATAATTATTAATCCTAACTATCCTTATAGGCACAAATCGTAGTGTTAGCCGCTCAGATCCTCTGGTCGGAAGACGTGGAAGCAGCCTTAGTAAGCGGTGGTGGAGAAGGATTGAAGAGAGTATTGGCTCATGTAGAGAACATGTTGAATATACTTGCTGACTCCGTGCTGCAAGAACAGCCGCCGCTGAGGAGGCGGAAGCTTGAACATTTGGTAAGTACAATTTACTTATGTATTTAAATAACCTTTTGATGGTATATAAGTAGTTTATCAGCCATCTTGTTACCTTAACACAAGCATTAGTTTGCTTAGCTTGGGACTATATCGCGTTGTGTGAATGTCCAAGGATATTATTATTATGATCTATTTCACTTTCGACTTCGCCTTTGTTTCATTTCACCTTTTTACTAAGACACCTATGTTCATATTATCTGTGCCTATATAAACTGGCAGTCAACAGTTCCTCTTTTACATCTTGTACATTAAATAGGGATGACGCCTAACTTATTTTTTAAGTCCGTCAGCATGATTATAAAAAAAGAATGAACACGTATTTTTTCTTTTTTTACTTAATCTAAAGATTACGTCGATACATTGTGTTTAAATGTGGCATGACGTCACAGTTAGGTAGATTTTAAAACGAACTTTAATGCGTTTTATCTAAGTCATTTTTTATTATTTATGATAAAGCAAAAAATGCGTGTCTAATTTTCTTTTTTTGACTGACGGACTAAATATTATTTCTTTTTTTTTACCCTGTCGTCATTCCTATTCTACTCTCGTCGTATTACCAGTTGTTTACTCCAAATCCATTTTTTTTCTGTTTAGATCAACGAGTTCGTCCACAAGCGTACGGTGACCCGTCGCCTGATCGCTTCTGACGTCAACAGCCCGCGCTCGTTCGAGTGGCTCTGCGAGATGCGATTCTACTTCGACCCTAGGAATAATGACGTAAGTGTTAAAACAGCATGTCTACCTCTGTATTTCATAGACTAAGGACTGATTTTTCAACTGTCAGATAAGTTTTATTGAAGGAATAAAAATGGCGTTTTGGCAGATTTTCCATAGAAAAATGTCAAACCGTCTTTTTTTTTGTTTAGATAAAAGTTGTCAAGCGATTGAAAAAACGGCCCTTAGTAAACGACTATAAATTCTGAGAGTAGTGGTAAACGACTATAAATTCTGAGCGAGAAAACATTCTCTCACTCATTTACCGGGTATACGGTCGTTTCTTCAGTGAATTTGAACACAATGGTAGCTTCTGAACATACTACGCGCTTAGTTGTGCTTTGTTGTACTGCTCAGAGCAATCAATGTTCGTCCGGAACATAAGCGTTCTGATTTTAAAGTTCTTTATTCCTAACCAATAGAAAAATTACATTGCTCATACGAAACTCATGAAAATTCTGTATTATTTTTTACCTTTAGGTATTACAACAGCTGACCATACACATGGCGAACGCCAAGTTCTTGTACGGATTCGAATACCTTGGCGTGCAAGACCGCCTGGTTCAGACTCCATTGACGGATCGTTGCTACCTCACCATGACCCAAGCTTTAGAAGCCAGGCTTGGAGGATCACCTTTCGGTAAGTGACGTCACTGATCTTGAGTGAGCGTGTGCGTCTGCGCCTGCGATTCTTAATGTTCCCCCGGGTTTTGAAATCCTAATTATTTTAATCTGTGTCAATTCCCATAACAAGTTACATGATTGATCGGCCGTTTAGAATCTAAGTACAAGAGTTTATTTCTGTTTGTATCTTGTTTGCGATCTTGTCACACACATTCTTAAATGTTTCTGTCAATAATAAAGTTACCATATTTTATAGGTCCCGCTGGTACCGGTAAGACTGAGTCGGTGAAAGCTCTCGGAAACCAACTCGGTCGTTTTGTCTTGGTGTTCAACTGTGACGAGACTTTCGACTTCCAAGCTATGGGCCGTATCTTCGTTGGTCTTTGTCAGGTAAAAGACACTTTAAATCTGTTGTAATAGAGTTTACATTCCAATTTGTATAAAATGAACAATACTAATCATATTTTTAAAATATCTTAGGTGGGTGCCTGGGGTTGTTTCGACGAGTTCAATCGATTGGAAGAGAGAATGTTGTCTGCCGTGTCACAGCAAGTTCAAACTATTCAAGAAGCTCTCAAGAGTCACCAAGAAGGGGATAATACAGGTAAATACCTTATAATAAACTTTTTGGATATAAAAACTTTTCACTGAATATTATCACTAATGCGAAGATGATACAGTCTTTGAAAATTGAAAATTCGAATATTTTAGAAACATAATTGGCTATTTGACACGGTCAAAAATAAAATATGAAATCACTTAGAAAAAAAACCGCTCGTTTTAAAAACTTCCATAACCGTACAGAAATTAAATATTATGCGGATATAGTTGTAAAATTGCATTTAAAGCTAGTAAGTACTCCATTTGATTCCAAAAATCTGTGACGTCACATTTCAATATTTCGTACAACACACGTACACATTCCACGTTTTGACAGTTCACAAAAAGTAACGATATTGACTACCCTGTCAAATACGCTATTAATTAAATTATTTTTAATTTCCAGCCAAGTCGATTACAGTGGAGCTAGTCGGCAAACAAGTCCGTGTTAGCCAAGACATGGCGATCTTCATAACAATGAACCCTGGATATGCGGGTCGTTCCAACTTGCCTGACAACTTGAAGAAATTGTTCCGAAGCTTGGCCATGACCACGCCGGACAGACAGCTGATTGCTGAGGTCATGCTGTTTAGTCAAGGGTTCAGGACTGCTGAGAAACTGGCCTGCAAGATCGTGCCGTTCTTCAAGTAAGTATTGAGGTTTATTCTGTTCGACAAATTCAATGAAAACTCCTTTTTTATGTCTTTTTTATTCTATTCGACTTTCTAAAAGAATGAATTTGAAGGGCCTTCACAAGTTGCAGGTTTCTTTTTTGGGTGTATGATACCCAAAATTTTGTTTGCTCTGATCTGTGCATGTTATGTGACTTATGTGATTGATATAAGGTTTAAATTGCATTGATTTCTGGGAACACTTGTTTCTGGAATGCAAGAACTAAACATCAAGGACAAGCACGGCAAGGACTAGGACAAAAAATCTATAGTAAATCATAATTTTCCCATCTTACAGATTGTGCGACGAACAATTATCCAACCAGTCGCATTACGACTTCGGACTGCGAGCCCTGAAGTCTGTGCTCGTATCTGCTGGTAACGTCAAGCGTGACCGTATTCAGAAGATCAAGGTATGTCACACAATGATTTAGCATCGTGACATCATCTCTCATAGCTGACAATCTGGGTAGCCAGTGAGCAATACTCAGAGAAGACATGAATTTAGTGGAGATTTCCACAAAATTCATCACTGTTTTTTTTCTGTAATGCACACTTGGTTACTCAAGGCTGTATTCTAGAACTAAACGCAAGGATAAGTCTCGAAAAACTGACAATTTGTACTCAAAATTAGTTTTAAATAGAGATACATGCTTGAGCTTCGATCCAGAATACGAGCTTTAGACACTGCAACGGCAGTGAACGCTTAAAATCTATTGGAAAGATCCGAATGTTGGAGGGTTCGAACTTCTGTGAAATAAAATTGTAACGTGTTTTGTTTGTTTATGCTCGGAACAAACAGAAACTAGAAAAATCTTTTCAGAATATGGTAAGCTAAAGAGAACAAACAATATGGTAGTTGGCCCTTTTTAAACAAAATAAAAAGAGTATTAATTTAAGAAATTTTGGAAAATATTATTTTACCAAAGACTACTATTACGAGACAGTCGAGCGCTACATATAAGATAAGTTATTGAAACGGATTTCAGAGAAAAAAAAACTATAAAAAAATTAAGAACTCCATTTGTGTCAAATAATCCAATTGTTTCCAAATTATCGACAGCCAGACCCATTTCAAAAACTTATCTGTATGCAATTTCCGTTTCGCATGAAGTATATAATGCAAGTATCTAATAATTAAAATTGTTTTTATTATTTTATAACTGTCGAATGCTTTCTACAGCTTTTTGTGTATTATAACGAAATTCTTCGTGTGTTTAAAAGTAGTCAACTGCCCTATATCACTGTTGTGTGAACTTGTGTGTATCGATATTTTATCTCTACCTTCTTTCGAAACATATAAGTATTATATCCATATGCCTTATAGCTTCAGGGTTTCCCAATCTGTCGCCTGAGAGCTTGAAACTAGGTATCTGTAGTCAAAATATAGAAGATTCCATAAACTACTTTAAATTTACGGGTCTGTTGTAAACCTATTTATTTTACTTAGAATTCATGGTATATACAATATAATGATGATGATAAACTAAAACTAAAAAGAAAATTGGTACTATGTACAAGTATTTAAAACTAATAACTAACTAAAATATGGCGCCGAATTCCTCCGCATCGCTGTCGACTGGTAATGTACCTAACAGACTGGCAGGATTGCCACGTTGTATGTTACGATTTTCTTTTATATTTCGTGTTAAAAGGTTGGGAAGCTCTGCTTTTAACTGTTTCAAAAAACATTAACCTCCTTTTTGCATTATAGGAGAACCTAATAGAACGCAGTACGGAAGTGCCCGATGAGGCGTCGATCGCCGAATCTCTTCCCGAACAAGACATCCTGATTCAATCAGTGTGTGAGACTATGGTGCCTAAGCTGGTCGCTGAAGATATACCGCTGCTGTTCTCATTGTTGAACGATGTGTTCCCTAACGTTGGGTATACTAGGGCTGAGATGACTGGTAAGTTCTTTCAACACGACATGATTGGCGTAGCGGTTGAGCGATTGACTGCTGCGCAGCATGTCGCGGGTTCGATTCCCGCACGGAACAAATATTTGTACGACCTGCAAGTATTTGTTACGGGTCTGGGTGTTTTTCTATCTATAATATGTATGTATTTACAAAAAAAAAAATGTATATAAGTAGTTTATCAACCATTTCGTTACCATAACACAAGCATTATGTTGCTTAGCTTGGGACGATATGGCGTTGTGTGAAATGTCCAAGGATATTATATTATATTATTATTAACATGCTAATTACTTACAACAAATCACCAGATCAGAATGACTCACTAAATACGGCATAGCAGGCAGTTTTCATTTGCCAATGATGTTCAGCACGACAGTTCAGCATAAGCATAACCAGCCTATAATGTTCTCATAAGACAGACCTTGTCCCGGTGAAAGGGGGGCAGGCTGTAATCCACCACGCGGTGCTAGTGCGGGGTGGTAGATGTCATATGTGTTTGATAAATAAGAATACGGGTAAGAGGAACGCCTTACCCGGAATAAGTCGGCTAAAATGAATCTTGAGACGTAAAAAATTTTTTTGGTTGTCAATCAAAAGTTTTCGTTGCTGTTTGTAACAGAAAATGGTTACATAAAAGTAAAAAGAAGTTGAAAGAAACATTCTGAGGTACAGATTGACATTTTACCAACAGGATTGAAGAACGAAATTCGGGCAGTGTGCGCTGAAGAATTCTTGGTTTGTGGTGAAGGTGATGAACAAGGCTCCACCTGGATGGACAAGGTAATTTATTTTGCTACATAAAACAGTAACATTAACGGTGAAAAAGCCCAATAATTAACTGGTCAAGGAATTAACTGATAACATACATTTCATTGACTGCACAGTCAATTTGTTTGAACACCAGGTCCATTGTATATGCACATCGTTTGATTTATTACATAACATTATATACATCCATTAAATAATATATAAATCATCTTAACGAAGGTGATGGTCCGTAAAAGATTTAATATAAAAGATAAATGTTTATAATAATTAATTAATTAATATATTTCATGCAATAATCAATCATAACAATTTAACATTTTGCTTTATCCATTTTATTTTAATTGAGGCTGTTTTTTACATTAATTGATAAAAATTATATTATGATCTCTTTTCCTTAAGTTTTACCCGACTGCGCCAGAAAGAGGATTATGTTTTTTTTTATATATTATATCTAAGTAAAAAGCAGCCTCCCCATACCCATATTACCTATTATTCTACCATAATACGGTAGTACGTGAGTGTGAATGCATATGCGTTTCCATGCTAACCCGCTAATGGCACGTAGAGGCGCAGTGCATCGTCGCGCGCGCAACACAGCACGTGGATCGAGAAGGTCAGTGACCAAGCGGTGTGGGTGTGCTCTTTGTCTTAACATTGTTGTTCAAGTTCGTGTTATTTCGACACGGAGTTGGTAGCAAAGGGAGTGCTAACATCTGTATAAGTTGATCCAGACATTAGTTTGACGATTAGTATCAATCAGCAAAAAAAAAACACGAAATAATCAATATAACGTGTAAAAATAACTATGTCCTCGTTGTTACTAACATATAAATGCAAGAAATACAAGAAGATACTTTCTTCTCTCACCGATCACCATTTGCACGCTGAAAGGCGAAGTTTGCAGACATCGTAAGGCATATAAGTACTCCATTGGTTACCAACTCCGTGGTTTTCCAGCCACCACTCGCATATGACGACTTGTACTTCATTCTAAGCTTACACACCACTACACCTGGTCAAACACGTCACTGTCTGGACATTTTCTTAGTTGTGTCTATTTTACAGTTCCGCTATGACTAGTATTATGTTATTTCTCCATTTAGACCGCTCATATTCAACCTCGGCACTGCCAATGTGTTTATATACCACTGGATCCTTAATGACCTTAATAAGCCTAATTTAATTTACTAATTTACTAAAGCTTTCATCCCAAACGTAATATAATAATAATTAACCTATACACTGCCATGAACACGTATGTGTGTTGAAGGCATAGAGCTTAGAACAGCGCAACAAATAGTGGCAGTGTTTGTAAAGTACGCGATCCGACCGTAGGTTGAACATTGCTGAAATTACGACATAAGGGCGAATATTATTATAATACAATAATAATAATTCGTTAAAATGCGTCCTCGTCTTAGCTAAGTCTAAGTTATAGCAACTTATTGAACACTCATTGCCACTCACTGCTCAAATACTCGGAGGTTCTTAGTAAGTTCTACAGCAATAACTTTGGGCTTTACTCTGTCCAACCCCTTATTTTGTACTGCAATGTTTCTCTCTTTAAGCTTCCTATTTAAGCTATTTTTCTATTTCGTCAATTGTCATTTTTGTTTCATTGAGCCTTATAATTTTAAATGTCTTTATTATTCAATATTACTTGTGTGCTAAAAATGGATACAACCGACTTCCAAACAAAAACACTCCAAATTGAAAAATAACTTCAATTTCGGAAATCGCTGTCTGTATTTCAATTTTTTGCCATCGACTTCCGATGTTGAACTTATTTTTCAAATTTTTGTTTTGATACCTATCTACTAATCGTATACCACTACTTGCCCGATATATGAATCACAGTGACAGAAAGCCATTATAACATTATCAATATACACTAATTGGAAAAATACGTACGTGAACAGAGAAATTGAGAACCTCCTTCTTTCTTAAAAAGTCTGTTCGGATTCTTAATCCCACTAAAACAAGGGATTACGGGTCTACGTGCTATTGCTTTTAACTGACTTATGATAAATGTGAACAGGTCCTTCAATTGTACCAAATATGCAAGTTGAACCATGGTCTTATGATGGTTGGACCGTCTGGAAGTGGCAAGTCTACTGCGTGGCGCGTGCTGCTGAAGGCTTTGGAGAGGTAAGATTCCTTCTGTTATGTGTCACTAAAAAGAAGAAGAATTCTGTTTTTCATCACTACAGCGTCACTACTTCATCACTACTACGTACTAACAGCCGCACAGATTGATCCATCAGGTTTAGCCACGCTTGCCGGGGTTGGCCGTGGATGGGTGACCATCTTTACATACCGAGACTCCTCCGTGCCTCGGAAAGCACGTTAAGCCGTTAGTCCCGGTTGTCATTTGTGCATCTTTGACAGTCGTTACGGGTCGTCAGAAGCCCGAAAGCCCCAAGGGGTATCGTATTGCCCAGTTACTGGGTTGTGGAGGTCAAAAAGGCAGTCGCTCCATGTAAAATACTGGTATTAAGCTGCATCCGGTTAGACTGGAAGCCTGGAAGGCCGACCCCAAAATAGTTGGGAAAGGCTAGGCAGATGATGATGACAGAAGAAATAATATTTTAATGACAAGTGCCAGAAAACTTCTTGCAGTATTTCTTTTTTTGGTTATTCAATTTTTCTTATACAATCTTTTGTTTTGTACAGATTCGAAGGTGTTGAAGGTGTGGCGCACGTGATCGACCCGAAGGCGATGTCCAAGGAAACACTTTACGGTGTATTGGATCCCAATACCCGTGAATGGACTGATGGTCTCTTTACTCATATCCTCAGGTAGTGCTCATAAAATTATCTGGATATAAAGTATAGCAGATTATCTGTTATACTTTATATCCAGATAATTTTATCCAGCTTAGTTTCAAAATTTACATAAATCTTCGATTGACTGATACTTTTAATGATGCGACTAAAAGTAATACACTTTTATAAATATAAATAATTTTATAGTTTAGAGTTACAAAATATTGTAAATCATTTCATAAGAGCAACGGTGGAGTTTCTTGCCCATTCTTCTCCATACGAAACTACCTTTCGGAAGGGGCAACTAGAAACAATTTAATTTTTAAAACCCAACTTACTGTTTTTGAAGCCATTAAAATCATCGCATCACATCCTTTAAATAAACTCAAAGCATTTATTTCAAACTAGCTGACCCGACAGACGTTGTCCTGTCTTAATTATGGTAATTATTTTAACCTACCCTACCTACCTACCTACCTTACCTTATCTACCTACCTACCTACCCTACTTACCTACTTTTTTTAAATATAAAAACCTCCTGACAATAACAAACACAACAAATAAAGAATCGGTTCAGCTGCTCTCGAGATTTGCGCTTAGCAACACATTCAGCGATTCATTTTTATATTATAGAAGATAAACCAATTACAGGCACTTGAATTGTCAAGGGGTTGGTCAGTCAAAAGGATGAAGCTAGTTGCCCATTCCAAAGCAGTAGGTACCTAAGGAGAAGAACGGGCAAGAAACTCCACGGACATTCTTTTAAATCAATCATTGACATCTGTGACATACTTTATTCTTAAGGAAAATCATCGACAACGTCCGCGGTGAGATCAACAAGCGTCAATGGATCATATTCGACGGTGATGTCGACCCTGAATGGGTTGAGAACTTAAACTCGGTTCTTGATGATAACAAGTTACTCACCTTACCCAACGGCGAGCGTCTGTCACTGCCTCCTAATGTTCGAGTTATGTTTGAGGTAAGAGCTTTTATTATAAGGCAGGACTCCTTTAATCCCTTCGACTAGTCGGAATATGGATCTACACGAGACGCAATTTTTTTTTTTCTGTAATAACGGTTGGGTGCTTTGAATGGGGTATTTGAAAGGGTAGTCAATAACGTTACTTTTTATGAACTGTCAAAACGCGGCATTTGTACGTGATTTGTATGAAATATAACATTTTGACGTCACAGATTTTTAGACTCAAATGGATTACTTATTAGCATTAAATGCAATTTAACAATTATATCGTCGCATTATATTTAATTTCTGCACGGTGATGGAAGTTTTTATGACAAGCGGGCTTTTTTCCACGTGATTTCATATTTTATTTTTGACCGATTCAAATACTCAATTGGATGAAGCTGATTCCAAGTTATAGGATAGAAACCGTTTCTTCACTGCCTAAAACTTCGGCATAAAAAACGAATTCAAACTGATGTCAGATGGAGATAGATACCTCTGAAGGCAACCTTTAAGCTTAACACTTTCATAGTTTTCGATCCGAGAGTTATATCATACTAGCTGCTTCCGCGCGGCCATTCGCAGCGCAGCCTTCCTCGATAAATGGACTATCCAAATCCAACACAAAACGATTTTTTCAATTCGGACCAGTAGTTCCAGAGATAAGCGCGTCCAAACAAACTCTTCAGCTGTATAATATTAGTATAGATTGTAGAGGCAGGAAGTTACTTTGTTTTTAAATATTTAATAAAGTTGTTTTTTTTTAGGTACAAGATCTGAAATACGCTACCCTCGCCACCGTCTCCCGTTGCGGTATGGTCTGGTTCTCACAGGATGTGCTCACAACTGAAATGATCTTCGAAAACTATCTTATGAGGTAACAACCAACTGTTAACGTCATTTAAAACTTTTAAAAATCGATAGCTAACCAAATTTTTCTACGAGAGGGCCGCTCTTAAAGTGAAAGCGCAAATGTCTTAGATGTCTTGCAAGTTTTAGGTCGGCATTATTTTGATCGACATATGATTCGCAGCCGAAAAAAGTACGTATTTACAGAACTGTAATGATTAAAATCATCAATACAACCTTGTAGGTACATATTACCCTATGGAATTACTATTTCATGACATTTGAGGCCAATTTTAACTGAGAGAGTTGTATTAATTTTGTAAATACTTCTTCCTACAACCGCGAATCATATTTTGATCAACATGCAACTTGACACTGACCTGCAAATTGAAAAATCGTTGGAAAATTAGAATTTCGCGGGCTACCCTCAGTCTCGTCTACCTGTAGTATCTGAGGTATGTGCATTAGTTTGCAATAACCACTTACTTCTACTTCAGATTGAGGAACATCCCTCTCGAAGATGGAGAAGAAGATTCGTTCAGCATCGTTATGGCTGCTCCTTCTGCCGGAGGCGATCAGAACGCTACGGAAAACATCTTATCTCCTGCTTTACAAGTAAGTTCAAGAAATTTAAAAAAGAGGCTTTAACGCATCAGGAAGCAATGAATTCTACAACTTGAAGAATTATTTGTTTTTTTATTATTAATAGTGGTATTTATGTTGTAAGTGTGAATGTCGATTAATATACAAGTAGGGGAAGACCAGATGATGGATGACTGTGTGAAAGATGTTATGGCTAGAAAGAAAGTGACTACCGACATGACGACTAACGCAAACACTGCCACTATTTTTGTCAGGAGCTATGTTAAGCTCAATGCCTTCAACACGCATACGTGTCGCCAAAAAACCATTCAACCCGCATTGCAATGTGTGGATAATAAACGCATATTTTCGTTGAAGGCACTGAGCTTAGAATGGATCAAAATGTATTGAGCACGTATGCGTGTGCGGGGCACCGTGAGATAGAACAGAAAACACACAGCTGTGTTCATGGCAGTGTATGGGCAAGTAAAGAAGTTTGGAAGAAAAAGACATGTTGCCTAATATATTGGGACCAAAGGCAGGAGAGTAATGATGATTATTAATATAGTATTCACGAAACAAAACCCTTTATCTCATGTTTGCATGTCAGTTCTGTTACTACCGGCCACTTCGTAAATGTTTTTTTTTTCATAGACTCAACGAGACGTGGCCTCAATCCTGCAGCCCTTATTCTTCGGTAACGGCTTAGTGGTGAAGTGTCTCGAACACGCTGTTAGTCTCGACCATATCATGGACTTTACGCGCCATAGAGCGCTTTCATCGCTGCATTCTATGCTTAACCGCGGTGTGAGGTAAGTGAAGACGGACGGACTCTGATCAATAATATTGGAATAATTTGAATATATCTTTCTTCTATAGCTCAAACTAGTTTCAACTAAATAATCTTGGCAGCAACATGTTGAGATAGCAGCCTTTTGCCTCGTAGAAGAGTTTTTACTTTACATTTTTAATTTACTTTAGTTTCGATTTTTTATGCTTCTAAGGGTGGGTTATGTTTAATTTGAGATCTTCCTATCTATTCAAGTTCCAATAAATACTTTTTTCTTTCTTTCTTTCAACAATGGGGTCTTCTGAATCAAGGATGAATAAACAGCAAACTTTTTTTAACACAAAACTCTTTAGTGTGTTAAAGAGTTTTGTGTTAAAAAAAAGTTTGTTATGGCAAAATTGTTTCACAAAATACGCTTTCAATAAACTTGTTTGTCCTCTAGGAATATCCTTGGTTACAACCGTCAACACCCCGACTTCCCGATCACAAACGAGCAACTGGAGGCATATGTGCCCAAATGGCTCGTATACTCTCTTCTATGGTCGTTTGCTGGTGATGCGAAACTCAAGGTAAAAGCATTTAATTTAAAAAAAAATACAGGGTGTAACCGAAAGGGTATATACATACAAAAGCATATGCTACAAACCACCAAACTGACAACTTTCACGACGAGACCAACTCCGAAAAAAAAAATCAGTTATAGAACAACTGAATTTTTTTTTGTGAACTGTTAGTTTGGTGGTCTGTAGCATATGCTTTTGTATGTATATACCCTTTCGGTTACACCCAGTATATAAAAATGAGTAGTCAATTTTGTTACTTTCACTGATGATTATCCGGTTCCAAAATTAAATAAAAATGTAATGGTTTGTTTTAGGATCGCAATGAACTGGGAGACTTTATCAGATCAGCTAGCACTATGCTGCTGCCTAACTGTGGTGCGAATCAGCATATCATTGACTTTGAAGTAAGTAACATTTGAGCTTTTTTGGAACTTAAACATTTATTTTTTATTGAACATGGGTAAAATTGTATTTTTTCGGTGTCTTTTTTTTTCTCTCGTATAGTCAGACAGACAGCAGTATATCTTATGGCAGTTCAATATTTATCGTAACGGGCTGACCGCCTACAGCTGATAATTGATCAAATTACTTATTTATCGTTACTCGTCAAATACCAACCCACATTTTGGTGACGATGCAAATTCTTTATAACCGCAAACTATTTAACTTGCCCTGAAATTAGATTCTTTTTAAAATTTAACATTGTACCCTAGGTGTGTATAACCGGAGATTGGGTGCCGTGGTCAGCGAAGGTGCCCCAAATTGAAGTGGAAACACATAAGGTGGCCGCACCAGATGTGGTGGTACCAACTCTTGATACCGTTCGTCATGAAGCACTGCTGTATACCTGGTTGGCCGAGCATAAACCTTTGGGTTCGTATATTTTCTAGTTTTAATGAAGGTGCCTAAATAAGTATAAATTTTATTGTTTGTCTTCTTCACACTGTCTGGCCTTATTTTTACGAGCTCGTGGCTAAGTACTAACAGCCGCACAGGT
This sequence comes from Hyppa rectilinea, assembly GCA_951799385.1. Lineage (NCBI taxonomy): Eukaryota > Metazoa > Arthropoda > Insecta > Lepidoptera > Noctuidae > Hyppa > Hyppa rectilinea. The sequence continues at coordinate 11,048,909 of OX637311.1, forward strand.
CGATCCATCTGGTTAAGCTATGCTTGCTGGGTTGGCCGTGGATGGGTGACCATCTTTACATAACGAGACTACTCCGTGCCTCGGAAAGCACGTTAAGCCGTTGGTCCCAGCTGTCATTTGTGCATCTTTGACAGTCGATACGGGTCGTTCTGACGACCAAAAAATCTGACAGCCAGTCCCAAAGGGGCAGGCAGTCGCTCCATGTAAAATACTGGTATTCAGCTGCATCCGGTTAGACTGGAAGCCGACCCCACAATGTTGGGAAAAGGCTAGGCAGATGATGTCTGGCTTTATTTTAAATCTGTTTTGATGAGCTGTAAGCCTTCCAAAGAAAATAAATAACAAAACATTCCCCAGTACTCTGCGGTCCCCCTGGTTCGGGTAAGACGATGACTCTCTTCTCTGCACTCCGAGCGCTGCCAGACATGGAGGTGGTCGGCCTTAACTTCTCATCTGCCACCACACCTGAGTTACTGCTGAAGACCTTCGACCACTACTGCGAGTATAGAAAGACTCCTAATGGAGTTGTTTTGGCTCCAGTACAGGTAAATTATTGTGCAATCACGACTAAAATGCATACCCCCTTACTAATAAACGTTGTGTAGCGTCTGTATAGATACACAACCCTTTGTCTTCTTCTTTCAAGATTCAAATTTCTGACGATTGAAAGAGAGAAATCGGTGTGTACCTATTCACTTGATATAATACGTTTATAAGTAAGGGGATAGTGTTTATTTTTATCAGTTTTTAGTTTGTAAATTGTGAGACAATTGACATTCGGCTTTGTATCGTTCTTGTAGAGTCTATTTTTGTTTGACTTTTGTCTTTATTTTGGGTTTTTCGGATAGACGTGGTCTGATTAATTGTTTTTGGTTTTGAATCTTTAAAAGCAGGATATATTATGTATGTTGTGAGTGTTCTTGACTTCTTCACCTGAAACCAAACATTACAAATTAAAGGGTATTTATAAACAACCTAGACGCCTAGACTGAAAATCAGCACTTTTGAATGTCAATAAATTACCTAAGACAGTCACCCAAAACGCTCGCCTTTCACTACTTCCTAGTGCTTCAGGTGGGATAAAGAAGTAGCGCAAAAAAAACTCCCCAATTTCTTCGAACTGAAGAGACAGAACCTGTTCTGTCTGTTCAGTTCAAGAAATTGTTTTGTAACATCTCACCTGTTTAAACGTAAATAAATTTTGTGTATTCTATTCTAAGAATCGATTAAGAGGTTTAAATAAAACGATTTTTCGTTTGTTACAGCTCGGCAAATGGCTCGTACTGTTCTGCGATGAAATCAACTTGCCAGACATGGATCAATACGGCACACAGCGTGTCATCTCTTTCTTGAGACAACTGCTCGAACATAAGGGCTTCTACAGAGCTAGCGGTGAGTAGAATATGTTATGTGTTGTTGTTGTTTGTTGTGTGGGGGTCAGTCGCCTCAAAGGAAGCCAGTACTCGCCAGCTGGTCAAAATTGGCGATCATGCAGATTTACCTAATCCGTAAGGACGGTAAAAATGGATAAGCTAGCAGTTATTATGAAAATAGAGTCAACTGTCGCAACTGGTATATTTAAAATACTATTATTGTTCAGACCGCCCATTGTGTCTGTAAACTGTTCTAAATTTAAATATCTGTAATATTTATGGTGTACAGAGGCCTGAACATCAAGCTGCCCAATCTGTCAAATTTCTTTGATAGATTTTCAAATTTATTACAAAAGCATAAGATTCATGTTCAATTGGGAATATTTGACAGCTTGGGATACATCGATGTGCTGGCTATTCTGGCTGTTATTCTATTATAATCTACTATGGTTATACCCCTGTTTAAATAAATGTCTTGTCACTGGCGTTTAGACCTAATAGTATAAAACTCTTTTTTGTTTTATATGAAGATGTACGTGTATACAGGTTTTAGAAATATCACGTTACTATAAACAAGTTTTTAAAACGTTCATAAAGCGTCGAGACATGAACAAAACAAAATCAATAAACTCAGCGGCGAAAGGGTTAACGCTACCCCGGAACATAAAGGGCTAAGAAAGGAACACGAATGGGTTTTAGTCAGTAAGAGTTGGACACTCCCTCCGCTCCACCCAAAGCGGAAGGGATTATTTGATGATTTCCCACCCTCCACGCCACGTACTAACGTTTGGGCTTCCTCCCAAAATACTAATCTGACGTCTACCTCATTCAGATCACTCATGGGTACATCTGGAACGCATCCAGTTCGTGGGTGCTTGTAACCCGCCTACCGACCCGGGACGTAAGCCACTGTCACATCGCCTGTTACGTCATGTGCCCGTCATCTACGTCGACTACCCTGGGGAGACTTCACTTGAACAGGTAACTAAACCACACAGTTATGTATCACATCACTCACATCTTATCTGCTTACAAAATCGGTGAAGGAAAACATCGTGACGAAACCGACATGCCTGAGAGATATTATTTCTCAACAGCATGTGAAGTAGGGAGTGCAATCTTGCAGCAAAATCTTCAATCTCGGTATTTGCAAGATTGAAGACGTCTAATCTTGCAAGATCTCGGTATTTTGCAAGATCTCGCAAATTTACATGTTTTTGATTTAATTTTAGAAATATTCTATTGAAACTTGTTAAATTTATTATTATAAGAGCGAATCAATGAAACAAGATAAATATTAGAAAAAACTGAAACATTTATTAAATAAAATCAATAGTTATTTTGGAAAAAACTTCATGTGTACATGTAAAACTTTAGGAGAACGTGCGGATGTTTTCAAAATGGACTTACATAGTTTGCATTGAGCTGTCAATCCATCATCTGCCTTTAAAAAGTACTTCCATACTTCCAGCGGACTACTTAACTCCTTATAAATTACTGTCGATGACATGATGGCACTAGTTCACTAATTCTAATAACTAATTTTGGCTAGAAATTGTCTTTTTAACTATTAAAAACAATCTTGCAAATCTTGCGAGATCGCGCGCGATTTTGGGTGCAAGATTAATCTTGCAAAATTAGTGCGAGATCTCGGTATTTCGAGATCTCGCAATACCGAGATTGCACTCCCTAATGTGAAGCTATGTCAGAGGCCCATGGGCAGGATATAAACTGACACCAGGATAGTCACTAACCACACGCAGAAGATGAAGACTTATCTGTAAATATTTAATTGTTGTTGCTTTTTATCAATAGGCAAATTGAAAAAGAGTTGATTAGGATATGTTGTTTCAACTTTAGCGTGCTTATAGAGGACGCATATCGAATCTTGGTATTTAGCTTAACGAGAGGTTTTACTTTGCCCTCACATTGTTTTAGTATCGAAAAAAAAATCGAAAGTTGAAAGAGAGTAAATCTTTCAATCAATGGTGCAAATCAAATTCATAATTTCTGGCTGAACAGCTGTTTAAGACACTGATGCCTAAAAGCGGTTCTGCACTTCTTCCGATCCGAATTCAAATTCCGAGTTCAATCTGAATTTGGAATCGCCCCGCTCGTTGTTGAAATTTGGACGCACAGAGCTTGGATGTAGTGCGCAACCCCTCATACAAATAGTACCAAATCTATTTTGGACCAACATTTGGCGGATTCGGTGCAGTTGACGTGCAGAACTAAGTTAAAGTAACTTGCTAGCCAACCTTTCGACCACTTACCCAACATAATCTTCCCTACAGATTTACGGCACCTTCACCCGTGCAATGCTGCGCATGCAACCTGCGCTACGCGGCTACGCCGAGCCGCTGACGCAAGCTATGGTCAAGTTATACCTCGCATCGCAAGAGCGGTTCACGCAAGACATGCAGCCGCATTACGTATACTCGCCCAGAGAGATGACCAGATGGGTGCGTGGTATCTGCGAGGCTATAAGGTATAGTATTTATTTATTATATTTATTTGTCTAAACTTTTCGCACACAATAAAGGTACAAAGGCGGTCTTTATGCCTTAGGCATTCTTTACCAGTCAACCAAGGGTGGTGAAGAGATTAGATGGTAGGTGCTTTAAAGAGTAGGAACATACAAAACGTTGAGACTTTTGAATAAAAGTATATATATTAACAACGGATTTAGTACAGTCCAATGAGGCAAGTTATAGCAATGCTATAACCTCGCATCGCAAGATAGTTACACGCGATTTATGTGATTCTAAAATGTTATACAAGTCTCATGTCATCAGTCTCTTACAATTCGTTTCTTCGTTCTCAGCTTGCTAAAATGTTAATTAACATTTTTAAATCGAAGTCAGAAGCCCATGGGCGGCATAAAAACTCTGTCCCCAGGTTAGTCACTACCCTGGGGACTGGGCTTTCCAAAAATTTTTTTTTTTTTTTTTTAATTTTTTTTCTGTCCTTTTGAGTACTAAACATTAATTACCCAGATGTTCATAAATTAATACCACATGTATTTTTAAAAACATGTTTCTTTTTCTTTTGTAGGCCTCTAGATAACCTGAACGTTGAAGGCCTTGTAAGACTGTGGGCGCACGAAGCCCTCCGTCTATTCCAAGACCGATTGGTCGATGACACTGAAAGACAATGGACCGACGAGAACATCGACAACGTTGCTATGATGTTCTTCCCGGGTAAGTTTTTGAAAATTAAACTTTTGGCGCTTATTTTTAAGGTATAATTTCATTTGATTCTTGCACCGGTAAACTAGTATTGCAAATTGAAACTTTATTGTCGTATATTTAAAGTAGGGTTTTCTCTAACGTGTTTGGATGTTTCCAGGTATTAACAGAGAACAAGCTTTAGCTCGTCCTATTCTGTACAGCAACTGGCTCAGCAAGGACTATGTGCCAGTACTTAGAGATCAATTGAGAGAGTACGTCAAGGCTAGGCTCAAGGTAAAGAAAACCATTTCCTTCCTAACGTAACTATTTACATTAAAACTTTTTAATTTAATGAATTTCTTGCAATATTTGTATATATTTTTTTTCAACTTTAACATATTTTACTCTGTTCATCTCTTCTGAATGCTTAGTACCGAATTCTTTAAATTGACCCGGCTTACAAAAAGTGTCGTAAATTGTAAGTCACTCGGCACAAAAAGGTTATACAACAAATTATTCTTTACTATCTTTAACCCGCGGCTTCGCCCGCGAAGAGCTCGGTAATTATCCCACGGGAACGTGCTATCGAGATAAAAAGCATTCTATGTCCTCCCATGTGCCTAATTTAATTCATATTATAGGCCGATTCTGAATAAATTATTATAATTATTTTTATACTCCCTAGGTATTCTACGAAGAAGAACTCGATGTACCTCTGGTACTATTCGACGAGGTGTTAGACCACGTGCTACGTATCGACCGTATCTTCAGACAGCCTCAGGGACATTTGCTGCTGATTGGTGTGTCGGGTGCCGGCAAAACTACCCTCAGTCGCTTCGTCGCCTGGATGAATGGGCTTAGCATCTTCCAGATCAAGGTAAGAAAACTTTTATAGTAAATTGTTTTAATTTAAGATTTGTATGCCTTAATGAGATTTTTGTTTTTACTAGGTATTTTACTATTGAGCCCAAAAATGTTTTCCTACCTTAAAAACTACCTAACTTAAATAATTTTTTACTATATAAGTTTAGTATGAAAAGTATGGTTAGTAAAGATCGTTTTTTTGTGTAGAAAATGGTGTTGGTTACATATTTGGCTGTATATTTTTGTATGTCTTCATACAAAATTTAATGTGTTGTTGTTCACTGTTTGTTTTCCCCAATAAATAAATAAAAAAAGTAGGAGAAAAACTTGCAGATACTAAGTAGAGAAGGATGTTGATGAAGGAAATGAAATTCACCCAAAAAAAATATTTGTTCAGTTTCTAGCGCATTAGTTTAAACTAAACCCAACGCTTTAGTTTAAACTAAACGCAACGCTTGGCGGTTGATTACGGCCCACTTCTTTTCACAAGAGAGGAAACCTATGTCCCAGCAGTGGGTTATATTATAAGCTGCTTATGCTAGTGCATTCATATTATGTGTTATCAATGCTCTTGTTCGAATAACCAACAAAAGCTTTAATTTGATTAGAATATTTCCACTACCTACAAATGATACACACATAGACGGAAGAACACTACTCCTTTTGAATTAACCTCATCTTATTTCCTTTGTCCTCGTATGTCTTAAAATACATTTCCCGCTTATTAACAACATTCTATTTTCAAAAGGTGCACAACAAATACACGGGCGCTGATTTCGACGAAGACCTTCGTTCAGTGCTCCGTCGTGCGGGCTGTCGCGATGAGAAAGTAGCCTTCATTCTGGACGAGTCCAATGTACTCGACAGCGGCTTCCTCGAGAGAATGAACACTCTACTGGCTAATGGAGAGGTAAGTTATAGCTTTTCACCGCCCGACTACATATCGGACGTGGTCCCAGCGCTCGGCACATCGAAAAAAATAAATACCTTCGACGAATAGGCTCTTGCAATGACGTAAAAACACAAAACCGAACATAAATATTCTCAGTCGTATAAACACGACTCTGGCGGCACGGGCCCGAAAACATTTGTCGTATTAATCCGACTGGGGCGGTTAAAAGGTTTAAGGATATGGACTTATAAACTGAAAATAGATAAATATCAAGGCCTACATTATCATGGTATGTTCTCAATATTACAATCCGTCTGTGATTGAGGAAAGCCCTAACTTAAGCGTTACGTTCTACTAAAATAACATACATGTTTATTTCTAAAATTTCCAAATGGAAGAGAAAAGTAATTCGAATTTCAAGTATGTGCGTAACTATTTTTCCCTAGGTTCCTGGTCTATTCGAAGGTGACGAATTCGCTGCTCTTATGACTCAGTGCAAAGAAGGTGCCCAGAGGGAAGGCTTGATGTTGGATTCTAACGACGAATTGTACAAATGGTAAGCTGGAATATCAATACCATAATTAGTCCATTGAAATGTTACAAGATTGGTCTGAGGTATTTTTTTTGTAAAATGTATAAAAAAAAAGTTATAGAGCAAAAAAGAAAATTTTTATAAAAAAAATCTCACTTTTTTGGTTATAACTTCTATAATTTTTGATTTAGGGCAAAAAGTTGTATTACATATTTGTAGGCAACATAATTTGCTACAAATTATGTCGTTGCATTTTTTTTGTAAGACGCATTATTTCTGAGATATCGTGAAAAAAGTTTTTTCACCCATTTTCCAAGATGGCGGCCGGGGGACAAGGGTGGCAACCCCACAAACTTGAGGTTAAGCTTCTATTGACCCCCCAAACATGTCCCAAAAATAAAATTGCGTCTTCTAAGAAATGCAATATTCGGTCCTTAAATTGTAACATTTCAATGGACTAAATATAAATATCTCAAACCCATTGTCTCTCACAGATATTGCATCAAATTTTGTATTTTGAATTGAACCCTCAGTATGTAAGAGTTTGAAATCAGCTGATATTTTACTGACGAAGAAGTTTTTTTTTCTTTTTAAATAATGTCACTCTATTTTAACCCAGGTTTACGGGCCAAGTAATGCGCAACCTGCACGTGGTGTTTACAATGAACCCGTCGTCTGAGGGTCTTAAGGACCGCGCGGCGACATCGCCCGCTCTCTTCAACAGATGTGTTCTCAACTGGTTCGGTGACTGGAGCGATGGAGCTCTGTTCCAAGTAAGTTGTTGTAAACTGTTGACCATGCACCATCAGCTTTTACTACTATACATAAATGTTTTCAATGGTACGTTACTGAGCTCTTTTCTTGGCTACTCTTATCCCCACCGAAAACAGTATCAGGTGACCTACAGTTTGTGTTTGTTTGTTGATTTACGGTAAACACAGGAGCTCGTGGCAAATACTAACAGCCGCACAGGCCGATCCATCAGGTTAAGCTACGCTTGCCGGGGTTGGCCGTGGAGGGGTGACCATCTTTACATAACGAGACTCCTCCGTGCCTCGGAAAGCACGTTAAGCCGTTGGTCCCGGCTGTCATTTGTGCATCTTTGACAGTCGTTACGGGTCGACAGACGCCCGAAAATCTGACAGCCACTCTTACCAAGGGGTATCGTATTGCCAAGTTACTGGGTTGTGGAGGTCAGATAGGCAGTCGCTTGTAAAATACTGATATTCAGCTGCATCCGGTTAGACTGGAAGCCTACCCCAACATAGTTGGGAAAAGGCTAGGCAGAGGATGACACAGATGGGCATGATCGCTTCAACGGCATTGGGTTGCGAGGTGGAACGCGCCTAAATGCGCTAACATAAGTAACCTTAGCGCGCCCAGAGCGAGCGGCGTGCGCAGGGAAGACGCACGCGCCCGCGCACAACGAACTTTAATGTCACGTTCGGGTGTGCCATAATATAAAGTGACGTCTCACAAAATGCATAATAATGAAATGATTGTTTACCAAGTTGACAGCATCTAATTTCAATCCTCAACAGAACACATTTGAAAGAAAATGTGGCTAGCTAGAATCTAACCGGTATCCCAGGTACCCTTCGTAAGATTGTCAGTAACGCCAAGGCGTTGCTGGCCTTATTTGAGGAGCTGAGTTGGATCGAATGATCGATTTTACCACCCGTACGCGTACCACAAAATACGCGTATTGACGTGGAGTTGCGAACATTAGCCTGTATTACCTATTAAATGGCATATATTATCTTTGTTTTTACTACAAAATTCGAAACTTCAACCAACTATGCTTATGACGTAAAAATTAAGGGGCTTCAAGAAATGTATCAATAAAATATTTTTTGTTTTAGGTCGGCAAAGAGTTCACTCAACGCATGGACCTCGACTCAGCTGAGTACTCACCGCCGGACGGTTTCCCGTCAGCCTGCGGCGAGGTGGGCGAACGTCCTTCACACCGTGAAGCCGTGGTTAACGCCTGCGTCTATGTGCACCAGACTTTACATAGAGCTAACGCTAGTCTTGCGAAGAGGGCTAACCGTACAATGGCTATTACTCCCAGGTATTATCGTTTTTATTCGTAGTTTAATACTCGAAATGGTGGCCAAAGAAGTGACTACATTATATCAGAGACGAACTTTTTAAGTAATTTAAAAAGGAATGTGTGTATTATTACTGGCCAACACCGTTTTTTTATTGATTAATCTGATTATTATTATATATAAATAAATAAATTATATATAAATAATAGTAAGATGAATCAATCAAAAATTGACACATTCTATTAAAGCACTTTTCCACCGATCTGGTTACACTAAGAGAAACGATTCTGTCCGTAAATGGAACTCCTTTAACTTCCAACTCATGTAAATGATTTCATCACAATCCTCTCACATTAAAACAGACACTACTTGGACTTCATCCAACAAATGGTGAAACTTTACGCGGAAAAGCGCGCCGACCTTGAAGAACAACAGCTTCACTTGAACGTGGGTCTGGGCAAGATTGCTGAAACTGTGGAACAGGTTGAGGAGATGCAGAAGAGTCTGGCTGTTAAATCACAGGTAATTTATGTTCTTTATAGACAGCTGCATACCCAAGTACTACGCCGAAGCATAGAAAATAAAATAATTACACCACGCATAGAAGGGAAACTCCAACTTTATGTTTTCAAAATCTTTTCAAATTAGTTTAAAATAATGTCGAGTGTTTCAATAACTTTAAGTAAAAGTAGAAAGAGAGTACATCATTAATTTGTGTCTGGCAACATTCTTTATAGGAACTGCAACAAAAGAACGAAGCTGCCAACGCCAAGCTTCGGCAGATGGTGAAAGATCAACAAGAAGCTGAAAAGAAAAAAGTTGAAAGTCAAGAAATTCAGGTACGAAATATTCTTTATTTTATTCACGAAACGATTCTACAGAAATCGGTATATACGGTTTACTATACCGTCTCAGTAAACATGTATGTATTTGTATATGTCTCGAGTCATTGGACCAAGTCTTTATAGACTTCACCCGACAGATTTAGCGACATAGAATACGACAGAAAAGCTTGAAGCTCGCGTGAATTGTCACGAGACAATTCACGCGATGTCTTGTGTCATTTGTTTCACAAGCTTTTCCTGTCCAACACTGCTCTCTAACAAAAAATCTTGATACTTTTATAAAACAAGGATTAAAATGATTTACTTTGTAATTTAGGTCGCTCTAGAGAAACAAACGAAGGAGATAGAAGCAAAGCGTCGCGACGTAATGGCTGATCTCGCACAAGTGGAGCCTGCCGTCATTGAGGCGCAAAATGGTTTGACTCTTTACTGTACTCGCATGACGCTCATGTGGTATTCATACAATTTAATGTACCGGTTTTAGTTGAAATTCCAATACTTATAGGTCCTATCTGAAGTGTTCAATTAAATAAATAAAGAAAAGATTTAATCAGTGAAATTAAACTGAAGTTTGATTAAAAACTCTATTTCCAATGAGTTGCCAGTGTTCGTGGCAACCGCGGTCATAGAACGCAAGAGCGAGATAACAACAGACTCAATATAGAGTCGTTAGGAATCCCGTACTTAAATATTCAAAACAAATCGTTCGTTTTATGACCTACTTTGTCACAAGTATATTCTATCTTTGAACTAAAACCGGTACCAAACCCTCATGTAATTTGTGTTTGTCCCGTTAATGAATACCGCGACGTTACTTTGTTTAGTCACTGTTCAAGCAATTATTAGTGTAGTATCGCGCGGCAAACGTTATGGCCGCTCTGAAGTGCGCTCCTCGCTGCGCAGCCCCGCCCCCCTCCCCCCGCACACGTGAGTTAGTCACTGGCTCACTGCGCAGGGAGGAGCCTCTTGTTCGGAGCCGTCATAACGTTTGAATCACGCTGTATAGTTTTTTGCTGACATATTTTAACTTTGATAACGGTTGTTTGATCTAACGTTTGTATTTTGCAGTCACAAGAAAGATGCCTCGTTGATTTCTGTTATATATTTTATAAACAGTTTATTTTTTTTATTGAAGAATTCGTTTCTGATTGTAGTCAATGTAACAAGCTATTCAAAAACAGTCAAATTTATTTTGTAGCAGCGTCGTTATAGTCATTCTGATGCTCAGACTTCATTTAAACATTGAAATTGCTATATCAAATTGTGCATTAAATTAAGACCTTATTTTAAATACTTGGAGAATTATGAAGTCTGAAAAAGTCTGACTTTAACGACATCTAGTATTAAACCCGAAGACAATCCTATAAAACAGCCGTGCGATCAATCAAGAAACAGCAACTAGTCGAAGTGAGGTCCATGGCCAACCCGCCTTCTGTCGTCAAAATGGCGCTGGAGTCCATTTGCACTCTCCTCGGGGAGAAAGGGGACACTTGGAAGGGCATCCGCTCCGTCGTCATGAAGGACAACTTCATATCAACCATCGTTAACTTCGAGACCGAAAACATCACGTTAGTTTTGTCAATTATTCTCACTGTGGGATAGCATGTCGTAGTTTTTTTGTTGTTGTATGGCACTAACTGGTCGCTTTCACTCTTTTAGATGTTTTTATGTACCTAAATAGCTGTGGACAGCTACGGGTGAAGAGTGTAGTGTCTAGAAGTGTCTGTTCTCACTTTTTGATACTCTGTTATGCACCGTTTTCTTTTAGATTTTCTTTGACTCGTTAAAGCTTCGAATGAGTAAAAACGTCGCGTCAAAACGGCATACTATCTCAACAGAAATTATGAAAAAAAAAACTTTTGTTTTTTATATGAATGTTATGTTCTAGAGATCAACATCCTAGATAGCAATTTAGTATTCCTTAGTTTTAATACCCTAGTCGTATTTATTGGCAAAAACATTACCTACCTTGTTACATTTTGATTGTTATGTTATGCATTAAATTTTAATATATTTTGTAAGTTTTGACACAAAAAAGAACATTTAAATGTATTCAATTCTTTATACATTTTTCTTTATTGTTATGAATGAATTTTTTAGATAAATATGTTGTTGTAAATAAGCTAAGCTCGCTTGCATTATGTGACTGTTGTTATTAATATAGAAGAAAACGTAACGCTGTGATCACTGTAATGTAAAATGGCATCTATTTAATGTAAGGCACACTAATATACAGTGAATACTCGTGACTAACCCCGCTAAGCATCGTCGTGAATCATTTAACATTTGTTTTAACATTACGTATCTTAACCGTTTCTTTTCAGAAAATCTTTTGTTTATTTACGTATCAGCGTTCTGGGGCTATAGGAAATTGTTATCAATTGTTTGAATCAAAAGTCTCAAAGTTTTAAAAGACTTACGTACTTGTGACAGTTTCCTAGGCCCCTGCGCTGGTAGCAGCGGTAAAATTTCAACGTTGAATAATAGCGCCAGCCGCATGTGTCACAGAAAGCAGCTAAAGCCTTTTTTGTTTCTCTCTTTTTTGTACTCTCTCGCTCTCGCTTCGTGCTGGTGACGGACGCGACGCGACACACCATTGGCGCTGACGAACACCCACGAATACCTACGAACATCGCCGAACCGTTTGTAATGTACAGCGGTGAAATCTATAAAGAAGCAGCATTTGGTGGAAGTGAGATCTATGGGCAATCCGCCGGCGCTCGTGAAGGTCGCTCTGGAGTCCATCTGCCTCCTGCTCGGGGAGAATGCCACCGACTGGAAGGCGATCCGCGCCGTCATCATGCGAGAGAATTTCATCAACAGCATCGTCTCCAATTTCTCCACCGAGGACATAACGTGAGCACCGCTGCTTGTTTTCCACCCCTCCCACTTGTCCCCTATGTTTTGTTTGGTGGTGGTATGTAAGGATTTTGATCGTTGGATCACGAAGTATTCCAATGCTAGTTTCACACGATTTTTCTTCCATCATTAGGAAATGTTTCTTTTCATACTAAAATGAAAATCGCGTGCAATTTGCATAGTTAGGCTAAATTTCGATGCTTGCTGCATGCTTTTCGCATGGTATGTTCAGTTTGTCTGCATTTTTATTGATATTAAGAGCCGCACGTGCATGTAACGGTAATTGGTACGTATGTGGTGATAGGTTGCCAATTTTAGACAATAAATAAAAACACCTAGAGATTTTGATCGAATTAATACATAAAGTAGATATTAATCACTGAAACAACCGTTCCATTCTCAATAACTTTATTAATTACACACGTAACAACGTATACTAAAACCTTGCGTTAGACCAACGCCAAAATTACACTCCAATAAATACAGTACATTACCTTGACACTCAGGACGCATGAATGTATTTGCCAATAAATAATGTCCGTGTCCAACCGCCGAGGAAGAGACTCACACTATCGGCAGTGAAATTGCTTGTTTTTTTTTCTGTTTAATATTATGTTTATTTTGTTTTGTTTGCTATCTAATGTGTCCTTCGAGCAGGGGAAGGCAATGTGTTTATCTCTAGAATGTCTGCCGTGTGGGTAAGTGACGTCCTGTTTTATATTTGAAGTGAGGTACAGGGGGCCGATCACCATCTCTTATAGCACAATTTTTTCAATATTATTCCGCAGTGTGAAAGAGATGGAGCTATACGTCCTGTATAGCTCCGTCTCATTCTCACGCTGAAGCAATGTTAAAAATACTTCTATATGAGGTGGTGGTTCAGTCACAGGAGTAACAAGATGTGCATGTTGGACGCGGTTACTGTGTAAATTACACTGTCGGTCAAATTTATGGATAACAGTCATCTAACTTTTCTGCCTTTTTTTTATTACAAAAAAATTCAAAACTACTATCATATCCTAAAAAATCTTCGCAAAGAAATTAGCCAATTTCAATTACACATGAACTTGACCGACAGTAAGCATACCGTGTCGTACATACAAGTCAAAATTTCTCTGGTACAAGGTCAAAAGTCATTCATTGAGATGGTCTGGTTCATTGACATTGCACGATGCACGTAATAAAGTTAAAATATCGTCATTTGAAGAAACTATTCCTTATATTAATACATAAATGTGTGTGTATACCAGTGATGATGTTCGCGAGAAAATGAGGACTCGGTACCTGAGCAACCCTGATTACAACTTCGAAAAAGTGAACAGAGCCAGTATGGCTTGCGGACCTATGGTCAAGTGGGCTATCGCTCAGGTAAGATACTCTTTATATCTTTCCTTGAATATATTAAAGGAATTTATACCTAATATTTAGCGCTGAAAAACTTATTTCAGTATCATAAGTCAAGGTATTCATAAGTCATAAAGACTTTGTGTAATTTTTTATTTTTTTCTGAAATCTTATTGTCTCCCAACCGCATTTGTACACCAACCATGAGCAAACATGTTGTGCCAAATAATATCGTGTAACACCTATATTAAACACCATACCATACCATGTATATTATCTTCTCATGTTTTTGCAAATAAATCTTTATCAGTGTAGTAGTAATAGTTAAACAACAAAAAACGCTCTTACTGCTACGGCATAAAGTTGTTGAAATGTCAAATTGTTCAAATTGTCTTCTGTCAGCGCTTTTAATTTAATTCACTTTTAAAATCAGGTACGAAATCGAATTATTTTCAACTAACTCTTGTCCACTTAAATCCACAGATTGAATACGCAGACATGTTAAAACGGGTAGAACCTCTGCGCAACGAACTCCAAGCTCTAGAAAACCGTGCTCAAAGCAACGTGACGGCTGGAAATGAAGTCAGCGAGTTGATCGCTCAGCTCGAGAAGTCTATCGCGTCTTACAAGGAAGAGTATGCGCAGCTTATTAGCCAGGCTCAGGCTATCAAGACTGACTTGGAGAATGTGCAGGCTAAGGTATGTTATTGAGTCAGGGTTGTTTAGCCAGGTAGTTGTAAAAGAAGTATTTCTCGGTTTCTCGGTTTGTTTGTATTTGAAAATACAAAATAAATGTTTTTCCAGAATCCACATTTCAATGAATCTTTACATGTCTTCGAATTTCTTCCAATAAGAAAAAGGGATTAAAAATCTGATGAGCGCGCTTATATTTATTTCTTTGCCAAAATCTTAATACTCTATAAAATTTTAAAACAGGTGGACAGGTCCATAGCCTTGCTCAAGAGTCTGGTAATCGAGCGAGAACGTTGGGAGTCGAGCTCGGAGACGTTCCGCTCACAAATGAGCACCATCGTCGGAGATGTGTTGTTGTCCGCCGCTTTCATCGCTTATGGCGGATACTTCGATCAGCACGTGAGTAGAAGAAATATAAATTGAACTGATAGAATATTGTAAAGTAATACTAGAGCATTTCTTTTAAAAGATTGTTCTAACTGCTATAATTAAATAATTGCTATAATTACTAAAACATAATGTAACTTTATATTTATTACTAGCCCTGCGCCCGATGGTTGTTCATATCCGCAGAAATGACGAAATTCTGTACAATCCTTCCTTAATGTTCACCTTTGTATAAAATAAACTCGTTTGCAAAATTTCGTGCTCGCAGACCCAGCACTACAGGCTGCCTTATCTTTCAGTGAATCTAAGATTTTTATTGAGTAGATTTAGTGTCATAGTTTGTCCTTTTCTTAAACATTTGGATCTTAAATTTTCCCCTTTGTTAACGTGATAAAACAATCCCGCATTCATCTTCCCCAGTACCGTCAAAACCTGTTCACAACTTGGACAGCGCACTTAGCAGCCGCAAACATCAAGTACCGCGCGGATATAGCTCGCACGGAGTACCTCAGCAACCCAGACGAGCGACTACGTTGGCAAGCAAACGCTTTGCCTACAGACGAACTGTGTGTGGAGAACGCTATTATGCTAAGGGTAAGAATTCCTTGATTATTTGTTTAGTGTCTTATTTACGCGATAGCGGAAATTAAGCCTTAAAGTCAGAAGTGCAGGATATTTTATGATGTATCCCCCATAATGGTATCCTTCCTTATATACTTACTTTGTGCTAGTAATTAAACCAAACAAATTATTCGTCACTAACTAACTAACTTAAATCATTTTTAAGCTATGAAAAAGTGAATTCTTCTTCTTCATCGTGTGGTTAGTGACTAACCTGGTGTCAGAGTTTTAGTGCTGCCCATGGGCCTCTGACTTAGCATCACATGCTGTTGAGAAATATCTCTCAAGCATGCCGGTTTCCTCACGATGTTTTCCTTCACCGAAGTGAATTGACAACAAAGTATGATAAGTCACTTTGAGTTTCTAGATACCGCTTTCTATATTCAACTGTTTTCTTACATTGTAGCGCTTCAACCGATACCCGCTGATCATCGATCCGTCAGGCCAAGCAACAGAGTTCATAATGCGCGAGTTCAAAGAACGCAAGATCACCAAGACCTCATTCCTCGACGACTCCTTCAGAAAGAACCTGGAGTCTGCACTGCGTTTCGGCAACCCTCTGCTTGTGCAAGTAAGTATTTCTAGAAGAACAAAAATAAAGTTAAAAGATTTGGTTGAACTGGACTTGGAACTTCTTCGGCGAAAATTGAAATGGGACGAAAATTGAGAATGACATTTCAAGAACGCGTTACTTTTAGCCAAATTTCGTTACATGAAAGAGAAGAAACATAAATCTCTCTGTCTCTCACTCTCTCTTATTCATTATCTTTTATAAAGTTTCACTTCTATCACGTGTACCGTGCTGCACGCTCAATTTTCATGTACTCTCTGTATTGTATTTATTATTATTAAACAAAAAACTACGTGCAACATAATACGTGACACGTTGCGCAACATTATGCACTACCGTCGCTCAACAATCAACTTGTGTTTAAAAACCATATGTAACATTTGAATTCAATCTTGCGTAAATATACGTTTGCATCTCCAGTGTCACGTATTGGGCGTCAACTATGTATATCTATACTAATATTATAAAGCTGAAGAGTTTCGTTTGTTTGAACACGCTAATCTCTGGAACTACTGGTCGGAATTGTTTTTTTTTTTGTGTTGGATAGTCCATTTATCGAGGAAGGCTATAGGCTATGTAACATCACGCTACGACCAAACGGAGCAGTAGCGCGGGAGCAGCTAGTTCTAAATAATAATAATAATATGCTTTACTTATTTTCCTAGGATGTAGAGAACTACGACCCGATCCTGAACCCCGTATTGAACAGGGAACTTCGTCGTACTGGCGGGCGAGTGCTCATCACCCTAGGAGACCAGGACATTGATCTGAGTCCCTCGTTCGTCATATTCTTGAGTACCAGGTAAGTTATTAGCTATTAGCAATATTTTTGCGAAATCTGTTGGGGTCAGCTTCCAGTCTAACCAGATGCAGCGTAATACCAGTATTTTACATAAAGCGACTGCTTATCTGACCTTCACAACCGAAAGCAAAAATCAAATTTCAAATTGCGAAATCTATAAAAGTTCACATCATAAATATTCATTGGAAAACAAATGGCTGATGTTCAGTGTTCGCCTCTGAATACGTTCTAGTTAATCTAGCTCTTCACACAAATTACATTCCATTTTCAAAATAATCTGTTCGACAGAGCCTGTGAGCCTGAAGGTTGTGACTGTTGAAAATCATCGTACTCAATCAACTCATCGTTCAATTGTTTCCAGGGACCCGACCGTCGAGTTCCCTCCAGACATGTGCTCTCGAGTGACGTTCGTCAACTTTACTGTAACGCGCTCTTCCCTTCAGTCACAGTGCTTACATAGAGTACTCAAGGCTGAAAGACCCGATATCGATACTAAGAGGTCTGACCTGCTTAAGTTGCAAGGTAAGTCTTTGAATAATTATTGGTTTTATTTAAAATTAAAATAAAGGAAGTATATTGCAAAAAGCTCTAAACATGTTTACATGTAGTGTCCCCTTGGGTTGTTTTTCATAATTATCTGAAAAGTGTAGGACTTTTTTTAACATTAGTACCCATAGATAGTACACCCACATTTCTCCAGCTATGTTTTTAAGTCTCTTGTGGGCGAGCCTATTGCTATAAACTAACAATAAATCTATAACAACAATAACATCACACAAAGGTTGTATATCCTGAAGCTTGGACATAAAACCGCCTATTTTAACACACTGTTTTAAAAATTGTATTGTTAGTCTGCAAAGCAAAATCTTGTATGCTAACATGTAGTTTGGCATAACCCCGCATTCCATTTTTATGCTGATACTCACGCAGATGCACACGATGTATATTGAAAGAGAGACAATGTCAGTCTAGCTAAGTTCAATACGTAACTACTGATTTCATAAAATCATTTTTTCCCTATTTAGGCGAGTTCCATCTTCGTCTACGTCAGCTAGAGAAGTCGTTGCTACAAGCTCTAAACGATGCTAAAGGCAAGATCCTGGACGATGACTCGGTGATCGCCACGCTCGAGACCCTGAAGAAGGAAGCTGATGACATCGGACAGAAGGTGGAGGAGACCGACAAGGTCATTGCGGAGATTGAGACCGTCAGCCAGCAGTACCTACCCCTATCTCAAGTAAGAACTGAAATGTTTTGTTTGTAATAATTAAATTCCTGTTGTAATATTTTTTTCGTCCCATCCTACTAGATTACTATGGTTAACACGGTAGTCAGGCTTTAGTAGTCTAGTAATAATGGAATCATTATTGGCATATAGTGTGGTATCATAAATCTGTCTTTTTTTTGGAATCATATACGCTCAAACAGTCAAGAAAAAAAGATAATAACAAGTTGTATAACAAAATGGTTTACCTTCAGACAGAGCAGCGTATCCGAAAATCTTGGCGTTTGTAAATGTATTATAAATACTTCCTGGCTTTGTCAAGCTAACAACAATAAAACAAGACTGCAATAGGCCACAGTATCATTTCAACTAGTACATTAGCAGACGTTTATGAATCAAAAAGACGCTTCAACTACACATTACTCATCATGTAAATTCCCCAGGCCTGCAGCAGCATCTACTTCACAATGGAGTCCCTTCACCAAGTGCACTTCTTGTACCAGTACTCTTTGAAAATGTTCCTGGACATCTTCAGCTCCGTACTGGTGTGCCCCATGCTAAGTGGCACCACAGACTACACGGCCAGGCTCAATATTATTACTGAAGAACTGTTTGCGGTAAGTTGCGGTGATTCGTTGTATATGAGAAAGGGTTTCATACGATTTTCAACATTAATGTTAGCCAAATAGTGTTCATATTCGCATGAAACGCTTACTAAGCAAAATCTCAATACGGTTTGTGAGTCTCGCCTTTAGACTTGTAGTTTGAATATTAATTATTGTTCCTCTTTCCTTTTTTTGAGAGTGGTAAATCATCAAAGACTCCGGTATGGATGGAGAGGAAGGAGGTGTCAGATCCTTACTGAATAAAACCCATCCATGTTCCTTCCTTAGCCCTTTGTGTTCCGGGGCAGTGGTAACTCTTCTAGACAATCCCGCTAACCCGGATTAATTGTCCCCTAAAAACACAAATCTCGGTCAAAACAAATAAATGGATGTTTAATATTACCTACCACCCAGTTCAGAATTTTCTACCCACTCTCAACATAAACTTAATGACTTTCAAATTTCCCCAGGTGATATATGAGCGCGTAGCCCGCGGCATGTTACACACAGACCGCCTGACCTTCGCTCTACTCCTCTGCCGCATCCATCTGAAGGGTACAGGAGCTGAAGACACACTAGAGCGATCCTTTGGCGTGTTCCTCGGAGGCAAGGAGGGTTTCGTGTCCACCACCTCGCCGCTTGAACCACTGACGCACCAGCAACATGACGCCGCGGCTAGACTTAGCTCCAGGTAACAAAACTAAAAAAACTGTGATCTGTATTTGGACTTTCAATCTTATTCATTACCTTGACAATTAGTGAGATACGTTTCTGAAAAAAAAAAGTTGGTGAGGTGAAGTAAAAAAATGAGCGAAATCGAATGAATTTGTGTAGGACATATAGGTTATATGCATAGTTTTCATTGATTTCAATAACTAAAAATGCATATCATTATCATTATGTAAAAGTAAATAAAAGTTTGCGGATCACAGGACAGACATAAATTCTGCTGAGTTACAACAACGAAAAAATATTGTTTTATATAGACGAAATAATCCAATAGCATAAATCCTTTAAGTCTTCAAGTCTGTCAAGCATTTATTTTTTAATTCATATTTTTCCCAGACTGCCGCACTTCCGTCGCCTCCTCGACAAAGTAGACGAACTACCAGAGCTATCGGCCTGGTTATCACAAGCTGCGCCTGAGCAGTGCGTGCCCACACTGTGGGACGGCGAGGCCGCGTCGCCTCCCGCGCCGCATACACTGGCTATGTACCGGCTATTGCTTATACAGGTATAATCCTATATTATTTATTTGTAGTTCGGAATAGTTCCTTTTTTAATTTTCTTAACATTTCAATGATAACTTATCCTTCTTTATTTGCTTAGCTCTTGGTTTATCAGCAAGGTCCAAAGCATACATTTATTCATCATCATTATTTATTTATTTCCTTAATGAAATGGTTGGAAATCAATTACAATAACTAAAGACAGACTTCATGAAAGAGAAAATTATAAAGTTAAGGTTTAATCATAAAAATATTAATAACACTCAACAAGTTATCATATATAGCCATTATTGCTTATTGGCGTAATTATAATCATCATCTTGTGAAGACAAATTCGAGAAGAGAACCAGTTTTCAATTTACAAAACTGAATACATTCATACTGGAAGGATCGCAGGGGAACGAATAGCCCTTTAGTCGCGGTTTCTTTACGGTACGACGTATAAACCAAGCTGTAGAACGTATGTGTCAACTAGCTTCCGAAGTGATCCATAAAATACTGACAACCTTACTCGACGTGTGTAGGCACTTACACACGGCGAATAAACCGTAGTTTCTCACGGCAAGAAAAACGCATGTGACCTTCCGATCAATTTACTTATTAATAATTTTAGAAGTAATTGCATGTATATAAATATCTTGTTCCCTAGGCATTCCGTCCTGACCGCGTGATCGCAGCAGCTACTCAGCTGGTGACGGCCGTGTTAGGCGCAGGATACATGGCTAAGGCTGAAACTGAACTGGACTTGTCATCCATCACTGAGACGCAGCTTAACGCTACCACGCCTGCGCTTCTGTGCTCCGTGCCCGGATATGATGCTAGCGGTCAGTATTAACACTGATTTGTATTAAGTTTGTTATGGCAAATATCATCATTCAGAACCTGGAGTTAGGAAATTGATTGTCTACTTACTTGGAAGAATTTAATCTGGCGGTCTATGGTGGCCCAGTGATAACAACCCAGAGTTCAAAACCAGACAGGCGCACTACTTTGTGTATAAATCATTTCACTACCACTGCTTTCAAAATGGTAAAGGGAAACTCCGTGAGGAAACTGCCATATTCTGGAACCAAAAATTCGAGGGCGTAACATCCACCAACCCGTGCTGGACTCGCGTGGTGGATTACAGCACAATCCATCTCGAAGAGAGGAGGCCTGTTCCCCAGCAGTGGGAACCTTTTAGGCTGATTATGAGTAGTCAGACACCCGAAAGGCTGACAGGCAGTCGCTCCGTGCAAAATATTGGTATTCAGCTGCATCCGGTTAGACTGGAAGCTGATCCCAACATAGTTGGGTAAATTGATTGATTGCTTACACTAAAACCAAAGCCCTGGCTTTCATTTGTTTTTTTTATCACGGATCATGAGCTTTTGTAAATTTTAAAATTATTATACTTTTAATCAGGTCGTGTGGACGACATGGCAACTGAGTTGAACAAGCCACTCTCCAGTATCGCTATTGGTTCCGCTGAAGGCTTCAACCAAGCCGAGCGAGCCATCAACACTGCCTGCAAGACTGGACGGTAAGTCCTCGATATCGAGTTCCTATCTTGTGCTAAATTAACACCACTTTTAAGTTTCCACTGACACTTTCCATAAAAACTTGCGCTGTGTAGTAGATAATATATCTATCCAACCTAAGTATAGCGTGTATGTAGTATGTAGTCTTTACCATAAGTGTATAACCAATATATATGGAGATCCTATGCTATTTAGTTCAGTAATAAATCATGCTCTAATCGATACGGGTGTTTCGTTTATACCTCCGAACCTTACATGGCGACCCTGCCAGTTAAGGTATCGTTGCGCAGTAGTCGAATTTCAGTGACACGCGATAATATGTGACGAACTTTTGAGTTTATAATACGAGACATTTTCCTTTTCGAACCTCTCGTTCTCCTCTCCGAAAAATGTGTCAGTCAAAAATAGAGAAAGATGAAGTATTTCTTAACCAACGTTCGTCTGGAGGATCTAATTCGTCGTCAATGCAAGAATATCATTTGTCAAATATCAGTATAGTTATGTTCATAATCTGCACATTACTTGGAGTAGCCGGATTATACATGCTCTTCAGACTCTATAAAAACTGCCATCAGTCTTGGATGCGGAATGAGTTTATGAGCCAAAGCTTGATGCGCTCATTTCGACGACCGAATCCTGAGGCCCGCGTCAACTACCAGTGCCATCACCACCAAGATATACAGCGTCAAGGTCAATCAACAGTGAAACCCAGTGAAGTGTGACTAAGGGAAAAAAAAAAAGGCTAGTGATGAGTGCAAATCTGTGCGTATATTTAAAAGAGAAGTGAAATATATTAAACATGTGTGACACTGTGAATACAATTATGAACCAAATTTAAGTATTGTGAAATCTATATACTAATTGATATTAGAGACATTCAATTGTTCACAAAGGCTAGAAGTTAATTATTGCATTATTCACTAGGTTATGGCAATCGAAATTAAAGACATATATGATAAACTTAAACAGATTAAGGATAATTTAGTAAAATTAAGTTACTCAAAAAGGACCCAATCTGTCTTACAACAAAAGTTAACAGAGGCAGATAAATTGCGCGATCAATTTGATGAATGTATTCATATTTTATCAAAACAAATTGAGAAAAAACAAGTATCTAACACAGTCTTAGAAGAGATACAGTCATATGGCGATTTAATAAAAGAATTATATATTGAAATTGAAACATTTTGTTCAAAAGACTACCGCTCTGTTATAGCTTCTTCTTCTAAAGCTGTAAAAGAAATTGAAAGCAAAACTACCAACATGGAAAATTTTAACTTTAAAACGGCTGTCTCGCTGCTGCCTCTAATGAATGGTGACGAGAACGTCACCAAAACCCTTATCGATGCCATAGAGTTCTACAGCTCTACGCTCACAGAACAGGGTAAGGTCATGTTAATTAAATTTGTACTGAAAACTCGACTCACTCAGAATGCAAAATTGAGATTAGGGAGCTCATATGATACATGTGAACTACTTATTAACGATATGCGTCATCATCTCCTTACTAAAAAATCAAGTACCGCGATACATAACGAGTTAATGCAAATACGACAGAATGCACTTTCTATTAATGAGTACGGTAATCAAATCGAACAACTTTTTGTCGACTTAACGATTTCCCAAGCTGACGGGAACCAGGATGCGTATAAAATATTACTCCCTATTAATGAAAAAATCGCCATTAAAAGTTTCACTGACGGCTTGCAAAACCGTCAACTCAGCACCATCTTATCAGCGCGTAACTACACTGCCTTGAAGGACACAATAAGAGCGGCCAAGGATGAAGAATCGTCCTGTAATCGTCAGGAAACGGATGCCTCGATGTACTTAGCAAATCGAGGAAGGACACGTACCTACAGATATTCAAGAAGCAATAATAATAGAGGACGTTATCGTCGCGCATATACCGATTCGGTTCGCGGTGGTGGCCAGCAAAATGCATCCAACGGCCATCAACAACCACGCAACGATCGTGATAGTCATGCTAATATTCGGGGACAGTACCGTGGTAGACAAAATCGTTATTTTACTCGTAGCGGAAATATAAACTTTGTAGAGAACACGAATCAAAACAACTCAGAATCGATCGAAAATCCGACCGATCAGAACTCTGGACCGCAGAATTCACAGGATTCACAAAATACTGAGCCGATCCAGTTTTTTCGTTAACAATTTTATATTAGTCTGCCAGTCTGATAGTTCGGTAGAATTCTCAGTACAAGGTGCCAAATATGGTCTACTAATAGATTCCGGAGCATCATTGTCAATACTGAAATATGAAACTGTAGAACATTGGAATATTCCACTGCATAAAGAATGTGTGAACATAAATGGTATTGGAGGCAAAGTGCGCACTATGGGATATGTTTTAGTTAAGCTGCACATTAAAGGACAGGAATTTTATAACAAATTTTATGTTATTGATTCGTTACCATGTGTTCAAAATGGAATTATAGGAAGAGATTTTTTGAAAAAATACAAAGCTAATTTAAATTTTGAAAATAATTCACTGTCTTTAACAAATAATACTAATACTGTGACGATATCTATGAGTAATGCCTCCCATAATAAAACCAGTTTAATAAGCATACCTCCGAGATGCGAAAAAATATTTATGATAGACAGTAACATAAACGAAGAATGTGTAGTCTTACCGGAAGAACTATGCGAGGGCGTGTTTATGGCTGGAAGTATTTGCAAACCTAAAAACGGCCAAATTAGTATTCAAATATTGAATACTCGAGATACTACAGTCAATCTTAACTATATAAAGCCAGAAGTACATACCTTATCTGATTATAATACTTGCGAATTTAAAAAAGATGAAAATATAGATGGGGACAGAGTACGTAAAATGTTAACCGAGATTAATCTAAACCATTTAAATGACGAAGAAAGGTTATCGATCCAAAAAATATGCGCAAAGTTTTCAGACGTATTTTACTTACCTAATGACAAACTTACTACTACGAATCTTTACAGCCAAACAATACAATTGAAACCGAATGCAGATCCAGTCTATGTTAAACAATATAGGTTACCGTTTGCACAACGTGCGGAGGTTGAAAAGCAAGTTAGTAAAATGCTCTCCGAAAATATTATTGAACCATCAAAAAGCGAATGGTCCAGTCCAATTTTACTTGTCCCTAAAAAGTCAGAAGACGGTTCAAAGAAGTGGCGATTGGTAATTGATTTTCGAAAATTAAATGATAGAATACTAGATGATAAGTTCCCACTACCAAATATAACAGATATTTTAGACTCCCTTTCGGGAGCAATGTATTTTTCCCAATTGGATTTATCCCAAGCATATTATCAGGCTAATTTAGCGCCCGATTGTAGAAAATATACAGCTTTTACTACTCCAACAGGCCAATACCAAATGACGAGGCTACCCATGGGCTTGAAAGTCAGCCCAAGCTCTTTTTCTCGGCTAATGACAGTGGCGATGTCAGGGCTGACGTATGAAAAATTATTTGTATACCTAGATAATCTTATCTGCTTTGGTCGTAGTTTAGAAGTCCACAATAAAAATCTAATCGATATTTTAATGCGCCTTCGAAAGGTTAATTTAAAGTTAAACCCAAAAAAATGCGATTTCTTAAGAAAGGAAATACAATTTTTGGGTCATGTTGTTTCATCAGAAGGTATAAAACCAGATCCGGAAAAAATTAAAGTAGTTCAAAATTATCCAATCCCGACAAATGCCGACGAAACAAAACGATTTGTAGCGTTTGCAAATTATTACAGAAAATTTATACCGCGATTTGCAGAAAAATCATTGCCTCTTAACCAACTTTGTCGCAAAAATATACCTTTTATTTGGACAGAGGAATGTCAAAAAACATTTTCTTCATTAAAACACGCGTTAATATCTCCACCAATACTACAATATCCGGATTTTGATAAAAACAATACATTTATTTTACAAACAGACGCATCTGGTTATGCAATCGGATCAGTATTATGTAATAGCAATAATAAGCCCATTGCATTTGCAAGCCGTAATCTTAATAAAGCCGAAATTCGATATCCAACTATAGAGAAAGAGTTACTGGCTATCGTTTGGTCAGTAAAGTATTTCCGGCCATATCTCTATGGAAGAAAGTTCATAATTAAAACTGACCACAGACCATTGGTTTATCTATTTAATATGACTAATCCATCCAGTCGCTTAACGAAGTTTAGGCTCTTATTAGAAGAATACGATTATACAATCGAGTATGTTAAAGGGGCAGACAACGCAGCTGCAGATGCTTTGTCGCGTATCCGGATAACAAGTGAGGAATTGAAGTCAATGAGCGAACATATAGTGTCGGTACTTACTAGAGCACAAAAAAAAAGATTAAATGAAGAAAATAGACAAAACCATGACGCAAAGGTGGATAATATTACTCCAACAGAAAGAATAGAAATAAACGATCAACCCAAAGTTGTAGGAATAATTAAAAAGCCAAACAATGGTATTGAATTAATTTTTTCGAGTAAACAAGATTGGGATGCAATAAATAGGAATTTAAAACAAGGATCAGAATTATTTAATTATGTAGAAAAGAAATCAATAATTTACGTAAACCCTATCTTTCGATCATATTGTGCACGAGATGCCTTTGTGAGGGAGTTGGGTTCATTCTGTGACCGATTTAAAATATGCGAATTATATATAATTAAAGATAATACTAATGGCGAACACATAAAAGAATTAACGCACATTATAAATGAGACACCCGATTGGTCCGGGCCACGTTTAATTATTTTAAATGGTGTCAGAAAAATAAGTGATCGCGACACACAACACGTCATATTAAACGATTATCATATACTGCCATCAAGCGGTCACGCTGGAATCAGACGTATGATAAATAATATAAAAAAGCGGTTTTTTTGGCCAGGCCTAGATAAAGACGTAGCAGATTTTGTAATCCGTTGTGACAAATGTCAACGTCAAAAACATTTTAAACCCGTAAAGGAACCCATGGTTATAACCAATACAGGATGTTGTGCTTTCGATAGAGTTTACTTAGATTTAGTGGGGCCCTTAAGTAAAGATAATGATAGCTATGCATATATTCTCACACTACAGTGTGATCTTAGTAAGTACGTTGAGGCTTATCCTCTTAGAAATAAAGATAGTATTTCAGTGGCGACGGCTTTCGTAAACAATTTCATCTTACGTTACGGAATTCCTCGGCATATTATATCCGACCGAGGTACTGAGTTTGTTTCGTCAATAATGAAAGAAGTTTGCAAATTACTCCAAATAACACAAATAACATCGACAGCTTACCATCACCAATCAATAGGAGGATTAGAAAATAGTCATAAAAATTTAATGTCATTCCTTCGAATTCAAACTAATAATAATCCCAGAAATTGGAGTATGTGGCTACCATATTGGTGTTTTGCCTTCAACACAACAGTTCATACGGAAACTAAATATACTCCGTATGAACTTGTTTTTGGAAAGCTTTGCAATCTTCCGAGTAATTTAAGTTTAGATTTAGAACCATTTTATAATCATTACGACTACCCTAAGGAACTCAAATACAGGCTCCAAAAATCGCAATACGATGCCAAACAAAATTTGATTAGTAATAAGCATTTAAGAAAATTAAAATACGACAGTTATACAAACCCAGTTACGTATAATTCTGGTGATATGATATTACTCAGAAATGAACAATCAGGAAACAAATTTGATCCACTATATATTGGACCTTATAAAGTTATTGAAGATTGTGAACCAAATCTAAAAATTGATTATAAAGGCAAAGAAACATTAATTCACAAAAACAGAACTAGACCTTATTTAAGTTAGATTGGGAATTAAATGTTACTTAAAGACGCAATACATAAGAAAAAAAAAATTCAAAGGTGAATCCTGAAATATTTGCATTAAAAAAAAAAAAAAAACAAAATACAATGACTGTAATTGTAAAAATGTAATAATAATTAAAAATTGAAAGTACTGTAAAAGTTTAATTACGTAGCTACTGTGAAAATTTTGTGCCCATAAAACTAAAAACAATATTATGTAATTACCATATTATTAAAATTGTAAAAAAAAAAAAAAGGAAGAAAATATTTAATTCTTAGTTTCTTCTTTTTTTTTTCACTTCCGGTGGGCATGTAGTAGATAATATATCTATCCAACCTAAGTATAGCGTGTATGTAGTATGTAGTCTTTACCATAAGTGTATAACCAATATATATGGAGATCCTATGCTATTTAGTTCAGTAATAAATCATGCTCTAATCGATACGGGTGTTTCGTTTATACCTCCGAACCTTACAGCTGAATCGACAACAAAGAAAACTGAGGGTGTGATTATACACAGCTTCGTAACCCTAATAAGGATAAAGGAGTGACGTAATATTTATTTTGCATGTTTGCAAAATAAATACTCGATGAAAGTCCTGCAATTTGTGTCGTTTACAACTAGGCACTGCATAGCTCGTTATGAGTGAAGTGGAAACTCAAAAATAAACTTCAACGCTTACGAACATATACTTATGACATCACACAATATTGTCTATTTGTATTTATTTGAAAGTCATAATCATCGAATTTACATCAACTCACGGCACAAAGTATTGAGTATAAAGTATTGAAACTTCCATTACAGCTGGGTAATGCTAAAGAACGTGCACCTAGCCCCCGTCTGGCTGGTTCAGTTAGAGAAGAAGCTGCACTCTCTGCAGCCACATCCGAACTTCCGCCTGTTTCTAACTACGGAGATCAGTCCCAAGCTGCCTGTTAACCTGCTGCGTGCTGGACGAGTGCTGGTGTTTGAGCCGCCGCCCGGTATTAGGGCTAACTTGCTCAGGACTTTTGCTACGGTGAGATCATTAAAAATTTATAGCTGTGCTAAAAAGGGGTAGTTTTTGCACTTCATTAAATGGAGACAAGATAATAAGGTATTGTCTTGATTGACAAAGTAGCTAATGATAACTGAAACTACCAGTCTTCAAAGCCACTTTAAACAACGGCTGGAGACTTGACTGGAGAATTAATGAAATAATTTAAAACACACAAAAGTAAAATTATTTACTGGGTCATTTTTCAATAATGTAATATTTGTTTCTTCAATACCCGAAATAAGGGAAAGTTTTGAAACTCGAAAAGATTTTTTTTCAAATAAACCGATTACAGGCTCTTTTAAATTGTCTAGCAGTCGGTCAGTTAGTCAGAAAGTTGAAGATGAATGATGATTATCTTTTTTGCTTGACAACAATACGTACAATATTTCACAGGTCCCGGCAGCGCGCATGATGAAACAACCTTCGGAACGTGCAAGACTGTACTTCCTGCTCGCTTGGTTCCACGGTAACAAACCCTCTTATTAAACTTTTTTTTTTTATTTAAAAATAATTTTGCCAAGTTTTATATAATTTTATGTGTGGTGAATACTGTAATTATTCAAATACTAGCTTCTGCCCGCGGCTTCGCTCGCGTGGAGGTCGGAAATTATCCCACAGGAATGTTCTACCGGGATAAAAAATATCCTATGTGTTAATCCAGGATATAAACCATCTCTGTGTCAAATTTCATCCAAATCTATACAGTAGTTTTTACGTGAAAGAGTAACAAACATCCATACATCCATACTTACAAACTTTCGCCTTTATAATAGTAGTAGGATTAAATATTTACACACATTGACATTTGTTCAGGATAGTTACAAAGTATGTTTTCTGTTCGCGCAGGTATTGTTCAAGAACGTCTGCGCTACGTGCCACTCGGATGGGCTAAGTACTACGAGTTCAATGAGTCGGATCTGAGAGTTGCTTGCGATACTCTTGATACTTGGATCGATGCTACGGCTATGGTAAGTGCATGTTCATTTCGAATTCTTGAAAAAAAAAATCAACGGAGTCCCGCTTCGCGGGGCTTCGTATTTTTATATGGTAAAGAAAAGTATAAATTGATTGATATTGGCCAGTTGTCCTAAAGCGGTACCTTAAATAGTTTATTTTCTTTTTCTTCCCTTATTAATAAATTATACATGACAATAGAAATAATAAATGTTATTTCCCTCCCCAGGGCCGCACCAACTTGCCTCCAGAGAAAGTGCCATGGGAGGCACTAGTGACACTCCTCTCACAGTGTATCTATGGAGGCAAGATCGATAATTCGTTCGACCAGCGACTACTGCACTCATTCTTGTGTAAACTGTTCACGCCAAAGTCGTTTGAGGCTGACTTCGCACTTGTCGCTAACGTGGATGGGGTACGTAATGCTTTACCTTATATTTTGTTTTAAATTTTAGATTTTTTATTATGAACACATAATTAGCAACTTTTTGTACGTCAACAAAAGCACGTTACAAAAGACAATACTGCGCTGCCTTGTGTATGATCTCAATTTCAAGGCGTCAAATAAGTTTGCGTCCAAGTCAAAAGAAATGCTGAAAATAATGACAAGGCTTTCACGTTTTTTATTGAGTTATTGTTTTATAGGCAAGCGGCAATCAACGTCATATCACAATGCCGGACGGAAACCGCCGCGACCACTTCCTGAAATGGATCGAGGATCTATCTGATAGGCAGACACCATCTTGGCTTGGTCTACCTAACAACGCTGAGAAGGTACATATCATTTTTATAATTAATTTTATCCCAATCTGTGTTTTGTTTGAAATGATGGATTGTGTAAAAGATGATATGGCTAGAAAGGGTGTGACTACCGAGATGAGGACTAATAGAGAAGTATGGAAGAAAAAGACATGTTGTGCTGACCCAAATGAATTGGATTAAGGGCGGGAGAACGATAATGTGTTTTGTTATGCTGGCACTTTACTTGGCGTATTTGTCAAAATATTTTTATTACATAGCATAAAATGTACCTTATTTTTAATGATTTATTTACGAAATGATGCAAGTATTTCCGCAAATACACCAACTGTAGTGCCAGCATTCTCTGAAAAGACCCATTTACTGAGGGAGTTTGACTTTTACAATTTAATTTCAAAGATTCACTTTAAATGTATTTTTGCGTTTGTTGCATACTACAGTGGCATAAATTTTATACAGGTGCTCCTCACAAACCAAGGCAGTGACCTTGTGTCTAAACTCCTAAAGATGCAACAGCTGGAAGATGAAGAGGAATTAGCATACAATGCAGCTGCAGCTGATCACGATGTGGTCGCAGGTATAACATAGGAATAGCATAGAGAGATAAGGGCACGAAAAAATATATCACAATGAGTATCAGAAAATAATAACAAAGAAATACTGACAATAATAAAATTATTTCGTGAAGGCACCAGATAATCACAGAATACGGGCATACATAGGCACTGCGAGTTGTTAAAAATTCGGCTTTGTGGAAAGCTCTATGTGTCTTATTTACGCTCTTATAACAATAGCATAAGGACGTAAATATTAAAGTTCCATCTGCTCCTAAACTTGTAAAGATTTAACTGACCCAAAGCAATATTTATTACATTTATATAATTTAAAATTTTCGCAACATGCAACACTATTCTTAATGTTGAACAACTTTATTCACTTGTAGCAATAATAAATAATATTTTGTTTATTTTCTTAAATATAAAGCCACTAATTGATTCTGAAATATAGCTTGCTTCAAAATATTAAAGTTCCAGATTCGATCGACGGAAGGCCTGCGTGGATGAAGACGTTACATTCCACTGCCACCACCTGGTTGCAGCTCTTACCGCAAGAGTTACCGGTAAGATCACCATTACCATTATATACGATTCTCAGGTCTATGTTCTACTCATTGGAGGGTCATGTCGGACTTATTATACAGGAGGAGGAAATAATTGAAGAAGTCGTTTACATTAAGGCCCGCTTGCACCAAAAATCGCTTCTTCTTCTTGGAAAACCCTGTATACCAATGACGGTGACAAATTTCAGAAATTTTAAATTAGACTATTTATTTTGTAACTGTGTTTCCTAATATATTTAGGCAATAACGAAATCCTTTTTCCTTAGATAAATGAAATCATAATACATACATTTTATTGCAGACATTGCGTCGTACCGTGGAGAACATCAAAGATCCGTTGTATCGTTTCTTCGAGCGTGAGGTCGCCGCCGGCGCGTCGTTGCTGCAACAAGTGTTGCATGATCTGCGCAACGTGCTCTCTATCTGTCAGGTAATTGTCATTTATTAAAATATGGACTTTATTGGAGTTGTCTAGTATTTCGGAACGTTCGATTGAACTAGTATATGGCTTTGATTCTGACGTTTTATGGAAAAATTTATGATGTATTTTTATAGGTGTGAAAAGATACATCACTAAGCCAAATACTCCTATATTTACAAATTTTTAAATTTCTAATATCCTTCCTTAGTGTAAGGCACGCCAAAATTGTCTTAAATTCACTCATATACAACACGCAGGTCTTGTCTATGAGTAAATTAAGGACGTTTATTAAATATATTGTTTTTATTATTCTGTTGATTAAATTGAAGGTTTTTTTTTGTTTTAGTGATTTTGTAGTAAAGTTTGAACTCAACGTTTTTAAACACAGGGCGAGATGAAGCAGACCAACGAGACGCGCGCCATGGTGGGCTCGCTGGTGCGCGGCATGCTGCCGGGCGGCTGGCGGCGCTACGCCGTGGCGCGCGGCTGCACGGTGCAGCAGTGGGTGGGCGACTTCGCGCAGCGCGTCACGCAGCTGGCCGCCGTGTCCGGCGCCGTGGCCGACGTGGGCGCCAAGCGGCTGCAGGTGCGGCCTGAGCTCTTAGTCTGATATCATTATTACCGAGCCAAATGTCATTTGCGTTCCTCCATCGGTAGCTCACTCACCCGTTTAGTGCCTCAAACTCAAACTATTTATTTCAAATAAACCCCTTGACAGTTCAAAAGTGCCTGCACTTTTGAACTGTCAAGGGGTCGGTCAGTCAGAAAGATGAAGCTAGTTGCCCATTCCAAAGGGAAAGGGCAACTAAAGTACGATTATTTATTCCAGTCAGTAAAATGACATTTCCAGTGTTGCAGGTTTTTAGTCCCAAATAAATAGTGATGTGGTAAATCGAGGTTTTACAATTAAAAGTTAGTCGAGATTCCTTTTTTTTTTAAATTGATGATTTTGACTTTTCGGCGATACGTCGTAAAGTTCACCAATTCTTTTATGCGAAGGACCCTCCAACTATTGCCAAGGTACAGTACCCGGCGATAAATATTGCACATCGACCTTTGGAAAGAGACAGTCGGCTAATTTCGGCTTCGTAGAGCGTTATCTCTGTCGCACGAAATACAAACAGCCCGGTATCTATTAGGAGTTGTTAAAACAATTATGATTTGCTTCTTTTGATAATTCTTTTATATTCTTTGTATAAAATACACCAACTTTTCTATCAATTCATATATCAATTTCTGAAAATTTCTATATAGGCTCAAGCAAAGGGGTACGTCGCCAGGAACAATAAAAAATTTAAATAAAAAGACGTAAAAAAATTATTTGAAGAAGGCCTGAAAGAAGTGACGCCTAAAAATTGGAGACAGTGCATCAACCATGCCATAAAAGCCATAAAACTCGACCACAGATGAATATGTGGATTCATTCATTATAAATGTAACTCATTCCGATTCCGATTCCGAATATACCGATTCAGAATCGGAATCGGAATCAATAGCAACCGTAATGAATAAAAACGTATAAAATTACTTGTATTTTCCCGACTTTCTAGTGTTAATTCCTCTGAATCTCTAAACATTTTTTTCCCAGCTTTTGTAATAATGTTGTAGTGAGAAATTTTAATATGCTGGTAAGGTCCATATTTCTAAAATCGTATTATTTAATACGGTATGTATTACATATTTACAATAAAAAAACGCTTTGATACCTAATAAAATAAAGCATGACTAAATGTCTAAGTCTATCGATTGCCAAACATCACTATTGTAGCGGGTCACCCTTTTTTGTATCAGTGACAGTTGCACTTGTCATTTTACTGACTGGAATGAATAATCTTACTATAGCTTCATCTTTCCACGTAGTAGGTACCTATGGAAAAGCACGGGCAAGAAACTCCATGGTCACTCTTATAAACAAAATATGGTTACAAAATATTGGTTACTTAAGGTGGATGTACCGCCCCTCCGTCCATACATTTTTGAATACATTTATACACTAAACACAGACACTCTTTCATTAAAACTAATCATTTTATCACTTCTCTACAATGAAATGTGTCCGCGATCGACCTTTTTAATCAATAACTTACATTATTTACTTAGAAAAACAACAGTGAAATACCGGCAAAATTTGACACTTCTACAGTAGTGTGCGTGACTTTTGACAAGCAAACGAAAGGCGATGTTTAAACATTGACGCGCTAGATGTCGTGCGCGTTCGCGTTCGTTATCTTATAATTCTAATAAATCAAAGTTCTAACTGCAATAATTGAGTAATTTCATTTCCAATCGTTCAAAAAAAAATTACAATAAAATAAAATAAAACTAATGACCTTAGAAATCTATGTTTTTTTTTGTAAACAATTTTATTACTCATTATTGTTATGTGGCAACTCGTAGCGTGGTCGTAGGTCTGTCTGTACCTATTGTATGTATGTAGGTACCTGACCAGTGACCTCTATTAGTCTAGAGGTCAATGTATTGTCTAGGTACTTTTACTTTGGTCGACTCGATATAAAATTACATTCTTGATTTTCATTGCTACGCGCTATGATTAGCGCGCGGAATGTCTTGTGTTGAGAATTTATTTTTGTATGCTGTGCATTTTAATTGATTCAAATTGCAATATTTCTCTAGTATGCATTTGAGACTATATTGTAATTTATCGTAGGTATAGTAATTAATTATTCTAATAACGCAATTATATTTTCGGTGGGATTAAAAACAACAAACTGGCCCGTGATTTTTCTGAAATATCACCACATTGCTAATCACATCAATCATACACACGTATGACGAAAGTGATTAGTATTGTGGCTAACATTGACTCATCAGTTCATCACTGAAACCAGTGATAAATCAGTGTATCATATTTTAATGTGTTTGAATATTTTTTAAACAACGATATATACAATTATTATAAATCGGTAAACTACCAAAGTAGTCACAAAATTAAACTTGCAAACATTGGCAAAATATGCTTTTCCGAATTTTCAGACAGACACACAATATTATTAGTTTGTTTTATCAAAGTAGGTATGTACTCCGTGCACCGACTCGGTGCGTTCAGAAACAAACATAATTCAGTTACTTACAATCCTTTTTTTTTGTTCCGTAATTTATTGTTTAAAAATAAATCGCTGAATCTAATATATATATCTATATTCGTCGGCCAGTTCTACCAGGTGTATAAAGATAACATTGAAATATAAAGATAAGTAAATTTTAGTGTTATATTTTATTTTCTTAGATTTTATTTCAGAACGCAACTCAATCATAAAAGATTGATAGATCTTTCAATGCATGTGACTTACGAATTACGATATTTATTTTATTCAAATACTGAGTGTCTAAAAGGAACTTATTCTTTCGTTTTTCATTTGTTTTTCTATATTTCTGATTTAGATTACGTCTACAATGTCTGTTCGAACAAGCAAGGCGTCGTACAGACAACACGAATATTCGGGGTCGCGCAAATCTTTGAAACGAGTTCGAAGTGGAAGAAGGAGATATTATGCCGAAGGGAGGTAAGTGAACCTGCATAATACAACTAATTCTGTATCCGACTTCTTCGTAAACACGAGAAATCGTCTTAGATAACTCTATAATGTATGTATATCAACATGGTTTATTGTTGATCGTAAAAGGAACACTACGTGTATGTAGGGTCAGTAGGTCGTCATGTGGGCTGCTATAATCTAAAACCATAAGATGACGTAAAAAAAACCTACGAAATATTGAGAAAGGAGAAAATAGATCTAGGATATAGGTATTATACTTTTATTATGGTAATCACAATTTGTTTTTTTTTCTTTCAGTACCCAGAACATATACAACCAAGAACATATATTCGTGTAAAACCGAAAATCCGCTTAGAGGCCACCTACAGTGCTCCTAGTAGTACTAGCACAGTGACAGCTGAACCTGTGGTTGAACCTTTAGAGATTAATTGGCCGCAACCTGATCCAGAAATTGATTCATTTCAAATGATTGTGGAACCTGGTCCAAATAAATGTTTATCTGGAATATCTGGGTATCGCATTGTGGACTTGAAGCATGTAATACAGTGGGCATTTCTTATGGAAAGACATCGAAATATGTGTGAATCTTCACAAATTGAATTTGTTAGTGAAAGACTTGATGGATTTCGAAGTGAATTAATTTTCAAGTGCATTATGTGTGATAAAGCGTGGAGGCATTTTACGGAGAGCAGTGATAAAATAAATACTGCATTTGTGTGGGCAACTGTCACTTCTGGTAGCTTCTACACTCAAGCAGCTCATATAACAAGTCTTATGGATATTCCAACAATGTCAGCTAACAAATTTCGTCGTATTGAAAAAAAATTAGGCAGTGTGTGGTTTGAACATTTGACAGAGGAAATTAAAATAGCTGATCAACAAGAAACATCAATTGCAATACAAAAAGGTCATGTGTCTTCAGACGGTGTTCCATTTGTTACTGTATATGTAGATGGAGGGTTGAAAAGGTCATATGGGCATAACTTTGATTCATCATCTGGTATGGTAAGTTAATATTTTACTAAAAACAAATTTAGTTCTTTATGATATTTTAATTACCTATGTGCATTATTTTTACAAGTGTTGCTTTTCATTTCCAGGCCTGCATTATTGGTAAAGAAACTAAAAAATGACAATTTCTTGGTGTTAGAAACAAATATTGTTATACATGTCAATATTATGAGAGGAGAAACCTGGATATGAAAGCACATAACTGCTGCAAAAATTTTACTGGACCATCTACAGCAATGGAATCAGATATTATTGTGGAAGGTTTTCAAAACAGTGAAGAAATACATCAACTTTGCTATTTGAGTTTTATTGGTAACGGAGACTCCTCTGTGTATGCAAAATTGAAAGAGAAAGTGTCATATGGGAACATAATAAAAAAAATTGAATGCAAGAATCATGTTATCAAAAACTATACCAGTGCACTCTACAAGGTAAATTAATAAGTCAAATTTGTAAAGTCAATTCAAGATCAGTGAAGCATATTATTCTGTATTTATATTTTGTGCTTTTTAGATCTTGGTCAACACTAAACTCCCTCTTTCTGGGCGGAATATTCTGAAGCCGAAGGTGATGAAGCTTACACTAGTAGCACGGAAAATTATCATGTGTAGCAGTGAGCATACTGCTATGGCAGCAGAATTGAGAAATGGCCCGCTTCATGTATTCGGAGTACATGAAAACTGCAAGAATTATTACTGCAATGTCAATAAAACATTAACAGATGAAAGTGAAAAGAAGGAAGAAAATCATGTAGAAAGTCTGAAAAATAATGCTCCAGAGGTGTGGGCTCTGATTTATGCAGCCAATGAAAAAATTGCTTTGAAGGCAGGTTGTTTGTCTAATGAGACAACAAATGTGGCAGAAAACTTTATGAGCGTAATAAACAAATTCAACTGTGGAAAACGAATAAGTTTAGGAAAAGGGGGTTCTTACCAGCGGCGTGTTTAT
This sequence comes from Hyppa rectilinea, assembly GCA_951799385.1. Taxonomy (NCBI): domain Eukaryota; kingdom Metazoa; phylum Arthropoda; class Insecta; order Lepidoptera; family Noctuidae; genus Hyppa; species Hyppa rectilinea. The sequence goes on from OX637311.1 coordinate 11,086,087, forward strand.
GTGGCAGGTAAATATACAGTAATAACAGTCAGAAATTATTAGAACCAGTAAGAAATTCTTTGATTGTGATGGAATATCATCATTCTCCAGCCCTTATTTATTCCAATTTATATGCAATAATGCAACATTTCTTTTTTTAAATATAACATTTAAATATGTTTTCAGGCCTATCACTTGCTAAGGGACACAAATGGCATGAAACTGCATGGAAAAAGCAGACCACACAGAGCCCAGGGACACATTTTAAAAAGTACATAAAACGGAAGGAACAGAGCAGAATACGACAGCAATCTTTGACACGCAAACGATTATTTGCTCGAAGAGAGAAATCCCAACCGGATAAGCACTATGGACCCGAAGCTTGTGATCCTATTGATATTGACGAAGCACAGTTGAAAATACAGTGTGAAGAACGGCTAACAGAATTCCAAAAGTCACCAGAAGACATTGCTTTGATTGAAATCTCCACTGTAGGACAGCATGATAATGATTTATATATGTAATACTCATAGGAGTGACCGTTTGACTGCTAGTTTCAAGGCAGAGGGTGAAATCAACAAGTCAAATGATTTTTGTTCTAATTGTATTTTGGTAGTAGTTTGTTTAGAATCTGAAATCAACAAGTCAAATGATTTTTGTTCTAATTGTATTTTGGTAGTAGTTTGTTTAGAATCTGAAATCAACAAGTCAAATGATTTTTGTTCTAATTGTATTTTGGTGGTAGTTTGTTTAGAATCTACATAACCACTGTATATTTCTTTTTATTTGTATTTACTGTAAAATCAGAAGGTGAAATAATACTTCATTAGGCATACATGCTTACCTATGTTTTACTAAAAGCTTTTGAGTGCGTCGAAATCGGAAATATGTTTTTCACCTTCCTGGTTATTATCATTATCACCTAATAAAGTGTTTTAGATTTGTTGTTGTATCTTGTTTATGAATTATTCTTACGTGTTGGTTATGAAATGTTTAAAATAATATTGAAATAATTGTTACTGTTACAAATCATTAGTGTTATTAGTTTTGAGTGAATAGGCATGGATCAGCATATTATATGCTACTTCAAATACATGTTTTGATAAAAAAACATGTAATAAAATAAAACTGCGTTTTATTGTAATCAATCTTGACATTATTTATTTCCCAAAATTATTGATCAATAAAATAGTTTACGCCAACAAATATAAGTTTTATTTTTATAACAATCTTTTAGAATATAAAACATAGCAGGTGGTGTTCTGAAGTTCTGTCTACCCATACAGAAAAATGGAAAACTTGTTTTTTACATTCACGCCATCTAGTGTTCAATTTTAGTAAACATTTTTGTATACGCCTGTGTGTGTAAACGACCCTGTATGCAATGGCAGATGTTAAAATACATCTATTTACCGAATTGGGTGGATTTTAAGGCAATGATATGACATATTTCAATAAATTATAATATTTAGTAACCGCGAACACTACTCCTACGACATAATAGTTTTCCAATTACGCAAAAACTCAAATAAACTAGAAATGTAGCCTTCAGCGCCATCTAGCGGGACATTGGCTGGGAACAGCCCGTACCAATCGCCTTAATTCATATTATCCAGACTAATATTATAAATGCGAAAGTAACTCTGTCTGTCTGTCTGTTATCTTTTCACGCCTAAACCACCCAACCGATTTTACTGAAAGGAGATTGTTCTATGCCCATACATTGTTCGCCCTGGAGCCAACAGCATAGAAAAAATCATTTTCTATTTGTAAATCGCCCTTAGTAGCCCATAAGAACAAAGTTTCTTGACGGACACTTTAGAGAACAGATTTATTTATAAAAAAGGAACAGATTTTGAGGTTATTTTTAATAATAGAAAACTTAAGTAATTCGGCTAAACTTTCCATTACTGGACTTCGATTTGAAAGTTCATATGTGTTTTGTAGATAGTACTCATAAATAGAAAGCAAGCACACAGTTTTTCTTGATGCGAAAATTCACGGTTTACGAGATATAATTCTTCAAAGTTTCCATACAAATTCAATTTTTAGGTTAGATAAATTACGATGGTAGACGTCAATTTGACATTTCACGTTCCGTTTACAGTAAAGGTGTATTTTATTTGACCAAATATATATTTTTTTACTTAATATTATGCAATTACATAGACTTTTTTACACAAAAAATAACGAACTTTTGTTTACACTTGGAACGGAACGCAAAGTTGCCTCTTGTTTACCGTTTTTTTTGTGTTGCTGTCAGTGTCCTGTGCCTTACGTTTGACTACCATGGCGTCTCCGAAGCCCTATGCATCTGTGTCTGAAGAGTGTAGTGAAGTGCAAGTGTTGTGAATATCCGAAAAATACCCAAAACCGCCTTGCCCTACCCCGACTAGGACAGGTTAGGTGAGAAGGGGATAACATGGCGTGGTCTGAAAGACCCCGCCATCCCCTTCGTGGTTATTTTTTTTTAAACCATTGAGATCAGATCAGATCGTGATCAGACTACGTTTTTTGAGTGGTTTGAGATTAGGTTAGGAAAAGTCATTTTTCTCGGAAATAGTGAGTTACCTTATCATGGGAGTGGTGCCAGAGTGGAGGGGGGCACCCCCCGCAGGTACAAGGGAGGCCCCGGACATCCCCGCACCATAAATCGATGGAAATTTATGGATTTTGTTTTCCTAACCTCAAAAACTTTAACCATGGATATCTCCATAACAATGGGGTTTCGCGGGGTGGGGATGGTACAGTGGGGTACCCCCCCCCTCCCCCTCTCTCTCCCACCCCATAAATGTCAGTCCAAGTAAACGAAAGTTTAACCAGAAATTCCTTCAAAAACCTTCTATTTCTGGTTTCTACAAAGCATTTAACTTCAAATACAATAAAATATTACTGTAAATACAGTTGTATTACAAACAAACAAAATCATAAACGCCAAAAGAAATCGCCAAACACAACACAACCACAGCCAGCACGTGAGACTCGGTGAGACGAACCGACTGACGTAGTGACGTAGAGATGCTCTCTCGAAGATCAATCATTGTATATCGATTATCAATGACCACCTATTTAATCTGTGGTTTTAATTTAGTAGACCAAAACGACAGATCAATATGTCAAATGTAAATTAATTTGTTCCGTTTCATACATAAACACGTTGTTGCTATGATTCTACTTCAATTAAATTAATGCTAAAATAAAATATTTTGTTACCAACGGACTATGTGAAACGTTTTAGTTTGCGACATTTAAAAATAGAGTTTAAGTACTTAAAAAGTAAAAATATGGCTAATGAAATCGTGGAATCGTTATGAGAACAATTCACCCGAGTTGCGTCGTAAATGACATTTCAATCGTTCAATGAGAGATTTTCTGACAAGTGAAAAAACATAGTTCAATAGATGGCGTGGGTAAAAAATACATCTATGTTTTACTGGATACTGATAAAAACAATAAGATCCGTTAATAAGAATGCTTATTTGATGTCAAAAACCAGAGATAGTGACGTATTTTTTACCAAGGCCTCTTTTGAACTAATATTTTCTCACTTGTCAGAAAATCCCTCATTCGACTAGTAAGTACATTTTGTGAAATTGTTTTATTCATTATATTTTCATCATAATCGTGCTAGGCTGTATTCATCATAAGTTCCATTAAAATGTTTACGGAACTAATTCCATGAAAAAAATATGCATAAAAATCTTTTATGTTGCACATTTTCAATGTTTTGGAAGTGATAAATATCGAACATCCATTATTTATCACTAGATATTATGGACATCGTCGTCGATATCGATATTTATGTAATATGAGTGAGGGCGACACTGTCAATTCTTTTGTGACATTCACATTGACAATTCCATGAAAGATGGCGAGTTTAGTTGGTAATAAAATCAATGAGGTCACTTTTAAAAGCCTATTAAGAATTAAACAGTGTCCGCTTGAATTTATTATTTTTATAAAGCATATTAAAATACAATTAAAATTAACGTACACGTCAAATGTTTGTTGGTTATAGGGCGGTCTAGAACAATCTCCTTTGGTATGTAGATAGTTTGCATTCATGAGAAGGACATAGGCATATTATTTTTTGGAAATTCAACCCCTAAAAGGGTTACAAGGGATGGCAAAGTTTGTATGAGAAAAATATTTTTATTGCACATTTTTGCTAGGGTAGGTAGGGTAGGTAAGGTAGGTATCATAGTTAAGACAGGACAACGTCTGTCGGGTCAGCTAGTATAATATACATGTGAGAACGATGCAGAACGTTAAAAGCTCGTTAACGTTTAAAGCCTCAACACCCGCATTCAACTTAGTATCGTGCAAGCTTTTCATATATAAGGTGTTAAATGAACACTAAAAATTTTGTGGGAGCATTATACTCATCCTTACGAACAACTTTTACTATGGGATCAACCAAATATGTGCTGTTCCATACATTTATGCACACTAAACTCAATAAAATGTGTAAAAATTTATGAGTACGTACAATGCTCCCGCGTAATTCGTAAAGTGAATTTTTAACACCTTATATTTGCGGATGACGTCACAACTGATCATGGTAGTCTAATAAATTTAGCCAGCTAGTAGCAGAAAGATCACAGACCAAAGTATTGATTTCCATAGTTTTTTAATATCAATATTGTATTTTAATGTCGTTATATCTTTACAGAGTATCCCAGTTTGGCTCGGCGGTCTACTGAACCCTGAGGCGTACATCACCGCTACCCGCCAGTGCGTTGCTCAAGCCAATTCATGGTCTCTTGAAGAACTTCATCTGCAGGTAACATGTTCTTCGATTCTTATATAATTTGCCATTTGGGGATCATTCTGCCCACGCATTAGATAAAATATCAGCGCAAAATAGCATCTTAAATCACCCGCCATCTCTCATACATCCATCGTATCTTTTTCAATCACGGTCGGATATAGCCGACAAATGAAACTTACCCAACACGCCACCGTCGGCTAAAGGCGAATAAAAAACATCTTCTTAAGTACAAAATACGTAGACTACAATTTTTGGCGTGGAAGGGACGCCGATGCGTTCACGCTTTGGCGTTCAAAAAGTTAACCTTTTGAACCGTAACCTTAAGGTTCCTCTATAACTCTATTTTTTATTCTACTTACAATGTATTTTTACATCTACCCAGGTGACAATCCCCGACCCGGGCACTCCAACAGAGAACGCACAGACCGAGTGGTCGTTCTCAGTGACCGGACTCAAGCTGCAAGGCGCCACAGTGAAGGGCAACCGACTGCTGCTCACCAACACTATCATGGTGGACCTGCCGCTTACTGTGCTCACATGGATACGGTAATATTATCTTACATTTACATCGTCTAACTTGACACGAGGGTCTATTTCTACCCGTGCCGGACCGCACGTTGGTGTTCCACGCGCGCCTCAAAGAGATGTCAGCGTCTAGGAAGGGGCCCTGCCGGGTCAGCGATTTTCCGAATGGGTTTCCGCTACCCCGGAACAAGGAAGAGTAAGAGTCTGACACTCCCTTCCGCTCCACCCAGAGCGGGAGGATTCATTTGCTGATTCACCCACCCTCAAAAAAAAAAGAGATATTTTTTAGACCCCGACAATTGGTCTATTACCAACTCTCATGTTTATTTGGGTTTCTGTTAGTTTTGCCAACCAACCGCAACCGATAAAGCGCCTTTTAAAAACCAGAGAGGAATATATTTAATATCAATTTTTTATCGTACACTACCTATATAAAAACATCATCTGGTTTTGTGACTATCCAAACAAATTATCTCTATACCGAAGTTTTAAGTAAGTAGCCGACTTCAACTGTGATAATGTCAACCTAAAAAAATGTTTTTCTATTTCAGTGGTCCCGAAACAGAAACAGGCGGCCAAACGCTGACTCTCCCAGTGTACCTGAACAGCGCTCGTTCAGAGTTACTCTTCACCGTTCGTCTGCCCATCGCGCCCGGGCAAGAACCACACGCCTTCTACGAAAGGGGCGTGGCCTTACTCACCTCCACTGCACTCAACTAAACAACCATACAGTACGACACATACGTTCCATCACCTAAATTCAGCAAACACGATCCCTTCCCAAATGGGATGGACAGAATCAAGAACGTTTAATAACTCGTAAATGAAGTGATAATAAGCAATGACTAATTTTTTAAACTAATAAGAGCTTATTTTAGGGGAACCTTTTAGTTATATCATACAATATTTAAGAACACTTATTTTAGAAACCTTCTTTCAGCTTGACTGCTGTTGGGTAGGTAAAATATGTAGCTTGCAAGATTATTTATTCGATACATCAGCTGTTCACTTTCTATATTTAACGGATATTTAATTATTATTCATTAATTAATAATTCATAGCTTGAATAATCATTTAACGTTATGCACGCTATTTATATGAACAAGAAATAAAATAATAATAAAACAAAGTTGTGTTATTTCTATACTTATATTTATTGGAAAGGTTATAACTATGACTACATCTAGAGTTGACTTGTGCCTTGGATTGTAGTCTTCATGCCGGGAGGCTTTTGTTTTGGAAGTCTGGAAAAAAAGCATTGAATTATTTATGATTATTAATATTCAGACACAAGAACATTCTGGAACCTTGAATTGAAATCCTCGAGACTAAATTTTTAGGAAGAAAAAACTACAAATGCTACACTAGCCCATTTATGCCCTGCCGGGTAAGCGGGATTGTCCGAAAGGGTTACCGCTACCCCGAAACATAAAGGGCTAAGGAAGGAACATGGATGGGTTTTAGTCAGTAAGAGTCTGACACTCCCTTCCGCTCCACCCAGAGCGGGCGAAGTCATTGGATGATTTCCAAACCTTAAGAAAAAAAAACCCATACATTGCCCTGAACAGCTGTGAGTTTTCTGTTCTATCTCACAGTGCCCTGCACACATACTGGCTCAATACATTTTGATCCATTCTAAGCCAGTGCCTTCAACACAAAAATGTGTTTATTGTCCATACATTGCAATGCGTGTTGATGGCACTCTACAAGGATTTTGGCGAGACGTATGCGAGTTGAAAGCACTGAGCTTAGAATAGCACTGGACAAAATAATTATAGTGCAGTGCATAGATGTAATAAAGAAGGAGATATGGCGTGGAGTTCAAAATGTATAGAATACCGGTGAAGCCACGATTGCCCCTCCATAACGCTAATATTGCACACACAGTTCCGTCAAAACAATACTACGAACAAGTGCACACATTCGCCATCGATAACTCAGTCAGTTAAATATAAACTTTATTCTTTAAAACACAGCATGCTTTTTCCGTATATTTTACTCACACTAAAACAATATCTACCTATGTGTGTTGTCGGGACGGGCGGATACCATATAGTGCTTGACTAAATCGACGAGTTATCGATAAATAAATAAAAACGATATGAAACCAACAAAACATTCTTTAGTTAATAAAAATATTTTAGAAACAATTACAAACCAAACGACACATAGTTATACGTAGTTACATTGTTATTACGTACATATAATCATGTTGCCATAAAATGTAAAAAAAAAAAGATTTATGAATTTAGTTACTGACCGGTAAAGTGGAGGTATTTGTGGAGCACTTGACGTTTAGATAAGATGGGGGTTGCATTCTTGGTTAAGTAATGGAGTCTCAATTTAATATACTTTTCCATAACACCTTTCATTAACCTTTTGAACGCCAATCACTTCTATACAAGTTCGAGATTTTCGTGCCCTCAGCGCCACTACTTGATTAGAAGTAATTATGGTATAAAATAAATTTACGACTTTTACAAGACTTTTTATTTTGTTTTTATGGAAAATTGTCCTGTTATAAGCCATATTTTTAAGTTTTTCACACATAATAAGTTCTTGTTTGTTTTATATTGAATAGAAACAAAAACGCCAGAAAATATTTCAATGCCCCCAACGCCAAGTACTTGATATCAAGTAAGCCAGTGATGGGACACGATGAAGACCTCGCTATATTTCATCTCGTCGAAACGATCATAAATACTATTATTGCAAGAAAATGACGTGAATAAATAATATTTTATAAATATTGCAAACTATAAACTACGTTTTATTCACCTTAATCAAGAATAAATAGGTTTTCTAATCATTGTCGATAGTGAAACACCGTTTGAAAAACCCATCCCTACAAAGTGGCTAGTTGTCAGTGCCCACAACGCCACGAACTTGTATAGAAGTAAATCTGTGACGTCATAAGCGGACGGGTTTCAATGTCATAGTGACTTCGTGCATTTTAGTGTAGTGCAACATCTTGCGTTGGCGCACGTGCTCTAACAAAAAATGAGTGACGGTGAATATGACGAATTATTGCGAGTTTTACAAGGTGTGGTTTTAAAAAGATCTGTAACATCTGCGTAAAACAGTGACTTACCCTCCATTTTCATTTAAAAAAAAACACGTAGAAAACCACGTATCTAGCTTCTATTGATTGAAGTAAACGAAATAAAATGCATGAATCGGTTGAGGTTATGCACGTGTAACTCGACCACAGTGAATAGAAAAATACGGGTTGTTGTACATTCGTCATAAAGTAAATTCGTCACAAAAAAAATATGTGTAAATTCGTCACAATTCCCAATATATTTATTTTGTCTATTGTAAATTCGTCACATCATTATAATTTAATTTTTTTAATTATTATTTATTTATTCAGACTACAAATTCATACAGCGGTCCATTGTGTTAGTAACAATCTTACTTAGCCTATGTTAGTACTTAATAACTAAAACAGATCTGGTTCGCTCAACTAACGCCCACACCAACGGACTATCTGCCCGAGCGGCGATGGCGTGCAGAATGCTGTTGGGACTGTCCCGCAACCTCCGAAGTAACGAGGCTGATTTCTTTCGCCATACTGCGTCAAAACTGTCAGCGCGCGCGTCGGCAAACATCGCCGACGCACTGCAGTAACGTGGCAGTCGCAAAAGCACCCTGAACGCATTGTTATATTGGATTCGCAGAGCGTTGTAAGCCCTTTGGGTATATCTGAACCACAGGGCCCCCGAGTACAGTGATGTGCAATATGCCTTAAAAAGGGCTATTTTAACTGCGACTGTACATCGAGAGAACCTGCGGGCCAGCATGTTCTCCCGGACTGACAACGCTCGGCGCTCCCTCTCCAAATCTGAATCGTCTTTCAGGGTATCTGTTACCAGATGGCCCAAATATTTAAATTTATACACCCTGTTTACTGGGTGACCTTTAAGGAACAGAGGAGGGACCGTGGATGGACATCTGGCACCAGACCTGAAGACGATATACTCTGTCTTTTTGGTGTTGTATATCAACCCATGAGACTCCGCGTACGACTCACACACAGCCAGTAACTTTCGGAGACCATTGATCGAGGGAGCCAGCAGCACCATGTCGTCCGCATAGCTCAGATTATTAAAACAAACACCATCCACATAGCAGCCGACGCGCATGCTGCTGAGTCGCTCGACCAAGGCATTCACATAAAGACCGAAGATCAAGGGTGAGGACAGTCCCCCCTGTCTCACCCCACACTCCGGCCTACATGACTCCGAGAGTTCCCCCACCCATCTCACCCGTGTCTCTTGGTGAAGGTACCAGTATTTGAGGAGAGATGCGAGCTCTGGCGGCAGTGTTGTATCTCCTAGCTTCTGCCAGAGTAAATCGTAGGAGACTAGGTCAAAAGCCTTGGATAGATCCAGGAAAACCGCGTAGACTGGTGTCTGTCTATCCGTGTAATACTTAACAGCGTGCTTCAGACTAAGAATGGCCGTTTCCGTTGACAACCCTGCCCGAAAACCGAACTGGGCATCATGAATCTTGACATGCCTATTTAGATGCGAGTTGAGCACGCTGTCAAGTACCTTGGCTATGACGGTGGCTAGTGAAATTGGCCTGTAGTTTGACCCGTCCGAAACGTCTCCAGTCTTGTTCTTGACTACTGGTACCACCAGAGTCCGCATCATGTCCGAGGGCAAGTACGAATGAGACAGACACAAGTTAAATAATAGTGCTAGTGCTCGTGGTAAGTGTACACCAGCATGCTGTAGGTGCTCGATGCTTAGCCCATCGTGTCCTGGGGATTTCCCTCTAACCATATTCTTAATTATGGCCCTGACCTCTTTCGCCAAGACTATCGTTGGTACCTCCTCACCTTTGGGAAGAGCATCGAGCTCCCCGCACGGTGGTCCGAGGGACGACTGTGTGGTAAACTGGGTTTTGAACATCTCAGCAATATCTTTTGGGTTGGCAATCCCATCGATACTCACAGGAATACCAGGCCTAGGATTTAGCTTATTAGTACCTTTCCAGAAACTTTTAAAGTCTGAATTGGAATAGTGCTTTGCCAGTGAATCCATCCTCAACTGTTCCTGGTGGTTTTGGCACCACTTAACTTTGCCTTTGAAAATTTTCCGCGATTTCACCATTGAGTCATAAACGGGACCCGATGAGGGCTTTCCGTGGTCGCACCATGAAAAGAAACCCAGCCTGGCATTTCTATGAGCCACGCTCACATATCTGTTCCACCCCGCCAAAGGTTTCCGTCGTTTAGAAGCCTTTTGCTCGTAAGTAAGGACAGCGTTCGTACATAGGATATTTACTATATCTTTATAAACACTATCTATGACCTCTCTATGAGAGGTAATATTACAATATTTGCCACAGCAGTGTTGTAACTCAGTATGCAAATCAATGAGCCTAAGTTTAGAGTTACATAAGCTTTCGTAAGCTAGACATTGACTTGCATTCCTGTCTCCCCATTTAATTCCGTTGCAAGCAGGGTTCATTGGCAATGCCTTTTGCTTAATCACATCTAGATTGCAGTTGATGACTAATGGGAGATGATCAGACCAATAGACGTCGTATTTAACATATACATTGGTAATACAACCTAAAGCTGCGCTTGTAACCATGCAATGGTCCAGCCAGCGTTTGCAACCATGTGCCTCACTAATAAATGTAAACGTCTCAGATGTTAGCTGTAACCTACTAGTGTCCACACATGTCCAGTCTTGTTCCAGGGAGAATGTTAAAAGCTCACGATAAAAACGCTCACCTGGATGTGCGTTGAAATCCCCTAGCATGATTACGGACTCAATATCACTATCATCAATTAAGGCACTCACCGCACTTAAACAGTCTGTGTATTCCGGCACATTTTCCGCGCAGTCCGTGGGCATGTAAACACTAAACACTAGCACTGGCCGATCATTCGTCATCACCCGTATCGCTGCAATACGCGGATTCACACACGAGACCACAGAGACGCACGGGAAAAGCGCCTTACGCCACAGCAGCGCCACTCCACCGAAAGGCCGACCTCTTAGAATACCGGCCGCCGTGTCCACCGCCGACGTCCCAGTACTCCCAAACTCACTGTGCACGTCAGCTAAGTATGGCATCTCATCCGGCAGCAACCACGTCTCTTGCAAGGCTATTATATCTGCAAAGCTGCACAGCTCCCGTAAACCCTCGACGGAGCGCTTAATATTCTTACAGTTATATGTCACTAAGGTTGTACTCATAATTGTTTCGAAAGTTTTCTGTTTTCTTCCTTGTCAGACCTAGGGTTTTTATAAGGTCTGAACCGTCTACATGTTATACCTGCTGGCCATAACTCATCACTTAGGAACACTTCTAACTTTTTATTGCAAACTATTATTTTATACGCATTGTATTCTTTTTCGGTTTTCATTTTAATCCTTTGTAAATCGACTTTTTCGTTAATCTTCGAAAACACATACTCCACAATATCGTTTTCCGATGTATCTTTGTGTACATTGGAGAGGAACAAAGGTATCTTCCAACTGGCGGGCTTAAATTTATCCTCCGGCATGTAGGCAGCTTTTCCTCTAACAACAGAGTCTAAGTGCATGTTTCTGTGCCTCTTTCTCTGCACTGTGATCCATGGTTCTTTAGGACATTCCGATTTAAATACACCATTCCGCGTTACCTCTGCCAACGACTTAATTTTATTTACATCCGTCGTAACGCATGAGTCAGCGGTAACGGTGACTATCTCAGGCGCTTTAATTCCCTCAGTAAATCGGTTCAACGGTGACAATGTTTTATCATGCGTACAGACAGTTTGTGAGTCATCCGATCGCTGCTGCGTGACGTCGTTGGTGACACCTGTGGCGGCTACGGTAGTATTATCAGCTGGGCTCGGGCTGCGTGCGAAAGAGATAGCGCTTTGATAACTTCTAGCCTTATTATTTTGCAGAAAAGAGGGTGATCGCCAACGTACCTTTTCCTTTGCTTTATTTTTAGGCGTACTTTCCTCGTTACTGTTATTTTTTGAAAGATTTATAATACCGATCGGACCACTATCACAATCACTTTCCAGTAGGTATCCACCGCGTCTATTGTTTACATACACAGGTCGTTCCGCATCTACCAACGACGCAAACTTCATATGGTCGATATCCGCTCTTAAACTATTTAATTGGTCTATCGTCACACTAGACTGTTTTAAATTCTGAATTTCCGATTTCAAAACCAGAATATTTTTCAACAAAGCTGAGACATCGATGTGGTCAAAGGATATCGGTGGTAGTTTCTCCAACATTCGGGCCACAGAGATCGGGGTTTTATCTGGATCTGTTGTCTTTAAGACGCATATAATATCTTCAATATTCTTCTGCTCTTTGTTTTTTCGCCTCGATATATTGCGGGTACTTGTAGAAATAGACTCAAACAATAAACTTTTTGCCGTTGCGATTTCTTCCTCATTATAGGTGCTAATACACAAACGGATCAAACTCTCCTCGTCCATAATGTCTATTTTATTTTGCACAAAACATAACAACTCGTTTATGACTATGTTACATGATACACACTTTACTTTCTCAGAAGACATTTTCTACACCCGAACGCTTCCGAGTTCGCGCGGTGACTGTATGTATAATCCGTAGGTACCGATAGCAAAAAATAAATAAGAAGTAGAATGAAAATGTTGTATATTTTTCACAGCACGTTTACTAATTTACCTTACATCTACATAAAAATCACAGTTTTCAAGTGAATGATTTAAATAAAAAATTTTGGCTGCAATCGCTACTTAAAGAATATTTTTTTTTTAAAAGAAGGTTTGTGACGAATTTACCCATATTTTTAATACGTGTGACGAATTTACTTTCAATGTATGGATTTTTAAAATATGACGAATTTACTTAGTGACGAATGTACAACAACCCAAAAACACCATAGACATCGACATCTAGACATCCTTATATCAGAAAGGATTTTGACGTGCCTCGAGCGCCAACGACTTGATATGAAGTAGAAGGATTACATTTGGAGACAAATAGGGATGTGCCTTCTAGAACACACGTCTAATAAATTTACAATTCTTTTCTTTTATTATGGGAAATATATCCAGGTTTTCATATTGATTTTTTTATGAAATGAAACAAAATATGAAAATACGGTATCAGTTTTTATTTAGCTTCGTAAATTGGTGAATAAACATTAATTTCAACTTATAATATTATCTGTCGATAGGACATTAAACACATCCTTACGTTTGACTATAGATACGTTATACATTTGTAGCGTGGCGCTGGAAGACACATCGCGTATTATATAGATGGGCGTTCAAAAGGTTAATAATATTATGTGGTTATTCATTGGGGACTGCTCAAACTGGTGATATTTAAAATTCTGAAATAGTAATATAGCAATTCGCAATCGACATTCTTGTCGATACACTTTTCAGACCTACACGAGCACATCACTATATCGCGCTGACATACGGCGGACCGGAGTAGCGGACGCACCATGCGACATTACGGCTTAGTGATGTTTCGTTATGTCAGTTTTACATTGCTTGGTCAGTCACTCAGTGACAGACTGAGGTGGTTGTAAAAGAGCAATGTATTTGTTGCAAAAACAAAAATTAAGTAGTACAAGTCAGATATTTTTTACGGTTTGTTATTTTCGTGATTTTTAAGATAAATATTGTAAAATACTTGTACTTACCTGTGGTAACTGATGCCATGACTACTAAAATTTTTGTTTTGGCTTCTATATTTGCACGAAACCACTAAACAAGACGACATAATAGTTGTTTTTACGATCGCGGTTGACAACAAACTAACTCGCGGTGACGGCCATTTTTTCAATACCTGGCCGGAACGCTCAGGTCCACGTGGTCACAAACACGCCTCCATGCCACTTCTCCTGTTTTTAATATTTCTGTGGTGCAGTATATGTGTTAGCGTTTGTAGCTCTCATTTTATATACCTATCCAATTAAATTACGCTTATAACCCAGTCTCGGAGGTGTCTTCATTTTTCACTAACAACGGAATAATCTGATTACCTCGTGTGTATAATTTTCCTGGGCGATGATGGATGTATGAGGTCGTGTTGCCGCTCCCAGTCCATGAACTTCTGATGTTGTCGCTGACGACGTCGGTCCACGTAACTAATCTAAAATAAGTTATAAAGTTATGGCTGCTCTGAAGTGCGCTCCTCGCTGCGCAGCCCCGCCCCCCTCCCCCCGCACACGTGAGTTAGTTACTGCGCAGGGAGGAGCCTCATGTTCCGAGTTGACATTTGAATAGAGCTGTACCAAAAAGAATGCATGTTCTCAACATACAGTATTCTCGACTTTGACTTCGGACTTTCGAAGTGTCATAAATGATTCATTTGTTTTTGAGAAAATTTTGGACATACAAACAACTCGAAGTTGTATTTAGAACTTCTTTTTGTCAGTCTTAAAAATCTCAGAAAGGATTTATACATATTGTGATGTTCAGAAATTCAAGGTTTTTTTTTTAGAATACCCTATTTCCATTATAAGTTGCAGAAATAATAGAATGAAGTTCGACGAGTCTCAGAGAAGTTATTCAACTGACTAAACAGGTATAAATTTTAAACGCTTACCACGCAACTAGCAGGTATCCATATGAAGGCGGTTACTAGAACGACCACGCCCACTATATTGTCGCGAAGGAAGCCCAGCACATTGTTTATGTTGATGTCTTCAATTATGTCCCAAAAACGTTCCACCACATCTTGTATTGTTTTCTCGCATACACCCTGTGGGAACCAATATTTCATTATACAAGGTGACTTTTTAAACATATAGGTACTGCTATGGCAGTTACATCAACTGTTTTGTGTAGTAAGTTTGTGATTTGACGCCAAGTCTGCAGTTTTCCAATCGTATTAACCCATTAGATGTGCGCCTATTAGAAGCCGTTTACTTATGAGCTCAACTATTTATACGGTTGTATTTATTCACGTTTCAAGAGATTTTTTCTTATGAACCTATATAAACCTATATACCTTATGTCATACGACATTTGAGGGGTTAAAACGGAAGCGCGAAGACAGCCCGCAATTCAAATATGATTCAAGGAAATAGCAAGTACGTATTTATAGACACACGTTTCGTTATTTTGACGAGTGGATATGGAAGGCATAAAAATCGATGTAAATATAAAGTTTTATCATACGTACATCACGCCTTGTTTCCACGAAATAGTAGGTACCTACATTTCGGCAGCTATGACTTAGTCCCATTCCATGGAGCCGAGCGCATTGCCAAAATATACAAATACATACCTTATTACAGAATCCTTGAATACATGGCGTCCCGTCAGGTAGGATGTCGTTATGAGCCACCGGAAAGCAAGTCTTGTTCAAGCTCTTACGACAGCACCGTTTACATGCATCCGCAACTGTAAACCACGACGTAAAGTTAGAGCGATAGAGAGGAATTCACATATATTACAGGATCTTACTATGTGCAAGACCACTTACTTAACTTTCAACGGTACAGCACATCAAGCTATCCCAAACTGTAACATATTCCCAATTGAACATGATGCTTTTGTAATAAAGTTGAAAATGTATCAAAGAAATTTGACAGATTGGGGTAGATTGATGTACTGGTCTCTGTACATCAGTCTCTAATCAGTATCCTGAGCGGAAACTTATGCCACGAAGGCTGAAAAGCGGAAACAGTTTTTTAGTGTGTCATTCCACTCACTGTCGAACCATAAAGTCAGACTGCTGGGACACAGGCTTGCCTTGTGCTAAAGGTAGTGGACCGTCATCCACTACGCCAGTACAGTTTTTTTTTTTTTTAAGGCTGGGAAATCATCCAATGACTGCTCCCGCTCTGGGTGGAGCGGAAGGGAGTGTCAGACTCTTACTGACTAAAACCCATCCATGTTCCTTCCGTAGCCCTTTATGTTCCGGGGTAGCCGTAACCCTTTCGGACAATCCCGCTTAACGCCAGTACAGTGCGGTTTTGTGGATGTCACATGTCTTCGAGTTTATGATTCTAGGCCATGCCGGTTTCCTCGCCAAACGGTGAAGGTATTCACCGTTTTGAGAGCAGTGGTGATGAAACAATTTAAACAAAGTAAAGCGTCTGTCGGTGTCCCATACACTGCCATAAACACCTGTGTGTGTTAAAGGCACTGAGCTTAGGATAGCACAGAAAATAGTGGCAGTGTTTGTGCCATGAAGCAAATACAAAGAGGAGATGTCATAATGTGACTGTGCACTGTGACAATAAATCGGTCCTGACGTCATCACGGTGGGCGTGGCCTCGGTCAGTTGGCGGCACACGTTGCGTACTAACTACATGTTTACAGTCCAGTGTTCACAGTCTATTTTATTATTTTCTATCTTATTTTAAAGAACAAGATGAAGAGTTGTGTGCTATCATGTAAAAACTATTCAGATAGACGTTCTGATGCCTTGGACGGCATAACATTTCACGTGTAAGTAATTTTATTTCATAAATTATTAGAAGCGTTCTAGAAAAATCTGTGCATTGTCTCTTAACAATAGTGTCACTGCTCGACAAAAGATGGCGCCACTTTGTATCACATTATGTCACCTATACACTAGTGACATCTAGCGAAATCTAACTAAAACGACATGGTAACAATCGACAAAGCTTAATCTATTAATTGTCCTATTCACCGCTAGATGGAAAATAGAGAGGGGTGTGGTTTGTAACGTCCCTCGCTCCCCGTAAAGTGTCACGCATTCTGTTAAAGGGAAATCCAGTTACGGCATCTCCTCTTTGTATTTGCTTCATGGTTTGTGCTATACCACAGAGCCACCACTGCTCTACGCGCTTTATACAGGCTGTGCAGCCTGCGTGTGTCAAATAAGCGTTCTCAATTGCGTTACTTACCAATATCGCACATACAGCTATGCATGCCCTGAGTCTCACAATAAGGCACACACGTGCCGTTCCGACATCGCCCACGCTCAGCACATTCATGTTCGTCTGCTATCGCTGGTGCCTGCACAAACATACGATTTAGTTTATTATAACTTATACGAAGCTTTTCTTCTTCTTTTCGTGTGGTTAGTGACTAACCTGATGTCAGAGTTTTTAAGCTTTTGTGAAACAGCTACCCTCTTTGAATCTGAAACTACTCAGGTAATCACGAAAGTTGGACACGTGTCAATACGATGTTAATTGAAATTGCATTACATTACATTATTTACTTTGTCTATTTCAATCAATCTGCCGAGCCATTTACCGACTATGTTGGGGTCGGCTTCCAGTCTAACCGGATGCAGCTGAATACTAGTATTTACATAGAGCGACTGCCTATCTGACTTCCACAACCCAGTAACTGGTTATAATACGATACCCCTTGGTAAGACTGGCTGTCACTTTCGGGCTTCTGATTACCCGTAACGACTGTCAAAGATCCACGAATGACAGCCGGGACCAACAGCTTAATGTGCTTTCCGAGTCACGGAGGAGTCTCGATATCTAAAGATGGTCACCCATCCACAGACCAACCCCGGCAAGCGTAGCTTAACCTGAAGGATCAATCCGTGCGGCTGTTATTACTTTTCGGGTTTTGTCTATTTAATGAAGAATAGTAAGAATTCATGAAAGTACCTTAGGGCAGTCAGCAGAGGCTCCATTGCAAGTCGCTTCGCCCTCGCAGGCTGAATGAGCCGCCTCGCGACACACCACACCGGGCGGAGCGAACACACAACCCGCGCAACAAGGGGAGTTCTTATCACTGCGAAAACACACGCCATGTTGTAACAATACCTATTACACTTTACACCGCCAACGTACACAGGACCTGATGCCTCGTGTACCGCCAAGCTATAAATCAGGGGTTCCCAAACTTAAACCGTCGTATTACAAAACGAGTTCTAATTTTAGTCCGAGCCTAAGTCTTCCAACCAGGTGGAATTTTGAATTTTATTCTGAACTCAGTAATGTTCTTAATACAAAATTCACATTTTAAACTCGGGGTTGACGATAGTTTTTATAATTCGAATTTTAACTATGTCGAAATACAGTTCAAAATTCAAAAATGGTTCGATGGTTTAAATCTGGGTCTAGAAATAAACCTTGTTTTGTAATAAGGCCAATTTTGTCTACTGGGCAGTAGACAAAATAAGTTTGGGAACTACTTTGAGAATAAATAATGTTGTAGCACCCCCATTTTTTTCAAATTACTAGTCGCCCCCTAAGCCTCTACACAACGGCCCAATTTTTTTTCTGGGTCTCTTACTGCCCCCTTTATGCCTGCAGCGCCCACAAGGGGGCGTTATCACTCACTTTGGGACAGGCTGCTATAAATGTATAACGAATAAGATAGTTAAAGTGAGACACTACTTATGAAGTCGTGCTACGAAAATCTGGAACATCGATTTGTGTTTGGCGGTGAAAAGGTTAATGTTAACTAACAATTATTATTATACTAGCTGCTGCCAGCGGCTTTGCCCGCGTGGATATCGGGAATGATCCCAAGGGAACGTACTACCAGGATAAAAAATATCCTATGAGTTAGTCCAGGTCATAAACTACCTCTGTGCCAAATTTCATCCAGATCAGATCAAATTTCATCGTTCAGTCGTTTGAGCGTAAAGCACGGACAAACATACAAACACACACACACTCACTCACAAACTTTCGCCTATATAATATTAGTGTAATCAAAACAAGTTCCTACGTTACCTGCACACAGCCCCTTGATTTTTCCTTAGCTTACAGTTTTTGTCACAGCACATGTCGTTGTCTTCAGTTCCTGTATTAAAAATAAGAACGAAGTGTTATACAGGCTAGAAACTGAGAGAAATGGCGCGAATCAGGCGTAAGAGTTTATTTAAAAAGAAACCATTGTGTTGCAAAGGACAGGTCAGGGGTGGCAAGCACCACCTCTTATTGCAGTATTATTTTAATATTGCTTCACATCGGGAAAGAGATGGAGCTATACCTCTTGTAGCACTTCAACTCTTTCTTGCACTGAATAATATTAAACTAATGCTGCTATAAGTAGTGATGGTTGGCCCCCCCGAAAAGCTGATGCGAAATTACCGAGTAAGCCAGCATCACACTCCTCGCCACCCTCGACACGCAAATTGCCGCAGAAGCTTTCTTCAGGCTCCGAGAAGCAACGACCAGACTTTGCCTGCAGGACCTTGCGGATCGACCGAAGACTGCATGGCGAAAACCGCTGTGCAAAAGAAATAAATGGACGTTTTAGATTTCGACACAACTATACACGGTGATTTTTAATTCACTATTAACCTTTCAGGACACTACCCATGAATATGCGCAACTTCCACAATGAGAGCAACTCTGGAATATCGAAAAAAAAACGGGTTTTTCATACAAAAGTGCAATATTTAATTAATGAAAATGTATGAAACAGACGTATTTTTTTTTGTTATTTCGTAGTTGGTCTCATAGTGAAAGTTGTTCATAATCATCGGTACTATCACGCCCTGAAAGGTTAATAGTGAATTAAAAATAACCGTGTATAAGTATAGCCTAATGGAACATCCCTCAATATCATAGCATTAAAAGTATTTATTCTGGTTCTGGGTGTTTTTCTATCTATAATATGTATGTATTTACAAACAAAAAATGTATATAAGTAGTTTATCAGCCATCTCGTTACCATAACACAGGCATTAGGTTGCTTAGCTTGGGAATATATGGCGTTGTGTGAAATGTCCAAGGATATTGTTATTATTATTATTGCTCACCCTCTCAATTAACATCTCACCTTATTATTAACATCATACCCGCTGACACTATATGTGTACATAAGGTACGAGCCGCCCTGACTAGCCGCTGGGGAACACTCAGCCACATCAGGGTCATGCTCCGAGCCCCAGTTGTGCCCGAACTCGTGTGCTGTCACCAAGTCCGCCTCGCGAGTGATCACGCGCTGTCCGTAGTGGTTGCGAGACGAGCTCAAACCGGAATTCAGGTAGAGGGTGTAACCGTTCTTGAAGTATTCTGTTTTGGCAAAATTATAGTTCAGGTACATGTATTTTTGTTTATGATGTGAATCAAATTTGTCCATCTATAGCTGCAAGAAGTATTGTTATATTAAGCCATCACTAAATACAAATGTCCCACGACACGTGTCTTTACTTTTCAAAGATTTCGATGTCGCGGATAAAACGTGTCGCGGGGCGAAGAGATACATGGTTTTAGGCAACATTTTTTACATTTACAGTTTCATTCATTTCATTTTAAAGTTAGTTAGTAGTTAGTTTAGTTTGTTTCTAAATGTAATGAAAACTTTGTTATACCTACGAGCCCATGCATGATCAGCCTATAATCATTCCCTCTGCTGGGACACAGGTCTCCTCTCGGTGAGAGGGCGTGGGCCATAATCCACAACGCGACCCCAGTGCGGGTTGGACGAACCCATCGAAAAATGAACGTTTGGTGTCTCGGCGTCCGCGATTGAATTTCCCATCGGCAAATTACAAACTTGCGTACAAAGTTTCTCTATACCCCTATAGGGGAACCATGTTCAAAAATCCTTACTATGAAGGGAACTATTGTGAAAAATATCGTGCGCCGCCGCAAGCCTTCCGTGAGCCAAATCGCACCACTGACCCTTAAATTCGTCCCTATCTAATATTAATCCGACCCAGCCTGTCCCTTGCTGTCCTCCCCCAGCCCTAAGCCCACAGGAGATGCCCTTACTGAGTAGTCGCTTAGTTTTGAAGCCCTCGATGGAAGCCTTAACCTATTGACGCATCTACAGGCAAGCTGACAACCTCTTAGCTTGAACTGCAGTGAACGAATTATACAAAGATTTTAATATGTAGACAGAACATGTTAACAAATATCAATGCCAAGTGGATGAATCAGCTGTTATTGTTTTGGTCAAGCAGGTTACATAACATGAAATGTGGCTACACACTACATTATAAACTGTAGCGTCGAATATAGTGTTGGAAGACTCCAATCTTGCTTCTGTTTATGGATTAAGCTTTTATAAACTAGGGCAGTAAACATATTACATTCAAAAATATACATAGCACCATGATTTATTTACAAGCATAAATATTGTGGTTAGTGAAGCACTATAAATAATATAACGTTAAAACAACAGGATAAATTATATAAATAATAAGCAAAACAAAGAGGGACACTCACACTAGGCACCGTAATAGCTGAAAACAAAACAAACATAAATTGTGAATCAAATCATAATATAAAAAGCCTAAAAAAATAAAATACCTTTTCGGACATAAACAAATTATATATAATATCAGCCCGTAATTTAACTTCCTATAGGAAAAAGACTCTTCATTTACATAAAGAGGTTTATTTATAAACGTGGCTTAAAGTTAAGTAATAATTAGCGAGTGATACATTTTTGACGTTTAAAGGTATCTTAACTTTAAGCAGGGTTTATAAATAAATCCCAAAAGGAACGAGCATTGATGGGCTTGCTTCGGAGCATTACATACCTAAGTCTTGTAGCCTTATGGTATGTTTCCCTTTACCATAGATCGGAAATAAACCATAATCTATCCACAACATTATTAATATCACAATACAGCTACATAATGTTACCTGGTGTACATATTCCGCCCACTGAGTTCCGTCGTGGTGATCCTACGTACGCTAATCCGAGAATGCCACCTTCAAACTTGAGGTCCGTAAAGAGATGAGCCAGACAGAAGTCTTTGTGGGAATACTCGCGGCTGAACACCTGCCAAACAAATATAAAACTTACTTGTTTACCCTAACGACTATATTGCTAATAACTGCTTCACGCCTGTTTTTTTATAAAGGGTTAGGCATCCGCCCAGATGGCCATAATTATGCTTGCATGGTACTGTCAACCAGCCTGGATTGTATCAGGTACAATCCCGTTACATTAAGATTGTCATAGAGAAGAGAGGGGGAGGGTAGTAGGAGGAGGAGGGAGGGGAGGGGGGGGTGTAGTACGGAGTAGAAGAAGACTGTCATACACCCCGAATGCGGCTGAAATCACGTTCACGATGTTGGGAGTATGATACGCCTTCTATATCATATAGGGAGGTATTATGTAAGAGAAACAGGAAACATACAATAGGTATGATGCCTAGGTAAAAAAAAAGAAGTTATATTTAGTCCGTCAATCAGGAAAAATATTTGACACGTATTTTTTGCTTTGTCATATTAACAAAAATGACTCGCTACGTCACAAGTAAGTATAAAAACTACATACTAGTGACGTCATGCCACATTTTAATTTTATTATTAGGTATGTATTTATTATTATATTTATAGTTTGTATATGTGTATTCACAATTAAATAAATATTTACACTTTATTTTCTATTGCACCTGCCACTGTTTATATCTGCATCACCCAAAGGTTGACTGGTAGAAAATGCCTATGGCATTAAGTCCGCCTCTGTATATTTCTGTGCTTAGAGTATTAAATAAATAAATGTACAGACGTAATCTATGGATTACGTAAAAAAAGAAAAAATACGTGTTCAATATTTTTTTAATAATCTAGCTTACTTAAAAAATAGTCATCATCCCTATTATTATAACGTCTGATTTGACCCCTATCAAAGTCGTAATACGTAATTACCTAATTTGGTCTGACTTTGATGAGTGATGATTTATGAGCTATGAGAAATACCCTAGCGTCTCTCCTTATCTTACCTCGAGCAGATTGCGCACATCCCACTTCTCGCGCACCATGTTGTAATGTGCTTCGCCACCGCGCACGCGAGTCGGCTCAGAATGAACCAGAATCTTCTTTATTACGAAACCCATGCCTTTAAACCCGTCCATGTCCTGGATCACATAAAATAACTCTTCGTGAAATTTACATAATATTACATAAGCAAGACCAATCTTAATTTTGCCAACACAGTGTTGTTCAAATCATAATCAGCCTGTTCCCACTGCTGGGACGCACGTTCTGTCTTCTTGAGGAAGTGGGCCTCAATCCACCACGCGGGCCCAGTGCTGGTTGGTGGAAGTCACATGTCTCCGAATTTTTGGTTCTAGGATGTCGGTTTCCTCACGATGTTTTCCTTCACCGTTTTGAGAGCATTGGTGATGAAATTATTGACACAAAGTAAAGCGGCTACCTGGGTTCGAACTCACAGCCAACACTGCCCTTAAATAATAGTTATAAATAAATTATTCCTACTAACCTGTCGATCTTGCCAGAGAGTATCATTGTAGATTTTGTGAACACGATCAATGAGGCTGATCTGAAATAATTTAAACATAACATTAACATAATTCCATAAATGACAAATGATTTTATTTTTATAAATAGATTTTCACACACAGTTTTACACGTCAATAACATTTTAAAACTAGATGAGATCGGCATTTCCTTACTGAACTACTCTGAGAACAAAGGCCGGAACCAACTCAGGAGGTCGACAACCAGTCTTACCAAGGGATATCGTGTAACCAATCGATTTATGTAAAAAACTAGAATTCAGCTTATACTGGAAGCAGGCCCCGACATTGTTACGAAAAGGCTAGGCAAATTGATATCACAACAATTAAGTTTTAGAATATCCTTTTTAGGAAAAGGTTAGGCAGATTGATTCTTTTAGAATATCATTTTAACTAGTTTATCTAGAACCCATACATAGTATAATTAACAAAACAAAGTAACTTCTTATGTCTGTAGGTATGTGTGGCCGCTTATTTCTGCCACTGTCACATTTACGTGACAAGCAAGCGCATGCCCTGTACGCCAACGACACAAATATGTGACAGTGGCAACAACACTATAACACGAAATAAAAAATTTAATCATTACTTTTGTGAGTGTTTATATAGATATCTTGAAAATTGAAGCTCTCGTACGTATTTAATGACATGAAACAAATTTAAAGATACCATGGATATTGGGCAATTCATGATAACAAGAAGAAATAAATTCGTACCTTGGCGTGGAATGCACGCGAGTGCGTTTCTGCTCTGGCGTTCAAAAGGTTAAAATACACTACGGATTCTAATGCGGTTTCTATACAGAAATTGGAAGGGATTGTGTATAAATATTTAAATTTAAATATAGAACTTACCAAGTAACTAATAGTGGTCTTAGTATTACTGGCCCCCATTTCTTGAAAGAATCTATAATCAGCCACCAGTAGCAGCGGGCACCTAGTCTTTGTCGGCGTGTATTCATAGTCGCTCTGTCTTTTCACTCGTTTCTTGTTACTTTGCGTCACATCTATAGTGTCGTTGGAATGTGTGTTCTCTTCAAAATATTTGTCCTTTTCATACTGTTCATGTTCCGATTCGATGTTAATGACTGGCTCCTCATCATCTTCTTCTAATTCTAAACACGTAAAGTGATATTATGTCATAAATTACCCATGAATGGCAATTTGAATAGCTACTTTAGGATTTCATGACAACCTAACATAGCAAGGGACCTAACATAGGAAGCAGTGATAGCCCAGTGGTTGGACCGTTGGACTGCCAAGTCTCGAGTTCGAACCCAAGGCTTCTGATTTTACAGATTCATGTGCGTATTGTATAGCTTGCTTAATAACCAGTGAAAGAAAACACCGTGTGGCAACCAGCATGACTTTTTTTTTTTTTTTTTTTAAGGCTGGGAAATCATCCAATGACTGCTCCCGCTCTGGGTGGAGCGGAAGGGAGTGTCAGACTCTTACTGACTAAAACCCATCCATGTTCCTTCCGTAGCCCTTTATGTTCCGGGGTAGCGGTAACCCTTTCGGACAATCCCGCTTACCCGGCAGGCTTGGCCCTGAGGGGCCCCTTCATATGCTGACATCTCTTTGAGGCGCGCGTGGAACATATACGCGCCGTACGGCACGGGTCTGGTGCTGATCGGACGGTGAGTCACCCATTACTCACCGTCCGCAGGCCCGCGCCTACGGTGGCCGGGAGTCGTCACGTGGCTCCCGACGCCCGGGGCGTCTCCTGCGGCGGCTGGGACGGGAGGACCTTTCTCTCTCCCATCCCGCCACCTCCTTCGCGAGCATAACTTTTTCGCAGAAGGAGGTGACTGCCTCCCACTCCCTCTCGCCCCGGACCATGGCTTGCACCAGGGCCGGGCGCGAGAGGTAACCAGCATGCCTGAGATATATTTCTCAACATCATGTATTGCTAAGTCATAGGCCCATGGGCAGCGTAAAAACTCTGACACCAGGTTAGTCACTAACCACACGAAAAGGAGACCTATTATAACGCTTGTATCAGCCTATGGGTAAGGCAGAGGCGTACTACTTATAGTACACCCTCATTTCCCTGTTTATATACACACATATTTGTTGTTTTTTTTTTTCAGGCTAAATACATAATCAAATTATCGTCAATTCAGTGTAACAGTTATGTATAGAAATGTTTTATGTTACGCTTACCCTTTCCCTCTTTCACATAGCCACAGACACGAGGCTTGGCGCCCTTGGCTTCTTCAGCACCTTTCCAGCTAAAGTGTATGTCGGAAGCCCGGTAGGTGATCATTGTCTTATCATCTAGATGTGGCAGATGGCGCCAAGAAGGCTAGAAAAAGGTCGAAAATTACAATCATATTATTTAATCCGATATATGTGAAGGAAAACATCGTGAGGAAACCGAATGCCCGAGAGATATTTCTCAACAGCATGTGATGCTAAGTCAGAGGCCCATGGGCAGCATTAAAACTCTGACACCAGGTTAGTCACTAACCACACGAAGAAGAAGAAGATCCGATATATAAGAACGGTACTGTACTGTTGGCCAGTTACTGGGTTATGGAGGTCTGATAGGCAGTCGCTTCATGTAAAATACTGGTATTCAGCTGCAACCGGTTAGACTGGAAGCCGACCCCAACATAGTTGGGCAAAGGCAAGGCAGATGATGATATTAAGAACTGTAAGGAAAATACGCGCATTGACGTGAAGTTGCGGACACCAGCCCGTATTACCTTCATAAGCACCTTTTCAATAGTGTTTGAACGGAAGAAGGATTACTTCTTCGAAATGACAATAGGCAACGAACTATGGGTATCTGCCCTAACACCCAATAGGCATAAGATGTATACCAACGGAAAGAGCTTTTCAAGGAGCACCTTTGTTACTAAAATTACTTTTGCAGATTGTTAGTCAGTTGGAGTTGAAGACCTATGTATATGTGACTACTTGGACATCGGAGTTTTGGAATTTTCATGGCGCCCAATAACCCTAAAATATCCTGTTAATCAGTCTGTTTCATTCAAATTTCACATTTTATCTTGCTTTTCGTCGTAAAGTCTACGCAAATAAGAATGCCTGACAAAGATAGTACAGGAGGCTGCTAAACCAAACACATGCGAACAATACCGATGGTAGCTCTAATTAATAATATCCTTGGACATTTCACACAACGCCATATAGTCCCAAGCTAAGCAACCTAATGCTTGTGTTATGGTAACGAGATGGCTGATAAACTACTTATATACATTTTTTTTTGTAAATACATACATATTATAGATAGAAAAACACCCAGACCCGTAACAAATACTTGCAGGTCGTACAAATATTTGTTCCGTGCGGGAATCGAACCCGCGACATGCTGCGCAGCAGTCAATCGCTCAACCGCTGTGCCAACCGTGTCGGCTTCAATTGCAAGAGCAAAAGTCAAAGCATTTATTTCAACTGCCATTTTCAGGCACATTTGATTTTTAAAAATATGGTGTGTTGGTTAGAAGGTTAAAAGTTACATATACATAATTTTAGTTGGCTTTACATAATGTTAAAAATAAGAGGGGATGTAGTGGAATTATAATAAACAAGCTGCTCCCGCCCGGTTTCACCCACTGGTCGGTTACTCTTGATCGTGATGTTACATATAGTTTCCTCGATAAATGGACTATCCAACACAAAAAGAATTTTTCAAAAACCAGTTCCAATGATTAGTGCGTTCAAACAAATAAACACTTCAGCTTTATAATATTAGTATAGATTAATATACCTCAATATGATATGTTTCATCGGGAGTGTGAATAATTCCAGTGATGAGACCGTCATCCATGTGCAGCTTTACATCTGAAGTCTTCTCACCAAACACTCTGCCCGTGTAGTAGTTATCTCTATCTAAAACATAAGATGTACAAATATGTGTTAATTAATAATATTCTTGGACATTTCACACAACACCATATTATGGTCACAAGCTAAGCAACCTAATACTTGTGTAATGGTAACGAAATGGCTGATAAACTACTTAAATATATTTTTTTTTGTAAATACATACATACTATAGATAGAAAAACACCCAGGCCCAGAACAAATAAATAAATTAGCATTTTTGAGTTACTCCAAATTACTTATTATTAGTATTAAATATATCTGTAGCAATTTTTATTTGATTATATTTTATTTTTTTAAAAACTTTATAAAACCTAGCATTTCAGTGCAGGTAGCTATTATTGTAAATATACCTCTCACCGAGAGAAGGCCCGAGTCCCAGCAGTGGGAACATTATAGGCTGTTAATGCTAGGTAATATTGCAAATACAGCAAGTTTTCACACTTCTGACATCCATATCTTAGACAGGTGATCAAGAAGCAACTTCTGTTGTACAAGTGTTCCTTACACTCTTGGTGAGTAGCAGCAGTACATTCAAGCAAACAACTCCCACAATGAGATAGTCAAATGAGGGTGCACTTCACATAGGTAATATTGATGTTAGTGTTTTTTATTATTAATTTTTACAATTTGCAATCATTATTTACTTTTATAAGTTCCTGTTTTTACATTTGCGTCTGCATAGAAGCTAAGTAACTAGGCCTAACTGTCCACGGTAAGTGAATGTTAGTATTGCCACTCCTCATGCACTACTTTCAAGATAAAAAGACGACACACACTATTAAATTCCCATCTAGTACCAAATAAGTTTTCTCACCAACATGAACAGTTGTTTCCTTGCCATCACCATCCACAGCATATGCTTTGAAATTAGAATGCAGTACCGAGCTATGGGGATGGAGAATTAATCTAAAGTCCTTTCCCAGTGTCTTGAAATGAACCTCTCTGATTGTGTTAAAAGGGTGGTTGGATAACTTTGCACCACGCTTGACTACGTGATGTGCTAGCTTCGAGGTATGTATAGTCTCAAAATACTTCAGATTATGATAAATAGAGCCTAAAACAGAAAAGAAATACGTGATAAATCATGTCTAATATTATTTTGAGAGTCAGTGTGTTTATTAGCTACTCACAGCTTCCTAACAAAAAAAATGTGGACAATGTTGTTGTTATTAAAAGTAAAATGTTGTACATTTTATTAGTAACTTTGGTACGATGCGTTTTAATTCACAAATTTTATTTGAAAATTCGTTCAAATTAATAAATCATCGATTCCATTCGAATATTACCAATGTCAAACAACATGACAGTTAAACACTAAACAGACAGTTTATTGACATTGGACAAGCTGGCTTGGCTTGGCTCATCTTGGCTGTTCAAATGTACACCATGGCCCATGATGCTACTCTTTTAGTTTTAGAGTGTGGTGTTGTAATTTTACATTTATTTAAACAACGTGACACTTAATAAGTAAATAGAGAAAAGATTATTTCACTAACAAAAACTTGAACCATCAAACTGTGTGTAATAATTTATTATATGCATTGATTGGTCTAAGATAAGTTCATGGATTTCTAGCAATCAGGATAGCAGTAAGATAAATATAAATGTCATCGGTGCAACTATTCTGCTTGTATTAATGATAATATTTTCATTATTTGAACAAAAATAATTCAAAAGTATTGATCGTCTTGAATAACATAGGCTGTATGGATAATTTCCCATTCGCAGTTGTACCTGTGACAAGAAAAAAAAATTAAATTTATAAAATGGCGGATTCTTGAGTGACGTACGTGTTGTGTGTTTATGAATTTCATTTATTATCGTATTACAGTGATTTATATAATGAAGTGAGGACTGTTTAATCTTATTATCATCTTATCTATTTGTCGTCATTTTGGTAAGTTGATTATGATACAACGTCTTTGGTATTTAGTAGTGTTTGTCACGGTGTTGGTAGTTGGCTGTAGATTGTAGGCGGGATGGAACGTCCTCGTTTCGATATGCATTGCTCAAATCCAAACTTTACACTACAGCAGTTTTTTAATGTAATTGATTTACTTTAGGAAATTCTATATTCTAAACCACTGCATTGCGCCTACTGTAAGATGAACAACACTCGTAGCGTGAACAACCCTACTCTCGTCTTTTATAAGTAATCTAATTAGGTAGGTAGATCCCGGGACCCCAGACCCACGATTTATAAAACGGAAGTGTTTAAAAATATCTCTGTAAAGATACATTGAAAGCAACTGAAACCAAGCATTACCATCTACAATCAGATTCAAACAGAAATCTTAGAAATGAAATAACAAAGAAGATTCAAAGATATTCGTTAAATTCATTAGCAAAATAATGAAACAACTCGTACTTACTAATTACTTTAATGAAAAAAAAAACTTTAAATGAGATGTTTCACACTGAATCACTGCAAAAAGGTTGAATCCTATTTATGATATTGTATCCATGAGTCTGTGTATTTTTGTTTTCTTTAATGTGGGAAAAGAAACCCTATTGTATTGTAAAGTATTCATAAAAACATAATTGCATTTATTCTTTAGTGATCAGGATCTTATAGATAATTGTTCAGTTATGGTTTAATTAAATGCTATAGAGCCAGATTAAAATTGTATTGTTTTAGTCTCCATTTATGCATATTATTATGTTTTGCCCTGATTTGCCTTATCTGGCGACTGAAATTCATTGCCTTTTGGTGTAAGATAATATGGGACTCCTAAAAATTGCTCATAAATTGAAAATGTTCATGGAGCAAAATAAACTAATAAATAAAATTTTGATGTGCCTCTGGAACCCTCATAGACTGCCTCATGGGCCTAGTGGCCACATGCGCTGGGCATTCGGTCCTGGAATCGATTCACAGGTCAGGTAATGTAATTTTGGTTAGTTTTTGGGTTTTTCCATCTGGAATTTCTTAGCCCATACACTACCATGAACACAGCTGTGTGTTTTATGTTCTGTCTCACAGAGCCCTGCACATAGATACTAGCTCAATACATTTAGATCCATTCTAAGACAGTGCTTTCAACACAAATATGTGTTTATTGTCCATACATTTCAATATGACGACAAATAGAGAAATGTGGAAGAGGAAGACATGTTGCGCCGACCCCAAATAAATTGGGATAAGGGCAGGAGAATGATGATGACATTTCAATTCATGTTGAAGGCACTGAGTAGAGATTTTGGCGACATGTACCTATGCGTGTTGAAGGCACTGAGCTTAGTATAGCACCTGACAAAATATAGTGGCAGTGTATGCATTAGAGCCAATCTGAAATTTCTTAGTACCAGCCCGGAGTCTAGATTTCTGCCCGGTAGATGGCAATAGTGTAGTGTAGTACCCTCTTTTACATCAAACCTAAATGTAACTGGTGCTATTATTGGTGCACCTCTGCTTAAGCCCTTGAGGAATACAGGCGTGATGTTTCGTAAAGTTTTAAAATAGAAAATCCTGATGAAAAACTATTAAGTATGTATTACTTTTACGAATACGAAAAAGCATTCGGTTTTTACTATTTTACGAATACGAATACGTAGGAGGTAATTATTCAAAGATAATCATAGAATCCGAGTTCCTACTGATATCTTATGTTCCATACCAACCCCACCTGGTGATTTTTGGTTTTTAAATTGTCAAGAGATACCTACTAAGCGACAATCGCCAGACAATACCTAATGAAGGCTCAAATTGATTCTTGAATCCTCATTTATTCAAATCAAATAATTTATTTAATAGATCATACAATCCAATTTGTTAGCTAGTAATACAGACACATCTTAAACACTAGTGTTAGTACATAATTAATTATTAGTACGGTATACGCTCCTATGCGTATTACAGCGGCATTATGAGTCTTCATCTTTGAGGATCTCGGAAACAGCTTCGAAATACATTATCGTAAAAAGATTATTGGATTACCCATGATAATAAAACATATGGCATTAAGTCCGTCTCTGTACATGTCTGTGCCTAAACTATTATATAAATAAATAAATTACGTTATTGGTAATAGCTACCGAAATTTTGGCCCATATTAAACATCATATTATGGAGCACGTGTGATCGCACTAATTCTACAATCAATCAGAATCCTTAACCTTAGAAAAACTCCGGAATACAACTTTGAATATTATGCCACTGCCATTTTTCCCAAGATAAACGAATCGCGAACAACTTATCAGTAACTTATCTCCGAGGTTAAGTAATGTGAACCACTGAGACAAATAGGTCACTATTATGCATAATTTCGTTCTTAATTATGCCGAGCTTCCAATAGATAAAATAGTTCAACATACAGACCTACTTATATAAAAAGAAAAAGAAGTATCAATTCATTAGGTCCTTATTTTTATAATCATTATTGTATCCCCATAAAACAGGCAACACAAATAGGTACTATTACCGTGCACAAAGTCCTTGCAAAATCTGAATCGGTGGTACGAAGGCTAGCACTAAGGGCGCAGCAGACTTCATATCCTAAATATATTACTGTACCAATGCTAACCGTAGGTATAATTAAACAGTCGCAGTGTCTGTGACTATATTTAGCGAATACATCAGTGCGCAGATGTCGAAGCGTATTCTGACTCACCATGTCATTGATCAAAACTGGACGCGACGATCTTCAGGTTCAAAGAAATCAGCCAAAGATTTTAACTAAAACACAATTCATATATAGCGTTTAAGTAGACTTACAGCAAAACATTTCAGTGAAGACGATACTTACAAAGATAATGACACCGTCTTGAGAACGAATAAAGTATACTCAAAGATAAATGTGAGAATCAAAGAAACAATGGAGTTGTTGTTCTTAATAAAAACTCACTAAGGTCATCTATTTAATAGAATATCGCGAAAACAATGTGAGAGTAAACAAAGCCTTCGTTAAAGGTTTTGTATATTAATCCAATATTATTTTTCGTAGACCCTAACAACAAGCTGTGTTATGTTTCTAATTAATTATTAATTCTTTACGTATTTCGTACGTAACTTGTTTAGTATTCATCCCAACACAATATGAGTCATATGAAGATACACAGTAGCGGTCGCGGTTGTTTTAATCTTTGTTATTACTTCATTTTACGAAAAGACCGATTGAATTAAAGACGACCTTGCGTTGTCAAAGTCAACAAACTGGTCAAAATGAATCAACTAACGATGTTAAATTTTTATCATGCTATGTTGGGTTTGGATCCGTTCGGCAACATCACATTTTGAATTGGGCTGGTATTTTGGTACTTAAAGCGATGAAAGCTATTATAATTCAATCAAGCCAATAAAGACGGTGAAAACTTCCCTCTGGTATGACCTAAATGAGACAGGCAATCGCTGAGCTCAATATAACTATGTAATCAAGAAGCCTTCTAGCCAATTTTGGATGACAGCTAGTTCGTGCTTGGTTGACACGAGTATCTCTCACGTAGAAGAAAAAGAAGCAATTCCATTAGCAGATGCCTTAATATTTATATAATTTAAACCATAGTTCATTATATTATGAATAGTAGCATAATATATCGTTGTAGTCAAGTGCTGGTGAGCTGGTGACATCATCGGGTGTGCGCTACGCCCTGGCTGTTTGCACAGTTAATTTGATGAGCAAGTAGTTCGACTAGATAGCATAACCACATGCCAATCCGTTTAATAGGGCAATATAACTATAGACATAGTACACACAGATAGAACCAATAACTTCTTTAAAATATTCCTGATTTACACACAAATAATTATTAGTTCTGCTAATAACTTTCCTCCAACTTTAACCTCTCAAATGTTAACGGTATAAATCGTTGAGCTCTTATAAGCAAACGGCTTCTAATAGGCGAACGTCTAATGAGTTAACTCTATACATACAATTCAATCGTAGCGAAGTCAAAACTGAATTGTGGTCTAGAAACAAGCCTAATACCGAAAGTTTGTCTGAATGTATGTACCAGCATCAAGCTACCGGATGAATTTTATGGCTCATAAGCACTAAAAACAAAAGAGAAATTCTGGAAAAGCAGTTAGATTTGGACGTGAAAGAACGAAATAATAATTTATTTTGGAGTTTCGTTAGAGCGAAGAGTGGTTGAGCTAGTTAGCTAATTAGCGAAAGCATGACGCTAAAACCGCTAAAACTTAGCATAGCTGAGAGCTTATAGCGTAGGCGCTATAACCAATTACCAGCTAGTGTCGATCAGTCCCAGTTTTCTCGCCGTAAGTAGGTACCATCTAGCATAGAAAACATAGTCATCTGTGGCACTGAACGACGATGAATGGAGGACATAGCAATGACAACTGTCGACACGACACTTGGTTCCGGGGCACTGCGCCGCGAACTGTGCCGTGCCCGGATTCCTCTCACGCTCCAATTGCCACAAACACTACTAATTGTATTGAATTTTGCCATTGCACGGATGTGGAACTGGACTCATCGACGGGATATGCGCTTTATGCTTATTGTTGGACTGTAAACCCTAACTTATTTGTAGTTATCATTATCTTTGTCTTATCCCGATCTATTTTGGGTCGACGCAGCACGTCTTTTCCATATTTAACATCTTTAATAAACTGTTGTTTCGAATTAACTTCCTTGTCATTTCATCTTGACACATTAATAATCACAAAACACAAAAAAAAATCTTTCCACGAATAGCCATAGTTGGTACAAAAAAATATTTATTCGCCAAGTTGCACTGTAAAGTAGTCACGTTCTTTATCAAGCTATTGTTTCTCGTCGTCTTCATTATAAGACACTTCCTGGGACGCTGGCATTGGCTAGTCCGCAATTGCCGCCGTGTTTTCTTGCGGTCATTAGCCAGACATGTTGTCTCTCTGTTCTCGTTTAGATTAACAGCTTTAGACCCACTTCCTGTACTAATTAGAAACCCAAAATAAACCATCTATTTCCATATTGTTTATTTATTCATGGCTTTTTAGAAAAGTAACACGAATTATTTGAAAGCAGACTACAGCTTTTTTGAGCAGAGCTCAACTTTCAGCGCCAACAAAGATTGTGTTGTGGGTCTGCTATTGGTTTTCGTTAATTATCCTATCCAATAGTTGCATGGGGAAGCAAACACTGGGAAAGAAACAGTCTAATATGAAACACACTCCCGGACACCTGAATCGAGTCACTGCATGTTTTTGTTAAAAGGTAAATTATATTTGTAATATAGGTAGTGTGTTTAAAGGTAAAAAAGGGTTTGAAGTCAGCTTGAGACCCTTGGCTGGTTTATGACGTTTTTACACCTCGTTCTTCGGGTCTCTTCTAACAAATTCGAGCGCTGTCAGTCCATGAAAGTCTAATACGCAAGCTGGTGGCAAAGATAAACTGATCTTATCGTGCTGTAGTGACCCGGCTTCGTATGGTCTTCCTAGACAGCGCACGAAGCCGGCAGTCTCCAAGTTTCGATGGTGGATTCTATGAACGCTAAAAACGACTAATTTAATATGAAGTAGTGCACTTAAGTTTCGCTGGCTAAGCCCATACTGAAGAAGTGTCATGGCTTGCGCGGCTACTTCAGGTGCAGTATCCGTAATTCGAACGTCAAAATGGAGTAAAAAAAAAGGAATTTCAATTTCGATACTCTTTTAATGCGTTTTGCATTATAAGAGTATTGAAATTCCTTTTATAGATACAAAACAGATAACGAAATAACTGCTTCTGAGCGTTTCTTCTCTTCTGATCCGCTTCTTTCAATTTCATGAATTCTTGAACAATGATGAAACCGAAATGAGGACCTGTGAGCCAGCGTCAAAACTGCATAAAACTTTTTCCCTGACTTATCCATTATATTGATGTTTTAATACTTTTAGGCATAGAAACCTAAAAATGCACGGTGAGTCATTTAGGAGTCCGAGAGTGTATTTATCGCAACAATTCAAAATATAACACCTTGTTTTATAAACATTGCTTGATTTATGTAGATGTTGCTAAACTAAACACGCGTTTACTCCCTAATTTCGGCCTTTCGTTGTAAAGCTAGGCTGTGTTGAGTCATATTGTATACTTTCGTAATGTAATAGCTCGTTGGAGCTCAGTAAGCACGTGGTAACTGCACTCGTGTCAATTACAAGGTATCAATGTGTTAGGCCGTTTCATGTGTGCAACTGTGCAGTTCGGCGCAGTGGCTGCGGCGTCGGCTTGCCGTAACCTGAGAACCGTAGCGATCGCACCAGGAAATCGACACTCGTTTGATCAGTCTTCCTTATACTCACTTACTTATGTACCTATTGCAAATGTTAAGATGCATTTAATTTTCAGCTTAAAATAATTGTCGTATTTTCCGGCGATTATTTTTTAACTAGCATGAAAGAAGATCATGTTGAAACAAGCTAAAGACATTCTAGAGCAATCCTCAGACCTCATGAAATCTAGATTAAACACACAGATGGCGTAAAAATGTCATCACCAGTAGCAGTTCGTTTACTAACGCTAACGTTTACACCATTGCCTCTAACCGTGAAGATTTTCTGTGTCCAAATCTGTCGGCCTCCGTTTACGATTACGCAGTAAAGACGAATGGCATGGATATAGACGTCGTTTGTGTAATACCTTTACTAATAGGGATATTCACGAGTTGGTGGGCAGACCGCGACTCCCCCACTGACAGTTTGCGATTGGCGGTCGCGTCATATGTACGTTTATTGTTACGGAAAGTGCCTGCTTAGAATATTATGTGCGCACAGACGAGTTAACTTGGTAATAATATACCGTGCAGTGATAAACATGTTCCTCATGTAAATAAACAAAGATTATACAATACAGGAGCTGACTCAGTACTGAAAATCATCGAGTGTAAACAGACAGGAAAGTGTTAAAAGGATCATTGTGTTGGTGACGAATGTGATTTTTATTGTAGGTTTTTACCGTGTTCGTTTAACTTCCTACTTAATGAAGACAAACACGTTTGGCATACTACAAGGTAGGCACGTAGTTTTAGCGCGTAAAACAGGAATACGTATAATTATAGTCCTGTAATTTCCTTATGTATTTTAAGAACCGTATACGTATTAAAATTATATAATCAAAGCCTTTTATGGCCCAACAAAACATTAGTCACGAAAATTGTAACAAAGTGTTTCGGTTTTTGATATTAAAAGACTTATAACAAAGGAAACTGGGGCAAAATCGTTATTTTTATATCAAACTTTGATGCTTTGTATGGGAATGGTACAATAAGAGTCATCAATAAACTAGAGCCGGCAGTCATCATCGTGTCACGGGGCCAATGTGTTAACGCGTCCACCTTGATTGGCTCTACGTGGGCCGTGGGCCTACCCATGCACATGATATTGTTTGCCATCTCAAATATTTTAATTGAATTCAAATATTGGGAGACTTTTTGCTGATTTGCTGATTGGTTGTACATAAATTTAATGACACTCAAAATTGTGATTTAATTGAACAACTCTTTAATATGTGTGTGTGGTTTTCGAGGTATTGATTTGATTGATTGTTTATTGATAGCTGTGTGCACTTTTAAAACTTAAGGTCCTGCACAAACACTCCCCTCATTGCATTTTTTTTAAATCTTATCCTGTCACTTATTTACAACTTGGACTATTCCAATCCGAACGGTCTACTCCACAAGTGCCAAATCACTACAAGTTTCTTATAAAAACGTATATACTGTAATTGCATACCTCGTTATTATTAACAGGTTCTCATTTTATTAGCTAATTGGCTTAAAATCCAGTCTAATAATTAATATTGCATTGTTTTTTTAACAAGTGTGCTGATTGGGATTACAGGAACTCATAATCCGCTATCATTTACAATTAACACACTGCGTGAGTCACAACTTTCATACTTATAACTTGAGGAGTGGCTCTACCCTATGGACAACAATAAAAACGGGGTGTCACTCGCCAAAACAGGATTAATGGTCTCCGAACATGGAAATGGCGTCCGGAAGTAGTTATTTACAACCGTAGCCACCTTGACTGCTGCAAGGTTTATATCCGTTTTATCGCAACTTTGTACCGTTTTCGAATAATTAAAACCGTCTAAAGTACTTTAGTTTGAATCCCTTCGCATATAAAAAGTCATATTCTCAGTAACTTTATAATTTAATTAATTTCTCATCGTTAATATTCATTAATTTCCTCATATAAATCTTGAGTTTCTAAATTAACTTGAATGTAATTTCACAATGTGCTACTGGTCTTAATTCATTAGTGATGCACCGACAGCTGTTTTTTACATGACCTTACTCGAG
This sequence comes from Hyppa rectilinea, assembly GCA_951799385.1. Classification (NCBI taxonomy): domain Eukaryota; kingdom Metazoa; phylum Arthropoda; class Insecta; order Lepidoptera; family Noctuidae; genus Hyppa; species Hyppa rectilinea. The sequence continues at coordinate 11,123,592 of OX637311.1, forward strand.
GGAAGGAAACGAATTTTACCGGTTAAAGGCCGAACTTTTTGCAGAGTTCGTGCTACCGTTGATTCACTTGAAAAACCGCGTATCATCAAGCTTGCTTTCAATTTTGTTACGTCAACAAGTACGAAGACTAAGATAATCTAAATTGGAGCGTCAGTTTTAATTAAACATCAAATGAATAGAGTAGCAGAGTTTTTACTTTATGATTGTAACAAAGTCAGCAGTCATTGTCAGTCAACTGTTTTCTTTTGTTGATGCATCAGAACTGGGTCGTATCTAATTTATCACACGTTTTCTTAAAATTTCATGCTGCACATTGCACACACTAAAAATAAAACGTAAACAAAGCCCAGCAAACATAAACAGTGATAATTGAATATGTGTCTGCTGCTGCAGCTGTTGCGTTTAACTTCCTAGTTCCTGCACTCATTTAAAGGCTAAAAGTCGTTGACCGGCACAGTCCACTTTAACTTTAAATTCAGCGATATGACGCAGAATACAACTATTTACAATCACAAATGTTTATAATACAACCTAATTGCCCTCCTAATCATAACTATTCTATCATCCATGTGTGTACCAACCGAACCCGTTTAAAAAAATGATTGTTTGATTAACGAATGAAGCACGATCATAATTTTCGGAATCTCTTAGTAGTATTAGCGTTCAATTCAATGAAATTGTAATCGGCGAAAGTGGCAAGAGGCTAAATGTCAGAGAAACCGAGAAACAGCAAAGAAAATTAATTTTATGCAATCGGTGCCAACGGACGTCTATCCAAAACTCCGTTTGGAGTTCGTAATTTTTTTGTCAATATCCCTAAGATCGTAATTAAAATGAACACAATCAATTACTACTAGATCTATGCTATCTTATACATATTTGGATGTCATTTTGAGGTGGAATTGGCCATAACGGCTAATTTACTACTTAAATCGTTAGATGGCATGACTGACTGGTTAGTAATTAATGTGCCTAGCTACCAGCCACACTATAGTTGTACTTCCTGTTGTCCAAATAAGTCCGGCAGCTATACCTACAGCCAAAGCCAAACAATCAAAACGTGGTCAGGGTGATGTAGTGATGAATGATGTTGTTCTGTAATGGCGGTCGCGTGGTCGCGGTCTCGGCGGGATGCGATGAAAGTGAAACGCGCGCGTGGTCCCCGTGGTCGTTCAACTCGGCACGCGCCTGCATCCTCTGACGGCCCATCTCGTTGCTCGTGTTTTGTTTGTACTCGTTACGATTTCTGTGCTGCTTGCCATATACCCCGATGTTGCTTCAGCATCCGCGCCGCGAACTGGGTGTCGAACGTGCTTCCCTTACAAACGTCTATCGATTCCAAACAAAATGCAAATAATATGAGGCGCTGACACGGTGTCAAAATTCTTATTAGGGTCTTTGTGATTCGATTATTCGGTTTCTCTTTTCTTGGTGTCGTAGGACTCGTAGGCCTTGTGATGTGTATTTGTTTGACGTACCTAACCCAGATTACTGAAGAGCTACTGCAGTTTTTCTAACGCACTCTGACATGCTGCCCTAATTAAAGACCTATCTTTTGTTACGTTAACATGAAGGAAAAGCGCAGTACCTTGGTGACTCTCTAGTGCACATTTGAATAACTTAGGATTGCGTACACAAGTATAGAACAATTTATAGTTTTACACGATATGCCTTGCAAAACGTGCTATATTTTTCTTTCATTATCACGAAATATGTAAATGTGCATTACGACAACTCGCAAATCGCAATACATAATTCGTTTTGTTGTACAATAGTATGTTTGTTCTACATTAAACTTAAGTTTTCTAGTCATGTTCGCCCTCTTTATACTACATTCGTAAATACGCCAGATCAGTTAATTTCTATACTTATTTAGCGTAGCCTATCTGCTAGTACATAAGTAGTTTACGCTTAGAGATACCTGCCATATACGGATCTGTGACGGATTCCAAAGCGGTGATCTAATAACAACCACACGATAAGTCCTTCTTGCCTTGGCTTGAAATCCTTCAGTCACGTTTCTCCCCAAGTCTCAAGACGTGGAAAAGATTAAAAGTTCTACAAAGTGTTTAAATTGTTGTGTCAAATTACTTTTATTCGTTGTTTTGGCTTTGAATTCGTCTCAAGAGAACTCTGAATCTAATGTAAAGGGATGTGGACAAAAATGGCCTTTTGAGAATTGAGACCACATTAAACCTTATTTGGCCTTTATTGTTCCAAGCACAAACTAAATAAATAGCCATTTATCACTTTATCACTGCACCTAATAAGGGAGCATAGCTATACATAAATCCATACATTTATAGTTTTTGTACCTACCTATTAGCCACTCATTATCCATTGCATGAGGTTAAGTTGGTAATAGAATTTTCCTGTTGATGAACGTTCGGTCGTCTTGTATGTTCATAACAGTGAGGATAATTTAAATAAATTAAACTGTGGCTGCTAGCTGCGACCTTCGTTGTTATGTGTTCAGATGTGTTAATACGGAGTCATTGTAAATAATTCATTTGTAATTTGTTGAACGTTGTTGAGTTCGTAAATGTTTGCCGTTTCCGTTTCTCGTTCTGTTCCCAAACCTAAACGCTTAGTTTAGTTCAGACTTTTCTAACAGCAAAGCAGCAAGCAAGGAATATTTTACAGAAATATAATAATCGAAATTTTGGCTTGTGGTCAGATATTAATGATCTAAGTAGATAAGCTAAAGTACGATCGCATGACAAAAACAAATTTGTTTTTGTGTGGAAATATGCAAGTAGCTTACACGGTGCGACGACGCGTCACGCTTGCATGAGGCAAAATACTGCAAATAATCAGCCAATTGCGTTACTTGGACAACACATTACATTACCTATCCGTACGAACGCTCACACTCGAGCTAGGTCAACCGAATGAAAATCGATATAAATGTATTATTGCTACATCCGAACGATTGCGCGAGACTTTTACGTCAAGAGAAATTCTAATCGTTTCCTGTCGCAGTTAATTTTATTGAACAATCAATAGAAATTGGGAACACACAAGACACGTTTAAGATCTATGTGAACAGATTTAACGCAAACCCACTTGTAATAAGCATCTTAACTCGTAATTGTGGCAGGAAAGTAGCGAGAAAATACTAAGTTTTCCTGTTCTACAACCGCTCAAAGTACCGACGCTCCGCCCGGTGCACTAGATTGGCTCCCCGAGTTACTAATTCCGTTCTCAATTGGAGCTATGGACGCTGCAGCTAGTAGTTTACATCCATCGAGAGAAAACGCAGCGAACTTCCACAGTACATATATCAACACGTAATCAGTTCAGAAGAAAAAAATGCATACAACTGTGTATAAGATTCCAACGATAAATTTTATTGCACATTCGATTGCAAAGTTACATGGAACAGTTCGTAGAGACGTTACGCGCTAATGATTATGCTGTCATCTGCATTTCCACCTGCACTGTTACATAAGTTGGCTCATACATGAACAGGAGCTAGTCACGATACGCCACGGTTGGCTGGGGCGCACCGTCCTTGTTAGTTCCACATCATTGGTGGGAGGACGAGAGTGAATCAGCACGCACCACTCCCTGCCCACGCCTTGTGCCTTCTGCAATTAGCGCTCTACTTGTTGTTACAAACACAGGTTCTACCTACGTATTGGACTTTTTTCCATAGACAATTATGTAATACGTCATGCGTTCCTAAAATCCACAGAAATGGGCACGTGACAAAGTTTTTATTGTTTCCGTGTATATTATAAACAAACGGGATTATTTAAAGATGGAATTAACACGTTAAATACGTCTTAATTCTTTGGCAGTGGGAAAACACGAACGTACTGTAACAAAGCAAACTTAAAGTACCTAACATTATAACATTATAATTTATTATATTATACAAACGCCTTAACTAATCGCATTATTAATGAAATGATGTACCTATTAGTCATGTAGATTGTGCATGTCCAAGAAGTGATCTGATATAATGTGAGTGCCACTACAGACGAGACGAATATTCTCATGATTACCATAATAGATCATTATTTAGGTGTTTTTTTTTCATTTAATTCAAATGGAACCATCGTCACTATGATTAAAGTACACACGGCTACACATCAAGCTATACATTTCCAGTTTAAGCTGATCTCGCATTGTATAGGGTTTCCGTACGATGCGAGACCAGCGTAAACTGGTTTTGTATAGCTTGATGTGTAGCCGTGTGTACCAGCATATTAAGAAAATATCTATCGCCACCTTACATATATTTTCAATTTTAAATTCTATGTAAGTAGTTATTTTTTTTATTCGGAAAACTTACATCTAACTTATACAGTGTTCATAACAATATGAAATTGAAGGTCATTTACGAGTTTCCACTGATAAACACCACTAATAACGAAAAAAAAGGTCGGTACAATTAAATAGGGCAACTAACATTTTCAAAGCAGGGTAGAACCGATGAAATCTCAAAAGATTCGGATTGCTTTTAACAAGAGCTAATCCACAGAATAAATTAGAGTACCGTAAAACGGGGTGACATTGATTAATTTTTAATTTGAAATGGATGCCACGCTTGCAGTTTCAACGATAAAAATGTAAAAAAAAAACTGCAGTGTAGAGTCATTACGTAAATTAAGTATTGCAACAAAAAAGTTTCAATTAGTCCATACTTTTTTTGGAAAAAAATAAAAACCTGTTTATCATTTTAAATTGATAATGGGGCTACTTTGTCACCCCTTCTTTTTTTTATTTCATTGCAAAGACACCCCGAAAACGACAAATCTTTTAGACCTTTTCGACACTAAACTTTAACAAATATTTTTTTAAAGTTCCGACAACGACTACTCGTTGACGCTTCGGCAAAATATGGCCGATCAGTCAGTCTGGCCATCAGAACAAACCAAATTTTGGCTGCGTTAAGTATCCCGCAATAAATCCGAAAAAACATATCAAGTTTAGCTATCATCAAAGTCACCCCAGCTCTCAAAGTAACCCCGTTTTACCGGTACTAAGTATGCTAATCTTTATTTCACCAAAAATTCTAAGGCCCAGATGTTACAAAGTATTAAATTCATCAAAAATCGTCGTCTAGAAATTAATTAATTGTCTAACTCATAAATCTTGAATAACAGTTGTACATATAATTGCTTGAAATAAATAGTTCAATATTTCATCTGTAATGTCTTTGTTTTCGTGTAAGATACGACATAAATCGAAAGTTGCGCAAAACAATTCAATGTAACATAAAATATTGTTTACTTATTTAGTTTTGTGACACTGCATATTTATAAACTTAGCTCGTGGAAGTCGTAGAAGAAGGAAAACTCTTGATTTGAGTTATCTGAAAAAATGTGGAAATATTAGAACTGCTAAGTAACTGTCCATAAGAGTGTCGTTTCCGTTATTATTAATCGTTTTATTTATGCGAATAATATATACCTACATAATTGACAACTTAACAGTTTTCGAATATTAATAAATGCTTTTTATTACTAATGTTCACAAAGAGACTACTGAAAACGATATTTGTGATTACATACAAAATAAAACGCAAGAAATAGTGCAGCTTCAGAAAATTAATATGAAATCTGAAAGACCGTATAATGCCTTTAAATTGTTCGTATCAAAATACAAATTAAATAAATTTTTAGATGATAAAATTTGGCCCGAGGGTATACGGTTTAGACAGTTTATTTACTTTAAGCAAAATACAACAAAAGTAAATAAGCAGCACAGTGTTGATAATATAACAAACATATAATGGATTGTATGTCGAACGTTAAGCTATGTACATTCAACTGTAAAAATATATCTCGATCAGCTGATTGCGTTCGTCAACTATGTGCACGAGCCGACGTGATAGCGCTACAGGAGACCTGGCTGCTGCCCCACGACGTGCCCTTCCTAGCGACCATTGATGGAGACTTCGCGTACACTGGGAAATCAGCCGTGGACACCTCGGCCGGTATTCTAGTTGGTAGACCGTACGGAGGTGTGGCGCTGTTGTGGAGGAAGTCGTTATTTGCGTCGGTTTCGGTTTTAAATTGTGCTAGTGATCGTATCGTGTGTATTAAAATAGCACAGGGCGAGCGGTCTTTGCTAATATTTAGTGTGTACATGCCCACTGACTGTGCCGAAAATCGTACTGAGTTTACGAGTTGTCTAAGTGAGATTGTCTCAGCGATTGAAAGCAGTGAAGTGGAGTCGGTTTTTGTGTTGGGAGACTTTAACGCACACCCAGGGACACGATTCTCACGTGAGTTAGTTTTAACGTGTATTGATCAATCTTGGTCTTGCATTGATACAGAACTTTTACCGCAAGACTCGCATACTTTTACTAGCTCCGCCAACGGTTCCCTCCGCTGGCTGGATCACTGTGTTGTCACTGAGGCCGCTAGACATCTGGTGAATAATGCGTCTATTTTGTACGGCGTTTACGCTTCGGACCATATTCCGTTATTAATAGAGTGTAACATTAATCTAATTAAACCTAAAATTATTGAATCCAACATTTCTTGTAACAAGGTTGTATGGGGTGAGAGGGATTTAGAACAAATAAATAAATATTTTGATTACTGTAATATCAACTTAAAACAAGTAGATTTTCCTCCAGAATTTTGTAAATGTGCTGATAATATGTGTCACGAACCTGAACATCGGCTGGTGATAGATAGGTTGTATACTAAATTAATTTGTATTTTGAAAAAAGGAGCCGAACTCACTCATGCTGGTTCTATTAAAAAGCATCATAAAGGAAAGTATGTAGTTGGGTGGAACAAACACGTTCGCGAAGCTCACCGGGATGCCCGAATGTGTTATCAAATGTGGCTGGAATACAATAAACCTACTTCTGGATTTATATATGAAAATATGTGTACTTCGCGAAATCTTTTTAAAACTAAATTAAAATATTGTCAAAACAATCAAGAGAAAATTAAAATGGATATGTTAGCATCTTGTCATGATAGTAAACAATTTAATAAGTTTTGGAAATTAACGAATAAATTAAAACATAGGTCGGGGATACCGGTGGGCGTCGCGGGCGTGAGCGACCCCACGGATATAGCTAATGCTTTTCAAAAACATTTTAATGTAAACTCTCGGTTGTGTGGGTACAGCGAACCGTCAAATAGCGGCGCAGGGGCGGGCTCCTCCCGTCAGGTTCTCCGCTAAAGAAGTCGCGAGAAGTATACAGAACATGGTGAGGGGAAAGTCACCCGGTCACGACGGCCTCAGCGTCGCACATCTTAAATACGCTGGGGTACACTTACCGCGAGTACTTTCTATGTTTTTTAACCTATGTCTTAGTCATAGTTACTTACCTGTGGAACTTAGCAATACCATCGTTGTCCCTGTAATAAAGAATAAGACTGGTGACGCCTCCGATATTTCCAATTATAGGCCGATATCGCTTGCCACTGTCTGTGCTAAGGTGTTGGATAGTCTGCTTAATAAAATCCTAGCTAAGCATATTGTTCTCGAGGACGGTCAGTTTGGTTTTAGACCGAACTTATCAACGGATAGTGCAATTCTATGCCTTAAGCAGACTGTCCAATATAATACAGACAGAAAGACTCCTGTAATGGCATGTTTCCTGGATTTATCGAAGGCTTTCGACCTGGTAAATTATGACCTGCTCTGGCATAAGCTCTCTCACGACACTACTGTCCCGGCCGATGTGATATCACTGTTTAGATATTGGTACAGTAGTCAAAAGAATACAGTTAGGTGGGCAGGCTCATATTCTGATATGTATGGGTTGGATTGTGGGGTGAGGCAGGGGGGTCTGAGCTCCCCCAGCCTTTTTAACCTATACATAAACAAACTGATAGGTAGGCTCAGTAGCACTAAAATCGGCTGTCACGTGGACGGTGTGTGCGTGAACAATATCAGCTATGCTGATGATATGGTGCATTGGTGCTGCTGAGTCCATCTATCGGTGCAATGAGAAGGCTGCTTAATATTTGTGAAAGTTATGCAGTGGCTCATGGGCTCAAATACAATACCGATAAGAGTGAGTGGTTGGTTTTTAAATCGGGTACTTTAACCTACAAGCAGCTGCCTGAGCTCTCACTCTCTGGGTCTCCTTTGGGTCGGGTTTCGAGGTTTAAGTATTTGGGTCACTGGGTCACTGACGACTTTAAAGACAATGTAGACATAGACAGGGAGCGCAGATCGCTGGCTGTCCGTTGCAACATGCTGGCCCGCAGGTTTGCACGCTGTACTGAATCTGTGAAGATAACGCTTTTTAAGGCCTACTGCCAGTCGTTTTACACGTGCAGCCTGTGGACCAAGTATACCCAGTGGGCATACAGCGACCTGCGCGTACAGTACAATAACGCATTCAGGGTGCTTTTGGGGTTGCCGTGGCGATGTAGCGCGTCAGGGATGTTCGCGGAAGCGTGCGTCGACGGGTTCGCCGCAATCATGCGGAAGCGTTGTGCTTCCATGATGGCGCGCTTGCGTTCCTCCTCCAATGGCATCCTGAGTGTGTTTACAGACCGATGGGACTCTCCCCTTATACGAAGGTGGGTAAGTGTTCAGACACACTTATCGAAATAATCTGGTGTACGTTGTGTGTTTCACTAGTTGTTTATTATTGTACATTTAATTTAATACTAACATTAGGCTAAGATAAACTACTACTAACAATATATGGATGCAATAATTCCGAAATAAAATATTTGAATTTGAATTTGAATAACTAGCTGACCCGACAGACATTGTCCTGTCTTAACTATGATACCTACCTTACCTACCCTACCTACCAACTTACCTACCCTACCTACCCTACCTATGCAAAAATGTGCAATAAAAATATTTTTCTCATACAAACTTTGCCACCCCTTGTAACCCTTTTAGGGGTTGAATTTCCAAAAAATAATATGCCTATGTCCTTCTCATGAATGCAAACTATCTACATACCAAATTTCAGCAAAATCGGTTGGGTGGTTTAGGCGTGAAAAGGTAACAGACAGACAGACAGAGTTACTTTCGCATTTATAATATTAGTGTGGATAATATGTATATAAAGTATTTTAAAAAGAGAGGGGAAACAATCACGGCATCAAAAATTTCGTCCACATCACTAAAGGCGACATGCCAAAAGCCTGGCAGTGATTTCCATAAATTTTAGCTAATATTATTTGGCAGTGTTATGTCCAATTATGGCAATTACCCATTTATCGATGTATATACCGCCGCAACTACCTACTTAACAAAATGAATGTAATGACTAGGTTAAATTGTAGTGCCAGTAGGTATCGCTTAATTAGGTCTCTAGTGTAAGAAAGAGGTGTTGATTACTGTAATAATGACTTATGTTGTTTCTCCACAGATGATGAGGGGTAATCAGTCGTGGTAGGAGGAGCGCGACATGAATTCTGACGTGCACCGTCACCAGGCGCATCCGCCATTGGCACAGGTAAATATTTCATTAACGAAAAATCTGCACTACCCACTTTTTACAAAAACTTCTAATAAAAAAACTTCACCAAAGTTGAAACTGTCACATGCAAAAATGAACCTTGAAGTTTTGCGATGTGGAAGAGATATACAAACTTTGTTTAAACAATTACAAGTTCGACTATACCCCGTGTCATGTAATTCAGACAATTCTATTGAATAGAGGAAAGTATACGTGCAAACGTTCGGAGAAATTTTCGTGGTCGTAATTACTTTAAATATTGGAGCAGCAGTCGAACTGATCTTTGAAGGTTTTAACATAGAGTAGAATCCTCAAATCGATCCCACACACATAGCTGTTATGGGTTGGTATATTATGTTAAAAGCACTACTTATTATTACATTAACTAATCAGAGTGTTGCCTACATAAATTATTTACATATTGAACCAAATCCCGGCTCGAAACATTCGCACGACTGAAAGGATTTCCTTGTTACATCATGCGTGGTAGTTTTCAGTAACATATGCAAGAAAGCTGAAGTTATAGAGCAACGCGTCTGTAGTACATTCTTTATCGATGTATCAGCCACTCTGTACGCAATGTTCGTCCTCGATCCGTGCGGGGCCGCATGCACTGTTGTGCCCGACTTTCTTTAATGCGTATACTTGAAACACTTCCTGCAGTACCTACCTATTATTCAGTAAATGCAATTTAATAATCAATCAACTAACTTATACTATTATTGGGACTTATAATTATGTTCGAGCCGTTTGGGGTTGAAACACTAGGGCCATGAGGTCCGAGTGCTCACTTTGATTTTTGAGACATGCCAAGCGGCTGATCGATCATCTTCACGTGACCAGAGGGCTGGCCAATTTTTGGTCAAAGAATCAGCATTGCCATACAACGCGGCAATGCTGCCAGCCTTTTGGGAACTTCCCCTGTTGACAGCGATGTAGACGAATTTTTTAATGCCCTTTGATTATTATCCATATTATTAGAATATTTGACTTTTAAATGTAAATATGATTAGATTAACCTTATATTTATCAACCAACTGTAGTCTACAGTAAATTTCAATTTTTCATCTATCTCAAGTAGTGTGAAAATGAAAATTCACATGAAATATTTTATTCAGCGTACCTGTATCAACAGTTTTGGCGTCTGTCCAAGGCTGTGCGTTTCAATGAATCGTTACTGGGAACATTATCGTTTATCTAAGTGCTTCCAATTCGTTATACTGCTAAACAATTACGGTTGTGTTACAACACTTGTCTGTCTTGTATACTGTTTATCGTTTACTATATCAATGGGTTCTTAATCCGTGTCCTCATTATGATAGGACTGCTGAAGGCTTTTACATTTTCAATGTATATACAATTCTACATTCATAAGTCGTCCTCATGAAAGGTCGATTTGCGGTCAACCTCGAATGTCATGATATTAAATTTTTTTTTTCGTGCTACTGAGTAAACTATCAATATTTTACGAGCAATGAGTAAACACACTTTGGAAGTCCAGATTTTGCATTTTATTTTTTGCAAGGACTTGGCCCGTTTTACATTGAGATTTATTTACACGTGTATAATTTATTTTGCAGTGTTGAAAATGTTTGTTCGTGTATATTGTGTATAAGCAGTTTAAGTCAAGATATTGTAGTTTAGTTTCATACAGCCGGTATTTTGAATTCCAGCCTTAATGTTTGTTTAGTGTCGATAACTCTCCTATTTCTGCAATATTATTGAGATTACTAATATATTTGTTATGTTCGTATCATAGCCCAAAAGATAACAAGCCCTACTTTCATTTGTTACTACTTCTGGGTCCTAAGTTCTGTCTTCATAGCACATGTATTTTTTTAATTAATATTGGTTGTGTAAGTTTTTTACAGTGCATTCACAAGCAATTGATGTACTTAGTTCAACGCAGAAAGTACTCCATAACCTTTAAGTTCCCTTTGTCGTCTCTATACGGTAGTTAAATTTCTACTCTTCTTCTTCCTTATAGTCCCCTCAATTCTGAAGATCGCCACCATATACGGCGTGTCGCCAAGCTATGTGGCTTTCTGGCGTATGGACCGCTTGGTAAATGCTGCCTCCAGCAGCCCTTTTATCGCGTGACCATCTTGGCGATGCTCTGTCTTGAGGACGTTTTTCTTCCACCCTACCCAGTACCATAAGCCTTTTCATTCAGACTATGCTTAGGCGAACGCATAATATAATGTTTTCCGGTTTCACAATGCTGGTGCCATCAAGGTACATATTCTGGTTCAGAAAAGTGAGATGTGGGGGCCCATTTCAATGATAATATATGCAGTAAAATGCCTTAGCGTAATCTTTGAAGCATTATACCAGAGGCTTGTTAAATTCACAACATTTCTCGATGAGAATGCGGACATTCAAAATTTGCTCTCGAGTTCCCTTGCCGGCAAGAAAGCCGGCTTGTTAGGTATCTGGTGGTCTACATACTCTGATAATCTCGTGTTCATTATGCCCAGAAGATTGTTTTTAGCGAGGGAAATAAGCGATACGGTTCTACTCATCTGTTTTTAGCGAGGGAAATAAGCGATACGGTTCTACTCATCAATCGAAAATCAATGAATATTGGTGTACAATAAAACATATTCTATCTAACGCGAATTTTACTGTGAACAGGATGTTTCTCGTATTCTCATTTATGAAATACCGATTATGATGGGATGCTTAGTAATATGTGTTGTTGCAGCACGGCGTACACGCGGGCTCGCAAGGCGTGGGCCCGTGCGGGTGGTACTCGGCGTCGGCTGCGCCTGCTCCTACCGCCCCGGCCCGGCTCAAGCGCGCTCAGCCCCCTCACCAACTACCAGTGCGTATTAATCTAATTTCCTTTTTTTGCTGTTCTTCTTCTTTGCATGTGGACGGGATTGAATATTATTATATTCCGTTACGTTGATTGCGGCATCACTGGCATTGTTTAGCTGATCGGGCAATTACGACACTCGAGGTAGTGAGACATGGTCTGACTAGAAGCACCACACTCGCACTGGGTGTCGGATTGTTCAATTATTGCCCACTTCGGCAAATTGTGTTTACAGCGGTCTACTTGCCAGAATTTCCATATGCTCTAAAACCAACCTTGGACTGCTAACTGCGAGGAGGACCGCTGGCCTCGGGCGATTAATAATATGATTGGCGTCTAACATGTCGGCTCCCTAGGCCGGTGATACACGTGATGATACCAAGATATATACTTCACACTTCAAAAACATTTTTATTTTCTTAAATAGAAGAGCCGTTGTGTCTGAATCTAGATCAACCCCAAAGAGATAATATTATTAAACTTTTTCTAACCATTTATACAGTAGCTAGGGTAAAAGGCTTCTTGTTAATTTTCGCGGTTAGGATTATTAAGACACCTACAATTTCCCAACGCAATTTTAATTGCAGTATGTAACGAAATCTAGTATAAAATTTTAATTAAGTTAGTAATTCCATTCTGATTGTAAGTAACATAAAATTCTATGATTTCATTATTATATATAAAATATAATGATGCATAAAATGTTAAATACAGAGAACGCAGGAATGTACCATAAAATATAATTTAGCAAACAACTCCAACAGAACAAGACGCGATAATCCTAACAAACGACTGCGTTTAGAAACTTCTTAATAGGCAACATAGTACATTATGTCGATAGGCGAGACTTATTGTATTCGTCATAGAGCATTGAGAACGAGAAGCACAGTGGCATAGTTATTACAGCGATGTCACTTAATTTATGTCCCTTTGTGCGGCCACATTGATCTATTCACAAGGCTAAGCGCGAGACAAGTTCTCATTGCACGTAGTTCAAACAACACAATTGTAACATTATCGCCGGCGCATGATTCCACTGACATGTGACAAGTTTTTTTTTAATGATTTGTAGTTTATTGTCTCAATGTTAACGATATTTATGTTGCGTTAAACCACGCGACAGAAAGTTCATATTCATTCAAACCCTTTGTCACAGCGAGCGTTGAATGCGGTGGAAATTCTCACGGTTGCTTAGAAAGTAAGACACCGCGCCGGATCAAACGTAAATATTTATTCACTAAAGGCAGATGTGGCGTTAGCGTAAGGCTTGGTATCTAGAATAGGCATTTCTAATACATGTGAGTTATTTTTACGGTAGACTAAAACTTTGTTTCAGTGTGGAGGTAGTGTGAGCGGTAGTAATGGGCCACACGCGCCTCTCTCGCCCACCGCATTGCAGAATTCCATTCCACATAATGTGAGTGCAATTTATTTATATTATTTTTGCTGCACATACTTGCGAATGGAGCTATTCGGACTACGTGCATTGCATTCTACAACTTGTATAATGGTCTTCTTCGTTAGCTGCTTTTTGCTTGCGAAGATTTTTTTGTATATAACCCTTACGCACAATACATTTACGATTTATAATTCTGTTACTAAGAATAAAAGAATGATGCCGAATGATGATGAATATCCTAAATACTTCTGTTCTAGTTTCAAATTGAACTTCACCCAGTTACATTATTTATGTACGTCAAGCCAATACCCGCATTCCACGTAGGTGCCATGCTATCGTCACTCTAGTTCGATGGTATTTTACTTGTATAGGATTGACAATGGTGTTTTTGATGTCTGAATAGTTTTCAATGATTCTTCTTGGAAAGTTTTAGATTTAAAACAATGGATAATGGAAGGGAAGTGCATTTTTGATGTGGCTTTTGATCGTAAAGTTCTAGTTTATATGATTTTATTGTCAACAGATCGTAATGTCATCGTCGGTTCGGACGCCTGCGCCGCCCGGGCCTGCGCCCTCTGCCATGCACACCTCGCAGACCACGTCTGGTAAATAACTATCATTGTGACTTCAACATTCTTGTATGTTATTGTACAGACGCCAGCACATCAAGCTATCCCTAACTGTAAAATTTTCTCAATTAAAAATGAACCTTATAGCTTTGCAATAAAGTTGAAATACTATCAAAGAAATGTGTCAGATTGTGGTAACTTGATGTGCAGGTACGTTGAACGTAACAATTGTTTTAGGGTCTCGAGAAGCCTTCTAAATACTGCAGTACATCTTAAGTTAAATGATACATTGGTAGCTCTATCACTCTTGCAACATTAGTGAGCTACATAAACTATTTCTCCGGATCAGAATTGAATGATAAAAGTTTATTCATAAAAACACTTTCAATCTCACTACAGTCAGAGTCCAATTAGTGATTCATAAATAAATACTACCATACATGTGCCAATGTGTCATGCACCTTGAGCATATATCCCTATTGCACAAGTTACACAAGAAAAAGAAAATTCGCGTGTGACGTCACGCCAGTCACCAATAAATCTATCACTGAACTAAACTAGTGTCAGCTATTAACGAGTGCGTTAATCTAACTTGCGTAGTAATGTAGTTTATGTGAATTCCGTGTGTGCGTAAATAGACAGTTACGTACGTTTTCTAATGTAATGTAGTCAGACATGCAAATCACGATTGGACCTCGTTATTCGCAGTAGTTCTTTAAATTGCAATCACCTCACGGTCTGGTTGCATGCGGAGTAGGATCATGGAGCCTTTGGTTTGTGTTCCAGGTGAGGATGGCAACTAGGTTATTAATTAGCTATCTTTAGATGGAAAAAACTATCTTAGTTGTAGCTCGTAGTTTACATCTGCGCGGCTGATCTTCTTTTTGTGTGGTTAGTGACTAATCTGGTGTCATAGCTTCACATGCTGTTGAGAAGTATCTCTCAGACATGCTGGTTTCCTTACAATGTTTTTTTACTTAATAAATAATAAACCTATAAGTTAAATAACAGTATGAAACAAAAAAATTAGGACCTTATGTTGCTAAACATAATATGCATATTACCATAACAGTATTCTTGATTACAAACGGTTTGTTTAAGTATGTAGTAGTAATTCGGAGTCTTAAATTGCTTCTTTGTTAAGAGTGGGATATCATCAGTGGTCATTATCCCAGGCTGCACTGACCCAAGGTTTAACCTCACAAAGAAACTATATGTAACAAAACCTGTGAATGCCAGAAGATGACGCTACAGGAATACAGGCATTCATGACTTGCAAAATTACATTGCAGTGTTATTTATAACGTTGCGCGAACCTTGGCAGCAGGCCGGGGAAAGGCTAATACAAAAGAGATGAATAAGCAGCTTTTGCTTAACACATTTTCTGTGGGAGAGACCTTCTTTATGTACGTTTAAGACCGAGCGAAGATGTATTGTAGCGAGAACTTTGTTCTTACGACTATATTGCCAAAAATGGATTCATTTTTCAGCCGTGGTGTTATGTTTTTTAAGGTTCCTTAACTGAAAAGGAAAAAACGGAACCATAACAGGAACATTGTCCGTTAACCGTCTGTCTGTTAGTCTATCAAGAATCTTTTTCTCAGAGACCCGTGGAGGTTTAAGTTGAAATTAATATCAGGTACGCAGGTCTGCGGTCCCTTAGACCAATAAACATAAACGGCCAATTATGCGACATATTTTGATACTCGCAAATTAATTAAAACCTTTAGGATATTTCCTGTTTAATTATGAATTATGAAATTTGGCAAGAAGCAAGGTCACGGCACAAGTAAAGGATTTTATATTTGCGTTTACAAAACTTAAGTTACCCACGTGTTCAATCATGTATTTTTAAATCGATTACTATGGCTGGAGTTTTTTTTTATGCTACAGATATTTTGCGTTGAGCGATGAATATAACATCCCTTGAAAGAGGCGTTAGACATTCATGTTAAATCGATTAACATTCAAGCTTCTTCAAATCCGTAGGTAACAAACTAACAGCTAGAAGTATTCGAACGATAACTAAAACGTGATCTCTACACGGATTTATAGAGGTATGGGGTTCATGAGTGGTTCATTCATTCGTCAAAAGTTCTGCTCTATGGCTGATCAACAGTAAAAATATTAATAATATATTAATTTGTCCAACAGCGGTGTCCAAAGGGCCGAGCGACGTGTTGGTGAACTCGTCGTGCGCGAACCCACCACCCGCAGGCAACAGGCTCGTCAACATGACTCAGTGGCCGTACGTAGTACCTTATCTGTCGTACTAATATTATAAAGGCGAGAGTTTGTGAGTGTGTGTGTGTGTGTTTGTGTTTGTATGTTTGTTACTTCTTCACGCAAAAACTACTGGACCTGCACGCCTGCTACTTTTTATTCTGTTTGTACGTTCCCGTAGGATTACTTCCGACATCCACGCGAGCGAAGCCGCGGGCAGAAGCTAGTATATTATATCTGTGTAATGTAATTGTACACTCGAGAAACGCAAAAATTAAGCAATTTTCAAATACATCAAGTTTAGGTCACGGAGCCAACAATCATCTCAGCAGTAGTATTTTAATGGGTTACAGTGGGAAAGTGAAGTGGTTTAGGTCCTGGGCTTAATCGAAAACATTAATGCCCGAAACAAGTAAAAATTAGCCTTACAGTGCTTAACCTTTTTATGCCTTAAGTATATCTAAATGTATGTGTAGCTGTTTGTGTAATGTAAAGGTTTCTCTGTATCGATAAATTAATTAGTACGAGCGATCTCAGTTCTTGGGATAAGTTCTTTATCATCTTCAACACAAGAACGTTGTTCTTTTTTGTTACAATCTACATGAACACCAAATTGACACAACACGCACAATTGTTTGTGTTTAGAATACACCAATTTAATAAAACACCTAGCACACTTTTGATAAGATCATCGTTATCATTGCTTATCTGAGTGATAATAGACGTTTGGTCGTCAGTAACTAAAACAACGAAACATGGAGTGTGCGTGTGACATTACCCGGTGCTACAACAAACCACACAAAGTGTTGTTATTCATACCTCCGGTCTTAGCGTACGAGGACGTAGAGTAAATATTCCAAGCTTTTTTTTTCAATGACTTCTAATTTATTGTCAGCCATTATTTGAAAGGTGATTTTATAAAAATTAAATCAAATAGTTTGAACCTAAGAAATCAAATAGTTTGACCTGTTTCGAATTAGACTTTAAGCCATCCTTTTCGATTCACCTCTTTGGAACACGAGACATTGCGTGAAGTGCAACAGTATTTGAGTGGCATCCAATCCCAAAAAATCGTCGTCTTCTTCTTCTTCGTGTGGTTAGTGACTAACCTGGTGTCAGAGTTTTAATGCTGCCCATGGGCCTCTGACTTAGCATCACATGCTGTTGAGAAATATCTCTTGGGCAGCCGGTAAAAGGCCGCCAAATATCGTAAAATAATAGGTTTACTTAATAGTCAAGGTCGCACCATGATAATACTATAGCTTAGGTTACTGTCTAGCGGTGAGATGTCAACTTTTCTAGGAGATAAGCCAAAGCGAAACTGGTTTTAACTTACTTACTTACCGATAAAGTAAACATTAATGCATTATCTTGAAAATAAAAGTATTTCCTTTACTGTTCCATTTGTCAAGTTAGTTATTTTTTGGCAATAGTTGACATTATTGATTGTGCCTTTTTCAAAAGTGGTGAATTTCTGGTGCGTACCTCCGAAAGGAAGCCAGTAGGAGTTTTTTACCATGTCCATAATGTAAGTTATACTTCACGTCACTGCCCTGGCAATGACGATGGTTTATGATGTTAATCACATCCATTATGGTCATCTTAGGCCCTGAAGAAGTCTATTCAAGATTTACTTATATCTTACTAGCTGACCCGACAGACGTTGTCCTGTCTTAACTGTGATACCTACCCTACCTACCTACCTACCTGCCTACCTACCCTACCTACCTAGCTACCTACCCTACCTATCCTACCTACCCTACCTACCTAGCTACCTACCCTACCTATCCTACCTACCCTACCTACCTAGCTACCTACCCTACCTATCCTACCTAACCTAGCTACCCTACCTACCCTACCCACCCTACCTACCCTACCTACCTACCCTACCTACCTACCTACCCTACCTACCTACCCTACCTACCTACCCTACCTACCTACCCTACCTACCTACCTACCTACCTACCCTACCTACCTACCTACCTACCTACCCTACCTACCCACCCTACCTACCCTACCTACCTACCCTACCTACCTACCTACCTACCTACCCTACCTACCTACCTACCTACCCTACCTCCCTACCTACCCTACCCTACCTACCTACGTAACTACCAACATACCTACCCTATAGGAGGAAAATCAGCAGCTGATCGAAAAAAAAAAAAAATTAAAATGTATTCTGCTATTCAGGGCGGAGACAAATCTAACGAAACAAAAACCATGAAAATTGGTCCAGCAGATCTCGAGTTATAACGAAGGGAACAAACCCGACTTTCTTTTATATATATAGATTATTATTCTTTTATTTCATTTTAATACATCTATTAAGTACATTTTTAAATATTTTTATAAAAACATTTAAAAATATAAAAATTGCAGTAGCTCACCGGTATCGAGATCATGATTCAAGCTACCGGTGGCAGGGCTTCTGAGAGGGGTACCTCCTAACTATACGGGCCGTGTCCAAGAGTACCGCTTTCTGGATCAAGCCCTTGATCCAACTGCCTAACGAGAGCGTCTTCAGATGCTGGTCGAGGCTCTTGGCTATTATTATTATTTTATTGAAGTACATAAACGCCAAAGGAAAGCTCTTTTTAAGATGTAAATATGTATTTACATACCTAACAACTTTCTAATTAGTCTGTTCGAACGCTAACACACAAGTATTAATTTAATTACGGTTAATATCAGAAATAAAATCTAATCCACACTAATATTATAAATGCGAAAGTAACTCTGTCTTTCTGTCTGTCTGTCTGTCTGTTACCTTTTCACGCCTAAACCACCCAACCGATTTTGCTGAAATTTGGTATGTAGATAGTTTGCATTCATGAAAAGGACATAGGCATATTATTTTTTGGAAATTCAACCCCTAAAAGGGTTACAAGGGGTGGCAAAGTTTGTATGAGAAAAATATTTTTATTGCACAGTTTTGCATAGGTAGGTAGGTAGGGTAGGTAAGTTGTTAGGTAGAGTAGGTAGGTAAGGTATCATAGTTAAGACAGGACAACGTCTGTCGGGTCAGCTAGTATCTTATAATACTGATAAAATCAAACATAATATAGATATAATCGGTCTATAGGAATCAGTCTGTCTGTATATTTCCTACCCTTCTCTACAAAACAATTGAAAGTCTTCAGATTTCAATATCAGCTGTATAGATGTTTTTAATGTTATCTTCAATATCTGTAACGATTACAAGTGACCTAGACGTCTTTATCAAACAAATACAAGACTTCTTTTGTATCAATAATATGTTCTAGGTTCCACAATTAATCAGAAGAGTTTATTTGTGTTTTTTTGTTTGTTCTCTCTGTAACTTCCAGTCACATTTCAAATGTTTTTTTTTTGCGTTTCATAGCCCAATATTACGTCAGGAAGGTTATTGACTATTTAACATCATGCTACGACCCTTAGCAGCCGAAAAAAATATAATAAAAATCACTCGGTATAAAGCGCTAGTAACAATTTCGGAAGTATGTAACTAATTGTAACATTTCAGAGAGAGAACCAAATATTGTTCCCCCAGTGACATCCTTCCTAGTTCTTCTGGCAAGGACAGTAAAAACGTCTTAGTCAGCCCTATTGCTGGGTGGCTGATATTTTTAACATGGCATAAATTATTACCAAAATGAACTTTGAAGAAAACTGAAGAAGAAGAAGAATGCGCGTTTGGGGACTATCTTTATGTAAATTTTCAGATTAATTTCAATAAACTAAATACGTTTGTATTTATTCGTTTTTAATACGTTTGTCACCAGATGGCACCACGGCGCGATTTCCCGCGAGCGCGCGGAGGCCCTACTGTCGGGCTCTCCGGACGGCGTGTTCCTAGTTCGAGAGAGTACCAACTTCCCCGGAGACCATACGCTCTGCGTAAGGTATCGAGGACGAGTTGAACATTATCGGTAAGAAATACATGTTTTTTTTTTAATTATTTTGTTCGGTAGAAAAAATCCAGCCTACCTGAAAATGGCTGCTTATCTTCAGTACTAAAAGCATTCAGTTGCGTTGGAGTGGCATTCCAGAGACCAATCTGGAGTGTCATGTGCCCGTCAGTACACAGCATTCATACCCATTAAATCGGAACACAACAATGCCGCTTGATGGCAGTATATCCCCGGACGAACTCCTTCACGAAGGACAACAAAGATTCTTTAAAAAATAAAACATTTTCTGCTTTAAATTGAATTTTCATAAAAGATATAACAATAGAATTTCAGCAGCCAGACATTTCATATTATTTTTACAAAGCAATATGTTTTTCCTATTTAATGTATTGTAAGTAAACAACGTATAGTCCATCTACATAATTAAACAATAAAAGTGTTTGAAACATGTGCAGTCGCGTCATCGGAGAATAATAACACGTATTATGTTAATAACCACAAATGGCGTGTACCATTACTTGTTATTTATTGTGATACTTTATTCTTTTTGCACAAAAAAGTGTGTGTTTATTTGTCACCCATTGAATGTAGGAAATAATTTCGTACCTTTTATAAAAACATTCAGAATTAAGTATTGTGATACAAACCTTTATAAATGCAAAAATATATTATTCTTACCTTACTACAAAGAAATTAAAATGTGGGGTCTAAAATATCGCTTCATTGCCGTCGACTGACGACGACTCGTAATGTACCCGAGACTGACGGCATTACCATATCTAATGGTAATGCTTAGCCTCTAGACAAGCCAGCCCTTGGGTCACGAGAAGTGTCAACTAGCCGTTTAGAGATCACGTTGAACAACCTTTTCAATGAGGTAAAATAATGGTTTGTTATTATTTTCAGAGTGAAATGGGCGACAGCTCCCGATAACCAAAATCAACGTCTAACTATAGACGATGAAGAATTCTTCGATAATATGACGGATTTAATCCATGTAAGTAAATCACCATTTCATAAACCTCACTAAAAGCACACACACACACATGCATGCATATGAAAAAGAAACCTTGTCAAAGCAACCTTGCCTTTTGGAAGGGTTAACGGCAATCAATTCTATTTTCTTGTAAATAAAATTTATTCTCCCATCCACATCCTTTAATTATTTCATCCACACTTACTAAGGCCATGCCAGGGACGCGGTGGAACATGCATTCTATATGAACTCGATGTCCGGGCCGGCCACGGCGAGCTTCAGTACTTGCTTTGCGAATGCCACGGCCCTGACACGTCCCGGGCATGTCTGTCTGTCTGATATGTGAGGATAGCCCTTTTTGTGCCTAATTGAAATATATATTTTTTGCCTTTAACCAACCTTATACAGTCAATTAATACAAGAATTTTATTATAACTCTTGCCCTTTTTACTAAGCATTGTGAGTATTTTTCATTCTAGAGGTCGACTAACTTCATTTTGATCTACGCATGATCCTTTTTTACAAATAAATACAACGTGGCGTTACAATGGTGACATTAATTTAACACGCGGGTAGAGCTAATGCCCTTTAATCATATACATGTTGATAGGCTAAAATAAGCCGAAAATTGAAAACAGAATTGTCAAACAAACTAAGTAATAAAAAAGTTGAAAAAGTTCGCCTACTGTTTCATCCTAATAGTATTGCTCATTTGTTTTAATTCCATTGATGGGAACGTTATAATCCGTGACCCCAGCAAATGACCGATCCGTAAATAATAACGTTTAATGGAAATATATTGTCTTCATGGAGCGAAAACGTATATTTGTTTTAAATTAATGTCACCATTGTAGCGCCACGTTGTAAACCACGGCTTCTGATCTTTTCAGCTCGCCCTCTACATCTTGTTTCCCTCTACATTTAGTACTACAGTACAATAATGCGACTATCGTTTTCATGTCCCCTCAGCACTACTTACAAGACGCGGACGGCCTGTGCACGAAGCTAGTGCGATGCTTGCCGAAGGCGTCGCCCAACGGCGCCAACAACAATGGCGTGTTACAGCCGCCCTACCCGCCGCACCCGCAGGTAACGACACACCACTTGTATTATATTCCTTAATACTTATAGTTCAATTCAGCCTGTCAATTTTGGACGTAGGCCTCTCCTAAATTTTGCACAATTCAAAGTGACCATTAATTATGCTACATACTTCGGTAGTTTAAAATTAAGTGGTACTAACATGTTTTTATTTACTAACACAAGTTTTTTATACTTTATATAATACTAGCTGCACGGCTCCTATTGGTCGTGATGTTACATAGCCTATAGCCTTCCTCGATAAATGGACTATCCAACAAAAAAATAATTTTCAATTCGGACCTGTAGTTCCAGAGATTAGCGCGTTCAAACAAACTAACTCTTTAGCTTTATAATATGAGTATAGATGTTATTTTGGAAGGTAAAATTCTATGAGCCACTGTAGCAAAATTGTGTTTTTCGAGGCATTTAAAGTTGATACAACTGAACGCAACACACGAGAGAAAGACTTTACTAGGAGAAATAATCGTTTTAAAACGATTTGTTGCAACAAGATCACTGTTAGCTCAATTATCATTTACGATGACACTTTCACATTCTTTATTTATAAAGAAGTAGCAACTTAATCTTCTAGTGTTAGGCGTCAACATAATAAAACGTGCTATTGCTTCTTGTGATAAAGAATAGCTAGATGTGACATTGATTTGTGACGTGTGTATCAAAACTTATAACTAACATTGTGTTTAGCAACCGCCGCCCTACCCCCCTACGCCGAGCGTGTCGAGCGCGCTGAGCTCGGGACACTTCCAGCACACGTACTCCACACAGATGGCCTCCTCGGACCAGACGGACAGCGCGTTACAACCTCAGAACTTTGTAGATGCACGTAAGTAATTCACCATCCTTCATTAATTTGTAAAGAGAAGTATGAAAGAAGCAGACATGTTGCGCTGGCCCCAAATATAGTAGGGATAAGAACAATAGACAGATGACCAGCGTATAATGGTCCCACTGCTGGGACTAAGACCTCATATCTGTGAGAGGAAGTGGGTCCTAATCTACCGCGGGGGATCACTGTGGGTTGGTTGAAAGTTGTAGGACATGTCTGATTCAAACTCAAAGCATTTATTTCAAATAAACCAATTACAGGCACTTTTGAATTGTCAAGGGGTCGCTCAGTCAGAAAGTCAGATTCCACACTGTTTTCTTACAACCTTTTAAGTGATCACCCTTAATTTATAATCAATCCAATAAAAAAGACATACTTTAGGAAAGTCCTTAAAAGAAGCAATATTTGAATGAAAGAAAGAAAAAACGTTTATTTGGACACAGTCGGTGACACACAAAATACAAAAACTAATAATGCTTAAATACATAATAACTGAGTGTGCCTCACGGCCGCTCCAAAAAGGTTCATTTCAGCATTAAATGCCAGACAGATGCTGTCTGACGTTGGTTTTCTAATGAAACAGTTTTGATGATGAAATTATTTGAAATACTCCAGGATTAGTCCTATAAAGATCCTTCTATGAAAATATTACTACTATGTTGTCATTACAATAAGCATGACGCAGTATCGCAGATATATATCATCCTTTTCCCAACTATATTGGGGTCGGCTTTTAGCCTAACCGGATGCAGCTGAATACCAGTATTTTACATGGAGCGACTGCCTATCGGACCTCCACAACCCAGTTACTGGGCAATAATATGATAGCCCTTGGTAAGACGGCTGTCAGATTGACGCAATATATCCAGTTTGTAAATACATACGTTATTAAACGTTCATACAAAGCTAATTAAAGCTGCGTTCAAGCATGAATTTAATACGTGGTTTGTGCAGCAATGCAAGTCAGTCTAGACATGGTTAATGCCTCTATAATTAATAAATAATGACCAATTAATTCACTTTTCAGGCTGGAAAATAGACGAGCGTGACCTAGAGATTCGTGAGAACATAGGCAAGGGGGAGTTCGGTGATGTGATGCTGGGGATATTGAACGGGTCACAGAAGGTTGCGGTCAAGATCTTGAAGGACCGGGAAGCCGCTAGCAAGTTCCGCGCGGAAGCAAGCGTGATGGCGTAAGTAACACATATCTATTAAAAATGTGAAAGTTTGTAAAGATTTGTTACTCAATTACGCAAAAACGGTGGGACGGATCTGGGTGAAATCAGAGAAAGAAATAAAAATGTTTATTCTGCACAAAACACACACTGGAGGGGAAAAATACATAAAATCACTTAAAAATACGTCCGTACAAAGCAGATAAAAAGCCTCGTATTTGAATAAGAAAATAAAAACATTGTCAATTTTTAGGGTTCTGTACCCAAAGGGTAAAAAGGGACCCTATCAATAAGACTCCGCTGTCCGGCCGTCCGACCCTCCGTCTCTCCATCCGACCCACCGTCCCTACGGCCGTCCCTCTGGCGTCCGTCTGTCACCAGGCTGTATCTCATGAACCGTTATAGTTAGACAGTTGACATTTTCACACATGATGGGGGCTCCCATACAACAAAGGTGATTGTTTTGATCGTTTTTATAGATAATGATACGGAACCTTTCGTGCGCGACTCCGACTCGCACTTGGTTGGTTTTATCTATTGCCTGATGTTAGGGCAACCATATACAGAAAAATAACAATAAATAATTATTGCGAAAATAGAATACTTTATATCTGAGGTCACGAGTAGATCCCCTAGGATGTCGTGGAAACGATAATCAATACATACATAATAACGTATACATAATTAACTAAGGAAAAAAAAACAAATTCCAGCTAATATAGTTATGTCAACTAACGTGACTAATTAATTAAGTAAATTAAAACTTATCGCAAGGTCGTCGAGTTAATTAAAAACGTGTATTAGTCATCATGTCGCTACGTACATATTTATAATGATAACACATTGTGTTTGGTGTAGGCTGGGTTTTTAGAAAAAAAAAGTACTAATTAGGAATTGGTTCGATTATTATTAGTGAACGAACAATCATATGAACGGTCAATGTTTTGCCATACAAGGATAGTTTACAATTAAATTTTATTTGCGTTTATTAAAACGATGCTACTAGACTGTTTAATTTTATTTCAATACATCTATTAAGTACAGACGCCAGCACATCAAGCTATCCCTAACTGTCAAATTTTATCAATTAAAAGTGAGCCTTATGTCTTTGCAATAATGTTGAAATACTATCAAAGAAATTTGACAGATTGTGGTAACTTGATGTGCTGGCCTCTGTACATTGAAATCACAAATACGAAATCGCAAAAAAAAAATCAACTATTCCCTACATTTCGAAGAGTTATGCGAGCATAATGTATGGTACAGCTGATGTCTCTTTCGCGATTTTAGATTTGTTGCCATAGTAAAAGTTGTTCATAATTAAGAGTACAATGACCCCTTAAAATATTGCCCATGAATTCAATTTCACCCTGTATACTGGGGGAAGCTCAGGAATAGTCCATGAGGCGATATTAAGGAGCCCATGGACCATGGGCCCCTGGTCTATGTGCAGATGTGTATCTAATGCTATTGCCACATGAATTGGATTGCCTTGAATGCCTCATTCTCAGTATCAATCCAGGATCTGGATTTGTTTCTGGTTGATGGTAATAGGCTCGCCAAATATTACATGGGACTGACTGGCGAAGTCAAATATAGGTACACCTTGATTAACACTTAGTAATACAGTCGTGATTTTACGTTACCACAGAAAAAAATATTTTTTCTGTTTTTGACTTTTCTATTGGCGAGAAGAGTTTGTTTTAGTCGTGTTTTTTAAGAGAGGTAGTCAAGGGTTGATATTTTTATTTTTCGCGGTAACTTTTTGCCTTAATAATGTTGATGAGCGCGTATTGATTATTTCAATTTTAAACCTTATATCAATGCTGTTAAAGCCACATGGATTTAGTTCGATTTGGTTCTTATAATAATTTATTGCTCCTCAGATCACTAACGCACGACAACTTAGTCCGCTTACTGGGGTTGGTGTTCACATCGAGTGGTAGCACGTGCATCGTGACGGAGCACTGCGCGCAAGGCTCGCTGCTCGACTACTTGAGGTCCCGCGGACGACACTACGTCACGCAACTCAACCAGATCAACTTCGCTTAGTAAGTACTTCCTCACTTTGTATTTTTAATAGTGTAGGTACATATCGAGTAGCCACACGTGTACGGTGCACGTGCAATGTTTATTATATTAATACGTTACTTCCTTTGTTTACGGGACATTGTTCACGCATGTCGTGATAATATTGGCTCATAGTAAAACGTAACGAATGTAAAAGTTTTCTCCAAATACTTCTTAGTCATTGGTATGATTGAGTCTTACGTGAATTTAGCTACAAATTTGGCGCCGTCAGTAGCGTATCTATGGTTAAAGTAATTAATTTCACAATAAGATATTACGAGGATTTCACTAACAAGCAACACGTAACTTGAGAACATTTTTCGAACTTAAAATATAAGTATAAAAAACTTTGACATACAAACTAATAAATAGGCATTGTTTGTTTGGTTGTGCGAAATGAATAAAAACCATGGTTGTACAGCGACGCGTGTTGCGGCATGGAGTACCTGGAAGGCAAGCGGGTGGTGCACCGCGACCTGGCGGCGCGCAACGTGCTGATCTCGGGCGAGGGCACCGCCAAGGTGGCCGACTTCGGCCTGGCGCGGAACGACACCGTCATGGACGACCCGGCCGAGGCCGCGCGCCTGCAGGCCAAGCTGCCCATCAAGTGGACCGCGCCCGAGGCGCTCAAGTACAACGTACGTACTTTGTTTTATTGTGCTATTTTGTGAACATGTTTATTACTCACGTATAAACGGATAGGTCATTTTCTGGCTTAATATTTCTTAAGATACTTTTACGCAAATACCGTGAATTGGTGAAGATTTTGGTGTATTTCCAAAAGTCACGCAATATTTTGTGCGTGAGAACGTCGAACACTAACTTTAAACATCGTTTTCTTTTCCAGAAATTCTCTAACAAGTCTGATATGTGGAGTTTTGGCATCCTTCTCTGGGAGATTTATTCATTTGGAAGAGTTCCATATCCTCGAATTGTAAGTTCAAATTAGTATTATTCTTTTATCTCACAATATATCTATTTGAAACTTATTTGTTGCGCCTTTGAAAACGGTGAATTTTATAAGGAAAACTGTGTCCAACAACACTGCTATTGATAACATTATCAACAGCAGAACAATAATAATTTTAGCTGTTGACGATAGCAAATTATTTATTTTAATTCGAATTTTATGTTGTGGAAATAAAGTAGTCTAGTAGCAAGCGCTACTGCTGAGCATGAGGATTTGATTCCCAAGTCGAGCGAAGAGTTTCCATTAGGATTTTGCTATTAGCAGCAGCTGAGTCTGGACTTGTGTGCTTGGAAGTAAGCCTGTTACAATGAGAGCCTTGCTTCCTATAAAAATAAACATGACTGACGAAATGTAGGTGTACACAACTGTGTCTAACCCGCGAGGAACACAGGCGTGATGTTATTATAAAGTACACAACAAACCCTTGTGGTGTGCAGCCGCTGGCGGAGGTGGTGCGGCACGTGGAGCGCGGCTACCGCATGGAGGCGCCCGAGGGCTGCCCGGCCGGGCCCTACGACGTCATGCGCGCCGCCTGGCACGCCGAGCCGGCCGCGCGGCCCACGTTCGCGCACACGCGCCTGCGCCTGGCCGCCATGCGCGACGCCGCGCACGCGCACCAGGTAACACTACCCCTCTACCGCATGGAGGCGCCCGAGGGCTGCCCGGCCGGGCCCTACGACGTCATGCGCGCCGCCTGGCACGCCGAGCCGGCCGCGCGGCCCACGTTCGCGCACACGCGCCTGCGCCTGGCCGCCATGCGCGACGCCGCGCACGCGCACCAGGTAACACTACCCCTCTACCGCATGGAGGCGCCCGAGGGCTGCCCGGCCGGGCCCTACGACGTCATGCGCGCCGCCTGGCACGCCGAGCCGGCCGCGCGGCCCACGTTCGCGCACACGCGCCTGCGCCTGGCCGCCATGCGCGACGCCGCGCACGCGCACCAGGTAACACTACCCCTCTACCGCATGGAGGCGCCCGAGGGCTGCCCGGCCGGGCCCTACGACGTCATGCGCGCCGCCTGGCACGCCGAGCCGGCCGCGCGGCCCACGTTCGCGCACACGCGCCTACGGCGATACGTAATCACGATCGTCCATTGTAGTAATCATTTCACCCGCAAGCTGGGACACCAATAATAAAACTGTATGTATAGACAAACACTAGCTTTTAGCGAGGTTTTTGTCCGCGTGGACTGCATATTTTCCCCTTGAAACTTCAACGCCCTCTCCACCCCCTTCTTAGAGTAGTTTTTGAAAACTACGTTATTTAAATGTTGACATATAGATGCATAAGTATTTGTGCCAAATTTATAAACCAAAACCAAAGAGATTTTTCAAACATATAACTGCACCATATTCCCAAAATTTAAAAAATATCGTATTCACATTATATCCCCCTAACACAACAGATATAAAATCAGTCGATTATCTATAGCTTTGTCTACAATTAGTGCATAGTTAAACACAACCAACATTTTACAAAGTAGTTGTAAACTTGCGACCACGACACGAAGCGATTGACTTTTGTCTAGGCACCCAGTTTATTCCAATTACTGTGACGTCATTCTCTGATTGAGTCCTAACACGAACCACCATTTATTTTCAGTGAAGGTCGCCGGCGATGTATCGTGAGACTTCGTGAATTAGTGTAAAATGTACACACGGGATAGGCAAAGTGCTGTGAAGGTGGCGAGATGTATTTTATACATTAATTATTACATACTGTAAGTACTAAATTATTTTAATATGTTTGAAGACACTCCCTCGCTAAGTATAATGTAATGTAGATTAGATAATGTGTAATTTTGATGTGTTGTACAAGAATGTGTGTCAGATGTTAGGTGTTGGAGGAGCTTTTAGTGGAACCACTGTCTCTAATCACACAATAATATAAAAATTAATCAGACTGCCATTAAAAGATGTCAATATTTACTCCATTTTAGTCGGAAAGGGGGAACTTTAGCACAAAGCTGAAAGGTGGCGAGGTGAAGTCATAGCCAATTTAAAAAAATCTTGAAAACATGTTTTCAGAAATGGTTTTTGAATAGTTATATTTTTAATTGACATTTTGGGGAAACACTTAAACAAACATAATAATGAGTATGGCACTCGAAAAACCTTTTCGGCTTACAACCCATTATCCAACTGTATAATATTTAGTTTTAAGCGCAAAATACAACTACAAAGCACAAGTAGTATACAAGTATTTATATAACACAGTTCCACTAAAAGATCTTTTTAAAATATTTTTTATTGAAGGCCTAATCTTCAATGTAAGCTAACATATTCTCGTAAAGATTCCACCCAGTAGAGGTCACGAAGGTTATGTCGGTACTATGGTACTGTCTAGTCAAAGTATTGTTTGTATCATATTATAGTATTTGCACTTTAATTAATCAAAGGGGACTGATTGCAAACAAAACAAGAAATAAAACATACACTACCGGTTGTAAACATATTTATAAAAATCGCTCAAATAAACAAATAAAATTCGTTACAAAACGCCACGAGTAAGCAACAACAAGTATTAAAACTTTAGACGTACTTGTGTGTTAGTTTATTTCCTAGAAATTAAGTAAGAGTGGAGGAATGCAGTGAGCGTTCAATCTAACTCACGTTCATGGAGTATTATAAGTAAATTCAGTGTTGTGTCAAAAATTAATAGCAGCTGTGCAAGTGAGTTATTAATTCGTTACGACGACGTTAGCATCAAAGTCTGATAGTAGAATTATCTAAAACAATCAGTGCATTTTGTTGTTAAAAGTTCAGTTGGTTTACAATTTGTGTTATAGACTAAGGTATGTTTAGTCTCCTTACTATTAGGAGAAGTTGTATAAACCAACTGCCAGGTTGTGTGCTATCGTAAAGCTAAGATTACCTCTCGACGGGTACGCGCAAACATACTATAAAACATAAGTCAATAGTATAAATTAAACTCATTATTTGAATTCACCCAAAACCATTTGTGTGCGTTTAGACGGCGCGACCATGGCGTCATATTAAAAAAAAAACCATGCCAAGATTTTGTAAAAATTTGTCAAAGTTGATTCCCAAAACCATAAATTTGTCAAAGTTATGGTTCAAAAGTTATAAGGGTGTGAACGTGGCCGCGCCATCGAAACGCGGAGAACCGCGCGGCCACGGAGATCTCTAAAACTAAACGTTGCAGAGACCTGAAATTCAGGTAAATAACAGATTGAAATTGTAAAAAATTTGTAAAAATTTAGAAAAAATTCCCAGGTCAATATTTTAGGAGCTATAAGACTAAAACTCCATGGCCGCGCCATTGAAACGGTGAAGAACACGTTATCGCCGATATCTCGCTGAAAAAGCTTCGCAGAGGTCTGAAATTTTTTGTAAAACCTAGATCTGAATTTTTCAAATAGTGTAAAAATGCACAAAAAAGTCCTAAGTTAATATTTTAGGAGCTATAAGACTAAAACTCCATGGCCGCGCGATTGAAACGGTGAAAAACACGTTATCGCCGATATCTCGCTGAAAAAGCTTCGCAGAGGTCTGAAGTTTTTTGTAAAACCTAGATTTGAATTTGTACACATAAGTTTTAAGCAATGATTTAAGTGATTTTAAAAGAAATCTATAATATCTAAATCCATACTAATATTATCTATAAATGCGAAAGTAACTCTGTCTGTCTGTCTCGCGTTCACGGCAAAACTACTGAACCGATTTAAATAAAATTTGGTACAGAAATAGTCCATAGCCTGAGAAAGGACAAGAAGGAAAGTTTTTATCCCAAAAATCCCACAGGAACGGGCACTACGCGGGTAAAACCGCTGGGGACAGCTAGTATATAATAAAATCGTCAAAAATATACTGCATAGTATTCATTCGAATTTTGCATTAAGCGGGTGAAACTGCGAGGAACAGTTAGTGATTTCTAAAACGATAGGTGGAAAGTTTTCTGTAAACAAAAAGCCATGGTCACCCTATTGAAATATTCAAGACGTATCAAAAGTTATAAAAACCGAAAAAAAATCATTTTGCTTGGTTTTATATAGTTTTACATATTAATAGGTGTTGTTTACAATAAAAAACTCGCTTTACTCTTACTTTCTTCGGTAGATAATCACGACATATTTCTACGCGATACCGTACTACAGCTCCTGAAATATTAACCTAGGATTTTTTTGCGCATTTTTACACTATTTGACAAATTCAAATCTAGGTTTTACAAAAAACCTCAGACCTCTGCAATGCTTTTTCAGCGAGATATCGGCGATAACGTGTTTTTCACCGTTTCAATGGCGCGGCCATGGAGTTTTAGTCTTATAGCTCCTAAAATATTAACCTAGGACTTTTTTGTGCATTTTTACACTATTTGACAAATTCAGATCTAGGTTTTACAAAAAACTTCAGACCTCTGCGAAGCTTTTTCAGCGAGATATCGGCGATAACGTGTTCTTCACCGTTTCAATGGCGCGGCCATGGAGTTTTAGTCTTATAGCTCTTAAAATATTGACCTGGGATTTTTTTCTATATTTTTACAAATTCAATCTGTTATTTACCTGAATTTCAGGTCTCTGCAACGAGATCTCCGTGGCCGCGCGGTTCTCCGCGTTTCGATGGCGCGGCCACGTTCACACCCTTATAACTTTTTAACCATAACTTTGACAAATTTATGGTTTTGGGAATCAACTTTGACAAATTTTTACAAAATCTTGGCATGTTTTTTTTTTTAATATGACGCCATGGTCGCGCGGTCGAAACGCACACAACCATTTAAAAGTACATCCAAACTAAATTGAATTCAATGTTTTTGGCTAAGTACTCCTAAAATCTTTTCTTAACAATTTAATTACACTACAAAAGAAACGTTTGCGTCTATAGAGTTTTATTTAATTTACGGTAGTTGTAAAGAATTTGTGTGAAACATGACAAATAGTCTGATATATAAGCCATGAATCTCAATTAAATGCAAGTTTTCTATGTTATTGTTGTAAACTTGTAAAATCGCTTAACACATGTTCTAAAATGATTTTTTTTATGATAATATTAAATGTACATGTATCATTTACGCTAAAGAATTGCAAATATATTATTTTTCTGTATTACGACAAGCTTAGACGGTAAGATTGAGCATTTTATAAAAATGAGACTTTAAATTCAACTACCAACATTTATTAGTCCTTTTGTTTAATCTTATGCAATACTAGTTTTAAGTGTTAAATTGTTTTTACCATATATTTATGTTCTATCTGAAATTTTGTGAGAATTAAGTATGGAATCAAGCGATTCAGATGTAAAGACATTTGATTTCTGCCAAAGGATAGGATTTTTTTTGCTGTTTCCATTAAAGTCTTCCTTTTAGTAAAAGTGTATTAATTTGTTATGGAGACAACATATTAAATTGATTGTACAACTGTTTACTAGTCTTTAAAGAGTAGTAAGGACTGAATTGTTTGCAGTTGTATTTTTATCTGTAATTTATACAAAATAAGAACTAAGGTATTAAAATCTCAATTGTTTTTGTTTATTACTTGTACTATTATTTTCAACAATGTAAATAGTTTTTTTTTTAACTTTAAGGAATAAATTGTATTATAACAAAGTATAAATACCTAAACTGATGTTTTTTTTTTTAATAAATCCATCACCGGCAGCAAGTGCTAGCTTCAGTATCACAGTCATGGCAACACTTTTCTAGTAAATTCTCTGAAGATTTTACTTCTGTGGTTCTCTCACTGGAAGGGCAGACCGAAGGTTCCGTCGTTTCGTCTCCCTTAGTTTCACATTCCTCACACACACAATTATCTGATTTTAACCATTGCGTTAATGTGCTTTGTTCACTTGTAGTTGTTTTTGCAGCACGTTTCGAACGTCGTTTTGATTTGTTCACCTTTGTTGTACTAGAACATGTACTACATGTACATGGTGTATCTGTAAGAATAAAGACAAAAGCAGGAATTAATGAATACTTTAATCTGTATTATATAAAGGTCGACATCAGAGCGTACGGAGCATGCGGATTCGCTTTGTTTGTATTAACCTTTCGTATGTCGTAATTACAGACACAATTAAGCCATTGTCTCGCGTAGATCTGCGTTCCGACAGTCAATGGGTTAATACATTGATTCCGATAGATCTGCGTTTCAGATCTGCACCGGACATCAGCATTTTATGAAAAAGAAGACAAACAAATGCTGACTCTCCGGACCCTCCTATTCCGACGATTTGAAAGCGCACCTTTGCCCGCTGTTTCATCTTCACAAACACTACAAACGCTGGCCGACGAGTCACTGCTACAGTGACACTTCTTCGGTTTACTGCGTCTATATTCTTTACCCTTGTTTCGTTTTTTACGTGCTCTATTCATATCGTCGTTCGAACACTCGTCCGTGGAACAGCCGCTGTATTTCCCGGTGGTCCTTTTTGGCTTCAATAGGGCTGGCTTCAACATAGACTTCAAAGGTTTAGCCTCGACAAATTTTGATTCTCCTGATTGACATGTTTGTGTCTCGCGACCGTCCGCAGGAGCGCAACTGCTACCTTCATCTGCGTAAGTCGTAATCGATTTGTCTACAGGAGCTCTGTTAGCTGTCGGCCCACAACCACAGATTATATGCTTTGATTTACTCCGCTTCTTTTTTTGAACCATATCCTTTTTACTATGTTTTTTACTGCAACAACTGTCGTCAGTAGAGGTATTGTTACTCTTGGGAGCCAAAGGGTCCACTAGGCAGTCTAAACTCATAGGTTTTGCACCGATAGAACAGAGACATGGTTTTGTGCATATTACTTCATAATTACACACTCTGTTATGTGCGACGGGTTCCGTGTCCATCTGAACGGTTTTATCCTTGCATGGCGGCGTGAACACGAAGTCCCGTTGTCGCAGGCTTGGATAAAAGTATACCAAGTCTGTTGTTGATGTCCAACCATCATTGTGAAACTGCAAA
Organism: Hyppa rectilinea; assembly: GCA_951799385.1. Classification (NCBI taxonomy): domain Eukaryota; kingdom Metazoa; phylum Arthropoda; class Insecta; order Lepidoptera; family Noctuidae; genus Hyppa; species Hyppa rectilinea. The sequence goes on from OX637311.1 coordinate 11,157,937, forward strand.
TACACAATTTTTTCAAAAAAATATTAGCATTACACTTCTTATTTTACTTGATGTTTAGGTTACATAAACGTGTTTAACAATTTTTAATGTTAGATACCTTTACTTGGTATCCAAAATCTTGGCTGCTCGATTTATGATTACAGTCCGCATTATCACCCAGTCTAAGGAGTTCGTTTCGCTGGCTTGGACAGTTACACGCACTTTGAGGGAATCTGGATAATGGACATGTTTTATATTAAGCAAGCTTTGTAATAAACATTAACCGTCGTATCCTCGGATACGACGGTTAATATTTATTACAAAGCTATTAATAATGCTAATGTTTATTAAAAATAAAATAACTGCCTAAATCGCCGAACCAGTTATTTCGTTTTGAGTTTTATTCTAAGCACAGTAAAGTTCTTAATACAAAATTGAAAATTTAAACTCTGGTCATAATCGAAATACAGTTCAAAATTCAGAAAAGGTTCGATGGTTTAAATCTGGGTTTCAAGATAAACCTCATTTTGTAACAAAGCCGGAAAATTGAATAGTGATTTAAAAAAAATACTATACTCACGGATTAGAAACACTTCTGATAAACCAAGTCCCTATGTTATTGTTGCATGGTGGTGGGACGCCATAATTAGTGTTAGAAAACATAGGATTAGGTATGGTTGGATATGGCTGGCATTGAGTCGCATTGGGTGAACACCACTTGAGCGTCGGCATGAAGAAGAACTGCACAGATCCATCTGGTAATGTTACCGAGGTAACTTGTCCTTCGCCCACTATTTCTGAATAAATTGAGTGGAATTTAATGCTATAAAATGTATAAATATTTAATTAGTATGAGAAAAAACAAGTTCGTTAATAACGGTGTTTAACTCTGACACCTGGTTAGTCAACTAACCATACGATAAAGAAAAAGACCAGAAACACTTTATTACAATCACATTCTGCCTAGCCTTTTTCCAACTATTTTGGTGTCGGCTTCCAGTCTAACCGGGTGCAGCTGAATACCAGTATTTTACATGCATCCGACCTCCACAACCTAATAACTGGGTAATACGATATCATTTGATAAGACTGGCTGTCAGATTTTCGGGCTTCTGACGACCCGTAACGACTGTCAAAGATGCACAAATGACAGCCGGAACCAACGGTTTAACGTGCTTTCCGAGGCACGGAGGAGTCTCGTTATGCAAAGATGGTCACCTACCCACGGCCAACCCCGGCAAGCGTAGACTTTATTTAATTTGCTTTATTAGTATGCATGCGTCAAATCTTGCAAGCTGAATTAAAATATCTTCCTCTCATCCTATGGGGTTGAAATTTTATATATTGGTTCAACATTGAAGACAATGCACTTTATATGATACTTGACCTGATTCCACTCCCAGGATTGACTCCAGACGAAGGAACTTCTCAGCTAACAAGAGCAGAGACATACAATTGTATACACGCATTTACTTATGATAGCCCGTTCTAAAGTTAACCATTACCTGGAAGCTGCATCCAGGGTTGGTTCCAGAAGAGGGAACTCCGCGGCGAAAATGTTCACAAGCTAGTAATTATGACAGTCCGTCGTTCTGAAGTTTACCATGCCCCGGATACTGGAGCCATGATTGGTTATTGTTTTGCCAATAAAAGTTACTTTGAATTCCTATTGTAAAGTAGGTGCGTCCACAATCAACAATCCTCTCCCCTTACAACCTTTAGTACCTTGCGGGACTCGAACCCGTACACCGCAGTCTTTGCGCCCGCTAACTGCATCCTAATGTATATTTCTTCAGTTCGCTATGCACAAAAACTCACTACCATTCCATTCCGCGGGGGTGTAAATTGAGCCTTAGCTGTATGTACATACGGCTACATATCAAGCTATACATTTCCAGTATATTTAAGGTATCTCGCATGTATCGTATGTATAGGATTTCCGTGTAATGAGGGGTCAGCTTATACTGGGAATTAAAACTTGACATATAGCCATGTGTAAGATAAGTTTTTGCACATCTTAGGCAGTCGATCTCGCTATAAACTCGCTGACGAGTCAATATGTTGCAACTATAAAGGTTACTAACGTGTACTGTAAGAACTACAAAATGGTCCACTGTTAAAACCGTTTCCATAGAAAGCTTGGTTGCACTGCATGATTGCGGTCCAACTGATTCTTATTTATTTCTTCAACTCATATCTACACTGTTGTAGTTCTGTAACTTCAGGTTTTTTATTTATGTTTATATGTATCAATGCTGTAATGTCCATTTGTTTAGGAAAGATAGGCCTGTCGGCATTTTGTCTGACTTTTTGTGAATGACATATTTATTTTTGTAGACAGAATCATAGATTTAGAGCTGTGTCGATGAAATGAGGTTTAAGTCTGTTATGTATTATTTCAATTACTTTGATCTATGATGCTGTTCTTAGAGTTAGGTTAAATGCTCTAAGAAGCTGTTCAGTTAATCCTAATTCAATTTCGGCTGATCTACATGAATATTTTTTTTAGTTACTTTTCACGGCCAGGTAGGTACTTGAATGGAACTTCCAGATTTTCGTGCCACCAGGCACCACGACTTCATATGAAGTTCTTCATTTTAACTATCCTGTTCGTTATACATTTATGGCTTGGCGCTGGGTATCGCGTCCTGTGTACATTGGCGGTGAAAAGGTTCAGAATCAACTGGAATCGGACTGAGATCTCAATAGCTACGATCTATGGCCTGTTTCTGTGGCCTTGTATGGTGTTTATGTCCTATTCTATCCATCACCTGCAACTTTAGGTAATTATCGAATTGGTTTGTAGTCTCTGTTTTTGTTTTTGTTCTCATTATATCAGCGATCGGCTTTCTATCAATAATCAGATGGATCTTCGTGTGAGATTTTTTAGTTGTTTTGTTTGTGTTGTAGCATTGAATATTCACAATAGTTCAGCAGTATTTATAAACTTTAAATTTGTATTTTCTGTGATCGAAGTTCAGGATTTGCCATCTCTTTTAAGTGGATTATATCTTATATTATGCCCTTATCTGTTTAGAAAGTAAGATATTGCTATGCTTGCTCATCCTCTGTATACGTTTTGCATTTTTGGTATAGTGCTTCTTTCATTGATGGTATTTACCTATAGGTGCTCGTGTATTTCCGCGTTCCTGACAAACCAGGGTGCGCTTGAGATTGTTCGTAAGGCAAAAAGTCTCTATCCCTTTTGTCTTTTACTAAATCATTAAAACTACCAGGTGTCAACATAAACAAAGAACACTTACGTAATTTCACATTTATATATTTCGTAATGTGCGTAACAATAGCAATTTCTGTTTGCTAAGAAGGTAACTTGCTACGCTTTATGTGCTCGGCTAAGCTTTTAATAAAAAACATTATATTTATCATGTTATAAATTAAATACTACACAGTAGTATTAATTAATATTATAAAAAAAAATCTACACTTAAATTACAATTAATTGTGTATACATATTAACAATCAAACACTGCATTTCTAATGTGAAAGTTGACAATGTACTCGGAGTTAGTACGCTGCACACTGATTGCGAAGGGGTCAGTAGGGTGGAACGTGAACGCGACGAGTCTTCGTGCGCTCGCCGGCACCGACTGTCCTAATACTCCCGCGTAAATCTTGAATTTCAGTAACCCCGAGTCACGTGCATAGAATCTGAAAAGAGAAATCATTCTGTATCATCATCAATATCAGTCAGAGTTAACGTCACAGCTCATTACAGCCACCCGGCACCCATTCCGCATCGCAGCGCCTCCTACGGCTGTGGGCGCGTTCATTGCGGCGGCGAGCCGCCCACTACCTGAACGCGCCCCAAAAGGTGGTAGCCATTCGGCTAATCCGGGGGTACCGCACGATCTCGGGCGAGGCGGCAAGCCTCCTTGCCGGACTGCCGCCGTGGGATCTGGAGGCGATAGTCCTCGCGCGCCTGTACGAGTGGCGCGCGGAGGTACTAAGCCGGGGGGAAACTCCGTTTCCGCAGCAAATTGCGGCGGAGCGGACGGACCTCCGGCGCGATCTCATGGCGGCCTGGAATCAGCGACTGTCGCAACCCAGCGCAGGGCACGCCACGATAGTGGCGGTAAGGCCCCTCTTTGAGGAGTGGCTAGAGAGGCGTCACGGCGCCCTCACCTTCCGCCTGACGCAGGTCCTCACCGGACATGGATGTTTCGGGAGGTTCCTGCACATCATCAGGCGGGAGGAAACGCCCGGGTGTCACCACTGCGAGGATCGCCCAGAGGACACGGTAGAGCACACGGTGCAAACCTGCCCCGCTTGGGCGGAGCACCGCCGTGTCCTCGTAGAGGCGATCGGCGGCGGCGACCTCTCGCGCCCGGCCCTGGTGCAAGCCATGGTCCGGGGCGAGAGGGAGTGGGAGGCAGTCACCTCCTTCTGCGAAAAAGTTATGCTCGCAAAGGAGGTGGCGGGATGGGAGAGAGAAAGGTCCTCCCGTCCCAGCCGCCGCGGGAGACGCTCCGGGCGTCGGGAGCCACGTGACGACTCCCGGCCACCGTAGGCGCGGGCCTGCGGACGGTGAGTAATGGGTGACTCACCGTCCGATCAGCACCAGACCCGTGCCGTACGGCGCGTATATGTTCCACGCGCGCCTCAAAGAGATGTCAGCATATGAAGGGGCCCCTCAGGGCTAAGCCTGCCGGGTAAGCGGGATTGTCCGAAAGGGTTACCGCTACCCCGGTACATAAAGGGCTACGGAAGGAACATGGATGGGTTTTAGTCAGTAAGAGTCTGACACTCCCTTCCGCTCCACCCAGAGCGGGAGCAGTCATTGGATGATTTCCCAGCCTTAAAAAAAAAAAAAAAAAAGCGCCTCCTGCGGCTAGTATTCTTTATATGGACTTGTATGGGTATGCGCTCACTACTTAAACTCCTTGGCGTCATCGGATCGCCTCGGTCGTAAGCCCTCCACGCGCGGACAGCGGGTAGACCACTCGGTGACAACTCGCTACTCGCATGCTTTACTTGCGTTCACTCCACTGCGAGTTGCGAGGTCCACTGGTTGACCGCGCCGTTTATTGGTGATAACGCGGCGTCCACCCGTGGACCACCTGACAACGAGAGGATCGCCGTGCGACAAGGCGATGCGGGCTGGGTGCCGGATGGCTCTAATGAGCTATGACCTTTAGATGTAAGTAGGTAATATAGGTAGTCAATAAGTTAAAAATAAGTTCAGTTACCTTATGGGGTATTCTCCATAGGCTTTGGGTCTCTCCATAACAGACACCCATTTGTCATCATAGCTGAATAGTCCTAAATCTAAATACGGCGATCCACTGTACGACTGCGCGCTTATCGGCAACTGTGCTAGGATTCTTTTTGTAGCTTCTGTACGACCTCCGTAAATGGCTCGCACTATAGTTTGCTTGAATCTTTGTTGCGTCAGCCTGGCGTACAAATTATTGGATGGCGAACATGTGAATTGGGAATCAGCACATAATCTCGCATTTCTAAAGCAATCGCAGTAGTTCTCGAACAGTTGCAAAAGTCCTTCTGACGTGTTCTCAAAAACTTCTAGTATTTTGCTTTCGCTAATATTGTAAATAACAAAAAACGAAGACTGGCTATTGGGTTCTGCCACGCGCAATGTCACAACTTCTTCACTCGCATATTTAATGAACAGATGGTCTTCGTCTAACAATTGCATCTTCCACATTCTCAAACTCTTGAACATGTCAAAATATTTATAAAACTTTCTCAATTCAAGGGGATCTCCCGTTTCGTCACTGATTGTCTTTGCCCTTTTAAAAAGGAAGACAAGTAATCTATGTTTTAGGCTATTTACTGTTTCTTCATGAAAAGGCCTGTCATTGTTCAATGGTACGAAGACAGAGTTGACAATAAATGGATCATCGTCATAACAAAATCTGCCAATTTTTCTGATTTCTATGAGCATACCTTCAACAATTTGAAACAAATGTATTGTTTGGTGCTGAACAGATAGAACAGCAAGAACTTCTTTGTACAAGTAGATTCCTTGGTTGTGCGAGAGGTAAATTTTATCTATTCTGAAATGTTTTGTGTCACAAAGTTTACCCTGATGCAAGTCCACTAGATGCAGAGAATAATCTTCCAAAGCTGACCTTGAAATATACAAGACATCATTGTCAGGCAATTATTTTATTTAGGAACAAGATAATTAATGTAAACTTTGGTATCTCCAAGCGGAATAGTGAAAAACTAGCCAATATTACATGTTATATTTATTTGCATAAAAACACTTAAACAAAGCTGTGGGTGGTGTGTATACTTTATCAGTATGTCACTTATGGAAATTATTTTTTATCTATAGGGGTCAGCACAGACCAAGACTCGACACGTCTTGGTGTGAACTGACCCGTAAGTAAATCTTTAACAATAGTTTATTTTTTACAAGATTCTAGAGTCACTTGATAATGATTGTTTCAACTAACAATCAAGTGAGAGTGAACAATTTAAATAGGGGAAATAAACATACCTTATGGTTGGAGTAACAGCTTCATTGTTGCTATGGATATGGTAAAAATGTGGTCTTAGGTCATCTGGAATGTGTGCTGCTGATCCCACTATCACATATCTGCCATCTTCAGTGAACAGACTACACTCTCGGTTCAGCTGCTGGTCAACAAATGGCACTTGACCAGCATTGTTGCGTTCATATCTCGGCACTTCTCGTGGTTGACACACATTCACATTGAATTTAGGCTGGGAAACAGATAATCATTTTCATGAGACAGTTTATTAAATTTTCTTTACACTAGATATAGTGTGATCTGAAAAATTAATATTTGAGAAAAATCAAATTCAAATGATATAATATCTTTTTGAAAATGTTCAACCCAAACATGGATTTGGGAAATCAAAACAAAATGTACCTTGAAAAACCTGTAGAAAATGTGTGTTCTTATTCTATGATGTGCTTCAGCGTCAGTATTGAGTAAGTCTGAAGGATATCCAGCAACAAGGTCCCCAGCAGCAGCAGCTCCTCGGTACTCATAGATCTACAAACAACACATTACATTAAGAAAAATATAATAATGCAATACCATATTATCCCTGGTATTTTCTGGTTGTATAAATAACTCATACCTCTAAAGAGGTTTGATCAGCGGAAAACGCAATGAAATGCTTTCCATCAGGGCTAAATTTCCTCAAGAAACAAGGGGGTTTTTCTACATTGACTATTGTCAAATTTGGAAAAACATTCTGGTAAAACTCTCGAACTACATGGAAGTGGGAGCCAGGTTTTCGAGAGCCGTATATTTCTCTGTCCATAAGCCGTATGACTATGTTTTGAGGCTTGATCTTGCGCGGCACAATCTTCTCTGTACAGAAAAACTCGTCTTCTTTCAGAGCACCAGGTGGAGGATCCTCGTAATAAACATTTTGGAACTGACTAGTGGAAGCCATGATGTATTTATTAAATACTACCACTTCTTAGGTTTGTTAGAAAATACATTTTCTGAATATCTGAATATCTGAAGGCGGCGCTGACAATAAACAACAAAAAGCTAGAAAAATGGCGCGGCAATCAGCTGTTATTTGACATTACTTTTGCTTGACATTGGACATATTCAGCCGTTCTCTACGCGTCCGGAAATACTGAGTTGTGAATCCTGAAACAACGACAAATTCGAATCTTACCTAGCCTTATTGTTTTGTAGTACCTCCAATGTTAAGTGCTTTTTCAATTAATTATATACAGAAGAAGCATACAAACCCTTAGAGCATTTAACCTAAATGCTCTAAGTACAAACCTAATCAAATAAAGTTTTATTTTTTAAGAAAAATAGTATGTTTTTTTTTACTTTGAAAATAAGGTTTATTAATTGTAATATAAGGAACGTTTTGTGTATTATACAATACGCGCCTCGGTCGAAGACAGCCTATTCGCTGCGAATAGATTCATTCGTTTCGAAATCCTCGTGAAGAACTCTCTGTGTATGACACGTTGGCAGCGAATTGTCGCTGAGAGTATTATTGGCAGTGAAAGCACTCGTAGCAAATATTCGCTATGTGTGACCGAGGGTTTCTGTTCAGCGCTGAATGATCGTCTAACCCTTGGCCAGCCAGTCAGATCGATCCATAAATCGACGATCGAACATCAGGAAGCTCAATAATAACTGAACTCGCTCACGTACCCCGATGAACGAAAAACGTACCTAGTTTAGTCCATCAATGTGGAACTTCAACTAGGGTTTTTATCTACCTACAGTTTAGAGCATTAATTTAGGTTAAATGCTCTAGGTTAAAAGCTAAACAATTGAACGCACCTTGGAGGCTGTGCCGATCATGAAGGTATAGATAAAAATGGAGACCACACTCAGAACAACAGCTTGAGTCAAATACCTACATATCTCTATCTCACTCTCTGTGGGCCGACCTCTCTTTTTGGTGAGGACGATAGTATTGCTATCTTCTTATTTGAATCTCCTAGTAAATTCTTAGGAATAGTCATCACAATAACAAAATCATAAGTTAAACGCTGTCGGGTATTATATAAAGTAGTAAATAGTTAAAACGCGATTAGTTAATTGTGTTTTTTTTTTTTATCGGTCCCTTAGGCAAAGTTGGATTGGCTCATAACGGAGTTAGAATCCCATTTCCTTAGGATTCGATAAAGTGGCAACATTGACCCTATGTCAAAATAAATAAGAGGCAATATGGCGGTTGTTTACTTTGCGGTTCACAGCTTTAAATGAGATTATTCACGGTATAATTGATATAATTCAAGAAATGGTGCAAAATTGTATAGTGCGTGGTTGCGGAAGTAAGTGGTGTCCAGGAGGTGATATAAGATTTCACCCGTAAGTGATTTATGGCATTGAATCATTGCAAACATATTTCTTTGTTTTTTTCACTTTATTTCTACCTAAAATGTTTTATCAGTGTTTTCAACATATTATTTAATGATAATTACGACCGAATCAAATAGTTTTACATTGAATTTAATTGACTATGTGCAATTTTAATGTTTTGTTTACGTTTTTTTTTGTTTTATGTCATGTTGAAGTAGTGTAACCATATTGAGGATATATCTGGGAATTTCCGTGGAACATGAACTAATTAAAAAAAAAAGTCTTAAGTATTATATATGTCTCTTAAGGATTGTGGACTATGTGATTTTTTTAAATATAAAATTTCTGTTTCTCACTATTCAAAAAATTTAATATCCATCAAATGCTTTTTTTTCAGATTTCCTAAAAATAGTACTCATAGAAAATTGTGGTTATCCATTGTACCATTGAAAAACAAGTTTTATGAAAGTGCACGGATTTGCAATTTACATTTTCAAGAATCAAATTATTATAAAAAAACAAGGCGCTTAAAAGAAACAGCAGTTCCTAATATAATAGATCAAGAAACAGTCCCACCAGCCATGGTAAACATTTAACATAGTTTATATATCTGTATTACAATAATATATATTACGTATTTAGAAATATAGTTCAAATGTATGGCAAAAGGCAAAATTTTATAAAATATATTATAATTTTCAGATAATAAGTTCAATGCATGAAGACTATATGGTGAAAATAGATCCTCTGGCTGTACCAAGCACTAGTTCTGACATTTCTGATAGAAATTTTCCACTTATGGAAATAGCAGTGAAACGTGCTGGCGGCAATATTGAGGAACCAACTGATAAAAAACAATGTCGGAAAGTTCTGGAAAATATAAGCAATCTTAACGAGTTACCTGTAAGTTTCCCTTTCCCATACAAAATATTAAATACTCATTTACATAACATCATATTATGTATAGATTCAAATCTATACTAATATTATAAAGCTGAAGAGTTTGTTTGTTTGGTTGAACGCGCTAATCTCAGGACTACTGGTCCGATTTGAATAATTCTTTCAATGTTGGATAGCCCATTTTTCGAGGAGGCTATATTTTACCCTGTATTTCCTAATAACTTTCAATAAAACAAACAAATTCATTAATGTAAAGTACTGATTTCACACAAAGTTTTCTTGTTTTGTTAGGTCAGCAGTGAAGATCGCGTTCCTGCGAAGATTAATAGGGGCGTGCAAGTGAAAATAAAGTCAACTAAAGAACAAATACTTCAGAAGAAAACTAAGATGCTTAAGCAAAAAGTGGCGCGGCAAACTAAAAAACATCACGATATGTCTTCCTTAATGGCAATAATCAAAAAGTATACGAGTCAGTCAGAAATTGAAAATATTGTACAAGGGCGTTTTGCTGATATCTGCAAGGAATTCAAAAGGCCACCGAGTAATCCACATGGTGTTCGATATAGTGAGGAAATCAAAGCCTTTGCTTTAACTTTGAATTTCTATTCACCCAAAGCTTATGATTTTTTAAGAAAATATACAACTTTGCCTCATGTAGAAACAATACGAAGATCTTTGTCTTTCTTTAATTGTAATGTTGGTTTCTTATCTGAAGTACTCGAATATTTAAAAGAGCAAGTCAAATTACCGGAAAAAAAATATTTAAAAAATGTTGCTTTAATATTTGATGGCATGGCATTAAAAGAAAATTTGGCCTATGATAAAAAATTGGACAAAGTCGTTGGCTACGTTGATTTAGGACCAATTACTGTAAGTGATCCAGAAAAATTAGCTTCTGAAGCTCTCGTATTTCAGATAGTTTCATACGGTGTACGCTTTAAATGTCCAATTGCATATTTTTTTATTGCAAATAATTTGCCTGGGGAACTTCTATCAGAATTAATAAAAACAGCAATAATTGTGCTTGATGAAATTGGTGTCACCGTAAGATCTTTGACCTGTGATGGTGCATCATCCAATGTTAAGGCTTACGAATATTTAGGCTGTACACTTGAACAAAATAATTTAATACCGTTCTTTGAACATCCCAACGGGAAGAGCAATATTTATTGTCTACTTGACGCTGCTCATATGTTAAAACTTGCGAGAAATGTGTTGGCTGATTTTGAAATGAAGTCAAGTACCGGAGATATATCGTTTAAATACATAAAAAAATTACACGAAGTACAAAACGAAGAGGGTTTGAAATTTGCCAATAAATTAAGCGCTTTACATGTAGATTTTAAAAACAAAAAAATGAATGTTAGGCTTGCTGCACAAGTACTAAGTTCATCAGTTGCTGATGCAATAGATTTTTTGAGGGTTAGTGGTCATCCTAACTTTTTAAATAGTGAAGCGACATCAGAATTCTTGCACGTGATTGATAGACTTTTTGATTTAATGAATTCAAAGTCACCCTTTGGAAAAGGTTCCAAGTCTCCATTATCGTTGAAAAACCAACGTTATTGGGAACCAGTATTTAGTGACACTGGATCGTATTTAAAATCCTTAATGATAGATGGCACTGGTATTTTAAATCATCGCAGAAAAACTTTTGCACTAGGTTTTTTGATGAACATCGTAGTTTGCCATTACTTGTTAATGATTTGTGTACACTGCAGCAAAATCCACTGAAATATTTGTTGACTTTTAAGTGTTCCCAAGACAACTTGGAATTTTTTTTTTCATGCATTAGGGCTCGCGGCCGGGCTCAAGATAACCCGTGTCCTCTTGAGTTCCGATATATAATGCGGAAGATGTTGTTCAGACATTCTATTCAACCGTCCATAAATGCCAACTGCATAGAAAATGGTTTTGAAACTTCACAAGTCTTCGATTTCAATAAACCGAAAAGTTTGTTTCGACCTCGGGAAGAACCTGACTTTCAACAAGATGTTGAAAATGTGTTTCAAAATTTAGACGCAATTCATACTAGTCCATACCACGAAAATATATTATATTATATAACTGGTTATATAATAAAACAAATTCTTACCCACATGTCTTGTGAACATTGTTATAATGCGTTAGTAGCACTGCAAAGTCTGCCAACAGATCATACATATTCTATGATTATAAATAAATTTAATTAATTTACGACATTTGTAAACCGAGGCAAACTGTACTTCCCTTCGGTAGCAGCTTACAAAATTGTAAAATATTGTGACAAAGTTTTTCAACAAGCTAATTTGATGGGCCAACTTAGAGCGAATAATATAGAAAACAAATTAATTAATGTCGTATCACAACTTTTACTCCTCTGTTGCAGGGAATGTTTAACCATCCCATCACGGAATCAATTTACTGTAATGATTTGCATGACACTAAGATAGTTAAGCAAATAGCTAATTCGTTTTTTAACATGCGTATACGTGCGCACTTAAAGAGACATACAGAAAATATACTCAGTGATTTACGTGGTAAGAGACAGAATTTACATAGAGCAATGATATTCAGTCATGTATAATTGAGAAGTTATAAATAAGGTTAAATAAATGATTTAATTCGGAATATGTTTTTTTTTTTTTTTGAGGCTTCACACTGTTCCTATTACAGTCCCGCATAATATACTATATAAATAATATTCATTTGCCCACATGGTAAAAAATTCTGAACACTGACTAACCCAGAATACTCGAAAAAAGCTGCTGTCCATTATGTTTAAGTAATCTAAAAAAATAATTAAACTGAGTTTTTTTTTCGCGATTTGTGTATTGTTCCCATAGAAAGAGTTGATAGTAATTTATAAGTACATCCCTAATAAATTCCTTTTAGTTTTTACGCAAAACTAAAAAGTATTTTTCAGCTTCTCCCGAACCCCCACTTATCACAGTCATTCATATCGCATTACCCGCGGTAACTAAACCTATGTCATGCATTCTAATTGCGTATGACGCTATCAATAACAATCTGAATCCATAACGATACTTACATTTTTATGCAGACAAAATTTATAATAACTGTCACAATGATAACTATTTTTCTCTGGTAGAGTGTTGTGCAATTACACCTCTGGTCATGCTCTATTTTCGTGCAAAATTCTGTATAATACGTCTACCCAGAACTTTTTGTATGATTAATGACAAACAGCCAAATTTACACACTCAGAAACATCACAAGTTTCACACTTTATCAAACAACTTTTTTCGTAATTTCATAAACATGCATCATAATATCATGTTGCATACAATCTTTAGAAGCTAGAATCTAAGTAGTAAACAGTGATGTAGAGAAATTTATAAATATGTTAATCACTAAATGGAAAGTAACTACAAGCGTGTCCCAGGAAAACTAAAATAAAGGTTACCCTACTGAGAAAGAGAGGGGCTGCCCACAAAGAGCGAGATAGCGATACATAGGTATAGCTTCAAGTAGGTATTCGGAGTGTGGTCTCCATTTTTATCTATACCTTCATGGTGCCGATGTTGTGGTGACGGTAATAGCCTGTCAGTGTGACTGTTGAATGAATTTGACAATAGTGACAGTGACAAATGACAAATTGACAAGTCGCATTGATTGAAATATTAGAGGTTATGTTGTTATATCACGGTGTTTATCTTTTCACATAAAATCTAAAAAATGTTAGGATATCTTAATACCCGAATAGGTTCTATGCGCAGTACACTTGCCGCTTTAAGCAAACGTAAATCCTTTAAATATGGTTTGCCTTTCATATTATTCATGGTTGGAGGATCTTTTGGTTTGCGAGAATGGACACAAATCAGGTGATTTTTACAAGCCATGAATGCTGCTTTGTTTATCTATTATCACATCATTATCTGTAGCATGGGATTCACTTCTTCTACCTCTTCAATCGACGGCAGTACTCATAGCACTCCTAACCTTTGCAGTAATAATGTATAGGCAAACAATAGTTCCTGTACTTTATACCTAACTAGCTTCCGCCCGCGGCTTCGCCCGCAAAATATGTCGACAAATTATACATATAAACCTTCCTCTTGAATCACTCTATCTATTAAAAAAAACCGCATCAAAATCCGTTGCGTAGTTTTAAAGATTTAAGCATACAGACAAAAATAGCGACTTTGTTTTATACTATGTAGTGAAGAAACAGGTATTAACGTTCTTTTATGATTACCATTCAGATGATTCATGCAAAACATTGTAAAACAGTAACGGTGAAAGGTAAAAGAGTAATGGTGGAGTTTCTTGCCCATTCTTCTCCACACGAAACTTTTGGAAGAGGCGACTAGAATCAATTCTATTTCTTGTTCATTTTCACGTTCAAAATTGCCTTACATGAGCCTATTTGAAATAAATGATTTGACTTTGATTTTGATGAGACCAGTCTCATCAAAATCAAGCCTCAAGCCGCTCAAGCCATATTTGGCATAATAGAGAAGGAAAAGGAAACTTATTATGATGGTGGAATACTTTGGAATCTTACATAGATAACATAGTCATAGTCATACTTCACTATGCATTGTTATATAAATATTGATGTAGCTACATATTATGTGAAACATTGCATAACATCATGGACAGAGATAATTTATAGATGACATTATTATGACAATATCAGATTCTCATAATACATAGGTAATAAGTAGGCTTTCCATTAATTACATAGGTAAATTAACAGACAAATTTTCGGATTAATTTAGAGTCAAGTCAACCAGCACAACATATCATGGAACTCCTAGAGAAGTAGACAGAAGTGTAATGTACTAATTAGTTATGTTTAAGTCCCAGTAAAAATTTACATGTCTATAAATGTTTAAACAATTTCTTTCAGATATCAATTCTCTCAAGTTAAAGGCGTCAGTAAGGCCGAGGCGGAAAAAATGGGCCTTAACAGAGACAAAGAAGTTTCTTTAGAACAAACTTATGAAGAAATACAAAAACTTGACATAGACAACTGGGAAAACAAACGAGGGCCTCGGCCATGGGAGACAGTTGAACAAAAGTAGTGTACAGAATACACTTTAGACCATAAACCTCAAGTGTTAGTTGTATTATTGTTGTAAATATTTTTAACTTTAGTATAATTAAAATTATTATTGTTGCAAAACATGACTAGTTGTTATTTTTTGAATAATAATTGAATTTTTTCTATTTTAGTTTTTGTTTTTAGATGGAATGTTTATTGAGTTCCCAGAGTGCAAATTTTTGTAATTAGCCCATACAAAATTTGGTTTCAAATGTCGAAATAATGTAAGTGGTTACCTAATTATTCCTCAAATTAGTACCTAATCAGTGCTAGAAGGATTTTTATTGTAATAAAGTACTTAGTTGTTACTAGATGATCATCATTAGTCTGTAAACAATTAAGTAGGTGCATAAACCAGAACTAATGTGCATTGGACCTTGAGTCCATGCACTAATCTGTGACCGAGCAGTGAGTTGCTACGCCGCGCGATGACGCGTTATTATAATTAATAATAAACAGATGACTCTATTGCACTCTACCAAATAACACGACGAAGACGGGAAAATAGATAATAAAACTAGCACACGGAATAACAGAAAATCGCACGAAAACAAACACCTTCGTTGAACATTTCTGAGAACTTAGTTTTTTTGCAAATCGATAAAATATCTTTCTCAGTTCAGAACTTGGCACATTACCAGAATCCAACTCGGGTATAGCGTCGTTTCCCAACTCGGTGAAAAACAAAAGCTGTCTAGCCTTGCTCAGTGCCATTCGGTTTTGAAGCGTGATAATAATAGTTTCCGATTATTCCGCGTACCTACATGCTAAGAGTTAAAGTATGGCGTAAGGACCTACGCATTAAAGTCAGTACACGTGCGACCTCGAGCAATCGCGGAAAGTCGAGGAAATCTAATAAAACTGTTTTCTATAATAGCTCAGACTATTAGTAGCAAATGTTAGGTACACTTACTACCTCCTACTAATAGTCAGGTAGGTAGGTACAGTCAACCGAAAATCCAGGGTAAGATAATTCTTACCCTGGATTTTCGGTTTACTGGACTTTACCAGTCCCTTTATGTCGCAGTAGTAAGCGCGATTTTCGTAGTTTTCGACCTTCTGATTTGCGGTCATGTGCGGTAGACTATTCAAGAATAATCTAGCCACAGTTTCATGCACCAGCATTCACGATACAGAGATAAACTTAATTACATTTCGTACCTAGTAGCTTCTGCCAACGGGTTCGCCCATGTGGATGTTAGAAATTATTCCACAAGATCGTACGATCAGAATAAAAATAATCTTAAGTGCTATTCCGGACTATAATCTACGTCTGTGGCAAATTTCATCCACCTACGTTCAGCAGTTTTTGCGTGAAAGAGTAACACCCATCCATACATCCTCACAAAACTTTCACATTTACAATATAAGTACATCGGTGATCGATGTATAAGTATGATAATTAAAGTTAGGTACCTATTTTTTATAGGTACAAAGGCCGTAAAACAAAGGCAATTATTTTACACTCACGACTTTAAGTAGGTCTGTACGTACCTAACTGTAACATGTTTCAGTCGTGTTATCGTGTTAATGACCGAAAGTCAAACGGATTCGGGATTCTAGTTTCAGTCTTATATTTTTAGACTTTTATTTACCGACACTCAGCGAGCTCAGCGACCCTGTGGTATTCAGGATAAAGTATGATCTTCATTATATTTTATCGTGAACTAGCGACTCGCCCCGGCTTCACACGGATGCAATGCAGATACTATGACGCAGGCGAAGCCGCGGGCAAAGCTAGTTAAACGATAGGTACGAACCTCTTGAATCAGTCTATCAATTATTGAAAACCGCATTAAAATCCGGCGGGAAGCGACTTTGTTTTATAATATGTAGAAACGGGAATAACAAACCATACTCTCAGTTTTAATAACGCATGAAAATCATGGCCCATGGGTAGCATAAAGCTCCGACACCAGGTTAGTCACTAACCACACGAAGTTTTAATATTCATGGATCAATGGGATAGGCAGATAGTACGAAAAGCATCCACATCGCAACCTTTGAACCTACTACACAGGACAAAGATACTGATTTGAGACTCATCACCATCCAGTTTTAATTTCTTGTACGGTAATGGTTTTGGTGAAATAAAGAATTTATTTATATTATATTATTTATCCAAGTTCATATCATCACGTCTGTATTAATTACCCCGAGAGGTGGCCAAGAGGATAGGTGTCAACCACAGATCACATAATATGTGATACCTGATATTATACTAGGATACCGTATCATGCTTTAGATTAGTATACGTAATACAAGCTAGACAATAATTATGTGTCTAGCTTGAACTGACAATAATAATAATCAGCCGAGTACCTACGTCGTATGGGTCGTATTTATCTGTTCTGTGGGTCGTATAACCTAGGTGGCCGAAGTAAACAAAGTCGCAATTACAACATACCTACTTAGTTATGGGTGTTTCAACTAGAATTTCTCAGACTACCAGCTCAGAAGTCTCGGTTTGGATGGCAGGCTCGCCCCCTTAGGGTAAACATACCGGTTTACCGGCCACTACCCCTTTTCGGCCACTTCGCACGTTATTTTAAATAATAGACAGTGTTATAGACCGCTCCTTACTAATTTCGCGCCATTCGATCTGGACGAACTACACGGTTCATAATCCAACGGCATGGCCTCGAAATGTGCGAACTGAGCCCTCAGTCGCCATTTCAAAATTTGGTGTCTGGAAACGTGTCAAATTTAGCGAAAAAAATAGCAGGTGGATTGATTTTCAAAGGTAAGTTTTTACGTGTTACTGTTGGTTTATTGTTCATTGATGGGGTTTGTGTGTGTTTAGCATGTCTAATTTCAATATTCAAGTGCCCAAACTCATCAAACTTTTCATAATTTGTGATTTTTTTGGTGGTCGGACAATACGTTACGATTAATTTCAAAATCTACTTTCCGACCGGGTGGTCGCATAACCGGTTTATTCACGTCATTTCACTTTGCCTTTATTAGAGAAACCTTAAATTCACCAACATAGATTCCATTATATTTGTAAACAGCTAGAGTTTTGTAAATTTAGAACTAGATTCCGGCCGCCAGTAAACCTCATATTTTCAAAGATATGACCTGTAAAAATACCGAATGTTTAGCGGCCGATAACTAGTAAAAATAAAACCTGTCTCCGGCCGTTTAAATGGACGGCCGAAAATTGGTAAAAATTACACCTGATTCCGGCCTTTCGAAAAAAGAACGGCCGCTAGTAATTAGAAAATAATAAATCTGTTTTGATTTTTAATGATTCTAAAGCCAAAAGTAGCTGTAAGTTGTAGAAGAGAGTAAAAATACACCGCTTTTTTAAATTTATTAATTGTTTTACTTTCATACTATTATAAACCCTATGAACTACAGAATAAGAGTTGTTTTTCTACCGTGAATTAGGTGGCCGATAACCAGTGCACTAGTGGACGATAACTGAGTGAAAAGGCCGATAGCCGGTATATTTGCAATTTTTGCGAATATATATTTTTTTTAAATTATGTATCACTGATACGTCTATAAGCATAAGGTTTTATGAAACTGCACTATTGTAGGCTGAAACGTTTTTTTTTTTTTTAATCTTGGAGTACAGCATTATGTTAAAAATCACCTCTAAAGTCAACAAGCCGCTTAAACGGCCGATAACCGGTATGTTTACCCTATTACATGAGAAAATAACTGGCTAAATGTGCGTGTTATTCCCTCCACTGCCGTACCCTCTGCGGATAAGAGTTGTAATATTATGTTAACGACTTTAAACAACACAATACAAGTGCCTTTATTTATCATTCAAATTCCTATTGTTCGACAATATTATTGCGACTTGTGAACAATAGCGGTACCTACCTACCTAGCTAAAAGTATGTCGCGTCGGAGTCATATGTTTCTAGACTCACATCGAAATACCTAACTACTTACGTCTTATGAATTTTGTCTTAACAGATAAAAATATAGGTACCTACCTATCGTTGTTTTGCTCGTGTAGGTATGAATTTATGATAACAACCGGCACACTGACATTACTTAACTATCGTTAGTCTCGCGACATATTCCTATCTATAAACAAAATTAATGCGCAAACATTCGGTACATACCTACATTAATTTAAAAACAAACTTGAATTATTATTTGTTTTGGTTTACAAAAGATACCCACTTCACAAACACGTGAGTAACATTGTGGTTGTGGCTAACGCCCAATACGTGTAAACCTCAGATCAATTTGATCTGAGGTGTAAACCACCTCATACCGCCAGGTAGAAAAATACCATACTAAAATTTTAAATTCAAAATAATATAATATACTTAATATTTATGTTCCAGCTGACATCTAAGTGAATATTATGTAGGTACCACCTAAAGTATTAAATAAATATATTCTATAGTAAAATAACGGGAAAACTTAGGAAGATAAAAAAACCGACTTCAAAAACAAACCACTAAAAACTAAAAAAAAACCTAATTACGGAAGTCGGTGACTTATATACGTAGGTATTTTTGATAGGTTGTAGCACAGAACAGATAAAACTGTTCTGTGGGTTGTAGCCACAGAACAGATAAAGAGTGTTCTGTGGTTGTAGCCACCGACTTCCGTAATTAGGTTATTTTGTAGTTTTTAGTGGTTTGTTTTTGAAGTCGGTTTTTTTTGCAAAAAAGTTTTTATTTTAACATTTTTAGTTGTTAACTACTCATAGCATCATAAATGAACAAATTAATGGCAAAGCCTGTTAAAAAGTTTTTATTTTTCACTTTTTAGTTGTTGTACCGCATTCTAAAACTTAATTAATAGTAAAGTTATGCCCGAATTGATAGCCCCAAAAATAGGGAATTTGAACATAGTGGTTAACTGTACAAATCTGTATAACTACCCCTTCAGGGCGCATCAGCGTGATGTAATGTTCTGAAATGGTGAAAACGAAAACAATATACAGACATGCGATTGCAGCAATTCTGGAAGGTTTGCCATCATTTATTGAAAAGTTCCATTGTGTATCTCCGAAGATCTTCATCAGATCTTCACCAAATAAAATGGGACCACATGTGAAGCAGCAGCTTTCAAATATAAAAAAAATCTTCAAAATCGGTTTACGTAGTAAAAAGTTATGAGGTATGTAACACACATAAAAAAAAAATACGGTAGAATTGAGAACCTCCTCCTTTTTTTGAAGTCGGTTAAAAAGATAAGACAGTAAGTACTAAATACTATAAATAGTATTGATATTGCACATTATTGTGGTAGCATCATCCATCAGCTATCACTTTCATGAGTGAGAGTGAGGTACAGACGCCAGAACATCAAGCTATCCCAACCTGTCAAATATTCCCAACTGAACATGAACCTTAGCGTTTTGTGATAAAGTTGGAAATCTATCAAAAAAATTGACAGATCTGGGTAGCTTGATGTGCTGGTGTAGGTACAGAGGCCAGCACATCAAGTTACCACAATCTTTCAAATTTCTTTGATAGTATTTCAACATTATTGCAAAGAGATAAGGTTCATTTTTAATTGAGAAAATTTGACAGTTAGGGATAGCTTGATGTGCTGGCGTGCACCGTGTAACAAATTATAGGCTCTCCCTCATAGACGCGTTATAACCGATCGATAAAAACGCATGCGTTATTGCGATAATCCCTCCCGAAACCTTGAACAGAGCTTTGCGTTTTTATCTTCCGATATTTCTAACATGTGCAAGGAATTGGGACACATTGTCGCAATAACGCATGCGTTTTTCCCAATACAAATGTACTGAAAACAGATATTGCAGCAACGCGGCAACGCATCGGTATTATCGACCGATAATAACGCGTCGATGTAGGAGAGCCTATGTCCTAACCTAAGATAGTGTAGTACTTACCTACTTATACAAACTTATATCTAGAAACTAGTCTAGGAGTTTCTAGATATAAGTTCGTATAGGTACCTGCATTTTACGTAATATATATCTTACTACCTAGGTATTGTATACGGACTGAAATCGGTAACAGACAACAAAGGGTGAGGCAAACCTACATAGCTACATAACTAAAAGATCAATGCACGTCTGCAATGCGTCGCCGTCGCTATGCGGGCATGGACTAAGAATTCCTAAAACCAGACAGATCGTTTAACAATGTTGGGTAGGTAGTAGGTACCTACTAACTAGGTAGATGATTTAACTTATCGTTATAAGGTTAGTAAATGACAAAAATTATCCCTATGTTTGGGGCTCCGCAGTCCGCTACCATCGGATAAAAAGGATATTGCATGATATTTCACAATAATTTTAATTTAGGCATTACTTTAACGATGAATCATACAACTACCATACATTAGCTAAGTATTTCCTTCGTTTTTAGTTATTTTAAGCCTTGACGTAGGGCATATTCTTATTTAACTGTAAATGAGGCTGATGCAATTAAACTTGTGAATGTCTAAAAAGATTTGGTGAGATCAAAGGTAAAAACCTGAGTACCTACCTACCCAAAAAGATGTTGTTGACCCTTTTCGAATCAACGACCGGTATTTTTACATGTTATTAGGTATTTCTTTTTAATTCTAATTAAGTATGGCACACGGTTATTAACACAGAACAGGGTAATTAAATATAAGTAGGTACCTACCTACTTAACTAGTCACTTATTGAATGATATTATTGCTAATTTCAAGGAATTTGCTGTAGGTACCGTATGCGAGAAACGCAGACAGAATCAGCCGAACTGGCGGTGCTTGGGTAGGAAGGCTATGTCTAGCATTGGACGTTTTCCGGATAAAATGATGAAGTTATGACGATTATTTTATGAGCGTAGGTATTAACCGATGTCATGTGACAAGGTTTTACAGCAGTTAATTTAATTTAGTTCATTTAATTAGGCAAGTAGGGAACTAAGTTACTTAGCTAATTACCCTACCTAACCCGCTTATTGTTACCAGGAATGTCCAGCATCGGTCAAAATATAAATAAAATACCTACATAGGTTGTACCTATCTATTGTTATTTTAACGTTCCGCATAAAAAATCTCGGCATAAACTGAGAGCAATGTCTTGGTTTTGCGACGAAACAGCTTTTAATGATCGCCATGATACGTTGAATTGGCTTTGTTTTGTTGGGCTTCCTCTCATTCCAGCCAAACACCTTGCGTCACAAAGAAAAGAAGACACGCATGCGTTCTAGAACATTGTTGCTATCTTTGTCTTTCCGACTGTGTTAGAAAGAGATAAAATTGTACCTCGGCTATCCTCGACGTTCTCGGCAGTCATTGATTTTTCACGAGACCGTGTCTATATAAAGGGGACGTCAGTACTCGGAGCGCATTTCAAAACGAGAAATTGAAAAAGGAATTCACAAGCGCGTGACTTTTTAGAGTTGTTCGTCAGAGAGATAATAGTATTTTATTGAAATTTTGTGTTATATCAGACTAAATTCTAGTGATTAATCGGTAAGTGTTCATTTTATTTTATTCAAGTTGTGTTGTTTATTAAAATAGTTTTTTAGCACCGTCTGCTAGGGAAAGCGGTAAAGTGAACTGCGCAGTTTTGAATATTGATCGTGTGTGCGCCATTTTGGATAACAGTCGTCAGATTTTGCATGTTCTTTTAACGAAGTGTTTTTGTTCTGAACATAATGTTCTCTATATAAATTCAAGTATTAATTCTCAATAAAAAAAACCCTTTAGCAATATAATGCTCAATTTCTAAAGTTATTGTTAAATGTAACAATTTGTTACCTCTACCAGAAAAACCATTGTCTAGGTACCAATTTCGTAATTTCGTTGCTACTAAACTAAACGAAAACCCCTTGCCTATTTTTTCCACCAAACCAAACCTTCCCAAGTAAAGGTAATTATTAATGGGGATGTATGTGTTACAGTGTAATATGAATAAAATTAATTTTTAGTGTAGTTAATCAATAATTCTCATTGTTCAGAGGTGGCCATGTCAGTGGGTCACCCTAGTTTATTCTATCCGTGACCTACTTATTGCATATGCATTGCTGGCGGCCATATTTTATTTTCTGCTTACTGCGTACCTACTACATTGCGGAAACGCCCAAATTATCATGTTTTTATAAAATTGACCTGCCTATGTGTAAAATCTTATTAGAAAGTACCCAATCACAAGCAGGTATCTATGAGTAATAGCTTACTGTTTATTGCCCCTAAGGCTACCCACTGACCCAAACTTTCGGTTCAGACAATTTATTTTCAAATATAGCTTAAAGAAATGCTTACCTATAGAAATAAACAGTCTAGTGAAGTCTGTCAACTCGAGTCATTGATAGCCTGATGTTTTGTCATCACGAACACATTAGTAACCAGTCATAAATACGGTGACTCATAAATTGTTTCCAACTGCTAGTAAGTAGTGACGACACTTTAAATTATTATATGCTAACAGTTATTTTACTTCTGTTACAGAACAATATGCAGATCTTCGTGAAGACTTTGACGGGGAAAACCATCACTTTGGAGGTGGAAGCTTCTGATACCATTGAAAACGTAAAAGCTAAGATTCAAGACAAGGAAGGCATTCCTCCCGACCAACAGAGATTGATCTTCGCTGGAAAACAACTGGAAGATGGTCGCACACTTTCCGACTACAACATCCAGAAAGAATCTACTCTTCACCTGGTGCTGCGTCTCCGAGGTGGTATGCAGATTTTCGTTAAAACATTGACTGGAAAAACCATAACATTGGAAGTTGAGCCATCTGACACGATTGAAAATGTGAAGGCCAAGATCCAAGATAAGGAGGGTATCCCCCCAGACCAGCAGCGGTTGATCTTCGCCGGCAAACAGCTTGAAGATGGACGTACGTTATCTGACTACAACATCCAGAAAGAATCTACGCTCCACTTAGTACTGCGTCTGCGTGGTGGAATGCAAATCTTTGTTAAAACTTTGACTGGTAAAACAATAACTTTAGAAGTTGAGCCATCTGACACCATTGAAAATGTCAAAGCCAAAATTCAGGACAAAGAGGGAATCCCACCAGACCAGCAGAGATTGATCTTCGCCGGCAAACAGTTGGAAGATGGGCGCACATTGTCAGACTACAATATCCAGAAGGAATCTACATTGCATTTAGTCCTTCGTCTGCGTGGTGGTATGCAAATCTTCGTTAAAACGCTGACTGGCAAGACCATTACACTAGAGGTCGAAGCATCTGACACAATTGAAAACGTCAAAGCGAAAATCCAGGACAAAGAGGGAATCCCACCAGACCAGCAGAGGTTGATCTTCGCCGGTAAACAATTGGAAGATGGGCGCACGTTGTCAGACTACAATATTCAGAAGGAGTCCACTCTGCATTTGGTACTTCGTCTGCGTGGTGGTATGCAAATCTTCGTTAAGACGCTGACTGGCAAGACCATTACACTAGAGGTCGAAGCATCTGACACAATTGAAAACGTCAAAGCAAAAATCCAGGACAAGGAAGGAATTCCTCCAGACCAGCAACGACTGATCTTCGCCGGTAAGCAGCTGGAAGATGGCCGCACACTTTCCGATTACAACATTCAGAAAGAGTCCACTCTTCACTTAGTATTGCGTCTGCGTGGTGGTATGCAAATCTTCGTCAAGACGCTGACTGGTAAGACCATCACGCTAGAGGTCGAAGCATCTGACACAATTGAAAACGTCAAAGCAAAAATACAGGACAAAGAGGGAATCCCACCAGACCAGCAGAGGTTGATCTTCGCCGGCAAACAGTTGGAAGATGGGCGCACGTTGTCAGACTACAATATCCAGAAGGAGTCCACTCTGCATTTGGTACTTCGTCTGCGTGGTGGTATGCAAATCTTCGTCAAGACCTTAACTGGTAAGACCATCACACTAGAAGTTGAAGCATCTGACACAATTGAAAACGTCAAAGCAAAAATCCAGGACAAGGAAGGAATTCCTCCAGACCAGCAACGACTGATCTTCGCCGGTAAGCAGCTGGAAGACGGTCGCACGCTTTCTGATTACAATATTCAAAAGGAGTCCACCCTTCACTTGGTACTTCGTCTGCGTGGTGGTATGCAAATCTTCGTTAAGACGCTGACTGGCAAGACCATTACTCTAGAGGTCGAGGCTTCTGACACAATTGAAAACGTGAAAGCGAAAATCCAGGACAAAGAGGGAATCCCACCTGACCAGCAGAGGTTGATCTTCGCCGGTAAACAACTGGAAGATGGGCGCACGTTGTCAGACTACAATATCCAGAAGGAGTCCACTCTGCATTTGGTACTGCGTCTGCGTGGTGGTATGCAAATCTTCGTCAAGACGCTGACTGGTAAGACCATAACACTAGAGGTCGAAGCATCTGACACAATTGAAAATGTCAAAGCCAAAATCCAGGACAAAGAGGGAATCCCACCAGACCAGCAGAGGTTGATCTTCGCCGGTAAACAGCTTGAAGATGGACGTACGTTATCCGACTACAATATCCAGAAAGAATCTACGCTCCACTTAGTATTACGTCTGCGTGGTGGTATGCAAATCTTCGTCAAGACCCTGACTGGCAAGACCATTACACTAGAGGTCGAAGCATCTGACACAATTGAAAACGTGAAAGCTAAGATTCAGGACAAGGAAGGCATTCCTCCAGACCAGCAGCGACTGATATTCGCTGGTAAGCAGTTAGAAGATGGCCGCACGCTTTCCGATTACAATATTCAAAAGGAGTCCACCCTTCATCTGGTACTTCGTCTGCGCGGTGGTATGCAAATCTTCGTGAAGACCCTGACTGGCAAGACCATTACTCTGGAGGTTGAGGCTTCTGACACAATCGAAAACGTCAAAGCGAAAATTCAGGACAAAGAGGGAATCCCACCAGACCAGCAGAGGTTGATCTTTGCAGGCAAACAATTGGAGGATGGGCGTACACTATCGGACTACAATATCCAAAAGGAATCTACGCTGCATTTAGTTCTGCGTCTTAGAGGCGGCATGCAAATCTTCGTCAAGACGCTGACTGGAAAGACCATTACGCTGGAGGTCGAGGCTTCCGACACAATTGAAAATGTCAAAGCCAAAATCCAAGACAAAGAGGGAATTCCACCAGACCAGCAGAGGTTGATCTTCGCCGGTAAACAGCTTGAAGATGGACGTACGTTATCTGACTACAATATCCAGAAAGAATCTACGCTCCACTTAGTATTACGTCTGCGTGGTGGTATGCAAATCTTCGTCAAGACCCTGACTGGCAAGACCATTACACTAGAGGTCGAAGCATCTGACACAATTGAAAACGTGAAAGCTAAGATTCAGGACAAGGAAGGCATTCCTCCAGACCAGCAGCGACTGATATTCGCTGGTAAGCAGTTAGAAGATGGCCGCACGCTTTCCGATTACAATATTCAAAAGGAGTCCACCCTTCATCTGGTACTTCGTCTGCGCGGTGGTATGCAAATCTTCGTGAAGACCCTGACTGGCAAGACCATTACTCTGGAGGTTGAGGCTTCTGACACAATCGAAAACGTCAAAGCGAAAATTCAGGACAAAGAGGGAATCCCACCAGACCAGCAGAGGTTGATCTTTGCAGGCAAACAATTGGAGGATGGGCGTACACTATCGGACTACAATATCCAAAAGGAATCTACGCTGCATTTAGTTCTGCGTCTTAGAGGCGGCATGCAAATCTTCGTCAAGACGCTGACTGGAAAGACCATTACGCTGGAGGTCGAGGCTTCCGACACAATTGAAAATGTCAAAGCCAAAATCCAAGACAAAGAGGGAATTCCCCCAGACCAGCAGAGGTTGATCTTCGCCGGTAAACAGTTGGAAGATGGCCGCACACTCTCCGATTACAATATTCAAAAGGAATCCACCCTTCATTTGGTACTTCGTCTTAGAGGCGGCATGCAAATCTTCGTCAAGACGCTGACTGGTAAGACCATAACACTAGAGGTCGAAGCATCTGACACAATTGAAAATGTTAAAGCCAAAATTCAGGACAAAGAGGGAATCCCACCCGACCAGCAGAGGTTGATTTTCGCCGGCAAACAGTTGGAAGATGGGCGCACATTGTCAGACTACAATATTCAGAAGGAATCTACATTGCATTTAGTCCTTCGTCTTAGAGGCGGCATGCAAATCTTCGTCAAGACGCTGACTGGTAAGACCATAACACTAGAGGTCGAAGCATCTGACACAATTGAAAATGTTAAAGCCAAAATTCAGGACAAAGAGGGAATCCCACCCGACCAGCAGAGGTTGATTTTCGCCGGCAAACAGTTGGAAGATGGGCGCACATTGTCAGACTACAATATTCAGAAGGAATCTACATTGCATTTAGTCCTTCGTCTTAGAGGCGGCATGCAAATCTTTGTCAAAACGTTGACTGGTAAGACCATAACACTAGAGGTCGAAGCATCTGACACCATTGAAAACGTGAAAGCTAAGATTCAAGACAAGGAAGGCATTCCTCCAGACCAGCAGCGACTGATATTCGCTGGTAAGCAGTTAGAAGATGGCCGCACGCTTTCCGATTACAATATTCAAAAGGAATCTACCCTTCATCTGGTACTTCGTCTGCGAGGTGGTATGCAAATCTTCGTGAAGACCCTGACTGGCAAGACCATTACTCTAGAGGTCGAGGCTTCTGACACAATTGAAAACGTCAAAGCGAAAATCCAGGACAAAGAGGGAATCCCACCTGACCAGCAGAGGTTGATCTTCGCCGGTAAACAATTGGAAGATGGGCGCACGTTGTCGGACTACAATATTCAGAAGGAGTCCACTTTGCATTTGGTACTTCGTCTGCGTGGTGGTATGCAAATCTTTGTCAAGACACTGACTGGCAAAACCATCACATTAGAAGTTGAAGCTTCTGACACAATCGAAAATGTTAAGGCCAAAATTCAAGACAAAGAAGGAATCCCTCCGGACCAGCAGAGATTGATCTTCGCCGGTAAACAGTTGGAGGATGGCCGCACACTCTCCGATTACAACATTCAAAAAGAATCTACACTTCATTTAGTATTAAGGTTGAGAGGTGGAATTTAAAAAAAAATACTTCTAAAATAAAATAATTATTCTGAATGCACTTATGTTTTTTTATTTTATTAAGAACTTTAATGTCCATAATACACCTTCCCAGTCCTATTTCTTGGTAACCTTCACATTTTATTACGGGTGTACTGAGTAGCTGTTAAAAGCTCAAACCTATCCTAAGAGATTTTCTTCTCCTTATTGACAAGTAATTTAACGAGAGAAGCTAACCACATAGGTACTGATGCCCTCAAACTACTTATTACAGAATTCGACTATTACAAATACACAGTAGGTAATACACACCTATAATTACATAGATAAATAAATTCACGCCACGGTGGCAAATGCCTACACTTAAAAATACTTCTCTTTCTCGAAATACTAGGCCAATCCAGATATTTAACTGCACATACACACATCGCTATCCATAGCTTGTGTTCAGCTATGGAAATGTGCCGTATGAGCACAATAATGTTTCTCTTCTCAAATTATATAAGTAATTCATTGTCTACGTTGTCCCACCCATACCTAATCAAGAATTGACTTTTTGAACCGGTCAAAAATAAAATCACATAGATAAAAGGCCGCTCGTCTTAAAAACTTCCATCACCGTACAGAAATTAAATATAATGCGAAGATTGAATTGTTAAATTCCATTTAATGCTATTATGTACCTATTCAATTTGATTCTAAAAATCTATGACGTCACATTGTTATTTTTCATACAAATCACGTACAAATGCCGCGTTTTGACAGTTCTAAAAAAGTAACTTTATTGACTACCCTTTCAAATACCCAATTGTTTGAATTTGAATTTTTACCTAAGGTACTTATGTAGGTACGGAGCTCAAAGTTAAATTCGTGAAAGTAGCAATTAGTAAGCAATTATTGATACAACAAACTTTTAGAAATTTTGCGCCCTTTATGCTGAACACGAAGGAATGGCTGGTAAAAAAAAAACACATATTTCTCTGAATATATCATATGTAGCAATTATTGAAGAAATGTAGCAAATATAAGCAATTTGGTAGCAATTCTTGACCATACTTTCAAAGCCACTTGCGCATCCGGCCATTCTGACGCTTACAATGTTTCAGTTGTTTGTTTACGAAATGAATCACATTTATAGGTACTAATATTTGCATTAATTTCTTCAATAATTGCTTATTATTATAAGCGTATTATAATAAGCAAGCCTTTATCATAATAAGTCGATGTGAACGCTTGTAAGATTTGAATACCCGATATATTACTTTCCTCTATGGATTTGAACAAGATGCTGTAGTGAAAAAAAGTGTTGCCTTTCGAAATTATTAGGCACTAGTTCGTACAAATTTTAATAAAAGCTATGTTTTTTGAACTAATGTATGTACGAAGCTCAAACTTTAATGCGCGAAAGTAGCAATTAGTAAGCAATTACTGGAACGACAAACTTTTAGAAATTTTGCGTCCTTCATGTTGAACACGGAGGCGACCAGCCATCCTGACGTCAGAATGGCTGGTCAAAAAAATAGTCGTATAACTCTGAATATATCGTAGCAATTATTGAAGAAATGTAGCAAATATAAGCAATTTGGTAGCAATTCTTGAACATACTTTCAGAGCCGCGTACCATAGGCGGTTGCCTATGGTAAGCGGCTCTGAAAGTATGTAATAATGGCTGGTTAGCCATTCTGACGCTAACCAGATTGCAGCAAGTGCAGCGCACCTGGCACCCAGCAGCGTTTAATAATATTTTTTGGGTACCCAAGAGGGACCTTAGACGTTCAACCAGTTTGACGTCATTCATACCAATTTATGGATTGGACCAAATGCTTAGAGCATTTAATGCTCTAAGGCCAAATGAGAAAGAAACCTGAAAAGTTACATTGACCCATAGTTTGACCAGCACTATCCCAACTGTCTAATTTGCCCTGTTGAACAAGAATCTTATTCTTTTGCTATAAAGTTGAAACACATTACAAAAATTTGATAGATTGGAGTAGCTACATATGCTGGCCCCTGTATGTATGTACGTAGGTACAAACATTGTTTATAATTTTGATAAATGCAGGCCCATGCAAACGGTTTTTCATAAATGAGTGACCTTTGAAAAAGCAGCACTATAGTAACTATAGTGCTGCTTTACAATTACTGTTGTAGTTGCGTTTGCAGGGCGGAAGATGTATGTATCTTCGACGGCGTGTAAAAAGACGCCCCAGCGCGCTATGTCCCCAAAAATGATTTGAGCTCTTTTAACTAACTATTTTGTTAATCTACAAACCATTTGATTCTTGTATAGACTGCTTCAACTGCTTGTGCTGCTGGCATCATTCTAGCATCTCGTTTTGATAAATAAATACATCACTCACAGAGTGCGGTGGCTGGAACACTGGAATATAAGTATTTTATCTCAGCTACGCAAACACATACGGTACATATTACAATTGACCACCACTGCCTCAGTATGAAACATTAATTTATTATGTGTTTTTACTACATAACACTTGTACTTACTTACTTACTTACTCTATAAAATAAACATTTTTAGGCTGTATACTATGATTTCCTTAACCTATCAAAATTTACGAACGAAAAAATTCAACAGCAGTTTGGCAGTTTGGTTATGGATGGTTAAAAGCGAACTGTCAAATTTTGAATTTAAAATAAAATCCACACAAACGGGAGCCAATTTATCAATTATTTTGTCTTACACAACTTTTTTATAACTTACGTGTGGAACAGAACGTTATGATTAAATTTATTAGAGAGCGTGGAGTTTAATATTTACGTATTACGTACTATTCGTCGAAGTAACTAACAAAACATACACGATGGAAGAACCAATTCTTCGCTATGAGAAAATTGATTTTCTCGGAGAGGGGCAGGTAATTTTCAACTATATTGTTATTTCTACCCAAGTGTAACCAACTATTATTTATAAATAGAAAATAAAACTTTTAATTATAACCTCTAAAAATTTGTTTTAGTTCGCAACAGTATACAAAGCCAGAGACGTGAAAACAGATAAAATAGTTGCTGTAAAGAAGATCAAAATAGGCTCCCGCCTCGAAGCACAGGATGGCATAAATCGGACTGCTCTGAGAGAAATAAAGCTGTTGCAAGAGTTACAGCATATCAATCTCATTGGATTATTAGGTTTTTTTTAAATTTTTATTTTAAATTTATATGATCAGACCTCGTGTAGACAACTTGTTCAAGATACAAGAGACACATATAATTGAAGGCTATTTTAAAAATAGTGTACCAGAAAGCTAGTTAGTCTTAAGCCCAATAACCAACACATAATGTGCTGCACATTTATGAAATGCTTATTTTTGAACTGTAAACATATAGTATATCAATACCTCATATTCCTCTTTTCAGATGTATTTGGACAGAAATCAAATGTATCATTAGTGTTTGACTTTATGGACACTGACTTAGAAATAATAGTTAAGGACAATAATATTGTACTCACTCCTGCTAATGTTAAGTCTTACATGATTATGACTTTAAAAGGTAAGGTATTATTTAATTATCTAGTTTAGCCTTTCCCAAAGTGGGTGATAACACCCCCTTTGTGGGCACTGCAGGCCTATAGGGGGGCAGTAAGAGACCCAGAAAAAAGAGGGGGGCTTGGGGGCGATTTGTAATTTCGTCTAGATAGTGGTTTTAAAGTAGGTGAAAAATATGGGAAAAAAATAATTTATTCTCAAAGTGGGCAGTAGACAAAATAAGTTTAGACACCCCTGACCTAGTTGGTATGGGTTGTCAAAAACGCGTTTCAGATATCCAAACTTACCATCATGTTATGCAGTCATTGGGTTGTGGAGACTAGATTAATCAGAGTATTTAGCTGGCATCCCTTTAGCATCCCCAACAAAATTGGGAAATGGTTAGGCTGATGATGATGTTTTTATCACCCAGAAATGGTTGACTAACAGAGAATGCCTACACCATGGACACAGAGGTAATGCCATTATGCCATTAAGAAATAAGTATTCAACTGTATCTGCATAACTATAATAACTTTCAAGCAAATCGATTTCCAAATTTATTTAAAATACACCTTGATTGAGAATCATTACTTTCAAGGATGCAATATTACAACAACAACTAAAGGCAACAACTTCCTATGTTAACATATCATAATGATTTATTAAAACAATCAAGTTGCTGCAATATCTAAACTAAAATTAATTTGTTACCACATAAGGTCTTTGCGCCATACACAAAATATCCGCATTGATATGGAGTAGCAGACACCAACCAGTATTAGCAACCTTGTATCTCTGCAATAACTTTAATCTACCTTTTTTGTTTTTCAGGTTTAGAATACTTACATCAAAATTGGATATTGCACAGAGATTTGAAACCCAACAACTTACTTATAAACCGGGAGGGTATTTTGAAGATTGGGGACTTTGGTCTTGCAAAGGCTTTTGGGTCTCCAACCAGAATTAACACACATCAAGTAGTAACCAGATGGTACAGGTAATTTCCTATACAATTAAATTCAAAATTCCTAGTAATTTGGAGCAGAATCATGTCAGGTAAAGTCAAATATTTTCTAGGAATGAGAGGAGCTCGTGGCTAAGTAATAACTGCCACACGGATCGATCCATCAGGTTAAGCTACGCTTGCCGGGGTTGCTCCGTAGATGGGTGACCATCTTTACATATCGAGACTCCTCAGTGCTTCAGAAAGCATGTTAAGCCGTTGGTCTCGACTGTCATTCGTGGATCTTTGACAGTCATTATGGGTGTTCAGAAGACTGAAAGTCTGACAGCCAGTCTTACCAAGGGGTATCGTATTGCCCAGTTACTGGGTAGTGTAGGTCAGATAGGCAGTCGCTCCATGTAAAATACTGGTATTCAGCTGCATCCGGTTAGACTGGAAGCCAACCACAACATAGTTGGGAAAAGGCTAGGCAGATGATATTGTCTTAGGTGGGGGACAGTCTTGTGGCAGAACCTGGGACAGGCCTATGTCCAGCTTAGAACTGGTACATTAATTGATTCTATCTCCAGACTGCAATGATTATTTTTGGCTTTTAGAAGGCATTTAACATTGTGCATTTTTGAACATTGTGGAATGGTTAGGAATAATTTCGCAGGAATTGCTTTATTTATCAGTATAAAAGTTCTATAATTTATGTAGTTAAATGCAATATTCATTTATTGCTCTATCATACACAAACATGAAAATTTTTATGTTGTACATAAAACAATATCCCCCTATATTACTTCCTCTCCTACGCCGCGCCGGCGCGGCGGTCTACTCTCCCTTCGTCTCACGAATTTTCGATCAGGTCACGTGTCCTGCCTGACGCGAGTTTAACTTAAGCTAAAGAAGTTTTTACTTCAAAAGCATTTCCTCTTTACTGTAAATATCTATAAACCATAGTCCATAAACTGGTATGTTGATAACATAAAAAAAACAAATGAAAACATTGTGAAAGGATCATAGCAGGTGGCATTCTTTAGTTTCTGCCTAACCCTATGAGAAGATGGGGGTCTATGGATGTATAAAAAAATCTTATCACCTCTTTTCAGGTCACCTGAACTGTTATTTGGAGCAAGACAATATGGTACAGGAGTTGACATGTGGGCAATAGGTTGTATATTAGCTGAACTACTACTAAGAGTCCCATTCTTACCTGGAGAATCAGACCTAGATCAACTGTCGCGGATTTTCCAAGTATTCGGCACACCAAATGACGAAACATGGCCTGTAAGTATTTATTTATTGTTGCTGGCGACTCAAATTTTTCAAGTTGTGCAACTATGTCATGACATGACAAAATGATTTAGGATTTTTCGTAAGTAATCTGACTTGCGTGCGTAAAACAACATCTTAAAATAATTTTACCTCAAATTGCTTAATCTTTTCTTTCCATGACTGTTCATTTAAGTATACCCATTTATCTATAAGCCATTTCAAACTTTTATTTTTTATGTTCTCCTATGTGCATATTTATCTGTGTTTTATTAGTTAACTCTAAAATGAATCATCATTGATATTTATTGTATTAAGGTACTTAACCTCCTTACTAACAAACGTTGTATAGCGTCTGTATAGTTCAGCCTTTCCCTATGTGGGCGATAATGCCAACTTGTGGGTGCTGCAGGCCCAAAGGGCCAGTAAGAGACCCAGAAAAAAAAATAGTAGCATTGTGTAGATGCTTAGGGTCGATTTTTAGTTTCATCTAGATAGTGGTTTTTAATTAGATGAAAAAATGGAGCATTAAAAAATAATTTATACTCAAAGTTGGCAGTTTACAAAATAAGTTTGGGAACCCCTGGTGTAGTTACAAAACACTTTGTCTTCTTATTTCAAAAGTCAAATTTCTGAAGACTGAAAGATTCACCTGTTGTAATACGTTGTTATTTTTTATTCCAGGGAATGAAAAACTTGACAGACTATGTGCAGTTCAAGGTGTTCCCGCCGCAGCAGCTACGTCATATATTCAGTGCCGCGTCGGACGATCTAATCCAGCTGATGGAGAGCCTCCTGGCTCTGTACCCTCCAAGTCGGTGTGACTGCACGCAGGCGTTGCAGATGTCATACTTTAGGTATAGTGAAATATTCGCAATTGTGTATGTTAAGGGGCAAGTGCCAGGGTAGAGCTCAGGTTTAAATTTTCGAACGTTTTTGCGTAATTTGCATATATTGGAATTATCAATACAACTCTGAGAATTTCCCCTGAAAGTCATCATTTTATGAAATATAATTGTACTTAGAGGATGTGTATGGAGGATTTTAACCTTTTGAACGCTAGAGCAAAAACGCTCGCGCCTGCCCCGCACGCCAAGCTACAAATTTATTTCTTCTTGTTATCATGAATTTCCCAATATCCATGGTGTCTTTTAATTTGTTTCATGTCATTACATATAACATACCAGAGTTTAAATTTTTAAGATATCTATTTAAACACACAAAATTAATGATTTAATTGTTTATTTCTTGTTGATAGTGTACCGCTTGTCATATATTTGAATCGTTGGCGTACAGGGCATGCGCTTCCTTGTCAAGTATATGTGACAATGGCGTTCAAAAGTTTAAACTAGCAGTACGTCCGCGTGGTTTTTTTTTTTTAATAAAGTCTATGGCATTTAGGGATAATGTATCTTCCCAGTAGTGAAATAAGTAAATAAACTTTTGTTTCAGCAACAAACCAGCTCCATCGGTAGGATCCAAGCTGCCCATGCCTACCAGTATTAGCAATCGAATAGAAGCAGATAAACCATCGCTGAAAAGAAAGCTTCTGGAAAACATAGATGGCGGCTCCTTAGCAAAGAGACTACAGTTTTGACTAACAAATAATTTAAGACATTCTTGGTACTGCTGGATTTAGAACAATGAAAGAAAGTGCAATTTACTTAAATATGTTATATGATTGTTGATTTTAATGATTTGACTTGGGTTAAAGAATAGATGAGAAAGACATGTGGCACATGTAATTATACACAGAGGTTTACTTCGTGCAGTGATACGAAGGAGGCTACATATATTATAATTCCACATTTTATATAATATACGCGAAATAATATATTTAAAGCGTCTCAGATGATTGTTACGTTAGTGAATTAAATTTAATCAGAAGGCTTCAGTTATGCAAATTGAAATGTGTTTTAGAAAATTGTTATAGAACAAGAAAAACTTGCAAATGCATTTGATTAGGTACATATTTTTGAGACAGACTTAACTGATTCAACCAATTGACAGAACTGAACTGCAGACTTACTGATGTTATTAAACTTTTTTATTGATAAGAGAAAATATAGATTTGATATTAAAATATAGTTTTATTCCATAAAAACAATGGTAACTGTAAAAATAATAGTACAGTTTCTAGTAAAAATAATCTTTCAGTTATTACTTATTTTTCTATGCACCAGAATTTACAGAACATTGACAAAATTACTCTAATATTATTAAGGATTATCGGTAATGTTAATATTATCATGATTACAATGAACACGTTAGCAATTACAATATAAAAATACTTCTTATTTGTAACTGGAGTTATATTGTGAGCTATATTTATTTTTAGTTGTAGCCAACAATAATTATCACAGAGTTACGACTATATTTGTTTTACAAACACTCCCTCGAACAAGTGAAGTATTGTAATTGGACAGTCTCATGAACACCACGAGTACACTGGAACGTCGCAAATTGTCGTATGAAACACGCGCCCACGCACGCTTACTTGGGCAGGGGAATCGAGTCTGGAAAAAAAGAAAATACGATTAGCGCTTTATCACAATTTCCAGCAAAACGAATGGTCAACGTTTTCGGTACGAGATGATCGAATGTACAGACGCCAGCACATCAAGCTATCCCTAACTGTCAAATTTTCTCAATTAAAAATGAACCTTATGACTTTGCAATAAAGTTGAAATACTATCAAAGAAATTTGACACATTGTGGTAACTTGATGTGCTGGCCTCTGTACAATCAGCAAATAATTTATTCAAGATTGACATGATGGAGAAAATTTAGTTAAATACAAGTTAAGAATAAGAGCATAACACAAACTAGTTCATTCTCCAAATGGTGTAGGCAGTGCGGACGGTTTGTGCTTTTGCGGTGCGCTCTGGAATGGGTTCCAGGGATGTCGGTCGCTTGCAGATCACTACATCCTTGCACTGCACTTGAAATCCTAAAAATAATTTTACCAAAAGAAATGGGTAAACATGTTAGGCCTTACATCAAAGAAACTCGAAATCAACTTGAAACTTTAAAATGTGACGTATAGATCGGTAAGTGACAATAAATTTGCTATTGCCGATCGAAAAATGCTAGTTTCTTTCTTCGTGTGGTTAGACTAACCTGGTGTCCAGAGTTTTTATGCTGCCCATGGGCCTCTGAATTAGCTTCACATGTTGAGAAATATCTCTCACGCGTTTCCTTACGATGTTTTCCTACACCGTTTTTTAAGAAAGTGAAAATTATAGAATACGCTCATCAATCGGAAAAGAGGTGCGTGCCTTGGGTTCGAACTCGAGACCTAATAATTCGCAGTCCGTCGGTCACACCACTAGGCTATCACTACTTGTCACTAAAAATGCCACTGATACTAAAGCTTTCACATTCCAATGTTTTACGAGTGGAAAAGGCATGCATCAGGCGTTATTTTCATTCGTTACGGCTAAATTACGCCATCACTTACAGATAAATGCCTTGGGTTCGAACTCGAGACCTAATAATTCGCAGTCCGTCGGTCACACCACTAGGCTATCACTACTTGTCACTAAAAATGCCACTGATACTAAAGCTTTCACATTCCAATGTTTTACGAGTGGAAAAGGCATGCATCAGGCGTTATTTTCATTCGTTACGGCTAAATTACGCCATCACTTACAGATAAACTACGATAACGTGGCCCGCCTCCTCAACATTCAAACCGTTTGAAAGTATAAGTAATTACAAAGCGACAGTGCAAAGACTCACAACACATGTTGCAGCCGGCCTGCTACTGAAGACGAATACTTACAACTACACACAAACTTTTTCGTAAAGATGTGTCTATAACTATTGAAACAGTAATTTGGAGGGGCGCGCCATGTTATCGTAGTTTATCTCTACTTTCGCGTACACAGCGCGAGACTTCTACGCGCCTGTTTTACAGCTCGTGTCTCAGAATGAACTGTCGACTCACTTTGAGCATTCGTGACTGCGACGAATTTGATTGGCACGCGGCGATTTGTTGAGCTTTTCGCGAGCGTGGCGAATTATTATTCGCTTGACAAGGCCTCGCGCTGTCTGTACGCGGCTAAATGTAAAGCCACGTAAGGACAGCGCGAATTATATTCTTATTTCCACTCACCACTGTCCGAGTTATCCCCTTGGGCGTTAGGCTTGTGTGCGACTATTTTGCTCTTCAAATAGGTGGTCTGTACACAAAAATTTTATCGGTCCCTTCTTTGTTTTCTTACAACTAATTTTCTATTATATAGATTATTTTTCATGCAGCATAAACATTCACACTTTCTGTAGGCAAACACAACATTTTAGAATAATAACGATAATTTTGGAGGATATTCGCAATGTTCAAAGTGCCAATTCATAGGTGAGTAGTTTATAAAAACATTGTGTTGGCCAACGAAAGTAAGAAAGAGAGTACAAGTGAGATCAAATGAAGTGGCCTGAGAACATTGTCTTGGTGTGATTCACATTTACCTTGGGGGTGTTGGAGACCACTGATAGTCGTCCATAGACGCCATATTTGCGTTCGTCTTCGGGCCTTAGTGTTCCCATTTTTTTCATAACTAAATAGATCTGCAGGTAAGTAATAAAAATGTTTTCAAATTAAGTCGTTTTCGTCGGATAGCAAAAGTTGAAGAACATTGATTTGATTCTCATTTTTTTTGGCAGCTGGCAACATTTCACGAATTTTAATGCAAACATATTGCCATGCTGCGCATGCGCATGTTCCGCAACTTCTGTTATATGGAGCTTAAGGTGTGTGGGTCTAACCTGTTCTAGCATGCCATAACTCCTTATGAGGAAGTCCCTCTGCGCCAACAAGTTGACTCTTTCGCGTTCCTCTTTCTCCACGATAGGATCAGGCTCGAATGAACACAGCACGTATGTAGGCTTGCTCTCGGTCACCTAGATAATTTGCAAAAATATAAAAGGTGTAAAAGACCCATCGTCATACCTTCTAAATAACTGTGCGAAAATAATTGACTTCATGGGCATTATTTAACACCAGCTGATTTTTTTTTCGCGATTTCAGATTTATTCCCATAGTGAAAGTTGTCCCATGAATTCAATTTCACCCGGTACTTATATGTAGTCATGTTTTACGGTAGTGATGAATGTGACGCACGCAAAATATTGTGCTTATGGGTGCATGCAACGGTACAGGGACCGTGAGAGCATTCAAAGTTATAAGATTTAGTTTTAGAACTTGTTTTCTTATAAAAAAAAAACCTTTAACATCTCCGTCACCAGGAGGTTCCCAGGTATGTGATTCAGAACAAAAAAAAACATAATAAGAAGGACAAGTGACTCTCAACTTCCTTCGTTACAGCTTTCATGAGCTCATCTTCATTTCAAGAATCTTTAGACAATATCAAGCTTTGAAACAAAAAAATACTAATTCCATTGCCCCAAAAAATCTATTAAAATGAAACCACTAACCGGTTGCAGTGATAGCGACGGTTTGCCAGTCAGCTTCTTGTCTTTATCATCTTTGTTTTCTTTGCGTTTCTGTTCTTTATCAATTCGAGCTTTAGATTTAGCGGGTTTCTCCGCAGTAGTGGCGGCAGTGGCGGCTGTAGTAGTGGAGCTTGCTTCTTCAATGGACTTTTTATCGCCTTCTTTAACAGCTTTGGGTTGCGACGGTTTCTTGAGAGCTTCTGCTTTGGCTTTCGTTTGCTGTATAAAAAAGGACATAATGGACTTTAAATGTTTTTTTTAGGTATCATATAGAAAAATGCAGTGTGAGTTCGTGTGCAAAAAGTCGGTAGTGTAGTACCTGAAACTCTTCCCGTTGCAAGCGAGTGCAGTCGCCGCGGGCGCGGGAGGAGGCCGTGCCCGTGTACAGCGAGCCCGACGGCTGCTGGAAAAGCGACGCGTACTGCTCGCCGACCGGGTACACACGTCTGTTGATATTATAATACGAAAGTCTACCACATTCTGTAAGGGTCGGAATATCTAGAATCTTTTTAGGGCTGCGCTAGCAGTGATCCCGGATTCACACCTTCCACTTTCCGTAGCTCAGAAATATCCTTCACTAGAGAAGAAGAAACAGGTACGGGATCGGGTCGCAAAGACTACCTTTCCACCAAAGAATATGTAGCATTAGTACTTTAGAACCTACCTCTACTATGGTGCAAAGAGAGCCAGATGAATGAACTCTAGTGAAGTAGATAAAGTAAAGAATTAACTCTAAGAACTACGTGGAAGCAATGTACTACGCATAATATTTATAATAAAGCTCGAATTGAAAAAGAATAGTGAGCTGTTCCATACATTTTATTGAGTTATGTGTGCATAAACTCTTAGAGTGAATTCTTTAACACCTTATATAATAAGCAATAGAAGCAGTGGGAAATGTCAATTCGGGGCGGTCCGGCAGAGTCCCTATGTGTTACAAAAAAACTTGTTCTTCATCTTCATTACAATACGTGAATAAGTGTAGTGCAGTGAGTGAAAACAAAGACTATTTTTATGGACTTCAGTTCCACAAGTTTACTATAAATTGATTTGTATGAAGTCCCAAAAAAAAAAATGAAACTACATAATTTTAAAAAAGATGTTAAATGTGTATTTGTATTAAGGTTATTTAAACTTAAAATAGATTCCTTTCTTTAGTACGTTGATAACATGGTATGTACCTAAAATTTCCCAGGTGCGTTTCCTCCCACTGTATTTGGGTTTGCCACGGGCTTTTTTCTGGTTCCTTCTCTTCCGAGGGCGTGAATTCTGCAAACCTGCAATATGTAGGTATGTATGGCTATTGAAGCAATGGGTTATTCGTGTCTACGTTAAAACGTGGGAGGTCCTGCGAAAACTTGACTACGCAAGTACACTCATGCAACAACGACAGTCATCTGTTCGCAGTAATTACCCTAATTTACCCCTGACAGTAACAACCTAATAGAAGAGCTCGTGGCTACTACTACTAACAGCCGCACAGATCGATCGATCAGGTTAAGCTACGCTTGCCGGGGTTGGCCGTGGATGGGTTACCATCTTTACATAACGAGACTCCTCCCTGCCTCGGAAAGCACGTTAAGCCCTTGGCCCCGGCTGTCATTTGTTATCTTTGACAGTCGTTACAGGTCGTCAGAAGCCCGAAAAGCTGACAGCCAGTCTTAGCAAAGAGTATCGTATTGCCCAAGGGGTATCTATAAGGGGTAGCTACATCCGGACTGGAAGCCGACCTCAACAATTGGGAAAAGGCTAGGCAGATGATGACAGCTAGCGACCTAATAACAACAACCTTATCTGGAGGATGCCCCTTTTATGTTAGGATTATACTTTAAACAAAGACACTATTTAAAACAAACCATTTTATCTTTCCTTTTTCTTTTGAGGCAATGATATAAAATAGTTCAATAAACTGTAATGTCCTAACTACTCCTACGCTACGCCTTACTAAAAAACTAAACATTTTGATTTCAGCGCCATCTAGCGGGCAAATGGCCATGAGCAGCCTGAACAAAAAGAGGGATTACTGTGATTTGACAGTGATGCGCCCAGAACCCAGAAACCCAGAAGTAAAGTAACTAAAATGAATGATTCCAGATGATTTCGTCAGCTAAGACCTAGCGCTAACATTGTCTTATAGCTTAGCTCGCCTTCTACTAAGATCTTCTAGTCTTAATTTTTTTGTGTAAGTAACTGTATAAGTAGTTTATTATACTAACTTATTGGTTTGTAGGAGCCGGTCTCGTATCCTCTTACGGTCTTCCTCGAGCACTCGTCGCTTGTCGCATTGCCAAATATTGAGCATCGTGAAGGTATCAGTCAGGAGCCCTTCCTTCACCTCACGGTCCAACTGCGTATCAGTGTGGAAACTCGGCGAATGATTCACCTAACGGCAACAACAAAATCAATTTAAAAAAAATTGTCTTGAAAATCGTAGTATGGATTTATTTTTCCGACGATTTTTTTAACTATATTCATGATTGTTTTTTAAAGTGTAAACACTTCAATTTGGGGTTGAAATTCTTCACATTATTGTTGATGTTGTGGTGACACTGAAGTATGGCGCAATCTTTAAGTCCACTGCCTTCAAGATTAACCAATATTTAAATTCTTATTGACAGTGAGTTAGGTTTAGCCATCGAGATTTGAATAAAGTATGTAGGTAAGTTTAGTACTTACTTCCAATATATATGGATGTAGCTTATGATCTAGAAGAATATCGAAGCCCAGTATTTCAAAACAGGCGTGTACCTGTAAAATAGCAACATAATGATAAACTACAAATAATTAAGATTTATTGAATGATGTATGAATAATTGGCTAATGGCACGAATGGCTGAAAAATATCTAAGTACAGCTAACATAAATTACGAAACGTATCAAGTATGTGGATGAGAATGAAGAAACTTAAAAACAGTTTGCTATTAAAGCCTTGAAAAGCCAGGCTGCTGACCAAACTCCTGTCTTATCAAGGGCTTGAACGATATTCAAGAATATAAATTGTTAGCTCTTTAAAGTTAGGCATAGATAGTATATTATGCCTTAGAATACAGCATTTCATATCCTAATTCTTGAAAACGGCTACAGACTTTTTAACATCACGCTAGGACTAGGACTCTGAGGAGGCGATCAAAAAGAATCAGAAAAACTCTAAGCGAAAACGAAGTAATAGCGCGGGCAGGCGATGCGATGCGACATGTTGGGTCGGGGAAAGAGAAATTTCACGCGGAAGCGGGCAGAATAGAAGCTACTAGACAATAATTATGCGACATCGAGATCTAACAGAGGCTATTTGAAGTTAATTCTACGAATACGCGTAATAAGGCAGGACGGACAGCCATCCTTTCATGATAATACTCGATTTTTCCTCATTTTGAGGGTAGTTATGTCTAGTTTTATGTTTGGGCAGTATTGAAAAAAGTTACTTCTAATACAACTTGAAGCACAGGGAATACAAAATCTACAGATAGCAGACCTAAAGAATGTAAATTGCTTACTCAACTGTTACCAATACTCTCAATAAAAAATTTTTACTCAAATACAATGCTATCTGAAGCTCAAACAAATATAAAACTCAAAAGAACCATGTCATGCGAGGGGAAACACGCATGGTAACTGTGCTTGAGTATCGGCCACGCCGATATTATTGTCTTCACTATGACTTGGTCTATGGAGTGCCACAGCCTGTCCAAGTCCACGCCTTGCGATAGCAGGATCTTGTTCAAAGTCGATATCTTGCTGATGAATGGAAATTCACCGTGACTTTAGATTCGATTAGGTGGGTAGCTGTTAATTTAGGCTAGCTACGTTTTTAGGCGTATCTGGATATGGGTAAAAAAAATCCTTTCAATGACCCGGAGGACCGAAACATGGTCAAATAGTTAGTTTTTCGTACCTTGAGTTTCGTGTAAAGGACTTTTCAAATATTCAAGTTGAATTAATCAATATCGTCAAATATCGCAGGCATAGAAAAGAAGTTTTAATTTTCAATGTACTTTTACCAGGCATTTGATACTAGCACGTTCTAAAATCATTCAGCTACTTATGATACAAAATGATTCTAAAAAGATTTTCTCACCGTTTGCTGCCTGCTTCAGAATCATACACGTAAGTGCGGCTGTGTTTGTTAAGTGCGTAGTTAGTGAGATGCATGAACACGTTAGTCGTGTTGTTCACATTAGGATCCGCGTATCGACTCGTTGCAAACCTTGGGTAGAATTATGAAAAAAAAAGAACTACATAAGAGCTATTTCGTTTTAAAACGGTAACTAGCTTGTTATACATTTTTAGGTTCAACTCATTATTGAAATTTTTAGTCAAGGAAGTCCTTTGATCATGTTCTTTGATTTAAGTAATGCATTTGATTTGGTTGCACATAAAATGCTACGGAAAATAATGAAGTCTCCAGACTAAAAATGAACTACGTTATAAGTCTTGCTTTACTGTAAAACGGGGGTTCCTCAGGGTAGTATACTTGGTTACCTTTTATTTCTTGCAAATTGATGACTTTAATTTTAATTCGTGTGTAGTTTAGGTATTGTACAGACGCCAGCACATCAAGCTATCCCTAACTGTCAAATTTTCTCAATTAAAAATGAACCTTATATCTTTGCAATAAAGTTGAAATACTATCAAATAAATCTGACAGATTGTGGTAACTTGATGTGCTGGCCTCTGTACCTATTTCTTTTCCAAATTATTAATTTGGGAGCTCCACATACCTTACAAGTCCTTCGTTATAGACAAAAATTCGGAGCGGATCGCACGATGTTATAAGAGTGTATACTCTTATATCGAACTTATACCCATCCACCAAATATGGCTTAGAAAGATACACCTGAAACAATAATTATTAGGTACTTTCGTTATTATAGAACTGCTAATAAAAATAATTCTCTCGACACAATCAATTTGATACTGCGAAAGCAATCCTAGTAAAAAACCTGACAATTTAAGAAGCTATTAACTAGGTATATTAAAAATAGATAACTGTTGGTGTTAAAGTTACCTGACAAATAAGTTTATCTGTAGGTTTGATTTCTTTCAACGATTTTGTCAAATAGATGCCGCGCCCTTGACTGC
Source organism: Hyppa rectilinea (assembly GCA_951799385.1). NCBI lineage: Eukaryota > Metazoa > Arthropoda > Insecta > Lepidoptera > Noctuidae > Hyppa > Hyppa rectilinea. The sequence continues at coordinate 11,201,848 of OX637311.1, forward strand.
CACATTCCGGTTTTATAATAAAAGTCTTATTTTTACGTGATTTACTGTAGTTTAATGCTTCACCGAAACTGAAAGAACAAGAAAACAAAAAAAATGTTAGTTAAAATACTTCAGATGCGTTTCCTAAAATTTTATTTTTAAGTAATTCATATAATATTAAGATGTTCTTACTCTGCGGGCAAGCACCAAGTTTTTGGAAAAAAGTTGTATTCCTTTGGATATATCTTCTGCATTCTGTTTAAATTACGTGCTAGCAAGTCTTTTCTGAAAATACCATCAAACATAAAATCAAGAAACGCTGTTGATTATGTTCAAACACTATTTAGATTATTATCTTCACCTGCAGATTTCTAGCATGCCAGGGAAATGGTTAATGCGCTGAAACCGCTTCATCTCTTTCGCTCTTTCCACAGAGACACTCATGTCAGTCCAGTAGAAGTTCCAAGCATCTTCTTCAGACACTTCTCGCATTCCAAAAGCACTGGCAACTTTCCGTATTGACTCATATCGGCAGTTCGTTAGACATATTGATATTTGGGATCTGCTATGGCAAAAATAAATTAGTAATAAATTATGATAACACTGAATGAAACAAGTTGTTTGGAAGAGCCTTATTGAGCCATTCCATATGTATACATACAGCTTTGTTGTGAGATCTAGACGGTATGTATTGCCTCCTTGGTTGCTATGGGTGTAAAATGATACTTTGTTTTTTATAAGCAGACATATTGTCGGTTGCTGTTGTTGGCATGTTGTGAATCTGTGTTGTTCCTCAGATTTTAATCTTAATATTTTAGCAATTTTAATTGTGGATAATCATTTCATGAGTATCTTATTATACAAGGAGACCATAAATACCTCCTTCTTTTCTTTTTCTTGCGTGTTGCTTCTATAGGTATAATGGGTGCAGTTTGCGAAGTTGGTTGAGATGTGTCATCTTCACCACCAAACTTGGTATCATAACTACGCATTAGCATTGAAGCTATGCTCTCAGCTTGTTCCTTTTCCTCTTTGGCTTGCTGATCAGCTTTCCCATCTGCAGGTTATAGAACACATTATAATAATAATCCTTCAACGTCAAGAACTTCATCAAAATAATTTGAAATGTATCTTGATTAGGACATAGTCAAAATATAGTCTAAAAAAAAAAAGATTTGGTTGATTCTCAAACAATTGTTCTACAGCAAAAATTGAGGCTTCCACAGTTAGTTATCAAGATACTTGTGATGGGGTTACCTCACAACTTCCCAAGGGTATACTATTTACAATATTGAGACATACATACTTAAAAACAGAAATAAAAATATAAATTAAAAGTATTAATTATTTTTGTTAATGGCCTTCAGGGGGCAACAATACAATTGTCAAGTTTTCCTTCAGTTTAAATATATAACTTTTTTAATTTGGTAAATTGAAAAGTATGCAACGTCATCCGAAATGGATGCTTTTTATTTTTTTATGAATGCTAGCTAGCTACTATATGCAATATCACTACATAGTATTTAATAAAACAAAGTCGCTATTTTTGTCTGTTTGTTTATCTTTAAAACTACGCAACGGATTTTGATGCGGTTTTTTTTAATAGATAGAGTGATTCAAGAGGAAGGTTTATATGTATAATTTGTCGACATATTTTGCGGGCGAAGCCGCGGGCGGAAGCTAGTTTACTATATAATAAAGTTAAGTTTGAGTCCTCACCTTGTATTTTATCACTTTTTCTTTTATTTGCCACTGCTTGAGTTTGTTTTGGGCTGTCTTGTGATGATTGCTGATCCTCGTCACGCAAGAAAGTGTCTTGTAAGTCCACCTGACAAATTTATAAATTGATTTACTTCTTCAAGCTATATAAATGTACAGAGGCGAAATGTAAATAAAGGGTGAATTTTAAATATGGGGCGGGAAAGGGCAAAGCTAAAAAATTTATCTGAGTGCCTATTATTAAAGTCAAAGTAAGGAAACATATTAACAAAATAAAGAAATCTATCAAGATTAACAAAAATAAAATTGTTGTAGAGCTATTTGTATGAAAAATCACATTTCTTCGAATTAGAAATTTGAAGTAAGTAAATTATAAAGACCATAATGTACTTAATGATTTCCCATGACACAGAATCCTAGTGTAAGGTCCAGAGAATTTGCAAAAACTAGCATGGTGCCTTTTAAATGTATAAGGTACTACTTTTTTAATATTGCGTTTTCTGAACCAAATTTGTATTATTGATTTACCCGTTTCAAGAGGCTGGTTGGGGTGTTGAAGATCGTAGGGTACAAATTTCATGAGAACGAGATCGCAGCCGAAGAGCTAGTGTTTACATACAACAAGTAGGCGAGCAACTAGATTTACCAAATAATCACAATTCATACCTCCATTTGCTGCAATGAATTAATATTAGTGTCAAACGGCCTAAACGCTCGTGTTAGGCATTCTACGGCATGCAATAATATCGCTCAGTGCTTATGAAATAAGTCACCTAACAACGAAGACCTAAAACAAGAATTAATAACCGCTGAAACAGGAATTTCTGTAGTAAAATAATTGATTGACTAGACGTTCATTTCATCGCTACGTGTATAACTTTCCTCTTACCAAACTTGGTTTATGTACCTAGTAATTTCATTAAAATTTTGCGAGAGACATTATTGGAAACTGTTTTTTGTTTTTGTTTCATGTCAGCTGTCAAGTCAAAATAAACCGAAACTCTGTTTCCGTTTCAGCCATAGACTTGGGAAAGTTGCAGCTGATTTCAGATACAAACTTTTCCTGAAAATCCGGAAAAGTATATAGCTCTACAAGATCTTCGAAAATGTGATCGGATACATCCTTTAATAGTCTATGGTTTTAACAAGCTCGTTGTAATTTTGTCTAGTGTCTCTGCACCCTTATTTTGTCTTTGATATACCAAAGACATTAAATTTATACTTTTCTGGCAACACTTGCCATTTTTTTAGCTTGTTCATTGAGACCGGTCCAGCAATAGAATTTCATAGAACTCGATTAGTGACAAACTTCGCATGTGTTACGTGGGAATCAAATTAAACTCTATTTTTTACCTAATAAAACTTAAATGTGCTTGTGATAAAGGCTTTCGAAGTTCTAACAAATTACCAAAGTGGGCCGTACCCTGGGCCGTCAACTTACACAAATCGTCAAATTCTACATTCTTGTACAATTTTCTGCTTTTCCGCCAAAGTACAGAGTCATTCTAGATTTGCCAAAATGGCAGAGGGACAGGACGAACCCAAAAAAATTACTATTACAGTGAAAACACCGAAAGAAAAACAGCAAGTAGAAGTTGATGAGGATGCTGACGTTAAAAAAGTGAGTACGGCGCCGACAGAAACTTGGCTCATGGCGTAATAACATAGATATTGCACACGCAATCTCTGACGACATTTATTTAGTTAATCGGCAACATAAAATCTTCGTTATTTGATTTTAGCTCAAGGAAGTGTTGTCCCCTAAATTCAGTGCGGAACCGGAGCAGTTATGTCTCATATTTGCCGGAAAGATTTTGAATGATGTCGACTCCCTGAAACAGCACAACATCAAGGACGGGCTGACAGTCCATCTTGTGATAAAGACGCCTCCCAGGCCCGAGCCTGAGGGCGCAACGCGACGCCCTCCAGGTACCGAATTGCTTACATCCTGTCATTACTGTGAAACATAGGTTTGCAGTGCTCATTGGTTTGCAGAATGTGAAAAGAGCAGTAGAAAAAAAATACTTGATGCCTATTCAATTTGATTTCTGAGTTTGCATTTGTTCCTAATAGAGTACATGCATGTAATATGTACATGTCTAGCTGAAATGCACTACTAAAATTACTTTCACACCAATTAGGAAGATGTTTTGCTGATAGTAACAGTTATCTACTACATTTAATGATTTTTAAGTATATTACAAATTAGGTCATTGACTAATTAATGTATTCAATGAACAGTGAGTTTTGCAAGAGGCTAGAACAATAGTGTAAAAAGTATTCAATCTTTGAGTGGTAATAAATGAATACAAAATTAAATTGGATTATGATATCCATTGAATGTTGTCTGCAATTCATTAATGGCTTAGAATGATGAATTTGTGAAGCCATGATTGAACTTAATTAACAACATAATGAAAACTGTAAATTATCTTATCAATGATGAGCTTTTGCCTGCGGCTTGGCCCTAGTAAAGTTAAGAAATTTATTTATGGGAATATCCTACCGGAATAGAAGTTCCCATGTTCCAAACTGGATCATAGCTAGGGGTTAATAAATTTCATTGACAAATGTTAAAGTATGAAAAAGTGTCAGCCAGAGTTACTTTCTTGTTTATAATACTATGTATGGATATTGTATAACTGACAATTCATATAAAGACAAGGCCCATTCATGAACTTTCTGCATAAAATGTCTTGTTTGATTAAAAAAAAAAGATAATTCCATGTTATCAAGTGTTTACGGAGGTCAATTTTTATGTTTTCAAGGGTGAATATGTTTCTAACAAGTGATCACCTAAGTACAAAAGAAATGCAATGCTAATCTTATTGTTGTCACTTGGTCCACCTGTAGCTCAAATGCATAGCAAAGTTGGATTTAACCGCTTATATTATCTAAAACAGGTAAAAAAAGGGAAGACATATGTTCATGCAATTTATTCATGCATGTTTACAATCTTTGTACTAGTGTACTATCAATTCTAATCTGCTATGTCATTCTTACAAATGAATAATAATTAATATAATTAGATTTATTCAATCAAGACAAAAGAATCTCTGTTGAAAACTCAATACTTTCTCTGGCTGGTAGCTCCACAGAAATTACATTTGACATGGAACATTTAAAACATACAAACAGTTTTCAATACCTAAAGTTTCTATCATTATAGTGATTCTAGAAATGTCACCAAGATACAATAACATGTCTGCCTCTTTTTCATCATATTTGTTCTAATTTCATCATATAATATTTAGGGCTGATGATAAATTATGTCTATATGTTATGAAAAGTTTATTGGCACATACCCAAACTTGAATTAGAGCAATCATAATATAGCTCAGTGCTTCAACCACAATTGTATTAGAAAGAATAGAATTTTATATTCACATACATAGTTAATATCAATGATGTTTTGGAAACTTATTATTGTAGATCCAATACAACATAAAATCACACCTGATTATACTGACAGGTGTTAAGTAGTTACTTTATCACTCCCATGATATTAGAGGCAACAAGTCAGGGGAATATATTGCTATCAAGGATGATGGATAAAGTTAGCCTGCGAAATTCAAATTTTATTAAGATTTTTTGCTATTTGCAGGTCAGTATCAGGTTGTATGTTGATCAAAATATGATTCATGACCATAGCTGATATGTAATGACTAACAAAATAAATAAGAAAATTTGAGTTTCACAGGCCACCCGGAAGGTTTCACCTTATCTACCTATGTGCACTAAGTACATTGTATATGTATTGTGTATATTGTATACTGTTTGAAAAATTGTAAGCAATCTAATCAATTAATATTTCAGCTGATGTTGGTGCTACTCCATTTGGTCTAAATTCACTGGGAGGATTAGCAGGCTTAGAAAGCTTGGGACTAGGACAGAGCACCTTCATGGATTTGCAGGTAAACATCTTCTAAACAATTGTTACCTGATTTAACATCATTCTTTTCTATTGAAACAAGAGAAATGCTGGGTCTAGAAGACCATGCATCATTAAAAAATTTATTCTGTTCCATAAAATGTGTGTTTTTCTGCACAGGTTTCTTTTGAGAGAGAGCTTTCACTTACCAATTCCCTCTATTCTGGGAAATTCTCTTCAATTTCAAGCACTATCTATGGTATTTGTTGTAGGCTCGAATGCAACAAGAGTTGCTAACCAACCCGGACATGCTGAGACAAGTGCTTGACAACCCCCTTGTGCAGCAGATGATGAATGACCCCGAGAACATGCGTACACTCATCACATCCAACCCTCAGATGCAGGACCTAATGGCGGTAAGTTTAATCTCTGTTCTTCGAAATGAAATGAAATTAAGCTTATCTGAATAGGACATTGAAATCACTTTCACACAATATAAGTAAAATAAAACATGCTAGATGATGGAGTCTATCTGCTGACTCCTCTGAGAATAAATGGTGAAACACTCTTAGGGGTCAAAATTTCGGTCAAAAAGGTCCAAGTTCAAGAGTAAATATTAAATACAAAGTGTAACAAAATGCAGGGCATGTGTGGCAACAAAATGTGGCATTGAGACTGGAGTAAACCTATTCCTACAGACAGCATACAATATGCATCTGCCATCGTAAACTCAACCTTACTTTAGGGAGATCGACGACCTGACACAACAAACCCACCAGGGAGCATGAAAAATAGCACAATGATTATCATCGGTACAACCCTCTAGGTTGATATTTCCTTATGGCAGAGATGGCGAACCAATGGCACGCGTGCCATCGGCGGCACGTAACATAATTTGGGCACGGCATCATTTCATCAAAAGTTGCACTAATTTGTTCTTTCATATAAATAAATATAAAACTGTTAATGTTGATAATTATTACTGTAATACAAAAAAGGTATTATTGTGTATTCTTTCCTAATACAAGATTGTTTGTTGGCACGTCTAGCCCCATTCAAAATTTATTGCGAAAAAATGGCACGTAGATGTGTTGAGATTCGCCAACCCTGCCCTATGGGATGGCTATTTCATGAAATCATGACATTTGAGGCCAATTCTAACTTAACGAGTTATATTGGCGCAAGCTATCTTCGGCTTTCGGTCATTTATTTTGTTCTAAAATACAGCGGAATCCGGAGATAAGCCACATGCTGAACAACCCGGAGCTGTTGCGGCAAACTATGGAGCTGGCACGCAACCCGGCTATGTTGCAGGAACTGATGCGCTCTCACGACCGCGCGCTATCTAACCTGGAGAGCATACCTGGTAAGTGAAACATGCTGTAGTTGAGACTTGAGAATAATGTCATCACCTGCCTAAGCTTTTCGCAACAGGTTAGCTCAGTCTAAGCAGGTGCTACTGAATACCAGTATTTTTGGAGCATAACTGACCTCCACAACCCAGTCATCGCGTAACAGTGGTTTTTAAATGTCGTACTTTCAGGTTTCCGTCAACGGTTTAACGTGCTTTACGAAGCACGTAGAATTCTCGGTTCGAAATTGATAGTATCCCATCTAAAGTACCGCCGCGGCAAGCGTTGTTTAATCTTGATAGATCAACCCTTGCGGCTTTTACTGTACCTTAGCCCTTTTTGAAAATACAGCAGGTCCAAATCAATTCAAGGAGACTTGAAGTTCCAATATGTTCTTAATTGAATAATATCAAGTTGATTGAACATGACGCTTTATGCAACAATGTCATATACTATAGTTACATGCACTGGGAATACACACGCTGTCGAGAGGCTATTATTATCTTTCCTGTCCATTCAAAGATTGACTGGAACACATTGCTAAAAGCGATAAGACTACCACTGTACCCTTAAAAGTATTAAATTTTATAGCTATGATCTGCTCCAAAAGTGTCTGTTGAAAATCTAAACAAATGTATCAGAAAAGGAATCTTTGGAATTTGTAGTGATTCGTGTCAATTTATAGTGCTTAATTGCTTGCTAGTAATTGAGGGCTGTGATTTGATTAGGTATTTTAATATTTAAACCCGAAATTCAACTCTTAATTACCTTAAAACTTGGCTAGCCTGGAAGTCTTTAAACAGACCCCGGAACCCGGGTTGACCGAAGCATGGAAAACCTGCTCAGGTGGAGATTCATAGCCGACTGTATTGGATTGTAAATGTGATACTTTTCTACAAACGATGAGACACTTAATATCGTGGCGTCAAACTTTAAGGCCGCTCTGAAGTCAGACAGATAAATTAATTACTGCGCAGCGACTCGCCTCATGTTCGGACTGGACCCGTAGTAGGCGACACGATTACGCTGTGATATTTGATGTATGTTCCTTCCTTTTCAGGTGGTTACAATGCTTTACAACGCATGTACAGAGACATTCAAGAACCGATGTTGAATGTAGCCAGCAGTATGGCTGGCAACCCATTCTCTGGACTGGTGGACAACTCTGGTAAGACCAAATTCTGTTATTTCGAGAAGAAGCATTTAGGTCCTTTCAGGTTTTTTTTTTCAGGCATACACGAACGAGCAACTTTTACTATGGGACCGAACCTGAAATCGCGATAAAAAAATCAGCTGTTCAGTACATTTATGTTCGCCTAACTCGTCAAAATGTACTGCTCAGCAGATTTTTTTTTCGCGATTTCAGGTTCGGTCCCATAGGAAAAGTTGCTCGTTATAATGAGTACAATGACCCCTTAAGAGGATTTATACCACTTAAATTTAACCATGTATAATGAAAATAGCGAATGAAGACCTCCTCTAGGTATTCTTGTAACTCTCCAGGTCAACTTTATTGTGCTAGTCCTAACCTGGTATTTAGTACTAAATTCAGTATAGCGTGCTAACGGCCGCGACGTACAAGTTGTGAGTCGTTGCTGCAGCCCACTCCCTCTCGACGAGAGGCGACCTGTCTCCCAGCAGTGGGAACATTATAGGCTGATTATGATGAGCCATATTTGTACCCTACGTAATCATCGATCAATCGAAATTGATAAGGAGGACGAGTATGTTTTGTGCAGGTTAAACAACTTGAGGACAGTGTCCTCAGACAGTTTTCCAGTAGCTATAACGATTCAGGTACCTACCCTTACTGCCTCATCTCAAATTCCACCCACCCTGTATACCCTAACAATTTTGGCAAAAATCTTAAGTAGTTTTATCCACAGCAACATTTTATAAAACAATTAGGTATTTGAAAGGGTAGTCAATAACGTTACTTTTTATGAACTGTCAAAATACGGAAAGTCACAGATTTTTAGAATCAAATGGAAAACTTATTAACATTAAATGCAATTATTTAACAATTATATTTTCGCATTATATTCAATTTCTGTATGGTGAGGAAAGTCTTTTTTTGACGCGCGCTCTTTTTCTATCGATTTCATATTTTATTTTTGACCGATTCAAATAGACAATTGCATTAACACGCCACTTCTTTTGCTGCAGTAGACGGCACAAACCCGCAGCTGGGTGCCGAAAATCGGCAGCCATTACCGAACCCGTGGCAGCGAGGTGGCGGGGGCGCGGGCGGGGGCGCGGGGGGCGCAGGCGGCGCGGGGGGCGCAGGGGGCGCGGGGCCCGGCCTCATCAACACGCCCGGCATGCAGTCGCTGCTGCAGCAGATGTCGGAGAACCCGCGCCTTGTGCAGTCCATGCTGTCGGCGCCCTACACTAACACTATGCTACAGGCCTTGGCTGCTGACCCTGATATGGCGTCTCAGCTTATCAACCAGGTAAGAGCGGCTTATCAATTAGGGAACTCCATCACCAACACGTCTTGTGCCAGTTTGATCAATGTGCTTGGTTTCTCTACATGAGACGAGGCCTTTGTCCTGCAGTGGGACAATAATAGACGGGTATTATTATTTATGTCCTTTATTTAATTTAAATACTTATAAAGTACATTTTGTACACTTTAAGGGACACTGAACGCCTATAGACGTAATAACAATAAAACTTCTATTGTGCCTCGTTCAGTGTCCGATGGGTTAAGTATTTCAATAATCCACTGGTATCGGGAACAGGATTCAAGCTACCGCGAGGTCAGGGCTCCAGAGAGAGGAACCTCCTACCAATGCGAGCCGTGTTCAGAAGAACCGGTTTCTGAATCAAACCCTCGATCCAGCTGCCCTACAATCATTTCGCACAGAGGGTTACACAAAGGTGTATTGTAATTACACCCCTTTACCAGACAAAGTTTATGTAACAGGAGGCAATCCTTTTAAATGCCAAAGTGAAAAGAATCCGTACTTTATACTTTATTGTTGATTCTTTTAAAGGTGAGGGTTCAGTAAAGGTCATTTTCTCACAAGCTGTGACTTATATAATAATATTTAACTTTTAAAAGAGTAAGTTTAAGATTCGAATGTTGACTTATACACTTGAAATTGTATCTAGAACCCGATGTTCGCGAACAACCCACAACTACAGGACCAGATGCGCACAATGATGCCGCAGATGTTGGCGCAGTTACAGAACCCTGAAATGCAGCAAATGATGTCCAACCCACAGGTCAGTGTTGTCAATGCGATCATTAATAACTGCATACATATAGTACTATTTGTTTAAAAAGTAGTGGTAAATATTCGTACATATTTGCTATCCATCAGGCGTGATAGAAAGCCAGGCGAATTCGCAAAAAAAAATTGTAGCTACAGAATTTTGCCATCAAACATCTCTGGCATCTTACATCAGATTTAAAAGAAATGATTTAAAGAAATCATCATTACTCAGCAAACATCAATAAAAGCATCTAAGTGAAATGTGCAACATTTAAGGGATTTTTCAAGGATTTCTTCGTTTTAATAACATGAGCAATAGTCGTATGCTAAGGGTAGCACAATGTTAGTATTTATGATATCGTGTAGGCCCTGAACGCGCTGCTGCAGATTCAGCAAGGCTTGGAGCAGCTGCGCAGCGCCGCGCCCACGCTGGTGGGCACGCTGGGCATGGGCGTGGCCAGCGCGCCCGCCGCGCCGCCCGCCGCGCCCGCGCAGCCGGCCGCCCCGCCCGCCGCCGCGCCGCCGCGCCAGCAACAGAACTCCGAGCTCTTCACGCAGGTAATGCATCCTATACATTATGTACACATTTGGGTGTCCTGACATGCACTATAAACTGCTACTGACCCTGTTCTAGTATTTCTCCATTCAAGTGGTTTTATATTGAAAATAAATATGTTTATGTTAAGGGGGAAACGCCAGGGTAGCAAATTATTTTTATTTATGTTTTTGCAATTTACAGGTTAGTGTCAGGTTGTATGTTATTTGTTTCTGCGCCGTTGCAAGTTTCTATTTACAGAATTATGATAATTACAATTATTAATACAGCTTTCACATTAGAAATGTCCATAAACTACTTAATTATTCAACTAATATGTATAGGGTAATATGAATTTGGAGGTTGTATCAATCACTTTAATGATTATAATTGGGTATTTGAAGAGGTAGTCAATAATAAGGATGGTTATTATGACTAAAATATTATACGGCAAGGTTTTAGAACCTGGCTAAGAAGCTAGTAGCATTTCAGATTTTTTACATTGTTTACAGAGTTACTTCTCAACTTGCGCTTGCGCAGTGTGCATGTTTTAAGGCTAGGCAGTAGGGCCAGAATTTCTTAGATATAAAAAAAACAATTATGATTACAGTGCTATTACATTAAAGAGTGGTTTCACAACAAGTTTTGAGTAATTTGCTCTTAACTGAAGTGAAACCACTAACAAGGTAGACATAAAATACTTTGTCTATATGTGCCGGCTCCGTCGTAGTTCAACACGCACCGCCCGCACGTCGATGTGGTACATTATACCTTTTATTATTGAGTAAGTTACTAGAACGGTATTAATTTCATTTGGAGGGTATACAAAAAATATGGCTTCATAATAGTTTTTCTTAAATACATGTCACTTGTTGCCAGTTTCCCATTATTTTTAGTTCGTATTGCCGCAAAATAAAAATGTAAGTTTCCTAAACGCTCTCATTTTATTCATCCGTAAAAATCAATGTATTATTTCGTTTCGTCATTGATAGAGTTGTCAGTAGAGTATAAAATAAGTTATGTATTACTGCATTCATCATTCAATCAGAATACGTAGGTACCTAAATGTCTTTAGTAGAAATTTGTAAAATATAAATTCGATATTCCATAGATAACTATAAATCCTAATATTTGGTACACAGTTCATGCAGCGGATGATGTCTGCTATGGCGAATAACCAGACGAATTCATCGCAGCCACCGGAACAACGCTACTCGCAGCAACTTGAACAACTCACGGCTATGGGCTTTCTCAACCGGGATGCTAATCTGCAAGGTAAGCAGACGCCAAAGAACGGACCAGCAGGATTGTCCGAAAGGGTTAAAGTCTGACACTCCCTTCTGCTCCACACAGAGTGGGCCATTTGATTATTTCCCACCCTCAAAAAAAAAAAGACGCCAAACAAATGTACTTGTTTTCGCGTATCGGTACTAACTATACAGGGTGGTTATGTGTATATGGTTACATTAATCAATGCTGGCTTACAGGAAAACGTTCTTAGGACTTCATACCCAACTTTGGGAGTTATTTTTAGCTGTCTTTATTGTCCCATCTCAGATTGCCACACTGTACAAGTCGACAAGGAATTCATCGACATAATAAAAGTACTCATGAATATATAAAAACTACAGTACCATCTGAAATATAGAACAGTTTTTTTAAAGATATATACGCAATTAAATTCTAGTATCAATAACAGTGAAACACTACTCAGAAATCATATTTTATGGCACTTTTTTCAGCACTGATCGCGACATTCGGCGACGTGAACGCAGCGGTGGAGAGGCTACTAGCCCTCGGCCAGTTGTCCATGAGCTAACACTCGCGCGCTTAGAACTTAGACGTCCACTACTGCGGCTACGATTTGCTTACACCATACTGATGCTACTGTAATTTTGTTACAAACGAGCCACCAACATCCATGGGTTAAAATTATCGAACGAATTATAAATTAAGTTCGTTTTGTACACGTATCACAGTTATTTTATTGTTGAACGCTTCGTCACTTGTGATCACGTGTGGTTTGTTAATGTTGTCATACTAAATTAATTTTTAGGACAAAAAAGTATAGAGGCTCTTTAAAAAATGTGTCTCGAAGTTTTAAAAATAGAAAAGAAATATAAAAAAATATATATCATGAAGTATTGATTACTTCAGATTTATCAGCGGTTTGGTCCTCCTAATCAATGATGGTGGAATGTTTTGTGATATACAGTGAATCGATCGATATAATTATGCACGAGTGACGGTATTTGCTAGTTACATCATTGGACCGCGTGAGTTTGTAACAAGACTATGGTCGGATATTTATGTTGTTTACGGTTTCGGTATAAATTATGTGAGCGATGTATTCAAATTACTAATTCTAAAATGGCAGGATTCGAAATACGTGTGTTTTACAACTGGTAATAAATATTGAAATTACACTTAAACTCACTTTCATATTTATTAAAAAAATAATTTCAATAGTTATTATAATGATAACACTTAGTGAATAATGAAAGCATACAAACATTTTGAATAAAGTCATTTTATATAAAACACTATCACTTATTTACTCTTCAACGCAATGGTGTAAGTAAGGATGAGCTAGCGACAACGATTTCTAACACCCTTCAATTTTATGACCGTGTCTGTCGTTACGCACGTCTCAGTTTCCCTAAATAATTGTAATGATAAAAATTCATTCCTTCTTGTTTTTAGGCAATATGCAAAATTGTTGTTTATACTTTAAGTAATAAAAAACACTAGAATTCATGCAACCTAATTGCGTAACACATATTCAATTACAATTCGAGAGTTTGGACGTAATATTGCTAATGCATTGCCTCATCATTGCAAAGAACGTTGGTGAACTGTCAAAACTAATTGCGATCAATTGCCATTTTATGTGTGCTACGTAATTACCCCGCTGATTAAAATCGTCGGATTTTTTTAATTTGTACTACTGTATAGAAATATAAATGGTATTTCTATGATTTAATTTAATGTATTCTTGTTATACTCTATGTTATCGATGTGAACTCACTTGCGTAGAATTACGTAAATAATAGGTTTATGTAAATAGATTTGCTTTGAAAAAAAAACGTGGAAGAAACGCACTTTCATGCAATAAACTTTATCATTTATGAGTAATGGAAATTAAATATTTTTTTGTATTATTTTAAAAGTTTCTTCACAATTTTTACGTTAGTCACAATTCAAAGGGTATATAAGGTACTGATTATTTTGCATTATGCCAGGTTAAACTGAATATTGGTTGAATGGACAAAAATATATCAATATATTACAAAAGACAAAAATACATTGTTTTCTTTTTATGTATCTCAATTATATATTATGATGCCTATATTTCTTCTGGTTTCGTTTTGTTTCTAGCCATGTAAAATATATTTTTATCTATTATTTTGTGGTGGTAAAAATACTTTTATATTTTACTTTTCTTTTGTAGCCTATTGTAGTGGTTTCATAGGTAATTAAATTTAAGTTGTAAAAAGTATGAAAGAGTACTAATGTTGCTCAGTTTTTGTAGGGGAAATGTGTTAAATTTACACAGAAGTGATGAATCACTTATGTGAACTACTATTTCTTGTATAGAGAGGCATTGGTCATAGCCGCACCTTTATTTACATATCTTTGTAAATGTATGCATAGAGGAAATAAAAGCATTCATTGGCTGATTTTTCTGGACATAAAGAAAATTGAGCTGTAAATTTAAATACTTAGCTCAGTTTTTTTGCTAGCTTTCAATTTTGTTGACAGTATCTTTCGTTTTCGTCGTCAAAGTCTTGCCAAACAACGCATTGATGCGTATGCGTCAGCTTTTGAAATTTATGTTTAAACCATTAAATACAATAGGTGTGTGCTCTGTGGTGTGTTCTAGACTGCTAGAATTGTTTACAATCGTATGAATCTGGGTGTAATAATATTATAACGTGACAGAATGCAATTATTATAAATAAACTTAAAAACCATCGTTTTATTTGCTCCTTTTTCTATATTTTTGTACAAAACTTAGCTCAAGCTTTTAGCTGGTGGTTTTCTTCGCACCCGTACCTGGATAAATAAATATTAATTATAAAAAAAATCTTCCAAATCTGCTCATCTCTATGGTCTACCGTTTCTTTAATAGTTATAATATCGAAACCAAGCCTGACCACCAAACCACCTGATTGATACAGAGTTATGTTGTCGTGAATTATACTGAGTAAGAAGCATCCTAATTGTGTTAGTAGGTATCTTGTCATTGTGATTTTCTTAGGAGTACAAAAGCAAACTCGAAAATGGAACTTTGAAAGCACGTCCGATTTTCTGTATGATTCTACTAAAATAATGAATGCAAGAGCTTGAGAATTTCATCGGACCTGCAGGTGCCTTTGTAAGAACGTTGTAAGCGTTCATTCCCATTAGTTCGATCGTCGAACTAGTGAGATTTTTTTTTCTCATCTGTTCGACCGTCGAACTAGTGAGAATTTTTTTTCTCATTTGTTCGACCGTCGAATTAATTAGATTTAAAAATAGTTCTACTACATTTAAATGTTTTACTAATTTCGTAATAAAATAAAAAACGCTTGGTTCGTTAAACAATATACATTCAGTCAAAAAAGTATCGGGAATGGATGATTTGTTTATGGTTCCAAATTCAAATTTTTGTTTTTTTGTAGTTGTTAGATTGGCACAACTGTTTTCCATTTTGGCGCGGAGTTTGAGTTGCATCTGTTATTTATATTAAATACAGTGCTGGTTTTAGTAATATCATATATAGGTAGTGTGTATTGCGAATTTCATAATGGACAAAAATATCGAACAAAGAGTTTGTCTTAAATTTTGCATCGCCAATGGAATTTCGTGTTCGGAGTCACTGAAAATGTTACAGAAGGCTTACGGTGAATCGACTTTATCAAAAACTCGTGCTTATGAGTGGTTCAAAAGCGGTCGAGATGTGATGGAAGATTTGCCTCGCTCTGGTAGGCCGTCAACGTCTGCAACTGAAGTTAACATCGCAAAAGTGAAGAAAATAGTGACTGAAAATCCCCATTCAACTCTGAGAGAGATAGCCGCCGAACTTTCTGTATCTCACGAGTCGATCCGTACCATTTTAACTAATCATTTGGGTATGAAACATGTTGCTGCTCGGCTAGTCCCAAAAGATCTGAATTTTCTCCAAAAACTCAATCGCATGAAAGTCGCTGAGGACATGCTAGAACGAGTCAGTTCGGACCCAACATTCATGAAACGCATTGTTACTGGTGACGAGACGTGGGTTTACGAGTTTGACATGCAAACTAGTCAACAAGCTTGCGCCTTCCAACTGAACCGAAACCGAAAAAACCACGCCAAAGTCGATCAAAAGTCAAAGTCATGTTGACTGTTTTCTTTGACTATCGCGGTGTTGTGCACTCTGAATTCTTACCGGAAGGTCTAACGGTAAATAAAGAATATTATTTGAGCGTTATGCGGCGTTTAAGAGAGCAAATTCGACGAAAAAGGCCAGATTTGTGGCAAGAAAATTCTTGGATTTTGCACCACGACAATGCGCCTTCGCACAAGGCTATCATTGTGAACGAATTTTTGACCAAAGACTCAACAAATACCATCCAGCAACCACCATATTCGCCAGATATGGCTTCTGCTGACTTTTTTCTTTTTCCTAAACTCAAATTACCACTTCGTGGCACCCGTTTTCAATCGATAGAAGACATAAAGGAGAATTCGCGGCGAGAACTGAACTCAATTCCGGAAGCAGCGTTTAAAAAATGTTTTGATGAATGGATTATTCGTTGGCGCAAGTGTATCGTTTCTAAAGGAGCATACTTTGAAGGTGATAAAATAAATTTGGATGAATAACAGACATTTTGTGTATTATTGATCTTTTCCCGGTACTTGCTTGACAGAGTAGTATATTCGTGTACTTATATTTGTACATCTATAGCATATCTTTGATCAAATAAACCGTTGAAAAACTTATAAATTATAAGCTGGCTTCCTCACCTATCAAAAAATAATGTAATAATGAAATATTAAACGTAATCTAATATTTTTCTGTCTTGCTTATCTCAACAAGCTTAACCAGAAAGAACAAAAATTAGTTTATATGTATAATAAATAATCAAAAATCAAATGAGCATTTTTTATTTTATTACGAAATTAGTAAAACATTTAAATGTAGTAGAACTATTTTTAAATCTAATTAATTCGACGGTCGAACAAATGAGAAAAAAAATTCTCACTAGTTCGACGGTCGAACAGATGAGAAAAAAAATTCTCACTAGTTCGACGATCGAACTAATGGGAATGAACGTTTGTAAGCACATAAAAAAAAACATTAATATCGCCCGTTGTCATAAGCATTTAGGGTTTCAGTTAATAATTTATGATTATTTGCTTACATATCAATATAGTTCCAACATGTCACGTCGGGGACCATTGTATCTTGGGGTCTCGTACCATTGACACCGGCCATTGTTCAATTGTATGTACATAGTACTTTAGGGCCGATACACACCGGTATGGCAGCGGCGCCTGGTTCCCCGCTGCTGGCGGCCTTGCGCGACCTACAGACCCCAGTGTTGCGGCGGAGGTGAGGAGCAAAGACTACAATATGGTGAGGAGCGCGCGGCGCCACTAACGGCCGCGGGCTGAACCACCGACAAGAAGCGCGCGGGTGGTGTCACGAACTTTTCAAGCGATACTGGTCTTTTAAGTATGTAGATAAAGTTAAAAATTATTTCACACTGAAAGTGCTCGCCGCGTCGCTGCCGGCCGCTGCCATTCCGGTGTGACTCGGGCCTTATACTCATATGGGTTGGTAAAATCATAGACAATAACCTGATCCTGATATCAATGAATGACACGTTTCTGTCTATTTTTTATTTTCAAGTTGAAAGTAAAACTGTCAATGTCATGGAACAGTCGCATCGCCGTGGACGTCATATTGTAATGAATTTCTTGCATTATCGACAATAATATTGATTTAATTATGTGTAAATTTATATGAAACTGCAAGGATTTTAAGGTAATTATTAATATAGATGTAACCATTATACTTGTATAGTTTAGAAATGGCTTCAAATATGCTGTGTTTTGTATGTTTCAGATGTATTCCCCACGGCAAAAGATTTTATGGTTTGCCTTTAGTACAAGAGTTATCATAGTTATCTTACAAGCAATATCAAACCTTATCATGCCGGATCATGACGCTAACGTGTTCGTAAGCCCTGAAGACCCAAACTTGCGTATAACGCAAGCCGACATCCTCGTGGATAAGTTATTGGGGGGTATGAAGAGATGGGATGCTCAGTACTTTATACATATTGCCCAGTATGGATACACCTACGAAAATTGTTTAGCATTCTTCCCACTGTTTCCTTTAGTTGTAAGATATGTTGCCTATGGACTCAATAGTCTATTCGGAACATTTTTAAACTTTCATAGCACACTGTTGGTTTCTGCTACTCTTTTAAATATTATAATGTTTATCAAATCAGCTGATATATTACACAGACTGAGCTTAAGAATTTTGCGGAGTGAATGTAGAGCATATAAATCTGCAATATTGTACTGTATCAACCCAGCAAGTATATTCTTTTCAGCACCATACTCAGAATCACTATTTGCATGGATGTCTTTTTATACAATGTTCAAGTGTACAGAAAGTGAGACATTAAGATTTGCTAATATTGATATACTCAGTGGCCTTCCAGCAGGATTTTCAATGATCACTAGATCCAATGGCTCAGTTAATTTAGGGTTCATATTCTATGCAAGCTTTAAAAATGTTGTAGAAAGAACTTTGCCTGAAATTGTGTACAAATATAGAACATTAAAACATAAGTTAATATTGCCATTCTTGTTGTTACCGTTGTTCACATCATTTGTGTCACTTTTCTTGACTGTGGTTATAGCACTGTTACCATTTCTTTTAGTTCAAACATATAATTACTTTAAGTATTGTGTGCATAGTGAACACAACTTACCTGATTTTTTATCAAATACAGAATATGTATTGCCGGGCACTGCTGAAAGCCCATGGTGTAATAACACTTTGCCTTTATCATATTCCTATATTCAAAGTAATTACTGGAATGTTGGTTTCTTTAGGTATTATAAGTTAAAACAAATTCCTAACTTCATTCTTGCTGCTCCTATTATTTTGTTGGTGATGTATCATTGTTTGTCTTATGTTTTGTGTAACATAAGGCTGTGTTTTAAACTTGGATTGAAAACTAATGTTATTGGATATCCAAATAAGATGCCTTACAGGCCAAAGCAATATTCTAAATGTTTTGGGGCCAATGATCCTACAATGTTTGTGTATGTGGTCCACATGTTGTTCTTGTGCATATTTTGCATAATTTTTGTACATATTCAAGTGTCAACTAGACTATTGGCATCAGCTAGTCCGATCTTGTATTGGATATGTTCTAGTAAAATGAATGTTGGTCCTACACCAACATCTGATCAGAATACTATCAATGAGCATTTCCGATGTATTGGAATAGGAAAGCGAATCCCTTCTCATCATTTATCTATAGCTAATTTGGAGGGGGTTGAGAATATGTATAGTAAGTGGAAAACATTTTTAATCTCCAGAAGGATGCCAGACTTTCAATCGCGAATGATACAGTATTATTTTATTGGCTATTATTTTATAGGAACAGTTTTATTTTCAAATTTTTACCCTTGGACTTAAATAATTTTTACTATTACACTGGACATATCATTTACGTATCAGCTACAGACTGATGATTTTAAATTAATGCAATTTATTTATCAACATATCATTTGTGATATACAAACTAATGCATTCCATGCATATGGAAATATAATAATTATTATGAATAGTTCAAAATATATTTACTAATTATCAGTGTTAATTACATATTATAATTATAGAGCCCTTAGTATTTAAATGATCATGCTAAGGTTTTTATGCTTGAAATGGGGCCTTTTCAATGTTAACAATATTCAAAAATATGCTACATCGTCATTTAATAAAATATAGCTTTTATGAGGTAGCTTTTAAGGAATAAGATTTTCGTACAAATCGACTGTTACTTCTCTAGTCATTTATTTTGTATTTATGTAGTTAAGTATTCTGAAAAATAATGAAATTGTTAAGTGACTTCAATAATTCATTTAGTCAGACACCTTGGAACTATTTGTCTTAAGGTGTGTGCACATTGTTATACTTTATGTAGGTATGACTATTTGCATTTGCAGAGCACAAAGAATTACGTGATTGAAGGGTTAAAAAAAACAACCAAAGATTAAGGCAATCAAGAAGCATGAGTTCCAAGCCCATTGCACTTGTGGCGAACATCAACACCTACTGTAATCAATAATCCCTTGAGTCCGCAAATGGCAAATTAGATTGAATAATGTTCATTCCTAAGGAAGTTTCTTGTCATTATGTAGTACTTATGATAATTGCAGTAGGTTTAGAATAACATAATAATGAAGATCATACTTTTGATCTTAAAATGGAATTGACTTTTAACACGAATTTGCTCTTTAAGAATTCTTAATAATATTAGCTTTGTTAAGATGTAGCGAGGGACCACCGAATGAGCATTAGATGTAACCGCCGGTGACCCAAATAAATAGTAATAGGTTTTTATTCTATGACAAGTCCTATTAGATATATATTCTAAAATCATTATATTTCTATTAGATTCTCATAAAGCACGTCAGCTTCTCCGATTTATACGCATATAGCAGCCGTCCATTTTGAAATAGTCACCTTATAATATTGTGCGCCATTTTAGGAAGCCTTATTTTGAATGTTCAGCAGTCCAACGTTAGACAACCATTACATAGTTACTATTAACTGCAGGATAATATTATCACCAATTACAGTTTTGCCAGCATTTTACTAATATTAGCTTTTGCTAAAAATTGGACTTGTTAAAACGCTTTGAGCTCAACATTTTTAGTGATAGAAATACGACTGTCGTTATTTTGTGATGCAGTGAGTATGATTTATTGAAATCATTTTAACCACTGTACCTTTTTTTTTTTCATGAAATATTTTAAACCAATTATGTATGGAAGAAAGGGATTGTTGCGCCGACCCCAAATAAAATGGGGACAGGAGTATGATGATGATGATGATGATTTTAAATCCCATTGGTTTAGTAAATAGATTTAAATACCTACATATCCATGAAATGTTGAAAAAAAAAAGTGATAAGTACTTAAATGACATTTTGTTTAAGGTTGTGAATATATTTTAATCTATATTACGATTTATTGTTCGATCGCACTTCTTTCACTTTCTGTTATTTTTAGATATTAAATTAAACATGATATCACAAGTTATAAAATAGTTTTATTGTTAAAATACACAATTATTTTTTCACTTAATTAAATACTATCATAAAATATTGCCTATTTCACGAGCAATTTTTGATTAAATATACAAGTTCTTACGATGTATGATTCTATAAATCCATTCATTGGTACTATCTAAAGTTTCAATCGGATATAACTGAAAATATACTCTGAAATAAAAATCATGCAGCAAAGTTTAAAAATTCAGGAATATGACCACAGCTCAGTTATTACTACGTCTTACTTTAATTTTCAAAGCACACACACTATAATACGCGCCACGGATATTTGTGTTTGTGAAGATATTTGTTGGGATCCTCCAATCTCCGAAGAAATTAATACAACAAAAGAAGACTTAATTTAATAACTTCATCAACCTTCCGTGGCCCGTACTGGACCTTATAAACCAGCACAATCACAACAAACACCACAATAACCTACAGCATTCCACCTTTTATATAAATTACAAAAGAATATTTTTACAACTATTTATCGTCGTCATTTCGATCATCCTATATTAATTTACTTACACTTAAGAATAATGGCAGTACCAACTGCTTTGTAAAGTCCACAATAGACATGGAATTTTCGAATGTTATACCAACCTCAATCAGAGAACTTGTATTGAGATTCTCTTGCTTATAAAATATTTATTCATTATTATCTACGTTCATATCGGTCGACGAGGGTTTCGGAGAGGCGTCAGCTGAGTCCGACAGTCGGGACGAGACTGACAGGTCGGTAACGGCGACGGGGTCGGCGCTGGCCTCCCCGTCGCCGGCGTGACCCTATGCGACCGCTAGCGCCTCTTGCAACCGCTGGCGCGCGCGTCGCACCCGCTCCTCTTGACGTCTGACGTCATCCTTGGTTATGGTAACAGCCGCGATAAGCGGCTGTTCAGGGTTTAAAAAAACCCCCGGGTTCTCTAGTATGGATTGCTTTGATCCGGTTTGACCTGGAAATTATAACACAAAATTTTATTTTATTTAAAGTTTATCGTCATTGCCCAAAGCTAGGCCTGAAAGGTCTGTTATAGGGTGAAAACTCATTGTCTGCATGCTGCGTTGCAAGAAAATTACAATGCATGTGTTTACTTTAGTATCTCTATTGCCTATTACATTATACAACTGTTTTTCAACTTCATCGAAGCTTTCAAGGAATCTTCGGCGTAAACAGGCAGCCGTAGACAGAATTCACGCATTATGCAGTAAAGTTTGTAATAGATCAAAAATACATTTTGTTTCGCTCCTTACCTGTAATAGGTTGAGAAGAAACATGAAGAGCTGTTGCCAGTGACTGAATGATGGTGGCATCAGAGTTATATGGACCCAAAGGCTTGATGTATTTAGGCAGAGAAGTGGTGCCTCTCACTCCATCTGCGTCACACGCCGTCAAGCCCTGAAATACCATTAAAGAAAACAATTTATAACAAAACTATATTTTTACATTTGAGAATGAGCTATGAATTATTATAAGGGGTATTAATTTACACACTTGTTTGGGTCTGCGTGATTAAGACAGCAGGCCGGCAAAATCGAGTGTATGTAGATATTTTTTATATAAATTAATATTTGTAGTAATTGCATTGGATTTGCTTTGTTGTCTAACCCGAACAAGAGGACACCTTTTTTTTCTTTTGAGGGTTGGAAATCATCAAATGACTCCTCCCGCTCTGGGTGGAGCGGAAAGGAGTGTCAAACTTTTACTGACTAAACCCATCCATATTCCTTCATTAGCTCTTTATGTTCCGGGGCAGCAGTAACCCTTTCGGACAATCCCGCTTACCCAGCAGGCTTCGGCCCTAACGGGCCCCGTTATATGCTAACATCTCTTTGAGGCTCATGGAGCACGTACGCGCCGTATGGCACGGGCCTGGTCCTGATCGGACGGTGAGCCACCCATTACTCAGGCCCGCGCCTACGGCGGCCGACAACCGTGGCGACAAGAGTTCGCCTAAGGTTATGAGAATGTCGCAAAAAGTTAATTTTTAATGCTTACTTCTAGCCTCTTTTCCCAGAACAACTGCTTAGGTTTCTCCTGTGTGCCATGTTTCAGGTCTGTTTTCACTTTACTTTCCTGTGTCTTATAGACAGTGACCGGCTGCTTGAAAATTGACGCCGTCTGACGGATTGGAGGTACCAAAGATGCATCTGATCGAACTCCCCTGTATAAAAAAAATAATTAATTATATTGTTGAGGTATGAAGAATTAAAGGCATATTTTGTGCTAAAATTATGAATCTGTTAAGGTTTTGTTAATATTTTTCTATGAGTAACTCTAATATATTTTCTATTTCAATCTAGTTTAAATGTTTTACTATATTTCAAGGGAAATTCCACACATAATAAAAATTGTTGGACTCATTTCAAAACTGCACTCTGTCATGCTACATGAAAGTTACTGGAACAACATGCTTAAAAATAATATATTATTAACACACTCACTACTACCACCTTGTATGAAAAAGTGTTGAGCGATTCTTTCTTTCCGCATCGATTAGGAAAAAAAGGTATAAGAATTAATGTATGTAATGTCTATGAATTAGCGCAGAAGTGATTGGACTATTAATGTAAAGCAGGATATTGTCATTGTTTTTAATATGACTTAACTTGATGTCCAAGTTTAATTAAAAATTCTAGTGATGTGCTAGTGATCTTAGACTCTATACTTTTTAAAAACATTGAGCATTTTATCCAGTTTAATAAAAAACAAGTCAGTGTAAGGAGATTGATGATTTTCATCATAACATAGTAACTAAAATCCATTATTAGATTCTTTATTTTTTTTATGTAAATGAACTCCGCTTTGAGTAATAATTTGGTGCATGGATGAAGTGTAAGTTAATAAAACATAAAACCATGAGTGGACAAACACAATCCATTAACAACAAGGAAAACACAAAACTCAAATCTATGTACTACAGTTACTTACCAACACTCACTCAGACAAAATACATACTGCTTTGTGCAAAGAGTAGCAAGCAAGGCAGTTTTATGTAAAAAAATAAGATCTGTATAAAAGCATTTAGCTTTGAGGTAATTTATTTAAAGGGATCTCTCTTCAGCTACCTGCAATATGAACTGTATTTCAAGCCACAATTGATTGAAAATTAGATATTCATGCTGCAGGTAGTTCATAGGATAGTGCCCTGGATATTGCCATAGAGTTGGGAGTCAAGCATTGAAGTCTTATTATTCCATTTATTAGCAAAGCTGCCAATGTATGATGTGATATAATGGCAATGAACTGTGAAACGATGAAGCACTAAAAGCCTAAGCTTGTACAAGGAGTTTGGTAACATATGAACAGGTACTAAAACTGGTTTGTGTCAAGCGGTGCATTTCTGGTGTGATGACTAAACAACAACTACTAAGACAAACAACACTGATTATGTTTCAAAACAAAGAAAAACAAAACATAATCATTGTTCACACACAAAGAGCAAAACTATACCTAGGCACACTTATTACAAGCTTCTATTGGATAGCATTATAAATACAGATGGTACACAAAGCAGGACTGCACTAATGATCACAACACAAGTGGAAGAAGTTATGACACTAATGGGAACCTGTAGTCAAACTGCGCGCGTGCTTTCTTGGCCTTGCACAGCAGCATAGTGTTTATCTGACCCTGCTGAAAGTCGAAACACGACAGGTCCATACTATCCCCCAGATAACGAACTAGCTCAGCCTTACTGCGAAACTTTTTACCTGTTGGGCTACAGAAAAGTTTATTGTCACTGTGGACCAGTCTGCCAGGAGCTGGTTTGCGTTAGCATCGGTTAATCCCTGATTTAGTGATGGATATGTAAATGTTAAGTTAGACAATTTATTAGCCATGTTAACTGACCAGTTGATTATTATTAGCCATGTTAACTGACCAGTTGATTATGTTGTAGCTCATTCTAAGTTTCTAACATTAATTGTTGCTTATGTGAATAATCTTCCGAAGTTCTATTTCATAACCTACCATGTTTGTAAACATGACAGTGAACATGCTAATTTAGGAACAACAGGTTCCTAGGGCAGGGCAGGATTACAGTAATAAAATTGATCTCAGGATCGTTAGGTCTCGTTAGGATCTCATTATCAAGTTAAATTTTTACTGGGTCTTAAATATTACTTTGAAAGTTTAAACTAATTTAATTACTGAATGACCCACTGAGAAGTCTTCATTTAAGACATTTCCAGCTAAATTTTGCAAATAACTGAAGCAATTTATATACATGAGGCCATTTAAACAGTATGTATTTGTACCTGTAATAGTAAACATCAACTTTTCCGGCAGATAAACCCGTTTTCCTAAGAACTTCTTCCCTTTGCCAACCTTTTGGCAACGCAGGACAGTCCGATCTTTTCTTCTCTATAGATATGTTCATTGTACTCATTATTTACGAGATACTAGTTCCAAAACCACTGGAATTATACAGAAATTACAAAATTATTATTAGAAAACAGCAAGCGGTAGTTATTTATTGTAAATTCAATTGAACTGTATTTAAGGCAGTATGGTATGAGTCTGTGAGTGTGTGTCAGACTTGGCTTAGACGCTACCTACTTTGTCAGTTTTGACACTGACAGCGGCAAGCATAGCGGGCCCGGGCAGGCATGAACATTGAGCTAGCTATGTCTATGGGCATGAAGCAAAGCGATATGTGTACAGAGTGCACAGTATATTTTTCTAACTGGAAAAACTTCAACAGTTCATCACGATAATATACTGAGCGCAATAAATACTGGGGAAAAAATGGCAGAAGTGTCATGAAGTTGCAAATACAAAACGTTTTGTGTTGATTGTTGGTAAAAATATTATTTATGTAGAAACTGCAAATGTGTGATCATGAACGATTCAGTCAGCAGTAAAAAAATGTATTTGAACCTGCAACAAGACACAATCTATGACTATTTTCCAAAGAGAAACTTTGATTTACTTCATCTAAAATACAAAATTGTGATGGCTAAGTTTTATAAATACGATGGCAACTTTGTTCTTTATTTTTTAGTGGCTCGGGAACTGTGTTTTTTGAGCCAAAAATAATGAGAGAAATGTGATTTTGTTGCTTCGACTGCTTCGAGCAATCGAGCTACCCATATATTACTTTCCTCTATGGAGCTACCCGATCATCAATCCGTTCTATTTTATTTAGTTCAGTGCGGTCGGTCGTCGGAATTCTGACTTGCGGTGAATAGTGTAACGTTGAGTTTAATCATTTTAACTAGGAAATAACAAATAGAACCCGTTCTTTCAGTATAAATATAAGTGGTATTTCCAGAGGTGTCCGGATTTTGTCCTGGATCATTCACATGTATGTATTTGCCTCTTCGTTCTCAATAACTGGTGTTGGTTATTTCGTTGAATGATGTCAACTTTTGCTTTGGTACTTTCACTTTGAATCATTTTATGAATTTAAATCATTATAATATTATCTATTAGGAATTAGAAGGTTCCTAATCATGTAAGAATATTGCAAATCCTATAACAATCTAAAGTTGACATCATATTAACTTTGTTGCACCACATCACAAGAATGATGTTGAATGTAAATAATAACAACTAAGTAGAATCTAATGAATTTCAAACATTAAATATTGCACTGTCAACTAGTAACAGAAATAGTTTCACCAAAACCAGACAATTATCTGATAATAGCACGGACAGTTTTATTGCAGTAACAAGATTACCCACTTGAGTTTTTATCACCTACCTGTTAAAACTATCTTTGTATCCTTTTGTCTTAGTATGTGCAGGATAAATAAAATTCTCTCAAATAGCTGTGTTCTACTTAAAACCAACATTATTTTGTGTACCTATGTAATGGCACTGGTGATAGAATAGAATATTTTTATTTGCGTTGAAACATGGTACTATAATGGTGTTAATACTAGTAGGGTTATATTCTACATGTTCCGCCAGGGATTGGCTTACAAATATATTAAAGAAAATAAAAAAATTAAATTACTGTTTCCAGTCTACCTTATCACTATGAAGCATGCTGTTTTCTATGATTCAGTCTATCCAAATGTTTAGTATTTTGTTTTAGAGGATCTCCCTTTGCATTCTGTCCTTGGGCTAAAATATATTTGGATTAGATTGCCATAGTGGCTTCTTAACCCATACACTGCCATGAACACAGCTTCATGTTTTCTGTTCTATATCACAGTACCCTGCACACACATACATGCTCAATACATTTTGATACATCCTAAGCTCAAGCCTTCAATACAAATATGTGTTTATTGTCCATACATTGCAATGAGTGTTGAAGGCACTCAGTAGGGATTTTGGCTATATGTGAGTGTGTTGAAGACACTGAGCTTAGAATAGCACCTGAAAAAAAATTGTGGCAGTGTTTCGTTAAGCTCCATACCCTAGTTGCTTGAGTCCATTATAGCCAACCCATTCAACTGCCTTTTTATATTTCGGCTTAGTAAGCACTCTGGGCAGAACTTCAGTAATCTTAGTAGGTATGTAATGATTGGAGTCTTTTTTTTTTTTAAGGATGAGGTCTTTCTTTTGCTCAAAGATTACTATATCAATATAAAAAAAAATAAGTACACAAATTCTGCCTTGAAAACAGAAAAAGGCAATATTTATAATTATTGAAATGAGTGGATTAAAAAGGTTGTTTATTCTAATAAGATTTTTGGTTAACCCAATAATTTAAACCATTCCTTAATCACAAACAAAAAAAATATATTTTACTTAAACCTTATGAAACATCTGAAGCTAGGTGCATGGTGCAATTGGATGGTTCCTGTGAGGAAGAGCCTGTAAGAAGGCCATGGTTACCCTTTCTAAGGAACTTGCAAAGACCATAGGAGTCCTGTCCATGGAGTTTTCTTGCCCATTCTTCTCCATACCTACTGCTACCTACCGGTACCTACTACTTTGAATTGGCAACTTGTTTCATCTTTCTGACTGAACAACCCCTTGACAATTCAAAAGTGCCTGTAATTGGTTTATTTGAAATAAATGCTTTGAGTTTGAGTCTAATTTATAGATAGCGCAAATTGCCCTCTTAAGTAAAATACTGTAAAATGAATCTAAAGCTGCAGATTCCCACAGTAGAACGCCATATGATATGATACTGTGGAAATAATAAAAGTATACAAACCAAATTTTGACTATATCAATCAACTGCTATATTTTTTTTACTGCATATAATTGCAATGTGAGTTGTTAAGTAATCCATCCAAAAAATGTATGAACGGAAATTGTATACACATCTTTCTTACACCACATTGATACGTAATACTTTCTTGTCTATAAATTATTGATAATAATATGACATTTAATTTTTAATTGTATTGTATGTGGATTCTATGAAGATTTAGTTTATTGATTGACAAAAATGTCAGATGAGGACAAATATTTGTAACTTTTTTTTACTTAATTTATAATAACATTTTTATGAGCACGTACTTACGGTACTATAACGTCGAGTAATATAAAATTATTACAGACACTGACACTAACCCACAGTACAGCGACGTTACTCTCCCACATAGATGTGATAAATATTAAGGGCCAATTTCACCAGTGAAACTGAACGCGATCGCCACAACCAAACTGCGTTCAACAGCTGTCAATATTTCCTAACAATCATGACAGTGACTGTTGACGGGGTTTAGATGTGCATTACGCGTTCAGTTTTATTGGTGAAATTCGGTATTAGAAGTTTAATCCTTTTTTTTTGAGGGTGGCAAATCATCAAAAAATTTTTTCCTTTATGTTCCGGGGTAGCGGTAACCCTTTCGGAAAATCCCGCCTACCCGGCAGGCTTCGGCCCTAACGGGCCCCTTCATATGCTGACATCTCTTTGAGGCGTGCGTGAGAAGTTTAACCCTAGGTTTACGTTTAGACTTCAAGAGTTAGCTCTTGGTGGCGCACAATTAATTATTTGATTAACCCTGAACTAGCTGTTAACTCATAGTTATTTAGGACAACCCATGAACGGCAAATGAGCCGAAATGTAATTATGGCTCTTTCTAACTGGTACTAATATCGCACTAGGCGTCTCATTCTCTACTCGACACCGTGTGTATAAAACTTGCTGCTGTGTGAAGGCTAGCGCGCGGCTTTAAAATTGTTCTAGGAATAGTAAATACCTAGATAATTTCATATCGCAAAGTCGCGTCGTAGTTTGTTTTCTTATCGTAACTTGTCCCAGACAACCTGACTGAACATTTTAATTTCTTGCTAAAAACAACACAACACTATGCAACATTCTATTTTACAGACGTCTTTTTTATTGTTTTTGTGTGCGTGCACTAAATAACTAAATGATGTATCTTATCTTATACAGCGCGTACCCGCGTACTTGTACAGCAGCATGTGCATTTTCGCATAATCATTTAGGCAATCATTGCACAATCGTTTGTCGAACTCGTAACACGCAGATTGTTTCGAATAAATATTGGAAATATTAATATGTTGTGTATTGCGCCGCAACACGACGTCGGGTGCCGTCAGTCTCACGCCTGTAGATCAATTAATTGCTTCAAATATTCATAAATTGAACGAATGCCGGCAGGTCGCCTCCTTGAACTTTCTTTTCGCAATTGGATGTTTAAATGTCAGGCTTTGTGTTATTTTATGGTCTTTCGAACCATAGTGCAATCTGTGTTTACAAATGCGGCTATTGTTTTTGTTACACTTCACGTTCTAGATGTAGTGTACACTTCTTAGCGGCCATCCTATTGCCTATAACCAGAAATGAAGTTTCAGCTTTATTCCCAGTTTCTCTAAAATAAGTTCAAAATATGCTCCTCTAAAATCGGCAGTTCCTTATCTTCTCGTCCTTCGAGGCAAAAAGCCTCATTAAAAATGTATGCACTTTGGAAATGGTCAGGATTTCATTATGTCTGGGAATCTTTTTAGCGCATTATTTAAGTAGAATTTATAATAAAGACTGAAGCAAATGGCATTACCACAGCGGACTGCATAGGTCAGTATTTGCATATTATATAAATAGTATAAATGTTGCATATTACATAAATAGTCTACATTATCGAATTCTAGTTCCTACAAATATTTTTTACTTTCTTTTTGTGCCTCAGTATCATCTTCCTTGACTCTTCCTTGACACGAACTAAATGGAAAATCGTTTTTCTTCTTCTTCGTCGGCCTCTCTTAAGTCCACTATCGGGTGTAACGCAATCACGACATTTTTCTTCTGTTTATTTTTCTATATATTGGTGTATTCCAACCAACCAAGAATCTCCTAATCGCAAAGTGTTAAAACGTATGGAATGGAGGGTAGTAAAGCCTTAATCGTATTAAGCACAGAACAGATATTATAAGCCGTTCGCAAAAATCGGAGAGTCGTTCATTACATAAATGGTTAAGTACTTAAAAAGTTTAAGGTTACTCTCCATCTTAGCCTAGATCAGAAGCTTAGAAACAAGTTAGGTATAGACTCTTCACTCGCTTTTTAATTTCTTGTAGAACTTTTTAATTTAAGGAGAACGTATATTCGGTAGAAAGTTCACCGTGAAACCTTAGGGAAGTGAGCTGCTGTTCCACCTAATGTTATAGGACTGACACTATTGACAGCTCACTTCAAGATAACTTCACGTAAATTTTCTACAGAATAGACTAGCTTATCATAAGGTCCTCGTAAAAACGTTGTGGAATAGCTATTTGCACAGTGGTCTGTGTTAGGTGCAGCTGACGGTGCCATCACATTGCATATGTTTATGCGGCAACCACACGAATCCCCTATCCGTTTTCCAGTTTTAGAAACGCTGACACTCGACAGCCCGCTACTAAGCGAACTCTGAAAATATTCTGGCGTCTACTAGAAATTATTTCATGAACGAGCTTGGTTTCGAAGACGCGCTATTACGGCAGTAGACACGCTACTACACGAGTAGGCGCGCTACTACGCTAGTAGACGCGCTACTACGCGAGTAAACGCGCTACTACGCGAGTAGACGCGTCTCTACACGAGTAGACGCGCTACATCGCGAGTAAACGCGCTAATTCGCGAGTAGATGCGCTAGTACGCCAGTAGACGCGCTACTACGCGAGCAGACGCGCTACTATCGCACCGGGCGCTGTGTAGTGATTGGTACGAACCATAGATATAGGAACGGCGCGGACGCACAACCCAGAGTAGTATGCGGTAGGTACTGTAGAGGGTAGAAGATCCTCTACTGAGGGGGCTCAGTGGTAGAGCGTGTAATGTGTGTATAGGAACTCTATACTATGAAGGGAAACGCGTTAGGAATTTAAACGTATGATATTATATTTTCACTTTGTTATAACGAATACACCTGTTTAGCTCCGCTGCCAGACGTGAAGTCTCGAATGTACAAAAACCTAATCTATATTTTAATTATTTGAAAGGTTCGAATGCCGTCAGATAATTACCAGCCATGTACAACATAAGGTTTTACTCTAAGGCTCTACATCAGCTACGCCCCCCTTGAGTAAAAGGGAACACTTAGTTTTAAAATAACTAAGCCCTGTTACTCTCGGCACCCGAACCTACCAATCTACCTTAGTCCCTACCTGGCCTATCATAAAAAATTACCTAACCTTAGGAGAATCTACAAGTGAGGTCTGTCCTTTGCAAAGGCAGGCTCAACTCTGGCAAAGCGAATCTTACGACATCACAAGAGTCCATGAATGCATAAAAGTGTGCCAATGTGCACCCCCACAAACTAACGCCCGTCAGTTTGAACCTTTCTGCACCAAAACCTAAGGTAAAAGATGAAGCCAGCCTCAGAAAACAAACAGTGATATGAAAGTTCATATCGACCCTGATGGGGTTGACTGCAAAGAAGACTGAACATCAGCATCCTGTACCCCATCGAACGCTATTGAGCCAGAGGGAGAGAACGATCCAGACGTAAAGACTTGCGAAAAAACGTTTCATGCCCATACTCCAGATATGAAACCACAGAACAGATAAAGAGGTTAGAATGGAAGTAGTTCCTGATTTGTATTAGAACGCGTGTCGCCGCATGTCTCCCACTCTTGTCTCTCCACTACAAGCAAGAGATAATACGTACGCGCATTACGCACACAAATAAACCACACGCACTTACATCGCGTGTTTACTATTGGTTGTCACACTAACGCAAATACTGCTCTGGACGTACACTCACACACGTGTAAAAGTAATTTATTTCTCATATATGTTACGGCCACCAAAAGGTCGATTAATCATATCGATAAAATTTCTGTAGTTTAGTTAATTAAAGTTTTGCATTTTTTCAAGTTGCGGATACGGTACGAATAACTTCCTAATTACATATAAATAAACTTAAATCAAAGACAAATTAAGGGGGAACATCCGATACTGCCGGGAAATTTAAATTTTCTTTAGTTTTATGCTAGTTGCAGCTCTGTTTTTTACGGCATAATAATAGAAAGAAAGAAAAATAGCATTTTTAATAACATAAAACGTAAAACAATGCTACAATATGCAAAAATACTATAAAGAAATTTTCACGTCCATATCGAATGCTAAGTCGAATTAACATAATATAATCTAATTAATTTATTGTGAACTACTCCGTGAAAAAGTATTTATTAATTATATCATGTTAATTTATGAATAATATCTGTGCCCGCCGGTTTCACCCGCGTTACATAATCATTTTCTGCAAAATGTTGCGATCATAAATTGTGCTACATTTAGTACCTACCTATCCATTCAATTCTACCAGTTGCTTCAAACCACAGTTTTCTTGTAACAGGATCTTATGGACAATTAAAAAAAAAGTGTTTGCATCGTAAATTAGATTTTAGACGAAAAACCAACTAAGAAACTAAATAATAATCCACATTATACAATAATTGGTGTTAATATAAACAAAGTTATTTTCATTGTTATATTACTGACAATAATCATTCGTATAATACACATCTTAATATCGACATTGTTTACAATTTGGTACAACACTATCGACGCGCATAGATTTCCTAGAATTGAAGCTTTGGATCGACGCACGCGACGTTCGCAGGGAACGCAATACATTGCGCGACCGCTCACGTCGTGCAAGATCGTACCAATGTAATGCAAGCAATGTATAATTTTTCATCTGAATGCGATTTTATCGTTTTTGTCTACAAACTACATAATACTTTTGTAATAATTACAAATATCACTCGTATTTTAAGGTTTTTAGAGTTACCGGTGAAAAGAAATCCCTCCTCGGGCCACATTACACTCCTGACTTCTTTTCCGACACGTTATAATTGGGCAAGACGGCATAATTCTTTTTTTCCGCGGAGAATTGAACGCTTTCACAATAAGAGCGTGACTGTTAACCGGTGATTCTAATTTCGGTTGGGTTTGGAGCGCCCGCGCAAATGTGTGGCGCGCCTGTCCCGCCCACAAGGCCCTTCTAACCTCTTTATCTGTTCTGTGTATGAAACCACAAGATATGGGTACCCCATCATCAGTTAGACCAATTGTGTCAACCTGACACACTTTGCAAGGCTACGCCCCGTTAGCAAAGTAGGCCTCAACTCAGGACGAGTGTCACCCAATGTAGAGGATAGAAGATCCTCTACTGAGGGGGCTCAGTGGTAGAGCGTGTAATGTGTATAGGAACTCTATACTATGAAGGGAAACGCGTTAGGAAATTAAACGTATGATATTATATTTTCACTTTGTTATAACGAATACATCTGTCTAGCTCCGCTGCCAGACGTGAAGTCTCGAATGTACAAAAACCTAATCTATATTTTAATTATTTGAAAAGTTCGAATGCCGTCAGATAATTACCAGCCATGTACAACATAAGGTTTTACTCTAAGGCTCTACAGTACCTATAAGTTTCCAAAGTATCCCAGTGCGATTTTATTTCAATTTACATCAATTGTGACTGCGTTAAAGTAACTGAAGTTTAAATTGTTATCGCCTCACCGAAAGTCAGAGCTAGCTATTAGTCATTTGCATTTTGATTTGACAATGAATAACATTAGGTTAGCTAACTTACGTCCACAAGGGCCCGGCTTGTGGCCATATAGCCATCACCTAGCAGTTTATTGACCCACGTCGACAATAAAGAATATCAAAAGTCTGCACGCGATCTATGTATTTAGCCAATATTGCTTAAGTGTATGATTTGCTTGATATTATTTTTATTAAGTACCTACACAAATATTATTCATGCATTCATTTATTTTAAAGCTGAAACTGAAATTTAATTAAAAGATCTACTTATAAAAATAAACATTACATTTCATAGTAAAATAAATTGAGTTATTTCAGGACCAGTTTAAGTGTTGTCTAACAAATATCAATAATCTTAATTAAACATTTAGAGAGAGCTTTTTTTTCGATGCCCGACTAGTTGCGAACTCGACCGAATACTAATATCACGAACGGTTACGTTTCAACTTCGCAAATCGAACTGCGGAGGTCAAAATCGTACATCATAATCACCAACTTCAACAAAGGTTGGACACCTGCCCGGAAACAGGCCCCGAAATTCACGTCACTCAAATATTGCCGCATTAAAGGTTCATTTGTTCGATGCAAAGGTCATTAATGAACACGCACAAATACTTTGTCTTGTTCACATAATACCATCCATTTTTTTAGTCATTGTAGCTTGCTAATGGGGTTAGGGAGGGGTTTAAATGACAAGTGATGAACTGACGTCATCAACACTGTCTCTCAGATGCCTAATATGGATTATGCTTATGATGTGGGCTAATGATTCTCCGTGCCCTAGTAAAATTACTCAAACAAAACTCATTTAGTATCCAAAATATGATAATGAGGTACTGAATCATTATTATATCATTGAAGTGGAAGAAAGAGGTAGCACAGCTTTTATCAAACAGGATTATTACGCAAATGCCAAGCTAATGAAGGCGAATAAATACTAAAGGCTGCCATGCAATAGCTGGCTTCGCACTTTGTGCTGATGCCACATTACGTTTAAATAGCACCATTAGTATAAAAAGCTAACCTAACAAAGAATCGGAGCGGAAACATTCGTGGCAACGTCCCCTAGAGCTTACGAGCACAGCTAATCCTAGAATTAGACAGTATATACGTCTGTGTACGTAATACATCAAAATGTCAAGGTAAGGCACCGCGGTAGAAGCGCGAGCATGCGGAGCGAATAACCCGCAAAAGCTCTGAAAGCTATTAAGCTTTTTCGGTTATCAGCGACGAAGGAAGGTAGGGCTGCTTTGTTGCTTTATCCGAAAATGTCAGGCGCGGCCAGTGACGTCATCAGCGAAATGGCGCGACATTTCGCGGTGCGCCTTCCATGCCACGCCCGTGCCCACCCTAATCTCTTGTCATGACAGGGTTGTCCGAGCAAAGCGTCCCCCAAGGTTCTTTCTTAGGACCGGCCTCGTTTTTACGGTTACCACTGATAGTTGCTAAACTATAGGCTGAAAGGGGCTCAATTTAATCAGGGTAAAGTAACTCTAAGATTACGAGCTACATAAACCGTCGACGTATGTGTCTTTATTGTAATGTTACGTAGTAGCGTTTGAGCCGTCTCGTTTATCTCCAGTACGGGAAAATACCATTACTATTTTAATTACAAAGTCTTTGAAACTTGGATGTATCAGTATCAGATGTATGTATGTTATAATCTCAGAAAGATAAAACTTGTGATCATTAGTATTAAAGCGGATAATGTAATGTTGACATTTAATCCGTTTATGACGTTACGTGAAATTGTTAACATTTGATGCAATCTTGGGTGTTCGCAGAGTTTTGTCTCATCATTGTGAAATTTCTAGAGAGTATGTTTAAATTTTATTATACAGATTACTAGCGACCCGCCCCGGCTTCGCACAGGTACGATGTAGATAGATACTATAACGCGGGCGAAGGCGCGGTCGAAAGCTAGTCAAACTTTCCTCTCGAGTCACTAAGTCTATTGATGAAAACTGCATTAAAATTCGTTTCGTACTTTACAAGATCTAAACGTACAGAGGGACAGGCGGCGGGAAGCGAATTTGTTTTATACTATGTAAAGAGCCTTAGCGCGCATTTAGGTAATGTGGGTAACTTGAAAATTTAAACATAATAGCATTTCTACATCATTAACTTAGCGTTTAACGTTTGGGATGTCGGGATTTATGATTGGTTGGGTTCATTAAGACTTGTAAGTACTGACTCCACATTGTGTAAAAGACATTCAATCTGCCTAGCCTTTTCCCAATTAGTTGGGGTCTAACCAGATGCAGCTGAATACCAGTATTTTACATGGACCGACTGCCTATCTGACCTCCACAACCCAGTAGTAACTGGGTAATACGATACCCCTTGGTAAGACTGGCTGGCAGAGTTTCGGGCTTCAGACGACCCGTAACGAATGTCAAAGATACACAAATGACAGCCGGGACCAACGGCTTAACGTGCTTTCCGAGGCACGGAGGTGTCTCGGTATGTAAAGATGGTCACCCATCCACGGCCAAACCCGACAAGCGTAGCTTAACTTCGATCGATCTGTGCGGCTGTTATTACTTAGCCACGAGCTGTTGGACTGTATTAGTCAACTTACTTTTTAGGTTGACTGTACCTGCGTGAAATGAACGATAACGCTGATCACGATACGATAGTTTAAATAATTGACATAAATGATGTTTTAATGGTTTACTTTGTTAACAGGTAATCACAATGGCGGTAATGGGCCACTGTCTTTAGGACGTGTTGCTAATTCGGCTTCAGGTTTGTTCTTGATTCTATTTTATTTTATTGGATGGCAACCAAGCCTTTCTAATGGTACAAATTCACCACCGACATCATCATCATTAGCCTATCAGTCCACGCCTGGACATATACCTCTAATTGCACGGTTCTTGGCAACTCTCATCCATCGACTATACTAATTTGTAATACCAGTAGCAGTTGTCTGTGGTTGTTACGCCTTTTATCATCTAGTTAGATTTTTCCCAACTTTGCTGGGTCGACTACCAGTTTAACCGGAAGTAGCTTAATACCAGTATTTTACATGGTGGGACTGCTTATCTGATCTAACACGATACCCCTTAGTAAGACTGGATGTTACGTCTTTATCAAGTTCAAATGCCTTGTCCCTGTTATTGCATCGGCACTCACCGCATTCATCAAGCTGGACCAGTGTGGCGGAATACTGCTTCTTTCTTCTTTTTCGTGTGGTTAGTGATTAACCTGGTGTCAGAGTTTTTAAGCTGCCCATGGGCCTCTGACTTAGCTTCACATGCTGTTGAGAAATATCTCGCAGACATGCTGGTTTCCTCACGATGTTTTCCTTCACCGATTTTAAGCATGTCATAATTATACAATACTGGTTGGTGATAGATTTGTTGTACTTATATGTAGTATTCCCCATAACTAAGAACTCTATTCTCACAATCCAAATTTGACTCTATTTGTTGCTGTAAATATATACAATATCGGCATAGTGTGTCATTTAGAGCTGTGTCATTGAGATGGATGGATGATGACCAGCTGCCGCGTGATGTAAACATACCGTCAAGAAACCCCAACCAACTTTTTTTGCATCCCCAAATTACTAAGTTATATTCTGTACAATCAGGTGACCATTGTTTAAGACGTCAACAGCGTTGATGGATTATTTCGCTAACTTTTCACGAAACGCGAAAACGCAACCTAAATGCGGAAGAAGGGTGTATTGTCTTTGAAGGCCGTTACTTCGGAGGTGCGGTCGCCATGTTTGCCAAATTAATAAAAAACTACTACGCTCTGTGGTTTTAGTTTCTAATTAATGAAAAAAAAAATGTTTAATTAAATTACAACCTCTGATTGATTAAAAATCCGTGCATACATTTAATTAATGTGGAAACTAAATTCATATGACTAATAATTATGTAATATAACTTGTAATTAGTTAATTGTTAGAATTCTTCGAAAAATATGAATCAGCAGTTTGTGGGTGACATGTGAAACAAATACTGTTGTTTGTTAGTTGGTTGTCATATGTACAAAATCACACCATCTACATAAATGATGATATTAGTCACCCGTTGAGAGTTCTTAAAGTTCTTGAGAAACAACATGCCGTTACATATAGATCAATGAATTTTTAATAAACCTTCAATACCGAACAGAAAAATGACATCAGCCTGAACTAAAAACTTTTACGACGATGAGTCGTGAAAAATAGAGAAAAAACTTTTTGTACAAAGTAGACGATTAAAAAATTAACGGAATCAACGAATTGACATCATACACAAATGATGTATTACGTGATTACTTCTAAGTCAAAGTCAAAGTCAAAACATTTATTTCAAATAGGCACAAGAAAGGCACTTTTGAACGTCAAAAATTAACAAGAAATAGAATTGATTCTAGTTCTAGATTGTCTTTAGCTGATCCCATCAAACCCTATCAGCTAATCGATTGCCCTGACGAGTCTATATTGATAGTGACCGCATAGACGCATGATGGGTGCCATGCCACGCCTATCTCAATCACGACCGGGACTAAGCTTTAATGTTCCTGAAAGTAGAACGCGGAAACACGTAAGCTTTTTAAGGCAAACTAGTTCTTCTTTGGTGCGGTTAAGGCTCGATGTCAAAGGTACATCTATTGTTTTAAGGGGTGGCTCTGTTTACTCGCCCCGTCCGTGTTCGCCCTAATTTGGAAGGATTTGATTTTGTTAACGGGCACGATACCTCCATATACTCCATAGGCTTGAACAATATAGAAGTTACTTTCATACAATTTGACGCATAGGGTAGTTGTATAATGGCCCATATATCCGTTCAGTTTGATGTGTTTACGGAGTATTTCGTTGGATTTTCCGTAAATGTTTATCGGAAGTTGTAGCCCTTTGATAATCCTGTAATAATAAACGACGCTACACTGAGGTCACCTTTACGGGTTCGCATTTAGCTTTGGAAAATTAACTGTTTACAATAGCATATAATATTATGATTGAGTGTTTATAAACTAGACCTAGGTATTGTATGAATTGGCACTCAAATTTAGGAGTTACCAGTTTCGTGGTCCCGTTTCTGGTGCAGGAACTTTCACTCTCGAGTCGCCTATCACTCTAATCTTGACTTTGTTCTCATCTTCTTCAGTGAAAACTGACTTCGTATTTTTTGTTAGGTACTGTAGCTATGAGTGATACATTTTGTGTGCTACATTATTAGTATTGTACTCATATGCTTTCCAGATAATTAACAAAAGCGTTGGTAATTGTGTTCATGATACAACAATGAATGCTAACGTCCGTGTCCAGTCCTATCCTACTACTATTATAAAGGCGAAAGTTTGTAAGTATGGATGTATGGATGTTTGTTACTCTTTCACGTAAAAACTACTGTATAGATTTGGATGAAATTTGACACAGAGATGGTTTATATCCTGGATTAACACATAGGATATTTTTTATCCCGGTAGAACATTCCTGTGGGATAATTTCCGACCTCCACGCGAGCGAAGCCGCGGGCAGAAGCTAGTTAAGTTATAATTCGTTTGTCCAGAACAAGATGAAAAAACTACTATATTGGACCGTTGCCAACTCTGCGTAACTGCTTTCCCTGATTATTCACCGATTTATTTTTAAGCATATCAAAAAATATTGAATCAAACATCCTAGTTCTGTACGAAAATAGTCGGCAGTAGTTGGATTTATGTTCATTTTTTTAATAGTGACCATGCATATGCACCATAAACACTAAATTTTACACCAGACTCTAATTCCGAGAGCGTCGTAGTCCATATCAAAGTCCTATTGTACGCTGATGAGAATACAATGCGCTCACCAATCAATTTTCTCACCTCAATAGCCAATAGTGTACCGACTACAGTTAGAGGATCTATTATCAGCATTGCTTACAGGTCGATAATGATGTTCCTTTCAAAGATTTACCCTTCATTGGCGATAAATACTGATCTAAAAATTATCACACCTACCATAACCAAATTAGTTAAGGCTAAACATCGTTATAGAAACATCAAATAACTTGCTCGTTCCGCTCTAAATTCTTTAGTTTAGATGATGCTCTTGCGCGTATGGTCCGCGAATGAAGTCACGGGCGAGATAATATTTACGAGATGTCTAGACAAGCGTCCAGGTAACTTAATCTGATTTTTGTGGACGGATTTTAATAATTTTAATGTGACTTTGGATAAACTCCAGCATCATATACATGAAGGGTGTATAATCTCCAAGACAGGCATAAAAGAACAACAATTCTTTGATGGAAACCACTTAGCGAATCATTTACTTAGCATATTGCTACAAATTGCGAATGAACGCTCTATTTTTCCAAGGCCTTGTAGCATCGTCACTTTCACAAGCGTACCATTTTCAGCAAAAATTGTTAACAATCGAAGTTCTAGATCTCGTTGAATCATTGTAAATAAACAGACTGTCTTCAAGGTTATCTGTTATTTTTCTGCGGACATTTTCATGAATCACGGCTACAGATTTTATTCAGGATTCTGATAACCTTGTTTGCAATTACAATCATCGCTCATTAAGGATAAATTTCACCAATGAAACTGAACGCTATCAGCACATAAACCCAGTTTAAGGGCTGTCAGTGGCATTATTTTCTGTGGAATATTGCTGACACTGACAATTCTTGAACGCCGCTCAGATGTGCTGATCGCGTTCAGTTTCATTGGTGGAATTGGCACTAAGTCATTACTTACAATTAGTGTTGTTTGGCTCAATGGTTCTCAGTTGCATTCCTGGTGAAATTTTCACCGCCAATGTTGTCATATTGCATTGATAATGTTGTCAGTAGTCACTGTGTCTAGCCATCCATGTGTGCCGTTGCACAATACCTGTCGACATAATGGCAGTACAAACGGCGTCAGTTTGTGTCTATTTAAGTACAGGAAAATTGATTCGCCTATAAAAGGAATCGTGTTATTGATTGCGCTATCATACTAACCCCAACAATTCTCGAAAGTAACTCAAATTTTACCAATATACATACATTTAGAAAACTAGTTGTGTCATTTTAGAAATACAATAACGTAATTTTCACCTGAAACTAGAAAGTAAGTTAAGGATTTCAAGTTTTTACTTCTTAGTTAATTATTCACATTCCCTTTAAAGTTTTGAGAGCACAATACAAGCGGTCGTTATTGTAAGCGGAATGTTTACAGTGTAGTTTTTGATTGCTGAGAATGGCTTAGTAGTGTGGAAGTGTGCCGTACTAAATCCCGCATTGTACGTAGACTGGAACGAAACCTTCAATGGAAGTGGTATCGTGGGCGAGCTTTGGTAGAGCTCCAACTCACCTTGAGGTTCGCTGTTAGTACGCTAAAATACACTATCAAAACAGTGCGTTTCGTTCACCGTTTCGAGTCGCACGCTCGCTTGGCAAGCGCTCCATCCATATAATTATTGCTTAACAAATAAAGCCGTGAAATGAAGTCGTGAAGAATTCAATAGCGATTTACTACTGTGCCATAAAATGTTTTAGTATTTTGATGTATATGGTTTTGGACTTTTAATAAACGTTAAATTATTTTCGTTATGTGAATGTGACGTGTGTTTAACGCGGACTCAGCGTCTCATTGGATTGTCTGAGATTTGTCTGGGCGAAACCTATTTCGAGGATGTGAGTTCACCATAACGTTTTTTTTTGTTTTTTAACATGCGGAAGCAGGCTGTCGTAGATATTATTATGTTTTTTTTTTCTTGCATGCTTTTTTAATAATATTTATAAGTACACAACATGAATGTGGTTGTTGGAAATTTTCTTATTCATAATAATTAATAATAATTACTGTGAAGTTCTTATGATATTTTTATACTAAATTCATGTGAAAAGGAGCGTAGCCGCATACAATATTAGTAAACTACAAAACGAGTTTTATCAGTCTAATAAATCGTAATATAACTAGGTAATATTTCTTTCTACTACATTAATATTGTTATAATATAAAGTGTGTATCTAAAATAACACTACTTTTATTAAATCAATAAAAAAATTATGTAGTTTCAAAATATTTT
This sequence comes from Hyppa rectilinea, assembly GCA_951799385.1. Lineage (NCBI taxonomy): Eukaryota > Metazoa > Arthropoda > Insecta > Lepidoptera > Noctuidae > Hyppa > Hyppa rectilinea. The sequence continues at coordinate 11,243,778 of OX637311.1, forward strand.
ATTAATTGAATTGACTGAACTGACTGAATTGATTGATTTAATATTCAAATTCGCTGTGCAACTCGATTAGCTTGTTAACAAAAAAAAAAAATACTCATTGAAATGTAATTTGATAATTTGGATAGCAAATCAGCTAAGTAAGTACCTAGGAAATTATTTTTCTCTGTCAATTTTTAATAATAGTTATTCTAATAAATACATTCTGTTACATAATGTAAAAGTAGTTAGTACATCATAATTTTAATTAAAATTACCTAAACTCATTCACAAAATGATCGTTGTTTCATATCAATTAGGTATTATAATAGTTTTACGGTTCGAGTTTTCCCAGAAAATTTATATTTAGTTTTCGGCTGAATTTTAACGTTCATTTACCTTCTAGGGTTCGCAATCGAGTTTCACGTAGTCCAATACAAAAAAACCTAATGAACCTCAATCAGTCTGCCTAGCCTTTTCCTAACTATGTTGGGGTTGGCTTTCAGTCTAATCGGATGCAGCTGAATACCAGTATTTTACATGCAGCACAACCCAGTGACTGAGTAATACGATATTCCTTGGTAAGACTGGCTGTCAGACTTTCGGGCTTCTGACTACCCGTAACGACTGTCAAAGATCCACGGACCAACGGCTTAACGTGCTTTCCGAGGCACGGAGGAGTCCCGATATCTGAAGATGGTCACCCATCCACGGACCAACCCCGCCAAGCGTAGCTTAACCTGATGGATCGATCCGTGCGGTTGTTATTACTTTGCCACGAGCTCCTCACCTCAATGGAACAAAATTAATTATTTGAAAAAAACTGTATTATCCATTACATAATTTAGATTGTAGTTCTACTTCCAGTTAATATCATACTCGACACGGGATCGTTATCCAGTTTCATGTAATCCTCTCCAAAAAACCGAATGAACCTCAATGGAACGAAATAAACTATTTGAAAACACTGGATTATCCGTTACATAATTTAGATTGTAGTTCTACTTCCAGTTAATATCATACTCGACACGTAACTGACATCATTATGTTAGTATTGAGTATTGATTTAATATCAGATACAATCAGATACGTTTTGATAAAGAAAATGCTATCTCTCTCATGCCTGGTTAGGTCTGATTGTATTTGTAGTGGACCCATCAATAACTAGGTTGAATGGTAGAACGACGCTTGGTAAAACGACTAGTCACTGTCATATTAAACGTTACGTCAGAACAAGGAAATAGGGGTTGACATAATTCTGCTAGCAAAGAAATAAATCGCACTTTACATACTGAAGTCAAAACCCCACTAAATAAAAGAAAAGAGAGAAGACGTAGATAAGATGAAAGAGAAGAAGAAGAGATAGGATGTGTCGATATTAGCAAACGCATATACATATAGATAGATATAACTTAGTAAGAACATAAAATTGAAATTAGTTGCCCTAGGATACATGTGAATTGACTATTTGAGTCGCTCAAACATAAAATATTAAATCCCATAGATAAAAGAACGCTCGTCTTAAAAACTTCCATCACCGTGCCGACATTAAATATTATGCGAAGATATAATTGTTAATTTGCATTTAATGTTTAAACGTATTCCATTTGAATTTAAAAATCTGTGGCGTTAATATATTTCATACAAATCTCGTACAAATTCCACGTTTTGACAGTTCATAAAAAGTAACGTTATTGACTACCCTTTCAAATACCTAATTTGTTTGTGGGTAAAGCTTAGTGTTGTAAACATCTAAGGCATTTGTACTTACAAAAACAGTATTTTAGTTTAATGGTATACCTCTTAAGTCACCATGATGTACAACAAAATTTCCTTAACTGAGTCATCGTCGCTTGGGCCAAACCCTTTGACCTACAAACACGAAATTAAGGTTGTACCTCACATACAATGTAGGCCATCCCTATAGTAAAAATCCAAACATAAAAAGTACAATAAATAAATAATTTGCTGACTGTTTTCAAGGAATGTCAGCATTTAGATGATTTCGTGAAAAGTGAGCTATGTATTAGTTCTAGGTAAATAGATTATAATATGTATATTGTATGAATGATTGGAATACGATGCCAAAGCATTTTGTTTTGATTTTATAAAAAACTTATGCTTACATTGGCACTGGATCGCGAGCAACGGAAATCATGGAAAAGGCTTTTGCCCAGCACTCCAGCAGTGGAATAATACAGGATAACAGTAACATAACGTTCTGTTAGCACATAGGCGGGGAAATACATTCAGCTTCATAACTCATATTTTACTTATTCTTTAAACAGTTTAGTTATATGCCAAGCAATTTATTTTTTTCGTAACAGTGTACAATACAAATACAAAAAGTTTGTTTCTGTACCAAATAGTTTAGTTACCAATTAGTTTATGTTTGGAGCCGCCTTTTAAGCACGATTACGTCTGTGTTTTTTCGATTGTTGGAAACCATTAATACTCCTGGAAGTAACACATTAGTTTTAGAAATAGTAAGAGTCTCAATATATTCCCTTGCGAAAACGCCGAATTCAATTCAGATGGCTTATGCAGGGTGTAATTGAATTCATGGGCATTATTTTTAGGGGTCATTGTACTCTTCATTATGAACAACTTTCACTATGGGAACAAATCTGAAATCGCGAAAAAAAAATCAGTTGATCCCTACATTTTGACGAGTTATGAGAGCATAATGTATGGAACAGCTGAATTTTTTTTTCGCGATTTCAGTTTTGTTGTCATAGTGAAAGTTGTTCATAATGTTGAGTACAATGACCCCTTAAAATAATGCCCATGAATTCAATTTCACCCTGTATAGACTCTTTTTTTTTAAATCCGTCTTTGTAGTTTACATCTAGACTAATGTTATGCCTTTTGATGTTTCAGTTTAACAGATGTTAAAACATTAGATATTATTACTTTGCTTTTTTTATTGTGTTTTCCGAATGCATTACATAAGTTAGCAAAACGCCATAGTCATACTTAATTATAGTTTTAACTTCTATGATTTAATTCTCGTAGGTATGTCGTGCAATTGAAGTGCTTTATGCACGCGTATATAATGTTCTGATTGCGATACGATCACAAGTCATATCAACTCTGAAGTATTTGCGTCAATATTCAAACAAACCATTACTGTGTTGTGGACTCTGCAGTAGATATACTCAATTTTTCTTATGGAAACTGACGGCAATATTGAAATGTGATTACCACAGTTATTCTGAACGAACGCTACTGTGTTTAATCAGTTACCAGTATCAGTCAATACTTCAAATTATTGTAAAGAGCAGACTGACTCACTGTCTGATTCATATGTTACGTTATCTCGTGAACAGAAAGTTTCCTTGCTTTGGTCCAGATTTACAAGCGCTCTTTATACTTTGTGCTAGCGGCTATATCTGTATTCTCAGTTCTCTGGCTGCTTAAACTGACAAAGTGGTCAATTACGGTGCAGTGGATAAATATTAGTTTAATAATAGTGTAAGCAGTAAAATCCTAGTGGTGTGACCGTCGGACTGCCAAGTAGCCATAGGTCTCGAGTTCGAACCCAAGACACGCACCTCTGATTTGACGGATTCATGTGCGTATTGTAAAATTATCACTTGCTTAAAAATCGGTGAAGGAAAACATCGTGAGGAATCCAGCATGTCTGAGAGATATTTCTCTACAGCATGTGAAGCTAAGTCAGAGGCCCATGGGCAGCATAAAAACTCTGACATCAGGTTAGTCACTATCCACACGAAAAAAAGAAAAAGCAGTTTAATTTGATAATGTTATACTTAACTTAGATAGATAAATTCTAAAATATTGATATAACAATTCAACCTATGTAGGCAAGAGAATTAGAATTAGAAGGGTAATTCAAATAATTAATGATTTTATTACAAAACAAAATTTATCTTTAAACACAAGTTTAAAATATTGAAATATTTTTGAGTTAAAAAAACTGACGTCAAACGTGAGTTTAAATTGTAAACTTTATATTAAGAAATCTACTATGCTTTGAATAAAAGTTAAAATACAATACCTGTTTGGAAGGTTTAGACTGGGAAGTCGTTTTGTAATAAGACGGCCAGTGTTTACTTACACTCAGTTTAATAACATAGTAATAAGGATTGACAGTTATTTATGTATAAGTATTACTCAAGAATTAAATAATGATTACTTCGTAGTTGACGACAGGTGGATGACATATGTACTCCTGATCTGACCTTAATAAGCGCCAGGAATAATTCATATTCATGGTGATCGTTTTTGTCAGTAACTGGGCAATACGATACCCCTTGGTAAGACTGGCTGTCAGATTTTGGCTTCTGACGACCCGTCACGACTGTCAAAGATGCACAAATGACAGCCGGGACCAACGGCTTAACGTGCTTTTCGAGGCACGAGAGTGGGTATGTAAAGATAGTCACCCATCCACAGCCAACCCCGGCAAGCGTAGCTTAACCTGACGGATCGACTGTGCGGCTGTTAGTACTTAGCCAAGAGCTCTTCCTGAAACGAACACAATGACTAATGTGCCATGTAATAAAATCACAGTGTAAGTACACCTTCCAAGGTTTATCATGTCATGATGTCACCGTCAGACATGGGCCCCGTAGTTTGTATACTTTAAGTAGCCTGCACAACGTAATAATACACTTAACCACGTAGCTTTGATGTAGATAGCCGTTCATTATCTTATAGGAAAGTTATATTACAAGAACTTTTAACAGGCGTGGAGCTCGTAGCTAAGTAATAACAGCCGCACGGATCGATTGACCAGGTTAAGCTACACTTGCCGGGGTTGGTCCGTGGGTGGGTGACCATCTTTACATATCGAGACTACTCCGTGCCTCGGAAAGCACGTTAAGCCTTTGGTCCCGGCTGTCATTCGTGGATCTTTGACGGTCGTAACGGGTAGTCAGAAGCCCGAAAGTCTGACAGCCAGTCTTATCAAGGGGTATCGTATTACCCAGTTACTACTGGGTTTTGGAGGTCAGATAGGCAGTCGCTCCATGTAAAATACTGGTATTCAGCTGCATCCGGTTAGACTGGAAGCCGACCCCAACATAGTTGGGAAAAGGCTAGGCAGAATGAACTTTTAACAGGCGGGTCCTTCACCATTTGTAAATTGTTGTCATTTTCAGGTGAACTGTGGGTATAACCAGTTAAGTTCTGCCCAGGAGTTCTCAAAGGACCTTTTTTTACCTCTGACAATGATGAGGAGAAACATTCGTTAAAGCGTATCGGACCTCGCACAAGGAAGGGTTCCATAGTTGTAATGGATTTGTCTCAAGAACAAACAATTGTAGTCATGTTCTCCCATACATTCTTGCTCTGAAAGTAAGTCAACTATTCTAATAGTAATTTAGTCAACTATTACTCGTAAACGTGTAAAGCTGTGATAGTTTTCGGGGGTACACATAACTCTAACAAAAATTACCAATTTAAAACTTAATATTCCCCAAATAATTCTCTTAATCGAAAAATTGTTTTACAAACCCGCAATATTTTTGTAGACCTATCCAATGACCACCAATCCACCTTATGAGGTAAACGAGAAAAAAAAACATCCCCAATTTACTTGCTTGCAATTTATTTATTTTTTATTTTATTTTATTTTACCACTTTGTCGGCGTGACTAATGTATTATATTATATCTTTGCCAAATGCCATCTTTCTAGTACTAAGAATCTGTGAGCTAAGCTAAGGGTTCCTTGTTGATTACGGAACCCTAAAAAGAATGGAAGAAAAGAATAAAGGGTAATACACTAATATTATAAAGGCGAAAGTTTGTGAGTGATTGTGTGTGTGAACTTGTATGTTTGTCCGTCCTTCACGCTCAAACGACTGAACGGATCTGGGTGAAACTTGGCACAGAGGTAGTTTATGACCTGGATAAAACGATAGGATACTTATCTTTTTATCTCGGTTGTATAGTACGTTCCCTTGGGATAATTTCCGACATCCTCGCGGTCGATGTCGCTGGCAGCAGCTAAGTTCTAATATATCTTAATTTGTGGATATTATTATGTCGAGGAAGGATAAATGCAAAATCATGCAGCGAGCGTGGGGTATGCGTGTTTTGCAAAATTCCTGATTAGAGGCTGTAACACAGGATGATCATATCCTGCTACCAGCGATAATATTGGCCTGTTTATCCTTATAATAATATTAATCCACCAGGCCGTATTTCGGCCATGTTAGCAAATCCCAGCGGAGATTAGCCATCGATGCGGGTGACATTATAGTGCAAAAGTGTGTTCGCAGACACAGGTGTTCTCACTCTTCCCTCACAGCCCAATGGGACCGACACGCTTGGAGAGAAAGCAGGCGCAGGACCAACAGGCTCATCGCCAACATCCGAACTCCTGGCTGTTACTGAGAAATTCCTTATGAAAAACTCCTGGGGGCGATGCCCAGATCGAGCAGTGTTTCTTAATTTCTTTCACGAACTAAACTAATGAAGCCGTAGCATGCCGTTTACATTTGCAAATACACACATACTAGATTTGGGTTAGATAAAATATGCGTGTCCTTCATTTTAAATACCAAATCCGCTCTTTTGGGACAGATGTTATAAGTTGCGAAATTATGCAACACTGTAACTGGTTTACTAAAATGTTCGTATTCAGAGATCTAGCACAAAATCATTACGTGATGACTCTGTTAGACTCTGTTGTAGTTGGTAAGTGTCGAAGATATTTTAATGATCCGATAAAAAAAACTGTATCTGATCGTTAAAGTATCTTGACATTGATTACCATTTTACCAGCGAGGCATATTGTTTACAGTATAAAGCTCACTCATTATTTCCTCGATTGGTGTTTCATCAACCTATCGACTGCCGGAAACGTGGATCCACGGGAGTCTTAATGCTATTTAACACAGATGCTCAATAGTTTTTAGGGTTCTGTACCCGAAGGGTGCCAGACGGAACCCTATTATTAAGCCTGCGCTACTTATAAAAACTCTACTGACTTTTAGCGGGCTGTTTCTCATGAACCGTGATAGACAGACAGTTGAAATTTTCACAGATTGTGCATTTCTATTCCGGTTATAACATCAAATAACAAAAAATAAGGTTAAATATTAAAAGGGGTCCTATACACGAGAAACGTCTGCGAGTACGACTCGCAGTTGGCCGGTTTGTAATTGTTTATGTATCATAAGAAAAGAAAGGTTGCTTTCCTAACAGTTTCATCTCCCGTGTTGATGTGTGATTTACTCACCAAATGCGATGGGAATCCTGAGCACTAAAGAAATCAGTGGTGAAGGGTACCTACAGTACAGAGTAGTCCGCGAAATATAAATGTTTTTGCAATTTGCAGGTCAAGTACCTACTTACAGAATTAAAATCATTAGAAACATTACGTAAGAAAGTACATATAAATAAGTAAGAACATTTGAGTACGCGTGCTACCTTTGGCGCTTTCCCTCTTAACCCATTAGATGTTCGCCTATTAGAAGCCGTTTGCTTATAAGAGCTCAACTATTTATACGATTATATTTATTGTTGTTTCGAGAGATTTTTTCGTATGAACCTATGGGGTTCATACGACATTTGAGGGGTTACGAGTAAAACTCATCGTCATCTCGACCTTGTTCACCAGTGTTCAATTTGTCTCAACTATTCTTTAAACGATTCATTGAATCTTTTTCAAGTCCATCGTTGATAAAAGACGATGATAACACGTGACCGTATCAAGCGGCGCGTCTCAATTCTCCCAATAAACTTTAATTGCCACATCATTAGCACTGGTTGGCGGTCTGTCTCTAGGACGGTAAACATCTTGGTTTTATATATGTATAACTAGCTTCCGCCCGCGGCTTCGCCCGCATAATATGTCGACAAATTATACACATAAACCTTCCTCTTGAATCACTCTATCTATTAAAAAAAACTGCATCAAATCCGTTGCGTAGTTTTAAAGATTTAAGCATACATAGGGATATAGGGACAGAGAAAGCGACTTTGTTTTATACTATGTAGTGATAAAATACACTGGGTCGCGAATAATTTGTTATAATTATGTTACAAAGCGCCACGACTCACAAGTCACAACACAACGCATGTTGCTGCCGGCCTGCTACTAAAGACGAATAATTACAACTACTTTCTTAAGGACGTGACTACAAACATTGAAACAGTAATTTAGAAGGGCGTGCCATGATATCGTAGTTTATCTCTACTTCAGTACCTAAACAAATGCTGGTCAAGCGTATGTCGAACTCAAAAGATAAGGTGTTTCTTATCATAAAATGTAATTATAGATTATCTAGGTACTCATTGTCTCTGGTGCAGACCGTTTAGCGTTGTTGGAATTTGCTTTTAATTGATTGCAATTTCTACCGTGAGCATGAAAAATGTTCTGCTGAGGCTAACTAAAATGAAGGTGTTATCTGACACCGTTATAAAATAAATACTTATGCTTGTATTGTATTAACTGCCAGCTAAAGGGGATTCCCTGTTACGAACAATAAGTTGCGTAAGCGATTCTGTGGAAAATAAACATGTTGTTAAAAAAATAATAATTCATTTAAACAATAGAACCGTAATCGTATTACACATTAAGCAGGTAAGTATTAATGATTTCCGATCCGGTTGCCAAGCGCTAGTGAGGACTACACAGTGTATGGCTATGTATCCAGTTGCGTTAATAAAATTTCAGTAGAATCATCTCATTAAACCCTACTAAACTATAACTAGTGAGAATTTACTGTTACAGCATGTCTCAAACCTGAGGATTTTCAGACAAAAAATACGTTTTCTATTACCTAATATCAACATATTTTATACGTCGCTTTTTCCCAACTGCATAATTTATGTTGGGGTCGGCTTCCGTCGTCTGACCGGATGCAGATAAATACCAGTATTTTTTTAGTTATCTACAACCTAACTTTAGAGTATGACCAAATTAGTGACTTTGTCGTGCTCGTGACTAGTATCATGAAATCTATTGATATTATCTATTCCGATTGTTTAACCTAAGTTAATAATAACATAGCCTTATGAAACAGAAACAACCTATAATGTAGGTGGAAAACTATCATTATTGTAATTCAAAGCAATTCATCTTTGAATGTCGTGAACTTGTTGATTGTGGGCGGGAGTTAATTGTTTATGAGCTTAGTTTTTGGGCGTATTGTGTTAAACTTTATTAAACTTAAGACTTACTTCTCAAACTCATTGTTGAAGGTAATGCTACACCTGCTACAGGAACTTTTTGCTCGCCGCGTTCTTACTTTGAGTGTGGGCTATGGGACATCACATTCGGCTCGAAGGACCGTTGTAGTATTGACCGCCAAGGCGAGCCAAAATCAATAAACATGGTTCGGAAATCATATAAACGATTATGGAGCTTAACCAGTCTGCGGACTGCAAGCGACATGCTCAGTAAACTTTGAAAATATCTCACAAACCTAACAAATGTCAAATGGGTCTGAACATATATATGTATCTGAATTAATACAAAAATTTTGACTGATGAAAACTAATCTTGCCTGTATGTAAAATATTGTCTGCTTATTAGATTGGGCATTTCATTTACAGTGTATGAGACATTGAAATCTTATCTGCAAGTGCATGTGCAGTAATTTAATAGTTGATCAAAAAAGAAAAGTCCGACAGATTAGAAACTGTCCGAAATAATTAGGCATCCTACAAATTAAATATTGTCATCGTGAGGACCTAAGAACTTGGAAATGGAATTCTTAAGTGACCACTTATGACGTAGGTGTTTTAATCACAAACCGCAAAGATGTGCATGGACACTTTATTGTGTGTTATTAGTGCTAATTCAAAATAAACAAAATGTACATTTATAAATACTATAAATCCACACTATTAATATTATAAATGCGAAAGTAACTCTGTCTGTCTGTCTGTTACCTTTTCACGCCTAAACCACCCAACCGATTTTGCTGAAATTTGGTATGTAGATAGTTTGCATTCATGAGAAGGACATAGGCATATTATTTTTCGGAAATTCAACGGGTGGCAAAGTTTGTATGAGAAAAATATTTTTATTGCACATTTTTGCATAGGTAGGGTAGGTAGGGTAGGTAGGGTAGGTAAGTTGGTAGGTAGAGTAGGTAGGTAGGGTACGTAAGGTAGGTATCATAGTTAAGACAGGACAACGTCTGTCGGGTCAGCTAGTGTATAATATAACGGGTGTACAGTACGTGTAGCGTGTGGCCACAACGTCGAGAACAATCAAATAATCTGGACAATAAAAGGGGGAAAACGCAAGTTTTTGGTAAAACCTGAAAAAATTACCTACTTTACGAACATAACGTCACAAGTTACACCTGTATTCCGAAGAAGTTAGGCAGATCTGTCCTTGTAGTACATCCACATTCCGCCACTTATTAAGTTCCTTATAATAGAGGGTGAGCCTATATTGCCAACAACACTGTGCACAAATCTAGACTCTTTGTTTTAATTATTCCAATACCATATAACCATAGAAATATTTAACAAAAACAGAATTCAACCTCTAACGTTACTAACGAGCTTTAGGTATACTTTAGAGGTCACAAATCAGTCCACCACGATAACGCATTATGGTGGCAGATAAAACTGAACCACTTAGAAATCCTCCCAGACTAATAAATTAATATGTATAGTTTAACTGGCTAAATCTAATATTTGTTGTTTGTGTTGTTTCAGGAAAACGAAGTCCTCTGGCGGTGCACAGAATGCCGATCGCGCCGCGCGGCCCTCCGCCCTCGACGCCTCCCTACCACCTGCTTCTCCGTAGGAGACCTAGCTTAACCCTTAAGTGTCCTTCAATAATATAACGTCTAACTTTTTGTACGCCTCTTTTATATCGACCTATAAGTATAAGTACGCACAGAGTGTTTAAGTGTCGCGCGCAAGTGTGAGTGTATATGTGTGTCGATGGTGCGGCCGACATGGGAAAGTCCTCGGCGAGAACACATGGCCAAGGTAAGTGTCTTCCCGCCCACCGTACACCTGTCCCCAAGGTCGCCCTTGCTGTTTCATGTACTATACACGTGTACCTATGTCTTATACGGAGTATTCTACTAGTAGCAGCAACAGTACCTTCTAGAAGTAAGCTTTGTTAAAGGATTGACTTTCCATAATTTAGATTATGATCATTTCCAAGGAAGGCTTTTGTGCGTAGCTTTTTACTGGAACGCGTAATTCCCGCACGTACATCTGATTTAATGTTTGTTTCATTCACGTTTTTTATGATATCAGCAGAGCTTTCAGCGGTACCAATGTGGTTTGAGACAGACAGTACACATGATTCATTCATGACTTTTTATTTGCACGAAACATCACTTCAATTACATTTTCATTTGCGTGGAAAGAAATTTATTAGAACCGAGCACAGAGTTTATAACATTGTGCTATAAGCTTGTGAATATCTGGTCACGGCCGTGTAAACACAAGTTACGGGAGTGAAAACTGAAGGGAAGCTCCAAGTAATTCGAATGCGAGAACTAGTGATGAAACAAAGAGGAATCTTGTCTGTAGTTTGCTTTTGACTGGAAACACTCTAATAGATCAGTTTCCAAATCTGGGGCCCGCGGTCAAAGTCATAATGATATCCAAATATTTTACAGTTTGGTCGCAAAAAGGCAGCACCAACCATCTAACTAGAATTTATTAAAGTTTGGTACGCCAATGTGAATAAAAGTAGCTTTGTTTTTAGAATGATGGATAGGTTGCACTTACGGTACGCCCTAGGAAAGTGTTTGAGAAACCCTGCACAAGATATGTTTCTTCATAATCATTGATTCCTTAGTATTTGTAAACTCTCGTAGATTATCAGAACTTCGCGACTTACAAACTTTTCAAATTATGTACCTCGCTTTGTCACAATACCTAGAATTGGCCGAGCACTCGGACTATTCCAATTGTCCAACTGAACTTGGTTCATTAATTGCCTTAATTTCTGTTCCACTTTCTTGTTACCTTCACTTAATATCGATCACTTATGATATTGAACTTATAATTGCTCGTCATGCATGACACTGACCGTACATTGTCATTACCTATTCGAAGGTGATCATTATATCGGCCTTCGTTTTACCATGTCGATTTGTGGTGGAAAATAATTCTTGTGATTCTTATGTAGCAAATCGATACATCACTAACATACAATTATACGAGTAATAAGTAGGTTTATAATGTATTTTCTATGCAAAGAACATAGAACTAAGTGCTTATACACACGAGCGGCACGCGTCTGCTGTCGACGGCTGCTCTGGCCCCTGTCATTGATGAGTGCCGCTCGTGTCTATGAGTATTTAGGTTTATTACTAAAAAATATTTAAGCTCATTTTAGTTATCATTTTTTATTTATTCATTTTATCTGCAATGCAACATGATTTTCAATGAACTGAGGATTTCATAATTATAAGTTTTATTAGCTGTTGTTTATCTAAACTACATGTTTAAACCAGCTTCTGATAAATATTGTGTTTAATATCGAAATGTATCTAAAATATTTTACATGCTGCATGTAAAATATTCAGCTGCATCCGGTTAGACTGGAAGCCAACCCCAGCATAGTTGGCAAAAGGCTATGCAGATGATGCTGATAGAAATTTATCTAAATATTATATGTAATCTGATAAATCTTGATAGAATCAGCCTTGCACTCTATTATTTTCACGGTCCGTGGACTTTTGACTATTCTTAAAGTGATACGACTCTGTAGACGCTTACTTCCAGTATATAGTACTGGGCATATAGGCTCATACTGATAAATCACACTCGCTTGAACCCACCCACTTAAGATGTTGGCTTCAAACAGCATCTTTTTAATTTTTTCAAGTTGACAGAATTCCGTTAACGTTTGTTTTTTTTCAGTTTCTCACAAGTGAGATGTGAGAGTGCAAAGGTTAAGTTTAAGGATTTTTTGTTAAGTAGGCATTGTGTTTGTTCGTTTTCTTCTTTGTTCCGTATAATCAGCGTGATGGCGCGTTTTCTTCCTCTCTAAACTTGTGAAATATGCACAAGTTTCGTTAGCAGCGCGTTATACGCGATTAAATGAATCGCCGCGCCGTGTTCATAGGCCCTTATCCAGGGATTATTTAGACACGATCACGTATTTAGTAACTATTCTATCATGATTGACTATGCAGCCTTTCCCAAAGTGGGCGATAACGTCCCCTTATAGACACTGCAGGCCTAAACGGGGCAGTAAGAGACCCAGAAAAAAAATGGGGGCGTTGTGTGGAGGCTTAGGGGGCGATTTGTAATTTCATCTAAATAGTCTTCTTCTTCGTGTGGTTAGTGACTAACCTGGTGTCAGAGTTTTAATGCTGCCCATGGGCCTCTGACTTAGCATCACATGCTGTTGAGAAATAATCTAAATAGTGGTTTTTAAGTAGGTGAAAAAATGTGGGCGCTAAAAAATCATTTGTCCTCAAAGGGGGCAGTAGACAAATAAGTTTGAAAACCCCTGGACTATAGGGACCTTTGTGTCCCTAACTTTCTCTGCAATTACTTATCCAGCGTGTTGACTGGGTAAGCGGGATTGTCGTAAGGGTTACCGCTACCCCGGAACATAAAGGGCTAAGGAAGGAACATGGATGGGTTTTAGTCAGTAAGAGTCTGACACTTTCTTCTGCTCCACCCAGAGCGGGAGAAGTCGTTGAATGATTTGCCAGCTTCAAAAAAAAAAATTGTGTTAACTAGGGCTGACGCTATTACGAAGTTTGACAGCGTCTTGTCCACATCTGGATCACATCTAATCTTAGGGCGTGGACACATGTCTGCGGTGCGGCGCCGGCCACCGTGTAACGGCACGGCACCGCTACCGCGAGGCGGCACGGCGTCGTGTCGCGACACGGCGCCTTGTGCGGTGCAACGCGGGCACAAACAGTAACCATTGTTCAGTTTTTATCTTGATATGGACCGCGAAAGACGTATCATTTTGCTCCTGTTACTAAGACGACGAATGAAGAAGAAACAGAATCAAAGAAAATATTGGGTGAATCCATATCTTTCTATAATGAACCATGATGGAGGTCATTTTGAGAGGAAATATGAAGCGCTGAAAAAATGTGGTGATGAGAAATTTTACGAATATTTTAGAATGTCTATATCAAGTTTTGAAGAACTGCTGACCAAAATTGCACCTCGTATACAAAAGCAGTACGTGTTCAGAAAACCTGTGGAGCCTAAGGAAATGATAGGTTTAACTATACGGTAAGAAATAAAAGAATTTTACATTGATATATTTTTTTATTCAAATCAAAAGAGTAATAATTCGAATGATTGAGTATATTATTATTTAAGAAAAGTCGTATTCTGATTCTTGTGTATCCGTGGTATTGGATAGAATTTCTTCCAAAGGCGAGATTGGTGATGTTTGGTGACGATTTATGCTTTGAATGGATGAATTATAAGCTGTTTGATAAGTGTCATAAGACGTTGTACCTTGTGGTGATCGTGTAGCTTGGTGATAATTAGTGTCGTAAGAAGTTGCTGTCTGGTATCCACTCTGACACGGTGGTCGATGGAAATCCGTTAAAATCTTTAAAACTCCACTTTGAAACATCAAAGTCTGGTGGTCATCTAACTTGTTTAAAGATGGCAAAATAGCTTTAAAAAATGACAGATGTCGATTTTCTGAAGTACCTAAAGTTTCAATAATTTGCCTCTCAAATTCATCACTACTTGGTTTTCGCTGTCGCGTAGTTGTACTGTATGGCTGATATCGTGATCTCGTTTTTGGATTTTGAAATCCTTCTTCTATGCTGTCGTCGGTTACATTTGGAGCATTTTTTTGCAAAAACATGAGCTGTTTGTACAAATGGTATTCTTTTATATGTTTTGCACCAGCTCCAGATTTTTTTGAAAGTTCTATCTTCTTCATATATTTCATAAAATTATCTTTAATGTTGGTCCACTTTCTAATTACGTCATTACCTGTAACAATCATAAAAAAAATGTTTAGAAATATGTAATTAAATAGTTGTTTTTTAATATCTCTGTAAAAGTTAATTAAATATCCTATTTACAGGTTTTTGGCGACAGGAAATTCATTCAGAGATATGGAATTCACAGATTATCGTGGAAAAAGCACAATCGGGAAAATTATACGAGAAGTTTGTCGGGCTATATGGGACATCCTTTTAAGAGAAAGCATTCCGAAAATAACTAAAGAGCTAATAGAACAAATAGCTGAAAATTTTGACATAAAAACTAATTTCCCAAATTGCATGGGGGCATTGGACGGGAAGCACATCAGAATTTGCAGTCCTGCCCACAGTGGATCTCTTTTTTTCAACTATAAAAGCTATAATTCGATAGTTTTGCTGGCATTGGTAGACTCTAGATATAGATTTGTATATGTCGATATAGGATCGTATGGGAAGGAATGCGATTCCACGATTTTTCATAATACAAAATTATACGAATTATTATTACAGAATCGACTTCCAATACCAGCGCCAAAACCTTTACCGGGGCTTCAAAATTCAATTCCCTATGTTTTTATCGCAGATGAAGGTCTACCGTTAATGAACAATCTAATGCGTCCATACCCAGGGAAGCATCTAAGTGTAGAACAAAGGGTTTATAACTATCGTTTAAGTCGAGCAAGAAGATATGTCGAGTGTGCTTTTGGTATCTTCGCAAATAAATGGCGAGTATTTCACCGGCCTTTAAATGTTCAATATAATTTTGCGACAGACATTATTAAAGCATGCTGTGTCTTACACAATTTTGTTGTTACTCGAGATGGAGTTAGAAAGTCTGAAGAGCTATGTATTGATAACACTCTTTTAAACATTCAACAAACAACAGATGCAGATTCTTTATCAAATCCAGTCGATATAAGAGGCGAATTTTGTAAATACTTTAATAGTGATGTCGGTGCGCTTAGTTGGCAATTAAGCAAAATATAACTAAAGCTCGGTCCCGGAACAAACAATTTTCTACCTGCTTTTTGAGCCGACTAACAAAGCCAAAGTGTTGAGTATGTGTAAAGGATGGCAATATATAATATTGTGCAAGTTAGACAGAGTGATACAATGGTTATCACTGTACGAAATTCGCTTTGTTCTGCGTTTGCGACTGAGTTTTAGTTAAAAAAAAACTCGACAAGTTGGCATATTGAACATTAACGCATTTTATTCACATTTAAATGTTTATTGTATTTTAAACTTTTTACATTTAAATTTTCACCTATTATTATGTCAAAAAGATAAATGAATAAAATATGTACTCACCGAGACTTGTTTTTTCTTTATTGTCCTTCTCGTCGAAAGATGGAAAAATATTTCGGCATACATCTTTCCACCCTTCAGTTTTCAAATTTTTATCCTTATAATTCTCCTTTGTCTTGTCCCAGAGAACGGGACGTGCTTCCACGAGTGAAATTAAAAAGTCGACATCTAAATCGGCAGCCATTATTATGCATTAAATAACACGTGCAGACTAAACACCAACAAAACATTAACTAGCGAGCGGTGCGCTCCCCACCGTACAAGGCGCCGTGTCGCGACACGACGCCGTGCCGCCTCGCGGTAGCGGTGCCGTGCCGTTACACGGTGGCCGGCGCCGCACCGCAGACATGTGTCCACGCCCTTAATCCGCTATGTGCATGTTGCATAGGTACAGCTTTTATAAGGAACGCTAAGGTGTAGCTCTAAACCAGGTCTCACCTGTCTGGTTGAAGGACCCTTATCGTTAAAGGAACATCACAAGTTTTTTCACTCTTGACTCACTTGTGATTTTCCGCGCAACACCAATGTTTAAATTGCTTTCATTACTGGTTCCGAGTCTAGGTGTATGTTTGTGTAACATTACTATTCAGGTTACCTCAGTATGGGATTATTATATTTCCCATATACATGATTGTTATCTTTGAAAATACAATAAAAGCTAAGCACCAGTACAAGAATAACGTCCGTATAACTTGACGTCAAGAATACATTCGTGACATTTACAGACAAACATATACATTCAGTCAAAAAAGTATCGGGAATGGATGATTTGTTTATGGTTCCAAATTCAAATTTTTGTTTTTTTTGTAGTTGTTAGATTAGCACAACTGTTTTCCATTTTGGCGCGGAGTTTGAGTTGCATCTGTTATTTATATTAAATACAGTGCTGGTTTTAGTAATATCATATATAGTGTGTATTGCGAATTTCATAATGGACAAAAATATCGAACAAAGAGTTTGTCTTAAATTTTGCATCGCCAATGGAATTTCGTGTTCGGAGTCACTGAAAATGTTACAGAAGGCTTACGGTGAATCGACTTTATCAAAAACTCGTGCTTATGAGTGGTTCAAAGCGTTCAAAAGCGGTCGAGATGTGATGGAAGATTTGCCTCGCTCTGGTAGGCCGTCAACGTCTGCAACTGAAGTTAACATCGCAAAAGTGAAGAAAATAGTGACTGAAAATCCCCATTCAACTCTGAGAGAGATAGCCGCCGAACTTTCTGTATCTCACGAGTCGATCCGTACCATTTTAACTAATCATTTGGGTATGAAACATGTTGCTGCTCGGCTAGTCCCAAAAGATCTGAATTTTCTCCAAAAACTCAATCGCATGAAAGTCGCTGAGGACTTGCTAGAACGAGTCAGTTCGGACCCAACATTCATGAAACGCATTTTTACTGGTGATGAGACGTGGGTTTACGAGTTTGACATGCAAACTAGTCAACAAGCTTCGGAGTGGCGCCTTCCAACTGAACCGAAACCGAAAAAGGAGAATTCGCGGCGAGAACTGAACTTAATTCCGGAAGCAGCGTTTAAAAAATGTTTTGATGAATGGATTATTCGTTGGCGCAAGTGTATCGTTTCTAAAGGAGCTTACTTTGAAGGTGATGAAATAAATTTGGATGAATAACAGACATTTTGTGTATTATTGATCTTTTCCCGGTACTTTCTTGACAGAGTAGTATTATGTACTAGTACGTTAACCACGTAAAAGGACGCAACATTGTATAAGAAAATAAGAATATATAATCAAATAATCTGAGGACTAGCAGTTACAATTAAAAAAGAAACTAGTCCTAATGTGCAATAACTTCAATTTACATCGACCAACCCGTATTGTTGTATGAAGTAACAAATGATGATAGTACATGCACACTTCAGGTGCTATTGAGCATACAGCAACGCATTTAGTCATCGAAAGGAAGGGTCGAGGGTCATCGTATGGAACGTCGAAGGAAAAGTAATGTTCGCTAATGCGATTCAATTGTTTTATATAAACATCGGCGGTGACGCGTCCCCTGACGCCCAGCGAGAACTGCTCGGCCACGCTATGTAAATTTAGCATAACCATATGTTTACATAGTATTATATTGCTTAGCGATGACCTAAAACCTCAACCGCTGGAATTACCGGTGTGTGCTCTATGTAAAATTAGACCTAGGCCCTCTTAACAATTCTTTAAGGGTCAATGTTGGACACAATTTATGCTGAAAGGAACTTTCGGTCTTCCAAAACTTAAAGAAGAATTTTTGAGGTTATCTTGAGAAATATATTCAAGCCGCGGCGGAAGTATTCAAGTCGTTGTAACCAGATAAAGTCATGTCCAGCCATTGTGCCGCACAGGCCTCTCCTGTTTGAAATTCTGCCAACTAAACATAATTCAAATACTTCCCTGTTATGAATCTCAAAGTAACTTGGGCCCGTTTTGATAATCCACTCACAATTGAAAACGTTTTAAGTGTTCGGTCGGTGTGAAGTGTTTTGAGAAGCGAATTTACAAAAAAGAGAAAGATATTTTTTTTGTAATTTAGGGATGTAGTATTTATGCTTATATTTAAGCTGTTTAGTAAACCCCGAATTTTAATTTACTTAACCCGAATTTTAACAGACAATGCCTCACCCGGACCTGAGTCGGTTTTATCTAAATGGGCTGATCGTGCAAGCGGAAACTAAAACTGTAAAACAATACAAAGTGTTTTTCCACAAAAAGTAAGTGATGTAAAAGCTAAGCGAGTAAGTGGCGAGAGCCTGAAAATAATGGATGCCGTAGTGACGGGCGAGGAATGCCAAGTGAGCCAATTTGCCCAAATGTCTCGTATAAAGTTCGGCTGGTTCCCATCCCTCGCTTTGGCGCAAAAAACCTTGCTTCCTTAATCTTTTTATGAGCCAAAGATGCAGTGCGCGAAAATTTCAAATTTACACATTAGGTATTATAGGCGGGTGTTGTTGTGTTGTCACACTTCTCCTTGACAACTTTAGTAATATTTTCTTTATTGACAGACACGATGAAAGACTATTTATTTATGTCATAAATAACTTTATTACCATGGACGTAACATACATTTTCGACGCAGCCCAGCGGCTGCTTCGGTCAATAATTTATATATTTTTTACATGCGTGATATTAGGCTGGTTTCATTTATCTTTCCAATAGGTTCCAGTATATCGAAACAAGCGGATTAGATAAAGTTAATCGTATTTGAAACCTCTTTTCGAGAGAATGCTTCTTTTATAGTTTATGTTCTGCCTAAGATTTTTCTTTCCATATCCGACTGTTAAAGACTTGCTACTAGATCAAGATCTTGCTCAATACGTTTTGATTAAACCTAGCATCAAATCTTTTTTATCTGAGATTTACTGTTCTTATATATTATCTCCTTTGAGCAATGATGCTCCACTTATTTATTCGCATTTAATAACATTTTGTTTTTTTCTGATTCTTAGTAGTTTTGTCCTGCGAATTTAGGAATTCTAAATGTAGTTTCTGTGGGTTTCGACTGCGTCACGAGGCTGTTTGTCGCCACTAATCATTTTCACCATTATTTTTCATCTTAAATCCATTAAGCTGTAAACCAAATTGACAATTACATTTTTCATAAATGGAGCTCATGACTCGTATGGCCACTTTTTATTGTTTTCCTAGTTTCACGTGATAAATTGCACTGTACGGCGAACGTACAGTGCAATTTATCTCAACATCTTAATATCAAGTTTGGAATCAAATTAGATCGTGTTTTCTGCTTTCAGTTTGCTGAATTAAAATTCAGCGGATTTATATGACATATGATTATAACGTTGTTTGTTGATAAAATGCGCGTATTTCCCACAAGTTACAAGACTAAGGATGTTGGTTCTCCCCGAATTATCAGTTTTATGAGGAGTAAACACTGAGAGGAGATGGCAACACTGGGGCGGCGGCATAATCAGTATCGTTACGGGATGCGCGCGCCGGGCGGGCGGCGCTAGTGTGTGCGGCACACGAGTCTCGGCCCTGCGACGGGTCAGAGCGCGCGTGCGGGCGCGTGTCTCGAGCGGAGCGTGCGGCGTGTTAGGTGCGGAGCGGGCTCGCGGGCCAGCCGGCGGCGTGGCCGGCGGGGTGGGCGCGCGACATGGGGCGGCGGTAGCGGCGCGGATGTGCGCGCGCTCCGAGGCCGTGGAGCTGGAG
Organism: Hyppa rectilinea; assembly: GCA_951799385.1. Taxonomy (NCBI): domain Eukaryota; kingdom Metazoa; phylum Arthropoda; class Insecta; order Lepidoptera; family Noctuidae; genus Hyppa; species Hyppa rectilinea. Next base: position 11,264,113 of record OX637311.1, read on the forward strand.
GTGCTGGGCGCGGACGGCGGCGAGGCTCGCCCTCCCCCGCGCCCTCTGCGCCTGTCTCTCCTCGAGCTGCTGGGCAAGCTGGTGCGCCGCGACCAGCCCGCCCCGTCTAATCGTCGTAACCGGCATAACCATCGCTTCCGAACTTTCGTCTCCTGCGGTCGGTATATATTGATTTATCGCTGACGTTAAGATTGTGTTGATAGGAAATCTCTTATTGAATTTACATTTCGTTCGGTTCGACGCCAGTTTAGTCCTGCGTCATCGTGTATTGTACGTGCCTTGGAGCGTGCATGCGACGCCGAAGCCGTTTGCGTAACGTCTTGCTATTCTACACAGGCGCCGCCGACATGTTTTCGTTTGGCCCGGCTCGCTATGAATGGCAGAGTGACTTCCCCCGAATGGCTGATAAGTAGGTAGTATATTTCAGGAATAGAGAAGATGTGCATAGTGGACAAGGTCGGTGTCGGTGTCTGCGCGCCCCTGTACGGTCAACGGCCGGGCCGAGACGGCGCTTCAGCGCTTCGCGTATGACCCCGCGCTGTTGTTATCGATTACTGGCTAACGTTTCAATTCACTAAATTTAATTAGGATGCAATTCTTCGCAAATATGTCAACTTCCGTACTTCAGGAAAGTTGAACAAGATAAGATTACATCTTTTCCTGATAATCAATACTTGAATAGCGTAACTACCTGTTCACTCATAATGTTTTTTTTCCTACTGGTGTAGGTATAATGCGTGCAAATCCCTAGCACGTAATTACATTATTGCTGCCGTTGCACTATTGTTTCGGATATAAACATTGTTTTTCGTCTGATAACCTAACTTCACCGTTTCATATTATGCGGTAAAAATAAAACACCGTTTTCGTTCATTCATGTCTGCACTTTGTTTTCGGAAATATGTCTTTCTCGATCGTGTCTGCCATGATGCTTTACGTTAATTTGTTATTCTAGATTACAGTATCCATATTTGTTCATTAAAGGGATTATTAAGGAAAGTGCGAGGAGATATTTTGATGGCTATAGTAAATGTGTAATACTCGAACTCAAGGGGTTCAATGGTCGGTGTTGTTGAAACAATGTTACCAGAGAGCATTTGTATTGCTTCAATAAGCCAATCTGAACCCCAATGAAATCATGACTCGACAACTCATTCAATATACAATGAAGATTTGCATAACATAGGGCCATAGACAAACTAGCAGTCGATGAAGGCCAGTTGGGTCAATGACATCACTAGAAATTGGAAGTTGGACCTGGATGTGACTGGACCAGAATTATCAAAGGATCTTAAGTATGCTGTGGGCGGATAAACAGCTGAATATTAATATGATGAGTAATTTGTTTGAACATTATTTTAGACATTCCATTGTAGGCTTACGCCGTTACCTAGATTATAACTTCTCATCTGTGGTATGTGTAAATGCTGTCCAAAAGTTAAAGTTTTTCGAGAGACAGGACGTCTGTCAGATGGAAGAAGTCAAACAATAGTGAGGACTTCGGTGTGTCGTGAATTCGTGCATCTTTCTCATTACTTTGAAACGCCATTTGCTATGGTCTATGATTTGATGGGGTCATGATCACACGGCGCTTCTAGTTCCTCAGCTGGATTGACCTGGTATAGACCATCTTTAGCCTATCCGTTTGGACACTTCCCTAAGAAAGAGTAATTAAGAAACAGCAGGCGCATTGGTGGCCCGGTGGCGGCCTCGACTTACGAATTGTAGGTCGTGAATTTGACTCCAAGCAGGCGCTATACTTTGTGTATTTGAATTCATCACCACTGCTCTCAAAACGAAGGAAAACATTGTCAGGAAACTGGCATGTCCTAGAACCACAAAATTCGAAAATATGTGACATTTGCCAACCCGCACAGGGCCCGCGTAGTGGATTATGTCCCAATCCCACTCCCTCTCTTATATATAGGAGGTCCCAACAGTGGGAACAATATACGCTGATTATGAGGCGGTATACGTACCTATATAATATTATGGTGCAAAAAACATTTCATCATCTGCCTAGCCTTTGCCCAACTATGTTGGGGTCGGCTTCCAGTCTAACCGGATGCAGCTGAATACCAGTATTTTACAAGGAGTGACTCCCAGTTACTGGGCAATACGATATCGCTTGGTAAGACTGGCTGTTAGATTTTCGGGCTTCTGATGACCCGTAACGACTGTCAAAGATGCACAAATAACAGCCGGGACCAACGGCTTAACGTGCTTTCCGAAGCACGGAGGAGTCTCGGTATGTAAAGATAATCACCCAAAAGATCATCATCAAGATGGTCACCCATCCACTGCCAACCCCGCAAGTGTAGCTTATCCTGATGGATCGACCTGTGCGGCTGTTAGTACTTAGCCACGAGCTCCTCACGTGCAAAAAACATTTGTAGGATGTAAAAAGCCTCTGGAATAACTAAGCTTACAGCAAATCCGTAGCTAATAACAAATTGTGCCTTTTTTCAAGATAGCTCATCTATCATGGCTGTTCCATTTGTTCCGGCACTAAACGCTTTAATGAATGCGTGGCTATTGTGGCTATGGTGTAAGTTATATCCATAGAATAAAGCTTCAAAAGAAGCCTCGGAAATTAAAGTTTCGATCACTTTGATCAGTCAGTCAGTTATAATATTTAACCCCTCAAATTTCGTATGAACCTCATAGGTTCAAAGAAAACTAGATAGGATGGAACGAAGTTCCTTTCGATTAATTAGTGAAGGAATTGTAATAAAATTTTATTTCTTTTAAGTTATAATATCAAAAAAATATCTGATTTAAAATTAACCAATCAAAAAATATTGATTAAAAAGACATCATATTTTACTCCAAAAAATATAGATACCTTGGAAAGATTTAAAAAAGTGTCGTTACAACTTTTGGTCTTAATTTTTTCCCTCTAGCCCCCTTTCGCAACGCGCAATAAGGAACTCCGTTCCAAAAATTATATCGAAACGATAATAATTATAACCATATAAATCGTTGAGCTCTTTTAAGCAAACGGCTTATAATAGGCGAACATCTAATGGGTTAAGGCATCAGAGTCAAAGACATTATTAAATCCTTCACATAGCATTAAATTACTTTGAAGAATGAAGGATTTAACGTAGTTCACTTATTAGTTACTAGCTTCTGCCCGCGACTTCGTACGCGGACCCTGTTGCTTATGCCAGCGAAAACGGGGTCGCCATTTATGTTATTTTTTATCATTTTTCCCATTTAAATCTTTTATCACACCGAGCTTTAGTTTCATTTCATTCCAACAACCACCAAAACATACAGTCCATTTGTCATCGTTTTCATTTTGGTAACCGCATTATTATATTCCCCACTTGTCTCTAGTTAGTTATTGAATTTTTCCAAGTTTTGATAGGGTTAAGTCCTCCAGGGTCATGATTTATACAAAATATCCCACATTTTTTGTAGCCCTTTTGGTATTTAAATTACACTTTCGTTACTCTGTTAAAAGTTGAAGGGAAGTAAATTAATTTATCTTCACCTTGTCCTTCCACTTGGCGGTGTCCTTGATTTTTTTTAATGCATGAAAACACTGTACATTCAGACATGAGAACAGTTAACGTGGAATCCTGAGAATTTCCTTAATAATTTAATAATTGGTTGGGTATGCTAATGTGGGTACTTTTCATTTATTTCGATTCACGTTAAATAAACTTGCTTGTGTGCTGTACTACTTTTGTTGAATATTTTGAGGTACCTACGACTTCATAATTTTTTTTCAAAGTTAGTTATTAGTTATGAATCGTCTGATGTCTATATGTCGTGAAGTTAACTAAACAAGTAGACACAAAACGTATCAACCGCGTTTGCGTCTTGCGATTGTAATGTGATTCACTTAAGGGTGTGTGGAGAAGATGCCCCTGAAAATGTTATTAGTCGTAAACTGGGAGGAGATCGATCGCCGTCCCCTCGGCGCCCAGCGTCGAGACGCTCTCGTTACCACTGCCACGATAAACAGAGCAACAGCTACGTAGATACATCCGCTATAGGAGATGTCAATATACAGAAACGTTCAGCTCCCATAACGATGTTCTTTGAAAAATAGATTGTTTTGCAACAGGAACATGATCAATTGTTAATTACTAACCGGCGGAGCGGGAAATGAATCCAATCTTATTCTTAAGAGACCATTAAGTTAATTACTGCGATTTGCAGTATGTTTTTGAACGTTATCTTTGTGGCAAAGAATATTGAAATTGTACGTGGGAGTTTTTCTTTGTTAGAACTGGATTTTGCAGTAACCTTTCAATTGTTTAATGGAGAGCTGGCTCCTTAAAACATTTGTTTCGAGTCAAAAGAGTAATCGTGGTCATTTTTTAAACTGTCGTTGAGTACAATTACTGAGAGTATTCAGCAGCTCAGCTGTAGCATTTAAAGTAGTCTTCATGAATAGGCGTTTAAGTAATTATCCTGGTAGCAGACGACAGGGCACGTGCTTTTTACAGATGCGACTGTTTGTTCCGGCTCTCTTGAACTATAATTACGTTCATGAAGGGGTATCGCTTGTGCATTTAAATTTATGATTCGTTTCATTCAAGTTCTTTTAATTATTATTAGGTCATCTGCTTTGTATCACGGTAAGCTGAAAAGAAATAAGTACTTACTTTCAAGATTCATATTTCAACAGTAATTAAATATTCATAGATTTTTGATGGAGTTTAGATTCAGTTGGGAAGGATTTGTGTTTTATATTTAGCTTATAAAGAAACATTTTAGTGAGAGATAAGTGTTGCAGTTTGTCGCGAGACTATCTGTGGGTATTTTTAGTATTTACATAATTTCCTTTTATTATGAAGAAGATAACATTTATAAGTTTAAAACCGATAATATTATCGTGGTGATAGTAAGACGTAAAGTTTAAGGAAAATAAATTGAATGTTATTTTAGTTCCTGTCAATAATTTATTAATTTGTCTGCTTATGAACATCGTGCCATAAATATACAGGATGTCTGAGAAAGGTGTAGCGAAAATTAAGCGTGTGGTACAGACCATTAAACGTAACAACTTTATCCCGGGGACCAACATAGTAATTGAAAAAATAAATTCGTCCCGCACTAAACTTCAATACCTACTTGACAAAATGTATGGGAAGATTGTCTTTTTTTCAATTACTATGTTGGTCCCCGGGAAAAAGTTGTTCTACACATCTACAGACACATTGTATATTTGTTACTAGCTGTTGCCGGCGGCCTCGCCCACGTGGACCCTAATTAATAATAATAATAATATAGATTTTCAACTCAACTCAACTCAAAGTATTTATTTCAAATAAACCAATTACAGGCACTTTTGAATTGTCAAGGGGTCGGTCAGTCAGAAAGATGAAGCTAGTTGCCCATTCCAAAGCAGTTGGTTTGGTACCTATGGAGAAGAACGGGCAAGAAACTCCATGGACAAACTATTGTTACAAAATATTGGTTACATAATTCATATTATTATTATACATGTGAGACTTTGTGTGACATTGTACCTACTCATATTTAGATTATTCATCTAAATATGAGTAGGTACAATGTTACATCTTCAGAGAGCCACAAACTAAGCATAGCTTGTATCTTGTGGCTCAGGAGTGCGAATTTACAAATAAGGTTACATTACAGTTTGAGGATGATATTTTATAATATGTTCCTAAAATAAAAATATCCTAAATTACTCCGTATAACCGGTATCTGCCAGTGAAAGTCCCGTCAAAGTCAGTTGAGCCGTGTCGGAGATTAGCCGGAACAAACAGACAGATAGATAAAATTTAAAAAAAAGCATTTTGTAAGTACCATATAATACTCTCATATGCATTTAATAAAAACCTGTATAGGTACTGTACTTAGTCATTACAAACAAACACTTCAGTTTTATTTATTTGTATAGGTGGTAATATAGAATCCATTATTAATGTATCACCCACGTATTAAGCCCATCATGTAAGTAAATAATTTCGATAATGGCATATTGATGGTATGAATAAGAGGATTAAGGACGCGTTCTATATTTTTTCTATTAACTTTAACATTTTGCACAACACCCATTTTATACGTGAATTAAGTTTGTGCGATAGTCTTCCTATCGTTACGACAAATATAATTAATGTAGGAAAAAAATTTAGGTATCAAAATTCTTGCAATGTCATGTGGTCTTTGACAATGAGTGAGTGTTTGCTTAATTCTCGCCTTAGGTGTTATAGATCATTCATGAAGTCTGGTTCATTATTTTATAAGAGACTAGCTGACCCGACAGACGTTGTCCTGTCTTACTTAACTATGATACCTACCTTACCTACCCTACCTACCTACCTATGCAAAAATGTGCAATAAAAATATTTTTCTCATACAAACTTTGCCACCCCTTGTAACCCTTTTAGGGGTTGAATTAAAACCAAAAAATAATATGCTTATGTCCTTCTCATGAATGCAAACTATCTACATACCAAATTTCAGCAAATCGGTTGAGTGGTTTAGGCGTGAAAAGGTAACAGACAGACAGAAAGACAGAGTTACTTTCGCATTTATAATATTAGTGTGGATTGTGCACTGCGCGCAAACCCGATTTGAATCCCAGTGATATCCTATGAAATGAGTAGGATTAAGATATCCCAATGTCGCTTTCCGCTGCTGTAGACGTGGTAGATCACAGATAGGAGTCCGGAAAATGTTAGCACTCCCTTTTTGTTTTCGGTACAATTTCCTCGTTTGTTTTTGTTTTCATCAAATAAACGGTATAACATATTATGCATAATCAGCCTATAATGTTCCCACATACATGTCTTCGAATTTCTGGGTCTAGGACTTGTCGGTTTCCGAATTCGGATTTGATAGTAGTGGTGATGAAATAAAAAAAAACACACCAAGTAAATAACCTGCAATTCGAAAGTCGGATCCGATAGCGCTGGGCCACCCATGGAGCAAATACAAAGTAAGCAAATACAATACTTTGTATTTGCTCCATGGGGCCACCACTGCTTGAATCTGCGCCACCTCCCCAAAGGGACGTATCATAGACAAAAATAAATGTAATTCTCGAAACTCAATTGTAATGTAGGTAGGAATTAACTATCCATGTTCTTTTCGCTAACGTGTAACGTAATATCGTAATAGCGCTTTTGCGTGTATTTTTTTGCACGCAGTACTTCGTGAACATTCAATTTAATAAGGATATGCTTGCAGACATTGTTTGTACGACCATTGAGGTACCTACACATAAACAGTTCGCTTGCACTCGTGCAAACAAAAGAATTTCGCTGATGCCCTTCAGTGACTAATATTAGATTGATGTGCCTATAATGTAAGAGATTCTTCTCTATGCGAACTGAGAAGCTATTGAATTGTATAACCGTAGTCTAAGACAAAGACGTGTAAGTGACAAAGCGAAACAAGCCTTCAGTATTAAACCAGTGTTTATATAAATTAAGACAATTACATCCATAATTCTGCAAGTAGGTTTGTGTGAACAACGTCTAAGCGGTATTGTTTATTGTTACAGAGAATGAACGGAGAATCAAAGCGAACAACAGGGAGTACAACGCGCAGTTCCGCTATGCCGTAAGTTATATTCACGATATATTACATCTTAGTTATGAAGCTTTCGCTAAATACAAAGTGGAGAACCCATTACGTATACAGCGTGTAAATGACATCAACCCTGATAAGTCTAGATTTCTAGAACAATGTTCTGAATTCATGGTAACAGTTTGTTGCGAGTCGATGTCCCTTACGTTCTGTTTATGAGATTAGATAAACCAAAAATCTGTAAAATGTGACTGGAGATACTGGATGCGGATGGAAGATGCCTAATAATTGATGAAATGATTGATTGTATAGAGGAGGTCGCTTTTGTTGACAAGAAATTATATCATTTATATCCATGTAAGATAAAACTACCTGATAGATTTCCTCAGATCAACAGCCTTACTGGTACACTCATATCAGTATTTCCTTTAAATAGGAACTTTTTATTTACATTTTTTATAAAAACATTAAAAGAAACATTAAAGTAAATATATAAAAAACAGTAGCCCACCGCTATCGGGCCAACGGTCCAAGCTACCGGGTGGTCAGGGCTCCTGATAGAGGAACCTCCTAACTATTCGTGCCGTGTCCAAGAGTTCAGCTTATATACCACTGATATCATTATTGTTATCTTATCAAGCATGACAACAACGAGATAATCCTCCACTCTCCAGCTACAATCATGCCTGAAGAGTGAAGGCATCTTGGATTTTAATCTGCAATATTGTGCACGTACACTTATAATAAATAAATGTCATTATTTTAGGTGTTCCATGACATTCTAGTGGCCCATGAACAGTGGCAGCTGGTATAGCTATTTGTGGCCTCTTAATCTAAAGCAATAAGATTTTAAGACCTCATAATATAATCATCGTTTCAGCCAAGGCTTAAATGCAATCCATACTTTCATACATACATACATATTATAAATGCGAAAGGGATATTCTGTCTGATACGGCTGAACGAATTTCGATGAAAATTGCCTCAAGGATAGACCATGATCATGGGTTTGTAGGACATAGGATACTTTAATCCCGATAGTACTTTCCCTTTTTTTTTTTTTTAAGGCTCGGAAATCATCCAATGACTGCTCCCGGTCTGGGTGGAGCGGAAGGGAGTGTCAGACTCTTACTGACTAAAACCCATCCATGTTCCTTCCGTAGCCCTTTATGTTCCGGGGCAGCGGTAACCCTTTCGGACAATCCCGCTTACCCGGCAGGCTTGGCCCTGAGGGGCCCCTTCATATGCTGACATCTCTTTGTAGCGTGGAATAATCTTTTGGACATCCATGTGGGCGATGCCCCGGGTCATAGCTAGTATAAAAATATTGTTCCAAAACAGCCAACAAACAGGTCTTATAAAAGATGAAGAGATATGAGTGAAAATTTATAAATGTTGTAAACATAGTTACTCATGGTCCAACATAATGCCCTTGTAAAACACTTCTTCAATAATAAATTCTGAATTTAAGTTATCTGTTAGTAGCGCACATGTTGCAAAATATATTAAAGCAATTCAGTTTTAGAAATTACGTGATTTGATACCGTCAATCAGCAGTTTAAAAAATTGCACTTTATCATTCAGTGTCAGATTGCGGACTATTTGGTTACCGTTCCAATGAATCAATGTTGTAAAAATAGCATATAAAGATTGCGTGTACGTATAAATCCGTCTTTATTTGAAATTATTGTATTTTGAAAATAATCTGTGATTATGAAACAATGATAACAGTCTGTCGATTCTGTAAAAATATCACTGTGACAACGTTGGTGAAGTAAGCTATCGTTACACCTAATGCCTAATGGGATTGACACTATTGACAGCTCACTTAAAACTCATTTCCCCTGCGTTATCACAGTGAGATGGTTACAACGCCACAGATCTTTCCACAAGGTGATTATGTTATTCTACCAGTAAAGGAAGGTTTGGCAATGCCAAACCTATGACTAGTGCCAAACTTACTTGACTAGTGTCAAATTTAAAACATAAATAAAAACCTAAAGTCCTCCCCTGACTCACTTACTCACTCACTGATTGACTGACTCACTCAGTAACACCCAGCTCAAACATGTGGACTTAGAGACGCAATTTTGCTCAGTGGTAGGTTCCCTTCATGATTTTGACAAGGATTAAGGTCGGTTTTTTCCAAATTACCAGTGGGTTGCTGTGCAAAGTGCTAGCGATAGATATTTCCTATTATATGCAAATACTTGTAATTACGAGGTAGACGATATTTAAGTACTTAACCCAATGGCTACGTATCAAGCTATATTCATTCAGAATAACCTAAGCCCTCATTATACGAAAGTCTTATACAATGCGAGTTCAGCTTATGTTGGAAATGTATAGCTTGATAATATGTAGCGATGTGTACTATGATCGAATATTCGGCATCTAGTTTGGATATAATTTCAACAATACACCATGAGTCATTCTGGGATGTATTCTGCAAATGACGTAAACAAAGATTTTGCGCGGCCTATGTCTATGTGTAGGTTGGGATGCGTGAACAGCATGAAATCATACTCTGATAAGATGTTATTGCTAACTACGTCATATGACTAATTTCTAATAATTCAGAGTATCCGGAGTTCTGAATATCGCGAGCAATAAACTGCCTTCCTGTTACTTATTGACCATATAAAATGGTAAGCGTGTCAGGAATTATTATAACACTCTCTATTCGTTATAACATTAGACAAATAACTGTTCTCACCCCTTCGTTATTTCGATATAAACGTGTAACAAACTCCACTATTTCATAATAAATACGGAGCATTGTAACCTACTTATCAGTTATATTAAAAAAAAATACCATGAAGTGCAGTAATTTTAACAATATTACACAATAACTGTCGTTTTTTAACCCTTATTTGTCTAATGTTATAATAAACGGAGTAAGTATAGTTATCAATTTAACAATACGCTGGTCAAGCTAATGTTTTTCGATAATATTTAATCACCTGCATACCTTTCGTAGTATGAAAATAAGAAATAGACCATGTTTCTAGATATGGTGCGGAAGGAGACAATCATGTTTTTGAAAACTTATTATACATGTTTAACATTTTTTATGACTGAACCTCGCAACTAATAATTATTTTTGTTACAGAGCAACTTCATCAAGACATCGAAGTATTCGATCATAACATTCCTGCCGCTGAATCTGTTGGAGCAGTTCCAGCGGCTGGCGAACTTCTACTTCTTGTGCCTGTTGGTGCTGCAGCTGATCCCGGCCATCTCCTCGCTCACACCCATCACCACTGCGATACCACTTATAGGCGTACTCGCACTCACTGCTGTCAAGGACGCGTACGACGACTTTGTAAGTTTGTAACACACATAATAAACAGAACACTCCTTGAATCGACGTACGGGACAGATACACAGACACTCAACGTGAAGTGGCAACAGACACATCAATCAATAAAATTCTAATATAATATCGACGGACAAGTCTAGGAATCTATTATCACCGCTCCGCCTTACTAGATATTCAATTCAGCGATGGACGATATGTCGCATAGAATTAGTTCTTATTGAATCTTAAATTGCAAACCCGTAAATCGTTCTTCATCTTTACATTTTTTATCATCTTTACAACAGGAAAACCCGATAGGGACTTGCCGAAATTGTTTAAGCCTAGGATGGACATCGACGTAACTTTTGCACTTGTTATTTCCACGACGATTCTACCGCAACCCTTTTATGATCCAGATATAAATAATAATGATGTACCTGTACGGTTTGATAGTCAATAGTCGTACCGAATGACATACATAAACAGCCTCGGAGCAAACATCTGGTAGGCCAGCTTATGTCCCGATGCGGTAATCGAACTCAAGCCGCTCGCGTTGCGTCATTTGGCTCGTTAAAAAAATAATACCGATGTGCACTAAATGTCCTATTTGATAGCACATTATATTTTTTATCTTTGGCAAAGAATATGCGGGAAGGAAGAATCTTCTGTAATATTCGCTGAGTGTTTCTAAAGCTTTGCTTCCCTGACTGAAACTTAATAATTGCCAAAGTACACACATCAAAAGTGTCTAGGGATCAACATATATTTTTGCAATAACTTTTCTCTTGATTGATATTAATTTAAATTTTCTTTAAGGATTCATCAAATAAAGTGTTTTCGTTTGTCACAGTAACGATAAACCAAGTCACCTTTGCATTAATAAAGAAATTTGCCATTTTCCTAATAAAGGGATTTTTGACATTTGAACCACTAACATTAAAGTTCGAAAAAAAGACTGAAATAACAGTTTTCTTTAAAATTTTATTGGGTAACTTAAACAATTAATAATCCGTGTTTCTACCGCGAACACTAACAACACAAGAACATCGGTTTGGCATACTCAAAATGAGTTCATCCAAATCACGCTGTGGAATGGCCGCCCATGTTCGTTGCAACAACAAAAAAAGGTCTTCTTGCAACTGGATACCCTCCATATTCGGCAGAGCTCTTCTCTGTAGCATATCCCATGCATGCTCAATCGGGTTCAAGTCTGGCGACTGAGCAGGCCAGGGCAGGACATTGATGTTAGCTGCGGCGAGAGTCTGTCTTACAACTCTTGCGGTGTGCGGTCGTGCATTATCATGCATTAACTGAAATAAGGGACCGATTTGCACTTGTAGAGGAACGATGACGTCAGATACAATCGTCTCAGCATAAATTTGAGCGTTGAGGTTGCCTCTGATCCAAATCAACTCAGTTCTTCCGCCGATCCAAATACCCGCCCATACCATGATGGTTCCACCACTATAAGGATGGACTTCCTGGCAGGATTTTAATCGCTGTTGGCGTCCAGGGGTTCTCCAGTGTCGTATACGTCTTGTATCCGGTCTCATACCAAAACGAGACTCATCAGAAAAGCACACGAAACGCCATTGTTCTTCTGCCCAATTTCTGTGTTCAAGAGCCCATTGATATCGAATCCTACGATTGTGCATTGCTATAGGTGGTACCCGTAGCGGTCTTCGGGAATGAAGGTTCACTTCATGCAAGCGGTTTCTGACTGTTTGGTCGCTAATTAAGTTCCCTGAAGAGTGATGAAGCCTCACGGCTAACATCATGGCGGTTATTGTTGGAGCTCTTCGAGTTAAGATTTGAATGTATCGGTCTTGTCTCCGTGTGGTGCAGCGATACCGTCCTTCATGGCGCTCAGCCACGGTACCAGTGCTTCGGTAACGTGTCCAAAGTCGACTGATAACACCTTTTTTTGTTGTTGCAACGAACATGGGCGGCCATTCCACAGCGTGATTTGGATGAACTCATTTTGAGTATGCCAAACCGATGTTCTTGTGTTGTTAGTGTTCGCGGTAGAAACACGGATTATTAATTGTTTAAGTTACCCAATAAAATTTTAAAGAAAACTGTTATTTCAGTCTTTTTTTCGAACTTTAATGTTAGTGGTTCAAATGTCAAAAATCCCTTTATTAGGAAAATGGCAAATTTCTTTATTAATGCAAAGGTGACTTGGTTTATCGTTACTGTGACAAACGAAAACACTTTATTTGATGAATCCTTAAAGAAAATTTAAATTAATATCAATCAAGAGAAAAGTTATTGCAAAAATATATGTTGATCCCTAGACACTTTTGATGTGTGTAATTGCTCGTTTTGCGCAGAGTAAATATTAAGCAATGGTTTATTTGTTACCCCCCTTTCTCCCAAATTAGGGGCTAATAATAACTGAAAATATGAAAGCTCTCTAGATGGTATTCCGAGCTCATTCATAATATCAATTTGTCACCAGTAGTACCAGTGTCACTAAACTTAAAAAACTCTATGCAACCGCTTTTTCGAAGACCAATAATTGTACTTCTTTCGTTCTATCATCATTCGCTCAAAATTTTTCTATTGCCTACTTTTTCTTGCCTGTCTACTGTCTCTTGTTTTACCTTAATATTGTCAGGGACAACTTGTAATTGGCATTCTTTCTCAACTGTTAACCTATCTTTAACCTAGCTGTAAGTTCCCTTAAAATAATGAAATAAAATACACAGTAGATAGTAACCTACTCCCAGCCCATTGTTTGTCTAAAAAACACGAAAATCTAAGAAGTCATCATCAGGAAGCATGACTGCTAGTGTTAATGAGCGTATGTAGGAGTAATGAAATGATCAAACAGACAGTTGGTACACATGCCGTCCTTGTCTAACACTGTTGCTAATGCTTACTGACCCATTATGTCATCTATTGTAGATCAAGGACGCAAGCGTAATTAGTGATCCGTGGCAAAATGTGCATAATATGATGAGAATCGTTTGATTTAATTTGTACAGTAGCTCTTTTACAATCTTGATTTATCAGCAATTAAGATGATGATTGTTTTAGCCTTGGTTATCAATTTTGTAGTGATATAATAGTTCGTTCAGCTCATCGAATAGGCAGTTTTAGAGGTACTATATATGACAGATACAGCACTAAAGCTTAGAAGCTGAATTTAAATTCTTTAACATGATGTTTGTAAAAAAATCTATCTTTAAAAGAGTCCCTATCTCTTTTAAAGATAGATTTTTTTAACCTAACCTAACCTAACAGCAAGCTTTGGTCGTGGGCGTGGTTCATAAATTTTGAGGTTTTAATTTTAATCCCAACAATAATTATTACAAATTTATTACCTATGAAATTATTTGATAACTAGCTGTGCCTGCGACTTCGTCCGCGTGGAATAGTGACTTTTCGCGCAGCATCCCTTAACAAAATGTTCGCCGTGATTCTTTAAATTGACATAACTTTTTTATTTATGAACCGATTGACATGAAATAAACACTAAATGTTAGTGTAGTGAAGCTTACTACAATATATTCGTGAAAACCGCATCTAAATTGAATAAGCCGTTTCTGATATTAGCGTGCACAAACACACAGACATACAGACAAAAAGATAATTACAATTTCAGGTTCGGCATCAGTAAAATAACAACCCCTGCTACTTTTTTTTTATATATTTCCATTGTACAGACACCACTTGTCTACAATTTTATTATATGTATTGATTGATGAAATAGAAACCGCCAACGTAGAATGTAGTATGTACTTATTTGTTCGCAACTTGTTGACAAAGAACTCCTCCGCTCCTCAAATGGTTGATTCAAGAACTACGAATTTAAAATGAAGCAAAGTAGAAGTTAGTCGTGTAACGACTACGAATTGTCTACCAACATATAACTTTGTAACAACTTCTTTCCTTAGTTTACTTTAAAACCCATATTGTTATGAAAAAGAAGGCCAGTATTAATGTGAATTATTAAACAAGACTTCTTGTAGGTACACCGGCCTTCGCATATTATCATGACCTTGTCTATGAATAGGCCCCTTTATATTCTTTGTAGTGTTCCCACCAATGTGAGCAAATAAACCTTTTAATGGGCGAAGTTAGTGCTCTGACACAGTTTATATGTCCGGTCTGTAGAAATACGCACTTCCGAAACACTTTCGGTTCACGTTAATCACTAAAACAACAGCTAAATGTTGATGAACTCAATTAAAGCCCAAACTTTTATCATCATTCGTTGTTGTCAACCTCTATTTTAGTCCTCGCCCACTAAATTTTCAATAAAACTAACTACTTATATCTGAATCAAAATATAATAGCTGTAACACGCATAGACCTTTTTATAGCCTGGCCTGGATCGGTTACGTGTGTATCGATTAAAGTCTAGGCCAAAGAGGTTTTATGCGAAGCTCAATCTTAAAGCTCTTACTTCGCTCATTGTGTTATAGACAAGATTGCTCCAGTTTCTTTTTTCCTGGAAAGAGTGGAATTTATCGTCTTTAGAATTAGATTAGATCAGTCGTTTCCGTAGGCACAATACTCCGTGTGCGGGTGGACAGACCTAATGTATTTTTGAATGGAAATATTTAGATAACATCAAATGGTCTCATTAGGTCTGAGCTATTATTCCTTTTACTAGCTCTTTTTCGTTTTGCAACATAAAACAACGGCTACATTTGGGACTCGTTATTTGTCGGTACAATTAACTGTTTAGTGACATTGACATGGTTATTACGTTTGGCAAAAAGAGATGGCCTTGCTAGATAGAAGTCGGCAACATGTTCGTTAACTAGCTCCTTTGGGGACCATACCTACTCTCTACCACTTTGGCCCCCAGGGTAGAAGATACTTATTAATGTTGCTTTATTGCCTCCGGGTGTGTAATTGCTATGTTTAATGGTGTAAACACTTTTGAATTAGCACCAGCTACCACCACCTAGATCATAATTTTATTGGAATCATCTCTCTCTGTCAGGGTAGCCCGCGAAATTCAATTTTTAGATGGTTTTTTGCAATTTGCAGATCATTTTCAGGTTTTATGTTGAAAATATGATTCGCTGCTGTGGCAATTACGTATTTACAGAATAAATTATAATGATTAGAATCATCAGTACAACTCTTTAAGTTACAATTGCCCTCAAATGTAATGACGTCATGAAATTGTTATTCCGTAGAGTAATATGAATTAAGAGGTTTGTATCTGTAATAACGTACTTGCTAGGGCTGCGAATTTTATTTTTAAGTTTTCTTAAGTGTTAAAAAATAGGTTATAAAGCTCGTTATTCCTTTAACAGCAACGTCATCAGAACGATTCTCAAGTAAACCACCGGCGTGCGAAGACACTTCGCAATGGCAAGCTTGTGGAGGAGAAGTGGGCGTCTGTTCAGGTGGGAGACGTCATCCGGCTGGAGAACGACCAGTTCGTCGCGGCGGACATCTTGCTTCTCAGCAGTTCGGAGCCCAACGGTCTCTGTTACATAGAGACTGCCGAGTTGGATGGGTCAGTATATTGTAACTAGTATTTCGCTCGCGACTTCATCCGCGTGGATTTTTTTTTAAATTAAGCCTAATATGACACTCACAAATAACGTGGCTTTCTATTGGTATAAGATTTTTTTTTAGTTATATTTTAGTTCAGTAGAAAATTTGGTTCAGTACATTCATAGATTACCCCCTACAATCTTACAAACTTTCCCTCTTTATAATGTTAGTAGGTATAGATGACAACACAAAACATTAAGCCTGTAATCCCCCAAGGGTGAGGCAGAAGTGTACCACATTTTGCCAGTTATATATGGATATAAGTCCCATGTAATAGCCGCCCCCCTATTACATGGGACTTATGGCCACCACCTGGTCCCAAACCCCCGCTCCGGGGTCCTACTGAAAACGTTCTGATGAAAGAACTGAATACCACTTTGCCCGGTCTTGGAATCGAACCCTTCTGCTCAGCAGTAGCGCAGTACTTTGTGTATTATAATAAAGAACACGTGCGTATTTACATAAGTATTTGAGTTGTGGTATAAATATGCAAATATGCCGTTTTTGCATTTATTTCCAACACTAATAAGTAAAAACCTTGGGGTGGTTTACACAGCTGTGTGACTTAATAAGTTAACTTGATTGATAGATTGAAGGTTTAAGAATAAAAGGTTTTACGTTTAGGGGGGTTAGGTTTTACAGTACAAGCTAATAATTTCGAATTCTTCCACTGCCCCACCGAGCCGAACCACTGTTGGGGCAAAGTGGTTAAATAAAATTTATTATTTCTGTTACCACATAACCCATATTGGAAAACATCTATAGGGTGTAGGAGTACTCGTATACGAACACATTGTTAGATTAAGCTGAAAAATGTTTTCCCCCATACAAAATGTAGTCATGTGACAGAACATTCTGTATAGGGTATCCCCTATAAAAAAAATCATTCGATTTTTTCAGTTTAACCTGTTAATATGTGTTTATAGAAACACATATTAACAAATTAAAGAACAACCCCCTTTCGGGTCGGACACGAGTGTTGCTACACTCTGTATAATCGATAGACGAGTTGTATTTTTAAAAGTTTAAAAATCTGATGTTTTAATTAATCTGACGAATGATTTTGTATTTGGTTGCAGGGAGACGAATTTAAAATGTCGTCAGTGCCTTTTAGAGACGGCTGCGATGGGGCAGGACGACGCACAACTGGGTGCTTTCGACGGAGAGATCGTCTGCGAAACGCCCAACAATCTACTTAATAAGTTTGATGGTAATTTGTCACTATTTATCTCAATCAATATTTATCTCTTTTAGGACAAAACACATAATCTTACTAAATTATGCATGAAGAAAATGCACTTAACCACTCTATATACATATCGTCTTCCGACGCTCGGGGAATACGACCGTTGCCGAACAGTGGCGAAGATTTCTATGCGCATTATCACTTTTGGAGACCTGTATTATGTCCCCCGAGCAGTTTAATAGTTAGTTTAATTAAATGCGTATTGCTAAAATAACCGAGTGATTCATATTTAATCGAATAAACTCGTATTAATTAAAATGACCTCCATTTTCCTTACTAAACAACATAAATAACTTTATTAAATCGAACTCAAAAGTCCTTTATTAAAATATTATATTATCCTTAACTAATTCGCAGCAAGCTGTTTGACACAAACATACGTCGCAAAAAAAAAGTGTAACTACCATAAACAATTCTAATCTGCCGGATCTAATTATTTCGTGTTTTTTTGTTGATTACTGTTTCTTTATATTTGCGAAATCGTCTGTGGAATCCGCGCGCCATTGCCCTGCGGTGTCGTGATTAAGTAACGCTGCAGAAATCGCTTGTTAATGCCTAAAGTCATAATACGGCGGGTACATTTAGTATGGTGAAACATACCCTGATCCATACATTTAGTACAGAACAGCGCTTTTCGCAAGATTAAAAAAAAAGGTACTGTCTACCAGCGTATGTTCCGTCTAGATGGGTATAACGTATAACCCATCTATTTTCAACTCCCAACCCATCTTACTTGAACAGCGTATTATCCTTATAAGTTGTAAGCGCACTAGGAGTTAACCACCGACTCAAAGAGCAGTGTTATCTTAATACTACTTCAGTTTTAGAAAGATGAAGCTATAGCTCACGTATAGCTTCATCTCTTTTCCAATGTGGAGAAATATTAAAATAATACTGCTATAAGAAGTGGTGATTGGCCCCCGGTTCACCTCGATAACGCCTGAGTGGTCTCGTTCCAAGGTAGAACTCATCCCTCGCTTACCACCAGCGAAAACAGAAAAGAGAGGGCAACCTTATTAAAAATATCACACACCCCATGTGTAGATAGTGTGCTTACACCTTTAACGTTTATGCATCGCTTGCACTGTTTATCATACTGATGGATGCTAAATCGAGTACTTCAACTATGATTCATACGGACTCGGGTTATTCTCTGACAGTAACACAGTTAACGGAAATTATCTGTACGACCATTTTATTTGTTTTTGTTCTACTTATCTTGATGGCTCGCAACTAATTGTTTGTTTAGTAATTGTAACTATGTTTTTATAGAGTAATCTATGACGTTACACATGAAGACAACTTTTCAATATCATTTCATTCTGCCTAGCCTTTTCCAACTATGTTGAGGTCGGTTTCCAGTCTAACCGGATGCAGCTGAATACCAGTATTTTACATGGAGCGACTGCCTAACTGACCTCCACAATCCAGTCAGTAACTGGGTAATACGATACCCCTTGGTAAGACTGGCTGTCAGTCTTTCAGGCTTCTGACTACCCGTAACGACTGTCAAAGATCCACGAATGACAGCCAGGATCAACGGCTTAACGTGCTTTCCGAGTCACGGAGAAGTCTCGATATGTAAAGATGGTCACCCATCCACGGACCAACCCTGGCAAGCGTAGCTTAACCTGATGGATCGATCCGTGCGGCTGTTATTACTTAGCCACGAGCTACTTGTCAATATGTTATTTTATTTATTTCTAACAAGTTTATCATTCATGCTCCTAAATTAAATTGGATGTGCTCGGCAGTTACGCACACGAACTAAAAGTTTTAATTAACTAAATGCTAACCTTTTAGGAAACAGACAATCAACGTAATTGCGTTTCTATAAGTACTATTTCGTGTAATTTTGTTGACGTTAACTATGCCTTGTTCATGTTCATCCATATTAGTGACCTACTACGATTTGGAATGTGCAACTAGCTTCGTTTGGGCTGTTGACAGGGTAAAAAAAAAAGAAATTATATTTAGTCCGTCCACAGACACTTTTGAATTGTCGAGGGGTCGGCCCTTGACAAATCAAAAGTGTCTGTGATTGCTTTATTTCAAATTTGAGGATTTTCTTAATACATTTAGAAATTATATAGTTATACTCTCTGTGTGGGGTAGTCGGGTATAAAATACAGTGTTTTATCCCGTCACATATATTGATGATATATTTGTTTTAAAACATCAAAGAATTCAGAAGTATGCCCGGTTGATGACAATAGGCTTACCCCCTATTACATGGGTCTTAAACATAACTGGTCAAATGTGGCTGCACCTACTACGAGTACACCTCTGCCTAGCCCTTCGTGAAAGCAAGTCGTGATGTCAAAGTCAAATCTTTTATATCGGCCCGAGACAAGCACTTTTGAACATCAGAATAAACAAAAAATTGAATTGATTCTATTCGCCCCTTCCAAAATTTAGTTTCGTACGGAGAAGAATGGACAAGACACTCCACCGTTACACCGTTAATTGAAAGTCTTTAGTTTTCTAATATGTATTTAATTGTTTTTATTACTACGATTAGACCGTCTGACGCGACTTAATGATATAATTAATTAGGAATAGATAACGGGTATTACTATCAATCGGAAAGGTTTTATCTAAAACGGTCATTAATAGAAATAGGTACATCTCGGTTGACTTAACAAAGCCTCGTTTGTGTCGAGGTTCACCTCACTGCATTCTACAACCAACAAACAGTTCAGCGGTGACGTCATAGGCGGGAACTAGAGTTTTGTCTCTATATAGTATTACACAAAGTTTTGTCTCTATATAGTATTACACAAAGTTTTGTCTCTATATAGTATTACACAAAGTCGGTCCCGTCGTCTGTCCGTCCGTACGCTTAGATCTTTTAACTTTTTAAACGCCATTGGCAAGCGCATGCCCTGTACGCCAACGACAAAAATATGCGACAAAGGCCACAACACTATAACACAAAATAAACAATTCAATCATTACTTTTGCGAGTGTTTATAACTTTATAAAGATATCTTAAAAATTGAAGCTCTCGTATTTATTTCATGACATGAAACAAATTAAAAGACGCCATGGATATTGGGAAATTCATGATAACAAGAAGAATAGTTATTTGTTATGCAAGGCTGGAAAGTTGATTTTTGGCGCGAGTACTTCTATTGAAACCTGAGTAAGCGAAGGATTCTAGGGTTGAACCATGAGCGAAGCGAGTGGTTCAAATATAGAATCCTGAGCGTAACGAAGGTTTCAAAGGTACAAGACGCAAAAAAGCTTTGCTGCCGAGCGCAACACACAATTTTTCACCTCACTACAGCGAGGAAACTGCTAGGTGCAAGAAAACAGGTGTTATATTATGTTGAGTTTTATTTTGTTCGAGCGTCTCAGTTACATTGACTCATGTGAAGAAAATAACAGATACTTGGCAATGTATCTTATGAGTTACATAGAATATCTCCAAAATTAAATACCCTGTATTTTGTTCTATATCCTACTTGTCCTCTAAGGAGAATGAAAGAAAAAAACTAATTTAATACAAATAACTAACTGATTTCATTTAATACATATTTATTTTTGCCAAGCAAAGGATTAAATAACATATTATATTAGTATTTATTTTATTTAATAAATTAAACTTAAATTACTACACAATTGGGTATTTGACAGGATAGTATTTTTATGGCATAGTCAAATGTGACGTCACAGATTTTTTTAATCAAATGGAATACTTATTAACATTAATTCCAATTTTACAATTATATCCTTGCAAAATATTTAATTTCTGTACTGTGATGGAAGTTTTTAAGGTGAGCGGTATTATTTAATATTTTATTTTAGACCGTGTCATGCATTTTCAGTGGACTGGCAGTACAGAAAATTATTAAATAGAAAGGTTCGAATTTTAAAAACTCTTTCCACGCTAGAGAGCCAAAATCGATTTTCGGCTCAGATTTCGAATGACAAACAGACTCTTTCCGAGCCTGTGAGGTGAAAATAAATTTGTAGCTTGGCGTGGAGGGCATGCGCGTGCGTTTATGCTCTGGCGTTCAAAAGGTGATGTTATGGGTTTTCATCAATTAACTAACTTTGACCTGCGCGATGTAGATATACATTGCACCCGTGCGAAACCGGCTCGCGTCGCTAGAGTAGTAAATACTAAGTTTTATACAGAGACGTTGGATCAGCCACAATACAATGCTGTTATTTTACGATATGCTGTTAAAACGGTTTTTCATTAAATATTGACGCAAGAATTTTCATTGTAATATCGCTACTGGCTTATATTTATTAGAAGCCTGGAAGGATATTTTCATTCACAGGCGACAACTTCAGTCCTGCAGTAGAATAACACGAATTAGTCAATTTATAACATTTTTATGATGCGTTGTGCAATTCTGTTAAATTGTGGTGCAGTTTGCACTTAGTTTAGAGGAATTTTACTAAACTCCGTTTGAAAAGACGAGCCTATTGCCATTTATTGTCCACATTTTCCCAAATGTCTGACATCCAGTCTTACCAGTTGGTTGTGAAGATCAGATAGCCAATCATTCCGTTTAAACAAAGAACAACAATATCCAGCCAAAATAAAACAACCATTCCACTGCATCCGGTTAGCCTAGAAGCCGAAACCGACATAGTTAGGCTAAAAGGCTTTGTAGATTTTGATGATTTTTACAATTTTCATTTCGAAAAATATTTCAGACCAAGGCCAAGGGATTCAAATAGTGTTAGTATGAACTTAGCATATGTTAGACGCACATGTCTGCCAGCCCAGAGCATGATGAATGGTCCAATGGTCAATTATGGTGGTTAATTGTCCATGATTTTGCCCGGGTTGGTCTGTGGATGGGTGACCATCTTTAGATATCAAGACGCCTCCGTGCCTCGGAAAGCACGTTAAGCCGTTGGTCCCGGCTGTCGTTCGTGGATCTTTGACAGTCGTTACGGGTAGTCAGAAGCCCAAAAGTATGACATCCAGTCTAACCAAGGGGTATCGTATTACCCAGTTAGTGACTGGTTTGTGGAGATCAGATAGGCAATTGCTCCATATAAAATACTGGTATATAGCTGCATCTGGTTAGACTGGAAGCCGTCCCCAATATAGTTTTGAAAAGGCTAGGTAGATTTTTTTCTGGTTACATATTCTAGCTTTTCTTATTAAACCATCGTTTCCTCAGGTACGCTAAGCTGGCGCAACCAGCACTTCTCCCTCGACAACGACAAGATCCTGCTGCGCGGCTGCGTCCTCCGCAACACGCAGTGGTGCTACGGCGTTGTCGTGTTTGCCGGGAAGGACACCAAACTCATGCAGAATTCCGGCAAGACCAAATTCAAGCGCACCAGCATAGATAGGCTACTTAATTTTCTTATTATAGGGGTAAGTGAAACATTTTGGTCAATAAATTAAAATACAGTTTTTTTAACATTTTGAAAGCCATTGTCACATATACGTGACAAGCAAGCGCATGCCCTGTACGCCAACGTCACAAATATGAGACAATGGCAAGAAGAAATATGGATGGATGGATGGATGGTGGATGATGGCAGAAGATTACTTGTGTGATTGTTTCTAAAGATATCTTAAAAATTGAAACTCTCGTATGTATTTAATGCAATGAAACAAATGATAAGACTATTGGGATTATTGGGAAATTCATGGTAACAAAAAAGAAATAATAAATAGCTTGGTGTGGAGGGCACGCGCTTCCGTTTATGCTCTGGCGTTCTAAAGGTTAAGGCATCGAATTTGATGTACGGTTTTCCTCTAACCGCTTGCGATTGAGGGTACTCAATTTTCGTAATGCAATGCCGTCTAAGTGTAAATCTATATATATAAAAGAAAGTCGGGTTTGTTCCCTCCATTATAACTCGAGATCTGCTGGACCAATTTTCATGGTTTTTGTTTCGTTGGATTTGTCTCCGCCCTGAATAGCAGAATATTTTTTTTTTTCGATCAGCTGCTGATTTCCTCCTATAGGGTAGGTAGGGTAGGGTAGGTAGGTAGGTAGGGTAGGTAGGTAGGTAGGGTAGGTAGGTAGGGTAGGTAGGTAGGTAGGTAGGTAGGTAGGTAGGTAGGTAGGTAGGTAGGTAGGGTAGGTAGGTAGGTAGGGTAGGTAGGGTGGGTAGGTAGGGTAGGTAGGTAGGGTAGATAGGGTGGGTAGGTAGGGTAGGTAGGTAGGTAGGTAGGTAGGGTGGGTAGGTAGGGTAGGTAGGTAGGTAGGTAGGTAGGTAGGTAGGTAGGTAGGTAGGGTAGGTAGGTAGGTAGGGTAGGTAGGGTGGGTAGGGTGGGTAGGTAGGGTAGGTAGGTAGGGTAGGTAGGTAGGGTAGATAGGGTGGGTAGGTAGGGTAGGTAGGTAGGTAGGTAGGTAGGGTGGGTAGGTAGGGTAGGTAGCTAGGTAGGTAGGGTAGGTAGGCAGGTAGGTAGGGTAGGTATCACAGTTAAGACAGGACAACGTCTGTCGGGTCAGCTAGTCAGTTATAAAAGACTACAACTCTACACGAAGCCAGTTTTTTTTTGCCCCTAAAAAATTTAGTCCGAAATGGCGTCAATTCCGTTTTTATTCGAAAAATTTGCTTCCAGGATTCATTTTTCCTACTGCTTTGCCATTTTGTTACTGCAATGTCTACAAGTGTATCTAATTATCCGTTTCCCCCACAGATAGTATTCTTCTTGCTATCAATGTGCGTGTTCTGCACGGTGGCGTGCGGCGTGTGGGAGTGGCTGGTGGGCCGCTACTTCCAGGCGTTCCTGCCCTGGGACACGCTGGTCCCGGCCGAGCCCACGTGGGGGGCTCTAGTCATCGCGCTGCTCGTCTTTTTCTCCTACGCCATCGTGATGAACACTGTCGTGCCTATATCGCTATATGTGTCTGTTGAGGTTAGTATACATCGTCGTTTATGCTGAATTACTTCCACTTCTAGACTTCTTCTTAGCGTGTCGATGACAATCTAAAGTACTACTACTAAAGTACTATCTAAAGTAATCTAATGTACTCGGCCCAGAATAGGGGTGATGCCTGGGTAAAAAAAAAGAAATTATATTAAGTCCGTCAATCTTATAATAAAAAACTTTTTTACAAAAAATAAAACCGACTTCCCAAACAAACACTACTAAGTGACAAATAATTTTGATTTCGGAAGTCGGTGTCTTCGGTTTTGTATTTTCATTTTTTGCCACCGACTTCCGAAATCAAAATTATTTGTCACTTTGTAGTGTTTGTTTTGGAAGTCGGTTTTATTTTTTGTAAAAAAGTTTTTATTTTTCACTTTTTAGTTGTGGTACCTACCTACACACCCCCCCCCCCAACCCCCAAAATTTTAATACCACTACCTGGTATGTAAATTACAGTGACAAGAACTTATTAGAACATCGTCCACATATATTAAGTAGGATTTTTTTTAGATTTTTGTTGATTTTTCAAAAACCACTTATTCGATTTCGATAAAAATTTTATGGGATCATTTGGGAAGTAATTTTTCAAATCGGTTGGCAAGCAACGGAGTTATGCGCGAACAAACATAAAAAAAAAAAAATACAAACATCCGAATTGAGAACCTCCTCCTTTTTGAAGTCTGTTAAAAAATATTAGACACGTATTTTTTTCTTTATCATTTTTTTCTTTAAAAAAACGTGTCTTTTTTTCTTTATCATATTAACAAAATAATCTAGCTTATGGACTAAAAAAAAAATCTAGTCATCATCCCATTCGACTACGTATTTGGCGCCATCACTAGCGTCCATCGGTTCCTGTAACGTTCATAGGGCAGGTAACGCAGGACATGATATTAAGTGTCCCATCGTTTGTGGAACAGCACCACATTTACACTTCGAGGCAGTGTTGTCTACGAAATACTGCTAGACGTGTTCCCAAGCGTCCCTTCTACTGCCCAGATGTTTCTCATGACCTTCAGGATAGGTAGCCGGTTGAACTTGAGTGTGAGGTCTACACATATCATTCAGGGCCTTCATACAATATAATTACAAAATCAAGCACAAACCCATCATCAGTCCAGAAATGTCTCAAAATGTCTATATTTCAAACAATATTGCAGTTTTCATCACTCTTGCAAATTGAAATAAGGAAAATTAAATCCAGTTAAACGACTAATTTGGTGCGATGCATCTTGTGGCCACTACCCTGATATTTTTTTATCTGCCTAATAATATAGATTTCCGATGTTGCCGTTTAACTGTTTTATATACTTAGAGAAATAGGCAACATCGGTCTAGCCTTTCACCAACTATGTTGCGAGTCAGCTTCCACTTTTACCAGATGCAACTGAATACCAGTATTTTAGCGACTGCCGATCTGACTCCCTAGTTCGGGGTAATACGATTCTCTTTTGATAAGACTGGTTATCAGACTTTCGGGCTTCTGACTACCCGTAACGACTGTCAAAGATCCACGAATGACAGCCGGGACCGACCGCTTAACGTGCTTTCCGAGACACGAAGTCTTGTTATGTTAGAATGGTCAACCATACACGGACCAACAGCGACAAGCGTAGCTTAACTTGATCGATCGCCCCATGCAGCTGTTTTTACTAAGCCGCAAGCCCCTACCTTATAGAAATAGGCACTATGTCGCTAATCATTCCAGTCCCATTCTGAAGTAATTACGAATAACAAATAACACTTGATGCATGACTCAATCTATACGCATGATTGGTTTGTCATAACTAAAGAACATTTATTATGTATTAGTAATATAATAATATGATGTTTAAATAATTTCCTGTTTTTATAGGTAATAAGGTTCGCCCAGAGTTTCCTTATAAACTGGGACGAGAAAATGTATTATGATAAGACTGGGACGGCTGCAAAGGCGCGAACGACGACGCTAAATGAGGAACTCGGTCAGTATTCATAGATTTCTGATATATAAATTAATTGTTTCCGCTTATTACATGACTAAGGATTCCGATCTTTTTACAAGACGTCCAAAGCCTCAATATCGATGCTCTGACTTTTATAACCCAAGTTTGAAATGCATAAGAAAGATTCTTAAAAAATATTGATGGCTAAATTGTTCCGGTTTTTACGCGAGACGGAGCGTTCAATTTTTGAACTACTGGTCTTGATTTTCCAACTATATGTCCGTCTTAATGCTGGAAAAAGCTTTTCCCACTGTCTTGAAAAAATTTCATATGCCAATTTTGCTTCACAATACACATTTAAAAAACAAATCCCAGTCACTCGTATAAAACTTGTGAAATATTTTTGTTCCCAGGCCAGATCCAGTACATATTCTCAGATAAAACGGGCACACTCACGCAGAACATAATGACGTTCAACAAGTGTTCGATAGCAGGCATCTGCTACGGAGACGTCGTGGACGAAACCACCGGTGAAACTATAGAGCTCGCCGAGGTACGTCATGTACGTTCAATTTTATACCCCCACGGACCAAGTACCTACTTTCAAACTATTTCAACAGCACATGCCATAGACTATAGACGAATAGACACAATATATGCATGTAGGTTTATGCAGACTTTGAAATATCACTAAGCACTTGAAACTTGACGAGACTCGCACGTCTGAAGTTCCACCATCTTTTATTTTGCATGGTTTGAGTTTGGTTTTACAAAGTATTTTGAAGTTTTACGTTTGTTATTGTAAATGATGAAATTTTGTCCTCGTCTGCTCACGCTTTCGGGTCATGTGAAGTTTTTGAATTTTACTGTCATGTCCATAATGTTTGTGTTTGTTTTACATTCAGTTTGTGGATCATAGTACCACCTCAGTATCACGTTTGTGTAATTAATACGTTCACTTCACGGATGAATCTCACTCGAACATCCACCAGTCGCATCACTAGATTCCTAGATTTTTGTTTGAGTTTTTTTTTTGCATGGTCACACACCGCATTAGTGGTACAGCAATGTGCCTCGCTGGCAATAAACACATAAATGGGGGACACGGGTCATGAGAGGGCAGCTCAATTCGATCAGTACCATGTTCGACAAACTTTATGTCGGTCATTATTCCTATCGTTAATGAAAATTCCATCGCGACTAGGTGTCCAACTATTGGAATTGTTGAAAAACAGTTGAACGTCTAGTCGTAATTTGAGGAGATATATTCAGTAGAGTAGGTAGGGAAGTGTAGGGTCGTGAAGTGTGATGTGTGTGTGTGGTGACGCAGCGGCAGCGCGGCGGGGGCGGGGCGGGCGCAGTGGGCGGGGCCAGCGGGGCGGCGCGCGCGCGCCTGCTGGAGCTGGAGCAGGACGCGGGCCGCAGCACGCCCGGCGGCCGGCGCCCGCGCGTACGCACGAACTCGTAACTCTCAGCCCGCGCGATACGCCACTTGTCTTTAAAACCCATTCATTCGCTGCTGCCCCGCTTCAAATACGACAGCTCTAATTAGGAATACGGCATTTTTTTTTTAATCACGCGTGTTTCGCACGCCGCGAGCGAAAGGCGACTATCGCTATTTCAACACTAGAGTGAAAGAGAGAATCTTTGGGCATCAAACTTATTCTATACAAAGCCACAATTAACGTAGCTGCGACAACGCAGTTCACACATTGGCGGCGTGCGAGACACTCCTGCCTCAACCAGATTACTGAAACATTCATTCAGAAAGCTCGTCATGCTTGTATTCAGTTATGTTAAATGTGCGCTACCGACATATTCGCTTTTTTTTATCTGACGTCTAAGGTAGTCAATGTTTTTTTTTGTCGGTGTGGTTCGTATTTCGAGCGGGCAGTGGAACTTATCTAGCCTGTATTTCCGTTCCTCTATCTATCTGGCCTTCTGAATCTCCCCTTTGTATCTCTGGAATGATTTCGAGCTAACCCACACGAGTGTAGCAAGTCACCACATGAGACTCGCTCATGCGTTCACTACTTATGAACTAGGCGTTATGTCTTTCTGAACACTGTACTATGATATTTATTTTATTAATCGTAGCTTTTTTTTAACGAATGACAAATGTAATAAGGTAGTTTCTCATTTAAAAAAAATGCAAATAATACACAAAAATTCCGTAAAAACTTTGTTTTAATTATAATGTTTCCAAAAGGCATAAAATAAAATAAATAGGCCTTAAATAGTAGAAAACCAATAAGTACAATAAAAGACGAATGGTTTGACCATTTTGTAGTTTCATAAAAACAAAACTTTCGGTATTATAATTATTAATTCTAGTAAAAACAAAACAACACACAATTTTAGCTAAAACCTATCTTTTTAAAATGTTCCTTCTCTTTTGGGTTAAATAAATATACCTCTATGGGCCCTTAGTACCTAACGCTCCCACACACTATCTGCTAATGTATAAACGTTTGTTTATGTGTAATTAACTTATGGTATAAACTAATTCATGTTTGCATGTACGCTTTGCATCGTGTGTTTACTGTAATTCGCTTAACACTATTAACTGACTAACAGACAAATCTACGAAAAAAAAAAGTAATTTGTTAAAGCAATTAATTTAAAGAACATTTAAAAAAAGAATTAACAAAAATCTTGTTATAAAAATACAAAATATGGGAAAGGCAACACAGAATTAAAAACAACTGGCAATACCTTTGTATAACAATGCTAAAAACGTGTCCAGCCCAGGGGGGCGACAAGTACCTCTTATAGCAGTATTATTTCAATATCTGCACAGTGGGAAAGAGATGGAGCTACACGTCCTGTATAGTTCCGTCTCATTCTCAAACAGACGTAATATTCAAATTATACTGCTATAACAGGTAGTGGTGCAGGTCCTATACAATTCGGAACTAACTTCACCAAACATTATACTTTGCTCAGTGTTTCCTCATTCAGTATTATAGTTTTTACATTTCACAAGCGCGTCGATCATTGTAAATTAAACCGTATGCTAATGTATATACAGGTCACAGGCGCTCGTGAATTGCAAAGACTTTAGCCGTTTTAGAATTAGCGTACAACATCTTCCTAATTTGCGAAACATCTTTTAGTATCAATCTGCAGTTGCTTCTCCCATTGTATCATAGACAAAGAAAAACGCGTAGATTTGTCCTCATAAATCCTCTTTCGTGGGAATAACATAGTTTTCTGCTGCGTACTACAGAGTTCAGAGCCGTTGGACTTCTCGTTCAACCCTGAGTACGAGCCGGAGTTCAAGTTCTTCGACGGCACGTTACTGGATGCAGTGAAGCGAGGTGATAAGAATTGTCACGATTTCTTTCGGCTGCTCGCACTGTGTCACACGGTCATGCCGGATTCGAAGAATGGGAGGCTGGAATACCAGGTGAGATCTTTATAAAAAAAAAAATAAGTACATTGACGTCATGCACATGCACATGGAGATAGGTCCTGTTAAACCTGTTTTTCTGTGCTTTTCTTCTATAACAAAATTAGTTGAGGAACAATGGTCCCAGATCCACATATGGGACCATCTGGGAAGAAGAGGTGGACTTATACAAGACGTATAGAGCCATGTCTTTGCGCATTGACTTTGATACTTCTTAGTCTGCACTTTTTTGTGACGAATGAAGTTTAGTAGCTCAACTGTGACTAAAGAGACTCAATTACTTTTTCACCTCACAGGCTCGGAAAAGGTCTGTTTGTCATTCGAAATCTGAGCCCAAAATTGCATTTTGCTCTCTAGCGTGGAAAGAGTTTTTAAAATTCGAACCTTTCTATTTAATAATTTTCTATACTGCCAGTCCACTAAAAATGCATGACAAGGTCTAAAATAAAATATTAAATAATACCGCTCACCTTAAAAACTTCCATCACAGTACAGAAATTAAATATTTTGCGAGAATATAATTGTAAAATTGAAATTAATGTTAATAAGTAATCCATTCGATTAAAACAATATGTGACGTCACCTTTGAATATGCCATAAAAATACTACCCTGTCAAATAATACCCAATTGTGTAGTAATAAAAGTTTATTTTTTAAAATAAAATAATAACTAATATAAGTAATATGTTATTTAACCCTTTGCTTGGCAAAAATAAATATGTTTTTAAGTAAATTAGTTAGTTGTTTGTATTAAATTAGTTTTTTTCTTTCATTCGCCTTAGAGGACAAGTAGGATATAGAGAAAAATACAGGGTATCTAATTTTGGAGACATTGTATGTATCTCATAAGATAAATTGCCAAGTATCTGTTATTTTCTTCACATAAGTCAATGTATCTGAGACGTTCGAACAAAGTAAAACTCAACATATAGCAGCTGTTTTCTTGCACCTAGCAGTTTCCTCGCTGTAGTGAGGTGAAAAATTGTGTGCTGCGCTCGGCAGCAAAGCTTTTCTGCGTCTCGTACTTTTGTAACCTTCGCTACGCTCGGGATTCTATATTTGAATCACTCGCTTCGCTCATGGTTCAACCCTAGAATCTCTCGCTTGCTCAGGTTTCAATACTCGTGCGAAAAATCAACTTTGCAGCCTTGCATAACAAATAACTATTTCTATGGTTTAGAATCTTATTTGATATTTTAACAGTTGAGCGGTTAAACAGCCTTTCCCAAAGTGGGCGATAACGCCCTCTTGTGGGCTCTGCAGGCCTTAAGGAGGGCCGTAAGAGACCCGGAAAAAAATGGGGACGTTGTGTAGAGGCTTAGGGGGCGATTTGTAATTTCTAGATAGTGGTTTTTAAGTAGGTGAAAAATGCGGGCGCTAAAAAATAAATTTATTCTCAAAGTGGGCAGTAGACAAAATAAGTTTGGGAACCCCTGGGTTAAAGGACTACAGAAAAACAGAAATCGACTTATTTGAGTCGGGTTTAAAGCACATAATATAAGAACACAAATATAAACAGTATAGTAAGGTTTGCTTTATTCTAACATGTGTAATTCCAGGCGCAATCGCCCGACGAGTCTGCCCTGGTATCAGCAGCCAGAAATTTTGGTTTCGTGTTCAGAGAACGCGCGCCTAATAGTATTACAATAGAAGTAATGGGTAAAACAGAGGTACGCACATACTTTTATTCAATTTATTTATTACATTAAAAAAAATTAAACACATACTAATTGTTTTTGTTTGTTTCAGGTGTATGAATTGTTATGTATATTAGATTTTAATAATGTTAGGAAAAGAATGTCCGTGATATTGAGGAAGGATGGTGAAATTAGGTTATATACAAAAGGTGCTGATAATGTAATATATGACAGATTAAAAAGTGGTAACCAACCAGAAGTGAGGTCAAAGACGCAGGAACATTTAAATGTAAGTGTATTTTAACTTATATTTTTATTTTGTTTTAATGACATTAAGATATCTGTTCCATATTTAAATGTTTAAAAAAAAAGTTCAATTCGAAAGCGTCTTCTCCATCAACCATTCTTGTGTGACAATCTCTTTCTTAAATTCAACTAGCAGCCCGCCCCGGCTTTGTACGTGTGCAATACAGACACTATCTCGCCGCGGGCGAAAGCTAGTTAATTATACATATAAACTTTTCTCTAGAATCATTCTATGCATTGATGAAAATCGCATTAAAATCCAATACGTAATCTAAAGTATAAGGCGTACAGAAGGACAGTCGGCGGGATGCGACTTTATTTTATTATAGCTGACCCGACAGACGTTGTCCTGTCTTAACTATGATACCTACCTTACCTACCCTACCTACCCACCCTACCTACCTACTCTACCTACCAACTTACCTACATACCTTACCTACCCTACCTACCCTACCTGCCAACCTATTTTTTTTGTATGTAAGAACCTTCTCCTGACAATAACAAACACAACAAAAAAAGAATTGGCCAAATTGGTCCAGGCGTTGTTGAGTTATGCGCTTACCAACACATTTTGCGATTCATTTTTATATTATAGACTATGTAGAGATGTGCCACGTATCGCCCGGGTACTGCACTCATGTTTTTTTTACGCAACAGCTGTCCTTTGTGCCAACATTTTTAGACTTATGTAGGTGATATTTATGCTACAAAGATCTTTTGGCATCTGAACCACAAAAAAAAAATAACAGTAATCTATACTAATATTATAAAGAGGAAAGATTTGTATGTATGTTTGTAACGAATAAACTCAAAAACTACTTAACGGATCTGGATGTAACTTGGCACAAAGACTTTTTATCCCGGAAAAATGTACGGTACCCGTGAGATAATTTCCTTCATACACGCGGGCGAAGACGCTGGCAATAGCTAGTTTTATTAATAAAACAAGATGGCGGCGTTAGTTCCGACTTCCGCCACTAGTCAGACCAGACAAGAACTTTTTAGCTTTGTAATTTGCATCCGTTAGATCTAATCCGAAATGTGTTTGTCAGAAATTCGCCGGCGAAGGTCTGCGCACGCTGGCGCTGGCGTGGCGGCCGCTGGAGGAGCGCGGGTTCGCAGAGTGGAAGCGCAGGCACCAGGCCGCCGCGCTGGCGCTGCACGACCGGGACGAGCAGCTCGACGCCATCTACGAGGAGATCGAGACTGACCTGCTGCTTATAGGTAAGTCATGAGGATCTACCGACCACCAGAACATCTGGAGCCTATGTCCTATGCCCTTCTTGTTTTTTTAAAGATCTAATTCAACTTGAATTAATTATAATGATAATATCCTTGGAGATTTCACACAACGCCATATAGTCCCAAGCTAAGCTAATGCTTGTGTTATGGTAACGAGATGGCTGATAAACTACTTATATACATTTGTAAATACATACATATTATAGACTAGCTGTGCCTGCGACTTCGTCCGCGTGGAATAGTGACTTTTCGGGCAGCATACCTTAACAAATGTTCGTCGTGATTCTTTAAATTGACATGTTTTTTATTTATGAACCGATTGACATGAAATAAACACTAAATGTTAAGTGAAGCTTACTACAATATATTAGTGAAAACCGCATCTAAATCGAATAAGCCGTTTCTGATATTAGCGTGCACAAACACACAGTCAAACAGACAAAAAAAAAATTATTACAATTTCGGGTTCGGCATCGATAAAATAACAACCCCTGCTACTTTTTTTTTATATATTTCCATTGTACAGACACCACTTTTCTACAATTTTATTATATGTATAGATAGATAGAAAAACACCCAGACCCGGAACAAATACTTGCAGGACGTAAATTCGTGAATTCTTGAGTTTATAAAATTTCTTCTCATTTCTACACACTACCATGAACACAGTAGTGTGTTTTCTGTTCTATCTCACAGCGCCCCGCACACACATACCTGCTCAATACATTTTTATTCATTCTAAGTCAGTGCCTTCAACACAAATATGTGTTTATTGTCTATACATTGCAATGCGTTTTAAAAGCCCTGAGCTTAGAATAGCACCTGACAAAAAATTGTGGCAGTGTATGCGTTTTACCATGATAGGATATCAATACTCTTCAATTCTGTGAAGTTTTTCTAGTGAATTTAATTTGGCTCTGTATACAACATCCCACAAACAATCTGGTCGGAGAACCTCCTTTTTAATGTAGGAACTTGACATCGTGTTCCACCATTTCCAAATACATACACTTTGCCACCAGCAATTCAGTGGCAGTAACCTAATCTAATCGTTTACTTGGTTTTTTAATTAGGGACTTTTAGTCCCGTCATACCCTAAACAGATAATAATAACATTTCCTATTGCATTCAATTTGGGAAAATCATCACAATTTGGTTGAGAAAGAATTCTATGAAATGTACCCAAGTCGAGGCGGTCACTTTATGTTTTCATTTGTGTGTTGTAGGAGTAACAGCCATAGAAGACAAATTACAAGATGGAGTACCAGAAACCATTGCGAATCTCAGTATGGCCGGCATCAAAGTGTGGGTCTTAACGGGTGATAAACAAGGTATGTGCAAAAAACAAAGTTTCATTTAAATTTATTAATCCGTTCTGCTTGGAAGTTTTATATATCGGCCGGTCGAGTGCCGCACCTACATGGGTACGATTGGAGGGAATGGACTATGCTTAGCCGTGGTCTTCCAAAGGATGATGATAATAAAGAAACTCCAAATAGTACATAGTTCTAAATAACCAGTCCACTTTAACCATCCAAACACATATTCCTGTATTTTTGTTTCCTTGGGTGCCTTTTTAATAAGATTAATGTGTGGTTAACAAATAAGGGAAAATGCAACACAGGATTACCTAGTTCAGGCACAAATCATAAGTGAACTTGACATACATTTAAGAACACAGTATTTAATGGTAGTCTTTATATTTTTGAATAAACTTTACTTTGGGATAATAAATTGTCGGTTGGTGCCTCATTTCATTAAAAGCGTATAACGGGCCTCTGCGAGTTGGCTTTGGCCCTCGTACGCCTTCAAAAGGTCTCGAGGAATGTCAAACGATGTATAAACAATATAAACTCCAGATTCTTTATTGCTATTATTTAATAAAACTGTATATCAATATTTAGTAGCAACAAACTATTCACATACCGAAAGAGATTGGCGATGAACCGTAAAATGAAATGCAACGCACGTTGAAACAGACTCGCGTTGTTGTGGCACATTTCATGTTACATTGCAACAATCTGTACCCGGTATTACAATTACGTTACTTCAGACGAATGCGTTGCGGCCATGTACCCTCGCGGACGCTGTCGGTGAACCAGTTTTCAACCTTATTACTAAGTGCACAAAGTCCAAAATTTATCAACTGCTTGAAATGTCCGCGATGGTATATAAAACCAAAACATAGCTGATTTAACACAATTCCGTACCCCATAGGGGGTGCCCTTAGCGTGTAGTCGCTTAGTTTGTAAGTTTTTATTAAGCCCTGGAGGCTACAATTCTTTGTGGCATCCACAGGCAAGTCCGGTTAAGCAGTAGACAACTCTATGACTGAACTGCGAGAGGCCATTTCCAAAACAAAAAAAATTCACACAATAACGTTGTTCCTTGACTTACAGAAACGGCAATAAACATCGGCTACTCGTGCCAGCTGCTGACGGACGACATGGCCGAGGTGTTTGTGATCGACGGCGCCTCCTACGACGACGTGGACCGGCAGCTCGCCAAGTGTCGGGACAGCATCCGCGTGGTCAACACGTTTTTGCCTCACGGTAATTTGTGCAACACGTTTTGTAGGCTATACATGTGAGTTTTTGAAAAGGGATCAAATTAGGCAGCTATGCAAGGTAAGCGGGATTGTCCGAAAGGGTTACCACTACCCCGGAACACAAAGGGCTGAAGAAGGAACATGGATGGGTTTTAGTCAGTAAGTCTGACACTCGCTTCCGCTCCACCCAGAGCGGGAGAAGTCATTGGATGATTACCCAGCCTTAAAAAAAAGAAAAAAGGCAGATATGCAAACTCTTCGTAATCCTTTATCGAAAAACTTACCCTTTGTACAGTCACGAGCAAAACTATGTATACACTTAGCTAATGTCATAAGCGGTTTTCTGCTTAGTTACTGCATGAATTTGTATGTTGTCACACACATTGCATTTTCGAATCCATAGGTTTACCGTACAAGTCGTATCTCAAACTTGGAATAGTTATTTTACGGCAAAATCCGTTCTGAAAACTACTAGGTGTATACATATTGGTGCTTGTGACTATGCGGATCCCTATTCAAAAACTTACCTGTATATGGAACTGTATTTCAAGAACTCCGGTATTTGTTCGACTTTGATTTTTTTTCCTATACATACATAACTGCATGACTATGTAGTTTCAAGGTCTATGGTATTCTGATCTTTAGCGGTATGTAACTTTTCTCGCTAGTGTATTACGCACATTTTTCAGTTCTGTTGAGCGTCATCCCAAAAATAAATGAAATTTTATTGAAGACATAATTATTATAAGACTTAATTCTAACAAGTCAAATCCATACAAGACATTAAAAAAACATATAAAGCACCAAACAGTATAAAAATGAAACTCCATTGAAGTGTAAGCCCCTCCCCGCCCCAGGCGCCAGCAGCTCGGGCACGGGCGGCGACACGGCGAACGGCGGCGCGGCCGTGTCGCGCGCGTCGCCCGGCCGCGCCAACGTCAAGCTGAACGCGCCCGCCGTGTCCGTCGTCACATTTAGGTGGGAACATAACACACACTCAGCACACAGGTAGAGAGACAAAGACACACCCTTGTATCACCGCTATCCTTCACACAGCCTGTGTTTGTCGCTCACCGTCTATCTTGTGCCAGTCTCGGGCCGCTTGCGTCATTGATCACTAAATACATTTATGCGGCGTTGCCAACTTTCAGAATGTTGTATTGTGACGTCTAAATATGTCGTTGTTGTGATTAAATTTATCAATACTATGAAATGGAATTATCAAATATCGCTCTATGGTGCACTAAAATATTGATGATTTGCAATATAATTAATATTGTTACAATGAATAGTTACTTTTTCAGAACACTGAATTCAGTGTTATAATATTGCAATTTGCGTTTTTCATAAGCGATATTCATTTAGTAATATTGATGAATGAATCAAAACAGCGTAATTTTGACAGATAAATGCGACGTTGCCAACTTTGTGTATGCGTGTGCATTCTGAAAATTAACCACTTAAGGGGGAAACGCCAGGGTAGCCAGCAAAATTCAATATAATAGCCAGCGAATCATATTTTAATGAACATACAACCTGATACTGGCCCGAAAATTGCAAAAAAAATAATAATTTCGCGGGCCACCCTGTAACTTTCACCTTAACAATTTAAAATGTCGTTCTGTTTCTAGCTATAGTTTGCAGAATGATTTGTATACTTCGTTTAGCGTTAAATGTATCTAGTGGTTTCTGGTGCAAGTCGACCTTATTGTATGCTATTTAAATTTGTGATTTGGGAATGAATTTACGTGTGGCCTGTTTTGTCAACTTAGGATTTTTTTTTAAATTTTTATTAATACCAACTCCTAGTATAAAATTCTGCTAGCATCTAGTCTTTATATAAGGCCGAGAGTAGAGTAACAGTATTATGCATTATTTTATCGCGTCGCATATTTACATGTTATCAAGTAAAAACTATTAATGAAACAATAATTACCGTAAAAAGTGCATTTATTAAAATACTTTGTCAATTAACATAACCAGTATTTATATTTTAATAATATCAGTAGATGTTATATTTAATCTATAAAACATTGTTCTTCCTATATATTAATGTAACAGTCGCAAGGCTTTATTTGACGTTAGCCATCCTCGCCTTCATTAAGAAAATATTAATGTCTATACGCCTTTTGTGTCCGTGGCTTTAGCTAAACGAAACATATTACATGTACTATCGCATTAAATGTTCTAGTGTTGTTTGAATTACTTTTCAGTTTATATCGATAGTTATTGTCTCGATTAATCCCTATTCGCTTGACCGTTTAATCGATCTTTTGTTTCTAATCGACTTTTGTAACTAAAGTGTGTCACCTCCTTACTAACCTAGCCGTAGTTCTGTCCACACAATTCCGTTTGTTTGTACACCAAGCCAGAGTGCTCTTTCTCTCTCTAACCTGTACCGATCTTTTAATCCGACACTTAGAATAGAACTGTAGATATCACATGCTAATGAAGTTGTAGTTTATTTTAATGTAACATGTTCGTTGCTACTGAGAAATTAGTGTCTATGGTTTTTGCCGAATCATAGTTAAATAAAGAGTCTTTAATACGATTTTCAATCATCCGGAATGATTTTGACAGTTATTCGAATAACGCGATCCTCGACATTATTTCTCAGTAATAGTGAATTATTTAAAATAAAGAATTTGTGTGCCGTGGTGTGTGATGTGAAGTGCTCACGTCCTGTGTTTGTGTCTTGATGTAATGACAGCTTGGCTGTTTTAAGGGCCTTGTATTTACTCAAAGTTACTTTAACTTGCTTTAACTCCCTACTCGGTAGATTCTCCTGTATGCAATGGTTGTTACTAAGCCACCAGGTTATTTTGGAGCGTAACCCAAAATCGGAACAATTGCCGCCATTTTGTTTTGTCAATTTCTGGGACAGTTTCACAAATTACCAAAGATGTTTACAAGGAACGCCCCTCTGT
Source organism: Hyppa rectilinea (assembly GCA_951799385.1). Taxonomy (NCBI): domain Eukaryota; kingdom Metazoa; phylum Arthropoda; class Insecta; order Lepidoptera; family Noctuidae; genus Hyppa; species Hyppa rectilinea. The sequence goes on from OX637311.1 coordinate 11,302,566, forward strand.
AAATGTCATTCGGGCGCCAAAAGATCCTTGTGCAATATCTTTATCTCATAAAGCAACGCACGCCTTACTTGTGGTTACCAAGTGAACAAACACGCTGTGAATGTGTGTGTAGGTAGGGTGTAGCATAAGAACTCTCGGTACCGTCCGAGAAAATAGCCAAGTCGGTGAAGAATGGCGAAGTTGACGTCTTCACACATTCATAGCATGTATGTACACTTAGTTACCACAAGTAAAACGCGCGTCGCTTCGTGAGATACAAATACTATACAAGTATTGTACCGTAATAATGTATCATCATTAAGCTTCGTTATGTACTGGGCCTTTAAAACATGTTTTGCCGATTTGCTCTTTGTAAAAAATATATTTGTTAATGAGATTATATTTCATAAGATATAACTAAAAACTGAAAGAATAAAAAATAAGAGAAAGTACCAGTGGCGAATCAGAGATGTCTCTTTCTTAACTTGTATTAAACTATTTGTAGCATTTAATCTTTCTATCTCTATATCTTTAGCGCCATCTGCCATAGTGCTAATAGAATTTCGCAAAGATCATCACTTCCCTTATGCCACTGCGTACTTAAATACATTTACGAATAAAAATAAAATATTTCTCAAAAATTCGCATCTCTCAAATGTAAAATGTACCATAAGATAAAATGTTAACGTAACACGAAACACTGTAGTGAGCCAGACTGTTACAGCAACGAGTACGTGTCGGGAGGGGGGCCGTATTCCGCGGACTCGCACGAACACAACAACGACGACGCCAACGGGTTCGCTATCGTCATCAACGGGCATTCCTTAGTGCACTGTTTGCACCCTAAGTTAGAAGAGAAGTGAGTATTCACACATGTTTGTAGTTCAATAGGGATGATGACTAGATTTTTTTGGTCCGTAAGCTAGATTTACAAAAAATATTGAACACGTATTTTTTCTTTTTTTACGTACCTAATCCAAAAATTACGCTGATACATTGAGTTGAAATGTGGCATGACTTTTTTTTTTGATAATGGCATCTCGCTGTTCAACCATAGGGTTGTCTACTGCTTAACCGAACTTGCCTGTGGATGCCACAAAAGAATTGTAGCCTCCAGCCAGGGCTTATAAAAACTTACAAACTAAGCGACTACACGCTAAGGGCACCCCCTGTGGGGTACGGACAGGACAGCAAGGGACAGCTGGATCGGGGGTATTTAAAACTACTGGCTCAGCGGCAACGCGGGCTGGCTCGAGCAAGGGTCGGTGGGATGTGGCATGACGTCACGAGTATGTAGTTTTTTACTTACTTGTGACGTAGCGAGCCCACACTCCCCAACTTTAATGCGTTTTATCTCAGTAATTTTTTGTTAATATGATAAAGCAAAAAATACGTGACTTATATTTAAGTATATATATCATTTGATTGACGGACTTAATATTTTTTTTGTTATCCAGGCATCATCCCCATGGATTTAAACAAAAATTACTTCTCAATTAAAAAAATCACTAACTGAAATTGTTTTTTACAGGTTTTTAGATGTAGTATTACAATGTCGATCAGTTATCTGCTGTCGAGTGACGCCATTGCAGAAGGCAATGGTGGTGGAACTCATCAAGAAGAACCGGAAAGCGGTCACGTTAGCCATCGGAGACGGCGCCAACGACGTGTCTATGATCAAAGGTATTGTGTTTTTAGATGAAACTAATGAAACTAGCTGACTCGACAGACGTTGTCCTGCCTTAACTATGATACTAACCTATCCTACCTACCTACACTACATACCTACCCTTCCTACCTACTCTTCCTACCTACCTACCCTACATACCTACCCTTCCTACCTACCCTACCAACCTACCTACCCTTCCTACATACAATGGCATATAATTTAATATTGTCTGTTATTACGGCACACTAAAGGTTAATGTATGTACATTATATTCCGATCGCTAGAGGGTATCACACAAACTAAAGAGCGTGATGTTATGTTTATGATAAATAACATACTCCCATATTTCCATTCCCAGCGGCCCACATAGGCGTGGGCATATCGGGCCAGGAAGGCATGCAAGCAGTCCTCGCATCAGACTACTCGATAGCGCAGTTCCGTTTCCTGCAACGACTGCTACTGGTGCACGGGCGCTGGTCCTACTACAGGATGTGCAAGTTCTTGCGGTACTTCTTCTACAAGAACTTCGCGTTCACCGTGTGCCACTTCTGGTTCGCGTTCTTCTGTGGATTTAGTGCACAGGTTAGTAAAGTTTTGATGTGGAGCATCTACAACGTGGCGCTACAATGGTGACATTAATACTTTTACTTTTTAACATTTTCGTTTCATGAAGTCATTATATTTCCATTAAACGTTATTATTTACAGTTTTATTTAAAATGTTAGAAAATAGCTACTTAGAGCAACCTGTACTAGGATTAATGGGCACTAGCCCTATCCGTGTGTTAAAGTAATGTCAGTATTATAGCGCCACGCTGTGTAGTCGCGCTTTGGGGGTAATTTCGACTCATGTGGCGTGGTGGCAAACGGCATGACATTCTCTTTTTCTTTTTAAGGCTGGGAAATCATCCAATGACTTCTCAACGTTCCCGCTCTGGGTGGAGCGGAAGGGAGTGTCAGTCTCTTACTGACTAAGACCCATCCATGTTCCTTCCTTAGCCCTTTATGTTCCGGGGTAGCGGTAACCCTTTCGGACAATCCCGCTTACCCGGCAGGCTTGGCCCTGAGAGGCCCTTACATATGCTGACATCTCTTTGAGGCGCGCGTGGAACATATACGCGCCGTACGGCACGGGTCTGCTGCTGATCGGACGGTGAGTCACCCATTATTCACCGTCCGCAGGCCCGCGCCTACGGTGGCCGGGAGTCGTCACGTGGCTCCCGACGCCCGGGGCGTCTCCCACGGCGGCTGGGACGGGAGGACCTTTCTCTCTCCCATCCCGCCACCTCCTTCGCGAGCATGACTTTTTCGCAGAAGGAGGTGACTGCCTCCCACTCCCTCTCGCCTCGGACCATGGCTTGCACCAGGGCCGGGCGCGAGAGGTCGCCGCCGCCGATCGCCTCTACGAGGACACGGCGGTGCTCCGCTCCGGGGCAGGTCTGCACCGTGTGCTCTACCGTGTCCTTTGGGCGATCCTCGCAGTGGTGTCACCCGGGCGTTTCCCTCGCCTAATGATGTGCAGGAACCTCCCGAAACATCCATGTCCGGTGAGGACCTGCGTCAGGCGGTAGGTGAGGGCGCCGTGATGCCTCTCTAGCCACTCCTCAAAGAGGGGCCTTGCCGCCACTATCGTGGCGTGCCCTGCGCTGGGTTGCGACAGTCGCTGATTCCAGGCCGCCATGAGATCGCGCCGGAGGTCCGTCCGCTCCGCCGCAATTTGCCTCGGAAACGGAGTTTCCCCCCGACTTAGTACCTCCGCGCGCCACTCGTACAGGCGCGCGAGGACTATCGCCTCCAGATCCCACGGCGGCAGTCCGGCAAGGAGGCTTGCCGCCTCGCCCGAGATTGTGCGGTACCCCCGGATTAGCCGAATGGCTACCACTTGGGGCGCGTTCAGATAGTGGGCGGGTCATCGCCGCAGTGAACGCGCCCACACCGGGGCCCCGTATAGGGCCATGGACCGCACGACTCCCGCGTAAAGCCTCCGGTAGGAGGCGTTTGGCCCCCTCAAATTGGGCAAGAGCCGCTTGAAGGCGAAATTCCATCGGCTATCGAGGACCAGACCTAAATATTTAATCGTGGTCTCGACGCCGTTGTGAACCCCTCCTACCGTAAGTAGGGATCCCGATGGTGGCCTATTCCGAGGCCCATTAAAAGGACATGAAGTAGAACCGATCCCTGTGGGACACTGCACGACATCTCGCCGGTTCCATTCCCCATGACATTCTCTTAAGATATTATTTTACAGAATAGCACTACAGGTCACATATTCTACCAGTTTACCAGCGACTCCGTTTCCATTCCAGACGGTGTTCGACGAGATGTTCATATCAGTATACAACCTGTTCTACACGTCGCTGCCGGTGCTGGCGCTGGGCGTGTTCGAGCAGGACGTGGCCGACACCACCTCGCTGCAGTTCCCAAAGCTGTACGCGCCCGGCCACACCAGCCAGCTGTTCAACAAGACCGAGTTCATCAAGTCTACGCTACACGGCTGCTTCACGTCGCTTGTGCTGTTTTTGATACCTTACGGTGAGTGTGGTTTTTGCTGATAGCGTAAGTGTAAACTGTAGTCATGAATTCAGCACATGATTCTAGACCCACCAACGTCGTAAGTCGGCCAAATCCCAAATAAAATACATGAGTGGAACTGTAATGAACTAGATATGATGTTCGGGCGTGTCCGGGAATCATCGGCTTCGGCGATTCCAGATGCGGCGCGCGGGACGACCAACGACCACTTCGCAACCGATCTCCATCGACGGCACGCGCGCGCACTTCTTATTGTTACCAACAGATATATTGTAGAACCTATTGGGATTATAATTATCAATCTAATTACAGTCCACTGTTTTAAATTTAAAGTCCTGAGATAGGTCCCTAACAAATGGTCTTTCGAGCCGGATCTCCATCGACGGCACGCGCGCGCACTCCTTATTGTTACCAACCGATAGATTGTAAAACCTATTGGTATTATAATTATTACTTTTAATTACAGTCCACTGTTTTAATTAAAGTCCTGAGATAGGTCCCTAACATATAATAATAAATAAAGCTGTTCCTCATCGTCGTCGTTAGCAATCTAGTAAAGTATGATAATAACACGTGTATTTTATATTATTTCAGGTACATACAAAGACGGCCTGGCGCCTGATGGCAAGATATTATCAGATCACATGTTATTAGGAAGTGTAGTAGCAACAATATTAATTATAGACAATACCACACAGGTAAATACGATTTTCTTAATGAATATAGTTACTATAGTTTCCGTCAAACATTACGGCTGCTTTGCAGTGCGCTCCTCGCTGCGCAGGAGCCGCGTGTTCCGAGCCGACATACTGTTTGAATAGGGCTTAACCCAGACATATGAGACATTAGGAAGAGAGTGTCGCATCTGTGACAGAAACAACGCCTGCCGTGCTATATTTTAGGCCTAATAGTTTACATTCAGTCGCACGTACATAGTAAAATTTGTATGAAAAAAAATGTTCCGAATGTGTATAAAATACGCACTTGTAATATGCACTTGTTTAAAGTAAATAGCACCAAGATAAGCTGATCACATACAAATATTTTTCCAGATAGCCTTGGACACGACATATTGGACGGTGTTCAACCACATAACGATATGGGGCTCCCTTGTGTCGTATTTCGTTCTCGACTACTTCTACAACTACGCGATCGGCGGGCCCTACGTGGGCTCGCTCACGGTCGCCTTGACGCAAGCCACCTTCTGGTTCACTGCTGTTCTAACCGTGAGTATAGCGTGATGTAGCGTGATGGATATTTATGAGCGAGACGATGGGTCAAAAATATTGTAATGAACAAAATTATCTGTACTCAAATTTGATGTTAAGAATGTACACAGAATTTTCATCTAACTGGGTGTTTCTTTTAAAACGTTAAAAAAAGTAATAACGGGTAATTGACGAGAAATAATTTCTAAAAATATATATGGTACCTAATTTTTAATGAGTTGGTATTGAAAGCATTCCTGCATAGACACTATTAAAAAATTTCCAAAACAACATAAAAGTGTGACGTACGTGTGCGCAGATGATCATCCTGATGGTGCCGGTGGTGTCGTGGCGCCTGGCGTGCTCGGTGACGCGGCCCACGCTGGCCGAGCGGCTGCGCGCGCGCCAGCGCTGGCGGGCCGCCGCGCCCGCGCCGCGCACGCCCTCCGCCCGCCGCGCGCGCCGCTCCGTGCGCTCGGGCTACGCCTTCGCGCACCAGGAGGGCTTCGGGCGGCTCATCACGTCGGGCAAGATCATGCGCCGCATCCCGCACGCGGACGCGGCCCTGTCCGCGCTGGCCGCGCTGCCCGGCAAGTTCCACGCGCGGCCGCCGTCGCCGCCCGCGTCGCCGGCCGAGGCCCGCGCGCCCACACAGAACCTGGCCACGGTGGACTTATGAGTGCGCCCGGCGCCGCGCGCGCCCCTCATTGTGATAACGTCGGTAGAGTTAATCTTCGTATTGTCCTACTATTGCCTATATTGAATTATATTTGTTGATCGAGATTATATATTGATAGATATTTATCGCGGCGGGCCGGACGCCGCCGGGCGTCGGCGGCGCTCGTGCGTTGTTTTGTACTCGTGTCGTTTCGTTCGTTGAGTTTGTCGGTCGGGTTCCGGGCCGCCCGGGCCCCGGTGAAATGTGCATTTAGACGAGCCGTCGATATCGCCGGCAGTGAAAACGCGACATGACGTCTTGGAACATTATTATTATTTTTCAGAACGTTATGTTAGTGCCAAAGGAGAATTTTAAAATAAACATCAGTCGAACTGTCTACGAATGTATAATATGTCAGTATGTTTGTATTGATTTTAAACCAATGTAATATATTACAACTTTGCCATAATCTCATTCAAATCAGGCGACTAACTGTTTCGCCCACTGTTAAATAATTTAATTGTTGTGAAGTATATCAGTTCTGATTGTTATGTGTACTTAGGACATCTTACATAAAGTATTAATTTAATTGGAAAGATGATATGAACCTACGTAATGTATGTAAATCATTAAAATGTTTTACACATGTAGCGTTTTAACTGCATGTGAATATTATGATCAACATTTGCTTTGGAATCAGTTTTTTAATAAAAAAAATAATAATTCTTAATGCAGTTTTCTTATTTGGATTTCTAGTGGCGAGTTGTTCCACAACTTTTAGTTATTTATGTTGCTAAATCTAGTCAAACCCTACTAGATGCTGTTTTACAATCGAAATTCGATGGCTATCTAATTGTGTATAAAACGCCTGACAGAAAATGATTTGCAATCAATCGTTTAATAACGTGTTACGGATATACGGTGTGCTATCTATTCAAAGAGAGCTAGTTTATTCGTCGTAAACTGCTAAAAGGGACTAAAAGTGATTTAATTTCGAATGTGGATATTGTTAGTAAAGTTCCAATCACCAAAGAATCAATGTCGTGATTGATCTCTCAACAACAATGTATGAACAAGTACAAGAATAAGATGATGAAGTAACCACGCGGGAGCGAAAGAAAGTTAAAAAAAAAACAAAAACACGCGAAATGGATTTCGCCTTCTTTACACAAAAAAAAAAAATGTGTCTGGCACAAAGGGCTACTTTACAAACTGAAAATCTGTTAAAATCAAATCTTTAGGGACGAAAATTCCAAATTCAATTTGCTGATGAAGTCTCTGAAATCTACGACATTTAAGCATCGCTACATCAAGGCGCAGTACTTGGCCTTGTATTGTACGCGATTTATACACCTGACCTACCCTGTTCTAATGAAGTGACAGCTCCATATATGATACTGCTTGGTTAGCCAGTAATAAAAATGCCAATATAGCTTTTACCTAGACCAAAATGTGAAAGGCTTCTTCTAAAATGGAGAATCTGGTCCAGTAGGTACAGAGCGCAGCACATCAACCTACCCCAATCTGTCAATGTCATTGATAGTTTTTCAGCTTTATTACAAAACATTAAGGTTCATGTTCAATTGGGAAGATTTGACCGTTTGGGATAGCTTTATGTGTTGATTATGAATGGATTATAAAACTCATCTGGTCGACATCCAATTCTAGCAAGCTAGCAAGTAACTCAAACTTTGAAATTATTAAAACTTTATACCGAGATCCTTATCTGTTGTTACTTAATTTACTAGAAACTCAGAAACAGATCCCTCTTTCCCACTGGGCACTCTGGGCAAGTGCCCAGGGCCCCGTGATCGATAGGGGCCCCCTATTCCCTGCCAGATCACTAAACGATAACCGATACATATTGCCGAAAAACTTTTTTGATATTAAGAAATTGAACCCAAATTACTGACTACAATATTAACCAGTTTGTCGCTGATGTCCATAGAATGTGATGTGCTCAAAAACCTCGATTTTGATGAAGTAATTAACGATTTTGCCCATCTAAAATCGAGAAGTGTTCCTCTTCAATCAACAAAGATTCTTATAAAGTAGGTACTAACCTGTGAATGTTAAAGGAGTTACTTTTGTGGATTATATTAGGGGTTAAAGTATGAAATTGCCGATATGTACTGAAAAATTGAAATTCGTTTTTTTTTTAATTTAACATATTTATTTAATCAACATAATTACCATTATTATCTATAGATATAATTGCTGCCATCTAATATGATCATTCATTCCTTTGCGATAGAACTCTCGTGATGTGATTTTTCTGCCTCCTGAGAAGTAAACTTTTTATCACGTAGAGAATTGCCCAAATCACGAAAAAATTGTTGTCCGTTGGAGCAAGGTCTGGCAAATAAGTATGGTTTCTAATTTCAGTTCCTGTAGAGTTGAAACGGTTTCTCGTACTGTATGAAGTCTCGCGTTATCATGGAGCAAAAATGTAGTTCGCACAGTAGCCATCTGCCGTTATAGCTTGACCAGATCGGAGAAAGCTATAGGTAATGAATAACACCATGCTGAGACCACCAAACAATTACTATTACCTTTTTATTGGTAAGCTTTGCTTTAGGACACTGTTGAGGCGTTTTATTTATAGTGAAAAACACCTGTAATCACCTATGTTCACAAAATAAATAAATTGAATTGACCTGGAGTCAGCCATTGCATTTTATGGTTATCGTAAAGAATCCACTTTTCATCATTATGTCACAATTCGATCCAGTATTCTTTCATTTCTGTATCAATTCAACAAGGCAACACGAGTTTCAACATGCGTTTTTTTTCTGCAGATCAGTCAAATCATGAGGCACCCTCAAAACCACCCACTGCAAAATTTGAAATTTTTAATATTTTATTGATTTGACGCAAATTAAACAATATTGTTGGTAAGGTAACGTTAAACCATGCCACTAATTTCTGGGTAGTTTGGCTCGGATCGGCTTCCACCATCTCTTTCAATTCATTGTTATTCACCTGTGTGGGCGGTCTTCCACGTGGTTCGTTCTTCAAATCAGAGTTTCCATCACGAAAGCGTTTAAACCAAAATCGCACTTTGCGTTCATTAGAAGTCCCCTCTCCAAACGCAACATTGATATTGTGAGCTGTTTCACTCAAAAATCTCAAACCATTAAGGTTCTATGTCAATTCGAAGTACCTACTTAATACAATAAAATGGCTATTTCATACTTTAACCCCTATTATTACATTATCTATTCATTTAATGTGATTGACAATAAAAATAAATCTAGAAGCTTGCTTATCTACTTCCTTTGTTTATTCTAACAAAATAGGGTTCTGTCAAAGTCATAGGGGGCCCCATTATATAACCTAATATGCCCAGAGCCTCCAATAAGTTAAAGACGGCTTTGCTCAGAAATACACGACTACTTAGAGGCGTGTATTCCCTATTGAATTCGTTATTTATTTTCCCGATGGTCCCTCTAAATTTTTTGGGGGGACGAATGGGAATAATCTACTTAATAATTCTTTTTTTTAGGTCTATTGCTCCCACCAAATACTATAAGACTGGTGGTTTTAATTGGTAAAAAAAACAAATTTGAAATAAAAATCAGTCATTTCAATCAGTCATCAACTACGAAACAACGAATAAACATATTTCTGCACAAATCTTTTTAGTGGACGAATGGCACTAATCGAAGAACATATTCCCATTCGTCCCCTCTTGAATTAGGATTGGGACGATCGGGAACAAATTAAATATTATTTTTGTAAATTCCCGTTCGTCCCCCTCGGGGGACGAAGTCGAGGTGACGAACGGGAATACACCCACCCTTAGAGCGTGTATTCCCGTTCGTCCCCTCGACTTCGTCCCCCGAGGGGGACGAAGGGGAATTCGTTATTTATTTTCCCTATGGTCCCTCTAAATTTTTTGGGGGGAGGAATGGGAATAATCTAATCATTCTTTTTTTTTAGGTCTATTGCTCCCACCAAATAATATAAGACTGGTGGTTTTAATTGGTAAAAAAAACAAATTTGAAATAAAAATCAGTCATTTCAATCAGTCACCAACTACGAAACAACGAATAAACATATTTCTGCACAAATCTTTTTAGTGGACGAATGGCACTAATCGAAGAACATATTCCCATTCGTCCCCTCTTGAATTAGGATTGGGACGATCGGGAACAAATTAAATATTATGTTTGTAAATTCCCGTTCGTCCCCCTCGGGGGACGAAGTCGAGGTGACGAACGGGAATACACCCTTAGAGGAACCTGGAAGTAAATCGGTTCTCTGACGAAAACGTCAAATGACTCAACGAAAGTAGGGAGCGGCTAATTGTTTTTTCTAGAATTTTTTTAGGGCAATATTGTTTTTTGCATGCCTCGGACAGCACGGTAAGCCTTCGGACCGAGCTTTAATTTGTGCATCTTTGACAGTCGTTACGGGTCGTCAGAAGCCTGAAAATCTGACAGCCAGTCTTACCAAGGGATATCGTTTTGCCCAGTTACTGGGTTGTGGAGGTCAGATAGGCAGTCGCTTCATGTAAAATACTGGTATTCAGCTGCATCCGGTTAAACTGGAAGCTGACCCCAGAATAGTTGGGAAAAGGCTAGGCAGATGATGATGGTGATTGTTTTTAGCATGTGTGGACGCTATCCTATTGCGGGTTATCGGGCACGCGAGATGAACTTGAAAAGAGATTTTGAACGGGAATACATGTGAGACGATTCTTATTGGACAGTCACCTAATGATGTGTACAAGATCTAATCTTATTTTGGTTTTAAGGACCGAGCGAAAATGGCTTGTCCCAATACGGATTTGCCCGACAACCCGTCGTCCCAGAAACGGTGGGTCATGCCGCTCTGCAGTATTACACGGAATACGTCAGTAAATACGGGCCGCCGTCTTCTGGCTGTAGGAGATTGGGAGCCAGGCTTCAGGTGCTCCCGTGATCCACCAGTCAGCCATTTACTTGGCAATTTTTCGTGAACTCTTCGATCTAGCTCTTAGACTATACCTTACTAATTGAACTCGTTACATCTTCTAAACAAAAACCCGATCAAATCTATGACTTGACGACGATTAGCGATTTGGAACAAAACAGATCTTCGCTATGTGCCCTAGTTTTTAAGATATAAACGTGGCCAAGCTGGGGAGACTGTCCAGTTAGGTCACCTATGTCTTGAAATCCCTGATGGTAGCCAGGCCAATATCAATGACACCACGCCAGCGTCAACGATATCTTCCGTCAAGCTCATGTCACCGCCGCCGCCGGCGTACTAGTGTCGTAGGACGCTAACCCGTGTCGACATCTTCCAAGCACTGCTGGCTGTGGAGGTGCCGCTACTGCGATTGCTGAGGCCCTCAAGCGGTATAATCCATTCATAAACCAGAAACTTATTGTTTAATGACGAAGGTTTGAGATCAGTTCTCTTTGTCTTGGTATAGTTAGCCTATGGTAAAAGTCATTTGAATGGATTTGGTTCTATACTAGAAGCCACTCACATATTTGATCTAGCTAGCAGCTATATTAGGGTTCGTGATACTGGCTAACCAAGAAGAAGCGTCGGTATACAACATGTCCCAAAATTCAACGATAAGCCGGCACCAGAGGATGGACCTACTAATGACTACTCGAGAAAAAAAAAGAAAAAAAAAATACCTCTACTTTTTTTTAAATTACTTAAAAAAAATGTAAATTCTTCGAAAATGTATACCTACCCCTTATGACACTTTTAACTACCATGACCACAATTTTTCAAATTTTTCAGTTTTTTTGTTTGTATCGGCAACCTAAGTAGTACTACTATTCACCATAATCTTTGAAAATTACAGAATTTTCGTAGTTTTATACAAAAAAACAACCAAAAAAAATTATTTCCCTAAAATTTTGAAAGATTTTAACGTTCAGTACACTTTAAGTCATCGTAGTGTAAAAAAAAAATATGGGCACTACTATGGCAAGTTTTTTTAAAAATTAGCGCAACTAACCTAGATTTTAAAATGGTATAATACTTTAGGAAAACTAGCCACAAAAAAAAAATAATGACACTTTTTCTAATCAAGAACCAAATTTCATAAGTTGTTGTTAATAGTAATCACTTCTACTATGTGCCCAAAATAGATTTTTGTTGTTGGAAAATGTTGAATGAATGAAACAAATGGTGTCAATAAATGTAAATTTATTGCATTATTAATAATATTATAATAAATGTTCGAACTGTTTACCACCGGCATTAATACAAGCATGACATCGCCTTAAAAAAGATCGTTTTATTCGTCGTGCATATCTTCTACTATTGATATGATCCGCAGCCTGAGTGATTTTTTGGCGAAGGTCGTTCAGTGTTGCAATGGGTTTCGAGTAGACTCTGTCTTTGAGACAACCCCAATAGAAGAAGTCCAGGGGGTTTAGATCGGGTGAACGGGGTGGCCATAAAATAGGACCAAGTCGCCCTATCCAACGCCCTGGATACTCTTGGTTTAAGTATTCTCGCACAGGACGGGCATAGTGAGCTGGGCAGCCATCATTTTGGAACCATATGTTTTGTGGATCACTAATGGGCATGTCTTCTAATAATACTGGCAAGTCATTTTGTAAAAAGTTCAAGTAACTATTGCCATCCAAGTTTCCTTGTAATTCAAAAGGCCCAATCACTTTTCCGTTTAATATGCCCGTCCATAGGTTAACCTTGAATTGATATTGGGATTTGTCTTGTCTCATCAGGTGCGGATTTTCATTGCTCCAGCTATGTAGGTTGTGAAGATTTAAATAGCCATCTCTCTTGCAGGTTGATTCATCCGACCATAGAATATTATCCAAGAATTGGGATCTTCTCTGTGCTTTTGCAGCATCACACGGCAAAATGCGACTCGTAGTGGATAGTCCCGCGGTAATAACGTCTGCACACGCCTGTAGTGATATGGGTGAAGTCTGTGACGTTTTAGGATTCGATGTGCAGTACTTTTTGGGATTTCCGTAGCTATTTCTATGGCACGTACCGAGGTAGTTGAATCATTTTCAATTTCATTGAGAACGTCTTCGTCGCGTTCCGATCTAGGTCTTCCAGCATTTCTCCTGTCAGATGGTAAACGGCCCTCCGAAAACGCTTGATGCACGTTAATAAATACTCGATAATTCGGGTATCTTTGAGCATTTGGGTACCTTTCTCGATATAATCTGCTAGCAGCACTACCATTGCATCGGCACTCTCCATAAATGAGGTGCATATTAGCGTATTCCAACGGTGTGTATGGTAGCGGCATGATAAACGCTAAACAGTCCAAAATACGCCAAAAGTCCAATTCACAAAACACAGTCCAGTTCAAAATAATGCCAGGTTAGTACAGTTTGCAGATCACTTAATCCAGTCCAAAAAGCCAAGCCAAAAGTCGTTAGTACGAGAGTCACATCAATTGAATACGAAACGGTGCACAGTAAACAAAGAAGCAGAGCGTACTGACTTTGTACTTTGTAGAGAACAGCAACATTCCTACCTGCCCTATTGTTATTTAACAACAAACATCTATCTATCTCTCTCTAACGTATAATCGCTCTCTATCTATCTCTCTCTAACGTATACTATCTATCTCTTTCTGACTTCTGAACTTCACTGACTACGCACATGTCCCTTCCAAATTCTAAGAATTTGCGAAAGAAATCTATTTTGGGCACATAGTAGAAGTAATTACTATTAACAACAACTTATAAAATTTGGTTCTTGATTAGAAAAAGTATCATTATTTATTTTTTGTGGCTAGTTTTAATAAAGTATTATACCATTTTAAAATCTAGGTTAGTTGCGCTAATTTTTTAAAAAACTTGCCATAGTGGTGTCCATATTTTTTTTTACACTACGATGACTTAAAGTGTACTGAACGTTAAAATCTTTCAAAATTTTAGGGAAATAATTTTTTTTGGTTGTTTTTTTTGTATAAAACTACGAAAATTCTGTAATTTTCAAAGATTATGGTGAATAGTAGTACTACTTAGGTTGCCGATACAAACAAAAAAACTGAAATATTTGAAAAATTGTGGTCATGGTAGTTAAAAGTGTCATAAGGGGTATACATTTTCGAAGAATTTCCATTTTTTTTAAGTAATTTAAAAAAAAGTAGAGGTATTTTTTTTTTCTTTTTTTTTCTCGAGTAGTCATTAGTAGGTCCATCCTCTGGTGCCGGCTTATCGTTGAATTTTGGGACATGTTGTATGTAGCTGTCATGACTTCATCAGTGCAGAGTAGGTCAGCTTTGTAAATTGAGTACAATACAGGGCCAAGTACTATGCCTTGAAGATTTCAGAGACTTAATCAGCAAGTGTTGTGCTTGCCAGACCCTGCCCAAAGCCTGCTAGACGTCCAGAAACAGAGCACCGTAGTTTCTTATTTTCTGCACAACTCTTGGTCACACCACTTTTTGGGCGGAAATATAAAATTGAGAGCGAAAATCCCTGGGTACAGGGTACTGGTTTAAAATTGTGGACTGTAAGTGGACACGGGGTTTGAAAAAGTGTGTTTCATGTGTGAGAACTTGCAAATGCGATGCGAATTATGACGACGAACGGACGAAAGTGAGATACTAGGAAAAAATAAGGTCAGTGGGTAGCCTTAGGGGCGGATAATTTAAGAAGAACATGTAGTGCAGCACTTACCTTTTCACCGTCACTGATGTCTTCAACGTTGGCAAAAGGTTCGAGTCCTGCTGGATATTGCAGGGCGATGCACAATGTGACGCACTGACGCTTTTCACCACACATACACGTAGGTAATTTTCCTCCAGTTGTTAAGCGGTAGACAAAGGTTCGCCTGACTCGTAACAGAAAACAAGGAATGTTCCAGTAACGCACTACTTTAAAATAAATGATGACCGATACACTTCTCACGGTAGCACCATCGGCAGTCTTATAGGACGGTGATAGTCTAACTGCGCATGTAGGAGACGGATGGGTGACTGGAAGGATGAAAGTATTTGCAAAGCATTTGTTTTCCTACCCTACAATAAATATTATAAAAAATACGAAATCCAAAAATTCTGTAGACCGGGTTCCTTATTGAGTGTTCTTTCCGGAAGCCGAACTGATGATTAGGAATTGTTTTAATTATAGGTAAGGAGATGGCTCTTTGCCCAACATCTGCACAAAGTTTTTGTCCCGAATGAATAATTTATGGAGGACTTTGCAACGGAAGTAGACAAAATGATAAACAGCGACCGACAACTACCTTTGATTCTTGTTACACCACAAGAGGTAAACCGGATGGGATGGATAGGAGGACCTATTAAGGCTGTTCTCTACCAGTGAGGTAGAAACTGTTTTTATGTGAATTGCAACCTGCATGTGTCGGAAAGCAAAAACCAAATTCTATCAATTGGACTTGGATGTTAGTTCTGTACAGTTTACTTCAACACAACTTTTCCATGTCGCACTCTGATGGTTTTAAAACAAGACTATTATTATATTTGGAATCTCAATACTTTAGTATTATCTGTGGTCTCACTCTTGCAACACTGGTCACAAGACGTCATGTCACCGGTTGACCGGTCACGTTTGACAGTCAAAAATCGGACAGGCAAGTGCAAGTGTTAGGTTATGTTTGTAAACTTGGACAAAAGCTATTAAATATGAGTGAATATTACCATATTGTCCCTTGGTATGATAGTGACGAGTGGCAGCGAGTCTACGAAGATATAATAAATACAACTTCAACTAAAGAAGATGCACTTAAACTTTTACTTGTATGGAAAGCCAGAAGCCCATCTTTGCCGTCCGGCATAGAATCAACCCTAAGCTTACTGCAAGTTTTTGTTGAGGATACAAATACTTCTCAAGATGTAGCCAATGATCAATTGCTGCGTTTAGCGTATTCATCTGCCATCATGCGATTTGTAAACCATATGTTAGACAGCGAGACAGTCAAAGGGGCAAGTCTCTACCAAGCAGCCAAAAAGATGGGCGTTCCTGAATGGGTTGTGGACCTGAGACATGATACTGCTCACAGCAATACACTTCCTCCAATCGCACTATTAAGAGAAGCATGTTCTATCAGTCTACAGTGGCTCCAAACAAACTATTGGGATAAACACAAAAAATACATTCAAGATTACATTTGTAGTCAGAATAATGCTAGCAATGGGGATGCATATAAAATTGGTTTGCTGATCAATTTTTATATTTCATTAGGTATATGCGCACATTCCAAATTGAACATTAAAACCTTATCAGAAATACCGAGTGCCAAAATGAGAGAATCCATTGTCAATGATGCAAAAGACCTGCTTGGAGAACAAATTGACCAGTCTAATTTGAAAACTGCGCCAATTAAGTCCATTATCAATATGCTAAACATAAATGGTAAAAAGTTTTTAAAAGTGAGGGATCCCAGTACAGTTGTAAATGACGTTTTGCTTGGGGATGATTCATTATTCTTATCAAAAGATCTGTTATATTTCTTTAGTGCTAGTGACTTTAAATACAGGAAGAAATTATACAGCAGTTATGTTCAGTGCTTTGAAATACTGTTGATATTTCTACATACAAATGATTTACTGTTGGACTTCATTATGGCTCTCATAAAAATAACACAAAATCAAGAAGGTGGACATTTTAGAGCACGGCTGGCTGCATTATGGCTTTCAGAAATATTTGCTGCACTCAAGATATCGCAGAATACCCTAAAAACATTGAAAATGTAAGTATTATACGAAGATGGCAAATAAAAATTCTGATGTAAACTGCACCATGTCATAAATTATAACATTATTGTTTTTGATAAATTTTCAGAATTACTACAGATGAGAACAGGAAGAGGAATGATTTGATACATTTATACGAACACTGGTTCCCAGGCAGTAGTTTAAAAAATTCTCTGGTGTTGGATCTTCAAAAGCCTGTACCTGAAGAGTTAGAAGACATCAGCTACGTTCAACCAATCATTGCTACATATAATCATTATCTTTCTTATTTTATTTCTAATCTTTTAGACTTACTTGTACCAAAACTTCCTGATGCAGTTGCGGAGAAAATTTGTACATTGACAAAATTAATATCATCTCCAGAAAAGTTTCCCATGACCCCATCAAGTATTATTTATACAGCCGAGGATTTGCAAGAGCCAAATGATGATGTAATGATAGTTGAAGATGTTCAAACCGAGGTCTTGGAACAAAATGAAGAGAAAGATAAAAGCAAGGAACAACAACAAATGTTAAATAGCATTTGGAAATTAGCTTCCAATAAACACAACTGGTCTACATGTCCTATTGGTAGAGTTCCTTGGCAGGATAAAATGGAATGTGTTGAAGAAATGGATACAAATTAAGTTTATATTAATTCACTCACAACCACTAGCTGTTTTTCAAAACAGATCTTTTATGCAAAACAACTGAACCATATTTAATGAATAAATTAAAAACATTAATCTCATTATTCTTTTTTTTTATTTTCATATTTTGTATACAGTATAATGTTTTGGTTACATTTCATTTATATTGACACATTATAGGATCCCTAAAAATAGTTGAACAATATACATGTTTATATGATACAAGATTCATTATTGATTAACATGTAGGACAAAGTTCACAGTCAAATGACATACAGGTATATAAAACGACCATGTGTAAACAGCTTATTATTGGTCCTTATAGCAAATACAATTACAGGTTGAATAAACATAAATGCCAGATACCTGAATCTTAATGAAATATCCAACTAATATCTTAAAACTCAGAACTTCAGTTTCATAAACCGTATTAATAAAATAACTGTTACAGAGATAGTAAGGCAACTGAAAAATAAAATGTGATGTTACACAAAAAGGTTTAATATTTAATTTCGTATGATATTCAACTTGAAACGACAAACTACCATAAAATTTCAACAATCCAATGATATAATGCACCAATAGAGATTTAAAAATGAAACATTGATAGGCACTTTTACAACTAAATAGTGGCAAAGACTATAGCAGTTCTTATGATAAAATAGTACCTTGCTAAAAGTTGTCATAGTAACTAATAAATTATTTACATAAACCGTACGCGGAACGGGCGAATATCTACATACACTTCTAAAGTGTCAATAAATTCCTAGTTGTAGCCACATTGCACATTCATTAACTTTTCTTGTAAAATAACTTACTTTAAAATTATGATTATGAGTATGTTCGCTGATGGGAGCTCAAGAAAAGAGACAATACGATTATACTATCGAGACCTAACCACATCTATATTTATATTACCTCAAAACAAAATAGAATGTACGTGGCTAATATAAATGTTGACGCTAACAACGCTATACAAGGTTAATGTAAACCAGCAACAATAGTAGCTAGACTTTCAGAAGAGTTCAGGCCAGTCAGGGACTGCTGAAAGCAAACTAGTCGAAGGCACAGAAAGTACACTAGATTACTGCGAGATAACCCCACTAAATCGGAATAAACAGAGTTTTTTGTACACATTCAAATATATGTAGTATTTGTTCGGCACCTTGATGAGACATGCACTATTATGGGCGTTTCTTTTTTTTTCAACAAATGCAAATAAATCTAAGAATAGTTTTCTTCATATTTCTGTTCTGTGTAAAATTGCTCAAAAGGTACGCCTCAGTATCAACTGTGAGATTCAAACAAACTTCGTGACTTTAAAAATGTTACAAATAGTGTGTAAGCTTATTAGATATAGTAAGTTTATGTTAATACAGTCCATAGTAAATATCGAGCTATAAAATATGTCCACAGACGATAGTAAAACAAGAGGCTTACAAACAATACAAGTTGTCACAGAGTAATTCGTTGTTTGTATAGTAAATCGTTACAAACTAATTAATAAAAAGCGGGTAAAATATTTGTGACTTAATAATAAATTCAATAGCTTATTTTAAGACAGTCTTTTAGAATATGAAAGCAAATTAAGATAGAGGCAAGGTACATGGTGTTTATGATAACCTTTTTGGATATTTTATTTATAGGAGTATGTTGTAGAAACATAACGATCCTGCCTAGGAGCCAAGTACCTAACAATAGGAAATGCTACGTTTAAATACATAATATTCAATTACATATAAAATAGGCATTATGTCTAAGACAAATAATGACCATAAGTACTCAGGCAATAATAATATTTAATGTAAACATATAAGTTAAAATATTTTTTTTTAGCATATCAGATTTTTAAGTTCTGAATGGATCACAAAACATTCATTTTTCATATAAATTGCTAAAATAGGTGTGAATTAAAATCGTCTTTTACATGAGGTAAAGAAACTAGATACAATTTTGGTTTATAAATAATTGATACCTTGTATAGTTTGGAACCGCACATGATAGATAACTAGGATCACAAAACACTCAATTAAATTGCGTAATTCTAAACCTGATTTAAGTGATGTCTTTGGATTGGCATGTAAAAGCATAATTTTGAAAAGTTTTTTTTTGTTTACACAATTATCGCTCGCCGTACCTTTGTCGACTCAGTGCCCACTCAGAATCACAAAATCACTTATTATCGATGCTAATCATGAATCATCTACACAAAATGGGGAAGTTCAAGAATAAACACCAATTTGGTTTTGTTTTAAGAGTTACATATCAAATCAACTCGCTACGCTTCTGCGTCGACAAGCGGACGACGTGCCTAAATACAAGCATAAAATTAAATGGAATGAATCACTTCTCAACATGTGCGCGCCTGCAAGTTTTAACCTACTAACTAATCGCAAACTTTGAAACATACAGTCACATGTTATCTATATATCCAACAACAAAATACGTCTATTGACAGAAGAGCGATATTGCTATAATTTTAAAATCACCTTTAGACAAGATTTACATATTTACAAAGAAAATATATCATAAAATATGTCAGTGCAAAGATGGATGTAAATATTTTTTTTATGTACGAAAAAATACTTTTTATATTCATACATTACTTGTTTGGGCTGTCGCCTCGATATCGTTGCGGCGAATTATAAGACTTACAGAAATAAGCTCATCACTACGTCTAGGTACAGTGGAACGACGCCTGCGAGAGTAACACCGCCGCCTTACCTACTGCATGGACATGTTCACTCTTCTAAAACAGAGCTCAGTTACATAGCATGACCTTCATAAGTAGTTTATACGTCGCTAACTATTATCAACATCAGATACGTCGCAAAAATAAAATAAATACTTCACGGTCCGTTTCATAAAACTTAACAGTAGTGTAACATTCGATTGCTATCATCCTAAACAATTTAAAGTGTGAAGGAACACGCACAGGAACATTTTTATCTAATTTCTTTTCACTGTCAGGAATGTAAGAAATCTGAGAATGCGAAACTTATCCATTAACGCATTAGTTGACAACACTAGTTCTAAATATCATGGCAAAACTTGGACATGTTTGCATAAGATTTGGTTGAAGGCTGCCGATTCTTTGGTACTCACGTACGAATCGGGCAATCAATCAAGTAGAGATGTGTATGGTCCAGTGTACTGTGGGCTAGACCATGATGGGGTCGTCGGAGGACAGCTGTCGGTGCAGCAGTCTCTGCGAGCGCATGGAGCTGGCGCCCGTGCTGAGGTCGTCCGTGCTGCCCAGCTCGCCGTCGTGGTCGGTCGTAGAGAGCAGGTCGTCGTCTGACGTCGCTCTGAGGACAAAATATAGGTATGGTATATTAATATGTAATTAATAAAGAAAGAGAAAGGACATGATTTTATTTTAGACGCGCAGGAAATAGAAACAATGAAAAAGGAACATTATAACTAATAAATAATCGGGGATAAAGATCTTTCGACCTGTCTTTACTGCGTTATTAGGAAGTACTGGGCAAACGTAGGAACATAATGTAGGATGCCCTCAGGCGTAGTCCAGGATGGAGTTAAAGGGAGTGTGTTAGGAGCGAATAGTAGTGGTAGTTTATAAACGAATGATGAAGAACAAGGTACCAGTAAGGTGGTAATGTGCTAAGATGCGTAGCGATGGGTGTGCATATTATCAACCAATGAATCGTTTTTTCTATCGTAGCTTGGTTTAGCTCTGGTGGAAAAAGGTTCAACGAAGTTAAGGTGGATGTACCGCCCCTCCGTCCATACATTTTTGAATACATTTATACACTAAACACAGACACTCTTTCATTAAAACTAATCATTTTATCACTTCTCTACAATGAAATGTGTCCGCGATCGACCTTTTTAATCAATAACTTACATTATTTACTTAGAAAAACAACAGTGAAATACCGGCAAAATTTGACACTTCTACAGTAGTGTGCGTGACTTTTGACAAGCAAACGAAAGGCGATGTTTAAACATTGACGCGCTAGATGTCGTGCGCGATCGCGTTCATTATCTTATAATTCTAATAAATCAAAGTTCTAACTGCAATAATTGAGTAATTTCATTTCCAATCGTTCAAAAAAAAATTACAATAAATAAAATAAAACTAATGACCTTAGAAATCTTTGTTTTTTTTTGTAAACAATTTTATTACTCATTATTGTTGTGTGGCAACACTGGCAACTCGTAGCGTGGTCGTAGGTCTGTCTGTATTTGTATGTAGGTACCTGACCAGTGACCTCTATTAGTCTAGAGGTCAATGTATTGTCTAGGTACTTTTACTTTGGTCGACTCGATATAAAATTACATTCTTGATTTTCATTGCTACGCGCTATGATTTGCGCGCGGAATGTCTTGTGTTGAGAATTTATTTTTGTATGCTGTGCATTTTAATTGATTCAAATTGCAATATTTCTCTAGTATGCATTTGAGACTATATTGTAATTTATCGTAGGTATAGTAATTAATTATTCTAATAACGCAATTATATTTTCGGTGGGATTAAAAACAACAAACTGGCCCGTGATTTTTCTGAAATATCACCACATTGCTAATCACATCAATCATACACACGTATGACGAAAGTGATTAGTATTGTGGCTAACATTGACATCAGTTCATCACTGAAACCAGTGATAAATCAGTGTATCATATTTTAATGTATTTGAATATTTTTTAAACAACGATATATACAATTATTATAAATCGGTAAACTACCAAAGTAGTCACAAAATTAAACTTGCAAACATTGGCAAAATATGCTTTTCCGAATTTTCAGACAGACACACAATATTATTAGTTTGTTTTATCAAAGTAGGTAGGTATCTACTCCGTGCACCGCGCGACTCGGTGCGTTCAGAAACAAACATAATTCAGTTACTTACAATCCTTTTTTTTTGTTCCGTAATTTATTGTTTAAAAATAAATCGCTTAATCTAATATATATCTATATTCGTCGGCCAGTTCTACCAGGTGTATAAAGATAACATTGAAATATAAAGATAAGTAAATTTTAGTGTTATATTTTATTTTCTTAGATTTTATTTCAGAACGCAACTCAATCATAAAAGATTGATAGATCTTTCAATGCATGTGACTTACGATATTTATTTTATTCAAATACTGAGTGTCTAAAAGGAACTTATTCTTTCGTTTTTCATTTGTTTTTCTATATTTCTGATTTAGATTACGTCTACATAACTGTTCGAACAAGCAAGGCGTCGTACAGACAACACGAATATTCGGGGTCGCGCAAATCTTTGAAACGAGTTCGAAGTGGAAGAAGGAGATATTATGCTGAAGGGAGGTAAGTGAACCTGCATAATACAACTAATTCTGTATCCGACTTCTTCGTAAACACGAGAAATCGTCTTAGATAACTCTATAATGTATGTATCAACATGGTTTATTGTTGATCGTAAAAGGAACACTACGTGTATGTAGGGTCAGTAGGTCGTCATGTGGGCTGCTATAATCTAAAACCATAAGATGACGTAAAAAAAACCTACGAAATATTGAGAAAGGAGAAAATAGATCTAGGATATAGGTATTATACTTTTATTATGGTAATCACAATTTGTTTTTTTTTCTTTCAGTACCCAGAACATATACAACCAAGAACATATATTCGTGTAAAACCGAAAATCCGCTTAGAGGCCACCTACAGTGCTCCTAGTAGTACTAGCACAGTGACAGCTGAACCTGTGGTTGAACCTTTAGAGATTAATTGGCCGCAACCTGATCCGGAAATTGATTCATTTCAAATGATTGTGGAACCTGGTCCAAATAAATGTTTATCTGGAATATCTGGGTATCGCATTGTGGACTTGAAGCATGTAATACAGTGGGCATTTCTTATGGAAAGACATTGAAATATGTGTGAATCTTCACAAATTGAATTTGTTAGTGAAAGACTTGATGGATTTCGAAGTGAATTAATTTTCAAGTGCAGTATGTGTGATAAAGCGTGGAGGCATTTTACGGAGAGCAGTGATAAAATAAATACTGCATTTGTGTGGGCAACTGTCACTTCTGGTAGCTTCTACACTCAAGCAGCTCATATAACAAGTCTTATGGATATTCCAACAATGTCAGCTAACAAATTTCGTCGTATTGAAAAAAAATTAGGCAGTGTGTGGTTTGAACATTTGACAGAGGAAATTAAAATAGCTGATCAACAAGAAACATCAATTGCAATACAAAAAGGTCATGTGTCTTCAGACGGTGTTCCATTTGTTACTGTATATGTAGATGGAGGATGGTTGAAAAGGTCATATAGGCATAACTTTGATTCATCATCTGGTATGGTAAGTTAATATTTTACTAAAAACAAATTTAGTTCTTTATTACATTTTAATTACCTATGTGCATTATTTTTACAAGTGTTGCTTTTCATTTCCAGGCCTGCATTATTGGTAAAGAAACTAAAAAATGACAATTTCTTGGTGTTAGAAACAAATATTGTTATACATGTCAATATTATGAGAGGAGAAACCTGGATATGAAAGCACATAACTGCTGCAAAAATTTTACTGGACCATCTACAGCAATGGAATCAGATATTATTGTGGAAGGTTTTCAAAACAGTGAAGAAATACATCAACTTTGCTATTTGAGTTTTATTGGTAACGGAGACTCCTCTGTGTATGCAAAATTGAAAGAGAAAGTGTCATATGGGAACATAATAAAAAAAATTGAATGCAAGAATCATGTTATCAAAAACTATACCAGTGCACTCTACAAGGTAAATTAATAAGTCAAATTTGTAAAGTCAATTCAAGATCAGTGGAGCATATTATTCTGTATTTATATTTTGTGCTTTTTAGATCTTGGTCAACACTCTCCCTCTTTCTGGGCGAAATATTCTGAAGCCGAAGGTGATGAAGCTTACACTAGTAGCACGGAAAATTATCATGTGTAGCAGTGAGCATACTGCTATGGCAGCAGAATTGAGAAATTGCCCGCTTCATGTATTCGGAGTACATGAAAACTGCAAGAATTATTACTGCAATGTCAATAAAACATTAACAGATGAAAGTGAAAAGAAGGAAGAAAATCATGTAGAAAGTCTGAAAAATAATGCTCCAGAGGTGTGGGCTCTGATTTATGCAGCCAATGAAAAAATTGCTTTGAAGGCAGGTTGTTTGTCTAATGAGACAACAAATGTGGCAGAAAACTTTATGAGCGTAATAAACAAATTCAACTGTGGAAAACGAATAAGTTTAGGAAAAGGGGGTTCTTACCAGCGGCGTGTTTATGTGGCAGGTAAATATACAGTAATAACAGTCAGAAATTATTAGAACCAGTAAGAAATTCTTTGATTGTGATGGAATATCATCATTCTCCAGCCCTTATTTATTCCAATTTATATGCAATAATGCAACATTTCTTTTTTTAAATATAACATTTAAATATGTTTTCAGGCCTATCACTTGCTAAGGGACACAAATGGCATGAAACTGCATGGAAAAAGCAGACCACACTGAGCCCAGGGACACATTTTAAAAAGTACATAAAACGGAAGGAACAGAGCAGAATACGACAGCAATCTTTGACACGCAAACGATTATTTGATCGAAGAGAGAAATCCCAACCGGATAAGCACTATGGACCCGAAGCTTGTGATCCTATTGATATTGACGAAGCACAGTTGAAAATACAGTGTGAAGAACGGCTAACAGAATTCCAAAAGTCACCAGAAGACATTGCTTTGATTGAAATCTCCACTGTAGGACAGCATGATAATGATTTATATATGTAATACTCATAGGAGTGACCGTTTGACTGCTAGTTTCAAGGCAGAGGGTGAAATCAACAAGTCAAATGATTTTTGTTCTAATTGTATTTTGGTAGTAGTTTGTTTAGAATCTGAAATCAACAAGTCAAATGATTTTTGTTCTAATTGTATTTTGGTAGTAGTTTGTTTAGAATCTACATAACCACTGTATATTTCTTTTTATTTGTATTTACTGTAAAATCAGAAGGTGAAATAATACTTCATTAGGCATACATGCTTACCTATGTTTTACTAAAAGCTTTTGAGTGCGTCCAAATCGGAAATATGTTTTTCACCTTCCTGGTTATTATCATTATCACCTAATAAAGTGTTTTAGATTTGTTGTTGTATCTTGTTTATGAATTATTCTTATGTGTTGGTTATGAAATGTTTAAAATAATATTGAAATAATTGTTACTGTTACAAATCATTAGTGTTATTAGTTTTGAGTGAATAGGCATGGATCAGCATATTATATGCTACTTCAAATACATGTTTTGATAAAAAAACATGTAATAAAATAAAACTGCGTTTTATTGTAATCAATTTTGACATTATTTATTTCCCAAAATTATTGATCAATAAAATAGTTTACGCCAACAAATATAAGTTTTATTTTTATAACAATCTTTTAGAATATAAAACATAGCAGGTGGTGTTCTGAAGTTCTGTCTACCCATACAGAAAAATGGAAAACTTGTTTTGTACATTCACGCCATCTAGTGTTCAATTTTAGTAAACATTTTTGTATACGTCTGTGTGTGTAAACGACCCTGTATGCAATGGCAGATGTTAAAATACATCTATTTACCGAATTGGGTGGATTTTAAGGCAATGATATGACATATTTCAATAAATTATAATATTTAGTAACCGCGAACACTACTCCTACGACATAATAGTTTTCCAATTACGCAAAAACTCAAATAAACTAGAAATGTAGCCTTCAGCGCCATCTAGCGGGACATTGGCTGGGAACAGCCCGTACCAATCGCCTTAAGTTTTTAACGTGCGAGCTAAGCACATTTTACCAGTTCCGCTACATCGGTTAGTTCTGATAGAAACAGACAAAAGTTTCGTAGCGTAGCTTCATCGCTTAGCTACCTCGCCAATCTGGTCGAGAGGGAGGGAGCCTTAGTGTGACGTAATATTAACTACTTTTTTTTTGAGGGTGGGAAATCATCCAATGATTTCTCCCGCTCTGAGTGTAGCGGAAGGGAGTGTCAGATTTTTAATGACAAAAAGCCATCCATGTTCCTTCCTTAGCTGTTTATGTTCCGGGGTAGCGGTAACCTTTTCGGGCAATCCCGCTTAAATATTAACTACTTATGGTGTGAGTATGTAAGAGCTAGTCTGTCAGTCAGTCAAAAGTGGCACCGGTGACAATTCATTTGGAAATCGGTTTTCATGGTATGGGTGTGTGATGCGGGGGAATGAGGAAAATGAAAATTTTTGAATTAAGAAATGAGTATGAATGCGAGGTAAAGGAAGACCAAAGACACGATAGATGGATGGAGTGAAAGATAATAGGGTCAGAAGGGGGGAAGGGGTGACTATCAAGATGACGACTACAGTCAAACGGGGTGAATAGGGATGCAGGGGTGAATCGGGACGAAACATTAAAAGGGGATTTCAATATTGAAATAATATAGTTTTTGTGTAATGAATAATAATAATGTTTTTACTATATTATAATTAACAATTACGTGCCTTTGTTCGCAACTAACAATGTTATTTTAAAGTTAAAATCCCTTTTAAACTTTCGTCCCGATTCACCCCTGCATCCCTATTCGCCCCGTTTGACGGTACCAGAGAAGTAAGGAAGAAAAAGATGCTGCACCGACCCCACATAATGGGATAAGAGCAAAAGAATGATAATGACTACTTAGTGTGTTAGTGTCTTCGGCGCCTCAACGCGTCAAACCTGATAAGAGTGGGCAGGTTGGACGTAAGGATGGCCTTCTCCTTCTGGATCTCGTGGATGTGGCCCACGAGGATCTGCTCCTCCGGGCGCGGCGCGTGCGAGTGCGAGCGCAGCGTGGACAGGCGGCTCGTGGCCGTGTGGCACGCCGTGTCCAGCGTCGCGATGTCCGCCAGCATGCCGCGCACCTGCGGGGGGGACGCTGCTTGTATCGAAATGACAACCAACACGAGTTCTGTTTCGAGAACTTAGTTTTGCAATAAAACATGAGTCTGAAGCTGTGCATGGAAATAGATTGATTTCCATCAATTTTATTAATTGAATGAAGGTGATATGTCGCAAAAAAAACATTTTAAGATATTTCAAAACGCCTTAAATGTATTTAAGAATTTGTAAAATAGCCACAATCATGGTTGTTTTATGGTTTAAAAATGTTTGTATGCACATAATACCGTCATTCATAGAACAGCGAACATCTGAAAATGCGACATATCACCTTCATCCACTCATGTCTTCAATTATTGTTTGTGAGAAAAGGAATAAAAATAAAAACAAAATTGTATGTGATTTGAAAACTTGAAGTATTAGTCTTGCAGTTAGTTTGAAGGTAACTTTCAAATAATTTAAATAAAACGGGGAAATCACTAGCATACGCCACAAATTTCACGAAAGATTACGTGTGTCTATTGTAAAATAAATAACTTCCACAAGTTACGTACTGTGCGCATCTTATCAACGAGTATGGCCTCTAGACAGGCGGTCTGGCGCGCGATGTCGTGCAGCGAGTCCTGCGCCGGCTGGATCTTGTGCGTGCGCAGGATGCACGGCGCGAACACTATCGCTAGCGCGTTGGGGCCCATCCTGGAAAGAAAAAACATTACATGTTAAAACGCCGTGACCTCAAAGATTAGATTTTAATTCAATGTGCGGCCGTTAATGTGGTGTAGAAATGAAGTTTTTTTATGCAATTTGCAGGCCACTGTTCGATTGTATATTGATCAAAATATGATTCGCGGTCGCAGCGAGTATGTATTTATAGAATTATCATTATTATTAGAATCATCAGTACAACTTTCTAAGTGAGACTTATTGTCCTCAAATGTCACGATTTCATAAAATAATAAGATTGTATTGATAATTGTAATTATTAGACATTCTCTTTACAAAACTGAATGCGTCATCAAATCGGTTGCTGTAATTTCTAATAAGATATCTTAAAGAGGGACTGGACTTGTGGCTAAGTAAAACAGCCGCACGGGTTGAATGATTAGGTTAAGACTAGGCGCGGTTGGTCTGTGGATGGTTCTCCATCTTTACATACCAAGACGAGGGGGTCTTGGTATGTAAGATTCCCCCCAGGAAAGTATGTAGATCTTTGACAGTTCTTACGGGTCTGAAACCAGTCTTTCCAAGGGGTACCGTGTTAACCAGTAATTGGGTTGTGGAGACATCCGGCTAGATTAGAAGGCGATCCCAACATAGTTGGGAAGAGGCTAGGCAGGTGATGATGATGTCTTAAAGCTGAAGTATGAAATAATAATATTACCTATTATGATCTTCTCCGAGTGCCACCCTCGCCAAGTGGAATATTAGCCTCTCGACGAGATCAAAGTTTGGTTTAGGCAGCTTTCTTAATATCGTGAATATGGTGGACACTCGTTCCTAGAGAGAGAAAAATACACAATATTAATTAGCGTAACTTAGGCACTTATTACATAGCTAGGGGAATATTGTCATGAAGTATTATATAGTATTAATGACAAAGATTTTAAGGAAAACGACATATCGGCTTATCGACACCAGTGGTAGAATTAGCCTAGAAAAGTGTATGCATAAACGAGAATTCATTTAATTAAGTAAAATATATTTTTATCTTCTTTCGTTTCGTGTGGTAAGCGACTAACCAGGTGTCAGAGTTTTTATGCTGCCCATGGGCCTCTG
Source organism: Hyppa rectilinea (assembly GCA_951799385.1). Taxonomy (NCBI): domain Eukaryota; kingdom Metazoa; phylum Arthropoda; class Insecta; order Lepidoptera; family Noctuidae; genus Hyppa; species Hyppa rectilinea. Next base: position 11,331,536 of record OX637311.1, read on the forward strand.
ACTTACCTTCACATGCTGTTGAGAAATATCTCTCTGACATGCTGGTTTCTTCCAATAATATAAGAATATAACAATTATAGGAATGGTAGCCAGTCCAGGAGAGCTCCTATAGTGTTCAGCTAATACTAAAACCTGTACGTTTAGGATTGTATACGAATCATAGGTATGATTCGGTGATTCGGAATACGATAAGGTGGATTTTCTTGCCCATTCTTCTCCATACGAAACTACCTTTTGGAAGGGGAGACTAGAATCAATTCTATTTTTTTATTCATTTTGACATTCAAAAGTACCTTTCTTGTGCTTATTTGAAATAAATTATTTGACTTTAATTCATTCTTAGTACTTACAAACATACTTCATGTATGTCTGTAATGGATATTATGGTCTGAAATGAAGTTATTATTATTAAATCTTCGGTGTATGTTTATTATTTTTTCGATGACACGGTTGGCGCAATGGTTGAGCGATTGACCGCTGCGCAGCATGTCGCGGGTTCGATTCCCGCACGGAAAAAATATTTGTACGACCTGCAAGTATTTGTTCCGGGTCTGGGTGCTTTTCTTTCTATAATATGTATGTACTTACAAAAAAAAATGTATATAAGTAGTATATCAGCCATCTCGTTACCATAACACAAGCATTAGGTTACTTAGCTTGGGACTATATGGCGTTGTGTGAAATGTCCAAGGATATTATTATATGTATACTCTTACCTGTGGGTCGGAGATCTGCGAGGCGAGTATGAAGTCGTCGTAGAGGTCGAAGGTGAGCAGCGGCTCGGGCAGCTCTCGGAAGAAGGTCTTCAGCACGGACGCGCGCACGTGCACCGCGTACGCGTCCAGTTTGTCCGCGCCCTCTTCCGGAGACTCGTCTAGTAAGCGGCGGAGCTCGCGGACCTAACAAAAAGTATATAATCATTTTGAATCAGCCCTTTTTGAATGTTGAATTTGCAACAAAAAAGACAGCCTTAAAGGCATATGTCATACGTCTAGTTATCATTGTTCCGAAAAAGGGGTCCTTGCATAATCCCAAAATAAGGTAGAGATAAATGACAACGGTGTCTTTTCAAGGATAGATGAAAAGCTAAATTTGCTATATTTTTCGGAATTTTTCGGATTCATTTGGCATTTTTCACGTTAAGCCGTTGATACCGGCTGTCATTTGTGCATCTTTGACAGTCGTTACGGGTCGTCAGAAGCTCGAAAATCTGACAGCCAGTTTTACCAAGAGGTTCGTTTTATCGTATTACCCAGTTACTGTGTTGTGGAGGTCAGATAGGCAGTCGCTCCATGTAAAATACTGCTATTCAGCTGCATGCGGTTAGACTGGAAGCCGACTCCAACATAGTTGGGAAAAGGCTTGGCAGATTGATAAATTCATTTCGCATTTTCAAATACATCGTTTCGTAAAACTGATGACCAGTATTATAGATAAATAAATGAAAGCTCACCTTAGAACTAAGTCCACTCTTTCTGTACAAGCCCTCCGTGTAAAGGCCTGTCATTTCTATCGTGGTTATTAGCCGGTCCACGACTATGGGGATGTTGGTCTCGCCTGTAGGTAGGTCAGGTAGCGGTATACCAAACACCTGCAAAGATCGTGACATTGCATAAAAATAAGGTACTTCGCCCGTTTCAAAACTGCACTAAATCTTCGCGTAGCATAATCAGCCTATACTGTTAGAGGGAGAGAGTCCCTGAGAGAGGGAGTGAGCCGTAGCCGTGCCACCACGCAGGTCTAGTGCAGGTTAGTAGATGTCACATGTCTTCGAATTTTTGGTTCTAGGACGTTTTCCTCATTTATTTAAACTTTTTGCACACAATAAAGGTACAAAGGCAGACTTAATGACTTAATTTTTCTTCATCGCCTTGAGAGCAGTGTACTCACTACTCGTTTGATTAAATAATGTACACAAAGTAAAGCTCCTATCTGAGTTCGAACCTATTACCTTCAAGTCATAAGTCGCGGCCGTTACCAGGGCTACAAATCAGAGAAAAAAATAGAAATGTTTAAACAAAAATATGCAGAGTAGCTCGATTCAAGTGACCAGGAGTATAACGAACAGAGGAGTTGAATGATCTTTTGAATTACCACTTATGAACTGAGTTCTGTTCGTACCTTTCCTCTCGAGACGACGCCCATTTGCTCCCGTCCGCCCGAGTCCACAGCGCCAACGATCGAAGCGGATGGTGCCTGGTTGTCTTTACGACACATTGTCGACACCTTTAACAAATGAAAACAGTATATCGATTATAATAACAAACAAAGAATCCCGAATAATGTTCTTAATGAAAAGTGTTCTTAATTATCAAACAAAACTGAATAGAATTCACCTTTGATATTGTATTTTTTTTTTTAAACAATAATATTACATCACGGATGTAATATTATTGTTAAAAATACAAAGTGGAGACTACAATACGATCATAAATTAAACTGCGTATATCTAATGCTGTCGCCAGCCTACGTACAGAGGCCAGCACATCAAGTTACCACAATCTGTCAAATTTCTTTGAGTAGTATTTCAACTTTATTGCAAAAACATAAGGTTCCATTTTAATTGAGAAAATTTGACAGTTAGGGATAGCTTGATGTGCTGGCGTCTGTACGAAAATTCATTCAAATATATTCAATAGTTTAGTCACTGTAGCTAGTCAAAGATTGGCAAAACCCATAGTCGGCCCATCACTATTATTTAGTTTGTTTAAAAAAAAATACTTTTTAAATTTCGTTGTTAGGATTTATTTGATAGTCCCAAAATAGTCCTATTCATTAGTAGTGTGTCAGTGTTTTCATATTTTATGGTCGCATTGTTTTCTCCATTGTATATGTTTAAATACTGTACCTTAGTATAACATTTCTTGTGTGAGGCAAGTTTACACGTCTGGCATATGAGCGACCGTTCAATGGGCCACATGAAGAAAGTCTTGCAGATCTCACACTCCGTAGGTATGTTTATCATAGACAGTATGAACGTATGACCTTTGTATTGTATCGGATCGTCCACCTGAAATAAACAAAGGAATAAATAAATTTAAATATTGTGAGGCGAACGAGCGATAATAACGAAGTCAATTTGCTCAGTTCAATTCTCAATATCTATAGTATCTACCTACTTCACTATCACCACATAGTATAAAACAAAGTCGCTTTCTCTGTCCCTATATCCCTATGTATGCTTAAATCTTTAAAACTACGCAACGGATTTTGATGCGGTTTTTTTATAGATAGTGATTCAAGAGGAAGGTTTGTGTATAATTTGTCGACATGCTAGCGGGCGAAGCCGCGGGCGGAAGCTAGTAGATGTATAAACCAAATGTTTTAAGACGAGTGTCAATCCTGCCGACAAATTGTCACGCAGTTTGGCTTGTTTAAAAAATGTATACAATTAAATGATTTTATGAACAAATTATCTACCTATTTTAATATTATAAAGAGGAAAGATTTGATTCTTGGTTTGTTTACATTAAATAGGCTCCGAAATTACAGAACCGATTTGAAAAATTATTTCACTGTTGGGAATCTACATTATCCACGGGTGACATAGACGAAAACTCCAATAATTTAACACTTACCGACATCCACGTGGGCGAAGGCGCGGGCAGAAGCTAGTTTATTAATAATTTTTTATCTATACTAATATTATAAAGAGGAAAACTTTGTTTGTTTGGTTGTAATGAATAGGCTCAAAAACTACTGGACCGATTTTAAAAATTCTTTCACCGTTGGAAAGCTTAGTTTTCTAGGAGTAACATAGGCTACTTTTTATCCCGGGAAAAATAACGGGTCCCACGGGAAAGACCACGGGAGCGAAGCCGCGGGCAAAGTGCTAGTAAGTTATGTTTACATGGCTTACAAAATTATTTTTCAATTTGAATTAAGAATCTACAACAATTTTTTCTTCTCTCAATTTTATGTCCTATTCAAGTGGAGGTACAGACACCTAAGCCACAGTATATGGTATTCCTTTTACCCGTGTCGGTACAGAAACCTAAAATAGCTGCAGTGATTACGACGCATATTCTACGGTACACAATTTACCTTTCTCTTTTTATCCTTTTTTCTTTTCGTCCTCGCCTTATCCGTCTCGTGTTGGCTCATGAACTCGTCCATGAACCCTCTGAAGGCATTGACCCCCATCGTGATAGATAGTGTGGACCCTTCTCGCGCACACACGGTCTCCATCACGTGTAAGAAGTTTCCTATGAGATCTTTGTACTTGAGCGAGGAACCCCTCGTTTCGACGATGCTGTATGTCGCGACTAAGTTGTCTTTGAATTCTAGTAATGCGTGTTTGAATACCCTGTCAACCTGTTGATGTAAAGAAAATTGATTGAGGAGTGTTCGGTGCTAAAAAATCTTACAGGATTGCCACTAAATTTAGCTACATCAATATTCTTTATACATTACATGTTAGAAACACATTATTTCATTCACATAACATCACGCCAGTAATCCCCAAAGGTTAGGCAGAGGTGTACCTATAGTACACCCATATTTCACCTGTTATGTTTGAGTCTAGCGTAATAGGGGGCGAGCCTATTGCCACCAACCAAGCACCAATTCATACTCCGGGTTACGACTGCGAAATGCCAGATGGAAAACCCAATAACGCATTGCCCAACCTGTGAATCGAACCCAGAACCTCATGCTCAGCAGTAAACCGACCACCGAACAAGGCAGTCAAGGATGCAATTGGGTATTTGAAAGGGTAGTCAACAATGTTACTTTTTATGAATTGTCAAAACGCGGAACTTCTTACGTGATTTGTATGAAATATACGTCACAGATTTTTAGAATCAAATTAAATGCTTATTAGCATTGAATGCAATTTTACAATTACATCTCCACATTATATTTAATTTCTGTACGGTGATGGAAGTTTTTAAGTAGAGCGGTCTTTTATCTAATAGATTTCAAATTTTATTTTTGACCGTTCTTCTTCGACCGTTTCAAATAGTTAATTTTGTAAAGAACGCAAGAATTGCCTTGTATTTAAACAACAATAATTTTGAAACTCACCTCCGATTGCTTCTTCTTCTCATTAGGTTCCATTTCATAAATCTTCTCCATGATAAACTTCTGCATCGCTTGTAACTCAGTCGCGTCTGATATAATCTTATCCGTTCTATCCATAAATTCTGAAGTCCCTGTTAAGTTGAAATTCGAACTGACCGATCCTTTGGAGTTATCTAATAAATTATAATTGGAGTTTGAAATGATGCGTTTCCGGTTCTTAGGGCGGCCTCTGCTCGCGACTGTGACGGGGCTGGAACATGGCATGGTGATGACTCCCTTGTTCTGTATGCATTTCGTGTGGTACAGCTGTTTGCAGTCGATGCACCGCTGGCCCTGCGTGATGAATGCGTCGATGGCTTGATGGCAGTACACGCATTTGTCGGCTTTCGCGAACCGGGTGCCTTTGCGAAACCTGGGAAATTGGGTATTTGAAAGGGTAGTCAATAACGTTACTTTTTATGAATTGTCAAAACGCGGGATTTGTACGTGATTTGTATGAAATATAACAATGTGACGTCACAGATTTTGGGAATCAAATGTAATACTTATTAGCATTAAATGCAATTTTACAATCTTTGCATAATATTTAATTTCTGTATGGTGATGGAAGTTTTTAAGACGAGCGGTCTTTTATCTATGTGATTTCATATTTAATTTTTGACCGTTTCAAATAGTCAATTTGGATTGATTTGAATACCACTTTGTCTTTAGTCCCTCCATTTGCGATAATTATGCATAACGTGGTTATTAGAGTGTATTGTAAAATATTTTTATCTTCACAATCTTGTATAAACATCAAGCTACTTAGTATGTTTTGAACATGTTAAGGCACAATGTTAATAGCAAAGTATTTGTGTAACTCAATCTATGGGTCTTGTTTTTTGAAATGTTCATGAGAATTCTAGTAGCTGAACAAGGTTTTGTGTTAAGGTGTCGAATAAACATACGTTTAAAATAATGTATGCGTAAACATACATACACAACCATTACAGTTTGTAATATATGGGGTATTTAACAATTTTCATGGTTTAACATTGTAACAGATTTTAAAAGAGTAACAGTGGAGTTTCTTGCCCATTCTTCTCCATACGAAACTACCTTTTGAAAGGGGACTCTAGAATCAATACTATTTCTTGTTCATTTTCACGTTCAAAAGTGCCTTTCATGTGCCTAATTGAAATAAAAGATTTGACTTTTACTTTGCCTTAATAATTTTTACCAAAAATATTTATTTATGGAAATCTTTAGGCTAATGAAAAGAAGACAAGATAATGCACATCCATCCACAAATAGATAGACAACATAAACGGATCTCACTTCGACGAGTTATTATTAAGTAGATATTTATGACAAGTATGCTCATGATCATAAAAAAAAGTTTACAACGAAAAAAAAACCTAGCAACACAGTTGACTTAACATTAATCAGTTGTAGGTGCATGGTTACGTTAGACGAAGCTTCTATCGCATGACCTCGCGCTTGGAAATTATGTAATATTAATAATTAAGTGATTGGGTAAGGTTAAACAAACGCGGTCTTGGTCAAGGATTCGTTAAAGCCTTGACCGAGATTTTGTTTACTCACACAGAACAACGCGATTTTAGGAAGATGCATGTAGATATAAAGACTTTGTTGTGATTTATATTATGGTTATATCAGCGATTCATGATTTTATTGATCAGCAGACTGTTTTGGTTTACCTACATAAAATTTAGTTGTTCACTGATTGAATATTTTGACAAATATATCAAAATAATATACCGATTTATTTCCTTTTCGTGATTAAATTAATTACGTGGAAAATAATATTTGTGCATAATCTGTTTACCTGTGTCCTGCGATCCGAAAGAGTCCATTCCCAGTCTGTCCAATGAAGTCCGTGGAGCGCGGGTCCAGGGGCCGCACGTCGCCGGGCGCGGGGTCCGAGTTGCGTCGCCGTAGGGCTGCGGCTGATACTACCGCCGCACTTGGCACTACGCTAACAACCAGTCCACTCATCTGGTCTGAAGCCGCACTGTATTGGACAATAGACATTCATTTAAAACATATCTTGAATACTTTTATTTTAAGAGTTTTATTGTCCTAGAATTACCACACCGTTTGAATTTGTTGCTCCTGCCACTTGTAATACAGGTTTATCCTGTCCATTGCCCGACCTGTGGCGAGTGTAGCTTAACTTGATCGATATATCCATCTATTTTTTTTGAGGGTGGGAAATCATCCAATGACTTCTCCCGCTCTGAATGGATCGGAAAGGAGTGTCAGGCTCTTACTGACTAAAACCCATCCATGTTCCTTCCGTAGTCCTTTATGTTCCGGAGTAGCGGTAAAACCTTTCGGACAATCCCGCTTAAATCAATATACCCATGCAGCTCTTATTACTTAGCCACGAGAAAAAAAAAAGAAGGTACATTACCGTTTAATATCATGGTCGTGTAACGATAGCGAGGCGTCGACGATGATGTCGGGCGGCGGGCCGCGCGACGAGCGGCGCGGCGAGCGGCGCGCGGTCCGCGCAGGCGGCGCAGGCGCACGCGGCGAGCTGCTGGCCACGGACTCCGCGCTGCTCGCTGAGGAGGTGGGGCTTACTTATAAATTAACTTCCGACTTGAGCTACTCGATTACTGACAAAATGCGCGCACTGACTGGTCACGTAACTCAAATCTATGGGGTTCTTACCTCAAAATACCATTTTAGGCACTAATTACCATTGCAACTCGAAAAAGGGCAATTGATTCATCGATAACGGTGAATGAAACTGTCTTTTAGTGTTTTTTATTATATAGTAGGAATTAAATACGAAATACTTATGTACAAAAAAAGTGTTTTTTCTCGCAGTCAATGATAAAAAGTAGAGTACACAAAAAAAAATCTCGGTCTTTGTATCTCTCGCTCCGCTCGGGATTCTCATCTAGAATCCTTCGCTGCACTTGGAATAAATTTTGTTTAGTGCCTGGTTTACGGGCTACCTGAAATATACATTACTTACGTCAACTCCTAATCCTACATTACTCCGGTCGAAAAAGAAGCAATCACTTAAAAAAATATACATCATAAACGATCGATTTTTATAAGCACGTGTTGAGAACATCACCAATATGAATAAAAAGGATAACTTACAATAGTAATAAATGACGAATTTGAGAAGCTCCACCATGAAACCCATCACAGTTAACACAATCAACAATCTAACTTTGAGCATGTAACAAGAGATTAATTTTCTCTTTTCTAAAGAAATCATTGTTACCGACATTTTGACGCTTTAAAGATTTAGACACAAATGCGGAACAGTTTTTAAAAAGCTATTATCAAGCTGTTTATTTATACAAATTATGTTTGATTATGGGCTTTAAAATCTGATAAAAGATTGTAGTTACACTAATTACTACTTAGAATTTAAGGACGTAATGATGGAATAACAATGGGCGATCAATAAATTTCAAACATTCCTGCGAGAGGGGTGCGGGGGTTGTGAATATGAATGTGGGTTAAAGAAGCGTCAAATGTATTTTTTTAATTTTAATTTATTTTTTGAGAACGAATTTATTACTAAAGTGCAAAAAAAACCTGGGTAATTTATATTTGAATTAAATATTAATCGTGACCCCATTGGTCAGAACGAATGTGATGTAAAAGTTTATGATAACTACTAGCTTCTGCCCGCGGCTTCGCTCGCGTGGAGGTCGGAAATTATCCCACAGGAATGTTCTACCGGGATAAAAAATATCCTATGTGTTAATCCAGGATATAAACCATCTCTGTGTCAAATTTCATCCAAATCTATACAGTAGTTTTTACGTGAAAGAGTAACAAACATCCATACATCCATACTTACAAACTTTCGCCTTTATAATAGTAGTAGGATATGTGATATGTTTTGTGCGAGTGTTAGCGTTTGAGTCAATTTTGTTGTCATAGACAATGACGTTACATCAAGCGCCAAAATGGAGAGCGTTAAAGGTGCCCAGTCGGTTGGTTATTTTTTACTATTATATTATGTCGATGTAAATGAACGAAAACATATTTAAAATAAATGCATATTTCCCATTTGACGATCAATCAGTTTTTGACCTCCAATGGATCAATTTGAGGCCTGTTTTTCATTGGGTTTTACACCGTATTGCTTATAATTGTATAATACTAGCTGCTCCCGCTCGGTTTCACCCACTGCTCGGCTCCTATTGGTCGTAGCGTGATGTTACATAGCCTATAGCCTTCCTCGATAAATGGACTATCGAACATAAAAATAATTTTTCAATTCGGACCAGTAGTTCCAGAGATAAGCGCGTTCAAACAAAAAAGTCTTCAGCTTTATAATATTAGTATAGATAGCAGTGCACGTACCGGTGTCGGCGGGCGGCGCGGGCTGCGGGGCGGCCGCCCGCGGGTCCCGGCGCACGGGCGGCAGCGACTGCAGCGCGCGCGCCTCCAGCGTGGCGCTCGACACGCTGCGCTGGTACACGGCCGCGGAGCCGCGTCTGGGGGGGGGGGGAACACTTTATTATCCAATCGCAATTGAGTATTTGAATCCCGAAAAAAGCCCGCTCGTCATAAAAACTTCCATCACCGTGCAGAAATTAAATATAATGCGACGATATAATTGTTAAATTGCATTTAATGCTAATAAGTATTCCATTTGAGTCTAAAAATCTGTGACGTCAAAATGTTATACTTATTTCATACAAATTCAAACTCAAACTCAAAGTATTTATTTCAAATAAACCAATTACAGGCACTTTTGAATTGTCAAGGTGTCGGTCAGTCAGAGAGATGAAGCTAAATCACGTACGAATGCCGACTTTTGACAGTTCATAAAAAGTAACGTTATTGAATACCCTTTCAAATACCCAATTGTCGACCGAGGTAATATCTTTACGCACTTGGTCGTAAAGCCAAAAGCAGTAAAGTAATTAAAAGGCCGACTATACAGATTACAATTTGAGCTTTAAATACAAGCGCAAGCGCATAGTCTTCTTCTTTTCGTGTGGTTAGTAACTAACCTGGTGTCAGTTTTTTTTTATGCTGCCCATGGGCCTCTGGCTTAGTTTCACATGCTGTTGAAAAATATCTCTCAAACATGCTGGTTTCCTCACGATGTTTTCCTTCACCGATTTTTAAGAAAGTTATAAATGCAATACGCACATGAACCCGTAGAATCAGAGCCTTGGATTCGAACTCAAGACCGACGACTTGGCAGTCCGACAGTCACACCACTAGGCTATCACTGCTGTACAGTACAGCGCAAGCGTATAGTACAGCCGCGGCACGGCTCAATCCAATACAAAAATAGTGTTCGAAGCTTCATACAATTTTCTAACTGCGGTGCAGCCCGCCTAAATTTATGGCAGTCTCTATGTTCACACGACCCATTTACCTGGAAGTAGTTTTGGTGGTTTCCGTGCTATCTGAAGGATTCCAATTGCCTATCTGTCTAAGGTACTCTTCACTGCTACTCGTTATTGATTCCAAAAGCTCAGCCAGTTCTTCTCTCTCCCGTTTTTCTCTTTTCTACAAAATCAAAAACTTATCAATGAAATTATACACATTGAGGCACAGACATTATACAATTATTTACATTAATTGTATTTAGTCATATTTTGATAACTGGTCCGACGACCGATCAAGACTGTGAAGTTTCGCTAACTAATTATAATTAAGTCATTGACTGCCACGCAGCAGACACAATAGAAAAACTATTGTTTGTCGGACACACGGTGACCGCGTTGGCGTTCAACGTGTTAACCACATATGCGAGGAGCTCGTGGCTAAGTAATAACAGCCGCACGGATCGATCCACCAGGTTAAGCTACGCTTGCCGGGGTTGGTCCGTGGATGGGTGACCATCTTTACATATCGAGACTCCTCCGTGCCTCGGATAGCACGTTTAGCCGTTGGTCCCGGCTGTCATTCGTGGATCTTTGACAGTCGTTACGGGTAGTTAGAAGCCTGGAAGTCTGACAACCAGTCTTACCAAGGGGTATTGTATTACCCAGTTACTACTGGGTTGTGGAGGTCAGATAGGCAGTCGCTCCATGTAAAATACTGGTATTCAGCTGCATCCGGTTAGACTGGAAGCCGACCCCAACCTAGTTGAGAAAAGGAATGGGCAGAATGAAAAAAAATAGTAACTGTACCTTAGTAATAGCATCTTTTTCAGTCATGAGATAGTTCTGGTCGAGCCGTAACCACAGTAACTCGTCCGCTAAGTCTTCGGGCGTGATCTTGTTGGGTAGCGTGACGGCGGCCTGAGGGTACCTGTTTGTAGTCACGTTCCAGCGCTCATCCTCTGGTGAACACTCGCTTGTTTCTTTGGGTATAAAGCTGTGGATGGAATTATGGTTTCTTTTTAAACTTTCGAAAGCGCTTTGAATACTATTTCAATTCGTGATCACTTGATCAGCCGAAAACGCTGTGTGATTATATATTTTAGTAACTTTTGTGGATCGGTAACAAGTTATTATAATAATTATGTTGGTCTTTCCCCACAAACGAGGTGCTCGTGGCTAAGTACAAACAGCCGCACAGGTTGATCCATCAGGTTAAGCTACGCTTGCCGGGGTTGACCGTGGATGGGTGACCATCTTTACATACCGAGACTCCTCCGTGTCTCGGAAAGCACGTTAAGCCGTTGGTCCCGGTTGTCATTTGTGCATCTTTGACAGTCGTTACGGGTCGTCAAAAGCCCGAAAATCTGACAATCTTACCAAGGGGTATCGTATTGCCCAGTTACTGGGTTGCGGAGGTCAGATAGGCAGTCGCTCCATGTAAAATACTGGTATTCAGCTGCATTCGGTTAGACCGGAAGCCGACCCCAACATTTTTTACCCATCTCAAGAAAAGTGCACAACGCAGCTAAATAAGTTTTCACTTCAAAAAATTCGTAGCAGTGAGTAGAAACATTATTAAAACAATATTTAGTGTTGTATTACCTCGTAGTCGTACTGGTTTGTTTCAACGGTACATCTGTCTTCGTGACCCTCTTCTTGGATTTTTGGATGGCATTTGTAGTTTCTAAAGCATCTATGATGATTTCCCGTTTCTTCTCGACCCTACAACAATTTTATTTGCCTTTAGTTTTATACTCGGGTCGAAATGGGTGCGAATTCAACGCGGGACGCGAAATCGCAACTCTATTGTTTGCAGTTACAACTATTTGCAGCAGTTTTAACACCTCTTTACAAGTTAGTTAACATAATCGGCGTGAATGAATGTCGTCACGAATCCCGCGCGGGATTTGTCTCAGTTTGACCAGGGCTTTACTCCTTTTTTCATCAAAAGATTAGCTAAATAAACTGTGTGTTTTCTCAGTTTGTTCTATCACCCATGAGTTAAATGAATGTATGTGAGTAGATTTCTCTTACCTTGGAATCGGCAATGACTGTGTCGCTCTCAGTTGCCTCGAGTTTTCTAGGTCCGTTCGTAAGATATACCTAAAATATGAGATGTTGATGAGATGATAATTTAGTTAAATAAACCAATATCAAAATCCAGTGTGAACTAGTTATTTTATATCGCTCTGATTAAACGATCAATAATGCGATGTCCCAAAAAAAATGAGAAAAATTGTATTATGCGTCGGTGCAGGTCTTGCTCGTTCTATACTGTAAGCGTGGAACGCAAGAGCGTAGTCAATCGACGTGACCATCTCCTCAAAACGTGTCACTATTATAGGTATGTCCCATGCCCAATGCCGTGGAGAATGAAGACGACACGATACCTAATCCATATGATCTGCTGTGATTTTATCTTAAGCGGTGGGTTGCTGTTATTGTGCCCACAATGACAGATGTACTATGCACCCTACACTGGCGGGCGGCACTGTATGATAAGCTTGTAACGTTAGCACGTTTTCATGAATTTAATATTGGCGTGAGGGAAGAAAGACCTAAATACATTGTTATAAGAGCCATAACAATAGGCGTACCGCTGGACCTATATATATACATTTTTAATTATGGTAATTCCATTAATTTGTAAGCTATCACAGGCGCCATCATACAGTGCTACTGGAGTAAAAGCATAACACTCGGCATAAAAATCTGTTTTATTTTGACAATTGAACAAAATCCAAATGCTATGCCGCTGTTTAGATACTTTTTTCTTTTTTTTTATAGCTGGTGGGGAATGTACTGTACATGTACTCACAAGGGGTCCTTCTTGGCAATCCTCAGCGTGACATTGTTGTCGGCCGGTGCCGGGGCTCGTCCGTCATGCTGTCAACACAAACACCAACCACAACGTTGTATGCGCGTGTGTACTACCACACTTTACTCACGCCATTAGTGACATTAAACTCTCGGGGTTAGATAGAGAACTAGTTTCACTATGCAGTATCATACTCAGGGTAGCGGTTAAAGCCTTGTTCGTGGCACAACCACATAATTTTGTGTTACCGAAATCACGTCCTACGCAAACTTTGTTGCCTGCAACATGTTTCCAGCAACACAAAAACATGCGTGCTGTAACAAAGTTGCGCAACAAGGAATACGAAGCTATTATATAGAATCACTTCATTGTCCGTCTGTCAGTCTGTCAAAAACGCATATAGAGTATAAATTAATATCAACTATAGTACGGCCGACATATCTTGGCGATCCTGAAGTTAGTTATTTGGCTGCGCAATAGATCTTTTGCTAACGAAATTGTCTACTGCGCAGCTACTCGACTAACTTCAGGACCGCCAAGATATCGGCCGTACTGTTCGTAGGTCCACGGTCCCTTGGAGCTCTAAAAAGTTAAGCTGCTAACGCAACCCAATTTATGTAGATAATAGCAGGTAGTGAAACAAGTCTTAAAAGTTAGGAACATCAAATTGGATAGGGTGCAAACCGAGATCACTCATTGAACATCTGGAGGTAAATCTTGGTTTCCGGGTGAGGGTTATCAGTTTCTGCGTTTACTTTACAACTTTTTAACGCACGTGCTGTACAAGTTAGATAAGTGTCGCAAGCCGATGTTGACAATAGTGCAACCAACCAAACATCTCAAGCATTGCATTTATGGTGAGCGTTAATGGGTAAATTTCAATGTCACTTATGATCATTAACACGTTGAGCGCCAACGCGGTCACCGGTGAGCCGCGAACAATAGTTTTTCTATTGTGTCTGTTGCGTGGCAGTCAACGACTTAAATAATATGAGGTATCAATGTTTACACATTGACATACTAAGTTCCAGTTTCTCGAACGAAAATGTTCGCAGAATTAATGTAATAAATTTTTAAACGTGAGTACTTTTTTTATCAATAGCTAATTGCAGCACTTTAAGAGTGCTTGATAATTTGTTACACGAATTTTGTTTCAAAAGCTATCATACATCACAAAACATTTTCCAATTACTTTGAATATTCGATAATAACCCTTACCCAGAACACACTTAAAAAAACAAGAAAGTATCATCACATGCGGGGTCCTCAACTCCTCCCGTACCTCAGAGCGGCCGGCCCGGCCCGCGGCGAGGGCCCGGCGCAGCAGATGGCCCCTGGCGGCGGCCTGGAAGCCCGGCAGGCCGCGCCGCAGCCGACAGAACCAACGCCGCTCGCGCGCTCCGCGGTACCACGCCTGAACTCGGACTGCGGCCTCTTGACGCGCTTGGAGCCATTGTCTGACGAATTTTCTAAGTTTTTATCGTTATAGTTTTGTTATACCATAGACTAAAATATAGTTAAATTTGTCCAGCCGTTCTCAAATATTGTGCTTACCAACGAATAGCATTTCACTCTTATTATACACTGTGAAATTTTAATCGTCTTACAACGGCAGCCCAATTTACATATCCATTGCCTACTACTCATTCAAAAAAGAAAATTATATATATGAACAAGAAAAGAGCATCTCATTGGACGAATGTCCACGTGGACTGTTTTAGATTGGCTTAAGAAAATTTGTCTTATAGAAAAGGGGGATGGAACGATCTACTCGACTCGTGTGCCGGGTATGTATGTTCTACCGTTCCTTCGTTCTAGGTACCTTAGTATACCTTTGTAAGACGACTAAAATTGCACAGTGTATAGATTCGCAGAAATAAATCATGTATAATTTTAACACAAGACACATACCTGCAAAAATACTGTATAACAACTGACGCTCTCCGTAGCGCAAGGAATCGTCTCCGTTCTAACACGGCGCGGAACCAACGTTGTATGGTGATGATGGACGCCATGATCTGCTGGTGCAGTCGGTATTCTAGCTTCGTCTGCTCGCTTTCGCGCATGAAGATCTTTGTGGCACCTGTGTGATGGCGTTATTGGTGAGTTGAGACAAGAGCCATAAGCTGCTGTTATACAGGGTGTAACCGAAAGGGTATATATACATACAAAAGGAAATGCTACAGACCACCAAACTGAACAATTTTTACTATGGGACCAACTCCGAAATCGTGAAAAAAAATAGTTATTTGTTATGCAAGGCTGGAAAGTTGATTTTTGGCGCGAGTACTTCTATTGAAACCTGAGTAAGCGAAGGATTCTAGGGTTGAAACATGAGCGAAGCGAGTGGTTCAAATATAGAATCCTGAGCGAAACGAAGGTTTCAAAGGTACGGGACGCAGAAAAGCTTTGCTGCCGAGCGCAACACACAATTTTTCACCTCACTACAGCGAGGAAACTGCTAGGTGCAAGAAAACAGGTGTTATATGTTGAGTTTTATTTTGTTCGAGCGTCTCAGATACATTGACTCATGTGAAGAAAATAACAGATACTTGGCAATGTATCTTATGAGTTACATAGAATACCTGATTGATCAAATCCCTTAGGGAATTGACCAAAGCCCTGTTTTTATCATATCCCTGCGACATATATACCTTTTCGGTTACAACCTGTATATTCATGTATTTTATAGTGCGTACATAAACTATAAAATAAATAAATAAGCAAATTCCAAGAAGGGGAAATACTCCAAAAGAAAACAATGTTCGACAACGTATTTCTTAACACCTTATGGCCTATCGGACTTAGGACCTTTAATTTTTTTTATCAAAGTAAGGGTGTGAGCGGTCGACTCAGCTGTTAACCGTTTTCTACTATTGGCTAGTGATGAAGTTATGTGCCTTTTTATAGTGGAACAAATATGGCTTGAACTTTCCTAAACGGGCTCTATCATGACACCTGAATTTATAATATTTACTTAGAATACTACACAAAAAATACTATAAAATAACTGTCTGAAATCAGTTTCTTACCTAATTGATAGTTATCTCTATCCAGGTTCAGCGTAGCGAGGAAGTGCCGCACATCAGTCTGAGAGCTGAGCAGTCCTTTAGGCAGTAGTATCCTGTACAGCTGAATAAATTCCTCGTAGGTAAGCCGCACGTTGTACCCGGCTTGCCGGATCCGAACCGTTTCTAACATGCCCGTGTACCGTAACTGACGCTGTACGGTTTCATCGTCAAAGACGTGGGGTACTTTCTCGCCATTTGATTTTATACATCTGTAAAATGAAGAATTTCATGAAACTCAAAGAAGGTAGGTCCGGTTCTACATTTTTTGGTAAGGCTAATGGTAATATCAATCAAAAGAAAAATGATTATTTGATCAGACACTACTGCGAAACTTTTCTCATTACCATAGCTGATAAATTTTATCAAGGAGAAGACTATAAATGCTCATCGCGTCTCGATTGAGGCTGAAAGCATACTTAACGCAGGAGAGGACCAAGGAATAATAACATTTAGTGAAACACTGGATATATGAATAAATAGAAGTATATTTAGTAAGACATAATTTTTTTAGGGTGGCAAATAATCAAATGACTCCTTCCGCTCTGGGTGGAGCGAAAGTAAGAGTGACACTCCTTGTGTCAGACTCTTACTGACTAAAACCCATCCATGTTCCTTACTTAGCCCTTTATGTTCCGGGGCAGATCCCGCAGAAGTATGACATACTATGAAATTGTCCCCACAATCACAGGCAAATTTATAAGGATCATTGGGAAGTGTTAAAGTTAGACGTAGATAATATCAAAAAAGGCTTTAGAAGAGCTATTGCATATAATACAGAGTTTCTTACCTAATAAAAAACGGGTTCGCCTGATTCAAGGTGTCCATGAGCGCTGACAGCGAGTGCTGGAACTGCGCCGCGACCGTCTGCGGCTGTTTCCGCTTGCCGGCGGGCGCGGCCGTCCGGCCCGCTAACGTCTTTACACTCTGAAGATTCTTTAAACCTTTTTTCGCTCGCTCTCTAGGCCTAAACGACTTGTTTTTCCTGCAGAATCAAATCAAGCTTGTGTAAAGAACAGGAATATTGGAGCCAAGTCTTTAAGAGATCGCAATATGGATTGTGTTTTAGAATTTTAATAGTTTATAGAAGAAATATCCACAGTATCATGAGATCTCTTAAAGGGGCAACACCAACCACCTAAGAAATGATTGCTTGGTGAGGAAGTGCCAATTATTTACATACATGCTAGTAAAGAGTTCTTTAACAAAACTTTTTTGAGCAATTGCAATCCAAAATAATAAGCTGATATAAAACATTTTGTGTATCTGCGTTTCAAAGTAAGCCAAATGGTGAAGAGAAAATGTTTTATTTTTGATGTTTTGCATTGATATACAGCTCGCTGTTTTGATAACTTTTTTTCCAGAAACCTGTTAACTACGCTTACCCATACAGTTAAGCAACAAACGACAATTACAGCTACTAGAGATTTATTACTTTTGGTGTTTCAAATTATTTTACAATAGGAGATGTAATTGCGTGCGTGTGGCTGAAAACAGCCGCTATATTAAAGTACATACTAAATAATACAAATATGCTACATAAAACGTCACAAAAAGAATGCGACAGAGAAATGCACGAAAACTTAAAAACCCATAGCCATCACCGTGAGAAAGAGAAAAGTGAAGAGAGACCCCAACCGAAACACGCAAATTCATCAAACAAAATGTATAAGTAGTTAAAAATTAAAATGAGTCCAAATAAAACTAAAATTTGAATGTAGAAATAACGGAAAAAAGAACAAACTGCTTTGTAACGGATAAAATTGGATCGGTGTTAAGATGATCAATATTTGCACTCATTCAGTGTTTGACTTTGTTTGAGGAACGAGAAGTGCGAGACAGAGACAGAGCATGTCACATATCGGTCGTTGCATCGCACGTACATAACGATCTGGCTGGCGCGCTGCATGACGTCGGTGTCGTCAAACGTTCGCTCGTCGCGCTCTCGATCGACCCTTCGCGTGCGGGTCTCGGCGATTCTGTAATTTTTTGTCCCTTTCCCACCCACGCGGGCCGCGCTTGGCGTCTCAGTTCGCAGTTTAGTATCAGCGTTCGCGCGCCCCGGCGTCTCGCGCGCTTTACTCGCCGCTCTGTGAGGCGTTCTGTTCGTTGGTTTGATGTAGGGTGAGAAAGGAATCGAGGATTACAAAATTAATGTAATAAAAATAAGTCAGTTAACCAAATTAAATGTTTCTGTGAGATGCATGCATACCTGCTCAGTGTGACCGCGAAGTGAGTATGAATAAATTCCTATAAGAGAACTAACAGATGGAAACTAATTGCTTTGGGACTAATAGCGAGTCAACAAAGACATGAAGTGAGACCGGGGCTAGGTTGTGCGCTGAGCATGGCCGAGCCGCAGTCCCGTCGGGCACAGTATAAACGCAACAAAGGGTGTGTTACAGGTTGACTAAAAACATGGATGTCCATGCGTTAGGTGCACATAGAACATATAACAAGCATGCCGTAAATTCGGTGACTTACGCAATGCGGTTGATTGCAAGATTGATTGACGATACTGTCACCAGTTGGCTGAGCAACAAGACACATTTCATTACGTCACATAACGTTGCTTGCAAAGCTATATTGTAATACATACTTTATACATAACAATATAATTTAAATCATCAAGGTCGTGTTTTAAACCGCAAGTGCTTTATTTACATTAGAAATGCAAGCGCATTTGACGAATTAATAAATCGAATAATTTGCAAAGGAGTTTACGAATCGTGTGAAACCTGCAACGTTTCTCACTAAGCATTTGCGGTGTAAGCACAACCTACAATCAAAAATCATTTTTTTTATCTGCCAATTTTTTCATACAATAAGTAATAGACATCATGCCTCTCAAGTTAATATGGTATTGCAAAAATTGCAGTTAGTTAATGTACTTGTCAAAGAAGCTGTATTTAACGTTGTAATGCAAATTGGACACAATGACGTTGCAGTAAGGTGTGTTTTGGCGTGGCGCTCACCTGATAATGCTGTCATTGGGTGCATGTATGGAGGCGCGTGGTACTCGCGACGCGCCGTCTGCTCTGTGAACGCGGTGTCTTCTACCAGCCTCGAGGAACGCGAAGTAACCTCTGTATACAATCGAAAGAACCATTTAAAAATACTTTTTAAACTATAAGCATTATTTTAGACAGTTGATGAGAAAGCGGTACCTTGTAAAGTCGGTTGATTCTATCAAAATCTCAGATAACGTAGTTGAAGTGAGTTTAGAGCCGTCAATCCCTAGCATTAGGTGGAACGACAGCACTTCAGTCACGCTCACTTCATCTAAGTTTTCACGATGACATTTTTCAGAATCGATCGGCAGTTAGCTAGGTCATGTCTAATGTACCAAGACGAATTCTTGTCAAAGACCGCCAATCGGCGAATGTAGCGTATAACGTCCCAAGCTAGATATACTGATTATCTATACTAATATTATAAAGAAGTGAAGTTTGTGAGGTTAAAGGGGGTAATTTTTGGAACTACTGATCCGATTCTAAAAATTCTTTCACTAATGGAAAGCTACACTATCTCGGTGTTACAGGTTATATTAAAAACTGCGCGGACGCAGTCGCAGGCGAAGTGCTAATTATCTTATAAAGCCGTAACGACAAAACTGGGTGTTGAGGCGCAACTTGGGAGATGTCTATAGGTCGTAGCACACATATCAGCTCGGAAAGGGATCGTCACCATATTAACTCGAGCCGTGGAGTATTCTTTGTATGAAACTACCTACTGCAACACACACTAATCGGAATCTTAACGTAATCGCCTCGCCTCGGGACAAGCTCACAAACAAGGCGATACGGTGACGATCCCTTTCCCATTTGTTATGTGTGCTACGACCCTATAGTGTATTTCTTTTATAATATCCAATTTGGTTAACAAACACGGGACAAAAATTGTGATTTTTCGTATCAATCATACACTTTAAGTTAAGCTTATAAGTCTAGATCTTTGTATAATACACATAAGACATGAAATATACAAAAAAAAGATTTCAGAGACACATACATTAAATAGAAATCTAAATATTAGTCGCGACATTTGTTTACCAAATGAGACAACTAAAGAAAAATACACTATATACCTGGCAGTAGACTGGCTGAGGATATGGAATAATAAAAAGGTCTCGCTTAGCTTTCTAGCCAGTCCCACTACTAGCTGATATTCTTCTTCTGGTATTCATTTGTTTTACGTTCTAATCATAACTCTAACCTATTCTTAGACATATTTACCTGAAGAACGCTCGCACTATAGCCCAGCGGAACACAGCTACAGGATCCACACCGACAAGCTCTCTCACGAATGCTAGAGACGAGTTCTTCAACACGCTCACGATGTCCTGCCGCATCAGGTCCAGGTTCTTCTCACGCATCGCAGTTACCTGATAACAATAAGGATACAGATTGGAGTTTTGTATACCCAAATACGATCTAAATACTGTCCTACCTGAAGGATTTATGAATTTCCATGCAAATGGGTAGTGCCAATGTGCAAAACCGTCTTCTTTTTCGATAATTATTAAATATTACAAACAGATTATTTATTATAATTGTGTCTGAATTTGATGGCTTGTACAGTTGCTACCAAATAACTTCAACATACGCGTATCTAAAATACGATATCATTAAAATGGCACTGGGTATAAAATGGAAGGCGCCTCCTTTAGCATTCTCGTATGGAAAAAGAATCTCCGCGACCCTTAGGTCTCTCAAAATTATTTTGTGAAGAAACTACAAAATTGGATTCCTTTTTATTTTGGGATAATTTTAACCTTTTGACTACCCCAGTCGGATTAATACGACAAATGTTTTCGTGCTCGTGCCGCCTGAGTCGTGTTTATACGACTGAGAATCTATGTTCACTTTTCGTTTTTATGTCATTGCACGACCCTACTCGTCGTAAATATTCATTTGTCGATTTATGAGCTGGGTGCTAATAGGTTAATTATACCAATAGGTTAATTATATTTTTAATTTACCTGATACTTGACTCTGCCAGCGTAATGTCTTACAACGAAGGCAGGTTCCCGTCTCTGAGGTTTCTCATAGAATGGGTTGTTTTCATGCACCGAGTTGAACTTCTGTAATAGTGTCTCATTTGTCGCCCATGGAAAGCTGGAATCAAAATAAACAACAAGTTAGTAATACATAGTGTATCCAGAATGTTGTTTTCAGTTGTTGTATCTAAAATTTTATACAAAACCTTCATTAAGTATGATATTTCTCAACAGCATAAGTCAGAGGCCCATGAGCAGCTTAAAAACTCTAACACCAGGTTAGTCACTAACCACACGAAAAGAAAAAGAAGAAGTGTAATAAGAAATGACAATCAACTCACTTGCACTGATCATCCAGCAAACACAGCAGTCCATTAACCTTCCCCTCAATGAGCTGCAAACAGCCTGTGTTATCGGAGAAGCCTATATCCGTCCAGGGTATGCCCTCCCTCTTATACTCCTCTTGTTCGTACTTGAACACGTGCTGGTTGAAGTAATGTTGGAGGTGCTCGTTCGCGTAGTTGATGCACAGTTGCTCAAAGCTGTTGCTCAGACCGAAGTCTTCGAAACCGAATATGTCCAGAACGCCTGGGGATTTAGAATGTTGTTTTATTTGGTGATGTAGAAAGTAATGTAGATGTAATTATATTAAGGGTATTGATGACGACCAGTCGTTATTGGTCGCCTCAAATTCAACCCAAATTTACCACTGAATAGTGGTTTGAGCTACGGTAAATCGGAATGAATAGACGCAGGGGTAAATTGGCTCGAAACTAAAAATGAATTTTAACATTGAAATAATATAGTTTGTTGCCAGCAAGGACTCTAATGTGTTTGCTGTATGATTATTATAGGATAAGTGTCCTCAGTTTTGTGCCGATTCAACCCTGCAGTTCTATTCATCCCATTTTACCGTAGGTATAAGAAAGAAGCAATATAATAATTAGCATTCTATTGTTTCGATAAGCACACACTCACCTATACTATGTCCCTGATGTTCCCTAAGCGTGTCCTTTTTAGAGAGCAACGCGTGGTTGACCTGCATCACGATCCAGTCAAATAGAGCACCATACAAGCACTTGGCCATAGCATCCCGCGTTGCTATCGCTTCTGGCAACCTGCAAATAAGAAGTGAAAAAACTTTTAATATTTAAGAGAGATATATGAGCCTTTTTGGGCTTGAACTGGTGTTTTTTTTTGCATATTTTTGTTTTTAAAGTAAATTATTTTTGTATTAATTGCTCCTTTTATTTTTACTTTCTGTATTTCCTATGCGTGTCCCAAATAAAAATTTTTTTATCTAAAAAATAAAGAAGAATGTATCATCAGCTCCTAGTCTAACCCGATGCATCTGAATAAAAACTTTACATGGAGCGATTACCATCTGACCTCCACAACCCAGTTACTGGGTGGGTAACACAGTACCGCTTGGAAAGATTTGTCACTCACTTATAGGCCGGCTAATTATTCATTAGGTAAACAAAAATATGTGCTTGAACATAATAATTATGTGGTTAGAATCTAGGCTTATAAAGAGTAAGCATCTAAGAGATCATATCAAGAGATGTTGGTTGATCTTAATCCCTCATAGTCGCTTCATAAAAAAGGAATGTGTTAACATGTAGTTTTCGAAATAAAACGATAATCTCTTCATAGATAAGAGCAAGACTACAAAAGAATGTAAACAAAGGCACATTTTCTGGTACAGACACTAGCACATAAAGCTATCCCTAACTGACAATTTTTTTCCAATTGAAAATGATCCTTATAGTTTTGTAATAAACTTGAAAAACTATCAAAGAAATGTGACAGATTGGTGTTACTTGAAATGCTGGCTACATCGACCGTATGATTAATAATTTCAACTTTACATCAATTTACATGATTACATAATCACAAAATCAGTGATTATAATAACAGATACGGCCTATCCTCTTATTGAATAAATTCCACAGAGTTGATATTAATTACTGGCAACATTCCACTGCCTTACATTGTATGCCTTGGCTTCTTTTCATAAAACTGTTTGTTTTTGTTGCATATTTACTTTGGAAAAACGACTGGCTTAGGTTATACGGAATGGAGTCTGCAAGTCCACGCATTGACGCGTATTTTTCGTACAAGAGTAACGCAATTACGGGCTATGAGTCGCGGTATCAATTTCCGCGCCGTACAAATATTTCGATTGATTTCAAGGTTGTTGTTCAGTCTGAGCGATTTGAATGCTAAACTTCGTTGCTTATGCCTGCAATGCTTTTGGAATGCCTATATCTTATGTATATAAAATTCTCGTGTCACAATGTTAGTTAACATACTCCTTCGAAACGGCTTGACCGATTTTTATGAAATTTTATATGCATATTCAGTAGGTCTGAGAATCGGCTACTATCTATTTTTCATACCCCTATTTGATTGAGTAGGTAGGGTAGGTAAGCAACCTACCCTGGTAGAGTAGGTAGGTATGGTAGGTACGTATCATAGTTAAGGCAGGACGTCTGTCGGGTCAGCTAGTGATATATACTATTCGAAAATACGTCGTGCAATTATCATCGAAACAACACGCGTAATAGTCGGCAGGTGTGTTGTTACGCTAAGATATTATGTCTAGTTACACCAACGATACAAGAGAAAATTCCTTGGATGTTGTAAATTCTTTTGCATATAAATTAAATGATTACTGTACCTGTAATTAATAACAAGCGTCTCCCCGGAAGCTCTGGCCCGTTTAGACGTGAGGGCGGCCAACAAAGTTTCCTGTTTGACCCGCAATAGCGAGGATATAAGCGAAACAACCTCAGGGTTCCGCACGCCGACCGCCTCGTCGTGGTGGTACGATTTCCGTTGTGGTTGGAACTCCACGTTACCTGTAAATAATACCATTTTCATTATATATCGACACTAGCTGCTCTCGCGGTTTCACCCGCTGCTTGGTTCCTATTGGTCGCAGCGTGATGTTACATGCCTTCCTCGATAAATGGACTATCCGACACAAAAATAATTTTTCAATTCGGACCATTAGTTCCAGGGATTACCACATTCAAACAAACAAACTCTTCAGCTTTATAATGTTAGTATACATTGGCCTGTAAATTGAGGTTGGTAATTCTGCAAATAGATGTTTGAAAAGTATGAATGCACTTTTGTCAAGAGACTTTGATCTATGTGTACTTACTTGTCTTTGAGGTTTTTAGAGATCAAGATCAATGGCAGTGCCAATATTCTCAGAAGAAGTGCCAACACCAACAGTCAAGAGAATTTATTGACAATGATGAGTATGAGTCACTGTGTAAATACACTTAGGAATTGATTCTGTATTTTACTCCGATGTCGAGATATATGAGACATAATATATCTAAAGATAGTGGCTTTTTGCAGGCAACTACACGACATAGGGCTCACTCAACACGAGCTCAAATAGTGGGTCCCTCCTCTGCATTTGTTTATCACTACATAGTATAAAACAAAGTCGCTTTCTCTGCCCCTATATCCCTATGTATGCTTAAATCTTTAAAACTACGCAACGGATTTTAGTGCGGTTTTTTTTAATAGATAGAGTGATTCAAGAGGAAGCTTTATATGTATAATAACATACAATTTCAGTCATCCACGCGGGCGAATCCGCGGGCAGAAGCTAGTATAATAATAATAATAATAAATCTGTGACAATATTATGATAACTGCTCCGTTAGTCTAGTGGTCGCGAGTGCTACTAGATCATAAGATCCTGGGTTCGATTCCCGGGTTGGACAGTTTTATTGGGTTTTCCCATCTCGAATCGCTCACCAGCAGCCTAGATTCTGGACTTTGACGGCAAAAGGCTATTAAACGAGGCATAGCTGACGAAATGTGAGTGTACTATAGCTACAGTCCTGCCCTCCTTACGAGGAAACAAAGCGTGATGTTCTGTAAAAACATTTATTATCATTATCAACACAAATATTAATCATTTCCCTCCTTTTATTGTGGCTAAGCATCAGCATGCTAATTGGATTTTTAAAATAGCCGATTCTAACTACATGACTTTTACATAATATGCATAAAGTACAAATTAGTAGCAGACATGTACTCGTTTTCCTTTTATTATCAGATATGTGTTAATGCGATAGTCGTTTATAAGCTACCAATAGCGTCATAATATTAAATGCTGTAATACATTCCAGTATACATTAAGAAATCGATTTCTCCCTGGCCCCCTGCAAGTCATTGTAGTGTAAATCAAAACTAAAGGGGACAATGATTAATTCAAAATTAATTTTAATAACCAATGCAAGAATGCAGGGCACCATATTTGTTGAGTGTAGGAGGAAAAGGATTCAATTTCCTATTATTAGCACAACTTATGTCAATGAATTATGTGCACATATTTAAATTTATTTGTTTGCTAAGTGTTAATAGCTGTCATATGATTCAACAATGTTATGACCGATAGTAAAAGATATCAAGATAATTAGTTCGCTATCAGCTGATAAGATTTCCTAATAGAAACTTGGCGAATTTATTACATAGGCAGGTATTGATATTTTTATGAGAAATGCTTACCTAAAAGTAGTACAGCTGACAGCACTGCAAACAAACGCCGTTGCTTATCCATAGTGAAGCCCACCATCTCCATAGATTGTTTTAACCGCGAGAACTCATACTGTTCGTCAATACCCGGCACCTCACTACAACCAGTCCTTGATAAATAATTATATTTGTCCACACTGAGTAAATGCAACTGTTCCTTCTCCTGCTCCGACGCACCAGCCAATAAATAATAAAACACATGATAATTCCTCTCGTTCCGTCCCTGACTGCATATTCTTGATTTTTCCAGTAAATATTTTTGTACAACCGCTCCATGCACCATGCCATTTTCCTTGTAATTCACTTGGATAAACTTGCCAAACCGACTCGAATTATTATTGTGGGCAGTTTTCGCGTTACCGAACGCTTCTAACACTGGACCGGCGCTCAATATTGTTTGCTCCACTCCACTTCCATGAGATCCCTTTTGGCTCAGCGCCGTTAAATGATGTAGAAGAAAATTCGTACTCTCAGTCTTTCCTGAACCACTCTCTCCACTGATCACAATGCATTGATTAGTTCTCTCCCGGAGCATACAATGATATGCGGCGTCGGCTACTGCGAATATGTGAGGCGGAAGACTGGACCCTATCCGTTTGTTCTGATATAACTTCACATACTTCGGATTGTAGATCGGGTAGAACTTGAACGGGTTGAGTGCTATTAATATAGAGCCGACATATGTGTAGATATAGCCGGCTGAGAACCTCGCCCTCAAGTTATCTAGTAGCGTCTGTTCATTGAGCTCCGGCAACTGGCACAAGTCGGGATATTCGCGATCTTTCGGCTGGTACAGGAACCGCTGGAAGTAATCCTTTATCAGCTGCGGGTCGACCGAGAAATTCTCCATCCATGGTTCGTCGGGAATCTTCTCTCGAAGATAAAATCTGCAAACAGAAACGAAACCCTTGAACTGCGATACTGACGGTAATGAGCGAGAAAGTGTTTAAAAATAAAATTATACTTTTGAGTCATAATGACGAAATCTAAATATTTGTGAGTTGTGGTACAGTTTTAGAGGCCATGCAGTTCGATCGAGCGGCGAAGTTTCAGTTTGATTGGCAGGATGCAGGAGACGGCGTTATCACGCCGCTGTCGCAGGAAGAGTGACTCATGCGCCACACTGGGATATTATCCCCAATCACTGCTACAGCCCTTCATTATACAACTAAGTATTAGTTTAAACAACACTTATTTCATTACAGCACTTAAATATGTATAATAGACACATTCATAGCGGGGCTTCGATAACGTTATAGCTACGTCTGTATTTATGCATGTTTAAATGCTTAATAATAGAAATTTTATATAGAGTTGTCCGTTTTCTAGACAAAATAAGGACACAGAAGTTTAAATTACGGTAATCACGTCTCGCGTAAAACAAATTAAATGAATCATCACAATGGCACATAGGTAGTACACAAATAGTATTGCGGTGACAGGACGCTAATGGACACATCTATATGTAAAGGTACAAACACAACACACGCAGGTGTTTATGACAAGGTTAGACGTATCTCTCGTAACAGATAATTGCAGGAATAAGATAATTATATAGAAAAACCTGATTTGACATTGTTGAACTTGCCACAGACTACTGTTCGCGTCGAGGAAAAATGGTATTCAAATAGGGTAGGTATGCAATGTTTACGCTCTGTTTTTTAATTAAATTAATCATAACTTGAACATTACAGTGTTAATTACACCAGGAAAAATTAACGGAGTATATGGTAAAAAATTACAAAACACGCATTCGTTTCACAGTGTTAACCAGGAACCGTCCGCGTCCCTTACAAAACTGATACAGTAAAGGCGAAGTAAAAAAAAATGAGTCATCATAATATGTAATAATTAGTTAATGACACATGAAAGGTTTCCGAGTAGAGTGACTACTGACCTGTTGTACTGTCCCGAGCCGGTATTATTGGGCCACAGCAGCATGACTGCGACGGGCGACTCGTTGGGTCCGAGTCTTCGCTCCTTGCACTCGCCGCTAAGCATGTCCCCCACCACCTAATAAGGACTTATTTTTTTATTGAAGTCTTCTTATGCTATTGATATTCTTAAATTGGGTTAACGCGGACGATATAAAACGTGTGGCTGGTCAAGATGTGCGCGCTTTAGGGCGCTATACCATTTGCACAATTTAACAATAGTTGTTTAAATTTTTCACGATTTCATCGACGATGGAGCTCCCATGGAGACCATATCTCCATACTCTTTTTAACTTCACTTCAAGTCTTTCTGACACAAAATAAAAATTTAAATCCCATCAGCTCCAAAAAAATAATTTGTCATTCTAGAAACTTATATATTTTGTACTACACACACGAAATGCTCACAAATTAAATAGATTTAGGCTAAAAAGGTTCAATGATTCATTTGATAAAATAAATAGTTAAAATAGAGTAAATGTTATCACTGTTTGAGAAAAAATTGTATTAAAATGTTTATCATTTCTACACTTCCTCAAAATGCGATAATCTTACCTATGAGCTGGTAGACAAATGTAGAATATGTCACTGATGACCAAGCGAAGGAAGTAATCATCTTGGACATAAGCTGACTCATTCGGTTACAATGAGCAAAAAAATTGTTCAATGTTTATATTGTTAATCAATTTTTTGCATCTGTTGAGATGTTTTTACTTTTAAATACATAATCAGCCTATAATGTTCCCACTACTGTGACTCAGGCCTCTTGAAGAGCGACTGTCGATCCCGGCCGTAAACCATGCGGGCCCAGTGCGGGTTAGTACAGAGGCCAGCACATCAAGTTACCACAATCTGTCAAATTTCTTTGATAGTATTTCAACTTTATTGCGAAGACATAAGGCTCATTTTTAATTGAGAAAATTTGACAGTTAGGGATAGCTTGATGTGCTGGCCTGGCGTCTGTACTTCGTAACTTTGGTTAAATCTAAAACATGCCGGTTTCCTTACGATGTTTTCTTTCACCGTTCTTTTAACTTATACTAAGTAATAGTTTTCAGATACTGTGTATGTTGTATAAGTGGGTACTACCAAATTAATATTGATAGATTTATGTTGAATGAAATTAGAGCCACACCATACTGGGACGCTATGGCGACGTCGCCAGGTGGCGCTGCCAATTAATGTTTACAGCTTTATATTGGTATGGTGGGATACCCAACAGGCATTCGCTTGGTTACGCAACCAACTATACATTTTCCTCTCCTAGTGTCCCAGTGAGGAGTGGTACTTGGTGTCCGATACATGAGCGGCACGTTGCCAAAGTCAGAGGCAAGTGCAGCCGTTGACATGCTCATATATGAGCATTTAGCATAATAACCAATCTATGACTTTCCCACTGCAGGGACAGAGGTTACCTCTCTGCAAGTGGTAGTGGGCTATAATCCACCAGGCCGTGTGCGGGTTGGTGCATGTTCTCCACAATAAAATACAAAGTAAAGTGCCTGTCTAGGTTTCGAACCTATGACATATAGCTTGTAAGTCTGGGCCATTATCACTGGGCCACTTTTGCTTTCTAAGAGCACTTGGGAGTGACAAAAAGTGATTAAAAACAATATGTAACCTTACAGCATACCAGAGATATCCTAGCATTAAACTAATTGTTTACCCGGACAAGTCAAGTATAATTAATTGTGATTATTTTTATCTTATAATTAAATCAGAAAACTTTATCAAGAAATCAATAACCTGACCACACTATTACACATCAGTCTGTAAATTTAAGGGTTTCAATTTTTTTTCTAAATCCTTCATCTATAAAGACTACTCTATACAATAATAGGGTTATGAATAAAAGATTGGAGGGACTACCCAAGGTGTGTTTGACATAATTAGGACTTACTTTATTTATGTACTAAGAAATGGGCATAATAAATGATTAAAAAACCTACCTCTGCCAATTCATAAGGCCCGCCAGATCCATTGGTTAAGCCGAGTTTATCAGTGATGCAGCAAACAATTTCTTCGGAGCTGGTCTGCTTTGAGGCTTCTACTGACAGGGCTTCATAGTGTGGCGACAGTGCACCCACATACACCTGTATTTTTATTTGAACTTTAGGAATAGTATGCATTTAACTTGAATTATAATGAAATACAAAAATTTGAAATTTCTTTTTTAATCAGGAGTTCCTCCGAACTATGCATGAAGAGTTTATCAGCTATAATTATGAGAAGGCATTTCTAAAATGATTTACACTTGAAAGTTTAAACAACACTATTTTAAAATGTCCTTATTTAAAATATTTCTGTAGCAATTGTTAAATGTAAGGTTATAGTCACAACACAATACTTTTTGGTGACAAACTGAATTTAATTTGTTCAAAGTTAACATGGTATGTAACAAAAGGTAAATTAACTAATATCTTCCTCATAAGTGAACCATAGATACATAAACTTATTATTGGTTTGTTTATGTTTCATTTATATTTTAGGGCTATTCGAAGTAAGAAAACATATTTTCTACAAAGATACACAGACATTGATTAGTTTACTCTCTAGGATTGCAGTCTTTAAAAGTTTGTTATTGAACTTTGTTCAAAATTAAACACTCTTTGAGAGTCATTACCTAGTTTGTAATGCTACTGTTTTCCTTTCTTGTACAAGGAAGTTTATAACTAATTAATATTTACTGGGTGGTGGCTGACAAAACCTGACATTGAGTCAGTTACAATACTGAGGTACTTTCAACTGAACCACAAATTAAAAACATAATATGGATATGTTACTTGTATAGAACAAAGACTTTCAGGAAATGTCCTTCCACATGCTTATTGTAGTTCAATTCATTAATTAAAAACCAATTATATATGTTAAATGTTAAGCTTAATATGGTAAATTATAGCAATATACTGTTGTTTTAAATTTTGCATACACATAACTTTGAACTATTGCTAAATTTGTTTGCGTAATGTGCATTTTGCTTGGTTCAATATATTTAAATATTTACTGAAAAATAATTAAGAGCACAAACATTACTGACCTGCACAATATACCTGTGATTTTCAGAATGAGCCATTTTGCAACATTGTCCTACTCTTTATGGCTCAATGCAATGTATTTACAGCTGATCTTCATTTTAGCACAATGTTTTTCACTTGTTTCATACTTTTGTGAGTGTTTACATACATTTCAGGTAAACACTGATGTGTTATCTCTGTATCTCCCACAGCAATCTTATTTGTGTATCTTCATTCAATGTTGATAAGTATATCTTCCCGTAAAGCGTAAGTTCAGTCGATGTTTTTAAAAATGAGAATATTCAGCGAACTGCACCTGACCCCCACTGAGTTGAACAGGTAGTCAACCGTGACAAGTTCATAAAATATCATATCCTTAGTGATGATCGCCGCTCCAAACGCCGCTCAGTATATTCCTTGTTGATCGATTTAGCGTTTTACTGTGTAAACATGAACCCAGCATATAACACAAAGAAGAGAAATCTCAGATTTGGGTCACATGCTGATTGAATAGAACAGTTGCCCAGCTTATTTCGAGGTTCTTGTTTGACTTTCTTCCTATTAAACTCAACTAATCATTGTTAAAATATTCACTTAGTTAATGATTTGAAAATCGGTACACTGTACAAACTTATTGCAGTTAAAAAAACAACACATTAGATACAAAACTGTAGCGAAATCGGTGTCTCCGACAACCTGTTATTTGTCAAACATAACTCTTCCCAACGCACCACGTAATCGCACCAGTTATATTCTAAAATTGGCAAAAAATATAAAAAAGTTTTGTATTTCATGTACCCTTACAGATAGGTTCGTGTGTTATTTCAATAAACAGTTTGATCAGAGAAATCTAATCTATGAACCACCATTTTTATTTGTGTCCGACTTGAATCGTGTATCAATGTAAAAATAGACGATTTAAAATATATTCAAAACTTAGTAAATTCTACCACAATGGTCGACTTCTGAATTTAGTCGTATAATTTCATAGACAACCTGTCAAGAATAGACTAACAGTTTTTTTTTTAGATTTAGTATACATTTGAGGCCTTAGCTGTTACAGA
The DNA here is from genome assembly GCA_951799385.1 of Hyppa rectilinea. Classification (NCBI taxonomy): domain Eukaryota; kingdom Metazoa; phylum Arthropoda; class Insecta; order Lepidoptera; family Noctuidae; genus Hyppa; species Hyppa rectilinea. The sequence goes on from OX637311.1 coordinate 11,363,348, forward strand.
CTACGGACTGATTTATTATTATTCACGAACTCAATGGTAGAAACTTAGAGCATTTAACCTAAAATGCTCTAAGGATAAGGTTAAATGCTCTCGCGCATCAGTGGATGGGTGACCATCTTTACATAACGAGACTCCTCCGTGCCTCGGAAAGCACGTTAAGCCGTTGGTCCCGGCTGTCATTTGTGCATCTTTGACAGTCGTTACGGGTCGTCAGAAGCCCGAAAATCTGACAGCCAGTCTTACCAAGGGGTATCTACCAAGGGGTATCGTAATGCCCAGTTACTGGGTTGTGGAGGTCAGATAGGCAGTCGCTCCATGTAAAATACTGGTATTCAGCAGCATCCGGCTAGACTGGAAGCCGACCCCAACATAGTTGGGAAAAGGCTAGGCAGATGATGACTTAGACAGAAAATTGAAAAGTTTGTAAATAACTCACCAATTATTTTACTTATTTATTATTAGACATGTTCACGAGATTACACGACTTTACACGATTAAACACGAACTGAAACATGCTCGCAAATAGGATAACGAATTACTAATAATCGGAAATAGTCTTATCCATAGAGGTTTATAAAGGGTATTTCAACAAGGACGGGTCGATGTGGAAATTAAATAAAACAAGCTGTATGTGAGATATTAAAGAAATTATTATTTTATTTGAAAGGCCAGTTTATGCCATTATTTATGAAAATATGACATCGTTTAACTGTCTACCGCGGCTTCGAACGGTGGCACGGATCCGAGAGGTCCATTTTTCGATTACTCTAGTGCATAGATTCGGCTGAATCTGAGCGGTGGCCTGCGAGTTGTCTTTCAGGGCATCGGTTGATTGCTGATTATTGGCATAGACCTGCGACTTGAGAAAACCCCACTAGAAAAAGTCTAGTGGGGTCAAATCGCACGATCTTGGCGGACAATTCACGTCGCCTCTGCGAGAGATAACCCTACCCTCGAACCGTTTATGCAGAATGCCGTTCACTTTGAGCTCCTGGGTCAGTTGGATCATGTACGGATGTAGGCCCAAGTCCCGACGCAAAATTCGCCAAATTGAAGTCTGCGAAAGGCCGTATTCTTGTGCACGGCGAGAAACCGACCTATCCGGCCGATCTGGCGTTCCTTTGACGTAAGGGTATTGGTTGGTTGTTTACCGAACCAGTCGTCTCAAATTTGGTCACCAAACATTGGAGAGTCGACTTTGAAGGGCCCCCGCATCTGCCGTGGAAAAATGGACGTAACGTTTGCACTAAGAAACACTCATTTTGATTGATAATAAAGTTGTATCATTTGGACGTGCTGCTCAATCTTGTAACTAACCACGGTGATTTACTGATTTAGCATCAGTAACTAAAGAAATAACAACGCATTTGACAGATGCCACCAAAACAACATGGCCGCCACAAACTGTCAACATCGACCCGCCCTATATAAAAGATCCTTTGTAGAGATTTTAAAGTAGGTTGCATTTGCATACGTCAATATTTTATATTTTGATATTAACCTCGTTTGAATTAGAGCTCATTATTATAATCGTTATAATATCTGAAACCTATCTGTGATAGTTGAAATGTCAATGTCAAAGAACAACCATAATATTTCACCGTATGCTAACCAAAGAGTAATATAATAAGATGCTAGAATAACGTTATCATGGCTACGCTAAAACAATTGTCGCTAGGTTAGGATTGCTAAACCCGCCAAATCGAAATTCAAGGCATTATGATAAACCCGATTTGTGTTACACAGCTAAAATGCAAACAGTGGCAAGTGGCTCAACAATTAAAGTCCGTGATTGTACAGAGGTCAGCACATCAAGTTACCACAATCTGTCTAATTTCTTTGATAGTATTTCAACTTTATTGCAAAGACATAAGGTTCATTTTTAGTTGAGAAATTTTGACAGTTAGGGATAGCGTGATGTGCTGGCGTCTGCACATTCCATGACTTCATGTATTGATGCGTTCGTTCGTGATCCATGTCGCACTGTACCTAGCGGCAAAAATTTCATATTTCTTTAGTTCCTAAACTCGTCACAAAGTTGGCCCGTAATTTTTGAGCTTGAGCACATCCGGAAGTAGGTACTCCGCCCAGTGCCCAGCCTGACTTGCAAGTACGTACCTCTGTATCGCAGACCACCGTTAGACATCTTAGAGAATTTAATAAATGCTCTTTTTTTTTTTTTAAGGCTGGGAAATCATCCAATGACTGCTCCCGCTCTGGGTGGAGCGGAAGGGAGTGTCAGACTCTTACTGACTAAAACCCATCCATGTTCCTTCCGTAGCCCTTTATGTTCCGGGGTAGCGGTAACCCTTTCGGACAATCCCGCTTACCCGGCAGGCTTGGCCCTGAGGGGCCCCTTCATATGCTGACATCTCTTTGAGGCGCGCGTGGAACATATACGCGCCGTACGGCACGGGTCTGGTGCTGATCGGACGGTGAGTCACCCATTACTCACCGTCCGCAGGCCCGCGCCTACGGTGGCCGGGAGTCGTCACGTGGCTCCCGACGCCCGGGGCGTCTCCTGCGGCGGCTGGGACGGGAGGACCTTTCTCTCTCCCATCCCGCCACCTCCTTCGCGAGCATGACTTTTTCGCAGAAGGAGGTGACTGCCTCCCACTCCCTCTCGCCCCGGACCATGGCTTGCACCAGGGCCGGGCGCGAGAGGTCGCCGCCGCCGATCGCCTCTACGAGGACACGGCGGTGCTCCGCCCAAGCGGGGCAGGTTTGCACCGTGTGCTCTACCGTGTCCTCTGGGCGATCCTCGCAGTGGTGACACCCGGGCGTTTCCTCCCGCCTGATGATGTGCAGGAACCTCCCGAAACATCCATGTCCGGTGAGGACCTGCGTCAGGCGGTAGGTGAGGGCACCGAGACGCCTCTCTAGCCACTCCTCAAAGAGGGGCCTTACCGCCACTATCGTGGCGTGCCCTAATAAATGCTCTAAGCTAGGCATAGGCCTTTCCGAAGTTGAGCCACAACAACTGACTCTACGACTTCTGCATTTATTCTGTCCCTGAGCTTTTACTTTCTAAGTTGCCTGTCCACTGGAGCTCCGCTCCTCTCTTCTCTTCTCCGCTCCAAAGGACAGGGAGCCTTAAGGCTTTCTGCAGCAGACTCTGTGAAATTTCTTAGCGTGTACAAGCGGCCTAAGGGCGCTGTCTGACAGGGCCCCTGTCAGACAGCGCCCTTAGGCCGCTTGAAGCGGGATTGTCCGAAAGGGTTACCGCTACCCCGGCACATAAAAGGCTACGGAAGGAACATGGATGGGTTTTAGTCAGTATGAGTCTGACACTCCCTTCCGCTCCACCCAGAGCGGGAGCAGACATTGGATGATTTCCCAGCCTTAAAAAAAAAAATGGCCGCTTGTACTTGTTGTACTTAGTGCGAGGGGCCCTGTCACAGGGGCCCCTCGCACTAAGCTTGCCCGCGCTGATACGTGCCTATCATCAATGACGGGCCTTGCAACATACAAACAGAAAAATATCTTACTTACACTTAGAAAAAGGCGAACGAAGTTTTTTTGCGTGCTTTTACGATTGACAGGCGTAGTACGGCCCGTACCGACTGCACGGCAATACTTATGGCATGAAGATACATAAAAGAGAGCAGGTGAAGGCCATCACTTGGTTAAATTGTACCTGTTTATAGGAGTGGATTGATAAGGGTCAATAAGGGCAAGTATCTTAAATGTGGTAGATTCCGGAAAACGTTTTAAATTTTTTGAGTAATTGTCTGCATCCACAAATTTTGAAATATTTTTACAATCAGCTAGAAAACCCGCATTTCTCATGTTTCATCTTTATGGCGCCACCGATTCAGTTTTGTTTATGGAAATCCTCTTCTGGACCAACTGAGATTAGAGTATTATGATCAGATTTTTTCTTAGTTTAGTTACTGCCTACCTAAGAATTGAGAAATTTTTTTTTAGAGATGTCTGGGCAAAAACCAAACACGTTTGTGAAAAGAAGTTTACCTACACAACCAAAAACCGATAGGTATTTCAAGTAACGACACAACACGGTCGTTGACCCCAAAAAATACAATTTTCACCTCACAGGCTCGGAAAGAAGGGCACGCCACAATAGTGGCGGTAAGGCCCCTCTTTGAGGAGTGGCTAGAGAGGCGTCACGGTGCCCTCACCTACCGCCTGACGCAGGTCCTCACCGGACATGGATGTTTCGGGAGGTTCCTGCACATCATCAGGCGGGAGGAAACGCCCGGGTGTCACCACTGCGAGGATCGTCCAGAGGACACGGTAGAGCACACGGTGCAAACCTGCCCCGCATGGGCGGAGCACCGCCGTGTCCTCGTAGAGGCGATCGGCGGCGGCGACCTCTCGCGCCCGGCCCTGGTGCAAGCCATGGTCCGGGGCGAGAGGGAGTGGGAGGCAGTCACCTCCTTCTGCGAAAAAGTTATGCTCGCGAAGGAGGTGGCGGGATGGGAGAGAGAAAGGTCCTCCCGTCCCAGCCGCCGCAGGAGACGCCCCGGGCGTCGGGAGCCACGTGACGACTCCCGGCCACCGTAGGCGCGGGCCTGCGGACGGTGAGTAATGGGTGACTCACCGTCCGATCAGCACCAGACCCGTGCCGTACGGCGCGTATATGTTCCACGCGCGCCTCAAAGAGATGTCAGCATATGAAGGGGCCCCTCAGGGCCAAGCCTGCCGGGTAAGCGGGATTGTCCGAAAGGGTTACCGCTACCCCGGAACATAAAGGGCTACGGAAGGAACATGGATGGGTTTTAGTCAGTAAGAGTCTGACACTCCCTTCCGCTCCACCCAGAGCGGGAGCAGTCATTGGATGATTTGCCAGCCTTAAAAAAAAAAAAAGGCTCGGAAAGAGTCTGTTTGTCATTCGAAATCTGAGCCCAAAATAGATTTTTGCTCTCTAGCGTGGTTTTTAAAATTCGAACCTTTCTATTTAATAATTTTCTATACTGCCAGTCCACTGAAAATGCAAGACACGGTCTAAAATAAAATATTAAATAATACCGCTCACCTTAAAAACTTCCATCACAGTACAGAAATTAAATATTCTGTGAGGATATAATTGTAAAATTGGAATTAATGTTATTATGTATTCCATTTGATTAAAAAAATCTGTGACGTCACATTTAAGTATGCCATAAAAATACTACCCTGTCAAATACCCAATTGTATTTATTTTATTTAAAAAGTTTAATTTTTTAAATAAAATAAATACTAATATAATATGTTATTTAATCCTTTGCTTGGCAAAAATAAATATGTATTAAATTAGTTAGTTATTTGTATTAAATTAGTTTTTTTTCTTTCATTCTCCTTATAGGACAAGTAGGATATAGAACAAAATACAGGGTATTAAATTTTGGAGATATTCTATGTACCTAACTCATAAGATACATTGTCAAGTATCTGTTATTTTCTTCACATAAGTCAATGTATCTGAGACGTACGAACAAAATAAAACTCAACATATAACACCTGTTTTCTTGCACCTAGCAGTTTCCTCGCTGTAGTGAGGTGAAAAATTGTGTGTTGCGCTCGGCAGTCTCGTACCTTTGAAACCTTCGTTACGCTCAGGATACTATATTTGAACCACTCGCTTCGCTCATGGTTCAACCCTAGAATCCTTCGCTTACTCAGGTTTCAATAGAAGTACTCGCGCCAAAAATCTACTTTCCAGCCTTGCATAACAAATAACTATTATTTGTATTTTTATCGTGTTTAGATATCGATACCTACCTCATTTAATTTGACCCTGCATGTATAGCCACGCCACTAGCCATGATCTGTCTGAAATATATATTTATACATTAATGTTTTGAACAATTAGCTGCACCTAAAGTCAATAAAAACCGAAGTCCTTATGTTAATGCAAGAGAATGCATTAAGTAAGTCATGTTTTTATCCTGGGCACGTTTAACACAACTTTGTTGTAGCGATAATCGTAAACAATGCCTGTGGATAACAACAATAGGTAACTTAAATATCATTTTATTAAATACACGTAACAACGGCACATCAGTAAGTACACTTGCACTACGGAACCACCTGTAAAGCTGCGACATAAAGACCCTATTAAAATCAAATTATTGCCACTGAGGTGGGTTTGACTGGACCTCCTTACTTTTAGCTCTAATAATAGAGAACAGAGCTCGTGGCTAAGTACTAATAGCCGCACAGGTCGATCCATCAGGTTAAGCTACGCTTGCTTGGGTTGGCCGTGGATGGGTGTCCATTTTTACATAACGAGACTCCTCCATGCCTCGGAAAACACGTTAAGCCGTTGGTCCCGGCTGTCATTTGTGCATCTTTGACAGTCGTTACAGGTCGTCAGAAGCCCGAAAATCTGACAGCCAGTCTTACCAAGGGGTATCGTATTGCCCAGTTACTGAGTTGTGGAGGTCAGATAAGCAGTCACTCCATGTAAAATACTGGTATTCAACTGCATCCGGTTAAGACTAGAAGCCGACCCCAACGTAGTTGGGAAAAGTCCATCCAGATGAATAGAGGTCAGTACTCTTGGTCATTAGGTTAAATAAATAAATAATAGTTAGACACTATACAATTTGGACCTAAAATGTTTAGGGTAGTCTTTCTAAAAACTAATGCAGCAAATACCTTAATAAAAAAATGAAAATGTGGTCAGACAGATTTCCAAAGTCCTAATCTGTCCAGACGATGTAAGTATGTAGTTCACTGTTGTTACTACCAACCATAGTGCACCGTGCTTGGCGACGTAGCCTTGCTAGCATGATAAGAAACATAACACTGAACTTGAACTTCCAAACTTCAATTAATTTACTATACATACTGACTGCGTCAATATTCGTTATTGAGCCAACCGAAATATACCTTTCATATTGGTCTAGGAATGAGGTTTTATGCAGTTTTCAGTAGGGAAATTCTCGGTAGCAGCCAGGAGTCTGGTTTTGTGCCTGGTTTGACGGCAATATACTGTGAAGGCCAGAGGAACCTTCACTTGGGGAGCTCGTATAGTGTGTTGTAGAGATTTCCATCCTACAAAATACAAACACACGGGACAGCAGCTATTGAATTATATTGATTTACCAGAATGCATGCGTCAAGCAGCACGGCTATTGACAGACTCTATATTCATTTCTTTGAAAAAAACAGCTATCAAACTATTCTATAATTTTGAAATGTCGAATGCTGTCAGTCATATTCTAACCGACCAGGTTCTAAGTTCCATAAGGTTTCTCTTAGGCTCTACAGTACTAATCCATAGGGATAACTTAACTGACGAAATGAGGAGCAGTAAGATTATTATGTAACTTTGCTTACTACCTTAACAAAAGGCGTAGTACGTTACTCCTTTGGCGCACACAGACAGTGATAATACTTATTTTATTCTTTTACTCGCTGCTCTCACGCGGTTTCACCCACTGCTCGGCTCCTATTGGTCGTAGCATGATGTTACATAGCCTATAAGCCTTCCTCGATAAACGGACTATCCAACACAAAAATAATTTTACAATTCAGACCAGTAGTTCCAGAGATTAGCGCGATCAAACAAACTCTTCAGGTAAGAATATGATATAGTAATAATATTATACGATATAATATATATATATATAATATTAGTATAGATATTAAGTTTGATAATTGTTACTTAGAGGTAGGTTAATAGTAGGAACTCTGGGATTATAATAAGCATCATCTATCTTCTGGGGCAATTTTGATTTAGAACAAAAACTTCAATAAATATCAGTCAATCTGCCTAGCCTTTTCTCATGGATGGGTTTTAGTCAGTAAGAGTCTCACACTCCCTTCCGCTCCACTCAGAACGGGAGAAATCATTGGATGATTTCCCAGCCTTAAAAAAATAAAAGTCTTTTCTCAACTATGTTGGTAGCGCCTTCCAGTCTAACCGGATTCACTGAATACCAGTATTGTACATGGAGCGACTGCCTTTCTGACCTCCACAAACCCAGTAGCTGGGTTATACGATTCCCGTTGGTAAGACTGGCTGTTTGATTTTCTTCAATAAATAACATGCATGTTTATCAATTTCCTTTAATGTAAGTACATAGGTTTTAATTTATTCTATATTTACAACATTAAATGCTATCCAGAAAGTTCAATTTCTTATTTTAATTATAAATGATTGCTATTTCATAATATTTACATTTTTTTCATTCACAGTCAGTATTTGGTATACAGAAAACCTTATTAATATTTTAAACTAATTAGTTCAAACTATGTAAACTTGCCTGATGCAAAGTTCCCGTTTCTGAAACTCGAAATAAAATGAAATGTATTGTTAGGTAAGCAGGTAGGTACCTAATTGGATTGGTTTTTTTATCATAGGCTGGGAAATCATCAAAGGTTTCCTCCCGCTCTGGGTGGAGCGGAAGGGAATGTCAGACTCTTACTGACTAAAACCCATCCATGTTCCTGCCTTAGCCACACACAAACTCCCTTAGATACGTGACTTGCCCGTGATTTCACAGTAGTCACTTGATCCGATGATCTATGTTCGCAAGACCTTTAGAAACAGGCATAATTTACTACAAAAACTATATGAGATTATTACAATCGAACTCAGTCTTCAGTGCTTGAAGTAATAGTAGAGATTTCTGTAAAGTTGTCCTTATTTTTCAAGTACTTAATTATTTCGTAATTCCCGTACCTAATTATGTTTTTTGTATCCAGTGTATAAACAGATTGTTTGAATTCAACAGAAACTTATTGAATCACGTCTTTTAATCAGCGTCTCTCACCACCTAGTCAAAACCGTATGTCATCATAGAAGCAGTATTCCTCTGGTTGATCTACGATGCGCGTGCGGTGCTGCGGCAGCACGCCTAGCTGCCGCGGCGGCGGCAGCGGCACGCCGCGCATGCACACGCCCGTGCTTGGCGAGGTGATCAGACCGCGCGAAACGCTTGCTGCACTCCTCGCACCTATACGGTTTATCCCCCGAGTGACTCCGCCTGTGCCGAGCCAACTCATCAGATCGAGCGAACCTCCACGCACACCCTCCCCACGTACACCGGTAAGGCTTCTCACCGCTATGACGTCGCAGGTGAGCCCGAACGTGCGACGCTTTTGCGTACAGTTTGCCGCAGTCCTCCACAGGACAACGGAACGCACCGAGTTCCGGATAGAACTTCGGTTCACCAAACGAACGAACTTTCACATCAGTCTTCTCGTAAACCCGTGTTTTATTTGGCCACGTTTTGTCAACAGCGACGTAGTCATGTGTCTCCAGGGCACACACCGACTCGCTGCTGAAAGACGAGTCAGTACCTGACTGTGAGGAATGTGGCGAGTCATTGGACAGATCACTGCTCAATGCTTCCAACAGATATTCGTCAATTATACTTTTGTCCAAATCGGCGAAGTCGAAAACTGATCCATCAAGAATGTTGGAAGCTTCCTTGTTTATTTCACTAGCACTATTTACAAAACTATCACAATTTAGATCCAAGTCACTGAGCTGCCAGTCGCCGTCTGAATCCAAACACGGAAGCTCAAAGTTTATAAGGCTTTCCGCAGGCGAGTATTCGAAGAGGAGCTGGTCGTTGAGGAGAGCTTCCTCGAGCAGCGGTCCGGAGCCGTCACTGAACATGGTTGACCTGGAAGTTAATAACCGTTCCGTTAATTAAGATGTGTGAATAGAAGAAAATTATGAATGAAAACTTTGTGTAATATTTAGCTACTAACAATTTGAATTCCTTTTCGCGTCGCCAGTTTAATTGATAGTTGCACACTGAACACTAAACTTAGTTATGGTAATTATCGGCGGACATATTATCAGGATGAGCTGCAGACAGGCGGCTGTGGCGCGTCCCGGGGTTGGAATGAGCGTGCTCGAGATGGAGAGGCGCCCGCGCCGGACAGCACGGCGGACGCGATAACGATGAGCAGCGATTACGCGGATCCGCGCTCGCACTTGTCCCGCAACATCCAACACCGAGTGGAAACACATTTGAAAAAAATATCGTTAATACGATTAACCCTGTGTGCAATCAATAACATGCGGCTAATCCGCATAAAGTTACGTGCTTAACAATATCTAGGTATGTATAACGTACGAACATTGTTTTTGTCTACATTTTAATACTGTTTGCAGTTAAAAAGATAAAACAAGTAGAAAATATCAATTAACAAAGCCGTTTATTGAACATAATCGAGACTCTGCTCATTCATTTTCTGTTGTTATCGGTTGTTTGCCCGGCTTGTCCCGCAGTTCTTTTACCTAAGTTTACTTCATAACAATATTGAGAATGATTTATAACGTTTATAACAAAGTCTCTCCATCCTACATTGTATTGTGTTGGCAGCTGCACTGCTCAACGCTTATAATATTTTAAAAAATATATACCTATCGGGATATTCTAATTAATGTTTGAACTAGACCTCTTTAAAAATTTGCTCGGACCTCGTTACGCTTAGGATTACTCAGATAAATCATCATTTCATTTCAAACGCAATTTAGACTTTAAACTCTACATTATCACATCCGATATTCCGATCTAGTGCGTCAATTTAGTTTCAAATTCTGTTTAACAACCTATCACCAGATAACGTATTGAAATTCCCCCAAAAAAAGATCCTCTGACCGTCAAAGTATAATTATGGTGCTAGCTCGCAACTGAAACAGGCGACGGTCTTCAAGTTGCGATTACACGGGCCCCATATTTGGATTTTCTGTTGATATTTACTACAAGAATGTCTTCAGCTACTACTCTCACTCATGATGTACTCGCAAATTCCAGAGTTTGATAATAGGCATTTGTAAAATGATGCGTATTTGTGTGATTACGCACTGGTCACACAAATAGCCACCCACTGGACAGGACGCAAAATACATTCATTCATGAATTCACTTCAAATCCTTTCAAGGATTCTTATCACAATTTTTTTCCGTTACGATACCCATTGTGGTATTCATAATTTATAGTACGTAGGTGCAGGAACTGTATTATTAATATGTTGAGTCATTTGGAAACTTTATTAAAATAAAATAATAGGAAGTTCACGAGTTTGTCTCGCAAAAAGAACTTGAATTTAATTATGATTTTGGAGTACCGCAAAACAAGACTTTCATTCGTCTTTACGTACTTATAAAGTTTTCTCATATCTCTATATTCTTTTAATAAATTGTCTATAAATAATCAGAATTTTAGAAAGCTACAATAAATAATCTTATCAATACCGTCTTCATACGATCGGTACTTACTCAAACGTAGAAATAAAACGCAGTGGAAAATAAAAAAGTCACCAGCGTAATATTAACAGTACATACGCAGAATGCGTAATTGAATCACAGCTAGTACAATGTGCGGGGGAAAATTATCAAGGTTTTACGTGGAGATGATTTTTTTTTGTATTGCGTACTTGCGTCACTATTGCACGTCTAGCCAGCGCTATCGCGCGCGGCGGTGGCTGGCACGGCCACCATCTGGCTACGTCGACCAACCTGCTCACGTTACAATGACATCCGATTTAACTGCGAACCGATAGCCAATCAATTCGAAAAATAACTCTAATACCAAATTGTTTCATTGAATAAAAAATGGTTTTGACCTGCCTGAACACAGTGTTTGTTAAATAATTATAATTTGACAGGAAATGGGCTGAAAAATTACACGTACTGAACGATAAAATCCTGGACAGGCTCACTCAATCTGCATGATTCTTTCCTCAATAGGCCATCTCAGACACCAACCTGCATGATCTTCATATGATTTGACCAAGATTAGGTATGTCTGGACATTTGCGACCTCTGAGTTTGTTTCGCCCTTTCTTGTCAGAGTAGTCAGTTAGGGAACGCCGAACTCATCTAGTCCAACCTTATCAACAAATATTATCGCACTTCGGAAATCCACAAAAATACTAAATTCCGGAATGATGATGAGCAACGGAACTTCCGATTTGCGTGCGTTTCTGAGTATTTAACTTGTTTTTGTGGATGATGATTGATGTCTCTATCAAAAATGTGTTAATAAATAAAGGATGCTCTTTGTTGAGGAGCGATTTATTTCATGTAATTGCGTTATTGACCTGGTGATAGTAATTGCAGCACATCTCGGATCTTTGGTCCCTATCTTTATTATTGAAATATCACCCAGTACTCTAGTTTAATTAGCTTTATAAAATTTTTCTTGCTGTCTCATTAAGTAACTTAGATAAATACTTATTAGTTTTAAACAATTCTTGTCTTTCTTGTACCATCCTTGTAGCATCCCTTCTCCCTAACTATTCGTAACTAATCCTACTGCAGCACTGATAGCCTAGTGGTGTGACCAAAGAGTATTTGTGACTGTGGCAGTCACAGGTCTCGAATTCGAACCTTAGGCACGCACCTCTGATTTTACGGATTCATGTGCGTAATTATCACTTCGGAAAACATCGTGCATGTCTGAGAGATATTTCTGAACAGTACGCGAAGCTAAGTCAGAGGCCCATGGGTAGCATAAAAACTCTGACACCAGGTTAGTCACAACCACATGAAAAGAAAGAAGACTAGACTAATCCTACTAACAAATCCTAACATCTTTCCATCCCTAACTAAACGTAAGTGTTTTGGAATTAGTATGTGCTATATTGCTTGGTAGGTGTAGTTTTTGTAATGATGGAATTTTACTTAAACTCCGTCGTATTGAGATGATTTTTTGCACGTTTGACACGACATCGCGACAGCCAAATATGTGTCACACAATAGAAAACTAGATAAAACGAATAGAATCTGATGCGATTTTATCAGTATTAGTGAATATGGTCATGTTATATTTATACATGTGTCCAGAGAAGATAACCGCCGGTGGCTGGCGGTACCACCATCTGTTTCAAACACTGCGTACCTACTTTGAACCTAAACTTGTACACAAGTACTAAAACATTAGATTATCCATCACATTTGTTTGTTTACAAACATTTGTATACTTAGATAGTTAAGTTTATTTACACCAATATTTGAGATGACTAGTATTTATCTCAAATGTTGATACAATTTGTGAGATTATATTTTGTAACACGTCAAAAGATACTGGCCATTACGTTCTTGGAATTCCCAGGAGTGAAGTGACTGAGGAATTCTAACAAGATGAAGAGCAGGAATTAAGCACGCTCCTGCGTGTGGCCCTGTAAATTGTAATTTAATGCGATAACTCATCCTTATTATTAAAACCAGAATTGGTTGTTTACTTCACCTATCAGCTTGCAAAAATTAAATTCGTTTCAGTTATACGTATTTCAAAAGCGTAGATAAAAAGGTCATTAATAGACCATGTGGTGTCATTATGGTAATGTTATGAATAATCGGGAATATAAATGGGGAATACACATCGATATCGATTGGGGATCATGTTACATACAAAAATCACGATGTTGATGAATGACACTACAAAGCATTGCTCATTTTGTTTTTAACTGCAGAGTACCTAAACAGAATTAACCCGAGTTCATGGAAATCATTGTAAATATTTGTTACATATTGTGAAAAATAATTAGGAACTGCGCATAAAATCACGAGATTATGAAAACAAGAACCGGTACATCGATGATAGGCAGTTTTGTTAAAAAAAAAACTACTTTGCTTTAGGGTGATCCTGGCTATACTTAGTCGGTTTATGTGTCTGCTTATTTCCCGGGCTTTTTTAAAACCGACTTTAAAAACGGTTGGAGGTTCTCAGTTGTATGTTCCCCGATTACTCGAAGGACGCCTGGACAGATTTGAATAATTCTTTTTTTTTTTTCAAATAGTATACTTTCGTAATAACGTAATCTTTAACTTGGGTTGTTAATAATAACTTTAATATCGGATGTCGGTGGAAAAAAAACGAAGACAACGGACTTCCGAAATTAAAGTAATTTTTCACTTTGTATTGTTTTTTTTTAAGTTCGTCGTTTTTGTATACGGACGTCGCCTAAAGCCGAGGAGTTTAGTACTATTCAGGAGTTCAATCGTAAATTACCGTAATTAATAAAGCATAGAGGTTGACGACGAACGCCAAACGATAACACTTATATATATTTATATACGGATAAATACTTAGGTAATTTATATGTTCAATTTGTGCAACATACACTTTAACCTAGTTTAAGTAGATCATTTATAATTTAGTTTTATGATAATTAATTTTAAATTTTTATCACTATTTATTTTACATGTTATATTAAATATTGTTAAGAATCCAATTTTCCTTGTAATAATTATAATAAGCATTTTTACCGCCTGCGACACAGGTATATCCTAGTGCAGGCATATTTAACATTATATTACCAATTGTTTTTCCTAAGTTTTATTTTTGTATTCTGCCACTTTACTTTTTGAATAAATTATTATTATTATTATTATATGATTTTTTCTATTACTCAAGACATTCTTTAGGTATTCTCAAGGCGTTGGCAGTAAAATGATGGTTTATTGTAGCTAAGAACGATACTGTATCGGCGAATTCAATGTCTTAAAACACATTGAGCCCCATGGGACACACCATGGGCCAGCTGTAACTACACTTTCCACACGGCTAAGAAGATCACCTAAAAAACATAACAATTCTTTGCAATAAAAGGTAAAAAAGTGAAATTTGGCTAAATTAAATCAAGCTCGTGGTTTTGCTAAAAGAAACTAGGTCTTCAGTTAGGTCTGGCTAGCGGAAACAACGTCTGGATGTGAGTCGGTCGCATTATCTAAGAGAAATGAGGCCGCCGAGATACATCACACGTGCTTCTAATACGCAATATGTCATACGTAGTTAATAACGACATTTTACTGTGTTTTAACTTACATTATATCTTACTTATTTTGTAAACAAACGCAAAACGAAAACAATAATAATAAACATTTAAAATGGTCTAAGGGATCTGCGCGGAGCTTCATGAACATAAAACTGAAATACCGAGGAAAAAATTCACTAATAAGGAAAAGAACAAAGGCGAGGGATGCGGTCAAATAGGTGCTGACACTAAAATGGAAATGGGCAGGCCATATTCAGAGAGTTGGGGATGAAAGATGGTCACAAATAATCTGCAACTGGTTTCTAATTTATAAAAAAAGAAGGAAAGGTAGACCCTCTAAAAGATGGAGTGACGACATAACGGAAATAGGCGGAGCCTTATGGCCGAGATTAGCAAAGGACAGAGCCACCTGGAATGGTTTGGAGGAGGCTTTCACCGCAAAAGGCGACCCTTACACCTAACAATACTAACCTTATTTAAGTATAAAAGCTAATAAAACTAACATTTACTAACAAATAAATATATAAGTTACAACAGAAATCTAAAAATGTAAGGGATGAAGCTAATAAATAAATAAATTAATAAGGGATCTGCGAGATGGCTTCGGCCCCTTGTCGCCATCCAAAGGTCCGGGACCTTAGGGTTCCGAGATATGTCAAAATAATAACAATAATAAAGTTTATTAAATAATATAAGGACTACCGTTAAATACAGCGTCTTTAAATGTGTGTCAAATTCACTCATGATTTGTGCCTGAACTAGGTAAAAAAATCACGAGCTTTTGTGGTAATCACACAAACATTTTTTTTTTTCAAAATCTCAATTTCCTGTTTCTGTTTACCAATTAAGATTTGATTTTAGGTAGATACTTACCAGATAGATGGAGCGGGTAGTCCTTGTTTTAGCTGGTAAGATACTGGCGTAACTCTTCAGCTTCTTCGAATGCGACGCGATTTCTCCGAAAAAAATGTGGTTAACTTCCTGTGGCAAAGGGAGTGTAGCCAGAAGCCAGGAGATTAATGCTAAAGCCAGATAATGTAAATCTTGGTATGTACATCTTCATTCTTCTTATAGTGGCCTTCCCTGGCCAGGTTGCTTCTGGTCAGATTTGTCCGAGATCAATTTCAATTAACCTAGTTAAAAAATATTAGTTAAAAGACTTACTACTCAAAACTGTTTCAGACCCCTTAATATGTCACAACGAGCTACGCGACATAGACTTTCCCACCGAGTTCACGGAATGCAGTCGTGGGTTATGTGGTTTAGAAGATCATAAAATTGTGTTGGACAATTTGTATGACAACATTGTGCGTATCTTGAGCGACGCCGCTGTGGAGTCCAGTGGGAGGCGCGGTGATAGAAGGGGCAAGAGCAGGCACTTATGTGGCTGGAACAAACATGTCCGTGAAGCTCATCGGGCGACCAGGCTTAAATTCCAACTGTGGGTAGCATGTAACCGGCCCTCTACTGGCACCATTTATGATGAAATGTGTGAATCGCGTAAAATATTCAAAAGTCGACTGAAGTGGTGCCAAAATAACCACGAAAAACTTAGACTGGATATCCTGGCCAAACATAGATCTTCAAAAGATTTCAGCAAATTTTGGAAGGCTACTAGAAGGCTCGATATTAGGCCTGGCCTTCCGGTGAATGTGGGTGGGAAAAATGAACCAGTCCATATTGCTAATATGTTCAGTGAGCATTTTAAGGTGCGCTCCCCACTGGGCCCTTCAGTGTCGTATATCGACTCTGAGACTGGACGTGAGGGAGGTGAGGCGACTGTTCTTTTTACTGCTAGTCAAGTAAGACTCGTCATAAAGAAAATGACAGGCGGTAAGTCTCCCGGTCATGACGGGCTTAGTGTTGAACACTTGCGGTATGCTGGGGTTCACTTGCCGAGGGTCCTGGCCTTGTTTTTCACAATGTGCATGAGTCACTCTTATTTGCTTGAAAACCATCGTAGTGCCCATTGTGGGGAACAGGACCGGTGATATCTCGGACAAGGGGAACTACCGTCCCATATCTTTAGAGACTGTGATTGCTAAGGTGTTGGACGGTATGCTTGATATTTGCCTAGATAAGTACATAACATTACATGACGCTCAGTTCGGGTTTCGGCCTGGGCTATCCACTGAAAGCGCAATCTTGAGTCTCAAGCATACCGTCCAATACTATACTGATCGTAGAACGCCGGTATATGCCTGTTTCCTTGACCTCTCCAAGGCTTTTGATCTAGTATCGTATGATGTGCTCTGGAGAAACTTGAGGGACAGGGGTGTGCCGGTAGCTGCGCTCAGTATATTAAAATATTGGTAAGTATAGCAACCAGACCAATTTTGTGAAGTGGGCCAGTACACTCTCTGAAGCATATAGGCTGGAGAGCGGAGTGAGGCAGGGTGGATTGACGTCTCCCAAGCTCTTCAACCTGTATGTTAATGACCTCATCGTCGAGCTCAGTAGCAGGCGCGTCGGTTGCTCAATAGATGGCGTTAGTATCAACAACATAAGCTACGCGGACGATATGGTGCTGCTGAGCCCGACGGCGGGGGGCCTCGGAGAGTTGCTTAAGGTATGTGAGAACTATGCGCATACACATGGCCTTTTGTACAATGTACAAAAAAGTGAGTACATGGTCTTTAAGGCTGCCGGTAGATGTCTCGAACACACCCGTAATATAACACTAAATAGTTTGAACGTTAACCATGTCGCAAAATTTAAATACCTAGGGCATTTCCTTACCGAAGGCCTTGAAGACGATGTAGATATCGAGAGGGAACGTAGATCTCTGGCGGTCAGAGGTAACATGCTGGCCCGCAGATTCCACCGATGCTCTGAAGAAGTTAAAGTTACGCTTTTTAAGGCATATTGTCAGTGCATCTACACTGGGAATCTGTGGACCAGTCACACCATAAGATCGCTGGATAACCTGCGTATCCAGTACAATAATATTTTCCGGATGATGTTGGGGCTGCCTCGATTCTGTAGTGCGTCAGGGATGTTCGCGCTTTATCACACTGATGGCTTCCATGCCGTCATTCGCAAAAAAACAGCGTCCCTGATCTTCAGAATACGTGGCAGCCGCAATGAAATCCTGAAGACTGTAGCGGACAGGTTCTCATCCCCACTGTGGAGATCTTTGGTTCGCAGAGTGATTTAATTTTTTATTTTTGTTTTATTTATTGCATTGTTCTTCTTCTTACTATCTCTAACTATGGATTCCAATTATCCGAAATAAAGAATATTTTATTTATTTATTTTTAATACTTTTGAACTAACATTTTTTTGTTTGGTGTAGTAGGTAATATACCAACATTTAACCTATTGACCGCTTGGTTTTATATCAATTGCTGTGCCCTCAGGGCCCAGCTCAAAAATCGGCAAATAAATATCTTCGATAAATAGGGTCTTGCTATAACGTAAAAACGCAAATCGAACATAAATTCTCAGTCGTATAAACACGACTCAGGCGGCACACATTTGCTGTATTAATCCGACTACGGTTAAAGGAGCCTATTGCCGTCAATCGAGCAGAAATCTACGACCCAAACTACTACTGAGAATTTCAAGAACAATCTATAACACTGTCAGTTCTGGGGATCGAACCTACCTGATTTCGATCCCGAAGACTTCATGTTCAGCAGTCTCTAGCAACCGGAGTGACAAGTGAACAACGCGGTAGGAAAAATAATACTAACCATAAAACGTGATTCAGGAGTTCAGGAATCTCGGACCTTCCCGTCATAAATCTGGTTTCGGTTGAGGCCTGCTGCCTGCGGTCACGAACATTTGCACCGCTCTCAAAACGGAGAAGGAAAACTTCGTGAGGAAACTGGCATGCCTTAGAACCAAAAAATCCAAACAGACATGTGACTTCCACAAACCCACACTGGGCCCGCGGGTTGATTTAGGGCCCACTCTCTAGTCTCCCGAAGGGTCTCAGCAGAGAGAACATTATAGGCCGAATATGCTACATGGCAGTAGTATAAGTTCACTGACTCATGAGTTGTTTACCTAATATTTTAGCAGCTTTACCGTGGTACCGGATATCGTGATGAGTAAAATGCTTTTTTCTGCATTCTAAATAATAAATAGGCATTCATCCCGAGTTTGGAATGTATGAAAGGTCGTTGGGGCCTTGTGCGCGAGTTTTTTCGATTCGCATTCAGAATAAGATCTCGTTAAGTGCATGATACGGCCATGTTAGGAAACTGGTTTCCATCTCATTTGAATCATTTAAAGTCGTTCTGTTTCATATGGCTGTAGAAACTAGAACTAGAGTGTTTCCCACATACTAACTGGTGAAAATGCATACATTCTGCGACTTGTTTGCAAAAAGTTTCTTTAGAACGAAACGTCTAATGCATTCATTTGTTTTTAGTATTTTAATGATATTCTGTTGAAGTACTGGGAAATGGTGACGCTTATTTATTATTCTTTATATCGTTTCTAAACGAGAATAATATTATTTTATAAAATTGTGAAATAAGTTGTTATATTGTTACTGACGTTGTTTTGCATTATTTAATCGATATTCTATAGAATTGATGATTCTAAATGGTGTTTTCTTGTGTCGTTAGTCGTTACTCTGTTAGGAAAGGAAAGGTCAATCAATAAAAGTGAGATTTATACGGGTTGCGCATATCTTTTCTTTAATACGAGCATTTTACAACAATATTGAAACGAAATCATCATTTTGAGATCTGCTGCCAACATACACTACGGCGCTCAACAAATAAACATAAATCGCGCACACTAATCTATATAAACAAGTCGCATAAGTACATACAGGCTTCCCGATATATTCTATACATACACTAAAGCTATATCACCACTTGCCACTCTACGTTCCCGGAACGTTCCACACTCACTAAGGTACACAGTCACTTGTTGATCTAGTTTGTTCGCTTGTTTAACTGTCTGTTTGTCTGTCGCACTAGTAGATCACCTCATACACTGTGGCCTTCTTGTCGCCGGAGCCCGTCACTATGTACTTGTCGTCTGAGGAGATGTCACAGCTGAGCACCGATGACGATTCCTTGGACTGTGAACAAAATTATTACAATTAATGCATTGAGCTAAGTATGCGATATAATTGACTATTTGTAACAGTCAAAAATTAAATATAAAATCACAAAGAAACAAGACCGCTCGTCTTAAAAAATTCCATCACCGTACAGAATTAAATATTATGCGAACATGTAATTGTAAAGTTGTATTTAATGATAATAAGTATTCCATTTGATTCAAAAAATCTGTGACGTGACTTTGTTATATTTCATACAAATAGACGTATAAATGGCGCGATTTGACAGTTCATAAAAGTAACGTTTTTGACTACCCTTTCAAATACCAAATTACCTCAGTAGGAACTCTTAAAATAATTAGAATGATAATGTTGTATTAATTAAATACAGGTTAATAACATGTCCAACTGTTAACATGATGAAACAATTAGCTTTTTCACACTTTGTTTGTCAATTTGAATTAACATGTGACTAAATAATTTAATTTCTAAGTATGACTATCGTCACTTCATCACTATTAAGGCGTGACTAAGCAGAATCAAAATGAACGCTTAAAGTGCCACTTGAAACCACTTAGTGCAACTATGATAACCTAAATGTGAATGAAAATGCATTATGATCTGATAACTCACATTTTACTATTAGTTATAATAACATTAGAGATAAAGTTACGGTATTCTCAGTTTGTTGACTTCATAAATTTTGATAACATCAGACACCATACAGCAAAATTAAAAAAAAACGACTGGCAGGTCTTAGTCGAAGTCCAAAGCATGTTCCATGGGCATGAATAAAAAAAATCAGCTGTTCCCTACATTTTGACGAGTTATGCGAGATTTCAAATTTGTTCCCATAGTGAAAGTTGTTCATTATGACGAGTACAATAACCCTTTAAAATAATGTCCATGAATTAAATTTCACCCTGTATATCAGGGTTTGCCGAAAGACGTTGGTCAAACCTAGGAAATACATAGTGAGGAGAAAAAAAAATGGAGCAGAGATTTTTTTTTGAGGTTGAGAAATCATATTATCATCCCCGCTCTGGGTGGAGCGGAGGGTGTCTGACTCGTACTGACTAAAACCCCTCCAAGTTCCTTCCGGGGTAGCGGTAACCCTTTCGGACAATCCCGCTGAATGGAGTAGAGCATAGCACTTTATAAAGTCCTGCTAAGGCGATTTATACACGGCACCGCCCGACCGCGCGGTCGAGCGGTGCTCGTTTCTACCGCAAACTGCTCCTACCGGGCGGTCGAGAAGTGCCGTGTTAAACGCCTTAGCGATTTCGACACTGGGGATCTTTTAAAATCACTTCCTTGCGTGTGCCTTAGATGGCTCGCTAGGCCGATTTTAATTTTGCACACACAGACAGGTGCATAGAAAAAGTCCACCAAAACGCACTTGATCCGCGTGGTGGATTATGGCCCACTCCCTCTCACAGAGAGGAGAGCTGTGTCCCAACAGTGGGAAATAATAGGCTGAATATCGAAAAATAATTTTCCCTTACCTGGAATATACTGGCCCCATAAGGCGTGCGCCACGCGTTGAGCAGGTTATCCTTGCCGGTGGAGACGAACCATTTTCCACACGAAGCGAATCTGAGTGATAGCACGCAGGACTCGTGCAGGTGGAGCTGGTATTTGTCTGGTTTGACCGCGTGTAAGACTTCTACGTTGCTGTTCTCCATGCCTACCGCTAGCCATTCGCCTGAGGACAAACGAGGTGTATTTGTTAGTGGAATGTTTTACCTACAGTATAAGACGGAGAAAAAAGAGTCGTGGTTATTTATTGCATTTGAAGAATGTATAAATTATGGAGAAGTTAATGGTTTTATCAAGAGGTATAAATGTATAGAGCCCAGTTTAAAATAATTTTTAAGTTTTATAAGTCGCACATTTTTTACATTTTATTCAACCGTTTAACTTTTAGTGATGACTTGTAAGCGTCACTGAAGTCACTGAATGATTGGATAAGCTGCGGCAGTCAGATCGTTAAATTAGTATCAAACACTATCTTTCACAAAGGTCATTACTATGAAACGCCACAACATTTACCAATAAAAACTATAAATATAATATACCTAATTATATATATATATAAGCACAAAAAAATAGATAGAAGATATGCGTCTATTCCCTTTGCATTTAGTAGGGGCTAGCTTTCATCTATGGACGCTTTCCTCAATATTGTAGTTAAAAATAGAATAAAATAATAATACTGATGGGCACTTGACTTTTATTAACCTAGCCTAGCCTTATCCCAACCATGTTGGGGTCGGCTTCCAATACAACCAGATGAATATTTTTTACATGTAGCGACTCCACAACGAAGTAATACGCTACCCCTTGGTAAGACTGGTTGCCAGACTTTAACTCATACAATAGATTTATAAAAAAATTGTATGTGCTATCAACTTTAATAGAAAGTGAATAAAAAAATAAACTAAACCAATGCTGAAGTGCTTACCTGTCGGACAATAGCCTAATGAGAATATTTGAGAACTGAAGTCGTGTTGTTGTAATTGTCTGCCTTCTCTCAAATCCCAAGACCTGGAAAACATAAAAATAAACAGTTCATAACTTTCGAAAATTTGTTAAAAAAAGAAACAAACGTTTCATAAGAATAGCGCGACGTTTATGAAATCGTGAAGCATAATAAGAATTGTTCCTTCGAAATCTATTGTAAACCGTTACTACTATTTTTTTTTTATTTTCTTAGTATGGAGGATAAAGACAGTTCGATTTGCCTGGTTGAGCTGAATGTAGATCGATTTAAATTAAAAAGCCGATATTAGATGCTTACCGCACAGTATTGTCAAGTCCTCCAGTCCAAAGCTTGGTACCATCAGCAGATATGTCAATACAAGATGCACCATCCGTGTGACCCTGGAACTGTCTCACCAGGGTCTGGTTGTGAAGGTCCCACACTGCGATGTTGCCGTCTGAGCAACAGCTGAAGCACACCTGAAAAAAGTAATTATAAGAAATGTTACTTAAAATGTTGAACATCTCTGAAGGCTCTCATTGGCTGGGTGGATCAGGGGCTTCACTTCCGAAGCGGTATTACTGGATAAGGCAGGCATAATGAGAAGGTTTCTCGGTCTAGAGCCTCTCCCAAAGGTATAGCTTGGCCCCTAGTCACAATAGCTATGTGGGCTAGCGGATAGCTTGAACCCTGCTACAGGTACTGGTTGCTAAAGTTCTGACCAAAGAGATTGTCTGAATTGTCTTTTTTTTAAATAATGAAGTCTTTACCTTAGAGTCGGGACTGATGGCAAGCGCATAGCATGCGGGTGCTGACGAAGTAAGTTCTGCCTTTATCCTAGGAGTAGGTGACGCGAGGTCCCAGATGGAGAGGTTCGAAGCCTCTCCACCCACGATCAGCGTGCGACCATCCGGCAGAAGCTTCACAGACCTTATATAGTTGTCCCTTTGCTGAAAATAAAGGATGCAAGTTTTTAAATCTTTTTCTCAAGGCGTTTTATGGAGACGAAATGATAAGAAGACATTTAAATACTACATTAATAAAACAAAATAAATGGTTTATATTTGATTTGAATATATTTAACATTTGTTTGGAATTTTGCATTTTTATTGCGTTTTTTTCTATTCTATAGATATTAACTCAAAGGCCAAAATAAAAATACCAAAGTATCATGAATCGCCGACAGTTACCCACTCACCAAACAATCCAGCTGACTGACTGGTGCTTTACTAGGCTGGCTGATGTCCCACACTTTGACGCAGCCCTTGCCTCCAGTGTAGACGTACTTAGTGGGCGATGACACTGTGACCGCGCACACCACCTCGCCGTGCGCGAGTGCCGACACTTGACGCGCGTGACGGGGTATGCCCGGGCCCATCAGCGCGTCAGGCGGAAAGGGCACCGGCTGCATTTGACCCTCCGCCGAAACATGGAATGAATATGCCCTGAAATAAAGTAAGTTCACAGTCAGATCGCATGTAAGGAATGATCAGCCGCAGTTCACTGCTAGGAGGATAAAATGGGGGGTAATGCCAATGTCACCGCGCTGGGCAAGCGGGACGGTGACTGATAAATTATAAAAATATATTTTATTGTGTAACGAATGTTTAAACGAATTTTCTAACAAATTTTGAACAACTAAAACGAATATGAGCTGTGATCACTTACGGCTTGCCACCCGGTATCGGCGTTAGCGAGGCCGGTCCGATGGGAGGCCGCAGGGGCTCGTATGCCAACGCGGCGCGCGCCGAGTACCCCGCGAGGCCGTAAGCGTCGTGCGCCCCATTGCCCAGGTAAGGGTACTGCAGCGCTGGGGGCTTCACTGCGGCCTTCAGCGGAGCCCCCGCAGACCCCGCCCCGCTCGCCCCCGACGTCGGAGTGACAGGCTTCGAGATCGGCGTGCTAGGCTTCTCGTCAAGCTTTTTGGCAGAAGGCGTCGACGCGTTGCTAGACGTGCCCGATCTGATGATTGTTAAAATGGAAATATAAATGCCCCGCTAATTGTATCGATCAATGATCAATCTAACCGCAAAAAAGTTGTAATGGAACTTTAAAAAATCTAAAGTAGTCGTTATAAAAACCGTCGCATTGAACATTGAAGAGGCGGTAGTAACATAAGCATGTATTTATTTAGTACAACAAAATGTCTGGATGTTTTTGTAAAGAGAACTTAACGCTATCCATCAAAGCGTCTAATCTGATTGGTGTTAATGGGAGTACCAGTGAACCTCGGCCGTATATACGTAATTGATTCAGTGCGGAGGCGGATTAACTTTCGACTTCGACAACTTGTCTCTCGGCGTACAATGACCTTTCGGGTACAAGTAGTTTTCTCACTAGGGCTTCTGTTAAACGGATAGAGCGATTATCGCGAGTTAACGCAGCCGGCGAGTAGTACGATGGAAACGCCGCGGGGCGTGCGGCTTAGCGTGTTCATACTAATGTATTACTTGTTACATTTAATTACTAGTGAAAAGGGCGGCCACGCTTTGTAAGTAATATGCCAAGCCGAAGTGTTGTTATCTAACGTAACATTTTCCTTTTCTATTGTAGGTGTTGTTGTCGCATCGTGCAGGTATACGGAATACATACCTGGGACTGTGTGGCGGGTGTTCCTTCTTGGGTTGGAGTTTGTCCAGTCCATTCTCCCTTGGCGAAGGCGCTCCATTGTGTGGTGACGTGGGCTCCTCACTGGCATCGTCTACTACCAACTCCTGGAAATGACGAATATAAACATTGCAGGGTTTGCAAGACCATTTCTAAATGTAAAGATCAGTAACGATCGAATTAGTTGTACTTACGTGGCCCATGTCTTTCTCTTCTTTCTTTAGTTTCTTGTGATCGGGTTCTGCCGGACTCCGTGTCCTATACTTTTCCCTTTCACCGGGTGATATAGAATTTCTCTGTAACAAAAACAGAAAGCAATAAAAACAAACCGCAAGACCATTAATATTGGCGGTATTGGTGTGTTAGTTTAACAAATACGAGTAGGTAAACATAATCAAAACGTTTACGGCGAGCTTACGTACCTACAGCAATCAATCGATCATTGTTCGCAAATAAATCGGCGCGCAGCGAGGCGAACGCTACAGTCAATATCAATATCAAAACACGCTGAGGCAGAACAAACTGACCGCATGATTAGCTCCGGGAGTGGTCATCGCCCCCTTGGGGGAGCGGGTGCTCGCGTGGGGGGAGGGGGGCGACCGCAACATTTGGATGAGCGGAGCGCGCAAATACGGACTAATGAAATAATCATATACGTGACGAACGACCGCCCAGCGCTTCACTGATTCCGTCCGTGTTGACACGGCGTACTTTCGCGTACATCCGCACGCTACTTACGGACTAGCGATGCGCGCTGCCAACTGCTAGTGGCAAATTGCAACGATGCAGGTAAGAACGGCACGTGTGATTGTGAATAATCTGGTCCACTTCAGACAGCAAAATAAAATGTTTCATTCATACAATCAAGAATTTATATGGGGCATTTAAACAATAATCAAAATTGAGTATTGCAAGAAATAAATAACAATGTTTTGGACCACTATATTTCGTGAATGGAATGAAAATTCCTAATTTATTAGTAAATCCACCTACAGATGTTCACTACACGAAACACTGGACCACGTACAGCCACGGATTATCAATATATTCGGTTGGATGCCCGCGGCCAGTTATGTGCTAGACAGATGCTATTTCAAGTGTTCGGGCAGCGAATGCAGTTATTCGAGCGAAAAGCTATTTCGTATGAGTACCCTGTGTATATTGCGCTTTTATGTTTTCACTTTACATTTATTCGACATCGGATTTATTCGGTGTTAATAGTTATGCGTATTTCGAACAAGAGAAGGAATGAAATTTTTGTAACATGATCGTAGAACGGTGCTACACCGTAGCCGTGCTACGCCGTAGTTCCATGATACGCGCTACGCCATAACTCCGCGAGGCGTACTACGCCGTAGCCCCGCGTGGCGTAGCGAACATTGCAACCAAGCCAATTTTTAAAAAAAGTCTTTCATTATGATAATATTTAAGTTTCAAATTATGACGTGTTTGTGGTCTGTTTTGATTTTAACTTTTAATTAACAACTCAGTTATCTTTGTTATTCGTAAACTGTTAAATTATATGTACAGCACATGGTGTCGTAAGTCATAAGTGTTGCAGAACATTAAACCGTTCGGGCTCAGCAGTCGTCCTCAGAGAGTCTAGCAGGCTATTCGACGAGGCGGTGCCTGAAGGGATCTAACGGGCCTAATTTTACGAGGCACTAAGTTAGAGGCGAGTGGCAAGCGGCTGTTAATTTGCTCGGCGAGACGGCGACTTGTCGCCACCCGCGGTGACTTACGGGCTACGGCCCTCTCGCACTCCGCTATCGTACACAATCATACTTTACCTACAGATTTGCATCTATTTAGCGCCTCATCGTGTAGTGACTCCGACTCTTAGAACCATAATTTAAATCCCAAATGTTGGATTTAAATGTTGTCGATGTAATCGACAGGGCTGTTGTGAATTTAAGATAGAATAGTAAAATTATTCTGTACGTAGTTTATAGATAGATCGGTGTTGACCGACATAATATTACATACTTCATTCGATAATCTCCTAAGAGCATGAAAATAAAAGTGCTTTTCGTGTACGGATCGTGATTTTTATGAGCACGAAATTAGATAATAACATCGGAACAAACCATCATCGTGTTAGATAAACAAGTAACACAGCTTATTGCGACCGTCGTTATTGGATATTTGATAGGCAAGATGTAACCAATAAAGTTTTATTATTGGCACCAGCCGCGGATACAACAAATATAAACGTGGAGAACGTCGACATACTGACACTCAACGAATAGGTACGGCACGTAATGAATACAACTACATACAATACGTTGTATGTACTTACACACTCCAACATGTCTAATAGGCACATAGCCCCTAGAAAGGTGAGCGAGGTGCATGTTAGGGGTCGAGCGTGTACTCGAAGCCTAATTTTACGATCACCGATCTCCACAGAACTCGACATCGAATTTCAAGTGACGCTATATCGAGGACCCACCGTGCCTGATGCCGTAATGTGACGTGTCGGATTCGATTGGATGGATTTTATGTTGCCCATACGAGTCATTCGATCGAGGGTAGATCGTTTGTGGTTAATCGTTAATTTAATAGATTGAATTTGTGGTCGGCTGACGAATAGTTGGATGTGGGCACGTACGCTAGATTGGAATGGAATTTATGTTCCAACTTGTTTCTTATGTACCTTATGCCGCACAACAAGTACCTAAAGTGTCGTTCTTCAATAACATGTGTGCATATGAAAGAACATTATGTATTACCGATATTAGTACACGAGTAGAAACGTAAACATTAGTATAAATTAGCAGTTCAATATGTTTGGAGGACTGTTACATAACAACATAACAAAGGACAAGAAACAACGAAATAAAAGGAGAATTGTTTAGGTATACGTATTCGCTTACGTCGTATCTCTTTACTCAAACAAAACACTCAATAACGAGTAGTCTCGCAACCTTTTCTATTTTCAACGGAAAAGCGAACAGAGCTAATCTTTACTTTATCCCATTACGCGCGTCGACCTCAAGAAAAAGGCAATTGAGCGCGGTACGAAGGGTCGTGCGGGGGGCGGGGGTGACAGGAGGCTGCGACGCTAAACAAGTACTAGAGGAGCAAGCTCCAACAACACGACTTTATTCTGTGTTATCGGCTGGCGTCGCGAGTCGCGCCTGTCGTACACACGCCCGGCGAGTCGGCCGTGTGCGGGCTCGGCGTTCGCTGTGACGTAGCATATAAAGTGGCAACACACAGGCGCGCTGTTAACGCCGGCCGGGCTTATTGTCTGCGGTCACGCGACGAGCCGTTTAGCCGCGCGCCTCGCCGCCGCCGCCGCCCGGTTAACCGGAAGGGGGGCGGTTAACCGGACGCTCTGGGGCGGAAGCGGGGGAAATAGATAAATAGACCGCCCGCCGCTCGGAAATGTACGGATTGAGTTCGGATTATATTTCAGGCATAATAGTTTTGAAAGTTACGTGATTTACACGCGACGTTTTCAGCTTTTATCGAGAATACCAATTTTATACGACTTCGTTTTTATGATACTGTCGTCGAAAAGTTTTATTGCGTACATTTTATTTTTAAGTCCCATTACTGTGTCAATTTGTAATATACGATATCGTGGTGCTTCACGATACGATAAAAGGGCCCTCATTGAATAAGCTCATTCATAAGGATCAACGTTATTAAACCAGACGCTTGCGCTACCGAGACCTCCGTAAAAACGTTCACGTTAATCGGTCCGAAACGAGAAACCGCGCTCGTCGGAAACCTGCTCCACAAAAAAGTTACAAAAAATTTATCGTCAACGAGCGCACAAACCGCGGGGTGCTGTGCGACTTTAAAATTAACTTTACCGGTTCATTCGTATACATAAATAATGGAGGAATTTCTGAATACACATTAAACTCCTATAAAGAATACATTAGCATAAATTTATGGAAGCGAGTCGGCGTTTCGAGCGCGTTTTTACGTGACTCGTAAAGTTTATAGTCGCGAGTGGAGGATTGCGTTTACTGCGCTGCTATCGCTTTATAGCCGACCCCAAATAACCAAATTGCCTGGTGCTCGTTGTCGACTGACGTGCGGCCAGCCGCCCCGCTCCGCAATCTGGTCGCAGCGCCCATTATGCCGCCACTCGGCGTTACGAGCTCTCCTCGCGGAAACTCCGCCGTGCACTTACAAATACACTTGGAAACTTGCCCGATACAATTGATGTTCATTACCGCACTGTTTGTTAACCTGCAGTTAACCGAGCGTCGAGCGGCTGTCGACGGTACCTACTAAACGGCTCCACTTCGTCTAATGTAAAACAGCTATTCGAAACAGAAGTTCCGATACATGCGTGGAGGCAAAGCGAAGTCAAGTGGACTACTAATTGTATCAAATTAACGGCCGTGGGGCAGCTGTATCACACTAAGTAAATTCCGGGGAAGCCATCGATAAGCAATCTCACCCGCCCCCTTGCTCTATTACAGGAGTAATTAGCACAATTAACAGGAGCAGGCGCGAGGGGCTGCGTGGCGCGGGCGGGAGCGCGGGGGGAACGATCGCTTTCACGCACGCAAACAAATGTCACGTGGCACGGCGCCTTAATTAAAACGATAATTGAGTTGACTCCATCCGCCATTTCGACATTCCGAGAGAAATTTCACGGAAACTCCCCTCGAAACTACGAAGCCCTTAAGTGTCGACGACTTTAATTTTGTGTTTGCGTCTACTTTGCGGTCTCGAGGCAAATTTTAATACGGTGTACGCGGCTTCGCTTTGTAAAATTACTTAAATAAATTACCTGGAATAGAGTTTCGTCGCCATACTGAAAGACAACTCGTTTGGAAAATTGGCATCAACGAAATAAAGCACCTTGACAAGGTTACATAATACATTTTGAATTGGGGATTGTTTGTTTAAAAATATGGAGAAGTAATGTAAACTACACAATTTCTCTACTATTTTAAAATGTATCATGCTAATGGTAAGTGGTGGTTCGTGTTGACAATGTCGACTCCGCGAATTATGACCCCCATGTTTAAATAAAGGAGGGTGCAGAACAACGCCGTCAGAGGTTTCTCCGCCTGGCCTGCAATATGTGCGTCGAAACGGCTTTAAACTGCCTATAAAGAATTCGTTCCACCTTAACGAACGATTCGATTTGATAGCGTGGATTAAAGCAGTAAAAAATAATTTGAATAAAAAAACGAAACGACCTCTAAAAAATGTCTATTTCCTGTTGTAACATGCGTAATGTAACCCTCAGGCACCGGTGTTACGCACAATGTAAACCAAGCCTAATAAAAACAGCAATTTAGCAAAAATATGAAATAGCGTAGTAGAATTAATAAACTGTGTGCGTTTGATGTGTACTGAAGTAAGACGTGAATTTTCAAAAGATATACAATAAAAAAACTTTGCGTTTGATGTGTTCTGAAGTAAGACGTGAATTTTCAAAAGATATACAAAAAAAAACTTTTCTGAAGTTCTTTGACAAAAATAATAGCGAGTG
Source organism: Hyppa rectilinea (assembly GCA_951799385.1). Lineage (NCBI taxonomy): Eukaryota > Metazoa > Arthropoda > Insecta > Lepidoptera > Noctuidae > Hyppa > Hyppa rectilinea. The sequence goes on from OX637311.1 coordinate 11,393,621, forward strand.
CTACACTCAGCTTGAATACAATCCCACCCGTGTCCTCCTAATATCAGGCGTAGTCGGACAACGGTCCACGTTTCATGAGATCAACACGAGTGTATTCGGCAGAGAGGCCGTGACGCGGAGCTGCGAAAGGGACTGAAGCCGCGCGGTTATTTAAATGAGAGCTCCCTAGCCACCCGTCAATAAAACATTAAACACGTAACAAGTTTATGCGCAGCGACAACCCTAGCGGATTCCGCCACTTCGTTAATCCGGGGCGGGGGCAGCCCTAAATTAGGGTCGAGACAAGCCGTAATCCCCCGCTCGGCGCGACGGGGGATTTATATTGTTATTGCTCCGCGTCCGGAATTATACGAGGGTTGAGGGACTAATGAAAGGGGAAATTTAATTCCTAATGATTCTCGTCTTAGTCCGTAACGAGGAAACTCGAAAAAGGGCTGCGATCCGCGCACTTTTTATGATTAATCGTTTCAAGCGACCCGAAGATTATTGTCGATCGGATTGCCTTTGTTTGTTTACTGGTGCTTAGTGTGTTTGTTTTTATTGTGAACGAGGCGGAGTCGACGTGTTTGTGGAGTCAGAAGTTAACGACCAAATTGGATTACAAATTTATTCATGAAACATTTTCGATGCTGGTACACGACGTCGGCAGTGAGCGGGTGAAGCATATGTAAATGTGTGATAAGCACGAAGGGGCCGCCTCGCGCGGAGGCTGGCCTATGGCGCGCCTCGGCGACACGGCGGCAGGCGCCTCGTGCTGCCGCAACACGATGCCCGCAACACGCCGCGCCGCAACGCTCGCCGCATTGTTAAACAAGCCACCAGACAACTGCAGCCGTTACACACTACATATTATTGTCCATATCCATACAATTATACATAATTTGCAACTAAATATCCCGTAACTAAGGATAGCCGTTGCGTTAACACAAGCTAAACTCTGAGCTAACATGTCGTATTATTTCGATACTAGCTTTTGCCCTTGCCGCGGCTTCGTTCGCGTGAAGGTTGGAAATTATCCAACGGAAACCACTATCGAGATTAAGAGTATTCTATGACCTAACCCACGCCATCAGCCATGCATGGTCTACTCATGTGCCAAATGTCATCCATAACCTTTCAGTCGTTTTAGTATGAAAGCGTAACAAACAAACAAACTCACTTTCACATTTATAATTTAGGTAGGATTAAACTCACACGTCATTCCTACAGAACTGTAGTCCGGTGAGAAACAATGAGTTAAATAAAAATGAGCCGTCAGCCATTAGCAGAATGCGCTGTTACACTAAGTGCAGCCGTAGCGTCCGCCCTTCCTCTCATTACGCCGGCGACTAATTGAGATAAATTATGAAGACGTGCAGCGAGCCGCGAGCTATCGCACCCACCTTACCTGCTAATTACATGCAGCGATTTCAATTACTCGAGTGCTCTAGCGTGTTTTTTGCTCAACAACAAACATGCTTGGTTTGTTTTTATTAAGTTTATCCGCTATTGAACATCGTCCGAGGCGATTAAATCACAATTAAATTAACACACGTAATAGCGTGTTGTAAAGATGTTATAGTATTATGGATGCAATTAGATTTTAGTGGATATAGGGTGTCGTAAAATGTTAAAAAACGAATGCAATAAATGAGTGCGGTGGTGTGTGTTGTGTTGCGTCATCAGGTAGCGATGTATGCGGGCCACACACGTGGCGGGGGCGACTGAGCGCTGGGCGACAAAGAGCGCGGTGGGTGATAGTGGCGCGGCCGCAACAGAGGCGGTGACCGCAGCGCGGGCGCGGCTCGCTGCCTCGTCAGCCTGTGGTCAGTACTACACACTCATCCACTGTTTACGACACGTGCGGCTAACTTCCACACCTATGTAGGTATGTAATAGGACGTAATTATTATTCCGTGACCTTTACTATGTCTAGATCTAATACAGATTTGACTAAAAAAAACATTGAATATCTCTTACCCGCGATAATTGGTACAGAGGCCGCTTGTTTGAATTCTGACGCACTTATTATAACAAAGCACCTTTGAAACGAGTCGTCGAATGCAATATCTATTGAAATATTGAACGTGTGGGAGCGCGAAGCATCGTTATTCGTTACATACGGTTTGTTACATCAACACGATCTGTTCCAAGTGAAACAATGAATTATAAATAAAACAATATTGTTGATTTTAATCATAATAATGTTAAAGATTGAGCTTTATAGGTAAGCTGACTAGGAAGTCTGTAGGTAAGCGAATTTATTGTAACCATACGGTATTTTTAGTTTAGTTTTATCAAGATAAAGCGACTCCGACCTCAGTTTGGCTTACTGCCAACCCTAAAGTTGTCATAAACAGATTAATATTGCCACTTTGAAAGGAATAAAAAGTTATTATTTCAGCGTCAGATTCCGAATTGCGTTTATAAAATATGAATATTAAATTGTGTTACTCAATGCAGCGACAGAGCCAGGTATTGTTATGAAGCAAGAGGGAGGGCAGACGGGGGCAGGCGATTCGATCAAGCTTGCATAAATCGATGCGATACGGCCGGATCGTGAACAAAGCCGCAAACCCGCTCCGAGACGAGCAATACCCCTACCTACCCACAGTACCCACGATACACACACCCATCGAGTACCAACCGATCCTCACACAATCGATATTATGAAAAGAATTCCGATATACTTTTTGCTCTTTCACGAGTAGCTGGATTATTACCTTCTCAGACCAAGTTACAACAGGTAGCTAAGTATTGTTATTTTAGGAATTTAATAAGCGATCCAAAGGTTTTTATTTATTTTTTTGTTGCCTTTGTAAGAATCTTCTTATTTATTTTCGACACTAATGATAAGATTTTCTCCTGAACTAACATAGAATACCATGCGATATACACGTTTAGTCTACGAGTGTTTTAGTGGACTAAGTCTTCATTAATTCTGTTGGCAGATTATACATTCAAGTTAGAGACAGAGGCCCTGACTGCACGACACGACAGATAATCCGCGTGGAATAATGTGGATGCACCGACATAATCTATGTGTTATTCCCTATCAAGAGACGCACAGTGTAAGGGGATTAAGTACAGTTCCTCAGCTCGGAGACATTAGCCGGGACTCGAGCAGCAACCGACTGAACAGACGCCGTCTATGGGATTACTCAAGGATCCGCTACCTTGCCAAATATTAAAACAATGCTCTCAGAATCGAATTGGATAACATGCGGTGACGTCACTTACGATATCAGGAGGATTTGTGTCACCTTGTATCACAACCCAAGGTTTGGGTTGTAAATTAAATGTTTATTTATTAAACGATAAAATGCACTTAAATGTACGTTACTTTTAATGAGCTCTATTAGCTATCAACCAATAATTGCATGCCGAGTGGCCTTTTAAAACCGAAGCCAATTTCCTAGAAGCCGCACAATTTCATCGAAATGTCATGAATAACAAGGCACTATGTTCCGTGGGCAATCTACCTGCGCCTTAAGCAAGGGGTACAATCCGTAGATCGATATCCATCGCGACTACCAGTAACTGCTCTTTAACCTGTTCTTTATCTGATCGTTTCTTCACAAAGTAGCTGGCTCAAGCACAAGATACCCAACCTATAAGTAAATATTACTCCCAGTAATTGGAGGATAACTGCTCAAGAATAATTTTGCATTTATCCAAAATGTAGTTCCGTATCTGTCTACACTATCTACGAGAAGTGTAATTTGTATAATTGCGAGAACCATCTCCAGTTTAAACAGGAACATCACGCAGCCGTACACTGAAATGACTGCAAAGTAGAAAGCAGCATAAATAAATTACATTAAACATTCACTTTAGTAGCGCTAACTTTTGTTTTTCAATAAACAAGCCACCGTTACTTTAGATAGCCGACGGTGTATAAAACGTAAAAAGTAAAATAAGAGGACGACTACCGCGCAATCTGTTTCACTTTAGGGCGTCTTAATAATTACAAGTGGCCATTCTTTCCAATTAAGAAAAGTCTCGAGCTATAAATTGTGAGGGCTGTCGCGGGCGCGAAGCGAGCGAGCGCTGTTACAACGCGCGTAAACATGCCGCTAGGGCTACCACCCACCAACTTAAAAGGAAAATCTACCATTTTTGTTTTAACGGTTTAATAAAGTAGTCGGTCCTCGCCTGTATTTATGTAAGTCATTTATACTCGCCGTTTCTACCTTAATTAAAGGAGCGCACCTTTAAAACGCAACGACCCCAGCATATCGAAGAACAAACGCAAATTTATTCTGACCGGAGTTTTTTTCGGTATCTATTAAATAAAGAAGTCGAGGAGAATGCTAAACAAGGTTGAGCGGCCCTCGCCCTGCGAGTTTTCCACTTGAAGTGGTGTGCGGGTGCGGGATGCGGGGCAGGCTGGGGTCGGGGTGGCACAGGGTGTGTTATTCAGAGTGGCTTAGATAAGGTAAGGAGGATGAAGAGGCGAGATGCGCGGCGTAATGAACCGGCTCCGAGCAGTTTTTGTGTGGTTCGGGAGGCCAAATTGAATATTAGGCGCGATTTGAGAGCGAATGAGCGGGCGGCAGAAATAAATCCGCGGTTATTATGTTACTCAAATGAGATTGTGGAAGGGCTCGCTCTGTTAGGCTTACAGCGGCTGCTCAATTTCACGTCGGTGTAAATTGCTAGTCATAAACTTTGTTATTCTGCGGGAATTTAAGCACCTTTCTAGAATTTAATTTATGTATAAATGGATAATTATACTGTTAGACCGCTAGGCGATAATTGCTGGTGACAGGGTGACTCTGACACCTTTTTTTTTTTTAATACTGGGAAATCATCCAATGACTGCTCACGCTCTGGGTGGAGCGGAAGGGAGTGTCAGACTCTTACTGACCAAAACCCATCCATGTTCCTTTAGCGGTAACCCTTTCGGACAATCCCGCTTTTAGACTCTGACACCTTTAAGTAAGTTTGTAACGGTAAGTATTACCATACCTGCCGAAAACCTTTTATTTTATATCCTGATACGGTTTATCATAAAAATAAAAGAGAGCTTCAACAAGAGCGGCATCGAGATGAAAAGTTTCCCTCCACTGTAATGTAAACATGGGCCCGATGTATCGGAAAATCAAATATACGGCGCGCGTTGTTTGCAAATAAACAACGTGCCTGCAACTGTGTAGCACCTTCGTGATTCGCAATAAAAACATAGTGTGGACAAACGGGTGCGGCTCGGTCGAGTGTAACCTGACGCCCCCGCAGCCGCGGAGCCGCAGCCAAGACGCGCTCGGTTTATGTAAACTTTATTACGGAGTGCACTTCTCCCTCCCCCCTCCCACCACGACTCCCTCGTTTCAAATTGTAAGGCGCGTCCGTGCATTACTCAGCTCGCCGCGTGTTTGCACAGATCGACGGTTCCGTGAGCGGACTGCCAACACAGCCGCGCCGTATCGGGGTCACACTGCAAGATAAACTCTTCACGTGCTGTCGTCGAGTTATAAACTCACTCACCTCACCTAAGTTTTCCAACAAACTTGTTAAAGTATGCGGTACGAGCTGATGTGCGGTAATGTGATCGCTACGTGACTGATTATGTTTTCCCAGTCAAGTAGATTAGTGTCTGGGGGAGGACGGCTACTGGTCGGGCAGATAAAGTTTATATCTAGACCATAAGTGGATTAGATACTTTGTGCCTGTATCAATTACAGTCATAAAAGCCAAATTATTAATTCGGGATGTGGTTAAAGGAGCGTTAATGGATGTAGTAAGAAGCATCATCCTACCGGAACAGGACATCCTTCGACAATAGACAGTACTAACGATCAGAAATTGTCAAAGGCAAAAGTGAATAATTGTTGTCATTGTCATGAAGTAGGTTAGTGCAACAAAGACAGTGTTACAAGTAGGTGCGGCGTATCGATTCGCATGCATTTCTGGCGCTCGTCGGCACATCTGTGCGGTGCGCCACTGTTCACCCCCCTCCCCCCACGGTAGCGCGATAGCCGACATTCGCAACACCTCGGAACGACGCACTCGCGACCGAGCTCACTTCACTACAGGGTTGACAACTACTCTCATTATTTCCAGTTTCCAACAATCTATATTCTCCAAGTCCCGTTTGAAAAGCGACAGGAAATTTAACGCGACTGGAATACTGATCGTGATAATAAGTTCAAGTTAGAACTAATTTACTCAAAACAGGATTACATCATAGGTTTCATTAATGGCCATTTATACGATCACGCTTGTAAATCCCAAATGAGTTTAAGTGCAGGCGAGGTACGCTTTTGGTACGGAGTTTCGGACGTCCTCCCTTTAACAGTGACACTGCCAAGCCCCGACTCCCTAAGGGGATTGGGGTCGAACCCCAATTTCGTGTGCTTTAGCTGCCTAAGTTAATAACGAATGCAAGGATGACGTGACGTGTTTTCCGAACTATGTTTGTTTAGAAACTGATGGTAACTGAATATTTAAAAACAACACGTAAGTACTTCAACCACTGTTTATTAAATCTTTCATATAATATTTACATACAGACAGCTAATCCATGAATTAATCTAGAAATTACAACAAAAACTAACACTAATTTGAATTTAATTTTATATTTTACTACTGGATAAAACGTGAACGACACGTCGTCGTGGCGTGACATCCCTGAGCGGGGTGCGCCACTTGCACCACCCACTTGTTTCAGTCAGGGCCGTGTTATGAAATCAACGTGTTCGAGCGCAACACTACTCTCCGCGTTCACATTCCCAAATGGAAAAGGCACTACGTACATATACGTACCACCTACGTTATAGGTACGTGGTACGCCTGTTGGGGAATTTTTCAAAGCAAAATTGTGCCGTCGGAATTTTAACAACTCGGGCGAAATTGGAAAAAGTTATTCTATACTCACATGTCGCTCCTCTGCTGAACTGATACCTGCAACCAAGTGGGATAAGTTAGCTGGATTATATTACACTTTGAACACAGGAATTGTTAGTTAACCGCAGTATTAATTGATTACGATTATGTTGTTGTAATGATTAGACTGGTTCACAGCTTGAATTAAGGGTTTACTGAGATATTACGTGAAGCAGATTAGAAGTGGCATTCACGTGTACAGAGGCAAAATCAATTCAGCGAATGTCTAATTCACCTAATTGTTGCGTGCGTTAGAACTATGCAGTTAGACGCAATTCGGTTCAGGTAAGACGAGAATGGTGAGCTTGTTTATTAGAGCTCGCCTAATCTCAGAATCAGACCTGTAGATCTACTAGAGATAAGATTCCCTGACAAATAAATATGCAAGATCTGGAAATAGCAGTGTTACCGCCTAACACGAACGAGTCGTATGTTTGTTTTATACAAGCAATCTGAGTGGGAGGGGGATGTGTGAGTGTAATTGAGGTGGATCCGATGAGGATCCGGGTAAAGTGGTCGATGAATATTGCAGAGCCTGTCGCCGGCTCGTCACGACACCCCCGCCGCCGGTCCTGACACCTTAATGCTCTTACACACTGTATCAGTTATAGCTACTGTTTACTTATTAAACGGCTCACTAATAATGTAGCGTTCCACGAATAATAAAATTACCAACAATTTTGTTTGTGATAGGTAGTTTTATTATAAGCTTTTATTTAACTGTATGTGTACGTATTATGTATATTTGTTCATGAATTTTATTGCAGTTATCCTGAACTGGTTGAGCTAAAATGTTGCATACACGTTTAGTTTGGATATCAATGCATGGTTAGCTTAGTGACGTCATTCTAAATCCAATATGGCGAACCACCCAAGATGGCGGAAAAGATTTTTTGCATTTGCAAGGTTTGTTGAGAAGAATACGAAAAAATTGAATAAGCATTTTTAGAAACAAGCTATTAATGAACAAAAATGTCCTACATAAAACTGAACAAATAGCAATTTAATATTTTCCTAAAAGCTTGAAGCTTATCATTATGTGTAAGAAGGACATTAACGCCTCAAGCTTTTAAGCCATTAATTTACTTCGAAGATAATTGAATAGACTAATAACCGCGACTGATTGATTTTTTCGATTTCAATATCGATGGAATCGATACTTTCTTCTCATTCACGAATGACTGGTCGTGATTAACGGATAGGATATCGTCAGATTACAGACTTTCTCTTTTGAATCCACGTATTGGACTACTAATCTAAATCACACAATAGTTTATAGAAATAAAACCATAGTATATTAAATACAGTTAATCAATCAAGGCCTAGCCACCATATTAGTCGGCCAACAGCGTTGACAGTGGTCTGTCATATGTTGCTAACTCCGAGATAATTGGAAATAATATTACTGGCGAAATTAGCTTCGCCTGTCAATCCCACAGAATATGCTATGCTCGGTGTAATATGGACGTATGTGGATATATTGTGCCATATGGAATGTAGTAGTAGTATGTATGCAAATTGAATACTAATAAATTATCGGTTGGTAATCAGTGGCACAATACAATAGGTAGAAATAGTAAATCGCCGTTTACTGTTTAACAGTAGTTAACCTTTTGTATAATTGTAGACCAGACGTTTTAAGGCTCTCGCAGACAGGCGCGATGCGACGCCGTGACACCATTTTGGTAGAACAATTTTCATGAAGACTTATTAGAAGAGGCTTTAAATTATGATAAGGAACACAAGATACATCAAGCATATTTACTTAGAACCTTCTTAGAATTATATTGAATTATTTCTACTTACTTAAAATAAAGAATTGTCATTCGATTAGTTCACCATTGAGCCTCAAAAGACAAATTAAATAACACATTTTCAAATTGAAGCTCATGATACGTCATAATGAACCTCGATTACTTCTCCACCAGTCAATTTGGTCGGGTAGTACCAGTCCAGGTCCAGTCATCAGATAAGCGCTTTGTCAAGTGCCTGTCACGCCCCCTGGCGGAATTAGCTCGGCTCTCGTCAGCACGTATCAATCGTGACTATTCACGGAGCGATAGTGGTGGAGTTAACGACACCGCCATTGTGCCCGAAATAGACGCGATCGCGGTAACGGGTGAACTTTCAGTCTATGTTCAAGTTGAAGTTACAAGTTACATTACATGGTTACTAGACAATGTTTTTGAACTTACTTAGTGCATGTTCGTGGATCCAATGTGTGGTTTACCAGAAATGCCGTATTAAACTGGTAAATTGTTTTACGTATACTTATTTCATAAGGTGTCTTATCTCAATAGATTCAATGGTTTTTTTTATTAATTTACTTCAATTTCTTTTATTTTATGAATCAAGTTTTCTTTTAAATGTGCGCAGCAGATTAGTCAACTCCTAAAGCAAATCTCGTGCTTTTTGACTTTAATTGTATGCCCGTAACCACTCATCCCATCACAATCAAATACGTTGCTACAGTTTAATCAAAATACCAAATCTGTTGTAGATTACGTAGGTACGTACCATAGTTACTGAGTATTGCATACATCAAAGACATTATCTCCACTGCCTGATTCGTCTCAAGTTTGTGAGCAATTGCAACCAATCCTATTGCTATTCACGTGCGCTACATATGTACGGACATATTGCCAGACGCCGTATTAGTACTGCATGTATTGCCAGAATTAATTTAAACGCAATAGCCTCAATTATTGGCCGGCTATTCCCTACATTGCCCGGTTGCGCATGAACGCTTCGTGCACATCGATGCAAAACAATTCAATCACGCCATAACAGACAAATTAGAGGTTTATACGTGTTTTTGAGCTACTTAATACATGTAAAGTGATACATGAATATCACTGACACATCGCAAACGACTACGGCGGTTATTATTTACTTTAATGCAACGCGTGGATGTAATTTTGTTAGAGCGCGACTTCGTGTAGGTCCGCGACCGCACACACTCAAGTCAGCCGCAAAATTACGTTACTAATTGACTAAAACACGCGACGCTCACACCAGCAAGGAATAATTAATTGAGCTCTGGCAAGGTGCGGGCGGGGTGGGGGCCGGGGGGCCATCTGCGCGGTAACTCTTACATCAGTACACCGATAATGGCACAAATTAGCCGGGGAAGTGGCAGGCGGCGCTCGGGGGTGGCAGGGGGCGCTAAGCCGGAACATCCCGGAGCGCAGATTACCGCTTGCTTTTGTAATTAACCGGAGCGACGGGCGGCTTCCAAATCCATTTCTGTGTTACATTTTCATTTGTGGCGCGCTCGTCCCCGCCGCGCCGGGATTACTCGCGCTACCGTGAAAACTGGAAACACTCCCCGTTGTTTGATATGAATAATACTCAACTTGCCCTCGAATTATAAAGTGCCTATTTGTTAGATGGATATAGCAGACTAACAGGAAAAATGTTTTCCACCAATCTGTTCCACATCTCTGTTTACATATTCTGTCCAAACACGCGCGAAGATACCTACCTACCAGTTCGGAGAATTGACTTATTCATACTCTCAAAGTAATATCGGGCGAGCCGTAGCCGTCAGCGATCCGAAAACACGCAAACAGTGTGTTCAAAAAGCCACTCGAAGATTGTAAATATTGAAACAGAAGTGGGATCGGAGACGTCTGCCGCGGAGGGCGGCGGGGCGGCGGCGGCCGCGGGGGAAGGGGGCACTAATAGTCTCCAGAGAGAGGCACACAGCAAACAAGGCGAATACACAAATACGCGACAACCTCTTAAAATATTCATCTTTGTATCATACCGTTAGTTACACAGTAGGATAGTCAGGAATCCTTTTTCTTTTGGTTTTTCTGCGATAGTTTATGCGAACCGTCCAACTCCACAACTTTCTAAGTTACAGATCGCATCAAATTTACAACTTGTTCAACTCACCATTTCCTTTATCATCTGGTCGATGCAAGTCTGGAGGTTTGGCGAGTACTGACAGAGGGTGGTGAGGCACGCCGAGCCCTAGAAGGCCGGCAGGAGGCAGAGCTCCTTGGCCCAGGAGTGGAAGAGGAGGCGCACCATGCGCGGGCAGGTGGGCCGCGTGCATCTGCTGTAGCAGCCGCGGCAGGTCTGGCCTTTGTTGCTGCAACAATAAGAGAGACAAACATTACAACTAGTTTCCACACAAATCAATTTTAAGACTGAAGTACCCCCAAGTCGTTTAAAGCAGCTAAACATTCACAAATTGCGAATAGACCAAATTAAAGCGAAGCCAAATGGTCCATCGCTGGGCGAACGTTGAAAACCGCAACTACGGTAGGACACTAATTAAAATCCACAACGTTTAAACAGAATCAACCCTCTGCTTTGTGTCTAAATAAAACGAGATCTCAGGCAACAGCACAATCAAATTAAAGTGTATTGTTTTTTAAAACGAGTAATGTATTTTAGTTCAGCGTCAACATTCAAAGTGGATTGATGTGCCACCGCAGAGCTCCGTGCATTTTTAAACCGAAGCCAAGCCAAATTAAAAAGTCCTCCACGGGACCCCTCCGTTCTGTGATATTTTAAATTTTAAATGAGAGCTTCGCCGGCGGCGGCGACTGAGCGAAATTGATTACTCCTTCTCCATTATTCCCCTTTTTCCACTTTTCCTGTTTCCCGCACTTTCCGTTCCTATCTCGTATCGTTTAACCTTATTATTACTATACCCAGTGGATCGGCTCACTTCTCCAACCAAGCGCATCTCTGTTTTAACAGCTTATCGCTATGCCCATTTCCGTTGTTTACCTCTTATTTTTAACATGCGTTCATGTTACAGTTGCGTCCATTATGGCGTGTTTCGTTTCGCTAGCCGCCTCAGCTTCCGCTATCGCTTCCGCGTGGCTGCCCGCTGTTCGCTTGTGGCTCGTACTATACGCCCAAGCTTTTTCCGCTCGGACGGGCAGGTTCTTTTTTTAACCGCCGAAAATTAATTGGATTTTCGCCGAGGGTGGAACATATTTTTTATTGGCCGCTCACGGCTGTGATTTATTGTGTGTCAAAAGGTGGCGAGCGCCACTTAGTTGGGAGTGCTTTTTACAAAAGGGGATTTTTTAAATTCAAATTATTTTCATTTTGCCATTTACACGTCTTATGCTCGAATGATTCAAATTAATAGTTTTTGTCTAGCGTGTTTTTGTCGTTTCGTTCATTAAAAATAATTTTAAGTACAAAAAAACAACTGATTTTCAGAATAACACTACAAAGTAAAAATACTTATACTTATTTTATTTCGGATTTTAAGAGAAATTAAAGAATTTTTTTACTGTATAGGTTTTTTTTTGAAGTCGGTTGTTTTTTTACTTAACAGTGACATGAATGTATTATAACATCATACACATACACTAAGTGAGAAAAATACGTTTTATTGATGCGAACTCAAAAAGTATCCAACACTGCGCAAAAAATCGATCCAAAATTGTAAAACATAAGTACACGAAAATGAAAAAAATATACAATCCTTTAAAAACAGCTATTAAGTATGATTCGAAATTTAAGATTAATTGCTTGACGCCATAATATTACTTAGCAGTTCCGTCAGTTAGACAAGATAAAAACACATTAAGTAATTGTTTATTAACAGAGCAAAATCAAGTCAAACCAGACCCAAAAAAGGAGTATTTATTATGTAGGTTTTTTGCCATGCCAAAGAAAATATATTATAAATGTACACGTGGTGACCTGAAAAGCGATATGTTCCCGTGGGTTAGACGACTTCGTGGTGAACCCTCATCCCTCCTGACAAACGACGTACCTATCCTCTCCCTCACACTAAAAACTTTAAGAATCTATCATTAATGTGTGTTCCTACCGTGACGTTTCTCTCCGCATTTTGTGCAGAAATAATTCAGCAGATACTATTGTATTAGAAAAACCTTTAGCTGGAACTAATGATTGCGTTTATGCCTGCAGTGTGTAGTCGATTATTTAATAATTACGCCATATAAAAAGTTATCATCATTGATTTTTTACAAAGTATTTCCTAACAAAAAGTGGTGGTTAATGAGAAATTCGTGAGGAAAATTAATAAATAAAGTTTTAGTACGTTCGTAGGCGTTGGTTGTGTGTATATTTTTATGTGGCGCGAGTTTTAATTACGTATTCGTCCCTCGCCAGTCGGAGACATACCTGTACAAACATTTCGCTCGAGCTAACTGTTCCCTCGTTACGGTGCGGCGCAAATATATTTTAATGGGGGTTAAAGTATTATTTAAGAAAAAATTAAATAATTTATAGTAAATTAGTATTGTAAAAGAATTTTGAAATAAGTGGCGGCGGCGTGATCCCGCAGCTATCGCTATCGAGAGCGCCTCACCCTCACCCCGCGCCGCGCCCGACGCGCCCGCTACCCCCACGGGCACCCACCCGCCTGTTATGAATGACAATAACGTGGCGTGATACCTCACCAACATTTTTTTTCCATATTTAGACGTGATTAAATAGCGTCGATACGCTCTCCCCGGGATTAAAACTCGTTCCCCTAACGACTTTTCCATCCGTTTACTTATCTCTGAACGAAGTTTGGTGTTTATATTATCGACCGAATTTAAGTTTGATTAAGTTTCCCCTTCTACAAGGGGAGATGACAGATTTTTATAATGAATTTTGAGGCTCAAAAGTAATGTATTCAGAACGAAAACGCGATAAGTGATGTGAACAATTCCCACATCGGTGTAACGAGGCACGCGACTAATGAATCAGTAATAAATCCGAACAAAAACGAGTAACCTCAAATTCTTGTAGATAAAGTTGTAAATAGACTATTGTTCTGTATTCTCCCATGCAAAAGTGATGAGAATAAATTTTATGTTTAGCTCAAAGTGCCATATTAAAGGTGTGTTATAAAAAATTGTGTCAGTGGAGTTGAAGAAAAATTGTGTGGGTAGATAAGGATAGATAAAAAATACAAAAAGGTTGTATGTTTTCTGTATCTGTGCTATATCAGCGTGTTCATACGAGGTCTATGTAATTTCGCGTGTGTCGGTACGTGTAGCAAGTAGCAACAGACGTGAGCTGTCTCCACAGCTTTTGTCATGAGAAAAATGCTCCGCCGCGTTCGGGTTTTCACGCCACATTTACCACCGTCTATGCTCCGGGGATTATTCTTCATTTATAAATGGATAGCACACGCCAACCGCACAGATTTCCACGCATAAATATTTCGCCAGGTTTAACAAGTATTATTTTTTTGATCAAACACCTTTTTTTTTTAACTTTTGGATCAATAAGATTTCTAGAACGTGATTATCTCGAGTCACGATTTCAATCATTGGACTTAATTTTTCTGAAATATATTTTATTTTTTGTAAGTAGGTCCTTGTGGTTCCCATCGTTTTTAGTTTAAACCGGCTAGGGGTGAACCCAGTGTAAGTGGCGATTTTATTTGGATTTCTCATTGAGAATGTTATTAATTATCCTTTAGTTTAAGGAAGGAAGGGGAAGGAGTTTTCCTTTAGTTACTATAACTTGCTTTCTACACCCTTTATTCGATGTCCAACCATCACTTTTATTTCTTGTGCGGTGTGATTTAAAATTTTGAACTACAACTAGCTCAGGTGTTCACAGGCAATATTTCTCAGCGCGCTAAAAGGTAGGTATTTTCTGGAAAAAATAAAAACACATGTTTTAGATTTTTATGACGCATCTAGTCGTACTAGTATTAAGGAATGAGATCAAGAGCATATTATAAACACATTAGTTTAATATGGTTAGCAATTAATAAGTCGCAAGAACATTTAAAAATAATTACTGTTTACACAATTATGGGCTTAAAAGGCAATCAACACGTAAGTGGACGTTAACCTACAATTAGTGCGTTTTAATGGTACTCATCAGATGAGAAAATTCCACTAGAGACAAGTAGGGTTAAGTACTTGGTCATGTAGCTAAGATCCCTGATGAACCGCTACAACTAAGAATACAGACGGGCGCCGGGCTCAGAGGTTTTTGGGTAGCGTTGTATGTCGTTGAACTCGTTTAGATGAAATCATGAAACCTATACCATTTCACTAGGTACGTCACTATTCAGAGCCTCGAAATGACTTGATGTTGTTTTTTTTTAATATAAATAAATAACGCGATAAAATGTTTCAGCACAAAAAAGAAATTACAGCAAGAAGTTATAAGTGAGTTACCCTGAGAATTTTAAGGTAGTCAATAAATTTACTTTTTGTTTTTAAAAGGTAGCGCTTGAACTAAAAGTTTAAAAGATCTAGAGATCCTTTTCTTAAACAGTCGAAAGCTGCATTTACTTTCGTAGCAATTTTGTTTCAAAGAAAATCAAACAATGTTCTGTTATTTAATTGTAACATACGCCAGCCCTACCCGTTGTTAAATAATTAGGAGTCAGTTAGTTTCTGGTGTGAGACGCATTAGGGCTGTTACAGACGACGCCAGCCTCCAGGCACCACTGACAAGAACAGATTATAAACTGTAATGGTATCGCATAATTAAATGAACCCCCTGCGCACGTGTAAACTACCTTTATTCTGTTCTTATTATAAAATTACATTTCAGCTAGAACAAGTCAAAATTAGATTATGTTCTGATGCGTTAATATAGATTTAGCGTGTTTGTTCGGTAAGCAAACCCACTGACCATAATGAATTCAACGGGTTTTGGTAATACCGTAATATGCAATTAAATTCTCTGTCAGTGGGTACTAAAATAAACTTTAATGTATTCATATTCCCGACTGCAATGTTTTAAACGGCTTATTGGACGACTCGCACGAATTTAACTCGCACGAAACGTGCGAATCGACTACTTTAAAAAATATCATTTTTTCTGTAGTCGATTCGCACACATTTTATTTATTGGCGTGCGAATCGACTCCCTCACAAAAATGTAGTAGGCTATTCGCACACATTTCATTTTAAGGAATAAAAAAATTAAAGTACAGTCGTATTCAGCCATCACTGAAATAAAACTAAAAAATAATCGAAGTTTAAATAACAGATATTTACTTGAAAGTAAGAAAGATCTGTATTAAATAAGTAATAATTATTACTTAAAACGTGGCATATCTACACGTTTTTTTTTTTTTTTTTTTAATTTTTAATTTTAATACAGATATTTTTTATTATAGATTGTTTTTTCATTATCTATCTATTACGAGTAAAACACATTTGACCTTACCACTTCTGTACTCAAGTGTACTTTATCTTAACTGCATTTCATAAAAAACATTACGTGTGCGAATAGCCTACTACATATTTGTGAAGGTGTCGATTCGCACGCCATTAAATGAACTTCGTGCGAATCGACTACATATTTTTTAAAGTAGTCGATTCGCACGTTTCGTGCGAGTTAAATTCGTGCGAGTCGTCCAATAAGCCTTTTAAACATTAAACCAGGAAGTGGTAAGCATGACACGCATGACTGGAACAGAAGGAACTTTAATCTTTTTAATGTTAATGCTTCGAGCCGAATTTTACGACCAATAAAACAATACAAATTCAAAGCAGTAACTACATTCTAATCTTCCAATGGTGGCCATTAACTGCCATTGTAATGGACGTGTCAGGAAAAATAAAGAGGAATATGCCACATCTATTGGCAGTGGAACAGCGCAACAAAATGTACGTCACTTTACACATTGGAACATTAAAAGCTCGTAAATTTGCGACATACTAACGTTTCTCATGCTAAGTGCCTATGTAAGGACACGAGCATGACATCTACACGGAATACATATTTATAAACTTCGCTAGACAATGCCTGTTTAGGCTCAATGACTTCTTAATACGAGTACTTCGGTCTTGCAATTAGCTGTAATGTTATACCGGTTTTACGTCTAAGTAATAGGTGAAGTAGTCGGTATAAAAGGGGTAGGTTATCGCGATTGGCGTGGAGGGACAGGGAAGGGACTCACGCACCATTAGGCAGGAAGCCTCGAGGCGGATCGACACGCGACGCCGACACGTGTTACACTTTCAACATAATTGCTTCTAATCACATATATTATACCTAAACACATGTCGTATACACATTAGGGATACACACCAACTGAATTATGTAGAAAAACCGTCAACTTTCCAAATATCATGTTCAAATATTAAGTTACATGTTTGACATGCGACTTGAATAAAGTTACGTAGACCGACTCTAATAAAGAACTTCTATTCTGATGCTTTATTCTACAACATGTAACTTTGAATAACTTCGTATTCTCAAAGAAAAGAAAGATAATAATAAGAAAAACTCGTGACACTCGCGGGCCGGATGAGTCGTAAAACTGATTACATAATTTCATTGGAAGCGACGACAGAACGGGCCCTAACTCACTTTTCCGCGTTGAAAACAAGGAGCTTCGTCTAAGCGACAGGGGAAAAGTTAATGCGAGTCGCCGGGAGGACGCGTCGTGCGACTCACAAGAAACGTCGAGGGCCTGCAATGCAATATTTATCACCCGCCAGCGAACGTGCCTGGGAAAAAATGACAAATTCATGTTTCTCCGACGCCCGACCCCGGCGCGCTTCTCGCCCCGATTTATTCTCCTCGTAATTTTTATCAGAGGGCGCGAGACCCAACGTAAACTAGATAGAAATGTTTTCACGACTCGCTTGTTTATAAAGCCATCGACGGGGAAACAGATACGCTCTATTTGCACAGCGCCAGCGCTCGTGTTTGCACATCTATCTCGGAAGATAATGTTGCATAAATGTTGTACGCATATTACACTACTTTATTTCGCATACTTGCGCAGCTTCGGGTTTTCAATCACGGCCTAATCGTAAAAATAAGAACGAGATTTAGTATTGGATTCGTAACGCGTATCTATGACACGAGGTCGCACGTCCCGATCGATCTGCACAAGTTACGTGAATATTGTTTCAATGTGAACATTCGTGTCATGTGTAGGTGAGCGTGAGAGGGAGAATTCGTATCTGTAAGCTATTACCTCTGCGGAGGTCGGGCGCCACCCCTCGAGCGCTGGCGTGGAATAAAATCAGAACGAGAAATGATTTACCCACCGATAACGCACCGAAGACGCTCCACTGTCTCCCGGTTATTGACGACGACTTCACGCACATTGCTCGAACACAATGCCGAATCGTTTCGCCACCTTATCTATCATACTCAAATTCTATTACACAACAAAACTTATCGTATTGTTTATATTTACATAGGTAGGACTTATTTATTTTACACTTCATTTAGTCAATGGATGTTTTTATAACAACTGCTGTTAGTCTGCCAAGAAAAGAATTAAAACAAATCATTCTGAATCTTCAATACATAATGCAATCCGTTTATTTTAATTGACGAAAGAGAAATGTAGCAGTAAGTGATTTTAATAGGCCAGCAAACAGTCCCCTATTTGCGAAGTGGGGAATACTTCACGTTCACAAATCGGCGCTCTCGCATACGCTCGCAAATCAGACGGAGGCTGGGCGGCCAGTCTCTGGGGAGAGCCCCTTTGATCCCTAGCTGACCCGAAAATAAAAAAGGTACGTAATAAAAAAGGCCCGACATACGGAAGGTGGCGCCGCTTTTTTATTTAAATTAGAGTGTTTTATGAGAGGAGGGCGATATTGCGTTTTGCCAGTGTCTCGAAGGCTGTTCAGTAAGCTATACTCGTACATGTAGGTAAATCCTCACAGTGCGGGGGCGACGAACCTTCCGCAAATACAAGGGACTCTTTAGGGTATTTTCTTCTATCCGGTGGCGGTTTTCCGATCGTTACACCGGACGGAGAGTCTTACGGCACGGAATAGTAATTTATAGACAAGTGCATTGACTGGGATACAATTAAACAAATACTTATTGGGACAAACAATACGTACAATATGTCACACGCTAATGTGAGACTAATTCATTAGTTGGAGCCGCTAAACACGCCATGAAAGATACTTGTAAACAAAATAGTTGGTAGGCAGCCAAACGTTATGATCTCAGGTATTAATGTAGAGAATTTTTGTCGTATCTTAGTTTACGTAGTTGGGTCGAGCGTCGCTTGGTGTGGGTGAGGTGCAATGCAAGCTGCCCAGTGGGCGCGCCGTGTGATCGAGTTGGCGCTGCGCCAGCGCGTTCCATCCGCAACACTCTATCGGCCGCAGACGGACGAGTGACGACTGACTTCCACCACTTTATTTTCGCCCTCATTATCTTTAAAGTGATTTATTTTAGTCGCGGTACATCTATTCACGGTTTTCGAACGCCAAACGTTAACACTTACGGAGAATAGGTCACACTAACGACTTGGCACCCGGCTCCGAATGAACCTATTGAAATAATATACGGCAATGAAGTCCTCACGACACTTACTATAGCTAAAAAAAATACAATTAGAGTGTTGTGAAATTAGTTAGAGCCGCAATTTGAGGACAGACACTAATTCGTAACGCGGGAGGTGTTGTTAACACCGCGTATACAAATTGAAGTAGGAGCTAATAATATGTAGTTGTCATTACCATTACGCTTGGACACTGTTGGTAGCAATATTCTAGGCGTCTCGCCCACGCCAATGACAAATGGCCGCTTGAAAATTATATAAACATGCTAATTCACCGCGGACGTGGCGGGCGTCGGTTTAATAAAATAATTTCCTATATAATGGTAGTAGTTTGTAGCAATTTCATCAATACCTCGTAGTTGGAGCGCCGCCAGCTCGTCTTGCGCGGCTTAGATCGTTTAATTAACGACCGTCGAACTTTCGACCTGTTGAAAGCGGTGCTTTTGGAGAATCAACTTACTTTACACGTAAGCACCGGTTGTTCCGTACGAGAATTTTAGTCGAGCTTCTGAACAATAACATTTTACCCACGCCTCCGAATTAGTCAGCAACGATAATTGGAATATTAACGTTTGTTGTTTCAATAAAGCATGTTTTAGAGAGGTGGATAGCTTCTGTGAAAAACGATTATGTTTGCAGGTGAGTCATCGGATGAGAAGCGTGTAAAATATTACATTTTAACCGAAAGGTGTGATTTATGCGCGGCTATTATAATAACATCGACCTTCCCACCGTTTAGTGTGCGTGCAACAAGCGAATAACTAAGCTAAGCAATGACAGCTCGGAGTCGCTAATGTTTGGACAGATGCCACACTCACACAGCACACTGCCCGCCTGGCACACGGGGAGCCGGCAGCTAAACATTCCACGCCACATTTACAACAGCCCACTGCTGTACAAACAAGACACGTGTTGTTCAAATCGGTCTCGCGTGAAATATTACCGACGCTGAAGAAATTAATTTCGTTAGTCGGAATTTTAAACATGACCTACGTGATTTCGTTGAATTCAGCGATTGTGTAGTAGGATGGTAGTAGGTATCTGAAGCCCCGGTAGTTATCTCGGCGGGTTTGGCGATTTGTGATTATGGCTATATTTTGTGCAACGTTTAAATTTTGTTTTGTACCATGCGCGACAAAACAAGGTTAGGTATTCTGTTATTCATTTATTATTATTATATCGTCAAACGCGTTAGGAACTTGCTAAACAAAAAATCAGCACAAATATGCAGTCGATCAAATACATGCCCCGTTGAAGTAATGCAAGTGAACCCACTCAATTTCAAGCAAGCTCTTAAGTTAGTGTTAAGATGAACCATTAGTGATGTGCCCCACATGTTGTTAGTACTGTTAACAATATGCGCGCAGGCAATGAGTACTCACCCCAATAATGGCATTAAGTTCTGTCATAGTGACCTGTTTCGCGCGCTCCACTGCCGACGCCACCTGCTGCTGGTGCTCCTGCGACAGGAACGGCAGGATCTGGGCTATTATCGCGTTCAACCTTTTCGCTATCTCCGTCTGAAATACAATACACTAATTTAGTAAAGTCATCTCAATAATTAATGTTAAACAATCGTCTATAAACACGACATAAGGTCATCGTGACGAAATTACAATATCATCACGAACGAACACCGATATATCACACACGTTATGAATAATTAATATTGTTTAATATTCACCAATCTACTTTTCAGAATAAAATCAACATTAACATTAATATAAAGTTGGCTATAAATGAAACAACGGCCCGCTAGGTGATCGCTGCTTACATACAAATTTACTACCAAAAATGTTTCCACATTCCGAAGCAGATTATATTCAATAATAGCATTTATAATTAGTCGATAAGCTGAGCGAGAAGCAACAAATAAAATTAACACGATAAACAATAATACAGGCGGGCAGGCGCGGCGCGACGCGGTATGAGATGATAAATCGCCGCGTTACCGAGCCCGCAGTATTTATTGGCTTTGTTCGTATTTTCCGTTTAAATGCACATTAATTTTATTCGCAGATTCACAGTGAATCGACGACGAATTAACATAATTGAGTG
This sequence comes from Hyppa rectilinea, assembly GCA_951799385.1. Lineage (NCBI taxonomy): Eukaryota > Metazoa > Arthropoda > Insecta > Lepidoptera > Noctuidae > Hyppa > Hyppa rectilinea. The sequence goes on from OX637311.1 coordinate 11,414,778, forward strand.
TATTATTATATCGGCCCTTGTCGGCTCGTGTAAACAATGAAGGTGTATCCACGGTTTATTTTTATTTTGTCATCATCGGTCAACCGTGGAGTTGTTAAGTGAATTTAACATGATAACTTGATTGTTAGGAATTACAAGAGGAGTGGAAGGGATGTCATACACTGCTGTGGCCGTTAATTACTAAGATGATATACAGCATAATTGAATGTAGATTTAATCATTGACATTTACAACGCGCATGAAATCATGCCGCGAATATGTCTGCCGGAGTGTTAAATTACGATATTGTCTGAACACGACAGATGCTCCATTACCGTCACAAACCTGCCCACACAGCTAAACAGAATGCTCATTTCACAGTCGCATGTGGCTAGGCTACATAAGTTTCAGAATTTCAGGACACTTGCCAACTTTCTTATTATCTTTCAAAACATTTTTATTTTATTTTATTTACTTTAAAGTTTGTTTTTCTAGAATAATGATGAGTTCATTACTCAGCATTTGTCTACACACATTTTCTTTAGCTTGTTGACGAGTATTATGTCTCATTGAAACTATTATTATACGTATCTAAGAATGCTCTGCAATTAGAGATCGAGCTAAGCGATTAACATAATATTTCAATGTAAGATTACTAATTCAAGATTAACGCAAGGAGGCGTGTTCCCGCAATTAACCGCAACAAGTCATGCGATGTTTTTATGATGCCTGGAAACTACTATTATTGTTAGATATAATACGTAGATACATAATAATGAGAGGATTGCACTAAAACAGTGTTGTTTACTCGCCCCAGGGCTGCCCTCGTCCAACAAGCTTTTGTTCGCGACTCCGCGTGGGCTTCGCGGAGACATTTATTTAGGTATCTATTTCCCAACATTGTATTGTACTGAGATGAAAAATGCTTTTGCTTTATCCGAGACTCAATCACTAAAGCAATACTTACCTATTTTTGCCCTGTTTAATAGAATGTTTAGTTTCTTTCAGAATTAATGTAAGTAACTCTTAACTATAAAATAAGTTATAAACTATTGTTCGTAATTTTTGCGTGTTATTGATCAGTTATTATGTAACTCTATAAGTAGTCGACGTTTATAGTTTTAATTTCAATGAAGTCAAGTAGAACGTCAAAGCTTTACAAAAGCGTTGATACAAAACATTTAACCCGTTGTTGTTTGTGGTAGTATTTAACCGTGTAGTGGTGTGCACAGTTGCACACGTGCGCGAATCAGCGAGGGCGCGCGCGGTGGACCGCAGCGTTCGCCGCAAATTGTACTTTCATTCCGCCTCGCTAAATGGACTGTTTGTCGCGTACGAGCTCGCGCGAATTTACTCCACACACCACGCATATTTGTTTTTTGTGCTCACTATTTATGTGTTAACCGATACCTGTTTGTTGTAACGGCTAAATAAACCTTTTAAAAGCTGAATCACGCCTGAGGTACTGCCAGCAAATTATTATAATACTAAACCTCTTTACAGAATTTTAATTGAACGCTGTTTTTTTAACACGTCCATTACTCGTAATGCAAACTGGAACACGAATTATTTTCGCAAATATTTAAACGAGATTTTTATGAGAGCGTAAATAAATAAACATGACGAATAAATAAGGCCAGCTTTATATTTTTAGAAGTAAGACAACAACAAGGTTCCTCCATTTACAAGATAAATATCAAACTTCGTGAGTCGTGCAACTATTGGAATATTAGTGCGTACCTAATGCAAATTTCCTTTAGCGATGTGCAAATAAACTGGCTGATAGGATCGCTTCACGTATTCAATTTGTGTGGAATAAACACGTTGTTTCCTCTTATCAACGGAAGATTAATTAGTCGTTAGTTTTTATTAAAGCTGCGAGTTGAAAAAAGTTTATTATATTCAACAGTCATTCTTAGATATGAAGATGTCAGATGTGATAACCCTTTGCCATCACGGAACTTGGTTGTAAAAATGAAAAGATAAATATTCACGGACTCAAATAAAAGAGTTGTCACACAGTCAAGAGTAAACCAAGTTCAAAAAGTAATAAACACTATTTGTACAGTGATCGGTAATGTATAATGTTGACATTGCAGCCCGCCGCGCGGTGTCGCGCCGCGCCGCACTCGCCCCGCAGCGGCACCGCGCGACCGACCGACGGCGACGCGCGAATTACCGCATTAATGACATTTTCATTCGCTGCCTCTACCACCAGGTTATTGTGAAAATTTACTACTAAACTGGAAAATACCGCCTCGAAATTTAACGCTTTTTATGATAAACGACTTTGGTACTCCCACAGCGACGAATATTAATTTTTACACTAACGGACCGTGAATTGCAGAGAATTGTAGTGAGAGTTAGTTATATCTTTGCTTCTCAGTGAATCGTACATTCCTCCAGCCGCATGATTCAGATGGTCGCGACTGCGAGCGTCTCTAGACACTAGACAGTGAGAACTCTATGAATTCACAATTAGCGAGTAATTAATTGTAATGACAGACGTGTGAAGATTTTTTAACAGCTATGAGTTAATTGTTAACGTGATCATAAAAGTGAAATTAGTGTTATATAAATGAAAAAAAAGAAAAAACTAGGACAGCTGAATAATTAAAAAAAAAATTGCGGTTGTTAATAATTGATATATGTATTTATAATTAATTAATGCTAGGCAATACCCTATTGTTTGCGAGATAAATAATGAATGTTGTAGATAGAGCTGGACTAGTGGTTGGACACATTTAAAAATCTAGAACTATATGCGTTAAAACCAGTCCGTAATAGTTGAATTTTGGACTTTCTTCAAAGACCTACTTTTCGAAATCTCTTGCCCAGTATTGTTCCCATACCTGAACTCCCTCTTGTATAGCGTGAGTTCAACGCATTCCTACGTATCGCTATGTCGAAATTCAATCAGAGAATAGCACCATTGAGCGCAAAATATCGACAAAGGGTTTCAGATTAAAGCAGTTTTTCTTATTGTCGTTACGAGGCGAACAATCCCCGTCCCATCTGCACCTCGTATAACTCTACAGCAGTAGCTGCGAGTACGTGAGGAGGAATAAAAAGCGGGCGTACAAAAGGGCCACAAAATACGTACTTTTGCGAGCTCTCCACAAAAGATATAGTACGGTTTGTCATTAAGGAGTTCATCCCCGCGCGAGAAATAAAAGAGGAACGTCGGGTTTCGGGGTGAGAGGGCGCCAGCGGGGTGTGAGGCGGGGGGTAGGACAGCACGCGAGGCGAGGAGGTGCACTAACGGCTCCGACACTCATCCGCTAATGCCGCGGGTGACTCCTCTTTTTGCGCGATTTTCACGTGGTTTATTCGGTGGAGCTTTTAATCTGCGGCCGCATCTTGCCAACGGTGCTCCATTTGTTTCACTGTATTTATTGCTCCCCCACAAACAGCGCTTGAAATTTTATTCCAAACATCTTTTTAATGAAGAATACGATAGTTAATTAATTAAACGCTTTATCGACGGCTATTATGCAGACTTGACGAGTTTTCGAAATTCGCGATAAAATTTAAAAGCGTTAGGCAATAAGAATCCACCAATTTAATTAATATACACATTTAAATGTAAAATTGATTCGTTAATTTCGTCACGAATTGATTTGAGAACTAAAATAAATTTCCCTCTAAATACCACCGACGAGAAATATCTACGAAATGAATCATTACACGGCGAATCCAAATTCAGATGAGAGAGGTATTTAATGATTGCATGACATGACATCATGAAGAATCATAATTATGAACATTATGAAATACGGTATTCTTAAGAGGTTTTTTGTTTCTCTTTTGTAGAGGACCAAGACAGTAGAGGGGTGCTGTTTTAAATTCAGGTGTCGTAAAACCATCAGGATTCCTTACGACACATTACAACGGAATATGGCACATGAGTGCACGGTGCACGCCGCGAGCTGTGACCTGAATGCAGGTCGCAGTTCCACGCCACAATTTATTGTCTCCCTTTAATGCTCGTACGCGCACGTTGCGGCTGCGTACATCGTGACCAGGCCAGCCATCACATGAATACTAACCGATAACATCTACATAATGTCACCAATCTATAATGCCCCATGTAAAAGCGTTAAAGGACATAGGCATTCATTATATTATGTGTGTCGTAAGTAGATAAGATACCTTCCTACGTATAGTGTTTTCACTTTAACACCTGCTATTAAATGATAAAAGATTTACACCACAAAGATATTAAATCAAAATGAAGAGGCTAAACGGCATAACCATTTAGTTATAAGTTTCCCGGCTCATCCGGCCGCCCGCCCGCCTCCCGGGGCGCCTCGACGATGAACTTTTACTGCTTTACCGCGATTGTGTTCTGCGGAATAAACTGAACGGAGGCGGCACTTGCACTGAGGTTTCGGCCTTCATTAATGCCTCTCGACTCTTTTATGAATTATTTATGCACGCTGCGTTCTGCTTATCTTGCCTGCGGGCGGCGTTGTCGCCAAGTTTCCACTTTATTAAACAAAACAGTCGCCAATCGAGAAGGCACGCTATTGTACTGAAAGCGACGTCGCTCTTATGGCCCGCAATAAATAATTCCTCCGGCGAAATGGCAGTCAAGTCGATAAACGGGCTATTATTTCAGCAGACAGAGGCCAACATTATCATCGATTCGTATCGCATTCGCGGAGCAATAATTGTTTAAACATAGCCTGCCGTGGAACATTAGTGGCTGGCACATCGATAATGCACACTGCCCACCGCTGTCGCCGCTTCTCGTTAGCTTTCTAATTACTCAATGCTGTAATTGTACCCTGTACATTGTGAACTTTTATACGAGTTTGTACAACAACAAACAGGGGATTTAGGGGTAGGTTTGCGTCTAAATATTTAAACAGGTTTCAATTATCTACGCAGTCGACTGAAGTGCTCGTGAACGACAATATAATTGGCTTTACTTAAAATAATTGCTACTCGAGCGTCGATACTTATAATAAACAGAATCGTCGAACGGGAAGGCCCGTCAATAATATTCATTAAAAACAAATGGATATAATTACTTGGCAAGAACAAGTTGATTGGAGAGCCGTGGAGTGGGTGTGTAGTGGGACACGTCGTTATCTCGGTATCGAGTCGAGCCGAGCCGCGCCGGCTCCGGTGTCACCTCGTAATCAGATTGTAATTGCGCGATCAAGAGCCGGCTACGCTCCACTACACACCACCTGTCAATTTAAACCTCCTTGCTACGATAATAAATAAAAACAACAACAGTAATATTCGTGTCGGCGTCATGAATCATGATATGTCTGGTGGCAGATAAATGCGACGTATCTGATGTAGAATACTGTAGACCTACTTTACGACATTTGATTTCGGTCCTTACGTTAGATATTGTGAAAATCTATGTAAATAATAGGTACACGTAATCGAATCTCCAAATATTTATACAGTACACAACAAACACGACGAAAATATATCGCAGTGCAATCACATAACGTTAAATATTTAGAGAGGCGGACGAAGTGGCCTTAAAATCTCACGGTCAGATTCATTCAAACAGTCCCAGTTATAAATTAAGTAGAATGCAATCGGACCGCGTCCGAGCGATTCTGATTGACAGATTAGCGTCGACATATCACGAGAGTCGCGACACACGGTTTCATAACAGCCGGGGCAGGCAAGCGTGAGCGCTCTGTTGACTCGCATGTTTCTCGCCAAACAAAGAGCCAGCTTCCTAGCTACCCTTGTTTGTTTAGGTCCACGCCAAACGTTTATTGCCCTTTGTGTATCTTACCTCTCGGCAAAGCGTGAAGCCTTTTTGACTCGGCACTTTTTATGAGAGCGCTTATAAACGTGTACGTTACTTGACATTCTAAAAACAACGTTGTCAGATATTTATATTAGTGAAAGAAGCATTGTTGTATAAATGCAATCGCTCGAGGTAAAAGCCATAAACAAACAAGCGTAGAGGAGGCTCTACACTACATCATAGTTGATTCGCGGCGAGTGAGGTGAAACCGCACAAGCGCTTACGTGATAATAAAGAAACACAAACAAGTTTCTCGACGCACGTGAATTGACCAATTTGTAGACGCTAGGTAGTTTCACAAGCGGTTTGTGTAGTATAGACGAATCAATCATCGCGGTGCACACTGAGCTTTTTTGTCGACGTAACGAGCGGTGGCGGGCGCGCTGTAATGACTCCGCACTTCCGGCGCCTTATGTGTTCCACACCTTGTACTGGAACACAATGGCGCTCGCAACGCAAATACTAGTGTATTCGGTAGCGCTATAGCAGTGTAATTAGCGCTGTTAATACAGTCCTAATTTATGCATTGTGCAACGGAGCCTCCAGTCGCGCCGCGCTCCGTGTCGTGTACACGCGCTGCTAACACCGATTGTCTGAATATTCGTGTTGCCATCAAATTATTTTCGGTTCGACGCGCGCCGATCATTATTTTTAGTTTCGCAACGTTGATTGCAGGCTCGCTATCGCGGTTTATTAGAACGCTTCATATCAGCTGTTTGTTCTGAATAACAACATTAATAATACATATCGATAACTTCATCCAAAAACTCGATGGTTATCATTGCAGCTTTATCTGGTCGATATTATCTAGTATGATTTTTATACTCAGCTGTCTTGCTTTTGTTCAGACATGATAACGAGTTATCACGGATTTTGAACTAAAATTGATTGGGCTGATTACAGACGGCTCCACGATAAACTTCATGTATCTGAATTTATTTTTTGTATGATCAGAAAAGTCGGCGATAAAAGTATTAGATAAAGGCTATGTTAAATTGTGATAAACTGTCGATGTCGAGAGAGATATTAGGCAGGTATCAGTCAGTCTCAACGAACTAATCGCTTTTATAAAAATTCATAATTTACGAGTCGAAGTTATCGGGTGACATCAAATTGAAATAGCGTGGAAATCAAAGGAAATGTATATCTAAACATTACAGAGTTAGCGATAGAATCTGCCGCAGAGATAGTTGGTTATATCCAACATGGATAACGTTTATCGTAGGTCGCATATATGTACAAGTGCAGAACGACGACGTCCAGTTGCGATGGAAGCTTGCTTATTTACGGAGACCGTTTGCACTGTACTATTTGCTATCTCGTTGTGCCGACTGCCGAGTCGAGTCACTGGCAATTCTTGCCATTGCAGTATTGCCATACGACACGACACGAACACGGCACACAACTCAACAATATTCGTGATCAAAGAACGTAGAACAATGATTCCATGAACAATAAGTACTCGTAAGATTTACCGCATGCTTTTAAAAAGGTACAATGTTCTGTTATCTAGACATGGAATCGGAATTAAAAGAAGCAAGAACAGAGGTCGAAAGATCAGCTATTTGGCGGGGTCATAAGTATACGTAATGTTAAATATTTAATATAGTTCGCAAGTATTTGTGCGTAGTCGCAGCGGACAGAGCGAGGGATGGAGTTTGTGAGTTTACACAGGCGGTGTTTACTTGGCGTGTTTGCGAGCCCGATGCTTATTGTGAGCGTGGAGCGTCTGTCGGCCGCGCTCTACGAATACTGTTTAATTTGTTGGATGCGTCAAGTGGCGACCGTTGACGGCTCACAAAGTTCACAAGTAAAATTTCACGTTTCTTGGAAACTAACAACATTCACAGAATTCCTCTGCTAATGTTTGGAACGTCTTTGTGAAAGTTCTAAACATAGTTCATTTGTCATAGTAAACCGCCGCATAATCGTGTTGCCCATATAATATTAGTAATATGTGCAATGTAAACTACGGCTGGCTGCATGTTTAGTTTAATTCAGTCATTTGAATAAACATTCTTATTTTAATGATTACTTGGAAATAATGCCCACAATAAAATATTTATGAGCCGATCCTTAAATATTTTATGGTTTCCTGTTGTGCAGGCTCCGAAAGGGTCGCAAGCAAATCGATATTGTGCCGAATCTTAATGATAAAATAACGGAGTCAAATTTTAGGCAATTCACCCCGCGATCGAAAATGTATTTAATTGAGCCAAAACGGTTAAATGAGCGACCATTTATTCGAATTATGTATTTAATATTCAAATTGGCTAAATATGGAAAGTATAGAGATAAACAAAACAGCGTAGTATATTTGAGTGGGTGCGGGTAAAGGGAGCAAGTGCGGGGTCTGCGTGCGGCGCGGCTCGCTCGGCGACCGCAGACCGCAGCGGTGCGGCTCACCGCACCCGCACCACCCCGCCGCCCGCGCCTCACCCCCGCACCGCGCCTGTTAAGCTGGACTTGTCTTTACACTTGATCTCTACGCCTTCGTAAATGGTTAAGGGTTACACTTAATTACAGTATTTAGTGGACTTCATAAGTGTATTCTGTTTCGCGACTTAGTTCTTTGTCAAAATTAATTGCCTGACCAGACTGTTAAGGAAACAACACGTGCATATGGCGGTCATGTGCAAATCCTACTTGTTGTACGGTGTTCATAATCAAAACATTGAATTTAATAAAAAACAGGTTGTTTATTTAAATTAAATTTTGTTTATATGTATAGCCGATTTTGTTGCGACAAACTGCACTACATTTATACGATTTCAACAAACAAGGCAAAATACAAATTCAACAAAATATTTCATTACTTTTATTTCATAAATAAATTGTTACACCAATTTAACACAGAACAGAAATATCGCTTGGAATGTATCCGCTGTTTTCAATTTATGCTGCTAACGGTAGCTGGTAATCGTAAAGTGCTGGTAGGCATTGTAGGTACATCTAGACATACAGACAGAGACTACAAACATGTGGGTGCGTATAATTCGGTACTGGGTTCTACTAGAGTGTAACCTGTCGACCATTTGCTAATTAACCTTTTGACGTCGTTTTAAAGACAGTTAACTTTATTCGATTTTAAGCGTTTGAGGTCCTCCTTAAGGTAAAGTTTACTTTGGTCATTGGTGTGAAATATCGAGCTGTGATTTCGTTCTGTTATAGTTAGAGGATTTTTATGTTCCATTTCATCTACATGTTTGTAATACTTATCTGCAGTTATGATTAAAGGATTTATTCCATTCTAATACCAAAAACTAATACCACTGGTATTTGATTCAACTCTTATTTTTTTTTCTATTCCGAACGGATACCACTTTTTAAATAATTTAATTTAATGTACGAACGAATACCAACAACTTGAATTTGGTACAGTCAGCGCAGTCAAACCTAATCAAAGTAAATTTGTTTTTCAATATTTTTATGTAATCGTAATATAATGCTTAAAACTTTCCAAATTCACTTCACTCCAATATTTTTACAAAGGTTAGCATAGGTAAGAGTAGTTTTAGTGAATCATCTTGCTATTTTTTTTACCTGCGAGAAAGGGTGAGTTTGCTCTATTGTTCCAAAATTCGAAACAACCAATCAGAGTCAAGTGTGACTGGAATGTTGTGCTTTGACTCGGAGAGAAATTTTATCTACATAAATTCCTCAGTACATTTCCGTGCGGTGGCGGTGGCGTATTGGTATCAGAGTGACAGTGATTTTTATTTATTAAGTGAGTATATTAATTTGTTCTTTTGTATAATTTACTTCTCTTTATTAAAATTAGTGTTATTTAAAATACCTATTATTTGATTTTTTTATCATAATCCAATCAAATGTAAAAGTTACATACAATATATATTTTATTTTAGATATGTCTGAGGAAGCTGATAATCAGCCCTCAACATCTTCGGGAAAAACAGGAAGCTTGACTTTCATAACAAGAAATGGTGGCTTGGTTTTAATGAGAGCTGGTTACCAGTACACAAAAAAAAGGGAAAATAAAAATGGATGGACCCATTGGAGATGTGTGAATGTTAAAGAGTGCAGTGGATCTTTACAGATAAAGGTATGTTACCAACTTCTTACATAGAGTTTAACTGGCTTATTTATAATGGATTAGTGGAGCTTTATAAGGCCTTTGTAGGAAGCTTGTTAAAAAAATTTACCTGACATAGTTGTTATGAGATAGGTAGACGTGAATAATTACGTACCTATCTAATAATAACTATGTCAGATAAATTTCAATATAAATTAAGAGTTAATTTTTTGAGATATTTTGTAATTTTTTGATTGTAAGTAAATTCTTCCTGTTTGATGTTTTTGCAAAAAAAAATATTATACAGGTATAGAGAGGAACTAAAATTATATTAAAGTTGATTATTTAAGTGATATTTTATCATTGAACAAGACGTTTGCTAACAAAATTTGTTTTTTTTGGAGTTATCTGTTTTTTATTTTCAATTAAAGGTCTTATATTTACATACAAAGCATTTTTACTGACTGTACCTTATATCTTTGAACTTGTTTTGGTATTAGTTTAAACAATGGTATCGGTTCGGAATAGAAAAAAAATACGAGTTGAAACAAATACCAGTGGTATTAGTTTTTGGTATTAGAATGGAATAAATCGATTAAAGTATCAGCATTTTTGAATTCGACATTATTAAATCTTATTTGTGTTAAAAAATAAAAGATACTGCGCAATTCAATGTATGTATGTTTTATAACTATGTAGTAGAACAGAAAATACTTAATAATATTGTCTAGGTACATACTACATAGTACTTAGTTTTCCCGCGGGTCTAGTCTTCATTGACGATCGCATCCATCAAAGCGTCGTCTCGTCGCCGTCTGATAATGATCTCGCTACTCGACTGGAGAATATTTCACACCATTACAAAACCATGGAACATTGAAGTATCTACTGTTGAGCGTTCTACTTTAATGCTACCTGCATTTTATTTACCACTGAAGTACGGAGTCACGATTCGTAAATGTCATGGGATAGCAACACTGGATTAATAGTGTCATAGATCTTTAAAGCTTACTCTGTCGATAATGGTACGCTCTATACAGAGTTGTTACAAATGGCCCGTGTTTACCCTATCATGGGTACTGGGTACTAATTTAGCTTATTTCTAGGTCATCGATTAGATACATAATGAATAGTGATTCGACAATAATATCCATCGATAAATGTGACAGCTAAACATAATTTTATAATGTATTCAGTACATAAATGCATATGAAATATTAAACTGTCCATACTTTATCAATATTCATTTGAATTGGACATGAATTTTCAGTTAAACTATACATTTACGGTACACTCAGGTTGGAGGTTAATAAGTCATTTCGCGCACATTAATTCAAACCGCATTTATTTAAATTATTACTAATTTACATTTCGTTTTTACGTATGGCAACCCACTACAATGTAGTCCCAAACCATACTCAGAGACGTCACCCGAAAACCAATTTAACACCAACAAAAATGAAATTAAAATAAGAAAATGAATGAATGAATTTATACATGAATCTTTAATTATTCAGTAGCTATTAAGCAGATACTGTATTAAACATATTATCAATGCTAAATACGTTATTAATGGGCTTCTATTCTATTGGACAGCGAGTGAGTAATGTATAGACGGTTTATTATTTGTAATTCAACAAGTCGCCCGTGCAATTATACTGATATATCCTGGTGTTAATTATATATTCATAAAAAGCGTTATAAATAAAGGGAATCATTAGAAGCGTCGTTTGACCACACTTGATAATAACAGCGCTCGAGTTCCTTTGATGGCGCCATAAACTTCAATCTTCGAACCCTTTAAAGGCTTCCACAGACAGGCGCGACGCGATTCTACTATAACCAATTCACTTTAGCGTGGCAATAGCGGTCATTTACCCACCTACATTTTCTAGCATTCTTTATTCCAAAAACTGAAATAAAGTCTATTAACATCCTGAATCAATATCTATTGTGATATTCAACATGTTCCAATAACTAAAAACCATGCATAGTTTAATATTGGGTTCCTACGGAGAGATATAAGGCAAATGGCAATGACCACTATTGCCACGCTAAAGTGAATTGGGTATAGAACAATTTCCAGTCGAGTTGCGCTGTCGCGTTCGCGCCTGTCTACGGAAGCTTTGAAAACGTTTTATTTTATTTAGAGAACTTTAATCACTTGATATGACTATAAGATTCATCCGGTTCATTCATAAATGAGTTAGATATTATGACGGGATTGACGGGGTATCGATACTATTTATCTGCGCCGTGTTAGCTAGTACATTATTACCACTTACTACACTAATACACACATCAAAAGTGTCTAGGGATCAACATATATTTTTGCAATAACTTTTGTCTTGATTGATATTAATTTAAATTTTCTTTAAGGATTCATCAAATAAAGTGTTTTCGTTTGTCACAGTAACGATAAACCAAGTCACCTTTGCATTAATAAAGAAATTTGCCATTTTCCTAATAAAGGGATTTTTGACATTTGAACCACTAACATTAAAGTTCGAAAAAAAGACTGAAATAACAGTTTTCTTTAAAATTTTATTGGGTAACTTAAACAATTAATAATCCGTGTTTCTACCGCGAACACTAACAACACAAGAACATCGGTTTGGCATACTCAAAATGAGTTCATCCAAATCACGCTGTGGAATGGCCGCCCATGTTCGTTGCAACAACAAAAAAAGGTCTTCTTGCAACTGGATACCCTCCATATTCGGCAGAGCTCTTCTCTGTAGCATATCCCATGCATGCTCAATCGGGTTCAAGTCTGGCGACTGAGCAGGCCAGGGCAGGACATTGATGTTAGCTGCGGCGAGAGTCTGTCTTACAACTCTTGCGGTGTGCGGTCGTGCATTATCATGCATTAACTGAAATAAGGGACCGATTTGCACTTGTAGAGGAACGATGACGTCAGATACAATCGTCTCAGCATAAATTTGAGCGTTGAGGTTGCCTCTGATCCAAATCAACTCAGTTCTTCCGCCGATCCAAATACCCGCCCATACCATGATGGTTCCACCACTATAAGGATGGACTTCCTGGCAGGATTTTAATCGCTGTTGGCGTCCAGGGGTTCTCCAGTGTCGTATACGTCTTGTATCCGGTCTCATACCAAAACGAGACTCATCAGAAAAGCACACGAAACGCCATTGTTCTTCTGCCCAATTTCTGTGTTCAAGAGCCCATTGATATCGAATCCTACGATTGTGCATTGCTATAGGTGGTACCCGTAGCGGTCTTCGGGAATGAAGGTTCACTTCATGCAAGCGGTTTCTGACTGTTTGGTCGCTAATTAAGTTCCCTGAAGAGTGATGAAGCCTCACGGCTAACATCATGGCGGTTATTGTTGGAGCTCTTCGAGTTAAGATTTGAATGTATCGGTCTTGTCTCCGTGTGGTGCAGCGATACCGTCCTTCATGGCGCTCAGCCACGGTACCAGTGCTTCGGTAACGTGTCCAAAGTCGACTGATAACACCTTTTTTTGTTGTTGCAACGAACATGGGCGGCCATTCCACAGCGTGATTTGGATGAACTCATTTTGAGTATGCCAAACCGATGTTCTTGTGTTGTTAGTGTTCGCGGTAGAAACACGGATTATTAATTGTTTAAGTTACCCAATAAAATTTTAAATAAAACTGTTATTTCAGTCTTTTTTTCGAACTTTAATGTTAGTGGTTCAAATGTCAAAAATCCCTTTATTAGGAAAATGGCAAATTTCTTTATTAATGCAAAGGTGACTTGGTTTATCGTTACTGTGACAAACGAAAACACTTTATTTGATGAATCCTTAAAGAAAATTTAAATTAATATCAATCAAGAGAAAAGTTATTGCAAAAATATATGTTGATCCCTAGACACTTTTGATGTGTGTAGATAAATTATCAACTATTATTTATTTTGTAATTATGAAAATAACAATCTGAATTAACCTGTAATTGTATCGAAATTATTTAAATGTAGGTATAGTAGTTGATTGCATTTAGAAGAATCAATTTGGAGTAAGTGTTTTACAATTTGATTAGGGCATCAGTCAGTAGCACTAATAAAGTACACTTAAACACAAATCCAGCAAGTGTACTGTTGGGAGCTGTCAGATCGCGAGGGATCCCGTCAATAGCTGCGAGGGTCGCCACCCCCGTGTTTGTTACCCCTTCGCCTTGTTTGCATTGTTTCACTGTATTTGAATAGAGCACGCGCACCCGCCGCCCTACAACTGTTACCGTTTTCATGATAATGTAAGCGAGATTTAATGATACAATCTATGTGAATAAGGCGACTACCGCACGACCGCATTACTTATACACTCATATGTAAACTATGTAAATTCTCAAACATTTTATTTAGTATGCTAAGTAAAAAGGCCGCCACTTAAAATTCTTACAACGCTGGGGATGCAGTTTTACGGGTTATTACATTGAATGGGAAATGAGTGAGTCATAGGCGTGTAGTTTACGAGTCGAATAGAAATCGTCTGTTTTAAATGAAACTCAAGGAGCGAACAAGGCGTCCATTATTCATGAGGGCCGTTTCACGCCCGACCACTGCCGACCGGGTACGAGCGCAGCCGAGTGTCGGGTTCCCGCGAAAGACTCGGCAGTTCGGCACCTCGGGTGCGGCGTCCACGCAAACTGTTTCGAAATCAATATCCGTGTCTCAATCAGTGCAATTAAGGTGGTCCGTGGAACAGGGGTCGTATTCAGTGTAATTAGTTTGACGCCGTCGTATAGCCTCCGGCGAGAGGGGCGATAAATAAACGGGTAGAAATACTTGGCTACGTCGTGGAGTAACGTTAAATGTGCACCCACCCGCTGGAAGCTAGTGCTCTGTCGCTCACCGCTTGCCGAGCTCCGTCTAACTACTCTGCTAAATACACAGGCTCTTCTATGTTAAACGATACGATGTAGTTGATTGAATGTGAAATATTCTGAGGAAATATCCAACAGGAGCAAGAATTTTTTTTTACAAATCGCTGAATAATGATGATTATAATAATTACATAGTGAGTAATGGGTAAAAAAATACACTATGACATGTGTTTTAAGAACATAACGCGGCCAAGTCTTTACTAATTGTGAGTACTTATTATTATAACGTTGTTTTATTGCGTGGTTTTAGACCGACTATAAAACTGTTTATTAGTCACGAGTTAATAAAGTATGTTTACATGAAATAACTCAATTTGCTCACGAACACAAGTTTTTACAAAGACAATTTCTGATAAACGGAACGTTATTATAACGGAACACGCTGTACTTGTATGGTATGAGCAAATTTAATAACGCACAGAGAGGGTGAGTACGCCCTATTTTTTCACATGGTTCAGAATATCACGTCCCTCGGTATTATAAGGGTCGAATTTGAAAACACAATTAGACTTAATACAGAGGTGATTGTTGGCGGCCGAGGGTCGCAAGCGAGGGGTTACGGCAAATCCTTTAATTTGGCTCCCCGATCAAATAATAAAGCGGACGGAGGGGCAGCAACCGGCGATATCGCGTTTAGTGGTTTTATTGCAAGCGCCATCTGCTGCGCGACGCACCCTGTAGATGGAGAGATAATTTCGCTTTTAAAGAGAGGGGGCGACGCGCGACGCGCCGAAGCGTTCATTGTGAGTTGTTGCGTTCGTTTAGACAATTCACAGCGCTGTATCCGCCAGTAGATGTACGAGATAGCGCTCCCATTATGCGGGGACCCTTAACGACTACCTGCATGTTGATGTGAACACTCAACAGCTATAATTTGATAAGCGCCGCGCGCCTCGCGCTGTCTTGCTCCTTCTCCTTACTATTGTTCAAACTTTACGTTTTATTGTTCCGCCTTTCATAAATCGAGTAACAGGACGTTGAGTCACGGTAATAGGTGTTATATTTTGTCATAAAGTGTCTACATAACGAGCTCGTTAATTGTCAAATTACAGCTTTTGGAACGCACTTAGTCTGGCTTAGGCAGTAATGCAGGATTGAAATGGTTACATTGCGATAAGTTGAAATAACCTTTGCCATCGAATCGAAAGTACGTTCCAATAACATTTTATACAATACTTTGTACATTTTATACAGTACAAGTACTTCAAAACCATTTTCAACAAGTAGGCACACAGATATAAATAAACCGTATATCGTTGATATTGAAGCAGACTCACTAATCTTCGGTATTATATTAAATACTTTAATACTCAATAATCCAAAAATATACCTAATATCCTGATAATACCTGTACCTATCGTCGTCGTAAACAAAGAGGGCAAAAGAGACGCGTTGCCATGATATCCACCCCCAGTTATTATAATAAACAGTAGGTAAGCTGATGGGGCACGTGCAGTGTTTTTATCAATGAGAGAGATTGTGCGGGTGTGCGGGCACCCTAATGCAAGGGCAAACAATCCTTGGGGCCGCGCATGAATAAATTTGAGCGGTGCGAGCGGTGTGAGCGATCTGAGCGTCGAGCGGTGTGAGCGGTCTGAGCGCGTCGTCCTCCCCCAACGGCATGGAATGGATGGAATGAATCGCAATAACCCGGAGATTATTAAATTATACGGACACGTACAGCTTTCGAAAGTATTGAAATGGATTTTTCGCTAGAATGCTTTGGTGATAAAACGAGTTTTAACTGATTTGACGGATAAATTGTTTTGATGTGTGCGTGTTAAGACAGGTAAATCGGTGATGTAATTTGGTTGTTGAACTTTTATCTTCTTGAGATGAGCTTTCAAACAATTTAGTTCACTTCGATTTTAAAATAAGTAAGAAGGAGCTTTTTAGTAAATGCAAATATGTAGTAACAGAAATATAGTTGAAATAGTCAATAAAACAAAACTTCAAGCGATGACAAGACAATATGATGCCAATAAACAATTTGAAAAACGTACGCTCGACGTCAAAAATCCGTCATCATCGTTTAATTCAACAAATAAAAATAAAATGCAGCTTCAAATAAAAAATAACGAAAATCTGTAACTAAAGGGCTTACAGTTGCAAAGCAACGAGTCCGCATTGATATATCATAACAAGAGAGTATTGAGCACGGAACGTGTGTCGGAGGGTGGCAGGAACTCGAGCCCGCAGGGGTGTCGACTGTCGACGCTCGTAAACCGCGACAAAGTATTTTATCGATATCCCACCGTGCCGCGCACCGACCCTATTCACTATTGTCTCTCTCCGCATTCGTGACACTTCATGAAATCACTCCACCGTATGAATTCGCTCTTCAACTACCCGTTATCTACATTACAAGTTACGACACATACTTATCTACACTCATGAGTGCAATTCCAATACTAGGATCTGTCTGCGTCGTCGGCCGACTCTAACGTATTCTAAGTAAGGAAACCGTTGCCATAATTAGCAGCGTGAAAGTCAGTCCGGGCGTGAATAATAGCTTGAAGCACAGAACAATAAGTCTCCGTGTCGATACTGCCACACAAAGACGAAACAATCAATTCACAGCGTAAGTAGGTGTGATTCGGCACGGTCTCACTACGGTCCGGCCCCGCGACTAACAAAAGAAAATCTAAGCAATTAGTCGTCGTCAGAAAGAGCGGAAAACGCGCGTTAGTCGCGGTCACGCCGCGAGTGCGACTTGGTCACGACGCGCGGGAAACGGCGTGTTGATGCGACAAAACCGACCTTATTGACGCGATAATGTCGTATAGTATAATGTTCGAGTGAACTGCTTCTCGATGTATTTCAAGACGGCCCTGTATAGACCATGAAGAAGCACAATAAAATCAAAATAAAACAAAAAATCTTTAAGCCTGTCCCGGCTTCACCGATTAGAGTTTATTTCAATCTCTTTTTAATAAGTGTTTACCCGAGGCGACCATCACTCGGAGTTCAGGAAAAAAAAAACAAACACGTTATAAAATAATAAAAAGGAAAAACATTACTTGTTATTCTATTACGTTCGCATGCAACACATTAAAGCTTAACAAAGTCGACGGGGTGCATTTCTGGTTCTCGCTCGACTGAGCGTGTTTAAGTGCTAATGTAATAATCCATTACAATGAAGCACGGCAGTGTACGCTAAATAGCGCATTCAAGCATTGAACTAGTGGTGGAGGCCGCCATCTGTCCGCCGCGGCGCAAACAATACGACCCTTCGTAATCACCCCTCGTTTGCTAGTTTGCCAGAACCTAAACAAATATCGCTCACCGCCGGCGGCTTAACATTTCGAGTTCTACGGATCGGACCTATTATTGTCCGAGAGTTTATCAAACAAATCATAAACCCTGTCAATCTAATATCTTTCATATGATTCTTATACTTTATACTTTTAATTAACAGTACATAATAATTCAACGCTCATTTTTATAATGATTTTGTCCTTAAAAAGAAAATGAATAAACAACTGTACCGTGTACGAGCGAACACCTGTCTTGTTCATTTAAAAATCCACGTGTGAATATTAATTGTGTGAAACGAATGAGTGTTTCTTATTACCCGAGTTGCTTTCCGTGTAGTAAATTGATTGTGATTCCTTTTACAGTACGTGTTAAAATACAGGGTGATATTAATAAAAGCGGGGTTCGAGACAAGCTGGCGAGCGTAAAATCAACAGATTACCATGAAACCCCCCCACGGCACCCTCGTGAGGCACCCCTGTGTGTACGCTATTTGTTACGATAGCTATTGTTAAGCGAGCACCCAGTGGTCAGGGCTGTCACATCAACTCGAACTAAAATATTTACGCGATAACATTATTTTTAACCAAAAACAACATGTATAATTCATTATTTTCGTTGCAATTTCATTGCTTTTGTTTTATCGCGACCAGAAATTAACAGCGTGAAAATTAATTAGGTATTATTATTTTTCAATCAATTCAAACACATGTATTTTCAGTCACTATAATATTTCAATTAACCAGCGAGCTATTCGAACAAGTTTCACATAATTAAACACTTTGTTACTTCATTTTCAATCGACGATCAAAGATGTACTCTTTCACCAAACCAATTGTCAGGCCACAAAATTATTTTTTTTACTAGAAATGCCTACTTTTGTTCTAGTATATTATTAAATAATATCAGTTTGTTAGGTAGCCCTACCAGCCCCTTTTTGTGAAACCTACTAAGCGTCTAATTCATAGATATAGTTTCTGAGCTTTAGTCACGCGCATTAGGGGAGCCTGCACAACTTTCGCTCCCTTCCCCATAATATTTCGATAATAATGTGTCCTATTGAAATGAAACTCCGTCATAATATTAATTCAACCGCGCGACGGCTGAGATTATTCGACATGCATTATACAAACTACATGATTTTATGTAATTGCTATTCTTATTAAATACTAGCTTCTGCCCGCGACTTCGTCCGCGGAAAATTGCGATATACTGTAACTGTTTAGGCAGCGCATGCAAATAATTTTTTATTTCTTTCCGACTTGTTGGACGAAAATTGCGATAGCTCGGCAATTATGTATGATATAAATATAATTTATAGCCTATAGCACTCAGGAATAATGTAGCTTTCTATCAGTGAAAAATTTTTTGAAATTGGATCATTAGTTTTGGAGATTACCCCCTACATACAAACTTACAAATTTTACCTCTTTATTATATTAGTATAGATAGGAAAATAACAAAGACAAATACGCAATTAAAATACCAAAGTGGGTGCAAATTAAAAACCGAAATGTCAACAACGTGGTTTGACCAGGCGGTATGCTGCCACCCCCCGGTGGGGGCGCGCCCGCGGGCTCGCTGTCAAACAACGTTTATCCAACAAACAGGCGCAGCGCAATAACACGTTTTTTTTTGCTTTTACGACATTTCCCCGTGCGCCAATTCGCCCGACCGCTGTTGTTAAAATATAGCCATATTTTCCCCTTCATCTTCCTTTTGTGTTAGGTACCTTATTTTAAAACATGTTTAACATCTGCTATCAGAAAGTGGAAACAATGAACGAAATACACATACAAACTTATTTTAAACAAAGCATAATTTAAAGATGATGGGAGGAGTACATACCTGTTTATGCATTTCCACATTGAGGCCGTACGACATTTCATAGTACTGAAACATAAATAACACGCTTAAGTTTAATCGATTACAATGTATGCGAGTAAATGTAACGACCGAACAGTGACACGGTATGGTTTTGGCACAGATTAGCTTCCTCAAATTATAGGAGTCGAGTGACTAAACATCCGCACTAGCACAGTTTGGACGTCGGCCAGAAGTGTTTCCGACACATAAAAATTCTCGCGAAAATTTCCTCTCGAGCGTATTAAAATAAATTGCGAGCGATTTGGCAACACTTAATTGTGATTCATATCTGGACGGAGCGAACATGCGGGGATTAAGGCATGCCAAAATATATCTGTTCCTCTGAAATATGTATTGTCTGCTCTTGAACAAGCCACTAATACGTTTGCCTACGCACGCTTCTGACAGCTCGCTTGGCGCTGTGATTGATACGATGAAGTTACAATATCTTATCTAAACATATTTTATTACACGTGCTAAAATCTGAAATGTTTTTTGTGTAGAAAGACAAACTGCCCTATAATTGAGTAAATAATTCTTCAAACGGACAATTATCTTAATGGGAGGGTTGCATTGGAGTCAATCAAATAGAAAACATGTGACATGCGGGCGAGAACAAAAGAACACATTTATTGATTTCACACGCCATAACAAATGTTACATGTGATAAACATCTCTATTTAGCTGTTATATTAGCTGTCCCTTTAAATTAAACTATGTAGTTTTGTAATGACATGCGTTTTAAAGCCTGTTGCGTTCGTCTTTATTGTACGGGTATGAACGTAATTATGTTTGTGCCATCGCTGCTATTATCATTAACCCCAATCTCTTGTAATTGTCTAATAAAACATTTCATGTTAACAGTTTTATTTAAAGTTTGCAAATGTGAGTTTTTGGTTCGTAAACTTTAAATTGCTGGTTTATTGAATTCTTTTATATTTGTTAATTATTGTTCATTTTATATAATTTGGGAGGAAACACATACAAAAGCAAAAACATACTCATAAAATATACAATTTCTACTCACCATAACATAATGCCTTTGTATTTCAATTTTTTCACTAGCCAGTTTCTCGCATTCTAATTTTAAACTGAAACAAAGGAGAAATATATTATTTTAAAAGATTCAGCGAATTCTTTTTCGTGAAATTGTTTGTTTTAATTTTTATAGCTGCAAGTTTATAGCGTTACGTCTTGAACAGTTTCGCACAAGACTAATAATAACCTACGTTTGATCTATTTATTCGTATTTTAGTGTTATGGTCAGATAGTAAAGTTCTGGCATGCGATACACACAAACTTTCGGAGCTGTTGTTATTAATCGTTAGGCCCAATATCAGTTTCCTGACAGCCAGTGATAACCTCCACGAAATAGGTCAAAGCAATGAGATATTAGGACTCTTTGGTGACTTTTTACTTATTAAATACTGAAGTGTACTCAGTAAACGAACACTCGTAACATTATTAAGATAAGAAATATATAAGCGAACAGCTTGTTTTATAGTGTTATCGCATGCATAGTGGGTCAGACCTGTTATGGTTATAGTTTTTATCGTCGCTTAACTTCACTGTTCAATTTCAATTCTAGATTATTACCTACATACTTAACGATCACTGAAAACGTGGCCCGATAAGGGTTTTATAACATAATAACTTTGTAGTAAAATAGGTAATAGGTAGGTCGGGCGTTGGTGAACATACATTTACATTTTGCTTAACAATCACTAGTTTTACGAAACCTAGCTTAAGTGTTCTGTTTACCACGAAACATTTGTAGGAAACTTATTTAATTAGAGCTCTTTTCTTGTATATAATTATATTTAAAGTAGCCACTTTATAATTTATGTTACGTCAGATATATAAAAATGACAATATTATGCTCCATTCATTAAAGCATTACACGAATACACACTATTTAACGACAGTTATTCTGAAACATTGTTAAAGTTACTGCATTTGAATTATTTATTGAATGTAAAAAAGTAACATTGCTTTGTATTTGTGAAAGAACAGAGTTTATTATTGGTTTATATCGTAATAACGATAGGGTGAAAAACAATATTTGTCTAATGTTAGAATAATTGGAGTAACGGCAAAATAAATGCTGAAATCAAATATTTATAAACCACCTATTTATAATACAAAATATATTATATTGTATCGTAAGCGACGTTAACCAGAAGTCTATCTATATCAAATAAGTTGCCTACGAATGTTTCGTGGTAAACGGAACACTTAAGTACCTAGCTTGGTTTCGTAAAAGTAGGTAGTGATTGTTAAGTAAAATGTAAATGTATGTTCACCAACACAGAAAGACCAGTAGGCAAGCAAGAAAAGGGAAGTACATACATGTTAGCAATAGCAATCGAAAGTATATTAACCCCTCAAATGTCGTATGAACCCCACAGGTTCATATGAAAAAATTCTCCGACAATAAATATAAACACGGTATAAATCGTTGAGCTGTTATAAGCATACGGCTTCTAATAGGCGAACAACTAATGGATTAATAGAGAAGCAGTGACGGATTTCCGATCCATTGGCCCATTCGCGCGTTTATAATATCAGAACTAACGAAGTATTAAGGTAGAAGCTACACGGTAACCCGCAAAATTCAAATTTGCAGGTCAATATCGGGTTGTATGTTCATCAAAATATGATTCGAAACCGCGACAGTTTAGGCCAATTATTCCTTCGAGAGTTTATTATCATAATTCGTAATCATTACACATTTTTTGTTTTGGTCGCAAACAGTATTTTAATCAATACACAATCTGACACTGGCCTGCTTATTCCAAAAAAAAAAAAAGAATATTTGAATTTCGCGGGCTATTTCAGCGTGAGCACAATATCTCCCTTTAGTTTTAAAAGTACTGAGTGCCACTTTGCCATGTGTCGTGATTAAATTAGGTAGGGTAAACGTCCGGCCACTACCCCTTTTCGGCCACTTCGCACGTTATTTTAAATAATAGACAGTGTTATAGACCGCTCCTTACTAATTTCGCGCCATTCGATCTGGACGAACTACACGGTTCATAATCCAACGGCATGGCCTCGAAATGTGCGAACTGAGCCCTCAGTCGCCATTTCAAAATTTGGTGTCTGGAAACGTGTCAAATTTAGCGAAAAAAATAGCAGGTGGATTGATTTTCAAAGGTAAGTTTTTACGTGTTACTGTTGGTTTATTGTTCATTGATGGGGTTTGTGTGTGTTTAGCATGTCTAATTTCAATATTCAAGTGCCCAAACTCATCAAACTTTTCATAATTTGTGATTTTTTTGGTGGTCGGACAATACGTTACGATTAATTTCAAAATCTACTTTCCGACCGGGTGGTCGCATAACCGGTTTATTCACGTCATTTCACTTTGCCTTTATTAGAGAAACCTTAAATTCACCAACATAGATTCCATTATATTAAAATTTGTGAACAGCTAGAGTTTTGTAAATTTAGAACTAGAATCCGGCCGCCAGTAAACTTCATATTTTCAAAGATATGACCTGTAAAAATACCGAATGTTTAGCGGCCGATAACTAGTAAAAATAAAACCTGTCTCCGGCCGTTTAAATGGACGGCCGAAAATTGGTAAAAATTACACCTGATTCCGGCCTTTCGAAAAAAGAACGGCCGATAGTAATTAGTAAATAATAAATCTGTTTTGATTTTTAATGATTCTAAAGCCAAAAGTAGCTGTAAGTTGTAGAAGAGAGTAAAAATACACCGCTTTTTTTAATTTATTAATTGTTTTACTTTCATACTATTATAAACCCTATGAACTACAGAATAAGAGTTGTTTTTCTACCGTGAATTAGGTGGCCGATAACCAGTGCACTAGTGGACGATAACTGAGTGAAAAGGCCGATAGCCGGTATATTTGTAATTTTTGCGAATATATATTTTTTTTAAATTATGTATCACTGATACGTCTATAAGCATAAGGTTTTATGAAACTGCACTATTGTAGGCTGAAACGTTTTTTTTTTATTTTAATCTTGGAGTACAGCATTATGTTAAAAATCACCTCTAAAGTCAACAAGCCGCTTAAACGGCCGATAACCGGTATGTTTACCCTATTCAATTTTATTTGTAGACGTTCAGACAGTCTTCTAATTACCGATATTATTGATTGACTTTTCTATTTATAAAGTAGGTACCTGCATTTACTTTAAGTTACCAAAAACTAGCAACAAGTTAACAATTTTACATATTGTTGTGTTTGTTAAAAGTTGGGCAATAAAGATAAGTACTTCCTTTTTTTTGTAATAAGTGTATTAAAGAGAGAAACAAATAACTTTCTTCACAAAACCATTACAATTGACCTGTTTCGCACCAAGTTTCATTGTAAACCTCAATAATAAGTTTCTTTTTTTTCTCTTAACTTTAAAGGAGTCGTGACAATAAACCCTATTGTTACGTTTTTTGTTTCACGGAAAAAGCGCAAAAAGCCTGGCAGGGTGCTCAAAGGGCAGGATAGGCAGGTAAGGGTTGAATCCCCTTGATTCCCGGTGACAGGGGATCTCGGATGATCCCACTTTACGTGTTTTATTTTTGTTGTAGTAAATCCTACAACCCTATAACTAAGCATCGATTCTTCTGATACTATTTAAACTACATTTCTTTTAGTACCTATTGAAGTATTTTTTTTGTGAACAACCGTTTTTCTAGCTTTTAATGTGTTACTAGAATGATTGTTTTCTTAGGTTACGTGTCGTAGTTATTAAAATTAAAACTTGTAAGTAATAATATCAATAAGTTACGTTCTCCCTTCGCGATACCGGTGGGCTACTATTATTACTGACGTCTTTAAATGTTTATCAAATTTATTAAATATGTGAACCTAGTGAAAAAGGCATGCGCACAAATATATAAATAAATTATAATAAATAAAGACGTGTAAAAAAACATTTAAAACAGTACTAACTTGTGATATTGGGCTTGTAGAAAGTTGAATTCTTCTTTAATCCTATCACAGGACTCTCCCACCGTGAACTTGATGGGTTGCCCGGGCTGTGGGGGACCCTGAGAACAAAACAACACACAATTAATGACCTGCAAGTGAACAAGACACGAACCATTTCCGTTACAATAAAGACTTCTTAAAACCTGAACACATTCTCTAAATGAACATTTACAAACGTTTACTGAACACGCAACGATCTAAATAGTAAGAGCATACAATGCAAGACGAAACTCATCAATCTCACTCTTGGAACAAAAACATTCCTATCACGAAACAAAAATTACACGCATCCCAAATTACCATAATACAAATTATCCTTTAATGACCATAATTCGGTGTGAGCCTCGATTAATGAAAAAAATAAACAACATCGACCGCACGCCTCTTAACACAAAAATAAAGTAACGCGACGCGAACACGCGAGCACGTAATAATAAAGAAAAAAAAAGCTAACTCCATAATAAGAAGCACGAAAATAAAAATAAAGCGAGGGACACAACAACACACGGTCGCCGGGAGGCCGAAGGCAAAAAATAAATAACCGCCGCTCGGTGCCGGCGCGAGGAACAAACGGACTTTAAAAATAATAAAAGGAGCGTAAATAAAAGCGTAAAAGGAACTGGCGCGGCGTGTAGACGTTGTAAATGGAGCTGCGGACAATCGGGCTCGGGAAAAATGTGGCCGGGAATTTAGTGAATGTAACCACCGAGGAGACGGGCTTGCGGTCGCGCGCCTCCGCGCCCCCGACGTCTCACGCTCCACGTAATGGGTGATCGCACTTAATAACGTAATAGGTAACATCGTGGATAACCTAACCGCAACGCCTAGGGACTATTCGCAACATTCTAACTTAATTCGTCCACCGCAGTTCGTGCTTACTTACAACATTATTTATAAACCGAGATTGTCTAGCAATCTAGCCTAGCACTCCATCGTATCAAAAGTTAATTTAAGCGCCAATCATGTTTCCGTTAATTGCGTTATTGTAGGTATCGTAATGTTTTTAATTAAAAGAAAAGATGAAAGCCACACAAGCACACTGGGAGATGTAAATCAACACAAGCAATTACTTATCCATGTTCATAACGTTGAATCAAAAAACTAAAAGGAGTTTAAAGTTACGAGCTAACACAACGTGTGTTTGGAGGCAAAAACAAAACGATATCGACAGTAGCAGTGCAGTGTGAGAGCACGCTCGCGTGTGGCGAGGCTACACGACGGCACTCGATGCGGCGTACCTTCCCTCCCTTCAGAGGCAGCTTCGGCACTTGAACCTTATTGATCTGAATTAGGGCAAAAAGCAATAAAGCTCTTCGGCTAATGTGCACTCAGCTTAACGACACTTGTCGCACGACCAGTGAGATGACTTAATATTGGACCAAATATTTTTTTTGTAATATTTTCCATTGATGATGTTGATGATAGAAAATTTGAATGACGTGACTTACCAAAAAAAAAATTGAAATGGACTTTCTTAGACAAGGATATTTGTTAATGCATGTATTCTTATTATTATCTGGCCTACCATTAGTTATTCTCTCTGCTTATCATGTATGCAACCAGAGCCATATCGCTAAACACTCAACAAGTGTGCGCGTGCCTTAACTTGAACCGGACATTATTTTATCTGCGTCAATAAGTGACGGCGCCGGCGGCGGCGTCGTCGTTTTAATTATTTGTTTTATTCAGTGCTATCGGTCTTATCGCATCGGGTAATTCTGCCGCTCTCTCGCTCTCGCTGTCCAACAAACCTGACACCTCGTTATACGTTAAAGTGTTTTATAGCCACGATTAAATCACCATATAAAATAACATTATACGACTACGGATTAAATTAAACGCTTTTGTGTAATAAAATTCTATAACATGCAAATCGTTGCTCTGTCTGACCTATCGTACTTAAATTTTGTAGGTATTATTTAACGTGAAAATTATTTCAGTGTGCAATATTGGCAAAATTAAATATCATTCTCGCCTCTCGACGCGTTAAACGCAATCGCATTAAAATTACACATGATTAAAAGTAATTGAAAGTTAAACACGTTGTTTGGTCTGTTAACTTGCTATTTCACAGCTTGTTTCCTAATTCTGACATGCTTCAGTGAAATATTACTCAATTTCAATTTGAAACAATATTTCCGTATCGATTATTTTTTTCCCACGGCCTAACAGATTAAATATACCCTTCGATACTAATAGTCGCAACTTCGGTCCAACCTTCAAATCGATCACAAAAGAAACGAAAATAATCCTCGGCAATAATAGACTGAGCAAACGTTCCCCTCGACGAAAAAAAAAGATTCCCATAAATTATCGCCGAAAAGGTCAAATTAAAATACAATGAACAGTTTTTGAGTGGCAGTATTGTGTAGAGGGTCCGGATGAAAGGCCCGCATCCACCGGCCGCTCACAAAAACAAAACTAAACAGAATGCGTTTAAACGGATATAAAAAGGAATACGTGTTCTTATTTCAAATTATTGAATACGTCTGCCCACGTCTACCTGCTGTACGCTCACGCTTCGGAGAGTATTTTCTTTTTATTGGATTCGAAATTCGAATTCCGAAACGGCTGAATGAATACTGCTCGAATACGAAATTGAAATGAGTTTTGGTGATTTATATTAACGTCGTCGTTTGTTACTTTACGAGGAAAACTGCGAGAAGTGGATCGATGTCACCTGTTTATTAGTAATATTAGAAGCTCGCCCGCTCGGCTCACAACTCACACAAGTTCAGCGGCTTGGTAAACATCTAAACACCATTCGCACTTACAAACCAAACAAGCATAGACAAATATTTGAACATCAAGATTGGCTTTGTAACGTAACGCCTCAACGTCAAAACCCCGCGGGCTAATTTCTGCTCTATTGTGTTCACTTTAGAGCTCATAAAAACGAACGTAACGGAGGGATTTATTACCCTTTGTATTGGGAAAATAAAAAAAAATGCTAGTAAACTAATATGGTAGCGCGGGGATCGGAAAGCTGATTTTATTTTCTCAGAAACACAACACCGTTTGCCCGCTGTGTGTGTGGTGGTGGGCTGGCCGCTTCGATCAATTTGATCGAAGGCTGGCCGATTGATAATTTTAAGTATATCGGCTATTCGGCGAACTTGGTCAAGAATAATGCATGAATTTTCTTTTAAATAAATAAATTGATTACTTAGTTATTTGTCTGTTTAAAAAGTGTGTAAAAAGAAAGATCTCTTTAAGAAAACAGATTACTCAGTCGGAATGGTCGTAAAACGTCAACAACAGTGAATTAATATCGCACTCGGTGATCTCAAACCATTATAATTATCTGTCTCAAACGCAAGTAGGTATGTCAGCCCTCCGTTCCCGCGCAGCGAATATGTCTGATGGCATCTTGATTATGACGAAGCATTGTTTGTGTACTCCAAATGCCGTGTTTGTGCAAACTGATATTGCATTATCTATCTACAAATATCATTATTTTGGGTGAACATTGACTCAAGGTACTCCACTTATCACAATGATAATCCTGACAAGACATTTCCGTTGATAAACTCATCTCGACAATATTAAAATAATCGTCATTGACACAGATTTATTATTTCTAGAACTCAACTTTATGTGCATGTTTGAAGAAAACTTGGCATGTTTGACGAGACGCCATCTCATTTGTCCGTAGCGGTAATTCTGTCAGTCAAATATTTACCGAGTAGGACGCGACACGGATTTTAAGCAAATAGACAAATAGGCATTTACATTAACACCCGGCCCATCCCTCCCGCCCGCGTCTCATTCACCTCCCCGACACTCCTACAGTGACGCTTATAACCTAAACGAATAGAAAAAATACGTTTCGGATACAGTTTACAGGGAAAACCAGAGAACATCCCTGATGTTATTTAGGTGTTGCCATGTCATTTGAATGTGTTTGCCTTTGTTTTTAACCGACTTCAAAAAGGAGGAGGTTCTCAATTCGGATGTTTGTATTTTTTTTTTTTTATGTTTGTTCGCGCATAACTCCGTTGCTTGCCAACCGATTTGAAAAATTCTTTTTTTGTTGGAAAGGGTATACTTTCCAAATGGTCCCATAAAATTTTTATTGAAATCAAATAAGCGGTTTTTGAAAAATCAACAAAAATCTTTAAAAATCCTACTTAACATATGTGGACGATGTTCTAATAAGTTCCTGTCACTGTAATTTACATACCAGGTAGTGGTATTAAAATTTTGGGGGGGAGGGGGAGGGGGTTGTGTAGGTAGGTACCACAACTAAAAAGTGAAAAATAAAAACTTTTTTACAAAAAATAAAACCGACTTCCAAAACGAACACTACAAAGTGACAAATAATTTTGATTTCGGAAGTCGGTGGCAAAAAATGAAAATACAAAACCGAAGACACCGACTTCCGAAATCAAAATTATTTGTCACTTTGTAGTGTTCGTTTTGGAAGTCGGTTTTATTTTACCTCCTAAGTTTAATATGTATTGTAAAATTACTCAGATGACACGTTTTTCCCGGTGTCCACATTGTAATCTACTACCTTAATTTAATACATTACACGAGGTTTAAAAAAACGTTTTAAAAGGCACATCGACTTCTTATCAATGCCAAGAACGCTTAATACGGTGCGTATTTCTTTGAAACTGGTATGAATGCATCAATTAGGCGACAAGCGTCGCACGACTTCCTGAGTACACAACCAGTACACCGGGACCCCAAAATGTATTAGCACCGTTTCTTGTATTTATAAGGATATTATAAGCAGAGGAGGTCATTAAATATTGGTCGTGTTGGTCCATTTATAAAGCGTTTAATGCGCGCGCGTGGGAATGTACAAACTAATAACTTCTACATTGAGAGCATTACTTATTATCTCAATAAATACGTACACTTACGCTCAAACCAACAAAAAAAAAGTAATGGTTAGGCAATTAGCTTGGGACTTAATCGTGTTTGAAATGAGACTATTTACCCTTTAGAACTGTTTAATGCCGCATAGTTAGTTTGAAGTTCTCTGTTGGGACTTGATTGTTCATTTCAGATTTAAGGTTGTTTTTAATAAATAAAATATTATAAGTATCTAATCCAATTTGTGGGTTGACAATTTCACATCCCTTCATTTATAAATGAATACCGATCGGGGTTATTGAGGTATTCTTTCTACGAAATCTATAAAAATAATGAATTAATGAACTTTACATTCGCCGACTGTTCACCACTCCCGCGCAAAATAGGTATTATGTATTCTGTTACAAAAAATTAATTCACAAACGAAAAATTTAATGAAGATATAAAACACTTTAATCACCATTTCTGCTAATGTTTTAATTATTTACTCTTTCTCTTGGTAATTTTGACTTATTGAAACAAGTTTTATACTTTCTAGTGGTCGACTGCAAACCGCAACAAAAAACATTGTGAAAGAATAATAAATTACAAGGGTCGCACAATACTAAGTGAACGGTGTTTCCTAAAAATAACACTAATGTATTCTCGAAATGTGGTTAGTTTTCCGTCGGCTAGCGGCGACAGATGGGTTGCGGCTTGCGGTCGCTTCTTTGAATACCACTTGGCTACCGTTAAGCTCTATTACAACGTCATAAAGTTCAGAATCGTTTCACACACGGCTACACATTTCGCCGCGGTTTTGACGGCACATGGTCAGTTTCGTTCATAAAATATAATTTTGAAAATGCTTGCTTGAATGTACACAAGGTTTTATATTTCAGTTTCCGTTTTATTCTTATTTAAGTAGGTACCTTTACATTTACAGGTTGTTACAACCTATTAAAACATGTTGTTCACAGATTGATGAGTTGAGAAAAAATTCAATTATTTACGGCCATTATTAACAGCATGTCTATTAATTCTATACCCAACGTGATAATTATCTTGATATTAGGTGTAACACATTAAGATTTAAACATGGTTTCTGTGATGCCCCGTTAGTTAATAGGTATTTTATTGAGAAAATGGTGCGTATATCGTGATAATATAATCAACATCGTTTATCATTATTTGCGACATGTCTAATAAATGTATGAGGAAAACATTAATAGAGATCGAAATGCGAGCAATTTCAAGCAGCTATAGATATTTTTTATCGATATTCCATGTCATAAAAAAAGTAGGTAGGTACTTCAATGTAGTTACACGTTATCAAATAAACGCATCAACATAACAGTTCTTTAATCTTTACAGCACGCAATTTCGAGAATTGAGTGTCAAAAAGCATAAGCAATCTTTGTTAATTTCGTCCCCAGATTTCTGAGTATGATAAAATCTTTTGCAGACAATTTCACGGGTAATTGAGCAGCTGACAATGATCGGCGGCCGCTCCGGGGGGGCTCGGGACTACCAAGGACCTACCTACTCGAAATCTCGCACGCCGCGTCTGTTTGTGCCATTCCCCTGTTTATTACTTGTATGCTTTTATTACCACTCAACTTTCTGAATAACTAAACTCAGGTATACGTGTTATTTAGGCTGTGTTCTAACTTCTAAAGTTACATCACTTAGTTTTGTTTGAGTAGCGTAAATTGTTCAAAAGAAAGTCAGAAAAGACATCAACGCAACAAGCTTCGTTTATTGTTAATTTTATAATAAGTGTACGAAAGTTAGCAACTTAAATTTTAAGTTTAAGAGGAATTATAATTAACAATTTAACAGTTAGTATTCCATAAAAGCAGACCCACATTTACGTAAAGCGAGTGCAAGTTCAGAAACTTTTTCCAAGCCATTTAGAGTTCAAGAACAAGATCTGTCTTTGACTGCAGATCCTAGATAGTTTATCAGTAAGGAATGATTTGTGTACGAGTGTCGTCGCTTACCGGATGCCTGGCGGCCGCCACGGCAGCGGCGGCTGCGGCGGCGTTCATTGCGCCCGCGCTCGGATACATCCCTCCGTCAAACACACACGCTCATGGTCTGAAACACTACAAGTAAAACAGGGCACAGCACACACTCCACTTGGGCACACAATCACACAGGATCCACGCACGTACTCCGAGTCAGTCACACGCGACGATTCGTTGCTGACGAAACTACCGACGCACGTCGTTCTCGCGCGAACGTTGCAAGCGAACTGACACGAGCGAGAGGGGGGCGCCACCCGCCGCTTCCCCCGGCAGGAGACGAACCCTCGCATGCCGATTGCCGCTGCCATACATATTTCTCCACTCGAATTTTTCGTCGACTATCTTCATGTTTGAGGAATACTTTAGCCGAATCGGAGATATACGCTCTAATAGATACGTATTATCTGGGGATTTTCTGCGAGGGGTGGTGGGTCGGTGTTACGGGTTGGTGGCTCGTTGCGGTTGACTTGCCCGATGTTATTTTGGCAAACAATATTGCATTGCAATTTCGTCTGAGCTAGCCAGGCTTATTCTCTTTATACCTAGTCACGTAGTTAAGTAGGTCAGATGTCAGACTAATAAAGATTTCTGTAGACACTTATCGCAAAGTTGCTATGTCAACTTCTGCGTAGATATTATACCTACTTGACACATTATATGAAGTCACTAATTGATAATCTTAAATGGGTATTAGTTATGTAAGTAAATCTTATTTCATTCCATAATACCTAGTTAGTAGTAGCTAGTACCTACAATAATGTCGATAGATATAATTACTATTTTGTAATTCAAAACAATCATGTCATTTAGTTTCAAGGCAACTACCTATTAAATTCTTTAATGTTTCGTTACTAGTGGTTATCAGATACCTATTCTATTTCTTAGGTAAGTAAGTACATAGTCAACTCTAAATGTGTCAAAAACTTAACATAAAAAATACCGAAAGGGAATAGAGTTGCACCATGAAAGCTGAGAAAACTAAAACTGCGAAAGGGCGGGAAAACAATGGAGAGTCATCCTTGTCAATTAACGATATAATTATCGTTTATCACTGGCAACATTACAGCGAACTGCCTGTGGTCAATAGAATAGATCGCATTATCGTAGCCACGGACGCGTACATTTGTGGGCATAGATTAAAATATTAATGTGGCTGGTTAATTCGGTAATCCGCAGAGGGGCAGGTAATTGATACAGATAGCTCGGTATCGGTCGGCCAAAGCGCCCTAAAGCTGCTACCACACTTTGCGTATTTACGAGCGCGATCGTACGATCCGCGTACCCTCGCATCGTATATTATCCTTTAATGTAGGTACCTGAATACTTAAGTATTTTTGTAGTATCAGGTGAATCGTCAAAACATGTAAAACAACAAATGCAATCAGATTAAAAAATGAACGAGCTCAATTAGATTGATAACGCCCAACCTATAAAATGACGAATGAGCAGCTTAGAGTCTTCTCGAAATATTGATATAATTATGATTAATCTATGAGTTATGATTAATCATCAATATTGATGCCTCTAGTACTATAAATACTACACTTTAAAATAAGCATTACAACCGCTAGAACCATGGTAACGGGTAAATCTATTTGACACGGTCAAAAATAAAATATGAAATGACATAGGTAGAAAAAAGACCGATCTTCTTAAAAACCTCCATCAAGAAATGAAATATTATGCAAAAATTTAATTGTGAAATTGCATTAAGTAAATGCTTATAGTATTCAATTAGATTCAAAAAATCTGTGACGTCACATTGTTTTATAAAATTTCATACAAATTCCGCGTTTTGACAATTCAAAAAAGTAACGTTATTGACTTCCCTTTCAAATACCCAATTATTACAGCAGTATTATTTTAATATTAATTTAGTGTGAGAAAGAGATCCAAAGTTTTCCCAATGTAAGTTTGTTTAAGCAATGTTAAAATAACGCTGTTATAAATTGGTGGGGTGGGACCAACCACCTGATCTCAGTAATTACTACATCTACACGAAGTTATAATGATACGAAATGTTCATAGTAGGTTCATATAACACAGACACCATTCCATTCATACCCAGATAGACAGACACCTCTTGTGGCCAGTTCAAGGAATGTAAACTGGCTTGTCAAGGGGCAAAATAGATCCCAATCAGGTGATTTAAGTATTCCTTAGTATGATGGTATCACTAGAAACATAAATATATACAGGGTGAAATTGAATTCATGGGCATTATTTTAAGGGGTCATTTTACTCATCATTATGAACAAGTTACACTTTGGGAACAAGTCTGAAATCGCGAAAAAAAACAGCTGTTCCCTACATTTTTACGAGTAATGCGAACATAATGTATGGAACCGCAACATTATGCTGCAGCAACGTCTCATATCTTCAGAATCAGAAATTACGCAACGTCATTACCTACTATCCTTACATACTCAATTTGCTTCGTATCAATAGAAAGTTATGCATTAATGTGGTTTCACATAGTGTGTTGTCGCCTTAAGAAGTATACCGGTAGCAAGACAGTATCCAGAAGTCGTGTTCAATCTATTTACTAACTTGTATCTTGGTAATTGTAAGTCCTTATACAGGAAAGGCTAAAATAATCGAGTTCTAAGGCCTGACAACATAGTTCAACACAAAAAAAGTTCGGTAGCTTGCTTACATAACTTCTTTTGTGTTTTCCTTACTAATTTTAAATTACTTAGTAATTACAATGTCATAATTAGGGCACGCTATCCGGATATACATGTTATCCGGATATCTTTTGCATATATTTTCCGAGTATCATTATTTTACTAACCGACTAAAACGATTATTGATCTTTTAGTAAAATCGTTAAATTGTGAAAATTCATGCGGTATGTTCAGAAATCAATCTGGACACAATGACTAGATTCATAGAGATAATTTAAAAGTGCAAAGAATTTTGGCACCTTGCACTTATATATGGACAAAAGCTCGGGGCTGGATTTCAGCTTCTCTCTACTGCAAATCACTGAAATATGGCAGAACTGTTATAAAAACCTACTACCTACTTATGTATAACCCATATTTGCAAATAAATGATATTCTATTCTATTCTATTCTCTATTCTATCATCATCGCCGTTGTCAACTGAAATCCACTTTTAAATTTTTAGGAGTACAAATGGAACTCGTTTGTTTGAAGAAGAAAGAAACATTAATCTTAGTCGAGTATACAACCTCTTCATCACAATTTTTCCAACCAGCGTCAAAGCTGAAAAAGTTTCTCCTCCGCTAAACATTAAAAAATTCAGGACATCTCTAAACGATGCAACATTGGATTGCTTGAGTCTCCTGCATCCGGTTAGACTGGAAGCCGACCCCAACATAGTTGGGAAAAGGCTAGGCCGATGATGATGTTATGCAGAGTTGAAAAGGAAGCGTTGTAGAATACCTAATACAAGGATTTCAAAGTAGGTGGGAGGTACCTAAAGTGCCAATTGCAAAAAGATTTTTTTTTGATCGTGGGAAATCATCAATTGAACCCATATTGAACGCCACCCGCTCTAGGTGGAGCGAAAGGGAGTATCAGACTCTTACTGACTAAAACCTATCCTGATGTTCCTTTCTTAGCTTTGCTTGTTTTTCGTGGGAACCCAAAGCACAGAATAATAAGTATAAGTCCTAAAGTGCCAATTGCCAAAAAGAGAACCTTACGTAACACAACATTGTATCAACCGTCGCAAAATTAATGACGTCAGTAGTTTAATACAAGTTACCTCCAATTCTTACAAATAAATAAGAAAAGTAAACATATTAAATTATGTTCATGGCATTATCAACAATTTTATCGCTATGGCCGCATTTAATAACCACGAAGGAATGAAATGGCTCTTAAATTCCGTACTATACTTTCGTGACCAAATGAGAGTCGTTTTAAGGCTTAGCACAGTGTATCGCGTGTTAATACACCAATCAGTCATTATTATGTTGACAACACAGGAATACTTAATTAACCGTGGTAACAAACCTAAGAAACAGACGGACCTTGTTTCTCGTTGCGCGGTGAATTTATCTGATAAACAGTCGAATAACGGCTCTATTGTACAGTTGCAGTACTAACAGATACTAAAGACAGTTCCAATGAAGCGTCAATTTGATGGCTTGATGAGTCATTCTGCTTGAACGAAGATAGTTTGTAACTCAGTACGTGTAAACGCAACAATTTCCTGTGTCACACAACCTCCTATGGGACATCTTTTATGACACGAATAGTTACTACTTCTTTAAAGCAAAAACGGATATTTCTAACACGAATAAAGCTGTAGTATAGCGAACCAAGTAAGACTATTAAGCTTGTGTCTAAGTAATAACAGCCGCACGGGTAGATCTATCAGGTTAAGCTACGCTTGCCAGGGTTGGTCCGTGATGGATGACCATTTTTACATACCGAGATTCCTCTGTGGGTCGGAAAGCACGTTAAGCTATTGATCCCGGCTGTAGTTTGTGGATCTTTCCATCAGAAGCCCGACAGATACAACTAGTCTTAACAAGAGGTCGTATTACCCAGATACTGGGTTGTGGAAGTCAGATAAAACTGGAAACATCATCGGCATCCGGTGAAACTGGAAACCGCCCCAACATACTTCGTATAAGGCTAGCCAGATTGGATCGTAGACTTTCAAATAAACCGATAAATTAAAAGCTCTTGTGTGAACCCTGAGCCCCTGACTCAAGTATGAATGCGACAAAGTGCTGTGTGAAAACCAGTAACAAATAGGTACATACCTAAATACAACAAGTCTCTTAAATAAATTAAGTAGGTAAGTTCTTTCTTATCTGGAACTGTTCATAAAATAGTCGTAAAGATTGTTCTCACTTATTTTTCCTTCAAGCATTCATTTGACATTGGTGGAAGATATTCTTACTATTATTAGTTATAGAAGTGGCCAACAAAAAATGCAAATTAAATGTATGAATAAGCACTAAAATTATTATAATATGGCCATTATTCACGGGTACAATGCAGAAAAAAATAGCCTCTAGACGTTAATTAATCTATCTGAACATTCTTAACACTTTACAATGGGATATTGTTGGCATTTATTTTTATAAAAAAAGGTTAATGAATAAAAAGGAGTCTGTACGTATGTTTGTATAGGCAAGTGAGCCGTAGTTAGCAATGCTTTATGATTATTCAACGCATTCCGTGCGGTGCATAGGATGCGGTTTTTGTGACGGAGAGCGGACGGCACGTTTTAAGTAGCTACATTTTATTTTGCTCGCCACCACATACGCTTGCAATAACAGAGCTTTAGTTTTTATTGTAACACTTCTCAAAGCTGAGATTTTCTTTGTTTTGTTACGTTTATAATCCATTTCTTTGCATATAAATCATAGTATTAAAATATTGGTTTGTATAATATTGTCAATCAGTGTTTTTTATAGAGACGTCCAAAAATGGGTCCAAATTTCGACCCATTTTGTACGCAAAGCAAAAAAAAAAACATTTTTTAGAAAATGTTTTTTGTACTTCTTATTAATATAATGAATGCGTTCATCGTCGTGCTAAGAAGTACAACACAGTTAGCCTCACGATGCTGGCGTCAAAAGAATGATCAACAATCGTGTGATTATGAAGTATTAAAAAGTCGCGATAATTGCAGTTCCAATAGTCAAAAACATCAACGAAAATTCTTTCATCATTAGCCTCCTGCCTTTTAAAAAGTAAACTGCTCTTTGAGTGGTTTAATATACAATAATTATCACTGCACACTCCCTAATAGCCATTGCATTAAGATGCAAAGGAAAAATGGCTCCGATCATTAACACTTCTTAGTTATAATTTCCTCGCTATTGAGTCAAAAGATGAGTTATTGCGGTCACCGGCTTGGCGTCATTAACCATATGGAAAAAATAAAACTACTTCCACGGAAATCGTTCCTGAGTAATGTGTCTTATACCGTCATTATGTACGGTGATGTTTGTAGTTATTATAAAGTTTATTACCGTTTCTATACGACCCCGTTGTCAAGAATGTTTGTAGACAATTGTGTCATCGATTGTCCGAAAGGGTTACGGCCACCCCGGAACATAAAGGACTAAGGAAGGAACATACGTATGGGTTTTTAGTCAGTAAGAGTCTGACACTCCCTTCCGCTCCACCCAGAGCGGGACGGGTCATTTGATGATTTTCAACCTCAAAAAAAAAAGACATTATTCTGTAGCTATTTTCGTAACGCTACTGACCTTGTGTCCAGAATCCCAATATTTATTAAAAACGGAAAGGTCAGTTATTCTAGTCGTTATGTCCAGAATAGTTAATTTAATTCGCCAAATCTGAATGTGAAATTGCATACCAACGCTGTCCACTGTCAGCGACATCGCTGA
This sequence comes from Hyppa rectilinea, assembly GCA_951799385.1. Classification (NCBI taxonomy): domain Eukaryota; kingdom Metazoa; phylum Arthropoda; class Insecta; order Lepidoptera; family Noctuidae; genus Hyppa; species Hyppa rectilinea. Next base: position 11,452,706 of record OX637311.1, read on the forward strand.
AACTGGGACGAATCTATTTTGGCGCGTTTACGGGGTGAAAATAATTTGGTTAGGGTTAAATAAATGTTGAAAGTGAAGTTTATTTGTACGGACGTGTAGCAGTGTCATACTATTGTTTACGGATACATGCCTGTCTTTTCTATCTTTGGAAATGTGTTATATATATAAAATGAAAATCCTTTAATATAAGTTTTTTGTTTGGTAAAGAAAACAGGCACGACAACAATTCCTTCCCAGCAAGTGAAGTTAAATCACCCGCATTCAATCCTGTAAGACTCAAGCGTCACCCCAACTTCGTCCCAAGTACCAGTTAACACGTCATCTCTCAAGTTGGTAGAAGTAAGTAGTTGGCTGTGGGAGCGAGCTAAGTCACATGTTTTAATTTACCGAAGTGTGGGGTTGCCCAACTTTCGCGATACTTACCAATTAGGTATGCGTCATCTTTGAGGGGAGTCTCCTTAAAAAGCTGCCGCGCAGCGCAGATCGATCAATCTTATAAATTAAGTAAGCAAACCTGGCGTAGATTATTATCGTTCTTTGCACATCAGGAATTCAGGATTTATAAGAAGCTTTTCTTCTTATTGTTGTGATTTGTTATTTTCCCTGGTCAACGCGAGTAGGAGAATAGGAATACGTGATCGAATAAAAGAAGTCAGCGTAACCTAACCTTAACCTGCAAAGATAATATTGGAATTTGTTTATCAGCTTTATTTAGCACAGGCAAAAATACTTACAAATATTCACCCGCACATGCATAAACACTAGAAAATCCCATCATACCAACTTGGCTAAAAGCATGGAAGGATGATGACTTGACGAGTTAATGTGACATTTCAAGTTCACGTGGCAGTAGGTAGGTGCTCTAACCCACTACTAGAACCTTGTTGGTAATTTACGCAGCGCACACGAGCGAAGTAACGAGCCGCAACAAAAAAAACGAGCAAACCGCGACGCGAGCTCGTTTTGTTTCGTGCTAGAGTCCCACTGTCGAGCACCCTCGAAAATTTTGCCAAGATTTTTTACGCCCACCGCCGAACTCGTTATTCTTTCATTTCGAGAATATTAAAGCGCTGAAAAAATGGCATTTAACTTTTGAGACTAGACTCGGGGTCATTACACGAAGAGTACCATTAAATCAAGTGCGTGATGTAAGTGGGTGCTATAATATTAAACAGAATAAACATACAGAGCGTGCTAATATCGCTCTTTAAATGACCAACAAACTTTAGGTACCTACACATTTTTTAATAACTTAGAAATGGTTATAATTACTGAAAACAAAACAGAGTCCGTAAAACTAAAACTAATAGCTAGATTTGAGTGAACTCACAAGAGGATTTAATTAAATAAAAGCCTGTATAAACGTAGCGAACCCGCCACGTTTACGAGGCCACAACCCTTAGCAGTTTATTTTTAATTCTTATTTCGAATCGGTCGTTTTGTCCGTCGGCGGCCACATGTCGCGTCAACGATGTGTGCTAACAATGGACGAGGCATTTTCGTTCACCCATCACTATACCTACCTGCGCTTTGACTCATTTATCTATTTATCTCTGTTAGAAAAGGTTACATTGTTATACTGCCTGAATATTTTTTATACAACTACAATAAGAACATTTCTCTATAAACAGCTTGTTTATTTTTATTTTAGGAATCTTTACTTGTCTTTTTAAAAGGCTAGACGATTCATTTAAAAATAATAAAAAGATTTGCATCATTTATTTCACTTAAATGCCCACGCAGCAAGAGAAATCCATTACATCGGGGACAGGACTTCCTTCCCTAAAAACAGCCGCTTCCGTTCGAGTAGGTAAGGCTGGTAGGGGATTTTTTTTAGAAAAACACAATCAAATGATCGATCACATCTGCTAAATCGTGATATTTGAGCGCTTTCTTGGATGACGCGAAAGCTTAATCCGTTTTAACGTATGATATGTCACAAGACAGACATATTATCTATCTTCTTTATTGGTAAAAAAGAACCGCCACGATGTACCCACTCGGAGCGCCGTAACTTGTAATAGACATGGTTATTTATCTCGTAGCGGCGAGATGGAGGCGATACAGGCTCCCGCGCAGGCGGTCGCGATCCGTCGATAATGGATAAATAACAATCAAGCGGTATCGCGCGACATCGCGCCGCCCCCGCGCTTCATCGCCTTATCTCCCTACCTGACTCAAACAAAATTTTTACGATCCCATTGCTTTAACGCTGATCGCATCGTGCAAGATAAGCCTTAATTAATTAGGTAGGCCCGCTTAATCGACCCGTTATTTTCTTGTCCATTTAATTTACACACTTGATGACTGTAATAAACACCTACAATCGAGATTGTTTAACCCTAATTCGAAAGTTTTGAGCTTCTATATAAGTTTGGAAACGTTCATGTAGGTAGTTTGGTAGTAGTCTATAAAAAGAACATAACGCCTACGTATTGTGCGCCTTTATTTAAGTTACTAGGAATGCCTCTGGGCTCAAAACGTCATTGGAACGCATTGGAATTTTGGTTATCATGTCGTCTTTATACCAGTTTCACCAAGAGGCAGGACCTCAAACATTGACTTCGTTACGGGACAACATAAACAACGGTGGATTAATTGGCTAGACAGCGGTCAATGCAAACTTGCGCTATCTGTGCGCGGCGCAGGACGCGGTGACAAGCGGCGCGGCGCGGTGCGGCTCTGCGAGCCGGCCGCAGCGCCCCGAACAAACAAAACAAGCTGCATAATTAACCGGCGCGAACAATTAGTTGTATAACCGGCCATTGTGTCGCGTAAAAGCGACAACTTTTTTTAAAAAGCCACTCGGTTTCCCAGAAGGCTCGGATTCTGTCTCGCTCCAAGCTCGGGTTTTTGCTCGGGAATTAATATTTAATGGCTGCAGTAGGAATTGCATGCGATCAGCTCTTTAGATATCACAGTTTATTTATTTTTGCGTGGTGTAGGGGCGGGCGTGAATCATGGTTTTTCTAAATCACACCGACGTAAAAGGGAATCTGATGACTAGATAGCGCACGTCTGACTGCGCCCGCCTAGCTACGAGTACTTAACAGATACTACAACAAAAGGAGCTTTTGTGAAAACAAGCTTTTGTGCGAACGCAGACAGAAGGTTAATTGTTATTAAAACGTAGGTACGGGTTTAACATCGACCCTTGATAACAAGTTAAACATTTTTTTGTAAAATTTTGAAGGGTTGTGGCGTCGGAAAACTGGTTTTATAAATGCTTTATAAGAGCTTTTTATAAGTAGGTAGGTACTTTAACTATAACTTGTAGTTTGGCATTTAGAAACTATCTTAACGCAAGTAGTTTGAATGAATTTGTAGCTTACGTGCATCCCTTGTTGTCTAGATAGAATCATGCCAAGCCGTGTCGCCGTCACCTCCCGATAATGGCTAAGCCATTGCAAATGTTCCTGAACTCCGTCAGACTCTGGCGGTTTCACGAATCAAGTTTAATGCTATTGTCTTTCCAATACTCTCCATTCCATTTAATGTCTCGGGTAATCTGATAACAAGGACAGACTGATCTTAACTTTCTCCTAGAGTTGAAGGGGTGACCTACTACAAATTATGCTGTACGTTTGGTATAAACTGACTTTTATCTCGATGGTCGTGAAGACCTTCTAAAATTACAAAGATTGTTTTGCAGGTAAGTACCTAGATAGATAACAAATGTAAAAAAAAAGTAATTACTACCTATGAACAGACAACGCGGCACCCATTTTAATAGGCCCGACTTACAATCAATTGATTAGGTAACGTTAGATTTACTATCGCCGTACAAGCACCTACTCGATATTAATATAGGTGCGAACAGCCGCCATAATTAAATACGCTCCACACTCAAGTGTTGATTGACAATAAAATAAAACTCATTACACAACGCATGTAAGTACTTACTTGTGGAGTACAGTCACTAGCTAAACTAAGTGGCAATATAGAACTCAAACAACGTTTCGAAAGTGTAGGCAAGTAGGCACTGGATAACGCTGCAAGTGTTTCTGAATGAAGACTTGTTCATTATTAAAGTTTTGTTTGAATTACTATGGAAAAGATAATATAATGAATGATTTTACGCTATCATCGATTTATGTTATTGAAATTGGCTCTTGCTGACTGTACACGTTGTACTAGGTACGTACACAAAGTGTATGGTAGAACAATTTCTATAAAAACTACATGGAAATTGTTCGACCAGAATCGCGTCGCGGTATCGCGTCGCACCTGTCTGCGGGAGCCTTAATTCTGTTATATTTTCATCGAAAAAGAGGGTGTATAAAGGTATACATACATCAGAGTTCTTGGCTATACAAGTAGAGGGAGACCAAAGAAACGATGGATGGATTGTGTGAAAGATGATATGGCTAGAAAGGGAGTGACTATCGAGATGACGACTAATAGAGAAGTATGGAAGAAGAAGACATGTTGCGCCGACCCCAAATAAATTGGGATAAGGGATTAAGGGCAGGAGAATGATGATACATCAGAGTTCTTTACGTGTGGGTGAAATCAGTAATGTTTTTTTTAATAAGACTATCTAGTTAATAAGAAAATTTTATGAGATTCTTCGCAGGCAGCTGTTTTATCATGCCAATTGCCCATAATATCTGTACTTAATTATTTATTTCGATTGTTGGTCATGGGCAAAAAAGACAGTTTAATCAATATATGGAATTTATCGCCAAGCCTCAGCTTTTAGCCTGCGTTTTATATTTAATGAAGAAAAATAATTTGATACGGTATTTATGTGTCAATGATACAATCAATTGAGACAAATCTCAGTCGAGTCTTTTAACGTTTATTAATGTCAGATTGAAGTTGTGGCCAGTTATTACTTACTCTATTGCCATTACAATAGAGACAGCTATGCCGTGCCCTTGTATGATAATGATATCGAGCTTTGATTTGATCCTCTACAAAAGAGGGTGAACATTGAACCGTCGTCCAATTAAGTACCCACTAAAAACGAGGGCAAAAGCTGTCAGTAGCCGTTAAGTTTATGAATATGCCATTAATGGTTATGTAACTGATACACCATACATTCGCCCAGTTATACGAGCCAAAACTTCTTGGCGACTCATGTCATTGGCATCGCTGGCTCGCCATCTACGCGAATTTAAATCACTGTCAGTCGTCTGCATAATGGTTCCGTATCGTAAAGCCGTCAGTTGCCAACAATGAACGTAAATATCGCACTTACACCGCTCTCCGCCCTCTGCCCGACACCCGCGCCGCCCGCGCACTCGCGGACCGCGCAATGATTGACACATCAACTCATTGTGATAACTACCCACATGTACACCGACGGCAACTCGCCACCCGCCAAAATTACGCATACATCGCCAGTTTGAACCGGATATCATTTAATTACATCGAACGATGATATCAATGGACAGTTATCAAAGCGATCCGACGATACGTGGCTAGTTTAGATAGTCGGAGATTGCTGTGAATGGTTTTGCTATTAATTAAGAGATAAAAGACGTAACCATAACTTAAGTGAGTATTAAAATGAGGATGCCTTGTAGCTGGTTGCTCGAAGACCCGTCCCTACCCGTTAACTTCTGTTTATATTTATACCACCAGGGGATATTATTTAAGGTAATAGCCCGTTGATGTACAATCCCCTATAATCCGCAATAATTACCCACATATTTTATTTAACCAGTAGAAACGACGTTGTTTACCTAATATACACGCTGCTAACCACTATGTTTTGTAGTTCCAACACTTGCTACAACTTGTCACATGAAATCAAACATACTTATTACAACTGCAAGTCCAAATCATAAGAAAGCCAGTAAAACTTAATTTATATTACTATTTTAAGCATGCGACGTTTACAACACTTTTATGTAACAAAAGGCTTTTATTAAACTTATAACTGTGTTATGGTGACTTTTAGGTATTCTTTTCCCTATTTTTAGAGTGGTTAATCTACCTCTTTTACCTCTCAATTAAAAGAGTTTTTGCCGCATTTACTTAAAAATTAAGGCATTAAATTGCAACCTAAGAAGAAGAAACGATGAAGCTGTTCAAAACGAACTAGTATAACCTTTATAAAACCAATCACGACCACATTATTTGAAGGAATGTTTTCTCGAATGCTGTATAACACAGTGTCACTGCTCGGGGTATCAACTTACGTGGTGAACCGCGAACTTAGTCATCGATCCAGATTCTAGATAGCGTTATATCAACTCGAAAAGAACGGGCAATTACTCAGTTCTACTAGATAGGAGTTACCGCATTAATCATTCATCTATGCAGGCACGGAACCACTTCACAAGTGGACATTAGCTAGATAGGCAAGTGTTAGTGTCCAAAACATAAAAGAAATAACAGTTACAAGTCTGCAAGGAAGTTTAGGGCTGTCAATTGTCATGCCTAGTTTATGCCCGGATATTCTGAGAAAAAAATAATTGCAATCGGATTTTCATCTTCTGAGCTTTTAATTACGGAATTAAATGAAAGCTGGTACGGAATTTATAATTTCAGTTTATACTAGGCGAACATTAGTCGAGCCTTTGCTAAGTTCGGAACTATTTATCGTATAAAAGTGCAATGTAGACTTTTTTTGCCCGCTTACCACATGGTTTAAACCTTTCACGCAGACAGGTTTCCGTCAGAAAAATCTGGCAGCCCTGTCAGCTGTGGCGGTGTGCAGGTATGTACGTACGTAGTTATTTTTTACACGAAGTGTGGCTCGCCAGCTACCGGACAAGCTCGCCTTATCCGATGGAGGTCGCTTGCCGCGCCTATACTTATGTATGACTGCCTGTCTCAGCCGTCTTATTGTGCTTTTAATGTCGACGCTTTTGTTGCCTGATTTTCTGTATTGATTATTTTTTTGTTGAATACGAATTAGCTTTGTACGGATCGCTTGAATTGATGTTTTGTTTTGAAGAGTATTTTAGGTTTTGCAGCGTGGTTTATTTAAACAGGTACCTACTACGGGATTGTAGGTCAAATATTGTCTATCTGTCATTTTAAAAATATTTTGTCAGAGATATTCGTAGGTATGCCCATGTCAAGCCGAGCTCTAGGTGTGTTAGTACCGGTAGCGAGGTCGTCACCTGGTGAGCAAGGCGTTGTGTCGCGACCCGCGCCTCGCCATTAGCGCCGCGCATTCAATAATAATGAACGAGCCGCACCGAAATATCCCCTGTTTACACCCACTCGCTCGCTCCGCACCGACCGACCGCATTTTATTTTTTCGCTGTCGCACATTTCGCCGTCATAGCTATTTCCACTCGAGGCATTATACGCGCGTCCGTGTGTGCGTCAGTCCACGTGGACCGCTTCGTCGTCGGTGAGTAGAACTTGACGAATCCGCCGCTGCTATTGGCCGTCGCGCGGAGATCGCTTATTAAGGGCGGGGTTACACGCGTTCTAGCACCGCAGTTGGCTGGAGCAGTGCGTGGAACGCGCTCTATTGGCCGAGTCGATTTTTATAAGAGCTACAGTCCACGTGGACTCGTTTATCTATTCAGACGCCGGCGGCGCGGTCGCGGGGGGAGGCCGGGGGGTATACGGGCAATCAGTAAAGGCGGGAGGAATACGGCCATATTTATAAGAGCTGCGGGGATGCAATCACGAAGCGGCGCGGGGGCCGGCGGGTGGTCGGGGGGGAGGCGGCGGCCATTTTGAGGGCAGCTCTTTTTATTCGTTTTTCGCGCGGGGTGCGTCGTCGTCGACGGGAGCGCGCCGTGCGCTAATTGCGGGGGTAATGAGGGCGCTCGACTCGACTCGCTCACTCTATTAAACTCGCTCGGTATCGGCTGCCTTATTGATTTGTCCTTAATCGAGGCGCTGTGGAGTGGCAGCCACGGCTCGGTGTAATGTAAACAAAGCGGTCGGGTGGCGCGCGGGCGGCGGCGACGACGTCCGCACAAATTGAATTAGAATGATTACAGCCGGCGACACAGCACTGACCCAGTCGCCGCGACCCGCTGCCCGCTACCGCGCACCCTCCGCCCGCGACCACAGCGTGCTAGCGACCATCTCCATCTATTCTCCAGCTCGTTCAGCAGCTATTCCAATATCGACATACATTCATCATGCGTCACCAATAATAATAAACCACCCGAATCCAGATGAATTCTCTTTTTTAACTGACGACACCTAAAAAAAGAACGGCCACCCTACTCTACCTACTAAAAGTTGAGACCATAGTAATATGTGGTGCACGGATTTTTGAATTATTTTATCTTCAGAAATGTTTTAAATTTGTCTGCTAATGACCTGGTAAACTCCTTTATAACTGCTAATGTTACCAATAGGTACATATTGCATTATTAACTATTCTTAAAGTTCATCCTACGTTTACGAAGTTCACAAATTGCCTAGTTGACACAGTTGTAGGTATGTAGAGAACAGGCATAGGGAGTTTAGGGACTCGAATAAACACTTTAAATATTAAATGGAATAGAGGGTAATCTGACTAGATACTTTAAGTAACTGCTACGGCGTAATTAATTAGGTACAAATTTTAACATCTTAATTAGCAGATAAGTACCTACTTTTTTCAAAGTTGTAATTCCGTGCTTTCTTTGAAACATAATTTACCTACTTAAATAAAATATTTATGTACTTATTTTATTATCTCTAATTTGACACCTAATACTAACAGATAAAATTTCAAGATTTCTCGTTTTGATAAGAGGCATACCTATACCTATCTACTTTCATTTAGATAGCGTTAGTAATACCTAAAGATATTTCCAAATTAAATAATGTAGGTGCGAATGTATGTAGTAACGTGTGTATGGTATTTGATTTATAACATGTATAAATAGGAAATGATAAGCGTTTGGTAATTCGCTCCGGCGTGGCGTGGCGGAGGTATGACGAATCGGCGCGCAATAATAGCATATTTGTTTACGCGAGCGACATCTGTTACTGATGTTCTGTAACGCGCCCACTTCGAAACGGCCGGCCGCGTGGCCTGTTACTAGTCTGTTTGTTTTTCAGTTTTGATTACTGGGGGGTCTAAGTTAAATTGACAAAGGGATGTGTTTAGTTCTAAAGGTATGATAAATAACTTAATGGATAGTTTTACAAAACTTATTGCTGCACAAGAGCTTAAATTACCTACTTCTTATATTAGTTAGAGGATAATTTTCAGGGCTCTTTTTCATAATTGGTTTTCGTAACTATTCAGGGAAGTTGTACAATTTATCAGCTTTTGGCAGCACTAATTCCCCGAAAATCAGCCTATGTCAGTCGCCTATTGTCTGTGACATTCCATGCTAGCAATTTTAGGATTCAGGTAAAATATTCTAAGAAGTGCCTTAACCCTCAAATCTTTTGTAAGTATAATTTTATCTCCTCTGATTTGTAATAATTTGAGAAGAATCGTACTCAAGAAGGTCAAGGATTTTTTATACAAGTATGATTTAGATACGGGTTAGCTACTTATCGATTTACAAGATATGGTTGCGTATAAAAACTGCGTCAAAATATCTCGAATGTAAGTAGATAAAATAAGCATGTTCGATATGAGCACTCAGATAATATTAAATCATGTTATTATGAGGTAGTAGGTAGGTGAATAGAGGATTGTATTACTTGTATATATTGAGAATCGGCTTAGCCGTGTAATTTGACATTGGCTTTATCAGTTAGGTATAATTTATAATGACCACTAACTTATAGCCTGAATCTGTTTTCTACAACAAAGCACAATACATAATTGCAGTAGCTTTCCTAGTTTATTTACTGGATTGTAGTAGTATTATTGTCAATAATGTCATCGATGTAATCCACAGACACAATACCTACGGAAACGTACTAACAAAACATGCATATGGCTAGTGCCACAAGTGATGCGGCCCAGTAATAAGTAACACATGTTGTGTTGTGAACAGAGCACAGCGCAACTGTGTCAATTGCACACATTGTCCGCCGGACTATCGCTAAGAAACACTCGCGTATCTACATAGCACTTACACGATCTACACTGTTCTGTTGCAGTTACAACTCAAGGACAGCAGAAATGTATGTTTCATATTAAAATTTTGCTTGTTATGAACATGACATGTTTAAAAGTTGTTTAGAAGTAACTTTTCTGGTCAAAAAAATTAATAATATATTTTAAAAGTGGCCTTATCGCTTTTAAGCCGTTTATACAGCGTTTATGCAACTCCAACTCCTATAATATTACGATAAAAAATCTCAAAAAAAATCCCACATAGACAGCAGGTACCTAGGCTTGATTTCAACATTGTTTTTTTCTTAATCCTCCCTTATACGAGTTAAAGTCTTTTAACGTTCTTACAACGTTAAAGCTTATAAGCCTAGAACTTATACAACTTCTATACGACTAAAATTAATTTTAAAAAAAGTAGCTGTACATTTGATGTTTGTGTGTTGTTATTCAAACGACAAGGCATGCAACTAAGCGAATCGTGCACATTGTCCGACTATTGCTAGGAAACACTCTTGTAATATCCTTCTTATAAGTGGGTAGTACCTACTCCTTACCACATGTGCACACTAGAGTATGAAGAGTGACGCATAGCAGTTCCAGTCGAGAGGTGGGGCCGGTAACAGGTGCAATGATATTACTCAAACCACATGGCAATTACAATGTCGGTTACAAAGATCATAATTTTAATCACACTGTTAATTATTGATATCTTTGTGTTAAACGTTATGAAATAAACATGTGGATATTTTAGGCAGATGATACGTGTTCATTACAATAGTTAATTAGAGTGTAATGTTACCATAATTCATAGTGCGATTAAAACAATTGGCCGCTCTATCACACTTGTTAACGACTAACGACACCTCAGTTGTATGATGTAATGGCATCGATCAATTAACAAGGTTTTGTTTTGTAATTGGGAAACATTTTGGTTTGTTTTACAACTTCATTATTCTGTCTATGGTTTTTGTTAGTAAAATTAGATAAGTACTTACCTTCTCAAGATATAATTATATTCTTACTTACTACCTACTTAGAATACAGTTAAGCCCTATCCACAATTAGTAAGGCACACATTAATGTCCCAAGAAGGGTTGCCGGGTGTCCGACTGGACATGTCCGGTTTTTTACAAGCGTTTCCGGCCAAGTATACACTAGGTTGTCCTGTCCGGCTTTTGTTAGGCTTTTGGTTAACCCTGCCCCACCAAAACTTGCCGAACATGCAGACACGCATGATTCGTGATCTCGCAGGAGTCTGTTTTTATAAAATTTAATAGGTACAGACGCCAGCACATCAAGCTATCCCTAACTGTCAAATTTCCTCGTTTAAAAATGAACCTTATATCTTTGCAATAAAGTTGAAATACTATCAAAGAAATTTGACAGATTGTGGTAACTTGATGTGCTTTGTACTTAACTGAAAAAAATACAAATATAAAATACCCATCAGTTTATCTTTTAAAAACCAGTGTATCGGTCTTTTATGGCATAACAACCCGCTAAATATGAATCTGTGTCCGGCTTTTCTATTTTTGAGCCTGGCAACCCTAGTCCCAAGTCCCAGGCCACTCATCTTCTACACTCAAGACAAGTTAATGGCGCGACTGCGATGCGTAGATTAGCAGTTAACATTTCATTAAATAAACAACAATTTACGAGCACCTATCTACATAGTTGAGAATCCTTGCCGCCGCGACCGACCAGTGCAGTCTAAATTAGGTAAATTGATAGTTACCGCCTTACTAGGTACGACGGTACGCGGCTAACTACAAGCCAAAGGCTACGCCTATTAATAAACATTGCGACAGCTGGTCCGACGCCGGACCAACGCAGTCACACAATAAGGGTCGTCTAATTACGCTACACCGACGCCCAGCCACGACGAAAAACACTTATTGCTTTGCATAATCTTTATTGCTTATCAGCACGAACACGAAATGTATAGCGATACGCCTCAGTGGACAGTGAGCCTAACAAGCAGTTTTTGCTACTTAAATCGGTAATCGTGTATAATTAATCACCTGACGGCTGATGCGTAATGCGTTCCTTAATGTTACTTTCAAACTAAAAAGTTATCGATCAGTTTTAGTTAGTTGGTAAACAACCGTTAAAGATCTACGAATGTAGGTAACGTATTGTCAAATAACAATGAGGTAGACGCCTACTCATTAGGAGCAGTCAAGTGTAACAATCCGCTAGTTTCAATAGTGATGTGCAGCTACAATGGAACGCGTCGCGGGAACGATATGAAATTTCATTAACGAGGGTCGGCGCGCCTCTCCACAAGACGGCGGGCAAACAGCGCGCGTGAACCCACGAATAATTCACACGCGACTCGCGAGCCCTACAAATAACACCCCACCTCACCCCCGGCCCCTCCGGCCGCAAACTGAGTTATTTATCGCCCCCGCCTCTCCCCAGTCGAGGCTGTCGCGGCACAGGAAATACCCGCACGTATTTTTACTGCCGGCTGAAGACCGCGCGATCCCTAGCGAGTAGCGACATCTCTTGTGGGGTCGCGCGATCGCACTTGACGCTGGCGCCTCTCAACTATGGACATGTTGCTGAATCACTTACACGTGCTATCAACTTTAAACTTATTTACACCACGCTAACGGTACCTACCTACTACAGTTGCTTAATGCTTTCATTCATGATGACGCCATATTAGCGTTTGTGGCTTTTTACAACATTACGGATAACTACCTAAACGTTATTGTTATGGGGAAAATCTGAATAATTACGTACCTAAGCAAGACTTTAAGCATGGTAGCTGTATTGGGTAGGTATTTGTATTTTGTTATTTCCTTTTTTCCTAATTATCCTGCCAGTTAGTTAAAGTAGGTTATTTACTGCAAAATGTAAACAGGTAACTGTACTAATTAATACCTAACGTACGTTGGCTTCCTATTTTAGCTACACTATCAGTACAAGGAAGGAAATCTTCAATATAATTTACAAAACCGTTCGATAAATGACACAATGTGAGTCATTGTTTGGTAGTAGAGCTGTAATATCTCAGTATTTGCGGTCTCTATGGGTTGTTTGTGAGTCAATTAGTGGCTTGCGCCGCCCTCGCCTCGCACCCACCGGATACATGGCTCGAAGTTTTATGGCGAGCTCTAGCTAGGTATATTGCGGACGGCGGCGTACGAAACTAACATTTTAGGTCGGTCGGTGTAAGTGTTTTATTTTATTTTTCCAATCGACTCCTATAGGTAGGATCCTATCGGTGTTCTATCGAAACGAAATTATAAAAAATTAAAAACAAAATCCGTGCGGTACCTCCCAGCTCTGGTCGGCGGTGCGCGGCTCACCCCCTATTTTTTGCGGGTAGGTAACATGCTCGGTGACACCTCGCGCGGGTCAAGTGCGGGGCGCGCGGCGGCCCCCGGACCGCTAATTCCGAGCGCGTGACCGCACCCCCCTCTGCCTCGCCCGCCCTCACCCCCTCTCGCCTAACGCCGTTTTCCCGCCGGATTTGCGTTCATACAGTAAAATAAAAAGGGCGATTTGGCGCCCTCCATCGACGCGGCCCGATTAGCGGCGCCCGGGGAAATTAAAAGTATTTTATTCCAGCATTTATTCCCTTTTTGTTTGTGTTGAGTAATGCGAGTGTGTCGTGCGGTGTCGGGCTCGGTTACCATCGCGCCGGGCTGTGTCGTCGGGCCCGCACTCAACTTCGCCTCGTATTGTTATGAATGACGGATGACGTGATATCGATAATCATGTCTGATATCAATTCAGGATACATGATTACAAGCTTACAGATTACTAAGGTACTCCTCGCCTTACACTCAAGTAAATGGGCTTAAGAGATAACATCTTTATGCTTGGTATTGCACCTACTTATTATTTACTTACCTGATATTGCTTTTCAGCATGTCTAATGTATAATTACTATGACTAGTATTTTTGTGCCCCTAATCCCCTCTATCGTTATCTCAGCAGCCTACTTATTTTTATCTTCCATTGTTACTCGCATAAGTCACCGTGCCATAAATAAAAAAAAACACTAAAAGCATTCACACTGAGCCAACAGTTCTGCAGTTTTTTTCTCGAGGGGGCGGGCGGCCCAGACTAATAACTTCGTCTATAAATCAAATATTAGCTCAAATAAAGCGGTGAACGCTTTATCAACACAGTGATATCGTTTTCTCAGTATATAATTTATAAAAAGCTTCCGATGTCGAAAGCGTCGTCGGTAGCCATTAGTCGAGGCGTTTGAAGTGTTTCAAGACTTTCAAGGAACTCACTTGACAAAAAGTACGCGCGAGCGAGTTTGTATGATGAAGCGCTGCAGCGCTGCGGTGGGCGGTTGTTTAATCAGTTTATGAGAATGAGCCAATTGACGCGTACGTATAATAATTTGCCTTTGCCTACAAAAAATAATTACTACGTCCGACATAGTGAGACGATGCGTCGTGTCTATCTAAAATTATTTTTATTGCTACAGGATGTGCGTCCTCCTAACTACCGTAATTAATATTGATGTTAATTATTTATTCAAATGTAATGCTGCTACATTTAGAATAATTAATTGTTTAGATAATAGGCACCTACAACCGTGTTAATACCATCATAAAGCATTATCAACATTATTGAAAAATGAGAGTAACAATTTTATTTTACAGTAAAACAGAATAGCAATTTATAATTTTAATTCGGTGTTGCGTTTGTTCAAATTCGTATTTTTGTGTTCAATGCATGAGTGAAGACATCATTGGGGTCGGGGGGAAGCGGGCACATCTGAACCACTCTGAACGTAATATTTCCGGGTGTGCCGTCGACAAAAGATTCCCTTTCCATTGAATCAAAAACGTAATCGTAAAAGAGCTTTTAAAGAGTCGATTTGTTTCTAAGAACGGCTTTTGATTTGAATCTCGTTATTTTGTTTTTCATAAAAAGTTGCCCGAGTCGAGTGTGTGAGGGTAATCTGTGGAGGAATGTAGGTATTTTGAAGAGTTCGAGATTTTATTGAGTTCATTTGATTAATACCTGTACCGGTTGATTGAAAAATTGTTTTCTCAATTTTGTTAATATGTTGATATACATACTCGTACCGACCTCACCGGTCACCCTACTATAGTTTCATGTTTATTTCTTCAGTTTCACGGTTCCAACCGCTTAGAATTTATTTTTAATAAATATTTATGTTCTTGCATTAAAATAGTCGTTACTTTTAATGTAAACAAGCAAGCTACAAGCATTTTCCATATAATTGCCTCATGCGAAAATCCTTTGTTCAGTTGGTCAAACAAACGCTATAAAAAATAAAAATATAGCGTATTGCTACAGCAAAATATTGCGAGCGTTGAGTGCAGCGGCTGGCTGGCGGCTGCATGCACCTCTCGGAGAGCTATGAAAACGTCGTGCCTCAGCACAACACAACAGTTGACTCTGAACAGACGTACACACACAGCGCCATACACTGAACCTACAATAAAGGCGGGAGAGCTCCGGGGTGGGCCGGGGGGCGCTGTGACGATGCAGTTTGCACCGCGGCCTCCTCCAACCTTCACCAACTTGCGCCCGTGTTCTTGGGAATCGTTTTAAATTCAAGAACCGCAGAACACTCCAAACACAACAATGTACCCTACACCCTCGCAATATGACCCAAAATCATAACATCACATTTTTATAAGTCATTTCGAAAATGGAATACGCTTTCACTACTGCACCAGATTTAAAACCGTAACTCAACCACAGAAAGCTCAGAATCGTATGAATAATGTAAAAATGGCAGCTGTCCTTGGTGTGAGTGCGGAGGTGAGAAATACATTAGCGGTACCGTTTTCTATTGGTCGTTGCTCCTGTGTTGATATTAAGCAGTCCACGTGGACTGCTCGGTGGTCGCTTGTCTCGTTTTTTTCAGCGGGTAGGTCGCTATCCGTCCCGTTCTAATCTACAGCGAAACGTGGAATGTCATGTCCGGAGTTGTTCAGAAAGTCGTGAGCGTGCATCGTGCTTCCAACTTTACCCTTGTTCCGAAACAGTGCAACTCCGGACCGCTGACTTTTAACATTGACTTTTATGACATGTGATTAAAGTTCAATTTAGTGAAAAGAGTATTACGATCAAAAGTTTTTGTTGATACGTCATATTGATAAGCATTTTTAAGTCAATTAAGGTTGTAAGCTAAAAGCGGTTGTTGCTACATTTAAATTATCGGCCGGCATTCAAATAACGCCATTTTTTTCGTGTCGGCACGAATTTATTTAATAGTTAGATATATGTTATGTTGGGTATAATAACGTAGCGTGGGCGATGGTATGGTAGGTACCTACGTGTCGAAGTAGATACCAGCGAAGGTATTCATTCACTTAGTCACGGATATCGGTTTAGTAATGAACAATATTGATAATTTTTATTGAATAGGTACCGTCGTAAGTTCATTTGCTAGATACGGACATTTGTATGATGATATCACACCATACATTGTTACACCATAGACACATTGGAATATTTTATTTATTTATATGTAAGTACTTGGTTGGGAAGCTACATGTATGCATGTTGAATTGATTATCTTTACACTATCGGCATGGAAAACATTTTACTACTTGCCTGCTGCTGCTTATTTACTCCCCACTTTCCTCTTTTAGTTTTTGTGAACTATATGAATAGGAATAGGTAGATGTAGAACGAAGCAAGCGGGACCTATTAGGTGCCACGACACCTTTTTCACTTTCACTACATAGTATAAAACAAAGTCTCTTTCTCTGTCCCTATATCCCTAGTATGCTTAAATCTTTAAAACTACGCAACGGATTTTGATGCGGTTTTTTTATTAGATAGAGTGATTCAAGACGAAGGTTTATTTGTATAATTTGTCGATATATGCGGGCGAAGCCGCGGGCGGCAGCTAGTTTAAAATAAAGAGTAGATTTCTTGGTCTGTTTACGTAGGTACCTAGTACCTACCTAGTGCGATTTCTACGTAGGTACCTATTTACTTTATTTTCTGTTAGTAATACAGACGGACCTATCTACTTAGGGTAGGCACCCTAACTGAACTGAACTGGATAACTGAGCTCTTAATTTTCAAAAACAGATAGAAATACCTTAATTCACGTGTTTTTTTATTACATAGTAACTAACAACTTGTTTTATTTTTAAGTAGGTAAGTACAGAGGCCAGCACATCAAGTTACCACAATCTGTCAAATTTCTTTGATAGTATTTCAACTTTATTGCAAAGACATAAGGTTCATTTTTAATTGAAAAAAAATTGACAGTTAGGGATAGCTTGATGTGCTGGCGTCTGTACCTACATTAAGAACTACACTGATTTCCTTCCTTGTTTTGCATGCTTATCGTAGAATAATTGGCGATCTGCACGTGCCTTACGAAAATAGAATTGCAAAACGCCTAGAAGATTTACTCAGTAAGTAAGAAGTACTCTTTTGGACAATAAACCAGAAGAATATAAGTTATAACTTTAAAAATCTGAAGACACAGTTCTGTGCACGTGTGCTGCCATCTCTCGACATAACTAAACAACTTGAAACCAGGTGGCTAACAACCATGGTAATAAAACCAAAATTTCAAAGAAGAAACACAAACTTGTTGCATTCATTATAGCACGAAAAGTTATTTTCTTAATCATTCTTGTTTATTTAATTTCTTAGTAGGTAGTAATAAATATTAAGTTCAGTGCCTTAAAAATTAATTAAATTGTTAAAGTGCGCCCTCTATCGCAGACTGTGTACGCTTCTCACGATATTATGTTATTAGAGACATAAATTATTTACTCCTATAAGATTTATTCTTTGAATAGAATGGTACTTGAATTAATCGGTTATTTTGTTAGTATTCAAAGTTTTAAGTTATAGTAAAAAAAGGTTGGGTCGTTTCAGAACGTGTTCACTGTTAAAACTTTTTGACAGTGACACATTTGACACTATAGTCACAACTTACAAGTGTCAAATGTGTCAATGTCTGATTGTGTGTTTGATTGATTTTGATTCGACAGTTGAGTCAGTTGAGTGTTATGGTTGACACCATAGAGGAAAGTAATATATCGGGTAGTTGACACTGACACAGTCACTTGAAGTAGTAAGTGTGTTTCTTGATTCTTCACTTCTCAGTTTATTTACTTGCCTGTTTTCCTGCGTCCAACATCAGTGATGATGGTCTGTGGTCCAGCCTTTCTGAGTACATAATCCATATTATTTAGTTTTTTGCTGTCAAGAAAGTGGAACGAATTACGAATTAATTAAACAGTTAAACAACTGGATAGGTTAATTTAGAAAGTTTGTTTAAGTCAGCCTGTGTTATTACAATAGTGTATAAATTTTTAATCGAAGCCCTGTTTTTTTCAGTATAAAAAAATGCCGCAAATAATACTACTTTTCAGCGGAAAAAGGAAATCCGGCAAGGATTTCTTAACCACTCATTTACAGAACTTGTAAGTAAAGTAGCCCCGTCTTTACCTACGCATGATTCTTTTAAAAAATTTCTAAATTATAGAGATAATTTTCTTGTTTTTAAATAATTTTCCAGATTTACTGACAGATGTGAAGTAATAAAAATATCTCAGCCTATAAAAAGTCATTGGGCCAAGGAGAAGAATTTAAATCTCAATGAATTGTTAGGCGACAGTGAATACAAGGAACAATACCGTCTAGAAATGATCAACTGGAGTGACGAGATGAGAGCTAAAGATTATGGCTATTTCTGTAAGATTGCTTGTCAAGATGGTAAGATTACATTATGTTTATTGTTAGTTTTAAGTTTTTATCTATGTCATAGAAAATAAAATATGGTAGACCCGAATTCATGTCCTTGATAGATCTATTAATAATCCTCTTATTCATACCTGAAGCCAATACTTAGAGTTGCATTGTTTATTTTTGTTCAACTGATTATAATCTTAACTTTTCATCAAATTCCAGCCACAGAGAAGCCTATATGGATTGTGAGCGATGTCAGAAGAAGTACTGACATCCGCTGGTTTAAAGAAACGTATGGCAACCTCATAAGAACCATCAGGATAGTGGCTGATGAAGATACTAGAACAAAAAGAGGTTTTCAGTTTCAATCTGGAGTTGATGATGGTGTTTCTGAGTGTGGCTTGGACGATTATAAAGAATGGGATCTTGTGATAGATAATAGTGAAGGGAAACAGAAGTTGGAGGATCAATTAAGTAGTATATCAGGGTTGTTGTCAGGGTTATGACTGTCATAATTAAGATAAGGATTGGAGTTGTAGCATTGTATTGGGCTACTCATATCATTCTGTTATGTGGTATAGTTAGGTGGTTGGTATAAAAGCAGGTGATTGAAAAACATTATTTATAGTGTAAGGTGTTAAAAAATTAACTCTGAAAAATTCGCTGGCACATTATACTTATCATTATGAATTCTTAGAGTAAATTTTTATACACTTTATATATCAATTGTTGTTATTAAAGGTGACATGACTGTAATAAGATATGACATGTATATATTCCATTTAGAATGTGATTATGTGATCCATTTTAATGTTCAAAATTGCAATGAAAACCATTCAATTTGTGTCTTAAGAAATTTTAAAAACTACATAAGAATTGGGAATTTTAAAATTTTATGAAATTTCACCTATGCTTTATAGAGTTCTTAATAGTTGTGAATGGATCATATTATTACCTCCTAGAAATAGTACGTCAAATTACAATTTTTTGACCCCATATACAGTATTTATTGAGAAATTAGTACCTACTAAGAAAAACGACTTAATAACGACTTCGACTTCTTCTTAATGACTTATTTGAGTTTAAATTTTGTATGATTAGTTCTACAAGAATTAAAGTATTTGCAATAGAAGTAGAACTTATTTTTGGGTTGGTCATGGTTTGGCACAGCAGAGGCAAAATATATGTTATTCCATTCTGCCGCTTGGCTGTGCCAATTCACACCCGACCCAAACAAGTGTGTAAAAAAGCCTTAAAGGTGCTTTTATGATTAATGTTTTCTGATCTCTTTTGGTGTGGGTTGATTCATTAATGTTTGAATTTATTGTTCTGTTAGAACTTGGTATAAAAGTTTCAAGGCTGCATCTGTAAGTTATTGTAAAATATATTGACATGTTAATTTATTTAGATCATTTACATATCATACTGAGACAACTGATTGGTTGTAAAATATTACATTAATATTTATGAATCTCAGTTTTAAATATGTTACAGCAACAAGTTTGTGTGTTTATAATAATAATAACATAAATTGTGATAGATGTTGATATTATTATGTGAATACATGATATTATGTACTAAGTACATTTTACATTCCTATTGTGAATAAATGGAAAGAATGTTATTACTGACTTAAATCAATATGTATTTCAAATGAATATGTAGAAACAATGTTGAGAAAAATAAAAATAGAAATTTCGGGATAATTTGCAATTTTTGTTAACCTAGTTTTTATTTTTACTCCATAATAATTCTATTTCAGGTAAAATGAGAGTAAGTAACTAAAAAAAATATGGTGCTAAATGATTCATTCTGTGTCAAGTAAGATCTTATACATATAATGCTGGGGATATACAGGATAAAAAATAAAATTGCGTAAAATACTTACAGTACTTTTCAATATTATAAATAATCTGATTACTGAGACAGTATTGAATATTTATTTATTTATTTATTTATTTATTAGGGACAAAAAACAGTTACATGCCACAAAATACAGGAAAATACTTAAACTAAAATTTAACAAGCACGTAACCAACACCATTGTCCACGTTTTAACTAAAGGTTAGAAGTGCTAAAGACATAAAAAAGAAAAATTTAAAACAATATTCGTTGCCACAATAATGTGCTGTGTTACTTAGCTTAGCTTAATTTAACCTAAAGTACTCACTAAACAAAGTATCCAGAGCCATTTTCTTAAATGCTTGCTTAGATAGACAAAATATATCCAACTCAACAAAATGCGTGTTGTAAGAATCAACAAGGCGACGAAGAGGTGCTCGTTCCCCAGCGTTAGTCCTGCATATGTCTGTATGGAATAGTTGAGGGACGCACACCCCTCTTCGAATAACACTTCTGGGTACCTTGTAACACAATTTGTTTGTTAGGTCAATACAATCAAATTTGTTACTGCATATGCCGTGCAGTGTCATGACATCAAGTAACAGCCTCCTAGATTTCAAATCCAGTACGCCGTACCGTTTCAATAGCTGCACGTAAGGAACCTTTGATCGGAAGCACTTAAAGTTCATAGACCGTAAGAACTTCTTCTGTACCCTTTCAATTCTAGTGCCATATTTGTCGTAGAAAGGGTTCCAGATCGGGACAGCGTATTCTAACTGGGATCGTACCAAAGTCTTATAAAGCAGTAAGAACGTAGAGGGCCGCACAAAGTCACGTGACGATCTCATGACGAAACCATACATCTGATACGCCTTGTTTACTATATTGTCAACGTGTTTGTCGAAGTGCAAACTGGCATCCAGTGTGACACCTAAGTCACGAACCATACTAACTACATTTAAGAGAGCGTTATTAATTGAATAATTAAAATTTATTTTATTTCTCTTTTTGGTAAATGAGATGGCATGACATTTAGGCAGACTGAGAAAGAGCTTATTGTTGTTACAGTATGTATATAATCGATCTAGATCCATTTGAAGAAGTAGACAGTCTTGTATATTCTTGCAGGATCTGTAAATTTTTATATCATCTGCATACATTAAAAACTTTGAGTTGATAAAACATTGTTTAATGTCGTTAATAAATATAATGAAGAGAAGAGGGCCTAAAATGGATAGGTTCTAGATAAGCTGCTGTACTCACCGGTCAGGATTTCGGCCCTTAAGACTAGTCGTTAAGGAGTTTTTAGATGGTGCCCTTAGCATGTAGTTGCTTAGTTTGCAAGTTTTTTTTATGTCGGGCTGGAGGCCTTGATTTATTGAGGCATCCACAGGCAAGCCCGGTTTAGCATTAGAAATCTTCCTAGGTTGACTGCTCGTCACAAAAAAAAAACATTGCAGTGCAACAGAAAACAGACCAAACCCCGTAAAGTGAGATGTTTCCGAGACATAACGTACAAAGTTGATCACGTGACATTCATATTTTTGTTTGCATTGATGTCGGTTATAGATTTACAGGTATGGCTTCTCATGGAAGATATGTGCTGGGTGAGCTAAGAGCTCAGCAGTGTGACAGCCAAAGAGTATAGTAACTAGGGCAAGGCAAAGAGTTTCCTCAGTCGGGTGCCTTCCACGCTCTCATCTCCAACTAAGATGCGTTTCGGCACACCTGCTAGACCTACCGGCTCCAGAATATATGGATTTATATTTTGATAACAAAAACAAAATGGCGGACAGTAGGTATGCCATAGAAAAATCCTCTTTGTAATTTCCTGTTGTCGGTTGAGTGTGAATGGTTCGCCTGGGTTTGCCAGGTTAACATAACGCACCTTTAGAATGAAAACGACGTAACTCAAAAAAGTTACTTTTAGGGAAATAGCAAAAGAAGTTTTAAAGTTCTTAACACTTCCGTACTATTTGGTCTATTATTTCGTGATTATTTACGTCAGTGACTATGTTTGTGCTGCAAATTATAAAAAAGTCTTTTCACTATTTTCGTTTTGAGTCATTTTATGACGATAACTCAATTTTAGATTTTTTTGAATTGTGTCGTTTTAATTCTAAGGGTGCGATAAGTTTAAATCTACAGCAGTAACACATATTGTGTAGTTAAAGCGAGTTTTGTTTATGGCTATATTGATTACCATTTTGTAAATATAAACGTTACGAACGCGAATCCTATTTTGATGAAGAATATAACACTAATCTGCAAAACACGTAAGAAAATTTGAATTTCGAGGGTTAGAGCATACGGTGGTAGCATGAAGTAACTATTAAGATTAGATAGGTTAACTACCTTCTTGTTTTCACACACTACGACAGTAAACCTTGGCTCAGTAAGCTCATAGTTATACCGGTCGCTGATAACAGATGGCGCTAGCAGTCACCAGCTATGCGATTTATATTCACAATGATAAAAAACTAAAAACTTTATGCAGATTTTGTGCTGCATACCATTATTGTACTTACCAGTAGCAGTGCGGATTTCTTTGTACTAATTTACCCAAGTATATCGGTTTGCGATTAACTAAGCGTACAGCATTTGCTTTTTATTTAGTCTGACAGTGGACTTTGTTCAATCTTTCTGACTTGCTTCAAAAACGTGCAATAACTATGTTCCTTCACTCATATTATGTCTATTCAAATAATTGTTTGGATGTCGTAAGTAAAATATTATTTTTACATAAATGAATATCAACTTTATGCGAGTGGAAATTAAGTTGATTTAAGTTGAGTAGTACTTAGGTACCTACTATTGAAAACAGTACTATTGACTTGAAACTAAATCACGAACGCAGCTTAATTTACTTTACGACATTTAAAAGTATACTTAGTGGTCAAAAAACTTCCAATGACAATTAAATATTTAAATCCACTTGGATTGCTGAGACCAGGAACCTAGAAAGTTACCCTGGCGGCTAAAGAGCCCTTTTATAAGAGGTTGGAAAGGCTGTAAAGCACTTCTCATACAATGTTGTTGGTCCTTGAAAAGCACCTAGCTACCAAAGTAAATGAAACGCTTGCTTATAAACTATATCGCGTAATAATTTGAATATTTAAAATACATTTACATTTTATTCTATGTGTGACATACGTTTGTCAGCCCGCTAAGTGGACTGCCAAAACTTTTGATTTCAATACAAATTAATTTTGGTCTTGTATTTATGCCCATCATGGTTGTAAACCATGTCAGGTTAATAGGTACCTGCGTTTTTGGGGGACTGTCTTATGTAACTTTGACCTTCAAAAAGTGCTGATCTTCAGCCTAATTTGAATAAATGACATTTTGATTTTTGATTTTGACCTACCTACCTGACAGCAGTGATACCCTTTTTTTTTTTTTTTTTTTTTAAGGCTGGGAAATCATCCAATGACTGCTCCCACTCTGGGTGGAGCGGAAGGGAGTGTCAGACTCTTACTGACTAAAACCCATCCATGTTCCTTCCGTAGCCCTTTATGTTCCGGGGTAGCGGTAACCCTTTCGGACAATCCCGCTTACCCGGCAGGCTTGGCCCTGAGGGGCCCCTTCATATGCTGACATCTCTTTGAGGCGCGCGTGGAACATATACGCGCCGTACGGCACGGGTCTGGTGCTGATCGGACGGTGAGTCACCCATTACTCACCGTCCGCAGGCCCGCGCCTACTGTGGCCGGGAGTCGTCACGTGGCTCCCGACGCCCGGGGCGTCGCCTGCGGGAGGACCTTTCTCTCTCCCATCCCGCCACCTCCTTCGCGAGCATAACTTTTTCGCAGAAGGAGGTGACTGCCTCCCACTCCCTCTCGCCCCGGACCATGGCTTGCACCAGGGCCGGGCGCGAGAGGTCGCCGCCGCCGATCGCCTCTACGAGGACACGGCGGTGCTCTGCCCATGCTGGGCAGGTTTGCACCGTGTGCTCTACCGTGTCCTCTGGGCGATCCTCGCAGTAGCAGTGATACCCTAGGGGTGTGACCGTCGCACTGTCAAGTCTTAGGTCTCGGGTTCAAACCCAAGTCTCGCACCTCTGACTTTTCGGATTCATGTGCGTATTGTTTAATTTTCACTTGCTTAAAGAAGGGTGAAGGAAAACATCGTGAGGAGATATTTCTCAAAAGCATGTGAGTTAAGTTAAAGGCCCATGGGCGGCTTAAAATCTCTGCCACCATGTTGGTCACTAACCACACGAAAAGAAAAGAAAGATCTACCTACCTACCAGGTATAGATCCATCTACACTGGTCAGCAAATAAACCGAGCCACCCGCTACCTAGGAACTCTGATTCGATTTTCTCAAAAAGTATAAATCTTACAACTATCAAAGTTATACCTACGAAAAGTGCGTTGCATGGTGATTAAAATGACTACAAATTAATTCGAAAGTACCCTCAACTCACATTGTAATCAAGCAACAAACACAATGCTAACGATTTGCTCTGTTTTCACCAGAGTTTTAAATTTTTTTCTCTACAATGAGGGTAGTCGGATATTTCTTATCATTTCTTTAGTTTTTGTCCATCGTTTGCTCAGACGCGTGTGTTTTTGCTACTTTTTTCGATTAATGATGGATACAACACCTCAGGAAGCAGCTCAAGCTGTAGCATTACTTCAAGCAGGCATTGCGCAACGTGAAGTCGCTCGAAGGCTTCGAATCAGCAGATCTTCGGTGCAACGAGTTTACAGACGATACCTAGAGACTGGAGCATTCGATCACCGTCCAGGTACGGGCAGACCTAGTGCTACATCAGCAGCAGATGATCGTTATATCCACCTTACTGTTCTGCGAAATCGCCACCTCAACGCAGTTCAAGTCCAACAAAGTCTGCGTGACGAACGCCAAGTGGTCATAATTTCAGATACCGTCAGAAGGAGACTTGCTGAATGGAACCTGACCCCAAAAAGAGCTGCAACAGGCCCAGCATTAACGGTAGCACACCGTCGAGCACGACTTGAATTTGCTCGAGAGCATAGGGATTGGACATTAGAGCAGTGGAGTAATGTACTCTTCACTGATGAGACCAGGGTGAGTCTACATGGAAGTGATCGACGTCAGAGAGTATATGACAATAGGGCGACAGCCCTGGAGAACGTTATTCTCAGTGTTGCATCGAGGAAACTGTTGCTTATGGAGGAGGATCTGTAATGGTCTGGGGCGGCATCTCGTTAACAGCACATACAGCGTTAGTTTTCATCGAACCGACGGGCCGTACACGTGGACTGACTTCTCATCGCTACATTACTGAAATCCTCGCAGACCATGTGGTACCTTACGCAGGATATATCGGACAGGATATGCAATTGATGCATGATAATGCACGGCCTCATGTTGCTCATGTGGTGACCCAGTATCTACGCGACGTCAGCATTCGTACGATGGACTGGCCAGCTCGAAGCCCGGACTTGAATCCGATAGAACACTTATGGGATGAGCTGAAACGTCGGGTTCGAGCTCGGGTACCTGCTCCAACAAGGCTTCCAGAGCTGCGAATCGCAATTGAAGAGGAGTGGAATACAATTCCTCAAGATTTTATCGTCAGGCTCGTAAGGTTGATGAATACAAGGATGCTGGCAGTTATCCGAGCAAGGGGAGGGAATACGGAATATTGATCAAAAACTTTTTTTTGATTTTATCTTTGTTTTTGGCTTTAATTTTTTTTTTCACTTTATCATTACTAACGTTTGTCACGACTGGAAAACGACTCTTCTTTGTAAAATCCTTAATAAACACTGAAATATTGATTAATCCCAATGAGTTTCCTTTCATTTTAATCACCATGAAACGCACTTTCTGTAGGTTAACTTTGATAATTGTAGGTTTTTTAGTTTTTGAGAAAATCGAATTAGAGTGCCTAGGTAGCGGGTGGCTCGGTTTATTTGCTGTCCAGTGTATTTCCCAATCTCCTTCTAAGAGGTGGTGGTTGGTGGGCCCCAATCCATTCGCTTGTTTCTTTATACTAACCTGATTAATCGTAAAAACATGCCATGTCTTTGATTTTCCGCGATCAATGAAAGTAGTTCGTAAGAATTCAGCCGATCTTATGGAAATGAAAAGATGAATAGGTGTTGTGGGTTTGCAATAGTTAGTTACATTTTATTTAATTAAAATATATCCAAATTGCAATTCTCAACTTAATGGAGTGCCAATTTTTTTAAATATTAAGGAATTTCATTTAACTTACAAATAATTCAAAAATAAAATGCATATAAATCAAAATAAAATATTTAAAATATTTTTTACTAATTAACCATTGTTTATTTTATTTGACTAAGTAAAAAATCTTAAAGTAATTAACTAGTTGCATACAAATCATTTATTTTTCTTGTTCTTGACAAGAATGTATAGAGGCGGTCTTAAAAGCATACCCAGCTTTTTAAAATGTATGATAACTTACGACAATACAATACAATAATAATGTACGACAAATATTAATCAATATACATGATTATATATTATATTTAATTATAAAATCTTAATAAGAATGTACAGAGGCGAGCTTCAAAGCTATAAAGCTTTGAATTGTTTTTATTGTTTTTTAATTACTTAATTAAGTAAATTATTTTAATATATAAAGTATACTAAATTGAAATAATCTTCTTCTAAATAATTTAACTTAAACAAGTAATAGGTATCCACAGATGCCAGAACAATTACCTACATAAATACATAACACTAGCACTTTGCTCGCGGCTTCGCTCCCGTGGTCTTTCCCGTGGGACCCGTTATTTTTCCCGGGATAAAAAGTAGCCTATGTTACTCCTAGAAAACTAAGCTTTCCAACGGTGAAAGAATTTTTAAAATCGGTCCAGTAGTTTTTGAGCCTATTCATTACAACCAAACAAACAATCAAACCAACAAAGTTTTCCTCTTTATAATATTAGTATAGATAACGTTACGCCTGTAATGCAAAGGGTTAGGCAGAGGTGTACCTACCTGTTATGTTAGTGTTTAGACGGGTGTAATAGGAGGCGAGCCTATTGCTAACCGGACGCAAATCCAGGACCTTTCGCTCGGCAGTAACGCTTGCGACCACTAGACCAACGAGGCAGTCGATACCGACAAATACATAACTTAAAAAAGATAAGCACCTTTATTAAAACATACAAGGTATTAAAAAACTTATCTCCAAAAATTTCGTTTTGCAATCACGAAAAAGATATGAGCTGTTCCATACATTAATGCACACGTAACTCAATAAAATGTATGGAACTGCTCATATTTTTTTCGCGATTTCAGGGTTTATCCCATAGTAAAAGTTGTTCGTAACGATGAGTACAATGCTCCCACGAAATTCTTAGTTATTTTTTTTAACACTTTATAGAGAAAGCACCAAAGGTTTTTTTGCGTATGACGTGCTTCATGCAAATTCTAGAAAGACACTGGTCACTCGCGTGGGTTAGCGTTCGAACATGTCATCTTCTCGACCTTCCCACGCCGATCTGAATCGTACGTCTACGATGCGTGGGAGGATTGTAATTGCGTTGCCTACGATAAGTGTACTTCTATTGTATAGTTTTTCATATTTAAAGCAAGAGTCTAATGTAGAAAAAGTCATGCTCGCGAAGGAGGTGGCGGGATGGGGGAGAGAAAGGTCTTCCCGTCCCAGCCGCCGCAGGAGACGCCCTGGGCGTCGGGAGCCACGTGACGACTCCCGGCCACCGTAGCGCGGACCTGCGGACAGTGAGAAATGGGTGACTCACCGTCCGATCAGCTCCAGGCCCGTGCTGGACGGCGCGTATATGTTCCACGCGCGCCTCAAAGAGATGTCAGCATATGAAGGGGCCCCTCAGGGCCAAGCCTGCCGGGTAAGCGGGATTGTCCGAAAGGGTTACCGCTACCGCGGAACATAAAGGGCTACGGAAGGAACATGGATGGGTTTTAGTCAGTAAGAGTCTGACACTCCCTTCCGCTCCACCCAGAGCGGGAGCAGTCATTGGATGATTTCCCAGCCTTAAAAAAAAATAAAGAGTCTAATGTCATGTGTCACAATGTGTCATTTATTTTTAAATACCAACCCGTTACTAATAAACGTTGTATAGCGTCGGTACAGTTACACTACGCTTTGTCTTCTTCTTTTAAGAAAGAAATCGGTGTGTTACTGTTCACCTGATATAATACTTTTATTAGTAAGGGGTCTAGTGTAAATAGTTTAAATAAGTAGATCATAATAAAAAATAAGAAATTAAATAAATTATAAAATAATGTGTTGCATACAGTTCAGATCAGTTTATACAAACTCTTTAAATGTATGAAATCGGGATGTTTTAGGGCATTCTTAATTAAAAGCTTTATCAATGAGTTTAATGATGTCATTATTATGAGACCAACTACAAATAACAGTGAAAGTTGCTCATAATCATGTGTACTGTCACGCCCTGTAAAGTTAATAGTGAATTAAAAATCACCGTGTATAAATACGTGTACATATTTTTACGATCGAGAATCGTATTTAAATCAACATACAACCTGATAACGACAAAACGTAAGAAAATTTGAATTGCGCGGGCTACTTCGATGCGTTCTCCAGGCCGAATTATAAAATTTTCAGAAACCTGTAAGCGTAGTATTGACTCTAGTTTGACAAGTATTGTTCTTAACGCCACACATTCAAGAAACAATACCACTTTAACGGTGAAAATTATTGTTTTGATACAATATTAACATTCTAATCTTTTTCGAATTAATATTTCGAATTTTTCAATATTAATCTTAACTTAAATATGTGTCTGCTATGTATGTCTCGTTGCGACATTACTACAAACCAATACACTGTAGTGCCATTTCCACCCAATTAAACGAATGTAAACGTTAATTTCACTCCGCTTTTAATTGCGTGAAGTGACACGTTTATTTACAAATGTTCTATTTACGGGCGGAGTGAAGCCATTCATGAAATTGTATACTTGATCTGCGACCACAATGCCGATGGAACTGCGCCGCTCCGTCTCGCTGAGATAACTATATTTAGTACTCGACACTCCGATAGCATGAATGGTATACAGGCAGCTGTGCCATTTATGTATATATACATGCCTCCTCATATTTTAAGTATGTCAACCTTCTCTTTTAAGGATATCTCGAGATTATTCCGGCTTTTAGTAACAGGAGTCTGAACTAGCATAAAGTTAACATATTCACGAGATTATTATCGTAATGTTTCTTTGTTCCGAACTTTCAATTCTAGGACAAAATGTTGGCGCAGACACCACTAGTTCGATCGCCATGGAACTCCATAATCAGGTCACGTACGAATGACCTTCGGCGCCAGGCTTCCTCGAAGCGCCAACTTTAATTGTTTGTGCAAAGATCCTTGGCTAGCCGCTAATCTTAGTCAATTGTCCTACTTAACCTGGCCATAATGTGCTTCACTTAACAACTTTATTTTATGCGCCAAAGGATGTAAATTGGAAACAGTTTCCTCGTTTTTCCAGTACAGAAGTTCTGAACCCATGTTCTATACAGAGGCTGAAAAAGCTATTTGTAATGTGTTCGTAATTTAACTAAGTACTTTTCCTTGTACGAAACCTGAATAATTATAGCCATCGCTGACGTCCGACGGTGTGGAAAGCTCGACGGAGTATCTACGAGTACGTTACGTCCAGAAATGACTGGTGTCTCCGGTGTAATGTCAATTGCGGATGGCGGTGGTCGTGCGAGGGAGGCGATGCGGGCGGCGAGTGCCGGGGTGCGGGGGAGCGGGTGCGGGGCGCGCGGGGGAGGGGTTCGTGCGGCGGCGCGGTATCGATGCGGGTGCGCGCGCAGTCCCGCGCCCCTCGCGTTCGATTTTCCCAGTCCAAGCGACGGTGGCGGCAAGTTGCATAACTGTGTAGCGGCACTCCGCGCGCGACCCCGCTCCGAGCGCCCGCCGCGAGCGCGCAACCCGCGCTGATACGCGCAACGTCGCGCCCTTTACGTAACGCGCGACCACCGCGCGCACTCGCGCTCCTCACTGCCTTACCGAGGATTTCTGTTGGAGTGATCACTGTTAGTGTGGCAGGATACCGTCGCAGCCGGCTCGAGGACGTCGCAGGCCGGGCGCAGGCCGCCGGTGCTGGTAGGTGTCCGCAGTGCGCGCGCTCGCCCTTTGTGTGCGCCTGGTGGTGGCGGTTGCGGTCGCGTGCTGAATAATTGACGCGGAGGCTGTGGCGCGCGGCCGCTATCGACCTGGTCGCGTGACGGGCGCGCATTACCGCCGCAAGGACGCCGCGCGGGCTGCGACACGGCCCACAGCGGCGCCGCTGCCGCCACCGTCGCCACCGACCTGCCTGCTTACACTATTGTGCTCCATGCTATTGATTCCCCTGTATACTTAACCTATTTCCAGCTGTGATCATTATTTACGTCATCCATGACAGCCTTGAAGGCCCTCGGAAGCTGGGCTACTGTCAGGATACGTTCCTTGTCTCTTCCTAGCCTGGAGTGAGGTTTGCTCGGTACGAGGAAGCTTGTTGTTCCTCGATATGTTATTGACAGCTCGACAGATCGATATACTTTTGACGCAAACCGCTCGTAGTTCCAACAACAATAATTTCATTTGACATAGTGGTTATAACGGGGTATAATTCTAAGCATCGAAGTTTTCAATAAACATTAAGGTTTACAAAGAACTTTCAGATTGTTAATAAGGTTAGAAGGTTTTGCCCGATGTTTTATACTTGGCTCAGCTGGTTACGTAAAGGGATAACTTGCGTTTCATTCACCCTTCGATATTACAGCTTACTTCACTTGCTATCCAGCTAAAATTAACCAGTCATTAACTTTCTAATAGTGAAGCCTTGAAGCTTCGCTACGGTTGTGGCTACGAGCTACGACATGCTACATACATGTTACGTAGCACTGTCGTGCTCGTAGCGCTACACAGCACAAGCGTAGCTACTAGCTACGCCGTCTTTATTTGTACTTTCTCTTAGTTTTGTCTTGAATTTTTTAGATTATTTTACTTATGGTTAAATATTTGGCAAAGATAACCACTACATGTACTGTATATTTACGATCCTTTGATAACTTTTCAGTCTAATTGACGGCTGAAGGATGCAACATTAAAGGATGGTAGGAGTACCGGTACTAAATTAGGCAATTTATCATATTTTTAATGATAATGTCATTAACGATCCAAAATTTTCAACTGGAGAGGGTCTTATTATTTTTTTATCGGATTTAAAATAAGGAAATCTTCAGCTATGGCTAAGAATTTCCTATTTCTGAATAGATTTACGCCAGTGCGCAAACGTTGTCACATTAAGCATGCGTAGATCAAAGAAGCAACATTTAACTACGATCACTTTATCAGTAAGGCCGATTATGTAAAGGATATTTTCAAATAGGTCGAGGATATCAATGAATGTTAGAATCAATGAGAAATTTTAATCGACCAATAGGGATTGACGTTTATCAGTGGTGGTAGGTAGTGGGAGAATAACAAGTGGGAGGAAGTTTGATGGTACACTATAATATGTAATATAGACTTAGGTCAACTAGTTCTTCATTACATACATAACATCACGCTTTGTTTCCCCGAAGGGATGGGCAGATTTGTACTTACAGTACTACTACATTTCCCCGCTTATGTAAAAGTCCCATGAAGGGGCTAACCCTATTGCCATCAACCTGGCGCAAATCCAATCTCCGAGCTGCTACTGATGAAAGTTACTGTAGACTGACCTGGGAATCAAACCCAGGACTCACTCAGATTAGCGCTTGCGACCACTGAACCAACGAGGCAATTTTTCTTCGATACTTGTTCTTCAATTTGTAGCTTTACTTTCTAGTGAATTACAATGAAGTTTTTTTTATGAGAAGCTTTTTTTCTAGTTTTTATATGCCATTATGGTAGAAATCTTTCCCTAGATTTTGGTTGATTTCTAACCCACAATATCCATGTTTCTTTAAAAAAAGAACTGAACCAACACCAAGTTAACATAACTTTATTTTTGACCATAACTTTAAACGAATAGTTTATCGTATGGTCACCATAATGCAATGTTATAGTGCTATAGTTGCAATGCAGGATTCTAATGGCTGCTTTAAACTGTTATAACATGCTAATAGAACATTAGGCCGATTTCAAATGAAACGGTATACCTATACGTAGAATTTACTTATGTTCAAATCGGTTCATGGAAATTGGCCAACGTGTGCTGTATGTACAAACGTGTTTTCTTGTATAGGCAGGGAAATTAGTGGCACAACTGGCAAAGACTGCATAATCAGCCTATAATGTTCCCACTGCTGAGACTCAGGGCTTCTCTCTATGAGAAGGGGCCATAATAAACCACGCGGGCCCAGTGCGGGTTGATGAATGTCAAATGTCTTCGAATTCTTAGTTCTAGGGCATGTCGGTTGGCTTACGATGTTTTCCTTCACGGTCAAGACTGACAGAAAAATATATATGGCCAATTTAAGATATTAAGTAGTCAATTTACGTAACAATTAATTTCCCTGAAAATACTCACGGATGAAGAGACTATTCTTCTTGTTTATAGAATCATAGTAAATGGGACGTGTTGGTAAAGTTGCCAAAATGAATATGTTGCCATATGTTCTCGTGTATTTATTTCAGAAGCCTTTGTTGGGCAGCACCATCTTCAGAATCATTAATCATCAATCCATTTGCCGCGACTGGTGATTATGATAATTACTGCCTGCCTGGGTTTAGCTCACGACCTACGACACGTAAGTCAGGGTCGGGGCCACCACTGCTCATTAAATGTACATATACATATGCAATTGGACCAAATTCTTAGCTCTAACAATAGGTATAAACTGAGAATGAAAAGCATTTTTTTTTTCCTAACGCCTTTCCTAAAATATGATAAAAGTAAACGAACTTATGTTTGCTACATTCAACCTCATCCACCTTCAAATCAAGCCAATATTTTTAAGTATCCTTCCTACCAGGTTTCACGTAAATATCCATGGAACGTGGTTCTCTTTGCGAGGAGGAAATCCAGCCATGGTACGAGTGGGAACAACTAAATTCTACTTTGAATATTCTATAATGCCTTCAACTGTTTGCCTAGGCTGATCATCACTGGGGTTTATTGCTGTCCGGGCTGCTACTGAGATTTTTTTGAATACACTAACACTTTGCCCATCCTTTTTTGAGGGTGGGAAATTATCCAATAACTCCTCCCGCTTCCATCCATGTTCCTTAGCCCTTTATGTTTCAGGGTAGCGGTAACCCTTTCGGACAATCCCGCTTAAACACTTTGCCCAACCTGGGAATCGAACACAGCTGAAGCACAGTAGACGAATTCAGTGAGTAGAATAAACAAACTCCTGGTAAACATCCGTATTAAGCTGTGCAGAAGCTTTCTGAATATAACGTGACGCGAAAGTAATAAGAATTTATAGGTTTAGTTCGGAAGGCCGCGTTCGTTTGACAAAAAATCTGGCCTTCCCGATTTCGCCGGAAATTCGGGTTATGGCAGCTTTTGATTTAGATCCTTTTAGGTGTTGATTACATAAGCCTGTAGGTACCGGTATCCCTATTCACCAAGGGTGCGGTTGAGTTTTTGGCACTCCCTGTTATGTTGGTTAGTCAAAAAAGAAAGCTACTTATGTATTTCCTTCTTTATCGACTCTTTCTAGACGCCAAGACTCTTGTATTTATTGGCTTTGCTTTTAAAACGAACCTACCTTCTTTTTTTTTGAGGTTGGGAAGTCATCAAATCACTCCTCCCGCTCTGGGTGGAGCGGAAGGGAGTGTCAGACTCTTACTGACAAAACCCATCCAAGTTCCTTCCTTATGTTCCGGAGTAGCGGTACTCTTTCGGACAATCACCGCTTACCCGGCAGGCTTCGGCCCTAACGGGCCCCTTCACATGCCCTACCTATTTTTTTCTATTCCTTCTCTATTATACGGTCACCAGTGCTTCAAGTTCACAGAGAATGAGAGAATGAGAAAAGTTACCACAATTTTTTTTCTCATTAGAATGAGAAAAACAATTTGTGGTAACTTGATGTGCATTGACTGTACATTGTTTTGTCACTAAATCAACGACTCATAATACTCGTAGCTACATTATGAGGCAGGTATAGAGCCGTGGGTGGGTACATAAACAATCCACTCTCTCTGCAAACAGCAAACTTTTCTCGTTGTAATTTCCCTTTCATTCGCCGTATCGGCTCACTTTAATCTGCGTGTATCAGGTGCGCGGTATTTAAACTGGAACAAGGGGCCATATCACCACGAATTTTTGGAGAGAGATGAGGCTATACAGAGGATATATAATCTCATGTATAGCTTTATCTCTTTCTCACCCTAAAGTAATATTAAAATATTACTGCTGTTAGAGGTGGTAAGCCAGACTGTGTGGTGCTTGCGTGAAGTACACAGCTCGTTGGGATCACACGGGAAAATACTATTATAAAGTTTTACTGTACTTTCATAGGCTGACAGCTATTCAGCCGCATCTGAGAACTGACGTAACGTGTTTGGTAAGAGGCTGAAACAAGTATAAGCTTGTTCAGCTTATCTTTCTTTCGTTCTCTCGTAAAGGAATTATAGGAATAGCTTTCGTTGAATGGGCATATTCAAGAAACCAGTCTTATACTTTTAGCAGGATTGTCCGAAAAGGTTATCGCTACCCCGGAAGGAATATGGATGGGTTTTAGTCAGTAAGAGTCTGACACTCCTTTCCATTCCACCTAGTCCCACCTAAAAAAAAGCCTTACACTTATTACGAAAATTGAAGCTTTCCAGGAAAAAAATGGAAATAAAATGTTATAACCAGCTCTCAATAGCGGTAGAAAAGTGTTAGCCACGAATGATAATTAAGTCCTACACCACTATCTACCTCTCTTCCTCTTTAGGACTAAATTAAGCGGAAGCGGATAATATAATTAGTATGAAAGATCAGATCAAGAAGATCCAATTACGAAGAACCGCACATAAGTGAATCTGACCCATATTTAAGTATATCTTGATAGATTGAAGAGGGAAACGCGATGTTCATAAAGAAAATTAATTAGTGATGAGGTCTGTTGCTATGCTTATTTCGAACCAAACAAAAATCTTCTGCTTTCTTATTGGCTTTTTCATAAATATGTTGTGGTAGGCAAAACATTCAGTGACACAGTATTTGGTGGCACATTAATACTGGCGAAACAAAGAGTAAATATATCAAAAGAGAACTGGCTGGAAATGTGCAGGCCATAGCATGACAGCGAACGTCAAAACAAGATGTGCCCGATTTCATTGATCATTTAACATCTAACGTCTATCTTGCTGTCACCACATGACGTTGGAAGAATAGTCGACATCGGCTCAGTTGCGAAAATAGCAAAAAAGAAAACTAACGTCATTCATTGATTACATGTTCTATTATATTTAAATATGGTTGCCATGAATAAATATTCCCAAAATATTCGTTTAATAACTAATCACAATTTTCGCATTGTTAACAGTCTTTCTAAATATCAGTAGCCATATGACAATTTGCAAATATTTATCAATGAAATAAGGTCAGGAAGCTGCATTTCTAAGTTATAAAAGGATAAAATTGTATTTAAATTGCCAACTGCCTTTGATATTTTAAAAGCAATTAATTGATACCGTGCGAAGCGATTGGCAAGCTTTCTTTGACCACCATAAGCTTCATACAGCACTTAATTGTGAAGGCTTTGTGAGCAGTAATTTGAATTAACGTTGGCAGCGATCATAGCGTCTACGTAACTGAAAAAAACTTGCAAGGTAGAATAACTTTTATTTCCATAATACGACAATTTCTCAGGGCCCACTCAAGATTATGTAACCTTTTTTTTAGCACCTGCAAATCTATTTGTCGTAACAACTAGCCCTCATGAGTAGATTAGGCCCGAGGTTAGCGATTGGTCGAATAATATTTATTGCCAAGATCCTTTTCTAGTTCGGGTAGGAAGGTACCTAGTTCAGTTAAGAATGATTGCGGTCGAACTTTAAATCCGTCTCGTACGTTCTGGTTTATTTGCGAAGAACTGGAGTAAGAGGAGTTTTCAGTTTCAGCTACTGAATGCTCGACTAATGAGTGAAGGTTAACTGAATGTTTTGCATAATTTCCTTTGTTTTGCACAAGGTTTTAAATTTAAGCAGCATATGCATGGACTTTGTTTCGTATGTGAGAAAATTACAAAAGTCGACATTCGATAGTGGGACCTATTTATTTAAATTTTTAAACACCACACGCTTTGCGCAGACCTGCGCCTTAATTGCGTAAAACAGTATCAATTGTTTTTATTTTGACAGTTCAACAACATTCGTTGCGTTCATTTTATTGTTGAACGGACAAATTTTTCCAACATATAAAGCAATGGATAAGTAATATCCTTCAAAGCAGATTGTGATTGATGGTGTATCACGCAATCACGTTGCAGAGGCAACGGTTTGAAAATTTCTACGCAGCTCTATGAAACATTGCAACAATCTACAATCAAAGTCAATCAATCAATCAACTCAGCCTATCGCAGTCCACTGCTGGACATAGGCCTCTCCCAGGCTGCGCCACAACACCCTGTACTCCGCCTTCCGCATCCAGTCTGAATCCTCCCAATGAATAAATTGCCAATCTAACTGATTGCCAAAGATTAATTACAAAACCGTTTTAACACTAGACCAACTATCGGTCGGTAAAAATCTATATACAGGGTGTAATTGAATTCATGGGTATTATTTTAAGGGGTCATTGTACTCATCATTATGAACAACTTTCACTATGGGAACAAATCTGAAATCGCGAAAAAAAAAATCAGTTGTTCCCTACATTATGACGAGTTATGAGAGCATAATGTATGGAACAGCTGAATTTTTTTTCGCGATTTCAGTTTTGTTGTCATAGTGAAAGTTGTTCATAATGATGAGTACAATGACCCCTTAAAATAATGCCCATGAATTCAATTTCACCCTGTATAGATAACTTATGTAAGTGAAGTGAGCGTGAAGTTAGTTGTCGTTCCACCTAATGCTAGGTATTGCCATAACTGCTAGCTCATTTTAAACTCACTTCACCTACGTTTTCACGGTAAAATTTTTACTGAATAGCACCATTTGTTCTATCTACGATAGTCAAAACAAGTATGCTCATTGTCTTAATGATAGCAATGTTGAGTCATGACCACGCTGACGTGTGTTCCTACCATGAATTGCGTGAAACTAATTTGTTTGCTGGATGATATGACTGACTAACTTTGACGCAACTACGAAATCTATTGACTAACGCCTCTACAAATAGTCGACCTATAAGTTTCATGCGGGTGTTTGACTTGTCAGTTTGTGTTGTGCGAGAATCTGAAGGTATACGACCTCCTAATTGCTGTATTACAATTCCCAGTAAATTGAAACTTCACTAAGGTTGAAAATATCTAACTGTCACATGGACAAATAGACCTTATTGGTTTATGACGTACAAATGACTTTTAATTAACCAAAGAGAAATCGGATGTTGGATTAGATACTATGGATGTATAGTTCAACCGCCCATAGTATTTTGTGCATACAGAAGAAGATATTGACGTCGAAGTTGGTCGGGACCTGATGTGTTCGGTTTGATTATATGGGAAGCGTGTCAATCCTTATTGATCTACACAAATTATAACCATGTTTACATAATATAAAAGCTAATAGTCTTAAAATTATAATAATAAGAGGCACAAGTATATAAAAAAGGGGGGGAAATAATCATTGGGCATCAAAAAATTGAACCGCATCGCTGGCAACAGGAAAAGTGCCCAAAAGGCTGGCAGCTTTGTCATGCTGTACTTGCAATGCTGATTCTTTGGCCAAAAAAATGGGCCAGACTTCTGGTGACCTGAAGAGTCAAACAACCGCTTGGCGATGTCTCGAAAAATTAAGTGTGCACTCAGACTCCATGGTGTTTCAACCTTATATAAGATTGGACTTTGTTGAATTTGTTTTCGATGTTGCAGCAGAAGGTCACAGACTATTACTTCAGCAAATTCATTGCAAGTGACGCGATAAAAACAATTTTGTAAACGTACAATTCTAAAATACTACCCTACCATTACAATATTGAAAACACTTATTTTCCGAAGCGTACCTCGTTAAAGTTTTATCGCTCAAAACACCCATAAAATTGCATTAAAATTTTGACAATTTCTTAAGTTATTATCTTAATCCGATCCACGAATTCCGAAGTTAATAGGTATCTTGACTTAATTGAATACCTCTTTCAAGTTGGTCATTAATCGCCTTTTATTTTTGTCTCTTAATGACTGCTCGCGGTAGAAATAATAAGCTATGAAAAGTTCAAAGGCGTTACTACGTTCTACCTCGTCAAGACAATTTCTGTGTAACAAAAATATTATGTCTAATATTGTAGGTAATAGTTTCTTTTCAAACAAGCTCTTCTTTGAAATCTAAATAAAATTTTCTAAAAAAGACTGCCTACTCAATTAATTTTTAGCAGAGCAAATTGTCTTTCAAACCAATCACTTGGAGATTAAGAAACAAAAGGCGCTTTTATTTACAGTTTAAGACATTCTTATCATGTTTCACTGTTTTTTTTCACAAATTTTACTAATTCTATAAATATTGCAGTTATACTTTTATGTTCAATTTTAACTTAAGGTGAAAGCGTCAAAGTAGCCCGCTAAAATAAAATTTTCTTACTTTTTTCACAACTACAGACGACCGTAATTATTACGTATTTAAAGGATTTTACTGAAAATACGTAATTGTACGGCCGTGACTCTGATCGACAAAGAACCTTGTATTGAAGAAAGATCTGGCACTTGCCCCTAAAGTTATTAAAGCTTGGGGAAATATTTATTGTCTAAGTCATTAACTTAGATACAATATTTTGTCAAACGTCCTAAAGGTAACATCGACTTATGTAACTAAAAACTCAAGCTCTGACAATTTGCCAGGCGTTCCAGACTAGCGCAAAGAAATTACATAACTTCAAGTCGAAGTTAGATCATTCTTTCTTTTTATTGGGCTCCGACAGAAAAAGAGTCGTGATATAAGTTTAACGTGTGCATCCTGTGTATTGTGTCTGTGTATCTGTCAGCGGCATCACAGCTCCCAAATGATGGAAGCGATTTTATTTTGTTTGAAAGTGTGAATTGAAGGTTGATTTCAAAGTTTTAAAGTAACTATAATAGTGCGGCAAACATAAAGTCACAACCTCTCTAGTTCCCTCATTTTTAGGCTTAGCATAATGTCGTGTTTGTAGCAAAAATAATAACATCTGCCTTTTTTATCTCAAAATTGCAGATTTTTTGTTATGTCACACTGCTATTAATGAACGATAAGTGTATTTATTTATTTATTTACTTCTTCATTTTACATCTACTACGCTTATCCTAACTAAGTTGTAGGTATTATTATTATTTTAATCCAAACGTCGTCGTATCGGGGGACGGCTAATGAAGATGCCAAACAGACGCTTATACACAGCAATAATAAATGTATGCTATTGTAGAAAGGATTTCTGCTGTTAACTTCCTGTTTTCATTTGGCATCCTCAGACGCGATAAAATTGGATCAAAATGTTACCTACAATTTAAAATAAACTTAAAGGGGTGACATATAACGGGTTTGTTTTCATAAAATAAACCCTAACTAAACTTTAAAATGTAGAGATTGTTCAGCATTCTTCTTCTTTTCGTGTGGTTAGTGACTAACCTGGTGTCAAAGTTTTTAGGCAGTCCATGGGCATTTGACTTAGCTTCACATGCGGTCGAGAAATATCTCTCAGAAATGCTTGTTTCTTCACGATGCTTTCCTTCACCGATTGTTTAGCAAGTGATAAGGCAAGGCAACTGATTTTTAAGCATTAGAAGAGGCAACTACGTATGTACATATTGTTTGTAATAAGAATTTTACTAATCTCACATTATGGGGACGCATTTTTGTTCCGTTAGATATAAAATATCACAACAAACAAATAATTTATTGCTTAATGCACGAAGTGATTAAAACCTCGTTTCCTGCAAAAATACTTCCTATTGTCCTAATAACGGGGGTACTTAGCGATATTAGCCACACAACGTCGTGTTAGCTCAGTCTGACGTAGGCACATCACTTAAAAGGACCATACATTAAACGTCACCCATACATTTGTTGACCTCGCAAGTTTTCCGCTCTTTTCCTATATCAAAGTGAATTTTATTATTCAAGCTTTTTATTCTTTAGGAAATGAAATGGTATTTTGTTAAAAGATAGATTCTATTCAAATTTAAGAAAAAAACATGTGTATCAAGGATTGCCTCATTGGACTAGTGACCGCAAACGCTACTGCTGACCATGAGCTCCTGGGTTTGATTCCCAGATCGGGCATAGTTTTTTTGGGATTTGCTCGGTTGATGGCAATAGGCTTGCTCCCTATTACATGAAAACGATACTAATATTATAAAGCTGAAGAGTTTGTTTGTTTGAACGCGCTAATCTCTGGAACTACTGGTCCGAATTGAAAAATTATGTTGCATAGTCCATTTATTCAGGCAGGCTATAGGATATGTAACATCACGCTACAACCAACAGAGCCCAGCAGCGGGTGAAACCGCGCGGCTAGGCAAGCAAGCAGCTAGGCAAATATAAATGGCGAAATTTGGGTGTACATAATAATAAATAATAAATAATAATATCCTTGGACATTTCACACAACGCCATATAGTCCCAAGTTAAACAACCTAATGCTTGTGTTATGGTAACGAGATGGCTGATAAACTACTTATATACATTTTTTTTTTGTAAATACATACATATTATAGATAGAAAACGCCCAGACCCGTAACAAATACTTGCAGGTCGTACAAATATTTGTTCCGTGCGGGAATCGAACCCGCGACATGCTGCGCTGCAGTCAATCGCTCAACCGCTGCGCCAACCGTGTCGTCAAATATACTATAGGTACATACTATAGGTACTCTGCTCAACCCTCTGGGATTAAATGGCGTGATGTTATGTATTAAGGAAAACTGGTCCATTTCTCCGAGAGATCGAAAAAATGTTTTTGCTTCGTAATGAGGAAAGGGTTGTTAAATATGAATATTGAGTTCTGTGATTAATTGGGGAGGGTAGAAAAATATTTGTCCCTGACCTGCCCGCTGCCAACAAACAGGTTCTTATTTTTTTTTTATGTTCGATTAATATCGTAAAGGAAGTAATAACGTTCGTATTACATTCTGAATGTCTTGTTATCAAGAGAAGTAATGAGTTTTTCAATTGAATTTAAATAGAGCTGACAAGACAAGGAATGTCAATAAATATGATACATATTTCATGATAATTCATCGTTTAGTTCGGTTCGGTTTTGTTTTGTGATAAAACTGTATGTTTTTGTGAACTTCTCATCCAAGATTCCAATTGAACATATCCATGGTTCGTGAGCCTAAATCCCTTTTTGAATTCCGAACTCTTACTGACTCCTTATCGCTATCGCTATCTTTTGTTTAATTTCATCCTCTAATCAACATCTATTTCTGAAGCGGAAAACGCGTGCACAGGCCTGTACAATATTGTCACATGACCTAATTCCAGTTTAAAGCACACTTGGTCTTAGCTAATATAATACGTGGGTTCGTACCACCTGCATGCGTGATTGTGTCAGGGCAGGCAAGCGTTTCATTTACATTGCTACACGCGACCCGACACCGTTCTGGCCCCGTTATTATAAACCGGCATTGGAATATATGGCAACGATACAGTCGTAATTAACTTTGGATTTTTACTTTAAAAATAATTTGTTTGGAAGTATTTCTTGTTGTAGAATATTTAATAGAATAGTTGTGAAGTCAACCAAGGTGGTTATAGGCTGCATAAAATTTCACCAATGAAACTGAACGCGATCATCACGTCTAAACCGCGTTCAATAGCTGCCACTAATTCTTAGGGAATAGTGAGACAGATAGCTGGTGATCGCAGTTAAGATATTGTGCTGGTCGCGTTTAGTTTGATTGGTAAAGTTGGCCCTAAGAACAACAGTCATCAAAATGACTGTTCAGTAGAATAAGTATTTCATGTAATATTTAATATAAATTACTCAAGTTTCTGACTGGGCTATCATAAGACCCTGATTCTCTTGACTTTCCAAAGTAAAGCACTGACTATTTTGAGCGACAATCGAAGTTAAACAATAAAGCCTTAACAAAGTTGAAATTGAGACTTAGCACAAGATTCCCTTTGAAACTTATCAATCAAAAGTTTTCTAAGCAGGTACCTACATATCAGTAAGATGAGTTTTTTATTGACGGAAGGCTACCAGGTACGTTCTAACGATGGAATAATATAGTTGGAAAGTCTACAGTTTATGTAATAACCTTAATTATTACGTGTGGAGGTTGGAAATTATCCTAAGGGACCGTACTACCGGTATAAAAAGTGTCCTATATGTTAATCCAGGTCATAAACTACCTCTGTGCCAAGTTTCATCCAGATCCGTCCAGCCGTTTGATTGTGAAGAAGAGACATACGTACAAACATAAACATGCACTCACTCACAAACTTTCGCCTTTATAATAATGTATTAGTGTGCTATAAAATTATCGTAATGTAGGTACAATTACTGGATTTGCTCTTTTACACCATCATATAAGTCAAAATTTAAAAAATAAATGAATCGATTTTAGTTGTCTTTTCCAAAGGGAAGTTTCGTATGGACGAATGAAAGAATGACAAAAACGGTGCTTTTGAATTGGTTTTCGATAACCTATGATGATTATGGACTACCAATAGCGCCATTACCACGCTGTAGCCTTTAGTCCAGCAACTATATGCTAAACCCTCGACCACAGCCGATTTATTCTGTAAAATCTCACGTTGAAACCTACAGAAACTGTATGTAAGCGCTTACAGTGAGCTACCAATAGGGTCTCGAATACGAACCCAAGGAACGCACTTCTGACTTTTCGGATTAATGTGCGAATTGTGCAATTGCTTAAAACACGTTAAAGGAAATTATCGTGAGGAAACCGATTCTCAACAGCACGTGAAGCTAAGTTGGAGGCCCATGGGCAGCATAAAAACTTTGACTCCACGTTGGTTACTAACCACATGAAAAATAAAGAATAGTGTCAATCTCTAGCTTAGAAGGAACGACAGCACTCTTCAAGCTCACTTGGAATACTTCGACTGGTTTCGAAAAGCTTATTCCAACTAATCTGTTGTCAACTTGTTTGATTGAACAATGTTTCTTCGGTCACCCAATGACAACAGCAGTACGTAGATATATTTCGTAGCGTGTTCGTACCAAAAGTTTTGTTAAAATTGTGGCACAAATGTCTGTCGCCCACACTCCTGTAAAAATAAATTTTGAACGGCCTTCCGTCCCACACATAAGGACAGCGTCACTTACCCCTGTACATACATACATACTATGTACAACGCTGACAAGTATTTGATGGGAACCTAATGGGAATTGAAGGAGGAAATTGCTATACGTTTGTTTACTGGACGGAAAATACGATCTTAAATCGAATGATTAACGCTGTAATGTGAAGAATATTGAATGAAAAGAGGTTAATACTTACTATACTCTTTGATGAAAAGTCGTGTAGTGCTATTCTGTTAAAATCTCGCTGTGATGACGTGGGTGAAGTGAGTTTAAGTTGAGATGTCAACAGTGTCAATCCCTAGCATGAGGTAGAACGAAAGCTCGCTTCTCCTCTGTTTCGCGGTGATATTTTTACAAAATCAAGCGACTGGTTTTTCTGGTTTTAGAGAAGAAATGATACAAAATAAAAACATTACCGTCCTTTTGAACTTTACTGCAGTCGGCTAATTAAACGTATTGTAGCATGGGACCAGAGCAAGAAAAATAAGAAATTATTAAGTTATAGGATATGTATGTATTTACAAAAAAAAGGTTTATAAGTAGTTTATCAGCCATCTCGTTACCATAACACAAGCATTAGGTTGCTTAGCTTGGAACTATATGGCGTTGTGTGAAATGTCCAAGGATATTATCATTTATTTCTTAAAGGCAGTCTGTGGCTACCCGGTTGGGTTTGTCCATATTTGATGGCAAAAGGTTTGTACACCTATTTCATGTTCTGGCCATAAGTTGGATCATGTCTC
The DNA here is from genome assembly GCA_951799385.1 of Hyppa rectilinea. Taxonomy (NCBI): domain Eukaryota; kingdom Metazoa; phylum Arthropoda; class Insecta; order Lepidoptera; family Noctuidae; genus Hyppa; species Hyppa rectilinea. Next base: position 11,497,197 of record OX637311.1, read on the forward strand.
TCTCTCTTGTCTATGCCTTCGGCAAAATCTTTCAATTTGGGTATGTTAATCTTATTTTTGTCTCTTACTCATTTGTATATATCGAAGTCCTCTATAAATTATTACTTTTCTGTACTTACAAATCTTTACATATTATTCTCACAAAAAGGTCACTCCCGCGTCGATAATGGAATGTTGACGGGAAGTACATACGTTTCCCGCCAACTGTGATATTTTTGCATTCAATTATTAATTATTATTTACTTTTTTATATCACTATAAATAGACTGTCTATTTTAGTTTGTCAGAATAAATTCATGGATTTCCTTGTCTGTTTTTGCCTAAGATAATTATCCTGTCTCATAGTTACAAAGAAAACATCAAAGCTTTAAGTTAGCAAAGAAAACTTCGATACTGCCTCGATATCATGATGACTGAGCAATGACGGTTTGAATCCAAAATCTCCATAACATCGATGAGAAAAAGAGGTTTTATATTTAAAGCAAAAACAGTTTGCGTAAAAAGATTCATAGAACCATAGATATAATAACATAGAACACATTTTAAGCGGAATAAAATCTTAATCTTAATAGCTTGATCAAAACCTTAATTGTTGTGACAACGTTATCTAAATAAATTATGTCCGATATTTGATTCCAATTAAACCTCGGTAATTTCGGAGAATGAATACATTAACTTTGTGAATTATTTTTATGTTTGCTAAACGCTGAAAGCAATTTGGTTGAGAGGCGCCGTCACTGCGGCCTAACATATGTAAATGTGAACACGGGTCATGGAGGAGTACCCGACGTGCGCTATATAGCCCACCAAGGACCCGATTTTATGGGTTTTCTGTCAGGGCGTTTTTCATATAGACATTTCGAGTGCAACAAACATGTTTGTCGTCAAATATTATACCTACGTTGTTTGTTTATTGTGGGATGAATAAATGATATAATTTTTTTCAAGAATATAGGTAGCTACATAAGTTCTTAAGATCAATGGGTTTCACTATATTCGGTATTTCAGCCGTACAAATATTTAAATTTTTCATTTTTTTTATACATAAAGCATGCAGTACACATTTAGTAATTGGCAATAACATAAAAATACGGAAAATAATTTCGTAATTTAAATTTAAATGAAATAACATAAAAATACTGATAATAATTTCATAATTTAAATTTAGAACACAGAGCAATTAATAAAATTAAAATACATTACATACATTATGTATATAAATAAAAAGTAAGGTATAAAAAGTATTGAATGTGCACACCGGAAGTTCGTAAATTACAACACAGTATGGAATATGCCTAAATGGATCTTGTGGATTTTTACAAGGCTTACAATCAATATACCAACTCGTTGCGTACTGAAATGGCTTACTAACCATTCTTAATAATCCTGAACGTAAAAGAATGGTAAATGTGTAATGCGTTTATTGGTCACGCGTCCCGCGTCGGCCTCCGAGCTTCCCCTCCAAAACCGAGTGCCCTTGGCCTATATTGTCGTTCGGCATTGGGGCTCAAGTTTTTCATTGCCTTCAGGTTATACCAAGTCTCTAGCTTGCCAAGATAACGGATTTTATCAGCGGAGATCTATTTTCCTTATTGTCACAACAGCTTCAGTTTATGAAGTTTTTATTTATTTATTTATGTATATACACACTGTAAAACACATTTAGATACTACATTATATTATCTGAGTACAAAGGGACTGCTTATTTTACTTTAGGTATACAAGGCAAGTCAAGTAAAATTCAGTTTGATTTTGGCTAGACTCTAGATAGCCCTGTGGAGCAGGACCAGCATGTTCCAAGCATCCTTGTATTTGATAAAATCCTCTAATTTGTAATAAGCTTGTGTACGAAGTGTACTTTTAATACCTATGAGTTTTATATTTTCTTTCATTTAATTGCAATATGTCAGATATCACCAGGTATTTTGTTGTAACATTTAACACAGGTCAACATGCATTAAACAGTCGTTAAGGGACCTCGATAAATGAGATACCTAACGCACATAGACGTTCGTTATCAATGTATCCAGCGACCAAATAACTTAGACCAACAATTTTAACCTATATTCGTGTAAAGCTTTTATCAAAATTGTTTTACAGTGAAGTGGTTCATGTTAAAGTTAATCTGTCAATACTTACGGCCATGTAAGAGCAGTGTAGTATTGATGCCAAGAATAGCAGGATAGATTGGAAAACAAGAAGTAGAGAATAGAACAGAAGAGACATTTGATCATGTTACCAATTTATACATTTTCAAATGTTAGCGCTTATTACTAAGTAAGTTAGCTTATTTCAGTGATAAGTAACTGATGCACTGTTATTTTACTTTTGAAAATGTATTATGTATTTGTATCAGTGTAATCAATTCTTCGTTAACCTAATAAAAATAAATAAAGAGACTGAAGCAAGGATGGCGAACCAATGGCATGCGTACCATTGATGATTCGTAACAACATAATTTGGGCACGGCATTTTTCAGGAATTGAAAAACAAAAGTGGCACTAATTTGTGCTTTCATATATATAAATATAAATCTGTTAATGTTGATATTACATAATAATAATGGAATTATTGTGGTTTTTTCCAGTACTCACTAAGTCAAGATTGTCTGTTGGCACGCCACATTCAACATGTATTGCGAAAAAATGGCACATAGATGTATAGAGGTTCGCCAACCCATCCAGGGTTAGGTAGAGAGTTCTCCTGCCTGGTTTTCTGCATGTTTACGGAAAGAAAATTTCTTCAAGACACCTGAGAAATTGAATCTATTATCGCCAATACGCACTGAGAAAGCGTGGTTGCAATATGGTTTCTAGAAAGGTCAGGTACACACGGCTACACATCAAGCTATACAAAACCAGTTTACGCTGGTCTCGCATCGTACGGAAATCCTATACAATGCGAGATCAGCTTAAACTGGAAATGTATAGCTTGATGTGTAGCCGTGTGTTCGTAGTACTCTCAACCAGCGTGCGTGTATGTTCAGGGATATAAACGTCAATGAAGTTAAAGGAGTGTGTATGGGTTGTAGCAACCCGCGTTTTGTAGTTTCTGCTTACGCTATGGGGAAAGGCGTAAGTGCATTTTTATTTAATGAACGGCTCGCCAGCACACAGTTAAACCCTGAGAGGTCGTTGTGTGGCTAAAACAAATGTGTAAAATAGGTTAAGAGTTTTAGAATAATAAATAAATAATAATTTATTTATTTATTATAACATAAAAAGGCCAAGGCCAATTACATTAGTTAACACATTATATGCCATCAGTTTTTCCATTGTGTCTGCTGCGTGGCAAACTATATTTTAAAACGCTTATTTCACAGTACTCCAAACATACTGACAAGATCTCTTCCATTCATCCGCGAACACATCACAGTCAGGCTTAGCATCCAAGAGAGCGTTGAGCGCAGAAAGTGTGCGAGGGACAGTAGACTGGGCTCGAGCGACGGTTCGAATTCGAGGCACAGCGAACAATCTGTAGCTTCTGTTACGGCTATAGTTTATTGGAGCATGTAGATATGTATATGTATAGGTATTATGTAAACAAAACCATGTATTTATTTAGGTACTTGTCACTATGCCAATTTGAATAACAGTCGAATTATATTAATTTTAAAGTCGGCAAAACATGAGATCATAGCACAGATATCGGAATCTCAACTAGGTAAAACAAAACTTTACTACAAAACTGAATGCTACAAAATCACCGACCGTAATCGGGATGAGAGAGTCTAGAAGGTCTTTATTTCACCCCCTGTCGGGAGGGGCGGAGAGCCTTTGATATCGGATTCAGTGTAAATAACAGCACTTTGCCAGCTGTATTTACTGCAACTGTTGTTTTGAAACATTATTTCATATTTCTCGAATGAAAAGGAATGTTCATTTGAATATTAAACTTGACAGGGAATGTAATCATATTAACATTTAAAAGCTAAATATTCATAATAATATGTACAGAAATATTAAGTATGTATTTCTCAAATTGTTTAATATAAAAATCAAGCCGTTTTCCTGCTTTCTATCGGTAAAACAGCTTGGGTGTTCAAAGATTGTGTTTAAAGCTTAAGATTCCAAGACAACAGGTCGTAGGCTGAGGTTTAAGGAAGAAAAGGAGTTTTCCTGTTATAGTAAATTCTTTTTGAGGTAAGATTTAACAGCTTCAGGGCGAGTTTCATAAATGAAACTTATAAGGCGTTCAAGAGTTGTCAGTGTCAACATGCCATAAAGAATAAAGACACTGACAGTTGTTAAACGTAGTTTATGCGATAATCGCGTTCAGTTTCATTTGTGAAATGTACCCTTAGTTTTTAAGTAGTAATATAACATATTTCAGTGGGACTTAGGTACTTACTAATATTTTCATGCTCCTGACCTCACATTTATTTATTGCCTACACGTATTTAGCCAGGGATCGTAAACATAAACAAAACACCTGCGTAAAAAATAAGTGTAACATCCCCGCCCTTTGTATGAATAAATTCAGGGGTCGTCACGGTCGGGCTATGTAAATTGCAATAAGTGAACACCTACGTATGTAGGGACGCCCTGGCAATAAACATTTACACTCGTCGGTTTTTCAAAAAAAGAAATGAAAAAAAAAACTTGTCTATATTACTGTAAATGTAAACAAACACTAAAGAAAAAGGACGTATTTAATACCATAAAGACCCAATAAAAAGCTATCTCATTATTCCATAAATAAATAGGTACCCCGACCTGCGTGAGCCGGCTATAAATTAATTTAGGAAGATCCACTGTTGGTAATTTTTCACGAAGATAAAAACCCCTGTTAGTCCATCTTTTTAAGTGGATGCGAGGCTGGAATTCAATCAACATTTAATGAGGTCATTGTACAGACGCCAGCACAGGAAGCTACCAAACTGTCAAATATTCCCAATTGTAGATTATCCTTATTCTTTTGTAATAAAGTCGAAAATCTATCAAAGAAATTCGACAGATTGGGGTAGCTTGATGTGCTGGCCTCTGTACCTGATGGGTAATCTGATTTTTTCAAGCGAAATCAAGAGAGCGAGTCTGGTTTATACCAATCAGATAAAGATTTATGGTAGACTGGTAGAAAATGCCTGCGGTAAGTCAGCCATCGTGGGTAAACATTATTAAATAATTAAATAAAAAATAGATGAAGGAATTGCGTCTGTTAGGAAACACTTTTTTACTGAGTTCAATAGCTTTGACTTTTGTTCAAATCTTGTTAAAAGTAGGAAAATGGTAATGTTTCACTGTTTAATTTATGAATTAATTAATGAATTTAATAATAGATACCTATTAACCACTTGCTTATGCTGTCGGAAATAATCCCACGGGAACATACTACAGGGATCATAAGTTATCTCCTGTGTTAATTGAGGTTATAACTACATGTGTGCGAAATTTCATCCAGATCCGTTCAGCCGTTCTGGCGTGATTGAGTAACAAACATGTAAACATCTTCACAAACTTTCACATTTCTATTATTAGTAGGATTTCTACGTGAGCTATCAAGAAAAGTATTTATTTTCTTACTCATAAAATTAAATCTTAACTGGCAAATAAGAGCTTCTTTTAAAGTTTTTGGTGGAAGTTCAAATCGTCAAATGAATAACGTATTATTTCTTTTTGGCACGATTTATGTCCCTGATTCATTCTAGCTTCAGTACAAGAACATAAATAATAACGACATGAAACGTTGCATTGTTCATAAGCTTTCGACAGTTCAATGGTATTCACTTACTGAAGCTTTTCTTCATATGTATGTACTTCGTCAAATGTCCCTTTGACATTTGATTTTCAGTAATTTTGATTAGGTATTCTTTTTTTAGACAGATCGTTTTAAGTGATCAGGTTTAAGAAACTTGTAAAGTTTTTGTTCTCCCTGTAACTTAACAGTTTTAGGAAAAAAAAACAGGAATGCTTTCCTTAATTTTCAAGCCTGAACACAAGTTAATCCTGAAAAATATTTTCGAAACCCGACAACAAAGTTGGACCAAAAGATTTGTGTTAAAAAGCTTTTTAACGTATAGTATGAATCACAAACGCAAGTAAATCACAAAAGCCCAAACATGATTTCCAGAAGCGAGTACATCTTGGTAAGTTACAAGGTATTTCATCAGTTAATCGGAGCGAGTCGACGTCAAACACCGAGCTCTACGAGCGCCGTAATTTGGTCGACACGTAGAAATACGCATAGTCCGCAGTGGCGCCCGAACGAACCGAACTTAAACCTTGACGCCTCCCCCTCACCCCAACACAACCCCCCAACCCCCAACCCCTTACCCCCGAACAACATTTATTTCTTGTATTCCTTTTATAACAACGGATAATTGTATTAGGCAGCTCAGTTAGTTTTTACTGAATGCAACAATTTATATTGCCTTTCATGGTATTGCCATTACAAAAATAAAATTAATCGGATGTTTTTATTTCAGTCGGGTACGGTGGGAGGGCGGTCTATATTTGGGAAACACCCCTTCAGTTCAATTTCTCGATTTGGTAAACATTCACAGTATTTTATGAAAATTCTTTTGTGAGGCAGCCTTGAGATTGTTAAAGTAGGTAATTTTAATACTCTGCTTCAGTTTCAGCACTCGGTTAGTTGCAAGTCCTTGACCCTGTCTTTTTATTTGATTTAACATTCATTTGGATAACCTCCCAATAACTTGCTTGACAAATAGGTTAATAAATTTATCTTACTGAGAAATCCAATCAATTCATGTTTTTAATAGACACTAAAAAATAATTATTATGTGTACGAGTATGTGTGTGAAAAAAAAGGAAATTTTCAAGTATTTAAGAATTTAAAAGAGAGTTTTTATTCTAAATACACACTGTACATTGTAAGATTGTTTATAATGTCGTGAAACACACACTGTACTATTAATAGACTACTTCCACTAGGTACTCAAAAAAAAGACTATCTAATTATACAAATAAACACAAAAACAAAAGAACACTTGAACAGCTTCCTAGAATAGATTATTATAAGCAATCTAGATTTAACGCCTGCTATCTAGTGCAAAATTGGGGACTCAAAGTATGTCATCTACAAGGTCAATAAATAAGATAAAATGTAGCGACAGCAAATCCTTTTTTCGCGCCTATTACATAACATGCTGAAGCGAGACTAGGTATTCTGCCGACTCAGTTGACTAAAGCCTTCGGTTGTGATCATGATTTTTTACTGTATTAGGAAAATCTTGTGATTTTTATCGAGACGCTCGTGGCTAAGTAATAACAGTCCACGGATCGATCCATCGGGTTAAGCTTCGCTTGCCGGGGTTGGCCCGTAGATAGATGACCATGTTTACATATTGAGACTCCTCCGTGTCTCGGAAAGCACGTTAATCCATTGGTCCCGGCTGTCATTTGTGGATCTTTTACAATCATTCCGGGTAGTCAGAAGCCCGACAATCTGACAGTCCAGTCTTACCAAAGGGTATCGTATTAAGCAGTTACTGACTGGGTTGTGGAGGTCAGATAGGCAGTCGCTCCATGTAAAATACTGCATCCGGTTAGACTGGAAGCCGACCTCAACATAGTTGGGAAAAGGCTAGACACGGCTTAGCTGGGTATTGTGCTTTTTATTGAGAGTGGACCTTGAGGAGCTTTGTTTCTCATTGATTAAAGGTTTTTATTCTTAAGTACTAGCGCACATTACGGTAATACTAATTGGGGCTCGCTAAGCAACCAGTCACTAAAGGCACCTGTTTTTTTTCTATGGTATTTTATAAAAAAAAAAGGGTAACGCCTATTGTGTTTGCTGTTTTAAAACAATTTGTATTTAAACTTCTCGTTACTCTCTCTGAAGGGCATAATCTCTAACCCAATTAATGTTACCCTATCCTAACGTAGTGGATACGTGATGTGAAGGTCATTTGTAACTTTTGGCATAACAAAGCCTACTTTGTTATGCCAAAAGTTACAAATGACGTTTGGTACTCTAGTTGGGTTGGTACTTGGGTTGTTACCTATAACAACCCAAGTACCAACCCAACTACAGTACCAAACGTACCTGCATTTACCTCGAAAGTACGAAAACTACGTTCGCCTTAGGTCGCGTGACGCTGCCTGTCGTGTCTGTCGCATTTAAGGCTATCCACACACGAGCTCATTTAAAATTAACCTGTTACTACATCAGTATGCCAGAGTTAATCCCTAGCTTTATACAATTTACGAAAAGCTCTGAGTAAAATGAAACGGATTTGTGAGTAATTTTGACGTGAACAAGAAAAATCTTATCCTAGCAACGGAATCAAAATCTTTACATAATTAGTACTGTTTTGTAATACCTTTTCTTTGTTTTTCTTTCTTTCAAGCCCCAAAAATAGAAGTTTTCCTTAACGTCCAAAAACATTCCTCACTGACAGTAGTATGGGCACAATTTCATGTTCATTTCACGCTGTTGGCTCTCACTTCACTGATCTAAATCCCATAGAGCATGCGTGGGGGACTTGATCGTGAAAAGAGCGTTCGACCTTCCCCAAAATTTGAATACGGAAGGCTTTTTACCCATTTTTCCAGATTATGGAGCGATATTCATCATGTGTCAATACACTGTAGCTAATTAAAAAGTAGCTAGTGATGTTTTTTTTTTAAAATTAAAGTTACCTGTGTGTTAGATTTGTTTGGTAGGTACCTACTATATTTGTTTTTTTTTCACTGTAAACTATTTTATTTAATCAAACAATATTCTATTCTTATAGAAGTGTATGTTCAGCGAACTCTCGTAAACACTCGTAACAAAGAGCGTACGTACATTTATGTATACGTGTGATTTAAACCGCCATCAATAAATTTCTATATACCTACAGAGGGTCGGGTCATTGAACCTCACTCGTTGTTTGATAAAACATAGCGTTTAGGTACTCACGCTTTGTGTTTTATATGGTAGATACTTCTATGTCTGACTCGTCTGAAAACTGCCTCATTTGTCTAGTGGTTATAAGTGGTACTGTTAAGCATGAGGCCCTGGGTTCGATCTCAAGGTCGGGAAAGTGCTGTTGGGTTTTTCCGTTAGGAATTTCTCAGTGACCAAGTGCCCGGTTAATGGCAATAGGCTCGCCTCATTTACATGGGACCAACATAACTGGCCAAACGTGGGAACCTACTGTGAGTGCATTTCTGCCTCACCCGTCGGGGAAACAGGGCGTGATGTTACATTATAGATCTATGTAAGAATAAAAGCCATAACTACCTATTCCAAGGTTGAATGAACTGTCAAAGAAAAATATTGATCTTTGAAGGGAAACGACCCTTCGGATACATCCGAGTTGCTAAGTTTTTTATTTAGCTACTCTTCGATCTTAATGTATGTGTGTTGATGTAAAGTCAAGGACAAATCATTTGTTTCAAATAGGTTTCACTTTTGAACGTCAAAATTTACAAAAAAAACATTTCATTCTAGTAAAAAGGTTAAAAAAGGTAGTATCGTATGGAGAAGAATAGGCAAGAATCTTCACTGGTAGTTTTGATGTTAACTTAAATTGACAGTTATAAATAAGAGTTACAGCATTCTTCATTATCTGCTCCAATGTATCTAATTCTTTATAAATCAATTAAAATATTAAAACTAAGTACCTACTAAAATTAAATGACTATTTACTAACTAACAATACAGATAAATACAAAAACAAAAGGACAGCTTTTCGTCATCACCGATAGGTGGAAACATGACATCACGCGTGTATAGCCCGGAGGGATAGGCAGTGTGATCTATTATATCATCATTTGGCAAGTTATGTTACGTTCTATTTAATAGCCTTAAAGTAGGTTAGTAACATTGCTCTGTATTTTCAGAAGCGATTTTCTTTTATTTTATTTTTTTTAATAATCAACTCAATTCTCCCGCTCTGGGTGGAGCGGAAGGGAGTGTCAGACTCTTACTGACTAAAACCCATCCATGATCCTTCCTTGGCCCTTTATGTTCCGGGGTAGCGGTAACCCTTTCGGACAGCCCCGCTTACCCGCCAGGTCTTCTTTATGTTCCGTAAACCTATGGGTACGAAAATGCAATGTGTTGAACAACATACAATTTCTTTCAATAGTTAAGGAGAAAACCCCTCTTTACATTAGCTAACTTGTATATATTTTTGCGCGTAACTAAACAAAGAGTAATGAGCACGACCTTACAATGTTTTTGTTTTCACATTCCGAATCAGTGATACATAAGTGATACCTATGTTGTTTTATTATTAACAGCGTTGTATCATCGCTGCATTTATGATTGTCATCGTGAATATAAAATGATTTTTGATAGCCGCTTTGTAGGCATGAGTTGCAAAGAATTTAATTACTTAATATCACTATGGGATTACGATCAGAAGCGTTAATATATTCTCTTTGATTATGATCTTAATAACGTGACATAGACAAGTAGATACTCAAAATGTGACACCAAATTATCATTGACAAAATCAGATGCTAACGCACATCAAAAGTGTTTATGAATCAAGGTATTAAAAAAATTGCCTTACTGAAAATAAAAATGGCTTTACGTTCATTAAATAAAGACGAAGTACTCTCTGTTTTTGTATTGATGCAGACTTTTTGCGATTTTTGCTTATGCTGAATGTTAGTTAACGTATAAAACATTCGCTACAATTCGATATTCTCTATAGTAGTTCTACCAAATCACGTTGCCGAATGACCGCACACGTCTGTCGTAACAGGCGAAAAACTATTCCATTTTCAAATGACGTTTCCTTAAAAGTATCCGAGAGTTACAAAAAAATATAATTAAAAAACCTGATTTTTAGTAACTAGCAAAAACGTGTTTGATCCCCGAACACTTTTGATATATGTATATTTATAAACAGTACCTATAAATTATAACCAATCTCAATAATAATATGCAATCACTATCGCGTGGTGTCGCCAGTAGCAACAGCCATGCACGATGCGCGCCGATGCGGCTGCCACTAAACTAGGTCACTCCTATGTAACCAGGTAGCACACAGCTCGGAAATTAGACCAAAGAGAATGCTTAGAATGTCATGCACATTTTTTGTTTGGCTTTCGTTTATAATACCCTCGTTCTGCCTTCAGAAACAGAAGAGTCCACAGAATAAAATTAAGAATTAACAGAAATTATCTTTCATCTATCTTTTAAAGTAAAAAAGAAGTCTTTGATCAAAGAGCGCAAAGCTCTTAATACTTTGAGGGACACTAATCGCCCATAGGCGTTATAACAATAAAACTTCAATTGTGTCGCGTTGAGTGTCGATAAATTAGTTAATAAGGAAATATCCCATTTTCTTCTAAAAAGATTTCACGGTTTCATAAAAGTTATAATCTCTTTCCTTTTTAAGTTGAAAAAACATCTGGCATTAAAATCCCAAAAAGTTTCAAATGCTATTAAAAAACAAGAAATAAAATTTTCTTTTTCCGTCTTTTATGGCTTCATATTTTTCAGCCGGTATTTAAAATTACTATAAAAAAATAATTACAAAAATACATACTATGTGTAGGTACATGATGTTATGGAACTATGTTTGAAGTATTTATATTTTACATACGTACTTTTTGACTTATTTTCTCTTCGTTTTAGCAGTGACCTTAATTAAACTTACGTCGATATCCCAAGTATCTGCTCATAAACCATATTTATGTTACATAATTTTTGTATTCTTATAAGATGAATATAACAAAACAACTTTATAAAATTAAGTAATTAGATACACGTATTTAATCTATGTCTGGTAAACTAACATACAGTTCGTTTCTGCTGTTGCTTTGCTTTAAACTTCTTCACTATAGTACTACCTATGTAGTAATTTTTGCACGTCATTGTTTATTATTTAAATATGGTTTAATTTATTTTTAATTAGGTTTAAAGCCGCTGTGAAAGTGGCGATGTTTTGATTCAACAAAATCTGAAATACAATCGTGCCAGCAACTCGAAGAAGAATTAAGTATAAAACCATTGCAACGCAAATTGTTTCAAACAAATCCTAGGATCAACAGTCATGTGTCAAACTGAAATATTAATCTAATATGAACTCTTTTCTTTTTTTAGATTAATAAAAAAAACGTCTGGCATTAAAATCTCAAAAGATGTTTTAAATGCCATAGATAAAAAAAAAGAAACGTAATTTTCTTTTTTCATTAATTATGGCTTACTTTATATTTTTCAAGACATAACAGCCAGTATTTAAAATAACTATAAAGAAAACAAAAATAAACCATGTTCTCCATACAAATTAACTTTAATACTATACTAATGAAAGAGTTAAGGAGGTATAACATAATAACACCCAATAATCACTAAATATAATCACAAAAATTGTCTATAATGGCGAATATTAAAAAAAAAAATTAATAATGACACAAATGGCGGGAAAAGTCCTATAATATTACTTATCTGTGGGAAAATTTTAAATTCCGAAAATGATTTAAATGTTTTTCTCTCATCTCTCGCCTTGTTTGTTGAAAATATAACGATAGTCGACAAACATACGACAGTTTCTAGCAGAATTACCTCGTTGTAGCGACGAACACAGGAGGCTTTTAACCGGAATAACCACAATGGCAGCCGGCTCGGAGAGCTCTTTAAAAATTCCAAAAGAAGTCGTGTGTCGTGTGAAAATGGTGCGTATATATGGTGGAAGCGATGTTCCACATGACACGTTGTTTGACAAAGCATGGTAAACTAGGTCGCTTAATTAACGTGAATTGTATATTTTAGTTTTTATGTAGGCTTAGTTTTGCTTTTTGTTGTCAGTTAAAATTCAGTTTTTAACCCGGTAAAAACTAAATGGGACAACCCGAATTCGAAGTTGTAGATTTATATTACTTAAATAAATGCTTATTTATGTAACTATACATCGTTTTATCAGGCTTTAGCGGCCTAAATAGATTGATTACCTATTCGTACAAAGCACTCTATGTTATTGAGCTAGTTTTTGCACGGATAGGGCATGGTGCAATAAACTTAGTTAGGTACTTACTTTATAATAATAGTTTTTACTTTATAATCTAGTTATGATACTAATAAACAATTGAGTACTATTTAGAATGGAAAGTTATTTGTAAAGAAAACTTATTGATAGTATAGAATAGTGAGATAATTTATATTTAACTAGCTTTTGCTCGCAGCTTCGCCCGCGTGGAGGTCGGTAATTATCTCACAGGAACGTAAGTACTATCGGGCCTAGTAGCCTATGTTCTTCCCTAGGATACAATATATCTCTCTGTCAAATTTTGTCGTAATCCGTTCAGTGGTTTAGGCGTGAAAAGATAATATACAGACAGACACTAGTTACTTTCGAATTTATAATATTAGTGTTAGTATGGATTAACAATAGACTCAAAAATTACTAACAATATTTCATTAATTCAATGATGATCCAATATTTTTTGATTAGTACGAATACTAGTATAATAAGTACTTCCAAATTTACATAAATACGATTTTCTATTTGAGTGCCATTCTGCTGCCTGCTAAATATGCGTAGGTATATCTTTTTTTCTGAGTACTTTCAAAGAGGATTCGTTCGCCAAAGGCCGCGTACCATTCATACCCATTGCCTTTGTTCTTTTTACACATTCCATCCCGTGCTCCCAACTATCTTTGAACAAAGTTCCATTCTCACCTAGCTATTACTATTTGTGCCAAGGTATTTTTGTCACACGTCTCATGTCACATCCGAAGGTAAGTCTTATGATGGAAAATTCTGTGGAACTGTCATCTGGTCGCGTTCAGCCAATCAAAAACTTGGACGGACGTAATGAGTGACATAAAAGGAAGTGGGAAAAAGTTGGTGCTTTTCGTTGTACTTTTTGACTTGTGGTTGTCAACATCAGCTTAAAGCCTAAATTTCATCAATGAAACTGAACACGATTAGCTTATAGATAAACCGCACCAACAACTGTCAAGTATGATGACAGCCCTTTATGTTACCCCGGAAGATAAAGGGCTAGGGTAAGAACTTGAATGGGTTTTAGTCAGTAAGAGTCTGTCACTCCCTTCCTTCGATCAATAATACACATTGATCGAAGCTCCCTTCCGATATCCAACCGCAGCGGGAATAGTCATTGGATGATTTCCCACACTCGAAAAAAAAGTATTATGATATAGTCAGCTCTTGAACGCGGCTTAGATATACTGATCGCGTTCAGTTTCATTACTGTAATTGGCTCTAAATTGTATTATACTGGGCTGAAACACACAGGTTTCATCACTCTAAAACATGGGCATAATCTATAATGCTTAGCGAAAGTGACCTAATTTACCCTCTCAAATTGAAAACCCGTATGACATGAAACTGAAAATTCACAAAATCAACTCTCAAGTTATAACTTACTCACTCACAGAAGACTTTTGTCCCTCATAGACATAAAATCTCGCCAGCGTTCCCATTCATTCGAGTTACAAGACAATTGGAGCATGTCATTTCTAAAGCCTTGTATTATCTCCCTTCCGTTTCTGTTCATTCCACCAATATAAAGATTTTCGCGTTACATTTTTTCCAGATTTATCGCCTTTGTATTACGACCTACTTACTAAATGGAAGTTCAGTTATTAATGGAAAGAACTTTCAGAATAACTGTTTTGAATGGCAGAAATATTTTTTTATTACGTTTTAAAATTAAAATATTTTTGTTGAGTTAAATGGATACAAAGTCAATATAGTCTATCATTTTATCTTCATTTAATACTAATGAATACATATTTTTTTACAAAACAGGCTTCTGCTTACAGATTCACAAATAGAACAAAAACTTGTACTTTCAGTAAGGGCGACGTCTCAGAAACAACATTTAACAAGGTCTTGTAAGGACGAGAGGAGAATATGTAATGAATGTTGAAGATAAACCGTGAGATATAGGTATGTTACATTATGTACTTATTGCCGCGGGATATAGGCCACCGCTGAACATCGTTAGTAAGGTCAATCTCGGGGAATATTGACATAATTATCATGCTTAGTAGGCGGTTAATGATATAGGCAATTTATGGTATGTACTGAGTTGATACTGGCGATATTATCAACCTGCATAACTGACCTGTGGTTATGTGAACCTTAATAGCATATCATAGAAAATAATAAGTTGGACTGAATTTTCTATTTATACTCGGAACCATTCGATTATTACTCGATTAACATTAAAATCGATTACTACGCTATCTATACTTGAACTACGACAACTTGAAGGCTCACTGGCTCAGTAACTCAGGATTTTCGGCCTGAAATGGAGCATGAAGTATAAACAGTAATTGGCTGGGTATCCCCTGGGTAAACAATGGACATTTGATTGACACGGAACGAACGCAATTAACACAAACGTTTACAACGAGTATGAGCTTTCATGGAAATTGTTGAATTGTGTACTATCACGAATGTAATTAGATAATGTGGGACAGGTACATGAGACATTAAAACCAACAGTATTAACACTTTTGATATTAGATACTTAGGGTAAATACGGGCAAAGCGAATAAGTGAGGTAAAGAGGATAGCTGGTTTTTCTCGAAAAATATAATAGTAAGCGCTATTTGCACTGATGCAGTTGATACTTGACATGTGCGGCTACGCCATGACAGTTGATCCCACACAATACATCTCTAACATTTGTTGTGAAGTAAAAAAAAAAGTTTTCGTTGGATTTCTTACGATTTTTGACCAGGTATGTGATGTTTTTGTTTGTATTTAATGTAACCTATCCGAAAATTGCTTTAGACCAAGCAATTGGCCATGTTTTAAAGTATTATTTGCGATTATAAAATTGCACCGGCATGTAGTGAAATTATTTATTTACTTCGTTAATTTAAAAAAGGTACCTATTGGGCAAAGCGGATAGGGCAAAGCGGATAGGTTATCTGCTTGGCCCGATCACTTGTATTGATAGTTCTTTTCAATTCACGTTTCAGAATGTTGTTTTAAGTACAAAGGCAAAACGAAATAAGCATCATGGTTGGAAGAAACTTTACGAAAACCAATGAAAGAAGTCGCAAACGTAAATGTCAAAAATCTGAAGTATCTACTGATAATATATACCAATTGAAGAGTGGATACAATGCGCACAGTGTTCCCAATGGGCGCACGAAAAATGCACATCGTGTGGAGGACGAGACAGTTATTTTTGCGATGAGTGCGAGGATTAGTTGGCTATATTATTCCTTATCCTCTTTGCCCTTCTGCCATATCCGCTTTGCCCAACGGGGTCGGGTAAAGCGGATAATTGACTTCTTTTTGTTTTACATAACTTTTAAATAGAAGGTGATTGTATATTCTCATATTGATTGTGTTCGTCCAAAGACAGTTACATGTGCCATAAATAAGCAATAAATAAAGTTCTTATCTAGATTAATTCTGTATTTTAAATTGAGTTTCCCTTAGCTTATCCGCTTTGCCCGTACCTCCCCTACATTTGCGTAAATACTCGTAGTTAGTTAAATTAACCACTTTCACACTAATAAGTATTCCGTCTTTCCTGCGAATGGATGAGGTATTTCGTTTTCTACGTAAGCTGAATTAGTCATAAGATTGATTAGGCTTTAAATTATCATAATTTTTAAAAACTCCCCGTAAATTGTCTATTCATGATGATGTTAAGTCATCATATCGTAATGAAGATAGCCGTTGAGTCATTCGTTATATTCAAATCTTTTTGTTTGGTTCAGACTGAACATGTATTACATAAAAACGCCATTACTACTTTAGTCTTAAGTTTTGAGGATTCAAAACTGCTTTTAAATTGACTCATATTTTGATTAAACATGAATTTGGAACATAACACAAAAGATAAACTTAATCATTGAAATATTTTGCATGATTGAAGTTTTATACAAACAAAAACCTAAAGTAAAACAATGTAAAGCGTGGTACATTTACTTAATAACGTATGCGTACCTATTTTGGTAAATAAGTAGGTATTATAATAGTACGTAAGTGCGTAGGTATGCGACTTGAATGGCTGGATTCTTAGAATGTTTGCGATCAATACGAAGTTCGAAATACAGCCACGATTTATGTGGAATATAAAAGCTTGTTTTAAATAATCACCATTGCCCTTTAAATTAATGATAATCAAATGGCAAACAGTATACGTTTATTAGGTTGGGTAAGGTCAGGTATATAAGTTCATTTACTGCTACGAAATTCACTGTTACTTCTTTTCGTGTGGTTAGAGACCAACCTGGTGTCAGAGTTTTCATGCAGCCCATGGGCCTCTGACATAGCTTCACATGCTGTTGACATACTTATATCTCTCAGACATGCTGGTTTCCTCACGAGGTTTTCCTTCATCGATTTTTAAGCAAGTGATAATTCTACAATACGCACATGAATCCGTAAAATCAGAGGTGCGTGGCTTGAGTTCGAACTCGATACCTATGACTTGGCGGACTGTTACTGAAAATCAGGCGCTAGCAAAACTATAAAGTTCAGGCAGTTCCAATAATGGTTAAACAGATCAATGGTCGCGAACCATTGTCGTGCTCACATGGCAGGAAAATAGAAAAATCGATCGTGTTAGCTGGTACCTATTAGTACGATGCAGGGGTCAAACGGCAGGCTAGTTGTCTGCCAAGCGTTGACCGGGTCGGCGCCTCGGCATCGATCGGTCGACCTGGAACAACCGCGGTGGCGGTGGTAGGCCCACGGCCTCACTGGTGCCGACATGCTAATTTATGCCAATTTTAATTTAACTATGTGTTTTAAAATCTGGAACTGCGATACGGCAAATTAACCGTCCGATACTGTCTATAACAGGTCTCGTTATTATTATGATTATTACCTACCTACGATGCGCAGAATAAATAAAATATTACGGGCTAAATATGTTTGAGACTTATTAATACCAACTTCTTACATTGTTAGGTTTACACACGAATACCAACGGTAGATATGGCTCAGGACCTAAACGACCACCTCTTATAGCCATATTATTTTAATATTCCTTCAGTGTGTGATTGCGATGGAGCTATATACGACGTATAGCTCCATCTCTTTCCCACTGAGAAGTAATTTTTAAATAATATCGCTATAAGATGTTGTGGTCGACCCCCAGAACTGTCTCAAGTTGTCGCTATCAAGGTTCATGTCACCTACGGTGATTTAAAACAACTGTTGGTGAAAGGTCAGGGACGGGACACTAACCGACAAACGGGCTATTGTAAGTACGAGCTACGATTACAAAATTTTCCAATCCCCTGCGGATTGGAAAATTATTAGAAACGATGCTTATTAATCCTTTTCCTGTCTGAAAAAACGTTACTGAAAATATGAATAGCTCTTCTCTCCTCTTCTTGTTCTTTTCGTGTGGTTAGTGATTAACCTGGTGTCAGAGTTTTATGCTGCCCATGGGCCTCTGACTTCGGATCGCATCGCTTTTTACCTCTTGCAAGTTAACTTCATCTTCCTAAAGTAATAGCCCATATGTTTACAAACCGTTGCAGCGTTGTAGATACTTAAACTCCCCCTCCACGACTTTTATCTACTATCCCATCGCAGGTATGCTGGATAAGATTTATTTAGAAATAAGCATCACCTTTGTACGTATTTTCTGTTCCTTTCTTCTTGTCTATTTTTATGCCTGTACATAAAAGGTTAAATAAAGACCAGAACTTACGTAATAGTCTGTTATTCCTAATCAATTGTCGTTTCTTGTCTATACGAGTTGAAAAGCCTAGTCATCACCACTTCAACTTCCCAAATAAGATCCTTTTGTTTGCGTGAATCTTCAATTTTAAGTGTCTTCAATGTTTCTATTTATAAGTTCTGTTACCCTACCTACGTCAATGGGGAATCGATACTGAATGCTTGGCGTCACCGTTTGGTGACGCCAAGCAGCATTACAGTCAGTCCTTCGTGAGTTTTCACGAAGGACTGACTGTAACTATTGAAAACTTTGAACTTGTGTAACCGGTAACCTAGAATAAAGAAGTAGAATTCTTAGAAAAGTATTTGCAATGTGAATAATCTATATTAGCTTTACCTTTTTCCGGCTTGCTCGTTCGCCATGTGTGTGTGAAATAAATTTTCATGCCATAATCTGGTTTATATTTACTTTTTCCCATTTTTTGTTGAAAAGCGATAGAGTAATAAATATATAATACAACAATTGTCCGTGTTCTTTGAGATGTTCGGGATTTAATTTTACATCATTATATTAATATATTTCTTTTGAAAACGTCGGATCAGCGGTCTCAAATTACCATCGGGATCCCAACTTACGGTAGGAGGGGTTCACATCGGCGTCGAGACCACGATGAAATACCTGGGTCTGGTCCTCGACAGCCGATGGAATTTCGTGGAGCATTTCCGACGTTTGGCCCCCAAGCTGGAACGGACTGGGGCCGCCCTCAAGCGGCTCTTGCCCAATTTGAGGGGGCCAAACGCCTCCTGCCGGAGGCTTTACGCGGGAGTCGTGCGGTCCATGGCCCTTTACGGGGCCCCGGTGTGGGCGCGTTCACTGCGGCGGCGAGCCGCCCATTATCTGAACGCGCCCCAAAAGGTGGTAGCCATACGGCTTATCCGGGGGTACCGCACGATCTCGGGCGAGGCGGCGAGCCTCCTTGCCGGACTGCCGCCGTGGGATCTGGAGGCGATGGTCCTCGCGCGCCTGTACGAGTGGCGCGCGGAGGTACTAAGCCGGGGGGAAACTCCGTTTCCGCAGCAAATTGCGGCGGAGCGGACGGACCTCCGGCGCGATCTCATGGCGGCCTGGAATCAGCGACTGTCGCAACCCAGCGCAGGGCACGCCACAATAGTGGCGGTAAGGCCCCTCTTTGAGGAGTGGCTAGAGAGGCGTCACGGCGCCCTCACCTTCCGCCTGACGCAGGTCCTCACCGGACATGGATGTTTCGGGAGGTTCCTGCACATCATCAGGCGGGAGGAAACGTCCGGGTGTCACCACTGCGAGGATCGCCCAGAGGACACGGTAGAGCACACGGTGCAAACCTGCCCCGCTTGGGCGGAGCACCGCCGTGTCCTCGTAGAGGCGATCGGCGGCGGCGACCTCTCGCGCCCGGCCCTGGTGCAAGCCATGGTCCGGGGCGAGAGGGAGTGGGAGGCAGTCACCTCCTTCTGCGAAAAAGTTATGCTCGCAAAGGAGGTGGCGGGATGGGAGAGAGAAAGGTCCTCCCGTCCCAGCCGCCGCGGGAGACGCTCCGGGCGTCGGGAGCCACGTGACTACTCCCGGCCACCGTAGGCGCGGGCCTGCGGACGGTGAGTAATGGGTGACTCACCGTCCGATCAGCACCAGACCCGTGCCGTACGGCGCGTATATGTTCCACGCGCGCCTCAAAGAGATGTCAGCATATGAAGGGGCCCCTCAGGGACAAGCCTGCCGGGTAAGCGGGATTGTCCGAAAGGGTTACCGCTACCCCGGAACATAAAGGGCTACGGAAGGAACATGGATGGGTTTTAGTCAGTAAGAGTCTGACACTCCCTTCCGCTCCACCCAGAGCGGGAGCAGTCATTGGATGATTTCCCAGCCTTAAAAAAAAAAAAAAAAGCGGTCTCAAATTTCTTTTGAGTATGCAAGAAAATTTTCTTATCAATATGGCCTGAAGTTATCGTCCTTTTTGCGCAAAATTCGCTGTGTGTTAAATGATCGTTAACACCCGAATGCACCTAGTTGAAAGAACATTAAAAGAATACAATCGTTCATGCACTACATCATCATTCTCCTGCCCTTATCCCAATTTATTTGGGGTCGGCGCAACATGTCTTCTTCTTCTCTATTAGTCGTCATCTCGATAGACATGCACTACAATTAAATTAATTTACTGACCATAATTTTCTGGTGTTTACAAGTATTAAAAAATGAAATGAGTATTCTTATAAACTAAGATAAACTAGTAAATGTTTCGACGAGAATGCTCTCAGTATTTCTTCAACATAAATATTTTACCTCTTTCTCGGAATATTCCTGAAGAGTTGGCAATCTTAATAAGGGCTCTTGCCGCTCGCTAAAATCTACCGCTCTACGTAAGCCTAGATTTGCGCGGGCTTATTCGTAAACTCGCCTCTGATTACCGTGGGATAAGCAGCCAATATAGGACTACATTGGCTGTATTTCATTTTGTATAGAACGATTTTCCTATTGTAACTTGAGCTCTATTGCTTAGTGATCGGTGAAACCGTTCGATTTCTAGACAAGCTACAAATGCTGTCTTGTTGCAACAATGTCTTGTTGTTTAATCAGGATCAGCTTGGTACATCGATGAGTCAACCTACAGAATAGCAGAAGTTGACTCATTGCTTACCAACCCAGTCTTGTTGCAGTTTAATCCCAGTCGAAGTGTTAAACTCTGTCTGTACTGTGACTAGATTTAACAGAGTTGAAGTTGGTTACCAAATATGAATGTAGAATGTAAATACTTTTGGATACTGTAAAATGAAAGAATTGGAAATATTGAATGAGCAAATGGATTGGTGTTTTATTAAGGCATTCGCATTTTTCTTTTCTGTACTTTTACTTTTGCTTTGACACCTAAGTTACTATTTAAATACAACCGTAGAAAGAAACGAATAATCTAAGGCTCATTGCGCGTAAACGTTAAGAGTACTTGCTGTAAGTAATGCAAATTAACTTACCACGCTCCGCGCTCAGGTCCGCCGTAAAAATAATCCTAATTAAGAGCTTAACAGCTGCGTAAGTTATTCTTTAAGGAGTAATTGCTCGAAATAATAACAAGGGATAAGTAGGATAAGCTGTCAGTTTTTCTGAATAAAAAACTTGATAATATCTTCACTTACGCATCACAGCTTTCAGTTTTTACACGCATGACAACTACTACTCGTATTAGCGGTTGTAAGTGTGTGCGAAGTTGTTTACTAATAGAGGTGATACGATGATAACGTAATTGATAGTGATAACAACACGGTTTATGAGTAATGAATCTTAATTATACAATCTTGTGATTAGTATCATCCTTTCGGCTTTTGAGTCAAACTTATCAAATAATTTCGTTATCAATAGATTTTTTTATGTAAAAATGTGTTGTTATTTTGAATACACATAAAGCAGAAGGTTGATGCGGGCCGTCAAGAAAATCATCTTTTTAAAGGAGATTCACGAAGTAATCTTATTAATTATAGGTAATTTGTAGCTGAATGTATTTAACTATTGTTCACAATTGTCTTTGATTTTCATGATTTCAAGAATTACAATCGTTAATTTAGGTACTCATGAGCAAATCGATATTTCGCGGAAATGGGTTGTAAACTTTATACGATTTTTGTATCTAAGTGACGAGGGTAGTGTCGTTGTTATCACAATATCACCCATCTATCGACACGACAACCTTTCTTTATTAAATATTTCCATAGAGTGATATTGTTTTCCAAAATGAAAATGTGTTGAGTTTATTTTCCGTAGGCGTAGCAGTCGTTGACCTTTCAAATATGTACATAAATAATGCTTTTGATTAACTTTTTTTGACCTTGTCTGTAGCAAATGTATTGTTTAAGAGCGTGGTTTGAAGAAAGTAACTGAAGGTGAAATTCAGATCTTCCTACGTTTTTGAACTTTGCATGTCAGTATCAGGTTGATCAAAATATAATTCGCAGCCGTAGCAAGAAGCCTAATAAGTACTTTTTGAATTCATACTTCCCGAGAAATCCTGTAATCCGGAAGTAAACAGGAACAGGAAAACGAATTTTGTTTCCGCTAATTCAAAACCATTCAAATTGGCTTAACTTATTCAGCCACAACGAACAATCGTACGTAATAAGTACACGCGCTATAGTATTCTAGGCAATGAGTTCGTTCAAAGGCCTGCCTGACCTAATTCCGGGCGTGAGACGTCCTTAGATACTGTCGTCCCGGCCGGTTCCGAACCGGAACGACACTGAGACTGAATGTAACCATTGGATTCATATCGCACTAGCTTCTGCCAGCGACTGCGCCCGCGTGGCTGTCAGAAACTATCCCACAAGGATGTACTACCGGGAAAAGAGTATCCTATGTTTTAATACAGGTTATAAACTATCGGTATGCCATATTTTTTCAGTTGCCAGATCTGTTCAGCTCTTCTGGCAAGATTGAGTAACAAACATCCATCCTCACAAACTTTTATACTTTAAAAATATTAATTTATCATTATGTGTAGTAAGAATTACTCTCTAAGTCCGTCAACGAAGATACGGGCCCGTTCGATACAACTTGATCCGTGAAAACAAGTGTCAAATACATTTTGTCGGGTGGGCAAAAACATCGCGAGTAGGGACAACTGTCAAATCGTGTTGTCATTCATTCTTAGTTCGGGCCCCGAACTAATCTTATCTTCGTAAGTGATACGGAGTAGGAGTTGCCCGTAATTTCAGCCGATTTCGTGCTCAGGGTGTACATCCCTTGTTGTGGCGCTCAGAAGAATATTTAGTAGGTACACAGTGGACAGATGGCGAGCGGGCTGAATGGATTTCAGGGTGACCACCCGTTGAACGTAGAGCGGTACATACATATTACGAGGTCCCGTGTTGAGGTAGTTCCGATATTATTTACGGCCCGATTGAATACATTAGACCCTGCTTTCTAAAGGCTGTTAGGTTTATTCTCTTGTTAAATACTATTGATGTCATGTTAAAAAAGCAACAAAATAATGAAGTTAAGATTATAAATACTCATTATAAGATTATGATAAACTTATTTATTGAATCAACATAGTTCTAAAAATTGCTGCTCGAGAAGTTTTTACTAATTCTTGACGACGTACGTCGAGGTCATTCAAATAAGTTAAAAACTAATGTAATAACATGTAATTCTTATTCGCTTCGTCACGCACCTAGTCTATAATTAAGTTTTAATATTGCAAATTACATTTAGTAAATGCCATATAAAATCTGGTATTTATGTAAAAAACAGTAATACGTTTGTTTATTTACTAGGAACATTCAATCTGTCAACAAAATCCTCTTGTAATATACGGTAAAGACTAGTAGCTAAGTAATTACAGCCGCACGGGTCTTTCGTCGGTACCAGGTTCAGCTACACCTGCCGCGGTTAGTCCGTGGATAAACGGCCATCTTTATATACCAACACATCTCCGCGCCTCGGCAAGCAGGTTAAGCTATTGGCCACGGCTTCCTTTTGTAGCTCTTTGGCAGTTGTAACGGGTCGTCGGAAGTCCAAAAGTCTGTCAACCCGTCTGACCAAGGGATATCGTTTTACCCACTAACTGGGTTGTGGAGGTCACAGGCAGAGTGTCCATATAAAATACTGGTATTCACCTGCATCCGGTTAGACTGGAAGTCGACCTCAACATTGTTGATAAAAGGCTAAACAGATGTTAATACGTTAAAGTGCCAGAATCAATAGACACTCCCACGCCATTCTACCTTTTATGAAAATGTAATTACGTCACAACCACCTGCATCTGTGTACCTACGTCTGTCTACATAGTGCGCGTCATTGTGGAAAGGAATGTAGGAAAATTCCCAATCTATAATTATGGAACCTGCTGGTTTGAAGGTTGGATGATGCTGTACAGAGTACAGTAACTGAATAGACATGCATTTACTTCAGATAGATTGTTTCAATTTAGTTTAGGTAAGGTCGATTTAGATAAAAACGAACGCAAGTACATTCTTTCCCTACTCAACCATACCTTGTTGTGTAAACATGGACAGATATTATTTCGTTCGTCTATTCATATTTAAAATGTCAAGAATATGAATAATTTTTCTGTTAATTTTTTTTCGTTTTTGCTTTTCATACAAAATAATTCGACAAAGTCACGATTATGTATTCATGTAAAACCCCTTTATGTGAAATATAACAACGTCGCTTTTGCTTAACTTATTCAATTTTGGATCACATATTCTCAGAATTTTTACTTATAGATCAATATTGTATTTTGACTTCTTCCTCAGTTACTGTTTTCTAGAAAAGCGGTGGCCGCCACATAGTGTCCGCTATTTACCGGCGAATGACCTCGCTGAAACTTTATTTATGAAAATAAGTCGTGTGTCAAAAAACACTCTCTAGGGAACTAGAGAGTGTTTTTTGACAGCGTTAAACTCTTACAGGAAATTATTGCTGTAACTTGTACAAGCTAACTCGATTCTATTCAAAAAGTCTTTTCAAAATTTTAAATTCAAAATCGTGAAGCCTTACCGTGTTGGTTAATGGCGCAAAACTCCTGGAAAAAGTCGCTGGAATGTCGCGTAATTTTTTTACATTAGCGAGTGCCTCAAAAATATTTTCTCTTCCTCAGTCTAAATTTACTGCTAGCTAGGCCATTGCTCTCGCAAAACATAAATAAACCTAATCGGATTAACAAATTCTACCTCGTTATTTAGACTCATCCTTTTCAAACAGTTACCAAAGCAATTTTACCGTCAGTTTTTCATTCAGTAATAGCAAATATTTTTACGATTTGAAGTGGAACCAGTGGGAGGCGTTATAATTACGGGCACGAAAGCTCACCTTTCGCTTAAATATTCCTTGACCCGTAACATTCAGGAAGCAACCCTTTGAGGGAAGGGCCGTACAGTGACGTAGGACCTTGTAGCCGAGGGGTGTAGCGTACTTCATTGGTGCATAGCGACGAAACGACCCGGGCGTAAATATGACACACCGAGCTTTACAAAGGGACTGCCACAGTGTAATAACTTACTACGTTCGAACACAGACAGGCACTT
Organism: Hyppa rectilinea; assembly: GCA_951799385.1. Taxonomy (NCBI): domain Eukaryota; kingdom Metazoa; phylum Arthropoda; class Insecta; order Lepidoptera; family Noctuidae; genus Hyppa; species Hyppa rectilinea. The sequence continues at coordinate 11,522,782 of OX637311.1, forward strand.
TACTTTTGTGTAATACAACGTGGGGTTGCAATGGTGACATTAATTTAACACATATATACGTTTTAACATTTTTGTTTCATGAAGACATTATATTTCTATTAAACGTTAATATTTACGGACTTATTTAAAATATTAAAAATAGCATTTTAGAGCAACCTGTACTTGAAGAACTGTCGCGCATCATTTGCATCAATAAAATTAAAATGAATAAGCTGAAACAACAATATTAGCATGAAACAACTGCAAAATGTTTCATGCTAATTGCCTACTGCAAATTGGTTATAAAACCAATTCGCCTATTTTCTTTTTTTTTTCTATTTGCTATTTATTTTAACCTATCAACATTTATATGATAAATGGGCATTATCCCTACCCGTGTGTTAAATTCATGTCACTATTGTATATAAAACGTAGAAAAAACCATCGTGAAGAAACCGACATGTCCTCGAACCAAAAATTCTCTCCACTGCTGCTGGAATACAGCCCACTCCAGAACGGAAGCCTGTGACCGATAACTGGGTATATTTATACATATAATCGACCTAGATTATGCTATAGCGTATGTTTGTTGTTTACTTTATTAGTGTGCACTCACGGCGACAATACCTATCTAAAATTGACGTTAATATTAGATGATAAGCTGATGCGTAAGAGCTCTCCAATTCCAATCCACAAATCAATAGCCATTAGTCAATTGCAGTTAGAGAGAGATAGAGATTGATTAGAGTTAGTACTACTGTATCTTTGTATTCATATTATGATGTAAAATAAACGTACATAAATGTTGTTGATCTTTAATATTAAAACCTTAGGATACTTCTTGTTTCCTGCCAGGCCAGCGGAATTGAACGAAAGGGATACCGCTACCTCGGAACATAAAGGGTTAAGGGAGGAACATGGATGGGTTTTATTCAGTAAGAGTCAGAGACTCCCTTCCGCTCAACCCCGAGCGGGAGGGAAAAAAAGGATACTTCTTGAAGGTTTAAAGTACTAGGTATGCCTATTGTGCTAGGCTTACTACGCAATCGGCTTATAGTCTTCAGTAGTAAAAAGAGTAAGTAGGTAGATGTAATACGTAATACGATACTGAGCCAGTTCGACCGACACTAACATGATTTGTTTACAACAAAGCTGATTTCACAACCTAAGCGCGGTCGCCATTAAACCTCGCTCAATCACCTTGGAACTTTAGGTTTTCTTAACTTTTTTCACGTTAACGTAGCACGAGCTTTGTGATATAAATTACAACAAGAACTTAGAGAATTTGCAAGTTTAGTTTGAGATGGGTCAGTATGGACCATTCTTGCAAATATTGTATTAGAATTCCAGCCTACGTAGGAAAGTTACAACTGTTCTTATGACAGGTTGATGATATGACAGTATAGCAGTAAGATACTGATAATTATCCACAACCTAGGTAGTATTTCTTGTCGTCAAGAAACTAACTAAGTAAAGCAGCTTTCGTAGAAAGCAATTGTCAAAGTCGACTGAAGTCTTCGTAGATAAAATTCTATCGCTCATCGCTGATCATGGAAAACGCTGTTTCTGAGTTCCTTATTTACCACCAGCTTTGGCTTACAAATAGGGTTGTCAGGCCCAAAAATAGAAAAGCCGGACACATTCATATTTAGCCGGACATGCGAGATCGCGAATCATGCGAGTCCGTATGAGTCGTTCGCGCGCTTTTGTTCTTGGTCGGGCAGGATTGAGCAAACCCTAACAAAAGCCAGACAGGCAGGACGTGATGGTAACAAGCCGGACACCTGGCAACCGTACCAACACATTTAAATTAGTTTTGAACTTCACTCGCATTCAAAGTTAATGAGTCACCGAGAGAATAGTAATCAATAAAATCGATGGAAAGAAAAAGTCGTGAGCGCGCAAGCTCTATCCTTAAGTTATAAACTACAATATTTGCTTTAAAACATATCCGGAGAGTCTACATTGCTACAAAGGCGGAAAGTACACACGAGTTTATGTACTAACTTTTCAAAGTAATTTATTATCAAAGGACAAATCATACAGGTAGTTTGTTAAATTCCATACCTGCATGTGGATGATCACAATCAAAAGTAAATTAATGATAATTGTCAAGATAATACGTTTAATCCATTCAACATTATGTAAAGATAAGAACATTTTAAATGTTTTTTATCATTTCTTATCATTGCTGTGAAACAGACGAGATTATCTTTATTATAGGACAATATAAATAAACAATCTTCACACCTGAGTTTTGTAACGGAAGTTTTTTACTAGAAAAATTAAATACTCATGGAAACTTTATTATGCAAAATTATATGCAATGCACTTTTTATGCTAATTCGCTGGGATGTTTGGAACTTCGTAGCACGCATCCCTCCCACAGTTACAAGCACTATGTTTTATTTACGACCTTTAAGGCAGGAGGACATTTAAAGGTTAACAAAGTCTTTGATAGATAACTCAAAAATAAACATTGTTCACAAGAAACCTAATATAAGAAGAGTCTCGAACCTCAGCCATTAAAGTGTAGAGAAAAACAGCGATAAAGGTCGGTCGATTAGGTTAAGCTACCCTTACAGGGGTTGGTCTGTGGATGGGTGACCATCATTACATACCAAGACCCCTCCGTGTCTCGCGAAGCATGTTAAGCCGTTAGTACAGGGCAGGCTCATGGATCTTTGACAGTCGTTACGAGTCGTTAGAAGCCGGAAAGTCCGACAGCCAGTCTTACCAAAGTGGTATCGTATTACCCAGTAACCGGGTTGTGGTGGCAAGATAGGCAGTCGCTTCATGTAAAATTCTGGTATTTAGCTGCATCCGGTTAGACTGGAAGCCAACCGCAACATAGTTCGGGAAGGGCAGGCAGATGATTATGAAATAGAAGTAACTACTTGTTCTAGTATTAGTCAATGTAATTGTCGATGTTTTTTCCATTATATTACTAACCGTGGCAGTGGGCAGGGCACATTTGGCAACTGCGTACCGGAAGATGTAGCGTTGGAAAGGCAGACCGATGGTCTTGTAAAGACCGCAGGAATCTGCTTGATGCGGGAAGCACAGAGCCGGTCGGAGCGGTGGTGTTAAGGGGAGGAGATTAGAATCTTTGTATGATTTATGGGTATGGAACGATTTATCGATAAACTCGTATGTTCCTAGGTATGAATAGGTATATGTGCTTTTTTTTAAGGGTGGGAAATCATCTAAGGACTCTTGCCGCTCTGGGTGGAGCGGAAGGGAGTATCAGACTTTTACTGACTGAATCCCATCCATGTTCCTTCCTTTATGTTCCGGGGTAGCGGTAACCCTTTCGGACAATCCCGCTTACTAGGTACATGTGCTAATGTGCTATAATATCAACTTTAGAGGTTGTTGTTCCAAGAAAAACGTGACTCATTTCGACTGCCATTTGCTACCCTAACTGATTCATAGTATTGGATAGAAATTTGTTTTTCTCAGAAGATGCAACATTAGAACTATAGGTATATATTAACAATCAACATAAAAGGTTCTTAGAGAATTAACATTTTCACTTGTCTATACATACTTACGTGCAAATAAATAAAGTTGACGTGTCTCTTTGTAAAAACAAAGTTGCAGTTTTTTAATAAATGAATATGAAAGTATACAGAGTGAATTTTTCAAGTGGCCGTGGATGGCCAAATCCGAAACTATAAGAAATTGCGAAAAGTACTCTAAGGAGTCCTGTTAGAAAAGAGTTCTTTCTTTTAGTTTGCCGTATGTCATTACTTCCTAGAATACGATTCTTATTAACGACACTATTGAGTGGTGTAATAAAGTATGTGTTTTTTTTCCAAAACCAACGGGTTGGATTCCTGGCTAGAAATATTGAGTTTTTTTAAATTCAATAATGCAGTTAAATTTTTATCAAAATCGAACCCCTGATTCCTTTACGTACTTTTCACTATTCCTCTACCGGCATGCCCGAGAGATATTTCTGCCCATGGGCAGCATTAAAACTCTGACACCAGGTTAGTCACTAACCACACGAAGAAGAGAAGAAGACTATTCCTCTTATTTTCGGATTTGGCCATCCACGCCCACATAGACAATTCACTTTATTTACGGTATTTATAGGGTAAAAAAAAACATTGTTGTCTATCTATCTGACGGTTTGTTTTGTTCACTAGCAGATAGCTAATGTTTTAAGGAGTTTCTTAGGCTACTTTTATTTTAGAAATATAATAAGGGTCCACGAGAGCGAAGCCGCAGGCAAGTTTAAAATAAAGTTCTAAACAACAATACTTTTATGAAGATAAATTTTATTGCGATACATTGCAATAAGTCTTATTTATTTATTTAATAGGTACACCAACAGCAGTACATACAAAAAAGGAAAACAACAATAATAAAATAATAAAAGTGCTGGCATGTACAGTCAACAGCAAAAGTAGATGATCAAAATCAGAAATTCAATACTAAAGAACGGAGTTCGCGTCAGACCTGTGTGGCGTCAAAGTGATTCAAAAGTTTGTAATTGGAAATTATATCAAACATTTACTACCATTACAGCTGCCATATATTCGGGAACACCGTTCATTAGGATTGAATTTCTGATTTTGATCATCTACTTTTGCTGTTGACTGTACGCCTATTATAGGTGTACACAGCATTTACCATGAAACAACATCGTAAGTCTTATAAAAAAACAATTTTAAAATTTCAAATCGCTGTCCGCATCTAGAAGGCGACAAAAGCCAATCCGTATCGCGGAAGTCGCGCGTGTTTTTCCGATACTTAGAGACATTACATACAAAGGGGAGGTTATATTTAGGAATGGTAAGTATTTTTACTATTAATAGACTAGATCATTTGAATTATAATTTAATAGCATTAACAGTTGCACGGCTTGATCCATCAGGTTAAGCTTCACTTGCCGCAGTTGGTCCGTGGATGGGTGACCATCTTTACGCACGCCTCGGTACGCACGTGAAGCCGTTGGTTCCGGCTGTCATTAGTGGATCTTTATTGACAGTCGTTACGGGTCGTCAGAAGAGCGAAAGTTCAACCACCCGTCTTACCAAGGGGCATCGTGTAACCCAGTACTGGGTTGTGGAGGTCAGTTAGGCAGTCGCTTCATGTGAAATACTGGTATTCAGCTGTAACTCAAACTCAAACTCAAATTCTTTATTGCATTCATGTGTACATTGTAGGTGTTACAGATGTAAATACACACATCAAAAGTGTCTAGGGATCAAGCATTTTTATGCGGATTTCTTGAGATTGAGATGTGGCTTTGTAATAAATTTATGATTTTATAAATTTATATGGATCCTTTTTGGTGCATTTCATAATTTGAAACAGGAACTGTCAATCAAATTCGAGTAAAAGATGAAAATCAGCTGTCAATATTTTCCCTATAAAAACATACAACGCATTGAAGACATTATTAGTGCTACTGTTTCCCTACTACTGATTAAAACCAACGTTATTATGGAGCGGCGACGTCATTTAAGCAGGGAAGAAATGCTCAGAGCCGTGGGAATGATAGAAGCTGGTTCCCGGCAACGTACTGTGGCTTCAGCTCTGAATACAAGTCAGAGTGTTATCAGTCGACTTTGGACACGTTACCGAAGCACTGGTACCGTGGCTGAGCGCCATGAAGGACGGTATCGCTGCACCACACGGAGACAAGACCGATACATTCAAATCTTAACTCGAAGAGCTCCAACAATAACCGCCATGATGTTAGCCGTGAGGCTTCATCACTCTTCAGGGAACTTAATTAGCGACCAAACAGTCAGAAACCGCTTGCATGAAGTGAACCTTCATTCCCGAAGACCGTTACGGGTACCACCTATAGCAATGCACAATCGTAGGATTCGATATCAATGGGCTCTTGAACACAGAAATTGGGCAGAAGAACAATGGCGTTTCGTGTGCTTTTCTGATGAGTCTCGTTTTGGTATGAGACCGGATACAAGACGTATACGACACTGGAGAACCCCTGGACGCCAACAGCGATTAAAATCCTGCCAGGAAGTCCATCCTTATAGTGGTGGAACCATCATGGTATGGGCGGGTATTTGGATCGGCGGAAGAACTGAGATGATTTGGATCAGAGGCAACCTCAACGCTCAAATTTATGCTGAGACGATTGTATCTGACGTCATCGTTCCTCTACAAGTGCAAATCGGTCCCTTATTTCAGTTAATGCATGATAATGCACGACCGCACACCGCAAGAGTTGTAAGACAGACTCTCGCCGCAGCTAACATCAATGTCCTGCCCTGGCCTGCTCAGTCGCCAGACTTGAACCCGATTGAGCATGCATGGGATATGCTACAGAGAAGAGCTCTGCCGAATATGGAGGGTATCCAGTTGCAAGAAGACCTTTTTTTGTTGTTGCAACGAACATGGGCGGCCATTCCACAGCGTGATTTGGATGAACTCATTTTGAGTATGCCAAACCGATGTTCTTGTGTTGTTAGTGTTCGCGGTAGAAACACGGATTATTAATTGTTTAAGTTACCCAATAAAATTTTAAAGAAAACTGTTATTTCAGTCTTTTTTTCGAACTTTAATGTTAGTGGTTCAAATGTCAAAAATCCCTTTATTAGGAAAATGGCAAATTTCTTTATTAATGCAAAGGTGACTTGGTTTATCGTTACTGTGACAAACGAAAACACTTTATTTGATGAATCCTTAAAGAAAATTTAAATTAATATCAATCAAGAGAAAAGTTATTGCAAAAATATATGTTGATCCCTAGACACTTTTGATGTGTGTAAGTTCCAACATGAAACCCGGTTAGGGCAGGGCAACATAAATTAACATTGGATAAAAGAAGCATCCGGTCACTAGCTTTAAACAATAATTGTAATTATTATAGTTATACTAATATGTAATTATTTTAATTAATATCAATATGCAATTCGATTATTTGTTTACTTCTATTAGGTAATTATTGTATTTTATTTGTTTATATTTGTTATATTAAATATTGTATTTTATTATTTTATATATTCTGTTATGTATATTTTCTTAATTCGTTTTGTTATGTTATATATATATGTTATATGGCTGTATCCAGTTATATTGAAGGACGACCCCAACACAGTTATGAAAAGGCGGGGAAATTGATGGGTTTATTATTAAAACGTACCTACTTACTTCTAAAACGTTAAAAAATAAAGATTACGTCTTGATTGACACATTTTTTTTTCAAAATTCTTAATAGTATCTAGCTAATGAAACATACAAAAAAGATAGTGTTTCTTTCATAAAGTGCTACAATGTACGGGGCGTTTCGCCTGAGCCGGTCGCCGGTATCGATCTATGCGGCACTGGGTTTGTTCAACTCGCCCGCCCTACCCAGACATATCTACCACCACTCATTGAATTACAGACACCGAGAACTCGATGTTTATTACTTTCTCTCACACCCTGCCATCTTTAGATACACTACATATGCCACTTTGTGTATAACGTTCGTGATTACTGAACATTTTGTAGGTGATGTAACTATACGGGGAATTTTCGTATTCAAATTGCTAACATTGTTGGTTATATTATCTTATTGAGTTCTAATAACCATGATACGTGGTTTTGGTGTATTATTATGTTAGTTAAAGAGCTTTTTTATGATTGTGTATAAGTAATTACATGAAAAAGCTGTTATTTGGAGGTTAGTACTTACAGAAAACTTGTTACCTACGTATAATGTTTATAAAAAAAAACCCTAGCATTAATATTGCATTTAGTTGAGAAGACTGATACGCTACGTAAGTTTTTCGGAGATTCCTCTCTCCTTTTGTTTTGTTGTGCCCGACAGGGTCTATAATGATGGGTAAGCGGGATTGTCCGAAAGGGTTACCGCTACCCCGGAACATAAAAGGCTAAGGAAGGAACATGGATGGATTTTAGTCGGTAAGATTTTGCCACTCCCTTCCGCTCCACCCAGAGCGGGAGGAGTCATTTGATGATTTCCCACCCTCAAAAAAAAGGGTCCATAATGATCACAAAATTAAATTTTTTACATGCTGCCATTTTTTTTAAAGGTGGGAAATCATCAAATGTGTCTTCCCGCTCTGAGTAGAACGGAAAGGAATGGCAGACTCTTACTGACTAAAACCCATCCATGTTCCTTCCTCACCCCTTTGTGTTCCGGGACAGTGGTAATCCTTTTGGACAATCCCGCTGACTCGGACCAACTAACCGCTAACTTACCACCTAACTACGCATTGTGGAATGCAATTAAAGTAGGTATTGACTATTGCCGTTGCCAGGCAAATTTGGATCCTGGTCTAAATAAGCCTGGGACTGTTCAATACGTCACTTAAGCAGTTACAACACATTCAACATCAAAGTAAAAAGTCTTGAGATGTCGCAAGTGAACGCTGTCAACGTTAAGTAAGCCGCAGAGACACTTGACTCTGGGAGTTGGAACAAATGCCTTGACCTGATTGTGCGTGAACGAGACCCCGTATTTCGCGGCGCTGCAGCTTCAGTGAGCCAATGGGCTTTTTAATCTACTCTTCAAAAGATTGCCAATATTTAAGTTTTACATGAATTTATAACCAGTTATTAAGAAAAAGATATTCAAGATTATATTTTTGTCCTCTTTCTTTTTCCTGTTACTGACTAACCTGGTGTTAGTTTTTATATAGCCCATGGGCCTCTGACTTGGCTTCACATGTTATTGAGAAATACCTCTCAAGCATGTCGGTTTCCTCATAATGTTTTCCTTCAGAGTTTTTTAAGCAAGTGATAATTATACGATACGTATATGAATCTGAAAGAGGTGCAGGCGTTAAGTTCGAATTCGAGACTTAGCAGTCTGACGGTCATACCACTAGGCTATCACTGTTATATTTTTATATAGTGGGTAGGCATGTCTCATTGAGGAAATTATACGATTTAATGCGAAAACGACGAGTTAAACCAACGATTTTAATTCAATAAAATATCATCAAATAGGTAACAGTCCAACATTTAGCGTTACTAAAATAACAAAGTTAAATATGAGGACAAAGTATCAACGTTATCGTATTAAAAGATAAACAAACATTATAAATAATTTTAAGTATGTACATAACATCATACACTAAGACTGTTTTGAATTATGTAATGTTATCTTGGACATTAAAATTATATACAAAGCAATAACATTAGCTAGATCAATACTTAAAAGAACAGACACTTCTGTTTGAATTTTCAAACATTTTAAATAAAATCCGATCTATAAATTAAAGTTATTTGATAAATAGGATCTCTCATTTTCAGAGAAAACTGGTATAATATTTACAATTCTAAGTTTGATTTTAACAGCAAAGTTTATCTCTGTACAAACAATTATAGCCAATTCAGTCAAGTGTGGTCTCCGCAAGCAATTACTATGTAAGTTGTAATTATTACAGACGTCTAAATTAATTGGGTTAATCTACACCATCATGATAGATTCACCTATCAAGTTGTTGGGTAAGTTTTTTAAGCCTTTAACTTTCTAGGAACCACATTGACATGTATTCCTCCGTCTGGTCCGATAAGAGCTCTGCCTGGAGAAACCTTCAAATTCCTGTCAGTGTTCTTTGATGGTTCCACTCTAAACTTAGACAAAATCTTCACTATGCATAGTTGAGACTGAAGCCTGCCAAACCGCATTCCTGAAAATAAACAAAAATAAGTTTTTGCTGAAAACTACTGAATTAAAGAAAGAAAGAAAATATTTGCGGAGAGGATGACGCTAACACAAAAAAGAAGAAAAAGTAGAGGGATGATAAGCGTTACTTCCACGTAAAACATCCATCGGTCAGCCTGACCTGATAACCTTGACATGTTCAACATTGACATGTGATTATAATCGAATCATTGGATAATCATAACTATCATCATCAGAAATTGCTTGTACCTCACAGTTCTCTCACCCAAAAGGCCTCTGTAGCTGGATTTTATGTATTTGTGACTAATTCTATTTTTAACCGACTTAAAATACGAGGCCATTTTCATTTTTTTTGTATTCTTTTAGTGTCTTATAAGTTCTTCGTCAATTATGGACCGATTTTAACAAATATTTTTTTGTTTAAATAGTAGGAATAGCCAGGAGGCACATTTGGTGGTAGTTTTACACTTGGTATCATATTGATGATGATATAATAATTTCCACATCTAGTGAGAAGTGGTATACGAATTTGTGTGGAGTAGGTACCACAAATAAAAAGTAAATCAGTGGAAAACACGAAAATACTAATCCAAAGACGAAAATACTTCCGAGCTTGATTGGAAGTCAGTTGTTTTATTTTCCACTTGTCTATAATTTAGTGATTATAATTTTGACAAATAAAATAATATGGAATAGACAACTAACCAATGCAGTTCCTTTGTCCGAGTCCAAACGGTAAATAAGCGCACGGGTGTCGCTTACCCACCTCCTCCGCATCAAATCTATCAGGGTTGGGATAATATTTCTCGTCATAATGTATACCCCTCGGAGATATTAGCACTACAGTGTCTTTTTCAATTACTACATCTGTACCGGGCACTTTGTAATCTCTTGTAGCTTTTCTTTGCAGTGGTTCCACTATTGAGTACATACGAAGAGTTTCATCAAATACTTTATTCAAATATTTCATATCCTTTATAGTATCGTAAGTTACTTTACCATCATGTGCTTGAATAACTTTGTCAATTTCTGCTGTCAACTTGCTTTGTATATCTGGATTTAGCGCTAGTTGGTACAGCATGTAGGCCATGGTTGTGGCACTAGTCTCATACCCGGCTAAATAAAATACAAAAGCTTGCGCCGCCATTACGTCTTCCGTTATTTCAAGTGACACCCCACTGTTTCCGAATTTCGAGCTATTGACCTCTCCCATTTCACGGAGTTCCAGTATCAGGTCCATGAAATCTTGTCGGCCTGACGGTTTGCCATTTCTTTGAGTGATGATGTTATTCACAAGACTCCTGAAGAAATTTTGAATAGGTTTCGGAATTAGAGAAAGGTTGAGTGATTTCAGAAGTCCTGGATACATCATAATTACTTCATTTCCATAAGTCGATTTCGTAATTATCTTGTCTACAAGTTTCAGCGCCTGCATTTTGTCGTCCAGACTATCATATTGTACACCGAAAGCGCAGGCAGAGATCGTAGACACCGTGTAAGTCTGAAGAAGCGAGTGTAATTCTAACTCTTGCTTCTTTTGACATTCGGCGGTCACATGGTCCACAAATGTATCAGCACCCTCGTGGATTAAATAAAACATGTTTTTTAATTTACCTGATGTAAAAATAGGGGTAAAGCGATTCCTTAATGCTGCCCACGTTTCTCCATCAGCGACAAACAAATTTTGTCCCAATCCTTGTTTGCTGAATTCAATGCCACGATCAGTGAACGCTTCGAAGTCTTTAATCATGACATGTTTTACAATATCCAAGTCCCGTATAAGCATAGCAGGTGACGTCATTCTATACATACCGACCATTTTTTCTTCCGGAAACATGTTATAGATGTCTTGTATCACTAGTCCCAGATTTTTTTTGCGAAGTGCCGATTCCTTCAGGTTTCCGAATAAAATAGTTGGGTCCGGTCCGGGAACATTTCGGCTTTTCCAGTACTTAAATGTTCTTGTAAAATAATAATATAGAGCGGAAACTAACACTATCAACACTGCCGGAAAATAATAGTTCAACATTTTGAAGGAGCTCCTAACACATTCATCGTATACTATGATATGAACAGTAATTTCGCTTGTCATATTTTTATATACAAACCGAGCAAGTCCGTTACTATAAACCTATTAAGTCCGCGTATTTTATTATGTGTATTTGTGTTTGTTATCGTTTCTGAGTCATCTTGTTTTGGTGACTGTTTCGGTGGAGAACTTAATATTATAATATAGAACTAGCCCTTTGCCCACGAATTCGTCTGAGTGGATTTCGTATTTGCTCCTACTTAATTTAACCCCTTTTAACCGGAAAAAGTATTAATTTTGAAATAAGTTATTCGAGGTAAACGGACAGTGCGTTAATATTCTTTCACTAAGAACTTTGTCTGCGATCCAGGATGAAATGAAGCGTATGTCCTTCTCCAGGTCATGGTCTACCCATGTGCCAGGTCAAAGGAGATTGGCCAGCTTTGGTATCGCTATTTTTTCAGTGACTTAAATTTAATTATTGTTTTTAATTTAAAAAAAAAATTTATACATTTTTTTTGCCAAGAAAAGGGTCATATAACATATAATATTAGTATTTATTTTATTTTAAATAATTTCATCGTTTTATTTAAATTTATTTAAATAAAATGAATTTATCTAATAATCCGAATCTTTAAATTCAAATCTAAAAAAATCTTAAATGCAAGAAACGTTAAAAGTCATTGGCATGGCATTTTATGAGAACAATAAGAGCAATAAAACCTTGACTTAGCACAAAAAAATTAAACTACGCATTCAATTATTGAAATTATACTTTAATGTGTGTGTGCGTATTGGCCTCGACTTACGAGTTGAGGCGCTTTACTTTGTGTATTTAATTTCATCACCACTGCTGTCAAAGCGGTGTAGGAAAATATGGTCAGGAAACCGGCATGTCACAAAACAAAAATTCGAAGACATGTGACATTGGCCAACCCGCACTGGGCCCGCCTGGTGGCATATGGCTCACTCCCTCTCTTAGAGAGGAGGCCTGTATCCCAGCAGTGGGCACATTATAGGCTAATTATGTTATACTGTAATTAGTAACAACTGCTATTAATAACAACTAAATTATAATAATTACGTTGTAATAACATTTCGTCAAATTATTAAAAGAACTTAGGCCTATGTTTTGGTTACTTGCTTAGCAGAATGTATTTTTAAATCATTTTATTGCTTAATCATTTTATTACATTAAACAGAATGAACAGTTTATCACACATTCCAAGCAGATTATGCTGACAAACCGAACGGCGTTCTCTTTCTAGCAAAGCATGTTTCATTCGTTGTGTTTCAAAGTACAGCGTCTTAGGCCTCATTTACGGAGACGCGGGGCGTCTCGCGTCGCGTGTGGCGTGGCGTCTCGCGGCGCGTCGGACGTTTTTTCTGTTTACGGTGGGGCGGCGCGTGAAGCGGCACGCATCATCGCACGCGTAAACACAAACTTATAGTAATATACGACCATGTTCATAGAGAAGCGAGACGGGAAGCGTGGCGGTGCCCGCCGCGGCGCCCGCGGCGAATCCTCTAGCGTGTGCGTGGACATAGCTTCATCGAGAATTGCCGCTGCGTGCGCCGCCGCGGTAAACGCCGCGTGGGACGCGTCGGTGCCATCCGCGGGCTCGGCCGCAAAAAACGACCTAATTCAAACAAACGCGTCTAAAATCGCTTCTCCGTAAACGCACTCATACAACGCCATATATTTGAATTCAGTGCGGGCCGCGCCGCTCAACGCAACGCGCGACGCCCCGGGTTTCCGTAAAGGAGGCCTAACGTTGTTTAATTTTATTTTAATATTTGTTTATATTAACCCCGCAAATGTTGTATGAACCAGATTTTTTCAAGTAAAAGGGAAAACATACTCCAATATATGATTAAAATCTGGCTTACGGCCAAAAAATAATTGTCATCACCTCTATTGCTACCAAGGGCTGCGTGTGTGGAACTAATACGACACCAGTCCTATCTCTCTGTAAGCGAGATTGTCCGAAAGGGTTACCGCTACCCCGGAACATAAATAGCTAAGGAAGGAACATGGATGAACAACCAACAAACCAACAATGGATGAATGGAAACTTGCCGAAGTGCAAATTATAAAGACCATGAAAAACGCAAATAAACGACAACCAAGCTCTAATTTGTAGACTTAACAGAGTTTAATATTACTAAGTTAAGTTACACAGAACTGGCGGAATGTGGGTGTACCGTAGGTGCTCCTCTGCCTTGCTCTTCGAGGAGTACAGGCGTGATGTTATGTTATATTTATGTTAACCAGTAAAAAGTTAAGGTTTAACTTCTTAACTTTATCCTGACTGTTTGTATATTGTAAACTAGCTTCCGCCCGCGGCTTCGCCCGCATAATATGTCGACATTAAGGCGATTTTCACACTGCCCCGCATCATGCTGCATATTGCGTGTCGACGCACCTACGCGCGTTCCTGCGGGAGTGCAGATCTGCATCATCGTGCGGGTTTTTTGCGCACTCACGCGCGTAGGTGCGTTTTGTAGATTCACGCACGGCGGCTCTCATTTATTCGCCGTTCACTGTGGTGGTCGTGCAGTACTGAGCATCACGATAGTTTCACGCGCGGCACTGCGGGATTCGGTGTGCCATACCTTGCGTCTCGCACCGCACCTACGCGCGGGTGTGCATGTTCCTCCGCGTGTATGCGCGTGATCCGCATGAACGCGCGTTGATGCATTTTCTGTGTGTTAGACTGTGCGTGTTTTCCATACAAACGGAGATACTTACAAGCAACGGAAGAACACGCATCCACGCGCTACGCTGCATCATGCGGGGCAGTGTGAGAATCGCCTAATACACATAAACCTTCCTCTTCAATCACTATATCTATTAAAAAAAACCGCATCAGAATCCGTTGCGTAGTTTTAAAGATTTAAGCATACATAGGGATATAGGGACAGAGAAAGCGACTTTGTTTTATACTATGTAGTGATAAACATGCGAATGGTTAAAAGAAACATTGATTTTAATAATATACCAGTCCTTTGATTTTCCACCACCAATGGAAGCAGCTTAGAAAAAAAAATCTGTAGATTTTAAAAGGACTTCATGTGGGAATAAAAATATAAAACAGAAAGTAATTATATCTAAGTTTTTAATTAATAATATGTTCAGACTACAATCCTTAACTTACAAATAATTTCAGTGCTGTTGCTACATTACGTTATATTTATTATGTAAGTATCATATTTATTTAAAATAGTCTTAATTAGTTACATACAAATACGTATATATATAAACAAGAACGTTTAAAAGAAAAAGTTTTGTAATTTATAAAATATTTTAGAGTGTCTTTATGTGTGTTTCGAAACATAAGACTCGTGCAATAATAACAAGTATATTAGTCATTATGCCTAACTAATATAACCGGAAAAACAACATTACAGGAACTCAACAAAATTAAAAATGTTCCACAAATATTGTAATAACCATCAATGTTCGGACGGACTCTTATTTCTACATAACAGATTCATAATTATGCATTCATTTTCTTAAGCTTTCAACTTCCTAGGGACAATATTAAGTTTTATTCCTCCGTCAGGTCCAATAAGAGCTCTTCGCGGAGCAACTCCCAAATTTCTGACGGTGTTCTTTGATGGCTCTACTCTAAACTTGGACATCATTTTCGCAATGCATAATAGAGACTGGAGTCTGCCAAACCGCATTCCTAAAAATAAACAAAAGAAAATAAGATTAATAAACAAAATAAACGAGTTATGAAGTGTTTTAGTCAGTACAGAAACAATGATATTGTAAAATGTATAAGACAGTGGGATAAAATTGCTATTTTGGACAAGCATAAAACACAAAATTTGTTTCAAAACAATTTCAAATACAGTTTTCAGTTTACGTCAAATGAAGCTAAATTAAGATGTCACACGGATAACGTTAAAGGTATAGCACAGTATAACCGGGACATAATCTCGGGATCATACATTAAACATTACGTTGTAAGCTACAAGTAAAAATTTTCATATTGAATTTAATAAAGATTTTACGTTTTGATATGAATGTCTAAATTACTTACCAATGCAATTCCTTTGACCTAATCCAAATGGTAAATAAGCGCATGGATGACGCTTTCCCACCTCTTCTGGATTAAATCTATCAGGGTTAAATACTTCAGGGTTGGGATAATATTTCTCGTCATGGTGGATACCTCGCGGCGATACTAGGACTATCATATCTTTTTCAATTACTACATCTGTACCGGGTATTTTATAATCTCTTAAAGCTTGCCTTTGCAGTGGTTCCACTATTGAGTACATACGAAGTGTTTCATCAAATATTTTATTCAAGTATTTCATTTCTTTTACGGTATCGTATGTCACTTTCCCATCATTTGCCTGAATAACTTCTTCAATTTCTGCGACTAACTTATTCTGAATTTCAGGATTTAATGCTAGTTGGTACAGCATGTAGGCCATGGTTGTAGCACTGGTCTCATAACCAGCTATATAAAATACAAAAGCTTGCGCAGCTATCACATCGTCTGTTATTTCAACAGCGGCTGTATTTCTTCCGAATTTTGAGCTATTGACCTCTCCCATTTCACGGAGTTCCAGTATTAGATCCATGAAATCGTTTCGGCCTGAAGGTTTGCTATTTCTTTGGGTGATGATGTCATCCACAAGATGTTTAAAGAAATTTTTCACAGCAGTTGGAAAAATAGAAAGGTTGAGTGCCTTCAAAAGTTTTGGAAACAGCATATCTAATTCAACAGCAAAACTCGGTGACGAAATTATCTGGTCTACGAGTTTCAGTGCCTGCAATTTGTCACTGAGACTATCATAGTTAACACCGAAAGCGCAGGCAGAGATTGTAGACACCGTGTATGTCTGAAGCAGGGAGTGTACTTCAAACTCTTGTTTCTTTTGGCATTCTGTGCTCACGTAGTCTATAAATGTATTGGCACCCTCATCCATTAGATAAAACATGTTTTTCAATTTGCCAGATGTAAAAATGGGGCTGAACCGATTTCTCAAGGCTGTCCATGTATCTCCATCAGCGTGAAACAAATTTTGTCCCAATCCTTCTTTGCTAAATTCCACTCCACGATCAGTGAAAACTTCAAAGTCTTTAATCATGATATATTTCAATATCTCCAAGTCTCGTATAAGGATACAGGGTGTGGTCATTCTGTAAAGACCGACCACTTTTTCTTCCGGAAAACTATCATAGATTTCCTGTATCAAAACACCCGCATTTTTTCTGCGAAGTGCGGATTCCTTCAGGTTGCCAAATAATACAGTTGGTTCCGGTCCGGGCACATTTCGGCTTTTCCAATAGTTAAATGTTCTTGTAAAATAATAATATAGCGCGGTAACTAGCACTATTAACAGTGCCGATACGTATAATAGCACCATTTTAAAAGAGATATTAGCACATTCACAGAACACTGTGATAAGACTAGTAAAATCGTACTGTGCATGATTTTATATACTTACCACGAAACTTGACTACGATAACGCCACAATCTTTGCGTGTCTATCTATGTGTGTGTTATCATATGATGCCTCTGCTAATAGGTATTTTATGAATTTTAGCGTGCAAGTCATGCAATAGCTAGTTAGTTTCTTGGCTAATGCGGTTAAGATTGTCAGTGTTCAATCGAAATTACAATGATTGTTTTTAACTGTTTTAACCGGTAAAAAGTATTAATTTTGACCAAAGTTATTTGAGGTAACCGGACAGTGCGTTGATATTCTAGCATTAAGAACTTCGCCTGCGATCCAGGATGAAATAAAGCGTGTGTCCTTCTCCAGGTCATGGTCTACCTATGTGCCATGTCAAAGGAGATTGGATACCTTTGGTCCCTAAACCGGCATGTCCTAGAACCAAAAATTCGAAGATACACACATCAAAAGTGTCTAGGGATCAACATATATTTTTGCAATAACTTTTCTCTTGATTGATATTAATTTAAATTTTCTTTAAGGATTCATCAAATAAAGTGTTTTCGTTTGTCACAGTAACGATAAACCAAGTCACCTTTGCATTAATAAAGAAATTTGCCATTTTCCTAATAAAGGGATTTTTGACATTTGAACCACTAACATTAAAGTTCGAAAAAAAGACTGAAATAACAGTTTTCTTTAAAATTTTATTGGGTAACTTAAACAATTAATAATCCGTGTTTCTACCGCGAACACTAACAACACAAGAACATCGGTTTGGCATACTCAAAATGAGTTCATCCAAATCACGCTGTGGAATGGCCGCCCATGTTCGTTGCAACAACAAAAAAAGGTCTTCTTGCAACTGGCCATCCATCCATCCATCCATCCATCTTACCCTCCATATTCGGCAGAGCTCTTCTCTGTAGCATATCCCATGCATGCTCAATCGGGTTCAAGTCTGGCGACTGAGCAGGCCAGGGCAGGACATTGATGTTAGCTGCGGCGAGAGTCTGTCTTACAACTTTTGCGGTGTGCGGTCGTGCATTATCATGCATTAACTGAAATAAGGGACCGATTTGCACTTGTAGAGGAACGATGACGTCAGATACAATCGTCTCAGCATAAATTTGAGCGTTGAGGTTGCCTCTGATCCAAATCAACTCAGTTCTTCCGCCGATCCAAATACCCGCCCATACCATGATGGTTCCACCACTATAAGGATGGACTTCCTGGCAGGATTTTAATCGCTGTTGGCGTCCAGGGGTTCTCCAGTGTCGTATACGTCTTGTATCCGGTCTCATACCAAAACGAGACTCATCAGAAAAGCACACGAAACGCCATTGTTCTTCTGCCCAATTTCTGTGTTCAAGAGCCCATTGATATCGAATCCTACGATTGTGCATTGCTATAGGTGGTACCCGTAGCGGTCTTCGGGAATGAAGGTTCACTTCATGCAAGCGGTTTCTGACTGTTTGGTCGCTAATTAAGTTCCCTGAAGAGTGATGAAGCCTCACGGCTAACATCATGGCGGTTATTGTTGGAGCTCTTCGAGTTAAGATTTGAATGTATCGGTCTTGTCTCCGTGTGGTGCAGCGATACCGTCCTTCATGGCGCTCAGCCACGGTACCAGTGCTTCGGTAACGTGTCCAAAGTCGACTGATAACACCTTTTTTTGTTGTTGCAACGAACATGGGCGGCCATTCCACAGCGTGATTTGGATGAACTCATTTTGAGTATGCCAAACCGATGTTCTTGTGTTGTTAGTGTTCGCGGTAGAAACACGGATTATTAATTGTTTAAGTTACCCAATAAAATTTTAAAGAAAACTGTTATTTCAGTCTTTTTTTCGAACTTTAATGTTAGTGGTTCAAATGTCAAAAATCCCTTTATTAGGAAAATGGCAAATTTCTTTATTAATGCAAAGGTGACTTGGTTTATCGTTACTGTGACAAACGAAAACACTTTATTTGATGAATCCTTAAAGAAAATTTAAATTAATATCAATCAAGAGAAAAGTTATTGCAAAAATATATGTTGATCCCTAGACACTTTTGATGTGTGTATATGACATACGCCAACCCGCACTGGGCCCGCGTGGTGGATTATGGCCCACCGCCAACTCACTCGAAAGAAGTTATTTGATGATTTCTGTCCCAAAAAGGTGTCTCTTAATGGTTATAGTAATATATAATAATAATATAATATAATAATATCCTTGGACATTTCACACAACGCCATATCGTCCCAAGCTAAGCAACCTAATGCTTGTGTTATGGTTACGAGATGGCTGATAAACTACTTACATACATTTTTTTATTTTTTTTTGTAAATAAATACATATTATATATAGAAAAACACCCAGACTCGTAACAAATACTTGCAGGTCGTACAAATATTTGTTCCGTGCGGGAATCGAACCCGCGACAAAGTGCGCAGCAGTCAATCGCTCAAACACTGCACCAACCGTGTCGTCATAATAATAACAATAAATAATTATCTAGGTCAGGTCACAGTGTTATTATTATTTTAGTGATAGCCGTTCTTCAAATAATCCGCAACAATGTTCTAGACATATCAGAATAAATCAGTGTCGTGTCATTAGGTCAGTTCATTAATTTACTATAAACGAAAAACATCGTAAGCATTGAGAAATAGGGATGATACCTAGGTAAAAAATTAGAAATTATATTTAGTCCGTAAATCAGATAATAAAAAAATATTAGATACGTATTTCTCGCTTTATATTTTTTTTTATCTAGATTACGCTGTCCCACTCCAAAAATATACTGAGAAAACGCAGTTGGGGAATAGGGCACGCTACGTCACAAGTGAGTTTAAAACTACAAAATTGTGACGTCATCCCACATTTGAGACTATTGAGACTAACAAAAATGTCACTGTTATTTTAGTATATTGTGGTGTGCTACGACTTCCATGGAAACAAAGTCGCGGACAGAAGCTAGTTAAAAATAATTATTTCCTACCAGCCTGCTACATTAGGTTGCCTTTCGCATTACATCTCTACAGTACTAACGTCAAAGTGATGGTATATGATCTTTCAAATCTAATATTATCTAGATTGTAAAGGCATATATGCTATTCACCTATTACATGGGACTTAATGGAACTTAAACATAACTGCCGAAATGTGGGTGTATTAAGGTACACATCTGCCAAACCCTTCGAGGCTAACAAGCGTGATGTTATGCTGTTATGCGAAAAAAATAACTGTCCCTACTAAACTTGCCAAAGTGCAAGTTATAAAGACCTTGACAATCGCAAATAAACGGCACCAAGCTCTTATTAGTAGGCTTAACACAGTTTAATATAACTGAATTAAGTTACACAGAACTGGCGGAATGTGGGTGTACCATAAGAACACCTGCCTAACTATCACTTCATATGGGAATAAATAAAAAGAGAATAGAAATGAATTAATAACATTTTACATCATTAGGTTATAATATTTCCAGACTACAATCTGTAACTTACAAATAATTTCAGTGCTGTTGCTACATTATTACTTGAATAAAATCTTCTTAATTATTTACATACAAATATATATTTTTAAAAACAAGAATGTACAGAGGCGGACGTATGCGTCGATGCTTTTAAAAATTATCATACTTTTACCGAATAAAAGTTGTCCGTTTAATGGTCGGACGGACACCTATACCCACATAACAGATTCATAATTATGCATTCATTTTCTTAGGCTTTCAAATTCCTAGGGACAATATTAAGATGTATTCCTCCGTCAGGTCCAATAAGAGCTCGTCGCGGAGCAACTCCTAAATTCCTGTCGGTGTTCTTTGATGGCTCCACTCTAAACTTGGACAACATTTTCGCAATGCATAATTGAGACTGCAGCCTGCCAAACCGCATTCCTAAAAATAAACAAAAGAAAATTAGATTAATTAAAAATACACGAGTTGTGGTCTTTTTAAATTCAGTAAAGAAACAATAATATTGTAAAATGTTCAAGACAATGGGATAGCTTTGTTATTTTGGACCAGCATAAAACACAAAATTTGTAAAATAATATAAAACAATTTCAAATACATTTTCACTCTACTTTAAATGAAGCTAAATTATGATGTCACATGGATACAGTTAAAGGTAGCAAATGATTTTTTTTGCGGGTGGGAAATCATTAAATGCATCCTCCCGCTCTGGGTGGAGCGGAACGGAGTGTCAGACTCTTACTGACTAAAACCCATCCATGTTCCTTCCTTAGCCCTTTATGTTCCGGGGTAGCGGTAACCCTTTCGGACAATCCCGCTTACCCGGCAGGCGGCCCTAACGGACCCCTTCATATGCTGACATCTCTATGAAGCGCCCGTGGAACAAGTATGCGCCGTCTGCCGTCCGGCAAGGGCCTGGTCCTGATCAGACGGTGAGCTACCCATACCTCAGTATAACCCGGACATAATCTCGGGATAATACGTTAAACAAACGTAACATAAAACTTGTGAGGCAGATATCACAATAATATACATATTTCATAATTAATTTAATAAGAGTTTTCACGTTCTGATATGAATGTCTAAATTACTTACCAATGCAATTCCTTTGACCTAATCCAAACGGTAAATACGCGCATGGATGACGCTTTCCCACCTCTTCTGGATTAAATCTATCAGGGTTAAATACTTCAGGATTGGGATAATATTTCTCGTCATGGTGTATACCCCGCGGCGATATTAGGACTATCAAATCTTTTTCAATTACTACATCTGTACCGGGTATTTTATAATCTCTTGTGGCTTTCCTTTGAAGTGGTTCTACTATTGAGTACATACGAAGGGTTTCATCAAATACTTTATTCAAGTATTTCATTTCCTTTACGGTATCGTATGTCACTTTCCCATCATTTGCCTGAATAACTTCTTCAATTTCTGCGACTAACTTGTCCTGGATTTCAGGATTTAATGCTAGTTGGTACAGCATGTAGGACATGGTTGTAGCACTGGTCTCATATCCAGCTGCATAAAATACAAAAGCTTGCGCAGCTATCACATCGTCTGTTATTTCAACAGCGGCTGCATTTCTTCCGAATTTTGAGCTATTGACCTCTTTCATTTGACGAAGTTCCAGTATTAGATCCATGAAATCGTTTCGGCCTGAAGGTTTGCCATTTCTTTGGGTAATGATGTTGTCCACGAGATGTTTAAAGAAATTTTTCACAGCAGTTGGAAAAATAGAAAGGTTAAGTGCTTTCAGAAGTTTTGGAAACATCATATCTATTTCAACAGCAATACTCGGTGACGAAAAAATCTGGTCTATAAGTTTCAGTGCCTGCAATTTGTCAGTGAGACTATCATAGTTAACACCGAAAGCGCAGGCAGAGATTGTAGACACCGTGTATGTTTGAAGCAGGGAGTGTACTTCAAACTCTTGTTTCTTTTGGCATTCTGTGCCCACGTAGTCTACAAATGTATTAGCACCCTCATCCATTAGATAAAACATGTTTTTCAATTTGCCAGATGTAAAAATGGGGCTGAACCGATTTCTCAAGGCTGTCCATGTATCTCCATCAGCGTGAAACAAATTTTGTCCCAATCCTTCTTTGCTAAATTCCACTCCACGATCAGTGAAGACTTCAAAGTCTTTAATCATGATATGTTTCAATATATCCAAGTCTCGTATAAGGAGACAGGGTGTGGTCATTCTGTAAAGACCAACCACTTTTTCTTCCGGAAAACTATCGTAGATTTCCTGTATCAAAACACCCCCATTTTTTCTGCGAAGTGCGGATTCCTTCAGGTTGCCGAATAATATTGTTGGTTCCGGTCCAGGAACATTTCGGCTTTTCCAATAGTTAAATGTTCTTGTAAAATAATAATATAGCGCGGAAACTAGCACTATTAACACTGCTGATACGTATAATAGCACCATTTTTAAAGAGCTCCTAACACATTCACCGAACACTGTGATATGACTAGTAAAATCATTGTTTGCATGATTTTATATACTTACCACGAAACTTGATTACGATACTGTCACAAGCTTTGCGTATCTATGTGTGTGTTATTATATGATGCCTCTGCTGATTGTTATTTTATTGATTTTAGCGTGCAAGTCATACAATAGCTAGCTACTTTTTTATCTTGGCAAATGCGGTAAACACAAACACTGCCTCTGTTTTTTGTGCTCTTCTAAGCTCAGTGCCTTCAACACACGTACGTGTTTGTGGCAGTGTATGGGATAAGATTGGCAGTGTTCGATCTAAATTACAATTATTGTTGTTTAAAATTATGTTTTGTGGTCTGATGAGTGTTCTTGGTGGTAATACATTTATTTAAGTCGTTGACTGCCACACAGCAGACACAATAGAAAAACTATTGTTCGCGGCTCACCGGTGACCGCGTTGGCGCTCAACGTGTTAAGGAGAAAATAAATTATTTAACTCATCATCACAATTAATGAAATTTCAGAAGCAATAATTAACCCCTTCTATTAGGTGTCCGCTAGGTATAGTTCTGGTAGGATTAGAACAGTCGCAACGGTATGTAGGTATGATTTAATTAATTTACCACTCCAGTACCTACTGACGTCACTAATAACTACAGAGTTCCATGAATGAAATTAACTCATTCAAAATCAACGGATTGTACCGGAACGTCTCTTGAGGCTCTCACTTGCTCCTGTAAGAGGCCCTGGATCCAACTGCCTAAATCCATTGTTGGATCCACGGTCTCTTACAGAAGGCACCACCCCTTAATATGGCCCGCATTGTGAGAAGGTCCCTGTCTCTGCAACCATAACCACCGGTATCTTTGACCCTACTCCCGACATCGGCGGACCACTACCGATTTTTAGTTTCCGCACTTAGTCTTTCAGGTGGACCATGGTACGTGGGCCATAGCGGCCGTTCGGTGGTTATTCCAATTTATTCGATTTTTATAATGTTATAAATATATTTTTAGACACATTTAAAAATGATTTTTTTAGAAAAAAACAAATTAAAATAAGTACGTAATCCATTTTTTTTTATTGCAGACCACACATAACAATGCAATCTGAATAGTATATAATCTATACTAATATTATAAAGCTGAAGAGTTTGTTTGTTTAAACGCGCCGAATCCGAATCGAAAAAATCTTTTTGTGTTGCATAGTCCTTTTATCGAGGAAGGCTATAGGCTATGTTACATAACGTTACGACAAAAAGGAGCCGAGCAGCGGCTGAAACCGCGCGGGAGCAGCTAGTATATAATATTTACATAAAACCTAATTTAATAAAACCTCCAAACTAACCTTACAACGACGAATAAATACATGGCCTTGTGTACAGACGCCAGCACATCAAGCTATCCCTAACTGTCAAATTTTCTCAATTAAAAATTAACCTTATGTCTTTGCAATAAAGTTGAAATACTATCAAAGAAATTTGACAGGTTGTGGTAACTTGATGTGCTGGCCTCTGTACATAAATGATTGAGCTGTAATGACCCCCTTAATTGCCTCGACTAGTGGGTCGCAAGTGCTTCTGATGAGCAGGAGGTCTTAGGTTCGATTCCCAGGTCGGGTAAATTGATATTCAGTTTTCCCATCAGGGATTCAACAGCCTGGAGTCTGGATTTGTGCCCAAATGATGGCAATAGGCTCGTCACGTATTAAATTACATGGGACTTAAAAACTGGCGAAATGTCGATGTACATCAATATGTTTATGCTCCTGACCATACTATTAGATAAACCTCTGCCCCACCGTTCATCTTGGAGTATCGAAAGAAATTGACATTTTCTTTGATCAACTCCTTTTAGTATTTGTTTTCAAATTCACGGCAACACTCGCTAGCAATGTTAGGTTAGGTTAGACACACTTATTCAGCTCTATTCAGCTTTTGTCCATAGAAAACTGTCATTTTGTATGGAGATACGTATCTACGTGACTGAATAGGGCCTGAAGGTGAGGGCGTGGAAAGCTGAACGGATACATAAATATGTATGTACGTACGCATCTCCATACAAAATGTTTGTTTTCCATGGACAAAAGTTAAACAGAGCAGCTTCAATTTGTCTGAAATTGAGCTAATACTTCTTGTATCCACTTATACCTATACAGTTCCACCAAAGAAAATACCTCGAAGTCTGCTTACACTTCAGTTGAGGTGAAAATATTTATTTAACACTAGCTAGTTATATTTTAAGCTCATTCGGAAAAATAAATGCATAAAACGTACAGTCGGCTTACTTCAATCAATTTATTTTCATTTCTACAAAACACACCCCTTAAATCTAGCTTAAAAAAAACTAGCGAAACATCACGCCTGAAAGCCCTGAAGGGCTAGGCAGAGGTATACCTATGATAATACCCACATTTCACTAGTTATGTTTAATTCCCATGTAAATCTAACAATCTACAATAACATACAATCCTTACATAATATTATATCAGTGCTGTTACAGTATCGTAATTTACAGAAAAAAACTTGATTTAGCAAAAGTAACAATATTAAGTAATTTTAAACACCTAGTTCTAAAACAAATAAAAAATCTAGAAGTCTTATACAATCTTATTTGTTTATTTATAAAAAATTTGCCCCAAACGCTGGTATATTTGGGACTAAGTTTCCCACAAATATCTTCGATTTAATTATTATAAGCCTAGGTAATAGGTATAGTCCCCTGCTGTTAATAAAGCAGCTACACCGGTATTGGTAAACAAATATCATAGGTATTTGTTTTCCAATAAAGGTGTGATCTTAAACAAACCGATTTTAACATTATCCTCTGACATTAATTTATAATAACTTCTTATGTTAACAAAGTTGGTAAATATTGTTGTACACATTAGTGCCGTACATATGTACATACGTACTTTTTAAATTTTTTGTGTAGATTTACTTAAGCTTTTAACTTTCTAGGAACAATATTCATATATATTCCTCCATCTGGTCCGATAATAAATCTGTCTGGAGAAACCTTTAAATTTCTGTCAGTATTTTGCGATGCCTCCACTCTGAACTTAGACAACAACTTCACTATACATAATTGAGACTGAAGCCTTGCAAACCGCATACCTGAAAATAATAAAAAACATGTTAATATTATAAAATATTGACATACACAGTAGGTACTAATGATCCAGTATCTCTACATAGTATAAAAACAAAGTCACTTCCAGCCGTCTGTACGCGTAGATCTTTGAAGTAATTGACAGCAGATACAATGGAAACACTATTATTAATGGCGACTAATGTGTTAAACTACGCAACGGATTTTAATGCGGTTTGCATCAAGAGGAAGGTTTATATATGCCTTTCGCCCGCGTGATAGTATCTTCCTTATATCTACATAGCCCCCGTGGGAAGCCGCGGCAGGTCGCTAGTTCAAAATAAACTGAGCTAGTATTATTTATATTAAAGGTAAATAACTATGGCAGGTATTTGACTTGACTTCTGCAAGTAAAAGATATCGTTACGTAACCACGTAGAAACATCGTGACCGTGCCACTTAATATGTTTTTATCACATCTCGGATGTCAAATGTCTGCGAATTTGGATAGATAACTTATATATATGTTTACAGATGTATCAGGGATTATTTTAATATAACAGATAAATAAAATATATTGCAAAGTCTTACCGATGCAGTTCCTTTGTCCTATTCCAAACGGTAAATAAGCGCACGGGTGTCGCTTACCCACCTCTTCCGCATTGAATCTTTCAGGGTCAAATACTTCGGGATTGGGATAATATTTCTCGTCATATTGTATACCCCTAGGAGATATTAGCACCGTAGTATTTTTTTCAATTACCAAATCTGTACCGGGCACTTTGTAATCTCTTAAAGCTTTTCTTTGCAGTGGTTCCACTATTGAGTACATGCGAAGAGTTTCATCAAATACTTTACTCATGTATTTCATATCCTTTACGGTATCGTATGTTACTTCTCCATTATGTGCTTGAATAACCTCGTCAATTTCTGCCGTCACCTTGCTTTGAATGTCGGGATTTAATGCTAGCTGGTACAACAAGTAGGCCATAGTGGTAGCACTGGTCTCATAGCCAGCTATGTAGAATACAAAAGCTTGCGCCGCCATCACATCGTCTGTTATTTCAACAGACGCCACATTTTTTCCGTGTTTTGAGAAATTGACCTCGCCCATTTCTCGGAGTTCCAGTATGAGATCCATGAAATCGTGTCGGCCGGATGATTTGCCATTTCTTTGAACGAGAATGTCATCAACAAGACTTTTAAAGAATTTTTGTATTGAACCCGGAATAATGGAGAGGTTCAGAGAAGCCAGAAGTCCTGGATACATCATATCTAATTCATTTGCGTAAGTCGGTTCCGAAATGAACTTGTCCACTAGTTTCAAGGCCTCCATTTGGTCGCTGAGACTATCATAGTTCACACCGAAAGCGCAGGCAGCGATCGTCGACAACGTGTACATCTGAAGCAGGGAGTGTACTTCAAACTCTTGCCTACTTTCGCATTCTTTGCCGACGTAGTCTACAAAGTTATTAGCGCCCTCCTGCATTAAATAATACATGTTCTTTAATTTACCAGATGTAAAAATAGGCGTAAACCTATTTCTCAAGGCTGTCCATGTCTCTCCGTCAGCGTGGAACAAATTTTGTCCCAAACCTTTTTTGCTGAATTCAACTCCGCGATCGGTGAATACTTCGAAGTCCTTGATGAAGATATGTTTCAAGATTTCCAGGTCACGTATGAGAAGACAAGGTGTTGTCATTCTATAAATTCCGACCACTTTTTCGTTTGGAAAACTCTCGTAGATTTCCTGCATCTCCACACCTTTATTTTTTCTGCGAAGTGCGGATTCCTTCAAGTTGCCGAAAAATACAGTTGGTTCCGGTCCGCACACATTTCGGCTTTTCCAGTAGTTAAATGTCCGTGTAAAATAATAATATACAGCGTAAACCAACACTGTTAGCACTATAGGCAAATAAACGAACTCCATTTTAAAGTAGCTCTTAACACGTTCACCAAACTTATTGTAATGAATAGTATTATCGCTTGAAACGTTTATATATAAGAAGCGAACAGAAACCTGATTTTACGATAATGCATATGTTATCAACATTTTTGAAGTGTACCTTATTGTATATTCATCTTGCAGACTAGTGTTATACCTCGGCATTATACCTCTAACAACATAGCCTGCCCTATATTTACGTGAACGTTTTTTTAAACGGGTTTTTTAGTAATCATCGAATTCTTACTACTATAATAAATGCGACAGAATTTTGATGGATGAATGTTTGTTACTTAACCACGCCAGAACGGCTGAAGATGAACAGATCAAGATGAAATTTGACACACAGATAGTTTCTAACCTGGATTAACACATAGGATACATTTCGTAGTTTTACATAAGCGAGTCTTAGCCAAAGATTATTTTGAATGAAATCGACCTAGAGAACTGAAATGTGAAACAGCCTGTATATTTAATGACGGTGGTCCAGTAAGGAAAGAGCTATTGTTCACTGCTCGGTTTCTTTTAGCAAATGTATTTAACCATTTGACTGTAGACGTCAACGCAGATACAGAAATCCGAGAGCAATGAACTCTACTGATATCATTTCTAAAATTAGATTTTTTTTTCACTTTTGTATCGCCAGCATTCGCCTTAGAGACGAAATCTGTATTTAATTGCGATAACAGGTCAAGTAACTTTACCAAGTGTACCTACTTTTTTTTTGAAGGGTGGGAAATCATAAAAAAATAAAAATAAAATAAAATGACTCCTTCCGCTCTGGGCGGAGCGGCAGTGAGTGTCAGACTTTTACTGGCTAAAACCCATCCATGTTCCTTTCTTAGCCCTTTATGTTCCGGGGTAGCGGTAACCCTTTCGGACAATCCCGCTTACTCGACAGAGTGTACCTACTTAATACTCTTAATTTGTATGAGGAATAATAATAAAAAAAAACAACTGCTGAATTAAAACATGTTTAATCAAAAATCATTAAGTCGTTTTTGTACATAAAATATAAAACATCTATTTACTGATAACCTTCAGTAAGTTCTTAGAAACATAATAAGAATATCAATAGTACCTACCTACTTACAGTAATTGGTTTCGTGTAATACCAGTACTGACACACTCGATCGTACGTACTTACTCTTAAATAATTGAGATAAAATATATACAAAAAAAAAGATTTAAAAAATTTTCAATTCTTCTCCTTATTCAGTCAATGATAAAAATGTTTTATTGTGCTTGATTAGGGCCATGTGTGACCACGCTAATCGCACATACACAAACATAGAGTAAATATTTACAAACAATCCTAACTGAAAACCTGAAACTATAGAGAGTTCAGTATAGAGAGTAAAACCGATTTACTTTGTACATCATTGTATTTCCAAAATCTATTTTGGATTTAATCGGTCATTAAAAGAAGTAGGATAGGTATCTAAACTTACAAATAACTTAACCGATGTAGTGGTTATGTTATTTGTAAGTTTTTTCCGCTAAAGAATAGGCAGAAGTTTACCTAAAAAATTTCGCCAGTTATGTTTAAGTCCCGGGCACAAATCCAAGAAATTCCAGATAGAAAAAGCCTCTTTGCTCGACCTGGGAATCGAACCCAAGACCTCATGCTCAGCAGTAGCGCTTAGGACCAACGAGGCAGACCAACAAATACACAACAGTAGTGTGAGTAGACAACTTACAAATAAGTGTTACCATGTTACCATACTTATAGAATACATTTAGAGAAATAAATAATCTAGTCATCAAAACCGAAAATACTATCTGAGTAAAGGTAGGTTTACACCGACCATCCCTTCGACGCCTCGCCTCGCCAAAGTAAAATCACCTTTATAACACCTCAGATTCAGTCATCGAATTTCACCTTGAACAAAATCTACACAGTAGGTATATACAAGTGGCATTTGCCCTGCATTAATATTCAAATCCAATCACAGACACATGCATCAAGAAACAAAATCGAACGATGATGATACATTTTTGTACATATTTAAATTATGCAACAGATTTTAATAACAAACAATGAACCAAATCTATCATTAAAGTTTGACGGCAACACTCAAAATGTTTCTTAAGATACGGGCTTTAGTCCCGCTGAGCTGTCAAGGGGCGACATTGTGCGCTACGGCTAGACAAGGCAAATGGTAGACTTGTCGCCGCCAGCCACTGCTGAATGAAATCGAGGCTGAATATATCATAATGAAAGCATCTTCCCCATGAACAGAACACAAACTGAATGGTTTAGATAAAAAATATTAATTTGGTGGAAACGTACAGCAATACCTAAACATAAATGTACATGTTTAATTTCTAAAACATTTCATTTTAGTCATTGAAATCTGGTTTTTACAGTTATTAAAAATTTCTAGTATGTACAATGTTCGATGGCTCTTATGTGACACGTATTGAGAAAAATATATTTATTTGACAATTTTTATCCCCACAATCACTTTTGTTTGTTTATAGGACGTGCATTGCTTAACAAATGCATTAATATTTTAAATAATATCATTACATTCATATTTATTATGATTTTATCGTTCTAGGAATAATATTCACAGTTATTCCATCTTTCGGTCCGATTAGAAGTCTTTTCGGTTCCACCTCTAAATTCCGGTTGGTGTTTTTGGATGCCTCCACTGTAAATTTAGATAATACTTTTGATATACCTAAAAGAGACTGAAGTCTGCCAAACCGCATACCTAGAAAGAAAAACGATAAGTTTATAAATAATACATTTAAATTTACAAGAACGTATCGTAGTGATATCAATGATAAATGAGTTTTGTAAATAGGTTTTCACAAACATCTATCAACAATTTTTTTTAAACTAGATGAGGCTTCCTATCTGACTACTCTGAGAAAAAAGGCTGAAACGTCAAAGGTCAAAGGCTACAATTTAGATAAAAGTCCAGACATAATCTTGGTCAGATCAGACCATGTAGATAGGTGTCTGAAACGGTCTTTTCAGGAAAGAACCATACAGATTGAGTGGGCTTGTCCAGTCAGTTCACACATTTGTCATTTAGCGTGCAGCTCAACGCAGAATTTAAAGAGCTCAACGATTCAACCAATACCAAAGAAAGTACATTTGGATAGGCCGCATTAAGTCCTCACATTCACAATAATTAAAATAGTAATAATATTATACTTAAAAAAACATGTAGTTTTGTATATAATGTCATAGTGTGGATATATAAAAAAAGAACATTCAGAATGTAAAAAATTGGAGCAGCTCAATCCCAAACATTTTTGTCCTCAATATAATCTTTAATGGTATAAAAGGTTTTCTGGCACAACTTGCGTTTAGTATATGATTTGAATATTTACAAGGCTTAGATCCTGAACGTGGTTTGGACGTTTATTATAAAAACAAGTTACAACATTCAAGAATAAGATAAAAAAAAAACAAGAATATCAAGGTTTTTAAAAAAGCTAACGACTGATCTAACGACACATAGTTCAAACTTCTTTTATGGTTATGTGTTGTAAGCTACTTACCAATGCAGTTCCTTTGTCCGATTCCAAACGGTAAATAAGCGCACGGGTGTCGCTTACCCACCTCTTCCGCATTGAATCGTTCAGGGTCAAATACTTCAGGGTTGGGATAATATTTCTCGTCATAATGTATACCCCTCGGAGATATTAGCACCGTAGTGTCTTTTTCAATTACTACATCTGTACCGGGCACTTTATATTCTCGCATGGCTTTTCTTTGCAGTGGTTCCACTATTGAATACATGCGAAGGGTTTCATCAAATACTTTATTCAAGTATTTCATTTCCCTCACGCTTTCATATGTTATCTTTCCATCATTCGCCTGAATACTTTGGTCTATTTCTGCAGTCAACTTTCTTTGGATATCTGGGTTTAACGCTAGCTGGTACAGCAAGTAAGACATGGTTGTGGCACTGGTTTCATAACCACCTACATAAAATACAAAAGCTTGCGCCGCCATCACATTTTGTGTTATTTCAACTGACGAAACACTGTTTCCGAATTTCGAGCTATTGACCTCTCCCATTTCACGGAGTTCTAGTATTAAATCCATGAAATCATTTCGACTTGATGGCTTGCCATTTCTTTGAGAAACAATTGTGTCCACTAGATCATTAAAGAACTTACTTACAGAAGCCGGAATAACAGAAAGATTGAGTTTTTTCAAAATGCCTGGATACATCATATCTAATTCCAATCCATAACTCGGTGACGACAATAGCTCGTCGATAAGTTGCAGGACTTGTTTTTTGTCACTGAGACTGTCATAGTTAACACCGAAAGCGCAAGCAGAGATCGTAGACACCGTGTATGTCTGAATAAGGGAGTGAATTTCAAACTCTTGTTTCTTTTCACATTCCCTGTTCACGTAGTCGAGAAAATCATCAGCGCCTTCTTCTATCAGATAAAACATTTTTTTCAATTTACCTGAAGTAAAAATAGGAGTAAATCTATTTCTTAAGGCTCTCCATGTTTCTCCATCAGCGTGGAACAGGTTTTCTCCCAATCCTTGTTTGCTGAGCTCCACGCCACGATCGCTGAATACATCGAAGTCTTTAATCATAATATGTTTTATAATTTCCAGATCTCGTATGAGAAGACACGGTGTTGTCATTCTATAAATACCAACCACTTTTTCATTAGGAAACTCATTATAAAGATCTTGTATGACAACCCCCAAATTTTTTGTTCGGAAGGTCGATTCCTTTAAGTTGCCGACAAAAACAGTTGGCTCTGGTCCAGGAACATTTCGGCTCTTCCAGTAGTTGAAATTCCTTGTAAAGTAATAATATAGAGCACAAATTACCACTACTGTCACCACAGGTACATAAAAGACCAACATTTTGAGGAGCTGATCTCAACTCATTCACCAAATAGAAACTAATGATAGACAAATCGATCCACGTGTTTATATACAATTCGAGAACACGGTGATACTGAACAATGACGGGCAATTTTTATCGTATTTTAGACTACTTATCTATAACTCACAAAAAATACTGTGTCTGTTTATTTCTGCTTTAATCGGAACTGCATTTATCACTTTTTAAAAGCTTTTATTGTTTAAACGTATTAACTTCTTTCTCATATTGAATTACGTTGTTGAAGCGATTTGACAGTCACGTAATATTAGCTTAGGAATGTCAACGAGACGATGTTAATTTATGCCTCACCTTGTTTTTCAAAGTCCACTGAACTTTAAACCTAAAAAAGATTGTACGGTCAATTAAATTAGAACGAAACTACATAAAATATGCGAAGGTGCACCTAAACGACAACGTATAATGTTGGTTGCCTTAGCACATTATACAGTTTTTTTTTTCTGAATGACCATTTAACTGGAAATTATCAGTATAACGCCGCCGTGTGAACAGACGGTCCAAAAACTTTGTTTAAAACCATTTGCGCAGTTGCTTAACCTATAATTTTTTATCTCAAAATCATTAAAAAACCTGTTGGTACAGCCACACCTTCTACATATACTGATATACTCGTAAGAGGCAGACAACGCACATTAATTTATGATTATATAAATGGGCATAGTAGTGACCTATAATACGGTCATTGTACGGCGCCATGATTAGCATCTTCATTCCAACGTCATGTCTGTGTAGGAGAGTGTATTTGTTCAGACTTGTTCTTGGTCGGTACAAAAATGGTATCAACAATAATCTACCCTAGATTTGGTTAATTTGATATAATTATATCATACAGTAAACTATGGCCGTGGTAGCGGTTTAAGATTTGTAATTTTTATCTTATCTTTCACTGATTATTTGTTGTTTGTAGCAGGCAACACGTGCACAAAATTAAAGGCAAATATTTCATAATATTTTCAAATTTCGTAATTGAGTAGGTATATGTTTTTTTAACAAAGATACCTTAAACTTTTTCCCCAACCCACGAGGTACATACACACATATTTCGCGCGTTGTATTGTTAATCATAGGGGTTCGGTTAGCGGGATTGTCCGAAAGGGTTACCTCTACCCCGGAACATAAAGGGCTAAGGAAGGAACATGGATGGGTTTGTAAGAGTCTGATACTACCTTCCGCTCCCCCAGAGCGAGAGGAGTCATTTTGGGGTTTGATGATTTCCCACCCTCAAAAAAAAAGGACTTCAATACCCGGGAACGAATCATGACTCTGGGCTTTAATAGACCCTTGCCAATAATTTAGCACAGCTTAAAAAAATTATTATTATTATTAAACTGACTGTATTTCTTGAACAGACGCGGCTGAGGGCTGACGCAGATGTTGCGCGCGCGCCGAAACTGGAGAGAGGAGCGCGCGCGGCCTGCGGGCGACGCGGCCACCATCCCGCGCGCCCTCTAGACCTACACACACCCCTAGGCACTGCACTATATACGGTACACGCTTTATTTAGTACATGGCGATATATGGCACATTGAGTTCAAGAAAAAATCTGCAGATTTTTTTGACATTCATCCCGCCCTGGTGACAGTCTCTCTCTAAAATGCGCCCCTTTAACTTCTGGGTTTTGTAGGTAATTACCTACATTACTATAAATTAGCTTGTATTCGATTATTGCGAAAAGGCGTGGGATAAGACTGCTTCAGTTCGCTTTCAACGACAGCAGTCAATTAAGTAGGTGCCCCACAAAAATTATATCATAAAATTAATTTAGTTTTTGTTCAATAAAACAAATCTATAATAGTCTGGAGTGTTTGCTTCAGAAGTCTTGGTTTGGGTATTGCTTTATTGTGTTACAAATAAATAATGAAATTCGGTGACGCACAACCATTTCTTTTTTAGACATTATTAGGCAGTATCACAGTCTCCTTCGTAGAATTTATTGGCGTTGACTGTTTTCATAGACAAAAAAATTGTTTGTTACAGGTCGGTCATGAAAAATCTTGCCCATTTGCTGGCTGTCCCTATCAGCGATCACGTGGTAACTTTCATCTCTCTAGTAGCCGCGGTCACACTGCTCTCGCGGACGACAGGTCAGTATACGCAAGTAGTTAACACCATTCACTGAGACTGTGGGAGGGGTGGGGGCCCAGAGTAGCCGCGAGGTAGGCGCTTTCCGAAAGGGTTAACGCTGCCCTGGAACACAAAGGGCTAAGAAAGGAACATGGATGGGTTTTAGTCAGTAAGAGTCTGGCACTGTCTTCCACTTCACCCAAAGCGGAAGGAGTCATTTGATGGTTTACCCATCCCTAAAAAAAATAAAAAGGGCAGGCGCTTTACTTTACTGTGTGTAAATTGTATCATCACCACTGTTCTCAAAATCGGTGAAGGATAATATTGTGAGGAAACCGGCATGTAGGTACTAGAACCAATAATTCAAAGACATGAAGCTTCCCCCAACTTGCACTTAGCCCGCGTATGGATTAAGGCCCACGCCCGCTCACCGAGAGGAGGCCTGTGCCCCAGCAGCAGTGCGAACATTATAGGCTGATTATGCACTTAGACTGTAAAGCCAGGCGTACATTACAGCAGTGAGCAGCGTATAGTGTGCGATGGTTATACTAAATGTTCGGAACATGTAAAATGTGCGTCAGTCTGGGAAGGAAACTTGTAAACTGTCAAAGTTATTACTTACCTACTTGGTACTTCACTACATAGTATAAAACAAAGTCGCTTTCTCTGTCCCTATATCCCTATGTATGCTTAAATGTTTAAAACTACGCAACGGATTTCGATGCGGTTTTTTTTAATACATAGAGTGATTCAAGAGGAAGGTTTATGTGTATATTTTGTCGACATATAATGCGGGCGAAGCCGCGGGCGGAAGCTAGTATTTTATAAGACAAACGGTCACGATGGCAGTTTGTTTTTATTAACCCCTGCAGATATTTGTCCAGCTAGGTTATGTTGAATATGGATTGGCTTACAAACACACCCCGAGTAAAACTTCACTGCGTAGAAACGGAAGTAAGATATTATTAAATAAGTAAGGTTAAAAAATCTTCTTTGAAACCTTGAGCAATAGATACGTTGCTACCCTATCGTAATTAATCCCTTAACGTACGCGGAATCAAAAGTGGTTGACAGTGGATTAACCATTCTAATCGGACAACCATTTAGAATTGCTAATACCACTAATTTAGTTCGGGAGAAGTGAGGAAAGACCACGAGACTAAGCTTCGTACATACTTCCTAAATGTGCCACCCGATTTACGCGCGCGATCTACGATTTACATGCGATTTGCAAACCTTACACGAAATTCTAGAGGAATTTTAAGCTCCCACAAATAGGATGAAAGACTGTATTTTGTTTCAAATCTACCCTATTTTGTTTTTATAATGTGACTAGTTTTAAACATTAAAGAGATACTCGAATGGCATTCGCTTTCTTATTCTCATTACCATAATCAGAAAAGGACAGCGGGGCGCGAGACGCCTATGATCTAAGGTAAACTGTTTTATACCGCGCCCTTTCTGTTTGATTCATGATGAAAGAACGCAATATACAGGTGTGAAATGCCTTAAAAGAAGAAGGTCTCAAGTGCGATGAGTTTCGATACGATAGCTTTATACTGAAAAAACTTCAGTCATTGTTGATAGATGTCCAGATGATGAAGTGATTGTTAGGTGAAGTTATTGCTAGGTAATAAAAAAGTTTAACAATAATCTATTTATCATTTCTATAATAGGATGTAAATTGATTGACATAGAGAAATACAACTTTTTTGATTGTTTGAATCTAATCACAGATAAATAAGAATAAAATACGGTTCAAATCACTTGATCAGCAACCGTGCTTAAGAACCATATTTTACTCAAGACTAGCAACCGATTTTTAAATCGAATAAAAATCGAAATCAAACCAACAATAGCGGTGTTTTACGCGGGCAATCGGCGTAAATACTTTAAATACAACTTTTTTTACATCAGACTTTCCTGCGACGAGGTTAGTAAAAATATTTATTTTAGAATTAGTTATATTTATTTGATAAAATACTTTTATTGAACAACCTGTCCACGTTAAGCCGAAAAGGGCAATTCCCTTTCTTTGAAAGATTTTCAACTTTATTACAAAAGTCTAAGGCTCATGTTCATTTGGGAATATTTGACAGTTTGGGTAGAAGTTAGGAGGACCGTCTTAAATGGGGGATTAGTCGAAAAAGTGTCCACTTGTAAACAGCAAATTATTGTTCGAACTCTCACCGAAATAGCGCTAGTCTGTGTAGCAAGTGCGGTACTTGACCCCGGGCGTCGGGAGCCACGTGACGACTCCCGGCCACCGTAGGCACGGGCCTGCGGACGGTGAGTAATGGGTAACTCACCGTCCGATCAGCACCAGACCCGTGCCGTACGGCGCGTATATGTTCCACGCGCGCCTCAAAGAGATGTCAGCATATGAAGGGGCCCCTCAGGGCCAAGCCTGCCGGGTAAGCGGGATTGTCCGAAAGGGTTACCGCTACCCCGGAACATAAAGGGCTACGGAAGGAACATGGATGGGTTTTTGTCAGTAAGAGTCTGACACTCCCTTCCGCTCCACCCAGAGCGGGAGCAGTCATTGGATGATTTCCCAGACTTAAAAAAAAAAAAAAAAGTGCGGTACTTGAAAACACTGTATAATTTTATTCCATACCCATGTTTGTCTGTATATTATAATAAAATTTAAAAAATTGCTCTGTAACAAAGCGGAAATGTTTCTTTCCTTTTTTAATTTAGTATCCTACTCTAATAATTTGTGGCGCTCTATTTCAAATTCTTCCACTTGCTACTGTAGCGCCACCTTCATTTGCTCCCTTTCAACGG
Source organism: Hyppa rectilinea (assembly GCA_951799385.1). Taxonomy (NCBI): domain Eukaryota; kingdom Metazoa; phylum Arthropoda; class Insecta; order Lepidoptera; family Noctuidae; genus Hyppa; species Hyppa rectilinea. The sequence continues at coordinate 11,560,535 of OX637311.1, forward strand.
ACACTTTTTAATACACTGAGATGGTCCTTTTTACTTCTACCCTCCATAAGTTTGGGATAGTTTGATGTGCTGGCGAGATATGGGTTTGACAGTCTGTAAGCTAATTTTTGTGTTTAATAGAATTTCTGCAAAATGGGTGTTACTGGACTGTGGAGGTCAGGTAGGGAGTCGCTCCATGTAAAATACTGGTATTCAGTTGCATCCGGTTAGACTGGAAGCCGACTACAACATAGTTAGCTACCGTATAGCTTTAGTTAGCCTCAACAGGCTAGGCAGATGGTTTTATTTTGGTTGTTAGTCTTACACATAATTATAATAAATTTAAAGACGATGATTTAACTCGCCTATCGAGTTAAATCATCGTCTACTACTAGTGTTTACAAACAAGTTTTGGTAACTTTTTCTCAATTACTTTATTAGTATTCATTCAAGGTTAGTACTTACAAAAACCAATATTATAAATATAAATTAGGATACAAACAATATAAGTTGTTTACTTATGTGTCCGTCAACATGTCTTCAATCCATGACACATACTGCACACACACTTACTAACACATATTGTACGGATACAAAGAAGCCTTGTGTCCTCGCGGAATGTAATCTTACCTAAGGGTTGAGCTAAAAGGGCATTCCGTCTGTCATAGGTAAATGGTGGGTGAAAACGGGCATCGCGTGTCAAAACAACAAAAAGGAGTTATGTAAAACGCCTGAAACAAATACGCTGTGTTGACAACGGTCAATAAACTTTGTACACGTGTAGATATTTGACTACTCACATCCATTGTCAAACACGGACATATATAAATGTTGTGAATGTACATAAACCTACATGTACTTTAAAACCCGAAAAAAACACTTGACCGATTATTTAAAAACGTTAAGAATTGATGTAAGTAAACTAAATAATTACCGAGGCTAAACTATAAAATAAAAATATTTCAGTAATTCAATGGTGTTATTTAAAAACTCAAGAAGACATTTTTTTTTACCAATCTAAAGTATTAAAATATTTCAAACAGTACTAGCAAAAGAAGCGTGACATGATAGCAATAGCTTGGCTGAATAAAAATCAATTAAATCTATTTTATTCATTAAAACACCCAATATATAATAACGAAATGTCATTCATTCATACATTCATTCACTGATTCACGATCACGAAATCTCAAAAACTACTGGGCCCAAGATGAAATTTGGCACAGAGGTATATAAAGAGACGTCAGCTAAGAAAGGGCGGGCGTGGCCGGAGCCGCCGGTAGTAGCTAGTCACTCAATAAGTATTAAACAGTGATTTTCACATGTAACTTGACGTATTATGACCCTACAGGATTGTTCCCATAGCAAAAAATGAAGCGAAAAAAGTGTTCTTTCAGAATATCGCTTTTTTTTGTTTGGACGACACTTTCCCAAAGACCAAAGTGTAATGGATAGTGATTGATCTTAATTTTTTTTTCCGGTTTACTACGCCTTCTTAAGGAGCGCTTGCACTACATATCACTACATGCATTGAATACTAAACGTATTTTAAACTTATATCATTTTGTCTTGCCATCTTCAAATGCTTCACATAAACAAAATGATATTTTAAATACGTTTATCCCTAACGCAGTGATTTGTGATGCAAGCGGGCCTAAGTGGGTGAAACTACGTTAAAAAGTAGTGTAAGCTCAGGAGTCTAACCATAATATTGGTGGTGATTCGCAGAAGGGCGGTCCGCCCGTAGGTGGCCGGCGGGAGAACGCGGGCGTAGAGCGTGCGGCCGCGCGCGTTTCCCGCACCACACACACCCGCCCATTCACTGTTAGCAGGTAAATATTGTTCATACAACCACTGCCATCAAATAACGATCCAACGGGAAAAAATATAGGGAAAAATATTTCGAGTTATGTCAAACCAAACCTAAATTGGTGGAACGTGTCTGAAATGTATATCTTTTCAAAATGTTTGTAGAGATTTTAATGTTTATTTCAGTGAAATTATCTTTATCGCTTATCAGTGCTAAGACTTTGTTATCTTAGCCAGAGTTTAAAGTAGATAACACTTAATGAGTGTAGGTAATTTCACTAAAGCAAATGGGAAAAATAATTATCACAATCCAATGCAATGCAACAAACTGATATAACGATACGCCAAGATTAGAAAAAGAAATATGTAGAGGTGCCACTACGAATGCGCACTGCGGGAAAACAATTTCCCCTCCCGCATTGCGTATCTGTCGAAGAAAAGATTTACGATCTTTAGTTTGAAAGATATACGATCTATTTTAATGCCCATAGAAATATTAATACCATAAGCTATAACTTTAATGATCCGTAATTAAATATTTAAAAAACCAACGCTGTTAAGACCTGACCTGAGGGCTGTCAGTGTCATTATACTCTGTGGAATATTGATACTGACAGGTCTTGAACGCAGTTTAGATGTGATGATCGCGTTCAGTTTCATTGGTGAAATTATATATTATTATTAGGATATATTTAATGGTTACCAAACAATTCTAGTTACGCAAACCGCAAAGTAACCAATAAATAATTTTGATTTGTACGAATATTAATCTTATATAAGCTATCCCAAAGCGATAAAGAAAAGGAATAAAAATAACCTAAGAGGAGTAACGCCCAACATAAATGGCGGCCTTGGCCTAGTTGTGTGAGGCACAAACAGTGTCTTATACAGCCCAGGAGGCGTAGGGGAAGTTATACTGTTAATATAACCACATCTCATCGTCCTCATAATTTCTAAGAGTATTAACATCTCTTTATTTTCGAAGTTTAATCTGGGCACCAGCCTTGAAGTTTTCTTTTATTACACGCGCCCTAATTTGCGTAGCCGGAAAATCTATTTATTTAACCTGAGTCAACAAATTTCATCGTTGTGGGTGGTTCCCTAAATATTTAAGAGCTCTTTTCTTCATTTAATCTGTAGTCATGGGCATAATATGTGATGCGGAGAAATGAGGAAAGTGTCGTTTACGAGTTTTGAGTACCTATGAATATGAGTATCGGAAGAACAAAAAAAACGATGGATGGACTGTGACATTATATGGCTAAAAAAGGAGTGGCTACCGAGATGACAACTAATAGAGAAGTATGAAAGAATTTTGAAGATATTTGCAAGAGAGAGATATTAACCCTATAGTGTATTTCTTTTAAAGTGTCCAATATAGTAAACAAACACCGGACGAAAATTATGATTTTTCGTATAAATCATACACTTTAAGTTAAACATAATCGTCTTGATCTTTGTATAATACACAAAAGGCATAGAAAAAAAATACTTCAGACACACATACATTACCTAGAAATTTTAATATTAGTCGCGACATTTGTTTACCAAATGATACAACTTAAGAAAAATGCACTATAAATAAATTGGGATAAAGACAGGAGAATAATGATGAATGATAACATTAATGAAAAATAAAGCAGGATAATAAAACATACTCTCGTTCACAATCAACAGTAGATTTTCCTTTCAATAAACACATTTAGCTGAGATTTATAAGACTTATCCACTTGACCATACTTTTAACAAAATGGTATCAAGGCTAAAATAGCCCACAAAAGAAAATAAGGTCGCATCAAGTTGCTTGTTCATCATTTTGGGTTATTGCCAAGTATCGTAAATCGTTACTGGGTATAATTTTGATAAGATGTTCTGCTAGCCTATTTACGTTATGTAAAGTACCGTGTATGGTGTATCTAGAAGTAACAATTTTTTGGAAAGAGCTCCTCTGGCTGCGAGCGTTGAACCAACGAGTTATGTAAGATTTTAATGTATCTTCTTTTCTAACGCAGTAGGCAGTTCACTCGGGGGGAGTTCGATAGACAATGTCCGAGGACTTGGACTCGATCAGCGAGGAAGAACGAAGCTTGTTCCGACCCTTCACAAGAGAGTCACTGGCTGCTATCGAAGCCCGCATAGCTGAGGAGCATGCCAAGCAAAAGGAACTCGAGAAAAAACGAGCGGAAGGCGAGGTAAGTGTGACTCGAACTATCTGGGTGTCTACGGTGCAACTACACGTGTGTTGAGTGCTGAAAATTCTAAAACAAAAAAAAAACACTAAAAACTATTAGGTACCAAATTATATATTACAACACGAGTGATAAAATGTTAGCTAGCACACAAAGACTTCACCGTAACAACAAATTGTGTGGCACACACATCTTAGCAAAGGAAACAAACCAAAGTTAAACTCTGACGGATAATTTTTAAATTATTCCAGAACGATTTGGGGCGGACGAAAAAGAAAAAAGAAGTAAGAATGCTTGCTTGCCCCTTTTACCTTTTTACGGCTCGTTTTTATTAGAGAAAATTTTCAGCAAGTTATCGCTTTCACAAACGAAATTTCTTTCAACATAAGATATTGCAAGCTCCCACAAACATTGGCGCCACATTTTTTCAAGTGCGATAACTTGTAGTGCATTCCGATTTATGCATATTGACCACATTTAAAGCATTTTCCTCAAACACATCGCTTTGTTGGCAAAGTATCTAAAAGAACTGTGTTGACAAGTTTAGCTGTTACTCGTCAATTAACGCAATTGTAACAGCTATTCTTATCGTAGCTAAAACGAAGGCTTGTCATGTTTATTTGCATTTCGACAAAGTAAATATCCCTCCAGTTCCAACTGATGAAAAGAATAACAAAGAAATGCATAAACCGAATAGTAGTCCTGACATTCATTAAAAATAACGTCCTCTCCTATAGTTACTAATAAAAACACGTAATATCCTTGATTAGATATTAGCAAAGCCTCTAGCTCCAACCTTGAACCCGGTAATAGAAGTTATTGAGAGTTTACGTAGTCAACGCCCCTTTATTCCAAAATAACTTTCAATAGGAAACAATCGATTTGAGTGTCCTCTTACTAAATAATGGAAACATGTAAATCGTGGGATCTCCAGTTACAATAAGCGTTAGTGATCAAAGTACACCAGCACATAACATACCATAATCAAGCATTGCACAGGACTGGCTCATGTTCGTCACATCATCATCGACTGCCGTCATCTAGGTCTAGCATGGTGGCATCACCTAGCTAGCGTTTAGTGCATATAATAGTTTACAGATAACAATAATTCAGATAAATATCAAGTTTTGTTGGTTATGATTCGTAATTTGTAACATTTTGGGCTTGCGCTAGTCACGCCTCCTATTCTGGGACCGTTTTCGAATAGACGTCAGTTAGATTCAAATTCCCTGGTACTATACAGAGGGGAAGTAGTCGGAAGTTTCCTTCGTACATTCGGAATGGTAACATAATAGTAGGAATGTTAAAAACAACCGCTTTTAGTTATGCCAGATACGCATCATAGTCACACAGACAGCAGCACTACACAAGATAAAATTAGCTTTAAACGCCTTCACAAGACATGCTGACTCAGTAACGACTCTGTAATAATACTAGTTGTGTGAGGCCAACAGTATTGTTACGAGTACATAGCGCTCTAAGCTCATGATATGGTCTGTCACTTTAGGCTTAAAGTAGGCTAGCTTGTTTCAGTCATTGGAAGGGTACAATGACCAAGCGTAAGTAAAGATCCCAAAGAAAACTGGATGAAGACGGTAAACGGGTATCCTAGGTGATCAATAAAATATTTGTCAAATGCAGATCCTCAGGTCAACGCTCCGCATTTCATATTCCTATGTAAATAAACTGAATGTAATTTTCTTTTCTTTAAGAACAGACATTATCTAAAGCTTCCCGAGCTTTATGTCGACTTTGAAACAAAAGAGAATTCTTTAGCATTCGTAATAATAGCGCCTTAATATTTCACGAGTGTTTATGGGCGTGTTCTTTGGATCTGCCGTTGGCCTCTTAGTAGATTATTCACGTAATGTTTGACGTCGTAGTAATGCTAGTGTTGTGACATAGGTGCGTTACGATGATGAGGACGAGGACGAAGGGCCCCAGCCGGACGCGACCCTGGAGCAGGGCCTGCCGCTGCCGGTGCGCATGCAGGGCACCTTTCCGGCGGAGGTGTCCTCCATCCCCCTCGAGGACATCGACCCCTTCTATCATAACCAGAGAGTAAGTACCTACGATGTTATGTTCACTGCGACGAGCTGTGAGCGGTACCAAAACAATTTCAACTAGCTTTTGTGGAATAAGGTAACACAGTGACGGGACGTTTGGCATTTTGCATGTTGCTGGAATTTTGAGATTAGTATCGTTCCTGACTACATAAAACTGAGCACAAAGGTGTTAGTCATGTACACTATGGTATTAGGCGAGCATCATATTACATATTAATGATAAACCTAAATAGATTTAAGTAATAATACAATTTAATAAGATACCTTAACAGATGTCGTCGATAATTGACTTATCGGCAATTAAAGTTATTTACATGAATTTTGCAAATCATGCTTAGGAGCAATTTGTTCTCATACCAAGATATTTCAAGATAAAAAATAACACGTTATTAGCATAATAACGCTGACCACACTAAATTTTGCGATCTCACAATGATACAGCAAAAAATGTATTACCAATGCAAAAAAAAACCAGTTGTCCGTTTGTATGCGATTTATTTATAATAAAATATTTAATTAGCATCTACTTACATAACAAAACATCTAGTTTTGTTCTTCGAATACAAAATTCAATATCGACGTGACATAAATATTTATTAGCAAGTTTGTAATTTATTATATGATAAAAATAGGTACAGTTTGGTACTAAGTATAGTGTATTTCTTTTACAATGTCCAATTTGGTAAACAAACACGGAACGTAAATTCTGATTTTTCGTATCAATCAAACACTTTGGGTTAAGCATACACGTCTTGAACTTTGAATAATACACTTAAGGCATGAATTATTTAAAAAAATGCTTCAGAGACACATACATTACCTAGAAATCTTAATATTAGTCGCGACATTTGTTTACCAAATGAGACAACTAAAGAAAAATACATTATAGTTATGCATACGATTGTATGGCCATTGCAAAACATTTATGTAGTTATTATCGTACAGAGCAGGATGTAACATTAATCGCACATATTGGAACTTATTTACTTATGTAACACCTACATGTGTACACATGAATGCAATAAAGAATTTGAGTTTGAGATTTCACAGATAAAACTGAACGCGATCAGCGCATTTAAGAGCTGTTAGTGTCATTATCTATACTAATATTATAAAGAGGAAAACTTTGTTTGTTTGTTTGGTTGTAATGAATAGGCTCAAAAACTACTGGACCGATTTTAAAAATTCTTTCACCGTTGGAAAGCTTAGTTTTCTAGGAGTAACATAGGCTACTTTTTATCCCGGGAAAAATAACGGGTCCCACGGGAAAGACCACGGGAGCGAAGCCGCGGGCAAAGTGCTAGTTTTCTATAAATTATTGACACTGACTGCTCTTGATAGTGTTTTAGATGTGCTGACCGCGTTCAGTTTTATTGGTGAAATTGGCAGTAATACATTTAAGTTTTGCCACAATTTTGTACCTTATTTTAACTAAGTAAATGATAATTGACACATGATTAACAAGTAAATACATAGGACAGAAATAACTTGATGTGTCGTGTTTTTAATTACCTAAAGGTTATCGCCACACACCCACATTCAAATTGGAATCTGTCACACACACCAATGAATATAGTAAACCGACGAAGTCTTTGTATATACACCAAAATATTTTCAGTTGTTATTATTATTTGGGTAGAGATAGTATTTACATAAAAGGCAAGTCATAATTACTTTTCCACGCGTATATTTTAGATAAAAAACTGCAAATAATATTGTTTTATTATTTACTTATGTAATGGTTTTGGTAAGTAACTACCCTTATCGTTATCACCCCGATAACAGGCTACAGTGTGTAACGAAAGCTAAATTCCAAAGTTGATAAAACACCAACACTATGATGATTGTGATAAGTTTTTATTTTAGTCAAATCATACTGTAACAGCATATTTTAATCAGCCAATTATTTTGATAATACTCAAAAAAATGCCGTAAATAATAGAGAAACACTTGGATTTTCGTGCATTTTATACAGGCGCCAGTACATCCTGCTACCCCAAACTGTCATATTTTATCAATTGAAAATGAATACTTATGCTGTTGTAATAAAATTGAAAAACTATCAAAGTAATTTGACAGATTGTGAGTACTGGATGTGCTGGCCTCTGTACATTTAACACGCTATTTTAGAGATCTGCGGTAAGATCGTAAGGAAAAACCAGCTAACAAACACAAGTACAGGTTTGATTTTAATAAGGCTTTTGTCAGAGACAAAATTGGCGTGACTTTAATTTTGAAAGTCAGTGTTTTTGGTTTTATATTGCAGTTCTTGCCGCCGACTTCGTTATTTGGAAGACGGGTGTTTTTTTTGGAAATTATTTCGATTTCTTACTTTTTAATTATTACACCACACAGTCCCCGCACCAATTCGTATACCACTACTTGTATTGTAAACAACAGTAACAGGAAGCATTCAAACATAATGAAGATGCAGTAAGTGGAATAATATACGAATTATCGAAGCTAACACAAAAACTATACAAGCTACGACCATCCTCATTTTTAGAATTCAATTTAAACCAAGTGGCGCCAGGCAACCGCTTTGAGTACCTATTCGTATTTGAAAACTGATAAACATATAAAAATTACCTATTTAAAAATGTAAATAAAAGAACTTTTTGTTAGGTAACTGTAAAACTTATCAGCAGTTTATGTCATAATGAGGGCTTAAAGATAAAATAAACAAAAGATAACGTATTCAATTTTTTATTATGTCTAGGCATCTTTTTAAATATGTCTTAACATTGTAAACAGTATACCCTTGGGAAGTTGCGAGGTAACCCCATCACAAGTATCTTTATAACTTATCGGGGAAGACACAATTTTGTACTGTAAAACAATTGTATGAGGCATTCTTCATAACCAGTTTTTGAACTAATGTATCTGCAATAGATCTCTTAAAATATTGCTAATTTAGAAAGAAAGACAAATGGGTTTATTGGCACCGAAACACGTGTATACAAAAAGATAATGAACTAGAATAGGTAGACAGATACATACAACAAAATAGATCAACATACGAGTACAAAATATAAATAGTCTGCAGCTATACAGTACAGCGCTGATTTTCAGTGGTCACCTAACAGACGTATTAAGGTTGTCAGTCGATAGCACTATATAGGATGCTAAAAAAAATGAAGAAAAAACCTTGTGAGCTCAAAACATGGACAGAAAGTGACAAATGGAAACCCACAGTTTACGCAGTTACTACAAATGACACTAAAAACTTAGGCTTGCAAGCAAACAATATTATATCACGAAAAGGTGAGATAATTGTGGACGATGAACGACCGCTAAACGACCGTCGCAAAAACAAGTCAACAAAACAAGTGCATGTGCCGCTTGCAATTAGGCATAACTCAGCTATAATACAGTATCTCAGTGACAAATTTGACATTCTACGTCACAATATTTGTTTTTTCTTTTGTTTTTTTCGTCCTAAATCAGGAGATAATTTTCTTTGTTTACTGCCATATGCATCTTTCTCTATTCCTTATGGTTTCTGACATCCTGCAGTCTATCTAAGATTGAATCTGTGGATGACTAAAGAGATAAAATAAATACCTCATACTAAGTGCCTAGTTATTATGTTATTATAAAAATTATCACAATTCACATAATAGTTACCTAATTGAACGTTTTTGAAAATTTTGCATGAGTTGCGAAGTTACTAGATTATTTTTCTTTTACAGAATTATCGGCTATCTGTTATGCCATCATAATTATATTATGACTATATTACAATAATACAATGAAGAAATCTAGAGGCTAAAAAGTCAATATATTGACAGATATATACGAAACCGGATGAAAACAACTAAACATTTTAGACTTATGAATTCTCAACATATAATAAATGCTTTAAATAGTCTTGATTTTTGTTTTAAACTTTTTAAAGATCATCTGCTTTAATAATATTGTTACCGTTCACCTCGTCCCCTAAAGTACTAACTGATAGTACAGTAGCAGCACTAACGAGTTTGTCTTTTGTTCCAGACCTTCGTAGTCATAAGCAAGGGTAAAGATATCTTCAGATTTTCGGCCTCCAACGCCTTATGGTTACTAAACCCATTCAATCCTATAAGAAGAGTGGCGATATACATTCTAGTACATCCTTTATTCTCGTTGTTTATCATTACCACAATTCTAGTCAACTGTATTCTTATGATAATGCCTACGACGCCAACTGTCGAAAGTACTGAGTGAGTATATATTCTATTGATACATTTTTTTTCAACATCTAAGTTAGATTTATTCGATTACGAATTTCAATTTGCAATTTTGAAATACCACCGGACGACAGAACATATCCTTTCTTAGGTTCTAGAATATTAGTAGAGTGCACGCTAGTTTCAAAATTGTTAGTGTTTCAGCTAGTTTTCCAATTGATATAATCAATATTTAGATAAACGGACGTAAATTGTTAGAAATTGTTGATAGTAAATTATTGGAAAACATTTATACAAAACATGTATATTCAATACATAGTTATCCTAAATCGCTTTAGACAGGCGTTTAGACAATTCTAAATTTTCCCTGGCTGTAACGACCAAAATTCATGTCCATATTTGTCTAACATTTGTTCAGAAAATTACTAGTAATTATCATTCTTAATTTTTACATTCAACTACACATGTGTGTGCAATAACATTCAAGACATCATAATAAAAGAATTTCTTACAAGCAGTGATTCCATTATTCAGTTTTGACACACCCAAACTGCAAATTCTTTCATACTGTACATATCTACATCCGTTTTATTATTATATTGGATTTAGACGTATTATTACTTACATTTATTATACATACAATATTACTTTACGTACATATAATTAGAAATAATATTTTGTTCATACATTTGCCTACCATCTCCTACAAGTTGAGATGCCGATGTTATTTACTGTATCTCATATTATAGGAATGTTTTGTTATTATTTTACGAGTGGCGTTCCTCAGTGGAGGTGAATTTTTCCAGAGTTATCTTTACCGGGATCTACACGTTTGAATCAGCGGTGAAAGTAATGGCCAGGGGTTTCATACTACAGCCATTCACATACCTTAGAGATGCATGGAATTGGCTTGACTTCGTAGTTATAGCTTTAGCGTGAGTAGTAGACAATTTTATTGAATTATGTAGAAAGTTAAAATCGTTGAATTGTAGATTATATAACAGTATATATTTGATGTGTCATTTCTAGCTATTAATAGAGAATTTTGTATTAATTTAGACGAGCTGTTGAAGAAATGATTAAAGCCAATAAATAAGCATTTGATTGTAGAGAACAATTTAAAGGCAACTCAAACAATGATTCCTGATATTGAAAAGATTCAAAGGAACAATGAATTAGAGAGTATTGTTTGTAGTGTTGTAGTGATTTATATTAACGTAGATGTTGTTGTTGTGGGTGTCTGTTTCCAGTTATGTGACGATGGGCATAGATCTCGGCAACTTGGCCGCTCTAAGAACGTTCAGGGTACTCCGAGCGCTGAAGACTGTGGCCATCATACCGGGTAAACATTATAACGTCTAACAAATACGTGTAAACTATTTGAAGCGGTTATCGATTTTCTTTTAGAGTAAAGTATGCATAAAGCGTTTTGCTTCATAATTTAAACTTCATTGAACAACTTACTTAATAACCCTTTCGAATATTTTACCACATTTTAGACCTTATATTTTTTTACTATGTATAATTTATATATAGATTTTAAATTTATGAATAGATGTTAAATGTATGTAGGTTTTAAAACAAAATTAATTAGCTGTTTAACGTATTTAGATATTAGACAACAATTGGTAATAACTTATTCCAGAACAAGTAAATTCAACATTATTCGTGTTGAGCAGAAAGCAATGGCAAAGCCAACTGCTTGTGGTTTATTAAACTTTATTGTAGCGCATCCAAACTCGAAAACTGCAATAATTGTAAACGAGCTCCTGTCCCCAGGTTTGAAAACGATCGTCGGCGCCGTCATAGAGTCAGTGAAGAATCTGAGAGATGTGATAATCCTGACGATGTTTTCACTGTCTGTGTTTGCGCTGATGGGCCTACAGATCTACATGGGAGTGTTAACGCAGAAATGTATAAAAGTGTTCCCAGAAGACGGCTCCTGGGGGAACCTCACTGATGAGAACTGGGAGAGGTTTTGCCAGAATGAGAGTAAGACTTCAATCAAATGTAACTGAAACTTCTTTTTAAAGGAAATATGAATAGTTTTGACACGTTTACCTATTTTTCAGCCAACTGGTATGGGGATGGAGGGGAATATCCACTTTGTGGAAATTCATCAGGAGCAGGGTAAGAGAATTTGACCAAAAACTTACAAGTTCATGACTACTTGGATGATTTTCTTATACCTAATGTTGGCGTTATTTACAGTCAATGTGAACCCGGTTATATGTGTCTGCAAGGCTACGGTCCAAACCCTAACTACGGATACACGAGTTTTGATACATTCGGATGGGCTTTCCTATCAGCTTTTCGGCTTATGACTCAGGATTATTGGGAAAATCTTTATCAATTGGTAAGTTTATGAAACATACGATACTTAAATTGTATAATTCACTTATCCAATTTCCTAACTCACTAAAAAACATGTGAGTTGAAAATAATTACTAAAGATAAATAATGTAATATTTGAAGGTGCTGAGATCGGCGGGGTCGTGGCACGTGTTGTTCTTCGTGGTGATCATTTTTTTGGGTTCTTTCTATCTCGTGAACTTGATCTTGGCTATCGTCGCCATGTCATACGACGAGTTGCAGAAGAAAGCCGAAGAAGAGGAACAGGCCGAGGAGGAGGCTCTTAGGGTAAGAATGATCATATTAAAGCAGGGGAAGATGATACAATAGTAAATAAGATTTGTTCGCAAGTTTGGAAATTGATCCCTTTTGCGATTTCACTTGAAAGAGCCCTTGTAAAGTACTATTTTGAGCCTGGGCTTTCGAAAGTGGTGCAGTCTTAGAGGGCATCAAAACAGCATTAACCAAAATGTTTGCAGTGCCAAAGAAACTCCTATGTCAAATAGATATATTATGTCATTTGAACGGCGTCATTTCGCGGCATTAATGTATAACGAAAACGCTTTCTTAGGAAAGAATTTTAAAAGGCCAGTGTTTAAAAAAAAAACAAGAGTTTGATCAAAATATGACGATGTTGTATGTATGTCACAGGAAGCTGAGCAGAAGGCAGCGGCGCGAGCAGACAAACAAGAAGCCCGGGAGGCGCACGCGCGCGAGCAGGCGGCGGCGGCACAAGCAGCGGCGTACGCAGAAGCACACCCCGCCAAATCGCCGAGCGACTTCTCTTGTCAGAGCTACGAGCTGTTCGTGAACCAGGAGCGCGGCAACCAGGACGACAATACGCGCGAGCGCATGTCTCTGCGTAGCGACCCCTTCCAGGACTCGGTGAGCACTCAGCCCGCGCACAAGCCAACCGAACCGCACCACGACGCACGCCGCCCGAGGAAGGTCAGCATGGTGAGTATGCAACGCTCTACACGCATCACCTCGCTGACAATGATTCTTCTTTACATTACATAACTGCACGGATTGATATTTTTGTCACTGGCCGACACGTTGTTATCTTCTCTACAAGCGATGACTTGTAACATCATGAGTTAACATTTAATTAAGTCCTGTCACGTTCTGTCTGGTTTTATAAATACTAATGTTTTTATAAACGAAACTTGTTCATATGTCGAATAAATCATTCTAACTTGAATTTTATTCGATTTAGTTTGCATATTTTTGAATTAAAATGAATTATTGTCAGTCGAGCAGTATCTTTTCAACTTGACCCTAAGAATAACACGCTGCTTAACGCAAATAGTGATTCGTCTTCTCAAAGAGAATCTTTAATTTCACTCTTGTCTCACTCTCATCATCATTAGCACTTTCAGTAACTTAATCAAGTTGAAAAGAACTATTTTATTATTCTGTGTTTACCGCTTCCATTATTTTGTTTTTGCTGGTGATGTCTGTTTTTCTTCAACGCTAGTGCAAATATGCAGATGAAAATAAATGTCTTAGATTTATAGCCCTATTAGATTTTTAGATTCTGTTTATCGCTATCTGAATATTTGCAATGACTATGATTATTTTTATTTTGTCTGTACCTAAAGCTATGTAATCCTCTGTCATATCAGAACTATGTTTGACCTGAAGCATGTGTATTTGTTACATGATCTCTGTTGAAGCTATATCTTCCATTACGTGTTTCTGTAACATTCTGTTTTAACATTTATCTGTGCTCTTATCACTTTTCTAAAATCATTCGGTTCATTATCCCCTTCCGTAAACCCACTCATTAGGCCTCGTTTACAAGCACAATGTTCAGCACAGATAGATGCTTAAAAAAAAATAGATGATACATTACATATTTCCTCAATTAGATCTAGTTTTTCTGTTTTAGAGAATTTATTAGCAAGCACGACGAACATTTGGTTGGGAATGTTATTTATTTTTAATTATTGCAAGAAAAACTCCTTTATTAATTTCGTTGACTGTAATTTTTCTGTGGAAACAATATTATTAATATTAGCATGGTTCCTAGAAGTTGCATTTTTGCTCATTGAATGATGCACTGTAGTTCACTTTAGTTCTACAGTTGTTCTCCAATAATATTTCTTTAAAGTACGCGAATGATTAGTAACTTTCACCAGTTATGTGACTCGTAAAAATATTTCGATCGATATCAGTGTCCTATTCGTAAAACACATTTAAGTAATGTGGGTTTGACTGTAAGAAATAATATTGGAGCGAATGAGTCTATTGTCATGGTAGATTGTTTCTTTTGCAATGTGAGTGTTTACGAACGGGCCGGGCCGAAACTGAACGTATCAACGATGAAGAGGTAGGTTCAGTCTAAATATATTATCAATTAAACTGACCGTATTAATATTGAAGTAACATTTAATTCCTCAATTTCGATTAGCGACATGCGGAGGCTTCAATATTTGGACGAACAAAGGAACAGTCGTCATGACTATAGATGTAGATTAAGTGAAGTAAATAGCTACGATAGGACTATGAATTAGTCGTATGCAAATATGCATGTGAACCCCACAATACTTCATGTGTTTATAAACAAAGTTACTTGACTAACTGCTGCCATCATTCATTATAATATCATTGCTACTTCTGACCGTATTTCGTTCTACAATAAGAGTTTTATAGCGCATCCTCATCTTTATTTGAACCTTGTACTTTTCCTCATGGATGCGTAACTGAAAGGAAAATTCTTATTGTAAATATTTGTAATATCTTAGGCGTTTCCAATATACTCTCATTGAAAGCTAGTGACACATTACTCGTAGACCTCAACCAAACCTCTCACAAGAGTAATTTTGTTTCTATCACGAGTCTCGCTTCTAAGCTGCAATGTTCAGTTATTATTGTATGCCATTTTGGTTTGTTTTGTTTGTAATCTGTGTATATGGCAATGCCTATTCTCCGTCCTTTTATCCTATTTGTTGGATGCTAGATAATTGATCGTTATAAGTTTCTTTAAATGTCATAAACTCAAAATTTTGTTTGTGTATTAAAGGTCCCCCACCCTGAACGCATAAATAAAATCAGCCAGTTACCATATGGGCCACTGCGCGAGGGCTCTCAGGTTTGTCCTTCAATCCTCATTGGTGTTTGTGCTCCCCTACCTCTTCCTGTACAATAGGATTAACCCCACTTTTATTTTCTCTGTTTAGCTCTTGTACCTCTTACTTGACTATTAGTGGTAACCTGTATCTTCCACATTCTTTTGCAGTGATTCTTATTATTTCAAAGTTTATTAAGGTAACAATCTGTTTATTTCCGCCCTTAATATAACCGTGTAGAGCATTACTTGCACCAATCATTTACTTTACTTCATTATTCTTTACCTTTTCTATTCTCCTCAATTTCTGTCTTTATTTTCTTGCTATTGTTTATCAGCACATGAAAGTAAATAAATCATTAACATAACAGTAACATTTAGGAGTTCTTACTTCAAAAAGCTTAAGTCAAAGCCTCTGCAGCCGGTTCAATAGACTTTAATACATAGTGATCAATCCTTTCTTAGTGAGAGACGACAATAGTTAAGCGAATTAAAACTACTCGATCTGAATTGAGGAAAAATATGTAAATGCAGGATTTAAGATTTGATGATTAATATTGTACCAATTTCAATAATAAACTTTTAAATTAGGAAGAGATGTATGTTATTGTGGAAATGTGTCAGTGTTTTGAATTAGAGATATGGCCACAGGCTTCCTTATCACTGCCTGGTTCGCCGTTCAATTTGCGCCGCGGCTCCCGGGGCTCGCATCAGATGGCGCTGCGGCCAAACGGCCGGCCGCGGTACCCGCCCGGCGCCGACCGCAAGCCGCTGGTGCTGTCCACGTACCTGGACGCTCAGGAACACCTGCCTTACGCCGACGACTCGAACGCCGTCACCCCCATGTCTGAAGAGAACGGTGCTATCATTATTCCAGTTTATTACGCTAATTTAGGTTAGTATCAACTTGTCTTTAATCAATTATATTGTAATCGATATTCTAATTTCTGAGCAGCATCACTATCTGAGAGTCAAAATTATAATACACAATTTTAACAACTTGTTTGAGAATTTGGTAAACTATCTCTTTGGTAACAAACCTATTTGGCCCGCTTAAAGAAACCATGGGCCTTTAAAAGAGCCAAAGAGCCCCTGAGAGATATCTAATGATGCCACTTTCGCATGACAGTTAGTCATAGATGATCACAGTAAGAACTTATTTTAAGAAAATACGTATTTTAAAATTAGTCTTCACACACATGAAATTCTTAGCGTGAACTCGAACACTTGACTGCTCCAGGGTCTCGTCATTCGTCCTACACATCCCACCAATCGAGGCTGTCGTATACGTCACACGGTGACTTGCTTGGCGGTGGCAAGGCACAAACAAAAGAAGCGCGCCTTCGGAACCGCTCGGCTTCAAGGAACCACAGCGTGACGTCACAGCCACACCCCTACCCGCTGCCTGGCCAAGACTTCTCGTTAGCATCTAGGCCGCTTAGAGAATATGTAAGATTTTCAATTAAAATTCTAAATAAAATTTATATGATCAAACTTTTAAGACATACCAGGCGTATGAATCTTATTGATTCTGCTTCTGATTGAATTGTTTTAGGAAATGAGCACGACTGAATGTACGGACGAAGCTGGAAAAGTTTTGAAACCGTCAACCGACAATCCGTTCATTGAATCTTCGCAGCAACCAAACGTAGTGGATATGAGAGGTATAATACCAGATTATATTAAACCTACTGAGTCATATACTACCTAAAAGTTCGTTGACTTGTTTCCATGTTCCAAAAAGAATAGTATGCCACCACCATCACCACTGCTCTTAAATCGGTGATGGAAAACATCGTGAGGAAACAGGCATGTCCTAGAACCAAATATTTGAAAACCAAACCCGCACTGAGCTGGCGTGGAAGATTGCCCTCCCTCTCACTGAAAAGAGGCCTATGTCCCAGCAGTGGGAACATTATGAGCTGATTATGTGTTGTGTCAATGAACGTTACGTAAAGAGATTGTATTGTTCAAATTTCTTAACGTATTAACTAATATGTTCCAGATGTAATGGTACTGAACGAAATCATCGAGCAAGCAGGGCGCCAGAGTCGAGCGAGCGATCAGAACGGTATGAAATACACCACACACTTTTATTCAAATATAAATGCTAAAGACGACGACGCTGTCTGCGCGTTTATACTTTATTTTATGAACGTTCGATGTTTATCTCGCATTTTAACAAACCTACAGTTTAATAAATAAAAATAAACAGCATCCTGTACACGAACACTAACAGATCACACTTGCCCGGTATTTGCTCATTATGCAACAAAAAAGCATAATTGGCAAAAGAGATTAACAGAACATTTGTGGATGTCATTTATTGGCGTTGAGCCGTCGCAAATAGAACATTGCACTCGCACGCACATTCAAGTTGAAGAAAAAGAACGGAAAAATTTGGAAAATAAACTGTTAACCCCTACCCATTGAAAAGTAATTACTTGAAATGAGAACTAGAAGGCTCCGGAAGAAAAGTTATACTTCCAAATTGAGATAAATAAACAAAATCAGATCAACATCCATTTTCTAAAAAAGGGTCTTTATTAGTGAATTTTTCTTCGGCTCCCCACACGAGTGTTGAACAGTAGTTGCCTACACAACCTACAATGTTGATTACACTAACATATTTTGTTACACTGTAGTCGTATCCATTTTCAACGTAGTTTTGTTCCACGCTTCTTGCACAAGTTTGATTTTCATAATATGCACCTATTTTCCTTCGTCGACAACTTCAAAGCAAATTGAAGACAAAGTATTTTAGCAGCTTCAACATTTTTGCGTTCCTTTTCTGCATGTGTAGACCACGTGTTTCGTCATGACTATTACTGAACTTATGTCATGCAGTAAAAACCTTGCGAACGTAATACATAATAATTTGAAAAATATTATATCATGCAAAAAGCTTCAAAGATTTGCTTATATCACTTTCTCTGGATAGCCACGATATTCATATTTTTTGATCTGCGGAAGTCAGAATTGATGAGATGAGCTCAACATCATTCATGAGCATTTCAAGTAGTTAAGCTAAATATGCCTAAAAGTGTTTGAGAGTATTCGAGTATTATCACCGCTAGTAATGTTTGAGTTTGATTTGCACGAGGTTACCTGGCACCGTGGTGTGATTGATATTCTTGTAGAGTATCTCCAACAGCACCAAGTGCCACAAGAGTTTGCGCAACCCTCCAATCATTTATAAATAAATGACAACCAGCAAAACAACAAAAAATATGGATATTGGTGTCTAGATTTTAAGACTATAAAAGTTCCAATAAAAGAATGAATTGGCAAAACCTAATCAAACAATTTAATCTAAATTCAACTTGCATCTTTTATTGGAAACAAAACTGATTTTAATAAAAAATAATGAGCGAATACTAACAAAACTTGTTTCTCTCTCTCTAACACACACACACGCACACTGCTGGTAAACGGGACGCAACAGTGTCAGTGTACTACTTCCCAACAGCGGACGACGATGAGGATGGGCCCACATTCAAGGAAAGGCTCCTCGAGGGCCTGATGAAGGCGATAGACTTCTTCTGTGTGTGGGACTGCTGTTGGTTGTGGCTGGAGTTTCAGAAGTACGTGGCGCTGCTGGTGTTCGATCCGTTTGTGGAGTTGTTTATCACTCTGTGTATCGTAGTCAACACGCTGTTCATGGCGCTCGACCACCACGATATGGACAAGGACATGGAGAGGGCGCTCAAGAGTGGCAACTATGTGAGTATCCACATATTCTTAACTATCAACCAGGTCATTGCTCATAGTCTGTTCTGGCAACATTCAGAAACTAACTTAACATTAGATACATACGGTCCTGTATTAAGTTAGTTAAAATAAATAATATCGGGCCAATTTGTAACTTGAAATTTGTTTCAGTTTTTCACTGCTACATTCGGAATAGAAGCCATGTTGAAATTAGTAGCTATGAGCCCGAAGTTTTACTTCCAAGAGGGTTGGAATATATTTGACTTTATCATTGTGGCCTTATCACTGTTGGAGTTGGGATTAGAAGGAGTTCAGGGTTTGTCAGTGTTGCGTTCCTTTCGTTTGGTATGTATTGCTCTTACTGTTCCAATACTATTATTAAATAAGAATCCATAAATCATAATCATTCATTTGTTAATATCAATACTTTGTTCCGTTTGTGTTTTGTTATTATTTCAACAACTTTATTTGCTATACCTACATCTATTATTGTTACATTCATGCTTGATATAACAGTATCTGTGTTTTCTTTCTTATGATTGTAACCTTTACTTTTTACATGGTCTTGGTTTCCACTTCATAAATCACTCGTAATGTTAAGACTGGTACTAATATTAATTCAACTTATGTATAAATATGGTGAAATATTTTCAGCTACGTGTATTTAAACTGGCCAAGTCTTGGCCGGCGCTAAACCTAATTATATCCATAATGGGTAGGACGGTGGGAGCTTTAGGGAACTTGACCTTTGTACTTTGCATCATTATATTCATATTTGCGGTGATGGGGATGCAGTTGTTTGGCAAGAACTACACAGGTTCTAATTTAAAAGAAAATTTAGCATCTCTAATTAAAGAATTAAGCTTCATTATTAATTATTCAGCTTCACACAACAGAATTTTTTACACTGGGCTTGATTCAACATTATTTTCATGACGGACTGATGAGTCCTCGCTGTGGCTTTATAACACAAAATGTGGCTCAGAAACGCAGGCGAGCCTGAAACGAGACACGTTATAAAGCTATGCCACGCAGCTTCAGATCATAATTATTTAAGCTTTGCATCGAGTAACATAGATTTGACTTGCAGCTTCGCTTCTGAAGGGTACTTTGATGCATCAGGTCGTCTACTGATGGGATCT
Source organism: Hyppa rectilinea (assembly GCA_951799385.1). Lineage (NCBI taxonomy): Eukaryota > Metazoa > Arthropoda > Insecta > Lepidoptera > Noctuidae > Hyppa > Hyppa rectilinea. The sequence continues at coordinate 11,581,022 of OX637311.1, forward strand.
ATGTCGTTATAAGAGACAATCTGAAAATTAGAACCTATAAGAACATAAGAAAGTTAAACAAAAATGTTATCGATCCAAAAGCTCTCACGATAAGAACTTACATAAATCCCACTCATACAGAAATAACTCTGTGCACATCGATAGGTAACTCAAGCACACATCTGCTAATGTTTGGCCCCCAATCACTCACAGCACGCACTGCAACCTCTCGTTGAGACACGTGACTGATTGAGGGTCGTGGAAGGGTTCCGCAGTAGCATAGGTGAAGCGCCGGTAAGCGAGCTTGTGTGACGCCTTGTATCACAATTTGTAATTGCAGCTTCGAGTATTCAAATTGGCAAAGTCATGGCCGACACTTAATTTACTCATCTCCATAATGGGTAGGACAATGGGTGCCTTGGGCAACCTGACCTTCGTATTGTGCATCATTATTTTCATATTTGCGGTGATGGGTATGCAACTATTCGGGAAAAATTACGTGGGTAAGTGTAATTGGTGGGAGTGTTGCATGTACATTGGTGTTTGATTGGAGATGTTGACTGTTGGTTCGCGGCGGCGAAGCCCGATGTAGCGCATAAATATATTTCAATAGACTTGCGATTCATTCTATCCCGTGTTGTAAATCTATTTGGCCAGTTGTGGAGAGAAAATGTTGTGCAGAATCACAGCTTTTGTTATTATTTCTTCTAAGTTTACGCATCTGTTACTTTTAAATCTCCTTCTGAAAGAAGTTGTCCTGTAAATGAAGTTAATGTTTTTTTTACTACATCTATTCTACTCTTTACACATGTTCATTTAACAAACTATCCCTTTGTTTCTTTCTAAAATCATAATTTCTATCATTTCATTTAGTTGTGATTCTTATAATGTTTAAATATAATTACACTGCTTTGACGCGGAGATGGTATGTTAAAAAAACGCTTTTCTCTGAAATGAGTTTTATTATTTGGTTTTGAATGTTATTGGCATAATCTTTAAAATATAGCAGTACCTTTGGTTTTGATTAAAATACGAGCTCAGCACAACAACAAATTGAGCGAAACATGAAAATCAAGCAGTCACTTATGTTGAAGTATATTTTGTGTTACATCTGTTAAAGCGTGGATGAAATGTTTAAAACTAAATTTTTAGTTCGGGAAACAGACATTTTAAGACGTTTAGAATCATGTTAACGCATCAACACTTGCTCAGAACATTTTATTGGTATCCCGTTATTAATAAGTACCGAATGTGATAATGGTCATGATAATTTTGACGATACATTTATCCTCGAGAATAAAAAGAGGTAAAGTTTTGTTAAACATCACCTTCACAACGGGAATCAGCCTGTAGAGACACAAGAAACCTCAAAACATTACTTGGCACTTACGATTATTATTGAGCAGATAGATTGGGCTATATAAAAGCTAGCCAACAATGGGCTTCCATGAACCGGATCGAAAATCCAAATAGAATTCCGGATGTGTGCCACCAGCTTGATACATTGTTTTAGCATATGTATGTATGAACTCCTGAGTGAATGAGAAACAGTACGTTGGTCACACCCAGGTCCAGAATGTGAGGTTTACACTACAATCGATCACGACACAACGTTGCGCTTAACAAATCCTAAACGGCCCTGATCTAAATTACTTCCCAGAGTCCACACTTTAATCGGGGCTCGCCGTCGCTGTTTGAATAGTGGATATTGTGTTTATGTGCGTCACACTGTTGTGCTCATTAGACGATTGGTAAGATTCGATGTGTCCCCTTCCAAGTTAGCCTGATACCCTAAAAGTATGTACAGTCCTCTTTCTAAAAGCCCCATGGAAAAGGCGCCTCACTTGTGAGACATTACGCTAGCTACCTTTCATGTTTCCTTTTACATTTTTTCTTTGGACATTCTCAATCTTTACGTTTTCTAAGCCTTCCGTAAGCGCTATATTTATGTCTCTAATATTCTAGTACTATTAAATGGCATGCTGTAATTATAGTAAGTACGTTGTTGACTTTGGATGCTTTATATTTTGTAAGCTCATGTTAGTGGACCGCATGATCTACCTAGCTTTAGGAATGTCGCAGAATATTAGACAAATAATTATCGTACTATAACACAATATTAGCAACTACACAGAAGGAGCTTTTTACGATTGACGCAGTATTCAAATTCCTTATAAAGTTTAAGAATAACAATAATCCAATATTTGCTAATTAAATATTTGTTTTGATTTCATAACTTAATAAGCATACTGTGACAAGCGTATAACTTGTTAATTAAAAATTTTTAATTGCTTAACTGTTACTATATTTAAAATGCAAAATAAATCAAAATATATCTCTTTACTTATAATATGTATTTATTTAAAATTATGTATAAAAAAAAACATATTTTATTACTAGTATCATATCTATTGTTGTTTTATCGTGGAGTGTTGTGGTTGTCTTTCACATAGTTGTTTCTAGATCTAAACACAAACCCCCGGCTTTTAATAAGTAAAGAGGAGATATTTTTGTGACGTGAACTCTTTTAATTGCAAACCTTAGACCCTTGAGTATATACTAATGTGTTGGTGTGTATGCACAGATTACGTAGACCGTTTCCCGGATGGGGACCTCCCTAGATGGAACTTCACGGATTTCATGCACAGCTTCATGATAGTGTTCAGAGTACTCTGCGGAGAATGGATTGAGAGCATGTGGGACTGTATGTTGGTCGGAGATGTCTCCTGTATACCCTTCTTCTTGGCTACCGTCGTCATCGGTAATCTTGTGGTCAGTATCTTAAACTTTACCGATCTGTATTGCGAATGTTTTATTAATTACAATCTTAACCTTTTGAACGCCAGAGCATAAATGCACGCGCGTGCCCTCCACGCCAAGCTAGAAATTTATTTCTTTTTGTTATCATTAATTTCCCAATATCCATGGTGTCTTTTAATTTGTTTCATGTCATTAAATACGTACGAGAGCTTAATGAACATTGCACTGTCACATATTTGAATCGTTGGCGTATAGGGCATGCTCTTGCTTGTAACGTATATGGCGTTCAAAAGGATTAAGAGAAGAAAATCATCTAAATAAACTATTTCCAGGTACTCAACCTTTTCTTGGCTCTGTTACTGTCCAATTTCGGATCATCGAGTTTGTCGACACCAACTGCCGATCAGGATACCAACAAGATAGCAGAGGCCTTCAACAGAATATCAAGGTTCATTGACTGGGTCAAACGAAACGTAGCCGACATTATGAAACTACTGAAAAACAAGCTGACCAATCAGATAGCGATCCACGCACCCGGTAAGATGTGTGTCTTAATCGCCCGTATGTTGTGGCATGTCGTTGTACCTCTATGTATTTATGTACTGATGTAGATAAATATGTATACAGTCTTTATTGTCCCAGCTTGTGTAAAACAAAAACCAATGGAATCTGAACTTTACATAAATTGATAAAAAAGTATCAACTGGCTAACATGACATTCATTATGCTAATACAGAAGAAAAATAACAAAGCAAATGCTTGATTGTGAAACAATCACATTGTTGCACGATCAATATAATTCGTTGTTATGCCATCAGAAGCTTCTACAAAGATAATGCAAAAAATACCTCTTTGATGTTAAAACTGCGTAAAACATTCTAATTAGAATTGTAGCATGATGTGTGTGTAAAAATCTGAAATAGCATGGAGTTGTTGTATTGAATAAAAACTATTTGGATTGAGTGTTGATATTCGTGAACACTGTGCGTTGCCTGCGCCCTAACGATCCAAGTGTAGAAAGCAGACCCTTTATATATAAATGTCGTATGTTTGATCCTCGTTACACAGACTTTTCTATTTTGTACTTATCTCTCTCATTTCTGTTACCAACATTTGGAATAATCACTGTTTCTTCTCCATTTTGTCCTTTTAAAGAAACTTGTGTCAGTTGGCATTAATAGACTACGACAAGCATACTTTAGTCTAAAGCTAAAAACTAAAACTGTTTATCCAGTCAAGCTGTAAGCTCAATACTCAATCATTTATCATATTCCACAAGCAAGCCGTCTACTCGATATTAATAAAAGAATAGCGCCCAAAAACCTTCACTTGTAATTCCTATATCTCAAAAAACTTTTATTAAATCTAAAAAAAGAAAAGAAGAAATGGAACAAACTGATTTTGGTGACCTTTGACCTTGAATAACTTACAACGCAGACACGAGATCTTATGAGACTTTTGAGACAAGTTTAAGAACATTAAAATGAAGGTATATACAAAAATTCAGCTTATTATCTCTCATTCTGTGGTTGACCCCTTATTTTTTCATGTAGGCCTATGTTTATAAGTATATATGCCATAAGGTATCGCATTCTCTGACGCCACAGATAATATAATATATCTAGTAGTCACAGTGGGCTAGCGCACTCTTACATTACCGTGACTGGCGCGATGGCATCAAGCAATAAGATGTACCGAATGTGAACCCACCCACTTCCATAATCCTTTTACAAATCAGTGTTGCTTCTGATTGGATCTTGGTCGATCTTCCACGCCCCTATAATCTCGATTGGAAAACCATGTTTTTAACAAAATATCTGTTTTAATAATATTAATATCTAATTGATTATGATGATACCTTTGGATTTCCTTGGGGATTATTAAATAAATCATCATTAATTAGATCATTAATCACTCACGCTTTGTGATATATCATCATTACATGTAACTATTTCCTATACATGTTCGTGTTCCTGTCTTTGTGTGTGTTTATGCATGATTACTGTTTGTATATTGTATACCTACTATCCGTTTCAATAATATATGTTTATTTTCTATTACATGTATCATTATTTCACTATCGTGAATTGCATCTTTGGTGTTGTCTTACCATTAGTTTAAGATATCCAGGTGATAATAATCGTTATTACTAATAAAATCAGATAAATGTTAAATATTATTTCATGATTCAATGTGAGTACCTATGTTTGTAACAAGAAATCAAATAATTTGTTATTATTATAAAGATTTGCCAGAGAACTATCATCTCATATTTGATTTCACTATAATATTGTATAGAGGATTTAAAGAGAAAATAACATTAAATAACTTGACATGATTTTATGAAACAATTTGGCGAATTTCACTAAGTTGATTCGTCCTGGTCTGATTTCTATGCTTGGTCGTCGGGTGGCCCCTCCGTGAACGCACCGTGGACACATCACGCGACATATAGGCTTAAAGGCGGCTTTGTGTGGCCGCTGTGTCTCCTCAGAGCGAGTGGACAACGAACTGGAGCTCGGCACAGACCTCGACGACGCCGTACTGTACAAAGACAAGAAACTCAAAGACCAAGTAGAAGTAGCTATAGGTGACGGTATGGAATTCACTATACCAGGTAATGTCTTCATATATTGAAATAATAACTCAAGTTTACATAAATATACAGTTTACCGCACGAACCATGATATTTCAGGTGACAATAAATACAAGAAAGGAAAAATTTTGTTAAATAATATTAACGCGATAACAGATAATCATAGAGACAACCGGTTAGATTGTGAATTAAATCATCATGGGTATCCTATACAGGTAAATATTGTAGAAGGCAATCTTATAGTGTAACTTATATATTAATACGTCACAAAATAACAACGTTTATTTTTCAGGACGATGATACAATAAGTCAAAAATCGTACGGCAGTCACAAGATCAGGTCATTCAAAGATGAAAGTCATAAAGGGTCAGCAGATACGATAGACGGTGAAGAGAAAAAGGACGCTAGTAAAGAAGAATTAGGTTTAGAAGAAGGTCAGTTAAAAAACAATCATTTGAACTTCAATCTTGCACTTTATTATGATGGTCTTATAATCTATACGTTGTCCACAGAAATGGTTGAAGAAGAAGAAGATGGAAAGATTGACGGGGGTCTGGGTAAAACGGACATCATAGTAGCAGCAGACGAAGAAGTAGTAGACGACAGTCCTGCTGATTGCTGTCCAGAGCCCTGTTACGCAAAGTTTCCATTCCTCGCAGGAGACGACGAGTCTCCCTTCTGGCAAGGCTGGGGCATGCTCCGATTGAAAACATTCAAACTCATTGAGAACACATATTTTGAAACGGCTGTGATTACCATGATTTTGCTCAGTAGTTTGGCTTTGGTAAGTTCTAGAAATATTTTCTTAAAGCAAAAAAGTCTTTAAATGAATATAATGATTTATGATACAATATTTATTACAGGCTTTAGAAGATGTAAATTTACCACATCGGCCGATTCTTCAAGATATTTTGTATTATATGGATCGAATCTTCACTGTCATTTTCTTCATCGAGATGTTGATCAAATGGCTTGCCCTTGGCTTCCAGAAATACTTCACGAACGCATGGTGCTGGCTCGACTTCATTATTGTCATGGTAATATACTGATTTTCAATAGATATTTTATCTAAAATATATACTAATAGTTTCTTTGCAGATAAGTTTACTTAAAAGTAAATCATGTGAAAGGATTTCACTTGCACTATTAAGTTATGAAAAAGACAAAGTAAAGGTTGGTCTTGCAATTCTTTGTGAAGGTCTTATCTAACACTACAGCTTCCCAACGTCTGTAGGTGAAAAGACCAAGTATATCATAAAATAAACTAAGTATAAACCTAGATATAAGAAAATGTTGTATGATAAAGTAAATGACGAATGGTGTGGCGTTAGTTGTCGCTCGTAAACCACGGCGCGGTGATGGCGGGCGCGGACGACATCCCGGCGTTCCGCTCGATGCGCACGTTGCGCGCGCTGCGGCCGCTGCGCGCGGTGTCGCGGTGGGAGGGCATGCGCGTGAGTAGCGCCCCCAGGCACGGGCGCGCACGCCTGTGGCGGTACTGTTGCGCTGCACATCTACATACACACTAATCAGTGCAGCCAATGTCTTTTCAGCGCAATATTTATTTGCAAAAACGACAGTAAACAAGTGTCAAATTTGAACCGTTCACACTTAAAACACTTATAGATTTATGAGAATCTGAAAACGGATGCCCAGTCATCATCATCAGTTCAATTGTCTTGATTAAATCTTGCAAATAATATTTTGTAAGTCCGCCGTGTACGATGTGCAGCGCAACTCAAAGCGTGCAGCTTTGATTGTTCGATGTCTATGGCAGTGGAAACTCCGAACGGCCTCACCTCGCTGCCTCGAGCTCTCGATGTCGTACTGTTTGTTTATGGATACCGCTTCTATGTGACTCTCTTACCCACGAACCCTGCTACCTGAAATTTACCTGTGGCCAAATATATAATGGCCTTCACAGAGTGACTTGAAATCCTGATATTTTCAAGTGCATGAATTAACACGACTTCTATCTTTGTGCTGTCGTACGAGACAGTGCCGTTTTCACGTACATTTAAAAGTTATTCTAGAAATGAGTCCAAATTATGGAAGAAAAACATTTTAACTGAAAATGGCACATGATCTTGAATGCTGTCGATGTCATAAAATGCAAAATATATAACTATACATACATATATCTTGATTATGTTCTTAACATGTAATGTAGCTTATCTTGGGACATCAGAGAATCAAACGAATGGAGATTCATTGATTGATTATAAATCTAATATTTATCAGGAGTTTCTTTAATGTCCTAAATCAAAATTCGATGTACAAAATGTGTGTAACTTGAGTGATATATCACATTTCTATCCCTTCCAATATTCGGCGATAGTTGTTACTTACCTATATTTATAACAAGTCTTCATCTTCTTCAAAAGATTATTCTGTCCTTAGGTTTGTAATACAGGTCGTGTGTCTTCAACCAAATATTGGAATACTTTTTTGACGTTATTGGTGGGATCTAGTCTTATGTAATTCTGTCTTTTTTGTAGGTGCTGCAGTAGACGTCAGAGCTATTTTTATACCAGCAAATTGTTGAAATATAATTTGTCTCAATATGCAACCCTTGATTTCATCAGGTCTCGCTTATAAACTTCGTAGCGGCGCTTTGTGGCGCCGGCGGCATTCAGGCGTTCAAAACGATGCGAACGCTGCGCGCACTGCGCCCGCTCAGAGCCATGAGCCGCATGCAGGGCATGAGGGTACGTACCACCCTGTGCTGCCGATACACCCTATCGCTCATCCATCCACCAACACACTTCGCTCAACACTTCACATTCACATTTCTATTTCAACTTCTACGATCATTATAAACATAATAAAATTTCCAACATTCGAGTATGGCTCCTTTTTTCGATACTTCTGCATCAATCACCAGATCTAAATTTGTTAATTTGAACAGTTGTTAACAATTTATTGGCAGTAGTCTATTATCGAATTAATATTAGTGAATCATTTTAAAGTGGTCGGTGGCACCCTTGAATGGCTTAGTATCATCACTGTTCGTCATAAACCTCTTTTAGAAATGGTTCAATGGGATTTATTTTAGGAGAGATTTCATCCATGTTTTGGTCTCTTTTTCTATTGGTCTTATTATTATTAGCTAGATTAGAGTTTTGTAATTACTTAGTTATTTGGAATGCTAATTTATATTCTGCACCTTAGATTTTTTCTTCTTGTATCTTCATCGTACGAGCGGCAAGTCGCATGCATTACTACTAATTCCATACATTGTGGATGGCTAACTTAGTGGACAAGGTAAGAGTAGTGTAGTATTTATGTTGCTTTGAGATGTGCTTCGATGTATTCGATGTTATGTAAATTAATCTATGTTATGTAGATACTTATACTAATATCATTTTCAATCAGTACCATTAACATGATCACTCAAAGTATGAAATAATTCAGAATCAGAATTAACTTGAGATGCTACATAACATTGCACAGTACTAATCAAATTAACTACCTTCCTTCTAAACAATGTTTTGCGCCCACAAACAAATGCACGCCATTCAAAACAATTGAGAGTGTATGTGTTTCACTGTACACTCATAAATACTTAAATGCAATACTAGTTAGGTTCCCTCGAGCAGTGTTAGTAACGCGGTTGTATGTGGCAGGTTGTGGTAAACGCGCTGGTGCAAGCCATCCCGTCCATCTTCAACGTGTTGTTGGTGTGTCTTATCTTCTGGCTTATCTTCGCCATCATGGGAGTCCAGCTCTTCGCTGGAAAATACTTCAAGGTGATAAACTCTTAGCAGAATATTTGTATCTGACTTTGATTTTCAAATTAAAAATGATCTAGTGTATAATCTGTCTGACGTTAATTCAGTGACTTTCAAATAAATTCACCTTTTATTATTTCCAGTGTGTCGACCTGAACCACACGACGCTAAGCCACGAGATCATCCCAGACAGGAACGCGTGCATCTTAGAGAACTACACTTGGGAGAACTCGCCGATGAACTTCGACCACGTTGGCAAAGCGTACCTGTGCCTCTTCCAAGTTGCCACTTTCAAGGGATGGATCCAGATTATGAACGACGCTATTGATTCGAGAGAAGTACGTTTATCATTTGTTAGTTTACTTGACTGCTTTGCTATATTATAAAATATCAGAATCTGGAAATGTGTCTTAGCATTTTGTTTCTAAGCTTATTTTTAACTAATAGTCTCTTTTGATTTCAGGTGGGCCGCCAGCCGATCCGAGAGACGAACATCTACATGTATCTGTACTTCGTGTTTTTCATCATATTCGGTTCATTCTTCACTCTCAACCTGTTCATCGGTGTGATCATCGACAACTTTAACGAACAGAAGAAGAAGGCCGGTGGAAGTCTCGAGATGTTCATGACTGAAGACCAGAAGAAATACTACAATGCCATGAAAAAAATGGGTTCTAAGAAACCGTTGAAAGCTATTCCGAGGCCAAAGGTAAAATTTTAAAATTAAAATAGTCTATGGATGTGAGACATCCTATAAAGACCAACTTTTACCCTCAGGAAATACCAAAATAATAATCTCGTGATTTTTTTTAAACAGCTGCACTACTCTTTACCTTGCCCTGGGACCTTAACAACTTGCGGAGCGTAAAGCTGCCACAGCTCTTGTATTTGTGCAGCAGATTCAAAATTTGGAGCAGTGCGTTTCTTAACAGCGGCTCTTTCTACTCCAGACCTTCGACAGAGATGCATCCAGATAAGCCTGCAAAACTATTTATAAAAATTCTGATACGTGACTTTCTGTTACAGTGGCGACCGCAAGCAATCGTGTTCGAGATAGTGACGGACAAGAAGTTCGACATGATCATCATGTTGTTCATCGGTCTGAACATGTTGACGATGACACTGGACCACTACCAGCAGTCTGAGACGTTCAGCACTGTCCTTGATTACCTCAACATGATATTTATCGTGATATTCAGTTCAGAGTGCCTACTAAAAATGTTCGCCTTACGCTACCATTACTTCGTTGAGCCTTGGAACTTGTTCGATTTCGTAGTAGTCAATTTCTCAATTCTTAGTAAGTGTCCAGAATTTTATTTTAATTTCGTTTTTAACAATTGAATAGTTGCTAATGAGACTTTTCTTTGTTTCCAGGTTTGGTATTGAGTGATATTATAGAAAAATATTTTGTATCACCGACTCTATTGAGAGTGGTGAGAGTAGCGAAGGTTGGTCGTGTGTTGCGTCTCGTGAAGGGTGCGAAGGGAATCCGGACATTGTTGTTCGCGCTGGCCATGTCCCTACCAGCTCTGTTCAACATCTGTCTGTTGCTGTTCCTGGTCATGTTCATCTTCGCCATCTTTGGCATGTCGTTCTTCATGCACGTCAAGGACAAAGGTGGCCTCGACGACGTGTACAACTTCAAGACTTTCGTGCAGAGTATGATCCTACTATTTCAGGTCAGTTTCATCAGCCTGCTGTATTCTCATAGAATGTTACAATATATAGGCAATCGGTTTGGTGATTTCTGCAAAAAAATGCTGCTGCTCTTTATATAAATCCATACCATTAGTCATTATCATTAATTATTTGTTTTTATTACATGTTATATCCCAGATGTCGACGTCGGCCGGGTGGGACGGCGTGTTAGACGGCATCATAAACGAGGAGGAGTGCGACCTGCCCGACAACGAGCGCGGCTACCCGGGCAACTGCGGCTCTGCCACCATCGGCATCACCTACCTGCTGTCCTACCTCGTCATCTCTTTCCTCATCGTCATCAACATGTACATCGCCGTCATCCTCGAGAATTACTCGCAGGTAACTTAGCGCTATCCGTTATTCTTGGTTAGTAGTGTGGGTGATTATCGCTCGATATGATTGGTATGGTTTTATTATTATGTGCAGGCGACGGAGGACGTGCAAGAAGGTTTGACGGATGACGACTACGACATGTACTACGAGATCTGGCAGCGGTTCGACCCGGACGGCACGCAATACATCCGCTACGATCAGTTGTCGGATTTCCTCGACGTGCTGGAGCCGCCGCTGCAGATCCACAAGCCCAACAAGTACAAGATCATATCCATGGACATTCCCATATGTCGCGGCGACATGATGTTCTGCGTGGACATCCTCGACGCGCTCACCAAAGACTTCTTCGCGCGGAAAGGCAACCCCATCGAGGACCCCGGCGACCTCGAAGTGGGCCGGCCCGACGAGGTGGGCTACGAGCCCGTCAGCTCCACACTGTGGCGCCAGCGCGAGGAGTACTGCGCGCGCCTCATCCAGCACGCCTGGCGCCGGCACAGGCGCGCGCACTCGCCGGCGCGCGGGCCGGACGGCACGCCGGACGGGCCGGACGGCGCCGCCACGGCCGTGCTGCTGGACGGGCCGGCGCCGCGCGTGGTGCTGGGCGGCGGCGCGTGGGCCGGCTCGCCGGGCAGCGGCGCGTGGGCCGGCTCGCCGGGCGCGGCGCCGGCGCCGGTCTGACCCGCGCTGGCGCTGGCGCTGCTGCCCGCGCTGGCCGCCGACGCGCCGCTGCCGCTGCCCGCACCGCTGCCCGAGCTCCTGAGCCCACCCAAGCGCACTTAATTATTGTTTACGCTAGTGTCGCGTGTACATACGGCGAGTAGCGTGTAGGAGTGTAGCGGCGGCGCGCCCGGCCGGCGTGCGCCCGCGCCGCGCCGGACGTTGTTCTTTCGCGTTTAGAGACGTTCGACGTGTTTACTGGAGTGTTTTGTATTCGCGTGGCCGAAGCTTAGTGACCGTTTGATTTGCGACCGATGTTCGCGCGCGTTCACCGCGTCTGTCGTTCCGATTCGTATCCGTTCGTTTGCGTTCGTGTGCGGACCTGTTCCCGGTGAGTGAAGCCATCGATCGGAGAGGATCGTTCTCGCGAGCGTGCCCTTTTTTATTCGTCACTAGTGATGTAATGTAAGGTATTGGATAAAATTGAGGAAACTCTAAAAGCTTATTTTTGTATTCGATGAATATCACTGTCTATCTGTAAAATTCTAAAACAGAGCTGTACTTATAAATATTGTGAAGTTGATGATTTGTTACCGATTGTGAGATATCATTTTTCTTCCCCGAAATGGTGTCGAGCAATAGCACAAGTAGATGTCCCCGGTCCCGGCGTATGTGTGTGTGTGTGGTGCGACGGAGTGCGGCGCGCAGCACGCTTGTTCAGCTTCACTCACGGCCAACATGTTCGAGAGCACCGCCTCACGTCACCACACTTGGGTTACAGTACATACATGACGTCGCCACGAGCCCGCGCTCACGGGCGCTAGTATTATCGTATCTTAATAGACGCTTAAGAGAAGCAATGGCTACGCCGATTCATATCAATTTTGTCCGTATAGTTTTAATAGTTCCAATTTGTAAGCTTCTCACTGTACCGAAACGACGCGAGGTCGCGTCTATCGATGCGAGGACGGCCGCCTGCCGGTCCTCAGAGTTAAGAGAGTTTAGAGGAATTTTTGCAACGTTATCTATATAAGCTTAACAAATCAGCTGTGAAATCGGTACCAGAGTTCACTTCCGTCCTAATTCAGTACGCATCATAGGAATCGAGCCATTTTATGTAACGCGCACTTTCCACATACCTAGTTAATGTAATTGTCTTCCCCTGATTACATTAGCTGCGGGGCCTGGCGGCCTTCCCCGCCGCCCGGCACCCGCGTGCGGCGCCCGCATGCGGGCACGTCACGTGTGTGTGACGTGACAAACAAACTAACACAACGGCACTCTCTATAATCCTCAACGCTTATTCACCCAGCAATGTATGGACCTGCCTCAAGCAACTCCATACATTTTTGATTTTTGTACCGACAGCGTTGCGCATGTTGGAGAGCCGCGCCGTGTTCCGTGTGGCGTGCCCGCGTGTGCCGCGCCGCGCCTCATAGACCTGTAATATCCGACATAGCGAGCGGGCTGGTACTGCTTCGACGAGTGTTGCTCTTGCAGATTACATTTTGACGATGTTGATAATGTTTAATGTTCATTCACGATGTACAACCGATTCGGCTACTTGAAAGACATCACTATAATTAGCAATAAGATAATATTGATATACCTAAGAGATCGAACGTCCCTTACCGAGTAAGGTAGATATTATTGAAGTATTGTTTATTTTTCGATTGACATCTCTCTAGATAGCCGGCGCCCTGCGGCCCGCACGTTGCCGTTACCTCACGACGGTTCACTTCTGTGACAGTATTGTCTTCTCTAGCACAACAGACTAATGAATCATTCAATTTTTGTAATTTAACTTTGGAAGTGGTCAATTTTCTACTACTCTGTAAATATTGAGAGCTTATTGCCGGGTAGATCCCAAACCGCACGTCGCAACACGTAATTTATTATATTATGTCTACTATCTATTGATATCAGCGATACGTAATAAGCTTGAAGCAATAACGTTAACGTGTGCTCGACGGGAGGTTTCGCTTTTCATTACCTTGTACGGAACATGTCACCGAATAGTTGTGTGCCGGTTGTTTTCAATTCGTTTACATAAAATGTGAAAAATATCTGAAGTGCAAGACAATTCTAAGTGTTGCAAGGTTTAAAGAGTCAGTGTATCGTAAACTAAATGAGACGCTTACAGTTTTGCACATATTTTGCAATAATTATGGTTACAAGATAACGATTATGTAGATAATTTGATAAATGAGAGGCGCGGGCAGTGCGCGAGCGAGGTTCCCCGTCGCTGACGCACGCGCGCGCCGAGCGTCCCGAGCGCTCCTCTCATGCGTTACGTCTGACGTTACTTTACGTTCAACACGAGGTAACTGTTCTCTGAGAGCCGCGTGGAGCCACTCAAGCTCTGTCCTCTAATATGTAATATTATATTGCGCTTTGGAAGACTGATCGGCTAAGATGATCTTGAACATTTGTTTTTAATGTCCTTGTTGACGTGTTTGTAAAAATCTAAAATCAAAATCTGTAACTTAATATCACGTAAGTATTTTAAGTTTAGAATTATGATTTAACTCGACAATACTGATATTCTCACCTAGATAATGCCGTGTAAACACTTACGTATGTACACCAATTGTTATTTATTAGCTTTTAAGGTAAAGTTACCGCTTATAAAAATATTAGTGAATGTGAATATGTACCTATGGTTAGCCAGTAAACGTTATTAACAAGCTAGAAAGTTATTTGCTCTTACTACAAAAACACTCAGTCAAGAAATCAGAATTTATTTTAACGAATCCCTTTTGATGACCTACGAATTTATCTACAAAATAATTGAAATTAGGATTCGGAATCCTTTTTCCCATTCCAGGTGTATAGAAACCAACGGAGAGTTGAATATGGACATAGGTAGTAGGTACAATGTTTAACGTAATCAATTCTGATTTCTTTAAATTTTGTTATCACAAAAATGCATTTATTAAAAATGTGTAAGCATTTATGTGATAAGAACTACAATCTAAGAGTATTTCTTATTTAAAGCTCCTTATAGCGTTAGGTATCGAGATTGACCAGTTCCATGCGGCTCTACACGACATGCTTTACCAATATGTCGTCACTTTATGTTGGTGAAACCAAAGATTATAACTACTATTAGGCATATTTGCACAAAGAAGTTGTGTTTAATTAAGTTTAGACAATAAGTTATAATATCATTGTATTGTTTATTTTAACTATACTTATGACAAAAAAGTGAGTTCAGTTTGCTGAATGATAGAGGTTTAATTGAATATTTATTATATATATTGTTGAAGTTTGTACAAAATAAATTAAGTAAACGATAAAATATAGAACTTGACTGCTTTTTTCTGTAGTTTTATTTCATTAAATAAACCAAAAACTCGGTTGTTATATACATTTTCAGAAGTTTCTAATCAAGTTTTGAAACATTAATCTTTTGACCGCCACGTCAAAAATGAAAAAGCGTGCCCTCAGCGCCAAGCTCCGAATTCATCCTTTAATACCTGCAAAATAGTAGTGAGGTCGAGATTATTATTATTATTTATTTACGTTTAAAATTCTGTCACCCAGTCGCGACCGTGGCGTTTTTGGCACATTTTGGTTTGTCGTCTATACACGACTGTGGCGGTCAAAAGGTTAATAATTAGGAAAAATAAAACATAGAAAGAGAAAGATCAAACTTATCGCCAATACGACTGAAACTATTTATTTGACATTCCCAATAACAAAATAACGAAATTGATTAACAAATAAGATCCGACAAGTTGCGTAGTTACATAACTCCGCAAAATAAAACTGCACTGTCTATTTTTATTTATGTTTTTTATTAATAATACAAAACTTTCCTATACATTTTTATAAATTACAAAATGTCATGAAGTTTTTGGATATACTAGTATGTACCTAACAACCTAACTAGGGCAGCAAAATATAATATTATTCATTTAGTCTTTATTCACTTGTATGATTTTACATTGATAAGAAAACAATCCGAATAACTGAGTTGCGCCCTGAAACAGAAACGTACATTAGTGAATATTTATACGTACCTATAGTTTATGTACGATATCACGCCCTGCTATACTCGGAAATAGACATCTAAGACAGTCGCAGACTCCTTGAGTAGTGCTGACATTGAAGTAACATTTGAAACTCCAAATTACAAATCACTGAAGGGTTAGTTAGAATAATATTTAACCTAAATTTTACTAGCTCATAATCCATTGTACGCCAGTCTACAAGTTTACTAAGACCAACTCCTTAAAATTAATTTCTCTATTTTTTATCTAACTATCAAATTTTTCTCTAATTTCTAATTTTTATCTAACATTTAGTTAAAATATTGCAACTCACCATTTTATTGCTAGGCTTTACTAGGTCTCGTTGGAGACGGGGCCAGAGCATCCCTGCGACAACAAACAACTCCTTGTAACTATCTAGTACTCTACGACACATGAATGTGAACTCTCCAGTATAATTTACGAAAAACTAGTAATTACTTTATGGAATGTCTGATGTTATGAAACTTAATTAATCGACATTTACATTATTTAGTATAAGTAACTATTACTAATCTGTATTTTAATAGAATTTTTACAGTTACACGATTTAAAACGAGAACGTCGGTGTTAACAGATTGAAACAGCGGATGCTGGCGAAAGCGCAGCGCTACGTCAACTGTAGCACTACGCGTCAAGTCGTAGCGGATGTAAAAAAAAAGCGTAGCACTACATCGGCAGTAGCGCTACGCGTCAAGTCGTAGCGGATGTTAGAGAAAGCGTAGCGCTACATCGGCAGTAGCGCTACGTCGGCTGTAGCGCTACGCGAGAAGGCGTAGTATAATATGTTAGAGACAGGCTAGCATCTCACGCTATGAGGCTGAGCTATTATACAAAACCGTCGACCAACTCCTCTAGTGAGATACTTTGGCCAAAGAATGTCAATTTTATAAATTTTCTGACGATTTTCTGCCTGTTTTGTGGTCATTTGACAAACAAACCATTTTTTTAAATATAATTTCTCAGTTACACACGGATTTAATCTCTGCAATGCATATCATCACGCTATACCTACAAGGAGTTAGGTAGGATTTAGTTTAAATTAACGACGTCAAGTTCCGATTAACTTGTAATGTCAAAAGAATTAAGTTACGTGCGTCAAGCCACGTCACAGGTACGGAGACTTATTTTGTGAATATGTCACTCCTTAGTAAAACTGTATGAGCCAGTCAGCAAGGAGGTTTCGAAACTGTTTTAGACCTGACGTCGGGCTTGCTATGTGTGATGGCTAATAGTTGCTGTATGCACCCTACGCTCTAGTTGCAATGTGTAGGCCAAGCTGTAACTGACGGTTGCGTAAGATAAGTCGACCTCATAATCCCTTTATCACTTTTGCCAACTGACATAAAAAAAAACTATAAGGTTAAAACTATCTGGCACACAGACCTTGTCGTTTTATATCATTCAAGTGACCTTAAAGCAATTTAATTACGTAGGAATTTGGCCGTACACTGCACTGCTGTGTTCTATCAAATAGTGTTGCATAATTGGTGTTCTCGTAACAGTGTATTCATCATAATATTACGCGGATAACCAGGCCTCCTTTCTTGTAGATAGTACTGAATATTTACATTAAATAGTATTGTTTCCATGGCCATCTAATTGTGTCAGCCCAGCACTCGATATTTTCAAGATGATTGATGATTTATGAACACAAAAATTTTAATTGCACTTTTTGTCGTTTTTGTTTCCAACACTTCAAATGTACCAACAAATTTGACATTCTCTTCCCACAAATAAAATTTCAATCGTCAAGTGGCTGTCGAATGGCTGATGAGTGGCTGGCGAGTGTCTGTCAAGTGACTGGAAGCCATGTGGCCGTGCCGCTGCAGGCACAACTTAGTCAGGGGTGGGTATTCCGATGAGCCACATTGCGACTGTGGCGCTTACCACAAACGATGCTTCATCTCATGTCGTGCTCTCTTTGTAAAAACGCCTGCACTATGGAAGACCTTTGTGAACTAGCCGAATACTGGTCGAATTTTATTTAAAAAGAGAAGCATCGATACGACGTAGAAGAAGAAGGAATTGTGGGAAGGACAGGACAAAGGTATTGAGACAAATAACAAACTTCCTTTCGATGTTACTATTTTTATTCATTTTTATTTCCATCTTAGTCTTACTTCAGACAACTGTGCCCTTATCAATAGGCACACATACAAGATGCTTGTCAATACATTGGCATATTAACCATATAATTATCTATACAGCATCTATATGTACAATAGTAGGTATGTGTGTACCGACGAAGCCCCCTGTTATTAAGTAGAACATGTGTCCAGTCGGCGCCTCCTACATTAGAACGGTCCACTATGTGAACGTCGTAGAAGCTTCTTATTTATTTAATTTACGACATTTACTGGCAGTGCAACTGACTTGCGCACGTTTCGTACCACAATTCACCGATTTATTATTCAATGACAGATATGTAGCGCGAGAGTTAATTTACAGAAAGCGGACTATCGCGAATCGAAAACCTTCAAAAATAGGTATGTTTATATATGTACGGATTGGCTCCGCTAAAATCTAATCCCAAAATTATTAATTACTGACAAAGTTATTTGTGAACACACTATGTTAAGTTGAAAAAGTTTCCGGCAAATAGTTCGCGACTCCATTAATTAGTTAATATACCTTTACAGTACCAAAATTTAAATTGAATAAGTGAGCAACGCGTGACGTGAGCTGCGCCCGCGGCGAGCGCGCCTCAAGATCACACTGAACGCCTTCCAGGCGCTAAATTATAATTTGATCACAGAATTAAAAACCATACTAAGTGCTGAACTAACAGTTATATTATGTTGATAGACAGTACTCTAATAACAAAAATAGGTTTTTTGGTAAAAATATTTTTTTGTTTCTTCTTAACCGATAATTGTTATTATATCATATTGTGCTATTTTTTTTTTATTAAAAGACTCGTTATCGAGGGTAAAATCGACAATCGAAACAAACCACCGCTATGTGAACTTATAATAGATCGTAGTATTTAACATTACCATGAAATGAGGTCGTAATAATACAAATATTTTAACTTTTACTACACTAAGCGATTTACATGACGCTAAGACAACTTTAAAATATCAAAACTGATTAATATTAAAAATAATAAATTCTAAGTTTACAGTCGAAAAAAATATATAAAATGAACTCTATTAAAATTATTACAGGAGATCTGAACGTTTATAATGTGAGACTTATATTACGAGATGTAGCAGAGTTGTATGCGGGTTATGTCCGGAGTACCTAGCTCGCGACTAAATGCTGCCATCACGAAATCACATCATAATCAATTCGATAACGGTCTTCTTTGGTACTCGCTCTAATACTGCGGCCCTCGATTCCACGGTTAATATTTCATTGTCGCGTATTTTTCTACCTCAATTCCTACAACTGAAAAGTGTTGGCTTAGAGTGAGTTTAAAGATCACAGTGTAATCAGTCAATTTAGTTCCAAAATTAAAATAGAGCATCATTCAACCGTTTATTACGAATTGAGAACCGCTAAGTATTAATAGCAAGTCGTTTTTTTATAATAATGAGTACAAATAAAGTCGAAAATAACACGTATTCTATATTTATTATTAATATTTTAGAATCATAGATAATATGAAGTCCTGGTATTTAAAATAGCATGGTGTATACTGAACAATCCGATTGTTAACTAACTCAGTTTTCGAATTTGGAAGCCATGACAACACAATGAATGACAACAAAACTGAGACACAAAATCATATCACGAAAATATACCATTTTACAATGTTATCCTATGACATGACACGGCAAAATTATCCTCTCATCGTAGCCCAATTATTTATCAGTCTTCTAGGTATAATCATTGCATTGATGTTTATTGTTCAGTAACCAAATAAAAATCAAATAGATAGATTTGCAATAGAGGTATAGTAAAAGCCTCTATAAACCGTGTTATACCATAGGACTAAAATATTAACATAACACATATTAAGGCATTCTCGTTACATCATTAAATGTAATGTATGAAAAGCGTAGAATAAAATTGAAGTGGTTACGTTTCACACATTCAAAATCTTCAAAGAAACGAGATCTACGCGTTTCGTGTTAGCCACTTGCAATATTGGAAAAAAATCAAATACAAGGCAACGGTCACAGCAATCCTTTGGTTTCAGAAGGTTCATTCAAATTAAGACTTTCTTTGATTGGTACCAAGAGAACCAATAACAACAGCGAACGTGAGATTTCATCATAAATTATTTAGACAGTCTTGAACGACCTTTCAAAAACTTGGTAGTCTCCTTCACACAAATACACTACTTTATTTACTGTCGAAATTCACTGTATTTTTAATCCAAAGGTGGTCAAAATGTCTTAAGGAAGAGGTAAATACAAGTTATTTTTCAAACTGTTCTGAACACCCAGACCTGTACAAGTCAAGCAGTGTATTTATGTGTTTAAATTAAGTCACCAAGTGTCATGGACAAGCAGTCTACAGACACACCAGTAATTCCTATTCATTCAGTTTTTGTTACTTATTCACCCAATGATTACACAAACTTTAAGCTTGCACAATCTCAAATATCATATACTCAACACAATAAAATCAATAGAAGGATCAATAAAAGCCTTTTTACGAAGATAAAACCTTTATATTATTCTGAAATTAAATCGTCATTTTAACTGATAAATACAAAAATTACGGTGTGACCGTACCATTCTTTATAATCAAAACATTACCTAAATATTAAATATTGTGACTAATCCAAGCTGCAAAAACAAATTATTTTCGTATTCCGTAATGAATTGAATTTCTATTGATTTTAAATAATCCTATTTACGCCTTTTTTTTTCAAACATCTTTTTTTTATTTTTGTGAAATATTTTTTTTTACATTTTCATTCATTTGCTTAGGGGCCAATCATCAGAGTTAATCAATCTTATTTTAAAAGTATGAAAATCTTGTCTACCGGAAGACAGCCGTTTTAATTAATTACAATAATTACCAGATCATCACACTAGCATCTTTATTACAGAGATGAATTATTTAGACTTCAAAGATGTTAACCCAGTTACTCCTACCGGGCGTTATAACGCCATTGGAAACAAATTACAAGTACCTTCATTTTAGTTATAAGTAATGTGATCGGAGACTATTATTTCTAATCTTGTTTCATTCTACTACTCTTGAAGTCTTCGTTACGAGCAGTAATTGTAGCCGTATTAATTCAATTTTTAAAATTTTGTGGTGTTTAAAGTTATAAAGTGTTGTCATTCAGTCATGTCATCAAAAAGGTACGTATTTATTATATTATCAAG
Source organism: Hyppa rectilinea (assembly GCA_951799385.1). Classification (NCBI taxonomy): domain Eukaryota; kingdom Metazoa; phylum Arthropoda; class Insecta; order Lepidoptera; family Noctuidae; genus Hyppa; species Hyppa rectilinea. The sequence goes on from OX637311.1 coordinate 11,602,104, forward strand.
TATAAAAAAATACTTTTCGATACAGATACTGCAATCTGCAAGTGTTATCAAAGAATAAATGCAGCATTCGTGTATAATATCGTACAATTTCCGACTTTTTTTTTACTAAATATGTCATGGGCGTTATAACACCCGGTAGGAGAATGGATGTCTTTTATATTTTATTATTGCATTTCAGATTGTAACGAAGCAAAGTTTTAAATTTAAATGAAATATTAAACGAATTAGAGGCAGCTGATGAAGAATTTGCTTTACCTAAGGCTGTCTCAATTTTGCCACCAGAAAATGCAAACGCAGAGGTTACTGATGAGGATTCTGGCGATGAAGATTTTGTAAATATACATAATCTCCCAGGTGAGGGGAATCAAGTGACACTAATAGGGATTCTTATCATATTATAGTCATAATGAAGCACATTACAATATCCGTATATAGCAGCAGTTTTTTAACTTTGCTCTTACAGGTACTCAACTAAGGGCGGAAGCCGAAGTTATCTACGACGAATTATCGTCCGAAGACGAAGAATATGATTCCACTGTCTCGTCTCGCCAAACGAAGGTGTATTGCAGAATCTCCTACACTAAGTCATAGCTCTGCTGCTGATTCACTGAGAAATATGGCAAGTTATAGCCCACCCATACCAAGTACTTCGTCGGCAAGTGACGATATTGTTACGCCAACTGTGTTAAAAAATCAAAATTGTAAATTGCGTAATCGCCATAATCCTAATAGTTATCCGGAATGGAAAGAGATTCAGGCCCCCAATAATAAGCAGTCACCGATTCATTATGTATTTTGATTCTATGTTTGTTCAACTGCTTGTGCATTATACAAACTTATACGCTAGCCAAAAGAATAAACCAGGCACTGTTACTTTCAGTGAAATGAAGTGCTTCTTGGGTATTCTTTTATATAGTGGCTATGTTGTTGTACCTCGAAGGTCCATGTACACCGGCTACTCACAGAGAAACGTCTCGTTATGACAAAATCGATCATTTTATCGAATACAAAGAAAATCAGCTAAGGTGTACACTTTGCAAAAAAAAGACTAATTTTATTTGTAAAAAATGTGAAGTTAATTTACATCCTAAACTTTGTTTTATTATGTCCCATACAAACTAATTAAGTACAAAATTAAGACAGTATATAATGCTTCTATTATGTAAAAGATCATGTACCTACATATGTACACATGAATGCAATAAAGAATTTGAGTTTGAGTTTGAGTTTGAACATATTTTTAAGATTAAATATGAGTGCAAAATATAATTTTAGTTTAACTGATTATACCTCATCGCTGTAGTAGGGCATTCTCCTACCGGCTGTTATAACGCCCATAGTTTTCCGACTTTTCCGGACGTCTAGGATTTTTTTCCGTATTTTTTCAAAATTGTTGGTCGTATACATGTTAACATATCAAAAAACGACGATGATCGGAGGTGCAAAATAGTTTCAGGAGTATCTGGGTTAAGCTTATCATGCTAAAGCAGAATTTGGACCAACGAGATTACTTCCAGAACCTGCGCCAGATAAGGCCTAGAACAGTACAAACTATTCATTACGACACTAGTTCTATCTTATAATGTCAGTATCGAAGTAAAATCTCTCGCTCGTAAACTTAAACATACACTATCTGCTATAAGATCGGTCCCAGTAGACAGGAAAGGTAATATAATGTGATTTTGTTCGCAGCTTTTAGTCTATACACGATAGAAACAAAAGCGTGACGCGGGAGTAGTGAGGTGCGCCCACGCCTGCAAGTGGCGCCCAGTGTGGGACAGCCATGTGGTAGTACCCGGCCGTATATCGATCCTTAAAACAACAAATGGCGTAAAAGCCATTTTGGCCAAAATGACTTATAAATGCCATTTTGTTCAGTTTTTGAAGCTCTATCGATCTGTATATTTGAAATGTTCAAATTCGCAAAAAAATGGCTCTTACATCCAATATTTTTTAAGAAAAAATTCCAATAATTTTATGATTTGTGTCGTTATAACCAATATTAAAATCGAAAACTGCAAATTTGGGGCGTAAAAGACTTAATTTCTTAGTGATGTGGTTAATATTACATTTTACGATTATATCGAAGTAAATAATATCAAAGACAACTTGTTTTAAAATGCAAGACTTTTAAAAATAGGCTTTTACTACAATTTAATAGAATTAAGTTTTACAAATATAAAACGTTAATAATGTCGTAAAAGACAATATTTTATTATAATTGGCTTATACGTCAATTTTTTAGCGTAATAATTAAAACCGAGTGTTTATCTCTTGATCGTAAAAACCAAGACGGTAGGAAAATGGTTTTCAATGTATTTTTTCATAAAAAAACTAGTAAAATTAATATTTTTTTATGATTTAATTGTTTGCGACATCTGATACGTCAAACCGCTACAAAAGATTACGCATCACGATCCTTAAAACAACAAATGGCGTAAAAGCCAAAAAGCTACTTTTCAGGAGAGCCAAAAAACTAAAATGAGTAACTTTGTTTCCTCAATATCTCTCAAAGTAGTAAAGCTATAATAACCAATTAAAGTTGTATTTTCTTAGAATTTTCATGTGTATAATTATAAAAACCTAATATTGTAGGGCCTATGCTAGTTTCCGAGATAGCATGTCTTTTATACTACAAAAAATTTTGCTCTAACTGGCCTTTACGCCGTGAATTTTATACTTTGCAAGTTAAACAGGTTATGCGCACTTGGAGTAAAAGACTTAGGGAACATCTATGTTTGGGTTTTTGAAGAAATAAAAGACAAATATAATTACCGAATGTATTAATTATTGCAATAAATACAACACAAAATTTTGAAAAAGTACCAGTAAATCTAACATTTCGGATCAATGTAGTTATCTAAATTACGCCATGAACGCTATTTTTAGCGAAGAATGAATTGAGAAATTAAATTCAACATGAACATCAACATCAATTAAACAAACATCAACGAAATTGAAAAAAATCAACGAAAGTATTAAATATTGTAATAAAATAATACAAATTTTGAAAAAAATTAAAAGAAATAAGAAAATTTGAAATTTCGTATCAATTTACTTTCTAAATCGGTACTATAAATGCTATTTTTTAACGACGAAATAAAAAAAAATTGAACATCAACTATTAAAATTTGGATCGAACTTAATCAAACACTTTCACCTCGTACTGATGTTTACAAACAAATCAGTCTTAAATTTACCAATTACAGTTTTAATAACTAAATTGCGATTATTATTATTTTATATAAACTAACTAAAATACCACTATTATTAGAATCAGTCTAAATAATCAGTCCTTGCGGTAGAATTTTAATTAGTCTTAGAATGCAGTTGTACAAGAAAATTAAGTATTAATTACTTACTGCATAAAATATTTAAATAAATGAGTATTTTCTACCAAACTATCTGCTTAAAAGTAGTTAAAAATATAATAGGTAACAGAATTGTGGTACCTAATAGGTAACAAGTTTAATAATTAGTCGACATCATTATTTTCATCATTATCATCTTCTTCATCAGTTTCAATCAGAGTATCTTTCTTATCACCGATGTAAGGCAAGTCTAAGTAGTCTTTATGGAACCTCTTCGGTATTGTCCCATCTAGACATAATTTTTTCAAATCTTTATATTTCAGAGCAGAAATTGGTATTTTTTCTGAATAAGCTTTTGGCAAAGTAAAGGTATTTAATTCTTCCAAGTAAGTTTGGTCTTCATTTTTAGCTTCGGACGCTCTCTTGGCCTTTCCCTTTCCTTTCCCTTTCTTTGTTGGTTTCTCAAATAAAATAACTGTCCTGGCTACGGCATCTTCTTTCATGGAATACTTTATATCAATTTTATTAAGATGCTTTTTCTTGAAAGTAGCTATGCGTATTATATTTAACACAGAATATGATTTAGGGTTTCACACTCCCAAAAAAGATAAGTGTGTTTTGTGTCTCAAAGCAGAAAATTTGTGTGATGAAATGACTGAAAGAGACAAAGAGATCTACAAAAAACATTTGGAAGAGAAAGTCGCTATGAAAAGAAGATATAAAGCACACCAAGCTCTAAATGATGGTAAAACCATGTGTAGTAGTTTCGATCTTCAAAAGGTTTTAAACACACCTTATGGTGAATCCATGTTATTATACTACGCAAGAAAATACGCTGTTTTCAATTTAACTGTGTACGAGAGCTTAACACGAAATGTTTACTGTTTCACATGGGGTGAGTGTGACGGAAGAAGAGGCAGTACGGAAATAGCTACTTGTTTATATTTATACCTTAAAGAGTTGGACAAGCAAGGTGTTGAAACTGCTCTTTTGTATTGTGATTCATGTACAGGTCAAAATAAAAATAAAGTCGTTCTATCCGTATTAAATTACTTTTTAGCAAAGTCTGTCAATTTACAGATTATACAAATAAATTACCTGCTTCCAGGGCACACGTACATGCCCGTTGATTCAGTACACGCCACAATTGAGAAGGAAGTTCGAAAAATTATAGTATGGAGTCCTACTCAATGGAGTTCCTATTTTGAAGCAGCAAGAAAAACAGTTAGACCGTATAATGTTCATGTTTTGGAGCACACAGATTTTATAAATTGGGAAGAAATTGCGTCAAAAACTTTTACGAAAGATACTTGTAAAAATATCAATTTCAAAGATATACGCATAGCTACTTTCAAGAAAAAGCATCTTAATAAAATTGATATAAAGTATTCCATGAAAGAAGATGCCGTAGCCAGGACAGTTATTTTATTTGAGAAACCAACAAAGAAAGGGAAAGGAAAGGGAAAGGCCAAGAGAGCGTCCGAAGCTAAAAATGAAGACCAAACTTACTTGGAAGAATTAAATACCTTTACTTTGCCAAAAGCTTATTCAGAAAAAATACCAATTTCTGCTCTGAAATATAAAGATTTGAAAAAATTATGTCTAGATGGGACAATACCGAAGAGGTTCCATAAAGACTACTTAGACTTACCTTACATCGGTGATAAGAAAGATACTCTGATTGAAACTGATGAAGAAGATGATAATGATGAAAATAATGATGTCGACTAATTATTAAACTTGTTACCTATTAGGTACCACAATTCTGTTACCTATTATATTTTTAACTACTTTTAAGCAGATAGTTTGGTAGAAAATACTCATTTATTTAAATATTTTATGCAGTAAGTAATTAATACTTAATTTTCTTGTACAACTGCATTCTAAGACTAATTAAAATTCTACCGCAAGGACTGATTATTTAGACTGATTCTAATAATAGTGGTATTTTAGTTAGTTTATATAAAATAATAATAATCGCAATTTAGTTATTAAAACTGTAATTGGTAAATTTAAGACTGATTTGTTTGTAAACATCAGTACGAGGTGAAAGTGTTTGATTAAGTTCGATCCAAATTTTAATAGTTGATGTTCAATTTTTTTTTATTTCGTCGTTAAAAAATAGCATTTATAGTACCGATTTAGAAAGTAAATTGATACGAAATTTCAAATTTTCTTATTTCTTTTAATTTTTTTCAAAATTTGTATTATTTTATTACAATATTTCATACTTTCGTTGATTTCTCAATTCATTCTTCGCTAAAAATAGCGTTCATGGCATAATTTAGATAACTACATTGATCCGAAATGTTAGATTTACTGGTACTTTTTCAAAATTTTGTGTTGTATTTATTGCAATAATTAATACATTCGGTAATTATATTTGTCTTTTATTTCTTCAAAAACCCAAACATAGATGTTCCCTAAGTCTTTTACTCCAAGTGCGCATAACCTGTTTAACTTGCAAAGTATAAAATTCACGGCGTAAAGGCCAGTTAGAGCAAAATTTTTTGTAGTAAAAGACATGCTATCTCGGAAACTAGCATAGGCCCTACAATATTAGGTTTTTATAATTATACACATGAAAATTCTAAGAAAATACAACTTTAATTGGTTATTATAGCTTTACTACTTTGAGAGATATTGAGGAAACAAAGTTACTCATTTTAGTTTTTTGGCTCTCCTGAAAAGTAGCTTTTTGGCTTTTACGCCATTTGTTGTTTTAAGGATCGATATGTGACATATCGAGCTTTGGAAAGAGACTGTCACACATGTTTGAGTGATGGGACAACGCTCTACGAAGCTAGACTTACTTCTAAAACTGGATATGCCATATTTAAACTGGCTTTCCACTAAACATGTGCCAAGCTGCGTACCGATGGATGTGAGTTGTGTGTATAATAATATATCAACCGACACAGTCATTTGATTTTCATTGGATATTTAGGCTGAAATCTGATGATTTAATGAAGCTAAGATTATTAAGACATATGCGCCAAGCGCATCTTAAAAGAACACGCTTACTTTACTGCTCAGTTCCGGTGGAAATAGACACATGGTTTCATAGTCCAAGCCCTCCTCTTTTCTAAACTAAACTATGAAAATGAAACGACCTATTGGTTTATTTTACATATACACATCTATCGCTACGCAGCTTAGGACACCTTTGGTGCAAAAAAAAGCCTTACGACCGGGACTGGACGTCGTCAAGTGGCGCCCAATGAGGGATAGACGAAATGGCGCCCAACGTGGGACAAAAGTATTGGCGCCCAAAAGGGACAGCCGTGAGTGTGGGCAGTGCGTAGTGTGTATGTTGTTTTTATGTGTGTGTGTTATGGAGAGGAGGCAAGATTACTCTGTGTAGTCCCAGCAGTCCTTCTCATAGCCCTCGTGTACGTGCTCCAGCAGCACCTTGCGCCGGCTGTCGCAATATCTGGGAACAACGGGTTATTAATGTAAAAATATATAAAGGTTAATTAATTGACATAAATCGTCGTCATGTAACTAGTGGCAGTTTCATAGGTTTATCAATTGACAGTGGTACATTTTTTTAATTCATTTAGGCACCCATTGTGGATCTTTTATGTCCAACACCTAAGTAACCCTGGCCCTTGCAAAAAAGGTCTAATTCTTAGTCGCAAAAAAAAGTTACAGCCACAGATTCTGAAATCTTAGAAAACTTAAATACTGAGCTACAAAATGAGAACGATTTATTATAATAATGAGCGTACCTATACTTATCCTGGACCTTCTGTTTGATATCAGCCAGGTTCTCGCTAGTGATGTCACGCTCTAGATACTCGGAGAGCGTCTCCGTGGCCGACTCCAGATCTCTCTGGTTGTCTTCAAAGATCACAGACTGGTTGTTCTTGCGCAAGTAATACGCGAACACGTAGGTGTACATCAGCGTCTGTCGGCACTGACACAGGATGTCCACTGCCTTCTTCAGGAATTGGACCTGTTACCAGTTTTAATAATCACATTTTGATTTAGAAGTGAGTACTTTAATATTTCGGTTAAGTGTTCACGTTACCAGATGTTTTATTTAAAACTTAACAACGTATCTAAAATACTATATGTGTGTTTTTAAATACATAATGTGCATTTATACATGATTGTGTGCGTCAATACTATGCAACAGTAGCAAAGGATGTATGAAACACGATTCGTGACAGAAAGTTTCTATTAATACTTTCAAACACTTATTAAACTACATACATAAAGGATATATGTTTTTTTTTTACAGATTGCTACTGCCATGGTTTGCTACATAAGATTTAACTCTACATACAATTACTCATCACCAAGAAAACAACAGACCATTTCCAATGGCGGCGTAGAGCCAGTATACCAAAATGCGAGTAGACAGGATATCAAAAACAGCAGCCGAAAAAAATTGGAAATAAAAAATAAAATATTATGACAATCCCATACTTCAATCCAGCTCATATTGTGTTGTTGCATTTCTTCCATCTTCTCCTTGACAGAAGCGTAGAGCTTGGACTCGAAGCGCAGCGATTGCATGTGATTCATGTAACGGTTGCAGTAGAACAAGTAGCGCTGCAGCGCTGCACGCGACCGCTCTTGAGCGTCGCGGGCCGCTTTAGCTTCGTCCTCGTCGTACCTGCACGTGGAACCAATCATGACTCGTATTGCAGTGCGACTAAACTATGGTTGGTGTGTTCTCCATTTAATTTAGACAAGGGGATGGAAGAGAAAATACGTTTTGGGCGACTGACGCTCGAATGATGTGACATGGAGGAGCTGTTGGTAAACAATTGGGTATTTGTAAGGGTAGTTAATAACGTTACTCTTTATGAATTGTCAAAACGCGGCATTTGTATGTGATTTGCATGAAATATAACAATGTGACGTCACTGATTTTAAGAAACAAATTGAATACTTATTAGCATTCAATGCAGTTTTACAATTATATATTTAATTTCTGTACGGTGATGAAAATTTTTAAGACGAGCGGTCTTTTATCTGAGATTTCATATTTTATTTTTGACCATTTCAAATAGTCAGTTGTGAAACAAGATGGCGAGGTAAGTTCCGATTCTCGCCACGTGTCGAAAGATGTCGCAAAGGACATTTAAATCCCTGACTTACGACTTTCAAAATTTCCGCCATAGTTATGTGTATAGCCAAATTAGTCGTACTGTCTATTGATCAACATACCTATTGCAATTGTACCAGCTGCTACCATGCGGCTCCCAGGGCCCCAGGCACACCCAGCAGAAGTCCGCCTTGCAGTTCTGGTTCTTGCACACCATGTGGTTGCAGCCACCGTCCTTCTCGATCGTCACGTTGCACTTCGGGCACTCCTTCGTGTTCGCAGCGATCCAGTTCGAAGTTTCCGAATCGTCATCGCACTTCTAGAGGAAAGATGTTGAAACGAACTGATATAAAACGGGACGTAGATATTATTAATATTTTAGGGTTTGTAAATATTAGCTTTTTTTTATTGAGTGGGAAAACATGAAATTACTCCTCCCGCATTGTGTGGAGCAGAAGGGAGTGTCAGACTCTTACTGACTAAAACCCATCAATGTTCCATTTCCCTTCCCTCATCCATTCCTTAGCCCTTTATGTTCCGGGGTAGCGGTAACCCTTCCGGACAATCCCGCTGATGGTGGCTTCGGGAATGTACAGACGTCAGCACATAAAGGTATCCCTAACTGTCAAATTTACCCAATTGAAAATTAACCTTATTCTTTTGTAAAATAACCTGATTCTTTTGTAAAAAAGTTGAAAGAACTAGGCCAGTACATCATGTCACCCCAATCTGTACATCTTAAAAAGTTCAACATAAAACGCTATTGCATAATAATATGTCTATCTTATAGGATTATGACCCACAGTAACTATGCTATCTTTCAGAATTTAATAATTTTTTTTTTTTAAATTGTTATTTAAATTGGGCATCTCATTTAAATTAATAAATTCCTTGACATATTATTATCATTTACATCAATACTTCAAAAGATATCACAGATTTAATATTACGCGTAACAAAATAATATGAATGTCAGTTTAACAAAATTTGGAATAATGGTAATTTAGTAATACATCACATAAATGTTGTATACTAAGAATTTTTAGCTGTAAACAATTTTATGCATCTATTAAGCATCTTGAATTTAGGATGCACTGGGGATTCAGCTCTGGTGACAAATTTTGGATGATGGTCGCAAAAATGTTATGAGGAAGATTACAATCTGTTGCCACATTACCTTGATCCACTTCCTAAGCAGACAGCACCGCACCGGGTCGTGCCAGTTCTCGCCGCACGCGAAGCAAAACGTGTGCCCGCAGCGGCACGTCACGGGCGCCGCCTCCACGTAGGCCACCTTGATCGCGTTGCTGCAGTCAGGGGACGGGCACCAGCGCAGGAGCCGGTTGCACTGCACGTGTTGAGTAAATTGTAAGTTTTCGACAGACGTTACATGTCAACGGTTTAGGAACATCACTTAGTTTAAAGAGTGTCTGTCAAAGCGTTAGGGTAGCTATGTTATTTGTTAGAATGTTAGGAAAAATGTTTAGATCCACTATAACTGCAATTTCAATTCAGTAGGACTGTCCGAAAGGGTTACCGCTACTCCGGAACAAAGGGCTCAGGAAGGAACATGGATGGGTTTTAGTCAGTAAGAGTCTGATATTCCCGCTCCACCCAAAGTGACAGGGGTCATTTGATAATTTCCTAACCTCAAAAAAAAGGGCAATTTCATTAGTATAATGACAAAGACTGAAGCAGATACACCCAAAACAACGGTGAAAGTATGGAGAATAACGGGCAGAAAATTCTAAGAGCACTCTTTTAAATCAAGATATTACAAAATCCTGGGTACATTATATTTGCTGCTTTTATATGTGAGAAAAACGGATTAAACATTAGCCCTGGCAGAGGTGACCATACTCAAATGACGGTCCCCGTTCATGAGCACAACGCGTGGATCAGGACGATCCACCTCATCCATCTTTTAGGAAACTGCATGATCCAACACATACACCACCATCAGCGAGACATTGAAGTGAATAGTTTCTTTTTTTAAGGATACGAAATCATCAAATGGCTCTCGGTGTACAGCGCAAGGGAGTGTCAGACTCTTTAAACCCATCCATGTTCCTTACCCCTATGTATTCCGGGGCAGCGGTAACCCTTTCGGACAATTCCGCTGATCCGACTCCAATGTTATAAGTTTCTCGGCCTGACTTTTCCAGGATTACAAGGATGATGTTATATATAACTTCATTTTTTAATGTTATAACTTTTTTTATGTTATAACTTTTTTATCATTTTGAATTCAGATGTATACCATGCATCGTGCTAAGTGGAGAGTCATCTAACACAAGTATTTTCTTGCTTAAAAGGTGATCTCCAAATCACGTATGTTAAGGCTTGATGTAATTGAAATAAACATTTTTATTTTTGACTAGCTGACCCGACAGACGTTGTCTTGTTGTCCTCTTGTTCTACCTACCCACCTAACTTTAAACCTTCCCTGGACTACGACAAACATTTCAACACCAAAATCAGCTAAATCGGCCGAGCCGTTCTCGAGTTTTAGCGAGACTTACAAACAGCAATTGATTTTTATTTATATTTTTTTTCTTTTTTTTTGTAACTTACCTCAACAAAACTATTAGTGATGATGTGTTGGTACTTGAGCTTAACTCGCGGGTCGCGCACCAATCGCATAACGGTCGCGTCGTCCACGAGGATGTCGCACGCGTGGGCTGCGCAGGCTATCGTCTGACCCTGGAATAATAAACACAGATTAAGGGCTACGGTTTGAACGCACGAACTTAAATAATAATAAACCTATATCTGTAACTTTCGTTTGACTTAAAAGTTTCTTGAACGTACATAATAAAATCAATTCACGTACTTTTTACAGTTGTCTCATCCTAATAGTATTGCTTATTAATTTCATTGATATGTTATGATCCGTGACCTCGGCAAATGACCGCTGCGCGACAGTTCTTTACGCACAGGTTGCTCTGAGATGCCATTTTCTTACATTTAAAATCCGTAAATAATAACGTTTAATGGAAATATAAAGTCTTCATGAAACGAAAATGTGAAAACGTATAATTATTATGTGTGTTAAATTAATGTCACCATTGTAGCGCCACGTTGTAGATAATATTTAAAACGCAAAAAGCACCGAAGTATGAATCGCTAAAAGGGCGAACAATAGCGAACTCACACAAAGAAATTTCTGGCACTTATTATACTTTTGAACCAAAAGAGATTGTATACTTCGCATGTGTTTGTCGTTGCTTTGCTTATTCATGTAGACGTAACCTCGATGAAAGGAATAAAGTTTTGATTGAAGTTGTACATGACGTATTTATGACGCATTGAAATATCTGCATTAAGGTCGAACACAAGCTAATGTAATCTTACGTTTTTTTTTTCTTTTGTATCTTTCTTTCATTTTTTTCGTATATTAGCTTGTGTAACAAAAACCGGAATGTTAGCTCAAATATTCTAGGACCAATTATTTGTTGGACATCTGTGATAAGTATTGAATTACATTATAACTATGTATAATCTATTTGCGTCAAACATAATTAGATCGATTTCAATTTGTCAATTGCAAATGACAAATTGAATCTATCTTTTATACATACCTAACAGACAGCATTCTGCTGGGAAGTCTTTTGCGCATAGTTTTTATTACTTAATACTAAATATTTAAACAGTACTTAAGTATATACTTACTAGGCCCTCCTCCATTATTTTAGTAGTTAAATATTCACACCAACATTGTGTGCAAAATCTATGGCCACACTCCAGACCTGTCATCAACTGTAAAATAAAGAATAATACATCACTGATTTATATATAATTATTTATTCATTAAAATTCCCCTACCATTCTCATATAGAGAAATAAAAACTTGTCCCATGCGGAAATCGAACCCCGGTTTAGCAGTAGACAAGCCCTTGGTTGAACTGTGAAATGCCATAAAAAAAGGAATCGAACCCACAAAACACGTAGCGCAGCAACCAGTCGCTTAGTTACTACGCCAACCGGGTGATCAAGCGCGTATTAACCCCTCAAATGTCGTGTGAAACCCATAGGCTCATAAGAAAAAATCTCTAGAAACGACAATAAATATAATCGTATAAATCGATCGTATATATTTTTTTTTAACTCTTAATTCAATTCTTATTAATTTTTAATTTTATTTATTTATTTATTTTAACTGTAAATGAATGTAATTATGGATCAATTACACACATCAAAAGTGTCTAGGGATCAACATATATTTTTGCAATAACTTTTCTCTTGATTGATATTAATTTAAATTTTCTTTAAGGATTCATCAAATAAAGTGTTTTCGTTTGTCACAGTAACGATAAACCAAGTCACCTTTGCATTAATAAAGAAATTTGCCATTTTCCTAATAAAGGGATTTTTGACATTTGAACCACTAACATTAAAGTTCGAAAAAAAGACTGAAATAACAGTTTTCTTTAAAATTTTATTGGGTAACTTAAACAATTAATAATCCGTGTTTCTACCGCGAACACTAACAACACAAGAACATCGGTTTGGCATACTCAAAATGAGTTCATCCAAATCACGCTGTGGAATGGCCGCCCATGTTCGTTGCAACAACAAAAAAAGGTCTTCTTGCAACTGGATACCCTCCATATTCGGCAGAGCTCTTCTCTGTAGCATATCCCATGCATGCTCAATCGGGTTCAAGTCTGGCGACTGAGCAGGCCAGGGCAGGACATTGATGTTAGCTGCGGCGAGAGTCTGTCTTACAACTCTTGCGGTGTGCGGTCGTGCATTATCATGCATTAACTGAAATAAGGGACCGATTTGCACTTGTAGAGGAACGATGACGTCAGATACAATCGTCTCAGCATAAATTTGAGCGTTGAGGTTGCCTCTGATCCAAATCAACTCAGTTCTTCCGCCGATCCAAATACCCGCCCATACCATGATGGTTCCACCACTATAAGGATAGACTTCCTGGCAGGATTTTAATCGCTGTTGGCGTCCAGGGGTTCTCCAGTGTCGTATACGTCTTGTATCCGGTCTCATACCAAAACGAGACTCATCAGAAAAGCACACGAAACGCCATTGTTCTTCTGCCCAATTTCTGTGTTCAAGAGCCCATTGATATCGAATCCTACGATTGTGCATTGCTATAGGTGGTACCCGTAGCGGTCTTCGGGAATGAAGGTTCACTTCATGCAAGCGGTTTCTGACTGTTTGGTCGCTAATTAAGTTCCCTGAAGAGTGATGAAGCCTCACGGCTAACATCATGGCGGTTATTGTTGGAGCTCTTCGAGTTAAGATTTGAATGTATCGGTCTTGTCTCCGTGTGGTGCAGCGATACCGTCCTTCATGGCGCTCAGCCACGGTACCAGTGCTTCGGTAACGTGTCCAAAGTCGACTGATAACACCTTTTTTTGTTGTTGCAACGAACATGGGCGGCCATTCCACAGCGTGATTTGGATGAACTCATTTTGAGTATGCCAAACCGATGTTCTTGTGTTGTTAGTGTTCGCGGTAGAAACACGGATTATTAATTGTTTAAGTTACCCAATAAAATTTTAAAGAAAACTGTTATTTCAGTCTTTTTTTCGAACTTTAATGTTAGTGGTTCAAATGTCAAAAATCCCTTTATTAGGAAAATGGCAAATTTCTTTATTAATGCAAAGGTGACTTGGTTTATCGTTACTGTGACAAACGAAAACACTTTATTTGATGAATCCTTAAAGAAAATTTAAATTAATATCAATCAAGAGAAAAGTTATTGCAAAAATATATGTTGATCCCTAGACACTTTTGATGTGTGTAGTTATCCGAAATAAATGAATTTTATTTTATTTATAAATCTTATAAGCAAACGGCTTCTAATAGGCGAACATCTAATGGGATAACGTAATATACAGTGGGTTAGGTTAAACGAGGGACATATTTTCAGGGGTTACTTTACTTAGGGGGCGTCCATAAATTACGTGAGGTGTTTTTTTTAATTTTCTGTCCCTCCCTCCCCCCCCTGGTGAGATGTCGTGAGATTTTAATCAACCCCTCCCCCGTCCCCCAATCTCACGTGAGATTTTTCAAAATGTGGGTTTCTTAAGTAAACGCGTTGGATTGTTATTGTAATAAGAAAATAAAAAATTGTGAATGATCTTAATCGTATTATGATTACGCTTAAGATAAAATCTTAAGCATGTACAATCTGGATTAAATGGACCAAAATACTCGTAGTATATTTTTTTTTGTTTTAATCAGAAAAAAAATTGCATTATATTTGCCGAGACCCCCCCCCCTCTCTCCAACGTAAGATTAGATGAGATTTGACTCGACCCCCTCCCCCCCTAAAATATCTCACATAATTTATTGACGCCCCCCTATGAAAATGAACAACAATGATTATGGAACTATACCTCAAATCACGAAAAAAATCAGCTGTTCAGTACATTTATGTTCGCATAATTCGTCAAAATTTATGGAACAGCTGATATATTTTTTTCATATTACAGAGTTGTCCCATGGACAAAGTTGTTGATTTTCATGAGTATTATAAAACATGAAAGTATGTCCCTCGTTTAACCTAACACACTGTATAATAAAAAATATAAAAAAGCGTTGCCGTAATAATAAAAACTTTGCAAATGACAATCCCTGTTGTTTTTTTTTAGTAAAGCATTGTTAGAAAATTCATAGCTCTAAGATCTTTCTAATGCTTCTATTGGTGTCATCGAAGACCTTCGCGAACATCAACGACGACCATATATTCAGATAAATTTTATGTACCCCAGTCAAATAACGTCTTTTGCAAACAGGTTTTCATTGAACGGCGCGGCGACGCAAAAATAACTTGTGCTCATAACATAATGGTTACAACACCTGGCCATATAATCTATTTTAAGGTGAATCCTCCAACCAGCCCGCGAAATTCAAATTTTCTTAAGTTTTTTGCAATTTGCAGGCCAGTGATAGGTTGTATGTTGATGAACATTTGATTCGCGGCTGTAAGACGTATGTAGTTACAGAATTATAATCATCAAAATCATTAATACAACCCTCCGAGCTCATAAAGGTTCCGGAATGACTTTGACCTTGTAAAAAGTCATTTTTACACCTTCCGGACCGCGCATCGCTTTGAAATTCGTATTCTATCCCACCCTCGTCTGCCTGGCCTTTTTCCCAACTAAATTGGGATTGGCTTCCAGTCTAATCAACAGCTGAATACCAGTATTTTATAAGGAGCGACTGCCTATCTAACAACCCAACATATTCCAGTCTATGATATTACTAATATGACCACACTTTTTATTACATTTTCTAGATCAGTGTTTATGCTTATACATAATATAATATATGTATTAGGCAAAAAATGTTGATAACTGTTTTCATTAGTATTTATGGAAAGTAGTTCACTGATAACATTGTTACGCATGCGTATCCTGCCATGTGAACGTAAACTTCGGAAGTTGGTCATCTATTCAATTAAATCTGATAAGAATGTTGAAAAAAGAACTTGTAAACTGCAAATTCACTGATAATTTACTAAAAAAAAATACAGTATGTTAATTACCGAAAGGCATTCCAGTTATCCTGCAATAGTTTAGTCTACACATGCAAAATTCGAGAAAGAAATATATACTGCTCCCTACATTCTGACGAGTTATAAATAATATGCGAACATAAATGTTTTTATTGCAATATTTTTTAGTATGTATGGACGCTATACTCTTACGGGTTAGCGGGAAAGCCTTTCAGTAATTAACATACAGTATATTGTGTCTTAGAAGTGTAAAAAGTAAACAATTATATGATCATAATATGTCAAAAACTATTTATAAAGATAACCAATCTCAGTAGTTTAAACATGTAGGTATACAAAAGGTGAAAAACCTTTAATCATTGGTATCTTATCAGTTTCCTTTAGGGGCACAAGATAACACAAACAAGATAAAGTTAATAACAAGAACAAATCACTTACTGAGGTTGGAAGGATTGAAAAACATATTTCACATTCCTCTGTCCCTGATGTTGATATCCGTCTGGGCAACTAAAACAAACCACAGGATAATATTAGGCCTGGCGTTGTTAGGGGCCTGCTGTTGTTGACAATGGACAATGAACCCTATTTCACAGAGCTTAAAGTCGAAAAAAACATGAACCAAAAACTAAGAGCATATAAAGCTTATAACTAGGTCACAATAATTTTAATTCCCTGACTCCTAAACTAGGTGTGACTAAAGAGTCAGAAAGTCTTAGTTAAACCTTACAGTCGAAATGTGAGTGTGCTATAGGTAGACCCCTGCCTAATCCTCTAAATCCTCTATCGGAAAACAGACATGATGTTATGTGTTGTGAAGTATTAGGATAATCTTATTAGAGAATAATGTTAGATCTAGAACAATCATTTCAGCCAATTCAAAAAGAATAGCTCCCCCCCACCCACTTCTACAGGTACCTCAACAACTGACTCAGTGCTTAGAGCAAAACTACCAAATAATAATACTCCTTTCTCTTTCCTCTGTAAATGTATAAACAGATAGTTACAGATACACACTAACATTGTTTACCTTAAAGGTCATTCAACTTATCCTTGGCTGCTTTAGAATGGCAAAAAAAAAAACGAACACTACCTAAACTTAGGTATCAAACCTTTTTAGTACATATTCAAGTTTCTCAACTGTAAATAAATAATATTATAAATGTGAAATGATTGCATGTTTGGATGTATGTGACTCATTTAGTCAAAAACGGCTGAACGAATTTGGAAGATGATGTTAATCTAGGTTATAAACACAGATAGTTAAACACAGATATAACCTAGATTAACATCACTACATAGTATAAAGCAAAGTCGCTTCCCGCGTCCTAATGTCTGTATGTATGCTTAGATCTTTCAAAACTACACAACGGATTTTGATACAGATTTTTTAATAGATAGAGTGATTAAGAGGAAGGTTTATGTGTTTAATTTGCCGACATATTATGCGGGCGAAGCCGCGGGCGGGAGCCAGTACAGGATATTTTTAATCCCATGAGATAATTGCCCACGGTTTGGTCATAAAACAAGCAATTCTTGTTGCAGTTATGTTTAGGTTTTAAATTATGTCATTGGAAATCAGCCAATATAACACTTATGCCATAATAAGGATCATATTGTGAGGGTCAGGTTTACAGTTGTTATGCTATAGAAGTATAGTGCTACTGAACATAGACAGGTTTCTGTAAGCCTATTTAATTTAATTGTTTATAAAATCTCACATTAAATGACTTAATTGACTGTTTTTCACTTAATGACAATTTCACCAATGAAACTAAATGCTATCAGAACATCAAAACCACATTCAAGACCTTTCAGTTTCAATATTCTACAGAAAATGACACTGACAGTCCTTAAACTAGGACCAGTGTATAGGTGCAGAACAGAACGGGATCACGTTCTGTTCTGCACCTAAAAAAAAAATGAAAAAATGAAATCTGTGAAATTCTCCCTTAGTCAGCCAATACTGCACAGCAGAATTTTAAAGAGCTAGTAATATATTGCTTTGATCAGCCTTTCAATAACCATGTGCCAAGAGAGTACCATGCTCAAGTCATGACATTCTACTTATTATTTATTCCGTATGTTAGCAAGATTTTAATGATGTTGCAGTTTCAACAATGAAGCAATAAATAAAGTCATTGTTTCGAAATGTTGACCTAGAAAACAAATATATTTTACTAATTAAGCTAAAAAATAGTTTGCAATCAGATGCTATCTCTTTTTATTTTTAGAATACCAAGCATAAAGTTTGAGTTCAACTTTTTTTGATGTACCATAAATTATGCGCACATATAACACAACATCAAGCCTTGTTTTCCTTGTTAGGCAGAGGTACTTACACCCATATTGCACCAGTTGTGTTGTAGTTACAGTAAATTAATAACAGCATTGTTAGGCTAACCTTGGGAACCCTAGGTTTTCCCACTACAATTAGGATTTCTAAATTGAGGTTTTTGAGGCAAAAACTTAAAATTATAAAATAGGCTAGTTGACAGTAAGAATTAAGCATGGAGTTTTGTTTTGTAGAATGGTTCTCGAAAAACTGTTACCATTAATTTATAAATTATTTTAATAAATATTTTCGAGAATCCCATAAAATAAAACAATTGTTTACATGCTGTTGAATGCGAATCAGAGTGTGACACATCAATGCTTGTAACTGTATTTCAAACTGTACAGAGAAACATACTTTACATGCCAGAGAGAAGGTTTCTTTTGCATTGCCAATAGATGTACGAAAATATTAAGCATCTAAGGAACAACACTGACTGGTGATTGGAAGAGACCCTCTTGCACAATGTGCTCCGTAACTAAACTGGTAATTTTTAGTTTCATTATCAGGTACTAACATTGTATAATTAAAATCATTTAGTATAAGACTTTCAAATTAACATTAATACAAATTATTTAAAGATTTTTCTGCTTACAATGTTATTTTTAAAAACATGTTATAAATTTGAACCTTGTTAATTAAGTTAATATTATATGTAATATTCTTAGTTCTGATGAATAACTAACAACACTGAAAGAAAAACCGGGATTGATGAAAAAATATATATCAACATTCAAACCAACTTTCTCAGTATGTTTTGACAATAAAAAAAAACAAGAAGGTAAATTGTGTTACAAAATGAAAAATTTGTATTGTAGATGTTAATATTTTGCTGAAATATTTGTATCTTGAGGAAAATAAACAAGGAACACACTTGCAATGAAATGGTTTCTCAACAACTGTCAACTAGCCTAGTGTTTATGAAATAAGTCACATGAAAAAGAATTATCCTTGACAATATCCTGTTTGTAAGAGGTAGAAGGTATTGCCCAAAACCCCATGCGAGTCACCTTTTATGAAAACAACATCATTGCACATATTAAGCAAAAAGTTTACAGACATTATTTTCAACAACATTCCATAGCCAGTAAATTCTACCTCAATACTCTGACCATGACTTATAATTGTTGAAAGATCTCTACGGTAGTATAACTAATTCTGAAAAATCTGTTTGTAGAAAAACCTTGTGATATTATAAATTATTCATAAATTCATACCTTCGGCCTTTGTATGACTGGTTTTCTGAATGGATTAATGACTCTAGCCTCAGAGAACAACTGGTCTTGGTCCCCATCATAGAATCTTTCCATGAGCTTTTCTTTGTCCCATTTGAAATGGTTTAAAAGTATACGGGTTGTTGTTGCTGGTATCTGAAAAGATATAATGTATGTTATAATAAATACTATCTAATAAAAGAGGAAATACCTTGTTTTATCCCAGGTTGGTGGAAATAGGCCCCCTATGATATGGGGAAAAAATATAACTGGAGAAATGTGGGTACCTACTATGGGTACACCACTGCCTTCAGGGAAACAAGTCATGATGTCATGTTAAAGGATATAAGAGCTCCATTAATAATACTTCCCTGGTACAGACATTTATGATAGGCCTTACCAGACATACAGGACTGCATGAAAACAAGGATTTTGTTTGTAATCATAATATTTGAAACAATGTTATTGTTGTATTTTACTCCTCCATATAAATACATAAACAGAAAACTGTATTAGCATCAGATAATTTATCAAAGCAGTTATGATTGTTATGACTCATTCCTCCTACTTCAAGGAAACCTTTGTTACTTTAATTTCATACATTCCTTGTAACTATTCCTTTAAATTAGATTTTTATTTATTACTATGAACATGCAATATCGCTTTGTAGATATGGCAACATAAATAACAAGGTGAAATGATTTTTTGCTAAACTCTATATGGAAATTAGGTTTGTGGAACAACAATATTTTACCCAAGCAGAGAGCATTACCCAACTTTGTTGGTAGCCTTAACAAGATAACACATAACGTTTCACCATATCGAACACAAATAAATTGGAATGCGACACAAAAGAACCTATCGAAGTACGACAGTGTACGAGTAACCTCATTCGATTAGCCCATTGTTTACCACTAACATACTGACCTCGACAACAGTGTTCACTTCTTTGATGCAGTCAACCATATGCTGAACGATTTCCTCCGTAGATAACACCTCATATCGATATTCCTCAAGCTCCGTTTGTCGTTCCCGTGTACTGTGTGTCTCAACGTCCATTGCAAAGTCGACATCGTCTCCGCTAGACTCATTCCCAGAATCCACATCATCCTTTGTGTCATCTTCGGAGTCCATCGCCGAAACTTTGACTAAATATGTATACAAGATAATAAGGGTGCAGCCAGAGTACGTCTAATGATGAAATAATTACACCTAAGATTTAGGAAAGGTCAACAATGAAGAAAATAGTTCACCCGCGGGCTGCCAAAACCTCTGACGTATGGAGAGGCTAGGGTTACCAAGTTCAAAATTTAAAAATCCCTTAATTAGATCAATCATCAAACGACGCGACGTCCAAACGGAAACCGTTTATTATATTTATGTAAAGAAAAACCTGTATATTTATTTTTTAGCAGGACAAAATTAAATTAATCAATTTTCCATTAGAAAGAATAATGTTAAGGTTTTACGTTTAGATCAAAATTAGTGATAGAGTATAGAACTTGAAAGACCATGCTCCAAACAATTTAGTCTAGATGTCCTTTACCAGGGGGATTTTAGATAATGGCATAGGTTATATGCTTTAGGTGGCTTGTACTTGACTTGTATTGGTCTAATTGGTAAATGGTCACTACGTAGCTAATATGTGGTGAATAGGGATACGGGGATAAATCGGATCGAAACTTTCAAAGAGATGTAGCGTTCTTTTAGTATAGTTTGTAACTAAAAGGAATCATAAGTTTATACTGTACCATCTTGTTGACAACAATATAGCAAACTCTTGTCCCAACTCGATTAACCCTTGCATCCCTCTTCACCCCATTTGACTCGGTACAATATTTTTTGTACTGACCAACCGGCGTCGTCGACTTTTTAGGGTTCCGTATAAGTCCGTAATAAAAGAGGTCAAGTGGAGAGATGATTTTGTTTACTCGTAGGTATATTCCGTTGAATAGGTCTTTCAAAATAATACAAGGCAAAATAATAAATAATGGTAATTCACATTTTTCTATGCTAGCATTCATTTAAAAATATTAAGCTTATAGTTGTAGACGATTATAGGTACATTTACCAGGGACAAATAATTATATCTAACTTCAAATTCGGCTGGGTTGCGTTCGGGAAGCTATGTAATATCTTCTCGTGTCACATACCTCAGTATCTCAAAACGAGGCTTTACCTATGCGAGTTGCCAGTGATGACTTTATGGTACTGAAACGTGGCGGCTCACTCTGTCTCATTAGAAGGTCATCTAAATGGCAATTTTAGCCCTCTGGCTATGCTCGGAGTTTTCCCACGTGATCGTATCATAAATGAAATTATCCGCAGGAGAACCAAGCAGGCAGGGCACATTGCTCGCAAATGGCTGATGGGGCTGAAAGGTTTTGGAGTGCCGACTGTGTACCAGAAGACGTAGCGTTGGAACGCCTCCCACAAGGTGGTCTGATGAGCTTGAACACCGTAAGAATCCGTTGGATTTCAAAAAGCACAGAATTTGTCGAAATGGCCATGCCTGGAGAAGGCTTGCCAAGCATTGGACGTCTTTCTACTGAAATAATGATTCTTAGAGTAACGTATCCAAAGCCCCGCCTGATAAACTATTATTTATAGATAAATTAAAATTATTTACGATAGTAGTTAGTAGTACGTAGGTATTAATAACGAAGCTATTCTACAAAGAAAACTATCTCAGCTAAGTAGGCTTGCTTTGAATAATAAAATTAAAGAGTAATAATCTTAGAGCATTGCTCTAAGGTAATAATCGACAAACTTAAAGAATAGTTAGTAAGTTTATTTAGTTTGTCGACAATTACTCAATAAGTACCTACTTTAAAACTTCTTAAAAAATCCAAAGATACTACGATTAGTTAAAACAAACGTTTTTGAAGAAAACTACGTAACTGTACCTACCTACTCCTACTAAACTTTACACTTTCTTTTGCGGGGTAGGCAGAGAGCGGCACATAAGCGCGGATCCCCTAATTAAATAGATCATCATGTTCAAATGTGACTTTACCATTTGAATAGGAAAGTTACATTTAATATTTTCGGTTATTAACTGTAACTTTGCTATTCAAATATAAAAGTCACATTTTTGTACACCTTTCACAGTTTTCGAAAAATTGCTTCAATCCAAACATCATTTTGCCGTCTATAATAACAATACCGTGGATACGCAAATAGTCATCTGAACAGACTACAGAACCCTGTTCTGTGAGTGGTCTGACTCGCACTTGGCCGGTTCTTTATTGTACATAATCTATTACCTATAAAAAATTTGATTTCATGTAAAATAATGAGGTATCTCATACTCCCTCTCATGTCAGATTTGTGTCGGCAAGACCAAATAGATATTTTTGTATATAAAATGGATTCTCATTGTCTTGTATAGGCAGTGGGGTGTTTTAAGAAAAAGATTAATGCATTTTATTTTTATAAAAATATCTTTATCTATAAGAATTACTTAAATAACATTTTTTGGAGATAATATTAATTTTAAAGTAACAAAATTAAAATTATAATTGAGGAGCAATTTATAGCATACATCACAATGATTTTACAAACCGATCAATTAAGGCTTATGCTACACCACATCAATATAACAACAATATATATTTCTTTATTTAAACTGGTATTGCTTTCATAATTTGGTCCATCACAGATCACAATATTTATTTGACATTCTTCCCCACAAAATATGCTTCTTCACTACATAGTATAAAACAAAGTCGCTTTGTCTGTCCCTATATCCCTATGTATGCTTAAATCTTTAAAACTATGCAACGGATTTTGATGTGGTTTTTTTAATAGATAGAGTGATTGAAGAGGAAGGTTTGTGTATAATTTGTCGACATATTATGCGGGCGAAGCCGCGGGCGGAAGCTAGTTGTCTATAAATTACTTATTGTGACTTAACTGTAATAGTTCGGTATATTCTCTCATGGTTGTTTTTGTAGTTAATATTGCACTTTAATCATGTAGTACATAATTTGTTTGTATCACCAAGTTTTCTCGGTGCACTCCATATAATGAATTTTATAGGCAAAATTTTGCAACTTTGGGTTACTTTATTTTATATTTTTTTAAGGATCTCTAAACATTTTGAAAAATAAATATTAGCCTGTGTTACTTTCTGATAATTCAACTTTTTATTGGTGAAATAATTGTTAAAATCGATCCAGTACTTACGAAACCTATTTGGTTACAAACAAACAAAAAATCTTTCCACTTTATAATATTATTATAATATATGAAAACTTTAACAAATAATACTTATCACTCTATTAAATTATCCAATTCATTCTGAATGGATTCAAATTGCAGAAATATTGAATACAGCTCGGGATGGGTCAATTCCATTTCAGTCTCATTCCTTTCTCTTCTAAGTGATAAATATGCTTTGGAGATCTTACATTTTTTACGATAGTCTGAACTTAACTCAGCGTTTAAGTTCCATGAGAAATTTAAAGAACCATTCGGTTCATTAGTTGTAGAACCAAGTTCATCAAGAGTGGTTCTCGTTTCTGCTGACCAAACTTTTACGATTGAATCAGCTTTTTCATTATTCAATCCAATGGTTTTAAGATCGTTTTTTAAATTGATGGGCATAAAAATATACTTTAACATTCTTTTAAATATGTATTGTAGTGTTTTGATGCTCATAACTAAGTTTTCTTGTTCAATGCCAAATATTTTTTCCAGCTTCAATCTTTCATCGTCTGTAAATATTTCGGTGCTCTGAAGTTTCAGCTTGGCTACAATACGCCGGAGGAATTGCTCAAATCTCGTTTCATCGAGCTGATTGATAATAGTTATACCCTTGCTCAAACTGCAACAGAAATCCAAACACAACTTTAGGTAGGTACTTACTTATATCATAAAAGTACATTTTTAAGAACTAAGCACAAAAAATACTATCTTAATATCTGTATCACCTTGGCGATATTTTCATCCAGTGGCAATCCATAATAGCTAACAGAAATTAAACAATAAATACCCGAAACCCCGAAAATCTAAAAAAAAATCTCCCAGATATTTTGTTTTGAAAAGCACTAACTTTTGTATTGATTGTCACTGTCACATGAGTCAAGTCACTGTCAGTGACTGTCAGATGCTATCAAGTTTAGTGTCTGTTATTTTTCATGATGGCAATTAGTGGTGGAGATAAAATAAATGCGGTACTCGTTAAAATTCGTTCAATTTCTCTCAAAAGAACACTTTGTTTTTTTTAAGTCAATGAAATGGTTACAAGTTACACAGATTCAGCCTTGCTACAAACAGACATAATTTATGTGTGTAGGCTAGGCTTAACAATAGGGCTAGGCATTCTTTGGGTACTAATAACTATGATGATGAAATGTTGAGAAATACTGGTTGATGTAATCCGTTGCAAACTTGGCAGGTGTTGCGCATTTTGCCAGCTCATCCTCATCATTCATGTTGACGATATTATGGTCCGTCAGTCGTATGTCTGTGTGTAGTTTTTCGTTGTGTGACAAGTGCGTTTGTCGATTTATCGTAAAAAATGACGTTTCTTTTATCTGTGACATCTGTGTGTGTGGAATTTGAGTGATGGCGTGGAAAAATTGAAAAGGTTATAAAAAGTACGATGGCTCTAAAAGTTAACAGAGTACCTGAGAATATTGACTTCCCTAAAGAAGAGGAGAAAATCTTAAAGTTTTGGAAAGAAATCGATGCATTTCAAAGTTGCTTGAAACAGTCAAAAAATAAACCCAAGTAAGGTTCGCTTTTTAACATAAATTTCAATGATAAATAATTAATAATGATAAGTCTTGAGGTACTTTAATTTAATTTGTATTATTTATTGAATTATGGTCATAGACTGTGGACGTACCGACAAGTACATTCATTCCACCCGACCAGGTGACCACAGTTCCATGCGTTTTGTAAAGTGTCTGGAACAGCTTTCTTGTAGGTTAGCATAGGCATCTAGAGAGAAAGTACGCCCAGCACAGGCAATACCTGTGCTGGGCGTACTTTCTCTAGGTCATTGAGTAATTAAATGCATGCATCTAAAATTAATTTTAGTGCAACCTAATGCAGGGCTCTCAAATATTATGTATTTTATTTTATATTATATCATGGGTAACTTTACCCATTTAGTAGCCTAATCACCCAAAACGTAAAGTGTATCTCATGAAATCATATGCCTGTGGCTTCACTGCAAATGTGAAAAAAAAACACTACCTTACTTTTTATTATTTAGTAAATCCAGGAGACTGTGCCAAGTTTCTATCAAATCTAATTGAATACCTCACAAAAACAAAAATCTTTCCAAACATTAACATTATTTTTATTTTTATTATTAGGTTTGAATTTTAGTAAAAATAATAACAATAAATAATTTAAATGGGCATGTGAATCACATCACATTTTTGCTAGTACACTGAGTGAATTCACAAGAATAACATTTTATGTAATTAGTTGCAGAAAATAAGTTTTTATTATTAAGTTTGCTTCACTATTGCATTGGGTTTTACCTGTAAGAATAGTTGTAAGTTATGATATAAATAAATAAATTATTAATAAATTAATCATTTTAAAATTTGCGGATGAGCCAAGGCAAGTAAAGTTGTCTGTTTTATGGTAGGTGTAGTAACTCACATTATAGGAGGGTTTGGTCTTAATTGTGCAAGTTAGATAACTAGCACTTTGTTTGTGTGTGTGGTGTGAGCACACACACAAACAAACTGGTGCAGTGTGGTGTGTTCTAGCTACCTTCTCACTCACAGAAACAATAATTACATATTACTCATACAATTAAACCAGGTTGGATTTACTTGTATTAGTCAAACATTCCTCCACCTCTTGTGTTCAAACATTTTTACTAGATTTTACTGTTCATGATTTTGAATGAAACTCATTTAATTCCTTGTAGCAATAACCACAATGGTTTCTGTACTGAGCTCATTCAATATAGTATAACTTAAGTTCAGTACGTAAGTACTCCCTAACTGTCAAAAATTCCCAATCGAACATGAACCATATTCTTTTGTTTATAAAGTTGAAAATCTATCAAAGAAATTTGACAGATGGGGGTAGCTTGATGTGCTGGCCTCTGTACATGGAGAAACTTTTGCTATAGAGAATTCATACATTCTTGTTTAATTTACAGGTATTCTTTTTATGATGGGCCGCCTTTTGCTACTGGACTTCCACATTATGGCCACATACTTGCTGGAACTATCAAGGATGTTGTCACCAGATATGCACACCAACAGGTATCATATCATTCATAATATACACCATTTAAAATGTGCCAAGTAAAACTACCATACATTGATGAGCCTTAAGGTCATCTATTACTGAACTTGTTGCTGGAACTGTATAAGAGCAGATCTGAGATATAATATAAATAATGAAATATAATATAAATTGTACTTTTAGGGGTATCACGTAGAAAGACGATTTGGTTGGGATTGTCATGGACTTCCCGTAGAGTTTGAAATTGATAAAGCATTGGGCATCAAAGGTCCAGAAGATGTTGCGAAAATGGGCATTGACAAATACAATGCAGAATGTCGTTCAATTGTTATGAAGTATGCTGGTGATTGGGAGATGATCATCACGCGAATGGGGCGTTGGATTGGTAAGTTTTCCTACACAAAAAATTTATTTGGTGTCTACTCTAGGTATAATTGGTAAATTTCATTTGTTTATTTCAGATTTCAAGAATGATTATAAAACCCTTTACCCTTGGTTTATGGAATCTATTTGGTGGGTATTCAAAGAGCTGTACAACAAAGGCTTGGTGTATCAAGGTGTGAAAGTAATGCCTTACTCCACAGCCTGTTCCACCCCTCTGTCCAATTTTGAGTCCGGACAAAACTACAAGGATGTTGTAGACCCTGCAGTCGTAGTGTCATTCCCTACAGCTGAAGGGTTCTCATTGCTTGCTTGGACCACCACTCCATGGACACTGCCCAGCAACTTAGCTCTTTGTGCTAATCCAAAACTGATTTACGTTAAAGTAAAAGAAAGGAGTACTGGTAATTGTTATGTACTCCAAGAGACAAGATTCCCTGCTGTTTTCAAAAATGTTGAAGACTTTGATGTTCTTGAGAAGTTTGCGGGAGAGAAACTTAGAGGAATAAAGTATACACCTATTTTTGATTACTTTGTAAACCAATGTCCTAACGCGTTTCAAGTGCTAATTGATGGTTATGTTACTGATGACTCCGGTACTGGGATTGTACATCAAGCACCATACTTTGGTGAAGACGATTTTAGGGTTTGTCTAGCAGCAGGCATCATTACTCGAGATCAGGATATTATATGTCCTGTCGATCCCAGTGGTAGGTTTATGGAGCCAGTCAAAGATTTCTTGGGACAACATGTCAAGGACGCCGACAAAAATATTATTGCGAATTTGAAGTCTCGTAATAGACTTATCCAATTAGGTCAAATTAAGCATAGCTACCCATTTTGTTGGCGTTCAGAAACTCCACTCATCTACAAAGCTGTGCCTTCCTGGTTTGTTCGGGTCGAAAAAATGAGTCAAGATCTTTTGAAATCTTGTGAAGCAACCTATTGGGTACCTGAATATGTGAAAGAGAAGAGATTTAAAAATTGGCTCAAAGATGCTCGTGATTGGGCTATTAGTCGTAATAGGTACTGGGGTACACCAATTCCTTTATGGATTTCGAGCGACAGACAGGAGGTAGTTTGTATTGGTAGCATTGCGGAGTTAGAAGCTTTGACGGGTACGGAAATAAAAGATTTGCATAGGGAAAACATTGATCATTTGGAGATCCCATCATCACGACCTGGGCAGCCGCCACTAAAGAGGGTGTCTGAAGTCTTTGATTGTTGGTTTGAGTCAGGCTCTATGCCGTACGCGCAAAGCCATTACCCTTTCGAAAACAAAAAGGAGTTCGAGGATATATTCCCAGCTAATTTCATTGCCGAGGGTATCGACCAAACAAGAGGCTGGTTTTATACTCTCATTGTTTTATCGACAGCACTGTTCAAAAAACCACCGTTTAAGAACTTGATCGCAAACGGTTTAGTTTTAGCTTCTGATGGTCAAAAAATGTCAAAGAGAAAGAAGAACTATCCTGATCCTCTAGAAGTAGTGAAGAAATACGGCGCTGATGCTTTACGTCTTTATCTCGTCAATTCTCCAGTGGTTAAAGCAGAGAATCTACGATTTAAAGAAGAAGGTGTCAGGGATATCATCAAAGACGTATTTCTGCCGTGGTACAATGCTTTTAGGTTCCTAATGCAAAATGTTGAAAGAATCGTCCAAGAGGATAAAATCGACTATAGGTTTAACGAAAAGGCAGTAAGAGAAAACGTCATGGATAAGTGGATCACGTCGTTTACGCAGTCTCTGATACAATTTGTGAAAAAAGAGATGGCTGCGTATAGATTGTATACGGTTGTACCGAGGTTGACCAAGTTTATTGATCATCTCACCAACTGGTATTTAAGAATGAATAGAAAAAGGTTGAAGGGCGAGAGTGGTGTTAAAGACTGCCAGGTCGCTTTAGATACTTTATTTGGTGTTTTATCCGATATGGTAAGAGTGATGGCACCCTTCACACCTTTCCTTACAGAATTGATGTACAAGACGCTTCGCCAACTTTTGCCAGGTGATTCACTAGAGAGTGTTCATTTTAACATGATACCAGACGCCAAGATAGAATTGGTAGACAACAATATAGAAAGGGCTGTGCAAAGAATGCAGGCTGTGATCGAATTGGGAAGAGTCGTTAGAGACAGGAAAACAGTACCAATCAAGTATCCTTTGCCAGAAATGATTGTCATTCACCGCGACCCTATTTATTTGGATGATGTAAATTCCTTGGAGCGATATGTCTTAGAAGAATTGAATATTAAGAAATTTCACTTAACTAGTGACAAAGAAAAGTATGGCATTACATTGAGAGCAGAGCCAGATCATAAACTTCTTGGGACAAGATTGAAAGGCGATTTCAAGGCTGTGACTCAAGGTTTGAAGGACCTGAACAACGAGCAATGCGAAAATCTTATTGCTGATGGATTTATTGAATTAGTTGGACATCGCATTGATGTCTCTGAAGTGAGAATAATATTCCAGGCCCAAGGCAACGATCAATACGAAGCGCATAGTGATAATGATGTGCTGATTCTTCTCAATGTCACTCCTGATCAGGATATGCTTGACGAAGGTTTTTCTAGAGAAGTTATAAATAGAATTCAAAAGTTACGAAAGAAAGCCCACTTAGTACCGACAGATGATGTCAACATTTACTTCTCCGTTAACAAGTCCAGCGATATTGTACGTATCATAAACTTGCATCGTGAGTTTATTGAGAGTACAGTGAAAGGGCCTCTGATCCCGATTGAACAGATCAAGCCAACTATGCCTGTAGTTATTGAAGATACGCAAGAACTTAAAGGTTCTTTGCTGAAGTTAGTTATAACTTGGAGGAAGGAGGTAGAACTGCCGGCGAATCCTTGGGTGAATATTGTTCTACAAGATCTGACGCCTCGGTTTGGTGTCTCGAGTAAGGAAGGTAGTCTTATACTTAAGGATAAAATGAATAAGTTTATAACTTTAAAGGAGCTTTACCATGAGGTAACCGTTCTCTTTGGTCTGTATGGTATAAAGTTTACATTATGGTGTAATGGGCTTGAGTTAAAAGACACTACAGATTTAAATTCCAAAACTTTGATCGCTTCTCCGAATAAACCGAAAGATTGCGAATCTAAAACGAGCCCGTTCTGCAAATTTGTTAATATCGCGAATGGCATAAGATCAGCTACATTGTTCTTAGAAAATCCGATAGGGAAACGTACATTAAATCAGGATGATGCACTAGAGTTCGTCACAGATTACTTGGGAATTAAAGCGAGTGATGTCGATAAGAAATTATTTAAATAATTATTTGTGTTAAAAGACAACGCTTTGTCCAACATCATATATAACTTATTATTAACTAATATCTTAATGCATTAATGAATAAATCATAAACGCTGTGATGTTCTCCATGCTTAAATAATATAAACAATGCAGTATAGTATCCAGTATTGTGCTATACTTCAATGCGATTCTTGTAGGAACATGGTAGGCTGTTTTCGCGTGCTGTGCATGTTTTCACGTGTTGCAGAGGTTTTAATCTATTATTTATCTATATATTCCTTTAATATGAAGTTATCAGAGCATACGTACTTACCTACATTTAAAAAACAAACACATGAAAATTGGTTTTAACAAACTGACAAAATATTTTTCAATAAATTGTTGAATGATACAGGGTGTAAACGAAAGCTTATATACATACAAAAGCATGCTACAGACCACCAAACTGAACAACTTTTACTAAGGGACCATACAGAAATCGCAAAAAAAAAAATCAGCTGTTCCAATTTTTGGTCACGTGACTCGTCGAAATGTAGGGAACAGCAGATTTTTTTTCACGATTTCGGAGTTGGTCCTATAGTAAAAGTTGTTCAGTTTTGAGTTCTGTAGCATCTAAATAATTATCCTTTTGTATGTATATACCCTTTCGGTTACACCCTGTATAAACCGCGGCGTCCATCGTTGGACGATTTCTGGTTAGTATGATACATAATATTGAGTCGTGCTACGTGATGCCCTAGTGTAAGACAGTCATCAAATAAGTGTAAGCAGCTTGCATTCAATCCCAAGTTTACAATACAGCACTGAAAAGGGTGGGGTTCAGTTGCTCCTGTCATGATGATATCTTCATATTATAACGTTTAATCTTCGATTGTCACTTGTCTTTTTATAATAAATTATTGTTGAACCCCCGTTTTTCTTTCATTGCGCGTCCTTCAATAAACTATAAAATTATAGAAATCAATCATCACCCACTCAAATAAATTGCATAGATTTTTTCGCCGAAATAAAACAAAACGTATGAGTTAAACTTTATTTGAAATGTTTCCTTCATAAATAAAACAAAATAAGCATTGAACATTGTTCATTCAACTATTATATCGTAACAGGTGCAGTGAATTACAACTCATTTAAAATGTGGATTCCCTAACAAGATAGGGTGTGGCGTACCTAGGTACAGCATTACACTATAAATACGTATGATAAAGGAAGCGATATGAAGCAATCCTTGTAGGTTTGCGTGTTTACAGTAATTTGATACGATGCGATGTGATCAACATGATTCCAAGTAGATTCAATTTACACGTTCACATCACAGATATGAATATACGACACGTAATGTGATAGTTATAGGAAACAAACTGAAAAAGTCACCGGCTACGTATAGATGTTTATAATGTAATCTTGCAGACATTGATTAGACAATAATTGACTTATTGATCAGGTGCTATAGACTTTAGGTGCCGGTGATCGCATGAATCTCAATATGAATGAACTTTGCATCCCATGTGTATTGTGCGAATTCATAAAGCCTAAATTTGGTAACTTACATTGAATTTCATATGTTATGTAGCAGCTATATTTATATATTTCCGATAGAATAAACTTTGGTGTTCAGTCATTAACCTAAACAATATTACAAATAGTTAACCAAAGAAAAACAACGAAACCAATGTCTTTTATTTCACTCAGAGTAGGGTTTCATTTAAACGAACATGTTATATTTAGTCAACGGATTTAATAATATGACTAACATCAATATTATGAATTATTTGCTATTAGGTAGTGATTATTACTAACGTGTTAGTATGATACATGGGATTGTGTAAGTAATGTTGCTAGATTTCACTAATGCAACAATAAATAAATTTGAAAATATACATAAATAAAATAATATTTAAGATTACAATAGTTTTTTTGTTAATATATTGGAAAATTGCTATATTTTGTTTAGTATATCACTGTATGTATCACAAGCGCAGTTTAGATATAGAACACATTGCAGGCTATATAGATTCTATAATAATTTTGTTATTTCCCTCACCACAAATGTATAATACTGTTAAAATAAAGCGCAGGAGAGTACACAAAATATATGATATTTATAATTTTATTGCTTCGTTTAGAAATGCTTTCTTGGAACAAAATATTGCTTTAAAAATAACATGAACATATAATCTCGAATACATCACATATAGAATACATAGATAACAATATAATAAGTACTTACTACTAGAAACATGAGGTGCCATATACGAGGATTAAGTATAATAATGCTATATGAAATACGATGCAGACCGATCGCCACTGCGTACGAGCCACGCGATTAAATAGTTATAAACATGTTACAGTAAGCCAACGACGATTTATATAGAGATAGATCGATATATACCTATGTATTTCATAAATAATATTTTATTATGCGTCAACAAGTTATATGCACTCATATCATAAGCTAAAACGTTGAAAGAGCTAAACTGTTTTCTAGTAAAGGCTTCGACGTCGTCAGTAGTCGGATTCATAAGTTAGCATCGAGTTATTGCACTTTACACTAAAAATACACCACATCATACAATATTGTTACACTAACGTACTCCCTACCGCCGCGCGCGTTGTGCGGCGCGACGTAGGCCACTGCCGCGGCTCCAGCCGGTCGACTGACAGCGAGTGCTAATAAATAAATTATATATTTATCTAGGACATGTTTTATTAAGTTAAAAACAGCGAATATTTCACACTAGAAATAACTAAAGATTCATAACATTTTAAATACATTATAAGATACAACATCGCCTACTCAGTGACTAGTCTAACGGCGTATAATGATCATCATGCTCGTAACATTTGAATAGCAACAACGATAAATAGGTACATCACAAGGGGGCGTAAGGCTAGGCGGCGCGCCGGACCGGGCTATGCTATACTGCGTCGCGCTTGCCTATAACAAAGATGCATTAGTTCACGACACTGCACATCAAACTGGCGACACATAGGGTGTGAAAAGACCTATCACCTAGCCGTTATCTACGCATTCAGCAAATCAAACTAGAAATAACAGCGAGAAAAAAAACGATTCTGTTTACAGAAGAGTGCAATGTAACGCACGAAATCTTGCTTATGGGTTCATACGACGGTACGTGAGTTGGGGGTATTTAAAGTGATGATATAACATTTAAAACTTGTTTTTGTGAAGTAAAAAACCCTTTTATATACAATGCGGAGCCTAATTTGGAACTATCCAATAAATCCTAACACCGAAATTTAAATAGTGATTTTTACAAACAAACTAAATGAAAGTGGTGGACCGACTATGGGTTTTGCCAATCTTTGACTAGCTATAGTGACTAAACTATTGGATATATTTGATTGAATTTTCTTATCTACCTACTAATATTATAAAGAGGAAAACTTTGTTTGTTTGTTTGTTTGGTTGTAATGAATAGGCTCAAAAACTACTGGACCGATTTTAAAAATTCTTTCACCGTTGGAAAGCTTAGTTTTCTAGGAGTAACATAGGCTACTTTTTATCCCGGGAAAAATAACGAGTCCCACGGGAAAGACCACGGGAGCGAAGCCGCGGGTAAAGTGCTAGTATCGTATATATACGAAAATTCAATCAAGTATATCGTATCGTTATGATCGTATTGTAGTCTCCACTTTTTAATGTTGGGAAATCATCCAATGACTTCTCCTGCTCTGGGTGGAGCGGAAAAGAGTGTCAGACTCTTACTGACTAAAACCCATACATGTTCCTTCCTTAGCCCTTTATGTTCCGCGATAGCGGAATATAATATTACCATAAAGTTGCTAGTTCGTATGGTTCGTATAAAGTATCAATGCCGGGGCTACTCTCGGCTATGTTATTCAGCATCTTTTTACACCCGTTATGTCAGCGTTAATGTCGTACGTACCGTGTATTGACGTCACTTGCGCGCGTTAATACTGCGGCTGATGGGGCAGCGGCGAGTCTCGCTCCGGCAACTTGCGCACTTTCATGGTGCCGTCCGCGCCGCACGAGAACAGGCGGCCGGCGTTGTCTGCAGACAAGGATACAAAATCAAATGTCATTTATTCAAACTGGGCTGAAAATCAGCACTTTTTGAAGGTCAAAACGATAGAACAGTGCATGCAACACGCACGTGTAGTGTGTTTTGACAAGTATGTAGAACTTTCAATTAAGGTATAGACGCCAGCTCATCAAGTTATCCCAAACTGTCCAATATTCCCTTTTTAAAATTAACCTTTTCCTTTTGTAATAAAGTTGAACATCTATCAAAGAAATTTGACAGACGGGTTACTTGATGAGCCGTCTGAACATTAGACGCGCTTTAAAAAAAGTTAATAAAAATTAGCGTCAAGTAAAGCAAAAATTCTATTATGTGCATTTAACACGTTGAACGCCAACGCGGTCACCGTGTGTCCGACAACCAATAGTTTTTCTATTGTGTCTGCTGCGTGGCAGTCAATGACTTAATGACGCACTAGGAAACAATGTAAAAAAAGAAACTATCTGCGATGTGAATAAAAATGGACACGACGTAATGGTTGATTCATACATACCGATATGTATTTGCGTGACACCCTGGCCGATGTGCTTGAAGAAAGAACTCCTGGCGTGCTCCCCTGCGAACGTGTACAGCAACTGATGCGTCGTCAACGAGAAGACCTGGGAAATAAAGAGCAGTAGTGCAGGTTAGTTTTGATCGAATTAATAGACCGCATATAATATTTCAAATATGTAGTTACACTGATACAAATTATCAGAAATTTCCGTTCCAGCGAAGTAGATAAAAGTTATTTTTTCAAGTTTACATAATCTGTTAGCACTCTAAATCTATGGGTTCATTATAATCGGACTGATGCAACCTAACAACAACCTTATTCTAATGAGAAAAGAACAACCGTGTGAACAGGTCCAAAAGGAAAAAAGCAGACAAGTACGGCCCCAAAAAGATAGGACAATGAGAACAAGAAAATCGCAGGCAAAAATTGTCCTGCTACAGCACAAGACCGAAAAGACTGGCAGGAAGAGGCCTTTACCCAAAGAAGGGTCCTAATTAATTTTAAGATGGGAGTATACATATTTTCTTGTTTTAGTTATATTAAGGAATAAAGAGGCTTTTATTGTTATTATATACCTTTTTTTTGCTGGTGGGATGTCATTAAATGATCCTCCCGCTCTAGATGGAGCGGAAAGGAGTGTCAGACTGTTACTGACTAAAACCCACCCATGTTCCTTCCTTGGCCCTTTATGTTCCGGGCTAGCGGTAACCCTTTCGGACAATCCCGCTTACCCGGCAGGGTTGTTATATACCTTGATGTCACCGTCAGCGGCTCCAATGGCGTAGTAGTCCTCCCTGGGCGACAGCGCCACGCACTTGATGGGCGCGTGGTGCGCGTGCAGGCGGTGGCGCACGGCGCGCGCGCGCAGGTCCCACACCAGCACGTCGCCGCGCCGCCCGCACGACACCAGCGTTGTTATATACCTTGATGTCACCGTCAGCGGCTCCAATGGCGTAGTAGTCCTCCCTGGGCGACAGCGCCACGCACTTGATGGGCGCGTGGTGCGCGTGCAGGCGGTGGCGCACGGCGCGCGCGCGCAGGTCCCACACCAGCACGTCGCCGCGCCGCCCGCACGACACCAGCGTTGTTATATACCTTGATGTCACCGTCAGCGGCTCCAATGGCGTAGTAGTCCTCCCTGGGCGACAGCGCCACGCACTTGATGGGCGCGTGGTGCGCGTGCAGGCGGTGGCGCACGGCGCGCGCGCGCAGGTCCCACACCAGCACGTCGCCGCGCCGCCCGCACGACACCAGCGTTGTTATATACCTTGATGTCACCGTCAGCGGCTCCAATGGCGTAGTAGTCCTCCCTGGGCGACAGCGCCACGCACTTGATGGGCGCGTGGTGCGCGTGCAGGCGGTGGCGCACGGCGCGCGCGCGCAGGTCCCACACCAGCACGTCGCCGCGCCGCCCGCACGACACCAGCGTTGTTATATACCTTGATGTCACCGTCAGCGGCTCCAATGGCGTAGTAGTCCTCCCTGGGCGACAGCGCCACGCACTTGATGGGCGCGTGGTGCGCGTGCAGGCGGTGGCGCACGGCGCGCGCGCGCAGGTCCCACACCAGCACGTCGCCGCGCCGCCCGCACGACACCAGCGTTGTTATATACCTTGATGTCACCGTCAGCGGCTCCAATGGCGTAGTAGTCCTCCCTGGGCGACAGCGCCACGCACTTGATGGGCGCGTGGTGCGCGTGCAGGCGGTGGCGCACGGCGGGCGCGCGCAGGTCCCACACCAGCACGTCGCCGCGCCGCCCGCACGACACCAGCGTTGTTATATACCTTGATGTCACCGTCAGCGGCTCCAATGGCGTAGTAGTCCTCCCTGGGCGACAGCGCCACGCACTTGATGGGCGCGTGGTGCGCGTGCAGGCGGTGGCGCACGGCGCGCGCGCGCAGGTCCCACACCAGCACGTCGCCGCGCCGCCCGCACGACACCAGCGCGCCCAGCGAGCCGGCCCACGCCACGCACGCGGCGCCGCCCTCGTGGCATGTCCATGCTGCGAAGAGAACGCAATATATCATTAATATTCAAGAGGAACGTTTATATGTAAAATAACATGCAATTTCCGTCATCTACGCGGGGAAGCCGCGGGCAGAAGCTAAGTATTATTATAAGATTGAATTGATCCCTCCAACAATTAGCTATACATTAGCTTTAAAACTTCGAAAAGTGAATCGAGTCTGATCCCAGAAAAGGCCAATCTTGTTAATTTTATTTTTGTATTCTACTTTTATTTGTCTCGAAAAAAAACCCCATAATTAAAGACGGATCAAAAAAATATTAAATATGAATTCATACTCACAAACCACTAAAGCTTTCTTGGTGGGCATCAACGTGTCCCATATGGCAACGTTTTTACTCTCGGAGCTATGTCCAGCTAAAATAATTGCATACAAAAATTATTACACATCGGTTCGTATCATCAAAAAAAGAAAATAATGTAAATAATTTTACCTGTAGCAACTAAACTGCAGGAACCTAGGAAAACGAAATCGCTGATTCCTTTGCTGTGACATTGATGGGTCTGCAAAAGAAAGGAAATATATAGCACACAGCAATCTGAACGTCATCCCACGAAAACATGTAAATAACAAACCAAAAAATTTGCTTCATAAAAAGTATTAGTGTAAAATTAATATGGATGCTTAACCGGCAAAATATGGACTGCATAAACTAAAAATTTTCTCAACTGGTAACCCCTATATTTTCTGCAAATAAATGATTCGTGAACCCATCAGCAGGAAACATGCCCTTATAATCTGAAGCCGACCTCAATTCGTTATTTTCAACACTCAATAGACATGACGAATGCCTAAAAATATCAATCTGCCGAGCCTATTCCCAACTATGTTGGGGTCGGCTCCCAATCTAATCGGTTGCAGCTGAATACCAGTATTTTATATGGAGCGACTGCCTATCTGACCTCCACAACCTAATAACTGGGTAATACCCCTTGGTATGCCTCTAACCTGCCTATGCCTAACAATATATCAGTTAATAAAAAAAATAACAACCAACTTACAAAGAATGGCCTGGGCGATGCATGCGGATGTCCCGCCTGATGCGGCGCTGGATGCAGCTGCCACATCGCCAGATTGCCGTCAGCATCCGACGCGGCAAACTTGTTGCCGTAGTCTGAGAACCTAACGCGCGTGACCTTCGCGAACGCACCGGGAGCGCGAGGTGACCATACGCAGGAGGGGTGGCCCCACTCCCAGAGTTGGACTGAACCGTCCGCGCCACCCGTGAGGTCTGGAAGGTGATTGGTGCCATGTTAGACTACTGACGTCAGCAGTCCGGAAAGTTACGAGTGATAAATTGATAAGTGTAGGTATATTTTCGGGATGGTACCTACAGATTTATTAAGCGGTGTCTAAGCTACAAAATTCTTAGGAAATACAGTAACTGTCTATATGATCTCTAATTTGTATAGTATTGTGGGGGATGAACGGTAAACCCTGGGCTTTACCCTCTGGCCAAGTGCCTACACTTCCTACTTAAGATGAGCTGAAATGACACAGAAATAATGTATTTTAAATACAGCATCCACTTACACAATGGTTGTGAGGGATGCGCTGCCATCCTTTTGATGTTGTCGATTTTGTGTTTCAGCACCTAAATAGAACATTATTGTTACAAAATATATCAATA
This sequence comes from Hyppa rectilinea, assembly GCA_951799385.1. NCBI lineage: Eukaryota > Metazoa > Arthropoda > Insecta > Lepidoptera > Noctuidae > Hyppa > Hyppa rectilinea. Next base: position 11,640,598 of record OX637311.1, read on the forward strand.
AACTGCGACATTTATTCAATGACGGACAATATAATCATCTCCAACAATTAGATCGGTTAGTAACATGGACATCATCATGCATCACATTATTACTAACAACAAATGTGCAATAGACAGCGCAACATACATACATTAGCAAAAAGAGACAGTGGGAACTTAACAAAATAATTCAGAAACACTTGTCATTGACATCTACTAAACGAACCACTAAAACGAAAACAAAAAAAAAACGGTGGCCTGAACGTAAAAACCGTTGCTCTTGAGAACTGCTGCAAAAATGAGGACTGATGAGAAAACAAACTGGCACGTCTATGTGAACAGCCTAGTGTACGTGGAATGAGAAACGAAAAATAAAAAACAAAAGAAATCATCATAGGAGAAGAATAAAAAATAATCCAATAAAAAAATGTACATCGAGCTAGAAACAAATTTTGGGGAGTGCGACCGCTGGCTAGGGAGGTGACGTAACGAAGGTTGCGGAGGAGTGGCTAGGGTTGTCACTGACCGGTTTCATGAGAAGCTTCGACCGATGCAGCACCAGTCGACAGTATTTCGGGTCGTGGCAACCCGGGAACTGTAGACCCTTCACCTGCGATCAACACTCTGTTATACCGAACATACACTCATACATACACTTTTTAAAGACAAAAGGACCACTTCCTACGAAGTTTTGTGAAATTAATACAATACCTTTGAATCCATAACCAATTACGCGGTTACCTACCCTTTTGTACCTCGATATTTGTAGAGGACTTAAAACTAATTTTGTTTCCCCTAACCTCATCTCACTTTATTTTTAGTATAAGAAGTATTATAGTTGATAATCGCACAAACAAAATCTCTGGGTCTCCTTTGAGTACAGTTTCGGAGAATAGGTGTTATAAAGAGATTAGAAAGGAAAGCGCGGGCGAAGCGCGAGGCGACACGAGACAATGTAACAAGTACAGACACGCACACAATAACCACACCACGTTAATATTTCCCAGCATCTTTTTAAACTACTGGATGATTCAATGTTCTATTTGGATCAATATTGGTATAATTAAAAAAAAAAACTTGAGGCGACATCCTTGAAAAAACGGCATACCTATGTTACCTGAGGACGGGACGTTTTTAATCTAAATTGGACGGAACTTAGCCAGCGTTCAAATAAACAACCTGGTTTCAAAAATGTCATATGGATTCAACTTTAAATTACACTTCTTATACTGTTACAAGGATCTTTATTGCTCGCTATGACGCGGACAGGGGGGCGGAGTTGGTAAACATTTGTAAGAAAGAAAAAAAACGTTTATTTGTGGTAAACATCACGCAAAGAAGACCACAAACACGAAAAAAGTTGGGGGAAAATATGCGTTACACCCACGTAAAACGGCCATTGCTGTACTAAAAAAAACGGAATGACGACCTTACTTTCGGGTTAGAAAAAATCCTCGTAACGCTAATTTAAAATATTAGTAATTTTATTTAATTATTTTACATAACGCACTACATTACCTATTAAAAGATGGCGCTTTCAATAACTACGACTCAGAAGTAGTTATTTTTTCATCTAAAGAATTAAAGGAACTTTTCTGTTTTTTTGCAACATTGATTCACCCAATAAGTCTGCTTAGTGCATTAGTTATTACGTGCACGTACTGTAACGATATACGCCTCTAGGCCGGTCGGTACGCTGCTCGACCGCCGCTCCTGTTAGGGTGTTATGTTTACAGTTACTTGTTAGTTGATACTTCTATGTTAGGTGTTATTGGCAAGAGGTAATTTGTTAATATTAGTGGGCGGTTCTGCAATAGGTCACCGAGATTATAACCTCATTATAAATTAGTTCTCAATGATGCAAATTATGATCTTCGAGCTAAGGTCTTGTAAGCCCACAACCATTCCATGCATACTCTTGGTTGACTTGATGCGGCAAGAATACACTTATGTGTTGTCAGGCAAGGTAAAGTTATCTGTGTCCTATTTGTTACCATAATCGACTATTTCTAACGATCAAAAATTTAATAAGACCGCTCGTCTTAAAAACTTCTATCACCGTACCATACAGAAATTTAAACCATAATATTTAATTTCTGTAGGGTGATGGTAGTTTTAAGATGAGCAGTCGGCTACAGAAGATATAATTGTAAAATTGCATTTAATTCTAATAGGTATTCCATTCGAATCAAGAAATCTGTGACGTCATGTTGTTATATTTCATACGAATCACGCACAAATTCCGCGTTTTGACAGTTCATAAAAAGTAACGTTATGACATGCGTTATGGCATGTGATGCTAAGTCAGAGGCCCATGGGCAGCATTAAAACTCTGACACCAGGTTAGTCACTAACCACACGAAGAAGAGAAGAACGTTATTGACTACCCTTTCAAATACCCAATTGGTATATTGTTGCGATTAATCTTTATAAGATCGGTAATATTCTGTATCAGTCACAAAGCCCGTACTAGTTGATACTGAATTACAATGGGCTATTATTCCTCATTGCTTGGACCCGGTACAGTAACAAACGAAAGAGAACGAAACAATAAGTTTATCCTTGTCATTATTTCACTTTAAAACAAGTTATGTCGCCATCTTGTTTAGGGCAAAATTAGTATGTTATTTGTATCAGTGCACAAGTGCTAAGGTACACATTATATAAGCATGTTATCCAACTCTTATAATCTATTTTATGTGGATCATATTCATACATTACTTTGGAGATTAAACTGTCACTGATAAACAAAACGGTATGTAGGGCAATAAAACAAAACAAACACGCATTATCTCGCCTTCAGCCTTGAGTGATTAATAGAATTATGCCAATAATATCGCTGCTGATATGCAAGCGAAATTATGCATTGATGCAAAGAAACTCGTGCTACCAATATGAATTCCATCACCCCAATTGAATTTTTTGCTTGACCAAGAACTTAAACCTCTCAAGTTTAAGCTGCTTGCAATTCACAGGACAATAAGCTCTGTGTTTTCTGCCACTCCAGGCCAATAGAATGTATAATGGGAGTGTACTTACAACGCTAGCACCTCGTCCAGTTTGACTGGCCATGCCGACGGGCACTTGTGGCGCGTTGGGATTTAATGGTGAGCTGTTCCCTGTGCCTGGCACTGAACCGCTGTTTGGCCTGTGGGACAAACATATCGGATAAGACACATTGAAAGAAACGGGACATCCCTAATTAATAAATCCATGTTTCACTTTCTGGGCGTAACAACCTACTTTTCTCAGATCAACGGTTCCATTAACACATACACTTTCACAATTTTTTGTCAGGTGTTATTCTAAGCTCAGTGCCTTCAACACGCGTTGCAATGTAAGGACGGCTTGTAAGGAAGGATTAGCATGGATCAGAACAGAAAGCAGACAGCTGTGTTCATGGCAGTGTATGGGTTAATCCTTGCTGAGAGTAGAAATGGTATACTATATGTTTATTGTATCATCTTGCTTGGGCATCTAGCTTCATTTTTCTGTGTCACCCTATGACAATGTTCAAGTAAGCCTGTAATTGGTTTATCACTAAGTAGTATAAAGCAAAGTTGCTTCCCGCGTCCTAATGTCTGTATGTATACATATATCTTTAAAACTACACAACGGATTTTGATGCAGTTTTTTTTAATAGATAGAGTGATTCAAGAGGAAGGTTTATATGTATAATAACATGAAATTTCCGTCATCTACGCGGGCAGAAGCTAGTTTGAAATAAATGCTTTGAGTTTTAAGTTTGAGTTATCATGCATTTTGAAGTTGGAATGTCAATGTAGTCCACCAAAGTGCACCCTTTACTCTATGCTGACGATTCTGAAGTACCAATATTATGGGCAGTTCTGTTATGCTACCCGGCTGGAGGTTCTGTTGATTCCCGGTCGGCTCATCTTAATCGTGTCTAATACACCTCGTACCAAGAGTGGCAGTGACACGTTCGTCTCTTTCACACGAGACAATAGACTCACTTGTCGTGATGCTGTATCAGCAAGAAGCCGGTGTCAGGTAGCGCGGCGGGGTCGGCAGCGAGCGCCAGCAGGTCCAGCTCGCACTCGTCCTCGGCCCACCACGCGCCTGCGCGCAGTAGCAGGGATACGTCCATCTCTTGGACTTCTCGAGCTGTAGCTACCGCTAGGAGGCAACCGCCGACCTGTCAAATAGGAATAAATTGTAATCTTTTGATCATCATACAGTGATCAGTGTTTTTAAGGTTGCTTATGAAATCTTTTTAACCTTCGTAACAGCTTTCATTTGTTTCCGGTCATTTTAACGATATTAGATCATTTGTAGCGTTACCCGGCGACCGTTTTGTTCATTTATTTCGTTACCTTTAGCCGCCAATTATTATTAGCAGGTCGGACAAGTTTTTGTCTAATATTTGTGCAATGTTACCCTGATGTGGTGTGCATTAGTACCGTTTTACCCGTTACTAATTGTGTTACTACTCACATTATAGTTTAGCAAAATAATTTAATCCCTGAGATTTAATCGATTTTTTTTATACGGCAACATTCTAAGATGTCAGATGAATGTCACCCGATCTATTGAGTGTCAGGCTATTGCATTTGTTTACATAAATTGTATAATTATAAATGTAACGCGACTAACGACAAAAACAACTCAAAGGTCTGAAATTATGATTTCTTGATGCATTGTCCACTATCGAGTCTGCCGTTAGAATAAACAACGATAACATGGCGCGCCCCTTCAAATTACTGTTTCAATGTTTGTAGTCACATTCTTACGAAAGAGTTTGTATGTAGTTGTAAGAATTCGTCTTCAGTAGCAGGCCGGCAGCAACATGCGTTGTGAGTCTTGGTGGCGCTTTGTAATTACTTTCACAAATACTTTCAAAGGTTTTAAATTTTAGAGGGGCGGGCCATGTTCATCATAATACTCCTGCCCTTATCCCAATTTATTTGGGGTCGGCGCAACATGTCTTTTTCTTCCATACTTCTATATTAGTCGTCATCGGCCATGTTATCATAGTTTATCTTTTCTTACTTAGCTAACTTCTTACCTTGTTGAGACAGAAGGCAGCGATGGAGTCTTGCTCCTTGTGTATGATGCGCACAGGGTTGTGCAGCTCCAGGTCGCGCTCGCGTTGTGTTTGTGGTATACACCCGCCCCGTCCTTCGGCTGCCATCGTCTCAGCCGTTACTGATTGAGTTCGACGACGAGAGAATACTGCTCGGATGAAGAGATCCTATAAGAAACGAAGGTTTTAAATAACACAACGTTTTAAAAACAGTCCTCTCGCAGTCTGCCTGGTTTAGCACAAACACTGCCACTATTTTTTGTGCTATTCTAAGCTCAGTGTCTTCAACACACGTACGTGTTCATGGCAGTGTATGGGCTAGTGGTCGCAACTGCTGAGCATGAGGTCCTGGGTTCGATTTCCAGGTCGCGCAAAGTCATATTGGATTTATCCATCGGGAGTTTTTAAGTAGCAGCTCTGAGTTTGGATTTTTGCCCAGTTGATGGTAAATGGCTCGCCGTCTATTACAAGGGACTTGAACATAACTGGCGAAATGTGGGTGTACAATAGAAACACCTATGCCCAAACCTTGGTGATGTTATATGACTATGTGATTAAAAACAGTAAGGGTCAAAATCCTGTAGCAAAGGTTTTACCTGAACCGGTTCTTGTCGTACGAGGAAACTCCACAGCCTTCGTGCGGGCGCGGCACTGTATAGTATCGAGCTGAACGGTGTATTATGCTTCTCTAATAAACATCTGAAACGAAAAGTTTTAGATAAATTGAAAGACAAAAAAAGACCTGTTTAATGCAATGAATAACTGCGTAATCAAGCGCAGTTGATCACCAAGGAAAGGAAAGAAAGAAAGAAAAAACATTAATTTGGATGCAGTCGGTGACACACAAAATACAAATAACAACAAAAAATTTTTTTTTAAACAATAATATTGTTCGCCTCAGGATTGTGCCCAAAAAGGTTCATTTCAGTATTAATGTCAGACAGATGCTGTCTGACGCTGGTTTTCTAATGAACTTCAGGGACAGGTGACAGGGATAAGGACAAGGGATAAATAAAATACACCCACATCAAGCATATGATGCAACTTGCATTCTTAAGAGTCTACACAGACACAGACTGATTTTCATATTATTAACCCCTCAAATTTCGTATGAACCCCATAGGTTCATAAGAAAAATTCTCTCAAAATGATATTATAAGCAAACGGCTTCTATAGGCAAACATCTAAAGGGTTAAGGGCTTAGAAAGCATAAACAAAAACTAATTTATTATCACTAATGAAAGCATTCACAAGAATTTAGAACATACAGAGATATATACTGACATGACAAAACCTATTTAGCAGAATACACACAATCTTTTCTGTCATATGCAGTCTTCGTTTCATTGTGAAATAGTATAGTATAGAAGCCAGTACAAAAGCTACCCCCAATCTGTCAAGTTTATTTGATAGATTTTCAGCTTTATCACAAACGCATTAGGTTAATTTTCATTTGGGAAAATTTGACAGTTCGGGATAGCTTCATGTGCTAGCATCTGTACCTACATTCATGCGAATTAATAGTGTGAGCAAGAAAATAGTGTTTTCGCATACACTATAACTACTTTTTGTCAGGTGCTATTCTAAGCTCAGTGTCGCCAAAATCCCTACTGACTGAGTGCCTTAAACACTCATTGAAATGATGGACAATAAATACATATTTGTGTTGAAGGCACTGAATGTATTGACCACGTGTGTGCAGGGCACTGTGAGATAGAACAGAAAACACACAACTGTGTTTATGACAGTGTATGGGGTACTACATACCTGTATTTATTAATAGGTGGTCCAGTAGGTAGTTGTTCAGGGAAGCAGCCGGGGATGTAGTCTGCTGGGGGAGTGCGAGATTCCAGTGTTTCCGTCAACTGTTGCTGCCACTGATCCACGCGGCGAAGGGCGCCGTGGACCATCGGGCTCGTAGTCGCTAGTTCTGTTTGTTAGACATAACATTTTGTGTTAGTATAACGGGGGACTCATAGACTACTTATATATATATATAATTAATCACACTAATATTATAAAGGCGAAAATTTGTCAGTAAGTGTGTGTGCCTGTGAGTTTCTTTATTTGTCACTTCTTCACGCTCAAACGGCTTAATGGATCTGGATGAAACTTGGCACAGAGGTAATTTATGACCTGGATTAACTAATAGGATACTTTTTTATTTATCCCGGAAGTGCGTTCCCTTGAGATAATTTCCCACATCCACGCGGTTGAAACCGCTGGCAGTAGCTAATAGTTACATAATTGTCATAAAACAACCAACAAAAGAATTATGAGTCACTATTCCAATGATATAAACTGGATAGTTCTTTACTCATGAATGCTCGTGTATTTTTTAGTTCACAAAACGTCATAACATCACGCTTGTATTTCCCGAAGGGTTAGGCTGAGGTGTACCTATAGTAACACCCATATTTCACCAGTTTCTATTGCCATCAAGCAGCCCGGAGTCTGGGTTGTCTCCGGTTGATGGCAATAGGCTCGCCCCCTATTACATGTGACTTAAAAATAACTGGCTAAAAGTGGGTGTACAATTAGGTGTACAACACATAGGTGTTCCTAATGCCTTTCGGGATATAGGAGTGTTGTTATGTTATTATAAATAACTACCAGGTCTAGGTTGACCCCGTTTGGTCGTAATTAATTTCACTTTTTCTTCACTTTATTTATTTCAGTTAATTTGGGTTTTTATATACACTTGTTTAACAAAAAGAAAAATTGGTTTTCTTTCCTTTTATGACATACCTGACATCTCAATACCGCACAGCTGCAGGAAGTTCTGCAACTTCTGCTGCGCGAGCCGCAGTACCGCGATACGCATCACGAGCCACGAATACGAGTCTGGATCCGAGTGCTCCGTGTTCGCTAGTTTGCGATGTTTCTCTTTCCTCCTGGAAAATTTCGTACTGTTAGTTTACTCTTCATCATTCTCCTGCCCTTATCCAAATTTATTTGTGGGCGGCGCAACATGCCTTTTCTTCCATACTTCTCTATTAGTCGTCATCACGGGAGTCACTTCCTCTCTAGCATAATATATCTTTCACACAATCCATCCATCGTTTCTTCAGTCTTCCTCTATTTATACCCATCCACATACATACGAAAAACTTTCTTGACGACGTGTGTGAAGTAAAAATTATTATATTAGATGGCATAAGAGCTAATAACATAATGTTAATTGAAAATCTAATTAACACCACGGTAACACTAACTCTTTTATTCATAAACCCGAACAAAAAAAACTCGTATTATGGTATTGCCATTTTACAGCATTTACATCTAAATGACATGGACAGATCGTAACTACATTATTGTCGATTTTTTTACAAAATAGTAGTCTCCTTTGTTTCGTGTGGATAGTGACTAACCAGGTGTAAGAGTTTTTATGCTGCCCATGGGCCTGCTAGTTGTATAAATCCTATATTAAATCAGTCAGCCTAGCCTTTTCCCAACAATGTTGGGGTCGGCTTCCAGCCTAACCGGATGCAGCTGAACACCAGTATTTTACATGGAGCGACTACCTATCTGACCTCCACAACCCAGTAACTGGGTAATACGATAACTCTTGGTAAGACTGGTTGTCAGACTTTCGGTATCAGTAATAAAGAGTTACAAAGAACCGTTTTAACTGTTCTCTAGTGTGTTAGTACAAACATAAATATGCAATTTTACGTGGCATTTGTGGTGTCGAAAATATCGTCATCTTCGGCTTCACTGAAATCATCTTCATCGATATCTTCAGCGCCGGATTCAGCTGAATCGTAGTCGTAATTCTCAGGGTCTTGCTCGGGCGTGGGCTAAAATAACATGTATTAAGGTAAACAAAAGCACTAAAGTTTTAGAATTAGAGGAGAAGAACTATCAGTACAGCTCGATCAAAACTTTATGTCGGCTCGGAACATTAGGCTCCTCACTGCGCAGTATCAAAATCAAAAGTCATTTATTCAAACTAGGCTGAAAATTTGCACTTTTTGAAGGTCAAAGTTACATAAAACAGTTCCCCAAAAACACCCACCCGTCAGCACTTTCTAGTGCTTAAGCTGGGAAGAAGAAGTGGCGCAACAAACTCCCCAGCAACACAGCTGTCTGTTCAGTTGGAAGACGTAAGTAACTACTTCGTGTGTCAGTGGGGGAGCGGGGCGGTACTGCGCAGCGAGGAGCGCAGCTCAGAGCAGCCAGCAAGCTGTTGCTGTTGCGCACCTTGTTGAGCATTATGTTGAGCGATGGCCGTTTTGCGCGGATATGACGCATATTTCCCCACAACTTGTTTTTTATTGCTTGTTTTTTACTGCGTTATGTTTGACGCAAATAAACGCATTTTCTTTCTTTCTAAATTATTGTTTTTTTCCACATCAATTTTATTTAATTTGGTTTTTATTCCATATCAATTTTATTTAGTATGTTTTTTATTCCATATCAACTTTATCTTGAGTTCTTGCTGTGTTCAAGATAAAATACGCTTTTTTTATTGTTTAAGTAACAACACAAATGCAACACTATCAATGAAAGGTCATAGTAACACTTTGATAGCAGGTCAAAAATCTACGCGACCTTTAACCGATTGTTCAAGAGATTCAAATACCCCAGTAAATAAAATGGCAGTTACCTTAGTAAGCAGATACGTAAGTATACTGCAGTGTGGAGGCACGAACTGCTCCCTGTAGGTAGGTCGCCCTTCCTGAATGTTTTTGTGCGGGGCAGTTGGGCCCAGTCCTAGGAGACGCATGTTCAGTAACGCGCGTTTCTCTCGCAGGGAGGACCAGACCGATGTGCCTTCCGGACGCTCTACTAACTTTGGCTGAAAGTAAAGAATGTTTTGTAGATCTTGTAATATATATCTTGGGCGGTAATCTTAATTGCTGGGTCACGGCAGCAAAGAGTTTGTCTGTCTTTAGGAATACTATCTCGACGGCCTTATTTTGTTGATAATATGATCTTCAGTGGCTGACCCACCATCTCCTATAGCAGTTTTTTAATTTCGATTTTTCGATGAGACGGAGCTATACAGGACATATATCATACTATGACTATTTCATTCTCACTGTGAGTTATTATTAAAATAATACTGCTTTGGTCGGTGGCAGTTGGTACCCTGAACTATATCGCAAGGGCTGTTATTAGCGCTACCAACCTGCAACGACGGAGCGGGAGCAGTAGTCAACAGCCTCCGAACTCCTCCACCAAACAGTCTAGCGTGATCCGGCGCGACAGGCGCGTGCGCACATAGCCGGTACAACAGGTGAGCGTCCCTTGCGGCGGCCGCCCAGCCCAGTAGAGCGAGGTACACTGCGCAGAATGCTTCGGCGAGTAATACGGCGAGACGGGGCGAGTCTTCTTCTTCGGCAGCGCGTAAGGCGAGGCCGCGGAGGGCAGAAACGCCTGTGGGAACCATAGAAACATGAAAACGAACGGAAAAACAGTGTTTGGTTGACCTTTTCCTTTGTAATTTCGGCGCTGACTCTGTTAACCGCCCATAATTATACAGTGTGTTAGGTTAAAGGGGGGACATACTTTCCGGGGTTACTATACTCATGAAAATGAACAACTTTGACTATGGAACTATAACTCAAATCATGAAAAAAAAGTGCATTTATGTTCGCATAATTTGTCAAAATGTATGGAACAGCCCCTTTTTTTTTACATATTTCAGAGTTGGTCCCATGGACAAAGTTGATGATTTTCATGAGTACTCTACAACCTGAAAGTATGTCCCTCGTTTAACCTAACACTGTATTTGTTATTCACAACTGAAACGATTAATCAAATAATCATACCTGGCCATTTGTTCGGTGGAGTAGTGACAGTGAGCTCTTCTGTGGAATGGCGCCTCTGTCGCGTGATGATCTGGCTAGTACCAGGAGCTTCAGCTATGATACTGTCAAACAAAATATATTTAAGAAATACTTGAACAGTGTATTCAACATGAACTTATTTTAAGTGAAATGCAGAGATTTTTACTAATCAATCTGTTTTATTTTAACCGCACATTGTACGTTTACAAAAATATGTGACATATAGAAAATAACAGACGATCGTATCTATGAGTAACGTAACTATACAAATACTGCTAACTTCACAACATACAAATTCATTCGATTCAGTCACCCGTGTTAAGGTTGATGTTCCAGGGTAGCCCGCGAAATTCAAATTTTCTTAAGTTTTTTGCAATTTGCAGGCCAGTGAAAAGGTGTAAAAATGACTTTTTACAAGGTCAAAGTCATTCCGGAACCTTTATGAGCTCGGAGGGTTGTATTAATGATTTTGATGATTATAATTCTGTAACTACATACGTCTTACAGCCGCGAATCAAATGTTCATCAACATACAACCTATCACTGGCCTGCAAATTGCAAAAAACTTAAGAAAATTTGAATTTCGCGGGCTGGTTGGAGGATTCACCTTAATATACATGTAGCCCAACAACATTAAGATCTTTCATTAAAATCTGTGAATTGCACCTTTTTTCTTTTACCTCTTTGTACACAAAAACCAGTTTCCACTGGGAAATCACTCAAACAAACCTAGAATTCTATTCAAAACCTTACTCGTGGTAGTTTTATCAACATTTTAATAACTTACTGATCATGATGATGCGCGTGCTTCAAGCTGAACGTGTCCGAGTCACATAGACTCTGGTAGATGCAGGCGGATAGAGCGACTGACAACTCTCTTAGTGTGTGCAGTATCCTGGTCGCAGACCCGCCTGGGATGCCCAGCTCACCGATCGTGCCCAACATGTCGTGGGCTACGGACTGGAAAAAAACAGTTTTTGTATTGCAAAATAATTCAAAAAGCTACGTGAATACTGAACGCAAACCGCGTAAAACTGGCAATAGGATACTACGCTACCACAAGAATATTTGGCTCGTTATTATTACTGTAATTAATAGTAAAAATTAATTTTCATAGCCTTTTCTCAACTATGTTGGGGTCGGCTTCCAGTCTAACCGGATGCAGCTGAATACCAGTACTAGACGAGGAGCAAATGACCTCCACAACCCAGTAACTGGGTAATACCCCTTGGCAAGACTGCCTGTCAGATTTTCGGGCTTCTGAAGACCCGTAACGACTTTCAAAGATGAAAAAATGACAGTCGAGACCAATGGCGCTTAACGTGCTTTCCGAGGCAAGGCATAATTTAATTAATACTAATGAAATATAGTAATTGCAAAAAACCTATTTCAGAAAATGTAAACATGATTCTACAGACATTCTCTTATGTCTATTTTTCCATATTTCTTTTGTTATTGAGTAAGACGTGCATTAAAGTAACTTAAAGTAATGGTTGATGTTCCCTTCCTCGTCTTCCTCTTGGAGTAGAAGGACCAGTTCAACGCTCCGTGCAGCGACCAGTAGTATAGTAGTGTTCATAGGTTTTCACGGATCTAGAGGGAAACTAAGAAAACTCACCTGCAAATGTCTAACAGGATCAGCAACGACAGTATTATTGGTGGCAACGGCCGCAGCCAGCAGCGGCAGTGTGGTGGGGAAGGGCAGCGGCGACAGCAGCTGCTGGTGCTGCTTGTCCTGCCCCAGCTCCTGCAGCAGCAGCACCAGCTCCATGCGCACCGAGGCCAGCCCGCCGCCGCCCGCGCCGTGCAGGGAGCAGTACGACAGTAAGGTGCGGAGGAGAGTCTCGTTCGCTGTTGAATGAAGCGCGTTTGGTTAATAAGGACAGCCGTTGTACGGTGACTGTGGAAACTGTGCAATTTTAGTGGTCTTACAAAGGTGGTCCACTTGATGTATCCGACATAAAATACATAAAGGCGTGATTAAAAAGTTGTTACCATTCATTAAGATAATAGGTACTACAAAAAAACTGTTTACAATGTTTACGTATCGAACGATAGAACATTCCTACCCGGCGCACGAGTCGAGTAGATCATAATAATAATAATATCCTAAGACATTTCACACAACGCCATATCATCCCAAGCTAAGCAACCTAATGCTTGTGTTATGGTAACGAGATGGCTGATATACTACTTATATACATTTTTTTTGTAAATACATACATAAATTATAGATAGAAAAACACCCAGACCCGTAACAAATACTTGCAGGTCGTACAAATATTTGTTCCGTGCGGGAATCGAACCCGCGTCATACTGCGCAGCGGTCAATTGCTCAACCACTGCGCCAACCGTGTCGTCAAATGATCATGTATTTATTTATTTAAACTTTTCTCACACAATAAAGGTACAAAGGCGGATTTAATGCCTCATGGATTCTCTACCAGTCAACCAAGTGTGGTGAAGAGATTAGATGGATGATCCTCCTTTTCTATGAGACAAAATTTCTTACGCCAATCTAAAATAGTCCGTGTGGACTGTCATCCAATGAGATGCTCTTTTTTTTCATATATGTATATATATTTTTTTTATGAATGATTAGTAGTCAATGGATACATGAATTGGGCTGCAGTTGTAAGACGGCTAAAATTGCACGGTGTATAAAAATAAGTGTTTCGACGGTGGCTATAAATATGCCTATTATCAACAAATAGTATACACGTTTTCATACTCAAATGCACTCACCCTTCAGCCACTTCTTCCTGTTAAGGGCTCTCTGCACTTTGGCCTCAAAGTCTGCCTTCTCCCTGACTAACAGCTGGTGTAAGGTAGGTCTATCAGGCAGCGGCGCCAGCTCGGGCTCCGCGCACAGTAGGGCTCCGCCTCCACCGCTGCCGCCGGCTGCTAAGTACCCGCATAAACGACGCAGGGCTTCTACCTCGCGTTCTAGCCAGATGTATAGCTGGTAGCGGAGGTGACCACCTGGGGATAATAGGTAATGTGTTACGAGACAGAAGTGTATGTAATATTTCCAATGAGAATAGGGATAATGACAGGGTACTTAATAAAAAGAAATTATATTTAGTCCGTCATCACGTCCAGTCATATAATAAAAAAATAAATATTAGACACGAATTTTTGCTTTATCATATTAATAAAAAAATACTGAGATAAAACACATTAAAGTTGAGGAGTGAGGGCGCGTTACGTCACAACTCAGTATAAAATCTACATAGGAATGACGTCATGCCACATTTTAGCACAATGTATCGACGTGATCTTTTGATTACGTAAAAAAAGCGTCAAGCGTCATCATCCCTATAGACGAGGATTTGTTTAGATGTTATGATCAAGAAGGAAGAAATATCTTCTTTGTAGCTTCATAACTTTAATTAATGCGATTATTGGTTTATTTTGACGCAATAACAGACCAATAAACACTCTCATCAACTCGTCGCACCAAAGTACATCACGTTCTTAACACTAAACTGGTTTTGCCTATAGACTCTACTTACTAATTCCATATTATTTATTTACAAGACCATAATTATACAATGTGTTAGGTTAAACGAGGGACATACTTTTAGGGGTTACTATACTCATGAAAATGAACAACTTTGACTATGGAACTATACCTCAAATCACGAAAAAAAAAATCTGCTGTTCAGTACATTTATGTTCGCATAATTCGTCAAAATGTATAGAACAGCTGATATTTTTTGTTCATATTTCAGAGTTGGTCCCATAGGAAGTTATTGATTTAATGAGTACTATACAACCTGAAAGTATGTCCCTCGTGTAACCTAAAACCTGTATTAAAAAAAGGGAAATTATATGTGCGGCACCAAAAGTTTTCTTTAGCACCTGCAACCTAGCGTCTTTTTTTATATGTGGGCGACGAGTTAATAGAACAGCTTCAATTATATTAATTCATCATCTTTACTATTCCAACAGAATATCAAAAAACCAGCGTCAATTTACGAGCGTAAATTAATATGACTCCGAGCTACCGATAAATATATTTACTTCTGATTTGATAACTCAGCGACTAATGTTGTAAGTGAGCTACTTTATATATTTTAGAGATTCAACATCTGTCTGCTAATAAAATCAAATTCCAGCCTCAAAATTATCAATCAAAGTTTTTCATTCAACAACGAAATTAATAAATCATATTCTTTTTTCGTGAAAGTTTGCAACACAAGAAGTTAGGTTAGGTTAGAGTATGACAAACAACGCACGAGCCGAGCGAGCGAAGCGAGCGTGCCGCGGCAGCGGCCGGCGATGTGCCAGAAGCGAATCGCTTTTGTAAAAAGAAACAGTTAAGTTAGGTTAGGTTAGGTTAGAGTATGACAAACAACGCACGAGCCGAGCGAGCGAAGCGAGCGTGCCGCGGCAGCGGCCGGCCATGTGCCAGAAGCGAATCGCTTTTGTAAAAGGAAACAGTTAGGTTAGGCCATATTAAAGATAAAGTAAAAAAAATAATAATTACAATAACTAATTACAAAAAATTCTGCTAAATGAAAGTTGGCATTTTAAAAAGGGTGCTAATTAAGGCAGCTTCTTTAAAATGTCATTCTCGTCTGCAAATATATTTAGTTCAAACAAACACAGAGTTGCAGATGTTCGTTTATGATAACAATATTTTTTGTATGTTCATTTGGGTAGGTATAATAGTCTATTACTTATGGTAACATTATAAATAGATAGGCGAATACATGAAATTATAGGCTTCATTGACCATTATTTGATGACAATAATAAGAAAATTTTATGTTCAAATATAGTAGATTCACTCATCAATTACTTATGCTAAAGTATAAAAATAAAGGTGACTCTATGGAATTAGAGTACGTTGATATTATTTTATAGATGAAGTTGATACACTTATTAGAAGCTGGCAATGAGTAGACATATCACAAATTTAGTTGCTTAAGAATTATCACGATGTTGCGTCATATTAACAGTAGCTTGTTTTACAATATATGGTCGCTTATAAACCATTTATTAGACGCTAAAAGTTCGTCGCTGACCTATTAATTCATTAGACAACTAAATATATTTGCAGACGAGAATGACATTTTAAAGAAGCTGCCTTAATTAGCACCCTTAAAAAAAACATATACAGTATAATCTCACCAATCCGGCACTATTTAAAACCGGAGGGTGCCGGATCATTGGAATGTTCGGATTACTGGATTATAGTGAAAAAGTCATAGGTAATGAATAAAATAAAGCATTTAATAGAGGGAATAAATGTATGTAACAGGTGTAGAGGGGCGAGGGAGGCGTGCGTGGAGGGTGCCGGATTATTGGAGGTGCCGATCTATCGAAGTGCCGGATTAGTGAGATTATACTGTATTCACTTACCATCAACTTCAAACCCGGTAGCCAATGTGCTGAGTTCCTCCATCAATATCTTGAGACAAGCTACGAACTTAAGTTGTTGCGCCATTATGTCAACAGAGGGCGCTTCGTCTCCCTCCTTTTCTTTCTCAGTGTTGCCGTTCACTGCTGGTTCCTCTTTGTCTTCTTTCTTGTCCATTTTCATCTCCAACGGTGGAGTCGAGGCTCCGGATTCGTCCGATCTTAGTAGAAAGTAATAAAGTTATTATTGCTATCTATATATATATATAAGAAAGTCGTGTTAGTTACACTTTTTATAACTCAGAAACGGCTGAACCGATTTGGCTGAAAATTAGTGGGGATGTAGCTTTGAACCAGGAGACGGTCATAGGGTAGGTAGGGTAAGTAGGGTAGGTAGGTAGGTAGGTAGGGTAGTTAGGTAGGGTAGGTATCATAGTTAAGACAGGACAACGTTTGTCGGGTCAGCTAGTCATCTAATAAAATCTATAGCTGTAATTCGCGATGTTTACTTGGACAAATTTGTACAGCCTCCAATAACCGATGCAACAAACCAACCGATTAGCGGTTTTAATGATTAATTACTGCTGGAAAGTGAATATTGCAAATCTGCAAATTTAGCTTAGGACGTTTTTAGTCTACATTTTCTTTGCAAGTTAGCCAATTTATTAATCAATCTTTTGTTAATCAATCTTATGAGTGCCAAGAGAGATCTGGAGGGACCCGAGAGACCTATATTTATTTATTTAAACTTTTCGCACACAATAAAGGTACAAAGGCGGACTTAATGCCTTAAGCATTCTCTACCAGTCAACCAAGGGTGGTGAAGAGATTAGATGGCAGGTGCTTTAAATAGTAGGAACATACAAAACATTGAGACTTGAATAAAATGGGTACATAAATAGGTTAAAACCTCATAATAACAGTTTATACTATAATACATAACATACATAATTATTTACTATAATAGATAACTATAATATATATCATATATACATACATACATTTATATAGATACAAGGAAGACAGGTGGTGAGATAACTCTACGCTATTTGTTATGAAAATAACTCTGCAACTTTAAGTATTTTTTCTTACTGTATTAACAACAATACTCACCCTTTATCATCATCTTCATCGTCCCAACTGAGGACTAGTTCATCATTTTTGGACGTAGTGACTGGCGCTCCCCAGTCAACGTCTACAGCCGTTGTGCCCCAATCCACGTTAGTCGGCTCTTCACCTGTGCAGTAAAGTTTTAGCTAAGAACTTGGAACTACTTGGAGGAAACATCTTTGGACCTTAACTTACCTTCAGATGCGATTAAATGAAAGGTCCTTATACTTGTGTATTGCCATGCATACCATTTTAGTGTTGTTTTTACCAAGCAATTTTCTTTGTTTTTTGCTTCAGAATAAGAATAGACAACGAACTTTATAAAAGTCGGTTCACATCGAGACGCCAGCGGCGCTGAACACATTTACAATCGATTTTATTTATTACACATTTGAGTGAACGGGCCAAAACGACATGAATGTGATCCCGTTGAAGTAACAAGAAGTACGCCACGAGGTCTCACGGTTGTCTCACTAGTATAGGTAGAGTATTCTAGTCGCAGCGCGTGAACTAACCCAAAACCTCCTTCGAAACGTAAATTAAAAACAAAAAAAAAAGCAACAAAAAACCACAAAACAAAACATAAATCAGCGGACGTACAAACGGACGTGAACGTTGCGTACTTTTGGCTGTATGATCCACGAATTGTCCGGAGTGTATGACGGCGTCGTCGATGGACAGCGCGGCCACCGGCTGCTTCACACGCTCGTCTCGCACTCGGGCCGGCAGCTTGGACAGCACCTCCAGGGCCAGCGCGGGGCAGCCGGCCTTGAAGTGGCCGTGCGCTGTTTGGAAGTACAGCCGACGTTCCAGGCGAGTGATGCCTTCTTCCGGTTCCTGTTGAAGCAGGGCTAGGGTTCCGCCCTGTAATTAAAATTATTCTGTAGTTAGCTGGTTGACTACATTAATTTACTTAAATAATATAGTTTTTCCTTCCAAATTTATACAGATCTGATGTGGAATCAAAACAGATGTACCTCATAGCTAGACAATATTTAAAAAAAACTTGTACAACTTATAGCTTTATAATTTCGATCTACGGACTCTTGAAGCTCTAAAAAATCCAGCTTTTAAGTCAGTGATAAAAAAATACAGCCATTTATGCGATATTTTTTGATAGGTACTCGCAAATAAAACAAAACAGGTACTTTCTGTTGACCTACAATAATGAAATTTAACAATAAGATCTCAGCACAAGGAAAACGCCGACAATCGTTAATTTGTAGCTTTATCACATTATTTTACAATTACATTTGCAATTGGAAAATTGACCGTGACGTTTATCGGAAATCCTCAAAATCGTTTTTTCCTCCAAACCTAGTTAAGACTTTTGCCGCTAGATGTCAACTCACTCTTGCGGTGCATAAATTTGAATGTGTTTAAAATAAAAATGAATATTTTTCATAAAATATCTCAGAATACTAATATTTCAAAATACTTCCTTTACTGAGAAAATTCCTGAAAATACGCACCTGACTAGGCATATTATGCCTCTTCAACCTCGGATGCGTGCGCAGATACACGTAGAAGTTGAACACGCTCGGCATTGGCTCATTATCTCTCGCCGCATGTAATCTTCCCGCGTTGCTGAGCAACGTGTCAAGAGCGTCACCATAGCGTTTCAATTCCCATAGTGCCATGGAACGGACGAACGGGTCTGGGTGAGCGCGTTCTAGGTCTAGTTCACCGTCTTCTGTTTCACCGCTGCGTAGGATAATGGT
The DNA here is from genome assembly GCA_951799385.1 of Hyppa rectilinea. Lineage (NCBI taxonomy): Eukaryota > Metazoa > Arthropoda > Insecta > Lepidoptera > Noctuidae > Hyppa > Hyppa rectilinea. Next base: position 11,659,613 of record OX637311.1, read on the forward strand.
GCAATTAGTAGTGTTGTTGAGGTAGCATTCAAGTATTATAAAAAAAAGTATTGTTTCAGTCGATATAGCTCACGCTGTACGGATTTTGAAAAGGATAGAAAGAAAGAGAAAGTTTATTTTTGGTACTTGCACAGGAATACCACATATAAAAACCCCTATTTAAAAGAACATTGCAATAAAAAAAAAAACCTGTACGAGGCCAAAAGGCTCCTATCTCAGCATGATGCTGCGACATTTAAAAATAAATGCGACAGCGCACGTTCGAAAAAATCGAATGCTCACCAGTGCGTAGTATCTAACCATTGCGATACTAACGATATTCTAGGAAAGCCATTTAAGTTTCCTTCTGTGGAATTTGTCGAAATTACGAGAAAGGAACTTTTGAAAGTCAAATTGAACAAGAAATATAATTGATCCTAGTTGCCCCTTCCAAAAGGTAGTTTCGTATGGTGAAGAATGGGCAAGAAACTCCACCGTTACTCTTTTAGACTTTCCAGATAAACAACCGTTATTGATAAAAAGAATAAGTCCTATGTTCAGCAGTCGATATTTAAATGACCACTTACCCCAATACTTCATCCATTATTAACTTCTTCAAGCTGGTCGGCAGTGGGTTGTCCGCTTCGTACAACCGCGCCACAATCATAGCCAGTTGTAGGTCTCCGAGACGTGTGATAAGTACCTTAAAAACATACGATAGTGAGTTTTTTTTTCAAGAAAATAATGATTAAGTCGATTACTCTGTAACACGTCTTATAAAAACAAACGTAAGGTAAAGATGACGTGTCCTATTCCGTACATATAAGTGATAAGCATCACCTTTAGACGTTTAGTGGGAATGGAAGAACAGGGTGGAAAGTCCCTCCATTGAAAAGGGATCCTTTAACTAGACAGGTGTTGCGTCTGGCGGGCTACTGCCCGACAATTCTTAGTCGGGGCTAAGTATAATGTCATATCACGCGATAAACTCTGCTTGCGCGATGTAGGATTTGTGTGACGTAAGTAGTGTCGTCACATGTCAGCTTTTTGACACTTCGCTCGCTATCAGTTTAGTTCCTATGTGGCTGGATAGATGCCGCCACAGACGTGCTCATCTGTTCCTATATTCTTGTCAGTTTATGTGTGTGTGCATAAATGGTTAATTATATAAAAGCATTTTCTAAAAACGTACCTCTAAAGCATCCTTGAGAGCACCTCCGAGCAAGAAGAAAGCGGCCGCGTGCTCAAATCTTTGTCTTCCGAGCAGAACGAATGCGTTCTTCAGCGCTGCCTTACGCCAACGATCTTCCGTGAAGTCGTTTGAGAAGAACTGTAAAGAGAACAACAATATTGAAAAAATATGTTATAGATAATTATGTAATACTAGCTTTTGCCAGCGGCTTTGCCCGTGTGTATGTAGGAAATTATCCCACGGGAATAATGTTGTTTCCATCTTTGTGCCAAGTTTCATCCAGATCCGGTAAGTAGTGTTTTAGTTTATTCGTTACAAACATACATAGAAATCTTTCCTCTTTATATTATTAGTATAGATGTCTTGGTGTCCGCAACTCCACGTGAATGCGCTTATTTGCGTACTGTTATAACGGGGTTCCGGATTAGGTTTTTAAAAAAAGGAAAAACCATTTAAACTAAAAATAAACTTTGTATTATACTTTTAAATACACGAGTGCAAGTTACATGTGCACGGTTGGAAGGATGGAAGACGACTGAGGTGCTGGATTGCGAGGAGCGGGAGAGAGGAATGATAGGATGCTGCGTCAGCAGCGGGAATGCAGCGTAGGCTGCTGAGTAGGCCAGGAAGGGAACAAAGGTAAGATGTAACAGCCCCCCGATTAGGAGGAAACTTACGGGTTTAAGGTAAGTTGACGGGGGAAGGAAAAGGTAAGTTTTCCAGGTATTTAGGACGACCGGAGTCGAGGAGCAGGAATATCTTCGACATCTATGGATGCCATTTCTATGGGAGTGTCGGGTACAGGATTACATCTAGAAGTCTTAACTAACTTATAATAACGATACAATTTATATGAAATAACTAAGATTATAATTAAACTTATAATAACAGTAGTATAGGAATAATAGTTACCGTACAGGACAATATGAGGTTTTTCAATTACTTCATTAAGGTTTGTTTTAATTTGATTGGTTACTTTATTATAATTTGAGAAAAGAGAGTCTAAATTATCTATGTTTTTTAAGTTAACGTAAGGAACTCTTATGTTGTCTTTTATGTATGTAGTAGAACTACAACAAGTATCGTTAATTAATTCAAAATGCAATACTATTGGTTTGATTTTTATTTCAATATTATGTTTTGGTATTAACTTATTGTCGTTGCAATAGGCAATACAATTGTCTGGTATAGTTAATATACCAGTACCGGAAATGGAAGATTCAAATAGATCTTGATTTTTACATTCTATTGTAATTTTAGAATTTTGACTAATCATGTATATCCACTGGTTATTGTGTAGTTTATGAAATGTTTCGAAATTACCATTTACAAACTCAGTTTTGCAAAGAGGCGGAACAGATGTCAAAGCTTTTGAAATAACCTCAGTTTCACATATTGGTACGGCTAACGTGGAGTATACGTTGGGCATTTCACAAATATAATATTGTGTATTTATAACTTTACAGGAATTGAGTGAGTTTAATTTACAATAAGATGATTTATCTTTAGTTATGCCCAAATATTTAGTGGATGGTATAATTGTAGAGTACAAAGTATTATTTACAGTTTTAAGGGCAATGGGATAAGGTGTAATATGATACAAGTCAAATTCTTTTGTATTTACTAAGGGCATTTGTAATACAAATATTATTTTGTTATTTGCGTAATAACTAGACACATCAGATATATTTTCTAAAATATGGATATTATCTAAAATTAAAGGTACAGGTAATTGCTTAGAACTAGGTAGAAATCTATAATTACCCACAAGATCTGAAAACAGTTGTTTGGGAGTAATAATAGATGGATATAGTATATTAGACTTACTAAACATAATAGCACTAATAATATCTTCTAACTTAAATGATAATGTTAATAAACTACTTTCTAAAATATTCGACAGTCCCGATATTTTAGATCTCATTAATAGTTTATTGGAAACTAGTGTTAAATTCGCCATTTCCTGGTTCAGGGTATCAATAGCGTAACTTAGACTAACTTCGTTAGCATTAATTTTATCGACAACTTCTTTCAGAGACGAGAGTGTGGATGTTGTGACCATCATGTTTTCTTTCATGAGGGTCGCCAATTTGGTTTGATCATTCTCTAAGGTTTGGACGGCATTACTATATTTTTCGGCATCATTTTGGTCCATATTACCGAATAGTTGTTTAATTACTGAGCCGATTCCGCCAAACCAAGCTGATCTCTTATGAGATTTGGATATAAGATGGGAAATAGAATCAAAGTCTCTGACTATATCAGAATAACGAGATGACAATGGTTGGAACAAATAGTGACATTCGCCTTCATAGTATGCATTGCTTTGATTACATAACAATTTAGAAGTTCTTAGGATATCCCTTATATTATCTAAATGTGGTTGTATAAAAGAAACATCTATGGGAATGATAATATCTAGAGTATCATCGGTTATTTTTAAAGAGCCAATGGGGTCGAAATATATGCCTGCGTCGTCTGATGCTGGCTGGATATATTCTTGGCTGTTCGACGCCAGGATAAGATATATGTAACCAATTCTGGAAGGAAATGTAACTTAAATTAACGAAATTGTATAATACTATGTCTTGTTAGTAGTGGCTAATTTCATTTCATCGAAATGATGTTTGACGTGACGTCTATTTATTAGTAGTGATGCTGTATTATTTCCGTGGATTTTCACGATTTTAAATGGGCCTTTCCAGATGGGTGAAAGGGCTTTCCTAAGGCGCAAATGGTTTTTAAGGTAAACAAGATCACCGACTTTATATTTAATTGGCCTTGTGTGAGTATCGTAATAATTTTTAGAGTTTATCTTTGATTTTTGGATATGTTCTATTGCCTTTGTTCGGCAATATTTAAGTCTATTCTGAAGTATGCGGACATATTCAGGATAAGTGGCGCCTGATGTTTCTTCGTAAATGGAATTAGGTATATATGGTTTGTGTCCAAACACAAGTTCGTAGGGAGGGAAATGAGTGGTTGAATGAATGGCTGTGTTATACGCAAGCATAGCCGTGTACACAAAGCGAGGCCAATTATTTTGTTGTTCGTTTACATAGGACTTTAAGTATTCTTTTAGGGTAGAATGACTTCTCTCAAGAGCACCCTGAGTCTGAGGGTGGTATGGGGTGGACCATAACTGTTTTATTTTTAATAAATTGCATGTTTGTTTGAACAGCTCTGCTGTGAAGTTGGTGCCCTGGTCTGTTAGGATTGTTTTGGGTATTCCAAATAATGTAATAAAGTGGACCAAGCATTCACATGTTTCTTCAGCGGTAGTGTTTATGATTGGATAAGCGGCTGAGAACTTGGTAAGGTCATCTTGGAGTGTTAAGATATACTTATATCTATCGTTACCGGCTTCTGGTAGTGGTCCTACTATATCAAAAGCTACGCGTTCAAAAGGGCGCGTGGAAAGAGATGTGATTTGCATAGGGGCACGATTGGTTTTTCGAAGGGCTTTGTTGATTTGGCATTGCGGGCATTTCTTTACGTAATTCTCTACGTCTGCACGCATATTTTTCCAGTAATATTTTTCCTGTATGCGTTTCAGCATTCTACCAGAACCTAAGTGACCGGCTATAGGGAGATCATGATTCTCTTTCATGATTTTAGGAATTTCACTGAGTGATGGATAGATAATAGTGTTCTTATAGATGTGTATTGTCATTTCTGAGTTGTGAAATAAATACAGGATCATATTATATAGTTTAATATACTGATGAGTATCGAAAGGATTATTGAAGTCGGAAATAGCTATTTCAGGGTTATTTTGACCTGTGAGACTGACAACTAACTCATTTCTTACAGATTTAAGACACTTGTAGATATCTTCATATGTACAGGTGTCGAAGTGGTTGACCTTGGTAAAAATAAAATAATAAATTTTATCTTGATATTCATATTTAAGGAAAGAATGCAGTGTTCTTTCTAGTAAGGAAAACTCGTTTAAATTAGGAATATTGGATACGATCTCTTCAGTATACGGGATGGATTCATCCATATCTATAGACGTAGGGATGATAACATATCTTTTATCAGTTTTAGATAGGCTCTCGTTATGTTCTATTATAGTAACATTAGGATCAAAGTCTTTAGAAATGGTTTTAAGGAATTCTGAGTAATTACCATCTGGAGTATTGGAGCTACTAGGGCTCAAGACATCAGGAGGTGATGTTGGATTTGGATGATTAGTGGGAGGTGGAGTTAAATTTTCATTAACTATATTATCTAGGTCATCAAGATTGCCTAGCTCTGGTAAGCTCGAAGGTTGGATAAGGGGATCTGTAAGATCTTCGAGTTGAATTAAATCATCCGGAGAAACAGTTGGAAGGATATCTGGATTTAATGGTTCATCGTGATCAGGTGAGTTTACATTTTGATTAGAAGTACTCGGTATAGGATTTATAGGATTAATGGATTTAGTTATGGGATAGCGGGATAATGCATCAGCGGCGTTATTTAGTTTCCCTTTTCGATATACTATTTCATACTCGTATTCCTCCAATTTTAGTCTCCATCTCTGGAGTTTACTACTGGGGTCAGAGTGATTGAATAACCATCGTAAAGGACGGTGGTCAGTGATTATAGTGAATTTTCTGCCATAGAGGTATGGGCGGAAAGTTTTACAGCCGAAAATAATTGCAAGTAGTTCTTTTTCAGTTGTACTATAATTGCACTCATTTTTGTTGAGTGTACGGGAAGCATAGGCGATAGGCTTATCTTTGCCTATTTCGCCTTGGGAAAGGATAGCGCTGATTGCATAATTGGATGCATCGCAGCTGAGAAGGAATGGTTTGGAGAAGTCAGGATATGATAGTAACGGAGCTGTAGTTAGTTTGTTTTTTAAGGTTTCAAAGGATAATTGGTGTTCATTTGTCCATACGAACTCTACATTTTTTTTCAGCAGATTTGTTAAGGGTTTTGCGATACTTGAAAAATCAGAGATGAACCTGCGATAATAAGAGACGAATCCAAGAAATGATTTAATGTCTTTGGGAGATTTTGGTATAGGGAATTCATGAACTGCTCTTAGTTTTTCAGGGTTTGGTTTTACGCCTTTGTCGGTAATGACATGGCCTAGATAAGAAACTTCTTTTCGTAAAAATTCGCACTTGTCTGGCTGTAGTTTTAATTTGAATTGGCGGAGTCTAGAAAATACGTTAGTTAGGTCATTTATGTGAGAAGGGATATCGTATGAGTAAATTACAATATCATCCAAATATACGAAGCATTGAATGCCTTGGAGACCAGATAGAGCGGAGTTCATTAATCTCTGGAAGGTGGACGGTGCATTTTTTAGTCCAAATGGCATACGTGTGAATTCGTAATGCCCTGTCGGGACTGAAAATGCTGTTTTGGGAGAATCATTAGGAGACATATTAATTTGATGAAAGCCGGAAGCTAGGTCTAATGTGCTGAAATATTTGCACTTGCCTAATTGGTCTAGGATTTCGGCTATGTTTGGGATAGGATAGGAATCTCCAATGGTCACGTCGTTAAGTTTACGGTAATCGATTACGACGCGCCATTTCCTTTGACCGGACGCATCAAGCTTCTTGGGTACTACCCAAATAGGTGAGGACCATGGGGACATAGAAGGTTTTATTATACCTTGTTTTAACATTTTTTCAACTTGAGAGTCAACTTCTTTTTTGTGACATTCGGGGAATCTGTATGTTTTAACATGAATTGGGTTATCAGAAGTGGTTTTAATTTTATGCTCTATTGCATCAGTGCAAGTTAACTGGTCGTCGGGTAGGTGGAAAATGTCTGAAAACTGAGAACAGACAGAGTATAATGCCTCAGTTTCTTCTGTATTAAGGTGGGACACGCGAAGCTGTTTTAAAACCTCTTCTGTGCGTTCATGAATATGAGGTTCGGTTGTGGTACCGATGAATACTGAACTTTGTGGATCAAAAGGAATTAAACGTAATCTAAGGTCAGACTCAATGCTTACAGATTCTTCTGAGGTGTTAACAACAGAAATATTAACACGGTTGTTATTCTTAACTTGGACTATACAGTTTGCTATTAATAGATCTTTGGATATATGTTGGTCAATTATTAAGCCTTCTCCGATTTCTGGGTTTGCTACAGTACATTCAATTACGGTTTCAGTACGTGGAATAATACTATAGACGGGTTCATTGAAATGCATTTTAAGTTTAATGTCCTTAAGGTGTAGTATACCTTCATCATAGTTAATTTGGCTACTTATGGAATTGAATAAATCGTTGCCAATAATACCATCATAGGGTAGGCTTAATTCATTGACTAGATTGAATATATGTGTAAGGTATTTACAATCACTGTGGGATTTATCATGTGTATACATAGTTATAGGGATTTGTCCTAGTGTGCGTAGAGGATTATCAGAGGCTGAATCAATGCCTTTGATTTTAAATGTAACTGATTTATTAATTATGGGCATATTGCTAATGGCTGATTTTTTTATTATACTTATAGATGCGCCAGTATCGACGAGGAGGGATAGACCATTAGTGGATACGGGAGTACTCACTTGTATATAAGGTAAGTATTTATTTGGTATATTAGATGTAAATTCGTATATTTCTTTATTAATATGTTTTTTATTTTCAGGATTCTGGATGACGTCTACAGTTTGGGGCTGGTTACCCTGTTGCTTGACTTCATGAATTTTTAAAGGGTTTGAGTCTACGATTTGGGGCTGGTTACCCTGTTGCTTGACTTTAATATTTTTTAAGGAAATAGAGTCTACGGTTTGGGGCTGGTTACCCTGTTGCTTGACTTTAATATTTTTTAAGGAAATAGAGTCTACGGTTTGGGGCTGGTTACCCTGTTGCTTGGCTCCAATGGAATGATGACCTCGAGTTTGGGGCTGGTTACCCTGTCCATGGGTCATTATTTGGGTTTTGGCGTCTTCTGTTATAGAGGTTATCTGTCCCGTGCGACGCCTAATCGGGACATTATTTAGTTTAAATTATTGTCAACCGTATCATAACCTTCTACTTCGGTTACGACATTAATATGGGGTTTGAAAGTAGATGTGCTCGGTTGCGCGCTGGAAGTGGAAGGTTTGTATTGATTAAATCTTTTATTATTGAATTCGCGGAGTTGACATTTTTCTAGAATATGCCCTGATTTTTTGCAGTATCTGCAGAACGAATCATTAACGGAAGGCTGATAAGAGGTAGGTTTTTGAAATTGGGTATTATTAGAATTATTAGAATTATTGGATTTATTTGGTTTAAACCCAGTGTCATTTTGACGGAATGATTTCGCAGCTAAATTTTGTTTATAGGAATATTGCTGCAATTTTTCTTCAGAAATCGCGTAGTTTATCGCGTCATTAAGGTTTTTCGGGTCCCTGCACCTAACAATGTTAGCTATGCGGGGAATAAGACCCATCGTGAATGTGTGGAGAGCAAGATCTTCCATTGCAGCTACTCTGCCGGGAATTTCATTCTTTTTGTGGCTGGATACGGAGATCTCTGTGAGTAATTTAGACAGACAGGTTTCTATTCTAAGTGAGAATTGGTTAACATTCTCCTGTGCGCCTTGTCTGCAATCCTGGAGCTCTGCTAGGAGGTGAGCGTAATGTTTACGCTCTCCAAATTGTTTTTGGAGGAAATCTTTGAGGGATAGCCACGAATCGAACTCCTTAATTGAACATGCAATTTCAGCTTTGCCGTCCAATTGGCTGATAATGTATTTAAATACTATGTCAACTTGATAAGAGGAGGCTAAGGAAATTGCATTATCGCAATTATTTATAAAAGCATTTAATTTTTCTCTACTGCCATCAAAGGGCTTAATGAATTTAAGGATAACATTTAAGGGTATTCCCTCTTTAGACTCCTCTTTCAGGGCTTTTGATTCTTTCGACATTATTACTAACAATAATAAATCGTTACAAAATTAAAAGAATAAGATTAGATAGCTGTAAGTAAAATAATTAAACAATGTAACTTAGAAGCTCTCCTTATCGCTTATGCTCTGCGTTGAGACGGGAACTGCGACGAGTGGCGAGACAACATCCGTTGATACGAGGATTGGAATGTTCAACATAAACTGTTGTGAGATATTTGTAGATAGAACTTTGATCACTTTAGTATTTAAAAAGGTAACTTCACAACTCACAGTATTAATGCGCACATTTTCTTCATGTTTTCGCTGGATAGAACTGGATCTGGAGCTGGAACTGGAACTGGAACTGGATTGACCTTGAATTTGGTCAGTACCGGGTTTACCGGTGAGATGAGTCGTCTCCGGAGCTTTTGAAGCACTTTGGCACTTCGAATTTAAAGGATTTTAGGATTTAGCACTTTTCTTTTTAGAACTTGGCACTTTTCACTTAAGGACTATGACTTTTCGGAATTCCAAGGATATTTAATCCCTTTTACGCTGCCACCAATGTTATAACGGGGTTCCGGATTAGGTTTTTAAAAAAAGGAAAAACCATTTAAACTAAAAATAAACTTTGTATTATACTTTTAAATACACGAGTGCAAGTTACATGTGCACGGTTGGAAGGATGGAAGACGACTGAGGTGCTGGATTGCGAGGAGCGGGAGAGAGGAATGATAGGATGCTGCGTCAGCAGCGGGAATGCAGCGTAGGCTGCTGAGTAGGCCAGGAAGGGAACAAAGGTAAGATGTAACAGTACGGGGGGGAATATCGATAATTCGTTAATCATCATTAATTTATTATATTTGCCATCGTGATGAAAGGATTAGCCAATTGACAGAAGTCGATTGTCCAGGGTGTGCCGGACGTAGCAGAGGTCGGAGGGTACGTCACTCAATGAGGGTCCTTTCAAGCACACGTGAGGATCTAGTGGCTACGCCAGCGAACGGAATAGCGTTGCTGAATTTTGGGCCAAACAATATTTAAAAAAAAACTTATACGTAGGTATTATTTTTGGTATCAACACGCTAAAAAGAAGAACATTATTTATAGTAAAATATAGTTAACGTATAAGCTAAAGTTACGGGTAGTTCAAGATTTAACAAGTTTTCACACTTACATTAGTCATTTTGTCATCTCTACCGGATCGGAACAGGCCCCAGAGCAGCATCCGCTTCTTCATGGCGAGGTAGTAAAGTGCAGCATCCATAGGATCTTGTTTCTGCATGTATGAGGCTCGGGCTAGCTTCTCCATGCAAGTGCGGAGTAACTCGCCGCGGATCCACCAGCCAACACCTGGTTTTCAGAAAATAAGGTCAGTTCAATTATCCAATTAAGCATGAATTCGATGTGTTTTACCGGTTCCAATTTATTAACCATGGTGTATGTGGTGCTCTAGTAGCCGCGGCTTTACCCACGTGGGAAAATATCTTTCAGCAACCTTTTCGGGTTTAAGTAAAGTTTACGGGTGATAGTTCAAACCGTGTTGGAGTTTATCGATGGCATATATTACAACATCAATTGTTCCTCCTATATTCTATAATTATTTTGCAAATAGACAACGTGTTTTCTTAATTAATTTCTTTTGTTTATTTGTGAAAAGCATTTACAATATTGGAAATGTTGTAGTATAGTAACAAAAAACATCCGCGTCATTAAATGAATATTGCTTAAACCTTGATGCTGAGTTTACAAAATGAATAAAGACACTTGAATAACTGAAACGGTGAAAAATAAAATATGAAATCCCATAGCAAAAAAGACCGCTCGTCTTAAAAAACTTCCATCACCGTACAGAAATTAAATATTATGCGAATAAATAATTGTAAAATTACATTTAATGCGAATAAGTATTCCATTTCATTATAGAAATCTGTGACGTCACATTGTTATATTTCATACAAATCACGTATAATTTCGCGTTTTGACAGTTCATAAAAAGTAACGTTATTCAACCCAACCTTTCCTACCCAATTGAAAGAAAGAAAATACGTATATTTAATAATTGTTTAATTTCAGTTACCGACGCCTGTCCATTGCAGGTCCCCATGCTGGCAAGATGTAGGTATTCTCATTAGACAAAAAATAACTTACCAAGTTCTCTCATAGTTGACCACTTCGGCGTTCCTTTAGTATAACCAGGTATTAACGCTAGCAGTTGTTCGTGCGTCTCTGAATGGAAGGCCCACACTAGGTTACAGGTGCCGACACCCGTGCGTTGAAGGTTCGCGCGCTGGGCGAGGGGTAAGCAGCGGAGTAGGTAGCCGTAGTGCTTCATGGCTAGGAGGAATCGAAGGCCGCAGTCGTCAAGGGAATCTGGTGGCGATATTATAACATGTTTTAGTTAATTTATGTATGAAACTTAAAAAAAAATAGACTCCTTCCTGATTACAAGCTTTGAATCATGAAAGGGTGAAGCGGTTTTAAATCATGGTTTGTGTTAATTTCAGTCCTTAAAACCGATTTTTCAATTTTCAGTTATCTTTTATTTGAGGAAAAAAAATGTTGGTTCGACAGGTTTTTAATGAAAATATGGCGGTTTAACATATTTTCAGTACTTTAGTGTTCCGATAAAAATTATAAGACTATTGAAACATCGGTCGTTGATGATAAAAATGATTATTTGAGATCGGCCATTTTGTACTTTCGGAAAATCGGACACAGTTTGACAATCAATTTTGCACTATAGGAAGAACAGGTACACAATTGTGGATTTCAGTGGCATTTTTAACAAGCTTTCACTGAAAACACTCTTCTTACTTCTTCTTCACATTGTTCTAAAACCAAATCTAATCTTAAAACATTAGCGCCACTACAGAATATATAAGTTACCTGGCAATATCTCCTGTCCCTGCGCCTGCGCAACGTCTACGCGCGCGCTCGTAGCCAATCGTTCAGCGAAGTCGGCGTCACACGTAGACACTGTGTCTGCTAGCGCGAGCAAGTGCATCTGGTCCAGAGAACTGAGGCCCGGCAAGTGAGTGTGGGTGAGAAGACGAGAGAGAATGCGACCTGTGGGTGGGAATAAATGTATGTAAAATATCTACTTTGGATGATAATATTGCAAAGAGGTAACATTTGTTTGTAAGTTTGTATTTAGGGGGTGATCTTCGGAACTACTGATCCGATTCCGAAAATTCTTCTACTAATGGGAAGCTTCCCATTAGTAGAAGAATTTTCGGACATTATTCATGAGTATCGCTGTCTGCCAGCCTAGCAATAACAGTATTTTATTAAATGGAGCGACTGATAGGCAGTCGCTCCATTTAATCTGATCTCGATCTGCACAACCCAGTCAGTAACTGGGTAATACGATAACCCTTGGTAAGACTGAGTGTCAGACTTTCGGGATTCTGAGTATCATAGGCTATAATTAAAAAATATCCACGCGGACGAAGTGCTAGTATTGGATCATATATGTTGCGCCTTCATGAGTAAAAGGGTTACACAAAAAAGGTTACTATCATAAAAATTGAATAGTTACGTGCGGAAAGAACAATGGCAGAAAAATAGTTGACAAAAATGATTGCGTCTAGAGATATCAGAAATATTAAACGAGTTTAATTATTTTTCTATGATTTTTCAATTAAAAATGTATTTTATTTAAGGCCACAGTAAAAAGCATACAATTTTGGGACTATCAGATGACTTTACACTAGCAAATTGTTGCCATTTACTATATTTATTCAATTTTGGTGTAAACTTTTAAAACTACCAAAATAAAACACAGAATAAAGCATATTTTTGAAATAACTATACTATCAGTAAGAATAAATGTGATTTTTTCGAAAAAACTTTCTTATAAAGAATTTCTTGCAACACATAAACATTGTCAATGTTACAATTCCGTTTAATGTTATGACAACACCAGTTTAAATGAAATGTCAATGTCACATGAAGCGCGGCCTCAGCGGCCTGTCATTTATGCTTTTGCGCTTTTCGTGTTGGTTGTGATCGTTTTGTTTTTGCTAATTTCTTATTTCTCGTTGATTATGATTGCTTACGGACTGATTTTAATTATTTTGTTAGTAGGTACGGAGCACCTAGTACCTACAGGTTGACTGACTTTTACATTGAAGGTTCAAAAAATACGTTCTTAATATGTAAATATATTATAGGAATCAAATTCTAAAGATGCTTAACTCTGTAGATAATGATGTTATGCTGAGAATTCATTAGGATAGCAACAGACAACCACTGAACGTATTTTCTTCAAGTGACATAAGACATCACCTAAAAAAGTTCTAGTCTATATATCTTTTTTTTGGAGCCTTGTCAGGACATAGTTCTTGAACAAAGTTACTCAGGGGCTAAAGCTTAACATTTTAAGATATTTTTGACATGTAGACGCTACCATTTCTTCTCAACTATTTTAATGTATGAAAGGCTGCCATTGTTCTTTGATCGTTTAAATTGTAGTCATTTATATTAGCTGTTTTTATAACGACAGCTTATTCTGGAAACATTAATTTTTAAAGACTTGGCACACTTGTCTTAAAAAACCTGGTTCAAAAACAACTCCCAAAGAAAAATTCAATCAATGCTTGTCTTCTTCACTGACTGCCACGTTGGTTTAGTGGTCGCAAGCGCAATTGCATAGCATGAGGTCCTGGCTATTATCTGGAATTTCTCAGTAGCTGGCTTAAAGTCTGGATTTGTGCCCGGTTGGCATGGTAATAGCTTCGCCCCTTATTACATGCAATGTTTACTTACATATTTGGAGTGTTATATCATCACCCTATTATCATGTCTCACCTTGTCTTAGTCCAAAGTGTGATAAAGGTTGCCGTTCAGGCATTGAGGGACGTCTGTCAACTCCCTCCTCTTCGCCCAACAATAAGGCATCAAGATCTTCTTCCGTATCCTGTATTGTGCCTTCGAATAATTCGTTATAATCCTGTAAAAGACAAGGTTTTTTTATAATTTCATCGAATTAAAAAGAAAGTACAATGAAAAAAAAAGGAACTGCGTGAAAGATAATTGTGCTTAGGAAGGATGTAGGTATAGATACACTCTATACCTACATCCTTCCTAAGTGTGTACTCCACCTCAAATAAAATACGATGAGAGTAGGAGAATGATGAAAATATGTTTTTTTTTTCTAAAAATTAACTGTAGAAAGACATATTGTGACCAAATTGGTGGTGTTCTTGTGAAAGATCAGGAGTGTAGCACTCTATACTCAATATATTTATTGCTTCGACATGTGAATTTAGGTGGTAGGTACTTTTGTAAAAGTGAACCCTGTCGGGAACAGTATTTTGCTTGCCGCACATGACCGTATTTTCTTTCTTTCTTTATTTTGGGAAATCATCAAATGACCCCTCCCGCTCTCTGTGGAGCGAAAGGGAGTGTCAGACTCTTACTGACTAAAACCCATCCATGTTCCTTCCTTAGCCCTTTACGTTCCGGGGTACCGGTAACCCTTTCGGACAATCCCGGTAAATTGAGCCTTAGTAGGATGTAGACAAGACATTCAATAGCGGCATGCACAGAAGTCGTCACCATCCTACACTTCCTATCCTACAGGATATGAGTATGTAATACTAAGTGGTTAGTAGTAACAAGAACTGAATTTTTACCCCCATGGGTGGATTTATCTCCAATCAGGTTCTAGAGAAAGTTTCCATATCAAAAAGCTTTAAATATAACAAGTTGTTGGTACCTTAGCTTCTTGAATAGTGGACGGATGATGAGGGGACTCCTTGTCTGCGACCAGTAAGGTCCATAATGGCAACGGAGGCACCGACGTAATCTCTGCATAGTCCAGCTGTACATCTTCTGTTATCTGTATTAGTTTGTATCGTTAGATTGGTCATATCTAAATGGATTGGACGTTTGAAATATTGCTTTTCACAATATTACAACTGTTTTGACTTACTCCATAATGTTTACAAAATGTGGAAAATGATTTTTTTTCCTGACAAATGACAACGACATGGGCAATACAGTTTCTCGTAGCTTTCCTGGTCATCCTTGTAGCGCTAGTGCGACCACCGTTCCATTAAGGTCAAAGCTAAAAGGTAGCCTTCGATATTAATTTTTTTATTAAAATATTTAGACCAACATACAACCTGATACTCCAAAATACCTAAAAATGCAAAAACCTTAGAACATTCGAATTTCGCGGGCAACCTAGTACAAGACGTATCATATTTACTGTGGTTGTATTGAAATCAAAATCTGCACAAAGAACATAAAACATACAATATAATACAGTGTCTTCAGCGCGTGTATATAAAAGCTACAGTTACCTGTGCAACGCCATCTAGCGGCGAAGCGGCGCCGGCGGCGAACGACACGGAGAGCGTGCGCGAGCGCGACCAGCCGCGCTGTAACACACGTGCGTCATGCAACAGCGGCGCGACAAATAATCGCAAGTGTACAATGGACAGTGGCGAAGGGTTCCTAACTGATTCTTTTAGAAAGAGATGGTGAGATGGGCTGGACTTATTCTTAAAGGATTCACCAAGAGGACAGTGAACATTAATCTATGGGGCTTGGTCAATGTAACGAGACCTTTGCCACTGCATAGTTTATTACTTAAGTATAAATTTAACTAAGTATTTTTAAGAGACCAATGAAAAAAATCTTATCTCGCTCTTCGTGATGTCAAGACCAATCTATTGATACCTCGTTTTGTTAAACCAATAGAGCGGTTCATCCTGATTAAATAATTATTTTCATTTAGTTATTCCTTTTTCCTGGCACTTGGCAGATATTTTATAGGTCTCCTACTACTCCTTTTTTAATATTATATTATTAGACAAGGAGGGGATTTGGGCTACTTTTGCCCAATGGGTTTTCTCAAGATCAACGAAAAGATGGAATATACATAATTAGCTATAAAGGAGTTAAAAGATTATAATTTTTGAGACAGGTAAAAGAAACTAAAACAAGAAGACACCTACCCCAAAGGAATGGTGATGATGAATGGGAAAAGTTGGAAAAAAAGGGAGGTCTATGCTTTGCAGAAAATCAGCAAAGAATAATAATATTTTTTGGCTTCTTTTTTCAAATTAGTCAATTACTGATCTCTTTTTGGGATTCTGGATTTAGAGGATTTGGGCCCTTCGCCACTGGGAGTGAAATATTATGTTTTCAATCATGTGGGCTTTTACTAAGGCTATTTCTTGTGGAAGATTAATCGCAAGTGGATGGCTACATTGTCCATGTGGGGTTTATTCATGCCTACTGACTATGATTGCTTTATATCATATCTTAGCTATGTGGTTTGTCTATTTAAAAATATGAGATTAAAATCTATATTGGAAAATACAATAATGCTCTAAATACTTAATTCTATTGCCTTCAAGTGAACTAATTTGTTAATAATTAATTATTGTTTAATTTCAAAAATATTATTTAAAACACCAGGCAAAACACACACTGGAAATAATTTTAGTTTAGTGATCTGTTTAATCACAGTTAAGAATTTAAAAAAAACCTAGTTAATTTTATTAAACTTTCAACCCTACTAAATATTTGTTAAGCAAGCGACACATAACATCGCAATATTACAACAAAACACAACACGTTACAATGTCAATTGTTTAAATATAACAAGAAAACACAAAAAAACATATAGATATGCAAATATTTTAACAGTTTAGGGGTTTTAAGCTAATTTGAGCTTCATTGTGTAAGACATACAGCACATATTCAAGTGAATATTAGTTCGTTCAGTGTATTTTATGGGCACACAATACATTGCAGCGTTTATTTTGTGTTACATATGCATCATAATCAGTGCCAGTTAGTTTGTCATGGCAACACTATGATGCCATTTTATTTACTTCATCAATCAAAGAATGCTACATTAAAATGAATACAGACGAGCATAGACGATGGATTATATTTTGGAAATAATTATAAAAGACCTTACCTGTCTGGATAAACTGTCCTCGTCACCTTGTGAACTGCGTCCGGTGTAAGTTCCACCGATACATCTGGTAATATCGAAATATTAAGTCAAATACATTTTGTTGTATTCTTGGTAAACGTCGTTAAAACTTGGTCCGAACTGGGTCATGGAAAACCAGTTTGTGTAACTTCTTCCCATTGATGACAAAATATTATAGCCGACAGCTTTACTGAGACCGTTTCAGAGGTAGCTGCGCGGTGCGGAGTGCTATGGTGACACGATGCTCTGTCGGTCAATTCTGCCAAAATCTCACCGTGAAACTAAGGTGAAGTGAGCGGGAATTGAGCTGTCCTTCCACTCAAGTCACAGGACACTATTGACAGTTCACTTTAAACACACTTCACATCCGTTTTCACGGGGATATTTTTACAGAATAGCACTACAGCTCACTGATTCGTCAACTAGTGACAACTGTCACGCCTCCTGCACCGCACACCTACCTCAGGAACGATCTCATTTAAACTGTCCGGATACAGCCACGTTCGGTCACGGGACCCTAAAGTTTTTTTTGACCCATTTTAGACCTCAAAAAAGCAGTATTTCTATTATCAAGCTTTCATACCTGACTAAATGTGCAAGGATGGCTTTCACCCATCGTATTTTGCCGCTGTTTAGAAGTTCCATCAGTTGCTTCGGGTGGTATTGAGGTAGCACCGGGCAGGCCATTTGTGAAGCCTCGAATAAACCGTAGTCTGGCATGTAGTCCAACAGAGGCTGGTAAATAAAACATGTTCTTAATTTTACTTATGTTATAAAGTTGAAACTTTCACTCTCAGATTATTAAAGTCAAAGTCAAATCATTTATTTCAAATAGGCACAAGAAAGGCACTTTTGAACTTCAAAAATGAACAAGAAATAGAATTGATTCTAGTCGCCCCTTCCAAAAGGTAGTTTCGTGTGGAGAAGAATGGGCAAGAAACTCCACCGTTACTCTTTTAAAATGTTTTGTATACATGAAATTATAACATTGTATGTGAGGACGATGCGATAAAGCAATCGTGGCCGTTATGTTTAGGTATTTGGCACACAAATCCACACTAATATTATAAATGCGAAAGTAACTCTGTCTGTCTGTTACCTTTTCACGCCTAAACCACCCAACCGATTTTGCTGAAATTTGGTATGTAGATAGTTTGCATTCATGAGAAGGACATAGGCATATTATTTTTTGGAAATTCAACCCCTAAAAGGGTTACAAGGGGTGGCAAAGTTTGTATGAGAAAAATATTTTTATTGCACATTTTTGCGTAGGTAGGGTAGGTAGGGTAGGTAAGTTGGTAGGTAGAGTAGGTAGGTAAGGTAGGTATCATAGTTAAGACAGGACAACGTCTGTCGGGTCAGCTAGTAATATATATTATAATCTACTGGATACAAATATAGGATACTTTTTGCTCTTCCACATTACTTTTTGCCCTTCTACATTTAGTTTTATTGCTAGGGGCAAACTAAGGCAGTGGATTTTGCTGAATAAAATGAAGATTCCAAGTCGCAAAGTGTGTAACTCTTCCAGTTGATTGCTGCTTCCACAGACGCCAGCACATCAAGCTATCCCTAACTGTCAATTTTTCTCAATTAAAAATGAACCTTATGTCTTTGCAATAAAGTTGAAATACTATCAAAGAAATTTGACAGATTGTGGTAACTTGATGTGCTGGCCTCTGTACACACAGTAAAATACTTCTCGTTTTCTTTTTCTTCTTTTCAATATAGATACCTATAACGACACGACGTCAAAATAAATAAATACCTGAGGTTGATCCGGTTGTGTTTTGGTACGTCTTCTAGCATCTCTTTCTAACAGTTGCAAGTTGATTGAGGACACACGCTGTAGATGAGGCGCAGATATACGCAAGTCTGAGTCGCGAAGGGCACGAGACTCGCCGCCTTCTTCCAGTTCCTGTTTGATATTCAGATAAGTAAATTTCTAAGATCCACGAACGACAGCCGGGACCAACGGCTTAACGTGCTTTCCGAGGCACGGAGGAGTCTCGATATGTAAAGATGGTCACCCATCCACGGATCAACCCCAGCAAGCGTAGCATAACCTGATGGATCGATCCGTGCGACTGTTATTACTTTGTCACGAGCTCTTCAGGAATACTAATCATTTGAATTAATTTAAAAAAAAAAAGTAAAAAAAAAAACAGTCTGAAATACATACCTGTGTACCCATCAATCCAGAAGCCGTCTGCGGATTCTCAGGCTTCCACTGCGAATACACGTGCATTTCCGAGTCCATTCCTACCACTAGTATACCGTCTCGAACCCAAGATATTTGCATAGGTAAAGGTGGTAGACCATCAGCGGTTTTTAACTCTATGCGCCGGAGTTGCATCCATCTGATCTCTTCGACAAATAGGGGCGCGGCTAGTGAAGACGCCTTGCGCAGGATTGGACGGTTGGCGTTTATTGATTCTTTCATTGCCTAAAAATTGTTTCATATTTTGTTAAATATTCTATTGATAAAATTGTTAGATTCTGTTGTACTGGTTACGCTACCAACTGAAGTATGTTTTTAACTATAATTACGAAAAATCAAACTTCATAATGTTCCAATTACATGTACCATTACTAAAAATGTTGTCTTCAGCGCCATCTAGCGGAGCATAGCGACGACCCAATCTATTAAAACTATACTTGTTGACTACTAACTAACGTATTGTGATTATCTAGCTAAGGACTAGAACCCGTATAGACTTTGCAAATAACGAGTGCGCGTCATTTGACTCTTAAGTAATTGATATAAGGTTTAAATTACAATGATAAACACGCACTCGTGAAATATAATGACATAGTTTTTATGATGTTTACTTTACAGACGTCTACTTAGCAGAAAAAAGTCAGTAACTGTATTTTTTTTTCGTACTTCATCGCAAGATGGACATCGTGCAACGTTGAGACCCTGTCCTTGACCATTCACAAGCTTCTGTAAGAAATCTTAGTACTTGTAATCATAGTCTTTCTCGTTTGAAATATAACAACAGATAATTAAAAGAAAGAAAAAAAATTGGGACACGCACAGACAATACTAACATTAAAAAAAATATATAGATAAAGTTGTTAATATGACCCATGGAGATTTAGTGTCACACGACTCGCACATACCTATGTTATAGACACGATGCTCTACTTAAGGCCTATGTAATAGGGAGCCTATTGTTTATGCTATAATAATAATAATATATCATTTATTTCAGGTAACTAAAGACCCATAACATAAATACCTTACAGACTATCATACATATTTATAAAAAACTGATAATAACTATTTTACACGAAGTGACGGTGTCGTGTTGCACTGCGTGGTGTCGCGTGGCTATACAACCTGGGAATCGAACCCAAGACCTCATGCTTTCGTGTTAGCGCCTGTGACCACTGGACGAACGTAGCAGTAAAAAGTCGATGTGTCATTTTAAGGTGGATCCTCCGATCTATACATTAATTGTTAGGGTTTTACTACTGGCACTCTTTATTTAAAACGAACCATTTTATCACTTTTATGTAATGAAATGTGCCCGCGTTTGACCTTTTTAGGAAATAACCATCAGCGCCATCTAGCGGGAAAATCGGTGGGAACAGACCGTATAGCATAATTAGCTTATAATGTTCCCACTGCTAGGACACAGGCCAGGAGTGGGCCGTAAACCACCACGAGAGCCTAATGCGGGTTAGTGAATGTCACAAATGTCTTTGAAATTTTTGTTCTAGGACACGCCGGTTTCCTCACGATGTTTTCCTTCACCGTTTTGAGAGCAGTGGTGATGAAAAGATTTACACAAAGTTAAGCGCCTGCTTTGGTTCGAACCCACGATCTACAACTGCTCTAACAGACCGTATGTTTCACCTCTTCTAACAGACCGTAATGGTCGCGTATTGTGCTTACCTTTAGATTAGCTTGCGCCAGATCACTAGACACTGGAGTGAACAACAACACTCTTGAACCAACAGCAACCGTCAGGATATGCGATCCATCTTCCTTCGACACCCAGTCAAGTTGTACCAAATGTTTCTGCGTCAATGGACAGGTGTTGCCATTCTCCATAATACTCTTGCGCAGTGACTGAAGGGTACTGAACGATGGGACAGCGAGTAGGCCAGCTGATTTGCCTGTGTCACCTTCCCCATTGCGGTTGTTACGACTCTCGTCTGATGACAGGGTTTGGAGTACCTAGAAGATTTATTAATTACTAGCTTCCGCCCGCGGCTTCGCCCGCCTAATATGTCGACAAATTTTACACATAAACCTTCCTCTTGAATCACTCTATCTATTAAAAAAAACCGCATCAAAATCCGTTGCATAGTTTTAAAGATGTAAGCATACATAGGGATATAGGGACAGAGAAAGCGACTTTGTTTTATACAATGTAGTGAACTATAAATGTCAAAAAGTATGTAACTTTTTGAACGCCAGTATCTCATGTACGTGACAAGCAAGAACATGCTCTGTACGCCAACGACACAAATATGTGATATGTGCGCCGGCTGTATAGATCAGCACTTTTCCGTCGCCTTACACAAATCATATTGTAACGACAGTACACATTCAGCGTTCATAGTCAGTATTCATTCACACAACATTAGCAATCATTAGTTACGTGGTAGTTAAATGTATTCAATAAATCATCATCTTTGGTTATCCGTGACTTATAATTCAAGCAAACACCGAAGGTGTGTGCGACTCATTCAGCAGCGCATAAAATTAGACTATTTTGATATTAACAATGAAAATATCACAATAAGAACAATTAAAAGTCTACATACCTGATTTAACCTCTGCTTCTTCTGCATAAACGAGGTATCGTGGAGATACGACAGATCAATTTGCGTATCCGTACAAACACCGACCCTGGGCAAGCTAACATTCCTCAGTGGTATGGTATCTTCTAGCAACCATTCGGCTCCCCCTGTACTCTCACACTCATACACACAGACACATAAGTTGACGAAACGGGCGTCGGAACTAGTGCTGTTTGTTGTTGTGCCACCTTTAGGACGAGTAAATGAACGGCCGCATTTGTATGCGCACGCGATGCGCCCGGAGTAAGCTGCGCTTATGTGCAGGGGTTGGCCTGTAGGAGATATTATTATTGAATTTAGAATCTTTGATATTTGTTAAGTTTAAACAAGTTCAAATTCCAGTGCAACAAAATTTATTTGGAAGTTAAAGTACCTCTTTAAGATTTCGAAACATAAAATCAATGTTATGACATTGAGATAAAGTTCAAATTCCAGTGCAACAAAATTTATTTTTTGAGAACTTTCAATTGAAAATCATTTTACACTTCATAAAGCTAAAGTACATAGTTGATTGAATGGTAATACAGATGTAAATGATCAAATATTAGGTATTCAAGTAAATTAATGATTCGTATCTCACCTGGAATGTCTATCGCGGACTCTTGATCTTTGTTCATCATTTCCCACTCCTTCCATGTGTAATCAAAGTCTTCATCCTCATTTTTCGTTACATGACATTTCCAAAATCTGAAAATTAAATGAAAAAAATGGTATGCACGGTTAGGATTAGCCATTTGGAGAATCATTATTGCACATAAGTTGTAGGATTACTCTAAGTAAAGTTACACAAATTCAGAAATCAATAAAATATGTATGAAAATAACAAACCATAACTTTCAGAAAAGGCCCACAAATGTATGGAGCCTTAATGTGGAGAACATTAAGGCTCCATATTTTTTGTACTTAAGAATAATAGTGTCGATACTATTATTCTTAAGTACAAAAAATTACTTAACAAGATTTGACATAAAATTAGACCAACAGTAATCTGTATTAAGAGAGTTGTATCGATGGGCTTAACACGTTGAGCGCCAACGAGGTCACCGGTGAGCCGCGAACAATAGTTTTTCTATTGTGTCTGCTGCGTGGCAGTCAATGACTTAATGATTTAATCCCATAAATACACATTTTAATGGTCGCAATTCGCAAATCGTATTCTGATCAACATACTGACCTACCAATTTAGAAAAATGTAAAATTTTGAATTTCAGGACCCTTGAAGCACGATTGACCGACAAATATTTTAAATAGTTCATAAAATTTTAAGTTTCGTTAGCTTACATTAGTTCAAGCTGCATTAGTTTGAGTCATGTGTTTCAACTTGCATGTACATTCAGCAGCATCATTCAAAATCATGGTAAATTAAAACTTCAGTTTTTAACTGTCAAATCGGTTTGGAAAACAAAAAAAGACCCGGTCTGAAACTTTCACGTGTGTGGTCAAGCAATCACTAGGCCAATTATACCACTAACGTATTGTCCCTTTCTTACCTTAACGTGCTATCGGAACAAGCAGTAGCCATGATGTATGGCGCTAAGCATGCTGGGTAGATGGAGGCAGAGCTCAGATGACCGGCCGCGGGCGTCGCGTGGATCACATCTACACCATCAGGAAGCGATAGGGGGCATTCGCATACCTGGGAAATTACTTACGTGTTAATGAAAATGGACGTTTTCAATTACACTAGGTGACACCTTTTTTTATAAGAGGGTGGGAAATCATCAAATGACCCCTCCCGAAAAGAGCTAATACATTTACAGACATTGCGACCTCTCTTGCGAAAAATTGGCATTGCAACTAGTCATGCCGTTTTTACTTGCTATTGAGTGTCACAGTTTTTTGCTGATTATAAACTCTTGCTAATATTAAAGATTGGGGAAATAAGATACCGTTTACGTTATTCGTGAACTTTTTAAGACATACCTTCTTGGTAGATATGGAGATGTGTGAATGTGCGAGCGGTTGTGGTGGAGCACGGTCATTGTCCATAGACACGGAGTTCTTGCGCGATTCGCCTTCATCCTCTTGTACTAACGCACTGTCTGGTACGTACATCATGCTGTTCGTGAGGTCATCTGCGAAAGAGGGTGAATATTTAGAAGTAATGCCATTGGATTCTACGACAAATCAGAGAGAATAGACAATAGATTCACTCCTAATACATGAAACTTATATGTAACTGTTGAAATATGGGTTTTGCTATTAAAAGATACAACACTATCTATCGCTTCAGGGAGTTTAATTACTCTCGTTCTCTAGCAAAAATGCTATGTTGGAATCGGTCGAATGTTTGCTGCTCTGAATGTTTTACGGCCAAAGCGACAGGTTGGAATGTTTTTCAGTAAGGAAGTTATTTTTTACTATTTAATACAATTGGGTATTTTTCATTACTTAAAGCAAGTCATCATCATTCTCCTGCCCTTGTCCCAATTTATTAGTGGGCGGCGCAACATGTCTTTTTCTTCCCTACTTCTCTATTAGTCGTCATCTCGGTAGCCACTCCCTTCCTAGCCATATCATCTTCCATACAATCCATGCATCGTTTCTTTGGTCTCCCCCTATTTGAAGCAAGTATAAGTGGAAAAAATTGGTTCCCACATAGATGCAATAAATAAGGTCCTCAAAACAGTTTTACCACTGCTCAAATTTTTTTTTTGCCAGTGTTACAAATTACTTAAATAATTAACGAAAATTTCCTCTTTTTCATGTCAGTGTCTTTTTTTAAATATTTAACATCAACTTTATGTATTATTCAATACAAACTTACCATTGGGATCGGCTTGTGACGACACGGTGAGCCTCCACATATGCACGGTGGACCCCCCATCAGTTCTCTCCAACACCACGATGTAGAATGGCTCGTTGAACGTGGCCGCTTTACGCAAGTCCACTATCGCTTCCAAGCCGGCTTCCGTTAACGTGTTCACATCGGAGTTTTCTAGACCTGAATCTGCGTTATCGGCTTCCACTGAAGTGCGTTCACCTGTGTTTGAAAATGGAAGCATTAGGACACATTGAAAACTTCGCTGACCGTCTATACTCAATTTATTATAACATTAGAAAAATAACGGGTAAATAACGACAGTTATTGTGTAATATTGTTGACATAACTGCACTTTACAGTTGTTTTTTTTTAATGTAAATGGTTAATAGATACCATTACTTCGAATGTAACGGATGAAAATTAAAATCAATAATGACAAAATTATGGACGCGAAACTACACACATCAAAAGTGTCTAGGGATCAACATATATTTTTGCAATAACTTTTCTCTTGATTGATATTAATTTAAATTTTCTTTAAGGATTCATCAAATAAAGTGTTTTCGTTTGTCACAGTAACGATAAACCAAGTCACCTTTGCATTAATAAAGAAATTTGCCATTTTCCTAATAAAGGGATTTTTGACATTTGAACCACTAACATTAAAGTTCGAAAAAAAGACTGAAATAACAGTTTTCTTTAAAATTTTATTGGGTAACTTAAACAATTAATAATCCGTGTTTCTACCGCGAACACTAACAACACAAGAACATCGGTTTGGCATACTCAAAATGAGTTCATCCAAATCACGCTGTGGAATGGCCGCCCATGTTCGTTGCAACAACAAAAAAAGGTCTTCTTGCAACTGGATACCCTCCATATTCGGCAGAGCTCTTCTCTGTAGCATATCCCATGCATGCTCAATCGGGTTCAAGTCTGGCGACTGAGCAGGCCAGGGCAGGACATTGATGTTAGCTGCGGCGAGAGTCTGTCTTACAACTCTTGCGGTGTGCGGTCGTGCATTATCATGCATTAACTGAAATAAGGGACCGATTTGCACTTGTAGAGGAACGAATGAAGTGAACCTTCATTCCCGAAGACCGCTACGGGTACCACCTATAGCAATGCACAATCGTAGGATTCGATATCAATGGGCTCTTGAACACAGAAATTGGGCAGAAGAACAATGGCGTTTCGTGTGCTTTTCTGATGAGTCTCGTTTTGGTATGAGACCGGATACAAGACGTATACGACACTGGAGAACCCCTGGACGCCAACAGCGATTAAAATCCTGCCAGGAAGTCCATCCTTATAGTGGTGGAACCATCATGGTATGGGCGGGTATTTGGATCGGCGGAAGAACTGAGTTGATTTGGATCAGAGGCAACCTCAACGCTCAAATTTATGCTGAGACGATTGTATCTGACGTCATCGTTCCTCTACAAGTGCAAATCGGTCCCTTATTTCAGTTAATGCATGATAATGCACGACCGCACACCGCAAGAGTTGTAAGACAGACTCTCGCCGCAGCTAACATCAATGTCCTGCCCTGGCCTGCTCAGTCGCCAGACTTGAACCCGATTGAGCATGCATGGGATATGCTACAGAGAAGAGCTCTGCCGAATATGGAGGGTATCCAGTTGCAAGAAGACCTTTTTTTGTTGTTGCAACGAACATGGGCGGCCATTCCACAGCGTGATTTGGATGAACTCATTTTGAGTATGCCAAACCGATGTTCTTGTGTTGTTAGTGTTCGCGGTAGAAACACGGATTATTAATTGTTTAAGTTACCCAATAAAATTTTAAAGAAAACTGTTATTTCAGTCTTTTTTTCGAACTTTAATGTTAGTGGTTCAAATGTCAAAAATCCCTTTATTAGGAAAATGGCAAATTTCTTTATTAATGCAAAGGTGACTTGGTTTATCGTTACTGTGACAAACGAAAACACTTTATTTGATGAATCCTTAAAGAAAATTTAAATTAATATCAATCAAGAGAAAAGTTATTGCAAAAATATATGTTGATCCCTAGACACTTTTGATGTGTGTAATTGCTAATCAATTCAATGACTATTTTATTAACAAAATACAACCTATACAGTCCAGTGATAAAACTACACGACCGATATTTAACAAAAAAAACTCGATGTTTATGGCACCCTGTACACCACAACAGATAGAAAGAATTATTAGGACATTAAAAAACACAAATAGCGTGGGGTATGATGGCATATCAACCAAAATAATAAAAGCTGTGGCATCGGAAATATGTGACCATTTGTCTCATATTATAAATTTATGTATTGTAGCTGGCACGTTTCCTGATGCATTAAAGATAGCGATCGTTAAGCCACTATTTAAAAAAGAAGATAGAGAGCTCATGGAGTTCTACAGGCCTATGTTAAAAATAACGTCGGTGCAATGTAATAAGTAAGAGTAGGATAGATGGTATCTTGTTGCTTGTTATCTCTCTCTCTCTTAATGTAAGTGTAATGTCGGATCTTCCTTGTAACTGAACGACTGTGTCAACTGTGTGCTAATAAATAAAAAACTTATCGTATTAAATTAAGCCTATGCTTCATTTATATTTCAACTGGTTATGGGCCCAGGTCACTAACTAGCATGGATTAATAAATGTAGGCTTAAGGATTGCAAATACTGCAGTGAAAATTAATAGTCGAAAATACCGGCGCGTGGGTTGACGCCATTTTGAGGTTAAGTAATACCTACCGGGAAGGAAAATTACTTGTCCTACTATCGTTGGGCAAGGCAGGAGAGCCTGCAGGAAGGTTTTGAAATGGATTCGACACAGGGAAGTGGACAACAGAACGTCATGAAGCTGGAGGGTTCCAGGAATTGGAACATTTGGAAGTTCCAAACGTCCGTGTTGCTGCGAGGTCAAGGTCTTTACAAAATCGTGGACGGGACAACAGTAAAACCTGAAGATGAGACTCAGCGTAGTACTTGGGAAACCCAAGATGCGCGAGCTCAAACGCTGATAGTTACGAGGATGTCGGAAGAAGTCATGTTGCATATCATCTCGTGCGATACTGCAGCGGCTATGTGGAGGAAATTGTTAAGCGTGTATGAACAAAAATCTGAAACTAGCATTCACATTGTGCAACAACGCTTTTTCCAATTCAAGTTTGAAGAAGGAACAGAGATGTCTGTGTTTTTATCAAAAGTACATGAGATGCAGAATCAGTTAAAACAGCTGGGAGAAAATATGTCTGATAAATTTGTTATCACCAAGGTTCTTATGTCTTTACCAGAAGATTACAAGCATTTCATCTCGGCATGGGAGTCTGCTCCTGATGACAAGCAGACCTATGATAATCTGGTAGCCAGATTATTGATAGAGGAAGAAAGATTTAAAGAAAAAGGCGGGCCGCCGTCGTCTACGGCGTTTGTGGCAAAGAAAGTAGATAAAAAAAGTGTAAAGTGTTTTAAGTGTCACCGACTTGGACATTATCAAAGCGAGTGCCGATATAATAATAATGTGAACAATAATTTTCGTAAAGACAGTCGTCCAGATCTCAAGTGTTATTATTGTAATAAACCGGGACATCTAAAGAGCCAGTGCCGTTTTAAAAGGGACAAAGAAAAAGAAAGTAATGCTTTTATAGTCAACAGTGTTTTTGATGAACAGTTACAAAAATCTCAGTGGTTAGTCGATTCAGGTGCAAGCGAGCATATGTGTTGTGATTATGAATTATTCAATTCTTATTCGGCCGTAAAAGATAAATCGGTAATAGTAGGGAACGGAACGAAAATTAATGTCAAGGGTTGCGGTCAGGTGGCGCTGCAAGTTTGGAATGGGATTGAATGGATAGACACTACCATAGACAATGTACTTCATGTTCCTGAGTTGAAAACAAATTTGTTCTCTGTCAATTGTGCGACAAGCAGAGGTTATGTAAGGGCCTATGCACACCACGTTTTTTAAACGCGCCGTCAACGCGCGTTTGTAGCGATACAGACGCGATACGCACGCAAGTCAGACGCAGCCTGTAGACCTTTGCACACCTGACGCGCTTGTGTCGCGATGCAAACGCGCGTGTGTAGCGATACAGACGCGATACAGACGCGCGTGTGTAGCGATACAAACGAGATGCAAACGCGCGTGTGTAGCGATGCAGACGCGATTCAAACGCTACTAGCGTAGATTCACACTTCGCTTTCCCTCGTTGCTAGCGCTCGTATCGGTGTCGCGCGTTTGAATCGATACAGACGCGCCGGTGCCGCGCGTTTGTATCGATACAGACGCGCCGGTGCCGCGCGTTTGTATCGATACACACGCGCCGGTGCCGCGCGTTTGTATCGATACAAACGACAACAAACTGCTCTGCAGGATAAAAACGCGCCGGCGACGCGCGTTCCCAAAACGCGCGTCGACGGCGCGTTTAAAAAACGTGGTGTGCATAGGCCCTTATCGTTACGGAAGAGAATAAATGCAAGTTTTTTAAACAAAACAAGGTGATGGCTATTGCTGAGCGACGCGGAAGCATGTATTATTTGGATTTTCGCTATTTTAATGCATGTACAGCAAACCTTGATGATGTGTGTTGTGATCTGCATGAGTGGCATGAAAAGATGGCACACCAAAACATGGTTTATGTGAAAGATGTGCTGAAGAAAAATAATATTAACGTTAAAAATGCCAATATTCAAACATGCGAAAGTTGTCTAAAAGGGAAAATTCACCGTTTGCCGTATCCTGTGAGTAACAATGCGACGTCGAGAGTATGCGAAATTATTCACGCCGATACCTGTGGTCCTATGGAAAAGCCATCGATTGGAGGCTCCAGATATTTTGTGGTATTTAAAGATGAATACTCAAAGTACAGGCGAGTGTTCTTCGTGAAAACAAAAGACGAAATTAAATCGTGTATAAAGAACTTCATATCGCAGGCTGAAAATGAAACAGGAAGTAAAATAAAGATATTTCGAAGTGACAATGGAACCGAATTTATAAACAAAGAGGTCAAAGAAATGTTCCAGAACAAAGGGATTATACATCAAACATCTGTGACTTTTACTCCTGAACAAAATGGAGCAGCTGAGCGGGAAAATAGGATTCTAGTGGAAGCGGCTAGAACAATGTTATGTGCTAAAGACTTACCTATCAGTTTGTGGGCTGAAAGCGTTAATACAGCTGCCTATGTGATTAATAGAACTGGTAAAAGCTCAGTAGAAGGGAAATCCCCATATGAATTGTGGTCAAACAAAAGTTATGACATAAATAACCTCAAAATATTTGGTACTGCTGTTTATGTCCACATACCCAAAGGAAAAAGACATAAGTGGGATGCCAAAGGTGAAAAGGGTATTATGGTTGGGTATGGAGAAACAACAAAAGGCTATAGAGTATATTTTCCACAGAAAAATGAAGTTGAGACCAAACGAGACATTGTTTTTGTGAACAACAGTCCAGTGAAGCCAATACAACAATGTGAGACAACCAATTATATCGAGGATAGTGTTGAGGTTCCAGCTACAGTTGAGGTGGGTGCTCAAGTAGAAGATACCAGTGCTGCAGATGTGCCCAGTCCCCAATCACAGACCATGAATAGTGATGACTCTCAGTGCACCATGCAGAGTGATTCTGAGGGTAGCCTATATGAACCCAGTGATAGTGATGAGAGTGGTGAGGCTGTGAGACGTGATGTGGATCCTAGAAACAAACGTATTAGGAAGCAGACTGTTTTCTTTAACTGTAATAATGTAATATTAGATAACTGTGAGCCAAAAACCTATTGTGAAGCTATGAATAGTCCGGATGCATGTAAATGGCAGGAAGCTATTCAAAGGGAGCTAAAAACCCTCAAAGATAATAACACTTGGAGTATTTGTGACATACCAGATAATAAAAAGGTTATAAGTAGTAAATGGGTATTTAAAATTAAACAAAACAATAGTCATATTCAATACAAGGCACGTTTGGTGGCCAGAGGGTTTGAGCAAAATGATATATTAAATCTAAATGATGTATATGCACCTGTTGCAAAGTTAAGTACATTCAGACTATTTTTGGCTATAGCAACTAAATTAAAATTATCTATATACCAAATGGATGTAACCGGAGTTTTTTTGTATGGGGAGATTGAAGAAAATGTATTCATAAGTTTGCCAGATGGCGCTTATGATAATGATAAAAATATTGTAAAGTTAAACAAATCATTGTATGGGCTAAAGAAGTCTCCAAAATATTGGAATGAAAAGTTTAACTCTGTTATGATCAGGGAAGGTTTTAAACGATCTAAATGTGACTCATGTCTGTACTCTAAATGTAACGATTCAGAACAAATATATCTTCTCTTATATGTTGATGACATGTTGATGTTTGGTAGTAATGAAGAACATATATCTGATTTAAAATCAATGCTAAACAAAGAGTTTGAAATGAAAGATTTAGGTCTAATTTCAGATTTTTTGGGGATAAATGTAAAGCAGAATTTAAAAACAAATGTTACAGAATTATGTCAAAAGACTTACCTAGAAAATGTGTTAAAAAGATTCCATATGTATGATTGTAAACCTATTTCCACTCCCATGGATCAGAATTTTAATTGTAAAGAGCTTGAAAATGATAAACGTAAAGGTAATTTTGAGAATATCTGTAGACAGATCATTGGATGTTTAATGTATGCAGCATCAGGCACAAGACCTGATATTTGTGTTGCTATATCAATATTAAGTAGATATCAAGATTGCGCTAGTAACATGTTATTGGCCAACTTAAAAAGAATTTTGCGATACATTAAACACACATTGAATTATAAATTAGTTTATAAATGTGATGATAGCAAGTTGGTTGGATTTTGTGATGCTGACTGGGGAGGGGACCTTCGAGACAGGAAATCCACTACTGGTTACTGCTTTATGTATTCAAATTGCCTAATATCTTGGTGCTCTAAGAAGCAGAGTACTGTGAGTCTATCATCTGCAGAATCCGAATATGTGGCAATGAGCATGGCTGGAAGTGAGGCATGCTGGCTTACTAATGTGTTATCTGATTTCAATGTGAGTAATGTATGTCCTGCTATCATGCATTGTGATAATCAAGCTGCCATAATGATTGCAAACACAACTAGTGTGAAACGATTAAAGCACATTGATATCAAGTATCATTATATAAGGGAACTGATTGAAAATAAAAAGATATGTTTACAATATGTGACAACAAAAGATCAAATTGCTGATATGTTAACGAAGTCCCTCAATGGTAATACACTTTTGAAGTTTGTGAAGCTATGTGGTATGAATATGTAAATTAGTCTTAGTTCAATGGCTTTCTATTAATGTTATTACATTGACGGGGGGTGTTAAAAATAAAGTCGGTGCAATGTAATAAGTAAGAGTAGGATAGATGGTATCTTGTTGCTTGTTATCTCTCTCTCTCTTAATGTAAGTGTAATGGCGGATCTTCCTTGTAACTGAACGACTGTGTCAACTGTGTGCTAATAAATAAAAAACTTATCGTATTAAATTAAGCCTATACTTCATTTATATTTCAACTGCCTATTTCTCTGATTCCTATCTTCTCGAAAATAATTGAGAAATTCATTCAGAAGGAGTTAAACGGTTATTTAGAAAAAAACAATATATTATGTAATGAGCAAAAGGGATTTCGCGAAAATAAGACTATAAATATGGCGATATACGACTTCTTATACACTGTAATGACAAAAGTGGACAAAAAAACACCTGTATGTGCTATCTTCTGCGACATGACTCAAGCATTTGACTACGTAAATCATGACATTTTAATAAAAAAACTTGACGCATATGGTATAAGAGGAACAGTTCTTAATTTAATGAAATCCTATTTAGACAATAGAAAGCAAAAAACAGAAATCACTAGAATTAATACTATCACTAAAAAGGAAGAGATATACTTATCAGATGAGCGTCAAACTACTTTTGGTGTTCCACAGGGTAGTGTATTGGGACCTCCACTCTTCACCCTATATATTAATGACTTGCCAAAATCAATTTCACACCCTATGACTCTATTTGCAGATGATAGTACAGTGACAATTTCTAGTAATAACAATGACATGATCCAATATAAACTTGACATTCACAATACCTTGACATCTCTAATAAAATGGTTAAACAATAATAATTTAAAAATTAATTTGGATAAAACTAAAATCATACACTTTAGTCAACGATTGTCTATCGAAAATATGGACATAAATATAGATAATAAAATTGTTGAAATAGTGAATAATACTAAATTCCTTGGACTCATAATTGATAAAAAACTTGACTGGAAATCACAAATCGAGAATCTTTGCAAAAAAATTTGTAGTTCTGCATTTGCATTGCACTCTCTAGCTGCAGTGGTGAATGTAGATACTTTGATTGCGGCCTACCATGGCTTAGCTGCGTCTCACCTAAGATACGGTATCATATTTTGGGGAAATTCTACCGACGCTAACACTGCATTTAAAGCCCAAAAGAGATGCATTAGATCAATGTTTGGGCTGAAAACGATGGATACGTGTAAACCATATTTTAAAAAATACAAGATATTAACTCTTCCGTGTCTATATAAGGTGTATCTGTTCCAACACTAAATATTTTCAGAGCAACATCTAACGGTGGTAAAGATTCCATAGAAAGGAAAAAAAAAATATCTAAGGATATATTATTTTAAAAATTTAATAATTTCAAATTATTTGACTTACATAAAAATACTGGCTCCTTCTCATTTTTTATATCCATGACGCTAAACCATACGTTGTATTTACCTACCGTCATTGAAGCGGGCGGCAAGACTAGACGGCGCGCGGAACAATAGAATGCGTTGGCGCCGCGGCGGCGGCAGGCGAGCCGCGCGCGCACCTGACTCACCGAGTTCAGTGCCAAACGACCCGCATATTGCAACGCACGCGCATTAGTTAACACGCGTCGGGCTTCGGGCAACGAACGTAACAATGATGGGTATACCGGCCGGATCACTTCCAGACACGGTTCAGTGTTCATGTGTGGTGTGTGTGTTAAGTGTGATGGGGAATAAGGATCAATAGGTAGGTACCTAAGTAGTGTAGATTTGTACCTAGACCACAGACCTAGACTGCAGATAGTCCGTCGGATTACGCCTAGTAGATACTACTTAGGTTCGGTATTAATAAATTAAGTTAAACTCTACCAATCATTAAAAGTCTTGAGTTCAATACCTACACAGAACACTATTATCCTAACGGGTTAAATAGCATACCTACCATTCAACCACGGATCTAATAAAAATGTTGTTTGCCTGTAAAAAGACTACTCGACAAAACTTATAATCATAACGTAATGTAGTTATTTAATCATTCAATAGGTTTTAATGCCGTATGTTATTCTACAATAACATGGCAAGCTATTTATCTCTCGAGAGAACCTTAAAACGTTCACGTCTGCCTATCGATCAAATAAATCCGATCTACACAAACAGGTCATTAACCGTTGTGAACTCAAGATGCACTCACCCGTCAGCTGTTTATTAGTATTTACCTAGTTTCCACATGTGTGTAGGTATTGTTTTAATCGCATCTAGGCTCTTTTTCGTATAAGTTTAAGGAAGGAATTTATTAATTTAGGTTTTGTATTTTAGTTTGACATTTATTATTATTGGAAGCGATAAGCTATTTAAACAAGACCAGCTACGAAGTCTACAATTGGTTTATTTTTAACATCACCACGCCTGCATTCCGCGAAGAGATAGGCAGTGCTGTATTTTTGTACGACCGACACAGGTCACCAGTGATATTGTTAGATCCCATGTAATACGAGGTGAGGGCATTTGCGTCCGGCAGCACACAGTATGTGGAGCACGGTAACCGTCAGTAGGATGCGAAATGATTACCAAACTCGCGCGGTCGCGCGCAGGCCGGAGACATGCATGCGAACGCTACCGCCCTGACACGCTGCTCGACACAGAATAGATAGCCGTTACCGGTCAGGGTCACGAGACGCACCGAGCGCGCGTGCGGCCGCTGAAGGTTTCATACCAAAAGGGTCAAGCAGTTTTAAAATTAAAATAATTACGTAAGATAAAAAATACTTAGATAAATTATTTTTTTTCGCTTCTATGGAATCTTTACCACCGTTAGATGTTGCTCTTAAAATATTTCGTGTTGGAACAGATACACCTTATATATCCTTGAAACCGCAATGTTTGTTAAAACAAACCCCAATCGATTCTCACGTCTACAGGACATTGTACCGCGTAACAGGCGGGATATGACCACTCTTCGAGTCTACCCAGCAAAAACGGCACTCGTGCGCAAGAGTATCGTCTGCATGGCGCCTGCTATATTTAACATACTGCCTAAACGTTGGAAGGAGCTAAATAGTAATGCATTCAAGCGTCAATTAAAAATGTTTCTTTCGCAAAAAGCATATTATAGTGTCTCGGAATTTCTAGCCGAAAAGGTTTTTGACTGAATAATTTTATCTTTTTCCGGACACTAGTATTAAATTGATGTGAATATGGCTGTAGTTTTAGTTTTTATTTATATAAAGCGTGTAATTTCTGACATTTATCTTGTAATTTTGACATCAATCCTGTAAATTTGAAATCTTTTAATTTTGACATCATGTAGTAACTTTGACATTATTCTTGTATTTTATCGACATTAAAGATTTTTGCCTTATTTTCAATACTGATATTACAACATAAAAATAATTTGTAACTTGTATAATTTCTAAATTAAAATCATTGTAAGTGCACTTAATATTTTTCTCGATGTTAATTTTATTCATTGTTATTGAAATATTTGTACGCCGATACTTTCGGCTAAACATGATTGGACTCGAAACGATGTAATATCTTGCATGCTCTTGTATGTATACAATGTTTAAACAAATAAAGAAATCTTATCTTATCTTATCTTATCTTAAGAAGAAGAATAGTCAATTACCAGTTATAAGTTGTTCTTGGAACACATGCAGTAGTTGCGTGTTGTGCCAGTCGTGCGTGGCGTCGGCTATGGCGTGCAGCTGGATGATGGCGCCGGGCCGCGCCGTGGACTGCTGCGACACGATCTGGATGCGCTCGTGTAAAGGAATGCCTCCTCCTTCCTCTAAGGTAGACTCGGAAGACATCGACATTGTGTCGTGCTGGAGGATGGAAGATGACTAAATGAAATGTAGTAACGCCTCCCGCACATTATACGACCATGCCATGGTGTTGGCCAGGCCACCTAATGAGCGGTAGGCCTGAAAAGTAATGTATAGTGTGCCTGTCTGTAAAACTAAATTTTGCGGCACAACTATGTTTTTGCCAATTGTTGATATCAAGTGTAATTTTGACTGAAATAGATCACGACTGAGACTTTATCGACGAAATATCAATTAAGTTTGATTCCAGCTCAGCTCGTTTTTAGCATGGCAACCGCGTTCTAAACCGACCTAGCTTGCGGCTGCTTTTACGGCCAGTTTCCACCAAACCAGAGTAGAGGGAATATGTTTTCGGACAACCTATTTGTTTCCTATTGGGTTTACCATTCGTTAACTATATTACTTAGGCCTTAAGAGATCACGTTATTTGCAGCTTCAGTCAATCTACCTAGCCTTTTCCAAACCATATTAAGGCTAGTTTCATGCAACTGAATATTTTACAATGTTATCATCTTCACAACCCGATAACATTTGTTAAGACGATTTGTCAGATTTTTGGACTGCTGACTAGCTGTGACGACTGTATACGATCTACGAATAACAGCCGCTAGGAGGGGCCAACGGCTTAACGTGCTTTCCGAGGCACGGAGGGGTCTCGATATATAGTGGATGGTTACCCATCCACGAACCGACCGCGGCAGGCATAGCTTAACCATCGATCGACAAGTGCCTCCGGCTCCGGTAGCTTTGTAAAAATTTACAGGAATAGGGACACTTTGGACAATCCAACAAGTGACCATTTTGTCTGCGTCTGTCGGCTTGGCTTCCACCAATGTTACCCCCCTCCCGCTCCCTCTTCTCCGCTTCAGTGGAAACTCCCATGAACCTGCTGTGTAGTGACTACCAACTATTTACCATTACATCTTTATGCCGTCTCTCCGAAGTTGCAATTTCCGCCAGTAGTGTGCGTGCATCTATCACAGCTTGGAATACCCGTAGACTCTCGCCGTCGCTCGCCACGAAACATGCTGACGGTGAGTTGGAAAGGTTACCGAGAGTCGTACTGGAAATAAATTAGACATTGAAAATTTGCAGATGATAGGATAATATACTTGATTGGCACTTACATAGGCTATGAAAAGGTACAAAAACGAGTGAGATACCAAATTAATTTCATTTATAATTTCTTTATTTTCGAATGGGTGACACAACATACGGTAGCTATGTTACGTTGACCCAGTACGAAACCACGTTATTTGTGGCTTCAATCAATCTACCTAGCCTTTTCGCAATCATATTAGGGCCAGCATTTCAAGTTGTTGTGTGAAATGTCTAACGATATTATTATAATTATTTTGATTTACAGAAAATAAAATAAGAAGTAACTCTCTGAATTTGACCGGCCCCACTCAGTAACCGCCATGAAAATAGTAAAATTAGCAAGATTCCCTAAACGATCATTTGTAGAGTTACAAACGAGATAGATCGCAGTCTGCTTGCTTTGAATGACAGCAACGAACATGTATGATTTTTTTATTTGCGTCAGTCTCCATCATTCTTCGGCCCTTATCCCAATTTATTTGTGGGCGGCGCAACATGTCTTTTTCTTCCATACTTCTCTCTTAGTCGTCATCTCGATAGTCACTCCCTTCCTAGCCATATCATCTTTCATACAATCCATCCATCGTTTCTTTAGTCTCCCTCTTCAGCGTCAGTCTATAGCTACACTAATACAAGCATCATACACAAGTTAAGTTACCGATTCCAAAAATTTCTTCACTTACAGAAAGCTACAATATTTCCGAGTGCAATAGGATATATTTTTTGGTATAGTTGGTACACGCGGGTGGAGTCGCGGGCTGAAGCTAGTATATAATATTTACCTAGGCAGTAAAGTAGGCAACCAGGCCACATTACTAAAGGCAGACAGATGGGGCGAGTTGACGCGCGCCAGCTCGGACACTCCGCCCGACTTGCCGAGCGGCCCCACGCACTCGACGCGCCACATTATCAGCTCTGAACACAGACCGCCGGCTGCTGCATCATCATCATATTTGTGGTGGTCCCGTTCACTATCTGTTGGGGGCGTAAACATGTTACTTTTATCTATTATCCTTCGGGCTCATTTTTCAATAGTCAGATTAGTTTTATTGGAGGAATAAGTATGACAGTTTGACACCTTTTATTGTTTTTGTTGTTTGTTGAAAATATGTCGAACCGCCATTTTTATTCTTTAGATAAAAGTTATTAAACGATTGAAAAATCGGCCCTTAGTATATAAATTATCTATAGTATACCAATCTCTAGTATAAAACAAAGTAAGTTGCTGCGACGGATTTTAATGCATTAAAATCCGTCAAAATGAATTAAAATTATTCAAGAGGATGGTTTAAAAAAGTTTTGTTTGTGAAAATTAGTGGCAGTTCGAGTTATGTTTGTTACAAATCAGTATTGAATAGAATATGGCTCAATTTTTAAGTCGAATAAATGACAGAACTTATAAATAATGTACAATTAATTATTTAAAAAAAAAACCTATAAAAAGTAACTTAGTTTCGGTGTCTTTGGTTTTGTATTTTTTGTTTTTTTGCCACCAATTTCAAAAGTGAAAAACGACGACAAAGTGAGTAACAATGTGTTTAATTGATAAATTCTTACCGGATATGTTATGATGACTCGTAGTTAGTAGTAGAGGTAATACTGGATGGCATGTAATATCGTTTACTCTAAACCTATGGCCTGATGCTCTTGAAGCGTGGCCTATTGATAGCACCTGAAATAAAAATTCACAATTATTTTATGAAATGTTGTTGATGGGTGGTAATAGGCTCGCTCTATTACATGGGACTTAAACATAATTGGCAAAATTTAGGTGTAGATATGGTACACCTCTGCCCAACCCTTCGGAGAAACAAGGCGTGATTTTACGTAGGTGGATGGATAGAGAGGGTGAGATAATGAAAGAGAAGGGAGTGAATGAATTAGTGAATGCGTGACGGTTAACAGAGGAGAATGAAAGAAAAAACGTGTTGCGCGACCGTAATTACCATGGGACAAGGGCAGGTAGATGATGAATTACTTTCTTAGAAGTAAGATGGATATTACTATAATCTTTAAATATTATTGGGAACCCAGGAACGGCCGGATGATACATCTAAAAATAACTTTAAGGTGAAAGCTGCAGGGTATCCCGCGAAATTCTAATTTTATTCAGTTTTTTTGCAATTTGCAGGTCAATAGAAGGTTGTATGTTGATCAAATCGGTTATAGAATTACCAAATATCGATTTTTAATAAAGCACTAAAGCAATGATCAGGCATTGGAGATGCGCAATTCAAAATATCCTGGGAAAAAGAAAGTTCAAAAGCAGATCAAGATTTAAGGTTATGTTTTGTACCCCAGTTAATCCTTCCCCTTATAATATTCTTAGTAACTGGATATAAATATTTATTCCTTACCTGAGAAAACTTGGACTTATCATCGAAGGTCAACTGCCAGAGGTTCAAGGTCCCGTTAGTATGGTTCGTGACCATGGATATGAC
Source organism: Hyppa rectilinea (assembly GCA_951799385.1). NCBI lineage: Eukaryota > Metazoa > Arthropoda > Insecta > Lepidoptera > Noctuidae > Hyppa > Hyppa rectilinea. The sequence goes on from OX637311.1 coordinate 11,698,818, forward strand.
GGGCGCCGAGTCCAATACGTCACCTTCCTGGTTCTCTCCTAAATCTTCGGTGGCCACGCTCGTCTTACGTTGCATTTCATTGTTGTTCTCTTCTCTGTTTCCTGAATAAAAGTATTAGGTGTGTCGGTTAGCGGCATTGTTTGAAAGAGTTACCGCTTCCCCGGAACACGGAACATGGATGAGTTTTAGTCAGTAAGAGTCTGACGCTCCCTTCCGCTCCACCGAGAGCGGGAGGGGTCAATTGATGACTTCTCACCCGCAAAAAAAAGAAAGGAGAGATGTGGTAAAGTTGTTGACAGCATCAGTCAGTCTTGTTAAACTAAAATACTTGTTTCCTCGAACTAGCTAATTTCTAGAATTTTAGCAACGTTAGTATTTTTTTAAGACAAAGGCTTATTATTAGGATTGACCCTTTGGGTAAGGAACCCTATAAGTCAGATTAGACAGCGAATAATTTGCTTCCAAAACAAAACTTATGTTTACTGATTAGGTTGATTATTAAGTTTGCAAATGTCACATTACGATAGTCAGCTTCGGAATGGGCAACTTTAGCTTTCTGACTACCGATCCTTTGACAATTCAAAAGTGCCTGTAGTGGTTTATTTAAAAAAAGAATGCTTTGAGTTTGAGTTTGCAGCCATCTGCCAAAAATACGGAAGGCAACAGTTTCCAATCACAATGCATTTTTGTCAATATTTCAAGATAGGAAAAGCTCTACTTATGTAATCTTCTTTTTCTTCGTGTGGTTAGTGGTTTTTATGCTGCCCATGGGCCTCTGAATTACCTACTAATGAAATAAAACTTAGTAGTAACCATACCATTTTCCTGATTGCCATGTTGTTCACCTTCGCCTTGCGGCCACTCGGTCTCTTCCTTCTCTTCCTGAACACTCGCGAGCGGCGTCGTCACTACTTCTGGCGGTTGTGGTCCCACTAATACACACAAAAAATATTATTTCTTGCATAAATCGAAGTTATAGTTTTTTTTACTTCATACAAAATCTAACTCATTGGTTTATTTCGCCTTCAGTTCAAAAGACTTCGCATTTAAACTTGTATTAATGTGCAAAAGGCATCAACAACCCATCTGAAAGAGTGTCACTTATCCTTTCACAGCTTCGCCAATTTACTAAATTTTATATCTTTTAGGGGTCGATTTTTAAATTTTCAGAAAACTTTTCAAAGAAAAATCAATCTGCTTAGCCTTTTCCCAACTATGTTGGGGTCGGCTTCCAGTCTAACCGAATGCAGCTGAAAACCATTATTTTACATGAAGCGACTGCCTATTTGACCTCCATAACCCAGTAACTGGGTAATACGATACCCCCATTTTATCAGTGAAATAAAAAAAATACAATGACAGTTTTAGTTTAGAAAATATGTCAAACCGTCGTATTAATTATCTTTCAGAAGAATTGACGATTAAAAAAGGGGTCCTTAGTTTCCAAATAATACAAGATAAACGTACTTGGCATGACCGGCTTAGTCCTGTGCCTAACGTACAGCGGCTGCGCAGCCGCATGGTACAGCGCGGCCGGCGTGCACATGGTGGTGGCGTCGCCCAGAGGGAACGCCGACGGTATGCGCGCTGAGAACGATACTTGTGCTTGCCTTATAGCGCCCGCTTGTAACTCGTCTAGCCATTCACATACCCTGTAAAAAGGAAAAATATTGAATACTTCCAAATTTGTAGTAGAGGTTCGAAGATTAAAAATCTATCTGAGTCAAAAGGGGCCAAAAATAAATGTCCAAAAGAGCAACATTTACGGGGTGTAACTAAAAGAGTATATACATACAAAAGGATAATATGCTACAGACCACCAAACTGAACAACTTTTACTATGGGATCAACTCCGAAATCGCAAAAATATTTTTTTTTTCCGAACTGATCACTACTGTATTACTAAACTATGAGATGTCAACTATTGGTTGGATCTTGTCACCGACTATATTGAACTACGTTGATTCAACTTAACCTTTTGAACGCCAGAGCATAAACGAACGCGCGTGCCCTCCACGCCAAGCTACAAATTTATTTCTTCTTATTATCATGAATTTCCCAATGTCCATGGTGTCTTTTAATTTGATTTATGTCATTAAATACGTACTAGGAGCTTCAATTTTTAAGATATCTATATAAAAACCACAAAAGTAATGATTTAATTATGAATTATTTCGTGTTATAGTGTAACCGCATAGTCACATATTTGTGTCGTTGGCGTACAGGGCATGCTCTTGCTTGTCACGTATATGTAACATAACAATGGCGTTCAAAAGGTTAATAATAATAATATATCATTTAATTCAGATAACAAAGACTCATAACATAACCTTACAGACAAAAATATATATTAATAATACATAAACCTTGCATGGTAACCTATCGCTAGTCGCTCACACCGCTACCTCTGTCTCGTTCTACTTACCAGATAAGAAAGCTGCCATCTACAGGGTGTATAGAGAACAAGAGATCAGGACTCTGATGCCAGTCCCGCAGTAACGATTCTATCTTAGCGTCTAGTGAATCCGGTAGGTGTGTGCATGTGACGTCAGTGGCTATAGAGTTTATAGACGTTGTGTTTGATAGACTTGGGTGACTGTGGTTGCCGCTACCTGGGTAATAGAATAAAGGTTACAGACATATTCATTTTTAGACCCACTTGCACCAACAATCACGATATGCATTTAGTGTTTAAAACATAATTCCGTCTCTGTCATCTTCAAATGGTTGATAGAAAAAGAACAGATATTTTAAATTAGCGCTATACTCTTTTACATACTTATTTTTGTTGCAAGTAGGCCTTAGTTTCATTCATAGGGGTACAAGAAAGTCTGAGAATAATATACTGAGTCCATTATTAGTCAAAGAAATTAATCGACCAAGTTTTGCTTTTGTGTAAATTACATACAATATTTAAGGACAAGCGGTACTTCTGTAATTAATTCGAGTCTGACATAGGCTGGCTTTTTTTTTTTTTTTTAAGGCTGGGAAATCATCCAATGACTGCTCCCGCTCTGGGTGGAGCGGAAGGGAGTGTCAGACTCTTACTGACTAAAACCCATCCATGTTCCTTCCGTAGCCCTTAATGTTCCGGGGTAGCGGTAACCCTTTCGGACAATCCCGCTTACCCGGCAGGCTTGGCCCTGAGGGGCCCCTTCATATGCTGACATCTCTTTGAGGCGCGCGTGGAACATATACGCGCCGTACGGCACGGGTCTGTTGCTGATCGGACGGTGAGTCACCCATTACTCACCGTCCGCAGGCCCGCGCCTACGGTGGCCGGGAGTCGTCACGTGGCTCCCGACGCCCGGGGCGTCTCCTGCGGCGGCTGGGACGGGAGGACCTTTCTCTCTCCCATCCCGCCACCTCCTTCGCGAGCATAACTTTTTCGCAGAAGGAGGTGACTGCCTCCCACTCCCTCTCACCCCGGACCATGGCTTGCACCAGAGCCGGGCGCGAGAGGTCGCCGCCGCCGATCGCCTCTACGAGGACACGGCGGTGCTCTGCCCATGCGGGGCAGGTTTGCACCGTGTGCTCTACCGTGTCCTCTGGGCGATCCTCGCAGTGGTGACACCCGGGCGTTTCCTCCCGCCTGATGATGTGCAGGAACCTCCCGAAACATCCATGTCCGGTGAGGACCTGCGTCAGGCGGTAAGTGAGGGCGCCGTGACGCCTCTCTAGCCACTCCTCAAAGAGGGGCCTTACCGCCACTATCGTGGCGTGCCCTGCGCTGGGTTGCGACAGTCGCTGATTCCAGGCCGCCATGAGATCGCGCCGGAGGTCCGTCCGCTCCGCCGCAATTTGCTGCGGAAACGGAGTTTCCCCCCCGGCTTAGTACCTCCGCGCGCCACTCGTACAGGCGCGCGAGGACTATCGCCTCCAGATCCCACGGCGGCAGTCCGGCAAGGAGGCTTGCCGCCTCGCCCGAGATCGTGCGGTACCCCCGGATTAGCCGAATGGCTACCACCTTTTGGGGCGCGTTCAGGTAGTGGGCGGCTCGCCGCCGCAATGAACGCGCCCACACCGGGGCCCCGTAAAGGGCCATGGACCGCACGACTCCCGCGTAAAGCCTCCGGCAGGAGGCGTTTGGCCCCCTCAAATTGGGCAAGAGCCGCTTGAAGGCGGCCCCAGTCCGTTCCAGCTTGGGAGCCAAACGTCGGAAATGCTCCACGAAATTCCATCGGCTGTCGAGGACCAGACCTAGGTATTTCATCGTGGTCTCGACGCCGATGTGAACCCCTCCTACCGTAAGTTGGGATCCCGATGGTGGCCTATTCCGAGGCCCATGAAAGGACATGGCCTCGGATTTGTGCAATGCCACCTCGAGACCCAACTGCCGGATCCCTGGCTGTGTTACAATTAGTGATGTTCCGTGCCCGGGAACGTTCCGAAATGTTGGAAATAGTGCCCGACAATATTTCTAAACTGGGAATTTTGTTTAAATAATCATAGTTTTTGTTTTGGGCGAACTGAATCGTATATGATTTGCTTTCTATATATCACCGTAAGATTGTCAACATCGTTATATTACAATCTATCTAGTAAGATTGTAAACTATCGATAGATTGTGAACCGTATCATTATGATTGCAATTTAACGCATCATTTTTCGCTTGATTGTAATCTATCGATGGGAAGCGGTCAAATTGTGAACCGGCGTAGGACGTTTAAAAAAATGGTTAGGTTAGGTTAAAACTGTGACCACCTACGCACGAGCCGAGCGAGCGAAGCGAGCGGTGCCGCGGCAGCGGCCGGCGAGTGCCAGAAACGACTAGATTATATAGAAAAAAATATGGAAAAAAGAGATTATTTTTATTCAGATTGTAATTTAACGGTTTCACTTCGGTAGATTACAATATAGCGAAGAATAATGTGTCAAATTGCAATCATAATGACATTTGACCGCGATCGGTTCACAATTTGACCGCTTCCCATCGATAGATTACAATCAAGCGAAAAATGATGCGTTAAATTGCAATCATAATAATACGATTCACAATCTATCGATAGTTTACAATCTCGCTAGATAGATTGTTATCTAACGATCTTTACAATCTAACGGTGACATATACATCTCATAGCAAATTATTCCTGAAAGCATTATAAAAAAGAAAATTCCCAGAAAATTTAGAATATTCCATCGACCCGAAGGTTTTTTCATTGTCATTGACCCGAAGTTTAGGTTCTATATTATTTTTTTCATCAGAATGTTGTATTGAATTCACTACTATATAAAGTTACGAATGCTCTGATATACCTACAAATCTTGTATTGCTGTACTATCTAACACAGCAGTAATACTTTTTTGGCAAAGTATTTATCAAAAGTCAATTATGAGCAATGTGACCAATTTTACAACAGAAATCGAGACAACTCTCAAAGCTCTGTTACTTTTTATGATAAAGAAACAAATTATGTACGACCTAATACTTAAAAATAATGAGAAATCTCTCGGAAATTTCGGGAAACATTGCCGGGAAATTGGAAATACTGTCGAAAATATTCCCGGGAGTGGAAACATTCCCAAGCATACATCACTAGTTACAATACATAGTAATTACATTTTGAGGATTCATGCAACGATTTACACATCGTTAGATTGAACGCTATCTTTTGGCGATTGGATCCTGACATTTACCGTGATCCGAGTTATGCGATGTTCCGACGGAAGCGTTAGCGTACTTTTTGGGAGTAATTGTACTATTTGGCATTAGACATGTCAGATAGTACAATTACTGTCAAAATATACGCCGGATGAAGTCAAAGGCTCTAGAATCCCTTCAGCCTGGTTCTCTGCCTGTTCGCCGAAAATTGTTTGCCAAATTTTCACTTGCCAACCAACGTTTCGCAGAATTTTATTACGCCGAATAATCATTTGCCAACTTATCATATAATTTTGTTTTATTTCCCAACCTCACAGTTACCAACTGTACGTTTGGTCTGCTTTTCATAATGACACTTTTTTAAATGCCAACTTTCATTTAGCAGAATTTTTTGCAATTAGTTATTGTAATTATTATTTTTTTTACTTTATCTTTAATATGACCTAACCTAACTGTTTCCTTTTACAAAAGCGATTCGCTTCTGGCACATCGCCGGCCGCTGCCGCGACACGCTCGCTTCGCTCGCTCGGCTCGTGCGTTGTTTGTCATACTCTAACCTAACCTAACTTAACTGTTTCCTTTTACAAAAGCGATTCGCTTCTGGCACATCGCCGGCCGCTGCCGCGGCACGCTCGCTTCGCTCGCTCGGCTCGTACGTTGTTTGTCATACTCTAACCTAACCTAACTTAACTGTTTCTTTTTACAAAAGCGATTCGCTTCTGGCGAAATTCTAGTGAAATGGTTGACAAATGATAAATGTCCCAAACGTTTTGTGTCATTATAATAATCGGCTTAACAATAATTCTACCAAATGAAACGTTGTCATACAAAAATTTGCTAATCGTTAGTTGTCAAAGTGAAACATCGGCGAAGCGTTGGTTGGCAAGTGAAAATTTGGCAAACAATTTTCTGCGAAAAGGCAGGACACCCTTCAGCCTGTATGCACGAACTCTATGCATTAGTGTGTCATCATCTGCCTATAGCCTTTCCCCAATTATGCTGGGGTCGACTTCCAGTCTAAACGGATGCAGCTGAATACCAGGATTTTACATGGAGCGACTGCCTATCTGACCTCCACAACCCAGTAACTGGGAAATAAGATACCCTTTGGTAAGACTGGCTGTCAGATTTTCGGGCTTCTGACGACCCGTAACGGCTGTCAAAGATGCACAAATGGCAGCCGGGACCAACGGCCAACGTGCTTTCCGAGGCACGGAGCAGACTCGATATGTAAAGATGGTCACCCATCCACGGCCAGCCCCGGCAAGCGTAGCTTTACCTGATGGATCGACCTGTGCGGCATTATGCATTAGTATGTATCCACACGAATAAAGCATGCAGCATGAATATTCAGTTACCTGGTTGTTCATCACTATTGCTGTTATCCTCTGATTGCATTTTAGTTAAATGATGACTTGGACGTCTATTTTCTATACGGCAGCGTGAAATAAAGTAAGCAATTAGGCTTATAAATAAGCGAGCTTTACCCAAAATTCAACTTAGAAGCACCATATACTATAGACTATAATGGTTTGAGATTATTATTTTAATATGTCATTAATACTGTATAACTGATTCTAGATGGGAATTACATGGTATACAGACGAAAATACACTTAATTAAGATTACAATAAGGCACCAAATTACTTTTTCTATAATTAGCACATTGATTCAATTAAGCTGTTACGCATATTATACTGATGGAAGCATCTTTATCGACGGAATATCGACCGATTATAGTTTTGTTAAAGCCAACTGAAATATCTGTGGAACATCCATTTTGGTTGGTCTATACGATGAGCGTTACAAAACATTAAAAAATGTAAAATTATGAGAACAATTTTCCTGCACGGAAATAAGTTCCTTTTGCCCGAACAAATAAAGTCTATATTTGATTGTGCTTCAGTAATAAGGTCACAGTCATTTGTTTTACAACAGGTCACGTGTTCACATATTTCTGAAGAGCATTCTACAACTGCATTTATTAGGCAAACATATGAATACACACTCACTTTCATGCTCTCCATCTGGATGTGCAGTGTGATCCGAACCTGATCCACCCTCGTCATTTTCTTCTTTATCTAATATCTGAGGGAAAAAACAGTTGAATTTATTGTATGTCATTCACTTCATGATTTCGAAACCAAACTTCTTATTACAAAGAGAGGTCTGTATTTAGTTCAAGCTTAAACTAATTTCACCGATGAAACTGAACGCGATCAGTACATCTAAACTGCGTTCAAGGGCTGCCAGTGTCACTATTCCCCTACAGTATTGACACAGCTTACTGCCAGCACTTAAACGCGGTTTAGATGATCGCGTTCAGTTTCATTGGTGAAATCAGCCTTTAGCCAGGTAAAAATGAATTTGACGACACGGTTGGCGCAGCGGTTGAGCGTTTGACAGCTTCGCAACATGCCGCGGGTTCGATTCCTGCTCGGAACAAATATTTGTACGACCTGCAACTATTTGTTCCGAGTCTGGGTGGTTTTCTATCTATAATATTTATGCATTAACATCATAAAAAAATGTATATAAGTAGTTTATCAGCCATCTCGTTCCCATAACACAAGCATTAGGTTGCTTAGCTTGGGACTATATGGCATTGTGTGAAATGCCCAAGGCTCGTTCCCATAACACAAGCATTAGGTTGCTTAGCTTGGGACTATATGGCGTTGTGTGAAATGTCCAAGGCTATTACGGCTATTAAATTTAATTTAAAAAAAAAGAACATAATATTTACTTTTTTAGTAAGATCGTGCAGTATAGCTTCAGCCTGGCTGGTGAAGTGCATCTCCTTGTTGTGAAGCCAGTGCAGTATGAAGCGGCCACCCCCAGCCAATGAGGGCACCAGAGGAATATCCGTCTCCGCGTTTATTGAAGCTGCCAGGTGGAAGTGAAGTCCTGGGGGAAGTTTAAATTAGTATGAGACATAAACATCTTTGCTATACAACAGGGGTTCCCAAATCTATTTTGTCTACTGCTCACTTTGAGAATAAATTATTTTTTAGTGCCCTCATTTTTTCACCTACTTTAAAACCACTCATTTTCATCATTCTCCTGCCCTTATCCCAATTTATTTGGGGTCGGCGCAACATGTCTTCTTCTTCCATACTTCTCTATTAGTCGTCATCTCGATAGTCACTCCCTTTCTAGCCATATTATCTTTCACACAACCCATCCATCGTTTCTTTGGTCTCCCTCTACTAGTATAGCCATCCACATTCATACTCACAACTTTCCTGACAACATTTTCCTCATTCCTCCGCATAACATGCCCATACCATGACAACCGATTTCCACACAAATTTTCAGTCACCGGTGTCACTTTCAGACTTACTCTTATATACTCATTACGTATTCGTATCTACTTAAAACCACTATCTAGTTGAAGTTACAAATCGCTTACTAAGCCTCTACACAACGCCCCCTTTTTTTCTGGGTCTCTTACGGCCCCCCGGCCTAAAGGGCTTTAGGCCTGCAGCGCCCACAAGGGGGCGTTACCGCCCGCTTTGGGAAAGGCTGTTATACAACCTCGGGTCCGTATTATGAAGTGTTATTATAATGGCGTAACAATATTACGGGTTATCGAATACATTGACCGTTACCATGGATCCAGATTGGGGAATGGCAATCAGATTACGTTCATCGAACAACTTTCAATTTTCTAGCTGTGTAGCTCTATCGCCTCCTGTTCATTCTCTCTCTCTCTCTCACAATAACAATCATGACTGAAATACATTTTAATGACGAACCCTGTCTATAGTTCGCGGAGGTATGTAAAAAAGCCTAATTTGACCACTAGCAGCATTTTATTGTCTCTTGACACACCTCGACACCCTGGGGTCCCAGACCTTTGGAAGGCGTACGAGGGCTGAATCTGAAGCAGAGGCCCCTTAAACAATTATAATTATTAATGATGAAGAGGAACCAACCGACGATTGTCTCTGAATGCACTATACATGTACACCCAAGGACAACCCCCGGTCGGTGCAGGACTATTGCAGAAAATGGAAACAAAACATTTTGGGTTATGGGGTTGGATGGCTATAATAGATTGGGTACCTAAAACTATGTGCCCTGCTTGACCAATGTAATATAATATACACTGTTAAATTGGCAGGGGGTGGATTGCACACTCAATAATGGGCCCCCGGAAAAGGTCACTAGCACAAAGATTCGTAGCGACAAGGGGGCAACATGTCCTGAGGTGTTTAAAAGGAGTGGAGAGGTATTCCAAGACTTTCAGAACAATCCCAGAGCCCGGAAGACGGTCATGTCCCTAATTTTATTTTATACGTTTAAAAATCATTTTGGTTTATTGTGGAAGTCTAAATCAGAATTAATCCAATGAGTTTTGTCTTGCGACAAGAAACATCTACACGATAAGTCCTCCATCATATGACTACTATAGTATCTTGATGGTATGGCGTAGTAAACCCAGTGTTATTAAGAATATTATATGAGCTATAAAATCTTTACTGCCAATAAAATTGAAGTTTCTCTTTAATGCAGTCGATAAACGACTTTAGCACCTCTTCATGCATATTATACTGATCACACATCTAGTACCATGAGCTGTAAAAAGGTTCGGTTATAAAACTGATTTGATAGCAAAACTGAGAGATCTCTATATTTTTTTAACATCTAACTTCAATGTTATTAAGGACGAATTTCACCAATTAAATTAAACGCAATCAGCACATTTAAACTACGTTTAAGAGATGTGGGGTGAGTGTTATTATTGTTTAGGAGTATTAACACTGACAATCATTCAAGGTCAACTTGTACGTTGCCATTAAGTCTAATGGTGTCTCTTTCTGTTTTAAGTGGATTGTACAGACAGAAAGATAATATATAATGTGATGCGGAGGAATGAGGAACATGTCGTCAGGAAAGTTTTGAGTATGATTGTGAATGGCTATATGAGATGGAGAATACCAAAGAAATAATGGATGAATGGATGATTTGGCTAGAAAGTGAGTGACTACCGAGATGAAGACTAATAGAGAAGTATGGAAGAAAGAGAAATTTTGCGCCGACCCCAAACAACTTGGGATAAGGGCAAGAGAATGATGGTGTAGAGACAAAAGAATTTCATTTTGAAAATTACAGATTTAAGTAAAAGAGTAAAAAACTTAAGTATATTTACCTCCAGTATAAGAAGTGGTATGATAAGGATTATGAAAATCGTGGGCGCTGTATGTAGAAGGTAACGTGGGTATCGGCGCACCAGGCTGCTTGGATGACTGGGCCGTCCGTCTGATGTGGAAACATGTCCTGGAACAATCAAATATCAATATAAGACACGATAGTTTCAACTGGTGTTACAACCCGCCTTACGATCCTTGGGTTTTAATATCGTAATTGAAATAAAAAGAGAATCTGGAAAAAAAATTGTTCAGTGCTTCATGCCTGCCGTGTAAGCGGGATTGTCCGATGGGGTTACCGCTACCCCGGAACATAGGGGGCTAAGGAAGGAACATAGATGGGTTTTAGTCAGTAAGAGTCTGACATTCCCTTCCGCTCCACCCAGAGCGGGAGGAATCATTTGATGATTTCCCACCATCAAAAAAAAATAGGGCGTCATCAGAACTTAAACTTAAAATCACTGGAGACATTTCATCACATTTACACATGCCACAAAACTGGTTGCAAATGTAGTGTGGAATGTTTATAGTGGAGCACAGTCTTCTTTTAAATAAAAATATAGTAGCGGGTAAAACTATGGTAATGATTTTAAACGACACAATCTTATTTTAAGTGAAGGGTTTGTTTGTTTGAAAGCGCTAATCACTCTAACCAACCAGTTGAATTTAAATTATATTTTTGCCTTTCTTGAGGTATAAGAGGGGGGCGTGGCTCCCCCCCCCCCCCCCCCGTCTGTGGGAGATTTGTGTCCAGCTAATCAAAATCAAAAGTTATTCAAACTAGGCTGAATCAACACTTTTTGAAGGACAACGTTACATAAGACAGTCTCCCAAAAACGCCCACCCTTGACCACATCCTAGTGCTTTAGCTGGGAAGAAGAGTCTAAGGCAATACTGGCTCCTGAAATACAGGTACTCCAACCTAGCTCTGGAGCCAGGGTCTCACATTTTTCTGTAACCTGTTTTTATGTCAATGAAGAAATTTATTATTATTATTATAATAGGCTCGCCCCAAATACTTAGGACTTAAATACAACTGTCGAAATATGGGTTTACTATAGGTATTCCTCTGACCAACCCTTCAGTGAAACAAGCCGTGATGTTATGTTACGTTTTTATATTTTAAACTGTTCACAAACATTAGTTCGAAATTATTCTCATATTGCGTGTTGCGCTGAAATTGTTCAAGCGAGTCGATCATAAATATCTGTACAGCTCGTGAATCATAAAGGAAAGTTTACAGTCAAGGCTGTTGAGATAAAACGAGACGACACTCGTTGCATTATTGTTGATATTGGCGCTTCTTATAAGGGGAATGGAATTTTAGGACTTTGTGGAGTTTGTTGGACGTTTTTCTTTCTTGTTCTTTTTTAACCCCCGACGCAAAAGGGAGGGGTGTTATGAGTTAAACGTGGCGGATGAACTGGTTTAGAAATGCACGTTTTGTTTGTGCAGTATAAAATTTTTTTGTCTTTCTTTCTTTCTATTTTTTAATAATACTTTGTCTAACGCTAATTTCTCCTTCATAGTGTACCTATTTTAGACACATGCATAAACGAGCATGTGTCATTAAAGGTAATGGCCCATTTAGTGTGAAAAATATACCCACGGCGTACAGAAATAAAATATGGCGGGAATCAAAGACAAATGATTATACTTTTCAATGGTAAGTGGCGCATTACTGTGGCTCATGGGGATCATGAAAGAATAATAATAAAAAAATGTAATCTACCTACCTAAACCTAGTATGAAAACTTAACTTATAACTTGTGGTTTTAGGGACGAGAAAATAAAATACATTTTTTTTTACTGTTTTTAATGTTTTGTAATTTTTATTTAACAAAACAATGGCAAAATAAGTTTGTTTGTTTCATTTTCAAGTCTAAACCACTGAACCGATTTTGATTAAATTGCCGTGTAGAGATATATTAGATTTGGAGTCGGACATAGTATACTTTTAATCCAAGTGACATGTTTCCATGGATAAAATAATTTACAGACAGGCGAAACCGCTGGTGCAGCTAATGAAGAATGTTACTAGGTATGCCAAATCGTAACTGTACTTTTATCTCCAAATGGATCTAACCTCTTCATAGCTTTTATCCATTTCTTTCGCATTTTAACGTCCTTTGGAACAATAAAAAACAACTTTTCCGGCGAATTGGTAGTTGTATTTTTACATTTAGGCACAACACATGATTTCCTAGTATTTGGATTTGACATTTTTAAAAGTATTTAGGTATAATTTCGACGGTACGGGCGCGCGACCGCTAGCGGACTAAGCGAGCCAGCTGAGCGTGTTGTACGATGACGTCACACTGTCACCGGCAGACCCGGTTCAAAAACATTTTTGAACCGGGTCGGATTATGGGCCACCTTTACGTAAGTATTTAAAACGGGACGTAGAATCGAGCATATCCGACTTCACTTGTCGAAATGTGTTAATGTCTTCTAAAATGTCGATCTTGTTATATTTATACAGACGCATTGACATATTAAGGTAAATGGCTCTAAAAAGGTTAAAAAGGTATGGGAGGTATTTGTCGTAGTATTCGACCAGTAAACTGAACATCTAAGCTCCACCTACTTCATATGCTTCAAGCGCTGCATGAACCGGTGCTTGTGTCGGTGCGTGGCGCGCTGGCGGCGCGGCGGCGAGCGCGAGTGTGACGTCACGCAGCCGCCCCCCCACTCGTCTTCAGGCAGCAATGTCTCCGCCCACACGCGGCAGATGTTGTCCACGCATGACGTCACTAGCACGTTGCCGACGCTGCCCCTGGAGAGTGACAAAATTTTTTAGGTGTATTTCATTAATTTCTGACATTTGTGACGCTGACATGAGGATGCAATTGCAAGGAATGAGGCGCGTATATAATAATAACATTTTCACCTCACAGGCTCGGAAAGAGTCTGTTTGTCATTCGAAATTTGAGCCGAAAATCGATTTTTGCTCTCTAGCGTGGAAAGAGTTTTTAAAATTCGAACCTTTATATTTAATAATTTTCTATACTGCCAGGCCACTGAAAATGCATGACACGGTCTAAAATAAAATATTAAATAATACCGCTCACCTTAAAAACTTCCATCACAGTACAGAAATTAAATATTTTGCGAGGATATAATTGTAAAATTGGAATTAATGTTAATAAGTATTCCATTGATTAAAAAAATCTGTGACGTCACATTTGAATATGCCATAAAAATACTACCCAATTGTGTAGTAATTTAAGTTTAATTTTTTTAATAAAATAAATACTGATATAATGTGTTATTTAATCCTTTGCTTGGCAAAAATAAATATGTATTAAATTAAATTAGTTAGTTATTTGTATTAAATTAGTTTTTTTCTTTCATTCTCCTTCGAGGACAAGTAGGATATAGAACAAAATACAGGGTATTTAATTTTGGAGATATTCTATGTAACTCATAAGATACATTGCCAAGTATCTGTTATTTTCTTCACATGAGTCAATGTATCTGAGACGCTCGAACAAAATAAAACTCAACAACACCTGTTTTCTTACACCTAGCAGTTTCCTCGCTGTAGTGAGGTGAAAAATTGTGTGTTGCGCTCGGCAGCAAAGTATTTCTGCGTCTCGTACCTTTGAAACCTTCGTTACGCTCAGGATTCTATATTTGAACCACTCGCTTCGCTCATGGTTCAACCCTAAAATCCTTCGCTTACTCAGGTTTCAATAGAAGTACTCGCGCCAAAAATCAACTTTCCAGCCTTGCATAACAAATAACTATTATATACGCATAAAATGATTTAACATCTTCTACTAAGTTTTGTTTTTTAAATATACCTAAATTCCTTTTTATTTTATTTCTGTAGAGTTGACAAATGGAAGTTTGAATGAAATGTTGTTCTTGTGTAGTCAATATACCTTACTTACTGCTTTACTCATAACGATGAAGGAAAACATTGTGAGGAAACTGACATGTCCTAGAATTAAAAAATCAACGAATTGTGACATCCGCCAACCCGCACTGGTGGATTATGGCCCACTCCGTCTCTTAGAGTTGCCTGTGTCCCAGCAGTGGGAACATTATAGGCTGATTATGTAGTCAATATACTGTAGTAAAAAGAAGAAAGTATGACTTACTTGGGCATATATTTGCTGGTCTTCCGCCATGACAGATGTGTGACAGCGCGAGGATGAGCCACGTATATGAACGTGTAGTTCAGCTCGGGCGGAGAGTGATCATTGTGTGCCTGGGCGAGTACTAAAACAAACAATAAACGATATTTAGTCACTACATAGTATTAAGCAAAGTCGCTTCCCGCGTCTGTCGTGGTGCAGTTTTTTTTAATAGATAGAGTGATTCAAGAGGAAGGTTTATATGTATAACAACGCATTGTTTACTACGAATTTAACGCGTGCGAAGCCGCGGGCAAAAGCTAGTTTCCTATAAGATATTGAGTAGAGGTGGCATCTTTACATACTGAGACTCCTCCGTGCCTAGGAAAGCACGTTACGCCGTTGGTCATTCGTGGATCTTTGACCGTCGTTACAGGTCGTCAGATTATTACAACCAGTTTTATCAAGGGTTCTAACTACCTCTGGGAAGGGGCAACTAGAATCAATTCAATTTTTGATCATTTTGATGTTCATAAGTACCTTTCACGTGCCTGTTTGAAATAAATGATATGACTTTGCAAAAAAATTAGTACTTCATCATATGCTCTTTATAAATTGGCACCGACTGTCAACATAGGTACTTTACTTACAGCATATTACGGGCTAGCTGAATCAGTTTTAAGATACGGAATAATTTTTTGGGGCAACTCAACTGAGAAGGACACTGCTTTCAAAGCACAAAAGCGTTGTATACGTGCTATGTTTGGGTTACTAACTACTGACAGTTGCAAACCAATGTTTATACAGCACAAAATTCTAACACTTCCGTCACTATACATATTGGAGATATCGCTTTTTGTAAAAACCAATCCTCATTTGTTTCCCCCTTTGATTGATAATAGAAATAGACGTGAGAAGTACAGACTTTGGGTGCAATCTCTCTCTGCAAAAACAGCATTTTTGAGAAAAAGTGTAATATGCATGGCCCCATTAATATACAACAAACTACCTAATTATCTAAAGGTAATGAACATTAATTCATTCAAGAGAGAACTAAAAAAATTGCTAATTAGTGAGGGGTACAATAATATTACAGAGTTTTTAAATGACAAATTTTGATCATTTAATATGTGATAGTTTTATTCATTTTATTGTTTTAATTAGTTTTGGATTGACTGTTATTATATATTTGAATTAATTTTGACTATGTATAATTTAATTATTAAATAATAATATTTTGACATGCGTATCATATTGACGAATTTTAATGTATTTTGACATGAGACATCATTAATTTAAAATGTACTTTTGCATGATAAAATAGATTTGGTTTGGATTAGATATTAATTAATGAAAACATATAAATACGCATATTGTACGCCCTAGCTATGTTACAGCGATCTACATATTACGATAATAAGAACTGGTTTAAACCTGTGACAAACAATAAATTATTTTGACTTTGACTTTGACTTATCATATTGTCTAGTAGCTGGGTTGTGGAGGTCAGATAGGCAGTCGTTTCGTGTAAAATACTAGTATTCAGCTGAATCCGGTTAGACTGGAAACCGTACCTAACATACTTGATGATGATCTAAATTAGTTAATTTTAATTAGACGTAAAGACCAGAAATTTCTATTAGTTTGTCGATGTTAAGTACATAGCCTTCTGACCATCATTGTTTTGGATGTGTCTATGATGTAAACAGAAAAATTTTATACTTTTACATAACATTGTTTACCTATGTTAAGTATACCTACTCGGAAAACAAATCTTTGGAATAACAATGTCCTAACTTAACCGTGTTTAGCGTGTCGAATTTTACCACAAAAATTCATTAATGCATATTGTATTGTTCGTTTAGTAATAGACAATGATGTCACTGCCGTTTTCCTGCTGAGGATTGCTTCCACAATTATCGCGTCATTTCAATGTCATCCGACGAAATTACAACGAGTAATGAGTTTTAACTAGTTTGAAAAATTAGGCGACATACCAACCATTTCGCTATTAGTGGAATACGGGCTGTTTCATCCTTGCCATCTTCGTGATTTCTTTACATTTACTAACTGCATTAAAGTAAAATGTGTTTATCTTATTTTGGAACATCTATACGCTTACCCATTATCCGTTGCGATATTTGTAAAATTTTGCATAAGAAAGATTATGTAATATAACACATAAGCATTTGTTATCTACCATGTCCACATTATTCAAGCTTGATCACCACTCTATAGAAAATGTTATATAGCTACGTTTTATAACATGTTATGTTATACAGTGTGGAGGCACCTTAATATCTTACGTAGTCAAAATGGTTATTGAAAAAAAAAACTGTATTTTCTAAAAAAAATTGGCATTACAAAAATGTTGAAACGCGTCATGACATCCTTAACCCAAATCGCTAGTAAATTGCCGTTACGACTTTAGCGGCTATACTTTTGTTGGTAGGGATATCCCCTTATCAAACATACCTTCTTACGTGATCATCTATTTTTACAAACACGTCAAAACCGGCTTTTGCTTCTTATCAGCCCAGACATTTTGTTCACCTTTCATTGTATCTAAATATCAACTAACTCATAAAAAATATTTGCATAGGTTTTTGATAAACACCTACATATTAATACATGGAGGCGATTTATATTTTTTTTTTCTAGGATAAGAATCAATTAAAAGATCAAATAACACCTGTTTAAATGTCACACAGTATATGGCTATAAAATGGCAAACCGAGTTTTAGAAAAAGGTTGGCTTTGTAGAGGTTTGTCTCAGTCACTCATAAGTACAGACGCCAGCACATCAAATTACTGTTATCTGTCAAATTTCTTTGATAGTTTGTCAACTTTACTACAATAGCATAAGGTTCATTTTCAAATGGGATTTTTTTAGAGTTTGGGATAGCTTGATGTGTTGGTGTGTGTACCTTTGTGACAGTCTATTTGTAAAGCACTAGACACACTGAGGGGAATCTCGCGCGCGACGTAAAAGGGCGCCTCCTTTATTGTAATGATAAGAACAGTTCAACACTACCATACCAGCTTGTGGATTCTGTAGAAATCTCACCTTGAAAACTTAGATGAAGTAAGCAACCAAAACCTCTCGTTCTAATTGGCACTATTGACACCTCACTTTAACCCCTCAAATATCATATCAACCCATAAGTTCATAAGAAAAATTCTCTCGAAAGGGCAATAAATATAACCGTAGAAATCGTTGAGCTCTTATAAGTAAACAGCTTCTTATAGGCGAACAGCTAACGGGTTAAACTCAGTTCACTGTGAGATTTTACAGTATAGCACAACAAGTTATTTGTCAGAATTACTGTCAGCCAATTTTGTCTCGCATCCTGCGGTGTATTCTCTAGTTTGATCTGAGATATAAGCTGTATGTGTCATAATCACGGCCGCGACCTGTCAACATGTTTCTATTACCTTTGTTCTGGTACCAGATCTTGACGAGGCGGTCGTTGATGCCAGATGTGGCGAACAGGACACCGTCCGGTGAGAACGCGAGGTGATGCGCAGGAGTCGCCGTGTGACATTGCCACACGCATATCCACCCCTATGACATGGAGAAATTACATGTAAAAGTGATCTTAGATCATTAAATTGGTTAAATATGCAACTTTGTTTGTGTGTTCTAATCGGTCAACTCTCGTTTGACGGAGCTGCGTGGCGTTTATAGCTATCATAAACAGAAACCCAACTCGTCCGAATCTAACTACATTTAAATATTATGTGTTGAAAGGGAGGATAAGGATGAAAGGATGTTTGGTATCCAATCATGCCAGAACGGCTTAACGGATCTGGACGAAATTTGGGACACAGATAGTATATAACCTGGATTAACACATATGGAATACGTTACGAAGTACGTAGATACGTACGTTTTGACTTTAACTTTGATACTTTTTATCTCGGTACTATGTGCCCGTGGGACAAATTCCGATATCTACGCTGTTATTTAATAATTTTCTAGATTGGACTTGCTAAAGATATCTTAAATTGTAAAACATGACTACTTAGTGTTCCTAAATTACCGCGAGAATTGGATACTAAAGCTGGACTCAAATTCTATATCAAGCCCGAAATAATACACCCGTAAAACAAAAATGGACCGTAATCATAAATCACAATATCACTATCTCACGAAATATTTTTCACTGTGTTCGTGTTGTTTTAAATCATGACTAAAATAAAAATACAAGAAACGATTATTATTTTGACTTTGACTGATTGCTATTACGAAACATTGAGTCAATTATGAGTGATATGAAACTAACAATTACATAAAGATTATAGAACTTGATAGGAAACTGTCGATGCTTATGATGGCACGAGACCAAAGAACGACGAACTAATGATCTTACTAGCTTGTGCCAGCGACTTCGCCCGCGTTGATGTCGGAAGTTATCCCACGGGAACGCACCACCAGGATGAAAAGTACCTATCCTATTTGCTATTCCAGACTATAATCTCTGTATCAAATTACATCCAGATCCGTGATCCAGTAGTTTCTGCGTGAAAAAGTAACAGACATAGAATACACCCTCACTTCCTTGTTTATAATGTTAGTAGGATTCCAACCTCCGTGAAACATGTTTGCAATAAACTGATTTGATTTGAACTATGTGATAAATGTATTGCAAGTGAAATAAGAAACTTAGGAGACCAGAATTGTAGTTACGTCTTGATGCATCACGTAATAGAAATATTGCGGTCAACGAAATGAGAGCATTTAAGTAGAACGCAAACAAGTATTGTCTTATTTTGCGAAGTTTAACATGCAGTGCAGGGCTGGAAAACTCATTTATAAATGAACCTCTTTTAATGTAATTTTCTAAACGACTTCGGACAACTTAGTGTTTCAGTGAACGTCAAAATTTTAAAATGAAAAGTTGTGTATAAATCGGTTGTTATGAGGGAAATTTCGTCATGAAAGTTTTGAGTATGAATGTGGGAAGACACGATGGATGGATTGTGTGAAAGATGATATGGTAAGAAAGGGAGTGACTGCCGAAATGACAACTGATAGAGAAATATGGAAGAAAAGACACAGCGCCGACCCTAAATGAATTGGGATAAAGGTAGGAGAATGATCACGCACGCCTCTAAGAGATGTCAGGATTAAAGAAGGGGCCCGAAGCCTGCGAGATTGTCTGAAAGGGTTACCGCTACCCCGGAACATAAAGGGCTAAGGAACTAACATGGATGGGTTTTAGTCAGTAAGAGTCTGACACACCCTTCCGCTCCATCAATGGGAGGAGTCATTTGATGATTTACCAACGTCAAAAACAAAAAAACTGGGCAGGAGAATGATGAGTTATTAAAAGAAAAACGAATTCTGGCAAAATTTGGGTGCACCAGATATGGGTACACCTCTGTCTAACCCTTCAGAGAAACAAGGCGTGATTTTATATTTAGTTACTAAAAAGTCTGAAGTGTGAGGGTAGTTGGGAGGACCATTACAATTATAAATCACTCCACCATAAAACTGTAGTTACACCTAATTGATCATTGTATTCGTACTAAATAAACGTAGTTGTTACAGACCATAATAGATAAACAAAACAAAGATAACGGACGGTGGAGTATATTGTTGTATGTTTTATCTTATCAGAGTTATCACAATCTGCGGTGTAGGTACTCACGGGCTCGTCTTCCTCGGCCTGCTTAGGTTTGTCATCCTTGTCACCGCCTATCTGGAATGTCACTCCTGAACTCGCTGGAAATAAAAAAAGGATCATTTACGCGGGTTATCTATACTAATATTATAAAGAGGTAAAATTTGTAAGTTTGTAGGTTTGTATGTAGGGGGTAATCTCCGGTACTAATGTCAAATCAAATTTTTTTTTCACTGATAGAAAGCTACATTATTCTTGAGTGCTATAGGCTATAAATTATATTTATATCATAATTATTAGCCGAGCTATGGCAATTTTCGTCTAGCAAGTCGGAAAGAAATACCTCCGAAAACAGAATTATTTGCATGCGCTGCCTAAACAGTTGTTTAAAATTGAAAGCTATAATTTCCTACATACACGCGGGCGAAGCCGCTGGCAAAAGCTAGTTTTGAATAAGGAAAGGAGATGGCGGGACCACAGAACACCTCTTTATCTGTTCTGTGGGCGGGACGACTTCATCTATGAAAACTGGCAAGAAATGACTCAGTACCGGGATCAGTAGGAAGAATAGAGGGAGATATTTGCCCAAGCCGTACAGGCTAGCTAAAAAAATATATAAAAACGAAAATACTATTATCTGAGCACTGTGGCTAGTGAGACTGAACGCCACCTGTTGGGGCATCTGCGCGCAGTGCATGTATTGGAACCTGCCATTATAGACATAGCATTCCATAATTCGTGTTGTATTATTATGATTGTTATTAATTTGTTTATGTTTGTGTCTACCCAATAACACAACATAATTTAACTAATACTAAGAAATTATGTGTAATGTGCCTGTATTAATGATGAATAAATAAGAAAATTGAAGAGACGAATGACGACACAGCCGTCCTTCCCCTCACTGTGGGCAGTGGGGCTGGTTATTTTATTACGATACGTTAGAAGACAATTCTTGTTTATGGCTAACTGATACCTTATTGCTATACATAGTATTTTGGTGTGATTTGGCACATAGTATCATCAAAGTCAAATCACTACACGTTGGGTGTAATTAAACACCTGGTATCGAATCTTTTTTTATCTGCGATTGCCTATCTGACCTCCACCATCCAATAACTGGGTAATACGATACTCCTTCGTAAGACTTTCGGGCTTCTGACGACCCGGGACCAACGGCTTAACGTGCTTTTGCGAGACACGGAATGTAAATATGGTCACCCATTCACGGACCAACCCCGGCAAGCGTAGCCTAATCTGATGGATCGACCCGTGCGGCTGATATTAGGTACTTCGCCACGAGCTCTTCTGTTATCGTATCTGTATAAGCAAGTAAATTAAACCTGAAACAAAACACTAACAATCCCCTGCAGTTTAGTGTACCTAAATGAACCGATAAAACTACACACTACGTCTAGTTCCCTAACACTGTTATAAATTAGTTTCACTTCCGACACGATCAAAGTGAATTATAGCGTGGTTAATTTTGTTGCCTTAAAATCGTTACTTTACCGCATTAGCAACATTAAAAACTGTAATCTAAGTACATGGCGTCAGAAACAATTCGAGATCGTCTCAAATCACGATAACTGATTTCAAGATAAAGATGTGCATGAACAATGATAATAATACCACTCGAAATAAGAGTTTTAGCGTCTCGCATAGATAAGCTGGAAGAAAACAATATCTTACGTTGGCTGTCATCTTGATAGAGCGACGCTTGGTGCCATAATTGCAGTATCTTGCCGCCTGTTAACAGTCGGGTGCCCTCGAGATTCCATGATAGCGCTGTGATCGGCCCGTCCGCCACCAATTTGCCGGTTTGCACCCACCGGTACTCCAGGCCCTGAACAGTCATACGTCACGTTGAATTGAATAATGAATCCGAGTCCGAAGACAGTTTTATATGATAAACATTGACCAATTGCAGTCATATAATATGGGCAATTGGCGCTGCGCCATCGGTAATCGTCGAGGTTCAGAGACCTGTTATGTAACAAACATCTGAAAACCTCCTATTTCATTCGATAAATAATGTCCGAACTCCGAACTCAGATCTAAATGACGTAATTCTAAGCGCCATTTAGTTCGACTGCGGACAATACATCGTTAATCTAAAGAGTAATTTAATAAATCTCTTTTTTATTATGTTTGTATTTCTCGAGACACGACAAATATTTATGATGTTGTCTAAAAAAATCTGTAAATATTAATGGTTTTCAAAATCAAAATCGTTTTTATTTGCATAAAAGTGGTGGGGACAAACGATGTTTTATATAAAATTCAGTCCAACGACACATTCCGCCATGGAATGATGGCATGCAAATATTTAATGGGTTTGTAATTGAAATGCGTCCAAATGGCCTTGGCAGCAACCTCATAGATTTTATGTACCCATAAAAGAACCGAATTTTAAGCTGTAGAATCGTTAAGTACCTACTTTAATATGTACAAAGATAAAGTAATAAATAAATATAACAGGGTTAATTAGCCTCAGAAGGATTACTATTTACTGGACTGTGATAATTAAACAACATCAATTAAAATGTCATATGAACTCATTGTCAGTACTAGACAGCTAGTATAAACAATGATAGTAAAGTACATCGCAGAATATGTAATATAATTTTTATCTAGGTACCTACTTATTCTTTCTGCGATGCATCTCGAACTAAGACAATAACTTATAAACATTTGAAATACATCTTAATTGATTAATTGTTTATGTATTGTTTGTGGCATATTTTAAGACTCTTATAGCAAAATGTATTTATCTTTTAGTTCCTGGTAAAAAAAATATCTCCTTTATCTGCACTCAAAATTGTATTGTATCAAATCCATCCAATTTAACTGTTATTGTTGTAAATATCTGTGTGATAACAGTGCATGCTACCAGCTACTATAATCCCTCTTAATCTGGCATCTTTTTATCATATTAATCAATTTTACAGTAACATTATCAGGAATTTTGCAGGACATTTGTGTTGCTTCCACAAAATGATTCTTTACAGTTTATGTTGGACCCACTTTGTGAAGTAAACTTATCAAAAAACTTGCTGACTGGCTAATATTTTACCTTATCAGTAGCTATTATAACTTAGTGTTTCCGAGAGAAGTCGAATTCAATATTCATAATTATTTAATCTTTGTTATGACTACTTAAAATGCTCCTAATAAAAACCTGTACAAAACATTTTACGTAAGTACAGTAACAAAAAATTTATAATAATTACTTACATGAGTGGTAGCAGCTGTATGTATAAGCGGTGTTGGTTCAAATATGCACACTTCGGCTCCATAAGATGCAGCGATCTTCCCTGTATCAGTGCTGCAGTCTAACGAGCCAATGCGGACGTAACCATGGATTGCTCCGGGAATTATCTGTACCCTTTCGAAGTTGGAGGCCAAGATGACTATGTTACATCCTGCTGCATAAGCCTGTGAGGAAGAAGAACATGTTGAATAACCAACACAACACCAAGACTTTTGAGCAAGATTGACTTCAAATTGGTAGTTCACATTTGCTGGTGTGCAATAAAGTATACATATTTTTATTAAAACAATAAATATATCTGCACAAGTTCTTTGCATGCTACTTGTAATGTCTCAGAAATTATTTATTTACTTAATAGTAGTATAGAAGGACACTTGAAAGTGACATTTAGATTTGACTTTGAATAGTTTTTTACCAGACTTTGTACAATGCCATGACTAAGTTAGTGCTGGATTGATTTATGTGAACAACAAATAAATCAGCATTCAAGGACTTATTTGTTTTGACAACTGTCGAGTAAACGAAATAACACAACTTTAAGGTAATTTGAGATTAATTAAATGATAGTTATCTAATATAGTTTTTCATTGCCTTACATGAAATAATGCATATTAAATTTTTTGTCTCTGTGAGGAATTTGCTTCAGAAAAACATGGTTCTGGAAACATTTTAAAACTTGATCTACTTACAACCGCATACCTAATTCAAAACATTTTTGCGTACCCAAATAAGGTTTAATTTTAAAGATTACATAAGGTCTCATAGATTGAAAATGCCATGATCTTGTTTTTAACAAAAAGTGTTTTTGTTGTACAAATGTTTATACCATGTATAAAATATTAGTTCAATATTAATTTTAGCACATCTTCCTAAATATTTACTTAACTGATTATGATTGTACACTGTAAATGGAAAGATTCTCATACAATATATTTAAGTAAAAACTAGGTGAGGAGCTGTGTTATAACATTAACTCTACAGTTATCTGTCGCCTTTAGCAATATTGTTATTTAAATACCTATAAATGACTGATGCAAATTAGCATTCAAGGAAACTCATTCTATTTGTATGTCTCCTCTGTAACGAATGCTAAGTAATGAGGTACGTAATCGCTCACAAACAATAGAAGATAATAGTATTTAGTGACCAAACGAAAATGCTATGCTTATCAAACTAGACTAAATTAGATTTTCCTGTTAGGAACATCACTTCTCAATTACCACTTTAGGTGCTCAGAATTCTAAGTCACGAGACTGGGCCGTCGACAATGACACGGGCAATAATCTAAGTACTTACTGTGAAAGGTATTCCTTCGACAGAACCAACAGCAAAACATTGATCTCCTGAATTACAGGCACCACTTAATACTTGGTGACAGTTCATAATGAACTAATAAAACAAAAAATATCTTCGCTAGATTAATCCCAGATAACCGAACGTCACTGGCATGGCTTTAATAAAGAAATACATAATTTACAAAAGGAATAAATATTCTAAACATCTCAAGATCGAATTATTTTTTAATAATTATCACGAATATTTCTCTGACACCTCACATCGAACGTGAGAGAATGACGTAGAGAAAGAAAGAGATAAAAAATGTTAAGTACGTTCCGAATTTATTAAGTAATACATGGTAATCGATAATCACCGAAGGAAAATTCAAAAATTAAAAGCAGTTTAAATTAAAATGTATTTATAAAACTGATAAGTAAGAGGATGGCACATCCTTAACACATTGAAAGAGAAACTAAGAATGAACATTTTGTTTTGGTAATCTTAAATGTGAACTGCTTCTTCCAGTCGTAGTTTTCGAACGAACCCTATCCATATGTTTTGATGTTACTAGTAAGAAAATTAACTGATATTCAAAGTAATATGTGGAAAAATAATTTTAAAAGTGTACAGCTATCATGTAACTATTCTTAGACATAATATTATTATTTTTTAAATCTATTATTTAAATCTTATATCTTTTACTGATTATTTGTGGTCTTTTGACAGCTAAGCAGAAGGCAGAAGCACTGACTGATTGATTGACAACTTTACTTTGACGTTACTTCCTATATTAGAGAAGTATGAATGCCAACGCTTAATCGTTGAATGAGCTGTTTTTTGTGTATTGATCTGTTTATAAGAATCAAGGACGCATTGGACAATAATTAAACTGAAGGACATTATTTCGAAAAACTGGTGACCTAGAAGTGTGACTGCCTGCAATTGTGTTGTTCCGACGATCCGAGGTGAAGAAGTCAACATTATAGGTAAGTCACTTTACACCAACAAATCAATAATTATGTTATCTGGAATATGATAAACTGTAGAGGAATGTTAGAAGAAGGAAGATAGGATATTTTGTTTTCTTTGTACATTATTCATTGTGTGGAATAATCGTATAAATGAATAGATAGTGACAGTCATACTTTGCTAGTCTATTATAATTTATTGGTCTTAATCAAGTGTTGAAGATACGGTATGTTGTGCGGAGGCGTTCGGCTGATTACCAGGCATTGTATTTACACTACAGCAAAGCAATTGCTCAGTACCTACTTGGTAATATCACAGTTGTATTTTCCAAAGTCTAAACAAAACATTGTGTGGTATGTACAATAATTGTTACATACTCATGCTTTCAGTTTTCAGTTATTGATTATAGTATTACTCATCTAATCTGTTGATTATATCAGGGTTACTAGACTTGTGCCAATTTTCCCAAAATATTTTTTATTTCAAAAACTATGATAGAAATCATTACTCATAAAATATTCGTTATTTTGTTTCATATTCTACATATTTAAATGAACCTAACCAGTTTTTGCTAAAGCCCGATTAAGAAGGAGGAGACATCCTCCTTCTTAGCGTGTCAACAGCAAATATGATACCTACATAATATATATATTTTTATTAAAAAATACATGCCTTCAAAAGTATTCAAATGAATAAATAAAAATATTCTATTTCCTGTAAGGATAATAGAATCTGAAGGCTATCAATCGCACTATTTAAAATAATCAGCTGTCTGTGGTTAGACTGGAGGCCAACCACTTCATATTTGGGGAAAAGGCTAGGCAGCTGAAGAAGAGATAAAAAGAATTCTATTTTTAAAACCAATCACTTGATTAGTTAAAGCCCATGACTTATTCATTGTATTATATGTATTATTTTAATTACTAATTGTGAATGCAATATCAAATTTAAAGTGATAACAATTAGTTGGAATCACTGGCCTCTGTTGCCCACTGGCACAGTAATAATCTAAATGAAGTTTTATTTTTGAACAGACACTTGTGCCTAATTGAAACTAATAACTTGCTGTACAGATGTTCAAATGAAAATTACTATTGGCCACACCAAATACAAAAGACTTTGAACCTTAAATATCAGAGATGTTGAGCTTTTTGGAGATTTTTTGTTTGAACACAAACATCATAGGTGTGCTATGCGTATGATGTCATGGATTATTTTTCTTCACCATCTGCCAAGGTAATTGAGATAAAACCATGGAAGGTTTGGTTACTTTGTAATCTTTTAATACCCACTTGCCGGCTCACTAATAGTGGTTTAAAATGATTAAATTGGAACACTTTCCATTGTGTGAGTATTTTTAATCAATAACAGAATCATTATTAACCATTCAAACGCCATTGTCACATATATGTGACAAGCAAGTTCATGCCCTGTACTCCAATGACACAAATATGTGACACTATAACACAAAATAAACAATTATATTATTACTTTTGTGTGTGTTTATATAGATATCTTAAAAATTGAAGCTCTCATACATATTTAATTAAATGAAACAAATTAAAAAATCCCAGGGATATTGGGAGATTTATGATAACAAGAAGAAATAAATTTGTAGCTTGGCGTGGATGCGCGTGAGTTTATGCTCTGGTATTCAAAAGGTTAACAAGAACTATAGTAGAAAATAAAACACAACAATGATTACATAAGCAACTTACTCAAGCATAATTACAATGCATCAAAGTATGCAGTAGTGGCTATGGTATTCCACGAAAAGCCTGTATTATATTTTGGAAAATAACAAGATAAAATATGTAAAGTTGTCCCTATCATAATAGTGATAATAAAATCAAACAACTAATGTAACTAATTTTACAATTGCATGAAGACATGCTATCATTCTGAAAATGAGGTTTGTAAACTTGATAATGCTTTGATTGTTTTCTTGATATTTTCAAACAAATCACAATAATTTCTTCTTTATTCGTTGAGTGGTTCAATCAACTTTGCTTGTAGCAGTGCACTGTTGGACTTAGACCTCTCCCAAGTTGCGCTACAAGGCCCGGTTTCCCGCCGGACGGTTCGTCCTGTTCTGTTAGTCTGTCGGCTTCCTTTTTAAGGTCGGCAATCCGTCTTGCTGGAGGGCATCACACGTTGGGATGTAATAATTCTACTGAACTAATATACAACATATATATTACTTAATAACGCATCACTTCGCCTACTGATTAGTGTGACCCAAAATGGTCGTGAGACGCGATGTTTTGTCGTCGAAGCGTCAACTATTTTCAAGTTGTAATCATATGAAATTGACATTTGTGAGATTAGAATTAGGTATACACTGATAATTTGCTAGCTTCTCAACCAAGTTTTAGCGTGTGGAGTTTCGTAATATCATACCGTGAAAATTTGAAAACCAAATTGCTGATGAAAGTACCAAAGACCAGTGTCCGAGAAATGCTTGTCTATAATGTGTCTATAACTTCTATAGCTGCAAAGCTAAAAATAGCAGGAGTTTCCAGGAAAATAGAAATCCAATTTCTATCTTTCCGTAGGCGCGTAGGTGTCTGTAAGACGACTTGAGGATTACGTAGTGGGCGTTTGCGATCTCCAAAATAATCTCCTAATGCAGACAGCCAACCACTTAGTCAGAGCAACATTAGTGTAAAAGCACTTCTCGATCCGCAACTTTCTTGTAGGTGGACCTTAATTATCTTCATGTAATAATAATACATTCCCTGCCGATTTCGGCTGCAACTATTTTTCTGTCTCACGACTATAACATTCGGGCGTGCGTTCGGATGGCTAATGTAACCTATCTTGACTGTAAAGGTATGTGCATAGTTCAGACACGTTGACACGTAATGGTATTGTTTATTGGAGGGTGGTTTACTCTTGAGGTGATCTCGCGGAAGCGGCGAGAGTCTTCCAAGGCCACAAGCATTTTGTGTTACCTAAGGCCTACAAACAGGTCTATCATTTGCAAATTCCTCCCAACGAGAGAGATCTAATACATATAGATCTACCTACATGTAGTGGGCTTACGACACGTGTCCATAGTCTTTATAATTTGGACTTTAATTTTATTTCACCTAACGCAGTGATAGAGCGATAATCCCGATTAGATTTGCTTTTTCTCCATTGCCATAGAGGCATTAAGATAGTTAAGTCTTTAACGAAGCTACCGACAATGAAATAAACCCGCGGCCGTCTACGGGGCTAAAGTTATAGCCCATTAGAATCCATAGACAAGATAAGACACAATCCACAATCACTTATAGCATCTCTTCAGCAGGCACTTATAGCACACGTTAATTAAATGTGCATTAAAGAATACTGGCAATAATCACCACAAAGGCATCAGTCCATCACATATCTGCAATAAGTACAAATGGTCAATACTTGTGACTAATTCGTTGATTTGATAGTTCTTCAATCAGTACGATGTAGCTCAGCTCTCCGTATCTCCTAGTCCAACGTGGAAGCAATTAATATAACCGAGTACAATGCTGCTTGTCTATAAAGTAAACCAAGGAATAGTATAATTGCTTTGATAATAACGCACACTCTGTTGTAGAACACAATCGGTTGTAGAGAATTATCTTTATGTAGTATGCCCGCATGTTGGGGTTACGTTTCAAGAACTTTTTGAGTAGCACAAAGAACAGTCAGCTCAATATAAGTAATCATTGTTTCTTTTTGTACTCTCGGCTTCAAGCCAACTTGATTAATAGAACACAATGAATGAAAAATGCAGTAGAGCAAGGCAGCTGGCCCGCTGCTTTGTGTGATAATCATTTGTTGCAAAGATATGAATCTAATTTTGTATTATTCATGGAGGATTTCCTTTAATATATGATGTAGTACAATCGCTATAAATTACGCGATATTGCACCTAGTCATAGGAATCTTTACGGTTGGAATTAAAATGATAAAGAGTGAAGTTTTATTTGCGGAATTCCTGTTTAGACAGCTGAGCCAATGTGTAAAATCTTTAATGCAGTATGACCGAAGCTCCATGAGTAAATTACGTACATACATTATTGAATTATATGCTAACCTCGCTTATAATTTACTAGCTAAACAGGTCCGGTATAAACTATAGCAAGTGTCCCAAGCTACGTCTCTGCTATTAAAATCAGTTCGGAAGTTATAATATTAGATATCAGTAACATTGAGATACAATGTAGTGAAAATCAATAGGAAATGGCCTCGGAATAGCACCTCATCCCGCTTCGGTTCGCCAAGTTTCTAAATTAACCAATAGTTGCAGAGTGCACTTCGTGACTGCCGTCATCGCGGGGGTCCATCTATTTTAGAACCGCTCCCCCAGCCGCGGTCGCTAGTCCCTTTCAATTAGCGCCTTGACTTCTCACAGAGAGCAAGCTTTTATACAGTAAAAAACGGGCGTTATTTTCAAGCTACTGGTAATTTGTTTTGTTCTAACCGTTTTTATCTTTGTTGACCATATGAACCGTTTAATGAGGTCGTAAACCCCGTAATTGTTTGTATTGAAACCGACGACGGGAAGTGGGAGCAATTATTCCCGACAAATGTGCGAGTATTTAGTACTGTTTGTAGCCGAAAGAAATAACACAAACGGTCGCTAAGTTTATAAAAAAACCCGGTTAATCCGCTTTATATTTCCGATTAATTTTTGCATTGTTTTCCGTAAAAGAACGCTTGATAAGGCTCCATGTTATTGTATCCGTGAACGATAAGATCAAAATGTATATTATTATCACATTATAAAGCCTTCATTATTATTATCATGTTACCTTGACCTTACCTTGTTAGTACAATGAAAATGTTATTATTTTTGTAAAACATCACCCGCACATCACGCAACTAAAATAAATTTTCGGAGTTTAATTAATGGCTGTATCCAGGGCAATATTTTACAGCCACCAAGAACCACAATGTGTGTGCATGATATTACACTGTTTAATTACAGATACAGTCCAGATAATAAGCCTATAATGAACCCACTGCTGGGACGCGGGCGGGTTTAATAACATCGTAGATGGCCACATGTCTTCGAATTTTTGCGGGTTTTTCAATGTATACAAAGTAATGCCGTAAGTTCGAACCTACTGGACCACCACTTTTCTGGTTCAAACTACTTTCACTAATGAGATAAATTAATGACATACGGGGATGTTAGTAAACAGATTGGTGTATTACAAGGAAAAGCTGGCTAGATTTTTAATGGATGCATTTTTTTTTCACTTAAAAACGATCTTTGTTCAAAGCCCTACGATTCCTATTTCAGTAATTGCAAATAATACGTGTTCCTGCAAATTCTAACAATTTTGAGGAATGTGAAACGTGACGAGGAAAGTCGTGTGGATTGTTAAAAGAATAGAGGAGGCCAAAGAAACGATGAATGGATTGTTTGAAAGACGATATAACTAGACGATATAACGACGAGATAATTACTGAGACCGACCACTAATAAATTGCGATAAGGACAAGAGGTTGATGACGTTTCCGGGCATTACCTGCAAAATATTGATTTCAAAAAGTTATATAATGGGCACTTTGCAACGGGAACCAAGAAAATGTCGCAACAATCCGTATTTCAACTTTCCGTGCAAGGAATTTTCTTCAGAAGCGAGGGCGCTGCAAAATGACTGGCATTTTTAGAATACTTCTCCTTTATAGTATGTAATGCTGAAATGGCTAGCGTATCGACGTAGGGTTATTTTTATCCCTCGTGTTTCGATGTCACTATCAAGGGCAATATATCTTCCACGTGTATAAAATGTAGCGTTTTATGGGGACATGAATAGAAATATTTATTTGACAAGTCTTTTTTGAAGGCCGTTGGCTTTTGTGAACTATTTCAGGATAATCCTGGTGGTATGACCATGAATAGCTACGCATCTAGATAAGGGAATTACTGAGGTGTATACAACAACTGAGGGTGGTGGTGGCTCAGTGGTAACGGCTTCGACTTACGAGTTGTAGGTCGTGGGTTCGAACCCAGCCAGGTGCTTCACTTTTTATGAATAATTTCATAACCACTATTCCCAAACACGTCATGTTCTAGTACCAAAAATTCGAAGACATGTGACATCTATCAACCCACAATGAGCCCACGTGGTAGATTTTAGCCCACTCCCTTTCGAAAAGAGAAGGCCTATGTCCCAGCAATGGGAACATTATAGACTATACATTAAGTAATTGATTGACTGACGTTGTTAACTCATGGCATTTCAATACCACCGTACTCCATTATTCCAATAATCCAATATCACCATACCCCGTATTCCAACAACCACAGCGCTTTCAATTAGTTAATCGCTCCAATATTCATGAAACCGAGTATTGAATTACAGTTAAAATGCATGCAAAGCGATTGTACAGATATTTATGCAACTATTTCACTCCGGGCGTTGTGTCCCACTGGACGTGCCAATAAAAGCTTTATTGCTCTTAGTAGGTACTAGGTATATGAGAAACTGAGAAATTTGAAAGGTCAGCTGGGACCAGATCTTTGCTCGTTTACCCGATCTTTGGCCGCTTAGTCGTTATCTGAAAATATTTTTAGTTTGCGCAGACTATTTTTTTGTTGGCATATCTTATCATTTCTCTGTTTACTTTGTGTGCTGCTGTACAAGCGGTATCTTCATTAAATGTATCATCAAATGTAATAAAAGCAAACCTTGCTAACTTTCATTGTTATCAATACTTAACCGTTGAAATTCAATCAGTGATCTGTACTTAACTGTAACCTTGCCAAATATAAAATCTCTTGAAGGAATCAGTCATATTTTATCAACTTGCTGATATGATTACGCGATTCATGACATATCGATATCTGTTATTGGTAAAGACATTGATAGATTAATAGAAAGCTTTCTCAAATACTGGATTTATTTATTTAACCATATTTGTAAACACATGAGAATATGAGCTGTTTCATAAATTTATGCTCACGTAATTCAATAAAATGTATGGAACAGCTCATATTTGTTTCGCGGTTTCAGGGTTCAATAACGCCTTACATAAACAGAAACGATAAGAACAGAAAAATAACGTACAAACGTTATGCTTATTTCTAAAGAAATATCTTCCAGCATACCAGCGATAGGAAATTAGGTAATAGATTGAATTCAATAAAACAAAGTATATAACAGATAGGTATATATTTCGTGTCAACATATGAGGATTATATCCTCCTTAATAATGTAAAACGTCGGTGGTTGTTATGTTATGAGTGTGACGTAAAGGTCAGTCCAGTCGATAGACAGCTCATTACTGAAATTCATTCAATGCTAAAAGGTGAGTCAGCTGAAATACATTGAATTACGCTTACGTTGAGTTTGTGGTTTTGAATTCCCAGCAATTTACATTCAGAGTTACGAGGTTTTAGGATTATTTTCTTAAAATATTAGCGTATTTTTTTTCGTACATTTCATTCATTTTCATTTTAAACTGAATTCAATATTCTTTTACATAAATTATTGTAGTATAGCGTTATCAAATGTAATTGGTAGGCATTTAAGTTACGGAGCATTGTTATCAATCAAAAAAACCTACGGGGAAAATGTATATTGGTCAGTACGTTAGAATGACGTTAAAAAACACGTTACTACCGCATTGCGGGAGGACCCAATCTTACGTTATCTTAAAGTGTTACCGAAAGTAACGTAGGTTAGGTAAAACAATTATGTATTCTCAGACAATACCTACCTCAATCCGAGGTCTGAATCAGCTGATTTAAATTTAATCTGAGTAAAGAAAAGCGCCCTTGACGTCCCACAAATTACATTTGAACGTTCCCAGACTGGTTCTGAAAGGAATAGAATCGCAACATTATTAAATAATACAAATTGCTCGTATAGTATTACGATATTGTTTTCAAATGCTAATAATACGTGCATCGTGTTATTTATCAACAGACGCGTAGCGCTGGAATGTAACCAGATCTAAGCACAGACAATACAACGTCACAATGTTCCGTGTTTGGTTGGCATACGTCAAAGTAACCCTCCGTTTTTTCCCACTAAGTAGGTATTCATCTCGTGTAAGGGATCCCATGATACCCTTCCTGTTACACGACATCTATTTCTAAGAACTCTAATGGTTTTCGTTTCTGTGACAAATTGGGCCAGTCTACTGGGTACTGATTTATCCAGCTACGTTTACGACGTTTTGTTACGACCTCATTTTGAGGTTTTCCGATTCCAATTCTGTTGAACAGGGTCAATTTGAGGGCTTGCAGATCTTAGTGATTCGATATTTGGATTATTTGGGCGCTTGCCAGTATGACCACCTGCATAACGTGGAATAAAAATTTAGAGCAGTTATACAATGACAAGACTGTTGGTGCACTTGGAATATATGTCATCATCATATGCCTAACCTTTTCCTAACTATGTTGGGGTCAACTTCCAGTCTAACCGGATGCAGCTGAATACCAGTATTTTACATGTAGCGACTGCCTATCTGACCTCCACAACAAAGTAACTGGGTAATACCATGGGAGTACCCGTAACGACTGTTAAAGATCTACGAATGAAAGCCAGGACCAACGGCTTAACGTGCTTTCTGGGAACACGGAGGAGTCTCGATATGTAAAGATGATCACCCATTCACGGACCAACCCCGGCAAACGTAGCTTAACCTGATGATCGATCCGTGCGGTTGTTATTACTTAGCTACGAGCACCTCTATATATATGTATGCAAATAAAAAACCAAATTTAGGAACCATACGCTTCCTAAAGTTTAGTTTAGCTAAATTTACTCTAGAAAAACCTTTTAAAATATCACCGAATACAATACAACGATTACAATCTTAAAAATGATGATAAGAGATTATAATATATGTAAATATTATATCTGTGGCTAGTTCTTGTTATTTTAGTAAATGAATATTTGACTAGATCACTGATCTGGGCCAACCACCATTTCTTATAACAGTATTATTTTAATATTCTTTCACATTGAAAAAGAGAGCTCTCTTAAACACTTCTCTCTCTGACTGTAAAATGTAATCTCTTTCTGACTGTAAAGTATTAAAAAATTACTGATCTTTGAAGTGTAGAAGAGTGGTTTGAGGAGTGGTTGGCCTCCTAGCTTTTAACATCGAACTGAAGTCTTGAATGTCATTTTCAACAAGTCTAGACACCTAAACGTATTACTAATTCAAGCAACATGAGTATATTAAATAGAAATGAAATATTTAGTTATTGAATCTAACCGAATTAGTTTCTATGTAATACATTTCCATTAGGAGAGTGGATTCTTAACTTAATGCCTAGATTGATACGAACTCCCCGGAGAACTAAATTAGTGCTTACAGATGTTTCTCTATAGATATTTTTTTTTATACGTGTGCTCTGCGAATGAGTATAATGCTGGAAAGCTGTAGAAAACTGTACTATTAATAAAACCACAATTTTACTTTCACTTTGCCAGTAGCAAAGACTCTCACTTTTACCATAGAGAATGTAGTTCATATTGGCTTAGCAACAGGTAAAATAATTGGCCTAAATAATTAGGTTAAAAGCAGTGTATCCCAAGATACTATTTTTGGTTTTGTAAGGAAAAGGAATGTTTTTTACTAACTTTACTTACGCAAGTTCTGCCGTCGTAAATAGTAAGAGTACCCTAATTCTTCACCCTTCCGTTAGCAAAATTGTTTTTGGTCATCTAATTTTAGTAAGGCTGTTTTGGCTTCGTACATTTTTACAAAGGATTATAGTACTAAAGTTACTTAGTTGAGGTAGGCTTGTAGAAAAAAATATCTAAGTATCTATAGTATGATATTTTTTGGCGATCTATTTCGACACATCGATATTTCGATCGGTAAAATATCCAGTATTAAAACAGTATCAACTATGATATGTTTCCAACAGCTCAAGATGAACCGTTCACCACTAAAGTCAGAGTCGTAAAACTTAAACATAATTTTTGCAATGTTTTATTAATTTTTGATCGTTCATCGGAAATTATCTTCTTAGTTATTTATATGACTATAATAAAAAACAATCACAATAGAATTTCACAAAGTACCCCAATGTATCAAATTTCTTTAAAAGTTTTGCGACTTTATCACCAAAGTATAAGGTTCATTTTCAATAGGGAATATTTGACATTAAGGGCTTGATATGCTGGCGTCTGTACATAATACTATTTAGATGGTTTTTTTTTCGATATATTGAAATAGAGATCAATAACTCGTCATTTCCTGAATTCCTAAGTTGATGATACATACCTCAATTAATTTATACTTCTACTAACCAGTTCTGAAACTACTGCGGCCGTAAAAGTCCACGTTCAAACACAATAACGGTACAAAACCAATAACTTAAGCTAAACGTGTTGGTTGAACAGATGTAGCGGCTAATGTCATTGCTATATTATTTTTACTTCCATGTTGTTGACCTATTTGGCTCTCAGTGCTCTGCAGTGGAATATGACGGCAGACAGACGGGCGCCCCGAGACGTTGAACCACCAGATAATGGCCTGTCGCCCACGCTAGACTAGAACCGCTTTTTCGGATTCTGTGTTCATTGGCCTAAGATAACCTGATTCCTGTACCGCCCTTGTTATAATTCCTTTAATTTACGAGTATACGCACATAATAGTCGGTGTTTTTTGTGGATTCCCAGTAGAAAAATAACTGGGAATGATCTTTATTTTCGTAGTTGTTGTATTAGACAAATAATTTCGCCCGATAATTTTACTCCTGATAATTATATAATCACATTTCCCGCCTCAAATATAATTTAACAATCAAAATCAACATAATACAACCTTTTAATTGGATATTAAAGGCTTTAATAGCTTTAAAATGGATGGAGATGACGGCGGGTAGGGGTGAAAAGTACCGTTTCCCGCGATGGTTCGCGACCCACATTTCCAAACGGTTCTTTATACGTTCGCGCCCCTGACACATTGACTTACATTCGAAACGTTCGACCCGTTTGAAACACAGCTACCCCATCAGCAGATCGCTTTACGGTTGCTCGTAATGTTACTCGTTATAGAAACACAAACGTGTCTATACACGTTTTCTAATAAAAACCAGAAGAGCTACTACTTTCAAAACTTTCTTTAGGAGTATAAGAAACTCTAAGGTAATTATACGAAAATATACAAAGTACCTAATAAGTAGCCAAGTAAATGGAAATAAAACAAGCAATGTGATAAAAATTTCGAATCGTCAACAAGAACCTCTTAAAACAAGTCTGGGAGACGGGAGAGTCTGAATTCACCAAATTCATGAAAAAGTTTTAATCGAGTTTCCCTATCTTGTTTATAACGTGAAATATGTTTCAGGCCATCCTTGGGTGACTTTAAATAAAAAGTCCCTAGATACATGTCCTTGTTACAATGGGTTTCGTTATATTTTGCGTCGAAGTTGAGTAAAAACGGGAACAGACAGCCAATTGGAATTCGGGGAGTGCACAAAAACTATCAATACTTTTTGTTGCTGAAAATTGACAAGTAAATCGGTTTGTTTAAGTTGCCTTCATGTCACTATGGGCTTAATATTTCTTTTTCCATGGTTTTACGATACAGAATGTTCTAGAGATGGTAATATCGACAATTTGAGGCAATAGTGTTGGAAGTTCCTTAAGTAGAATAGCTAAACCAGTGTCTCGTGTCGTCAGCGTGGCAGAGGATGCGCGCGCATTCGCTTCGATCCAACCAGCCAGACATTTGAATGAAAAGACCGGTCACTCACGAACGTCACGTGTGTGCCTTGATGAGTATGATCTAATTATACCGTCGTAATATACGCTGACATTCACTCCATATCTGCACTCTTCAACTCGTGATATAAATTGCATAAGGCTAAAAATAGTATTGTTAGTCCATACATAATCAAGTAGGTAGGTAGTAGGTACACATACAACATTGTCGGAATTTGTTCTTAGATTTCCGTTTGCATTTCAATATAAACAATGTCCAACACGTTACACAGTTGGTGACAAAAGTCTGTGTCCATATATTAGAAAATCAGCCGCAGATTGCACGATTTTTGCTGCCCGAAGCTGACCCGGAATCGGTTTGCCCGGAATTTAATATAACCATGTTAGATAAACGCAGAAGAATGTAAAGGCAGCGTGGTAGATCAATGTACCTTATTATCTTAGTGCTTGTACAAAGCATTGTTCACGATTTTTTATCATAATTAATGGACACGCGATAAGACATTACGTTTTTGTGATAGCGAGTCGTTAACTTACACAGTTGTGAGAAATACTCGTTTGGGGAACACTAAACCGCTTGTATAGTTGGAGAGTAGGGTCGAGTTACTGAGGTGTGTCGTTTAAATATTGAATGCTGAAAACTGTTCGCCCATTCCAGCGCCCCAGTTAACTTTTATGTGTATGCCCGTCAGCCAGGTGTTGCATCTCGGAATTTCTTGCCGAACTAATCAATATCGTGTTGAACGTTTTGTATAGACGCTAACAATTAATGAAATTTGACGGAGTAACTAGAGGTGCTCTAGTTACTCCGTCAAATTTCATTAATTGTTTTTCAACATTATAACATAAACGTAAGGTTCATTTTCAATTAGGATTATTTGACAGTTAGGGATAGCTTTATGTGCTGGCGTCTGTACATAAAACAACCGTTCCGTTCATAAGTGAATCGTTTAATTGGCAGGTTTACACAATAAAAGGTTAATGAAAATAGATTCTGATTTATGATAGTAATAAAGTTAACAGCCGCGGTGAAATTAAACACATTACCGCATCAATGGAGTTTTTTTTTTATTCGCGGCCTTGAGGCGCCTGCGCTCGTCGTATTTGAAAGGGAATATACTCGGTTAAATTTTAGTCGTTTTAATCCCCTTAAGGGGTCATTGTACACATTATAACGAGCAACTTTTACTATGGGACCGAACCTGAAATCGCAAAAAAATAATCAGATTTTCAGTACATTTATGTTATCCTAACTCGTCAAAATGTACTGCACAGCTGATTTTTTTTTCGCGATTTCAGGTTCGTTCCCATAGTAAAAGTTGCTCGTTATAATGTGTACAATGACCCCTTAAGGGGATTAAAACGACTAAAATTTAACCGAGTATACACGCGATAAATTACCTTTATTCGCTACATTGGAGTCATTTACTCATTGAGTCTTTGTCTTGGTGTTTGTTAAAACATTTTCTTCATTTTCTTCGTAGATAAAAAGCTTCTAGAAAATATTCCGTAGCCTGTCCTTTAAAAATGTTAATATCTTAGTGAACCCGCTTGTAATTAAAATTTAAACGTCTGATGCAAAGCCGCAGAGTTAATTTTTAGCACGTCTATTAATAATCTACACGATGTTCTAGTCTGCTCGTGACTGTTACCTTCTACCTAAGGTACTAACCTTCTAGATTTCAAAATGGTTCAAAACTAGGCTGAATTTTGGGTGACCTTCCACCAATTATTTTGAGATGTACTGTATTTTTTTCGCTTCTTTCTGACATTTAGGCCCGCTTACATTACCTACACCACAAATCACTAAATAGTAAATACATTAATCGCTAAACCAATTTAAAACATCGCTCTGTTACCGTCAATCGTTAGAAGATGATGATGTTTTAAATTAATATGTATGTTTCTAGAGTTTACAATGTCTGAAATCATAATCAAATCATCTTTTGAGACGTAAATAATACACAACATAGTCTCAGAGTGCTCTTCTACAGTCTATCATTAGATTAGAATATATCGGTCGCGAACGTTAATAATATAAATGATGAGTTCGACTGTGCCAGATATATGAATGACAGAACGAAAATAAATGAAATCTGACCGTTTGAAGTGGGTCAAAATCAAGTGCAAATTAGTCGGTTACAAACATACAAGTGAAGCAAATAAAAAGCGTGTAATGACGCGCTTCTTCATTATCTCACAATACTTTTATCTAAATAAATGTCGAAGTTCAAATAAATTGGCGGCATTTTGGTGAAAAATATTTCTACAAACATTTTTTATTCTGACATTGGGGTGGGGTGTATTTAAAATGGCCTCCACGTCCACAAACACTTAAATATACATACGCCCGGCGCAAGCTGGGTGGTCAGCCCTGCTACTGCCTGGCTGACTGGCAAATTTTGGCACGTGGCATACGGCTTGTATAGTTCGTGCCGATACAACAGTACAAGTAGACCGAAATATAAAGCGTGGTTTTCAATAAATGCACGATACGCTAGCGCTGGTTAATGAATCCTACTAATATTATAAATGTGAATGTTTGTGAGGATGGATGGATGGATGTTTGTACCTTTTTCAGGCAAAAACGGCTGAACAGATTTCAATGAAACTTTCCAATAATGTAGCTTATGCATCAGAATAACACATGGGCTACAATTTATTCAGACTTTGCCTGATTTGGCCACAATAAGTATCGAGTAAGCCGGCAAAGATTCTGCACTCTGAGAGACATAGGCTACTTTTTAAAAACACACCGCGCTGGCGAAGCCGCGAGCAGAAGCTAGTATGTCTAAATGTACCTAGCTTATCAGTATCAGTTATCAGACATAACATTGAAATGTCATGTAGCGATTATAGTGTCATCAATTTAGATACTCTTTTTTCTACTCTCTTAAATAAAGCATGCATACAACTGAAACTATAATTAAAAGTATTCACTTTTTATGTTTTGACAAATTTTCCATTAGGTATATTCCAAGTTAGGTTTGGGAATGTATCGAAATGCGTATAACTTAATTTCAGTATGCATAATCAGCTTAGAATTCCCACTGCTGGGACTCCCACGGCCTCCATTCTTGGAGGAGTTGACCACGCGGGCCCAGTGCGGGTTGGTAGATTTCACATGTCTTCGATTTTTTTATTAATTTCAGTAAGTTCTTACCAAATTATTTAGAGATCCCTTGGGGAGAATCCAAATATTCCAATGGCGTGTCTTTTAAATACCTAGTCCTGTCTTTTAAGTATATTGAATTTCTTTGTTAATCTGAGAACTGTAATAAAAGTATCGTTACTTTCCGTGATTCTGGTCTTAGTAAAAATGAGATGAAAAATACCTGCATTGTTTAACTGACCCACTGCAGGGCAAAGAACAGAGAAAGCAAGACAATCGATAACCAGAACCACAGAACAGTTAAAGAGGTTAGAAGGGCCTTGTGGGGACAGGCGCGCCACACATTTGCGCGGGCGCTCCAAACCCAACCGAAATTAGAATCACCGGTCAACAGTCACGCTCTTATTGTGAAAGCATTCAATTCTCCGCGGAAAAAAAGAATTATGCCGTCTTGCTCAATTATAACGTGTCGGAAAAGAAGTCAGGAGTTTAATGTGGCCCGAGGAGGGATTTCTTTTCACCGGTAACTCCAAAAACCTTAAAATACGAGTGATATTTGTAATTATTACAAAACTATTATGTAGTTTGTAGACAAAAACGATAAAATCGCATTCAGATGCAAAATTATACATTGCTTGCATTACATTGGTACGATCTTGCACGACGTGAGCGGTCGCGCAATGTATTGCGTTCCCTGCGAACGTCGCGTGCGTCGATCCAAAGCTTCAATTCTGGGAAATCTATGCGCGTCGATAGTGTTGTACCAAATTGTAAACAATGTCGATATTAAGATGTGCATACGAATGATTATTGTCAGTAATATAACAATGAAAATAACTTTGTTTATATTAACACCAATTATTGTATAATGTGGATTATTAATTTAGTTTCTTAGTTGGTTTTTCGTCTAAAATCTAATTTACGATGCAAACACTTTTTTTTTAATTGTCCATAAGATCCTGTTACAAGAAAACTGTGGTTTGAAGCAACTGGTAGAATTGAATGGATAGGTACTAAATGTAGCACAATTTATGATCGCAACATTTTGCAGAAAATGATTATGTAACGCGGGTGAAACCGGCGGGCACAGATATTATTCATAAATTAAGATAAAATTAATAAATACTTTTTCACGGAGTAGTTCACAATAAATTAATTAGATTATATTATGTTAATTCGACTTAGCATTCGATATGGACGTGAAATTTGAAAATTTCTTTATAGTTTTTTTGCATATTGTAGCATTGTTTTACGTTTTATGTTATTCAAAATGCTATTTTTCTTTCTTTCTATTATTATGCCGTAAAACAGAGCTGCAACTAGCATAAAACTAAAGAAAATTTCCCGGCAGTATCGGATGTTCCCCCTTAATTTGTCTTTGATTTAAGTTTATTTATATGTAATTAGGAAGTTATTCGTATCGTATCCGCAACTTGAAAAAATGCAAAACTTTAATCAACTAAACTACAGTAATTTTATCGATATGATTAATCGACCTTTTGGTGGCCGTAACATATATGAGAAATAAATTGCTTTTACACGTGTGTGAGTGTACGTCCAGAGCAGTATTTGCGTTAGTGTGACAACCAATAGTAAACACGCGATGTAAGTGCGTGTGGTTTATTTGTGTGCGTAATGCGCGTACGTATTATCTCTTGCTTGTAGTGGAGAGACAAGAGTGGGAGACATGCGGCGACACGCGTTCTAATACAAATCAGGAACTACTTCCATTCTAACCTCTTTATCTGTTCTGTGACCAGAACCATCAGGCTTGCTTGGAGGTTTTGCTACCTCGTTTACGTAAGACAGAAATCGTAAGACACCACAATATACTAAAAAAACATACATAGGTAAACCCTGAAAACAAAACCCCTCCTTTTTTATAGCAGTCGTGTGATAACAGTCATATTTCCCGCCCGTGTTATCACTGCGTGTTTCTCGTCTACCTGTGTTTAGATTGACTAATTTGAACAAGAATCATTATTGTGACCTAACTACAATATAGTTAGACATACCTATAGCCTTGCGAACTTTTTTGCGGGTAATGATGAGTACTATTAATAAGCATCTAGTACCTACATTATTAATTTATGTAAGTATCATCAAAAGTTTTTGCAGCGCATGACAAGTACCTAATGAATTTTAGATCAACTTTTTGTACCTTGGTTGGGGGTTACATTTCTATAATTTTCGTAGACATCTCTATTTTTTTTTAAATAATATACTTCCCATGTTTCTCGGTGATAATGTAGCTTTTCATTTTTTTTTGTTTCAAATCGGTTAAATGTATTTTGATTTTATCCATGACAAACACGAAAAAGCCAAATCTTTCGTCTTAAAATATTCGTTGAGATAAGTCCCAAATTTCCTTACGATTTTCTCCATCACTGATGTCAGTGATGTGTAAACTTAGGAAAGTTCTTATAATGAGAGGCATTTGATGGTACTTGTAGAGTTGGAGCGTTACAATAGGCCAGATAATCCTCTGCAGCCGGCCATAATATGGGTCATTCCAACATTCTTGCAGGTACGTGACGCTGTAATGGATTCCTAGTCGTATCTGGGCTGCCTACTGCCTTTTCTGCCTTTGTATAA
This sequence comes from Hyppa rectilinea, assembly GCA_951799385.1. NCBI lineage: Eukaryota > Metazoa > Arthropoda > Insecta > Lepidoptera > Noctuidae > Hyppa > Hyppa rectilinea. The sequence goes on from OX637311.1 coordinate 11,742,179, forward strand.
CATGCATTGATTAGTTTTTCCATAAAGCAATGCACATCATTAACATAAAATCAACATGAACATGATTTACCTATAATACACCCATATTTTATTTTAATTCCATGTAAAAATGTGGTAGGCTATTACAAATTCAGCCTGTTTCATAAGCAATGATTTTTTATATAGGAACTCAAATTAGAATTCTTAGAAATATTCATCACTAGCTTCTGCCCGCGGCTTCGCTCGCGTGGAGGTCGGAAATTATCCCACAGGAATGTTCTACCGGGATAAAAAATATCCTATGTGTTAATCCAGGATATAAACCATCTCTGTGTCAAATTTCATCCAAATCTATACAGTAGTTTTTACGTGAAAGAGTAACAAACATCCATACATCCATACTTACAAACTTTCGCCTTTATAATAGTAGTAGGATGAAAGTAGGTGAATATACGGGGACGCGAACGAAAACATTATTTCTGAAATTTAAGTTCTCTAGTATCTACTTAATGTTATAATAAGAAGTCTATTAATAAGCTCGATTGAAACAGTAAAGAAAATAAACAAGTAAAGGGCGCCCTTTGTGCCGCACTCCAACGGCGTGGGAGGAGCCTGTGGGAGAGGCCACGGTCTGTTTTCATACACAACTTTACTGGGAATCGAGTTAAGCTAATAACTATGAATTTCCGCAACAGTACTCAATTATTTGCTTCAAATATTGACTTAATTTTATATGCACGTGATTTTAAAAGATAATCACGTGGTTCTATTAATATTGCTGCCTCGTAGGGTCTAGTGGTGGCAAGCGCTACTGCTGAGTATAAAGTCCTGAATTCGATTCCCAGGTAGGGCGTAGCTTTAGTGGGTTTATCTTTCAGGTAGTTCTCAGTAGCAACTAGGGGTCTGGATTTGTGCCCGGATTGATGGCAATATCCTCGCCCCCATTACATGGGACTTAAACATAAGTAACTGGCGTAATGTGGTGGTGGTTATAGGTACGCTCTGCCTAACCCTTACAAAAAGAAAGCGTGATGTTATATTCTATTAATATTATTTTGAAGATAGACCTACCCATTCTATTATGCCACGTTCCCAAATATAGTTAATTTAACTTTGCTATACTTAGTAGACGTTATATCGAGTTCTATCTTGGTCTCGCGAGATTGCCTTAGCAATAGCAGACGAAACTGTTAATTAGTAATTATCTACGTGTCCAGAACATAGTTTATAGGTTATTCCCAAAGACAAACAAATAGGGCAATTAGCCTCGCTTAGATTAGTGGGTTGGAATTTCGTAGTTCAAATAACCAAAGTGTATTAACAGAAATAATTCCTCCCTTTAAGTTGATAGAATAATTAAAAATCAAAATAAACATATTTATAAAATCCTGTTTCTTAGAATTTTTATTAGGTTTACGCAGTTTCTATAATCAACTTCAAGGAATAGGATACTGTGACTGGGGGTCAACCACAACCTAATAAATAATATAGAAATAACAATGCTATAAGACCCCCTTCGAAACTTCGGAGTGAAACATCACTTCAAATTATGTAGTTTTTTTTTTGATGTGTGAACATTCAGACATAAAAAAAAAACTACATAATTTACACCTCCCGTTCTGGGTGGAGGTCCTTAGCCCTTTATGTTCCGGGGCAGCGGTAACCCTTTCGGACAATCCCGCCAACAAATTATGTAGTGTGTGTGTGTACTTATAGGAAAGTGTGTGTATGTGTAGGTGTGTAAAAGATTTTATATTCAGTAACTTACAATGTCAACATTGTAAGTTACTGAATATAAAATCTTTTACCTAGGTATGACCTACTTACCATAAAATATCATTGGACAAAAAAACTATCCGACATTAATTACAGGTATTTTTCTGAAGAACACAGTCGGCTTTAAATCGAGTAAAAAGCCGCGTAGTTCTTGGAATCTTCATTATATACTTCCCACATTTATCCTCAGAGGAACTGGGGAACTTTTTCGACGAGCATCACTTACCTACCTGGATACCCACCCACAATATGCCTCGAGCGTAGGGATTACAACATTATTCACACAAAAATGAGAAGAGCCTTACTTTTTAAACAACAGCCATCATCCTATGTAATACAATAAAGAACAGCTGTTAAATATTTATCTTTTCACCTTTTTTATAAGGAATTTAAATTCCGAACTCTGCTAATAATATCTAGATACTGCGTAGAGTAGGTACTACAAATTCTTCTACGAATCGCATGCTACATTAGTCGCAACTCCCAAGGCACAGTTTGTACCGCAATGTGAGCTCATTATTTGTTGGGGGAATAGTAAGAGAATCCTAATTTATTTTGCAACTGAGACTTGGATTTCCTGCATGTTGTTTTCTTGGCTTCAGTGGTGGCTTTGATTGAGTTCTTTTTCTTTTGTTTGAAAGAGCTATACGATTGTGGCCCCATTTTTTTTTAAGGCTGGGAAATCATCCAATTACTTCTCCCGCTTTGGGTGGAGCGGAAGGGAATGTCAGACTCTTACTGACTAAAACCCATCCATGTTCCTTCCTTAACCCTTTATGTTCCGGGGTAGCGGTGACCCTTTCGGACAATCCCGGTTACCCGGCAGGCTTGGCCCTGAGGGGCCCCTTCATATGCTGACATCTCTTTGAGGCGCGCGTGGAACATATACTCGCCGTCTGGCACGGGCCTGGTGCTGATCGGACGGACCCATTACTCACCCCGCAGGCCCGGATTGTGGCCCCATGTCCTGATAAACAAATCGACAGTCGGCTAAGTTCTCTCTTGCTCGTATGACCGGCTAAGATACATTTTTTAGGATCACTGAGCTATTAGAGTTGTAGCCAGTATTAAAAAAAGATAGCAGGAGAAGAGGTAACAGAGTTGACACCCCATCATGGGAATCTACGTGGCGCCTTCACCGCTATGTAAAAGTCTAATCTCTTTATCTAAAGAGGGAGGTGCAGCATAGTTGGCGACATAGCTCCTAGGTTGGAGTTACATCTTCCCACTTGTGTCCGGAGACCGTTGAGGGACTTTTAAGTGGACCAAGAACGGTTACTCCGCAGGGAAATACTCCTATCCTGCGCTCTGTGCAGCACATGCAGTCAAAGTGATCTCTGCGCTGCCACCAACAATTCTGTGGAAGTGGTGTAGTTTCAGGCCAACAAGATACACATACAAATACAGTCGTGCCAGCGACACGAAGAAGAAGAACTGAAAAAAACTACTTCTTCATAGCTACTAACAGCTATGCAACAGGCTGTCGTATCGAAAATAACTCCTTTTTTGATTACCTGATTTGCTTTTGCTCCCGACAGCAAATAGCCATTGTAAGAGTAGCGATATCATAAACGTGACAAAAGTTTCGGATTTCGGATTTGTGAACTGCGTTAAACAATATTCTCAAAGTCCCCCTTCGAGAAAATTAATTGATGTCCGATTCGACATGGAAGCTTATCGAATAGTTGTTAATACCTATAAAGATCTTAATATAAACACTAGTACGTATTACGTGTTTATTTACTAGCGTGTTTATACGCTATCTTCGCCGTGCAACGTGTGCCGAGGTGTGGCATTAGTTTAACGCGCCGACAAACTATGCTCGTCTCTGTAATAAAGTCACTTCAGTACTCAGTTACGTACAGGCGAGCGGCGCAAGTATAATAAACGTAATAACAACGGTATATTATGTTTTGATAGTTATATATACTCGATACTCTAGTAATCGAAAGGGAGAATTCCTATACATCTACTTAACCTTCCTAATGTTGCGGTTTGCTTCCAGCCGAGCCGGATGCAGCTCAAACACCGGTATTTTACGTGGCGGCACTGTCTATCTGACCTTTGCAACCTAGTTAGAGCAGTTTCCACCCGATCCGAATCCGAATTCAAGATCCGAGTTCATTCCGAATTAGGAATGTTCTTATTTTTTACTGACAGAGTTAGAATCTAGTGCGCAACACTCATACAAATAGTACTATAGCTACTTCGGAGAATCAAATGGTTAACGTGTTTTCCCAGGCACGTAAGGGTAGCAAAACCCAAAGAAAGTTACTTAATGTTATGATGCTCTATCATTATGAAAGATCCACGGACCGAAATCGGCGTGCGTTGCTAACTTTGAAGATCAACCCGTGCAGCTGCCATAAGTTAACCACGGGCACATCTTTTTTTTTAATTTTTGAGGGTTGAAAATCATCAAATGACCCCTTCCGCTCTAGGTGGAGCGGAATCCAGTGTCACTGACTAAAAACTCTTACTGACTAAAACCCATCCATGTTCCTTCCTTCCATTTAATTCTTAAAAGACCACTCCGGGACCCGCTCTGTGCAACGCCTGTTAGGGCACATCCCTTTTTTTTTTAAGGCTGGGAAATCATCCAATGACTGCTCCCGCTCTGGGTGGAGCGGAAGGGAGTGTCAGACTCTTACTGACTAAAACCCATCCATGTTCCTTCCGTAGCCCTTTATGTTCCGGGGTAGCGGTAACCCTTCAGGCTAACCACGGGCACGTGCTGTGTAATATTTCTAATGCATTACTGATGCTTTCTTTAGACCACGGACATCTATATAAAGGAAGCATCAGTAATGTATTGGAAATATTACACAGTAGGTAAACAAACAAGGTGCGAAGAGATGAGGATTTATAATCCACTCTTCTCTGCTTTTTCGCCATATACAGGGTTAAATTTGTGAATGCAGATAAAAATATCTGAAATAGTTAAGTACTATCTCTTAAGACCATTTGCCGGACGGTTAAAGAACCACCCTCTATATCTTACTTCTTAGAAAAAACCATTAAATTGACCTTTATTAAAAGCGGCCCTTATTGCGTCCTTGGAATATTAATTAGATTTTTTTAATTACCTAGAAGGGAGAAATACTCGCATGTTTCCATGTTTCAAAATTCCGCGAATAAGTCTGCCTAGGGCTATAAATAAGTTCAAGCTGAAAGTTCCAGGCAATACAGGAACGGAACGTTTTCGTGGAATTGCATACATTTTATATAGCAATCTGACAGAAACTGCAGGTATATAACTAGCAGTAATTTGAACGCCACGCTGGCCTGTGTCGTCGTCGCGGGCCATGAATTGGGAACACTTAAAAATTCCTACAAATTATCAAATAAATATTTCACAGCTTTTCTTATATTTTGAGGAAAATCTGTAAATTATAGGGACGTTATGTTTTTAAACGCAATCAACGATTTCGCGAGTAATTCATAATTATGACATTTATCGGAGCGAATTTGGTATTTATAGTGAGTCAAAATTAAATTAAATGACACATGAGTTTATCACTGTGTGTAGACCTATACAAAATGTTTTCGTCCTGAAAATAATCTACCTACGTATAAAGACGCCCACGACAAATATGAAATATCAAGTATAAATCTGTAACTATAGAACGAAATAAGTAAAAGCAAAGTCGAAAATATACAAAAAAATACTGTACAAATTCAATTCGCACAGTATTACCGCGATATCACTGACATTTAAAAGCTAAAAGGCTGCCATTTTCGTAAAATTCGTACGGAATTGATAAAATCGTTTATGGGTATTGCAAAACCCTTGTTTCGCACTGTTTCGTGATTTACATTTTATGTACACCGTGTTTTCACAAGAGTATCGTTATCCTCAAGGAAAACATAAGAGCTTTAGGGCATTTGAATTATGAAGTAGACATTATAAATAAAACATTGGAAAAGAAATAGCTTTAACAAAGACAGGGATTCTTGCGGGGGATCAGAAGTCAAAGGATTACGTTTTCCCTTCTCAAACCCAATCTTTTCGACTTTGATAAATTACTTATCGATATTTAGCGCACACTAGGCGTCTATGTACAATAAGACAATGACATGTCCAGTGATGAGTCAGTTTTTAAACTGAAGTTCTAAATTTAAAAGTTTCGGCGTCGGGCGAGAGACGAATCTATTTAGTAAAGGACAAAGTTGGCGACGCGGCCTGGATCAAAGTTCTTTACATATGAAACAAAATGCAGCAGGATGTCCCACGTTATATCCTGGCTAAATAACGCGGGCAGCTGAAACACATAATTCATAGTTTTTTGTCTGTTCAGTTTTTCTATTGGCGGAGGCACCTGTCTTTCCGTCTAGTACTCAAGACGAATTTTAAGCAACGTATATAAGGCACAGAACATTGATATCCTATAACTCTAGGGTATTGATGAGACCATATTAAAGAATCAATTCGCATATTAATTATATCAGTACTAAATATCAGTAGTAAACAGTTGTTATCAATATGGTATCGGTAGTATTTATTTCAGTACTAAATAATTCGGCAAAGCCACAAATATTTATGTAAAGCACCCTTATGTGTATTTTTACGACAACGTCGTATTTTATTAGCTCTAAATATTAATAATTAGTTTGAATGAAAATTATTAACTCGTACTTATCTTTACTAACTAACTCTCTTTAACTAATTTAATTATAATTGATGTTTTCTTCGAAACTATGTATTTTTAGAACAATTGTGCTAAGACTTTTGTTTTATTTTTACATCATACTTAAAAAGGAACACGCTGTATACGTAGTTAGTTATTAATCCTTAGATTATCAATCTTCGCTTTTCACAATTCTCATTTTAAACTGAGTAATAGCCGTTTGACTTCCGCAATCTTTGACAGACGATCTATTTTATGGACCGGACTTGATATAGCCTCTCCACTTTGTATTCTTTAGTTGCCTCTAACAATGAAAAGAAAAGATAAGGTCACCTATTTTAAGCCTTGAAGCGGTCTATTAACCCACGTTTGTTGTTGTTCAAATAGCCTACGATTATCTAAAATTATACAAGGTTCCAGTCAAAATATGAAAGGTCATAAGATGAAGTGATAATTACCGTTCGGTTTCGATGAAAACGATATTAATTTTGTTCTTGATGCGCGGAATCTCCCTTGTTTCCACCTTATTATGAGATACAATAAGACTCGGGATGTCGATACATTAAGGGTACGACTTTAAATCGAATATTCGCAAATCGTTTCGAAATTGTTTGGAAGCGGATTGATATCGGGTTTACATGTGAGGGGCGAGGCTGCGCGCGCACCCTTACGACCAGTAGCGCTACGAGCGCTTCAGTCGCGTCCGAGCTACGTGAACTATTGACTGCTACGCCGTAGCACTACGATAACAAACTCAGTATATTCATATACCGTCAAAGTGAATCAGTGACGTGATCTCAAAGGAGTCGCGGGAACTTATTGAGAAAACGGACCCAAGGTATGTTATAAATATTACGTAGAACATCATTTTATTAGATAATATTGAATTTGAACATACCTGATGATGTCGTAATATCCAGAGCATTCTCTTTTACTGATGAATATAAGTTAAGGAATGAATGCGCAAATATAAAATGGAGCCGATTAAAAGAAACTGATATTGCATAGTCTTGTGCTTTTATTAAAGCGTTTTATTACATGTTCTTAGGTTTTAAAACAATGCTGAGAATATGAAATGCTTAGAAACGATTTTATATTACGAATTCATTCACGAAGCAAATGCTTTCGTGTTCGGTTCATTCATACATTCCATGTTGTAATTTTTGATCCGTTTATCAATAGTATAGAAAACTCATTACATTATTCTTTTCAATTAATAACAAGGTTTTGATTAAAATGCATATTGCTTGGTATTATGTCTGGGTCTGATCGTATTCAACGCTTAGTTTGTTAAAATAAGCATTCACTCTAATTTAATTATTTTTTGGTAAAAAAAACAAATAAGAACCCAATTAAGGTATATCCCTTTGTTCACTGTCTGTGCTGCATGCAACCACATAGCGTTCAACTATTGAACTATCCATTACACAAGGCACATTCTCCTTTCATCGATCAATTAACGATAAACTAATAATAGATTACAATAATCTCCTAGATCAAGTGAAGCCTTCGCAGATGGTGTCACCGATTAACCTCGGTCGGGAAGTGACGATCGAATCGATTCAACATAATTATAACTTTAAAGCCTGCTTCTAAGGCGAGGGCGATAAACATAAAATGTATCCGACGCTTATCTTCCTACGAAGCCGTAAAAGATGACGCAAAGAGTTAATATAACTTATCATTATGCCTGTTTTCTCTGAAAGGATTGGTGAGAGAGGTGTTAGTACACCCATTTTTAGGCATAAACAGCTATGTTTAAGTCCACAACGGACAGAAATCCATTCTCTAGACTACTACTGAATAATTCCAGATGTAAAATCCGAAGAAGTTCGAATCGAAAGAGTTTAGAATTAGATCATGGAATCATTTCCAAGATGATGAACACAAAAAAAATGATCTTTGGAATATCGGCTGTAATAACAAATTCATTGGTGAATTGGAGGAAGCTCTCCATCGCTTGGCGGCTTTTAGCAGTCACCACTCAGTGGAAAAGAGGTGGCCTATATTTCGGAATGGATGTTATTAAAAAGGGGAGTTTTATCGGTTTTCAAGCGGGATACTGAAGCTTTACGTCTATAAGTAGTGCTGCTTTTTACAGATATCGGAAAAGTTTTACGGCGTGCAATAGTAGGTACTCATCGTTGAGACATCCATTTTAAACTCCTATAGCAATGAAAGCTCTATTAGCTTATGTATTGGGATTGTTCGACAGGGTTACCGCTACCCCGGAACATAAAGGACTAAGGAAGGAATATGGATGGGTTTTATGTGGTGTCAGTAAGAGTCTGACACTCCCTTCCGCTCCACCTAGACCAGGAGGGGTTTTTGTTGTTTGTTGGTTTGATGATTTTCCGCCCTCAAAAAAAACAAAAGCTTATATGTGATAACTTTAGTACGCAAAAGGAATCTTTATTTTAAACCCTTTTGATTAACGGAGTGTTATGTTTAATAATACCTTCGTTACACGTCGGGCCCATACGAGATCAAATGAACGTTTTGTTTCACATAATACGAAACTCGTCCGATTAAATGTTCTAGTGGTTTTGTGAAGGTATGCCTTGAGCCGCTTTTCAACTACAAACAGGCGTAAATTATTAAGCGGCAGAACTTCTAATATACACCTGTGGGTCTTGAGGGAATAGACCTTAATGTTGTATTAAATGTTTTGGTTCATACATAATTATGTAGATAAAAAAGAAACGGATCGCCAGACAGTGGTTTACTGCCTCGTTGCTCGAGTGGTCGCAAGTGCTACTGCTAAGCATGAGGTCCTGGGTTCGATTCCCAGTTTGGACAAAGTGTTATTGGGTTTTTTCCATCTGGAATTTCTTAGTAGCAGCCCAAAGTCTGTATATGTGCCCGGTTAAACGCAATAAATGGTCGTAACGACCAATCGTTTGATTGCCGAAAGCTTCGACTAACATCTCTCAAGGCTCTTTTTAGGTGGTTGGATCAAGAGCGTGATGCAGAAGGCAGTAGTTCTCGATACGGCTCGCATTGTGTGGAGGTTCCTGTCTCTGCAGTCCTAACCACCGGTAGTTTGGTCTTCCTACCCTACCCTATTCCTGACAACGCACCACTATTTTTTATATTTTCAAATGGTTTTTTTGTGGTGGAGTTTCTTTCCTATTCTTCTCCATACGGAACTACCATTGATTTTCCATTTGGAAGCGGCCGCGGCATCTAGAATCAATTCTATGTTTTTTATTCATTTTGACGATCAAAAGTGCCTTTCTTGTGCCTATGCCGTTTGACTTATGTATTTTTAAAAAAATATTTAAAAATAAATTATGTGAGTATATATTATGTTAAAAAAAACACGAATTAACAAAATAATAATTATAAAGTACAATATGTTTATTGAAAGTTTTATTTTAGTAAAGAGTTAGACCAGCCCTCGGTTCTCAGTACTAAAATTCTTTTATTTATAGGTAACGCCTGCTTTTTAGAACTTAAAAATGTGCAGGATTCAGTTAAGCGGATGTTATCAGAAACGCGAATTCGTTGTCAGCAGAAACCACCCTGATTCTGCTAACAATGAATTTACGTCAACTGCAAGATGAGGTGGGTTGCTTCTTATCTTAGAACTCCATGAATCCGTAGCGTAGCGAAGAAACTGAATATTGTAATATAAGAATTAAGTGATATTTATTTATCCCAAGTATATGTTGAGGAGCTCGGATCGATCCATCAGGTTAAGCTACGCTTGCCGCGGTTGGCTGTGGATGTGTGACCATCTTAAATTTCGAGACTCCTCCGTGCTTCGGAAAGCACGTTAAGCCGTTGGTCCCGGCTGTCATTCGTGGATCTTCGGGCTTCTGACGACCCGTAACGAATGTTTGTTACGGGTCGTCAGAAGCCCGAAAATAGTTGGAAAAAAGCTAGGCAGATTGATATGTTGAGATTGTTTTTCTTTGAAAAATTTAAAAGCAAACGACACATTGGCAAAATTTGTTGTCCTAATAATAAAACAACTATTCTAAATAATAGTATATTTTGCATGGCTCCCCGTATATACAATCACCTACCCAAATATTTGATAGAGCTGTCATCGTCTAATATGTTCAAAAATAAACTAAAATCTTTTTTAATATATAAAGCATACTACAGCGTATCTGAATATCTGCAGGACATGTATAGGATTTATTTACTTGTATTAATCTAAGACTATTGATCTCATTCTTAATTATTATTTTTCTCTCTTTTGTTTAGTCTTCTATTGTATTTTGCATACCGGAAGGTAAAATATGGTGATACCAAGATTGTGATAATACATGAATGTAAAATATCTGCACATTATTTACCCATATTTGCGAATAAATAATTTTGAATTTGAATTTGAGATGGAGAGAGGAGCGTCACGCCCACAGCTGGATTAGTCCGTCAACACTAGCTAAAGGCAGATAAGAGGGGTAGGAGAAAGCGAGACCTTTACCTTATAGTGGTACAACATAAGCTAAAAATAAATAAATCATTATAAGTATATGCTGCAAGCAGTTTTAATCCACCGGGATTATAAACCCTTACATTACATTCACCTATGACATGTTTACAGAAAGACTCGCGAACTATTGTTAAGAGGTTTTAACACAGCGTCAAACTTATATTGGAACAGTATTGTGTATTGTGCGCCTCGCGGACATATTGCTATCATATACAAGTTTTTATTCTCCAACGTTACGTAATCGCTCAGCTAACATTCTTAAAATAGGTTTTATTCTCGTCCTTTAGGACTTTTCCGCTATGATGTAAGTCTTAATGCTGTACGAAATTCCATGTGCTTTATTTACCATAAGACGGTTATTTTAAATGTAACGGGAGAATATTAATAACCCATCTGTGTTGCTCTCTATCAGACATTCAGAATATGATAATATACCTCTATGTTAAAATATGGTAATATGTAATAGCGTCGGCCCATTTGACATTATAAGCTCCAAAACCCGGCTTTATTACTAATTCCGTATGATTCCATCCATTTCCATCATTGTTTGTACCCAAATAGCTTTCGCTGCACGGTAAATGTCAAGCTGAATAGTATAAAGCCTAATGAAACCAAACGCACCGCAATAGGCAGATGTTGCCAACCGAAACAAATACCGCTCGCCCTAAATTACATTTGTTTCATGTTCACACTTTTCTCTTTGTGAATTTTTCCCTTGTATGTTCAAACAAAAACTCACGTACGTATATCCCGGATGATTTACATAATGCTGGATCTTCATTTATCGCTGACGTACAGGGACTCTGCTTTGACCTTTATATTGAGCTTAGTAAGATTAATGGCTATTCAGAGACAATTTTGAATAGATAACCTATTAATCTCTATGGTAATCAATGTAGAAGGAGGTCGCATATATGTATTAATAAGTAGTTGGAGCTACTGAAACCGAGTTGATATTAACTTTGATGTTCTGTAGTTAATTGGTTGGTGAAGCGAGATGTCCGTTTGTGTGAAGCCGCAACGATGCGCTCATTGGCTATGTGTAATTGGCAATTTAGTCACTATAACTAATATAAATCCATTGAAGTAAAACTGGCTTCACTCGATGTTTTTTTAACCGTTGTCGTAGTCATGGGATGTACGCGTGAGCTCGACTGCTTTGGGCTCGTAACGACGGGGAAAATTAAATAACTCCATTAGCAACCCCATAATTATAATTTAGGATTTAAGTAATGAGGTCTCGAATAAAGGTGTAATTTGCTGTGACTTATTCGCTTGATAAGAACCAAATGAACCGACGACTTAAGTAAATTACATTTTTGTGTGCTACAAAAAGCTTTGTTTCACACAATCTTCATAATTTTAACTTTAATATGTATGAAGAGATAAGTGGATGCCAGAGGGTGTGCGGATCCATTTATGTAGAAATGAATTCTTTTCTCATTTCAACATAAAAGCAGACGAGAATAGTTCATGTCGGTCGTTCAATGTTACGTTACGAAAATATGAATGGCAAAATTTGACTTTCAACGAAACCTCTGATATAATGAGAATAGATTTAAGCCTTTCCCGTGGGTATCATCATCGCCTACACACGAATATAAAAAAAAACTTTATTTTTACTTTCCACTTTTAGTTATGGTACCTACCGTCGGAGAAGTGGAAAGTGGAAAGTATGTGGTGTAAAATGTAAAGTGTAATGTTAAGTGGTGTGGGAACTGTCGAGTTCCAAGTAGTAGTACCAATTCATATTGGTACTACTTGCTATGTAAAGAAAAGTGACAAAGTATTAAATAATAATATCACATACGATTGTTCAAAAAAAAACTTTTATTTTTTTACTTTTAGTTATGGTACCGATTGGACCCCACAGTTCCCACACCAATTCGTAGTGGTACTACTTGCTATGTAAACAAAAGTGACAGGAAGTAATCAGGATACACTCAGTGGATTAAATACACCGCCCACACTTCCTCTTCCAAAAGAACGAAGAATATTTAGAATCGGTCCAAAACTGACGAAAATATCGAAGACATACAAAAAAAAAAAAAAAAACAGACGAAAATGGAACCTCCTACTTTAAAAAATAACAAAACAGACGAACATAAAACCTCCTACTTTTTTAATTCGGTTAAAAATATAGGAGGTTGAATTTATCAGAGAGATTTTCAACATATTCTTCCGTCTTCCCTAATATATTCCTTGCGTAAAAAACCTGTACCGCCTTACTCTCACAGCTTTTTGATTAATGTTTTTTTTTTCTCATTGTTCTTCGTTGACACGAAACACTTCAGGTCGTTCGAGATTTTGTTAAAAAACATCAAACTTAATCTTCATACAAAATCTAGCTTTCTCAGGTTTGTCCAAAGTTTTAAGCCTAATTTTACCGAGCTTTGCATAAAATAAAGGCTTTACGTTTTAAAGAGTTGTAATTAATGTTGAGTTTGGTTTTACGAATGAGTTGTTCCGTTTTGCGCTTGATAAACTTGGTGATACATTATGGAGGTTAGGTAAGGTTTCCCCCTCGACAACAAAACAAAAAAAGGTACCCTTCATAGAGCGAAAACTCTTTTATATGTACACCATGAAAAAAAAAATAGTTTTTTTTTTGTAAAAATAGTAACAAATAGTAATATTATACCATTTCGTAGACCTATAAACCGTCCCGAGATATAATAGTGAATAAAAATTCAGTCACAATGAAAAAAAATTAAGTACGTAATGAAATTACTTTCAGACCCAAAGGTTGTATAAAATTATTGGGACACGCTCACAAGCGTACAAATTTTAATATCAGCGTAATGAGTGAGTCGAGAGACCGCCCACGTATCGCGGACTAATGTCACTAATTTCCACTTTCCGTTATATATTCATGAGTATGACAAACCTTCCCTCATTAAAAAACCTCCTTTATGAACCGTAAAATAACATTGCAATCTTCCACGTAATGAAACTTTAAGGTCCAATTAGACTTTATCCTGGGCTCTCTGCGGATAAAGATACGAGTTCTGCAGAACATTGTATGTGATTTGATGTCGTTGCATTCGACTTCATTTAAGTTGGAGCGCCTGCTATCTAGGTAATTGGTTGTGTGCTGACATAGTTGCAGACTTGCAGACGTCTAACTTAGATGCTAAGCACTCACACAAACAATTTTGATCTTACGGTACGTTTTAACAAAATCTTTGGTCTTTCAGTACATTTTACTAAATGTTTTTAGTTCTCGGGTCTTCTTCTTTTCGTGTGGGTAGTAACTAACCTGGTGTCAGAGTTTTTATGCTGCCTCTGACTTAAGTTCTCGGGTACATTCACTAAACGTGGTTTCATTGAGTGATTTTGAACTATTTAGTGTGTTACTGTTGATATAACAAGCGTGTGTGCACTGAATCAATTCTACCGTAGTTTTGCATAGTAATGACAGTGGCATCATTCATACGATTAAACAGATTAACTCCTCCACATTTTGCTGGATTAGCTAAATATAGTAGGCAAACAAAACAACACTTGAATAAACCAGCATAATTCACGTAATGAGCTTAATATTCCAATTACATTAATGTGTAGCGCTACGCCGTAGACCCGGCACGGTCGCCACGTCTTCAAAGCGCTACGATGCGCTACGAGAATAAAGCTAAGCAAACATTGTAAACGTTCCTTTACGATCCATTGTTATCTCCTGCGAACATTTTGCGACTATAAATAAACTTTTTACTAGCTATTTTTATTTCGTATTGCTTTACGTTTTATATTATTTTCATTCGGTGAATTTTTAATTAACGTTGCCGTGAAAAATTACGATACGCATGCCCTGAATTTTTATTCTAGATATAATGTTTTCGATTATTTATTCAGAGAAATGAATGTTATTTATTATTCTCCTACAAAACGAAACGGTATAATATCGTACAGTACTCCCAAATTAATAATGCACATGCAGATCTTCGCTAATTGTCGTATTCCCGGAAACACCCGAATCATTGAATCGTTCGAGTCCTTAACAATGCACTTGCATTTTGCACCTTGTTTGAAAGATATAGGAGTCAATATCATGTGTACACAATCGAAAACAATTCGGGCGGTCGGCGGCGGTCGGCGGTCAGTCAAAGGTCCGTCAGTCGTCTTGTTATATTGGTGGTGACTGCACGTGTTCTCTTTGTCTGGAATTATATAGAGCTGCTATTACACACCCTTCTTGGTTTTGTTTTCAAATGTGAATTTAATTTCAACTTTAATTATCTTATCTAAATAGTTAATTTTGTAAAATATTTAAATATACTAACATTTTTCACGTTTTTTCAATATTAAAAAATTAAAAATACCTACGTAAAATACATATAAAGTACTAGAAAAAACATATTAAAAATCAGATTTAGGCTTATATGAATTATAGCTCGCTATTTACTTACATGGAATTATTGAATCAAATTTCGTTACTGATTAATCAATATTTATCTCTTTTAGGACAAAACACATAATCTTACTAAATTATGCATGAAGAAAATGCACTTAACCACTCTATATACATATCGTCTTCCGACGCTCGGGGAATACGACCGTTGCCGAACAGTGGCGAAGATTTCTATGCGCATTATCACTTTTGGAGACCTGTAATGTCCGCATGTCCGTATGTCCTGTCAAATAGTAATCAGAATGATACTATCTTCACAATTGCCTTCCATAGTACAACTAAAACTTATTTATGTGCCGCTATTTCAGGCTGTAATGATCGATGTTCAGTCCAACAACAGGTTGGAGGAATTGATTGGGAAGGATATTTGAAAATGTATAGTTATTACTTGAAGTCGTTAGTTTAGTAATGGTTATGAGTGTTATGACACGGCTAAGGAGTCTATAGGCTCTTAATCCACTGTAAGTGTACATTGCCCTTATTTTGCTGTTATTAATATAGCCTGTAATTTGTGTGAACAGCATCTATGTATCGTATTGCTTTCTTTGCTCTAAGAGGCAATTAAAAAAATCACAGAATGTACTGTAATAATAAAGTAAAAAAGACCCTGAAATTAGTAACCAAATTAAACTAATCTTAAACATTTTATTCTTTAATTAAATTAAGCTAAAACAGCGTAAGTTCGTCCGTTCATTAAAATCAATTGTGTAAGATAAAGCCGTCGAGATTTTTCCCCGGTCGGCGCCGGCGACCGATATCGTATTACAAGGCCAAAGTTAATAGATTATCAACTATCCATTAATAGGGTGAGCGGTCAGTCGCCGGACTCGGTCGCAGTGCACATTAAGCTGTACTACCGTAATAGGGTTATTGTTGAACAAGCCGGCGATTACATAATGTTACTTACAGTTCCCGCGACCGTATCGATCCGTTAATGTGGCACCGTGCCAATAACAAACTCGCCTACCCTACTCTACGTTTCCCGACGCCCGAGAACAGGGACTTGCGCCCGATGATAAAAGTTTCGGTGTTAAAACTGTGAGTGCTTTTTACTGCCCGTGTCGGGCTACACGTATAGAATAATTATTTCGTAACGGCCTGCCTGCGCCCAAACTTTAAAACTTAAATTTTATCAGTTACGTAGCAGCCGCCTACTTTAGGCGGTAACTGGAGGGGTTTAATTTATTAAACACTAGCATCGCCCGCGGCTTCGCCCGCATAATATATCGACAAATTATACACATAAAGCTTCCTCTTACATACAGACATTAGGACAGACGTGGGAAGTGACTTCGCTTCATACTATGTAGTGATAGAGCAGTCGTTTGTATGAAAATAGTAAGTACTTCCTGGAGCAAGGAATCCCATAATACAACTGAAGCATCTTAAGGTGGATGCGCAAAGGTAACCCGCGAATTTCGAACGTTTTCACGTGTTTTTTTTTTCAATCTGCAGGCATCGATCACTTAGTGATCGATGTCTGCAGGTCATGTTATTTCATAACATTTGAGAATAATTCTAGAGTTCTTAGCTCTCAAAAACGGCGAAGAAAAACATCTTGACGAAACCGGCTAGAACTGAAAATTCAAAGACAAAAGTATTGACTTTTACGTCATCTGTAGCCCCGCACGGGGCCGCGTGGCCCACTCCCTCTCACTGAGAGGAGGCCATGTCCCAGCCGTGGGAACATTAAAGGCTGATTATTACTACGCTAATTTAAATAGATGTATTGATTATTCATATGGTTATAATCATGTTTTCTTTTCGTGTGGTTAGTGACTAACCTGGTGTCAGAGTTTTTATGCGGCCCATGGGCCTCTGACTTAGCTTCATATACGGATATACCTACTGTTGAGAAATATCTCTATCTCTTCACCGATTTAATAACTTATGTACTAATATTATTTGTTATGGTCGCGAATCACAGTTTGATCAAAATACGACCCTTTTTTTTTATGGCTGGGAAATCATCCAATGACTGCTTCCGCTCTGGGTGGAGCGGAAGGGAGTGTCAGACTCTTACTGACTAAAACCCATCCATGTTCCTTCCGTAGCCCTTTATGTTCCGGGGTAGCGGTAACCCTTTCGGACAATCCCGCTTACCCGGCAGGCTTGGCCCTGAGGGGCCCCCCCTGAAGGGGCCCCCCCTTCATATGCTGACATCTCTATGAGGCGCGCGTGGAACATATACGCGCCGTCCGGCACGGGCCAAGTGCTGATCGGACGGTGAGTCACCCATTACTCACCGTCCGCAGGCCCGCGCCTACGGTGGCCGGGAGTCGTCACGTGGCTAAAGTAAGTAAAGTAAGTACGGCGCGTATATGAAGGGGCCCCCCAGGGCCAAGCCTGCCGGGTAAGCGGGATTGTCCGAAAGGGTTACCGCTACCCCGGAACATAAAGGGCTACGGAAGGAACATGGATGGGTTTTAGTCAGTAAGAGTCTGACACTCCCTTCCGCTCCACCCAGAGCGGGAGCAGTCATTGGATGATTTCCCAGCCTTAAAAAAAAAAAAAAAAGGCCCGTGCCTACGGTGGCCGGGAGTCGTCACGCGGCTCCCGACGCCCGGGGCGTCTCCTGCGGCGGCTGGGACGGGAAGACCTTTCTCTCTCCCTTCCCGCCACCTCCTTCGCGAGCATGACTTTTTCGCAGAAGGAGGTGACTGCCTCCTACTCCCTCTGGCCCCGGTCCATGGCTTGCACCAGAGCCGGGCGCGAGAGGTCGCCGCCGCCGATCGCCTCTACGAGGACACGGCGGTGCTCCGCCCAAGCAGGGCAGGTTTGCACCGTGTGCTCTACCGTGTCCTCTGGGCGATCCTCGCAGTGGTGACACCCGGGCGTTTCCTCCCGCCTGATGATGTGCAGGAACCTCTCGAAACATCCATGTCCGGTGAGGACCTGCGTCAGGCGGTAGGTGAGGGCGCCGTGACGCCTCTATAGCCACTCCTCAAAGAGGGAGATAAAATACGACCCTGACCTGTAAATTGCAAGAGACGCAAGAAAATTACACGGGCTACCTTTGTGCTTAGCTTAGTTAGTTTTAGGGCAACTCCGATTGGCAGACTCGATTCGGATAAAGTTTATTTGACTACACTATAATACTTTTTATTTTTTGTCACTGATTCTATAAAGGTATAGAATGCTAATTGATATTAATTTTTAATTTCTCCTCTTTTCAGATAATTTAACGACAGGATAGGCGCAACATCACAACCATGGCTTTCGCCGGTCTAAAGAAACAAATCAACAAAGCCAATCAGGTGAGAGAGACTATTATTAAATCATCTGCCCAGCCTTTTCCCAACTATATGGGGGTCGGCTTCCAGTCTAACCGGATGCAGCTGAATTCCAGTATTTAACATGGAGCGACTGCCTATCTGACCTCCAAAACCCAGTAACTGGGCAATACGATACCCCTTGGTAGGACTAACTGTCAGATTTTCGGGCTTCCCGTAACGACTGATAAAGATGCAGAAATGACAGTTGGGACCAACGGTTTAACGTGCTTGCCGAGACACGGAGAAGTCTCGGTATGTAAAGATGGTCACCCATCCACGGCCAACCTCGGCAAGCGTGGCTTAACCTGATGGATCGACCTGTGCAGCTGTTAGTACTTAGCCACGCGCTCCTCTAGAGACTATTATTAAATGTCCTTTTATAAAGAACCAAGTCTTAAGGGCAATATTTAAGCCAGATTAAAAACTTTTTAAAGAAAGCTTGGCGGATTATACCCTCGTAGACGGCGAATATCAGAAATGTTTTATCAGGTTTCATAGCTTTTAATTCTAATACATGTCGACGTATATTTCTAATTTATATTTCAATACTTAACGTTTTGTTTAGATTTTACTTTTATTCAATAGCTTACCCGGCTCGGCTTTGCACGGGTAGCGCTTTTAATTTTCCATTTATAAGACTCTTTTCTGCCTTTATTTTGTAGTAGGTATACTTACCTACTTACTAAAACTTAAGGGGAAGATATATAAAAGCATGGTTAGACCTTTTTTTTAGTGTAGGAAATCATCAATTGCCTCCCGCTCTGGACGACACCAGTGACTGACAAGTTGTGTGGAAACGGTTGTCATGGTATGTTATGGTCAATGTTATGCGGAGGAATGAGGAAAATGTTGTCAGGAAAGGTTTGAGTATGAATGTGGATGGCTATACAAGTAGAGGAAGACCTAAGAAACGATGGTTGGATTGTGTGAAAGCATGATATGGCTAGAAAGGGAGTGAACTACCGAAATGACGACTAATAGAGAAGTATGGAAGAAAAAGACATGTTGCACCGACCCCAACTAAATTGGAATTAAGGCAGATGAATGATAAGTCTACTTACCGCGAAAATCATTGACATTTTTAGAAACGTTATTTTAGATAATATTAATATATCTAATGGATAATTTATTTATGAACGAAATATAAAACATTTTCGTATTATGTTAATAAATATTTACGAAGTCATTAGCATTTAGTTGTGATTTAGTTTTATGCATGCGAATAACAGTACTGGCAAGCAATATTAAAATAATAATGCTATGAGAGGTGTTCGTCGTATAGAATTATTATTATAATATCGCTTCAAACTGGGAAAGAGATGGAGGTATACCTCCTGTATAGCTTCTTCTCTTGTCAAATTAAAATAACTACTATTTGAGGTGGTGATTGGCCTGTTATTCGTATGTATAATCAAAGCGATTATAACTTTACTTTCGTGTTTATTTCTAACAATGTAAAACCAACAAATCACGTGTTTAACCTTTAACGCCTCACCGCCATTAGCTAAAGCTTTTGAAAAACAAATCTGAACATTATTTTATGAAAAAATAAATGAGGTGTAAAAATGTATAGGTAGCTGCCCTTAACCATCGCTGAATAAACCAATTTATAGAGAGAGAAGTTACTTATTTGTTTGCCCACCTAATATATTATGTATATAAATCAATGTTTGTTTGTTCGTATTTTATGCGTTGCCGTACCGTTCGTCCGATTGCGATAAAACTTTCATAAAAAAAATAATGTGAAAGCTACGATGATAATCATAGACGTGATGTTTTTATTAGGCTTCGAACTCTTAAAATCTTTATTCTTTCTTTGAAATCAAATATTTTATTCGCGTCACAGCGCCCTGTTCAATATTGTAGCTCAGGGCAGAACTACCTACACGCTCGCGTGTTTATGTTTTAATATAAAACTTTTTCTACTGCCTTTTGTTTACAAGAATACCAATACGCCATTGCAGAGAACATTTATCACGCAACCAGGGTTCGCACTTGACCGGCTTTTTTATTTAAATTCAATTTGGCCTGGAGTCAGCATTCCACCTCGCGACACATTGTACCATCGATTCTGCTGAAATATTTTTCAATTAACCGGCTGGATGCGCACGGCGTTTATTAAAGTTAATAACCATACCATCGCCGACATTGTTTTCACTGAGCCTACAACAATATTTAGATAATATAACAATCCCGCCGTTTTGTAGGCTTAGTTTCCTTTCTCCCACGTTATGTTTCCTGCTAATGAATGAAATGTTTAACAGTTTGCAAGTATTACTCTGAATGCCAGGTTTGTTATTTATTTAGTCGCCTAAAACCTGATGAAAAATAAACTGAGAGCACCTCGACCTCCGGGGATACCGTCTGGGCTCAAAGCTCGTACCGAGTACCTAATGAATTCATGAAAAGATTCACAACTGCGATAGCCCCTACTATAAAGTTTTTAGTCTAACTGTACGCTTTGGTAACATTTTATCCCTGAAGAGTCATAATTATAACCTGTCTGTTATTTGTCTGAATAAAAACGGTGACCCACATCACCGTTTTTTAACTTTTTAAATTCAGAATTACGTAAAATGATGACACAAGGATCGCTCGTAAAGTGCGTAGGCGTCACGTTGTCGAGTCCTCGTATTAACTCAATAGTTTCTACGTCATCAAATACTCAGTGTTCCTGCAACTACTCTTAGTATTACGACTCACTCATCGCTGTTCCTACTAAGCTATTATTAATTTACTTCAACAATATTTCCGTTACCGTTTTTCCCTCCTGACAAAAGACTATCTCAAACTCAAAGCATTTATTTCAAATAAACCAATTACAGGCACTTTTGAATTGTCAAGGGGTCGGTCAGTCAGAAAGATGAAGCTAGTTGCCCATTCCAAAGCAGTAGGTACCTATGGAGAAGAACGGGCAAGAAACTCCATGGACACTCTTTTAAATCAAAATATGTTTACAAAAACTGGGTTACATCATTCATGTTGAAATATACACGTGAGAACGATGCAGAACTTAATAAAAGCGTCTCGTGTATTATCATCGCCAGCATGACTGTGTGATATTTCTCAACATGCTGTGAAGCTAAGTCAGAGGCCCATGGGCAGCATAAAAACTCTGACACCAGGTTAGTCACTAACCACACGAAAATAAGAAGAAGAAGATCGCCTGGTAATCAAACTATCACACTTATATTGTAAAAGCGAAAGTTTGTGAGTGTGTGATGTTGGTCACTTCTTTACGCTCAAACAGCTGAACGGAACTTTGCACAGAGGTAGTTTATGACCTGGATTAACGCATAGGAATTTCTTATCTTGTTAGTACAGAGGCCAGCACATCAAGTTACCACAATCTGTCAAATTTCTGTGATAGTATTTCAACTTTATTTCAAAGACATAAGGTTCATTTTTAATTGAGAAAATTTGACGGTTAGGGATAGCTTGATGTGCTGGCGTCTGTACTTAGATTTAGAAGAAATAAAGTACCTTTGAGAATCGCCTTTGTTTCTATTGGCAGGATAGCCGAGCTAGTTTACTCTACGAATATATTTTGTCCACAGGTACAGAGGCCAGCACATCAAGTTACCACAATCTGTCAAACTGTGATAGTATTTCAACTTTATTGCAAAAATATAAGGTTCATTTTTAATTGAGAAAATTTGACAGTTAGGGATAGCTTGATGTGCTGGCGTCTGTACGTTCACTTGGGATAATTTCTGACATCCACGCAGGCGAAGCCGCTGGCAGCAGCTAGTAAAGTATATGAAGAACTAGGTACAGAGGCCAGCACATCAAGCTATCCCTAACTGTCAAATTTTCTCAATTAAAAATGAACCTTATGTCTTTGCAATAAAGTTGAAATATTATCAAAGAAATTTGACAGATTGTGGTAACTTGATGTGCTGGCCTCTGTACATCCATGTATTTCCCTGTTTTGCTAAGACAAAAATGTATTTTATGTTCGAATCTGATCGTATGTGGCCATTGGACGGTCTATCTGTTAGACCGGAACAATCGCCCGGCTCATACATTACTTAATACAGGAAGGCAAGCAAATCTGGAGTGATTGATTGCTCACAGACCCGGTGGCAAATCTCGATTATCCAGAAACTATCCCTCCTTGAAATATGCGTGTAAAATCCCATTTATATTTTGTGCAGAGCAAATTAGCTTTTTCTATTTTTAACTTAAAGTTGAACTCATGTTAAATTGGTCTCGAGGGTAATGAAAGTGACGCGAATAGCTGTGTAAACTTTGTCAAAGGAACGAAATTATTATTTCAGGGTAACTCTTAATTTATTTTTCCTCCATAATTCTTCTTCTTTTCGTGTGGTTTTCTTATATAATTGAATAACGTTAACATATAATATTATATAAAATTTTAAACAACACTGCACAGAGTAGTCTAATGGTCATGATTTCTCAAAAATTCTGTGCATTCAAGTTGAATGTTTTTAGGGTTCCGTACCAAAATGGTAAAAAGGAACCCGTATGGTGCGACGTCTGTCTGTCACAGCTCACACTATAGTATAAAAATGTAAAAAAAAATGCAGCCCCACCCCCTCTTTTCCCCGAAGTTTGCGATAGAGTAAAAGCTGAAATTATTCTGTGTAATAGAAGTTTATGTAAATAATAGCTACAGGAAAAATAAAACGATAGCGCACTTTTTCAGAAATCATCAACGATGGTACGGAACCCTCGGTGCGCGAGTGCGACTCTCTCTTGACCGGTTTTTTTAAAGAGTAATTTGGTCTTACGTGACAAATTCTTTCGTCTTGTACCTTGGCTTATCTTAGTTCGTTTCTCTCGTGACTTTTCGATTCTACTTTCCTTCTCATTCTGTGAATATATTCTACTTTTTTCATTTCTCATTCTGTAAATATATTGTCACCTGCTGTTGTTTAGTAGGCGCTTGTTTATGTGCGTTTTACGACTGTTACCGGACCACAAAACATTTCGCCGGAGTAAACTATCCGGTTTTCTTGCCGTGCAGTTTTTTCGTCATAAAAAAGTACGGTAAAAACAACCAAGGCCATGTGAAAGCTCGAAATATATGAAATATTCTGTTTAATATTAGATTTTGGCTAAAATTGGTATTTTTTATAGTATCAGCAAGTTACCAATTTCCCTGTGTCAGTTTTCGACGATTTTACGATGAAATACTTAGGTACCTTCCCGTAAATCACTGACACATTCAATAAAATCGAATGTAAGAGATTTCGTTCGCTGTAATATAATTTGTTGTACATTCAGAACTCAAGGAGTGCGTCAATCGGTCGAACGCGCGACCTAATTTTATACAATTTGTAGGAAGTTAACCTAGCGATAAACGCAATTTACGATAATCTCGCAACATGTGCCGTTACCTTAGACCAAAAATTTCACTTCTTCCCCTTTGGGATGTTGACGTACGTAGTACATCACATTATGGGCGTAGAACGTTTTTTTTTTGAGGTTGGTAAATCATCAAATGACTCCTCCCGCTCTGTGTGGAGCGGAAGGGAGTGTCAGACTCTTACTGACTAAAACCCATCCATGTTCCTTCCTTAGCTTTTTATGTTCCGGGGAAGCGGTAACCGGCGTAGTCACACTTGTAATAATGAATCATGTTCTGTTTGAGTGACATCATGAGGCCATCTTTATTGATCTCGGAAAACGTTGGCTACGCCTACTTGTCGACATGTCATAACCATGTTCACATGAACAGTTACAAATCACCATACTATACGAGCATGAAAGTAATTCAGCTATAGTAGGCCACGCGATCGATATTTTTATATAAATACAACCTGAATCCACTTAAAAATGAATCATAAAGCTGTATCCACATTATATTTTTACTATGATTTGATAAACCTTCATATCATTTATTCAGGAAGACTTAGACGTAATAGACACCAGAAATTACATTACTCATAATGAACCATTCCATATTCTGACGTTTCATCATATTCACTATATGTGCGTATATAAATCTAAATGTTATGAAAATCTCGACTTATCCCATCTTGGGGAGGAGCGGGCAGAGAGATTGGCCGTGACCTAGCCTGCCCTATATCGACGAGGTGCCCTAATTATAACGGCCTTCGCAGCTTCTCTCTAGTCCTGCGACATTGAAGCGGGAGTACACTTAGATCGCTCTAATGAAGTTTTGCATGTAGGTGATGCTGTTATAGAAGGTAGTTTGAATTATGTGGATAATGGAAAATGTATCATACTTGCCGAGGATTTGGCAAGGGTTATCTTAACCCACCCCCTGAACCTGTTATCCACTATTGTGTCTGCTTCATGGACAGTGAACATAGATACCTGTATAATATCCAAAATTCACAAAGATTTATTAATAAAATATTAAAAAACTAATTAGGTGTTTCTATAAAGTTATCAAATAATGGCCGCAACAAATGGAAAATCGCTCATTTCTACTGATAAAATCACTCTTTTTTATAAAAATCTATCCCTGAAATGATTTTCGAGGTCACTCCCGTTCCCGTCTAGCTGAGGCCTCGGGAGAGTTTTAACCTCAATCCTTTTAACCTCGACATAGTTAGGAGAAAACTTACACTAACAGGGTACTGTGATGACATAGAGGGCCGAGGTGCTCTTAGAACCTTTCGGGGCGGATTTAACTGATTGAGATATTCACTGCCTCCATCTTATTACATCTGAAGCTGTGAACTTTGGTAGACATGGTAACTTTGAGCTTGTCACCCACAAACCGATGTTTTTTTGTCTTATAATGTTTAAATGTAATTATGTTTATTGTGGAGACTGGTAAGAATCCTTAACCAATAAGTGACGAATATTATTTGCTCCGCACTTTCTCAAAATCGAAAGGATTGAACAAAATATAGAGTGGCCTTGTTCTGCAGTGGGACAGCACAAACTTATTTATTATTATTTTATTTAAAGTAAATAAAATAATAATAAATAAGTTTGCCTGAAAGATTAGCACAGTCACAGTGAAAGACAAAAGGGCTCGTCTCATTTGAGCTATCACAATTTTTTGCTTATCTAAAAGTTGTGCAGCAAAACCGCAAACGTTGTTTACGAGTCCGTTCCTGTTTTTACGACGGCCACGAGACATGACAAGGATCTTATTTCTCGGCTAACAAGGTCTTTGTTAAGGTCCCGCCCTCTACAATTTATTCTATATTATCCGTTGTATTGTTGCAAATGGGCCAGCACGCGCGTAGTTGTGTGAAACGAAACGACATTATGAATTTTAGGTGCCCTGATAACAGCTGTTATGTCCAGCAATATTTTCAGATGGTACATTTTGTTTATGTTTTTGAATTTAACCTAAAAAGATTTAAGAATTTTTGGTCGATGATTTGGTTAGCAAATAATTATAATATAAGCAAAAACCGTGGTACAAACTATAAATAATGAAGACTTGGAAAGGAAATTAGGAAAATAGCAAAACTTTCAATTGGTTACTTATCTTATAGCGAAAATCTAAATTTCAATTTCCCGTTTTCGGAGTCCGAAGCTAACATTATAAATTCTTTCCGGATATAATAATATAACAAATGGCTTGTAAAGTAAAGTACGGGCTCCATTCTTAGAATTTGGGACCATTAACAATGTAGCTACAACTTTTTCCAGCTCTTTGTATAGTCGTTAATCTTTTCATGTTTACATTAAATATACCTTAAGGCCTGGACTCCTGCAAAGCGGAGATGTGCGGCGAAGTCCGAAGCGGAAACGATAAGAGATGTTTTTCAGCTAGGGTGTGTGCAGAAATGTGTGATGGCTAGAGCGGAATTGCGTGCTGACTGGAGCTGAAATGTGTGCTGGCTAGAGCGGAAATGTATGCTACAGGGTTCGAAGGATATATATCAATGGATATATATCATGATATATATCCGATATATATCCGATATATATCCAATGACTTTTTGTGATATATATCAATATTTTATAAATATTCAATTAAATAATAATAATTATAGTTTTGTTACCTAAGTGTAGGTATGATTATTGACTAATTAGAATTATTTATAAAAAGGTTTTATGTTTTTAGTTGATTTTGCCTGATCTAGAAGAAGATTTTATGTTTTTGATTTATTTGTCTGATTTTAAGTACTTACCTATATAAAGAAACGATAAAAACATTTTAGTTTTTTTTTTAATTCTTTATTATGTTTATGTAATGCTAGCTAGAGCGAAGATGTGTGCTACCCAGAGCGGAGATGTGTGCTGGCTAGAGCGGTAATATGTCCTAGCTAGAGCGGAGATGTGTGCTGACTAGAGTGGTAATGTGTGCTAGCTACAGCGGAGATATGTGCTGGCTAGAGCGGAACTGAGTGCGGTGAGTGTTGGATATTCAGATGAACGCACGGTTTAGTTAACGGTTCTCGACGAGCCACAGCTTACATCTCCGCTTTGATCGCGCCATACAGAAATATCTTAGCTCCGAGGTGACGAGATGTGTGAATAACGAAATCTATTGGTTGATTAAAACACAACTTTCCTGTCCTCTCGTCTCCACATTGTTGGAGTCCAGCCTAACGGAATTTTGTATTGGTTTACTGTATTATTTGGTTTATTATTATGAAATAATTAACGTTCAAGGAATATATTTCTTTTACCCCTTAACCCTCATTTTAGAAAGGTGATTATCACAGATACACGTTCAACTTCGGAATAGGTATAATTATTGACAACTCATCAATGAAAGCGAAGGCTAATTCATTCATCATTAAAAATCGACAGATAGTAGACACTGCTTTACCGACTCATTTATGCAGAAGCTTTCCCAGTTATTACAATTTCGATGTCTATATAGAACGGGTACAATCCGGCCAAGGCTACACCTCGACCCAAGCCTTTGTCCGCGCAACGCAACGGGAGCGTTGCGCAAGCAAACTTCCGCTGTTTATCCTTTGTACAAAGGTTTTTAACAATAAAATGCAACATTGATTAATGCTTTTACTTCTTTGTTAGATTCCTTTTATAAATGTTTTACGTCATTTGAAAAGGACGAAACCTTAGCGTCTTGTTGCCGATCAATTACGTCTTCAGTAGATTGCAATAATAATAAGCATTCCTGCTCCTGGTTTACGTAATTGAGTTCAGTAGTTATGTACTAACATAAGGTGCTGGTTATTCTTACAATATTCACTTATTCCACAAAGTGTAGACTGGCAAGCAGTTCTATTGAAGTTTTGATAGCCTTTTCAGACTATAAATAACATTTGTTTTATTTTATTTCAGTATGTTACAGAGAAGATGGGCGGTGCCGAGGGCACAAAATTGGATTTGGACTTTGTGGAGATGGAAAGAGTAAGTACAGCAGTAACTATTTGCTTTTATCGAAACACAATAAAGCTTCAGTTAGGTGGTACAGAAAGAAATATGAATTTGGATTTTATTTCACAGTCGAATGTAATAAAAGTGAGGACGTTTAAGTATAGATCGTAACCGCTTCGGGATACATTTTGTTTACCAAGGTTTATGAAGGTTCTTAAACATTATTTATGTGGACGGTTCAATTTACTATGTTCTATCATATCTCATTTGACTTCATGCTGATAAAGTACCTCATGTATGATACATGTAATACATCACATGTAATACATAATACAATAATACATGTACAAATTTACTTCAGAATCAAAATATGTATTTTTTTTTATAGAAAACGGACGTTACTTGCGAGCTAGTCGAAGAATTACAAACAAAAACAAAAGAGTTCCTGCAGCCGAACCCCACGGCTCGGGCGAAGATGGCGGCCGTGAAGGGCATCAGCAAACTGAGCGGACAAGCTAAGAGCAACACCTACCCCCAGCCGGAGGGCGTGCTTGGCGACTGCATGCTGCTCTACGGCAAGAAACTGGGGGAGGACACCGTCTTCTGTAAGTTCCTCTCTAAGAATGTTAATGTGTTGAGAGTGTTTTTCGAAGATGATGAAACAAACTTTGTCATTCAGATGGACACGGTATGGCGGGAGGGGGCACACTGGCGTGAGCCGGGCGTGTGCGTGACTCGAACGAGTGCGCGGCGTTGACGCGGCGTGAACGCGTGACGTCGCGTGCACGTCGCGCGACGGTGGAACGCTACCCTGGCATCGCACAGACGCCCGTTTTTTTTGTTTTTCTTTTTCGTTCCGTTCTATCGTTTCGCAGTCACGCGATGTGCACGTAGCGTGGACGCTGCGGGTGCGGCGCGCTCCTACGGGAGTTGCACGTGCCCGTCCAGTATACGCCAGTATGATTGGACATAAACCGACTGAAACTTTGCAGTTGTAATGTTTCCATTTGTTTTGATTTTTTCATAAAATTTATTTGTTTCTGAAGTCGTTTCAGTTCCTATCATTTGGCGTGTATTGGAAGTCTAAGATAAGTGGTAGGCACTTAATGAAAGCAAATTGCTGCTTTAGATTTAAAAGAAATATTTATTTTTAAATCATTTACTTTTTAAAGAATTTTTATATAAGGTGTTAAAAAATTAACTTTAAGAATTTCGTGGGAGTATTGTACTCATCGTTACGAACAACTTTTACTCTGGGATGAACCCTGAAATCGCGAAAAAAATATGAGCTGTTCCATACATTTATGCACACGTAACTTAATAAAATGTATGGAACAACTCATATTTTTTTTGCGATTTCAGGGTTCATCCCAGAGTAAAAGTTGTTCGTAACGATGAGTACAATACTCCCACGAAATTCTTAAAGTTAATTTTTTAACACCTTATATAGATCATTATGATTTATGAGAAACGTTATTTCCAGGACACGAAAAATTGCAAGTATTTAAAGTAAACCTATTTTAACTCCATAACTGGCCATGGGTTCGATCCCTATTCAGAATTCGGCCCATATTATTGAAACAAGGCCTAAACGGTATTGTTAAATAGTACTTTCAGTAGTTTCAGTATTATTGGGGTAAAAATAAAAGCATGCACCTTTTTCTTCTGTTATTATAGGATTAATGTTTTAATAAAAAATAACTTCTTAGCGAATTGTCTCATCGAGATGGGTGAGGCTCTGAAGCAAATGGCTGACGTAAAGTATTCACTGGACGACAACATTAAGCAGAACTTCCTGGAACCACTTCATCATTTGCAGACCAAAGATCTTAAGGAAGTTATGGTAAGTTTTGCGATCACAGCTTCATATATTCGATCAGTCTATAATGATCCCAATGCTGGGACACAGGCCACTCCCTCTTGCAGACTGACCAGTGACCACGCGGCCTAGTGTGGGTAGTTGGTTAGGTCTTTATAGGTACCACTTAATTTTAATTAACTAAGATTGTTGGTTAAATTACGACTTATACTAGTTTTACGAACGACGTTAAATAGTCCAATAGTGGACTATTTGTACTGTAGTGTAGTGGTCAGAAACTTTTGTTTATTTGTTTCAATTCCTTTGCTTGTCAGTTATCACTTTATAATCGTTAGCTTTCTTTCGGACTCTATGAGAATATCAGCGCTGCGGTGTTTATTTATTTTTTAAATGTCGCAGCATTATGCTGAGATAGGAGCTTTTTTGGCCTCGCACAGGGCTTTTTTAAATATTTTATTTTTAATGTTAAATTTTTATGAGTCATAATTGCTCCTTAATTATAAAAAAAGTTACTGTTTTTATTTCCTGTTCGTGCATCGTGTCTCAAATAAAATATTTTTCCTTCTTTAATTCTCACAAAGGAACAGTGACACTGCTGGTTCAGCACTTACTGATTCTAGTTATTATTTGAGCTGGTAGCCTTCACAATAAAAGGTAAAGGTTTATAAAAATAATTCACTGATTGCTTGAACTTCTCTTTCAGCATCACCGAAAAAAACTACAGGGCCGCCGGTTGGACTTCGACTGCAAACGGCGAAGACAGGCTAAAGGTGATTACCACTTATTGAACAAATAGAAAAAAACTCTTTTTAATTGGTTTGCCTCTATCAACTTTTATTTTTGGTCTATTTTTCTAAGTTCTTACTTTTCTTTTTTCCGAATGTATTGGCCAGGCCCCGGTCGGGCGAGCCCTTACATGAGCCCAAGTCACAACACACCAAGACAGGGTATGTGGGGAAAAATAAAATGCTAAACTTAAAACACGATATGCCTGTAGTGCAGAGCTAACACGTCATTCAAAGTCTCATTAGATTTTATTCAAATCGTATAATGTGCGCTCGTTTTTTTCATGTTTTTGTTCCCGTCCTCCGTCTGCGTCGCTCCTAACCACCATTCATAACCTGAGTATTATTTTCGTCGTTTGGTTTGTATGCACTTTTTTTTTGTTTTTGTTTTTTTGTGACTAACGTCCGCATTTGTATCCGTATTGTTGCGTACCCGTGTGCGTACCGTACGTTTGTGAAGCGTCCGTATACATCAGGTGCTCATATTGCAGACGATGAAATCCGACAGGCTGAGGAGAAGTTCGCCGAGTCGCTTCAACTTGCCCAGATCGGGATGTTCAACCTCCTTGATAATGATGTAAGTAAACCTTTGTTACTTTTTCTATATAATTCAATAGTAAACAAGACGACCAACAACCTCAAAGTAGTGGTCACTACTGCCTATTAATATTTGCAATGCCAAAGGCAGATGCGTTGCCAAACCAGGACCTGAACCCCACCCCTTAAAGCAGTATTATTTTAATATTTCTCAAAAGCATGTGAAGCTAAGTCAGAGGCCCGTGGGCAGCATAAAAACTTTGACACCAGGTTAGTCATTAACCACACGATAAGAAGAAGAATATTACTGCACAGTGGGAAAGAGATGGAGCTAAACGTCCTGTATGGCTCGGTCTATTTCTCACACAGTCACCGCCCTCCTCTCCTCCCGTAGTTGGAATGTGACTGTACCAGCAGCGATCGACGTCATTAGGCACAGTCGCCAGCACTTCAAGTTACCACAAACTGTATAATTTTCTCAATCGATTTTTAACTTAACTATTAATGTTTTAAGGCTCAAAATCATTTGGGGGAAATTTGATAGTTCGGTATAACTTGATGCGTTGGCGACCGTACAACATCCCCGTACGAAATCGTTCAGTTAAAAGCTCTCAAGAGACGTCACGAATCTATAAAGAGTAATCAATAGTCGCGATTTCCAAGTGTTCATGCTATCCCGTGCGTCTTCCACAGGTCGAGCAAGTAGCACAGCTGACGTTCTTCGCTGAGAGTTTACTGGAGTACCACCAGCAATGCACAGAGATTCTCAAAGGACTCGTCTCTACACTTATGGAAAAGTGAGTACAAATTCATGTTCAGTCCAGTTTACTTTGGAATGCGGTTCCTCTTGACTTTCAAATTTAGTAGGATTCATTACGTTTCTTAAATTACTATTTTTTGTACGTTTCCAGGAAAGAGGAAGCGGTGAACCGTCCCAAGATGGAGTTCGTACCAAAGACCTTAGCGGACCTCAACATCGAGGGCATCCACGACTTGAACAATGGTAGGCGGTACGGTTCCACCCAGAGTTTGTCCCGTCCTCGCCAACACATCCCCCCTTCCTCCTCTGTCGGCGACCTCAGCAACTCAGACCCTTTCAAGGCTTGGGAAGCACCCCCACCCTATCGTGCCCAATCGAGGCCAGCGCCAGGGTTCAAACCGCACCCGGCGCCAAGAAATCAGATCAATGGAAGGGATCCTTGGAAAGGTGACTTTGGTTTTATTTGCTGGGTTATATCTTTGGTTTTGGTTATGGACAGTAAGGCCTTTGTGTTCTTGTTAAACAAAAGTTGCATAATGTTGCAGTAACTTGTTTTTGTGTTGCTGCAAACATGTTCTCACAAAACCATGTTGCTCTAAAAATGTTCCGCAACTTTTGTTTGATGATGTGGCTAGGTGGCGGTTCTAATTTTGTTTAATTATTATTTTTGGGAGCGGTCCATGGTTGAAATCTTATAGCACTATTACACATTTCATTGAGGACATTTCGCACGCTTCGGGGCACATTGCAAGATCCGCGATACGGTAGGACCATAAAATATATTATACAGAAGGCCAGCTCCATACAATGAGTGAAAACAGGCGCACGCGCACGTTCTACGTGAGGTATAGCGAGGTGTGATTACGTTTTAGTACGTTGTGTGGTGTCAACCTTCTGTACCCATCTATTTTGTGGAAGGACGGTGGACTAATAATACATATTATATATCACTCATAACTAACCAAGGTATACATTAAAATAATGTTAATTTCTTGGAACGGGACTTGCACTAAATGTGGGTAATTTTGGATTTGGCAACGGTCATGCACGATATTTCATTTGCTGTCAAGGTGACACACAGTTTAGAGGCGAATTAATAAAACGTTTAGTTAAGAAAGTCTTAATATAATTTTTTGCTCAATAATTTGATAGTAATAGGTGAATTCTTTTCAGTGTTAATTTTTATTTGTATCTATTCCTGCATAAATCGTGACTAACGATTCCCAAACATATGTGGTGCATTAAGGCCTTTTGTTTGCGCTACAAAAAAAGGAAAAAATGAAACAACAAATATAACAGAAAAAGTAATTAAAAACAAAACAAAGTATTTAAAAAATAAATAAAAAAGACTTGCGCGAAGCCAAAAAGGCTCCTATCTCAGCATAATGCTGAAATATTAAAAAATAAATAAATATCGTAGCGCTGGTATTCTGACAGGGCCCGTAAAATGAACGAAACGTGCCCGTCAACGTGCACTAGCGAATAAACCGCGTAGCTTTTCACGGGAAGAAAAACGTGTGTACAAAGGGCCTAAGTCCTTATCTATACTAATATTATAAAGAGGTAAAATTTGTAAGTTTGTATGTAGGGGGTAATCTCCGGAACTAATGATCCAATTTTAAAATTATATTTATATCATACATATTAGCCGAGCTATCGCAATTTTCGTCTAGCAAGTCGGAAAGAAATACCTCCGAAAACAGAATTATTTGCATGCGCTGCCAAAACAGTTACAGTATATCGCAATTTTCCGCGGACGAAGTCGCGGGCAGAAGCTAGTTAACAAATAAAATATGTTAGGCTTCGCTGGTCGGTGCAATGTATGCTGTTATAATTATTGTAAATATTTTTTCGGTGTTATGTAAAAATATGCTGAAGTCGATCTTGTAGAATACTGGTATTCAGCTACATCTGGTTAGACTGGAAGCCGACCACAACATAGTTGGGAAAAGGCTAGACAGATTGATTGATGTTGAAGTCGATCTTAAAATGATGTCAACAAGTTTAACCTCTGGTTTATAAAAGTCTATCGAAATTATAATCTGGTGCCAAATCTCGCGTCAAGTGATTGGATTGGCTCTTGTTATTTCGGTCAAGCGCGTTAGTTAATTTTTGAGTTGTATCAGCTTTTTCCAAAGCCGGGGAGACGTTGAGCACATATTTAGAAACGACTTCTGTGGAATACATATTTTACAGAATAGAATAGAATAGTCTTTACTTGCGTAGAATGTAGGTAAATAAAAAAAGTTGTTAAAATATATAGGATCCATGTACATTCAGCCTTAATATGACATGCAAATATAGGGCAAAGTAGAGGACAGAACAATAAGATATTACAACGAATTATCATTTAAGAAATCCTATAGGTACAGGTAGTATTTAAAATGTAAATATTGTACATAGATACGCCAATAGTTTTAAAGTCGCTCGCTTCTCGAAATATTTTTTGTACATAATTTTGGGGCTCAATTACTTTTGATTTAACATTTTTATTATTTTTATTTTAAGCTTTTCTTAGTCTGTTTATAACCGAAGAGGTGCATTCACAGGCGTGGGACATTATTGACAACTTTCTTACAGGTTGCCGAAAATCCTTTTCCTAAATCCCTCCTCCCATTTCAACTTTGGAATTACCATATTCTTATAAATTATATTCAAATTAATATGTGTGTTACTGGAATTAGTGTTGCCAGTTGCAAGTCGAGATTTTCCAATCCTGGTGTAACTTAAGTATTTTCTGACTGGCAACACCACTTGCAGTTAATAATTGTCTCCTCTATTATAGAATAATAATACGTGTTTCTTTCTATTTTGATATTATGTATGTTTAGTCTCTGGTAGGACAGCAAAGTATGGTTTGATCTTTCTTCCTATTTCTTCGAGTACCTAGTCGATATTTGATGTCTCTTTCTTATTTCTGAAGATGTTCGATGTTCAGTCCTTTACAGACGAACTGATTGACATGCACATCGCGGGAAACTAAAGCTACACTTAAATATTTGTTAAAAAACAGTAATTTTAGACAAAAATTCTAATTCTTTTTTAAGCAAATGTTACCATGAATTCAGTTCCTGATTCTAGACCTAGAAGAATGGGAATTTTTTCGCCGTTTATTAAAAAAAATCTGTTCTATACATTTTGACGGTGATATAGCAATTTCATTTTTGTATGAGAAGCAGAGTTTTTTTTTATAACTGACGACAAAGTTCTGGGAGGTCGGAAATGTGTTCAATTTATAGTAACTGTTTGCACGTCGCAATAAAAATCACAGTAAAGAAAACTTGTATCGATTTTAACGATAAATCGATTCTTATCGATACATCGATTCAATTCGATCCATTTGTGAAATACCTTTCGCATTTACGAAACAATTTTCGCTTTTACGAAACAATTTACGAAATTAGTTTTTGTGGGCATTGAGTATATGGTTTGTTCACGTTGTGCGAAGCTGGTTCCCACGCCGGCTCCCCGGAGCACAAGCCGCCATCGAACCTGGAACTGTTCCCGGGATCTGGCAACCCGTCGCGCTCAACCAATGGTAACCCGCGAACACATACATCATGAGAGATTGCATCTTATCTGCCTGATAAAGCGCATTCACGATCAAATTTGTATGGCATAAAACCATTAGAGAGTTGTAGCAATAAAACTCTTATCTCATTATAATAAGGTTTAAATTACTGAGAAAAGAATTACATTGCTATGACTCAATAATGGTTTCGTCAATCGTGTTTGTACTAAGATTTTGGACTGTTTTTTTTTAATGATTGCTGTATATATAACGTAACTCATTCATTAATAGTGTTTGTAATTACAAATTATGAAATAGTTTCGACGTAGAGATCATTACTAAACTATAGTGAGCTCTTTGAAGCATTTTTGATGATATTTGTTTAGTTACGCCCGGTTTCTGGAACAAAAATCTACACATAAATGAGCGAACAAATTGTTAAGCGCGCATAATCTGCTGCGATTGGTTGAATGCATGTATGTCCTTCGATATTTTCGTCAATTGTGAACCGATTATGGAAATACTTTTCATTTGATAGAGTAGCTTGTGTGGTGGTTAATTAAATTTCACCCTGTATATGGGATACAGGGTGAAATTTAATTAATGGGCAATGTTTGGGGTCATTGTACTCATCATCATGAACAATTTTTATGGAACAGCTGATTTTTTTTTCGCGATTTCAGATTTGTTCGCATGGTAAATGTCCCGTGTTCATAATGATGAGCTCAACGACCCCTTAAATATTGCCCATGAATTTCATTTCAACTTATATATCATACTAGCTTCCGCCCGCGGCTTCGCCCGCAAAATATGTCGACAAATTATACATATAAACCTTCGTCTTGAATCACTCTATCTATTAAAAAAAACCGCATCAAAATCCGTTGCGTAATTTTAAAGATTTAAGCATACAGACAAACAAACAGACAAAAATAGCGACTTTGTTTTATACTATGTAGTGATGAATTCTACTGACTATATTTGATAGTTTTTGAGCTAACTTCAATAATACGTATTTTTCCCCACTTGGTCTATGCGGATGATGTTATAAAACTTCCTGTCACTGTTATTTACATAGTAGGTAGCGGTATTCGAATTTGTGTGTGGTTGGTACAGACGCCAGCACATCAAGCTATCCCAAATCCCCTTATTCTTTTGCAATAAAGTTGAAAATATATCAAATAAATTTGACAGATTGGGATAGCTTGATGAGCTGGCCTTTGAACCACAACATAAAAAAGTGTAGAATAAAAACTTAAAAAAAAAAACATCCGACTTCTAAAAAACACTACAAGACAGTCTCTGGTTTTGTATTTTCGATTTTTTTTTATTTTGACACGTCAATGATTTTTCGTTCCAGAAACCCGATTTTAGTTTTCTATCAAAAGCAAATAATTAGTCTTTAAACATTAAAATAATCAACTTAAATATTTAAATAGAAATGCAATCTTTCATACATCACCGTACACCGACACAAATCGTTTAGAAAAAATTAACTCAAAGTAGTTTTAAAATGCTTTTCTATTTTGTTAAAAACCGCTGACTGTACTCAGAATTCGTACACAAAGCAAAAGAAAACACGTAGACTAGATTATGATTTCAAGTTTGTAAGTACCCTTGCTTCTGACGAAACGATTACCGCTTTTCAATGTTGCTTAAAACTTGTGTGACGTTTATGTGAAGTTTAAGTAAACACCTATATAAACTCGTCTTTTGGTAAAAAACTTAGGCTACACTTACATCGGAAATCTAAGTTTTTAACCTTTTGAATGCCAGAGCATAAAAGAACGCGCGTTACCTCCACGCCAAGCTACAAATTTATTTCTTCTTGTTATCATGAATTTCCCAATATCCATGGTGTCTTTTAATTTGTTTCATGTCATTAAATACGTACGAGAGCTTCAATTTTTAAGATTGTTTATTTCATGGTATAGTGTTGTTGCCATTGTCACATATTTGTGTCGTTGGCGTACAGGGCATGCGCTTGCTTGTCACGTATATGTGACAATGGCGTTCAAAAGGTTAACTAAATAAAATAATGCTGTGCATGTCAATAGTGAAATCATAGAAACATACCCGTGTGGCGTTCTGTAGTAGTCGTTTGTTGGCATGCGCTTACAACTTCAGCATAGCCATGTAATTTTCATATATCATGTGACTGTCGGACATTCATTACATTGTGGAAGGATGTCAAATTACCATACATAGATACTCTCATAATCATTGATTGCAGTTTTTCATAGTCATATTGTTTGGTAGATACTACGCGTTGCTGTTTAGTAAATCAGATTTAATTCAGAACTCACTTTTAACTCATACTCCATGTTCATGAGACTGAAATACTGAGGCAGCTTTACGTTATATTGTACTATCAGAACACGTAGTATCTACTATACTACGTTTATTATAACATGAGAAAAATAACGGCTAAATAACGACAGTTATTGTATAATATTGTTGACATGACTGCATTTTAAAGTTGTTTTTTAATGTAAATGGGCAATAGATAACATTGCTTTGTATGTAACGTGAAATAACGGAGTTTAATATACGTCTATATAGAAACAACGAAAGGGTGATAACCGTTATTTGTCTAATGTTATAACGAACAGAGTATAGAGGGAAAATGCATTCTTCAGCATCAACTTTAACTAGCACGTTAACGGAAATATTTGATTAACTACCGTTTATAATGGACATCCAATGAATTGTTGGCTGGCCCGTGTATGGGTGACCATCTTTACATACCAAAACCTCGTGACTCGGTAAGAACGTTAAGCTGTTGTCCCCGGCTGTCATTCGTGGATTTTTGACTGACAGACGTTACGAGTGCTAGATGCTAAATCTGACAACCCAGTTACTGGGTAATACCCCTTGTATTACCCAGTAACTGGGTTGTGGATCGGATATATAAAATACTGGTGTTCAGTATCCAGCAGCATCCGGTTAGACTGGAACCAGACCTCAACATAGTTGGAAAAAGGCCAGGTGATTGATCAACTGATTTATATAATTTTCGGTTAAACAGAATAGTTGAACTTGATGCTGACGAATGTATACCCGCTTTAAAGCCCAAAGCATGATGATGATTTTAAGCAACTGTGATCGGTGCTCTATTAGTTCTTAACATAATACTACCATAAGTAAACATGGTTGTGATAAATGTAAGGGCAAGTCAAAGATTTCAGTCGCTTATAGTATCACATATACTTTGGGTTTAACGCCTTTTAGCACAAAGCAGCGAAAATGCGAAACGGAAGCGAGACAAAATACCTACCTTTCGACCGGTATTCAGAGTGTAAGGGACAAATTAATGCGAAGTGAGAGATAACTTTAATAAAAAAAATGCAAAACTTCCGAAATTAATGTTATTTTTCACTTTTAATGTTATTATATCGGATACGAATTTCGTTAATTTTAACAAAATTCGTATCCGATATAAACTTAAGAACTTAAAAAACAGGCATTTAGTCATCACCCCTTTTCAAAAACAACATGGGGTTTTATTCACTTTTGTTTCATTTCGCTGCGTTGTGATAAAAGTCGAGTTTACACAAGTATATATGTCCGTACTAAAACGTATTGTCCCCGCAGCATCCCCATTGCCGTCGCCAGTTAAGTCGCCCGCGCGGACCCCAGTCGTCGCCAACAAAGGCCCCTGCTGCACTGCTCTCTATGACTTCGAGCCCGAAAATCAGGGCGAACTAGGATTTAAGGTAAGTAAGATATAATGAAATTAACTGTTGGGCAAATTGACACTATGTCACAACACAACTGTCAAAGAATGACAGCTGTGCAATTTCACGAACAATTTAAGTTCCTATTCCGTTTTCTAAACAAATAATTTACCTGACTTTACATTCTGGAATGATTTTAAGTTGTAACGATTTAAAGAGCAACTGTGATCATAGGCTTTTTGAACTGCCGGGTAAGCGGGATTGTCCGAAACCGTTACCACTACCCCGGAACATAAAGGGCTAAGGAAGGAGGTTCTTCAGACTTTTACAGTGGCGTGCACATTTCAGACAGCGTATGCACAAATAATACTTAATAAATCAAATAAAATTCATTTATTTCGGGTTCTCCCACATAAAAAAATCACAAATTACGAAACACGAGATAAATACATTTTTTTTTAATTATAGTTTTTAATTATCATTTAGAGGGGCATGTATGTATGAATTTATGGGACTACAGGGTATGCAATGCTTATATGCATGTATAAACCGCACGCCACTGGACTTTTACCGATAAAAGTCTGACACTCCCTTTCGCTCCCCCCAGAGCGGGAGGAGTCATTTGATGATTGCCTACTCTCAAAAAAAAGTCATCATTGTTCTGTTGCGATAAACAGAATCTATCTCTCTCTTTCGTGCTCATTCACTAACGCCTTAAAGTACAGCCAGAAGAGAAGGACGGCCTCTGACCATCTCGGTTGCCAATGCCTAAAACCATAAAATAAACACCTTACATATTTTCCGAACCAAATCACATAATTGGCAATGTTTTGTTTCAGGAGAACGACGTGATCACGCTGATCAACAAAGTTGACGACAACTGGTTCGAGGGCTCGGTGAACGGCAAGACCGGATACTTCCCTATCAGCTATGTGCAGGTCACTGTGCCTCTACCCAACATGTAAACACCACGACCATACCTAACCACCGACGTATTCATTCATTCCCTACTGATGTAACACAACTTTATACTGCTACGGAGACGAACCGATATAATGCGAGATCATATAACAGGTCTAATAAAATTAGCTAGCTTAACTCCAAAGACGTGATGTGTAACGATATTTATACACGATAGAACACAAAAATATGTCTGAACCCGTACTCCAAGTAACGATAATACCACGGGTCGCTGCTTTTTTTATTTATCGTTTTTAATGCCCGTACTACAGAACCTCGCTCAATGTTCAAGCATTGCTTGAGTTTCGATTAAAGCCATTTGATTTGTTAAAACTAGTTTTAAGTAATGCTTGAGTGAGGGGCCTAAATGCTATACCCACCACGTTTGCGAAGTTACGCTAACTAATTTAATGTGACCCTGAAGAACCCGCGAGGAATCTCAACTTGAACCAATGGTACCAATGCCGAGTCGGCCCAACCTTTGTAAAGGTTGTGTTACACTTCTTACTCATTCGTTACGATGTCACGTTACGCAGTATTACGTAGATTTGAATCAATTATTGTGTCAAAAGCTCAATGGCAAGCTAGTTAAACCTCCTTTATTACACCGAATAATTTGATGAACTATGTAATATTATCGGCTCCAACTTGTCTTCCGGTGTATTTTACAGCTTCATCATTCTTCTATCGTAGCAGAATCCCTTTGACGATATTTCATCATGTCTTTCAATATTAAATACTCAAAATGTTATTAATCTTCCAAACTTTAAAAGTATAGTGATCAAGTTGAATGTTTTAAAATTGACTTTCTAGATGTAAACATCTAATCTAATCTCGAGGAGGTAATGCTACGAATTTTACTTATGAAATTATTTTGTATTGTACCTTACCTACTGTTTGCATTTATTGCCAAAAGAAGTAATTATTTAATATTAAAATTATTGTAATAGAAATCATTGTAATCATGTTGCCATTTTACTCCATGACGATTTATATTAGTAAAGAGTTGGGAGTGAATTGCCGTTATTTTTATGTATTAGGTATTTTTAGTTTTTAAAGTGACTTACGCCAAATGTACCAACATCGATTGGAGTACCTTTGCTCAGACTCGAAGGACGAGGAATCATATTGATCGTTAATAGCTGGAGTATGAAGTGTTGTCCACATAACAATAAAGCTGCTGTGCGTATATAAAGTGGCAAGTGTATGCCAGATAATGTTGCATTCCAAATACATACAGCTCAATGTTATCGATGTGGATACGTTAATGAGATTGATAATTTTAAGCAAAGTGATACGTCATGTCAGTCGCAGACTCGCAGTACATTATTGCTGGCGGCTCTGCCACGATGCAGCAAGAAATTCTGTAAAGTGATATTTTTAAACTAACGTTTGTATATTAGTTAAATATCGTGCATCTATTTTTTTTAGGTGCAGTTCCCTTTGTATAGTAGGCATTCTCCTTTGACGTACTATAAGTTCATTTAGTTTATTATCCTAATTTGTACCGTGAAGTAATGACACATGAACGGGATATTATAGTATGTATTAGGACTATTATATTAAACTAGTTAACACATAACGCATGCGATTAGATTTTATAGTTGTATGTTTGCGGGTAATAATTTAACTGAATGGAGAAAGTATACAATGTAATGTATATTATACAATTAATGTGAGAATATAAGGGACGGAGTCGTAAGAGTTGTTGAATTATTGCCAAAAATCTATGGCGTTTCGATGTTTGATGTATTATTGGCAAGCTATGAAGTATAATATAACGTAATTGTGATAACTATATATATCATGCTGTTGGTGCGGTATCCTGTCATGTATTTTTTTTTAAATATTTACATTGTTTATATTCGACCAGTACCCATTTACTTTTTCGACATTTCGCATAATAACTCCTTTAGTCATTACACTATCTAGGCTACCTATTTTAATTATATTTTAATGTGTATGATTGATACCAAAAATATCGAAATTAGTGAATGTACATGGCCTCCATTCAATAGAAATGTTAAATGTACTTTAATTAATGCACTTGAGAAGTTAGATCTTAAATCGTCATATTATTCACTTTGTCCGATATTGATGTTGCAGTAATATTGAACATAAGTAATTTATAATAAATTCATCCCATCATTATTGTCGTAAACGGACCCCATTGTATCACATTTCTGGCATACAAAAGACAATACCTAGATCT
Source organism: Hyppa rectilinea (assembly GCA_951799385.1). NCBI lineage: Eukaryota > Metazoa > Arthropoda > Insecta > Lepidoptera > Noctuidae > Hyppa > Hyppa rectilinea. The sequence continues at coordinate 11,784,205 of OX637311.1, forward strand.
AATGTTAGTTGTATGTATATTCATAAATAATTGTTCTATCTTCAAGTGTCTCTTAATATAAGTATTTTGAGTAAATAAATATATTCATCAATGTTACGAGGATGTCATGTTTCAATGTTTAATGTGAGGTGATACGGCGTGCACTGGACGTTTTAATATGTCCGCAATCACGTAATATCGCTATGACCTTCTCAATATACCTACCATTTAATCGAATGCAGTACGATCTTATCACTATCCTACAGAGCGGAATTAGACTGTTGTTGTTTTAAATGTGTATAAATTCTACTAGCTTGGGAATGAGTGAACGAATGATATGAACGATGTGAACGTTTCCGTGTTCGATAAACTAGCCTAGCCGCAAGAAAGTAAACAAAACAGTGGCTACTAAGCTCATAAAATCATGGTAAAACGTACAGTCGTGACCACAAATATGTATGAAAATAAGAGCGAAAATCAATTAACTACCTAATGAATTTATTGCCGGATTTTACAATTCAGCTATTCCTGCGTGTCGCAGAATCGCTTCTACAATATAAATAATTAATTACGAACTCAAAAGTAGCTCCTTTATGTACTTATTTGTGGTCATGTTTGCACTATATGATTGGATAATGATCAAATCATTGCATTTTAAAGGTCAACTTTAGCTGAAAACCTGGGCTTATCACGTACAAAGGTACTAGTTTATCAAACACTCATTTTGTAGTTGTCCTATACTGTGTTGGTTCAGTGTTGCTTCACTTGTTATGTATGTCGAATCATTCGTTTGCAGGCTAATGATACTTGTTGCTTCACGGTTGACTCAATGTATTTTTAAAACAATTGAATTGAAGGTTTACCTTTTTCAAACTTACATAAATACTGGTAAAATAACTTGCCAGTACGTTTAATGTATTTCTAAGTAGAGTTATTCCAACAACAACTAACATTATCCTGAAAAATGATTTGTTAGCATACCAACGTATAATTACGTGTTGTAGCACTATCATTATATTGGATCCCAAAATATTTTGCTATTGATGCGAGTACGTACCTACGTCTGTTATGGTGTATTATTCTTGTTCATGTTACTGTAATCTTAAAAATACTGTAATTTCATAGATTTAAACTTGACGATTTACGAGATGTAATGCAAATATTATTGATTTGTATTAAAATTTATCCCGAAACTTATCGCTCGTTTTCGCCTCCTAATAAAATGTTAACAATTAAACACTTATTTTTGTTTTATTCAAATATGCTCACTTACTTTCTGTACCTACTCTTGAGAGACTGGTTATAACTGTCATGCTGCGGGGCCACATTGTCGCTGTGTGGCGAACATACTTCGCATGCGGTACCTGCGACACCGCTCGCTCTCGGAATAGAGAACACGCGAAGTGTAGTTCGCTTTATCGCGACAATGTAACTGAAGCATAAGTAAAAGCCAGCTTTCACAAGCTGGGATAGGTTTTAATTCTTCAAGGTTCTAATGCCGGTTGCAGACCAAGAGCTAAGCTAAGTTAGTTTAGCTTAATTCGCATAGCTAGCATAGTTTTTCATACTTGTGTGCAGATTGCATAGTATGAAAAACTGCCAGCTATGTGATACGCCTGTCTGCGGGAACCTTAGCAAAAATATAAAAGGTAAGTATTATTTTACCTTCACGATAGGAGGCCAAAATTAACATTTAAATAAAGATGAGCAAATTGTACCTGCAATCCAATGATATTACTTTCAAATAACCTCGACGCGTTGCTTCGCCTTAAGATTCCAACACACAGCTTTGAATGGAGTTAATATCATACTTTTAAAATATTTTTTAAGGGACCTTGATGCGCAAACTGTAGCTTTGAATTCAGCAACAAATTATTTTAGTAGAAAAATTTACTATTTCATACAAGAATGCACGGCCCTACACGAACAAAATACAGTTGTTTTGCTCTTAAATTTGTTTTAACGCATTTTTATGCCCTCGACTGACCCTACGTTACAAAGGTAATCTAAAGAGAACAAAGGCATTGAATGCTTACAAAATCATGAAACCTGTTGTATCTTTAAGACCTAGAATAAGAACATAGTTACGACATACATACATAACATTTTACAGTGGTTAAGTTCTTTTGTGTATTACACACTGGTAAATTATTAAGACGTAGGTATAGCTAAAAAAAAAAAGAACCTAGCTACTCATAACAAACAGTGCGAGACGTGACGAGTGATGACCTCGTAAATTATAAAACATCCTGCTTAAGTAGGTATAGTTACTCATCTCCTACAACTTTCAGGCACAAAATGTTAGCTAGCAAATCTCACTAAACTTGTACCTGGTATGTACATTATCTAGGTGCAACCCAAAAAGAGAATAGATGAGGCAATGCTTGTGGTGAACTGAATTATTTAAATATTTACCAATCTAGTTATCCAGAATAGTCCGTCGTAACCCGTAGAATAAACTACCGTATGGTAGTAACACCCAGACAGCTACGGTAGGTAATCCATCAAGCTATGCTTTTGAGATTCAATTGGTTTAGGCTGGGGTCTGTACTTAACGTTATATTACAGGCGAATGCTCGCAGCGAGGGGCCAGTAATGTCAAAAGGCACCCTGAAAGACAGGCGTGGCGGGGACGAGATCCATATTGACTTATGATCGAGTGAGTGGTAAAGGAAAAGGGTGCATTTCTGCAGTGAGACACTACAGGCTGATATTATATTTTTTCCGCTTGCATTTAACTAGGTCAATAGGTCACTTTATGTGACGGCTAAACGCCTTATTTCAGAATTTGTGACGCTACAGAATCTTAGATAATCGATCGAAAACGTGTCCAGCCATCTTGAAAAACCACTTTTCGCTGGTCTCTCAATCTCGGTAACGGAAGTGATTTTAACGACTTTTTGCATATCAACGGGCGTCACATAAATTTGTGACGGGCACCGAGCTAAAAGTTTTGTGATAAGTACAGTGGTTTAGTGGAAAAATGCAAAAATCTGTGTCCAGCCATCTTGATTTTACGTATAAAACTTATGGCTGGCACATCCGAATCTTAATAACGGGGGCGTTTTCGAATATGGTTCCTTTACTAATACTTGGTGACGCAATATGTGACAGTAATAACGTTTGATTTATGGCGTCACATGTAAGGGTTTACGAGAAATCAATAAAAACTTAATGTCCAGCCAACCTGAGTTCAAGATGGCTGGACACATGTGTATCTCCACTGCCTGATGATCTACGACCTTCGAAATGTGTTCAAAATTTTGTGACGGGGACGATAATGATAACCTGAAATTGTGACGGAGAAACTTTGCGTAGTTTCAAAGATATTGACCATTTAAATTTTCCCATACAAACATCCATTAATATTGTGAGGTGACCATAATTTTACATAAATAAAGGATTTCTTTTTAATCGATTAATTGGCCGGTAGCATCCACGCCTGCTTTGTATTTGATTTCCCCGTGGGAATAAAACAAAGATAACACTTCGAAAAGTACATACACTGCCGACTGACGAGTTTAGTTCTCATTTCAGTTACATAAGATAATGAACTAAACGCGAAATACAAGTGGGCTCTCTCTTGCAGCGCTGGTGGTCAATTATTATTTTGAATTAACACATACTTACTCTTTTCACTGCAGGAAAACCTTTTATTCCCACGGGGAAATCAAATACAAAGCAGGCGTGGATGCTACCGGCCAATTAATCGATTAAAAAGAAATCCTTTATTTATGTAAAATTATGGTCACCTCACAATATTAATGGATGTTTGTATGGGAAAATTTAAATGGTCAATATCTTTGAAACTACGCAAAGTTTCTCCGTCACAATTTCAGGTTATCATTATCGTCCCCGTCACAAAATTTTGAACACAATTCGAAGGTCGTGGATCATCAGGCAGTGGAGATACATGTGTCCAGCCATCTTGAACTCAGGTTGGCTGGACATAAGTTTTTATTGATTTCTCGTAAACCCTTACATGTGACGCCATAAATCAAACGTTATTACTGTCACACATTGCGTCACCAAGTATTAGTAAAGGAACCATATTCGAAAACGCCCCCGTTATTGAGATTCGGAAGTGCCAGCCATAAGTTTTATACGTAAAATCAAGATGGCTGGACACAGATTTTTGCATTTTTCCACTAAACCACTGTACTTATCACAAAACTTTTAGCTCGGTGCCCGTCACAAATTTATGTGGCGCCAGTTGATACGCAATAAAAAAAAAATTACAAAAAATAAAAACCGCCTTCAAAAAAAGCGAACAAAAACGTTCCTGCACTAAAAAGTAAAAAATTGAATTCCTGTAAAGAAACTTAATTTAAAGGTAAACTTATTTGACATTAATATTTTGCAATTAATATTCAAAATTGTTTACTGCTTTTTGGAGTCAGTGCCAGCAGTTGTATCCTGGCCGTTTATTTTTTCAATTCACGATTATAAAAATTAAAAACAGATGCTTCAAAAATTTCAAAGTACCTACTTAAAAAGTGGCAGGGGATTTTTAGATGTATAAGTATGTACCTATATATTATTATTTAAAAGAAATTATGGTACAAATTGTGTCAGTTTTTTTTAGAGTAGGTACAGTCTAGTCTGTATTTGTGTTTTAATTATTCTAGGTATGCAATAGGTATGTATCTTGGTAGTTTTATAGTAAATGTTAGGTCGTTTTTCGAGGTATTGTTGCCCATACGTATTTCTTTGCCTTGGCTGGCACCGACTCCAAAAAGCAGTAAACAATTTTGAATATTTGCAAAATATTAATGTCAAATAAGTTTACCTTTAAATTAAGTTTCTTTACAGGAATTCAATTTTTTATTTTTTACTTTTTAGTGCAGGAACGTTTTTGTTCGCTTTTTTTGAAGGCGGTTTTTTTTTTTGTAATTTTTTTTTTTATTTCTAGCCGTTTAGTGTTTTTTTATTATAATATAATGGCAACGAAGTTAATATCTTTCCTACATAGAATATTATTTTGAAAAAGGTACCAACATCATACAAGTAGGTACATATTACTGTCTACTTTCTGATCGTTAATTTGATCCCGTAGAGAGATGATAATATGACGCATGAAATACTGTCGATTCCTATAGTTACAATAAAAAAGTTAAATTAATCTTTGGTATAAATTCAACAAACAGGTAAAATTCAAAGACTCCAACGGAATGTAGTCTATTTTAGCATTATTCAATACACACGTGCATAGATAAGCCGGTAAAATACAAAGAGACTGACGCAATTGTTACTTTAAAAAAACCACATTAAAAAAAACGCGCCCAGCACACTACCTCATAGGTGGCGAGGAAACGTGTGCATACTACGAAGAATACAATTTTATTTTAGTAAATAAATAGAAGCGACTTTTTTTATAGTGTAAGCAAAATGCTGTTAATATTTCAGAAGTTGTTTTGTGGACACATTGATGATAACATCAGAACTAAATTTTCAATGGCACCTTTCATTCAGAATGTATCTTATGACAGTTCTAATAAACCCAAATACTGCTAGGATACATTGTTTTATTTTGAAGTTCTCATGCCAACCTTGCACCTTCCGGCTCCATCATCAGATCAGTTCGATAGTACCTTATAGCCAAAGTGCATTTCATGACAATTCTAATAAGCCCAAACACGGCTAGAATACATTGATTAATTACGGAGTTCCGGTGCCTGTCTTCCGGCTCCATCATCATCACCAGATAAGTTCAATGATAAAATTTTCAACATAACTATTCAGGATTGTATGTTTATTTGTATTGTCATAGTTGCTTAACTATCTTGATTGTGATATCTATGCGAGTGTCAAGTTCCGTTAGCCATATCTGATCTTCTTCACCAGTTCCACTTCATCAAATGTTACTTTTTGACTGTAAACGCTTGATTTCTCGATGAAAATATTAAAATTACTATATAGTTGCCTATAATATTTGAGGAGTTCCCTCGATTCCTCATGGATCCCATCACCAGAACTGGATTTTGAAAAAAATGGGACCAATCTGGAAGCATATCCTTTAAAGTTTAAAAAAAATTTGCAAATCCATCCATAAACAACGGAGTTCCGAGGTAACAAACATAAAAAAAAAAATACAACCGAATTGAGAACCTCCTCCTTTTTTTGAAGTCGGTTAAAAAGTCGTCGTCGTAGAGATGGCAGAAGAAACAGAGGAAGACAAAGCAAGAGATGGGAAGATGAATTAAAACTGACAGCAGGCCCAAAATGGAGAAGGGTTGCTAGAGACAGAGTACAGTGGAAATTGTTAGAGGAGGCCTTTGCCAAGAGGCGTGTGCGTTCGCGCAGCGGAATGTTGTTGAATTTAAAGATTTTAATTATGCAGATATTTAGTGTATGACGTCGTATAATTGTGTATGGTAAAAAAAAATTTGTGCATGCAGCCATTGTGGAGAAATTCACCAAAAACTGTTGTGCAGTGCGTTCGCGTAGCGGAAACTTGAATTTCTCCGAAGTTTATGCATGCACTAATTTTATTCATACATACACAATTACACACAAATACACACTAATTTTTGGACACATCTCTTTTCTTCTAAAGTGTATCCAGGATTAAAAAAAGTTCCGCCAGGACAACGTTCGCCCAGCGGAATCAGTTTTTGGTGAATTTCTCCACAATGGCTGCATGCACAAATTTTTTTTTACCATACACAATTATACGACGTCATACACTAAATATCTGCATAATTAAAATCTTTAAATTCAACAACATTCCGCTGCGCGAACGCACACCAAGAGGCACTGAACTCAGAGATATCCTTTAACTAATGAGACAAAACCATAACACAAAAGAAAGAAAAAGCAGTTCAGGATAAGAGAGGCTTATTATTATTATTATTATAAAAAGTCGTCAAAATCACTTCCGTTACCGAGATTGAGAGACCAGCGAAAAGTGGTTTTTCAAGATGGCTGGACACGTTTTCGATCGATTATCTAAGATTCTGTAGCGTCACAAATTCTGAAATAAGGGTGTTTAGCCGTCAGATAAAGTGACCTATTGACCTAGTTAAATGCAAGCTATTTTGAAGATTTGTCCAGCCATCTTGAGTCACATTTGTTTGTAATGTATCGTTCGAGGCGACCTTGTACGTATCTTCTATCTCTACGGCGACACAGACTGACTTGTAACGTGTGCTTGTAATGTATCATTCGAACTCTAAGCTCTAGTGTGCTCCATTCATAACTCATAGGGATTCGCGAAAAAACCGACAGGCGACGGCGCTCGCAGCGAATGATACATAGGTAACAAACTAACGTTACAAGTCAGTCCTTGGTTTCTGTTACACAAACGCGATACATTACACCAAAATGTTACAAGTCAATCTCCACCTCAACTTATGTAGGGGGGTGTGGTGTGTAAGGAAAATGAAATAAGTACAATGATATCAGAAGAAAGATATTTATTTATTCAATCAAAGTTTCAATTGGGTAATTGGAATAATAAGAATATTGAGAATTTGTATGTGCTTATGGAATATCTTTAGGATAGAAGAGTTAGTTGCCGCCACGAAGACGGAGTACCAAGTGAAGGGTCGACTCCTTCTGGATGTTGTAGTCAGACAGTGTGCGTCCGTCCTCCAACTGCTTGCCAGCGAAGATAAGACGCTGCTGGTCTGGAGGGATTCCCTCCTTGTCCTGTATCTTGGCCTTTACATTCTCGATCGTGTCTGAAGCTTCGACCTCCAGAGTGATGGTTTTGCCTGTAAGTGTTTTAACGAATATTTGCATACCTCCTCGGAGACGCAGTACAAGATGGAGGGTGGATTCCTTCTGGATGTTGTAATCAGAAAGGGTGCGTCCATCTTCCAACTGCTTGCCAGCGAAGATGAGACGCTGCTGGTCTGGGGGAATGCCTTCCTTGTCCTGAATCTTGGCCTTTACATTCTCGATCGTGTCTGAAGCTTCGACCTCCAGAGTGATGGTTTTACCAGTCAAAGTTTTGACGAAGATCTGCATACCTCCGCGGAGACGCAGTACAAGATGGAGGGTGGATTCCTTCTGGATGTTGTAGTCAGACAGTGTGCGTCCGTCCTCCAACTGTTTACCAGCAAAGATGAGACGCTGCTGGTCTGGGGGAATGCCTTCCTTGTCCTGTATCTTGGCCTTCACATTCTCAATAGTGTCTGAAGCTTCAACCTCCAGAGTGATGGTTTTACCCGTGAGTGTTTTAACGAATATTTGCATACCTCCTCGGAGACGCAGTACAAGATGGAGGGTGGATTCCTTCTGGATGTTGTAATCAGAAAGGGTGCGTCCATCTTCCAACTGCTTGCCAGCAAAGATAAGACGCTGCTGGTCTGGAGGGATTCCCTCCTTGTCCTGTATCTTGGCCTTTACATTCTCGATCGTGTCTGAAGCTTCGACCTCCAGAGTGATGGTTTTGCCTGTCAAAGTCTTGACAAAGATCTGCATGCCACCACGAAGACGCAGTACCAAGTGCAGGGTTGATTCCTTTTGGATGTTGTAGTCAGAAAGGGTGCGTCCATCTTCCAATTGTTTACCAGCAAAGATGAGACGCTGCTGGTCTGGGGGGATGCCTTCTTTGTCCTGTATCTTGGCCTTCACATTCTCAATAGTGTCTGAAGCTTCGACCTCCAGAGTGATGGTTTTGCCTGTAAGTGTTTTAACGAATATTTGCATACCTCCTCGGAGACGCAGTACAAGATGGAGGGTGGATTCCTTTTGGATGTTGTAATCAGAAAGGGTGCGTCCATCTTCCAACTGCTTGCCAGCGAAGATGAGACGCTGCTGGTCTGGGGGAATGCCTTCCTTGTCCTGAATCTTGGCCTTTACATTCTCGATCGTGTCTGAAGCTTCGACCTCCAGAGTGATGGTTTTACCAGTCAAAGTTTTGACGAAGATCTGCATACCTCCGCGGAGACGCAGTACAAGATGGAGGGTGGATTCCTTCTGGATGTTGTAGTCAGACAGTGTGCGTCCGTCCTCCAACTGTTTACCAGCAAAGATGAGACGCTGCTGGTCTGGGGGAATGCCTTCCTTGTCCTGAATCTTGGCCTTTACATTCTCGATCGTGTCTGAAGCTTCAACCTCCAGAGTGATGGTTTTACCTGTGAGTGTTTTGACAAAGATCTGCATACCTCCACGGAGACGCAAGACCAAGTGAAGAGTAGATTCTTTTTGGATGTTGTAGTCAGACAGTGTGCGTCCATCTTCCAGCTGCTTACCGGCGAAGATAAGACGCTGCTGGTCTGGGGGAATGCCTTCCTTGTCCTGAATCTTGGCCTTTACATTCTCGATCGTGTCTGAAGCTTCGACCTCCAGAGTGATGGTTTTACCCGTGAGTGTTTTGACAAAGATCTGCATACCTCCACGGAGACGCAAGACCAAGTGAAGAGTAGATTCTTTTTGGATGTTGTAGTCAGACAGTGTGCGTCCATCTTCCAGCTGCTTACCGGCGAAGATAAGACGCTGCTGGTCTGGAGGGATTCCCTCCTTGTCCTGTATCTTGGCCTTGACATTCTCAATAGTGTCTGAAGCTTCAACCTCCAGAGTGATGGTTTTGCCTGTCAAAGTCTTGACGAAGATCTGCATTCCTCCACGAAGACGCAGTACCAAGTGAAGGGTGGATTCTTTTTGGATGTTGTAGTCAGACAGGGTGCGTCCATCTTCGAGCTGCTTTCCCGCGAAGATAAGACGCTGCTGGTCAGGGGGGATTCCTTCTTTGTCCTGTATCTTGGCCTTTACATTCTCAATAGTGTCTGAAGCTTCGACCTCCAGAGTGATGGTTTTACCCGTGAGTGTTTTGACAAAGATCTGCATACCTCCACGGAGACGCAAGACCAAGTGAAGAGTAGATTCTTTTTGGATGTTGTAGTCAGACAGTGTGCGTCCATCTTCCAGCTGCTTGCCGGCGAAGATAAGTCGCTGCTGGTCAGGGGGAATGCCTTCCTTGTCTTGTATCTTGGCTTTAACATTTTCAATAGTATCTGCAGGTTCCACTTCTAGTGTAATGGTTTTGCCTGTAAGGGTTTTAACGAAAATCTGCATACCACCACGGAGACGCAGCACAAGATGGAGGGTGGATTCCTTTTGGATGTTGTAGTCAGACAGTGTGCGACCGTCTTCCAGCTGCTTTCCAGCGAAGATCAGTCGCTGCTGATCTGGGGGAATGCCTTCTTTGTCTTGAATTTTAGCTTTTACATTTTCAATGGTGTCGGATGGCTCAACTTCAAGAGTAATAGTTTTACCCGTCAAGGTTTTCACAAAAATCTGCATTATGATAAGTATCTGTAACAATCGAGGAAAGCTAGTTAGGACGGCAAAAACTATGAATTTGGTCGAAGTCTCCAATACGAGAAGGCTACCGAATTAGGACAAAGAACAAAGAAAGTTCGCGATCACAAAATGGCGTCGTAGAATATTTGTATCTTTTGTGAAACTAAAAATGACAACGTCATTTACAACAGAGAAGAAATCGAAAGGCAGTTATGAGCGTATCAATGATAAATAATCAGAAGAACTTACCAATTTAAATTAAACTTAGCAGGAATAACAAGATCAGTACAAATACAAACTATGAAATAATGAAACACAAAACACTGTTTAGTCAACGCAAGTCAATCTCAAATTGATTTTCCAGAAATTGAAATTCACTAAACACAAAAAGAGCGGAGCTCACCATTGAATGAGAGCGATCTATCTCTCATTCACTCTTTGAATGATATTGAATTGATTTTTGAGGATAAACAGCAGTCTTTTGACTAACACAAATAATTTAACACAAACTTATACTCTAGAAAGGAGTAGGCAGGCATACAGAATAGTATTGAATGTAGTAATAATATGTATTTTTTGCTGCAGAATCTTGTAATCCACACAGGTATTCAACAAAATCGTTTGCGTGGTCCCGACGTGTAAATAAAAAAGTAAATTTTTGCTTTACATATGTAAAGTATTATGCTCACGAAACACGCTTGGGGAATGCATTGCGAATAAATTATGTTTATTCATATTCTACCATAAAGTTTGCGGGTTGAAGGTGCTGCTCAGCCTCAATAATTCTTCTGTGAACAAGCAATTTTTTTAGTAATTATAAAGAGTGCAACACTGGCTTCTAATGTCAGGATTTGATTGAACTAGATTGAACGGATTGTTAGAATAGAAAGAACTATTCATTCTTGAATCTATTTATTTTATCATCTGTGTCGCGGGCGTATCGAAAGAAAGAAAATAGTCTCTTGAAAAATTTAAGAAAGAATATTTTTAAGATTTATGCGGTGGTTACAGAAATCGCTTAGTTTTTGCTGCAAAATAATGAGTTAATATTGTACTGCTGCTCTTAGTTAACATACAATTTCATTGTTTCAACAGCATCTAAATAGTATTTTTTTTCTTTTGTAAACGCGTTTGAAATATTTCCTAAAAATTTTATATCATACTGTTCCTGAATAAACTATGAGTCACTGGTTTAGCTCTAACGCATACAAGTGAAGTGTTTCGCATCCAAGTTGTTTGTGTTTTGAAAGATGGCCGATTTAATTCGTGCTATGGGGGCGCCGATCGGACCCCCTGTAAAGGATAAGTTGGGGTCTCCATCGACGGAATCTGAGGACGGTGGAGGTGATATCGCAGAGTTAGCGGCAGATTTAGAGCTGGATGAAGCTGATGGACCTAGCACTAATGGTAAGTTAACCAGACAACACAATGGCCCTATGTATTTGTGTTGCATCAATGTATGTTGTTAAAATGATTAATTGTATCAGGCGAAAGGCAGGCAGTGCTGGCCCCTCCAGAGACTGAGTGGTACCATGGCCGGCTGGATAGGTACACCTCTGAAGAAAGGCTTTGGGCTGCTGGGAAACTTGGGAGCTATCTAGGTAAGCCTTTTTCTTACAATCTTGTCTGGACCACATCTAATGTATTTATTGGAATGTTTTAATTTAAGACCAATGAAGGGTCTATGAATCCAAAAATTTCTAGGTTTTAGTGAAAAGCAATAAAGTAGCAAAGGGTTAAAATAATTAGTTGAATTTTTAAGTAAAGCATGAACCTACTGCAGTACTGCTAGAATTATTATTCTTGATACCTATAGTAATATTCAGCCTTTCAGGGTATCTATTGGATGCTACAACTATCCATACATATAGCTTTTTCAAAGACAAAAAGCTTACAGTACTTTATCAGCTTGTCCAAAGGTAGGCAAGTTATTAAGGTAAAAACCGGCCAAGTGCAAGTCGGACTCGCACACCGAGAGTTCCGTACAAGCCTGTAGGTATATAAGTAAAAGTTCACCCATCACGAGAATCGAGTCATAGTTTAGTATTTTTATATTTTGAAAAAAAAAATTATTTGTATTATATGATGTAACTAAAAATTTACGGTTTTCGCAATTTTTCCTTTATCTGCACTGTAAGACGTTACTTTGTACCAAATTTCAAGATTCTAAGTTCATGGGAAGTACCCTGTAGGTTTTGATTCCCGTGCGAGTTTCGAAACTTTGCGGCATAAACAGCTGTATCTTTTGATTACTTTGGCTTAGAAGTTTGATTTTTTCACAGCTCCAAGGGACAGTAGACCTGAGTATTAGATATAAATTTCAGTTTGATACCTCCACGCGTGCCTGAGAAAAACGGTCTTGACAGACGGACGGACGGACAACAAAGTGATCCTATAAGGGTTCCGTTTTTTCCTTTTGAGGTACGGAACCCTAAAAATCACAGTCACTTTAATGAATTTATACAAAACTAACGAATGATTTTCCTGATAGTTAAGGAAAACCAAAATGTCTTTAATCAATATGCCTAACATATTGTATCTGTTTCTAAAATATTAATTAAATATCTTCCTTGTTATGGTGTTGTTATCATAGCTACAGAAACACAACTTAATTAATAATTCAAATAAAAACTAAAGCATTCAAATCTCTTATCTAAGAATTTAAATTAAATATAATAAAAAATAAGAATTAGGACATTTAAAAAAGGTTTAATCAAATGGAATCATTTAAATAACTTGGAGCAGTGGCGGCCCAGTGGTTTCAGCCTCGACTTAAAAGTTGTAGGTTGTGGGTTCAAACCCAGGCAGGCGTTTTATTTGTGTAAATAATTTCATCACCTCTGCTCTCAAAACTTGAAGGAAAACATCATAAGGAAACCGGCATGTCCAAGGAAAAAACGTCCGATGACATGTGACATAAATCAAGATGCACTGGGCCGGCATGGTAGATAGCCCACTCCCTCACACTGACAGGAGGCCTGTGTCCCAGCAGTGGGAACATTGTAGGCTGATTAAGAAAACGAAATACTTGTGGTACATTTAATTACGTACTTTCAGTCATAACAATACACAAAGACTAATGGAACAGTTCCCATGGTGTTTTCTTTGAGAAAGATTTATGCAATCACAATGAATGATATTTCCTATAAGAATCTTCTATAATAATGCTGTAGAGTTTGTTTGTTTGAATGCACTTACATCTGGAAGTAGCAATATTAGAAAACAAAAAATTGCTTTTCATCACCTACTTCTTGAAAATGCGTTATAGGCTATTTAACAGCACCCGTAATGCTCTGTTATGGACTGAGAGAAAAAAAAAGAGTCGCAAAGAGCTTTATGGTAAGAGATGGGCAGGCTATACAATGCTATAATTTTATGCTAAAACCAGAAATGTGTTGTCGTCATGCGGGCAAAGTCAGGGCAGAAGCTAGTTGTTAATACAACTACAATGTAAGATTCATTGTTCTGTTGTTTTCACTTCTTCAACAAACATAACACAATGTAGGTAGTTTGTATGTATATGGTTGCTAGTTTTTATTAGCAAGCCGTATTACATAGTTGGTACAAAGGGTTATTATTGTATGTGTGCATTTGTAACAGAATAACAATTTTTGAGGACTGTTGGTGTTCAAGATAAATTTATTTGGGGCTACAACTGCTATCTATTGGATACTAATAGTTCTGTTTGTTTTTTACGAAATGGTATTGCTTATTCTGTAAAAAGGATATTGGAATCATTAAAAAGATTATTTTCAAAAAAATTGATTAAGCTAGATGGAGTCAACATTTCCTATCTGAAACTACCTCTGAGGAGAAATGGCGAAATAAATTCAGGGAACATAACTAAAACCTTTTAAGATCCATTTATAATGTAAACTATACTACTATTTATACTTTTGACGGAGAAATTTGTGGATGTATATAAACAAAAAAAAAAACATAAGAACTTACATACAGTCGAACATAGAACCTCCTCCTTTTTTGAAATTGTTTAAAAAGTAACAAAATAAAATCGAAACCCAAAAAGGAAAACTGTAAAACAAGAAACTCTTTAGTTATAATTCTTGTTTATATTTTTAAATACTGTAACGTCTGTAACAGTAGGTATATTTGTTTTTCCTGTTTTAGTATTAATAGATGGGAACTAAACATATAAATAAAAGTCAGCAAGTAAAATTAAATGAGTGGCCTTTCGATTTTTAGTTCGTTTTTTGTACTGTTTTCTTTAGGATTCGTACCCGTAGAGTATTACGGGACCCTATTACTATGATTCCGCTGTCCGTCCGCCTGTCCGTTCGTCTGTCCGTCTGTCCGTCCGTCTGTCCGTCCGTCCGTCCGTCCGTCTGTCCGTCCGTCCGTCCGTCTGTCGGTCCGTCTGTCACCAGGCTGTATCTCATGAACCGTGATAGTTAGACAGTTGATATTTTCACAGATGGTGTATTTCTATTGCTGCTATAACGAAAAATCCTTAAAGATAGAATTAAATTATTATTTAAGGGGGCTATCACATACAACTGAAATGGTTTTTTTGCCGTTTTTATAGATACGATAGTACGAAACAATACATTCGTGGGCGACTTCGACTCGCACTTGAACGGTTCTTTATTATTATTTTTGTAATATTATTTAGTCGATCAAATCACGAGTAGACGGGGAAAAAACGAAGTTTAATACTTAATTTTTTGCGGGTGGGGAATGTGGCTGTTATTTTAATGTATTGACATGTGTTACGCCTTCCATACGAAGGAAGTCGCGGGCAGAAGCTAATGTTTAATATATGTACTTACCATCTTTTTATTTAAAACAAACAACACTAATAGCTTATGTATTAATTTTCTAAAACCGGCCTGAGTGCTGAAGACTCACAAAACTTAACTTTTTTCTAGGACACTACAATTATTTCCTGTTTGACTTTGGAACTTTGCATCATACTGGCTCACAGTATACTTACCTTTTTGGTTAAAAATTATAATTTGTTCTTTATTTTATGTAATCTATCTACTGCCATTGACCTCCCACTACCTGCTAGGTATAATATATGCGTCGTAGACGATTCTGATAAAAAAAAAAACAAGAAAAAAAATTTTGCTAGGCTACCTAATTCATTAAAAAAAATATTTCTTTTCAGTACGAGAGAGTGATCGTAAGCCAGGATCATATGTTTTGAGTTACTTGGGCCGCACTGGGATAAATCATTTTAGGTAAATATTGGTCTTCTACAAATGTATGTTTTCTTTCGCACGGCCTTTACTACTTGACAAAACATTTGCATTTCTGAATTATACAGTGAAACCTGGTTAAGAAAGACATCAAGGGACCTGCAAATTTGTCTCACTTATAGAGGTAGGTATACCACTTACCCAGTGTCTCAGATATCCAGGTATAAATAAATATCTGTCTCATTTAGAGGTCAGAATACAGGTTATTTCAGTTATATAGGTGCGAGTATTAAATAAAATAAAGTATTATGTAAATATTATACATAATTTTTTTTTTTTATTATTTAGAGGTTAAATGCATATAAAATTCACTCGCAGTCGGTAACTATGACGATAAAATGGAAGGAACAAATCCCAGATATAGAGGTTTGCTTCGTCTCACTAACAGAGGCAATTCAGTGCCAAAGTGTTGGGACCTCAGCATGAGTTCCAGTTATGGAGGTTTCTCACTTATCCAGGTCCCACTTAACCAAGTTTCACTGTATTAGTAAGTTTATGTATTATTGAATATAATGCACCTTCCAGAACAAATTCTCAAAACAACAGTGAAAACCGCATCAAAATCTGTTTCAACAGACTGACCCGAGAAGCGATTTCAATTTATAATAATATGTATAGATTTCCCCCCATTTACTGGTTGGGCTTACAGTTTTGACTTGTTTAGTTAACTTAAATCTCCAGTTTCGTTTTATTTTCCGTCCTGTTTCATTTATTTCGTTTTGTGACCCGCAGGATAACTGCAGTATGCGGCGACTACTACATCGGAGGTCGTCAGTTTGACTCGCTGACCGAACTGGTGGGCTTCTATAGCCACTGCTCTGACCTTCTCAAGAGAGAGCGGCTCGTGGAGCCAGTGCCGCCACCCGAACCTGTCAACGATAAAAAGGTTTTTTTTTTTCAATTAAGGTTGGGAAACCATCTAATGATTTCTCCTGCTCTGTTTGTAGCGAAAGGAAACCCATCCATGTTCCTTCCTTAGCCTGTGTTTCAAAGCAGCGGTAACCCTTTCAGAGAATCCCGCTGACCCGGCAGGTACCGGCCCAGACGGGGTCTTATAATTTTGGAATTAACTTATATTTTACCTGTCCCACTCCTTCGCAAAGGCCTCTCCATTCTTGTTCATAGTGGGTCGATTGCAATCTATAATCTAGTTAGTAGTAGTAAGATTCAACACTCCCGTCCGCTGCTCCACCCAGAGAGGGAGGAGTCATTGATGATTTCACAACCTCAAAAAAAAAGGTCACATCTTCTCGACGATCGTCAGTTCCAAAGGGTAGTCAAAAGTAAATACCCATTGTCTGTACTACCAACAATAGTGCAGTCCATAGTAAATTCACATTTGTGGAGTTTCACTAGTTAATCTTCAATTGACCCAATATAATAATAATAATATCCTTGGACATTTCACACAACGCCATATCGTCCCAAGCTAAGCAACCTAATGCTTGTGTTATGGTAACGAGATGGCTGATATACTACTTATATACATTTTTTTTTTTTTTTGTAAATACATACATATTATAGATAGAAAAACACCCAGACTCGTAACAAATACTTGCAGGTCGTACAAATATTAGTTCCGTGCGGGAATCGAACCCGCGACATAGTGCGCAGCAGTCAATCGCTCAACCACTGCGCCAACCGTGTCGTCAATATTGATATATTGTATTGTTTTCTTGACAGAGGGTAGTAGCAATACTCCCGTACACGAAGATGCCTGACACAGACGAGCTCACCTTCCAGAAGGGAGACATATTCTTTCTGCACAACGACATGGGTGATGGATGGCTCTGGGTAACTGCTCATAGGTGAGATATACTTAACAAGATCTTCTTCTTTTCGTGTGGTTAGTGACTAACCTGGTGTCAGAGTTTTTATGCTGCCCATGGGGGCCTCCTTAACTTCACATGCTGTTGAAAAATATCTCTCAGACATGGTGGTTTCCTCACGATATTTTCCTTCACCGATTTTTAAGCAAATGATAATTTATACAATACTACAGCACATGAATCCGTAAATCTAGAGGAGCGGGCCTTGGGTTCGAACTAGAAACCTATGACTTGGCAGTTCGACGGTCACACCTCTAGGCTATCACGGCTGTTAGCAAGTTAACTTAGCAAGATTGAACTGCTTCATGCGGAAGTTTATATGCAAGACCCCTTACTGAAATTGTATCTTGATGAGGGCAGCGTGACTTATATAAGTTAGTGTATTATCCTGTAACTGGGTTATGGAGATTAGATAAGCAGTCGCTCCATGTAAAATACTGGTTTTCAGCTGCATCCGAACCCCAGTACAATCAGCCTATAGTGTTAAGCCTCCTCTCGGTGACAGGGAGTGGGCCTTAATCCACCACGCGGACCCAATGCGGGTTCGTAGAAGTCACATGTCTTCGATGAAACTATTTTCACGAAGAAAGTGCCATTACGCTCGGGCCACCACTGCCCTAGCGTAGTTGGGAAAAGGCTAGGAAGATGATTTGAATTCCAAAAATTTTCGGTGTCTGTAACAAATTTTGATGATACAAAAGTCATGGCGAAAAACGTGACAGATCATGTCTATTATGAGTAGTGACGGTTCATTCAAATAGATAATTCCAGATATCTTGCCTTGCCTCATCAATGCGTCCGTTTATTACCCGATATCGTACATCCTGCTATTAAATGTACAACTAATGCGTAGTTCCCTTGAACGGCTATTATTTAGAAAGGGTCTGGCGTTCGTAGCACAATTTATTTACAGTTCAATGGTCACTATGGCGTAGGAAGGAAGTCAATAGTAGACATGATTAGATATTTATTTTAGGGTGATAATACTCTGTTTTGTTCATTTTTGACGGCTGTTGTATGGAAGACGAGGACATACTGACCTGACCTCAAATAAATTGGGAATAATAATAATATAATATCCTTGGACATTTCACACAACGCCGTATCGTCCCAAGCTAAGCAACCTAATGCTTCTGTAATGGTAACGAGATGGCTGATAAACTACTTATACAACATGTCCCAAAATTCAACGATAAGCCGGCACCAGAGGATGGACCTACTAATGACTACTCGAGAAAAAAAAAGAAAAAAAAAATACCTCTACTTTTTTTTAAATTACTTAAAAAAAATGGAAATTCTTCGAAAATGTATACCCCTTATGACACTTTTAACTACCATGACCACAATTTTTCAAATTTTTCAGTTTTTTTGTTTGTATCGGCAACCTAAGTAGTACTACTATTCACCATAATCTTTGAAAATTACAGAATTTTCGTAGTTTTATACAAAAAAACAACCAAAAAAAATTATTTCCCTAAAATTTTGAAAGATTTTAACGTTCAGTACACTTTAAGTCATCGTAGTGTAAAAAAAAAATATGGGCACTACTATGGCAAGTTTTTTTAAAAATTAGCGCAACTAACCTAGATTTTAAAATGGTATAATACTTTAGGAAAACTAGCCACAAAAAAAAAATAATGACACTTTTTCTAATCAAGAACCAAATTTCATAAGTTGTTGTTAATAGTAATCACTTCTACTATGTGCCCAAAATAGATTTTTGTTGTTGGAAAATGTTGAATGAATGAAACAAATGGTGTCAATAAATGTAAATTTATTGCATTATTAATAATATTATAATAAATTTACCACCATACCACCACATCGCCTTAAAAAAGATCGTTTTATTCGTCGTGCATATCTTCTACTATTGATATGATCCGCAGCCTGAGTGATTTTTTGGCGAAGGTCGTTCAGTGTTGCAATGGGTTTCGAGTAGACTCTGTCTTTGAGACAACCCCAATAGAAGAAGTCCAGGGGGTTTAGATCGGGTGAACGGGGTGGCCATAAAATAGGACCAAGTCGCCCTATCCAACGCCCTGGATACTCTTGGTTTAAGTATTCTCGCACAGGACGGGCATAGTGAGCTGGGCAGCCATCATTTTGGAACCATATGTTTTGTGGATCACTAATGGGCATGTCTTCTAATAATACTGGCAAGTCATTTTGTAAAAAGTTCAAGTAACTATTGCCATCCAAGTTTCCTTGTAATTCAAAAGGCCCAATCACTTTTCCGTTTAATATGCCCGTCCATAGGTTAACCTTGAATTGATATTGGGATTTGTCTTGTCTCATCAGGTGCGGATTTTCATTGCTCCAGCTATGTAGGTTGTGAAGATTTAAATAGCCATCTCTCTTGCAGGTTGATTCATCCGACCATAGAATATTATCCAAGAATTGGGGATCTTCTCTGTGCTTTTGCAGCATCACACGGCAAAATGCGACTCGTAGTGGATAGTCCCGCGGTAATAACGTCTGCACACGCCTGTAGTGATATGGGTGAAGTCTGTGACGTTTTAGGATTCGATGTGCAGTACTTTTTGGGATTCCCGTAGCTATTTCTATGGCACGTACCGAGGTAGTTGAATCATTTTCAATTTCATTGAGAACGTCTTCGTCGCGTTCCGATCTAGGTCTTCCAGCATTTCTCCTGTCAGATGGTAAACGGCCCTCCGAAAACGCTTGATGCACGTTAATAAATACTCGATAATTCGGGTATCTTTGAGCATTTGGGTACCTTTCTCGATATAATCTGCTAGCAGCACTACCATTGCATCGGCACTCTCCATAAATGAGGTGCATATTAGCGTATTCCAACGGTGTGTATGGTAGCGGCATGATAAACGCTAAACAGTCCAAAATACGCCAAAAGTCCAATTCACAAAACACAGTCCAGTTCAAAATAATGCCAGGTTAGTACAGTTTGCAGATCACTTAATCCAGTCCAAAAAGCCAAGCCAAAAGTCGTTAGTACGAGAGTCACATCAATTGAATACGAAACGGTGCACAGTAAACAAAGAAGCAGAGCGTACTGACTTTGTACTTTGTAGAGAACAGCAACATTCCTACCTGCCCTATTGTTATTTAACAACAAACATCTATCTATCTCTCTCTAACGTATAATCGCTCTCTATCTATCTCTCTCTAACGTATACTATCTATCTCTTTCTGACTTCTGAACTTCACTGACTACGCACATGTCCCTTCCAAATTCTAAGAATTTGCGAAAGAAATCTATTTTGGGCACATAGTAGAAGTAATTACTATTAACAACAACTTATAAAATTTGGTTCTTGATTAGAAAAAGTATCATTATTTATTTTTTGTGGCTAGTTTTAATAAAGTATTATACCATTTTAAAATCTAGGTTAGTTGCGCTAATTTTTTAAAAAAACTTGCCATAGTGGTGTCCATATTTTTTTTTACACTACGATGACTTAAAGTGTACTGAACGTTAAAATCTTTCAAAATTATAGGGAAATAATTTTTTTTGGTTGTTTTTTTTGTATAAAACTACGAAAATTCTGTAATTTTCAAAGATTATGGTGAATAGTAGTACTACTTAGGTTGCCGATACAAACAAAAAAACTGAAAAATTTGAAAAATTGTGGTCATGGTAGTTAAGTGTCATAAGGGGTATACATTTTCGAAGAATTTCCATTTTTTTTAAGTAATTTAAAAAAAAGTAGAGGTATTTTTTTTTTCTTTTTTTTTCTCGAGTAGTCATTAGTAGGTCCATCCTCTGGTGCCGGCTTATCGTTGAATTTTGGGACATGTTGTATACATTTTTTTTTGTAAAAACATACACATTATAGATAGAAAAACACCCAGACCCGTAACAAATACTTGCAGGTCGTACAAATATTTGTTCCGTGCGGGAATCGAACCCGCGACATGCTGCGCAGCAGTCAATCGCTCAAACACTGCGCCAACCGTGTCGTCCAAATACTTCATCATCATCTGCCTTTTCCCAACTATGTTGGGGTCGAGTTAGTTTTAAATACTTGTACATAATATATTATTTTTAGTTTTATTGTTAGATTACATACCTATTGTATAAACCATTTTAATTGTAATAAAGCCTAAACTGAAACATACATTTTGTACAAGTATACAGAGCTAAAAAAAAGGGAAGGGATTATTGGCCTTAAAAAAAATTCTTCCGCATCACTGTCAGTGAGAAATGTCCCCAAAAGGCTGACAGTGTTGCCACATTGAATGGCAATGCTGACTCCTAAACCCAACATATATATATTTTATGGGATTTTGGTAAACCATTGCAGGTAATTAGGTTGCAATTAGGTTAAACATAAAAGCAATAATAAACACATGATTTTCCTTATATAAGTCGAAGTACCATTTACCTGTTTAAGTCTGGAGCATTGCGTTGTGTGTTAGTGTTTGTGCCAGCAATAATTATGTGTAATTTAGAAACAAATATTCGTTTCAACAGGACTGGGGAGCAAGGAATGATCTTCAGAGAATTGGTTGAGGATCTTGACCCGTCAATAGATCCTAACACCGTCTTCTCATGGTTCCATCCAAACTGCACGAAGAGTGAAGCAGTAGACATGCTAGTCAAAGCTGGACCAGGGAGCTTCCTCGTAAGACCCTCGGACAATTCACCCGGGGACTACTCCTTGTTCTTCCACATTAACAACCAGATCCAAAGGTTCAGGATAGAGAAGAAAGGCGTGAGGTATCTCATGGGTGGGAGGACGTTCGAATGCTTGGATGCTGTCATCAATAGGTACAGGAAGGAGCAGATTGTTGAAGGACATACTTTAGGACAGCCGGTGAGTTTATCTTTATGCATTTGCATCTTATGTATACGCCATGTTTGGCTTCTAACTTCTAACATACACAACGAAATAATACTTTGTACAAAGTCAAATCATTTATTTCAAATAGGTACAAGAAAGGCACTTTTGAATGTTAAAATGAACCAGAAATAGATTTGATTCTAGTTGCCCCTTCCAAAAGGTAGTTTCGTATGGAGAAAAATGGGCAAGAAACTCCACCGTTACTCTTTTAAAATGTTTATGTACAAATCGAAACGAAACTTTACACCCGTAGCTTCGTGTTTAGTATACGCGCAGCGTTGCTCTAATCGATATTCAGTGCTATTTAAATTGTCGTGCTCTTTTTTAACCTTGAAAACATCGATTCATAATATTCGCTTCCTTATAATCTTGTATCACGCCAGGAGTTATGCGTGCTTCGGAATTATTAGAACTTGCATATCCTAAATAGAATATTACTATATTTATCTGCATTTTAAATAAATTATCATCAGTTATCACGACAAAAAGGCAGTTGTAAACTTTTTTTTAATATCATATTCACAATAATTTGATAAGATAACAGATTAGTATCAAACTTGCGTGATTGTTTTTGCGTTATATTTATTTTTATCTGTTTATCATTCACAACATAACAATTGAAGGGAGAGGACCCAATAACCTAAAATGTTTCAAAGTTTGACTCAATACGATAATTACTTCGCGGTAATTTTTTATTGTATCTATTAATATTTAAGAACAATTTTTTTATACAGTGTGTTAGGTTAAACAAGGGACATACTTTCTGGGGTTACTATACTCATGAAAATGAACAACTTTGACTATGGAACTATACCTGAAATCCCAAAAAAAATCAGCTGTTCAGTACATTTATGTTCGTAAAGTTGTTGATTTTCATGAGTACTATACAACCTGAAAGTGTGTCCCTCGTTTAACCTAACACACTGTATTTTGGCTTAACTTGGATTATAGTCTTTTTGACTCGCCCTCCAAACTTAACGCATTATCGACAACATTTCCTTAAAAACCGCCATTTTTTAACACTTTTTTTTTGTTTTCAATCATCAGCTAATAGCAGAAGGCCATGTGATCGAACCACAGCAAAGCACCACCGGGGCAGCTGCTGAGAAGATCTACGCGACATTACGGGAGTGCCGAGACCAGATAGGCCTGAAGAAAACAAAAGGCATCAAACACCAAGGGTATTTGAATAAGAAATCTGATAAGGGAGCGAAGAAATGGAAGGCGTTGTACTTCGTGTTGTTGCAAGAGGGGACTGATACGCATTTATACTTCTACGACTCCCCAAAGAGGACGAAGCCTAAAGGGTTGATTGATCTGTCGTGTGCTTATCTTTATCAGGTGAGGATTTGTTTTTCTTATGTATGATAGTGTAGTAAACTGCGAAAATCGCACTTATTGCTGCGTCATAAAGGCGCTGTTAATATCAAGTAGTTAATACGAATTTGTGTCCGTCTCTATTTTACTACAGGGTGTAACCGAAAGGGTATATACATAACAAAAGCATATGCTACAGACCACCAAACTGAACAACCTTAACTATGGAACCAACTGCGAAATCGATAAAAAAATCAGCTGTTCTATACATTTTTGGTCATGTGACTCGTCGAAATGTAGGGAACAGGTGATATTTTTTTGCGATTTCGGAGTTGTACCCATATTAAAAGTTGTTTAGTTTGGTGGTCTGTAGCATATCTTTTTGTATGTATATACCCTTTCGGTTACTCCCTGTGTATTAGACTGTCCATTAATATTTTAAGCAGATCAAAATGGTTTATTTACTAGGGCTTCGATTAAATATGCACCTTACAGAATCTCAATTCTTATTTCATGTCCGTAGGTTCACGAATCTCTATGGGAGCGTGAATTCTGTTTCCAACTGGTGGAGCGAGCGCTGCCGTGCCTGTCGACTCACACGTTTCTCGCCGCTAACTCTGCTACCGAAGAACGTGCGTGGCTCGATGCGCTCAGGCCGCTCTGTGTGCCTCAGCAAGCAAGACATCAGTGCAAGGTATGTGTTGTTTAGATAGTATGGAGTATTCGTGTTACATAGTAACTGGGTTTTGGAAGTTCATGTAAAATACTGATATTCAGGTCTCTGGTTAGACTGCAAGCCAACCCAACATTTTTTTTAACCGAAAAAAGGGTTAGTTTACTTATTATCATAAAATACAATGGGACCTTACCTGGAATCGTAAAAGATATAGCTGTTTTATTCATTTTGAGTTGGTGTTTAGCTGTGTCAAATTTATTAACGACTACCCTACGCTTTTAGAATATTTTTGTATATTGTATTTTTTTTTGCCAAAACTGTACGTCTATTCAATATTGTTTTAAAATTAGTTTAATATTTCTCATGTTAGTGAAATTTCTTATGGGAAATAAAGACATCTCAAACTCAGACATACATCGATAAAATGTGTGAGACATTTATTTGAATGTTATTTATCCGGCAGGTGGCGCGCGTGGTGTGGCTGCGCGCGCTGCGCGTGCGCTGCCTGACGGCGCACCGCCTGCCCGCGCGCCTGGCGCCGCGCCCGCACCTGCGCCTGGCGCTGGGCGCCGCGCCCGTGGCCTCCACCAAGCCGCGGCCCTCGCCCGACCCGCACTGGGACGACGAGTTCGTGTTCGAGTGAGTACTGTAGCTGTCAGCGGGGTTGGTCGAAAGGGTTACCGCTACCCAGGAAAACGGGTAAAAAAAGAACAAGGATTGGTTTTAGTCAGTTAGAGTCTGACACTTCCTTCCGCTCCACCCAGAGCGGGAGGAGTCATTTGATGATTTCACACCCTCAAAAAAAAAACCTGATGTAGCTATGACTATAGTCCGTTCTAAAAGTGTTAGATGAAAGTGTAATCAAACCCTGTTTAGAGTAAATTCTTACGCGATCTCGCAATAAAAGAAGTTAGTAACATATTCATCAGTATTTATTTTTAGGTTTCAACTTTTTGCAATAATTATTGTTTGAAAAACATTATTGAATTGTAATTGAAATCCACGAAAATATTGAGATTATAATATAAACGTCAAAAAAGAAGCGTATTTATAGAGATAAATTATAAGTTCGAGTGGCAAGTATAAAGATATTCCTATTAAAGAACGCAATTTGAAAGTAGCACACAAAATTGGCGCCCACAGACATATTTTCTGTTCGATTCGTCCACATTTTTGAAAAGACATACATTTGACACTCATAGCGAGCGCACGTACGGAGTAAAAAATAACATATTAGGCTCCTTTCAAAACAAAACTACGCGTTACCTAATTAAACGTTTTAGCTTCTATTTTAATTACACCCCAAATCCCAATTTAAAAAAAATGTAAAAATAAATCATTTCTTAATTATTTCAGTGACGTCCCTCCCGATGTAACTTCGTTTACAATCACTGTCCACAACACGGGGAAGAGAGGAAAAGAATCTGAAGTAAGTAACAATACCATATTTATCTCTCTCAATCAATCAATCTGCCTAGCCTTTTCCCTACTATGTTGGGGTCGGCTTTCAAGGAGCGACCGCCTATCTTACCTGGGTAATACGATACCCCTTGGTAAGACTGGCTATCCGTTTTTGGGGCTTCTGACGACCCGTGACGGCTGTCGAAGATGCACAAATGACAGCCGGGACCAACGGCTTAACGTGCTTTCCGACGCACGGAAGAGTATCGGTATGTAAAAATGGTCACCCATCCACGGACCAACCCCGGCAAGCGTAGCTTAACCAGACGGTTCGATCCGTGCGGCTGTTATTACTTAGCCACAGGCTTCTCCTAAAATATTTATCTCTCTCATTATAACTAAAAAGATATCTTAAAAACTTATTGTATGGAACATATTTGCAGGTCGCAGAACTGACTATCGAACTAGCGAATCTCGCAAATGGTGAAGAGATCGAAGAATGGTACCCACTCGCGGGCATGACGCCTATTGGGGAGTGGGGATCTTTAAGACTGCGTATAAGGTAGGCTCTATTCTATTCTTAATAAATACAAAATTTCTTTGATAGTGTTTCAACTTTATTGCAAAGACATAAGGTCCATTTTTAATTGAGAAAATTTGACAGGGATAACTTGATGTGCTGGCGTCTGTACCTATTATCTTAATTAATGGTAACAACTTTTTAATCATGCCTAGAGATTATTTTTGTCGTATACATCAAGTGGACCACATTTGTAAGACGACTAAAATTGCACGGTGTATAACTGTTAAAACATAAAATATAAGCATATCACAGCCACACAGACAGAATAAACGTAACTTTTAATTATTTTCTTTAGCTACAGTCAAAAAACAATTAACTAACACTGCCTTCCAACCAAGCCAAACAAGACCTTAAACGGATGCATTTGAAAACTGGCAGAAGAGAGGGGTTAAAGGTAGATCTAAAGCAGAAATGGAACAGAAGATCCTAGTAGAAAAACTTCTCACAGCCTGATGTCTAGACATGAATAATTTACATATAAACATAGTCCTAGATGTAAACAGCTAAGCGGGATTGTACGTAAGGGTTACTGCTACCCCGGAACATAAAGGGCTAAGGAAGGAACATGGATGGGTTTTAGTCACTAGTCAGTAAGGGTCTGGCACTCCCTTCCGCTCTAGCCAGACCGGGAGTAGACATTCGATGATTACCCAGCCTTAAAAAAAAAAAAAGGATTTGAACAGTCGTGTTTCTATTTACAGATACATGCAAGAATTGGTGATGCCTCGAGAAGAATACAATCCGTTGCGCCAGCTGCTCTTGGAACCGGGCCTGCCTGCTGTCAAAGCTTTGGCGGATCTGTGCCGCACTGATAGACAACCCTTGGCTACTGGTGAGTAGTATTATTGAAACAAAGTTGTGTAACACAACTACTGTCACTATTTTTTGTGCTATTCTAAGCTCAGTGCTTTCAACACACGTACGAGTTCATGGCAGTGTCCCATACACTACACACGTTATTTTAGAGATAAAATTTTAATTGTTTTTTTTTAATTGCTCTACTCTCCATATTCCATAGTTACTTGTATTCAAGAAAAGTTTATAAAAAAAATTGAATTGAGCAAATTATACTACTGTCATTGATGGTTACTTGATGGTTCTGATGCGAATTTCAGCATGCATATAGGTAGGTCACTAGGTTAGTCACTAACCACACGAAAAGGAGAAAATAGAAAATGATATAATTGTGTCACACTTGGGGAGTTTTAGTTTGAATTTAGTGGGTTTTGAAATTGCTTTAGGGGGAAAGTTTTCAAACAGTTGGCGACACTGCTTAAAAATCAGAGTAAAACACAACCACCCTTTGTAAATAAAAACTGACCTTTTAACAACGCATTGTAGATACTAAGATTTATCGTTTTAAGGTGAATGACCTATGCATATAAACATAATTAGCTGTTAGGAAAGATGCATCGTGTTCAAACGGGGCAAAAATTTAAAAAATCATTTCCGACGCAACTACTGCTCCTATTTAATTGATTTTTGGTATAGAGCTTGAAAATGGTACCTAGTATAGATTGTTTAAAGGAAAGCCCATCTGTATATTTTTCGTCGTCTCATATTTCATACTTCCACAGCCCTGCTGCATGCTTTCACGGAATGCGGGCGCGGCGCAGAGCTAGCTCGAGAGTTAGTGAGCGCCGAAGTGGCGCGCGAGACTGATCACCGCGCTATGTTCCGCGCCGCTTCGTTAGCAACCGCGCTCGTCGACGAGTTTATGAGAGCGCACTGCAAGCCCTTCCTGCAGGTAGATATTACACCTTCCGATCAGGGAATACGTGTTCAAAGGGGATTTGTGATTACATAATATACCTACAAAATGAATCAATGAATGTTGAAAACATTTTAAAAGAGTAACGGTGGAGTTTCTTGCCCATTCTTCTCCATACGAATCTACCTTTTGGAAGGGGCGACTAGAATCAATTATATTTATTGTTCATTTTGACGTTCAATAGTGCCAAAGTACTTTGATTTTGACGTCATCGTGAATTGTTAAAAAAATTAAGTATTATAAATATTTAGAGTGCAGCTTCGGGCTTTCGGGTTCATGTTACGGGATTGCCCGATTATATTCGGACTCGAAGAGAGCCCATATTCTTGTGTATGACATTCGTATTCATGGTAATCACGCAACTTGTATTAAAAATATGTATTATGTTTACAGGCAGCCATTTCGGAAACGGTTCAAAGATTAATAGACGCGAAACAATCAGCCGAATTGAATCCAACGAAAATGGACTCTCCCGACGACGCATGCAACAATGCTGAATTCCTGCTCATGATATTGGATCAGGTAAAGAGTCTAACGTTATATAACATAACGCCTTGTTTCTCCGAAGCGTTAGACTGGTGTAGCCACAGTTGGGAGACCCACATTTCGCCAGTTATGATTTAGTCCTTTATAATTCACATCATTTTTAATCCCTAGGGATTGAAGAGCTATTTTAGTCGCTGTTTACGAAGGATAAACTAATGGTCCAAGTCTATTGCCATCAACTGGGCATGAAACCAGACTGGGCTGCTATTGAGATATTCCTAATGGAAAAACCCAATAATACTTTGTCTGACCTGGGAATTGAACCTAGGACCTCACAGAAATTAAGATTCTACTATAAAATATATAATAATAATATATGATATTATTATAATAAATACTCGTGGCGAGGCTGACTGCTATCCGCTTTCCAAGGTCTTGAAGAGAGCATAAAATGGCGCTAAAATATTACCGATCAGCAATATTACCTGCGTACTGTTATACAGACGCGTAAAGAATTACTTAGTATCATATCATTAACATTACCAAGAGATGGATGAGGGTGACTGAAGATGTCTGTCTAATTGGACCGGTCTATGTCCAGCTAAGGACTTTCACACGCCGATCTTCTTCTCTTCGTGTGGTTAGTGACTAACCTGGTGTCAGAGTTTTTGTGCTGCCCATGGGCCTCTGACTTAGCTTCACATGCTGTTGAGAAATATCTCTCAGACATGCTGGTTTCCTCACGATGTTTTCCGTCACCGATTTTTAAGCAAGTGATAATTATACAATACGCACATGAATCCGTAAAATCAGAGGTGCATGCCGTGAGTTCGATCTTGAGACTATAATGACTTGGCAGTCCGACGGTCACACCACTAGGCTATCACTGCTACCTATACGCTGATGATGTCTAAAAGTTAATCTACTGTGTTCTAGATAACGCTATCAATCTTCACGTCTCCGGAGGCGTGTCCTCGTCCGGTGCGGTACCTGTGCGGCTGTCTGCAACGCGCTGCCGTCGCCAAGTGGCCCAATGAGCGGTTCGTGCGCACCAGAGTTGTTTCAGGTATGTAAATATCTATATACTAAACTAAATATACTTGTCGTTGGTAAACTATAGTGGGACTTTAAATTATATAATATACTAGCTTGTGCCCGCGGCTTCGACCGCGTGGATGTCGGAAATTATCCCAAGGGAACGTACTAACGGAATAAATAGTATCCTATGTGTTAATCCAGGTTATAATATATATCTGTGCCAAATTTCATCCAAATCGATTCAGTAGTTTTTGCGTGAAGAAGTAACAAACGCACGCACACACTCACTCGGCTTTATAATATTATAAACAGACAAAAATAGCGACTTTGTTTTATACTATGTAGGGATTATTTATTACCCTAAATTGTATTTTTAAGTCACCTTAAATATATATTTTTCATCGACCGAATTTGTTGTTGAAAAAAGAAAGCATGCTTTTGCGCCATGAGGGTTTTCTGAAATGACGTAAACTAAGAATAAATCGGGTTTGGGTACCTATCAAGTCCTTTTCTTTAGTCGAGACTGAATGATCATCGAATGAATGAAACGAATGATGAACGTAATCTTATATTTTTGGTTGCGTAAGAATTTAATCAATCAATAAATATTTTTATTGTTTTTTTTTGTGTTGACCGTAGGCACAGTGCAGTTCTTAAATATTTGAAAATTTTGATCAGCTATGTCCCGCACGTAGGGCATACAATAATTACATATAAAGGAGATTGGTCTACGCCTATACATTGTTCGCCCTGGAGCCAACAGCATAGAAAAAATCATTTTCTATTTGTAAATTGGCCTTAGTAGCCCATAAGAACAAAGTTTCTTGACGGACACTTTAGAGAATAGATTTATTTAAAAAAAGGAACAGATTTTGAGTTTATTTTTAATAAAAGAAAACTTAAGTAATTCCTTCTAAAATCGCTATTTCTGGTTTCTACAAAGCATTAAACTTCAAATACAGTAAAATGTTACTGTAAATACAGTTGTATTACATACTGAAACAAAATGAAAAACGCCAAAAGAAATCGCCAAAATACAACACAACCACAGGCAACGCGTGAGACTCGGTGAGACGAACCGACTGACATAGTGACGTAGAGATGCTCTCTCGAAGATCAATCATTGTATATCGATTATCAATGACCACCTATTTAATCTGTGGTTTTAATTTAGTGGATCAAAATGACAGATCAATATGTCAAATGTAAATTAATTTGTTCCGTTTCAAACATAAACACGTTGTTGCTATGATTCAACTTCAATTAGTGCTAAAATAAAATATTTTTTTCCCAACGAACAATGTGAAACGTTTTAGTTATTTAAAAATTTAAATGTCGCAAACTAAAACGGTTCAGCACTTAAAAAGTAAAAATATGGCTACTGAAGTCGTGGAATCGTTATGAGAACAATTCACTAGAGTTGCGTCGTAAATGACATTTCAATCGTTCAATGAGATATTTTCTGACAAGTGGAAAAACATACTTCAATAGATGGCGTGAGTAAAAAATACGTCTTTGTTTTACTGGCTACTGATACTATTACTTATTTGATGTCAAAAACCAGAGACAGTGACGTATTTTTTACCAACGCCTCTTTTGAATTAATATTTTCTCACTTGTCAGAAAATCCCTCATTCGACTAGTAAGTACCTTTTGTGAGTTTGTTTTGTTCATTATATTTTCATCATAATCGTGCTAGGCCATATTCATCATAAGTTCCATTAAAATGTTCACGGAACTAATTCCATGAAAAACTTTTTTGTTGCATATTTTCAATGTTTTGGAAGTGATAAATATCGAACATCCATTATTTATCATTAGATATTATGGACATCGTCGTCGATATCGATATTTATGTAATATGAGCGAGAGCGACACTGTCAAATCTTTTGCGACATTCACATTGACAATTTGAAAGATGGCGAGTTTAGTTGGTAATGATGTCACTTTTTATGTTAGAAGTTATTAATTTTTACTTGAAAGGTATATAACAGGAGGGAAACAAAATAAAACAAATCAAAGGGCATCAAAAAATTCGTCCACATCGCTGTCAACAGGAAAAGTTCCCAAAAGGCTGGCAGCATTGCCACGTTGTATGGCAATGCTGATTCTTTGACCGAAAAATAGGCCAGCCCTCTGGTCACGTGAAGAGTCGACCAATCGCTTGGCGATGTCTCGATAAACATAGTGGGTACTCGGACCCCATGGCCCTAGTGTTTCAACCCCAAACGGCTCGAATATATAACTTCCAATATGGTTGTTATACTTGCGCCGTTTGAGGTTTTCTGCACCTGCAGCGGCTGCCCCAGCACAACCCGCCGTGCAAGGAAGATGGGATGGCGCAAGGGTGTCGACACACGTTGCATCCCACACCAAAGGCCTACCTACCTTCCAAGGCATTAGTGTCATTAGTTGGTAATAAAATCAATGCACGTCACTTTTAAAAATCTATTAAGAATTAAACAGTGTCCGCTTGAATTTATTATTAAAAAAAAACATATTAAAATACAATGAAAATTAACGTACGGTCAAATGTTTGTTGGTTACAGGGCGGTCTAGAACAATCTCCTTTACTAATAAAACATACAATCATTAACTAATAAAATTTACATTACTTATTACAAATTATTACTTTCCTTCTAGCACAATAAATAAGAAAAGCATTTAGGGGAATGGCAAATTCAATTTATATAGAAAATAAAATTAATTACATATAAGATTCAAATCAATTCAAAGATAAAGTCAAACATAACAAATCAATATAGGTAGTTACAGAGGCCAGCACATCAAGTTACCACAATCTGTCAAATTTCTTTGATAGTATTTCAACTTTATTGCAAAGACATAAGGTTCATTTTTAATTGAGAAAATTTGACAGTTAGGGATAGCTTGATGTGCTGGCGTCTGTACAAGGTCAAATTATACACATAAAATTCAACCTGAACAAGTTTGTCACAAATGAGAATGTAATTGTATTTAAATTAAAATTTGAACGGAAAGGGTGCATTTTTGAAAATTTAAATTGTATTCCAACCTCTGTATAAGATGTTTCCTATGAACTGCTGAACGCTTTCATCGAAACGTTTTGAAACATAGTGTAAGGATAGTGGTTTCCAAGACGTTTGACATTCCATTTGTCCCGCAGGCTTCATCTTCCTGCGCCTGATCTGCCCGGCGCTGGTGGAGCCGCGCGCGTGGGGCCAGGCGCCCGCCGCGCCGCCGCCGCACGCGCAGCGCAGCCTGCTCATGGTGGCCAAGTGTCTGCAGAACCTGGCCAACCTCGTGGAGTTCGGGGCCAAGGTATGCTGCAGAATGTAAACAGACAACTGCGAAGCCGAAGCGTGATTTGCTTTGGAACGTTCTTATCCACACTAGCTTTAGTGTTGGTGACGTGACAAAGCAGCAACAGCAGAGCAGAGCGCTTTTACTGAACAACAGATTAATTAATAATATCTTGGATGCTTCACAATTGACTATTTGAGACGGTCAAAAATAAAATACGAAATCACATAGAAAAAAGACTTAAAAACTTTCATCACCGTACAGAAATAAAATATTATGTGCAGATATATTTATAAAATTGCATCTAATGCTAATCATTATTCCATTTGCTTCTCAAAATCTGTGACGTCACTTTGTTATTATGTTATATTTCATACAAATCACATACAAATGTCGCGTTTTGACAGTTCATAAAAAGTAACGTTATTGACTACCCTTTCAAATACCTAATTGCACAAGCAAGTTAGGCGTCGCATTAGAAACACCCGGATCGTTGTCGCTTCGGTTGATTAACAGACACCTTCATATTACTTTAAATGAAATAATAGAAGGAACAGCCGCACGGATCAATCCATCAGGTTAAGCTACGCTAGCCGAGGTTGGTCCGTGGATGGGTGACCGTTAAGCCGTTGGTCCCGGTTGTCATTCGTGGATCTTTGACAGTCGTTACGGGTAGTCAGAAGCCCGAAAGTCTGACAGCCAGTCTTACCAAGAGGTATCGTATTACCCAGTTACTGACTGGGTTATGAAGGTCAGATAGGCAGGCTCCATGTATGCATGTAATACTGGTATTCATCTGCATCCGGTTAGACTGGAAGCCGACCCCAACATAGTTGGGAAAAGGCTAGGCAGATTGAATAGAATCCGAAATGCCTAGCGTAAAAGCAATTTTATGATAGTAAAATTATTGTTGATATTTTCAGGAACCTTACATGGAAGTGGTAAACCCGTTCATCTTGAAGAATAAAGAGCGTATGGTTGTGTTCTTGGACCAACTTAGCAACGTGCCTGATCCTGGCAACCCGCCTCCCGCTCCTAACAACAGTTTTGATATTGGTAAGAACAAAATCTCCTCATTATTAGTTAAAAGGCAGTTTTCGATATTCAAATAGATGGATTTCAGTTTTAGTGTTGACTACTATGGAGTGAGCGTCAGTACGGGAACTATCCCGGCTTCTGGGACCAACGAATTTTGCTATCAGATAAAAAATAAAACATATTTACGGTTATTTTTTAATAAATTATTTTCATCAATACGATTTCAGCCAGATTGAGCATTGAACAATAACAACGTACTTTATGTAAATAAGCATCTAAATATATATCTTCACTGACCATAACTTTATAATAAGAATTGTTAGAAAACGACCATAATAATGCAAAAAAGAAATGGTCTTTTTAACTAAAAACGAGAGTCAAACTTGCATCTGTTACGACCATGCTATGGCAACTGCGAACTACAGAAATATTCATGTTTTTTCTTTAAAACAGCGCCATCTAGTTCATAGTTAGAGTAAAATAAAGGTCGATGTTGCTATATTGAATACATAAAACACAATGGTGGAAAAAAAGTCCCCACAAAGTGTGATTATGAAATTGTAAATGGTTGATATTCTAATAAATATTACAAAGTAGGTATAATGTATGTTTTCCAGCATTTAGAGATATGAAACCGCAGTGTAGAAAAATATTACTACGTAAATGAATTTTATAAACATGCAGATTCTCTTTGCATTATAGCAACACTTTAAATGCAAATGTCGGTTAGCTGGTTGTGTACTTGCTCCTGCGCATTTTTTCAATTTTAAAGTTTTGGTTATTTTGCATGTGCACTGGTTTACACATTAGAGACCTTTTTGTCAATAAATTATATTATTTCAATGTCAAAATACATTTTAAAGTTTCGTCCCGATTCACCCTGTTTTACGATAGCGATACAGGCAATAGCTGCATAGGTACATATTATAGGTAGAACGAATACACCTACACACGCAGATATGCAGATATGTCTGTGTGTGTAGGTGTAATAGCTTTATCTAACTAACTATGAACTAGATGGCGCTTATCGTGAAGCATTGAAAAATACGCCAAGTTGCCTGTCTATGTCCCTATACATATTGTAGTCTTTGGTTACGACGCAGCTTAAAATAACAAAAAGCAATAATAAAAATATATTTGAAACAATTCAAATATTTAGAAGTAATTTCCAAATTACTTTAGTCTTAAAACAATGAACTTCTGCATTACACTAGAAAAAAAATTAAGTGAATAATAAACTGAATGTTCTTATACAGCGAAAGAACTGGCAACACTCCACCACATATGCGTGTCTCACCTAACGGAGCTGCAAGGCCTAGCCAAGACTCAGCCCGCCATAAGGAAACTGGTGACCGTGACGGAGATGCTCACCAAACACAAGCACAAGTATCTCGAGATGATCAGATAGGATACAACTACTAATACACAGGTAATATGACTGACTATTCATTGTTTTTACTCAATTATGGCAAAGCCCAAGGGTTATGACTTGAACAGGCTATGTATGTATTTGTTTATGTTCATCTGTTCCCTCATAACTTCTAAACTACTTGTTAACCTTTTGAACGCCATTGTCACATATGACATTTATTTATTTATTTATTCATGAGATATAAGCTTACAGTAATACAACCAAATCGCTTATATCTATACTACTCATACAAAAGATATCACATTAAACATTAAAAAATATAAAATCTACATTAACCAAATTAGAATAATAACAATAAACCATATAACTATAAATAACAACACAACAAATACACTTGATTTCAGTCTTATTAAGCTACATTTATATATGTACGTAACAAGCAAGCGCGTGCCCTGTACCCCAACGACACAAATATGTGACAATGGCAACAACATCGCATGCCCCGTACGCCAACGACACAAATATGTGACAATGGCAACATCACTATAACACGGAATAAACAATTAAATCATAACTTTTGTTACGTACACAAAAGTTATGATTTTAATGACATGAAACAAATTAAAAAGACATGGATATTGGGAAATTCATGGTAACAAGAAGAAATTAATTTGTAGCTGGGCAGGCGCGTGCGTTAATGTTTTGGCGTTTAAAAGGTTAAACGAGGTGTTGGAAGGGTCATGTTGTTCCGCGGCTTTATAAGCTTAATGACGTCACATAAAATTCAACATGACGGCCTATAGCGGATGTAGTAGAGTCGAAAAAAAAAATTAGATTAATATTTATCATGTTTAGTATCTAATGAAAGGAGTTCTTTCCGAAAATATATTAGTAGTATTATTAATAGTTTTCGCAGTGTTATACAAAATACCTACAAAATAATAAAACAATAATTTGTCACTGACTGTTATAACAATAGAAACCGTAATTTTAATTTTGAACTTTCTTTGTTTCTTTGACAAAACTCTTTAAAAATATTGCGGGATAACTGGACAAACCAAGTCTTCATTCAAGTGGATGATTCGTGTTGTCAAAACACTTTCAATTTTGAACAGGCCACACGAATACAATCGGAACTCGTGTAACTCCAAAGGGCGAGAGTCCACATTTCGCCAGTTGTGTCTATGGCCCATGTAATAAAAAACCTTTAAATAATTCTGTTTTATTTTTGTTTCAGGGTAACAAGCAGTAATTGTATCGGAGTATCGGTAAAAGTAGCGGCGGACGTAAGTCTTCCGACGTAGAAATAAGGAATTTCCAATAGTCGTTCATGCATAGTCATTGTTAGATTTAGTCTTGTATTACTTTAACGACAACTTACGCATACTACACGTTTGTTTCAAGCTTATTCGTGCCAAAAGTTACGTTTCTAAGTGCGTATTTTACATACCCTTATAATCCTCCTTTCTCGAAAAAGCAATTTTATATTTAAAAAATCAACAAGAAATCAGCTCTCTAGTAATATAAGACCTATTTATTGATTTTATTTAAATCAAATAAAAAAAACATATATAAGTTAACTAAAGCATTTATTTTAATTATTAAGAGCAAACTATGAGCGAAATGCTCCATTGATATAATTATTTAGACATTCAGTATTTATTTTTATTGAGAGGTCTTCTTTGATTGACAAGCAATCTTTTGCTAAAATAAGATGATTCGATTATATTCTTAGGCGTTGGAGTTCGCCAGCAATAATAAAGTTTAGGTCATCGTAATATGAGAATACCTCTTACTGAAAATGCTTTAAAAATTCATAAAGAATAGAATTAATATTAATAATCCTTTTATACTATTCGATTATTTAGAATTTTGTACTTTATAGTCCGATTATTTTAGTAGTATATCTAGATGTAGATAACTCTAGGAGTAAACCTCGACCATCATTCTTAAGACACCAAAAATGTACTAAGTAAAGTGTATGAATGTGATAGACGTGAGTCGTGTCTCGTAGACAGGTGTTTGCTAAATTACATTTTTTAATTGTGCACTTACAGTTGCCGTGCACCTCGACTATATTGATTCTCTGTGATAATGTCTCATACTTTTCATGAAATTTTGCGTTTAACTTTTTAATTAACGATTTTATTCAAATTTTCATTTGAATACCTACTTTTAAGAATTTTTTGTAATAGCCTTCTCATTTGTTCTATACTGGGTGTAACCGAAAGTAAGAAAAATAATCGTGAAAAAAAATCAGCTGTTCCCTACATTTCGACGAGTCACGTGACCAAAAATGTATAGAACAGCTGATTTTTTTTGTGATATTGGAGTTGGTCCCATAGTAAAAGTTGTTCAGTTTGGTGGTAGTGTATGCTTTTGTATGTATATACCCTTTCGGTTACATCCTGTATATCTTTTTTGGGTACTGCACTTAAATTGGACAAATCTGTAGACTACCTGACTCAAATTCCAAACTTCTTCTCTCTCCTCTTGCTCAATAAATGTGTTGTTATTGTAGACAGTCTATATTTCTAGTGCCATATATTATGTACTTTATATACCTTTTTTTTAAGGCTGGGAAATCATCCAATGACTGCTCCCGCTCTGGGTGGAGCGGAAGGGAGTGTCAGACTCTTACTGACTAAAACCCATCCATGTTCCTTCCGTAGCCCTTTATGTTCCGGGGTAGCGGTAACCCTTTCGGACAATCGTACTTTATATACTTGCACTCGCTTTACATCATAGTTTTAATAAGCTGCTATAAAGAAAATCGCTGTCGTTTTCTAACACAAGTAACTTTGGCGACGCAACGCTAATTTAAAGTACTTCTATTAATTTATTATGTTCATAGATTTAAATATAAAAATCAGAATCAGAACTTTCAGCATTGAAATGAAAGAAAATTATGAAGAATTATTTTTACATAATATTTATGATTTAAGTTTTATTTCATACAGAATTAATTATAATTGTATTGCAAATGGATATTGATTTAAATAAGGAATTTATCTTTGGTCCTTATTCCGCCTGTCTTCACTTTAATTGCAAAGGCTTTTTAATTCAAGATAATTGCACGCTCGAGGTTTGCCAGAGAGCTATGTGACGGAGTATCCTCACAATTAAAGGATAAGAATACAACAACCCATTCCGTCATTAAAATAATTGATGCCCCTCGGAACGCTGCCACGCATAAATGAGATTGGGCTGTACACATCAGCCGCATGTCAATCGATCAATGGGCCGAACTTACAACGCAGTAGGCAGGCCCACACGGAGACGGCGAGATGAGCTGGACTCCTTTAATAAAGATCGGTTCTTGGCAGCTCTGAACAGAGTAGGAAAGCCTTTGCCCAGCAGTAGGATAATAATTAAAAAAAAATGGTTCAGTGGTGGATTGTCTCGAAATGACTGACACTAACGCGCATCAATGCATCGAAGTTCGTTTATTTATTTAGTAATAGCTTGTAGGACTAGTGGATGTGTCGTCGCTGTATTTAAGTGTGTTTAGCTTACTATAGGACAATGTCTAGACTGAATTAAGCCCAATTAGACATGTTAGTATTACGTATTATGCACTAGATTTTCCACAGAATTGTAACAAAAAGTGATAAGAATTTGCAATATTCGGCCCATTTGATAAAAATTTTGTACTGAAATTCAGATGTTATATCCATAGCATAGGAGTTGATATTGTTAATATTTTGAAACATTTTACAATGCTTATGTTTATTTTATTACAATTTTTAGACATATTGACAAAGTATAAGCTTATTGGAATTGCTATGTTAGTAGTGATTGATCGCCAATCAAACAAAGTTATTTGATAAAATCATATTGGTTTTGAGTATTTATTTGAGAATAATGAATCATATTTATCGTATGTTAATTTTACAATTCAATGCAATTTATGCAAGCATGTTTAATATTCACAATTTTATTATCGGCACAGTTTACAAAGTGATTGCATTGCACTAGTTAATATCTGCAATTATCACTGAGCTGATGCTTACACTTGCTATTTATGTATTCGAAGGCATTTATTTGTTTTCATTACAGTTATTCAGTTATGAAAAATATAATTACAAGGTGTATTATAATGGTTAGTATTAGATTTTGTGACTGTTTTGTAATCTCTTTATATTCTATCCCTTAGCATTTTCTATTTTTAGAATACCAGACACATTAAAAATAAAATTACAGAAAATTACTGTGTTTTATTTGTTCCAGCCATGATATGGTTAGATTCAACAAAAACCATGAAAATTGGTCCAGCAGATCTCGAGTTATAACGAAGGGAACAAACCCGTCTTTCTTTTATATATATAGATGAGTCAAAAAGATACTAAGATTATACAAGATCAGGGGCGCATTCTGTATACAACCTGATTCCTATCGGCTTCCTTTCAGAACAACCACTCTTGTACCTGTATGTGTAGCAGATCACAGCAGATATTGAATTTTTAAATTAAACATGTTCAAAAGTGAGCCTATGTTCCTGATTTGGTAGGAAGATGTGCATAGTGCAATTATTTCACTAGTAGCTTACCTGCTTCCTGTAACTATTGCATGTTTTAAAGAAAAAATAAACTTAAATATTATAAGCAATATTTATTTACAAATTTAAAAATATGCAAGTTAATTAAAGATAGTAATTACAGTTGATAAAAATCATAATATTCTTTTTACAATTATGTGAGGAATAATATGCTGAATGCCATGACAATACAGCTCACAGCAACATAGGGAGATTTTCTTTCACCAATCCTTGCACACTTCCAAAAAGTTCCCAGTAATCTGAAAATAAAACCAATAATAAATTAGTACAAAGTTAGGAGCGTTAGTTCTATGGGTTATATACCCATCATATATTTTGTTTCCACATCCGATAGTCTTGACTCTTCAATTAATAAATTGGCTTCAATAATTATGTTGTACCAAAATTGTGTGAAATATATTTACAATATTTTTTTTTGGAGTTTATTAAAACTACATATTTTTATCCTCCCGCGTCACATCCCATCCCCCGCCCGTGCTTTATTTCGTTTTCTCTTAGTGCTTCTCTTTTCGCTTGGTTCCTACGGGTCATAGGGTGATTTTATATTATATGACTATAACCTTCCTCAAGAATTGGGCTATCAAATACAAAAAGAATTTGTCCTACTCTTAGTACCATAAAATGGGGTTAATAGGGATGCAGGGGTGAATCGAGACGGAACTTAATACAGTTTCTGGCCAAAAAGGGCTCTTATATGTTTACTGTTTTATATTGAACGAATAAGTGTCCTTGTTGGCGACAAATTGTGTTAAAATCAATTATAAAGTTTCGTTCCAATTCACCCCTGCATCCCTATTCACCCCATTTTACTGTACGAGAGATTAGCAAATTCAAATGAACTCCAGATTTAATAATAGTGTAAATGTAATTTAACAAATTCAAAGAAGCCACAGAATTAGAAGCCAACTCCTGCAAAGTTGGCAAATGGCTAGGCAGATAGATATTTAATTGCTAGAAGCCAGATATGTGATAAAAATATCTACGAATACATGGTTTGTTTTCCCGGCAGTAGTTATCAGGGTTATTGAACAGACATAACCTAAATAATGCATAGTAACATACCCTGTCTTATTGCGGTCCATAATACTTGGAAAGAATGATCTTAAGTAGGCACAGGTGCAAATGAGCAGTAGTATCACGGATAGCAAGCTTTGAAAATTAAATATAGCACTCTGAAACAAAGGTAAAACAAGTGTTAAGTTTGATCGTGATTTGCTTCACTATTTGATGAATATAAGACGTGTAAACGAAAGAATGACTATACCATTTTAACAATTCCTTAATTGGAATACTATCTTTTTCAAAAAATCTCTGTAGTTACTTCCTTTCACTTAAACAATAAAAGAAAACAATATTTTTGCGTGCCTTAGGTTTTTGTTTGACATTTGATAGACTCAAATTATTTGACAGATGACATTGACGTGACAACTCAGCACAGAATTCGTTCAGTAATTATCATTCATACGATGATGTACGTGTATGCATAATTTTATTGTATGGGGTTTTCACGTTTTTATGTCTTTATGTGCATCTTTAGCGCCCATGTGCCGCCGCACCTCCACACTGTGATTACGAGACGCGTCCGCGCCGCCACCACGCCGTCGCCGCTTACTTTCACCATACCAATAATTAGATTTTTTTTCTATATCGTCGTTGATAGTCCAATACCGCGTAACTAACATTGTTAAATACCGCGTAAGTACATCTTTGCAACTTTACAGGAGGGCCAAAAAACTAATTTTCTAAACAACGAATCAGCCGAATTCCGAACGAACTTGTGTTTTAGAACTATTTCGTCCTCTTTTAACTAATGTACTCATTTTAAAGTTAATATTGCTATTAGTTTGTTTACAAAGTCACTTACGCTGTATTTCTTCTAACAGTCCTGGATCATTATCAGTACTTACGCGGAATTGTTAATAAAATAAAATAATACTCTAAACTCAATTAACCATTCATTTAATATTATTTAGTATTCCAATCATTGCACATTAGGTAATCATTTTAATCATAATTATTCCACCACTACAAAAAAATTAACAAAACAACCAAAACTCAGTTAAAAAGTAATCAGTGTTGACAGTGACACTGTTCCCTATTTATAAAGTAATTTTAACAATCACAAAATAAATCACAAAAGTCCTTTAAAGGTGATGTGCCTAAAAATATCTATTAAAAAAAACAACAAAATTTGAGCAACAGTGACCCACTTTGGGTCACTGTTGCTCAAATTTTGTTGTTTTTATTACGTAAGAACTAATCAAACAGTCTCAAAATTATCATAATTAACTACAAAAATCTAGAAACAGTTCTTTATAGGTATAATCTATAAAAGCTTTATAATCAACAAATTGACTCGAGAAGGAGATCTATCAATATTATTATTAAGGGACTACTAAGTATTTATCAATATTAGTAGTTACTTTAGTAAACGAAAGGTAAAAAAGCTACCTACAAAAAAGAAATTATCTCCTTTTAAAGGCCAAATTATCGTAAAACGCATGACAATCACGGGGCATCACACTTTTTAACACGCTTTTATTAGCTCGGGTTGTATCTATGTATGTATGTAACGGAATCTTTGAGCTTAATTTTCACCGGTTTCTAAAAGTCTGATCAACTTGAAACTTTGCACACGTCTCAAGGACCGATGACAATGCAATAATTTGATAATAGTTTCCCATTATCCTTATTTTTACACGCTTTATATTAGCTTCACTTGTATGTATGTTTGTAACCGACGAAATCTGGTCGTTTAAAGTGGGTCAAAATCGCTTCCTAATGAAGCGATTTTGACCCACTTTAAACGGCCTTAAAGTGGGTCAAAATCGCTTCATTAGGAAGCGATTTTGACCCACTTTAAACGGCCAGACTTCGTTCAAACTGTGTAGATTTATCGAGGACCGATGACAATACATTAATTTGAACTAAAAAGTAGGAAATAAAAAATAGTTTAAAAAAACTAAAAAACACGCTTTTTATAGAAAACCGAACTAAAAATAGAAAATAAATTTTACTTTTTAAAAAGCGTGGGGTGCATGGTGGTGGTGAATATTATCTTAAAAAGCACGCCACGCTTTTAAAAAAGTATTTTTTTTTATATTTTTTATTTATTTATATATTTTGTTTCTTGAATTGGTTATCTGGATGAATAATAATCCAGTAAATCTATTAAAAAAAGCTATTTTCTTCCGAAGCGCCACACAAATCTTAACACACTCTTAGCAATCTGCGCAGATACGCGGAATTCAGGTTGAAATTTGTTCGACGATAGACCCGCGGTATCGTTGCATTTCATTTACTCGTCTTCCTATTGGTCAATTCAAATATTTGTCATACGCGTCGATGCCAATCACAATCAGCTACCTATAGCTGCGAAATATCAATTTTGATTTTTTTGCACATACGCGGTATTTAACAATGTTAGTTACGCGGTTTTGGACTATCAACGACGTATGGTTGATACTGTTAGTAATACATAGCTACCCACAAAGATCACATGAAAAAAAAGTATTAAGTGTTCGCTTACTCATGTAAACACTAACTTATTTTTTTTCGTACCACTGGATTGATGTCCAGTGGTACGAAAAAAAATAAGCGACACGCGTGATCTTCGTATATTGGTATGGTGAGATCAAGCAGCGACCGGTGCGGTGGCGGCGCGGACGCGTCTCGTATACACAGCGCAGAGGTGCGGTAGCGCTTAGACTAGGTAGGTATTGTGTACATGAGCACTAAGGGTAATAAAAAGGCTAAACTATGTTTACATTTGGTTATCAGTTGAATTATTTATGCAATAAACTGCTATTAAGTCATGTGTTTTGTGTAATACTAAGTCCCCACATTAAAAAATTAAACAAATAAAATAATCTGCATTATGTCCATTTTTTTTGTTTAGCACACGTTCTTCATCTATGGTAAAACAGGGTAAAATGGGAACGAAACTTATTTAAGGATTTTAACATTGAAATAATATCAAAGTTTGTTGCTAACCAGAATAATTGATCTTTAATTATTATACGGCCAACACAATAAGAGTCCTTTTTGGCCACAAACTATTATTTAATGCTTAAATTGCTTTAAAGTTTCGTCCCGATCCACCCCTGCATCCCTATTTACCCCGTTTTACGGGACCACATGAGAAATTGCCATTCCCGTTTCATCAGCTTATTTGCTTTATTCCATTGCAGCTAGTTTTTCTTGCCACTTACCACTAAACATGAATCCCTTCTTTACGTTCGCACCACGGTCAAGTACCTACATTACAATCGTACTCGACCGTAGCGAACGGAAATTTTGGTGAGTTCATAATCATGTAGTAAGTACTTACAAAATTACCTATTCACAACAATGACCTGACTTAAACAACAATGATATGAATAAATTACTATCATCGTCCGTATCAGGCTTTATTGGGTAATAGATACGATTTGCACGGTCACACCCACAGAACAGATAAAGAGACCTCACACCAACCGCTTAGAGCAGGGGTTCCCAAACTTATTTTGTCTACTGCCCACTTTGAGAATAAATTATTTTTTAGCGCCCCCATTTTTTCACCGACTTAAAAACTACTATCTAGATAATATAATAATAATATCCTTGGACATTTCACACAACGCCATATCGTCCCAAGCTAAGCAACCTAATGCTTGTGTTATGGTAACGAGATGGCTGATAAACTACTTATATATATGTATATTTTTTTTGTAAATACATACATATTATAGATAGAAAAACACCCAGACTCGTAACAAATACTTGCAGGTCGTACAAATATTTGTTCCGTGCGGGAATCGAACTCGCGACATAGTGCGCAGCAGTCAATCGCTCAACCACTGCGCCAACCGTGTCGTATACTGCATGCGTTACTTAGTACTTAACAGCCAGTAGTCTGGTGTGAGCTTCGTTAGTGGCGAGTGCCAAAGGCTCGTTCAGCTGGCAAAAAAAAGGCGCTTCCTGAACAGGAGCCATCGACTGTAATGATACCTTTACCCGCGACCTAACCGTGACTTCCAGCTTTTTAATTATATGTATATTAAATAAACTATCCTGCTGGTTTCACTTTTTTCTTATAAAATACCTACATATTGTAGTCGCCCTAAGCTGTATACTTGCGACATTAGGATCCTCTATGGTAGGTTAAGGATCTTAATGTCGCAAGTACGACGAATTTAGGTTTAAGTAGGTAAGTAATATTTTATGTTATGTGGAGTACGTTAGGAAGACAGAGTAGATTAAATCATCCAATATTCATTCCACGAATTGTATCTAATAATAGTGCCGACCT
This sequence comes from Hyppa rectilinea, assembly GCA_951799385.1. NCBI lineage: Eukaryota > Metazoa > Arthropoda > Insecta > Lepidoptera > Noctuidae > Hyppa > Hyppa rectilinea. Next base: position 11,829,118 of record OX637311.1, read on the forward strand.
ACCCATTAAAAAACTATTTAAAAAATGCAATTACTTTAATACAAACATTATTTTGCATTATTCCGCGGGAAAACCTGATTGGTGATTACAAATCTCACAACATAGCAGGCATGTAGGTACATCTACTTGTACAGGCTTGTTTGTCGTAGTCAACATTATAAATGTTGTTGCCATAGCATGATTATAAACGGGTTGTGTGCACATGATAAAATTATCTGCGCAGATAAGATACTTGATTGTTATTTAAGAATATTTTAGCCGACTCCTTAGTTAATTTGGGTGCATCGTTACAATGGCGCAGTGGAACGCAAAAGACAAAACCGTTTTGGTAACCGGTGGAGCTTCTGGCCTAGGAGCTGAGTATGCCCAGGCTTTCCTAAATGCAGGCGCAAAGGTAATAAATACAGACGCCAGCCATCACATCAAGCTATCCTAAAATGTCAAATATTCCCAATTGAAAATGAACCTTATTCTTTTGACAAAAAGTTTAAAATCTATCAAAGAAATTTGACAAATTGGGGTAGCTTGATGTGCTGGTCTCTGTACATTTTTAGTACTTGCTGAAAAAGAAAAATAATTGACAAATTTTATAAATAATATTTATGTATATATATATATATATATATATAGTCCTCGATTCATAACATCCATCGATTTCGATAACGGCGACCCTTCATAAATCACTTCCTTGCGTGAGCCCTTAGATGACTCGCTAGACCGAATTTAGTTTTGAATACTCGGTCACAGCTAGAGCAGTAGAGTTGGCCTGCAGTGTTATATGTATATGTGTAGGAGGGCTTAGGTCTCTCCTTGCGTATTTGACGCTTCTCAACAATAGCCTCGTGTCGCTTTTCTTCGAAGGATTTGATACTATTGTGAATAGTCGAGCGCCAAGACGACCTGTGTAAAGCAAGCCTCTCCCAACCTGTAGGATCAATAGCGCACGCGTTAAGATGCCTTTTGAACACATCCTTATAGCGGAGATGTTGTGCTTGTGATTGTTGACCCAAGGTGGTCTTTTACTCTGAGATGGCAGAAGGTAAACGGAAGCATGGCGGTCAACATCTCCGCTATGTATATATACATAGGTATGAGAAGAAAGATTAAGAATTAAGTTTTGAGTCTAATGTCTAGTGTTTTTTGTTAGTTTGTTACAGTTGACGCAGTGATGCATAGATTTTTATATGGGTCCCCGAAACGATCAATAGCAGTCATTTGTATTTTAGTAATATTTTCAATCACTTCAATTGCATTTTGTAGATGACCATTTTGCGCATCAGTCCTAAGTACTAATATTATAAACATGAAAGTTTATGAGAATGTAGAGATTTATGGATGTTTTTAACTCTTAAACGCAATAACTACGGAACGGATCTGGATGACATTATCCTGGTGGTACAGACGCCAGCACATCAAGCTATCCCTAACTGTAAAATTTTCTCAATTAAAAATGAACCTTATGTCTTTGCAATAAAGTTGAAATACTATCAAAGAAATTTGACAGATTGTGGTAACTTGATGTGCTGGCCTCTGTACGTTTCCGTGGGATATTTTTCGACATCCACACAGGCGAAGCCGCTGTCAGAAGCTAGTTTGTAACAATCACGTTAACATTGACAATATCAAATGATCGTTCCGGGGACCCCTAACCCTTTGAGAATTGCGATCTTACTTTTAGCTCAACCACGTTTTATTATTTGCAGAACGTAGCTATCCTTGATATTGCTGAGGAGCTTGGCAAGGCGACAGCCGAGCGTCTGAATAAACTTTACGGTAATAAGGCGGTGTTCATCAAATGCGATGTGAGCAAGGAAGAAGACATAACGATCGCGTTCGACTCCGTGCTCGCTCAGTTCAAGCAGGTCGATGTCATCGTCAACAATGCGGGCATTATGATCGACTCGCCTAGCATTTGGAGAACTGCCACCGATGTTAATTTGGTAATTAAGAATAATTAAAAATCAACAGTTGAACAGTAGTGTGGTTCGAACCCAATCGAAATCAGCAGCTTATTTGTTACCGTATTTTGTTTAAAGAAGTTAAAACTATGTAGTACTTAGGTGGTTAAAATAACAAAATACAGATAATAATAATATTATCCTTGGACATTTCACACAACGCCATAATTATAGTCCCAAGCTAAGCAACCTAATGCTTGTGTTATGGTAACGAGATGGCTGATAAACTACTTATATAAATTTTTTTTCGTAAATACGTACATATTATAGATAGAAAAACACCCAGACCCAGAACAAATACTTGCAGGTCGTACAATTAAATGTTCAGTATGGGAATCAAACCCACGACATGCTCCGCAGCAGTCAATCGCCCAACCGCTGCGCCAACTGTGTCGCCAAAGATGCAAATCATCAAAATGGTGAAGTACCTAAAACTCTATTATGTTTTTCAGCTAGGAGTAGTTTCTTTCACATTAAAAGCCGTCAAGCATATGAGGAAAGACGAAGGTGGCTTCGGAGGAACTATCATCAACATTGCGTCGACAATGGCTTTGACTAAATTTCCATATTTACCGATCTACTGTGGCGCAAAAATGGCTGTCGTGCAATTCAGTCAATGTATAGCGGTAAGTCCATTTATTTTTTTTCGAATCGGAATTATTTACTTTTTTTCTACTTTCCTAATATTTTATTTATTATACAATGTACATAACCCTAGTTACAGGTTAGGCTTAAAACAAGTGAGTACATGATCCAGTTAGGGCGCAGTATGATAACTATAAACTATTAATATAACTGCAGTGAGTAGGTATCTACAGTATGTATATTCTAATACCATGTTAGAAAATTTCACAGTTAAAAATATTATATTAATAATTAAACTTATTTTTAGCTTTATAAATAACATACCTAGTATATGATATATTGAACACAAAGACATATGTTTCAACTTTAATTTACTTTAAATCATCCATAAATTCTTGTCACTACATAGTATAAAGCAAAGTCGCTTCCGCTGTCCTAATGTCTGTATGTATGCTTAGATCTTTAAAACTACACAACGGATTTTGGGGCAGTTTTTTTTAATAGATAAAGTGATTCAAGAGGAAGGTTTATATGTATAATAACAAGCAATTTCCGTCCTCCACGCGGGCGAAGCCGCGGGCAGAAGCTAGTAAATTATAAAAGCGTTTAATGGCTCTTTACATTTAGGGCGTGTCACACACAACGCACTCATCTCCTATTTTTTTTCCAGATGGATCCATTCTACGACAACACTGGCATTAGAGTTTTGACAATGTGTTTGGGAGCTACCGACACTCCTTTACTAGAGAATTTAGAAAAAAGGAGTTGGGACGCAAAAGTTGGAAACAAAATGGCTACCGCTATTGAAAATGGTTATATTTATCAAAAGTAAGTTGTTCTATAACACTAGATGGAAAAAAGGGACCAACTCAAACTCAAAGCATTTATTTCAAATAAACCAAATAGAGGCACTTTTGAATTGTCGAGGAGACGGTCAGTCAGAAAGATGAAGCTAGTTGCCCATTCTAAAGCAGTAGGTACCTGTGGAGAAGAACGGGCAAGAAATTCCACGGACACTCTTTTAAATCAGAATATAGTTACATCAATGTTTTGTATGTTCCTACTATTTAAAGCACCTGCCATCTAATCTCTTCACCACCCTTGGTTGACTGGTAGAGAATGCCTAAGGCATTAAGTCCGCCTTTGTACCTTTATTGTGTGCGAAAAGGTTAAATAAATAAATAAATAATACAAAGAAAGGCTAAGTGTGTTAACGAACTGTCAAACTATTGCTAACTACTGCGCTTTGCTTGATGGCTTCGGACGGCGTCACGAGATGGGTCGATCAAGACCCGACTAATCAAGTCACTCGAGTACCTAACCCAAATGTCAGTAAGCTTATTTTCGTGCTGATATGCCTTCCAGAATCCGAGTGTCGTCTAAATTTTACAGCACGCTTCTGTTCATAAGCCTTTTAGGAAGTGCCTATCTGAGTGCAAGTGAATTAATTTCACACTATTCAATCAATCTGCCTAGCCTTTTCCCAACCATGTTGGAGTCGGCTTTAAGTCTAACCAGATGCAGCTGAATACCAGAATTCTACATGGTGCGACTGCCTATCTGACCTATACTACCCTTACTGGGTAATACGATAAATTCATTAATAAATTAGTTTCACGAAGAAATAATATTCGAAAATTTTGTAACCTTGCTTTTACTTTCAGAAAAGAATCAGCAGTTGCAGCTCTTCTTGATATGTACAAAACTGGCGGACCGGCTACAATTTGGTTGTCGCTCGATAATAAACCAGCTGAGAACATCACCACGGCAATTGATCGTGCCTACAAGGATTTCGAGAATGTTATGTCAGGATCAAATTAGGCTTTAAAAATACTATGAATAAAAATTATAAATTAATCAACTGTTGTTTTTACTATTGTCCTATGACCATTAAATGATACAGGTGTCCGCAGAGAGAGATTCTTCATTTTCCAATGTTCAATTCGTCTGGCACAGTGCGTCACCATGTGTGGGTTGAACTTGCTCTCAGTATTCTATTAAATTGGGTCAGGGGCTGTTTTGTAGCAATCCTCATTAGTACACAGGTACTGATAGCGGAGACATTATTACGCTGTAATTGCGCTCTTCTTCTTCTTCGTGTGGTTTGTGACTAACCAGGTGTCAGAGTTTTATGCTGCTCATGGGCTTCCTACTTAGCTTAACATGCAATTGAGAAATATCTCTCAGACATGCTGGTTTCCTCACGATGATTTCCTTCACCGATTTTTAAGCAAGTGATGATTATACAATACGCACATGAATCCGTAAAATCAGAGGTGAATTGGGTTCGAACTCGAGACCTATGACTTGGCAGTCCGACGGTCACACCACTAGGCTATCACTGCTATTATAGTTGCGATAACGATACCTATTCTTAAGATAAACAATTGGGTGTGCCAGAGATAAAATATGCACACCAAGATGATGGAGAGTTTTTAATCAAAAGAAAAGGATAGGCTTTATTTTTCATAGGATGCGTAAACAAGAAAACAATTAGAGAACGAAGTCGCTGTCAATAGGTTAAAATTTAAATTGGGATGAAAGAAAACCAGCGCCATAGGTGCATCAGTTTGAGGAGCCTGAAGGGAGCTTCCTACACCCAACGAGATCCCGTGGATGACATGACGTGCTATCTGTGGGCGCAACCCTTTAAATACACTTATGGATAGCCTGGCGCGGTTAGAAACTGACCGCGCAAGACCCATGAAGTTGCAAGACAGCTGACCGCCCACTAAATGGTAATTGGTTTTAAAAAATAACATGGAGGATGTAGGTCATTAAAATAACTATAATGAGAAAAAACATACCAAAAGGCAACAGAGGTTAATCTACATACCTACTTACCAAGACCACCAATGAAGTAATATATGACGGACTGATAAAAATGGTTATCAGGATACTTGTGTGAAAGACATTCCCTCGGAAGACTCTTGCGCTAACACACTTGCGCAAAAAGTCATTTCTGCGAATGGACTTTTGCGAGAAAAACGCTTGCGAAAAATACACTTTGCGCGAAAGCCAGTTGTGGAAATGAGATTCTTCTAATATCACGCCTGTATTCTTTCAAAGGGTTAAACTCAAACATAAAGCAATTACACACATCAAAAGTGTCTAGGGATCAACATATATTTTTGCAATAACTTTTCTCTTGATTGATATTAATTTAAATTTTCTTTAAGGATTCATCAAATAAAGTGTTTTCGTTTGTCACAGTAACGATAAACCAAGTCACCTTTGCATTAATAAAGAAATTTGCCATTTTCCTAATAAAGGGATTTTTGACATTTGAACCACTAACATTAAAGTTCGAAAAAAAGACTGAAATAACAGTTTTCTTTAAAATTTTATTGGGTAACTTAAACAATTAATAATCCGTGTTTCTACCGCGAACACTAACAACACAAGAACATCGGTTTGGCATACTCAAAATGAGTTCATCCAAATCACGCTGTGGAATGGCCGCCCATGTTCGTTGCAACAACAAAAAAAGGTCTTCTTGCAACTGGATACCCTCCATATTCGGCAGAGCTCTTCTCTGTAGCATATCCCATGCATGCTCAATCGGGTTCAAGTCTGGCGACTGAGCAGGCCAGGGCAGGACATTGATGTTAGCTGCGGCGAGAGTCTGTCTTACAACTCTTGCGGTGTGCGGTCGTGCATTATCATGCATTAACTGAAATAAGGGACCGATTTGCACTTGTAGAGGAACGATGACGTCAGATACAATCGTCTCAGCATAAATTTGAGCGTTGAGGTTGCCTCTGATCCAAATCAACTCAGTTCTTCCGCCGATCCAAATACCCGCCCATACCATGATGGTTCCACCACTATAAGGATGGACTTCCTGGCAGGATTTTAATCGCTGTTGGCGTCCAGGGGTTCTCCAGTGTCGTATACGTCTTGTATCCGGTCTCATACCAAAACGAGACTCATCAGAAAAGCACACGAAACGCCATTGTTCTTCTGCCCAATTTCTGTGTTCAAGAGCCCATTGATATCGAATCCTACGATTGTGCATTGCTATAGGTGGTACCCGTAGCGGTCTTCGGGAATGAAGGTTCACTTCATGCAAGCGGTTTCTGACTGTTTGGTCGCTAATTTAGTTCCCTGAAGAGTGATGAAGCCTCACGGCTAACATCATGGCGGTTATTGTTGGAGCTCTTCGAGTTAAGATTTGAATGTATCGGTCTTGTCTCCGTGTGGTGCAGCGATACCGTCCTTCATGGCGCTCAGCCACGGTACCAGTCGAATATGGAGGGTATCCAGTTGCAAGAAGACCTTTTTTTGTTGTTGCAACGAACATGGGCGGCCATTCCACAGCGTGATTTGGATGAACTCATTTTGAGTATGCCAAACCGATGTTCTTGTGTTGTTAGTGTTCGCGGTAGAAACACGGATTATTAATTGTTTAAGTTACCCAATAAAATTTTAAAGAAAACTGTTATTTCAGTCTTTTTTTCGAACTTTAATGTTAGTGGTTCAAATGTCAAAAATCCCTTTATTAGGAAAATGGCAAATTTCTTTATTAATGCAAAGGTGACTTGGTTTATCGTTACTGTGACAAACGAAAACACTTTATTTGATGAATCCTTAAAGAAAATTTAAATTAATATCAATCAAGAGAAAAGTTATTGCAAAAATATATGTTGATCCCTAGACACTTTTGATGTGTGTATTTAAACCAATTACAGGCACTTTTGAATTGTCAGCGAATCGGTCAGTCAGAAAGATAAAGCTAGTTGCAAAATCCAGAGCGTAGTAGGTACCCATGTAGAAGAACGACCACAAAACGCCACGGGCACTCTTTTTGTATTTTTCTGGATGTACTTATATAAATAAAAAAAGTTGCAATAAAAATACGACGATCACTATTGACGCAATAACGACTAATCATAATTTAAGAAAGAATTTATTATACTTCCAGTATGCCTGTAAATTAAACATTTAACTGGCGAATTGTGGGTGTAGCATCTATTCTCAACTTTCAAAGAGTGCAGGGGTTATGAAGAAATATAATTTTCGCAACTTTTTCGCGCATCAGCACTTTCGCGCACGTGGACTCGCGCAAGTGTCGCAGATCCGTAAAATGTGATATAGTATCTTTTTATTATCGACTAGCTTCTGCCCGCGACTTCGTCTGCGGCTAATAGATACTGTAGAGGGCAAATCTTATCTCTGTTATGTCCTTGTTATCATAAAATAATTTAATTTGATAAGAATTGATATTTTGTTGTTTAAATAATCATCCAAACAGAAGGAAGTCGAAAAAATACTTTTTTAAAACATAAAACGAAATATAAAAGTTAAAATACAAAAGATGGGAATATGGTGTCGCGGACTTTTTTGTAGAAATAATTAAGGCGAACCGGGTTGCCATACATTGCTTTCAATTTTAAACAACTGTTTAGGCAGCGCGTGCAAATAATTCTGTTTTCGGAGGTATTTCTTTCCGACTTGCTAGACGAAAATTGCGTATGTATGATATAAATATAATTTTCACCTCACAGGCTCGGAAAGAGTCTGTTTGTCCTTCGAAATCTGAGCCGAAAATCGCTTATTGCTCTCTAGCGTGGAAAGAGTTTTTAAAATTCGAATTTACGCTCAGGATTCTATATTTGATGGGACACTCGCTTCGCTCATGGTTCAACCCTAGAATCCTTCGCTTAGAGGACCCATACACCTACAATAATATTGCACAATGTTGATGATTGCACAATATGATTGATGAGCTCCGAAACCCACACGGTACAATTAAATTGAGACAATAAAATTGAACAAGCATTCTCGTCATAACTTTCTTCAGTGCACCATGTCTGATAAAGATTTGGCTGCAGCTATCGTGTGTTTAATTGCAGCGAAACGACAAAAACGAAAACGCCGAATCTGGACTAAGGGCTGGTTGATGAAAAGGCCAATCTACAATAACGAACGCCTGTTAAAGGATCTAGAATTAACTGAATTGAAAGATTTCAAGAATTATATGAGAATGGATCCTATCAAATTTAGGCAATTGATTCAGTTGGTAGAACCTTTAATAGAGAAAAAAAATACTGTAATGAGAGAAGCAATTTCACCATTTCAACGTTTGGCCATTACATTGCGATACTTGGCCACTGGAAATACTTTCGAAGATTTGAAATTCAGCACTGCAATCTCACCACAGTCACTTGGCAAAATTGTAATAGAAACCTGTGAAGCAATAATACAAGTTCTAAAGGACTATATTAAGGTAAGAAAATAAATACATTTAGTAATTAATTTATTTATTTATAGGCCGTGTCTATATGTGCTACTACAAAAGACCTATTTCACTATTCTTTAAATGTAGATATGTATTGCAATAAAAGAGAGTTTTCATTTCCTTCTGTACGATTTACAACAAACGTAGTAGTCTCATCAAAATTCTCTGAGCTATGTTCCATAGCAGTTAGCTGATTGTCGATTCGCACTGATGGCTGGTTAACATATCTTGGTACATGCGATGGTCTTGCTGTAATTTGTACTAAAGATGGGTCAACATATGTTGGTGATGGTAAAGGCATTGCGCTAATATGAACTGGAGATTGGTTAACGTACGATGTTGATGGAGTTGAGTTTGCGGAAATATGAACTGGAGATTGGTTAACGTACGATGTTGATGGAGTTGAGTTTGCGGAAATATGAACTGGAGATTGGCTGTATTGAATATTGTGCGTAAATTCGTTAATTGTTACAGAATTACGGTGTAGCTGTCCTAATTGACCCTCCATTAGGATTTCAGCAATCGCTTTTTTAGCATAAATTTGTTGCGGTCGATCCATTTTTCGTAGATCTGCGGCGCAAGCCAGAGCCCAATAAGTGTATTCGTCTTTTTTTTCACTGAGATGCTCATATGCCAAATTCATAAGTTTTTCTTCATTCTTGGCTTTTGTAGAAGCATGCTTCTTTAAAATTTTCCGAGGAGCCGTGTTATCATTATCATTCTTGCAATCATCATTATCATCCAATGTAGAAGTTTGACTAACCTAGAAATAAAAAAAATAAGTATTTTATATATTCTGTGTACATATTCCTTTCCAGTTACCACAAACAAACGAAGAATGGGAAGAAGTGGCCAAAGGGTTTGAAATCAGGTGGAATGCTCCTCACATCCTTGGTGCTATAGACGGCAAGCACGTGGAAATAAACAAACCTCCTGGCTCGGGATCATACTACTACAATTATAAAAAACAATTCAGTATTGTGTTGATGGCTATTGTAAATGCCAATTATGAATTTATTATGGTCGATGTTGGAACGAATGGTCGAGTGTCAGACGGAGGTGTGTTACAAAATACCAAATTCGGACAAAAATTAAGGAACAATAATTTGAATATCCCAAGACCTGCAGTTGTGAACAATAGTACTCGAAATCTCCCATATGTCTTTGTAGGAGATGACGCCTTCCCAATGGGGCCAAATTTATTAAAGCCGTATAGTCAAACTGGGTTGACAAAAGAAAAACGAATATTTAATTATCGATTGTCACGTGCAAGGCGGTTAGTGGAAAGCGCATTTGGAATACTTGCAACTCGTTTTGGAGTATTTCAAAGATCATTTTATTTACACCCTGTAAAAGTACAGAAGGTTGTTCTAGCTTGTTGCTATCTTCATAACTTCTTGAGAAAATCCACATATTTTTCTTACAAGTTAATTCCTAATGAAGATGTAGATACCGGGCTTGTACATCCACCAGCCGAGAAGATAACTGAGTTGACTCCCTTGGAAAGTTGTAACCAGAAAAATTCGCTACAGATTGCTAAGCGAGCAAGGGACGACTACTGTGAATATTTTAACAACGAGGGTGCAGTTTACTGGCAGGATAAATTTGTTACTATGTAATTACATACTTTTCGAATAAAATGTTATAAACATACCGTGTTTTGTTCCACATCATCTTCAACAGAATTTTGTGTGTCAGAATTTTGGGTAATATCCATAGAAGACTCACGAGTCACACGCCATTTCTTGATCATGTAAAAAGTTCATGTCACTGTAGTACCACAACGTTGGTTCATATATAGAATCAGCACTTGCCCCAGATTTCATAGAATCCATGTATTTTTTTAATTCTTTCCGATAGTTTGTTCTCAGAGCATTAAATTTTCTTTTCAAGTCGTCTTTATTTGCTTGAGGAAACATCTCTTGGTACTTGCTAAGCAACAAATCATAAGCCATACTCTTTTTGTCCCGGTCATGGTACAATTTACTTTTAACATTCCACAAAGCAGGTAAATCACGATATAATTGAATGCACTCTATAATGAATTCTCGTTCCTTTTCTTTCGCTGAAATTTTTTGTGCCATTTTCGCTGCAAAAATACACGCGTGCGTACGCGACCGCTCCGAACTGTAGACTATAAAATATTGGGCAATATACCATACACAAGACACAATAAATAAATATTGTGCAATAAAATTTAAAAGTCCTCAATCTTTTGCTCAATCATTGCGCAATCTTCAATACTACCCCTATATGTTCAATAATATTGTGCAATCATCAACATTGCGCAATATTATTGAAGGTGTATGGGTCGCCTTACTCAGGTTTCAATAAAAGTAATCGCGCCAAAAATCAACTATGCAGCCTTGCATAACATATAACTATTATAGCCTATAGCACTCAGGAATAATGTAGCTTTCTATCAGTGAAAATTTTGAAATTGGATCATTAGCTCCGGAGATTACCCCCTACATACAAACTTACAAATTTTACCTCTTTATAATATTAGTATAGATAACACACATGTATATAAATAAACAACAGCAGCTAGGTATAAAGTATATCGTTACAATGGCACAGTGGGACGCAAAAGACAAAACATTTTTGATAACCGGAGGAGCATCTAGCCTGGGTGCTGAGTACGCCCAGGCTTTCCTAAATGAGGGAGCAAAGGTATTTATGATTTTTGCATTTTTTAACTGAAGATATCATGTTTACATTGATGCAAGCCTATATCAAATATTCAAGACTTCTTGAATTCTGAGGATGGCATGGTAGTGTTTAGCATGTTTTTGACCCAAAACTTTGCCATCTATGGCGTCGTCTGAGGCAGCGCAGAAGTCATATTAACTCCAGGTTGCTTTGGCTTTATACATAGCATAATTAAATGAGAAGGTCTAGCAGGACCCGTATTAAGAAGCCTCTTGAAGAAAATGAAGTAGTTACAGCATACAACGACTAAAATAACTTTCAGTTGGAGCGGACATTATCCAACGTGATCGCTCACATCCACTGGGCTAGCGATTATGCGTTTTATTAGTAAATCGTTCCTACATCCCACTGTCGAGTGTCCCCTCTATCACTGGCCCGAGTCCTAGTAGCAGGAACACTGATGTGCAAGGACAAAGTCAATCTATTTATATATGTATGCACGTACGTATGCACGGAGCACGGTTCGACCGATTTGACAGATTTTTTTGTTGTATTCGTTACTGTAAGGACACGGTTTCTTAGAAAGATTTTTTTTGGAAAATCTACCTGGCAACAAAACTTTTTTGCAACGTAAGTGTGCCAAAGCAAGAAGCATCGTCACCCTGACTTGACTTGAAATGTAGATAAAAATGGTTTCGACTACTACTTGCACTATTGATCGGTCAGGTAATCAACCTAATAAGAGTACGTGTTATGTCTTGTCACTCTGCCGATCGTCTACTTGGCTCGACCTGCGTGAGTACCGGACCTTACCGACATACCATCAAAAGGCGCCTGGACTTTCGGGGAAAAGACCAGGGTGTGTGGGATTCTTACCTCACTAAAACCACCCTGTGATCACCATTTAATTCTTAAAAGACCACTCCGGGACCCGCTCTGTGCAACGCCTGTTAGGGCACATCCCTTTTTTTTTTTAAGGCTGGGAAATCATCCAATGACTGCTCCCGCTCTGGGTGGAGCGGAAGGGAGTGTCAGACTCTTACTGACTAAAACCCATCCATGTTCCTTCCGTAGCCCTTTATGTTCCGGGGTAGCGGTAACCCTTTCGGACAATCCCGTTACCCGGCAGGCTTGGCCCTGAGGGGCCCCTTCATATGCTGACATCTCTTAAAGGCGCGCGTGGAACATATACGCGCCGTACGGCACGGGCCTGGTGCTGATCGGACGATGAGTCACCCATTACTCACCGTCCGCAGGCCCGCGCCTACGGTGGCCGGGAGTCGTCACGTGGCTCCCGACGCCCGGGGCGTCTCCTGCGGCGGCTGGGACGGGAGGACCTTTCTCTCTCCCATCCCGCCACCTCCTTCGTGAGCATGACTTTTTCGCAGAAGGAGGCGACTGCCTCCCACTCCCTCTCGCCCCGGACTATGGCTTGCACCAGGGCCGGGCGCGAGAGGTTGGGGCACATCCCTGAGGGAACATTATTAATTACCGAGAAACAAATTGCGCTTGCACGTGCCACACAGTCAGCATAAAGAAACTTGAACGGCGGAACGGAAACGTTATAAGGTCTTATGATTGACACCGACGCATTTTGTATCTATCGTAGAACGATCGTCATCTTCTTAGAAATATTAAGTTCAAATTTACAAATCCAATAGGTAATTAAATTATTTTACTTAATACATTTAATTTTATCCTGCACTGTGTGCTGATGAAGGGGTAAAAAGATATGTAGGTGAACCTATTGTTATTTTTTCTTGCAGAATGTAGCTATCCTAGACATTGCTGAGGAGATTGGCAAGGCTACTGCCGAGCGTCTGAATAAAGTTCACGGTAATAAGGTGGTGTTCATCAAATGTGACGTGAGCAAGGAAGACGACATAACGAGCGCGTTCGAATCCGTGCTCGCTCAGTTCAAGCAGATCGATGTCATCATCAATAATGCTGGCGTTATGGTCGACGCACCTCACATGTGGAGGACAGCTTCTGATGTTAATTGGGTAGGAGAAAATGAACCTTAAAATACGCTTTTGTAATAACGTTGAAAAACTAACAAAGACATTTGACAGATTGGGGTAACTTGTTGTGCTGGCCTCTGTACCAACCTACAATAATTTATCCTACCAAACCAACCCTACCCTACCCAACTTACCCTACCTTTTTGCCATTTTCTCTTTCCTGCTACGTTCTTGGCATCGGCGCAAAATATTTTTCTTTCTTCTCCATTTTGCGATGTTGAATTGCAATGCTAATTCTTTGGTCAAAGAACGATCCACCATCTTGTCTCGTGAAGTTTGATGCTATAATATGCTTATTATTATTTATTTATTTCAATCAACTTTGGATCATACATTAAATTAAAAATTACTTATCATATTGTTGGTGCCAATTAAAGTAAGACTAAGTAAACTTAATTTCCAGCAAGGAGTAGTTTCCTTAACTTTACAAGGCGTTAAGCATATGAGGAAAGACGAAGGCGGTGTCGGTGGGACAATTTTCAACATCGCTTCGACTGTAGCATTGACAAAGACTCCAGCCCTTCCGATTTACAGTGGATCCAAAATGGCTGTACTCCACTTCAGCCAATGTTTAGCGGTGAGTAATTTAAAATTAAAGATGACGTTGACTTACTTTTGGTATTTTATAAATGGACCAGAACCATAGAAATATCCTCTCTCTCTTTACTTTTTTTATTATATCCTCTTCTTTGCTTTTTTTATTATATCCTCTTCTTTGCTTTTTTTATTATATCCTCTTCTTTCTTGAATCTATCAACAGAAAAGAAGCTTTTAACAGCTATGGTCACTCAAACAAGATTATAAATCTGTAATTAATCACTACAGCTATTATTATAAAGCAAAGTCGCTTCCCGCGTCTGTCCTAATGTCTGTATGTATGCTTAGATCTTTAAAACTACACCACAGATTTTGATGCAGTTTAGATAGAGTGATTCAAGAGGAAGGTTTATATGTATAATAACATACAATTTCCGTCATCCACGCGGGCGAAGTCGCGGGCAGGAGCTAGTTATTTTTATAAATTCTTAAAATCTCACTCACTCAGCAATTTGCCTATTATTATCATAATATTCTCCTTTCCAGATGGAGCCGTTCTTCGACTGCACGGGCGTCAGAGTTCTAACTTTGTGTTTGGGACCAACTGACACTCCTTTGCTGCACAATTTGGAATTGAGGGCATATGATGAAAAAATAGGAAAGTTTTTTGCTGACGCGGTTGTGGCAGATGGAATCGTTTATCAAAAGTAAGTGGTAATACAGGTATTAACAACAAACAAAAGTACTTACTGCATAGTTCTTACGAGCGCGCACTAGGTGGGGCTGCAAAATCAGCGAGTGAGGAGACGACCTATGGAGGACGACCTAAGTGGGAGTCCCCCACAAGCAGAGCAAGAACTTGTTGTGGCCCGGGAGGCTGACCAACACCTTATAGCATTGTAAAATATTTCCAGTGAAGTTCTAAACGTCTTGTTTAACGTCTACTTCACATTCTCGCACTGAAGTAATATTAAAATAATACATACCTACTGCTATAAGAGGTGGTTGTTTAGTAGCGGTTTGTTGTTAGTATTGAGAAAAAGAAGTTCCTTTTTAACCGATTTCAGGACCTACGTAATAACGATTATTTTCGAACAACAACCATCAGGTTAAGCTACTCTTGCCGGGGTTAACCATGGATGGGTGACCATCTTTTCATACCGACACTCCTTCGTGCCTCGCTAAGCACGTTAAGCCGTGTTGGTCCCGGCTGGCATTTGTGCCTCTTTGATAGTCGTTATGGGTCGTCAGAAGTCCCGAAAATCTGACAGCCAATATTACCAAGGGGTATCATATTATCCAGTTACTGGTTTGTGGAGGTCAGATAGGCAGTCACTCCATGTAAAATACTGGTATCCAGCTGCATCTGGTTAGGCTGGAAGCCGACCCCAACTGATTGGAAAAAGGCTAGGCACATTGAAGTGGCTGTTAATTAAAATACTGAGATTTAGGTATGTAGGAGCTGAGCTCTATAATGGCGTTTGTTTTTTGTTAAATCAGTATATTTTCTACATTCAGGCCAGCTTCCGCCGTTGCAGCTGTGGTTCAGATGTTCAAAACTGGCCCACCGGCTTTAAGTTGGTTGTCTATTGATAATAAACCAGCTAAAAATATTACACCAGTTATTGATGAAGTTTTTCAAACTTTGCAGAATCTTCTGTTACCATGAAACAGTGTAAAATAAATAAGTTATTATATTTCTGTGTTTTTATATTATTTAGTAGTGAAGTAGTAAATTTTGCTTCTTTTTTTTAATTGAGCTTACTTATTTGTATTGTTTATGTGCGACCTAAGTGTTAAGTCAGAAAAAATATTGCTTTGTAAATTAAATCACACATAAAATTAAAAAGAAGTAGATTCAAGCCGTAACAGACAGTATTTTTAAGAGATTATGAAATGAAATGGCGATAGCAAGGTAAATCGACGAATTTGTCAATCTGCTAGGTAATTTATTTCCCTGATCGTACATGGCATACATTCGATAGAGTGGGTTGAATTTATCAGTGTTCAGTACCTACGGCTGCAGCTGTAAAACTTTATACACACATCAAAAGTGTCTAGGGATCAACATATATTTTTGCAATAACTTTTCTCTTGATTGATATTAATTTAAATTTTCTTTAAGGATTCATCAAATAAAGTGTTTTCGTTTGTCACAGTAACGATAAACCAAGTCACCTTTGCATTAATAAAGAAATTTGCCATTTTCCTAATAAAGGGATTTTTGACATTTGAACCACTAACATTAAAGTTCGAAAAAAAGACTGAAATAACAGTTTTCTTTAAAATTTTATTGGGTAACTTAAACAATTAATAATCCGTGTTTCTACCGCGAACACTAACAACACAAGAACATCGGTTTGGCATACTCAAAATGAGTTCATCCAAATCACGCTGTGGAATGGCCGCCCATGTTCGTTGCAACAACAAAAAAAGGTCTTCTTGCAACTGGATACCCTCCATATTCGGCAGAGCTCTTCTCTGTAGCATATCCCATGCATGCTCAATCGGGTTCAAGTCTGGCGACTGAGCAGGCCAGGGCAGGACATTGATGTTAGCTGCGGCGAGAGTCTGTCTTACAACTCTTGCGGTGTGCGGTCGTGCATTATCATGCATTAACTGAAATAAGGGACCGATTTGCACTTGTAGAGGAACGATGACGTCAGATACAATCGTCTCAGCATAAATTTGAGCGTTGAGGTTGCCTCTGATCCAAATCAACTCAGTTCTTCCGCCGATCCAAATACCCGCCCATACCATGATGGTTCCACCACTATAAGGATGGACTTCCTGGCAGGATTTTAATCGCTGTTGGCGTCCAGGGGTTCTCCAGTGTCGTATACGTCTTGTATCCGGTCTCATACCAAAACGAGACTCATCAGAAAAGCACACGAAACGCCATTGTTCTTCTGCCCAATTTCTGTGTTCAAGAGCCCATTGATATCGAATCCTACGATTGTGCATTGCTATAGGTGGTACCCGTAGCGGTCTTCGGGAATGAAGGTTCACTTCATGCAAGCGGTTTCTGACTGTTTGGTCGCTAATTAAGTTCCCTGAAGAGTGATGAAGCCTCACGGCTAACATCATGGCGGTTATTGTTGGAGCTCTTCGAGTTAAGATTTGAATGTATCGGTCTTGTCTCCGTGTGGTGCAGCGATACCGTCCTTCATGGCGCTCAGCCACGGTACCAGTGCTTCGGTAACGTGTCCAAAGTCGACTGATAACACCTTTTTTTGTTGTTGCAACGAACATGGGCGGCCATTCCACAGCGTGATTTGGATGAACTCATTTTGAGTATGCCAAACCGATGTTCTTGTGTTGTTAGTGTTCGCGGTAGAAACACGGATTATTAATTGTTTAAGTTACCCAATAAAATTTTAAAGAAAACTGTTATTTCAGTCTTTTTTTCGAACTTTAATGTTAGTGGTTCAAATGTCAAAAATCCCTTTATTAGGAAAATGGCAAATTTCTTTATTAATGCAAAGGTGACTTGGTTTATCGTTACTGTGACAAACGAAAACACTTTATTTGATGAATCCTTAAAGAAAATTTAAATTAATATCAATCAAGAGAAAAGTTATTGCAAAAATATATGTTGATCCCTAGACACTTTTGATGTGTGTATATTTTTATTATGATGCTTATAGTCTCTCCCTGCGAATTCGTCGGCGTGAAAAAAAAAAATGTTTTTTTGTCTGTTTGTTTATACACGCTAATCTTCGGAACTACTGGACGGATTGGAATGTATTTTTTTGTTGTATAGGTATTAAGTCTGGGCAACATATTATAGGCCATAATTTATCTTGGAAACTTGAACACCTGATGCAGAACCGCAACAGACCAGCTAAACTATAAGAGATACAAAAATGATACCATAACAAAAATTGTTCCACGTGATGAGCATTTTCAGTTGAGAGAATAAATTTGAAGATCTGGAACACCTGATGTGGAACTCCAAGAGCCCAGCTACACTATAACATATATAGGAATGACGTCTTAGCAAAAGTTGTTCAGCCTGATGAGCACTCTCTGTTGACGTATAAAAATTGAAGATTTGAAACACCTGTTGTGGAACTCCAAGAGCCTAGCTACACCATAACACATATAGGAATGACGTCTTAGCAAAAGTTGTTTGGTCTGATGGGCATTTCCTGTTGACTTATAAAAATCGAAGATCTGGAACACCTGTTGTGGAACTCCAAGAGCCTAGCTACAACATAACACATAATAGGAATGACGTCTAAGCAAAAGTTGTTCAATCTGATGGGCATTTCCTGTTGACTTATAAAAATCGAAGATCAGAAACATCTGATGTGGAAATCAAAGCTATCACTAATTTTACTGTGTAATTATAAAATAACATAAACTGGGAGAACCTGCACGCGGTGAAGGCGGTAACAGTTTTCGGACTGATTTTCGATGACGATGGTATATCATTGAAAATTTTACTCTACTGGCCAAAACTCCTATTTATTTTATCGTATGAATATGCCTTCGGGCTTATGTTCGCGCAAAACCGAACTGACGGCTTCCACGCCGTCATTCGTAAGAAAACTGCATCGCTGCTATCAAGGTTGCGGGCGAGTGGCAACAATATCCTAAAAACTATAGTGGAGAGTATCGACTCTCCGATTGTTAAAAGTTTTGTGAGAAGGACAATCACTGAACATTAATCTGGGGATGTCCTTTTCACAATACTCCGTGTTCTCTATTTACTGTCTTCTCTATTGTATTTCAGCTACTAACATTAGAAATAAGTTATTTTATTGCTTACTAACTCGATGGATCAATGTTGTCTGACAAATAAAGAATATTATTATTATTATTATGTTGTTTGAGTTTCCTTTTCCATTTATCTTCGTGACACGGTAGCCTACCCGGTAACGCAGGAGAGCACTCATTTTAATTTAGATTTTTATTGATCAGGTATCTTCACAATAAAACTATGACCATGCCTAGAAAGAGGTCAAATCTTTCCCAATGTTCCAAGAGAGCTAAAAGATTGAGGATCATAAGATCCCAAGAATCTATCGAAGAGCGTCAGGAGAGACTTGATGCTGTTCGAGAACATTAGGCTGCAACTCGCTCCGTGGAAACCTCTTCGGGTCGCGAAGCACGCCTGCGTTCTCAGCGTATTCATTAGGTCTCTAGAGACCAGTGAAGAATATGATGCGCTACTGACCGCTGATCGTGAACGTCATGTATTGTCTCGCGAGTCAGAGACGATCACGGAAAGAGAGTTACGCTTGAGTTCCAAGCGTATCTACGCATCGACTTCTAGGTCTCTAGAGACAAGTGGGGCACGTGATGTGCGACTGACCGCTGATCGTGAACGTCATGTATTGTCTCGCGAGTCGGAGACGTTCACGGATAGAGAATTGTGCTTGAGTTCCAACCGTATCTACGCATTGACTTCTAGGTCTCTAGAGATAAGTGGGGAATATAATAATGCGGTTACCAAAATGAAAACGATGACAAATGGACTGTATGTTTTGGTGGTTGTTGGAATGAAATAAAACTAAAGCTAAGTGTGATAAAAGATTTAAATGGAAAAAATGATAAAAAATAACATAAATGGCGACCCCGTTGTCGCTGGCATAAGCAACAGGGTCCGCGTACGAAGTCGCGGGCAGAAGCTAGTGTTAAATATACCTTCCTTTATGCCTTCCTCAAGAACTGGGCTATCAAATGCAAAAAGAATGTTAAAAATCCGATTGATAGGTAGCGCGTAAGTGCCTACAACAAACAAATAAAAAAACAAATAAACGGTTCAGCTTTAATAATATCATACGGTCTAGATAAATGTGCCTCGATACTTAGATAATTTTGTCAACTGATAGCGAAATATGATACCAGTATCTTGTTTGTTGCATATTAGTTTTATACGAAGCTTAAAGATAGTATATCAATCATTTAAAGTCGTATTCTTTAGTTTTTTATCAGTTGCATTGCAAACATAATGGCGTCGTGGGAGGCAAAATGCATTTTTGATACTGGAGGTGCTTCAGGCTTGGGCGTTGGGTGCGCAAAGACTTTATTAATCAAGGTTTAAGGCATTGACTGCCACGCAGCAGACACAATAGAAAAACTATTGTTCGCGGTCACCGGTGACCGCGTTAGCGCTCAACGTGTTAATTTAAGCGTCTGATTGACGAAGCCATTTTATTACTTAAGTGTCTTAAGGCATAGCGACAATAAAAGTTGCATCGTCATAACAAAAAAAACAACGCAACTGTTTGCGCACTGTTTATTTGAGATGTTTTTTGCTGTATGCCACATAACACAGGCAAGAAACTAGCATCGTGTAAAAGGGGCTTAATCCTATTCAATCCTTCCCGGTTTTCAGGTTTCAAACATTTGGAAAAATTTATGTATTTCCTCCGCTTTTCCTTTCTATGGAAGCGGCCACCTTTTAGACAAAATCGATCAAATTTTATCTCAGATTTCTAGTGTAAAACCCTAGCGTTGCAGTCCTCGGTCCACAGCACTGAAATGTTAACCGCAAAAACCATAGCTCCTCAGGTTGACTCTGAAGTGCCGTGTTTGAACGCCTGGAAGGTGGCTTGTCCGAATACGGTGCAGAAACCCGTCTTCCCAGAGACTGGTCTCTGGGAAGATGGGTTCTCGAGCTCAGGATAGCTTGGCATGCGACGATGGTAAGAGGCCAGACGGTATAGCTATAATACCATGAAAGTTGGGAAGGCCATTGTGGGATGCAACCTGTGTCGACACCCTTGTTCCATTCCATCTTCCTAGCACGGCGCCGGGCTGTGCTGGGGCGTCTGCTGCAGGTGCAGGAAACCTCAAACAGCGCAAATATAACAACCTTATTGGAAGTTATATGTTCGAGCTGTTTGGGGTTGAAACACCGTGGGGTCCGAGTCCTTTTTTTTTACTACATAAAAAGCTTTTTTTTTTGTTTTAGGTTGTATATTGTACTAGCTAACCCGACAGACGTTGTCCTGTCTTAACTATGATACCTACCTTACCGACCCTACCTACCAACTTACCTACTCTACCTACCCTACCTACCCTACATACCCTACCTACCCTACCTACCCTACCTACCCTACCTACCCTACCTACCCTACGTACCCTACGTACCCTACGTACCCTACCTACCCTACCTACCCTACCTACCCTACCTACCCTACCTACCCTACCTACCCTACCTACCCTACCTACCCTACCTACCCTACCTACCCTACCTACCCTACCTACCCTACCTACCCTACCTACCCTACCTACCCTACCTACCCTACCTACCCTACCTACCCTACCTACCCTACCTACCCTACCTACCCTACCTACCCTACCTACCCTACCTACCCTACCTACCCTACCTACCCTACCTACCCTACCTACCCTACCTACCCTACCTACCCTACCTACCCTACCTACCCTACCTACCCTACCTACCTACCTATGCAAAAATGTGCAATAAAAATATTTTTCTCATACAAACTTTGCCACCCCTTGTAACCCTTTTAGGGGTTGAATTTCCAAAAAATAATATGCCTATATTCTCATGAATGCAAACTATCTACATACCAAATTTCAGCAAAATCGGTTGGGTGGTTTAGGCGTGAAAAGGTAACAGACAGAGTTACTTTCGCATTTATAATATTAGTGTGGATATAAGGTAAATAAAAAATTAATAACAATAAAAGGACATAACACCCTGAACATTTTTCACTATAAAACGATAATATACAATTATTTTTAATTAGATTTTCGTAATTGTAATAAAAAAATCTTCAAAATGTTATTTCCTTTAGATAAACTGGATTTTTATAAACTAGTAACATTCAAAATAAATTTAAGATATAAAGAACTCAAACGCCTAGGAGCCAAATATCAAATAAATCAATACAAGTACATTGAAAAAGTTAGGGATGTTGTCCATGAAAATCAATGAATGAAAACGTCATTTTGGTTGGGAAGATAAATTATTTAATGACGTTTAAATGTAATAAGCTGTACAAATACGTGTTCCGTGAACCGTGATCTTGTTTTCACATATGTATTTGATTCATAAAAGACTCAAATCAATAATTTAGTTTATTTTCTAATTTCGACAAGAATAACAATGTCGAACCAGGGTAGGAGCGCAGCATTGGTGGAGAAAATAATAAAGGAGTTGAATCATGTTTTGGAGGACCGTGAATTGTAAATATTTATTTAAAATTGGCAAAATTTCAAGATACATGATAAGTATTTTATAAAGAACTAGCGTGCTAATTCAACATGTTTTTTCAGGACTGAGTTTGACATTGTTCCTGTGGAGTCCACTACTAACAAATCACCTGTTTTGTATGTTGCAACTTCGTTAGGACTGGAGTCTTGGTGTGTGCATCATGTGTACAACTACTGCTATTCCGAATTAATTCATAACTATTTGACCAATCCGAAGCGAAGACTCAGCAGATTATCAAATCTGAACTATAAGAGGATTTATAATCTTTTAAATGCTACACTTCTGATAAACCCTGATGTAACCTCATTATGGAATAAAAGAAGAGAAATGACGTCGCAGCAGTTCCATGACTGGTCTTCAGAGATGCATTTTACTAAATTAATACTAACAAAGAAGCCTAAATGTAACGAGGCTTATGCATACAGGAGATGGATTTTGAAAAATTTATTATTAGTTGGTAAGTGTTCTATTAATAAGGTGAAAGTTTAGGGTAGCCCGCGAAATTCAAATTTTCTTATGTATTTTGCAATCTTCATATCAGTATCAGGTTGTATGTTGATCAGAATATGAATTAATGTGAGTGTTAAAAATATGTATTTACGGTATTATGACCTGCAAATTACACTAAATGTAAGAATGTTTCAATTTCGCAGGGTATTTCAGTGCTTCCCTCTTAAGTGATATGACAATGATATTTTTTTTCATTTCCAAAGTTCGCACAGTTTAACTAACAGGTAGTGCAATAATAATCTGTTTATTGCTTAACCAAATCTTCTAGAGAGAAGCTACTTTTGCTTTTCTGAATAATGACAGTTAACACTTTTTGTGCCCAACACTCGGCTCCCGCGTCCTACATATAAATAGATATATGTGGCTTGTGACCATGCCCAGCACCCCCCTACCGGATGCAAATCAAAACGTGCTACTAGGGTTGCCAGAAATAAGCTAGTTGAGAATAGTGTTAACTGGGCAGTGAAAGTGTTAAGAGACTATTTTTGTTGCTCACAGCAAAATTATAAACATGTTTTGGTTATCTGAAATATATAAGTTTCAAATCTATCATGGGCAAAAGCATCTATGCACAATTGCTGACTCCAGCGAGAGATGAGAAATAAAATTGTTTTCTGACATTTAATTTTAATTGTTGTTGGTTTCAGAGGACAGTGATGTAAGCCCTGAACTTTTTATTGATCTCATTAGAGAAGAGATTAGAGTCTGCGACATGGCTGCAGATAAGTGCTTGAACAACTACCACTGCTGGGACCACCGCGCCTTTGTAATGGATCTATGTTTGCGCAATAGACATCGTTTCAACAGCACCCTGGATCATATCAACGAATACAAATTCATTAAGGAATGGACATCGACTCATGTTTCTGACTACAGTTGCTTTCATTATCGCCAGGTCTGTATTAGCATACTTTTCACAATTGATGATAAATGGCCAGTGTTTGAAAAAGTGTTGAAGGTAAAGTTGCGCAATAATTTCCAAAAGGTAGTAGCTCACCATATGGCTAATGATCCAGTTGTGACTCCTACCATTATCTTGAATACAACAAATGATGATGATCTGACTGCACTTGTGTTGGGCTATGCTCCAGGTAATTGCGAATGCTATGCAACTTTGGATTCGACTTTAGTCAAACTTGAACTGCTTTTCTATGAATTGTTATCAAATGATGACTTGCTGAAGTACTACAAAAATCATCAGACAATCTGGTATCACCGAAGATTTATTGTGGATAAAATTCTAGAAACTATGTATAACTATTTGGGAGTACAGGACAAAGTCAATGCATCTGGCGAGACTAAAACCGTGCCAACTGAAGTTGAACGCAAAAAGATCTGTGAAAAGTGTGCTGATGCAGACTTGACCAAGCATCACAGTAACGTTAAAAAGCAAAAAGGTGGCTGGCTTTGGAAATGTCCACTTTATAAAGTCTTAATTAGGCATGAGAAGTCGTTGATAAAAAATAGGCGGAAAGAGGACACTAAATCTTCTCTTGCTTACGAGACTTACTTGAAGTTTTTCTTGGGTCTCTTTTTGCATTTTAATATCTATGTATAAATGTAATAGTAAGTAATAAACTGTATCATACTCAGGCTGGTACCAATTGATGGCTGGGCTGGCGTAATGTCTGTTTATTCTGAATGACTCACTCGTTCCATGCAGGCTGAATGCAGTGATTTTACAATTTCATCATCACTATAACTTTGTATAACATGAAAATCTAGTCAGTTGTTGCACTCTCATACTATAAGATTTTTTTAATTATTTAAGCTTTGATTTGATGAATAGAATCCTTTATTTGTACAAAATTGCATGAAACTACAATAATTTTGTCTTCAAAGGATAAGCGCTGGCCTGCGAAATTCAAACTGTCTTGAGCTTTTTTACAATTTGTTTAATAATTAATATCAACAATACAACTTTCTCAAGTTTAAGCGGGAGTGTCCGAAAGGAATACCGTTACCCCGGAACATAAAGGCCTAAAGAAGGAACATGGATGGGTTTTAGTCAGTAAGAGTCTGACACTCCCTTCCGCTCCAGCCAGAGCGGGAAGAGTCATTTGATGATTTTCGACTCTCAAAAATAAGTTAATCCCATGTCATGTTTTCATGAAAAAGTCATTCCATAGGATTTAATGAACGAGAAATGCATAGGTAATTTTAATGAATACAGTTCTGTTAATACGTACTTGGTACGGCCGCGATTCATAGTTGAATCACCATAGAACTTGAAACTGACCCACAAATTGTAAAAACCCTACGAACATTTGAATTCCGCGGGCTACGCTGGCATATCCTCCTCAGCGCAGTGCATATTATAGTTATATATATTGTAAAATAGATGGCGCTATTGTTAGCCTGAACAGAAATTATGTTTGTTTATTTAATTGTACAATAAAATAATTTGTTTATCTTAAAATTACTGCATTTTTCGGGTGTTAATCCAGTTTTAGTAGGTATGTATTGCAGGAGAGAAAAAAAGAAATATATAAGGCAACTGGTAATTAGTGACCGATATTTAAACACGTGATTGTACTCATGATTACAATCAACTTTCCCAAAGAACTGACTTTTTTTGTATACTCAATAGCTGCTAACAGTTGATCGGCGCGAAGTTCTTTGAACTTTGCGCGCGCCAGTTGTATTGTTATTGTGGTAAAAATAAAACTATTGAGTATACAAAAATGTTTCTTTGGGAAAGTTGATTGTAATCGTGAGTACAATCACGTGTTTAAATATCGGTTACTAATTACCAGTCACCTTATATAATTGAATATTCAATTATTTGATAATTAAAAAAAAAAAGTGCGGTCGCCGACAATATAGATCTCTGTATAGAACCTAAGTGAAATAACCTAAACATAACATAACATCACGCATGTATTCCGCGAACGGTTAGGTAGAAGTGCACGTATAGGTAATTAGGTAGTACACCCACATTTGGCCTGTAAGTTATGTATAAGCCCAATGTAATAGGGGATAAGACTATTGCTATCAATCGGGCACAACTCCAGACTCCAGCTACTACTAAGAAATTAAAGATAGAAAAACTCAACAACAAATTGTCCGACCCCGGGAATTGAACCCAGGACGTTATACTCACCAGTAGCGTTTGCGACCACTAAACCAATGAGACAGTCTGGTAATAAAATCTAGCTATAGTAAGATTATTCATTCCAGTCAGTAAAATGACAAGTGCAACTGTCACTGATACAAAAAAGGGTGACCCGCTACAATAGTGATGTTCGGCAATCGATAGACTTAGACATTTAGTCATGCTTTATTTTATTAGGTATCAAAGCGTTTTTTTATTGTAAATATGTAATACATACCGTATTAAATAATACGATTTTAGAAATATGGAAGGTCCATATTTCTAAAATCGTATTATTTAATACCAGCATATTAAAATTTCTCACTACAACATTATTACAACAGCTGGGAAAAAAATGTTTAGAGATTCAGAGGAATTAACACTAGAAAGTCGGGAATATACAAGTAATTTTATACGTTTTTATTCATTACGGTTGCTATTGATTCCGATTCCGATTCTGAATCGGTATATTCAGAATCGGAATCGGAATCAGTTACATTTATAATAAATGAATCCACATATTCATCTATGTGGTCGAGTTGTAGGCTTTTATGGCATGGTTGATGCACTGTCTCCAATTTTTTGGCGTCACTTCTTTCAGGACCAAATAATTTTTTAACGTCTTTTAATTTAAAATTTTTATTGTTCCTGGCGACGTACCCCTTTGCTTGAGCCTATATATAAATTTTCAGAAATTGATATATGAATTGATAGAAAAGTTGGTGTATTTTATACAAAGAATTATCTAAAGAAGCAAATCATAATTGTTTTAACAACTCCTAATAGATACCGGACTGTTTGTATTTCGTGAGACAGAGATAACGCTCTACGAAGCCGAAATTAGCCGATTGTCTCTTTCCAAAGGTCGATGTGCAATATTTATCGCCGGGTACTGTACCTTGGCAATAGTTGGAGGGTCCTTCGCATAAAAGAATTGGTGAACTTTACGACGTATCGCCGAAAAGTCAAAATCATCAATTTAAAAAAAAAAGGAATCTTGACTAACTTTTAATTGTAAAACCTCGATTTACCACATCACTATTTATTTGGGACTAAAAACCTGCAACACTGGAAATGTCATTTTACTGACTGGAATTAATAATCGTACTTTACTTTAAAATTCTACATTATACATCGTTTTTTTTTGCTGCGATTCGCACGAAATTAAAGTAAATATAAAAATACAGGTATCCATGTAGTGTTGGTAGAGAGGCCAGCACATCAAGTTACCCCAATCTGTCAATTTTTTTGATAGTTTTCAACTTTATTTCAAAAGGATAAGGTTCATTTTCAATTGGGAAAATCTGACATGTTCGGCTAATTTGATGTGCTCGCGTCTGTAGATTTTATAGTAGATATTTAATAATCAATTTAAAGGGTATTCTTTGATAAGACGACTGATGATCAATAAAAATAAAATGTTGTATTTAGGTGTAATGGCATCAATATTATTTCTTCTGAAACAATTAAAATATTCTTCGCCACCATACATAATACCTACCCCCTTACTAAACGTTGTATAGCGTCTCACACAACGCTCTGTCTTCTACTTTCAAATGTCAAATTTCTGACGACTGAAAGAGATGAATCGATGTGTTACTATTCACCTGATATAATTATAATACGTTTATTAGTAATGGGGCTAGTTTAGATTTGGAAAGCCAATTTTCGAAATGATCGTATTATCACTGTAGATACCTACAAGTATATGTTTTGAAATTTGATGAAATTTTTTAAGTACCTAGTCTGAAAGTTAGAAAAAATATGGATGAAAGGAAATACGTTTATTTGCGGCAAACATGACGCACAACGCAAAAGTAGAAGCTGGGGCAAAAAATATGCGTCATATCCACGCAAAACGGGTATCGCTCAGCATAATGCTGCGTTCCTATGCGAGCCTAAGAGGACTAAAAGACAGGTTTCATGTATACATTTATTAAGTAAGTACGTAGTTTTAAATAAACGAAACTAAAATATTATTTAATTAATTATTTAAACGATGCCGTGTTTACAATTTCGATGTTAGATCGAAGCCAGATATTAAGATTCGTAATATTCAATGAGTGTCTAAGAAATATTTACTCATATAATCATTGCAACTTTGTAATGTAGAAGAAATTATACATCGGCGCAATTGTCGGTTTCGGCACAAAATTACTAATAATTATAACGCTTCGGCACCAAACGGCAAACGAAAAAAAAAATAGAATAGATCACCTACTTCATATAATATTCTATTAGGGGGCCAACCAACATGTCCAACAGCAGAAAGAGATGGAGCTATACCTCCTGTATAGCTTCATCTCTTTCTCACACTGAAGTAATATCAAAATATTACTGTTCTTTGATG
Source organism: Hyppa rectilinea (assembly GCA_951799385.1). NCBI lineage: Eukaryota > Metazoa > Arthropoda > Insecta > Lepidoptera > Noctuidae > Hyppa > Hyppa rectilinea. Next base: position 11,857,263 of record OX637311.1, read on the forward strand.
TGGTAGTTGAACCCCTGATCTTCGCATTTTTATATAAATAAAGCGAGAACATAAAACGTATATACACTACATGTTTTTAGTTATAAGACATTTATGAATAAGGGGATTATTGATAATTGCCAATATAAATGTATTCAATTTTTAATGTTTATGATGTCTGTACCAAATGTTTACTCTAGGTAACCAATATATTGTGTGTTATTATCTACATGTAATAGATTCAGATAAAAGACACTTCTTTACATTTCAATAAAGTTTATTAATTTAAATGTTGTTACCTATTAACCCATGAAGAGATGTTCGCCTATTAGAAGCCATTTGCTTATAAGAGCTCAACGATTTATACGGTTTTATTTATTGTCATTTAGAGTGAGTTTTTCTTATGAATCTATAGGGTTCAAATTCAAATCATTTATTTCAAATAGGCACAAGAAAGGTCAAAATAAAGAAATATAATTGATTCTAGTCGCCCCTTCCAAAAGGTAGTTTCTTATGGAGAAGAATGGGCAAGAAACTACCCTTAGTTAAAACGGCTAAGGAAGGAACATGTATGGGTTTTAGTCAGTAAGAGTCTGAAACCCCCTTCCGCTCCAACCTGAGCGGGACGAGTCACTTGTTAATTTCCACCCTCAAAATGAAATCAAATTTTCTCGATTAAAAGTGAACCTTATAGTTTTGTAATAAATTTGATAATCTATCAAAGAAATTTGACCGATTGGGGTAACTTGATGTGCGGGCCTCTGTACTTATCTATAGTCATTTCATTTTGATATCACGTCTAGAAACGGAGAAATTTTAACTATTTGACGTAGGTATGTTCGTTTTTCGAAAGGTGAGTAGGTAGTTCGAAAACGTTTGTATTGCAAACGAAACTAGGTTAGTTTAATTTTTGATCTTCAAAACGTGTGTTAACGGTCTTTATTTGTTTTATTGTGTTAGTGGCGTATTTATAACACAGAGGAACATGCCAGTTTCTGACCTAATCAAACAGTGTTATTTAACTAAAACGCGGGTACCTAAACTGCGCTGTCTAAAGTGTTAGTTCGTACCTACGATGGAAGAAAGAAACTACGCCACTTGGTATTTCAGGAGGCAAGAGAGGACAAGGGAGATGGGAGCCAGCTATGCTCGCAGATTACTGAATAAAACTTAAGGTAAGTGCTTGATTTTGTAAGAATATCGCGATTTTGACTTGCTTCTCTTATTTCGAAAATAAGATGCATAATAAAATAAACTTTATTTGCGTAGTATTAGGTTAGGTATTAGGTTTACGTTATTAGGTCAATAGCAAGGAATAATAATCATTCAATAAGACCTCATAAAAGGTTTGAAAGTTGAGTACCTACCTAATTAGTGTAACATTTTGTAAACTGGCCAAATATTTATAAATACTTGATCACCAGCACAAATAAGTCATTTACCAAGTAGGTAACCTACATTGAAAAAAAAAATGAATTTACATAATTTACGCATCATGATGATTGTTTCATGATCTGACATTGTGGTAGGTTTGGGCGCTGCAATGGGTCCTTACCCGAACGAAGAGAAGAGATAATGAAAAACATAACTAGTGATTAGGTAAACGAAACAAACATGGGTGTTGAGTACTAAGCGTTTGCCAAAACAATCCGAGCTCGACTGTAGACTGTAGATTTTCGTAACCTCTCTATAAAATGTACTCTGTATGCGTGTGTAAATGTACTCTGTGGTCGTAACACTCCATCTCCCGGTCATTTCTCCGCCGGATATCCTCTACCGACGGTTTTCCACTTGGCAACGGTCGCCGCGATCAGAGACGCTATCACGCAATTGCGTGTTTATTCGTTTACGTAAAAAATTGTTAGATGGCGCTGTCTTTTGTCCTGTGTCGCCATTAATCCACGACACATTATAGTGAGAGAGAATTAATCTTTACTGTACTTAGTAGTTACTAAATTTAATTTGATATGTTCATTAGTCACCATAATAATTATTACGGTCATCACCACACAAAAAAAATGGATAACGGCTAAACGGATTTTTTCGCCGCCCGTTAACTGTCAGTGTCACATTTTCCAGTATACTACGTCCATGCATTTTCCATTCGGTCTGACATTTATAGTTGATGGCGTGTCAGTCTGACATTACGAGGTTAAGCGCAGGGAGTAATAAAAAAAGCGAATTGTATCCTAAGCAATGGTTTATTGCTGTGATTATAATAATCTCTCGGATATACAATTCAATTTTAAAATAGAGATGAGAGTCGTCCGAGTCATCGGGCCGAGCCATGTCGCTGCTGTGGCGCGCCTCAGCTTGCCGGTGTCGCGCTCATTACGCGCGCGCAGTTCTGTGTTGGGTTCGATTCCCACGAAGACGACACGACGCAATAAACCAGTCAAAATAAACCTTAAATAAGGTGACGAACATATTTTGGATGTGACTGTTAAAATGTAGATTCTTCTTCTTTTCGTGTGGTTAGTGACTAAGATGGTGTCAGAGATTTTATGCTCCCCATGGGCCTCTGACTTAGCTTCACATGCTGTTGAGAAATATCTCTCAGACATGCTGGTTTCCTCAAGATGTTTTCCTTTACCGCATTTAACTAAACTACACAACTACTACTAGTAAAAATAAACCTTAAATAAGGTGACGAACATATTTTGGATGTGACTGTTAAAATTTTGTCTAAATACAATAGTTATTTGTTATGCAAGGCTGCAAAGTTGATATTTGGCGCGAGTACTTGCATTGAAACCTGAGCAAGCGAAGGATTCTAGGGTTGAACCATGAGCGAAGCGAGTGGTTCAAATATAAAATCCTGAGCGTAGCGACGGTTTCAAAGGGACGAGACGCAGAAAAGCTTTGTTGCCGAGCGCAACACACAAATTTCACATCACTACAGCGAGAAAACTGCTAGGTGCAAGAAAACAGGTGTTATATGTTGAGTTTTATTTTGTTCGTACGTCTCAGATACATTGACTTATGTGAAGAAAATAACAGATACTTGGCAATGTATCTTAGGAGATATATGCAATATCTCAAAAATTTGATTCCCTGTATTCTTTCTATATCCTACTTGTCCTCTAAGGAGAATGAAAGAAAAAAACGAATTTAATACAAATAAGTAACTAATCTGATTAAAAACATATTTATTTTTGCCAAGCAAAGGGTTATATAACATATTATATTAGTATTTATTTTATTTAAAAAATTATACTTAAATTACTACACAATTGGGTAAATACCCAATATTACCCTGTCATTTGACAGGGTAGTATTTTATGGCATATTCAAATGTGATTTAACAGATTTTTTAATCAAATGGAATACTTATTAAGATTCATTCCAATGTTACAATTATATCCTCGCAAAATATTTAATTTTTGTACTGTGATGGAAGTTTTTAAGGTGAGCGGTATTATTTCTATGTGATTTAATATTTTATTTTAGACCGTGTCATGCAATTTCAGTGGACTCGCAGTAGGTATAGAAAATTATTAAATAGAAAGGTTCGAATTTTAAAAACTCTTTCCACGCTAGAGAGCAAAATGCAATTTTGGGCTCAGATTTCGAATGACAAACATACTCTTTCCGAGCCTGAGAGGTGAAAAATATATAACCGGTCACAGTGAAGGGTTTCGTAGTTGGGATGAACATTTATGCATACACAATATTTATTTTTTCGACCGTCTTGAAATGCAAAGCTATTTCTGTGGGGCAACTGAAAATTTCCCGTATCTCAAACACTATTGATATAGCAAATTCACTTAAAGATCATAATATTTTAACCTTCTGAACGCCAGAACATACCTAAAGACACGCGCGTACCCTCCACGTCAAACTACACATTTATTTCTTCTTGTTATCATGATTTTCCCAATATCCATGGTGTCTTTTAATTTTTACGTACGAAAGCTTCAGACCATATAATTATGCGTATATGTTAATATGGTGTTCAAAACGTTAAATTATGGGATTCAACATGACTGACATCACCGTCCTGCAAGTGTATTTTGTTTTTTTTTTCGTAATATCCGGTACACTAGTATTTAGCTACGCAATGAATATAACGCCTTCCTTCCAATATCGGCCTACACTCTCCGAGCGAAATGGCTCTGACATATGAACGCACACATAAAATGGACTTTAAGGGTTCGGGTTTTGCCATTCGGCTACGGAACCATAAAAAAAGATCGACTGAAATATTCGAGCCAAGAATGGTTGAACAAATTCACTATTGCATTGCTTTTACTTAAAACCTATGCAAACCGAAGAACGTGGTAATTATTCACAAATGATCGTCAGACGAAATCTGTTTTCATGCGGTTGTTTTTTTTAACCGACTTCAAAAAGGAGGAGGTTCTCAATTCGGATGTTTGTATTTTTTTTTTTTTTAATGTTTTTTCGCGCATAACTCCGTTGCTTGCCAACCGATTTGAAAAATTATTTTTTTGTTGGAAAGGGTATACTTCCCAAATGGTCCCATATAAATTTTATCGAAAACGAATAAGCGGTTTTTGAAAAATCAACAAAAATCTAAAAAATCCTACTTAATATAATTATGTGGACGATGTTCTAATAAGTTCCTGTCACTGTAATTTACATACCAGGTAGTGTAATTTTGGGGGGGAGGGGGGGGTTGTGTAGGTAGGTACCACAACTAAAAAGTGAAAAATAAAAACTTTTTTACAAAGAATAAAACCGACTTCCAAAACAAACACTACAAAGTGACAAATAATTTTGATTTCGGAAGTCGGTGGCAAAAAATGAAAATACAAAACCGAAGACACCGACTTCCGAAATCAAAATTATTTGTCACTTTGTAGTGTTTGTTTTGGAAGTCGGTTTTATTTTTTGTAAAAAAGTTTTTTGTTTCGTTGCACAGTCTTTGTGACACTGCTACGCTTCGTAGCGTTTCGTAGCCAACTTTTGTAGCCCGTAGCACCGTAGATCCGTCATTATGAAGACGTCCAATTTTAGAATTTGCATACATTACCTTCGTCAGTTACTAAATAGATGTTTAATAGAATTCAGGTTATTTATTAAATTACATTTTTGGAATGAGAAAAAAAAATGGATTTCTTAAAAAAAAATTATCTTTTTTTTTTAAGAATTCTACAATAACATTTTTAAATTCATTCATTCGTTGACTCACAGCTCACAACCGCTGGATTTAGAAGTAAAAGCAAATATTATACAACAGGTTTGTAACGGAAGTGAGCACTGAGGAAACATTTTGAAAATTCACCCCTTATGAGATTAAAAAGGGGATGAAAGTTTTTAAGTAAGTTCGCCATTATTGCCGAGATCTCATCGGGCACACGGTTTCAACATCTTCTTCATCTGACCGACACTAAAAGAGACTGAACTTTGAGTTTGCTTCGGCCTTTCTTCGCTGAGACAGATAGGTCCTCATCTAGTTTTTAAAATATTACTGACGTTAGAAGTGTCTGTTAAAACCTACGTACAGAAATAAAGTCTTTTATCAATAAAACGCAAGCAGAGTGTTTTGCCATATTTATTACTTGCTATTTCGTTAGTCCAATTTCATATTTTGTAAACATTCAGTTTAACACAATGCAGAAATATCGCCCTAAAATATTCGCAATCACCTCATATACATTTTTCATTTTTATCTCCCCATCTATAAACAATACTCGTACTCCCCTTGCCGTACAACTCGCACATTGAACTTCACGCCATAGTACTAGGGTACTAGTACAAATAACAGGTGCATACGCATTACGCATCGCCCGATGTGGGTCAGGAAGGCTCGCACGCGGGGAACAGCCACCTTTATAATTCACCCTATATAAAAAAACAGACTCAAAACTGTCAGTATCCATTGCAACTTCAACTTTCAGAAAATAGAATAGAGTTGGTTTTTGGCTAAAGAAGGGTTGGATTTAGGTCGTTTCGCAGTCGCACGCTATGTGACGTCACAGCAGTGTCGCGTTGTTCGCGGGCTCGTTCCGATCGATATTCGGATTCGGTTGTTCCCGCGAAAGGTCGGCAAGGGCCGAGTGACGTGCCACCACGTGCAGGTTACGCAATGATGGGTACAACTCATTGACAAAGATTATTTGTACCAACGCTTTGCCGTACAAACACGGACGGACAACAACCGGACGGTTGTGAGAACAAAGAACTATTACGAAATAAAACAAACTTCGATATTTTTAATTGATTGCAGATTGGGTGATAAAGCACTTTTAAAAGGCTCTATAAATGACACATTCATTTAAAAGCGCAAAAACTGAACAACAGTTTAAAAAAAAGGACAAAACCGTTGTGAAAACTTTAATCCGTTTACGAAACAAAAAAACATTTTTGCGTGTTATGATGAATTTCAGCGACTCCCATTGATTTATTTATCTGTTGAATGCATTCCCTAGAGATTTTCATCGAAATTGAATTCAATTCTTCTGATGCTGCGAGAATTTTCTGCTGCTGCGTTTTCAATCGGAACTCTATGTACTGCAATAGAATATTTTTGAACTGCCGAAGCTTTATTACTCACATTGTATACGCTATTTTATTTATATACTTTTAATATTGTAATATTATAAATGTTAAAGTTTTTACAGATGCGTGTGTTGATCTATGTTTGTTTATTCAATCACCCCAGAACGGCTTAACGGATCTGGATGAAATTTAGTACAGCGATAGATTATAGTCTGGAATTGTGCGTAGGATATTTCTTATACCGGTGGTACGGTCCCGTCTGTAATATCCGACTTCCACGCGGCAGAGCCTAGTTTAGAATACGTGTTGTTTTTAGCCAACGTCCTCACTAATATGTTCATTTTTTGGCTATTGAGTTAAGGACTACCAAATTGCAGTTCTGTCTGAAAGACCGCAGTTGGTTCTACTGGCGGATTTGCCGAATGGAACTGAACGCGACAGCACATCTAAACTGCGTTCAAAATTAGTCAGTATCAATATTCCACAGAATATAATTGCATTGACTGAATTGAGTTTTTGAAAGGGTAGTCAATAGCGTTACTTTCTATGAACTGTCAAAACTCGGCATTTGAACGTGATGTGTATGAAATATAACAATGTGACGTCACAGATTTTTGGAATCAAACGAAATACTTATTACCATTAAATGCAATTTAACAATTATATCTTCGCATTATATTTAATTTCTGTACGGTGGTGATGGAAGTTTTTATGACGAGAGGGCTTTTTCCATGTGATTTCACATTTTATTTTTGACCGATTCAAATAGTCAATTGTGGCAGAACCTTATATGAACGACCAAACAGATTTATTTCCCAACTATGTTAAAACTTCATTCAAAACTAGTTCAAAATTTATTCATGACTTATTTTAACCAGGTGTAATTGCACCTACATTTATTAACCTCCGTGCAATGAGTGGAGTAGTTCATTACGTATGCAGGTTGGCTTGTTAAGTCCTCCACTACCTACTCCTCAATTAAAGTAATTTGCGCGAGGTTTAACTTTATTAGCAAGCTAATTTTGTGACCTCTGAGTATTTCGGTCTTTGCTATCACTTGTCTTATTTATATTTTGTTGGTATGAGCTATATGTGTGAGAGAAAAGCTCAAGCAAAAAAATATTAGCGAGTAAGAAAGATTTTTACATGTTCAGCCTGTTGTTTGCCGGGTAAGCGGGATTGTCCCGAAAGGGTTACCGCTAGCCCGGTACATAAAGGGCTAAGGAAGGAACATAGATGGGTTTTGGTGACACTCCCTTCCGCTCCACCCAGAGCGGGAGAAGTCATTGGATGATTTCCCAGCCTCAAAAAAAAAGAGCCTATTATGTTCCCTCTGCTGGGACACAGGCCTCCCCCCTGTGTGAGGGGTGGGCCCTAATACACCACGCGGGCCCAGTGTGGGTTGGTGGATGTCACACGTCTTCGAATTTATGGTTCTAGGACAAGCCAGTTGTTGCTAGTGTGAAGTCTAATTAGTGACTGCCATTTCTCTCTTTCGTAAGTCTAACGTACTCTACGTTAGACTTAGACAAGAGTTAAAATGTAAACGGGGGCTTATAACTCAAATAAAACCCTGTATTAAGGCAAACTACATTTGTGTATAACATAGAAAAACAAAGCAGGAAGAAAACAAAAATTGAAATTGGCGATCGCTTTTGAAAAGGGTGTCGTAAAGTTCTAATAAAGGATTACATCAACAACCTACAAGTACAGAGGCCAGCACATCAAGTTACCACAATCTGTCAAATTTCTTTGATAGTGTTTCAACTTTATTGCAATGACATAAGATTCATTTTTAATTGAGAAAATTTGACAGTTAGACAGACGCCAGCACATCAAGCTAGGCTGATGTGCTGGCGTCTGTACCAATCAAGCAATTTCTCGTATCGTTTGTGACGTTAAGAGCTTACACGAAGATGAAAAATACCAAAAATTATCACCATTACCCCTCTTCCTTCGTAAAATATACGAAGCAATTAATAATATCTTAATGTAGACTCATAAAAGCATTATATACAAAGATAGTGGCATTCGGAAGTGGTAGCTTAGGAGCGTGCATGCCTGCGGCGTCCCGACGTGCCATGAATTTATAACCCATTAGTTGCAGTCGACTACGTGATTAAATTCCTATTTCGCTATATAATACAATTTGTTACACGACTGTACCTGAGAAATAGTTATTATCAGGCACAAACTAAAAAAAATGTATGAACTTTTGTAGTCTAAACATGGTTGTATAATTTCGCGGAAGCGAATACAGATAGCTTTCACGCTATTATGCGAAAAGGACAGCATCCCTGATGCGGAGGATTCGAGGGAGCACCAACAGCATTTTAAAGGGGATAGCGGGAAAGCCAGATTGCCCCTTCCTGCGGCACTGGACCTGTATGCACAGCTATAGGTCTGGTGCAGCGGGAAGCGGACATAATTATAGTTATAAGTTTTTAAATTAGTGTTATATTTTAATTTATTCAATTTTTTTTCTTGTCTTAGTTTTTAATAAAAATGTTACTAACATAGTTTTATAAGTATTACTAACAACGATATGAATCCTGTATTCGAAATAAATAAATAATAATAAAAATAATAAAATATTAATATCCTCAAACTTATCTAAAATACAATTCAGTCATAATAAGAAAAGCTCTAGAAAAATCCTTTTATTTCAAGAAAATTGATTGGTTACGTAAAGCGAAGTCTACGCCGCCGAGCTAAGAATAGCCTCGTAGCAAAGTACTACGCAACGCGTAGCACGCTACGTACTTGTAGCAGCTCGTAGCTGATAAGTTTCAAGGTGCAAATAAGAACGTAGTAAGTTTACCTTGTATCTATTATTACCCTTTATGCTACTAGTTTACGAGGTCTCGGCGTACTCTGTGGGCTCGGCTACGACGGACCTTGCGTAGGCGAGTGCACTTTCCGAAGGCTTTCACAAGGCGTCTACGAGATTTTATCATATGTGTGTACAGAATCTTTGTGACATAAAATCTAACTGCGGACTCCAAAATAGCCTGCGAAGTCTTCTTGATCATGATTATATGTCCTCGAAAGCGTTTATGGGAAGGGTGATGTTCTCATAGAAACGAGCCGATATGATAATATTTCGATATGAAAACGAGTTTATCGTTTAAAACGAAGCTATACATTTCCCACCTCTACAAAATCGTTTAATTCATTCAACCGTTCCGCAGTCGATTAAAATAAATGGTTCGTACAACTTGACGTAGAACTAGATATTGCATTGTGAAATAAAAAACATTTCCATTTGTGCGTTGTTTTCATCGTAATTGGAGCAAGCCTGAGTCAAATATCTGTGGAAGACGCACTGAGACAGACAGGTTCAGATCGAGATAAAACTTGATTCCCTTTTTCTAAGGAAAAAGAAGAATGGTTTGTGTGCACTCATGCTCGTTCTACGATGATTTATTTTTACTACATTGCTAGCAACAGCATTGAAAGCTAAATTTAGATTTGCTGCTTTTCCTTTGTGAGAAATTACGCTACCGAACAGACGCGAGACGGAGCTCGTTGTAAAAACTGAGTTCGAAATTCTTGTGAAAATAATTAACGACTCATGAAACTCTCTACAAACTTGTGCAGCTCTCAACCACTCGCTTATTAAAAAGCGTGAATACTGAAGACAGCTCGGATACTAATAATGTTTGGTCCGTCGCCAGCACCTGCGGCCCAAGGAAGGAGTTCGTTAGCGGTCATTAAAACTGCATCTGTAAGCATTAGGGCAGTGCAATAATTGCATCAAGTTTAACCGGGCTCGATCGATGTGAGGGTATTTACCTCGCCGGGCGAAAATAATCCGGGTACCGGTGATGTCAGAAGGTTTCGAGAGCGCATGCGTGAGGACGCTAGTATGTACTAGTGGGTACAGTGGGTAGCCGGGCGTCAGTCGGTCGCCGGCCGCGCGTTGAGCCGGGCGCGCGTGTGCTACTAATGGCGCCCCGTGGCGGCCGGTGAGGCGCCGGCCCCGCCGACCGCCTCGGGTCGACGGGCCAGCCTGGCCAGACGGGCGCTCGTCCCATCATGTCCTTGCTCAGCGTCACAGGTATATAGTGCTGTGTTCTCCCCCTGATGGTGCTAACCCGCTTTGTGTTAAGATATACGAGAGTTACGCAGCAATTTGTGGTCGTTATGGACGCGTACTGAATGTGCTCGGGTACTTATGGTGGTCAGGTCTAAGGACTCGACTGTGGCAGCGTAATACGACCAACTAATAGCCAGGTTACATTGATAATTGAAGAGGAAAACAAGTTTCTTTCTTAGGAACTATGTACGTAGACACGATACATGTAGCTCAGTGTTGGTAGCTGTGACCGCTCGCTTAATGTATTTCCGAGAACTTTTTGTTTAACTGATATCGGATGAATAAAGTTTGATTACCAGTTTCGATATATTAGTTTGTTTTGCGTGGGTTACGATCGCATATCGCGTGTATCAACCGTGTGCTATTGGTAATAAAGGTCATAGTCACGACACGCATGCTTTCATGTTGCACTTTAGCATTATTATAGATTTTATTAGTGTTCGTGACATTTTCTATAACAATAAATCGTACAAAGTACGGCATTATACATTATTTAGAAGTGGTTTTTTCACTGAGCTGAAATATAGGTCTACATTGCGCGCTATTCAAGTGTTTTGTTTATCCTCTGCCATTTTTAGCAGTCGGTGTATGCCGCCGCAGTTTCTAGAATCGCAAAGTTGAACGTATTTAGACGTCTTCGCTGTATGTATTGAAGAAAGGCCGCATTATCTGAAGTGAGGTAGTTAATTCAATAGTGCTAGAGCGGGCGCATCGACGAGCCATGCAGTGTGGCTAGGTATAACTATAGTATATACAATGTTCTGCCCCATTTAATGCGGATGTAGGTCGTGACCATAAGAAGATGCGTTTCTGCAACTGAAACAATTAACCGCCTACTTATTACGGGCTGTTTTTCATTGTTGCGGCTATAGTTTTCAGCGTAAGTTACTTCGTAATGCGGATTTTTCTACCAAACTTTTGACTGACATTAATCTCAAGTGTAATACTGAATATCAGTGTACAAAAAGCCATCGTACTAATCTCTTTTCCTGGTACATTGAATGCAATCACGACTCGCTATAAAATAAGTGGGATTCCAAAGTAATGAATGTCGACGAAGCAAACGATGGCAGGAGGCAGCCCAATCCTGTTATTTATTGAGTCAGATTATTTACTTTTAAAATTTGTTTAGGGTGGAATTTAGAATTGTTACCTACTTTGTTTTATAAGATATCGTAAAATATAAATGGAAGCATCATAATTTAAGTTTACCGTAAAATTATTAAATATCGCTAAACATGATTAAATAGTTTCGTTTTTGTACTAAAAAAACACAAAAAAGTATGTATGTGTAAAAGTTAAATAAGGGTGGATTTTTCAATAGTCAGATAACTTTTATCTGCGGAATAAATACTGAAGTTTGACAGTTTTAGCGTGGAAAATATGTCAAACTGTCATATTTTTTCTTCTAATAAAAGTTATCTGACTATCAAAAATCAGACATAAGTATCATAATTTATCCAGACAGTTTTTCGTCCACATTAAAGCGTCATTTTGTTTTTTAGTCGCACGTCAGTACACAATGAATCTCTCGAAGTTGTCAAAACGTTGATTAATTCATTCAAGTGCGTGTAGCACGGTATATAGTAACTAATATTTTAACGCCCACACGGTTGACGGTGAAAAATTCCCGCCTATATCGTTAGCAATACCTACGGTTTAAGGTTATTAGTACCTACCAATTTTTTCATAAGTTTTTGAATAGTTTGCAGGTTTTTTTTTATTTTTTTTATTCTGTGTTTAATGGCCAACCAACAATTGATATTTGAATCGGTCAAAAGTAAAATCACTTGGAAAAAAGCCCGCTTGTCATAAAAACTTACATCACCATACATAAATTAAATATAATGCGAATATTGTATTGTTAAATTGCATTTAATGCTAATAAGTATTCAATTTGATTCTAAAAATCTATGACGTCACATTGTTATGTTTCATACAAATCACGTATAAATGGCGCGTTTTGACAGTTCATAAAAAGTAACGTTATTGACTACTCTTTTTAAATACCCAATTGTTTACACAGTTACAATGACAACATACTGAAAAAAAAAAAAAAGTTGTATATCAGCCATCTCGTTACCATAACACAAGCATTAGGTTGCTTAGCTTGGGACGATATGGCGCTGTGTGAAATGTCCAAGGATATTATTATTATTATTATTACTGTTTTGCTTAAATCTGAGGTTAGTTTAACAATTTCTTATAGGTAAGCACCGCATGCCACGTAAACGTAATAATTGTAACACAAGCACTATACTAGAAGATAATTTTAAACAGCTTCTTCCTTGAAAATGTGTGTACTATGACACTAAACGGTGATTTCACAGACGAAACAAAACATAAGCACATCTAAACCGTGTTCAAAAGTTATTATTATTGGGGAATATTGACTCTGACAGCTCTTGAACGCGGTTTAGATTCGCTGATCCCGTTCAGCTTCATAGGTGAAATTGACACTTACATTACAATACATTTTATTCAGTCATTGAATTCCACAAACGGAAAAGCAAGATACAGATCAAAATAAGGAGCTAATAAATATTATGACGATGCCTCGTTTAGAATTCGACTTGCCGGAAAATATTATAATGATGAAAAAGTTGAATAACGACCCGCGAGAACGAGTAAAACTAAATTATAATAGACTAGATTCAGCCCGCGACTTTCTCCGAATGAACTCTTTTATTTTAACACAAAACATCCTATGACACTCGGTAATACCGTAGCTCCTCACTAGTTAAAGAATTTCTGGAATAGGCTCAGTAGTTCTCAGAATTTCGTCTACATACAAACTTATCTGTAATACATATTTGTATAGTTTTACATTTTCCTTACGTTACATTGTCCAAAGTTCTCAGTGGAGATCATTTAAATCGCGTTAATTTACAATTACTTTGGTGTTCTGAATTTCAGCTACCTATTGCTTGCCTTTACGTGAAAAATGAGAGTTTTTGTTGTTTTCATGAAAAACAATATTTTACTTGTTACAAGTAGGTAAAGTATCTACTGAGACGAAAGGAATACATAAATAAGTATTCTCAGTAAATCTCCAACCAACCAGTCAATATTTCCCCTACATAAATTACTGAATATTATCGAAAACACAGTCGAAATGAAAACAAAACTTGTTCCAAATTGTAAGAAGAAAACCCACTGGAGGCTTTGCACGCGTTAAATTAATTAAATTACGTCGAAACTTTTCTCTGTGGCGGTAAAACTGTGCCGAAATTCGTTGAGTAGTTTCCGAGATTAGCTCGCACGTATAGATATTCGCGGTTCGAAAAGTTTCTTTTATAACTGTTCGTTGTATAAAATTGAGGAATAAATTACTATCATAACTTAGTTAGTAGAAAATATTATGTTCGGACTTCTCGGTAGATATGAACTTCATTTTTGGCATAAGTACAGAGGCCAGCACATCAAGTTACCACAATCTGTCAAATTTCTTTGATAGTATTTCAACTTTATTGCATTAACATAAGGTTCATTTTTAATTGAGAAAATTTGACAGTTAGGGATAGCTTGATGTGCTGGCGTCTGTACTGTGATGATCGATCTAAAACCTCATTCACACGATGCTTGTGGCATACAATAGAATTGACTATTTGAAACGGTCAAAAATAAAATATTAAATTACATAGAAAAAGACCGGTCGTTTTAAAAACTTCCATCAACGTACAGAAATTAAATATTATGCGAAGATATAATTGTTAAATTGCATTTAATGCTAATAAGTATTCCATTTGATTCTAAAAATCAGTGACGTCATATTGTTATTTTTCAGACAAATCACGTACAAATGCCACGTTTTGACAGATCATAAAAAGTAACGTTTCAAATACCCAACTTCAATTGGGTATTTGAAGGGTAGTCCTTTCATATACCCAATTAAAAGCAAAAATTACTTGCATCGTCTCAAAATTGCTTGAGCATTGTTTTATTTTGCTTCAACTTACGGTATGACACAGCCATTTAAATCGTACCGTTTAAATCAGGCTTTAAAAAAGCTGCTACCAATCTTAGGGTGGGTGTCCCCAGAAGCAAATAAAGTATTACGTCTAGAGGATAAGCGGGATTGTCCGTAAGGGTTACCGCTACCCCGGAACATAGTGGGCTAAGGAAGGATGGGTTGGATGAGTTGGATGGGTTTTAGTCCGTAAGAGTCTGACACTCCCTTCCGCTCCACCCAGAGCGGGAGGAGTCATTAGATAATTTCCCACCCTCAGAAAAAAGAGGGTTGGCAGTATTCTTATGCGTCATCGTCAATGACAGTATTTGACACATTTAACAAAGTTTTCTGTTCCGATACTATTGTCATAATTAGAAACGAAATACTTTGATAGTTTCATTAGTATTGTCCAAATGTCACTATAATATTATCCTATAATAACAGGCTAATATTATAGTGACATTTGTCCCACCGCCGCTGCAGGGAAAACGCCTTTTCCTCATGCTGGGAAAATGTGAGCTACAATGACCGCGCTCTCTTGATGTCTGTTTTTCTGAAATTCAGGTTTTTTTTATAGATATAGAATTTTAGTCGCTTTTCGTCAGTGTGACTGCTTAATTCTTCTAGACGGCACAATGGATCTCGTTGCGGTTGACACCATTTGCGAGTTTATTGTGCAAGGTTTTTTTTACTCAGATATACGCAATGAAATCTTTATGTTTTGGCATGTCGCCACATTAGTAGATTGCACCCAAGTGAAGTTAGAGCAGGTCACTAGATTATTAAAAGTGCAAGGGCATACATCATATACATAGAAAAAAGTCGTTAAAATTTGATCCAACAATTAAGTTTTAATTCTCACTATCACTACGTGAAATTAAATTGTCAGGTGTTCGATGATGGAACTCCATAGTTGAAGTCAAGTCAAGATAGCAAAGTGTTTCTTAATATTGTAGCTATTGAAGGGGCTCTTTAGGGCCAAGCCTGCCGGGTAAGCGCGATTGCCCAAAAGGGTTACCGCTACTCCGGAACATAAAGGGCTACGGAAGGAACATGGACGGGTTTTAGTCAGTAAGAGTCTGACACCTTTCGCTCCACCCAGAGCGGGAGAAGTCATTTTATGGCTTACCAGCCTCAAAAAAAAATATATTGTAGCTATATTTTTGTACAGTAGTACTGCCTCTGAAAGAATTTTACATAGCTTTTTTTATGTGTTAGACTGTAAAGATGGCGTTCGGAAGTATTCCATCTTTTTATACTAATTTTTAACTTATTTTTTTAATATACTTCTCTTTATTGTAGGACTTTGTTGTTGGGCTAATTTTGATCCTTCTTTTTTGTACTTTATAATAAGTAATTCATGTTAACGTCCCTCAATGTTAATGAATTTCGCATTGCACAATACCTGTAATGAATGAATAAACTCAATAGTTTTTCGGCATACTTACGGGCTCCATTTCGAACTTCAACTTAAGGAACTTAATAAAGTATGTATGGAGTTAGGAACTTCGGATAATTCTCACCTTTATTGCACTGGGTTTTCAGAATAGGTATACTTAGTACATAGTAGATCATTGGTAGGTAGATGGAAATATATAATATTTACATCAATTTGCTATATAAAATATAGTATATTATATTCTATTATAAACGGCTCCACGGTTCTTTTAAAAATAAATTAAATTATTAAAAAGCGTTGTGAATAGTTATTCTCAATGTTTAATTAAAACATGAATGATGTCAGATTTTGTAACCATATTTAGATTTAAAAGAGTGTCCATGGAGTTTCTTGCCGGTTCTTCTCCATAGGTACCTACTGCTTTGGAATGGGCAACTAGCTTCATCTTTCTGACTGATCGACCTTTATGGGTTCATTCGAAACAAATGCTTTGATTTTGAGTTTGTGTTCAATGCGAAAGTTTAAATGGATGGATGTTTGTTTGTTTCTTAATAACGTCAGAATAGCTAATCGGATACTTTGAAGAATACCGGCGTCACCTTAAGAAGCAATTAATAAACAATTTTAACATACTTGCCGGAAAACAAGTTCTGAATGCAATGACAAACTTTGCACATTTATTTTTTTAACTTTATTTATTTATTCAAAATCTGTATTAACAAGAACATAACATAAACTCTGCCTTGTATTAAAATGTGCTATTATTTTACGGACAACCCTAGCAAAACCTAACATTTACAAACCCCAGTAAGCCCAAGATTTAATCAATCAAGTTTCAGTTTGTCCAGTTAACAGTATTAATCTCGAATACAAACAGCCGAAAATTGGCGCTATTGGCCTTTAAACTACATCCTGAAAACTGCAACAGATTTTCATGGAATCCCCACGGATTTTCCACGAATTTCAGCGTCACTCACGCCCATAACGAGAGAAACTGCGTCGAAATATCTCGAAAATGATTAAAATGAAAATGAAAGTTGTTGTTTTCAGCTTACCTATAGAAAATTGGATTAATTCATTGGATTCTAGTGGTGGTGCTCTGTATTTCGAGAAGTTGAACGAGTGAATGGAATGCGCGTAGTAAACACAGGGGTAGCGAGAGTATTTCGTACGTATTCGTATTGTTTACAATTTTGTTTGGCAATGAATTTTTGGTTTCAATGTTATAACGTAAATTCTGTTTTTCGTAGTCGATGTTATTGTTTTGCAATTATTGAATAGGTACTTTATGGTTTTATATCCCAACTAATTTTATAAATGCAGAAAGTAAGTAAACCACTGAACCGATTATCCTGAAGTTTTATAAACGTTGTCAGGTGTATAAAAACGGACCTTTCATCCCGAGAAAAGGACTGTTATCGAGGAGAACAACAAGAATGTTCTTATGATAATAGATGGCGCTACGTGTCTTTCGAATTGCCAAATTCTAAATTAACACGAGCGAACCCGGGGGCAAAAGATAATCGTACATTCAAGCAATGGAAGATTATGAGTCTAGGCTTTTCTGATAGATGTCGGCACTGTAGTCTGTGGCTTTGCCTGGTGGAGCACGTTATTTAAATGTCTGCAATTTTTGATGTTTTATAAGATACTGTGTTACTGTGTTTGACGAATCTTATTGATAGAACCTTTCAGTTGTGTCGTAAAGTTAGGTAAATTAATTGTTTATCAAATTGACTACTTACTTCAATAGTATGCAATGCAATGGAGCTTTATACTGCTTTCAATCAATGAATGGGCAACAAGCTTCATCTCTCTGACTGACCGACCCCTTGACAATTCAAAAGTGCCTGTAATTGGTTTATTTGAAATAAATGCTTTGAGTTTGAATTTTATTTTGTAACACAAAGAAAACGTTTGTAGTTTTGTGAAACAATAGATTCGACAATATATCTGCGATATATCTTTTTTTTTTGGGAGGGATGATTTCAATCAAATCAATCCCCCCCCCCCTCGCTCTGTATGGAGCGGAAGGGAGTGTCAGACTCTTACTGACTAAAACCTATCTACGTTCTTTCCTTAGCCTTTTATGTTCCGGGATAGCCTTTTCGGACAATCCCGCTGACCCAGCAGGCTTCGGCCCTAATCTTTTAGGCTGAATGTACTTTTTAGTTGTGTCACACACTACTGTAGGTAGGTATCACTATAAAGTATAAAGTACATAAGAAACCAGCCTTATTAATTCCCTGAGCGTTGTTCACTAGTACTATGTACGAATACATTGTGTTATTTCGCGTGCCCAGCAAACATTTTGCATTGATATTCACGATTTATAGATACCAACGTTATTATGTAATACTTCGGTAAGAAACATTGCATAATCTGCTATACTAAGTATGTTTGGAGAGATGGTTTTCCTTGATTAATATGTCATGTGTCTAAGTTTTTGTGGATATCGTTTATATTAGATTTAATATGTGCATATGTCTATGAGCACTGTAACCCAGTAGTGACGGTCGCGACTTACGACTAAGTCGTGGGTTTGAAACTTACGACTAAGTCGTGGGTTTGAATCCAAAACAGGATCTTCAATATTTTTAATTGTATCATCACCACTGGTCTCAAAATTGAGTCAAAGTCAAATCATTTATTTGAAATAAGCACAAGAAAGGCACTTTTGAACGTCAAAATGAACAAGAAATAGAATTAATTCTAGTCGCCCCTTCCAATAGGTTTCTTGCCTATTCTGCTTCATACGAAATGAAGCAGAATGGGAAAGAAACTCCACTGTTACTCTTTTAAAATGTTATCTATACTAATATTATAAAGAGGTAAAATTTGTAAGTTTGTATGTAGGGGGTAATCTCCGGAACTAATGATCCAATTTCAAAAATTTTCACTGATAGAAAGCTACATTATTCCTGAGTGCTATAGGCTATAAATCATATTTATATCATACATATTAGCCGAGCTATCGCAATTTTCGTCTAACAAGTCGGAAAGAAATACCTCCGAAAACAGAATTATTTGCATGCGCTGCCTAAACAGTTACAGTATATCGCAATTTTCCGCGGTGAAGTCGTGGGCAGAAGCTAGTGAAAAATATAGACAGGAAACCGGCATGTCCTACAATTAAAAAATCAGAGACATGTGAAATTCTATAACCCGTACTGGGCGAG
Source organism: Hyppa rectilinea (assembly GCA_951799385.1). Taxonomy (NCBI): domain Eukaryota; kingdom Metazoa; phylum Arthropoda; class Insecta; order Lepidoptera; family Noctuidae; genus Hyppa; species Hyppa rectilinea. Next base: position 11,876,336 of record OX637311.1, read on the forward strand.
CGTGTTGGATAACGCTCCACTTCCTCTCATAGAAAGAGGAGGCCAGTGCCCCAGACGTAGGAACAATATAAACGCTTTGAAATCATTAAACGACGACACGGTTGGCGCAGTGGTTGAGCGATTGACTGCTGCGCACTATGTCGCGGGTTCGATTCCCGCACGGAACAAGTATTTGTACGACCTGCAAGTATTTGTTACGAGTCTGGGTGTTTTTCTATCTATAATATGTATGTATTTACAAAGAAAAAAATGTATATAAGTAGTATATCAGCCATCTCGTTACCATAACACAAGCATTAGGTTGCTTAGCTTGGGACGATATGGCGCTGTGTGAAATGTCCAAGGATATTATTATTATTATTATTAAGCCTAAAAACGGTAATTTATGCCAATATTTGATTAACTGTTTAATATTACTATACCTTTTATTGCAGAGTTTAGTTTTATATTACCACAAATAATATTTGAAAGGATTGAAAGCCTTTGGTAGAGTATATTTAAATTGATAGCAGTCACTCATCGTTTTATAGGCAATTTATTTTTAGAGTTTCCAATATATTGAAGTTCTGTACTTAAAAAGAATTGTTTTATTTTAAAGTGCTGATAAACATCTATACAATTGATTGGGATTGACTAATGTTAGTGTTTCATTCTCTATATGTATGCTAGCGAGGGCTTATTAATATTTCATTTGGCTTCATGTATTTTGTATTACAACTGTAACATTTGAAATTTGGTTCTGACGTTTGAATCTTAAGTGATCTGCCGATATATTCTGTATCAATCTCATCGTGAAAACTAAAGTGAAATGAGCTATTATGACATCTGCTAGCTATAGGGATTGACACAAATGACAGCTCACTTCATCCAAGTTTCACAGTGAGTCTTTTTACGGAATCGCTCCACTGTGTGAGATAGACGGGTGAGTGTTCATTTATGTAATTTCTAAACATTAAAAAAAATCAGCCTAGTGCCAATTGGACTCGCACGCGAAGGGCTCCGTATCACCGTACAAACGCCAGCACATCAAGCTATCCCTAACTGTCAAATTTTCTCAATTAAAAATGAACCTTATGTCTTTGCAATAAAGTTGAAATACTATCAAAGAAATTTGACAGATTGTGGTAACTTGATGTGCTGGCCTCTGTACAATATTTAACACAAAAAAATATATTTATATAAAAAAAAACCTTAGTTTAAAAAAACTCGTTTCTTGTATGCGGACGCTTTTTACTGACTTTATTTTATTATTTGGTGTTTTAGCAATACACAATCTTTGAACTTCAACTACCTATAACGGTTCAATAGATATAGCCCGCTGACAGACAGACGGGCGGGTACGAAATCCTAAAAAACATGTGTTGACTTTACATACCTAATTATATATTGATAGGTATAGGTTGATATTATCTGGTACAGTGGTAAACTTTTAAAGCAGTGCAGGTTTTAAAAACAGAATCTGCTACATAATCATTAATTTAAACATAATTCACAAAACTTACCAAATTAAATCTTTTGATAAACTCTCGAAAAATTGACAGTGTATCTATGTATGTCATTTCAACATAATGGTATCAAATAAATAAAAGAAAAAAAGAGGGTATTTGTTTTGAAATACACGCTAACATACCTACTGCTGAAATATTATGAAACATCCTTGCTTGCATCTTCTCGCTTAGTTTCCGGCCACAAATGTGGCCAACCCGTTCCTTCCCACGGGTATCGGTTAAGGCGCCTAAGGGATTATGCCTAGGAAATGGACAGCAGTACATAGCCGTATAAACATTATATACCTGTGTGAATGCGAATCTTATGTAGGGCTAAAAGTTTAAGACTAAGGTTTCAGTAATGAAACTGAACGCGATCATCGGATGTCAACTGCGTTCGAGAGCTGTCTCTGGAAATATTGAAACTGTCAGCTGTTGAACGCGGATTTCAGTTTTGGTGAAGTTACATACGAGACTTAAGATTATTTTAATGGCTCATACAGATCATAATTTGTCGTTTCGGGTCGTCAGAAGCCCGAAAAGCTGACAGCCAGTCTTACCAAGGGGTATCGTATTACCCAGTTACTGGGTTGTGGAGGTCAGATGGGCAGTCGCTCCATGTAAAATACCGGTATTCAGCTGAATCCGGTAAGATTGGAAGCCGACCCCAACATAGTTGGGAAAAGGCTAGGTAGATGATGATACAGATCATAATTTATTATTGTAGGCACGTTTCGTTTTTCGTTTCACATTCGCATTCGCATTATCTGTTGTCTGTAGAAATATAAATTAAATATATTTATTTGTAGAAATGTTTTAAAAGAATGCGACCCATACCTTATCTTTAAAAACGAAAAAAAAACCTTATACCATATTCACGGAGACTTACCAGCGTAATTAGCGGACTTAGCGTAGCGTAAAATACCCAAATGGTACAACGCCATCTATTGAGCTCGTGAATAACTCGCGATCGAACAACCCTCTATTTTTACTGTTTACGGTATAAAATCATTTGCATAAATTTTACAGTTTAGTATAACTTGATGAGCTGGCGACTTTACTTAAATATAGGTAATTAGGTAGATAGTTTCTAAATAAAAATAAAACATTTTGACTACGTACATTTTATAGGTCAAACATAAACATTAGTTGCATTAAAAAAAGCTTTTCAGTTGAAAAATAGTATGCCATAAAAAATGGCCCACAAACACTTTTCCTTGTGTTGCTTTCACAGGTAAACTCGACAATTCTTTCAAATTTTCATTCGTACACAGAACAACATGAAACAAAAAAATAATGCTAACAACAGAACCTTTATAACTTTCATGAAAATCCATCGACTCAAAGATAATCCCATGCACACACTGTACCGTAAGAGGACATAAAGAGTAGTTGTACGGTGTACGCTGTGCTACGTCTTATGATAGTGTACTGGAGCCTCGCCTCGGTCTTACATAAGCTCATATTGACATATTAAACTGGTGTATACCTCGTATAAGTTATGAGCGGTAGCGTCAATATTATTTTTATTTATGGGGCCTGTATCCACAGCCCAATAAATAAAATTCTGTCATTCTTTTCATTCTTTGGCTCCCTCATTTGGCCAGTTTTGTTTAAGTATTTTCTAATTTTTAAGTATTTTCAAATTTTTATGAGGCGGCCTGCGAACTGTGAGTAATGGGTAGCTCGCCGTTTGTTCATGACCAGGCCCGTGCCGGACGTCAAAGAGATGTCAGCATCAGGGAAGACGCCCGTAAGAGCCGATGCATCAGCGGTCAGCGGGATTGCCCGAAAGGGTTACCGCTACCCCGGAACATAAAGGGCTAAGGAAGGAACATGGATGGATTTTAGTCAGTAAGAGTCTGACACTCCCTTCCGCTCTACCGAGACCGGGAGGAGTAATCAGGTGATACCCCATTCTAAAAAAAAATTAAATAATTACAAGTATAGTGTATAATAATAGTATATAGTCAATAGTATTCTCTTTTTTATCTATTACTAGCTTCCTCCCGCGGCTTCGCCCGCAAAATATGTCGACAAATTATACACATAAACCTTCCTCTTGCATCACTATCTATTTAAAAAAACCGCTTCAAAATCCGTGGCGTAGTTTTAAAGATGTAAGCATACATAGGGATATAGGGACAGAGAAAGCGACTTTGTTTTATGCTATGTAGTGATAGTAAATATTATGTATGTTACCTATTATAGTATAAATTAGCCCGGTTAAGCAGTAGACAACCCTTTGGTTGAACTGCGAGATGCCATTCTCAAAAAAAAAAATATATATATAGTATAAACAGTTATTATAAGGTTTTAACCTATTTATGCACCTACCATCTTATCTCTTCACCACCCTTGGTTGACTGGTAGAGAATGCCTAAGGTATTAAGTCCGCCTTTGTACCTTTATTGTGTGCGAAAAGTTTAAATAAATGTCCCGAGAAACATACCTTTCACATGAGAATGCTTATGAATTCAAAAGCAAAACTGATAATACTAATAAAAATACATCCGATAGTGAAGTTTTTACGGAAAAACAATTGATGAGCGTGGTTTTCGTTCGAGTTTAAGTTCGAGCTCATGTTTCCTCATTACATTGTAATCACATAAGATTGTCAGTTCTCGCATGAATTATAAAGCGAGGTATATCGGAAAAAGCAGGATCATTTAGATATTCATGAACAACAGATGCCGCTGTGCGTGAATCGCTTTACATCTCATTGTTGCCAATTCTTGTGTTTTCTACAATGGAAGCCTTCTCGGTTGTTTTGATTACAGATTTTCTGTTTATTTATGAGAAAAATGTTGGTTGTTTTTGTAAAATAGTTGAGAAAGATTCGATCATCAACATCTTCTTTTAAGTTTAAAAATACAATTCAATTATTTACGCAATATAACATATATATTTATGTATATTTTCGCCAGGTGGTTACGCAGCGGTGTACACATAGTACAACAATATTTTTTAAGTATTTTATAGGGATGACTGTAACTGGAGAACGGAACTGAATATTATATTAATTGTATCGGCAATAACGCGTACTAAAATGCATCATTGTATGTATATTAAGATAGAAAAAATGTAAATGTATTGTAATGTAATGAGTTCATGATAGCACAAGTTTAAACCTTAGTGGTTTTTGGTTGCTATTTAATTTGAATCCTATGATAATTTGTATAAATGATAAATAAAAAAAAAACCTACACCATATATATTTTTTCTGTGATCTACCCACACACACAGTTTGTTTTGTTTTAAAAGAATTATTAATTGAATATGCCAACAAAATTAGTTACATTGACTAATTTTATTCATGTATGCAACGAAATGAATAAAAAAAAAAATGAGTAGAAAAATCTATCACGGACAGGTTCATTAAAAAAAAATGTACATAGGTACGATAAATCTAAAGAAAAAAAGCAAAGATAAATTACCAGTTGGATTAATAACTCATAAAATGATAACCAAAACAGAAAGTCATGTAACGCCATTAATCGATACATAAATACATACTCAATGCGCCAATGTCACGTATGTACAATGATCAAAGCAGAGATTACAAACCTTTTGCCTTTCAAAACGAACATTCGAAATTCAACATTTGAAAATACTTGCAAGTCAAAGTAAGTACCGACTCCGAGTGTTCCATGCCAAAAACGTTTTTTTGTTAACATTAGAAGGGGCGTTATTATGCCAATTTGCTACTTCTTGCCGACGTAACTTCGAATTCGTTGCGAGAGGAACTTTAATAATTAAGTTATGCGAAATGACCTTAAGAAGTCGCGTGGCTAATCTGATTTTCAAATTCAATCTCTGTACAGACAGGATTCGAAGTTGGGGCGTTTTTCCATAATTTCGTAAAGTTATATCGCGTGCTATGTTTTGTTGAGATCTGCAGTTTAGATAAGAAGAGTCCGTATAATTAGTTTTTTTTCTTAAATTTACTTTTGTCTTTCAATGAAGACAATGTCCTTTTAGGAAGTTTATATTTTTCTTTTTAGAAACGGAAAACATACGTTCATTAAGTATCTAATTATGTATCTAATTACAGCACGATCACCCAGTTTTTTTTACTTTTTTATTTCTTTTTACTAACGTAAAATAGCAATATATTTATAATAATACTAGCTGCTCCCGAGTGGTTTCACCCGCTGCCGCTGTCCGCTGCTCATATTGGTCGTAGCGTGATGTTACATAGCCTATAGCCTTCCTCGATAAATGAACTATCCAGCACAAAAATAATTTTTCAATTCGGACCAGTAATTCCAGAGATTAGCGCGTTCAAACAAACAAACTCTTCAGCTTTATAAAATTAGTCACTACATAGTATGAAGCAAAGTCGCTTCCCGCGTCCTAATGTCTGTATGTATGTATGCTTAGATCTTTAAAACTACACAACAGATTTTGATGCAGTTTTTTTTACAAGATAGAGTGATTAATAACATGCAATTTCCGTCATTCACGCAGGCGAAGCCAAGTGTGCAGAAGCTAGTAAAGATTATAAAGGAGTAAAATTTGTTTGTAAGTTTGTACGTAGGGTAATCTTCGGAGCTACTGATCCGATTTCGAAAATCCTTTCACTAATAGAAACCTACATTAATCCTGCGTATCACAGATTATATTTAAAAAAAAGGTGCACGCGGATGATGTCGCGACCGAAGTGCTAGTCATAATAATAATTCCCGTGCCTTGCAATCCTATTTCATAAGGTAGTGTACAATTGATTGAATCCATTTTGAATTCCAAGACAGTAGTAAGATTTCCCCGGAGAGCGACGCACACTTCATTTTCAATAACTATGAGTCGAACGTGACTTCGTTGACAGATCTTGAGGGTAAAATATGATATATGCGAGAATACATTCAAATGTCTTACGGATCGTATGTGGATATAAGTTAAAATTTATTGATATCCCTGAAAAGATAGTTTGATAATAAAATTATGTTCGTGGTTTTTCTAAAACGATGACGTGCCTGAGGCGTGGTCATAAAGGACGTTACGTTATGCTGACGCGACGCTGCGTCGACGTGACGTTAGTTTAGATAAAATCATGACAATTAATAACATCACGCCTCTTTTGTTTTAAAGGTCAGGTAGAGGTTTATCGTCCTATATAATACAACCTCATTTGTCAATAAATAGAAAGAAAAAATATGTATATTCTGCACAAACAAAACGCACTTTACCAAATAAAAAAGATATAAAATCATATTTACACCACACAACGTAGCCAAAAAGGCTCGTTATCAAATTAAAAAAAAAATACATTGCCAATATATTTTATCGTTACGTGTAAGTCGTGTCACATTCATTAGAGGGCAACACGTATTCTTATTGTAAACTCCACAACAGCTAAAGACTCCGCCAATTTTTTTTTAATACAGAAGAAGTAGAAAGGTGTCAATTAGTGTATTACTAACTTCATTCTGCTGCTGAGAAACTATCGGAGAAGATAATTTATAGTTAACCTAAATTCGGCATGGAGCTCAATACTACGAAGACGGCTCCTTACTCAAATTAAACGGATTTGTCTTGTTTTTATACAACATATCTAGATCTACTATCTGCTGCATGCGGCTCTGCCAGCTCCAATTTTTCATATAAACTTTCACCACTTATTTCAACCCTTTACGGTGGGAGTTTCCTTAAATCATAGTTGACGTCTCCTACTCATAACCCACCTCTGTGCCAAACTTCATTTTCGTAGGTCAAGTAGTTTTTGAGATTTTGTGTCTAATCAGTGAGTGAGTGAATGTATGAATGAGTGACCTTTTGCTTATACAGGGTGAAATTGAATTCATGGACAATATTTTAAGGGGTCATTGTATTCATCATCAAAAAAAAAAATCTGTTGTTCCATACATTACCGTCACCGTTAACTCGTCAAAATGTTGGGAGCAGCTGATTTTATTTTCGCGATTTCAGATACTAAGCTCTCATTACTCAAGCATTGTTTGAGTCTCGATTGCAGCCATTTGATTGGTTAAATCTAGTTTTAATTGACACTTGGGTCTTGAGTGAGATTCTGTGATACGTACCTAAAAGTTGCTCATAATGATGATTATATGACCCCTTAAATTTTTGCCCATGAATTCAATTTCACCCTGTATAGATAAAACATAAGTAAATAAAAGAACAAACTTACAGTTTTCAGTTACATTAAAAAATTCAACTCATAGTACCTTCATTAATCAATTCCACATTTTTTTTTAAGTGTCAGCGATTTATCAGCCTGTTACCAGTTTTTACTTTTTGGAGGAAGTGTGGGTGTGTTCAGACAGCTGTTTCTTCATGGTTGATAAATGTAGATTCTGTTTTTTAGTCGTATGGCTTGGGTGGACGCCGATTCTTTATGGAACCTCCTTTATTCGGGAAAAACAATAATTTATCACTGCTTGAAATATTTACGAAAAGAATTTAGAATTATTTTTTTTATTTACTCATTTTAACATCGATATTAAACCCCATTTTGACTATTAAAATAAAGCCATTATTTATCTCTGTCCAACCGTCTCGTTAGTGATGATGGCAATTAGTTTCAGAAGGCGGAAGCAGGCTGTTTTTCATCCGCTTATTAAAACACTTAGTAAGTTTCATTTTCCGACACCCACGTGCGAGAAAGGGATAAGAGGCCTTTGTTGAGCACCAAAAATAGCTGAGAATCTACTCAGAAAATTGCTCCTTTTTATCGATACTAGGAGCTAGGTTTATGGATGGTGAAAACTACAGGGTAGCCCACGAAATTCAAATGTTCTTACGTTTTTTGCAATTTGCAGGTCAGTATCAGGAGTATGGGTAAGCGGGATTGTCTGAAAGGGTTACCGCTACCCCGGAACATAAAGGGCTTAGGAGGGAACATGGATGGGTTTTAGTCAGTAAGAATCTGCCACTCGCTTCCGCTCCACCCAGAGAGAGAGGGGTCATTTGATGATTTCCTACCCTCAAAAAACAAAAGTATCAGGTTAGTATGCTAATTATTATGATTCACGGCCGTAGCAAGTACGTAAGTATTTGCAGAATAATAACAATTGGAATCATCAATAAAACTCTCTTTCCTTTAAAGGCGTAACCTATGCCGGAACGCAGATCAACGCGAGACACAATGGTTTTTAATTGTGACTGTAATTACGGCATACGAAAAGTTGGCAGTTCACTGTCTTATCATTTTATGAACGTTACAAGCCGTGTGTGCTTTATGGAATTTCCTATGACGAACTGCCGTATAAACTTTCCTACTTTGTCATTAATCCTCTTTTGTAGTCTAGGCTCTGTGTTGTCTGTCAGTGAGTGAATTTAATAAATAGACTTTAAAATAAATACTTAATGGATTTTCTACCATGTCTTTTTGTACCATCCATTTGTCATGTTCATGAACGGGTCAGGTTAATACTTACTATACTCTTTGATGAACGGGCGCCGTCAGGTCCTGTCTTATTATATTACTCTTTGGCCGTCAGTAGGGACTAGCAAACTCTTAGCTGCCACGGCTCTTTTAAAATTTAACTTAATTTTGAATTGTTTTATAAATCTTGTAATTATAGACGCTTTTTTACGTTCTGCATCGTTCTCACATATATATTTCAACATGAATGATGTAGGTAACCCTTTTTTTGTAAGCATATATTGATTTAAAAGAGTGTCCATAGAGTTTCTTGCCCGTTCTTCTTTATAGGTACCTACTGCTTTGGAATGGACAACTAGCTTCATCTTTCTGACTGACCGACCCCTTGACAATTCAAAAGTGTCTGTGATTGGTTTATTTGAAATAAATGCTTTGAGTTTGAGTTTGACCACAAATCGCTCTTGGCTTGTACCACATCCAAAGACAGGTGAACCAACTAGGGGGAACTATGTCAAGATGAACCATGTTTTAATCGTGTCATCACAAGTGTGAAGCGAGGCACTTGGACGGATTCCATGCCTAAATACTGAATTAAGACTTTGTTTTGTGTTAAGACGTTAATTGGACACTTTGTTACTTGTAGAATAGTATCGTCAACAGGACGGCATTGACAACGACTACTTTATGTCGTTGCAGTAAGGGCGGTTTTCGTTGTTTAAGGCTAACTACTGACGTGCGGTTGACTCTATTTCTGAGTTTTGGAGGTTCAACTAGTTTTTGAAGATGTTCAAAAATGTGTTGATCGCGCAAAAACAACTGGATGGATCAGAATGAAATTTGGCACACCGATAGTCTTGAATTAATACATGGGATACTTTTTATCCCGGTTGTGCTTTTCCGGTGGATAATTTCTGTGAATTAAATTATTTTTATACCAATATGATAGAAATAGAAAGATACGATGGTCGTAACTAGCGTGTTTAGTGAGTTTTTGATAGGAGATTACTGGCTTAATACCGAAACTATGAAATTATATAATTTATAATAGTTAAAGTGACATCGATTTAAAAAGGTTGTTTCAAACAAAAAAAGTAAGTAACTGTTTAAACAATTTAAACAGCTATTATGCCTATTGAACAAGCCAAAATCTAAAGAATATTTTGTAAAAGAAAATTTAACCAATTCAATCCATTTTTTCCCTTCTGTGAGAAGAAATGGCTGCACTAATTGAGTGCACGACCTTTAAACGAAACGTGACAATAGGCGAGAAAATCTCGTAAAGAGACTCGTAGAAGCGTATTTATACGTATTTTCCTTCTCTATACACAAATGTCTACTTTCACAAATAATTATGTCACATTTCTAACGTAACCATGGCGTCTCGCGAATATCGGTGGTATTAGTAACGGGCTGTCAATTCCCAGAAAATATTAGGCAATTTTATTGGTTTTACCTTCTACCTTTACCTTTGTGGAATGGTTTTTACGGAGTATACGGAACTCGGTTGCTAAGGGATGGAAAACGTTGCTACGTGGGGAATAAAGCTGTGTTATAAGAAGGCAATCAAAACGTTGCTCTTCTATAGAGTAACGTTTTCGTCAACGCGCAACAATGAAAATAGTTCTGAAGATATATTTTAGCTTTATATTGTTTGTTTTCATTACGAAAAACATTTCGGTTACCATTTGTTGCTAAGTGTTTACATAATCAGCCTATAATGGTTCCTCTGCTTGGACAATTGGACACTTGGAGAGGGCCATAATCCGCCACGCGGGCCATAATCCACCACTCGTGCCATAATCCACCACTCGGGCCATAATCCGCCACGCGGGCCATAAACCACCATTCGGGCCTTAATCCACCACTTGGGCCATAATCCACCACTCGGGCTATAATCCGCCACGCGGGCCAAGTGCGGGTTGGCGGATGTCACATGTCTTCGAATTTTTGGTTCTATAACATGCCGGTTATTTAAATTAAAGTGCCTGCTTGGTTCCGAACTCGCGATCGATACCACTAGGCCACCTACTACAGGTGGCTCTCGAGTTGCTAAGTGTTTAAGACATGAAAAAGAAGTAAAAGTTCGTATTCTAATGCGGTCGTTACGGGTCATCAGAAGCCCGAAAATCTGACAGCCAGTCTTACCAATGGGTCTCGTATTGCCCAACTACTGGGTTGTGGAGGACAGATAGGCAGTCGCTCCATAAAATACTGGTATTCAGCTACATCCGGTTAGACTGGAAACCGACCTCAACATAGTTGGGAAAAGGCTAGGCAGATAATGATTCTAATGTGATGAAAATGGCATAAGCTTACAAATTCGAGGCGTATGACAGGTACTCCAAGTTTTTCTTCTCCACCAAGGATTATTATTGGAACAAAGTCCTTTAACTGGGCTTGTGCTAGGGGGAAACTGGCAGGAAACGAGGCGTAACAAAAAAAGCGCTATACCCTGTTGACCCTCATGTTTTTTAACTCCTATAAAATGTCGTATGAACCCCATAGCATCAGAAAAATTCTCTCGAAACTACAATAAATATAACCGTATAAATCGTTGAGCTTTTTTTAAAAATGGTTTTTAATAGGCGACCTTCTAATGGGTTGATATAAAACACATGAAACTTGAGACCGTACTAGATGGTTCTGTATTAATAGATTTATATAACTGTGTACACTTCCTTGGCATCGGGTGTCTCCTGGCACCTCACTATTTTTTATTTATTTACTTTCTACCAAGCCAACTCGCAGAGGTCCGTTGGATGTTTCTAATGAAATGTATAATTGTTATTTTTTCACCTTTTATTACAAATAATAATAATATCCATAGACATTTCACACAACGCCATATAGTCCCAAGCTAAGCAACCTAATGCTTGTGTTATGGTAACGAGATGGCTGATAAACTACTCATATACATATTTTTTTCGTAAATACATACATATTATAGATAGAAAAACACCCAGCCCCGTAACAAATACTTGCAGGTCGTACAAATATTTGTTCCGTGCGGGAATCGAACCCGCGACATACTGCGCAGCAGTCAATCGCTCAACCACTGCGCCAACCGTGTCGTCACAAAAAGTAAACATCGATTATAAATGTTTTGAGGGTAGGTTAGAAATTAACACGGACAAGTATTAATTAGTTCGATACAGTTAAACAAGTTTCCGTATAACACAGATCAGCGGTAACCGGTTTTAACCCCTAAAATGTCGTATAAACCCAATAGGTTCATAAGAAAAGTTCTATCGAAACGACAATAAATTTAAGTCATTGAGCTCTTTTAAGCAAACAGCTTCTAATTGGCAAACATCTAATGGGTTAATTGGACAATAGTAAAGTGTTATCGTCAGTCTTGTGTTTGGTTTTTATGTTTTTATGTTTTTCAGTTTACTAAGCGGCCGAAGCTTCCTCCAACTTTTTCTAAACGTGTCTCTTTCTGATCACTCTGCTCCATGCTGCTCTAGTGAGCTATCTGACGTCATCATCCAACCTTATCTGTAGTCTGCCTCTCTTTCTTCGGCCGTTTCTTGGGAGTACCCCCAAGATTGATAAATTGTTAGCAGTTATTAACTGGGTAACAATTTTGCTCCATTTTTCCCTTCATCACCAAGTTTCAGGCCATAACCCTGAAAATCAGAAGACTAAAGTGGAAATTGTCACAAAGGTTTATTTTTCTTCAAACATTTCCGTTCACAGTACGATTGTATGAACTGTCTGTTGTCTGTGGGCTATTTAGTCTATGGTTGTTCGCCTGATTGAAGTAGAACACAGGTGTACAATGTTATGTAGGTAGTAATAGTGTAATAGGTAGTTAGGAGAAATGGTGCGCATTGAATTATATTGCAAGCAGGTACGAGAGAGAGAGAATCAATAATGTACCAATCCACAGGTGGAATGTAGAGCATTGTAATTGATTCTGTATAAGTATCTTTTAATGAATGAGTTTTAGTACAAAGCCTTAAACAACCTCGCAAGAGACTGCGACAGTTTGACGACAAGGCGCTGACTAGACACTGCCACAAGTAGTAAGAGCGTCGGTCGTTGCGACTTGCAACTCGACAAGTGTAAAATAATAATTTTTTAACATAATATAACAGCTGTTTTCTTGCACCTAGCATTTTCTCAGAGCTGTCGTGAGGGGAAAAGTTGTTTGTTTCGCTCGTACCTTTGAACCCCTCGCTACGCTGAGGATTAAATTTGAAGTATTTGCTATATAATACAAGAACTCGCGCCAAAAACCAACTTTGCAGCCTTGCATAACAAATAACTAATTTTGACTATGATCAAAATGCGCAGCCAGTAATAAAATAATTTATAAAAATGGTCGCAGACTGGCATTGCGTCTAGTCGCCGATCTGTCGTAGTCACATATCGCACAGTATTCTAGGTGGTTAACTGTAAATGTGTATGCCTGAAATTCAGATTCGAAACAAACGTATACAGGTCATACAATCGCTTATTTTTTTATATATTCAGTTCGACTGTAATTACGGCACTTGTGAGTCGGTTTAAAAGCTTCGAACGCGTGAAAATCCGCTTGTAAACTTATACAACAGATTGTTTGCGATAAAATTAAATGAGTATTTCTGTGAACTTTGACCTTTTGCCGGAGAATTGTGAGTTTAATGTCGTGAGAGCTGCCTACGCTATAGAATCTTCTGAGGTTAGAATGGAGTACCCACAAACATTAAAGACGTGGGCATAAGCAGCTTGTGATCGTCGATGATTTATATTACTCCTACGCTGCTGTGTAGAAAACTCTGTGAAGAAAAAGATAAAACGGTGTGTTCTTTTAATGTCTGTTTAAATCGGTTTTATTCTATAGTAGTGAGTGAGCATGATTCTAAGAGTTCAAGTTTGTGTAGCGGAAGTTTATTTTTAATACTATGGAACAGTTTAAGTTCTTGGAAAATGGTTTAAGTTAACTAAAATAATAGTTTAGCCATATGGCTGTACTTGCATGTTTCTTTATTATTTCCTAGGACTTAAGATAAAAAATAAAAATAAAGCTTATTTTGCACAAACAAAACGCCATTACAAAAGAATAAATCAAAAGATAAATAACGAATTAGCCGAAAGCCTCGTACTCAACTGAAGGTTTGTCTATTGTTTGATGTCACGGAGGTTATAATTTTACTAGCTTCCGCCCGCGGCTTCGCCCGCAAAATATGTCGACAAATTATACACATAAACCTTCCTCTTGAATCACTCTATCTATTAGAAAAAAACCGGATCAAAATCCGTTGCGTAGTTTTAAAGATTTAAGCATACATAGGGATATAGGGACAGAGAAAGCGACTTTGTTTTATACTATGTAGTGATTAATGCTCACACCAAGACCAAAGACAATAAACATTGCGTAGTACTCTGCCTTTATAGTTACCTAGCTACTCATAATTATTTCCTATACCTAAATAAAATCTTCTTTAGGATTATTTTTTAAGTAAATGTAGAGATTTTACTTAAATAACAGCAAATGAAAAGATTTCATGATGTCATTTATATTCCATAAACATAAGGGTTGTTTCATTTTATATTTTTGAGAGCATCGTTCCCAAAAAAAAACATATTAGCTTGTTCTCAAAAAACGTTTCCCTACAAAAATGGGTACTGTTACAGGCGCCATTCTGTGCTTATATGAAATTGAGAGGCATTTGTGCCGAATCGAAAGCCAAGCCAGTGGAAATAGACCTAATAATTTACATACTGAGCTTTCCATATCGAGAAATGGAATTTCGCTGGGGAAATACCCAAATATAAACACGGATTCTTTTTTTTTTGAGGGTTGGATATTGTCAAATGATTCCTCCCGCTCTGGGTGGAGCGGAAGGGAGTGTCAGACTCTTACTGACTAAAACCCATCCATGTTCCTTCCTTTGCTCTTTATGTTCCGGGGTAGCGGTAACCCTTTCGGACAATCCCGCATTAACGCTTTTTGTTTTCACGGATACTTGTGTTATTTAAACATTCCGTTCTTCATGAGATGGAAAATACACTACTGAAATAAACACAGTTTTGACAGTATCGACAGAGGCTTTGAGCGATTGGCTGATGCTCTACGTGCAACGGTTTCAATTCCCACAAGGAAAAATACTTATTAGAATAATGTACATCCGGGTTTCGATGTTTTTATTTACATTTACATACATGCTACATGGTTGTTTTTGCAACAAAATAAAAAAACTATCACAGTTAAGTAGGCTTTGCAAGTTAAGTAATAGTCGCCTAATTAACATTTCCATGTAGACATGTTTTTCAACTACAAAGTTAAGTTTTATCTTAGGATAAGTTAGAATCAGTTTGAAATTTATTTATATAATATAATTTGATATATATTTATAATTATATTTATAGTTTGTATATGTGTATTCGTAATTAAATAAATGTTTACGCTTTATTTCTTATTGCACCTACCACTGTTTATCTCTGCATCACCCGAAGGTTGACTGGTAGAAAATGCCTATGGCATTAAGCCCGCTTCTACATAATTACGTAAATTTCTGTGCTTAAAGGATTAAATAAAAAAAAATGAATGGAATAGGAAAGTAACTACACAAAAAAAGCACTACACAAAATGTATTCCCAGTAACGTTCTTTTTACACACAAACAACATAGATGTCTTCATGTAGGCAATACAGCACATAAGTTTTTTACTAAAAATAGCCTTCATACCAACACTTTTATGATGTCCACGGAGCAACTCAATAAAGGTCCATAACGACGTATTTCAGCGGGATATTACCATAATCACCAATCTTCAGAAAAACGAAGTATGTTTGTAGCACACAGGATGATGGGCATCCTAGAGATATATTATCCCTCTGGATATTATTTCTGCTGGAAATCGTATAAAGTTAAAGTAAGTAGATGGTAGAATCGAATGTTTATCTTTACGTAAATGACTTCGCACCTCTGAATTTTACGGATTCATGTGCGTATTGTACACATTATCACTTACTTAAAAATCGGTGAAGGAAAACATAGTTAGGAAACCAGCATTTCTGAGAGATATTTTTCAACAGCATGAGAAGCTAAGTCAGAGGCCCATGGGCAGCATAAAAACAGGTTAGTCACTAACCACACGAAAAGAAGACTGCATTCAGTTAATGTTAATATCACAGTAATATTATAAGGGCGCAAGTTTGTGAGTGAGTTTTTGTGTGTGTTTGTATGTTAACTTCTTCACGCAAAGACTACTGAATCTGGATGAAATATGGCACAGAGATGGATTATTAAATGGATTAACACATAGAATACTTTTTATCCATGTTCGCACGTTCGTGGGATAATTTTCAACATCCACATGGGTGAAGCCGCGGGCAGAAGCTAGTTTGTAAACAAAACACCGAGTCAACGTACTCATGGCATTTACATTTAATTTGGACACTTGTATTTACCGGGCCCATTTCCTCAGTACTACTCAAAAATTATCAGTGCTTGTTGCGGGCGGCGATTTTTTTTTTTTTTTTTAAGGCTGGGAAATCATCCAATGACTGCTCCCGCTCTGGGTGGAGCGGAAGGGAGTGTCAGACTCTTACTGACTAAAACCCATCCATGTTCCTTCCGTAGCCCTTTATGTTCCGGGGCAGCGGTAACCCTTTCGGACAATCCCGCTTACCCGGCAGGCTTGGCCCTGAGGGGCCCCTTCATATGCTGACATCTCTTTGAGGCGCGCGTGGAACATATACGCGCCGTACGGCATGGGTCTGGTGCTGATCGGACGGTGAGTCACCCATTACTCACCGTCCGCAGGCCCGCGCCTACGGTGGCCGGGAGTCGTCACGTGGCTCCCGACGCCCGGGGCGTCTCCTGCGGCGGCTGGGACGGGAGGACCTTTCTCCCATCTCGCCACTTCCTTCGCGAGAATAACTTTTTCGCAGAAGGAGGTGACTGCCTCCCACTCCCTCTCGCCCCGGACCATGGCTTGCACCAGGGCCGGGTGCGAGAGGTCGCCGCCGCCGATCGCCTCTACGAGGACACGGCAGTGCTCCGCCCATGCGGGGCAGGTTTGCACCGGGTGCTCTACCGTGTCCTCTGGGCGATCCTCGCAGTGGTGACACCCGGGCGTTTCCTCCCGCCTGATGATGTGCAGGAACCTCCCAAAACATCCATGTCCGGTGAGGACCTGCGTCAGGCGGTAGGTGAAGGCGCCGTGACGCCTCTCTAGCCACTCCTCAAAGAGGGGCCTTACCGCCACTATCGTGGCGTGCCCTGCGCTGGGTTGCGACAGTCGCTGCTTCCAGGCTGCCATGAGATCGCGCTGGAGGTCCGTCCGCTCCGCCACAATTTCCCACAGGAACAGCCCCAGAACCGATCCCTGTGGGGCACCGCACGACATCTCTCGCCGGTTCCATTCCCCATCGTGACCGGGGTAGATGACGGCTCTGTCCGTCAAGTATGCCCCCACTATTCGACGGAGATAGGTCGGCACCCGGTGATACCGGAGTGCTTCCCCAATGCAACTCCAGGGCAGGGTGTTGAAGGCGTTGGCGATGTCGAGTGACACCGCCACGACGACCCTACCCTGGTACACCGCGTCCCCCGTCGTGAGGGCTCTAACGCGCATGATGGCGTCCACCGTCGAGCGCCCCTTGCGGAAGCCAAACTGGCATTCCGCAAGGTCCGGCCCCGTCCTTCCAAGGTGCCCGACGAGGCGGCCCGCAATAATTCTTTCAAAGAGTTTGCCGACCTCGTCGAGCAGCACTATGGGCCGGAATGCGGACGGAGAGTCCGCAGGGCGCCCTGGCTTCTGTATGAGGACCAGCTTCCCCGTCTTCCAACGGAGCGGAAACTGGCCTCTCTCCATGCATGCGCTTAAGAGCGCCTCCAGTCGGGGCCCGAGAGCCCCTGAGGCCAGGACCCAGGCGCCCCCATGGATCTAGGTCCAGAGTCCCCACCATCTCCTCGCGGGCCACATCCTTGGCCCGCTGGACAGCCTCCTGGAGGGCGGTCTTCGCCGCTCTGTACCCCTCGTACAGCTCCGCCTCCGTGGCTGCCGCATCCGGAGGGCGGATGCGGAGCCTGCGGTGTCTGGTGTATAGGTGGCGCACCTCGACGCACGCCTTGCGAAGTGCTTCCACCTCTTGCGACCACCAGTACACCTGACGTCGGGCGCATCCTGGCCGGACTCGGGGCATTACGGGCGGCGATATGAAATACAAAGTAATTTTATAGTTGACACAGCCATTCATAATGTAAAAATAAATAAGGAAGAGGTTTTCTCTTAGTCTGTATGTATTTCTTTTGTGTATCAACATTTTCATTTTACGAAGAAAAAAACGGTTGTTTAAAAAAACTTCTCATGACCTGTGACGACTGTCAAAGATCTACAAATGACAGCCGGAACCAACAGATCAACGTGCTTTACGAGAGTTTCAATTTGTAATGGATGGTCCATCCAACCTATCCATGAACCGAATGCAGCAAGCGTAGCTTAACATTCAAGCGACGCGTGTGTCTGTTATTATTTAGCCAGGAGCTCTTCACTTTTACTTTCATACTGTAAATAATAAACCCTATTCATTTTTATCATCACTTAAAGTGCAAATATGGAATGAACAGCAAGATACTTTGTGAAAAGGCGAGTCGTTGACTCACAGCTTCGCATTCAGAGCTTTTCTTTACTTCTTTGTGTTGCTACGTTTCATTACAAAAGAAAGTAGGTCAGTGACACATCAGTTCTGATTTTGAAATACAATGTTGGTAAATAGGTTATATTACTTTTAATACCCAAAGGAGGTTTACAATTTTAGAGGTTTTATTTACAATGATTTAATAGTATTCGATGGCGTATAATTTGGGTCATTTAATAATTAAAATCGATGAATAAAAATGTCTTTTGGTAAATATGTAATTATTAATTAATATTAAAATGTTTATATTATAAAACACAACTTACTAACTTCAAATAAATATGAAACCAAACAAGGTGAGTATGTAGTTTTGGTGGGCTGTGGATGTAGTGTCAACCATCGATCACTTATAAAGAATATCCCCTAGATCCCGCCCCTTTAGGGATATTTTGGAGACTAAAAGTAGCCTATGTCCTTTCCCAGGCTGCAATCTATTTCTCTGCCAAATTTTATCGAAATCTGTACAGCGGTTTAGGCGTGAAAAGGTGACAGACAGACAGAGTTACTTTCGATTTTATAATAGGGACATACTTTCAAGAGGTATAGAACTCATGAAAATGAACAACTTTGATTACGGCACCAACTCTGAAATATGAAAAAAGAAATCAGCTGTTCCATACATTTTCACGAATTATGCGAACATAAATGTACTGAACAGTTGCTTTTTTTTGTCAAAGTAAACCTACAATTCAGTTTTCACTTTCTCTTATATATATCTATCTAAGGTCCGGCAAAGAACTCTAAGTAATGAATATCTGTAAACATCAATACCAAAACGAATAAAAGTTGTGAACGACTTCTCTTATTAAAAAAAAAGGTTATAAACTAAAGTCCAACGACTGATACGCGACTGACGCTTTAAAAAATATGATTCAAGAAAATATTCTTATTTGCATACAACATTTATCGTATATGAAATAAACAACTTACACGTAATATATTTTAATATATTTAATACTTTCATAGTTCAGAGGATAGTCGTGGTCGTATTGTTTTTTTTTGTTAGGGTAGGTCACAAATGACCACGGCTCATTTGTCAAATTATATTAAGTAGTTTAGAATACGAGGGTGAAGAACAAACATACATACCGGTCAAAATCATAATCATCCTCTTTGCTTCGCCGTTGTTGGGTAAAAATGTCTTTGCGCTGCAGTGAAGCAATTACCGGGCGATATTATAAATATAGGTTTAAATCCTAGAAACGCCTGCGGATCGTAAATTGCAAAAGATTTGATTTCCTAGCATCCTGATTGTAGGATCGGCTGAAGTCAATTGATTTTCCTGGTACGGAAATACTTGAGAAAGAAAGCCGTAAAAAGTTTATTAGACTAGCACAGGAAGATTATAAATTTAAAACACTATATAATATTTAATATAAAAAAAAGTATATTTAATTTTTTTTAAGTCCTGTACGAAGCCAAAAGGCTCCTATCTAGCGACATAAAATAATAATTGTCGTAGCGCTGGGATTCTGATAGGGCCCACAGAAAAATAAGCGGGACATTCTTGGATATTTTGAGGAACATCTTAACATAATATTGTTGAGATAATTGGATGGGATTTCATTAGAAAGTTATTAACTCCTCAAATGTCGTATGAACCCCATAGAATAATAAGAAAAATCTCTTGAAACGACAATAAATATAACCGTATAAATTGTTGAGCTCTTATAAGCAAACGGCTTCTAATAGGCGAACATCTAATGGGTTAAAGCCTCCACGTGTTCAGTTATTCACGTGCAAGTAATCCTTACGGTCGGTTTCCTACTAAGCTGACATGATAGCGATCTTGCCGCGTCGTCTCCCTTAGATAAGCTAGCAAGATTTTAATAAGATTTCGATTTTTAAATATAGACTTTGTCTTGATCTCAATTAATTTCTTAAAAACTATAAGTCCATTAGATTCATCCTTTCTTATTATTATTTTTATAAGTCTTTGACAAATCTCGGGACCCTGGGGCCTAGACCTTTCGAACGCGTATGAGGACCCGAAGCCAACTCGCAGAGGCCCCTTAGACAATTATAAATGATGAGGTTTATTATCAATGACCGAAATAACATCATTTTGGCGCAGAATACTAAAGTATTGTAACGGTTTAGTTCGCCGAATCGTATTTTCAGCCAGTATTAATAGCTTGCAACCGTTAGGGTGCGTTTCCACCAGAAATATCCGCGGATGCGTAGTGAAGAATGTGCCAAGAAATAACCAATAACAAAACTAGCTTCTAAGCTCAAGTTATGAAAATTATGTGATCCTATTGGTGGCTTTTTCGCTCGCATACCACTTAGCTACCTCACACATCACTGGTGGATACGCAGCCATAAGCTACAGTTCCCTAAAAGAACAATGGCCGTCACGACAATCTGTCATTTTCATCAGTATTTGACGTAAGCTGTAAAAAAGGCTCTGTATCATGATAGATGTCATTGTGCGGCTGTTTGCCGCTTTTTTAAGAATCCAAATGTCTACCACTAGTACAGCGGTAAGGAATTGACCTCTTTCATGATTGCCAGTCCGTCTTAAGACTATTGTCCCTTTGACATCAAGCGTCTTTGAGAGGATAGTGTCCGCCGTTGAATAAGATAGTTTTATCTTTTCTATGATTGCTTTTTGAATAGTTTGTAAAGGTTAAATTATACTTTGTACGATGGTAGACAGGTTTCTTGGTAGTTTGAATAAGTTTGTCTTTATTATCTATACTAATATTATAAAGAGGAAAGATTTGATTATTTGTTTGTTTGCATTGAATCTCCGAAAGTACTGAACCGATTTGAAAAATTCTTTCACTGTTGGGAAGCTAAACTATCCCCGGGTGACATATGCTATATTATATTTTTAAAACAATAAGGGATCCTTACTAAAACTTCAATAATGCAACAATTTCCAACATCCACGCGGGCGCTAAATTAGACCATGATTCTCTACACAATTAATTTAATATTCAAATAATTAATGAATAGTGTAGATGTTGTGGAGTTGTTGTTAAAGAACTTTTATATTTGATTTGACAGTCGATAAAGGAATCTGTGGGTTATCCATGTATCAAATGGATGGCCTGACGACCCGTAACACAGGTATTTTAGGGCTTTTTCGGGCACCAGTCTCTCAAAAACGTTATGCAAAACAGCATGTATGATGAGAAATAAATAAATAATAAATGGATACGTGGCGGGCCTTTTTGGCGCAGCCGTGAGGCACAAAGCACCATTTTGTTTTTTTTTTGTTTTGTGTGCCTTGTACAGAAATCTGCACATCCCGTTACCATAAACTGTCCATTGTTCTCAACCGATTTTGAATTTAACTGTCAACGTTTTAAGGTTTAAAACCATTAAGAGAAGTTTGACAGTTTGGTATAATTTGCACAGGCGATCGTAACTTGGGCAATTTTTTTTTTCAAATCGAGAGCTCTGAAACTCACTACTCTGTAGGACCTCTTAAAAATATTTGTGAGTCACATTTGTTTTTGTATACCTTTCGCAAAAACTGGTAGTAGTAAATGTAATTATTCAGTTGTGTAGTTTTAGCAACTGTGCCCTAGAGGCTAGAGGCAGTAATTGCCGTTGTGTGTAACCGCTCAAAATCATAGTTATGCTATAACTAACTTTCCTCGTGTGAATTCGTGCAGAACTAACACTCGACTTAATGCTTTGAGTTGAACTCGGCCGGTTACTAACGAACGTTTGTAAGTAACTAGCTTTTTCCCGCGGCTTCGCACGCGTTAAATTCGTAGAAAAACAATTCGTTATTATACATATAAACCTTCCTCTTGAATCACTCTATCTATTAAAAAAAGCATACATATTGACATTAGGATGCGGGAAGCGCTTTGCTTTATACTATGTAGTAATTTGTAATTTACGGACGAAAATTCGAGTTTTTGGTTTATTAACACGTTGAACGCCAACGCGGTCACCGTGTGTCCGACAAACAATAGTTTTTCTATTGTGTCTGCTGCGTGGCAGTCAATGACTTAAAATGATATGGGATTAATGAGTTTCTCATGGAGCAGCAGAGACCATGGGTGGCCGTACTTACAAGTTCTATGGCGTGGGCTCAAACCCTGACAAGCGTTTTAAATTGCGTAAATTATTTCATCACCATTGTTCTCAAAACGGTGAAGGAAAAGATCGTGAGAAAACCAGAATGTCGTCGAACCAAAACATTTTTTTGGCCCGTAAAACCTTTGGCCCGCTTTTGGGCCGCGTAGATAATGGCCCACTCACTCTCATTAAGAGGAGGCTTGTATCCCAGTAGTGGGAAAATTAAATGCTGATTTTGTGCTTATTCATAAAAGTTATAGTTAATTAATGAAGTCTGAATGTTGCTATAATTATTATGCTTGTTGCCGCAGCAGTTACTTGCAAGTTCGTTTTGCTAAAAGTTTTACAAGTTAATTTAGTTAGTCATTAATTTCTTAACTTATTTATTTAACCAAATATGATTATCAAAGCAGTTTTGACCTACCTAATTATAGACACTTGTAAGAGAAAGCATTTTCGAAGCATGAAGATTTTCGAAGATCTTTTCCAAGTATTAATATTCTAATTCAAACAAAGAACAAGCTATCAAAATTTTCAATAGGTACCTGAAAGATTTTCTGAACATCTACAAAAGTTACAGGTATTTAGGTTACCTACCTACGTGTAACAACATAGCCTTTAAATTTCATCTCTACACATTTCTGGGCCTCATTTATTATTCAGAAGGGGTCTGCTACTTTCAGCTTGTACCTGCGTAGGTAGATACCATTTTTGCGTTTATACTAAAGTGGATATATCCGGTAATGTTGTTAAAGAACGTTGATTAAACAACTCGCGAAATTAGAACAGCTTTGGAAAAGGATACTAGTAATTACCCGCTACTAGCTTAGTTATTTCATGAGTTAGTTAGTTATTAAAATGTTTTTATTTTTGGTATGGTATAACACTATTTTAAAAATAACTAACCATGGACAAATAATCAGCTGATCGCTTAGTATGGGGATGGCCTGAAACACAGGTTTTTATTAACCTAGCTCAGGCAGGTCGCCACAAGTTATAATGTCAGTACCAGCGCACCTTTCATAGGCAGTTAAAAACATGTAAATTAAACTAGCTTTTATATAAGTACTAGCTTCCGCCCGCGGCTTCGCCCGCATAATATGTCAACAAATTATACACATAAACCTTCCTCTTGAATCACTCTACCTATTACAAAAAACCGCATCAAAATCCGTTGCGTAATTTTAAAGATTTAAGCATACGGACAAACAAACAGACAGAAATAGCGACTTTGTTTTATACTATGTAGTGATTTAAGGTAATCTGTTAAGAACTAAGTATTTTTAAGTTTGTAAAAAATGTAGTTCTTTGTAAAAGGACCTAAATATTTTTTTTTTATAAAGGGCTCGTGGCTATATAAAAACAGACGCACAGATCGATCAAAGGTTAATCTACGCTTGCCGCGGTTGGTTCGTGGATGGATGACCATCCATTAGATATCGGGACCTCTCAGAGCCTCGGAAAACACGTTAAACCGTTCTCGGCTGTCATTCGTAGATCTTTTGGTAGTCTTCACGGGTAGCGAGAAGTCCAAATAGTCTGATAACCAGTCTTAACAACGGGTATCGTGTTACCTTGCGTTGTGAAGGTCAGATACGCAGCCATGCTATGTAAAATACCGGTGTTCAGCTGCACCCGGTTAGACTAGAAGTCGATCCCAACCAAGTCGGGCAAAAGCTAGGTCGATTGAAGGTTTGTTATTTTGCATAGTCATATTACCTATTTAAATAATACATAATTTTTTGTTTCCTTGGCTAGAAGTATGAAAGTCTAATTGGTGATAAAAAAAAGTCAATGACCTAGTAATTATTAGTTCTCATCTGTCAGTTAGTAAAAAAAAATCTGTAATTAAAGTTATTTTTCACTTAGTGTTGGTTTTGGAAGGCGTTTTTTTTTGTTGTAAAAAGCTTTTTTCAATATATTTCTCAATACAATATTGCACAATTGTTTACTCATTTCAGCGCCTAACAAACCGTGTTATATTGCATCTACCTGTAAACTGCCAATACTATATAGTGTCATGTCACCGTTTATTATTAATTTGTACACGTAACAGACATAAAATTTAACGGCTTCCACAGCATAGTGCAGCCGAATTTATGGCGTAGTAAACATACACGGGAAATTACTTATTGTTTACACGAAACCTTCATATGTTAATGTGTATAGTATGTGCGTAGCTTGTAATGACAGCGGAGTAGTGATACGCCATCTTGAAACGGCGTGTAAGTGGCAATTCGTTCACAGTATCTTTTTGTAAAAGAGCTTAAGAGATTGAAAGAGATTAATTTTGGGATTTAATATAATAGTATATCTGGAACATGACAAGAGCAGAAAAAATTGCATGGTAAAAGTCAACTAAAATAGTAACTCTTTTTTTTGCAAAAAGTTTGATACGAAACTTTATAAAAAAAAAAACTGGCCAGTCAGAGAATGAAGCTTCCCAATGACAAAGACACTTAACCAGCAATTTTAAATTTCAAAAAGAACAAGTTCCATTTTCCTGCACAAACAACCGCTAATTTCAAACAGCGAACTGCATGTCATTGTTGGACCCGTACCTACGGTACGCAATTGAACGCATACGCTCTTTGCAGATAATAGGCAACTGCTACCTGTCGCATTGAGCGAGGAATGAATAGCCCTGCCGAGGATACATCGGGCTCTAAGCGTTCATGAGTGGCTCTCGATTTAATAGAAGCTCTGCGAATGCATATTACGCGAATAGAAGCTCTTGAGGTAACAATAGGTCACACTGTCATTGTTGTAGAATCTCTTGTCGAGGAAATATGGGGCTTGTAAACAGATTTTGTTATTGGAGTAGATATAGATAAAGGGAAACCTGAGGAACCTGAGGGGTTAGACAAGTGGTAATCGGTTTCAAAGCGTTTTGCAGGTATTTGTATAGGGATTTTTAACAGGATTGACATAAAGTTTTCGGTAGCTCCATTTTGTTTAGTAGTCTGTTGTGCTTATTGAGGCTTCCTCGCTCCTGCTTTGCTTGGCTCAATAAATTAGGTCTCATTGGCATCTCGGTCTGGGGTGGTGCCGGTGAAACTGCACTCATCGAAGTCGAAAGAGCACAAAGAGCCGTTATTAAAGTAATTCTGAAGAAGCCTTTCTTGTACCCAACTAACTCACTCTACAGTGACTTTCCGGTTCTTCGTGTCCGACAGCTTTTTATTCTTAACGCAACACTCTACATTCATAGGAAATTAAAACTCAGAACAGACTATCAAGATATAATGTCAAAGCGCACAATTAGGATACCCGTTCCCCAAGTAAACTCCCTTATGGCTAGACGCTTCCCAGACTACTTATTCCCACGCATTTACAACAAAGCCATTAAGTGCTGCAACATAAAAGACCTCAAAATGTCCCTTTGCAAAAAGATAATAAAGACATGGCTATTTACTCTCTCCTACGATGACACAGAAGACATTATTTACTCATAATATCACAATCAGTAACATCATACTCACACACACACACACACCTAACACTCACGTCCACTACAGACAAATACCCAACCACACACACTCTCTAACACATACTCACACTTACACTCTACATTTTTTGTTACTATTATTATTTTTCTTTTTCTTTAATTAATTAGTTCCTATTGATTATTAGATTTTATAATTATCTAGTTACGATAACAGTAATATAATAATTTTACTTAGTTATCTAACTGACCTACCTGATCTCACGCTGATGACAGTGTATATTTTAAGTGTTTTTTCTTTTTATAGATTTTCAATATTACTCTTAGTTTAGTTTAATTTAAGTACATGGTTACCAACTTTATAATCCCTCCTAAATGTTAATACTAAAATGATAATGCTCCGATCCCCAAGATACAGGCAAATGCCTAGTTTGGGGGTCACCGCCCTACGTTTTATTGTAAGACAGATTGAAAATTGTGGAATGCACAGAATATGCACGCACTTAACTTAGCACTCATTATGAATTCGCTATTTGAGTGCCACGTTGGTTTTGTGATCGCAAGCGCGATTGCCGAGTGCAGGTTTAAATTCCCCAGTCGGGCAAATTGTTATTGGGTTTTTCTATTATAAGTTACCTCCAGGCTAAGAGAGGGAGGGGAGAGGGAGTGCATATGTGTCTGCGCACACGCTTATACACTATAATATCTTTCGCGTCGATGGTTAGTCTCCACTGATAAAGGCCGCCATGGCCGATATACAGGCTGAAGGACTATTAGCGCTAACTTGTTCCTGTAAGAAAAGTATAAATATAAAAATACAAATAGATGCACGCGGCTCCGTCCGCGTCAATGTTGAATTTATTTCATTAAAATCCCACCCCCTATTCCACCCCTTTACGGGGAGAGTTTGCTAAAAATCCTTTCTAAGCTGATGTCTTCTACTCATAATCTAGCAGAGCCAAATTTCATCCTCGTTGGTCCAGTAGTTTTTAAGATTTCGTGATTAATCAGTGAATGAGTGACCTTTCGTTATGAGAGGACATGATTAATAAAAGTAATGGGGGTCAATGGCGTTTCCTATCGATATTTTAATTGGAACGGATTCTGACCTCATAAGCCGCTTGGTAGTTTCTAAAGAAAAACGTCCTTCCCAGTGGCCTAGATATCGCCAAGATAAATTAAAACTCACACTTAAAGAGTCTTAAAGGATTCCGCACCACCGTACAATCTTTAAACACTACATATTTTAAAAATATACTCAAGTTAAAAATATACGTTTTTTGTATACTACTCATTGGTGATTTAATGTAACACGACACGTTCTGAATTTTATTCATATTCATATAATAATATTTCATTGCATTCCATAATGTGTGAAGATCTTACAATAGGCTTAAAGCAAAGGTACAGTCAACAGCAAAAGTAGATGATTCACGAATATTATGGCAGCTGTACTAGTAGTAAATGTTTGGTATAATTTCCAATCACAAACTTTTGAATCAGTCTGACGCCACACAGGTCTGACGCGAACTCCGTTCTTTAGTATTGAATTTCTGATTTTGATCATCTACTTTTGCTGTTGACTGTACAATTACGTAACTTGTAGGGCACAGCAAAAAGTATGCAAGTAAGGAAATTAAATAAAATTAATACTTGTTAGACGTTCTTTTGTTCTGTTCTATTTATTAAGATATCGTTTTCCATTCTGACATTTTATCTTTGTTACGTGATTGACCTTTACAATAAACGAAACATTTTCTTGAAACAATATCTACTTGAAATAGAATCACTTAAATATGGCCTCTTGCTTATCAAAAGTCATTTATTCAAATTAGGCTGAAGATCAGCACTTTTTGAAGGTCAAAGTTACATAAGACAGTCCCCCAAAAACGCCCACCCTTCACCACTTCCTAGTGCTTTAGCTGGGAAGAAGAAGTGGCGCAACAAACTCCCCAGCAGCACAGCTGTCTGTTTAGTTGGAAGAACTTGACTCTACACACATTTATCGCATGAGAAGTAATTAACATTACGAAACACATCACATTAAAATCAATCATTTGCCACATGTCAGCTAGCACACGTCAATATACCAATTAAAACATTAAAACTGACTGTACTCAAGCGTAAATTTAAAAAGAAAAAAAAAGAGCCTCCAGGTAAAAGTGCGTGCCCGCTTACATGTGCAATGCTGTACTATGTCCATACAGCCGTAACTCGAAGTTACAAATGATAAACTAGGACCATCGAAGTAAAATCAATCAATTAAATAAATGGCTTAAATAAATGACTCATCATTATTTTTAGAAAACGCTTTTAAATCGAAGAAAGCTTTTCAATTTGATGGGCTATGCCAGGTACCACCACACCTTTCTGATATACAGAGTTAATATGACAGAGGGGCATTAAATTACACTACGTATACTATACGTGTTTAGTATTAACTCGGTACGGTATAAAAATAAAAAGCACCAAAAATGAGGTATTGGTGCTTTTTATTTTTATACAAATCAGAGTAAAACGCAACCATCCTTTGTAAATAAAAACTGACCTTGTAACAAAGCGGCACCGACGCGCGCGCGCCGGAGCTCTGTTAGGAAAGATACATCGTGTTCAAACGGGGCAAAAACTTAAAAAATCATTTGCGACTAAACTACTGCTCCTATTTAATTCATTTTTGGTACAGAGTTTGAAAATGGTTCCTAGTATAAGCTGTTTAAAGGAAAGCCCCTCTGTCGTATCAACTCTGTATGTTATATATTTTATAAATACCTAATAGCTTTTGCCAGCGGCTTCGCTTGCGTCATCATAATCAGCCTATAAGGTTCCCACTGCTGGGACATAGGCATAGTCAAAAATTATCCCTCAGAAACCGCACATTTTTCCGGGATCAAAAGTAGCCTATGAACTATTCCAGTCCCCGGAACATAAACGGCTAAAGAAGAAACATGGATGGGTTTTAGTCAGTAAGAGTCTGACACTCCCTTCCGCTCCACCCAGAGCGGGAATTGTCATTTGATGATTTCCCACCCTAAAAAAATCTATCTCTGTGTCAAACATCCAGATCCAGAGTAAAAAACAAAAAAAAAATCAAATTTATAATATTAGTAAGAAAGAAAATCTCATAATATTTATTACCTCCGTTTAATTGTGAATGGAAAATAGTTTACTTCTAAACTAAGAGTACATTCTATCGGCAACTTAAAACATTCAAGAGTGTTGCCAAGAAATACTTTTAAACTTTATGTACTTCTTTGTTACCTACAGAAATAGAAAACTGTATTGAAAATTATTCTAAAATACAGCAACTCAGGTGAAACTCTATAATTAATTTACGAAAAACCTGGACCACACGTTTTGCACGGTTTTTAAGACTTTTAGAGAGAGATTTTTTTAAATTATAAGTTGTAAGTTTAATATTCACGCATTATAAAAATTCTCAAGGGAAAATTGTGAAAATTAAAATAAAATTTAAGTTGCAACTGCATCATCATCACCGCACACACAGATAAGAAAACCGACTTCAATTTATAGTATTTTGTATAATTCAAATTTAGTTTTTCAAATTAAAAATCATTTAGTTACAATTATGGGTAAACAATGTGCACCGAACCCAACAAAGTTGGTAAAAGGCTAGGCAGATTGATTATTATAGTTGCTTAACACAGTCTTGGTATTACCGTAATTTACCGTTCAGCGTGCAAAATACATAAAAGATTTACGCATTTACTTCTGCTATTTCCAAATTATTTTCTGGTGAATCAATTCAATCTCTCTTCGTGGTTAAAGAAAGCCTTTAATTTCGATATTCAAGAAAAGTACAAAAACAACCTTTTGCTTAACAGCCCTTTGAAATTAATCAATTAGAACCTTGTTTACGTCCAACCATCTTTAGATCATCCAAAGGACATGAAAAAAACATATAGAAACGTGTAAAAACGTGACCTATCTACGGTGACCGTACAAAGCATGTCGTTATCTGCTCTATAGACTAGGTAAAAAAGCATTAGGCCTATTTTCACTAACAGTAGGCGACACCAAAAGCGCGCCATTCGATTTCCAACTATAAGTGCTGAGCTGTGGGTTGAAAATTGAACACCGCGCTCTTATTTAAGCATTCATTTGATGTCAGTGAAAACGGGCATAGGTCCTTTTAGCACGGCGCGGCCTTTGGAACGACACGTCCTGACTATCAAGTGACCTAGCCGCCTGATATGAAGGGTTATCAATGTTAGAAGCCATGATACTATTTCATAGACGAGATATTAAGTAGTTGCGGAATTACTTTTTTAGTTGCTATGGTCTATTTTTTAATATGATTGGCGAAAAGGAGTTCCTGCCTGAAGTAATGACAGACGCACCGATCGATCCATCAGGTTAAGCTATGCTTGCCGAGGTTCGTCGGTTGAAAACATGCTGGTCCTGCTCCACAGGGCAATCTAGTGTCTAGACAAAATCAAACTGGTTGCTAAGTAAATTAGGTAATAATTTATTATTTATAAAATACTACTTTAACATGTTGAAATAACTTCTCACACATTGATTGATTTATTATATATTAACTTTTAGAATGTTTGTAAATATGTGAGCACCATGTACTTTTGACATACTATTACTTAAGTTTACCTGCCATTACTATATGTGTTTTTCTTTTCACCTTTTGTGGTTTAGTGTTTTTATTATGGGTGCATCGTCTTCACATATAATGTTATAATTCATGTATACAAAACATTGTAAAACATTTTAAAAGAGTAACGGTGGAGTTTCTTGCCCATTCTTCTCCACACGAAACAACCTTTTGGAAGGGGCGACTAGAATCAATTCTATTTCTTGTTCATTTTGACGTTCAAAAGTGCCTTACTTGTGCCTATTTGAAATAAATGATTTGACTTTGACTTTGACTTTGAATGGTGACCATTTTTACATATGGAGACTCCTCCGTGCTTCGGAAAGCACATAAAGCCGTTGGTCCCGGCTGTCATTCGTGGATATTTGTCAGTCGTTTCGAGTTGTCAGAAGCCTGAAAGTTTGACAGTCGGTCTTAACAAAGGGTATCGTATTAACCAGTTACTGACTGGGTTGTGGAGGTCAGATCGGCAGTCGCTCCATGTAAAATACTGGTATTCAACTGCACCGAATTGGCAAAATGTAGGCATAGGCAGTGCACACAATTATCGCGTTGTTATCGTTTGCAACCATAGACGTAGTGCAATCAATAACCAACCGTCTATCGTCGGCATTCGTTATAAATAAGCTCGATGCTATTCAGTTCTAGCAGTATTGATTATAATACCAACCTATTATTGTCCCACTGCAGAGCAAAGACCTCAAACATAAAAGGGATTGATCACTACGCTAGCTGTTTTTCGCAAATAAACTTTTTTTTCTTTTTAATTCTGACTGAAGTAAATTTCCTACCTTGACGTTTTTCATTGGAATCAACTGGAAACTTCAGTATTTCATTCAGAAATAAGACATTGTTTCGTACCTCTTAATTAAATATTAATGAAAAATCTATTTTTAGAGACCTAACAAGTGATTTCGCGTAAACTCGGAAATGAAACATTTATAGAACAAGAACCAGTTTTCGAGGGCGATTTAAATTGATTGGTGAAACTTTTTTGAGTTATTATGATTGTGGTCTGTTCCAAAAATAACTGACGACAATTTAAATAAATGGTTTCGTTTTCTGACTATTTGTTACATTTTTAACAAATTTCATGTCAATTTGAAATGCCACTTAAAAATTGATTTAATTATTTGATTACGGAAACCGATTTTCTAAATAACATTGAAGATATTTTAATCGGATAATTGAGGTTATTTTACAGCATACATTTTTGTGATGCTTTCTCAATTACAATTTGATAATGTATTCAAACAATAATTGATAAAACTTAAAACATTCTAAATACTGATGAACGCGTTAGCCTCTTTAGTAAAAAAAAAAGCCTCTTTAGTAGATGATTTCGTAGTAATTAAACCTGAAAGAGAGTTTGTTTGTACTTTTATGATATTTTTAGAACAGACTATAGTTATTAATGCCCATCACTTTCATGAAGTTACACTAGTTAATTTAATTGGACCCTGTATTTTGTCTAATTACGATTCTATTCTTAGATTTTACCGATACAACTCTCATTAATATTGATGGAGAATATTCGAGCTAAGTTGTTATTTAGACAAGACCACAACTATTATTATGCTAAATCTAAATTTGTGTTAGTTTGAGGTTTCCAAAGTCTGTCACGTGGAACCAAGTTAATAATTATTATATCATATACCTATCAAGTTAATGGATCTTTTTGAGGGTGAATCACTATGTAATTAACCTACAAGAGTAAATTTTAATTAAGATTAATGTTTAAGTGATTATTTAATGAATTATGTTGCCTGAAACACAGGGTTACCTAGTTGAGGCACAAATCATTTGTGAATTTGATATAGATTTACGAACAATGTATTTAACGGTAGTCCTTATATTTTGAACAAACTTATTATTATTATAAAATGGCATACACTACACTTAACTCACACCTTTTTCCCTCGAAATTAGGCTACTACTAAGAAACGCCACGATCCTAACATGCTCCTTTGGCTTCGTTTACGACCATACATCTGGTCATACACTCAGGCCGGTTGCTAGTACTACGCGTCTCACTGAGCGATGGACTGAACTGATTAATCAGCCATTTTTTACGTATTGTTTTTATATTCTACATTATTGTGTATTGTTGTTACCTTAGGGCGCGGGCCTGCGGGCGGTGAGTGATGGGTAGCTCACCGTCCGATCAGGCCCGTGCCGTACGTCGCGTACATGTTCCAGGCGCGCCTCAACGAGATGCCAGCATATGCAGGGGCCCGTTACGGCCAAGCCTGCCGGGTAAGCGGGAAGTCCGAAAGGTTATTGCTACCCCGGACCGTAAAGGGCTAAGGAAGGAACATGGATGGGTTTTAGTCAGTAAGAATCTGACACTCCCTTCCGCTCCACCCAGAGCGGGAGAAGTCAATGGATGACTTCCCACCCTCAAAAAAAAGTGACATTATTTTCTGTGGTATATTGACACTGACGGCTCTTAATTGTTTATGTGCTAATCACGTTCAGTTTCATCGGTGAAATTCGTACTTAAAACATAACCCAGTTCATTCTCTTCTTTGTTGAATTATGGTGGAAAAACAAAAGATTTTACTTTCAAACTTTTTACCCTTGACCTACAAAGTACAACAAAAAGTAAGTCGATTTAGGAAGAGGTTTTATTGGTTTGGGTATAAAGTTAAATATATATAAAGTCTCGGGTCAAGGCAAGTGATTTTCTTTTAGGTAAACTAAGCGAAGATTGGAATTTTGTGAATTTAGCGCACTTTACAAGAGTATAACGTATGAAAAGATTTTAGCAGCGACCCCCTTTAACTATCAGAGGGGTTGTCCAAAAGGGTTACCACTACCCCGGAACATAAAGAGCTAAGGAAGGAACATGGATGGGTTTTAGTCAGTAAGAGACTGACACTTCCTTCCACCCAGAGCGAGAGGGGTCATTAAAATATGTTACTGAAAATAGTAACAATCGCTATTTATAGCCTTCGAATTGTTCATATGGATTAAAAACACATTCCATTGTTATCTAGAGAGTGGACTTAAAGTGCAACAATCCGTCACGATCACATTTCAACCGCTTAAACTCCGGTTACTAATGACATAACAGTTCACTAGTGCCTGTGGACGCAACAGGTAGCAAAATCATCATTCATAATACAATTTGTTTACCAATTGTTTTTTCAACCAACTTTTGTTCAACTGAGCTCAGTGGTGACCCAGTGACATCGGCTGCAACTTACGACTTGTAGGTTGTAGATTAGAATCTAAATAGGCGCTTTTTTTTTGTTCACTATTCTCTAAACAGTGAAAGAAAGCGTCGTGAGGAAACGGGCATGTTCTAGAACTAAACATTATATAAGGTAGGACAACGTCTGTCGGGTCAGCTAGTATCCATATAAAATTATGCCTGTAAGATTGTATTACGCCATGTCGTATGTAGAACACTTTGCAAATGACTGCAGAGTAAATGCACTGCGAACGCAATCCTCTGCGGTAATCATCGCGTGCCTACTCGGTTGAATTTTAATATACGAGAGCCATTATTTATAGTGGAGCAGAGGATGCCGAAATTAAACTCCTGCGTGAGATCTAGAACTGCGTAAGTAGCAATCAGAATAGAGCTTCGAAAGTCAGGAGATTAGGTACCTACTGTTAATTCTAGCTGAAAATAGTTATAAATTAACTGGAAGTGTTTAAAAAACTAATTAAGGATAAAAGGCTTAAGTTACTTCATGCCTTTTTTTAACTAAAAATTAACTAAAAGGTTATCTTTACACCGACCGACCCACCCCTAGTAATACTAAGCGGGATTGTCCGAAAGGGTTACCACTACCCCGGAACATAAAGGGCTACGGAAGGAACATGGATGGGTTTTAGTCAGTAAGAGTCTTACACTCCCTTCCGCTCCACCCGTAGCGGGTGAAAAACCTCTTGTAAAATATTCTAAATCTATATTTGCAGTTTTTTATGGTGTATATAGTAAAGAATATTCAATTTATTTTTTATTCAATTCATCAAAATACTGCAAATGTATGTATTTTGAACTATTATCTTCACCTTTTTGACAAGTTTTGTGTGCAACTAATTTTATCAACTTGTTTGACATTTACATACAGCCATGATATACAAACATAGTGGACAAAATATGTATGTAGAAGATATTTTTATACCTTGGTGTGAATGCCTGTTACGAAGGATCACCGTTTGTTGTTGTAAGCCGACAGGAGCAAAGTAAATCATATCTCCTTTGTAACAATATTTTCAGTTCATTACAATTTCATGAGACACAAAACCGAAAAATAATGATAAAAACACAAACCTACTCATGTTATTCAAACAAGATGGTATAATAATCAGAAAATAATTGGATACCACTCAAAATAAACGATTGACAAAGATTTTGTCCAATTAAATATAATAATAGACAAAATGAGACTCGTCTGTCAGTTCCATACAAAATCATTTGAATATTGAAATTGAAATCTTGTATTATTGGTTCCACGAATACATTTAACAGGCCGTTTAGGAAATGCTGTTTTTATATAGATACCTAAGGAATTGTTTAGAAGTTATTCTTTTATTTAGTCAATTGTTTATATAGACATTTATACTCCGTTTATTATAACATTAGAAAAAAAAAGGCTAACTAAGGACAGTTATTGTGTAATATTGTTGACATAACTGCACTTTACAATTGTTTTTTTAGTGTAAATGGTTAATAGATAACATTGCTTCGTACGAGTATGTAACGTGAAATAACGGTGTTTAAAAACGTCTATATAGAAATAACGAAAGGGTGATAACTGTTATTTGTCTAATGTTATAACAAACAGAGTATAGAACAGACTCAAAATTGAATATCCTCTCCTATCTAAAACTAATAACAAAATAAAACAAGGCGTCAAAAAACTCCTCCCCATCGCTGTCGACTGATAATAGACCTAAGAGACAGGCAGCATTACCACGTTGTATGGCAATGTTTAGCATCTGACCAAAGTATAAGTCAGGTAACGACAAGACAAGAATATTTTTATACACATGTGACTGTTCCTAAATTACTCCAGGCTGATAAAATTTTCGTTTTTCCTAACTTCGTTAATATTAGTGTTTGGGTCGGTTCCCCTGTATATTTTTGTGTTACATGAAGCAGCTTCCTAGCATTGTTTAAGTAACTGTTAACCTTATTAAGAGTTAAACCAATAGACATAACGTTTAGCCAAATGGCGAGCGGATAAATCTCTAATATTATTACACTGTCGTGAAAAGGATAAGGAAAGTGAAAAGTTAGGGGAACACGAATTGTATACGTTAGTACATCTTTTCCTGGTAAAAAGTGTAACATATGGTTTGCGGCACGTGCTGCGATTTGTAAGGCCTATATAAAAAGAGGGAGCAATGGAAAAATCGTGTACATTTTTGGTAAAAGGAAAGGTATTAAGGACCGAGTTGACTAGGTCCATCATTATTTTATTAATCTTTAAAGTAATCATAGTGCGTTCGTCCACCGCAGCCGTAACCGGAACGTCATCAAGAACCAGTACACGCCAATAAACTAGCGATACATACATTTATCCTCATAGACCACTGAAATTTCAAGTAGTTCGACGTGACCGCTAGAACTTGACCCGAGATTATGGTGGGCTGATGCCCCGGCAATACAAACTACGTTTGATCTTGTCCACACACTGCCGTCACACAGGTGCCGTTTGACCGTATAACATACTGAATCACTGAGGTTAGTCGCAGTGGACAAACGATCGCCGTCACCGGGACGCCACGTTCGGTTCCAAACTCCTTTCTTGGTGACGTGCCGGTGACGGTTGTAGTGGACTAACGCCTTTACATCAATAAAACAATAGGAAATAACACCATAACAGTATTAACACACTGATACTAGCTTTCCTTTGAACATTAATGACAAAAACAAGGACCTACTGCTTATTAAAAAATCTAAGTACTATTATCGCAAATCTAGGTGACCTATAAACCGCTAGAAACTTTTCCCATTGATAGTAGAACATGACGAACCAATAAAGCCTTTGTACTGGCCTTGCCTCACATTTTTGATTAGCAAATCGACATGCAAACTGAAGGCCTTCGAATAATACAAATTACTTTCTGTAGGTTGTTTTGGTTGGTTGAAAAGGTATTTTTTTTTCTGCGGAAAGTAGCTGTAAAGGAAAGTACAGATAAATAATAAAACTGATAAAGTTTAACATGTGTGAGCTCAAGATCAAACGCACAAAACTATGATAAATTATCGACTCGCGGCAGAGTCTTTTTGATATTAGCCCAAACGAATGCTATTGGGACTACAAATGATCATATTTTATATCATCAAAAGAAGTATATTTTATTAATTCGCTACGCGTCGATGTCAGCAAAAAACTAATACAACTCCAAGGTACTGGTTTCACCAAGGTTTCTCCCGGAATATAAAGGGCTAAGGAAGGAACATGGATGGGTTTTAGTCAGTAAAAGTCATTGCGGGCCGCCTCGTCGGGCACCTTGGAAGGACAGGGCCGGACCTTGCGGACTGCCAGTTTGGCTTCCGCAAGGGGCGCTCAACGGTGGACGCCATCATGCGCGTTAGAGCCCTCACGACGGGGGACGCGGTGTCCCAGGGTAGGGTCGTCGTGGCGGTGTCACTCGACATCACCAACGCCTTCAACACCCTGCCCTGGAGTTGCATTAGGGAAGCACTCCGGTATCACCGGGTGCCGACCTACCTCCGTCGAATAGTCGGGGCGTACTTGACGGACAGAGCCGTCATCTACCCCGGTTGCGATGGGGAATGGAACCGGCGAGAGATGTCGTGCGGTGTCCCGCAGGGATCGGTTCTGGGGCCGTTCCTGTGGGACATCGGTTACGACTGGGTGCTGCGGGCCGACCTCCCTGACGGCGTCAGCGCAGTTTGCTACGCTGACGACACGCTGGTCCTGGCGCAAGGGAGGTCGCATCAGGCGGCGGCCGACGCGATGACACGCGGGGTTGCGACAGTCGTTGAGAGGATCCGGCAGTTGGGTCTCGAGGTGGCATTGCACAAATCCGAGGCCATGTCCTTTCATGGGCCTCGGAATAGGCCACCATCGGGATCCCAACTTACGGTAGGAGGGGTTCACATCGGCGTCGAGTCCACGATGAAATACCTGGGTCTGGTCCTCGACAGCCGATGGAATTTCGTGGAGCATTTCCGACGTTTGGCCCCCAAGCTGGAACGGACTGGGGCCGCCTTCAAGCGGCTCTTGCCCAATCTGAGGGGGCCAAACCCTCCTGCCGGAGGCTTTACGCGGGAGTCGTGCGGTCCATGGCTCTATACGGGGCCCCGGTGTGGGCGCGTTCATTGCGGCGACGAGCCGCTCACTATCTGAACGCGCCCCAAAAGGTGGTAGCCATTCGGCTAATCCGGGGGTACCGCACGATCTCGGGCGAGGCGGCAAGCCTCCTTGCCGGACTGCCGCCGTGGGATCTGGAGGCGATAGTCCTCGCGCGCCTGTTCGAGTGGCGCGCGGAGGTACTAAGCCGGGGAGAAACTCCGTTTCCGCAGCAAATTGCGGCGGAGCGGACGGACCTATCGCGCGATCTCATGGCGGCCTGGAATCAGCGACTGTCGCAACCCAGCGCAGGGAACGCCACGATAGTGGCGGTAAGGCCTCTCTTTGAGGAGTGGCTAGAGAGGCGTCACGGCGCCCTCACCTACCGCCTGACGCAGGTCCTCACCGGACATGGATGTTTCGGGAGGTTCCTGCACATCATCAGGCGGGAGGAAACGCCCGGGTGTCACCACTGCGAGGATCGCCCAGAGGACATGGTAGAGCACACGGTGCAAACCTGCCCCGCTTGGGCGGAGCACCGCCGTGTCCTCGTAGAGGCGATCGGCGGCGGCGACCTCTCGCGCCCGGCCCTGGTGCAAGCCATGGTCCGGGGCGAGAGGGAGTGGGAGGCAGTCACCTCCTTCTGCGAAAAAGTCATGCTCGCGAAGGAGGTGGCGGGATGGGAGAGAGAAAGGTCCTCCCGTCCCAGCCGCCGCAGGAGACGCCCCGGGCGTCGGGAGCCACGTGACGACTCCCGGCCACCGTAGGCGCGAGCCTGCGGACGGTGAGTAATGGGTGACTCACCGTCCGATCAGCACCAGACCCGTGCCGTACGGCGCGTATATGTTCCACGCGCGCCTCAAAGAGATGTCAGCATATGAAGGGGCCCCTCAGGGCCAAGCCTGCCGGGTAAGCGGGATTGTCCGAAAGGGTTACCGCTACCCCGGAACATAAAGGGCTACGGAAGGAACATGGATGGGTTTTAGTCAGTAAGAGTCTGACACTCCCTTCCGCTCCACCCAGAGCGGGAGCAGTCATTGAATGATTTCCCAACCTTAAAAAAAAAAAAAAAAAAAAGTCAGTAAAAGTCATCCCGAGCCGGAGGAGTCATTTGATGATTTTCCACCCTCAAAAAAAGAAAAAAGGTACGGGCTTCCTCAAGTAGGCAACTATGCCATCAACCGGACACAAATCCCGACTCCGGGATGACACTTTGCCCGACCTGGGAATCGAACCCAGGACATCATGCTCATCAATATATAAATGTATTAAACAATAATCCTTCCGGAGAAACGCATCAAAATCCGTTGCATAGTTTAGAAGAACAATGCGGTCGCATAGGCAAGCACGAAAAGCGCCGTTACTTTAAATTATGTATAGGTATATCAAAAATGTATAGAAGAGCGGATTTTTTTTTGCGATTTCGGAGCTGGTCCCTTAGTAAAAGTTGTTCAGTTTGGTGGTCTGTAGTATATCCTTTTGTATGTACAGACGCCAGCACATCAAGCTATCCCTAACTGTCAAATTTTCTCAATTAAAAATGAACCATATGTCTATGCAATAAAGTTGAAATACTATCAAAGAAATTTGACAGATTGTGGGAACTTGATGTGCTGGCCTCTGTATAGTATATACCCTTTCGGTAAGTCCAACATATTAATTAAGCAATAAAATTCACTTATTTAAATGCCCCACCGATCCGAGGGCGCTTCAATGAGCGTTCGCTACGTATGCACATAGTATGCATGGGAGCGTGCTTCAAAGCTTGTAGGGGTTTGACCTTCAGTTCATCATATAGTGTGGACTAAGGAATTTAATGAGTTAATTATGTCGAGAGGATATTGAGAATTGTCAAGTGTGATGGTTGGATGGTTATGGCAATATTCCCACAACTTTTCTAGCGACTATTGGAGCTTGATTGATTGAGATAATAATCATGATTTTAAGTAAAGTAAGTCGATATTTTTTTAATATGATTCAATTGGTTAGAATAAAATTAAAATAAAGTAAAATATTCTTGAGTACGTCTTCCAAATTACAGATACTTTATTTTTTTTCCCGCTCTGGGTGGAGCCGAAGGGAGTGTCAGTCTCTGACTAAACCCCATCTATGTTCATTCCTTAACCCTTTATATTTCGGGGTAGTGGTAACCCTTTCGGACAATCCCGCTAAAAACTACGGATACTAATGTAGAAAATTTTACAAGGAGTTACGGCACTGGCGGTCTTATTGTTAAAAGCGATCTTTTGAAGATAACCTTTCGATGGATTTAAGGGAGAGGGAGAGACAATACTGCAGGAAGTCTGTGGTGTACCATTTAAATATACAAATACAAAAAAAACCATATTATTAAGACTAGCTTCCGCCCGCGGCTTCGCCCGCATAATATGTCGACAAATTATACACATAAACCTTCCTCCTCAATCACTCTATCTATTAAAAAAACCCGCATCAAAATCCGTTGCGTAGTTTTAAAGATTTAAGCATACAAAGGGATATAGGGTCAGAGAAAGCGACTTTGTTTTATACTATGTAATGATGATTAAGGAAAGAGAGATAGAGTATTTCATTATAATTTAAGAATTGGACAAAGATTGAGCATGCCTTTGGTTAAGCAAGCTACACACTTGTTTTCATCTCAATCAACTCAACATACTGCAAAAAAGATATCCGCATCGCTGTTAGTGGGAAAAGTGCCCAAAAAGCTGGCAATGTTGCCACGTTGGATGGTAATGCCGAATCTTTCACCTAAGAGTATTTATTGGAATGTGCATTAGAATAGGCGTTGACTGAAATTTATTTTTCGTTCGCCAGCTAGATTATCAAAACATATTAGACCCGTATTTTTTCTTTTTTCACATAAACAAAAGATTCATAATTCATTTATTTATTGTTTGTCACAGGTAAACAGACAGATCTAAAATAGTATTATTGAATCACCTGTAACATACCTATGGGGTGTACAATATTTATATTAATAAGTTGGTAGGTATGTCAATGTTATTGGTTATGTTAAAAGAGAATGTAGATTACGTTGATACATTGTGTTAAAATGTTGCATGACGTCACTTTATAGAGTTTATACTGACTGTGACGGAGCGCGCATCCACTCCCCAACTTTAAAGCATTTTATCCAAGTATTTTTTTCTTAACCTTTCGAACGTCACTGTCACATAAACATGACAAGCAAGCGAGTGCTCTGCACGTCAACGACACAAATATGTGACAATGGCAACAACACAATAACACGAAATAAACAATTAAATCATTACTTTTGTGAGTGTTTATATAGATATCTTAAAAATTGAAGCTTTCATACGTATTTAATGACATGAAATAAACTAAAAGACACCGTGGATATTAGGAAATTCATGATAACAAGAAAAAATAAATTTGTAGCTTGGCGTAGGGGGTTAATATGATAAAGAAAAAATACGTATCTGATATGTTTTTATTATCTGACTGATGGACTAAATATAATTTCTTTTTTTTTACCCTGTCAACACCCCCATGATTAAAAACAAGCAGAAAGTAAATAAAAGTTTGGTCTATTTTTAAAACAGCCTCCATACAATGACGTCGGTGTAATGTCGCATGTTCACAATGTAATTATTATATGAACACATAGTAAGCAGGTATTTATTATGTCGTTCAGATTGATGATTAGCCAGTGGATATAATTATTCAAATGTACATATATAGTTATGTACTTTGCACAGACACCAGCACATCAAACTATCCCAAACTGTCAAATATTTCCAACTGAACATGAACCTTGTTATTTTTTAATAAAGTCGAATATCTATCAAAGAAATTTGTCA
Source organism: Hyppa rectilinea (assembly GCA_951799385.1). NCBI lineage: Eukaryota > Metazoa > Arthropoda > Insecta > Lepidoptera > Noctuidae > Hyppa > Hyppa rectilinea. The sequence continues at coordinate 11,918,018 of OX637311.1, forward strand.
TGGTAGCTTGATGTGCTGGCGTCTGTACATAAACATATCCTGTAAAAGGCTCATCCACTATTACTTTCTGCCTTTTTGATTTAATTAGTTAAATGCTTTATTCTTCTAGTGTTCGGAAGCAATTGCTGAGCATGAGGTCCTAAGTTTGACTCTCCGGTCGGGCAAAGTTTTATTGGGTTTACCATAGAGTCTAGTCCTTTTTTTCTTTAAACCTAAACCTGAAATTGTTAAAGATATGATAGCGTGATGGTTGATAGGGGAGAAAGCAAGAAAGAGCAACGTGTTACGCCAACTCCAGGTCACTTGGGACAAAGGCACAAAGATGATGAGACGAGTTCGTAAACTTCTGTCTCACCACAAGCTTAAAAAGTATCCGATAATATCACTCACAACTTACACCAAACACCAAACTGCGGTTCATAAACCCGCCGTACCATCATCCCGTTAATTTAAGCCTCTTTACCAGGACGTGAGGTTACCGGATAATGAATTTAAAATTAACCGATACACAACTCTATGTTTAAAGCCAGAGTGTCCATTATGCACTTTAGTTGTTATTGTGTAGTTAATGGGTGAAAATGGTTTATGCTTAGTTTCATAAAAACTTTGTGGCATGGCTACTTAACATTATGTAGTGCGAGTTTTGTATGTTTATTTCACAATCATCGTCCAGCATGCCTAAAATATATTTCTCAACAGCATGTGAAGCTAAGTCAGAGGCCCATGGGCAGTATAAAAACTGTGAGACTAGATTGGACACTAACAACACGAAAAATAAAGAAGCTCCACAATCGTTGATTGCCTCGTTGGTCTAGTGGTAGCAAGCGTTACTGCTGAGGTTTTGGGTTCGATTCCCGAATTGGGCAAAGTGTTTCCATTCGGAATTTCTCAGTGGCAGCCCGGAGTCTAGTCTAGTCTTGTGCTCGGTTGATGGGCCCCTATTACATGGGAATTAAAAATAACTGAACTGAAATGTGCTACAAACACTTCCGCCTAGCTCTTCATATATTATAGGCGTAGTGATGTATTCCACAATCACATTTAAAAAGGCGTTATGTCTCGCGTAGATTTGCGTTCCGGCAGCCAATGGGTTAATGGCTGAGCAGAAGAAAAATGTAAGATACATTTAACTGCAGACAAACACTGGGTTTGTGATAGTTGTATGAAAAGACGTGTTTTAGTGAATGTCGTGAATGCTTTAGCTTAATATTCCCTTTGGGAACATTTTTAGCGGAGTTACGAATATTTACGTAAAGAAGTTTTATTTTATTAGCTGCTTTGAAATACGGTATACAAATATTTCATAGTTTCCTTTCAGTTTGTGAGTATATTTTTTAATGTGTTTTCCCTGCGTATGTTTTACACACGTTTACATTGGGTTCAGTCATAGTATAATATTTTTCTTTTATTCATCTATCAGTGTTTGTTTCTCACACTCACCCCGACTTGTATCCCCTTTATTTACTTAAGGACTTACTAAGCACAACAGTAACACACTAAATTAGATCAGCCATACAATCCCTTACACGTTAAATGAAAGAAGTTTCCCCTACATCTTATTGTTAGTAGAATAGACTACGTGCTACGCCGTAGCGGTGTGCTACGTCGTAGCGAAATGCTACGCAAAAACTACGTGACGCAATTCTAGAGATTCTAATATGGAATTTAAATAAAAGGGGAATGTAATAAGCTATATTGGAAGAAAGATATGAAGAAAAGATAAATTACTTAGAGCTGTCTATGAATAAATAAAAATATAATTTTTACAAGATGATTAACTCTGAGTTTGCTATCAACCAAGCTGATTATTATTTGATTATTAAAATCCATGCAACATGTTATATCTGATTTAAGTCTCCAAACTCTCATTTACTTATAATAAAGACGCGGAGTTTTTATTCAGGCTATTCAGTACATTGTTTATGTTTCATAGAAAGCACACGTTCCCAATAGTGTGAACTATAATATGACGTAACAGTGAACATAATATAGTATGGCGTACATTGCCCTCGTCACTGCGTCTATCGGTTTGTGGGTAAATAAACAAACTAGTATCGCTTCGTGTTAGTAAACAGTGTTTAGGTAATTTAAACTGTTGGTTTTGAGTTGCTTGTATGAGAAATATATTTAAATTCTTTAGCTGTTTTATGTAATGGGTGAATTTGGTATTTCAAAGGGTAGTCAATAACGTTACTTTTTATGAACTGTCAAAACTCGGAATTTGTTCGTGATTTGTATGAAATATAACAATGTGACGTCACAGATTTTTAGAATCAAATGGAATACTTATTATCATTAAATGCAATTTAACAATTTCATCTTCGCATAATATTTAATTTCTGTACGGTGATGGAAGTTTTATGACGAGCGGTCTTTTTTCTATGTGGTTTCATATTTTATTTTTGACCGATTCAAATAGTCAATTGTATTCAACCATGCTTTCTCACTTGTTAGTTATTCAGTTAAATAAAATATTACCTATTTTGTAGTTCTGAATCGGAATAATTCGAAAAGTAAAATGATTATTTGTGTTTTCTATACTTCTTCTTCTTCTTCGTGTGGTTAGTGAATAACCTGGTGTCAGAGTTTTAATGCTGCCCATGGGCCTCTGACTTAGCATCACATGCTGTTGAGAAATGTCTCTCGGGCATGCCGGTTTCCTCACGATGTTTTCCTTCACCGATTTTATGTAAGTGAGAATTATACAATACGCACATGAATCCGAAAAATCAGAGAGACGTGCCTTGGGTTCGAACTCGAGACCTATGACTTGGCAGTCCGGCGGTCACACCACTAGGCTATACTAATATTATAAGAAATGTAAGGGGTAATCTTCGGGTTTCTGATCCGATTGAGAAAATTCTTTTACTAATGATAAGCTACATTATTCCTGAATATTATAGGCTGTATTAAAAAAGAACACGGAGACGAAGGCGCAGTCGAAGTGCTAGTCTGTAATAAAATGAATTAACAAACACATTAACATTAATTAATTAATGTGATTTAAAATCACACGGGCAAAACCGCTGGCAGCAGCTAGTGTGCTATAAAAGAAAGAGACAGGATGTTCATTTCCCGACACAATGTGAGGTGGATGTCTATCTAATGAAAGAAAAAATTGATTAAGAGTTTCTTGTTCCGCTGCCGGTAGGTAGTGAACCTTTGCTTATTATGTTAGACTAGATGTCGGCAATTATGCCACGGGAACGTACCACCGCGCACCGGGGTAAAAAGTATCCCATGGGTTTATTCAGGTTATAAAATATCTGTGTGTCAAGTTTCGTATAGATCCGTTTAGCCGTTTGAGCGTGAAGGACGGACAAACATACAAACTCACACACACACACTCTTTCACAAACTTCGCCTTTATAATATTAGTGTGTATAATATAGTAAAAAAGTAAGATTAGTAAGATGGTAAGACTTCATTATGTTAACGTCTTTTCTATTTATTTATTGAAACATTTATGTACACATAAAAAACAGACGAGAAGAAAGGAACAAAAAATACGTACAAAGGTGATTCTTATATCTATAAAAAAAACTGTTCCAGAATACCAGGTTCTAGCGTATCAGGTTCTGTATTGCAGGTAGAGATCATATATCTCTGTTCATCCTAGTTTTTTCAAAGGTTTTAGCAGAGGTATCCCCGTAGTAGATACACGGATTTTGCTAGTTATGTTTTCGTGAAGACTTAACCACTCTGGGCCATCACGCCTTACTTATTCTCAAATACCTACTTCAATCCGCCTAGCTTTTGCCCAACTATGTTGGAGTTGGCTTCCAGTCTAGCCGAATGCAGTATTTTACATGGAACGACTGATTATCTGACCTCCATAACCCAGTAACTGGGTAATACGATACCCCTTGGTAAGACTGGCTGTCAGTTTTCCGGGCTTCTTACGACCCGTAACGTCCGTCAAAGATGCACAAATGACAGCCAGGACCAACGGCTTAACGTACTTTCCGAGACACGGAAGGCACGGAGGAGTCTCGGCGACAGAGTTTCACCCATCCATGGACCAACCGCAAGCGTAGCTTAACCTGGTCGAACGACCCGTGCGGCTGTTATTATTTAGCCACGAGCTCCTCTCGATATTCCCAAATACTTAACTATGTTTATGTCCACTGCTTTGAAGAAGCACGAACCCGCACTGCTTAGAAGTGAATACCGACACTTCCTGCTGAGGTACAAATATACGTTAAGGTAACTTCACCTTCCTTTCTATAAACAAGAAACAATATGTTTTTGAATGTCAGCACAATACCTCGGATATGCCTCAGGGCGGGAATGCAGAGGTCGACGGCACCAAATAGGTAAGGACAAAAGGCCAGATCTGTACAACGAGTGGAAATGCACACACAATAGACACGTCTGTACAATCTGATGCAAAACGCACTCTTGACTGTTTTCCGTTTGAATTTGCTTACGTAATGTTTCAAAAGTGTCAGATGAAAGTGTAAACAAACGCTCTCCTGGTTAAATTATTTCGCAATCACTCACTTAATGATCGATAAAAATTAGTAAATTATTTATTATTATTCCGGGTTCAAGCTCTCAAGCAATCAAATCAAAGCACTGAATATTGAAGCACTGATTTGCCAGATGTAGGAAAAGACAGAAAAAAATTGAACTACGGAAGAGAGGCTTTTGCCCTGTAGTGGGACATAACAGGCTCATAATAATAAAGCACTTCTTCCTTTTCGTGTGGTTAGTGACTATCATGGTGTCAGAGTTTTATGCTACTCATGGGCCTCTGATTTAACTTCATATGCTGTTGAGATATATCTTTCAGACATGCTGGTTTCCCCACGATGTTTTCCTTCACCGATTTTGAAGTGATAATTTTACAATACGCACATGAATCCGTAAAATCAGAGGTGCGTGACTTGGGTTCAAACTCGAGACCTATGACTTGGCAGTCCGACGGTCACATCACTAGGCTATCACTACTAAAGCTAATAAAGCACTAAATACGTCATTGGCACTTCAAATTGGCATCCACAGCAAAGTTTTCTGGTCCATTTGTTTTCATTTTCGTCAGATACTTTCGGAACAGACTGTAGTTACGCGTCTGTGTGCAGAGCCGGCCTTCTGTATCTATCTATTCTATGTCAATGGCGAAATCCGCCCTTCCCCGAACACCAAGGTCTCGGCCACAGCGTTACGTCATCACAAGGGATGTTGTGGCGCAATGTGGAGTTCAGTTCAAGTTTCAAGGGGATTCGGGATTGTATGACTCATTCTTAGTGTTGACAGTAAAAGTTTATGTTTAAATGGAGATTTATAAGGAATTCTAATTAATGTTTTCTTGTGTGCCTACATAGTTTCTTTGATTCAGAATGTGGTTCTGTTTATGTTTTTTTTTGGTAAATTGCATATAAACTCACCTGCTTATTATTAAATTATTTAAATCATTAACTTAACATAACATCACGCCTTGTTTCTCCGAAAGTTCGAAGTCGGCAGATGTGTACCTATAATACACCTATTTCGCCAGTTATATTCTAAGTCCCATATAATACAGGACAAGTCTATTGCCATCAACTGGGCCTAAAAATACTTCAGTCGACCTAGAAATCGAAACCAGGACCTCATGTTCAGCAGTAGCGCTTGGGACAGTTAGAAGAACGAGGCAGTCACACTACAAACTACTAGTAATATGAATAAAAAAAAATGTTTAAGATAAGGTTTGATATCGATCTTCATTCTAATTTCAAATTGAGACAGATGAATATCGTTCTAGGCTTACTCTATTAAGCAGGATTGTCCGAAAGGGTTACCGCTACCCCGGAACATACGGAAGGAATATGGATGGGTTTTAGTCAGTAAGAGTCTGACATTCAATTTCGCTCTACTCAGAGCGGGAGAACGCATTGGATGACTTCCTATCCTCAAAAAAAAGGCTTACTTTATGCGTTTGCCTGCAACCATGTGAATATATACTTCATGCTAGTGAGTAGGGTGATTATCTAGGTTATACATTCGTTCTTCTTTCAGAACACTTGTTAACAAAAATCTATGAAGCTAAATCGACATCACGTAATGTACATTTTACCACAACAACATTCATTATTCCATCGTATATTCAACGTAATCCACTAATCGGTTTAGTCATACGTTACCTCAAATAATAGACAAGGTCATGGGTGTTCATTCAGGTAAACAAAGCATTATCTCGCTTGTATACTTGCGGACGAAGGGGACTTTAAATAGGTACTTATTCACACTTCAATGAGCGTATTAAGGCTTGAGCAAAAAATATGTCGGTGCGTATAGCATGAGAGTATCAAAAGGTTCTAGCTGGTAAGAAAATAAACAACATCTTGGCCTTATATTGGCAGCATTTGATAGTGAAATCTTTTCATTTTAGTAAATAAATTGTCTTTAAAGACACCTTGACTTCTGTATGCGGATTTCACATCCTGAGCGCGACTTGCCTTGGCCGACCTGGAAATCTTTAAACAGACTCCGGACCTAGGTTGGCCGAAGCAAGGAAGACCTGCTCAGGTGGGGATTGGCGCTGTTTTACAAACGATGGGACATTTAATACCGTGTCCTGCGTGTCCTGTCGTCTGCACGTTACAGGAACTGATGGACGCTAGTGATGGCGCCAAACACGTAGCCGAATTCTGAGCAGAGTCTATTCAGATTGCCATCGACACGCTAAAAAGAAGACTGAAATTGATCGCGGACAGCACTTCTAAATCGTGTTCTTGAGCTGTCAGTGTCATTATTGTTGGGGAATTTATTGACAGTGACAGATTTTGAACGCAGTTTTGATGTGGTGATCGCGTTCAGTTTTATTGTTGAATTCAGCCTTGAGTATGTTCTAGTTTTTTTTGTCAAATGTAGGAACGACAAAAAATTACATGTAACGGTGATATTTAATACGTCATGCATCACTGATTACATTTTACTGAAAAATATGTATATTCTCACTAATATTATAAAGGCGAAAGCTTGTGAGTGAGTGTGTGTGTGTTTGTATATTATATCTTTGTGACTTCTTCACGCTCAAACGGCTGAACGGATCTGGATGAAACTTGGCACAGAGGTAGTTTATGACCTGGATTAACACATAGGACACTTTTTATCCCGGTAGTATGTTTCCTTGGGATAATTTCCGCCATCTGCGCGGGTGATGCCGCTGGCAACAGTTAGTTAGATAATAATTGTTTTTGCTTTACGTAGTGTTTTTTAAACATAAGAGAAGACATATTTTGAGTGACAATTTAAAAGAATACTTCCTATATACTGCACCATTATTGGTTAAAACGTAGTTAGCAGGCTTCATAGTTATCTCTTTGCGGACATTCATTGACATAAAATTAGGCCAATATCAGGAATGGTAGTCTGATATCCTATCTGATTGCAAATTCGTATAGTCATACTGAAATGTAGGTGTCACATATTTACAGTTTTATCGTGCGAGTGTCGATAAATTGAGTCGATTTTAATGTTGCTCTGTAGTATCTAGGTTATATTCATTTATGAAAATATCCTTGAGTGTTGTGATGGTGAATATTATGTGTTATATTACTGTTTCTGCCTACCCCCATTAAAGAGGCGTGAGATCATATATGTATGTGTATAGGTAGCTTATGTATGTAAATAAAAAAAAAATGACTACTGATTTTTAGTAAATATTACCTAAAAGAATGTAAATATTTAAAAGTTCAATGTTCATTGTTATGTGAATTGTACAAAAATGGAATTATTTCTATTGCCCTGTAGAGGATACACGTAAATAAGTGTCTGGATTGATTCACAATAAAAAACAAAAACATATTTTCCCCTCGTTTACAAATACAAACTCATGCGCAAACACTCCAAACCGAAAAATATACCTTGTAATTACGCCAAACCAATTTACCTTGTCCCAGCTCCCTCTACAGAAATTAACCAGATTGTCAACCACTCTGCCTTTAGATCTTCGACTATAAACGGAACGGGTCAAGTGCTTATTAGTCGGCAAACATTCAGTTTACACTGGGTTGAGTTACCTCAGAGAGACTCCTCACTTCGCATCTCACACACATACATTTCAAAGATTAGAAGCTTCATTGTCAAAGTGCTGTGTAAACATTGTTTGTACAGCACTAACCTTTGACCTTTGAGCACATACCTATACTAATCAGAGAGCTGCCTTATTTCAAAAATAAACTTAAGAAATGGATCTGCAATAATGTATTACACAGCGACCTTTCACATCAACATTAAAATCGTTTCCCAGCAATTATTTATCAACGTTCAACGGTCAACGATCTAGGGCTTTCAGTCACTGTTCTCCTATAATGTTGAAACTGACAGGTCTTAAACTCAGTCTAGATGTACGTACTGATCGAGTCCAGTTTCACTAGTGAAAACAGCCCCGGCATAGGTGACGACTTTGTGATGACTCTTTTTACACTCTATGTATATGTTGATGAAATAACTCCGAGAATCCTCCGTGCCTCGGAAAGCAGGTTAAGCCGTTGGTCCCGGCTGTCATTTGTGCATTTTTGACAGTCGATACGGGTCGTCAGAAGCCCGAAAATCTGACAGCCAGTCTTACCAAGTGGTATCGTATTATCCAGTTACTGGCTTGTGGAGGTCAGATAGGCAGTGGCTCCATGTAAAATACTGGTATTCAGCTGCATTCGGCTTGACTGGAAGCCGTCCCTAACATAGTTGGGAAAAGGCTAGGCAGATGATGATGAAATAATACAGCCTAGCTTGATACCAAATTAAATAAGTATACTGTGTACTCTCGCTCCCGAAACATTAAGTTTCAGCATAAAAAAATGTTGTCCATTCTACCTACATAGAGTTTCCTACTACCCAAATGTGACTGGAAATGGAAATAATGCGTAAAACATGGCTCAACAGGAAAACACGGGGCTCCTAGGGTTAACCTTGAACTTTGTTGGGCTCTCGCTGTTTCATTGTTCTTGACTTCCAAAGAAAACTTCGCAGAATAACGCGTAGAACATTTGAATTTGGTAACTACGCAATTTATTCGGTGAGAAAGGTTCCTTGAATTTTTGCTCATGTTAGCAATGATTTTTGTTTATGTTTTTTTCTCCTTGTTTAATGTTTTGATTTATTTGCTTTTTATTATGAGAAAATGTTGGCATGGTTACAAAAATATTGTAATAAACATAAACATCACGTTGTGTTTTTTTTGTGTTCATATGTTTTCTCACAATTTTTGCTTTTCTTTTAATCGGAACAAAAAAGGTTTGATACTATTTTTTGAAGGCCACTTTAAGTAATTTATTAGCATTATGACAGTAGTCATAGTTATTATGTGGATTGCGCAAATATCTGCACAACATAAGACCAAAAAGTTTATTATAATAATAGTAACTAGCATTTAACAGTATGTTGTTTCAATAATACTAGTAGGTAATGTTCATTTAACAGTAATTATGTTGTTCAACACAAACACTGGCAAAATATAAAAAAATAACTATTTAGTTCGTTAAAAAAAAAACAGCCAAGTGAGTGCGTGTCGGACCAAGCACAATGAAGGGTTCCGTAGTTGGGATAAATTTATCCCAAAAACAAACTGAACGTTGTAGTTGAAAAAATGTTCTTTCATACGTCGATATACGTCACGGTCAATTCTCCAGCTGCAAATGTAAGTTTGTATTCGCACGTGATAAAACTACAAAATAACGGTTTTCGGACTTATTTCTTTACTTGTGCTGCGAGACCTTGTTTCTTGCCAAAACTTATGAGTTTAATTTTTTTAGATCTCCAAGAGACTGACAAGACAAGAGACACCTTATTAGTTCAACTTCCTGCGTTACTTAGAAAAGTTCGGATGGACGGACAGACAAGGAAGTGATTCTATAAGGGTTCCGTAAGTTCCTTTTTAAGGAACAGAATCCTAGAAAGGAAACTAAATTCAAATTATTGTGACAGAAATATGACTCAGTAACCAAAATGTATTACGGACATAAGTAAAAGCTGCCTTAACTGAATAAAAATAGCAGTAAGAAGGTTTTATTCGCGTTCCGACCTTCGAGCCGTGTGAGTGAACCGATATAAAACGGGCATGAAATGATTGATCGTATGTTGTGCGTTGGCTTCCTTCGCGTTACGGCTTTACTTTAGCTAACTTTTACGCTACGTTAAAAGCGCTTAAAATTCTCTGATAGCATTCCAAATTATCACCATTTATTTTTTAATCGTGGATATTCGAATAAAGAGAAATTCTGTTCTATTATTATTTTAGTACTACCACACATTATATATTTAAGCGGGATTGTCCGAAAGGGTTACCGCTACCCCGGAACATAAAGGGCTAAGGAAGGAACATGGATGGGTTTTAGTCAGTAAAAGTCTGACACTCCCTTCCCACTTCAAATGATGATTTCCCACACTCAATAAAAAAAAATACATTATACATCATCATCTGCCTAGCCTTTTCCCAACTATGTTGGGGTCGGCTTCCAGTCTAACCGGATGCAGCTGAATACCAGTATTTTACATGGAGCGACTGCCTATCTGACCTCCACAACCCAGTAACTGGGCAATACTATACCCCTTGGTAAGACTGGCTGTCAGATTTCCGGGCTTCTGACGACCCGTAACGACTGTCAAAGTTGCACAATGACTGCCGGGACCAACGGCTTAACGTGCTTAAATACATTATACATACGAGTATATTATGTAAATTTTATCTTATTGGAAAAGAAACTACAACTAAAATATTACTCACTTTTTAAAAATGTTACTTCAAATGCCATGTACTATTTTTAATCTATTTCATTTATTAGCACTTCGCTCGCTACTTCGTACACGTGGATTAAAAAAAATATATTACATATGATACTCAAAGATAATGTACCTAGGTTCCCATCAGTGAAAGAACTTTCGGAATCGAATCGGTAGTTCCGAAGATTACCCTACATAAAATTATTACCTTTTTTTATTATAAGTATAGATTTCTGTATCTGTCCGTGACATTACAGCGGGCCCATGCAGAATACCAGCGCTGCGACACTTATTTTTAAATAAGAGATAGAAGGCTTTTGGCCCGTATAGTACTTCGTTCTTATTTTAATTTTTCTTTTGTTTTTTTTTTACTTTCTATGTTTAATTTGTGTGCGATTTTCCTGTGCGAATCGTAAGTACCTTTTTGTCTTTCTTTCTCACCTATTAAACTGGAAATTATTATTATTATTCCTCCCCTCCAATTTTCTTTTTGATTAATATCCAAGGTAGTTAAATTATTATCCTTGGAATTTTTTAGGCTTCGTCGTGTCTTTGGTTCGTTTGCGGTCTGTTGTTGTAAATTCTGGCCTCCAGGAGTTTCTGCGGGTGCGAATAGTTAGTATTTAACAGTTTTTGGTAGAACGGAGACATTAAACTAAGTAGTTTTATTTACAAACGCTTGCCTTGTTATTGACTCAGTTAAGCTAATACTGGCCTTTGGTTTTAATATGTACTTAAAACAAACGACTTTTAAAATTACTAAGGTCAGGTTTGTTTAATTAGAACTATAATATTATGGTAGTCAAGTATAAATGTTAAAACTGGACAGTTTTGACGTTAATCTGTAAATAATTGTGGAAATTGAAGCAGGTAAAACATTTTACGTATGGTAGTTGATTTTTTCAATGCACTGTTAAGTTGTTAATACCATTATCAGTTTTCAAATTCTTCCTTTATAAATCAGGCCACATATACTTTTCGAAGCTACGGCTCTGAGTGGTTTGATAACATGATCAAAATACCATACATCTATGACCGATACCTACCCAGATTACATCTACCTTTTTTGAGAGTGGGAAATCACCAAATGAGGGGTCATTTGGTGATTTCGCTCGGGGTGGAGCGGAAGGGAGTGTCAGAGTCTTACTGACTAAAACCCATCCATGTTCCTTCCTTAGCCTTTTATGTTCCGGGGTAGCGGTAACAGTGTCGGGCAATCTTGCTGACCAGCGGGCAGATTACGTCATCTACCTAAGACCTGAATAATGCCATTATTTGATGTAGTTTATGTTAAATACAATCAGTTATAGCTATCAGCTGACCCCCCTTTGCTCTAATGGTTCAGTTTTATTTAACTAACAAATCGTTTTTCGTATTCTACAAAAATCAGTTAGTTGGGGGGTCAGTTAATTGCTATCACTGATATACAATACATAAAAAGAAGATGGCGGAGTGTAATTATGTTGCGTTACGAAAAAATAGTAAATGCTGAGTCAAAGCATATTCTATCATGCAATTAGCAGACAAAAATAGCCCCTTTTTTTTAAGGCTGGGAAATCATCCAATGACTGCTCCCGCTCTGGGTGGAGCGGAAGGGAGTGTCAGACTCTTACTGACTAAAACCCATCCATGTTCCTTCCGTAGCCCTTTATGTTCCGGGGTAGCGGTAACCCTTTCGGACAATCCCGCTTACCCGGAAGGCTTGGCCCTGAGGGGCCCCTTCATAATATGCTGACATCTCTTCGAGGCGCGCGTGGAACATATACGCGCCGTCCGGCATGGGTCTGGTGCTGATCGGACGGTGGGTCACCCATTACTCACCGCCCGCAGGCCCGCGCCTACGGTGGCCGGGAGTCGTGACGTGGCTCCCGACGCCCGGAGCGTCTCCCGCGGCGGCTGGGAAGGGAGGACTCTCTCCCATCCCGCCACCTGCTTCGCGAGCATGACTTTTTCGCAGAAGGAGGTGACTGCCTCCCACTCCCTCTCGCCCCGGACCATGGCTTGCACCAGGGCGGGCGCGAGAGGTCGCCGCCGCCGATCGCCTCTACGAGGACACGGCGGTGCTCCGCCCAAGCGGGGCAGGTTTGCACCGTGTGCTCTACCGTGTCCTTTGGGCGATCTTCGCAGTGGTGACACCCGGGAGTGGTGACACCCGGGACAAAAATAGCCCTTAAGGTGACGAACGTAATCTATTGGATGTGACTGTGTCGGTACCTAAGCGATGTGTGCGATTGGTGTGTATTCTCAAATTCATGCGAGACAATCCGAAGCTGTGGCTTAGAGCAATAAAGAATGGAGTACCGTGAAGGTTTTATTGCCTTACAATTCTTTATTCACCACTCTTCTTCCTTCCTATAGTCTGTTCAGAAAAGGATGATTCGCACGACACATGCCAAATGCATTATCTATTCAGAGCTCTGCCATAACATAAATCGAAAGTAGGTTATTGTTTCATCAATCATTGTTTGTGGCTGCCGCTATTTAAACTATTACTACTATTGTTTTTAAATTTTTTTTTTGTTTAAATTTTAGTGGTAAGTATTTATTTTAGAAGTATGTAAGTGTAATCTCGTTTTGAATATTTTTATTTAAATTGTTTGCTTTTTAAATCTACACATCTTGATTTCTATTCGGCTGTTTACCTCGTTTAATTTTGGAAGTCGGTTTCAAAAAACGAAAATACAAAACCATAGACACTAACTTGCGAAATAGAAGTAATTTTTCATTTTGTAGTGTTTTTTAGTACAATATCGTATATTTTTATCTCATTTTACTTTATCGGCTTAGGCATAGGATCTTCCACAATAGTGAGGGTTTGCAGTATAGTTGGATATTATGGTAAATTAACGATAGAATTTGAAGGTAGAATTTATTTTGTAATTGGATAGACGATGGGAGGATTTTTTTTATTAAGTATACTGTTAAGTTGTTTATTCCTACTTTTAAATGCAATAGGTATACAAACTAAAACTAAAAAATGTAATATACACTGTCGACTGTTCATGTACACAAGAGACAGGCTACATTAACCCGTTGCATGGGAATGCTTAGCATCTGGTCCCAAAACCGGCCTGTTGACATTATCACAAATTAGGTATATGGATAAACAAATATACTATGCGCAAATATGCAAGTACAGAGGCCAGCACATCAAGTTACCACAATCTGTCAAATTTCTTTGATGGTATTTCAACTTTATTGCAAAGACATAAGGTTCATTTATAAATGAGAAAATTTAACAGTTAGGGATAGCTTGATGCGCTGGCGTCTGTACAACTGCAAGCGTCGATCAACTCTTCACGTGACCAGAGGGCTTACCTATTTTTTGGTCAGAGAAGCAGCATTGGCATATAACGCGGCAATGCTGCGAGCCTTTTGGGAACTTTTCCTGTTGACAGCGATGTGGACGAATTTTTTGATGCTCTTTGATTATTATACAAATTATTTTTGTGCCTATAATAATGAATATTTAGCTGTTAAATGTAAATATGACTAGATTAACATTATATTTTCTTCCTAACACAACTTGTTTTAAAGAAATAATGTCGCATTATAACTTTCATTCATTCCTTCAGTGGTTCAATATACTGAACTATCGAGTCTCGTATGAATATGCGAGAGTGGAGGTTTTTTCCATCTTATGCTATTTGGTTTAGGTTACGATATAAATAAACCCACAAAACGATAGTTAGGAGTAATACTATCAAAAACTTTATAGAATATCTGTTGCCGTGTAATAAAGGCATAATTTCGCACAGGCGAGCCGGCTATACGTTATTGTTGGCACAGAGCCATTAACTTCTACCCATATTACGAAAACTTCCTATAATCCCACTTTTGTTATATTAAACCTTAATGTCATAAGTTTAAGGTTGAATTTTGTCGTAAGTGCGCGGTATTTTGTAACAACTGGTGAATCTTTTTTGTTTGAAATTTTGGCTTGACGATCGTGGGTCCTATGTGGATTCCAATTAGAGAATGATGTTGGAGCGTGCGAATGTGGGGTTAGTATGTGTGTAGAGATGCACTGTTTTCTGTAAAAGAAGAATTCGATTTGGTTATTAAGTCTTATGAAATTTTCAAATCCATTTTCAAACAATCCCAGGCAGACATAAACATGTGCCTCATATACAGTATGTTAATTAACAAAGAATTAACGAAAGAAAAAAAAAACAGCTGCTCCCTACATTTATGTTCGCATGACTTGTCAAAATGTTTTTCTAAGCAACTCTCTAATCGGGGGTTAGTGGGAATTTTAACGTGCGGTCCGATATACTCGAATATTACGTATATCTAAAACCATAAGAAAAGTATAACATGAATCACGGTTTATTGAAAATCTACCGCTTTTTTTTTTGAGGTTGGGAATTGTTTTTTTTTATTCCAATATTGCGATATAACCAAACTCCACGCGGACTAAGTCGCGGGCTAAAGCTGGTACTTCTTCTTCGTGTGGTTAGTGACTAACCTGGTGTCAGAGTTTTAATGCTGCCCATGGGCCTCTGACCTTAGCATCACATGCTGTTGAGAAATATCTCTCGGGCATGCTGGTTTCCTCACGATGTTTTCCTTCACCGGTTTTAAGCAATTGTTAATTATATAATACGCACATGAATCCAAAAAATCAGAGGTGCGTGCCTTGGGTTCGAACTCGAGACCTATGACTTGGCAGTTCGGTGGTCACACCACTAGGCTATCGCTGCTTACGAAAGCAGCGATAGCTAGTACTGTATAAAGATCAAATTTGTCTACCAACCCTGACCTCGATTAAGGGAAAAAAAGAAAAATAATATACAGCCAAGGTCGTCCAAGTTAAAGTTTGGATCAGCGAGATAGAAAGATTAATTAGACATGGTTGCCTCGCCGATATAATTAATGTACTTGGAACTTCGTGAGAGTTCGGAAACATTCAGTTCAGGGAATAGTCCTGTCTGTAACGATAGTCTTTAAATGGTGTCTGATATATTTTGATGGAAGGCGGTTTATGGTTTTTCTTTTGCAAAAGAAATTATAAAAAATAAACATTGATTTACTTATTTTTTTACGTAGTAACACTGCTTTTTAGGTGTCACTTAAACATAACTTATGCCCTAGATGTTATCGCTCATAGCTTAACAAGACCAGTACAAACTTTTCAAACATTTAGTAAAATTATTACAATTTCCACCGTACAACAACCATTAATTTAAATAATTAGAATAGATTTACAAACGGTGAACTTGTTTGTTTCAACCTTGACGTATGCTAGAAGTATTCTTTGTTTTGTAAATAGGTATGTCTTAATACAAAATTTATTACTAGAACAAAAAATATTCAGGGTACAACGACCTGACTCACCGTCCGATCAGCACCAGGCCCGTGCCGGACGGCGCGTATATGTTCCAC
This sequence comes from Hyppa rectilinea, assembly GCA_951799385.1. Lineage (NCBI taxonomy): Eukaryota > Metazoa > Arthropoda > Insecta > Lepidoptera > Noctuidae > Hyppa > Hyppa rectilinea. The sequence continues at coordinate 11,934,110 of OX637311.1, forward strand.
GCGCGCCTTAAAGAGATGTCAGCATATGAAGGGGCCCCTCAGGGCCAAGCCTGCCGGGTAAGCGGGATTGTCCGAAAGGGTTACCGCTACCCCGGAACATAAAGGGCTACGGAAGGAACATGGATGGGTTTTAGTCAGTAAGAGTCTGCCACTCCCTTCCGCTCCACCCAGAGCGGGAGCTGTCATTGGATGATTTCCCAGCATTAAAAAAAAAAAAGGGTGCAATGACCCGTAAGAAAGAGATTTCGTTTTATATGATTAATTTTAGGAAAACTTACAGCTAATACATTTCAATATCTTGTACAATGTATAGAAGATGGCCAATTACAAGCTTCCACGATTAACGATTAATGTGAGTGGAGGTGTCAGTAGTAAGGAACTACAGAGTTTATTGTAATAATCCGAAGTATTTTGCTTCAAGGACATGTTTAGTACTTTATCACATACATTCTTGATTAAAAATTCTGCGATAAATAACAAGCTAGAGCCATAATCTTGTTTGAAAATGTTACCGTTTTATCTCCACTTATTTTCAATTCTGTGCTCGCGTTTAACAAAATCATTACTATAACAAGTTGAAAATGAATATGATGAAGAGCGATCATATCAAAGCTCAAGAATTATTATCAATTAGCTGTTCTAAGAACTTTATCCTTCTTTAAATAAATTCATTATAAATAATTACTATGGATTTCTAAGATCCACAACAATATCCACTGTTAACATTATGAAAATATCATATTCATAATCAAAACTATGCAAAAAAGATCTCAATAATAATGAGGGATCTCATTAGAGAAGTAGAAAAACGTTACAAAAATAAGGTTAACGTTTAGTTTGCGTTTAAGGGATGTAATCTCATTGTCTGAGTCTACGAAAGGGATTTAATGCGGTTTCAAATATTCCGTTGCTCTGGGAAATTGTATTAATGTTTTTACTTTAGTGATGTCATATATTTCATTACAATTCAAATTACCAAAACTCCTCCGTGCCTCGGAAAGCTCGTTCATTCGTGAATCTTTGACAGTCGTTACGGGTCGTCAGAAGCCCGAAAATCTGACAGCCAGTCTACCAATGGTTATCGTATTACCCAGTCATTGACAGGGTTATGGAGGTCGCTCCATGTTAAATACTGGTATTCAGCTGCATCCGGTTAGCTTGAAATCCGCCCCAATATAGTTGGAAAAGGCAAGGCGGTATTATATTACAATTTAACACAACTAACTAACAAACAATGCAAAAGGTGCCCAAATGTGGCGTGGAAGCACTCATACGCATCGCTGTGATCTGGAAACATGCCGAGAAGACTGGCAGCATTGCCATGTTGAACAGCAATACTTTGGCCAGAGGACGAGTCAGCCTTCTCGTCACGTGAAATGTCCGGCGAAAAAATTCCTTAACCCATTAGATGTTCGCCTATCAAAAGCCGTTTGCATATATAGGAGCTCAACGATTTATACGGTCATATTTATTGTCGTTTCGAGAGAATAATCTATGGGGTTCATACGGCATTTTTGAAGGGTCAAAAAAGAGACGCGCACTCGGGCCTCTGTAGAATTGTTTTAGCTACGATAAAGTTTGATTTTAACGAAGTGTCAAGTTTTTAACAAGTTAAATATCTTGAAGTGAAGACTGAGAAAAATATATTTTTTTCACATAAAATGCGTATGCATTTTCCTAATGGTCTCCTTTCATAGAGAAAAAAAACAAGCATTTGAAAGGTCTTGGTTTCAGACTTTTAAATCCAGGTTTCCAAAGTATTTTTATTGGCCATTTTTGTAACCCAACCCCCTCGTGCTTGGTTAGCTTTGAACCAAGATACTCAAGAGTAGAATGTTGTACTGCTGACCGTCATTCTGGTTTGTACCAAACTTTTTACGAAGCCTTGCAGTGATTCTAGCGGAATCATTGACAATGTTCTTTATTTCTATTTAATGTTGCGGAATCGTTCCCACTGGGATTTCAGCCAAGCAACTGTATTTTTCAATGTCACACTATAAACAGTTAAAAACGGCAGTCCGTGCTATGAGTATTGGCGCTACATTTTAATTATGCCTCTAAGAAGGTTAAGGATAATGATTACTTTGATAAAAATCAAAGTGATCATTATCCTTAAAGCCCGGGGAATGTGAGCCGGATTTTGGACTAACTAAGCATTAATAATTCGTTTTATTCTTAAATTATTTTTCTACATAATAACAACTTATACTATACTTAAATTGATGGCCTGAAACACAGGTTTAAATTAACCTAGATCGGGCTGGTCGCTACATAAAATTGCAATTCCGAACAGCGGTTACTTGCACCTATAATAAAATCTTAGTTTTACTTTTAGGCGCTTTAACTGTATGGAAAACTTATTACTGTTGGCTACATGTACACTTTGTGTAAACGTATTATTTGAAATAAATTATTATTATTATTATTATTATTATTAAATTAAATGACGATCTAACTAATATACAAATAAATAAAAAAACACAAAGGACACTTAGGCGTCGAAGTACGCATCGCTGTCGTCCAGAAACGTGTCCAGAAAACTGGCAGCAAGGCCACGTTTAATGGCAATGCTAATAATAAAATATATAATAAAAAAAAAAAAAAAGTTTTTTTTTTGTCATTTATCGTATGGGATAGTGACAGGTTATTATGCTAAAAAGTTTACCGCAAAAAGTTCAACACTCCGTGTGCATTTTTTTTTTGAGAAAATGTCTTTTTTCAATTTTTTGTGGTACACACTCAAAAAAAAACCTCACCTAACTTGGCTTTGGTCAGCTTATACTGGAACGTACTTCGTCGTTGTGCGTACTTTCGGATTCTGAGTTTCCAAAGACGAGGTCGACTTTTATATTTTACAAAATAATGTTTTATTCAAATATCAAGCTTGTATCGAAGACACCTCTGACGGGGAAGGAAAACATTACGAGGAAAATTGGACTTAATATTCCGAAAACGCTTACACGACGAAGCTACTATAATGATTAATGATCGTGTCTTCAAGGGGATTTAAGTGACAGTAACAAGCGGATGCTGTATCACCAAAACTGTGACTATTCAACACTTAAAAAATTCTTTACAATTCACTTTTAAGAACGGGGAGTCACTAAGCAAATCTTCTTCTTCTTATTTTCGTGTGGTTAGTGACTTACCTGGTGTCAGAGTTTTTTTTATCCTGCCCATGGGCCTCTGACATAGCTTCACATGCTGTTGAGAAATATCTCTCAGACATGCTGGTTTCCTCACGATGTTTTCCTTCAGCGATTTTAAGCAAGTGATAATTATATAATACGCACATGAATCCGTATAATCAGAGGTGCGTGGCTCGGGTTCGAACTCGAGACCTATGACTTGGCAGTCCGGCGGTCACACAACTAAGCTATCACTGCTACTACTAAGCAAATAAGATGAATGGTATAAATCCAGATCTTGTGCATGTTATCAAACTTGCTGTAGTCAAAGAGATTCATCCTACTTATATTACTGTATATATAAATCCCTTAAAATGACCTAAACATCACAGATTTCGACGAAAATAAATAGCAACAAGGAAAGCTACCAATGATAATACTTGTCTGTTTGTCCATAGGGAAATAACAAGGGTTCAACAAGCAAGAATATTTTATGATTTCAAACAAAAAAATATATTTAAATTAATTGTTTGGAGATGAATGACAATCTTCTTCGTTAGTAATAAGGCGTATAATCAGTAATTACAGTGCTGAGTTAATTTTTTAGCGTATGTCGTGTGCGTTATTGTCGAGCGATTATATTGATGGAATGATCGAGGCGCCGCGCGTAGACGATTTCGGAACTACGCTCGTGCCTTGGGCTCGTAGGTATATGATGACGATGCGTAAACATAAATGCAGTGTATTTATTTATTGAGCTTTGAATATTCATAAATAAAAAAATTAAGTTGTACTGATGATTTTAATAATTATAATTGTTACGGTCGCGAATCATATTTTGATCAACGATTACAATGATACGATCTTTGCAATTTGCAAGATAGAAGAAGAAAGAAGTTTATAGATACTTGCAAATTGCAAAAATCTTAAAAAATGCACCGTTTTCGTATGTCGCCATACACGGGGGATATGAAACTCCAATTTTAAAGCGATGGGATTAATAACACTCGTTCAAGTTGCTTTGGTATAATTCCATAGGGTAGCTATGTATTATACTCATAAACAAACAGTAGTACAATGATTTTGTTATTCCAGCCTACCTGAACACAGCTGAATATCAGTATTTTACATAGAGCGACTGCCTATCTTACTGATAATAAGGATAATGAGGGTAATATTGGGTATTTACAGCATTTTTAATAACCAATAAATGCTACCTGAAACCGAAAATCGTTAATACCAAATAGAATTTCGACCGTAGTCAACAAGCTCATTTTGTTTATTTAATTACCGTTATGTACAGACGCCAGCACATCAAGCTACCCTCATCTGTTAAATTTGTTTGATAAATTTTCTACTTTATTGCAAAAGCATAAGGTTCATGTTCAATTGGGAATATTGTACAGTTTGGTATAGCTTGATGTCTGTACTTTGGTCGATTTTCGGAACCGAACCAAAGAATATTTCTTGCTGAAATGTTCTTTGGTTCTTATTAAAAAAATTGCTTTACAATAATGTCTGAAACAGCCATAAAAACGATTAAGTCGCGAAAAACAAACTGCCTCAACTTAACTACCCTAGTCACATCGTTTCGCTATTACACTGATAAATTTTCAATTATATTTTTAATAAATTAACAGTTATCGTCAAATTTGGACGTAATTTAAGTAAATTTAGTGCCCAATTTACATGCACTACACCTATTTGTATTACGTGATCCGGTATTTGAAATCATTCTCCGGTTAGCTCGTGTGCGCTGTGCTTAATAACTGGTAGGCACGCAACTTTGTGCTATTTTTGGTCCAATTTTTTTGTAACACACTTTTTAAGCGTTTTGTACACCGACTGAAAATTCACAGTCGATTTTGTTATCGTTTTTGGCGCCAGTAGCATGAAGCTATGAGCTTAAGCAGCTTCTAGTTCCCAATTTACTTACCTGTCATAAAAAGTTGGCCCAGCTCGTAACAAAAATGGCGGTTTAGAAATTGGCTGTCTAACATTTAGTACACGTAATTTAGAACGCAAAAATATGTTCGGTTGAATGGAGTGTCGTGTGTGGTAATAAAAATGTGAAATGTATCTATGTATAATATAGTAATGTATGTCCATGTATATAGTAATGTATGTCCATGTATATAGTAATGTATGTCCTTGTTATACGTCGTTTTATATACTTAAAAAAAATGTTTACCATAAAGAGTAGTACAAGTGAATAATGTGTCTAGAACTGTGTTTTGTACAACGTGCCCTTTATTGCACTAGTGACCCGTCCCGGCTTCGCAAGGGTGCAATGTAGGTACTCGTAGATAGTAATTTGGAGTCAGTGTGGAGTGTGATTTTCGTAAAATTTTTATTGGGATACTTTGAACTGTTAAGGATATAGGTAATTTTTTATCTACATGCCACGCGAGTGAAAGCTAGTAAAATTTTATGTATAAACCTTTCTCTTGAATCACTCTATCGAATTACGAAAACCGTATTAGAATCCGTTGCGTAGTTTTAAAATATCTAAGCTTTCACAGGGACAGACGGCGGAAAGTGACTTTGTTTTATACTATGTAAAGATAATGCTGTTGAAGTACGATAAAGTTAAGAACCTCACGTTTTAAAAATCACAAACAACTCTCTCACTCTACTCTCCATACCTTTCTGTTTCAATCAATCAATACCATCTTTCATTAATTTTCAACAATAGCTGTTGCGGTAATAAATCCAAAAGGTTAATATGCCTATAATTCTAACTTTGCGACCCATATATTTTAACACACACAATTAAAATTAGATACGTTAAGTACTCATTTCAGTATCTTTTAAGTACAATATAATTCTGTAAATACATACTTGCCACGGCAGCGGCCATTATGATCAACATCCTACCAAAACTGAACTGCAAATAATAAAAAAAACTTAAGAAAATTTAAATTTAGCGTGCTATCCTTCCGGGGAGGAAGGTTGAAATATGAGGAAAGACGAACATTACAAAACGTTTATTTTATCATTAAAGTTACTTCTTTAGTAGGTAAACTGTAAGTATTGACAGCCGATTTTATAATTCAACCTCGTTTTAGCCTATAGACTGAAGGTAATTTAGAACTATGCATTAATAATGAGTCTGCCTATCTGCCTCGTTGTCGCAGTATACTCATTCCCAGGACCTGTCAGGGCCAGTCAGAACTTCAAATAACAATGTTATTTTGATATTACTTCAGTTTCAGAACCAACCCGCACTGGGCCCGCGGAGCGGAATATGTCCCGTTTAGTGTATTATGGCCCGTGGAAGGATTATGACCCGTGTAGTGGATTATGGCCTCTGTAGTGGATTATGGCCCGTGTAGGGGATTATGGCCCATGTAGTATATGATGGCCCGTGAAGTGGATTAAAGCCCTTATAGTTCATTATGGCCCAATCTCTCTCACAGAGAGGAGGCCTATGGAGGAGGATAATGTTTAGAAGTGGTGGTTGGCCCCCTGTATTTTACGGATCACTATATAACTTTTACTTATTGTACTTATATTCTAAAACTGAAATGCAGCCTGCTGCCATTTTTAACATACCGAAAATTATTTTTGGCTTGGTAGAGTTTGCGCAGTGTTATCATATGTATTTTATTAACTATACTCGGGTAGTTTTTTTTAACATAGAATTGTTTGTTATAGTTATCAATCAATCAACTCAGACTGACTTTTATTGTAGTCCATTTATTTTTTTATTGTAGTCCACTGCTGGACATAGGCGTTAGGCCTCTCCCAGGCTGCGCCCTGTGCCTTCCGCATTCAGTCTGTCCCAGCTAACTTCTTAAGGTCATCAGTCCTTCTAGCTGGGACCGTCCCACACTACGCTTGCCGAAAAACTTACTTGCTGTTATAGTTATATTATTATTATTTATTTACATTCAGACATAGTCCATAATATTGACAAAATATAAAAAATAAAAATTTAAAACTTATCAAAGTTACAATTACAACATTTAGAAATGCACAAACACATAATAAATAATAAGAAAAATTTCAAAATAATCAAATTTACAATTTAAAATTAATTAATAAATAATTCTTAAAAACTACGAGGAGAAGCGCTAGCATCAAGCCGCATCCACCTCTGTAATAGAGGTAAATCCCACCGCTCGGACACCACCTTCAGGAGGCCGTTGGAGCTGCTTCGTAGGCGACAGAGTAGTGAGGCGCTCCGCTTCCTCATGATCGCGAAAAAATCATCCGTCCGCGCCTCAGAAAACATACCCGACGCACTACAAAACCGCGGCAGGCCCAACAGAATCCTAAAAGCGTTGTTGTACTGCACGCGCAGTGCGCTGTATGCCCGCTGCGTAAAGTTCCACAGGCTGCACGTGTGAAACGATTGACAATACGATAAAACGACAATACGATCGATTAATAATATGCAAAGAAAATTGGCGTAAGTTATAACCAAAAACAATCCCTAGTAAAAATAAATCGGTTCGTTTTACGGATATTGGACGCACTCAATACAATTTTATTTTCGGCGTCGACAATAGTTAATGGGACCGCTTTAAATAAACCCAGATTCGGGAACTGCAGTGGATATGTTCGGGTGACTACTCCAATATAACGTGCAGGCGACACAGCTGTCACGGTCTGAAATGCCCGCAAATTTCTCCGCGCTCGCGCCCCTTGCTCATACGTGCTCTTTTTTTTTGTGGATGGGAAACGCCCGCTCTGGGTGGAGCGGAAGCGAGTGTCAGACTTTTACTGACTAAAACCCATTCAAGTTCCTTCCTTAGCCCTTTATGTTCCAGGGTAGCGATACTCCTTTCGGAGAATCCCGCTTAAGCCATTACCAACTTAAACGTCATATCTAGCAAACTACTGAAGCTAAACCAAAATAAAAATACGTGTGTATTAGATGACAGTATACAGAATGAATATACATATGTCAAATCTTAATTATTACAACTAGTCCAAAGCACTTTAAAAAAGTAATGCTTGACAATATGGGTTGAATTTAAGTAAAACATTTCAAAATCAAAAGTTCATAATTTTATTAATATTAGGCTGAAAATCAACAGTTTTTGAAGGTCAAAATTACATAAATCGGAGCCTCAAAACGCCCTCCTTTCACCATTTGTAGTGCTTAAGCTGGGAAGAAGAAGTAACGCAACGAACTCCCCAGCAGCACAGCTGTCTGTTCAGTTGGAAGACCTTGATTGTATACAGTACTTAAAAGGTATGAAAAGTAATTAGCATTACGAATCACAACACATTAAATTTGTTCGTGGTTTCCCGGACGTTCGACTGGCTATGATTAAGTTTTATTATAACTTTGTTCGCCGTGTTGACGTTCTCATGTTCATTTGAATAATGCTGTTGTTAGTGAGTTTTTTTTTGCAGGTACTATAATAACACTTATATAAAGAGGTTTCACGACACGTGTACACGTGTTTGTAAATTTCCCTTTACAGAGAAAATAATAAAAATAAAAACCCAAGTATAAGAATCTTTTGGCGTGTGGCCAAAATTGGAACTAGCTCCACCATCTTGCTTCTTCAATAAAATTCGCAAATGATTGCCTACCTGTCAATGTTATTCAAGAGTCATTAGATCATCAGGGCACCAGTGATAGTCTAGTGGTGTAACCGTCCGACTGCCAAGTCATAGGTCTCGAGTTCGAACCCGAGGCACACACCTTCTATTTTACGGATTCATGTGCGTATTGTATAATTATCACTTGCTCAAAAATCGGTGAAGGAAATCATCGTGTGGAAACCAGCATGTCTGAGAGATATTTCTCAACAGCATTTGAAGCTAAGTCAGAGGCCTATGGGTAGCATAAAAACTCTGGCACCAGGTTAGCCACTAACCACAGGAAAAAACAATAAGATCATTTTAGCACTGACGTTATTTCTTATAAAGGAGAATAGTCTTACTGTCTTATCCACCAATTAAGTCACCCTACTGCAGTCCAATGTTGGACAAAGGCCTCTCCCAGGCTGGACCACAACATCCTATCCAACCCCAGCCGGATGCAGTCTGTTCCAGCCACATTCTTATCGTCATCGGTCTATCTAGCTGGGAGGAGTCCCACACTCGACTACTCTAGACTCGTCTGCACAGCCTTTTAATTTTTATTTAAAAAGCTATTCCTGCTCTCGCATAAAATCACTAGTGCTAAAAGAAAGCTCTCTTGTTTTATACAGCGCTTTATAAGCTGTATAAAGCGTCGCCTGAAAAATAACAGCGCTGAAATAACATTGCAAATAGCGCTGCAAGTTAATTTGCTTGTTACCGTAACCCGTATTGTCTGAGAATTTAATTTATTTGCTGGTCTGGTCTGGTCTGACTGCTAGTTTATTGTTAGGTATTTTAAAATGAGTTCTTTTTCAGATGTTTTTTGCCGATCGAGCTTGACGGGCTCATTTCATCAATGAAACTAAACGCGATCAGACTATCTTAACCACGTTTAAGGCTTGTCAGTGTCAATATTCCATAGAAATAATGACACTGATAACTCTTAAACGGGGTTTATGTGCTGATCGCGATCAGTTTTTTGGTGAAATTCGCCCTTAGAAACGAATGCCCCAAAAAATCTTGTTCCAAATCACTCTGAACCGAATTATAAAAGTGTAAAAAAACTCGTTTTCCTTTATTTATCTTCGGACGAAGTCTTCAGAGTCTATAAAGCTTTATTTCACGATGGTGTTTATTGGTGCCCAGAAGTCTAGCAGACTGTCATTGACATAAAATCTTAATGTTATGAACTAAGCCTTATTCTTGGCCCACTAACCGCCAAATGTTAGTAATTTGTCCTGCTTTATTACGGATAAAATGAAATATTGGAATATGAACGTTGTTATATTTTTTCTATCAAAGCTAAAGCTAAGCTAAGCCTATGTTGTTGCTATTGCTTACGTTTCGAATATTCTCGTTATATAATAAAATCAAAGTTTCGTATTCAATTTCATGTGTGGTCCAGATTGACAAGTCTGAAGTTCTTCTATCCCTTTCATGCTGTGCTTGTTCGAAAGATGTAGCAATATTTTAAGTTTAGCTTAGTCGTTGGCTCTCCAAATCTATGGTAATGTCTCGAAGGCCTCATGAAAATTCTAAAAGAGGATAAACGACCTAAATCCCCCATGACCTATTTACTAAATAAATATTATCCAAGATTTATAGTTATTCTCTCCTTCTGTGAATCAGTTTCAACGCTTTACGATGCCGTTTCATTGCCAGTTGACAATAAAATGTCATAGTGAACTAAAAGTTTAGGAATTTTAGACACAATGTTATTTGTATGTTGGATTATGGTTGTAGTTGTAAATGAAATGTATGATTAATTGCTTTATAAGTAAGTCAATCAATTAATCTGCTTAGCCTTTTCCCAACTATGTTGGGGTTGGCTTCCAGTCTTACTTGATTCAGCTGAATACCAGTATTTTATATGGAGCGACTGCCTACCTGACTACTCTGAGACTTTCGGGCTTCTGACTACCCGTATCGACTGTCAAAAATCCACGAATGACAGTCGGGACCAACGGCTTAGCGTGCTTTCCGAGGCACGGAGAAGTCTCGATATGTAAAGATGGTTATCCCTCCACGGATGAACCCCGGCAAGCGTGGCTTAACCTTGCTTTATAGTTAAGTAAATAATAAAAACATAAAACAATACATCGATGTTTGTTTTCGGTTTTCGTATTACCGGATTCTCACATAATTACTAATAATTAAGTCATGTAATTAAAAAATAGTAGGTACAGATTACGTGAAAACAAAACAAATATCAATGTCGATGTCTTGTTTTTTGTATATTTTTGTTGGCGTTTTTGTCGTAGGGTTTGAATTTTTTTTTTTATAAAAAAAAATACATTGCGAAGTTGAGCAGGTAATCAATCCAAACAACAAATCAAATCCAACGATAGTTATGGAGCAATAGATTTTATTGTGTTTTCAAATTGCCATTATTTTTCGATTGTTACTGAGTGTGAAAATGCGTATTGAAAATGAGCAACAAATCTTAGGTACGTGAAGAATACCTCCATACATTCGTAGACTCCATTTATCAGGTGTCTGATTAGGTAAGCCACGAAGCTTACCTAATAAATGGATAAATCCAATTTGTTAGGACGGCGGCCTGTGTGTCCTTTGGAATGAAAACACTTTCGTTACTACTACACAAACTAAATTTAATTAAAAACAACACATTGCTATACAACGCCGCAATGCTGCCAGCCTATTAGGCACCTTTTCTGTTGACAACGATGCAGATGAGTATTTTGGTGCCCTGTGATTTCTTCCGATCCTTTTAATATACTTGTGCATATTATTATTGTATTTCTTTAATAATTTAAGCACAGCAATGTACTGAGGCGGACTTAATGCCATAGGCATTTTCTACCAGTCAACCTTTCAATGATAATTTTTTTAAGTCTTTCACAAATCTCGGGACACTGGGGTCCTGGATCTTTGGAAGGTTTACGAGAGACCAAAGCCAACTCGCAGAAGCCCCCTAGACCATTCTAAATGTTAAAGTAATATTTTAAGATTGTTAGACTTTTAAATAAAAAATAAAATTATATTATCTCTATAAATGAACTATAAGATTCCATCAAAAGACTGTACAGAGGCCAGCACATCAAGGTATCACAATCTGTCAAATTAATTGTATTTCAACTTTATTGCAAAGACATAAGGTTCATTTTTAATTCAGATAATTTGACAGTTAGGGATAGCTTGATGTGCTGGCGTCTGTACATGAAATGTTACAACGAAGAAATTGTATCTGACAGTGGGTTGACTTTACAATAGGAGCATGAGTTCCTGCAGATCGGTTGAATAATCATAACATCACGCCTTGTTTCCTCAAAGGGTTAAGCAGAAGAGTTTCCAAACCTAAATTTCGACAGTTATGTTTTAAGTCCCATGTAATAGGGAACGAGCCTATTGCTATCGACCAGGCACAAACCCACACTCCGGGCTGCTACTAAGAAATTCCAGGTGAAAATACCCAGTAACACTTTGTCCGATTTGGGAATTGAACCCAGGACTGTATGCTCAGCAGAAGCGCTTGTGACCACAAGACCATTGAGGTAGTCGTAAGGTAAATACATCGTGCCGACATTTCCCACTGTGTGGGCAATATAGACTGCAATCCATCTTGTGAGAGTTTTTCCACCCTTTCTATGCCGTGACTAGGCAAAAAGACATTGGTCCTTTCAATGCTTTTGCTAGAATAGAGAAACCTATTTTTTAACTCGTTCTACGAGTATGTACCCTGTATTTGTACATATAAGGTACATAGTCGTATGTTTTCTACAAATATGAACAATGAACATAGACTTTTCGGCAAATGTTTTTGGAAAGTATCCAACAGAATATTATTACAATATTCGATGATGAATTGTCATGATCTTTTATAACAAATAAAAATGATTTGAATCTGAATCGTTTCGTGTAGTTGAAATAATATACCTACCCACCATATCTACCATAGGTTGTCTTTAAAAGATATTTTTTTGCAATAAGACTTTTTGTATCACCTATTACAAAATCTACATTTATATCTCTCATTTTTATGGTGAACTAACTGCTGCCGGCGGCTCCGCCCGAGACAAAGTTTAAATTTTCATACAAACTTTCATCCTCTATTTAACCTCTCTACGGGAGGCGGAGGGGAGAGATCCTAAATTTCATCTCTGTGCCAAATTTTATCTTCGTAAGTCCAGTAGTTTTAATCAATGTGTGAGCGAATGTATGAATGAATGACCTTTCACTTTTATATATAACTAGCTTCCGCCCGCGGCTTCGCCTGCATAATATGATGACAAATAATACACATAAACCTTCTTTTTGAATCACGCTATCTATTAAAAAAAACCGCATCAAAATCCGTTGCGTAGTTTTAAAGATTTAAGCATACATAGGGATATAGGGACAGAGAAAGAGACTTTGTTTTATACTATGTAGTGATGTAGATATAATAAATGGTACATACGTACATTTTATTCCACCTCCTTTCATTCAGTGAGGTGGTGAGAGGTGAGGAGAGGTCTATGCCCAGCTGTGGACTGCTTTAGGCTGATGATGAAATATTCTGCAGAACCTTTCTACTAGTAGGTTTGTGTGTAACACAGTAGACACAGAGGAGTCTCGGAAAGCACGTTAAGCCGTTGGTCCCGGCTGTCATTTGTGCATCTTTGACAGTCGCTACGGGTCGCCAGAAGCCCGAAAATGACGAACAGTCTTACCAAGGGGTATCGTATTGCCCAGTTACTAGAGAGGGCAGATCGCCAGTCGCTCCATGTAAAATACTGGTATCAACTGCATCTGGTTAGGGCACGCCACGATAGTGGCGGTAAGGCCCCTCTTTGAGGAGTGGCTAGAGAGGCGTCACGGCGTCCTCACCTACCGCCTGACGCAGGTCCTCACCGGACATGGATGTTTCGGGAGGTTCCTGCACATCATCAGGCGGGAGGAAACGCCCGGGTGTCACCACTGCGAGGATCGCCCAGAGGACACGGTAGAGCACACGGTGCAAACCTGCCCCGCATGGGCAGAGCACCGCCGTGTCCTCGTAGAGGCGATCGGCGGCGGCGACCTCTCGCGCCCGGCCCTGGTGCAAGCCATGGTCCGGGGCGAGAGGGAGTGGGAGGCAGTCACCTCCTTCTGCGAAAAAGTTATGCTCGCGAAGGAGGTGGCGGGATGGGAGAGAGAAAGGTCCTCCCGTCCCAGCCGCCGCAGGAGACGCCCCGGGCGTCGGGAGCCACGTGACGACTCCCGGCCACCGTAGGCGCGGGCCTGCGGACGGTGAGTAATGGGTGACTCACCGTCCGATCAGTACCAGACCCGTGCCGTACGGCGCGTATATGTTCCACGCGCGCCTCAAAGAGATGTCAGCATATGAAGGGGCCCCTAAGGGCCAAGCCTGCCGGGTAAGCGGGATTGTCCGAAAGGGTTACCGCTACCCCGGAACATAAAGGGCTACGGAAGGAACATGGATGGGTTTTAGTCAGTAAGAGTCTGACACTCCCTTCCGCTCCACCCAGAGCGGGAGCAGTCATTGGATGATTTCCCAGCCTTAAAAAAAAAAAAAAAAAAACTGCATCTGGTTAGACTGGAAGTCGACTGCAACAAAGTTCGGAAAAGGCTAGGCCGATGATGAATTTTTATGGGCATCCATGATGTTGAGCACAATAAAAAACCGCCATTGTTTTCTCCGCAAAAAACACATAAATAGGAAGAAAGCACCCATTTATCACCACAGTAAAAGCTTCAGTACAAATCGACCTTTTTAAGTGCACCCTCAATTTGTTATTAGTCCTTTAAATTGTCCTTTCCACCCTTTCATTTTGATTGGTTCAAATATATACGATACCGTAAATCTTCGTTCAGTCGTTTAGACGGTTCTTCAAGAAAATCGATAGTTTCGCGATGTGAGCTCTATTATTTGGTTATAAAATTGGTTTCGAATAAAAGTATGTGCTTTTTACGGTAGTGTAAACATAGGTTTGTATGAAAATCGTTGCTTCAGCTAGATAAACCTCAACTATATTTAGCACAATCGTTTCTGTCTGGTGCTTGAATAACATGATTGCTAGGTTTCAAACACTATGCTGCAATAACAGCAGGCTTGAATAGAAATGATGGCAAAAATTGTTGTGAGCCCGTCATATAACTAACTTGACGACACGGTTACCGCAGTGGTTGAGCGATTGACTGTCGCGGGTTCGATTCCCGCACGGAACAAATATTTGTATTTGTTCTGGGTCTTGGTGTTTTCTATCTATAATAATATGTATGTATTTACAAAAAAAATGTATTTAAGTAGCTTAGCAGCCATCTCGTTACCATAACACAAGCTTTGCTTAGCTTGGCACTATTTGTCGTGAAATGTCCAAGGATATTAGGATATTATTATTATAACTCGTCTTGGGATTTTCGTCAGAATTAAATAGCTTAAAAGGATAGTCAAACACATTCCCTGATCGAAATAAAATAAAATAGTGGCATTACTTTTAGGAAGACGGAAATGTATGTTCAGCGTGTTTCCTCTTAACATATGTACTTTGTATATAAGCGTCTGTACATAATTATATGACTTGTGAGTTATATCGTGTGGGATTAAGAAGCTTACTTACTGAATACGAAATGTTTCGAATAAAACGCTCTTTTTTATCCGCGTTAACACTTTCAAGTTTATATTGTAATATGTGAATTGGGTATTTGAAAGGGTAGTCAATAACGTTACTTTTTATGAACTGTCAAAACGCGAAATTTGTACGTGTTTTGTATCAAATATAACAATATAACGTCACAGGTTTTAGAATCAAATGGAATACTTATTTGCATTAAATGCAATTTTACAATTATTGCAAAATTGTATTTAATGCATCATATTTAATTTCTGTAAGGTTATGGAAGTTTTTAAGACGAGCGGTCTTTTGTGTATGTTATTCCGTATTTTATTTTTGACCGTTTAAAATCGTCAATTGTGTGTATGATGATCGACTATAACTTTTGTGTCTTAAGACCAATTTAACCATTCATTGGTGAAATTCGTCTTAATGTTTGGTTTAAACATAGACAATAAAAACTAGGGTTGAGTTTTTATTTTATTTTATAAACTAGTTTGTGCTTAGTGTTGGGCACATGCTCCGGCTCTTCTTGATAAAAAATTGCTATGAATGGCTGTGTACTGACTGTAAAATTAAATTCCTAAGTTTTCTCACGCATAATTCCATTATACCTTCTATACACTGTAAAGTCACATGAACATATATTATTGCAGGTTCATATCATAACAGTAAGTAATTAATTCTCGTGGCGTTAGTTATTATTATTTCAGTATTAATTAACTTAATAGGCCGGTAGCTCAGTGCTACTATGCTGACCCATTGACCTCAGCTTGTAACAGCGTGGCGGGAAAATTATACGGTTCAATATGTTTAGTGGTTACTATTTTGGCTAGGAGTAAGCTAGGCTTCTCATATGATAAAGAGGTTGCAATGGAACATGACATCATTCCTTAAATTAAAATTCGACCTATTTCAAACATTATAATATAATATAATAATAATATCCTTGGACATTTCACACAACATCATATCGTCCCAAGTTAAGCAACCCAATGGTTGTGTTATGGTAACGAGATGGCTGATATACTACTTATTTTTTTTTTTTTTTGTAAATACATACATATTATAGATAGAAAAACACCCAGAATCGTAACAAATACTTGCAGGTCGTACAAATATTTGTTCAGTGCGGGAATCGAACACGCGACAAAGTGCGCAGCAGTCAATCATATTATAAAACATTAAACCGGCTGTGTGAGTCGGGAGCGCTACGAGGAATACCTCGGACTCTCGCAGGAAGGTTTCCGTACCATTATCTATAAAAACGGTAAAATAATCACGTTTGTTGTATAGGAGCCCCCTTAAATATATTCTGTTTTTTACTATTTATTGTTCGGTTGAGGGTTGGGCAGATTTGTATTATAATACACCCACATTTCACCAGTTATGTTTAAGTCCCATGTAATAGCGGGCGAGTCTATTGCCTTCAACCGGGCATAAATCCAGGCTCCGACTGAAAAAAATCCAGATAGAAAAACTCAATAGCTCCGATCAGCTTTGAATTAATGCTTCCAGTCGGTCGATTCTGTATAAATCTCACCGTGAATACTTATTTGAAGTGAGTAGTAGCCTAATGCTAGGGATTGACGATTGGTATATTGACGTGTGCTAGCTGACATGTGGCAAATGATTGATTTTAATATGATGTGTTTCGTAATGTTAATTACTTCTCATACGATAAATGTGTAGAGTCAAGTTCTTCCAACTAAACAGACAGCTGTGCTGCTGGGGAGTTTGTTGCGCCACTTCTTCTTCCCAGCTAAAGCACTAGGAAGTGGTGAAGGGTGGGCGTTTTTGGGGGACTGTCTTATGTAACTTTGACCTTCAAAAAGTGCTGATCTTCAGCCTAATTTGAATAAATGACTTTTGATTTTGACACAATTGACAGCTCCCTTTAAACTCACTTCACCTACGTTTTCACGATAAGATTTTTAAAGAATAGCACTAAAGGATTGTTTTCATCTCTCCTTCCATTCACTACACATCAACAATCTGTGTTGTTCCAGCTACGTACATAGACACTGTGTCCAATCGTGTGGATATAATCCCTTTGTCTGTTACGAGGTCCCTTTTGATACAAAAGGGACACGGAAGGAAGATGAATTTATAGGCCAGACACGTAACTTATTGTTATATGTGACATAAAAACCTTTGCAATAATATATATCACTTAAAACTTAGATGACTTCTTATCCTTCTCCACCGCGAGGCCCTGTGTACAGTCACGAGAAATGAGAAGGTTTTCGGGTATACAGTTTTCCGGCAACAACATGCAATTTTATTAAAAAAAACGCTTTTGAAATTAGCTAACTTTATACATATTTTTTCTCGTGACTGTACACGACACGGATTCGATACAGTACACGTGCGGAGGAATAGAGAGAAAATTTTCCAAGTGCACGGGGATAAACACAAAAAAAAACTTGAGTATTTTTATGACTGATTTTGATCAAAACTGAAACTGCATCATTCGATTTTTAGTGTCATGCTCACTTGCACACTTCACCCTTTATGTATAGGTACTGATGAAAATTCTACAGAATTTTGGTAAAAAATGAAATTCAATTACATTTAAAAAGCCGTGGTTTTTTATTGTTTTTCTCGTAATCGTTTTCCTTATTGTCACAGCTGAGATTTTTATGTAGGTTGTATCGTAAAGGGTCGAACATAAAAATTGTTCTACTCAGATGTTTAGGTATTTTCATGTATAAATTGTTTCCCTGTTGTTTGGTATCAGGTAATCAGAACGTCAAGTTAATCTAAAGTACCCATGACAGCAATAGTGTTTACTTTTATACGCATTATGGATAGGTACGTGTGTACTATATTTTCTACGGTTACCTGCGCATCAAGTTATACCAATCTGTCAAATCTCTCCAAATGATTCTGAACCTTAAAACGTTGAAGATTTAGTTCAAAATCAATTGAGAAAACTTTACAGTTTGTGGTAACTTGATGTGCTGGCGACTGTATGTAAAATTACTATAAATAAGTGAAGTCATAAAAAATTTCGATATGGGTACATAAATAGAACCCTCAATATTCAATTGGTTTCAAATCTGTTGTTTGGCTTTCGTTTTTCAGAAGAGCGAACATTCATATTTCTTCAATATCTCCTCAAACTTTAAGAGCTTTCTAAAAGCACTAAATAGTTTTCAGTTTTATTTCTAAAATTTCGGTTTTTATTTACCAAAGTTCTTGATAGTTATCACTGGGCGGAGCACCGCCGTGTCCTCGTAGAGGCGATCGGCGGCGGCGACCTCTCGCGCCCGGCCCTGGTGCAAGCCATGGTCCGGGGCGAGAGGGAGTGGGAGGCAGTCACCTCCTTCTGCGAAAAAGTCATGCTCGCGAAGGAGGTGGCGGGATGGGAGAGAGTAAGGTCCTTCCGTCCCAGCCGCCGCAGGAGACGCCCCGGGCGTCGGGAGCCACGTGACGACTCCCGGCCACCGTAGGCGCGGGCCTGCGGACGGTGAGTAATGGGTGACTCACCGATCAGCACCAGACCCGTGCCGTACGGCGCGTATATGTTCCACGCGCGCCTCAAAGAGATGTCAGCATATGAAGGGGCCCCTCAGGGCCAAGCCTGCCGGGTAAGCGGGATTGTCCGAAAGGGTTACCGCTACCCCGGAACATAAAGGGCTACGGAAGGAACATGGATGTGTTTTAGTCAGTAAGAGTCTGACACTCCCTTCCGCTCCACCCAGAGCGGGAGCAGTCATTGGACGATAAGGCAGTTGAATATCCGGAAGCCTGACAACCGGTTTGGTTCCGGACGGTTTTTGCCGAGAGGTCTTCCGAAATGTGTGAAACAGTTTCTATAAGAAGTTGTATGTTAAAATTCCCAATAATTAAATCATTCGCTTGTCACTGTACTTTTAAAACGATTGACGTAAATGTATTCGGTGATAATAATTGTGGTAGAAGAAGGCCGTAAAACCACCTCAAGATAGAACTTCTACCATAACTTGTAGATAAAAAATATTCGCTGACAATCATCAATCAATCTACCTAAGCCTTTTCCTAACTATACTGGGGTCGGCTTCCAGTCTAACCGGATGCAGCTGAATACCAGTATTTTACATGGAGCGACTGCCTATCTGACCTCCACAGTCCAGTCACTAATTGGGTAATACGATACCCCTTGGTAGAACTGGCTGTCAGACTTTCGGGCTTCTGACTACCCGTAACGACTGTCAAAGACCCACGAAACAGCCGAGACCAACGGCTTAACGTGCTTTCTGAGACACGAAGGAGTCTCAATATCTGAAGATGGTCGACCATCCACAGACCGACCTCGGCAAGAGTAGCTTAACCTGATGGATCGATCCGTGCGGCTGTTATTACTTAGCCTCGAGCTCTTTGCTGACAATCATCTGACATAATATTTTCTCCTTCAACAATAACATTGCCTCCACTTAAAAGTGAGAAACTGCCTCAATTTACTTATCTCATATTACAAAGTAAACCACTTAGGTTAATCATAGTCCGTAGTAGCTCATCTCATGTTTAACTTAATATTCACTGAAGATAATTGTATCCTTACTTAGTTACCTTAACATATCATTCGTGATAGGAAAAGGCCCGCAAAAAGAAATTAACGCTTGCAAAAAAATCGTATGAAATTACCTGCATATAAGCCACTTCAAATAATTGCGTTTAAGGATTGTAAACTTTATTCCCATGTTACACAGTCCAGTTTACATTGCAACTGAAATTATTTTATAGCCTTTTACACATTTCTATCGTTCAATTACAAACTTTGCCGTCATGTTTTCAAAGTAGATATTTGCGTGAGTTGCAAAAAATATTGTTAAATAACCCTTGTAATGGCCCCGGTCGTTTGCAGGCCGGGCTTTTTATAAATCCGTAGTGTTGTGGTTGACGCGGTTTTTCGAAGGCCAATAATGGGGGGGGGGGGAGGGGGGATTAAACTTGCGTTGTAAAACTGTTGTTATATTCGTTATATCTGTTATTAATGGGTAGGTGCTAGTGTTGTGCGGTAGTGTTATTATCAGTGTCAATATTGTCAATAATAAAGTTCTGATATTGTTAAAGTTTGGAGTATTCATACTATTGTCTTGAGTATAAATTGCAAAACATGAAACGTTAACAAGTTTATTGTTTACAAAACTTTTGAACTTAATTTTTAAGACGATGTGCTATTGCTATTTTAAGTTTGTTCGCAGTTCTATGTCCCAGAAAACGTCTTTACCGAAAACATGAGCTCAGATAACTGCTATTTGGTTATCCCGTCTTGGTATAAGACGCTTTTCCTCTGCCACGTATGAGAAAAACAAATTTGCCTACCGGATACTAGACTGCTATCACACTAATATTATAAAGACGAAAGTTTGTGAGTGAGTGTGAGTGTGTGAGTTTGTCACTTCTTTCGCTCAAACGGCTGAACGGATCTGGATGACACTTGAGACAGAGGTATTTTATGACAGGTCATACACATACTTTATATCCCTGTAGTACGTTCCGTTATTATAATTTCCAACATCCACGTGGGCGAAGCCGCGGGCAGAAGCTAGTCATATGTATTTTCCTAGTAATCATTAGTGTCCAAGACACGAGTATAAGTTATTATAATATTATTACGCCTGTTATCCCCAAAGGGTTAGGCCAGTTTTTTTCAATTATAATATAATTTAGCCTTTGTCACCCGGGGATAGTGTAGCTTCACAAGAGTAAAAGAATTTTTCAAATTGGTTCAGTAGTTTCGGAGGCTATTCAATATAAAAAAACTAACAATCAAATCTTTCCTCTTTATAATTTTAGTATGGATAGAAAATTAAAAATATCATTGCTTTTGTTGTAATACAAAACAGAAATAGAATGCCAACCTTCGAATGCAACATTTATGTACAAGTGCGATTGTTATGCTTATCATTTAGTTCATATCAATAATTTATTACCACTTATATGTAAAATTAAAACTCCATTACGCTTAATAGCTTTCATATCGGAAACAATCAGAAATAAACTTTGCATGTTGTATTCCACACAGTTTGTAATTCATCATTTAAATGATTTAAATTGCTATGTCCGTGTACACCAGAAATTCAGTAAAATTCTGTCGTATGTTATTCACAGTACTAACACTCGTATAGTTTCTTTTCAAATTAAATTATTTTTATTTGTAAAACTTAGGTAAACAATAGGTACAGATTTCAATTACTTTATTTTAGTCTTTTGTATATATTTTGACTAGCTCGTGGCTAAGTAATAACAGCCGCACGGGTCGATCCATCAGGTTAGCTACGCTTGCCGGGGTTTGTCCGTAGATGGGTGACCATCATTACATACTGAGACTCCTCCGTGCTTCGGAAATCACGTTAAACTGTTGGTTCTGGCTTTTGAAACCTCAAATGCTGCCGTGATTGCAGACACAATTAAAAAAACCAGTGTTCCACGCGTAGATCTACGTTCCGGCAGTCAATGAATTAAGGCGTATTATAGTAACAGATACACTTTTAAGAAGGTCAAATGTGTTGAATATTTTATGTTTGTCCTTGATGCTATACTAACTAAACTTGTACCATATCTTCAAAGGTAGAAGACAAACTGTGTTGAGAGTCATCATTCATCATAATTACAGCTAGAAAGATGTCCACTGCTGGACATAGGCCCCTCAAGCACCGCGACTTTAACCGGTTATACTATCCAATAACAAATTAAAGTTATTTGTTTCTGGAAATTGGTATTAAAGGCTCGCAAACAGGCATGATGGTCAGTGGGATTGTCCGAAAGGGTTACCGTTGCCCCAGATTACAAAGGGCTTAGGAAGGAGCATGTATGGGTTTTAGTCAGTTAGAGTCCGGCATTCCCTTCCGCTCCACCTAGGGCGGGAGGAGTCATAGGATGATTTCCCATCCTTAAAAAAAAAGACAGGCGGAACACGACACTATTAGAACAATTTCAATGAAAACTTCATGAATAGCGTCACGCTTCCTGATTCTGGGACCTTTTTTTTTTTTTTTTTAAGGCTTGGAAATCATCCAATGACTGCTCCCGCTCTGGGTGGAGCGGAAGGGAGTGTCAGACTCTTACTGACTAAAACCCATCCATGTTCCTTCCGTAGCCCTTTATGTTCCGGGGTAGCGGTAACCCTTTCGGACAATCCCGCTTACCCGGCAGGCTTGGCCCTGAGGGGCCCCTTCATATGCTGACATCTCTTTGAGGCGCGCGTGGAACATATACGCGCCGTACGGCACGGGTCTGGTGCTGATCGGACGGTGAGTCACCCATTACTCACCGTCCGCAGGCCCGCGCCTACGGTGGCCGGGCGTCGTCACGTGGCTCCCGACGCCCGGGGCGTCTCCTGCGGCGGCTGGGACGGGAGGACCTTTCTCTCTCCCATCCCGCCACCTCCTTCGCGAGCATAACTTTTTCACAGAAGGAGGTGACTGCCTCCCACTCCCTCTCGCCCCGGACCATGGCTTGCACCAGGGCCGGGCGCGAGAGTTCGCCGCCGCCGATCACCTCTACGAGGACACGGCGGTGCTCTGCCCATGCGGGGCAGGTTTGCACCGTGTGCTCTACCGTGTCCTCTGGGCGATCCTCGCAGTGGTGACACCCGGGCGTTTCCTCCCGCCTGATGATGTGCAGGAACCTCCCGAAACATCCATGTCCGGTGAGGACCTGCGTCAGGCGGTAGGTGAGGGCGCCGTGACGCCTCTCTAGCCACTCCTCAAAGAGGGGCCTTACCGCACTATCGTGGCGTGCCCTGCGCTGGGTTGCGACAGTCGCTGATTCCAGGCCGCCATGAGATCGCGCCGGAGGTCCGTCCGCTCCGCCGCAATTTGCTGCGGAAACGGAGTTTCCCCTCGGCTTAGTACCTCCGCGCGCCACTCGAACAGGCGCGCGAGGACTATCGCCTCCAGATCCCACGGCGGCAGTCCGGCAAGGAGGCTTGCCGCCTCGCCCGAGATCGTGCGGTACCCCCGGATAAGCCGTATGGCTACCACCTTTTGGGGCGCGTTCAGATAATGGGCGGCTCGCCGCCGCAGTGAACGCGCCCACACCGGGGCCCCGTAAAGGGCCATGGACCGCACGACTCCCGCGTAAAGCCTCCGGCAGGAGGCGTTTGGCCCCCTCAAATTTGGCAAGAGCCGCTTGAGGGCGGCCCCAGTCCGTTCCAGCTTGGGGGCCAAACGTCGGAAATGCTCCACGAAATTCCATCGGCTGTCGAGGACCAGACCCAGGTATTTCATCATGGTCTCGACGCCGATGTGAACCCCTCCTACCGTAAGTGGGGATCCCGATGGTGGCCTATTCTGAGGCCCATGAAAGGACATGGCCTCGGATTTGTGCAAAGCCACCTCGAGACCCAACTGCCGGATCCTCTCAACGACTGTCGCAACCCCGCGTGTCATCGCGTCGGCCGCCGCCTGATGCGACCTCCCTTGCGCCAGGACCAGCGTGTCGTCAGCGTAGCAAACTACGCTGACGCCGTCAGGGAGGTCGGCCCGCAGCACCCAGTCGTAACCGATGTCCCACAGGAACGGCCCCAGAACCGATCCCTGCGGGACACCGCACGACATCTCTCGCCGGTT
The DNA here is from genome assembly GCA_951799385.1 of Hyppa rectilinea. Lineage (NCBI taxonomy): Eukaryota > Metazoa > Arthropoda > Insecta > Lepidoptera > Noctuidae > Hyppa > Hyppa rectilinea. The sequence continues at coordinate 11,957,900 of OX637311.1, forward strand.
CCATTCCCCATCGCGACCGGGGTAGATGACGGCTCTATCCGTCAAGTACGCCCCGACTATTCGACGGAGGTAGGTCGGCACCCGGTGATACCGGAGTGCTTCCCCAATGCAACTCCAGGGCAGGGTGTTGAAAGCGTTGGCGATGTCGAGTGACACCGCCACGACGACCCTACCCTGGGACACCGCGTCCCCCGTCGTGAGGGCTCTAACGCGCATGATGGCGTCCACCGTCGAGCGCCCCTTGCGGAAGCCAAACTGGCAGTCCGCAAGGTCCGGCCCCGTCCTTCCAAGGTGCCCGACGAGGCGGCCCGCAATAATTCTCTCGAAGAGTTTGCCGACCTCGTCGAGCAGCACTATGGGCCGGAATGCGGACGGAGAGTCCGCAGGGCGCCCTGGCTTCTGTATGAGGACCAGCTTCCCCGTCTTCCAACGGAGCGGAAACTGGCCTCTCTCCATGCATGCGCTTAAGAGCGCCTCCAGTCGGGGCCCGAGAGCCCCTGAGGCCAGGACCCAGGCTTTACCTGGCAAGCTGTCGGGTCCTGGGGCGGTATTCTTGGCCTTGAGCCTTCCAACCGCCGCTCTCAGATCTACCTCGGTCACTTCGGGGATGTCGTCGTCGTCCTCGTGGTCCGCTTCGGGCGGAGCCATAGGCGGGGGAGTGTGCTCCCCGCGTGAAGGGAACAGAGCGCTCACCACCTCCTCCACCAGCTGAGGGCGGAGACTCTGCGTCAGTGGGGGGGCCCAGGTGCGGAGCTTGTTCCGCACCATTTTATATGGGCGCCCCCATGGATCTCTGTCCAGAGTCCCCACCATCTCCTCGCGGGCCACATCCTTGGCCCGCTGGACAGCCTCTTGGAGGGCGGTCTTCGCCGCTCTGTACCCCTCGTACAGCTCCGCCTCCGTGGCTGCCGCATCCGGAGGGCGGATGCGGAGCCTGCGGTGCCTGGTGTACAGGTGGCGCACCTCCACGCACGCCTTGCGAAGTTCATCCACTTCTTGCGACCACCAGTACACCTGACGTCGGGCGCATCCTGGCCGGACTCGGGGCATTGCCACGTCGCAAATCTCCGACATGGCCTCCCGGAACCACTCTGCCTCGTCGTTGATGTCGGCAGGCCTGACCGGTGATGAAACCCAGGCCTGCACGATCGAGGCTTCCAGGAGAAGCTCCCGGTCCAGCTGCTTCAGCGCCCACCGCGGACCACTCGGGGCCTGTCGGACCGGCGCGCTTGAGGTCTGGGTGGAGACGTCGAACCGGATATACCGGTGATCGGAGTAGGTCTCCACCTCCTCAACTACGCGCCAGTCAAAGACGCACTGTGACAGAGCGGGGCTAGCGAACGAGATGTCCACAACGGACTCACCCCGCATCCGCACGCACGTGGGAACAGAACCCCGATTGAGGACGGCTAGGCCTGCTTCCAGAGCCCAGTCCTCCACCATCCTACCCCGCACATCCGTGTAGCGGGAACCCCAGGCCAGGCTTTTGGCGTTGAAGTCCCCGAGCACTAGCACGGGGAAGGGATGGCTTCTGGAGACGACGACACTCAACTCTGTGAGAGAGTTGTGGAACTCGGCGAGAGTTCGGTTCGGAGAGTAGTACACTCCCACTACCACAATCTCTCCGAACCGTGCTGCGACGCACCCCTGTCCCTTCGAGACACCCTCGAGGGACGGGGTGCCGGCGGCGGTCGACGAAGTTATGGCCACTGAGCCGCTCAGGTCCTCCACCCAGTTATCCCTGGGCGGGACAAAGTACGGCTCAGCGACCACGGCGATATTGATCGACCACTGCGCCATGCTTTGGAGCAAGAGGTCCTGAGCACAGGCGCAGTGGTTGATGTTCGCCTGGAGGAAGCGGAGTGGGGCCATTACTCCTCCATATTAGTTTCCCCCTGGGTCCCCTGCGAGGGGCCCTCGGCAGTGGCATCGGCGGCGGCGGCGGCGGCGACAGTGGTGGCAGCGGCGGCGGCGACGGTGGGGGTGGCGGCGGAGGGCCTGCCTCTCCTCCTGGGCCCGGCAGGCGGGGCGCAGGACTTGCTCCCCGCCCGGTGATCGGCCGGCTTGCCAGCAGCCGCACATGCGACGCAGTGCGGCGCGGCGTTACAAGAGCCAGCCGTGTGTCCGGGCTGACCGCAGCGGAAGCATAGTGTGCTGCGGTCCACCTCTGAGGTGCACTGGACATCGACATGGTGCCCCACGTGACAACGGTAGCACCTCAGAGGTCTGGGCTCCAGCAGCTTGACCTGTGCCGAAACCCAGCCCACCAGGAGCCTTCGGCCCTCCACAATTTTGCTGGCCGCCGTCACGGGGCAGCTTACCGTTACGGTTCGCATACCCGTGAAGTCAGGGCGTATGGTGCCTGCCTTAATTTGGTCGGCGAGACACCCGCCCGTCCTGACGACGGCGGCCACCACCTCTTCCTCCGTGACGGAATCGTCCAGGCCCATGATGCGCATGTCTGCGCATTTCACGGGCCTGGAGACCCGAGCCTCCTTCGCGTTAAGGGACGCCCTTAGCTTCTCAGCTAAAGCGGGATTGTCCGAAAGGGTTACCGCTACCCCGGAACATAAAGGGCTACGGAAGGAACATGGATGGGTTTTAGTCAGTAAGAGTCTGACACTCCCTTCCGCTCCACCCAGAGCGGGAGCAGTCATTGGATGATTTCCCAGCCTTAAAAAAAAAAAAAAAAAGCTTCTCAGCTAGGGCGTCAGCGGTGGGGCCACTCGACGCACCGGGGATCTCCAGCATGCGGGCGCCGGTCGCAGTCACCCTATGCCGGAGGCCCCCGGTGATCCCCAGCTCCTGGAGGTCCACCGTCTCCCTCGCTTTTGTAAGCACGTCGCGGTACGTAACGCCCCTCTTGACCGCGTCCGGCTGTAGTGTGATGACTACAGCCGCGGTCTTTGGGGCGCGGAGTCTCGCCGCGACGGCTCGCTCCTTGCGGCGCCGCCTCTTCTCCTTCCTCCTCGCTGCCTTGGCCGCCTTCTTTTTCTCCCCGACCACTTGCTACTCGGCGTCGGTCGCGGGAGGCCCCGGGCGCCGGGGAGAGGGCTCTGGGACCCTCTCCTCCTGCGCCGGTGGGGACTTTTTGCCCTTTTTGGCTTTCCGGGCCGGCGCTGAAACTTTGCCGGACGGTGCCGGTTTTGCCGGCGCCGAAGCTTTGCCGGACGGTGCCGGTTTTGCCGGCGCCAGGGCTGTGCTCGACGGCCCGGGTTTCGGGGCGGCAGCCGCCGCAGCGGCCGCATACGAGGCCGGCTTCGGGCCCGAGGCCATGCTTCCCGACGCCAAGGGAGGGCGCAGGACTATGCCCTCCACTACGGAGAACCGCTCCTGGAAACGTGCCTGAAAGGCGGCAAGTTCCTGGCGTACCAGGTCCAGGACCCGGTTCTCCTCCGGCTCAGGCCGGCTTGGCCCCTGCTGCCGCTGTTGTTGTTGCTGCTGCTGCGGTTGCGGCGGGCGGCCCTCTTCCCGGGGGGCCTTGCGGCTGCTGGCGGCCTTCAGGCCAGCCAGGTCCGCACGGAGTCTCCCATTCTCCTCTTGCAGGAGCTTCATCGCGGCCGTCAAGCGGGCGACCTCCGCCCGCAAATCGGCCACCTCACTGGCTGGAGGCCCGGCGCACCCGGCCTCCTTGGGATTCTGGGACCCTTAACAAACACTTTTAGATTTTGAATTAGATGACCCCTTACAAGGCTTCTCAACATGATCCTATAAGCTTGAACAATGTAGGTGGCGATCCGCGGTCAACAGTGGGCGTGCTTTGTGGGCCCCTGTTATTGACGCGTTGAAGGACTAAACAACAGCGACCTTTGAAAGGGACCTTTGTATGGATTTCCATAAGTAACTTCTAAAGCTGAGTACCAAATGGATTAAGGAATAAAAAACATTTAATTTGATGGTCTGCTCAACTTGCAGAGATGATTTCAACATCAATCCGTTGAAGACATGTTCGCTATTTGTGTACCTACCTGGGGGCATAGACAAGTATCAATCGCTCCGTGTCGATTCGATTTCGAAAATTGTTGATCGAACAATTCGTTATCTCAGCGATTCGGATCGTCAAGAACGCCACTTGTCAACGCATTTGTACGGGAATATTAATCGAGTTTTGTTAGACAATTTGACATTGACTAGCACTTAGCGAACGGTAACGATTGATAACGTGACATTTCGTAAGCGCCAATTCCATACATTTCGGATTTATCTAATTTCTGTATCGTTAATGAAAATGTGACTTTGTGTAAACTATAGAACGACTATATTTTATTCTATCTATCTATTCGTCAAGAAATTACGAGTTGATTTGACGCCGTGTCCTAACACTAATTTATTGAGCTCTTCTATAGATTTAGATTAAAATCTAAAACCGTTTCATAATGAAGACCGTGTCTTTGAAGATATATGTTTCAGGATTAAAGAGATAAGCCTGCACCTATTTCGATTCAATTATTAAGTCATTGACTGCCACGTAGCAAACACGATATAAAATGTATTGGTACGTTAATGTCATGCGTCCAACATACTAAGAAACCATTTTACAAGAAAAGTCTTCACCATGTTCAAACATGGATTTTGACATCTGTAAGAATCGATCTCTAATTCCAAGCTACGTCTTTGAACATCTATACATATAATAAAACAGTAAAAAAACTGTGTCTGTACATTGAATATATTAAAAAAATAATAATTGAGGGGGGTTTAGAAACAGTAATAGAGCACGAATCCAAAAAAAAAATTTTGTCTGTTTGTCTGTATGTCTGTTTGTCTGTTTGTCTGTTTGTCTGTTTGTCTGTTTGTCTGTTTGTCTGTTTGTTTGTACACGCTAATCTTCGGAACTACTGGACGGATTGGAATGATTTTTTTTTTGTTGTATAGGTATTAAGTCTGGGCAACATATAGGCTATAATTTATCTTGGAAACTTGAACACCTGATGCAGAACCGCAACAGACCAGCTAAACTATAAGAGATACAAAAATGATACCTTAGCAAAAATTGTTCCACGTGATTAGCATTTTCTGCTGAGAGAATAAATTTGAAGATCTGGAACACCTGATGTGGAACTCCAAGAGCCCAGCTACACTGTAACATATATAGGAATGACGTCTTAGCAAAAGTTGTTCGGTCTCATGGGCATTTCCTGATGACTTATAAAAATCAAAGATCTGGAACACCTGTTGTGGAACTCCAAGAGCCTAGCTACACTATAACATTATATAGGAATGACGTCTTAGCAAAAGTTGTTCGGTCTGATGGGCATTTCCTGTTGACTTATAAAAATCGAAGATCTGGAACACCTGTTGTGGAACTCCAAGAGCCTAGCTACACCATAACACATATAAGAATGACGTCTTAGCGAAAGTTGTTCAGCCTGATGAGCACTCTCTGTTGATGTATAAAAATTGAAGATCTGGAACACCTGTTGTGGAACTCCAAGAGCCTAGCTACACCATAACACATATAGGAATAACGTCTTAGCACAAGTTGTTCAATCTGATGAGCACTCTCTGTTGACTTATAAAAATCGAAGATCTGGAACACCTGTTGTGGAACATCAAGAACCTAGCTACAACATAACACATATAGGAATGACGTCTTAGACGTCTTTGTTGTTCAATATGATGGGCATTTCCTGTTGACTTATAAAAATCGAAGATCAGAAACATCTGATGTGGAAATCAAAGCTATCACTAATTTTACTGTGTAATTATAAAATAACATAAACTGGGAGTACCTGCACGCGGTGAAGGCGGTAACAGTTTAGGACTGATTTTCGATGACGATGGTATATCATTGAATTTATTTTTTTATTTTATCGTATGAATATGCCTTCGGGCTTATGTTTTTTGAGTGTTTAATTTCCTTTTTCATTTATCTTCGTGACACTGTAGCCTACCCGGTAACGCAGGGAGCAGTCATTTTAATTTAGATTTGTATTGATCAGGTATCTTCACAATAAAACTATGACCATGCCTAGAAAGAGGTCAAATCTTTCCCAATGTTCCAAGAGAGCTAAAAGATTGAGGATCATAAGATCCCAAGAATCTACCGAAGAGCGTCAGGAGAGACTTGATGTTGTTCGAGAACATTAGGCTGCAACTCGCTCCGTGGAAACCTCTTCGGGTCGCGAAGCACGCCTGCGTTCTCAGCGAATTCATTAGGTCTCTAGAGACCAGTGAAGAATATGATGCGCGACTGACCGCTGATCGTGAACGTCATGTATTGTCTCGCGAGTCAGAGACGTTCACGGAAAGAGGATTACGCTTGAGTTCCAAGCGTATCTACGCATCGACTTCTAGGTCTCTAGAGGAGAAATATAATAATGCGGTTACCAAAATGAAAACGATGACAAATGGACTGTATGTTTTGGTGGTTGTTGGAATGAAATAAAACTAAAGCTGAGTGTGATAAAAGATTTAAATGGGAAAAATGATAAAAAATAACATAAATGGCGACCCCGTTGTCGCTGGCATAAGCAACAGGGTCCGCGTACGAAGTCGCGGGCAGAAGCTAGTTTTAAATAACTTTAATTCACACATTGGTTGATTTATTATTATTAACTTTTAGGACAACTTTTTATTTAGGACATAATTAATTTCACCGGCCATTGTTATATTTCTTTTCACCTCTAATGGTGTATTTTCTTTCTGATTGCATCGTCTCCACATTCACATATAATTTTATAATTCATGTATAAAAACATTGTAAAACATTATAAAAGAGTAACGGTGGAGTTTCTGGTCCATTCTTCTCCATACGAAACTAACTTTTGGAAGGGTCAACTAGAATCAATTCTATTTCTTGTTAATTTTGACGTTCAAAAGTTGCTTTCTTGTGCCTATGTGAAATAAATGATCTAACTTTGACTTTGACTTTCGTGCTGACTGGGCAGGTATCCAACCTGACATGCTTCTAACAGTATTCGTATCGTGCCACTTAATAGCTTACCGCTAGCAGTGCTTTGTTTGATGTTGTGGTCCTTGGCATAGAATTATTTTTGGATTAAGTAACGTACTACCGTGTACGTGTACAGTCGAAAAAGAATGTGAAGTGCGCGTGAAGTCGTTTCACCTAATGCTAGGGATTGACACTATTGACAGTTCACTTTAATCTCACTTCATCTACGTTTTCACAGTGGGATTTTTACAGAATAGCTACAGTATTGTGTGTCACTTGTTTTTGCTCCTAAAATAGCCTGTTCTGCTGTCTTTTGTCTTGGTATGTTCAACGATTCTTTTTGAACTATGTCTTTGATTTTCTGTATACATTTTTAAACAGGCTCCCTACAGCTTTCATTGTTATCGCCGCTTCTCTAAATTATTGAGTACGTGAGAGTTTTCAAGAGATTGTCGAATGTGATCATAAAGTAGCATATTTACAAAATAAACATTGCGACAGAAATTACGAATTTTCATGCACATTGGCTCTCGAGAAGTGACTCACTTTTTCATGAATCATATAAAAGGGGTGGGTTTTCTATTAAAGTCTAGTTTTTAAATAACATTGTGTAACTGTCACACATTATTTTTTTATTTATTCTCCTACTAGAACGCCATACAGCAATTACACCAACGCGGCAACGGAGCAAAATGAAACTTCATGTTTGTTTTTGCATCGGAGCCAGAGCTCGGTGGACATCGAAGGGGCGGTGATGGATCACGCGCTATGCACAATATGCAACTACAAGACACTTCTCCATAGTTCCTTAACTACATCCATGATTTTATCATTCACTCGCTCATTGAATTTACAGCGCATTTTTGAGACCAATTGAAATACATTAAAACTGAAAATTGTGTGTCACATCTATGTTTGTTGTTATTTACGGGTTGATTCACGTGTGTTTATTGCATTTTCGGATTTAATATCAACTGTGTAAGACATATGCTGTTGGCCACTTGTCACCCTTATAACCCTAGTATTAACAGCCACGCAGATTATTTCAACAGGTTAAGCTACTCTTGCCGGGGTTGGCCCGTGGATGGGTGACCATCTTTACATATTGTGACTCCTCCGTGCCTCGGAAAGCATATTAAGCCGTTGGTGCCGGCTATAATTCGTGGACCTTTAACAGTCGTTACGGGTACTCAGAAGCCCGAAACTCTGACACACAGTGTTACCAAGGGGTATCGTATTACCCACTTACTGACTGGGTTGTGGTGGTCAGATAGGGGGTCGCTCCATGTAAAATACTGGTATTCAGCTTCATCCGGTTAGGCTGGAAGCCGACCCCAACATAGTTGGGAATAGCCTAGGTAGATTGAACTTTAGTAATAAGAATCAAAGTGGTCCACCATTATCGTCCAAGACATTCTAGACCCACTTGACCAAATTCTTTTTTTGTATTTCATTCTTTTAGCTCTAAAATAAAACTACACGTGAACGAAATCATCAAGAAAATACTTCAGAAAGGTTCTTAAGAAAGACAAGAATATATATGATTCTCAGTCATGTTATACATGGCTTCAGGCGGTAATACCATTATGCATCAATGCACTCCGCGCTGCTTCACTTGTTCATAATATAACTGGGAAGTAGTGCCAGTATGTTTTATGGATACTAAACGAACGAACTAGTTCTATTTTGTTTTGTTTTTCTGTTTACGTGGTATTTTTCTTTTTGTACGCACTTGCTTTTGTGACAAAAAAAAACTAATTTTCTTTCTGTGTATTAGGAAATTCTGTCAAGTTTCCTATTACTTTGTACTTAATTAAAATGTATTTTTTGTTAAAATGGGCTACGATGCAATGCGGAAATTAAAGTAATAGATAGTGTGTTGACGATAGTGTTATCTTGAATGGAGGGTTATTGTTGTCCAAATATTGTGTAAGATCACCAAGATCAGTTGCCAATAGTTGTGAAACCCACATTTGAATTGCATCAATGGAATTAGGAAGGTACCTGTAAGGCCGCTTTCACATTAGGACGTTAGCAGCGTGACAGTAGCGCCGCAGAAGAAAGAATTCAGAAAATCAGCGGAAAAGAAGAAGAATTACTTTTATTATTCTTAGGGATAAGAATTTGAAATATCGTAAACGTCTAACGGGCCTTTGCCGCACTACTGTCACGCTGCTAACGTAATAATGTGGGATCGCCCTAATTCGACTAACGTCTATTATTTATTCTATATATATAATAATAATAATATCCTTGGCCATTTCACACAGCGCCATATCGTCCCAAGCTAAGCAACCTAATGCTTGTGTTATGGTAACGAGATAGCTGATATACTACTTATATAATTTTTTTTTTGTAAATTCATACATATTAAAGATAGAAAAACACCCAGGCTCGTAACAAATACTTGCAGGTCGTACAAATATTTGTTCCGTGCGGGAATCGAACCCGCGACATAGTGCGCAGCAGTCTATCGCTCAACCACTGCGCCAACCGTGTCGTCAAACATACAAATATCACGCCTCTAATCCTCGACGGGTTAGGCAGAGGTGTGCCCATAGTAACACCCACGTTTCGCCAGTTATGTTTAAGTCCCATGTAATAGAGGGCGAGCCTGGATTTGTGATCAGTTGATGGCAATATCAACTGGGCACAAGTCCAGATTCCTGCCTACTTGACAAATTCAATAACCCACAGCTGCCCGCCTTTGAATCGAAACCAAAGCTAGAACCTGAAGCTCAGCAGTAGCGCTTGCGACCAACGAGGCATCGTTAGTCTAGTGGTCGCATGGTGGTTTGAAATCGTAGAATAAATACTTGACGGATTTTTACGAGGTTTAGTAAAGTATAAAAAAGATAGAACTTTACTTCATAGCTATTCAGTGGTTTTAGGCACGTTTCGTAATAAGAAAATTCTCTCTCACTCTATCTCTCTCTCTCTCTTTATTTTGAACTGTAATATAATTTCAACTACCTACTAAAGTCCTTCACCAAAAGATTTCAGTAAAGTAATCGTTTCAGTGCGCCCATGGGTGCGAACATAAGGCGTTGTACAATTGCGGCCACAATTCGTGGAGCAGCTTACAAGACTAGAATAATTTGCGAGGGTTGACAAACTTTTGTGTTCGCAAATTATAAACGGTTACCGAACTATGAGGGCTTTGAGTACGCGCGTGTAATTCTGAAGTTGTTAAATTCTTGATTAATCTTCTTCTAATGTAAGATTGTAAACCATCGTGATTCACATGAAGTACTAAATTCGATGAATTCATGTTTAATGAATAATTTTGGACTGGTAAGTAATAGATTTTATTATTAAATTAGTAGCTATGACTACACAGGGGTGTCGTATTACCCAGTTACTGGGTTGTGGAGTTTAGATAGGCATTCGATCCATGTAAAATATTGTTATTCAGCTGCATCCGGTCAGACTGGAAGCCGACCCTCAACATACTTGGGAAAAGGCTCGGCAGATTTTTGAGTAGACATGTTCTATATTTGAAATTAGTAGATAACCACATTAAATACGGTGTCCAGATATTTTTTTATCAAGCACATATTTTAATCACAGGTTATTCGTAGGTGAATCATACATCCCTAAAAAGAGCCTTTACGTATTTTAATAAAAAATACAAATTCGAACGGCAAATCGAATCATGTCGTTAAAAACTTTGAAAAATATGAAATAAAAAACTACAACCAATTAGTAATCAGAGGTTCATTTATCTGGTTGACAGTGCACAATTTGCGCCACATGGCAAATTGTGATTTATAAAAAAAATAATGATTCAGTCTCAAAGAAGATTTAAAATTAATTGCTACAGAGATTAGCTAATGAGGTTTTATGTTATAAAAATTTCATATTTACAATTTAGGAGGTAAATAATAATGAGGTATAAAATTAAAAATATATTTTTCTTATTTAGTTTCTTTCGTTCACCTCTGACATTTTAAGAGAGACATTTTTTAAAGAAAATTATATTTATGTTCATAAAAGCATTCTATTGTTTTGCTAAAATAGGTCTGCCTACGTTCTCGAAGTATTTTAGGACAATATGGATTTGTCAGGCTAATTTAATATTTTATTAAAATAATAATAATTTATATTTATTTCATGGACAAAATTTTTTCTCATCTCGAAGCGAAATTAAAAAACTTTAGGGGTCAGGGGGTCTACTCCCTAAGCACGAAGTCCGTAGTTTCGGCCTTCGTAACGGGCGTTTCCTACTCCCTAGCACCGTCGGACGGATGATTCGTCCGTGGCCCGAACGAAGAATGAACTACAACACGAATTGACATTTGTACCTACTCCCGACGTGTTTTTTCCGTCCTAAAAATTGAACTTGACACTTGTTTCGACGGAGCGTTATGTCAGTTCATACGACATCAAAATAGTTCTCGTGCTGTTGACGAAAATTAAAATTTAAAGTGTAATTTCGAACTATGGCTGCTTTTTTGTTGCTAGAATGATCATTACGGGAAGAGCGGAGGTGTCGCCGACGATATTTACGCTAGAACTTTATTTTGGCGAGTATTCCCGACGTCGAGTTCATAGGGAACTATCGGCTCACTCGTGAATTATTCGAGGACCTGTGTAAGGACTATATACCTCTTTTGCCTCAACATATACGACGAAGTGTTGATTCAATAATGAAGGTAAGGATATATCAAAGATTCTGCTACTTATTGACACCAATATTACCAATCCGTCCCACCCATTTACCTACTGTTTTCTTTGTTTACAACAGACAGTGTCACGGTCTCTGCGGCATGTCACAAATGCATTCAACATCCCCTCAATTTTGCAAAAATATGTAAGGTTTCCACAAAATGTTGCTGAGAGGAACCTTATAAAAAAACAGTGTCGGCGAAGAGACCCTATCTGAGTAACGTGGCCCAAGTAATGGGTGGACCGCTACTAAAAGTGAAGTGCAGTGAGTCTAACATGTGAAAAGTGAACATTTCTGGTTAGATTCTAATTAAGCCTTGTTAAGTGCTAATTAGTTTATATTTGTTGAATTCATCTTAGATTATGATTAATATATAGGGTTTAAGTCAATAAGACTGATATTATAAGAATTTAAGAGAATTTTTGAATGTATAGGGCAAATTACGTAACTTGAAAACATGGTTTTTTATTTATGGGAATATTTTTGTAACTTAGGGTTTATGGGGTATTTCTAAGCCTAAAACGAATAAATCCTGTGGAATTATCAAAATAAACTAAAGGGTTCGGAAGTTATAAGCGAAAATGTATAGTAAACATTGTAACTTCACAAAATCTTGATATTTTGTTTTAAGGTTATTTTAATATATGTAAATACGATAAATATTGGTGTTGAATACTGACTACGACCTATGCTTTGAAGAGTGTTTACTTATACTCAAAGTGCACTAAAATAGATCGTATCATTTTTAACTTTAGTAAGTTGTATGTTTACAGATTTTATAACAAATATGCTAGACGTAGTTGACCGCATTGTAGGCAGTCGCTCCATATAACATACTGGTATTCAGCTGTATCCGGTTAGACTGGAAGCCGATCCCAACATAGTTGGGAAAAAGCTAGGCAGATGATGATGATCGTATGTATAAACTATAAAAATATAAACTTTGATTTGACTATGACAAAATGTATTTTATTTTATTTAGCACCAAGCAAATCCGAATAAATTCAACACACAACAATATACTATTACAATCAAAACATAGATTTCCTTTTATTCTAGTCGTTTTATTTTAAAATGTGCGCTCTTGCATAGGTGTACATCTTCATTCTGATTAAGAAACCGACGATACTATCGGCCGATAAAAAGTCTGTAGTCTGAGGGGGCTCTTAGCCTGAGTCATCCCACTGCTGGGCAAAGGCTCCATGAATGATTCTTCCTAGAATGTGTTGGAACTAATTATTGTAGTAGAAAATTTATATAATTTTTTTGTGTAAAATGTCAAAAAATGGACATTTGACATTTCTCATTTGTCATCGCGACGTAAGGAAGCAACCAGACGACTCGGTACTCGATACTCACAATTAATCGATTCAAGTTTGTATGAGTATTTGATCGATTTCATTATATATTCTAAAGTGCATTGGATTAAAGTTCTGAGTAACAAAAAAATAACTTAAACTTTAATTTTGTAGGTATTTTGAAATGAAACAGTGGTACAAAAGGTCAATTTGTCTATAATTTAATATTTTTAGTTACAATTATATCCACTCATTCACAAAAAAATCAAGAGAAAGCGAAAGTGACTGAATCATCATTCAATCATTTTCTTCGGATGATGAGCCAAAATCGTCAGTTGAGCTATCGTCACCTATGAAAACCACCAAATGAAAATGAAATAATTATATTTACTTTTTAATTTTTCATTTTCATTTCTTTTATCAATATGGACGTCTCTCGAATAGCGTTTGCGTCAAATGTGTCAATACCTGTTACAGGCTTGCTTTTCTTTCCCATTTTAGGCGTACGTAATACATTTTTTTCAGTACCGGAAGGCCCATACTTTTCCTTCAAGATGGTTCGAATAGTTTTTTTGCTGAATTCAAGTGCTTCTGCGACACGATCTTGCACTTGCGTTACGAGCAATAAAGGTTTCGGTTAACTTCACAACAAATTCGCGTGACTGGCTGTTGATTGTACGTCCTCTTTTCGACATGTTGAAACAGTTGGTATGATTTACAACAAACACCAAAATCGAGTTCAAATCACTGTTTAAATCAATGTCCAAAATAGAAGAGCCAGGATCAACGTGATAGTAAACAGAAATAGTCCAAAAGCAAAGCCGAGTCGAGATTAAAATCGAATGAAGCTGGTGATATTAAGTAATTAATTGGCTACAACATTAGTATTAAGAAAATAAGGACTGAGCACGTAACTGTTTTGAGACGTTTCGTATTCATTAGAAATTGTATGCTACTATAAAGTTAGCGCAAAAAGCAATATCAGCAATATCTTCCATCATATTATTAAACGCGCCAAAAATATTTATGTATTTTTTAAAACACTATATGTAATTAATGATTAGTTTATTGCTTTTTTCTGTTTCGTTCCAAGTTACATTCTAGGGTCATTCTCAAATGTCAAAACTGACCTTTTACTTTTTGACAACTCTAAGAACTTTGACATGTCGTTTGATAATTGGCGTTAAAAGAAAAACGCAAAGGTATCGACAGGATAATGCCTTATTGCCGAACCAAAAAAGGCAAAATAATTTAATTCTGTATTTAAAGACATAATAAAAAGTGTATTTTTAATAATGTGGTAATTTTCTTACAACAAAAATAAAAAAAATTGTTTAGTATGTTTCGAAACTACAGAATATGTAAACCGGTAAGCGACCGGTAAAATGGCGCAACTCTATTGCCATTCGTCGTTCGTTCACGAATATTGTCCGTAAGTAGTCTATGATTCCGTCCCGTTCTGATGAATCCGAAATCGTTAGGGAGTAGGGTTCGCTACGACGTAACGGACTACTGTCGGACGGGCCCGTTGCTTCGTTGACGGAGTTAGGGAGTAGACCCCCAGATTCGACATGATAAACACACAAGGTAACGCGTTGTCGTTAGCATGTTACGGCGCAAATCGAAAGAATAAACACTAATTTAAAAATAAGGTTAGTCACTAGCCACACGAAAAAAGAAGAACTTTAAAATGACACAAAATTGATTCCAATCACTACATAGTATAAAGCAAAGTCGCTTCCCGCGTCCTAATATCTGTTTGTATGCTTAGATCTTTAAAACTGCACAACGGCACAATTTTGATGCAGTTTTTTAATAGATAGAGTGATTCAAGAAGAAGGTTTATATGTATAATAACATGCAATTTCCGTCATTCACGCGGGCGAAGCCGCGGGTAGAAGCTAGTTTATAATAAAGTAGCTTCCGCCCGCGGCTTCGCCCGCATAATATGTCGACAAATTATACACATAAACCTTCTCTATAACCATCTGTTAAAAAAAACCGCATCAAAATCCGTTGCGTAGTTTTAAAGATTTAAGCATACATAGGGATATAGGGACAGAGAAAGCGACTTTGTTTTATACTATGTAGTGATACGTTTGTTACTCAATCACGGCAGAAAGGATCGAGAGAAGGCCTGTTTCCCAGCAGTGGGAACAGGATAGGCTGATTATGCAAGAAGCGATTTCTTTTAAACTACGTTGTGGATTATCAACGCAAATGAAGTCCCTAGAAACGATCGATTTAATAATCCACTACAGAATTCAACATCTCCAAAGCAATTTGAAGTTTCTTTTTTTTTCATTTACGGACCCAATATTCGGCATTATCTGTGAACAGATAAATCCCTTGTAGTCTCTTCACACCAAGAATTCCATTATCGCAATGGTGCTTATTTAAATTTGCGGCGAGCGCTTGTTGCTTTTTGTCATTGTACTTTGGAGCCGTCTCTTTTTGCTTTTGTCACCTAAAATCTTGTTATTGTAGACAAAAACGCTTTGTTGGTCAATTGTGGCGTACATAATGTTTCAATATTTATATTTTTAAAGCCTGAATTTGTTTGATTTGAAGTGTTCTGCTCATTTTTGACATAAGTGATGACGATAGAAAGATGTGATGTGGTTTTTCATAATAAGATATTTTTATATGGCTGAAGTGATAGTGTGATGTTTATATACTGACTTTTTCCGCGATTTCGTACACGTCAAATATTTTTTTTACATAAAATATATTCAATGACGCTGTAGCTTTACATTAGAAGGTATTCGTCCGCGCTGGTTTTTTTCTAAATATAGCCTATGTAATCATGTAATCCATTTGGATTACGATCAGTAGTTCCGAAGATTACCCCCTAAGATTACTACATAAAAATATTACCTTTTCATGATATTTATATGATACTAGCTGGTGCTAGTGCTAGCAATAAGTTAACAAAGTTTTATCGCAATCGTATTAACAGGTCGCGCTTAAAATACAAACATTTATATTGATATATTAAAATAATTATATAGAAGTTTCCACCACCCATTAATTGTTAAAAATAATGTGACATTTTCACGTAAATAACTTTAAAACTCGTCTGAAGGCGACGCTCAACAAGTTTCAAGCATAATGAATTGGCGCGTAGGGAATTGAGTATCTGCTACGACCGCGTAGCGGATGGCGTCGTAGCTCTAGGCTACGGCGTAGCGATATTTCAATGTTTAAGTTTTTACCTCATAATTGTTTACTTTCTCTTGTCAGTCTTCTTCTTTTCGTGTGGTTAATGACTAACTTGGTGTCAGAGTTTTTATGTTGCCCGTGGGACTCTGACTTAGCTTCACATGATGTTCAGAAATATCTCCCAGACATGCTGGTTTCCTCACGATGTTTTCCTACACCGATTAGTATTGTTAGTAATATGTAATGAATTATTTGCAAGTTAAATTTTAGGTAGCTTCCTGTTGGCATATCAAGTTGAAACGTAGTTATCTCGCAAGTATACTATTTTTGCGAAGGCTATAGCGTCACTGAACCTACGTCTATTTGCACCCATCACACTAAACACACAAACACGTAAAGTTTCCTTTATCTAAAACATAAGCCTTTAATCGGCTTTTCATAAAATCTAAAGTACGTTAAATGTAAATATACATAAAGATCGGCAGCGTTTTCATAATAACGAATTCAGGGGACGTATAATGTGTGTTGGTATACATGGAATCATAAAACGGACACTGGTTTCGGCGCGGGGCGACCCTTTTGAGCGCATGACGTAAATAATGTAGTTTTACGAGTTTCTGTGTACGTTGTTACTGGAGGTACTTTTAAGGTACTTGTAAAGAAAGAGCGAGTAAATCTGTTTATTTGTTGAAGTACTACTTTTATTTAAGCGTCAGGGAATAAAAGGGGGGGGGGATAAGTGGTTTATTTATTATTATATTCATTTTATTGTCAAAATGACACTGTTACTGCTACTGCAACTGTATTACGAACAGTGTTACATTACCCGGGGATTACTGCAACACATCGCTTCTTCTCATTCAGGGAGAAACTGGAGAAAATGAATGAAATGGCGCTATCTAAAGCCAACCTTTTAACCTAACGTACCCGAAGGTGGCAAACCGTCTGTCTGTCTGTCAGTGGGCTGTATCTCATGAACCGTAACAGGTAGACAGTTGATATTTTCACAGTTTATGTATTTCTATCGACGCTAAAACAACAAATAATAAATACAAAATAAAGTAAAAAATAAAAGGGTTCCAAGAAACATGTATTGTTTTTAAACTGAAAAAAATGTTTTTAATATTTAGTGTGACACATTGTACGGATCCTTGTGCGTCAGAGGCCGGCTTTTTCAATACTTATTCTGATGCGCCATATTATCAGGAGGTACTGAAATTAAGATACCTAAAGATAACAGTTATGTTTGACGACACGGTTGGCGCAGTGGTTGAGCGATTGACTGCTGCGCACTATGTCGCGGGTTCGATTCCCGCACGGAACAAATATTTGTACGACCTGCAAGGATTTGTTACGAGTCTGGGTGTTTTTCTATCTATAATATGTATGTATTTACAAAAAAAAAATGTATATATAAGTAGTAGGTATATCAGCCATCTCGTTACCATAACACAAGCATTTAGGTTGCTTAGCTTGGGACGATATGACGTTGTGTGAAATGTCCAAGGATATTATTATTATTCGTTTATTTATTTATTTATTTATTTTATGTTGCAACTCCCTCTATATTCCATTTTTTAAAGCATAAAAAAAGGGGAACAAAATGACAATAATTGTGTAATATTGTTGAAATTACTGCCTTTAAGAATTATTTTTTAAATGTAAATAGTAAATAAATTATATTACTTTGTACTACATCATGACTGAACGGAATTTATTTCACATTTATATATATCGTTAGGCAAAATAAATGCTGTATAGACAATAACAAAAAGAGTTAACTTAAAACAAAAACTCATTAATACCAATCAACAAATACCCATGTAACTTTTACCCACAGGTCAGTAGCTCATGCCACTAACAAACTCTCAAGATATATAGAGCACCAAAGAAACAAACACTAGAACACTCACTCGCAAAACTTTCAAACTAATCTACTTCTTACATTTAATTACCACAGTTTGAGAAAGTTTGTTAAATAAACCAGAGTGGAGGCAAGCGGCACAGCGTCATTTGCATACGGACGTACTGACGCCAGCACAACAAGCCACGCCCGATCCAGCTTGTCCCTTGCTGTCCTCCCCCAGCGACGCCCTAAGCCGAGGTCCGTATAAAGTCAAAGTCAAATCATTTATTTCAAATAGGCACAAGAAAGGGACTTTTGAACGTCAAAAATGAACAAGAAATAGAATTGATTCTAGACGCCCCATCCAAAAGGTGGTTACGTGTGGAGAAGAAAGGGCAAGAAACTCCACCGTTACTCTTTTAAAATGTTTTACAATGTTTTGAATTATGTTTATACATGAAATTATAACGTTGTATGTGAGGACGATGCACCTAGAATAAAAACAATACACCACAAAAGGTGTAAAGAAACACTACAGAAACAAACTACAATTCTTTGTGGCATCCACAGGCAAGTCAGGTTAAGCAGTAGACCACCTCATGTCTGAACTGCGAGATCCCAATACCAAAAACAAAGCACAACAAGCTATCCCAAGCTGACAAATATTCCAATTTGAACTCAAGTAAAGATTTTTTTACGATACCACGGGGCTTAGACAAAGTCACATTTTGACTAACGATAACGAAATTAGATAAATCCGAAATGTATGGAATTGGCATAAGCTTTCGAAATGTCACGTAATCAATCGTTTTCGATCGCTAAGTGCTAGACAATGTCAAATTGTGTAATAAAACTCGATTAATATTCTCATACAAATGCGTTGACAATTAGTGGCGTTCACGAATTGTTCGATCAACAATTTTCGAAATTGACTCGACACGGGGCGATTGACGCTTGTCTAGGCCCCTGAGAAAATTGACGAAACAAACTCAAATATAAATCGCCTATTTTAAAATCGTACGCCCCTTTTTGTTTACCTCCAATTCACACCAACACACACACACCCACGTACACAATTTCTTACACAAACACACTCCACACTTTACCAACGTACACACAATAAAAAAAAGTAATATTAAAAAGTATTTTGTTTGAAAAGCTGCCAATATTTATTTGATGTCGCTTGAAAAATTGTTGAAGCTTAGGAATGTTTTACATACCCGTTTTTATTTATACACTTTGACTACAAAAGGACAAATTTGCATGCCTTATACTCGTTGGAGCCTGTGGCCTTTTTGCGGTAATTTTTATTTGCATGCGAAAATACACAAATGGCAACATGCCGCACGTAGTTAAAGGACTTTCTGAAGTATTTTACTCACGAAAGCTTTTCGGTAGATTGTACGAAACACTGTGTAACTGGGCTGATTTAATTTTTGGTGTGTTATAAAGTGGAGCATCTTTTGAATCGTTCTTTTCTGACTTTTTAATACGGAGATGCATAAAACGTGACTTATTTGGGTTTCTTTACATGTTTTTGCAATTTAGTTGCAAGAAATTTTCCAAAGTCAAAGTCAAATAATTTATTTCAAATAGGCTCAAGAAAGGCACTTTTGAACGTCAAAATGAACAAGAAATAGAATTGAGTTTAGTCCCCCTTCCAAAAGATAGTTTCGTATGGAGAAGAATGCGGAAGAAACTCCACCGCTACTCTTTAACAATGTTTAACAATGTTTTGTAAACCTGTAGGTATACAAAACTTTGTAAATGAATTATAAAATTATATGTGAAGACGATGCACCTAGAATAAGAATACTACACCACAAAAGGTGAAAAGATAAATAAATATAACAATGGCAGGTAAAATTAATTATGTCATAAATACACGACGATTTCCCACGACAAAATACGGATTTGTAGATCTAAGTCATAAATATATATTGGCTCGTTTACGTCACTGAATGAACATGCTTTTCCCACTGCAATTGACAATCTTGTCTCAGTAATTGGTCATTGCGCTCGGCAGTCGGATTGGTAATTGGAGTAAAATATTGTAGAATATAACTGAAAATCATGGAAAATAGTTTGTTTTGTTTGTTGTACTGTACAACATTGTGTGTTATTCTCGACCTGTCCGTTACTTTATTTAATAGACTTGCTCCTGCCCCCGACTTCAAAGATTAAGGTGGTACCCTGCCCAAATTACCTTGAGTATTCGTTCCCTCTTCAAAGCACCCCAAATCTATATTTCGTTTCTATACCCAGCGCAAGAGATACGTTGCGAGTACGCTCAGATTTGGGAGTAAAATCGTTTTAAAATCAAATTTTTGTCTTTTGGAAAAAAAACGGCTTATTGGACGACTCGCACGAATTTAACTCGCATAAAACGTGCGAATCGACTCCTTTAAAAAATATTATTTTTTCTGTAGTCGATTCGCACAAAGTTCATTTAATGGGGTGCGAATCAACACCTTCACAAATATGTAGTAGGCTATTCGCACACATAATGTTTTTTTATGAAATGCAGTTAAGATAAAGTACACTTGAGTACAGAAGTAGTAAGGTCAAATGTGTTTTACTCGTAATAGATAGATAATAAAAACACAATCTATAATAAAAAATATCTGTATTAAAATTAAAACTAAGTACTAAACAAATCAATACAAATAATATAATAATACAGATTTTTCTTACTTTCAAGTAAATATCTGTTATTTAAACTTCGATTATTTTTTAGTTTTATTTCAGTGATGGCTGAATACGACTGTACTTTAATTTTTTTATTCCTTAAAATAAAATTTGTGCGAATAGCCTACTACATTTTTGTGATGGTGTCGATTCGCACGCGAATAAATAAAATTTGTGCGAATCGACTACAGAAAAAATAATATTTTTTAAAGGAGTCGATTCGCACGTTTTGTGCGAGTTAAATTCGTGCGAGTCGTCCAATAAGCCAAAAAAACTACCATTTTGGAGTCATATGTAGAAATGCAATGTATTTTTTATTAGTTGGTTTTTCTTTGGATAAAGAGAATTTGGCGCCGAAAAACTGCACAAAAAACATCTACTGCTGCGTTTTGCTCAGGGTGCGCCATAACAAAATAAATGTAGGATTATTCAGAACGCAACATAACTTAAGAAAATTTATTGAAGTATGAATGCAGCAATGAGTGAATGAGAGAGTATGAGAGCGAGGGAGAATGGCAATCTAGAAGGAACTAAGACGATTGTGGAGTGAATAAGTCTTATTAAAAATAAAATATCTTTTCAAGAAGTGAAGATTATTTAATTCAGTCATCAACACACACATCCTCTTCCGGAATTGACGATAGTAATAAAGGCGCACATTACAAAGAAAGTTGAAGAAGGAAAACACCTGTAGAACGATAGCAGCAATTATCAACCTTATCTTATTTTCAGTAAAGCACAATTTTATTTACTACTATATCTATCAAAAGACCCATTTATACAAAACAGAAACGTCGAGAATATGAAAGCGAAGTGTTGCATGTTGGTCCGGGGAAAAAGTTAGACAATCCTGTGGGAGTGAATTATTTACGCTTCAAGTCTTGAGAGTGAAGTGGAACGGTATTTGTTCGGACTTTT
Source organism: Hyppa rectilinea (assembly GCA_951799385.1). Taxonomy (NCBI): domain Eukaryota; kingdom Metazoa; phylum Arthropoda; class Insecta; order Lepidoptera; family Noctuidae; genus Hyppa; species Hyppa rectilinea. The sequence goes on from OX637311.1 coordinate 11,979,376, forward strand.
TGTGATAGTTCATATTATTTGGGTTGATGACGTAACAGATAGATGGCGATGATGACGATGATGACACGCGGTAATTTTGGGCAAGTAGATCTGCTAAAACCAAAAAATTCCAGCCAGTTAATTTATTTTAACTTTTATTCTACGCATGGTAAAGTCAAATTTGACAATTTAAACTTTGGTTTGACATCAGTTTTTGTAATTAGAACTTTTACTTAGTCGAAATATAAGGTGTTAAAAAATTAACTCTAAGAATTTCGTGGGAGCATTGTACTCGTCGTTATGAACAACTTTTACTATGGGATGAACCCTGAAATCGCGAAAAAAATATGAGCTGTTAAAAATATGGACTCATCATCCGCCTATCATTTTCCCAACTATGTTGGGGTCGGCTTCCAGTCTCACCGGATGCAGCTGAATACCAGTATTTTACATGGAGCAACTGCCTATCAGACCTTGGCAAGACTGGCTGTCAGACTATCGGGCTTCTGACTACCCGTAACGACTGTCACATAGCCACGAATGACAGCCGGGACCAACGGCTTAACGTGCTTTCCGAGGCACGGAGGAGTCTCGGTGGGTTAAGATGGCCACCCATCCACGTCCGACCCCGGCAAGCGTGCGGCTGTTATTACTTAGCCACGAGCTGCTTCTATGATCGTTCATAAAAAAACAGTTTTAGTCTTAATTGCCCAAACTCTAACTCGTGTATTTAATATTAGGTTTTAAGTTTTAATACTTATTTCGTTGTCGATAACGTTTAAACCAGGAACCGAGAACCGTTACACTAGAATTTAACAACCTTTCCCTCCACAGTATTCAAATGTCGAACTGTAAAGTTTTGTTATCTACCGCCGTGGGAACGATGTTTTCAATGAGCTAACTTTTAGCCAAGTCCCCTCGATAAGTCTCCAAACTCTTGCTTCGGGGGATTTGATAAATTGATACAGATTGTGGGTAGTTAAAGTTTTTGTGTACCTGTTGTTGCTCCGTACCCCCGGAGGCACCAGCTAACAAATATAATTGGAGAACTTCCATTTATCACAGTATTAATTAGATATTTTTGTGTTTCAAACAATCGTAATTCATGTCTAGAGTTTTGAGGTTAGGAGAAACTTTATTGTTGTATTAATTTGTTGTTATAATATCTTGTTTATCATAAACTAGCGGTTTGTGTCGCCAAAGTGTTTCTGAATTTTCTCTCACGGCTTCGTCCTGAAAATTAAGGACACAACAAAAAAAAGTAGCCAAATCGGTTGAGTCGTTCTCCATCATAAATATTGTGGCAATTATTTTTAACTATTTTAATTGTTTATTATTTTAATTCTTTTTTTTTCTTTTATTCGCTTTTTTATCTACTAGAACACTGTCGTCTCCCTCCTGGAGGTGGGCGTTAATAGCTGCGACACAATTTTGTACTAACTAATGTGGCTATTTACGAACGCAATTAATTTGTAAAATGTATTTTTGTTTCTGTAATTTATTTTATTATTAATATTTTATATTATTTTTCCTCTTAACAGATAGATTAATACCATGATTATGTTAAGTGTTATAACTATTTCATTGAGTTCGATAACTCTTGTTCTTAGTACCAAGAGCCCAAAAAGACGTATTTTTTTAAAACATCCATCGCCTTAGCAAAGACATAAAACAACTCAAGACCACCATAAGACCACATTCAAACACAAACTAACAATCCATCAATCTGCCCTTTCCCAACTATGTTGGGGTCGGCTTCCAGTCTAACCAGATGCAGCTGATTGCCAGTATGCCACGAATGACACCCGGAAATGCTTTCCGAGGCACGTAAGAGTCTCGGTATGTAAAGATGGTCACCCATCCACGGACCAACCCCGGCAGTCGTAGCTCAACAAACTAATGACCTTATTGTTACCAAACTTTTTTACCGTTTTAGATAATGGTTTGGAACCCTTCGGGTGCGAGGACGACAACCCGTGGGCCGGTTTAAAAAAAAAATAGATGTTTGAATTTATTTGATAGCTCCAAAGTTATTTGCGGTAGTATTGACTTTGTTTACATTTATTGTTGATTCCTTGTGGAACAGGTATATTTGTTACGTTTTATAAATATTCAACAGGGTGTAATTGAATTTATGGGCAATATTGTTAAAGGTCATTGTACTCATCATTATGCACAACTTTTACTGTGGGAACAAGTCTGAAATCAGCTGTTCCATACATTATGCTCGCATAACTCGTCAAAATGTAGGAGACAGCTGATTTTTTTTTCGCGATTTCAGGGGTGTTCCCACCATAAAAGTTGTTCATAATGATTAGTACAATGACCCCTTAAAACATTGCCCATGAGTTCAATTTCACCCTGTATAGGATGACCTATACAGGGTGAAATCCCACCATGATGTGGGGTACCTATTCTTGTAGTTGCAACCGGGCACACGCAAATGCTGCACGTGTTTAACATAGCCTTTCAACCACGTTTTACAGTCGAAGTAAAGAGATTTTGTTGCACAGTTACCGTAAGCTTAGAATAGTGGAGTGGACATTATAATTGCCTTATGATAAAACTGGACTTTTATTAGTGTTTATAATATCTACACTTACTATATTAGACCAGGGCTGAAGCCTTCGAAAATGGTAAAAAGTGAAAAAAAGATAATAGTAGGATGAAAATGATATTTTTTTTGTATTCCAAAAATTATCGATCCTGGTCTATAAGGTTTTACATAACATATGTATCATACACCTACGTTTCTCCAGTTATGGTCCCATGTAATAGGAGGCGAGCTTATTGCCGTCAGCCAGGCACAAATGCAATCTCCGGGCTGCTATTCAGGCAGAAATTCCGGAAGGAAAAACCCCAATAACACTTTGCCTGACTCAGGAATCGAACCCAGGATTAGAGGATTTTGGTAGCCCACTGGGTGCTTTGTAAGCTTAACATACTTAGGCGGAGAATCCATACATAATGTATGAAAAATCATGAGTAGGTACTGTTTGTCACTGGGTTACTGGTGACAAAGGCTTTTTTTTAAAGATTGAAAATTCATCATATGATCTGGAGGGGGCTCTGGTTGGAGCGGAGGGAATGTTTGAGCGATTGACTGCTGCGCACTATGTCGCGGGTTTGATTCCCGCACGGAACAAATATTTGTACGACCTGCAAGTATTTGTTCTGGGTGTTTTTCTATCTATAATATGTATGTATTTACAAAAAAAAAATTATATAAGTAGTATATCAGCCATCTCGTTACCATAACACAAGCTGCTTAGCTTGTTGTTGGTTGCTTAGCTTGGGACGATATGGCGCTGTGTGAAATGTCCAAGGATATTATTGTTATATTATTATTATTTATTCCCTAACGTTAAGTTGGACAATAGCTCACTTCACACATACTTCACCTTAGTTTTCGAAGTGAGATTGTTTCAGAATCGACCGCCTGATGTCCTCCCTATAACACGATGTAAATATACCGTCATATTTCAAGAATAGTTATAATTGATTGTTTATGTTTAGCCATTTAAGAGCCTTCACAAACTTCTTGCTAACTGGAGTGTTATAAATAGTGATCTAGGAGACCAAATGTCAAGACTCTTGACATTTCATGACCTTAATGGGTCCTTTTGCGTAGTTTCTCTTATCCCGAGCCGAAATCCTATTAACTATAGTGAGTTTATAGAACTTTTGGCAACCTATTGCTGTGTACCTACTACTCGTAAGTTGAATTCTAGGTCATATGAGGTCCTGTGTTCGATTCCCGGGTAGGGCAGAGTGTTATTGGGTTTTTGCATCACGAGCCCCGTCACTGGATTTGTGCCCGGTTAGTGGCAATATGATCGTCACCTATTACATGGAAATGAAACGTAGAAAATACGTTTATTTGCGGGAAACATGACGCAGTAAATAATCAAACCAAAATCACGCTTTTTATGGAAAACCAAAGTAAGAAACAGATTTTTTTTAATAAATTTGAATTAAAAATAGTCTAAAAAATCAATCAATATAATCAATATAAATTAATAATAGTGTAAATAAGAAAAATGTGGTGCAGGGTGTCAATAGTTATAAATATTTTATTGACAGATATGATTATATATAGAAGACTTATCATTTCGATAATATCTTAAAAAGGACCTCACGCTTTTTTACACACAACCAAACATAAAAATGAAGCCGATAAAAAGCGTGTGAAGAAGCTAGGAGAAAATACGTCACATCCGCGCAAAAACTTAACATAACTGTCGAAATATGGGTATACTACAGGTACACTTCTGCAAACCCCTTCGGGGAATACTAGCGTTATGTTATGTTATAAATCAAATTTTCTTTGACGAAAGAATTGTCCAACTCTCCTAAGAAAATCTAAGTTAAAACATGGGAGCTAAATTGCAAGTAAAATTTATTGCAGAAATAAAATAAACAAGACAGTAACTGCAATGAACGAAGCTTATTGTACAGTCGCGGACTAAAATGTTTGTCATATTGAGCACAATATGGTCTAAGATTTCTTATAAAGTAACAAAGTTTTACTTTTTAGCGTTCTGTACACAAAGGGTGCACACAGACTCTATTACTAAGACTCCGGTGTCCGTCCGTATGTCAGAGGGCTGTATCTTTTAAACCGTAATAAACAGATCTTTAAAATTTTTACAGAGTGTGTATTACAATGGAAATTAAAGTGAAGTGTAACCATACAAAAAAAAATCATAAGGATTAAAAAAAATTGTTAAATATTGTCCAGTGATACGGAGCTCTTCATGTCGAGTCCGACAAGCAGTTTTTATTTTTTTTATTGGTAAGTGGTGGATTATGGCCCACTCACTCTCTCAGATTGGAGGCCTGTGTGCCCTGTAACCCAGCAGTGGGAATATCATAGGCCCATTATGTATCTATGCCATGTATAATGTTAGATATGTCTAGAAAAGCTCGTGGCTAAGTAGTAACAGCCGCACGGATCGATCCGTCAGGTTAAGCTACGCCTGCCGGGGTCGGTTCGTGGATGGGTGACCATCTTTACATATCGAGACTCCTCCGTACCTCGGAAAGCACTTGTGAATCATTCGTGTCATCGTGGTCATTCGTGGCTCTTTATTATTATTTCAGGGTATTCAGAAGCCCAAAAGTCTGACAGGCAGTCTTGCCAAGGGGTATCGTAAACCTGGATTGTGGAGGTCAGATAGACAGTCGCTCCATGTAAAATGCTGGTATTTAGCTACATGCGGTTAGACTGGAAGTCGACCCCAACATAGTTGGAAAAATTATGGTTTTTGCCAGCGATCTTATATCTATCTGAAATATAAATACGTAAGCAGTTGCGGGCCTCAGGGTGATAAACATTTTCAGTTCGCGACTGTAGTTTCTAAGTACTCTCAAGAATCCCGGACAACAATCTAAGTAACTTCTAACATTGTAGATGGACGGGGTCTTTGACCTTCCTCGGCCATTCTAGGAGTCGAATGTTGTTTTGTAAAGGTGTAATTAATGATGATTATTTGTTTGTTTCAGTAAAAAAGGCGCGCTATGTTTCTATGCAAGGTAAGTTTTTATTTTTTTATTTTACTTTTGTTACCTAATTTTGTGTTTGAAAATATCTCAAATATTTGTTACGATAAACTTAAAAGTACTGACGCCAGCACATCAAGCTATCCCAAGCTGATACATATTGCCAATAGAACATGAATCTTATTCTTTTGAAATAAAGTTGAAAATCTATCACAGAAATTAGACAGTTTCTGCTTTCTCAATCCTTGTACAGCCCCTGTACAATTGAACCTGAAACCCAAGTTCTATTTACGATTCAGCAGACCCTTTGAATTAAGTTCAACATATTATTATCCAGCGGTTACCCGTACCAGCACAAAACCTTTGCAACTACCCTACATTCATTCTAATTCAACGCTCATTAGGCTTTTGATTGATCCTATACTAAGAAACCTATTTATTATTCTTTCTTTTCATGCGCTAGAATACCTTTCTTTATCTGCTAAGCGATTTTAAACTTACAGGCTGTAAATATAAGGTTCATTTTGCAGGGGTACAACAGTTCAACACTTACGTGACACTGAAGCTACAGAATGTCAAGTCTACGACGGTGACAGTGAAGGGCCCGACTCCATGTTGGGAGCAAGACTTCCTATTGTGAGTATTTTTAACTTTTTTTTTTGTTTAAAATGATGTGCATGCATTAATGGCGTCTATTGTCGTAGTTTAAGGGCTACAATTGTGTACAGTTTAATACTTTTAGTGGTCAAAGTGAGTGGTTTTCTTTTCTTAGGAATGTTGTCTAATTAGTGAGGTTTTTGGATTTCTTAATGCTTAGCCTAGTATTTTAGTCGATAAATTGGCTTAAATTCCCAGATTTATTGAATTTCAGCGATTGTATTTATGGGTACTTTACATGTAATGCTAAGGTATATGTTTTTATTTACAATTAGAATATCACTACCGATCGTCAAACTAAAATAATGCAAGGATTGAATTAGTGACATTTAATGTGATGAATATTAATTTTAGTTTAAAATTTTACTAACTATTAATTTTAATATAATAGATTCAAGACTCAATAGGAAAGTATCCTTCTGATTTAAAGATTATTGAAAAATCTACCATATTGAAATAATATTTTTTTTGTTATTGAAAGTTGTCTCTGGCAATAGACTCGCCCACTATTACGTGGAACTTACACATACTTATCTGGCGAAATGTTGGTGTACCTACTAACAACCTACTATAGGTGCACCTCTGCCTTACCCCTCGGGGAAACAAGGCATAATGTTGCGTGTAAGTTGACTGTCTGAACTCAGGTTATTGTTTCATTCCGATTAAAAAAAAGCTTTAAAGCAAGGGCAGTAACGTTCTCTTTCAAAAACCACTAACACAATAACTTTACACCTCAGTGCAAAATCACTTGCTTTACAACTGTTACCCACATTTTCCGTTTAAACAATAAACTTTACACAAAGGTGCAGCTATTATTAATTTACTTAACCCTACAAATGCCGAGGGACGAACAATCTGTAAGCGAGACAATAGCTTCACAACGGGACGTCGTTGTCACTGACGTAGGTCGCAAATGTCTACTTGTCATTCCTAACCGCGTTCTAGGGTTGTATCGAATCCGAAGCCTAGGATTTTTATGACTTTGCCTCTGTGTAGGTCGTATAGGTTTATGTGCATACATTTATGTATGTGACTGTAAGTGGTTTTGTGGAGTAGATGGGTCGAATTGCGTGCAGTTTGGTGTAGTGTGATTACTGATTTGCTTTGGCAAGCATTGACGTTTTATTCTGTTAGTAATTGTTTAATATGATTGAAGCCAATAAATCTTTTGGAATTCAAACGATTCATATCAAATACGATTTGGTATTTAAAATTTAAGCTTGAAACATGATAGATTGTCTAATATTTAAAAGAGATCGTGTAGTTCGATCGTAAACACTATCAGAAATTGGTTTTTCCATTTGGTAATGATACTATGTTCTCTTTTTAGCAAAGGTAAAAAGACAATCACACTATCACACTAATTTTATAAAAGCAAAAGTTTGTGAGTGTGTGATTTATATCACACACGACGACGACACGGTTGGCGCAGTGGTTGAGCGACTGACTGCTGCGCAACATGTCGCGGGTTCGATTCCCGCACGGAACAAATATTTGTACAAGTATTTGTTACGGGTCTGGGTGTTTTTCTATCTATAATATGTATGTATTTACAAAAAAAAAATGTATATAAGTAGTTTATCAGCCATCTAGTTACCATAACACAAGCATTAAGTTGCTTAGCTTGGGACTATATGGCGTTGTGTGAAATGTCCATGGATATTATTATTATTATATGTTTTTCCGTCTTTCACGCTCAAACGCCTGAATAGATCTGGATGAAACTTGGCACAGAGGTCGTTTATGACATGGATTAACGCATAAGACTATTTATCCCAGTACTACGTTCCCATGGGGGTAATTTCTGACATCCACGCGCGCGAAGCCGCTGGAACCGGCAGCTAGTAGTTACATATTATAAAAGAGGTCTTACATAAATTCTGTACTGCCTGGCTATATGCCCGTTTTCACTAACACTAGGCGACCCTTAATGTAAGCCTACCTAAAAGTATGCTATTCAATTTTCAACTTTCAGCGCTGAGCCGAACGCTGAAAATCTAACAGCGCAGTGAAGGCAGCATTTGAATCCTGCCTTTATAAAGCATTACCATTTGAACCAGTACTTAAGTGTTTAACTAAAAGAGGAAGTACTTTAACCCTTAAAACAGCAGTCTAATTTAAATAAGATATTTCAGTGCGCTTCATTAATGTGGTACGTTCCTGTACCCTTACGCCAAAAATACCAAAGAGTTTCGTCCATAGCCATCATTAATCTCAATTTAGTCGTAGAACGGGTGTTGCATAGTAAATATAGTAGACACGTCTTCTTTCGTATTGTAGTCCTTAGTAGATGGAACAGTGTTCCTTGGCATGGTTCTGTTTTATTAGGTAAGGTGTGTTAAGGAAGGGAATCTTTGAGGACGAGGTATAAACTCCGTGCATAAAAAAATCCGAAACTTACCTTTGTTGGCAATCCGGTACAATGTTATAAAAACTCTTTTCCTACTAGGTACTTACTGACCAAAAAAATGGTCTTAACAAAAAAAAAAAACGAATTCTAGTAAGTTTATATTAACAAGACAAAACTGAAAATGCAGGATTTTATGTAAGAATTGGTGATTTATTTACAGTTCATAATTATTTATTTTTGAGTAAACTCGCATTAAAAAAACACGCAAAAAAAAACTATCAAAATTGTCAAATCAGTTTACCGTATTTCGCTAACCAAGTACAGCGTCAAGTGAAAGCGAAGATCACCAATGTCACAAATGCGAAAATAACATTATCTGTCTGTAAGCATTACACGCCTTAAGCGCTGAACCGAATTGGACGAAATTGGCACATAGATAGCCCATAGCCGGGATGTCGACAGCGCATAAATAAATAAAAATAAATTTCACGAGACAAATCTCGGTATTTCGTTATGTATAAAGATACACGTCCGAAAAATGACGGAAAAAGTAATAAGATGAAAGCAAACATCACAATTTTGTATTTGGAAATCTCGACTTTGCCAACCCTGTCACTGACGACTACAATTTGTATTATATTAGCATTTCAACCCCCACTGTCATTTGTATGTACATTGCACAGCGTTGAGCGTTGTAATGTCACAATGTGCGATGCGGTGTGACTGTTGAGGGGTTAAAATGGATTGCGTTCGTCAAAATATCGTGAATCAACTAATTTGTCTAGCCTTTTCGCAACAATGTTGGGGTTGGCTTCTAGTCTTACCGAATGTAGCTGGATACCAGTATTTTACCAGAGTTGGTTTCATAGGGAAAGTTACTCATAATCATGGGTATATTCATACCTTTTTTTTTGTGGGTGAGAAATCATCAAATAACTCCTCCCGCTCTGGGTGGACTGGAAGGGAGTGTCAGACTCTTACTGACTAAAACCCATCCATGATCCTTCCTTAGCTATTTATGTTGCACGGTAACCCGTTCCGGATAATCCCACTGCCCCGGCAGGCTTCGGCCCTGGCGGGCCCCTTCCCTCATGTTGACACCTCTTTGAGGCGCGCGTGGAACACTTAACGCGCCGTACGGCACGGGCCTTGTCCTGATCGGACCCATTACTCACCGTCGGCACGCCCGCGCAATTTCATACCCTGAAAGGTAAACAGTGAGCTAGAAATCACCGTGTATAAACAAAGCCAGGTCAGTAGATAGATAAACAAAGAGATATCATCTACACCATCTTTTTTGTCTTGTCTTATATCCGACTGAAGAAGGTATGTTGATGGCGTGATAGTAATCCAGTGACCATTACTTTGCACCTCGCAGTGATAAAGTACATTCAAAGACATTCAACAGGTTATACTTAACAGTGTTGTTAGTGGAATTCTGATCATATCAGTAGAACTAATAGAAAGTAGTTCGAGTTTCAATTCTGTGACCCTCATTTTTTGTACATACGCATTCGATTTTTCAAATTGCATTTGACATTTAAGTTTAATTCTGAATAATTCTGTGACTTTTACAGTTTCAAGTACTGTAGAGCCTAGGTGAAACCTTATGTTTAAGCCAGCTAGTTGTTAGAAAATAACTGGCAGCATTCGATTCATTTAAGTAGGTTTATAAAAAAGATTTCAAATGCGGACTCTATCAGTAGGCACGCTACTGAACGGATGTATTCTTATAGGAATAAATTGATCAGCTGCTGTCACCTGGTTGGGAACCTTACACAAATACATACACAGTACATTACCCGGCCCCTCCACCATATGCGAAGACCAGAGGGGTCTTTACTCTAGAGCTCAGAGACGGGGAGAGCTCAGTCACCACAGTACCTACTCATTCGTTTATTTTAATTGCATTGCTAGGGGTATCTTGTTACTCGCGTTCTCCAATAACTGGGTTGTGGAGGTCACATAGCCTGTCGCTCCATGTGAAATACTGCATCCGGTTAAACTGTATAATTATAAACCCAACTAGCTTCTACCCGCGACTTCGTCCGCGGAAAATTGCGATATACTGTAACTGTTTAGGCAGCGCAAATAATTCTGTTTTCGGAGGTATTTCTTTCCGACTTGCTAGACGAAAATTGCGATAGCTCGGCTAATATGTATGATATAAATATAATTTATAGCCTATAGCACTCAAGAATAATGTAGCTTTCCATCAGTGATTTTTTTTTGAAATTGGATCATTAGTTCGGGAGATTACCCCCTACATACAAACTTACAAACTTACAAATTTTACCTCTTTATAGTCATCATTCTCCTGCCCTTATCTCAATTTATTTGGGGTCGGCGCAACATGTCTCTTTCTTCCATACTTCTCTATTAGTCGTCATCTCGGTAGTTACTCCCTTCCTAGCTATATCATCTTTCACCCAATCCATCCATCGTTTCTTTGGTCTCCCTCTACTTGTATAGCCATCCACATTCATGCTCACAACTTTCCTGACAACATTTTCCTCATTCCTCCGCATAACATGCCCACATGACAACCGATTTCCACACAACTTTTCAGTCACCGGTGTCACTTTCAGACTTCCTCTTATATACTCATTCCGTATTCTATCCATTGGGGTAACACCACACATCCCTCTTAGCATTCTCATCTCAGCTGCATGCAATTGTCTTTCATTCATTCCTTTTGTGGCCCAACACTCTAATCCATACAAGACTGCTGGTCTAACCATGCTTTTATAAATCTTCCCCTTGAGTTTAAGGGGAATGCGGGAGTCACAAATTGTTCCCGTGACCTGCCGCCATTTCATCCACCCAGTGTTAATTCTATGCTTAACAGTCCGATCTATTTCGCCATCGCTTTGCACAAGTGAACCGAGATACCGGAAGTCGGAGCAAACTGGGAGAAGCGCACCATCAAGCGCTATAACCCCAGAACTGGAGAGACCGCCGAAATTTTACCTCTTTATAGTATTAATTATATATTACTAGCTTCCGCCCGCGGCTTCGCCCGCATAGTATGTCGACAAATTATACATATAAACCTTCCTCTTGATTCACTCTATCTATTAAAAAAAACCGCATCAAAATCCGTTGCGTAGTTTTAAAGATTTAAGCATACAGACAAACAAACAGACAAAAATAGCGACTTTGTTTTATACTATGTAGTGATAGTATAGATGTAGTTGGCAAAAGTATTAGTAAATTATAACACAGAGACGTCAAATACTCTAGAGGAGTTCGTGGATAAGTAATAACAGTCGCGCATATCGATCCACTAGGTAAAGCTACGCTTGCCCGGGTTGGTCCGTGGATGAGTGACCATCTTTACATATCCGGACTCTTACGTGCCTCGGAAAGCACTTTAAGTCGTTGGCCCTGGCTGTCATTGGTGGATCTTTGACAGTCGTTGACCGTCAGAAGCCCGAAAGTCTGTCAGCCAGTCATACCAAGGGCTATCGTATTATACCCAGTTACTGACTAGGTTGTCGAGGTGGGATAGGCTGTCGCTCCATGTAAAATACTGGTATTCAGCTGCATCCGGTTAGACTGGAAGCCGACCCCAACATGGTTGGGAAAAGGCTAGGCAGATTGATTGACGTTTAATACCTTTTTATTCCCACCAGGCGACCGAATCCGCCGAAAAAAACTAGTTTCCAAAACAACCATTTCTAAATAACTCGTGGTGGTATGTCGTTTACGAGATAATTATTTTCGTCCCCTTAGCCATTTATAATAGAGAATTTTTATGGAAAAATAGAAAAATAAGACTCCAAATTTAGTCAAGATGAATGATGAGTGTTGCCGTAAAAAGATGACGTACGTCACTGGCAGGCTTAGGGTTGCCATTATACGTCTAAATATGAACCTTTTGGTACTTTATTTAATAAGGATAGTAATGCTTTCAGACGTAATGTGTCATGTGAGCGGAGATAATGGAAGCTGTGTTGTATTGTCCTTCATGTCATGAGTGGTTGAAGAGATCAAAGGTATATTTAGATGTTCTCTTTACTTATACATTTGAGGAGTTAAAATGTGGGCGTGCTACCTGCGTACACATTCAGGAATCAGGCTTGTTAGTATGTTATGTTTTCTGTATAAATAAGGCGTTAAGAACGCAATGAGAAAAATAACCGAAACCGATGTTATTTTTTAACGGGTAGTTAATTGATTGCTTTACCTCTTTTTCATTTTGTTTCGTGTGGTTAGTGACCAACCTGGTGACAGAGTTTTTATGCTGCCCATGGGCCCTCTGACTTATCTTTACATGCTGTTGAGAAATATCTCTCAGACATGCTAGTTTCCTCACGATGTTTTCCTTCACCGATTTTAAGTAAGTTATAGTTATACAATACGCACATGAATCCGTAAAATCAGAGGTGCGTGCTTTGGGTTCGAACGCGAGATCCAAAACTTGGCAGTCCGATGGTCAAACTTAAGTGATAGCGGGCAGGGGCATAGGTAGTACTTGCAGAGCCGATGGCCGATGTGGCCCAAAACGTTCAGACGTTGCCACTTCAGAACCTTTTGGGCCCCATCGGCCATGTTTTCCGGTACGTGGTCACCTGGTCGCTACCACGTCCCAGAAAACAGCAACAGTAGAAAGCCTAAGGCAAAGCGATGACCTTGAGACAGACGCAGAAATCTGCTGGATGCGAGAAGCTCAGAATCGGTAGAAGTCGTGACGCTTGGAGAGGCCATATCCAGCAGTGTTCGTCTTTCGTCAGAAATGATGAATAATCAGATATCGAACTCAATAAAATATGATATAGCATGTTTATATCAACATCACGCAAAGTACCGATCGATAAAACGAACACTAGATTTTATCAAATGTGCAAGTTATTAATATGATAACTCCTCTATGATAATAGACGTAGGTACTATTATGTAGTTACCAATTTTCGCAAACGAGTTTTTAGTTGGAACATTATTGTGTATCGAATCTCAAAAACTAGTGCTTAAAATCGATTCGAACAATGTATTTGATTGATCGTGACAATTAAACGAAATGGTGAACGAATTGGTTTTAGCTTGTAACTTTTATCACACGACCTTTTTAACGTTTTAAGCGATTTGGATTTTTGTGTTTACTGTAACGAATGAAGATGACTGGACATTTTATGACAGGAAATTCTAAAAACAAATGAATTCGCAACCAATCCTTTCGCGCCACCATTCTTCCGATTTACGATTCTAGGTAAAATAAATCGAACATAGAGAAAAAGTGGCAATTGCGTACGAGAATCATTACATCATCACTACAGAGGTTGGTACATTTCATTTGTGGCCCTGTCGATTGCCGAGGTCCCGAGTGCAGACTGACTGGGGTCTACGTCCAATAGACGTCCAATTACATTTCATACGTCCCTCAGACGTATGTCTGTGTTACTTACGATGTTTGACAGTTAGACGTTTCTGAGTTTCATTTTGATAAAGGATAGGACTTATAATACCGGGATCTTGAGATTCAGTGCTCGTTTCGTACTAAGCCTGCCTGAAATGCCTCCTAAAATAACGCGCGATGCCAACATTTATCTCGGGACTTTGGCACTGATTGAGCATACACTTCGGGAATTATTTTATCTGTGATGTTTTTTGAGTGTTTTAAGAAGATTTAGGGCTGATTTTTCAATCGTCAGATATGTTTTAATAAAGGTATAAATATCACATTTTGACAGGTTTTGCATGGATATGTCAAACCGCCATTTTTATTCTTTAGATTAAAGTGGCGGCTATCGAAAAATCTGCCCTTAGTCTATGTCTCACAAAATGAGAACATAGGTGGCTATTTTTAGAACAGAACTTTATAATTATAATTTAGTTTCATATCAAAATCAATCTGTCTAGCCTTTTCCGGGCTGGCCTTCCAGTCTAATCGGATGCAGCTTGATAACAGTATGTTTCATGGAGCGACTACCTATCTGACCACCACAAACCAGTTACCTATTGGGAAATACATGATACTCCTTAGTAAGACTGGTTATGAGACTTACGGGCTTCTGGCGGCCCGTAACAACTGCCAAAGATCTACGAATGGCAACCAGGGCCCAATGGCTTAACGTGGTTTTCGAGGCACGGAGGGGTTTTGGTATGTAAAGAGGTCACCCATCCACGGAATAACCGCGGCAAGCGTGGCTTAAACTGATCGATTGACCTACGCAGCAGTTATTACTTAGCCACAAGCGGGGTCTTGTGGCTGAGTAGTAACTGCCGTACTGATAAAGTAAAAGAGGTTCTACTTTCACAAATAGTATAAAAAATCTAAGATATAAGAATTATATTTTATCATTAGTTTGATTTCACCTGCTCAATAGCTAAATTCAAAATCCGGTAGCTTCAAGTGTTCGCCCTGTATTACTGAATATAGGCCATTAATATTATAATGGGGCATAGTCGTTTTGTCCGGTTTCAATGGGTGCAATTAAGAAGGGAGAGGAAGAGACTTTGGGCCAAAATAGGAAGCTTTTGCCTGTACGGATTAGTCGTGATTTTAGTTAAGGCAGTTAGTTTTTATCTGTTTTATAGATTGACTGGTATTTTAGGTCGTTTTAGCGATAGTGAGAAAGTACTATCGATGTTCTACGGCTCCATAGACCTGTGTAGACAAAATATAGGAAAAATCATTCAATGAAGGCCGACATTTTATATACATGACTGTTCATTTTCACTATGTTTGTCTAGTGTCTATTGTGTCCTATGACTCCCCATGTCCTATGCAAGCGCCATAAATCGATTATTCAATATTATGATTATTGATGTAAAATGTGAGATGGCCACGTTGGTCTAGTGGTCGCAAGCGCTACTGCTCATCATCAGCATCAGGTTCGATTCACAGGTCGAACTTAAAACTCAAAACTCAAACTCAAAGCATTTATTTCAAATAAACCAATTACAGGTACTTTCAAACTGTCAAAGGGTCGGTCAGTCAGAAAGATGAAGCTAGTTGCCCATTTCAAAGCAGTAGCTACCTGTGGAGAAGAACGGGCAAGAAACTCCACGGACACTCTTTTAAACAAAATATGGTTACATCATTCATGTTATTACTATACATGTGTACCACTAGACTAGGGAGCAGACAGCCAGTATAATTAAACAAACAAATTCTCTATCTACGATTCACTGTACAGTCACGAGCACTAATATGTATATACTTAGAAACATTAAAAAACGATTTTCTCGTAGAAAAACGATAACTTTGTGATAATAGAACCTATTTCATATTAGTATGGGTTCCCAAATACTATGTCCATAACAACATAAAATAAAAACAAATGTAGAAGGAGAAAATCACTTTATAAAGTTGTTTCGTGTATACATATTGGTGACAGTAGGTACAGTCACGAACTGTACAGAGGCCAGCAAATCAAGTTACCACAATCTGTCAAATTTCTTTGATAGTATTTCATCTTTATTGCAAAGTAATAAGGTTCATTTTTAATTGAGAAAATTTGACAGTTAGGGATAGCTTGATGTGCTGGCGTCTATACGTTACGAGTTTTACTACAATTATAAACTGTAGTCGTCTTCCTTTAACGTAGAGTTAGAAGCTGATTAAGTTTCATACAAGGAAGCTGGATCACGTTAGGAGGAAACTTCCCGTCCATGTGCACTATACCTATGTAACTATTTCATACTAGGTACAGACAAACACATAGTTGGGTATACAGGCAAAGGTTGTATACATATGGAAGCTTGTAACAACCAAATTACCTAGCTATCAATGCTAGTTAAGTGTGTTATAAGTCTGTGAGATTTCATTAAAATTATATAAAATATTTTTATTTTTTTTCCACCACACTGCCGATGTTAATTTTCATTGTAAGCGATAGACATTTATAGCAGTGATAGCAATGTGGTGTGACCATCGGACTGCCAAGTCGTAGGTCTCGAGTTCAAACCCAAGACTTCGAGACCTATGACTTTTCAGACCTCTGATTTCACGGTTTCATGTGCGTATTTTATAATTACGACTTGCTTTAAAATTGGTGACGGAAAACATCGTGAGAAAACCAGCATGTCTGAGAGATATTTCTCAACAGCCTTTGGGCAGCATAAAAACACCAGGTTAGTCACTAATCACACGAAAAGAAGACGAAAATTGTAAGTGAAATATACAACATTAAACATACAATAGTAAGCATTGTATGTTTAAATGCTCAGTTTTTACTGCTCAGCACACTCAAATTATTGTTTAAACGTTGTAGATTGTAGCGACCTGTACACCAAACTTGTTATCTGACTGTACAACAAACCTCTTAGAGATAGAATTTTAAGACATTTTTTGGAACAGAATTGCAATGCACATTTTCTGAAAATATACCCAGCAAAGAATCCAGGCACATACGTTATCAGTGACTGGGGGTGAAGAATTATTTAGTGGAAACTGGATGCAGTTACATGTAAGAAGATACATGATGGAATTTGAAAGTCTGAAGCGATTTTCCTCTAAAGTTTGGACCATATTTACAAGATGAAAATATCATACTGAAACAGCGAAGTAAATAGATAAACAGACATTCACAATAAAGTGTTGTTTGGATGTTTTTCTTAGATACTAGAATTTAAAACTTCGTGGATTGGATTAAGGATCTCGTGGCTAAGTAAAAACAGCCAAATGGGCCGATCCATCTGGTAAAGCTACGCTTGCCGCGATTTATCCGTGGATGGGTGACCATCTTTACATGCCGGGACTCCTCCGTGCCTCGGAAACTACGTTATGCCGTTGGTCCCGGCTGCCATTTGTGGATCTTTGACAGTCGTTACAGGTCGAAAGTCTGACATCCAGTCTTACCAAGGGGTGGTACCCCCAACCAACCCCAGTTACTGGGTTGGGGAGGTCAGATAGGCTGTTGCTCCATGTAATATACTGGTATTCAGCTACATCTGATGAGACAGAAAACTGACCCAACATAGCCGCGACAAGGCTAGACAGAAAAGTATAATTGATACGTTCAAAATTATATTGTGCAAATATGGTAACATTAAAAATCATTGTCCTATTGTTCCAAGTCAATTTTGCTAACATAACATCAAGCCTTGTTTCCCGAAATGTTTAATCAGAGGTGTTAATAGGTACACCCACATTTACCGGTTATATTTAAGTCCCAACCAAGCACATATCCAGACTCCGGGCAACTACTGAATATTCTCTAAATTAAAAAGCCTTTGCCCGATCTGGGAATCGAACCCAAAACAATTCAACACGTTGAAAATGAAAACAGAGCAATCAATAAAAATTTCTTGTCTATAGTTAAAATCTCTCTATCTATAGACAATACGAAAATAAAAAACAAAAACCGACTTCAAAAACCTAATAAACACTAAAAACTTAAAAATAATATTAAATTGAATAACTATAATCAAGAATTATCCTCCTCCTTTTTTTGAAGTCGGTTAAAAATACTAAAGCTTTTTCATAAACATTTCTTTAATTAAACACTGTTAATCCTGTAACATATCTATCTAAGTCAACGCAGATTATACTTAGCTACATAAAAAAGAAAAACATAAAACTAACATTTCTTTTAGTTAAGAAATCGACACGGTTCTTCAACTAAACGGCTTCTAAAATATCGCTGTTGTCTATATTAAATCGGCCAATTAAGGAGGGCTTTCATTCTGATTGCAAAACGTATTTAAAATGTAAACTTCATTACTTTGATTCAGGAGATCACTGAAACAAGGGGACAAGTCCACTCTGGTATTAGAAAAACGTAGTAATCTATACTAATATTATAAAGAAGAAATTTTTGTATTGTTTGTAACGAATAAACTCAAAAACTACTTAACGGATCTGGATGAAACTTGGCAGAAAAGATAGATTATAGTCCTGAATAGCATATAAGCTACTGTTTACCCCGGCAAAATGCACGGTTCCCGTGAGATAATTTCCTACATACATGCGGGCAAAGCCGCTGGCAAAAGCTAGTAAATAATAAAAGATTAATTTTCTGGATAGCTTGATGATAGCAAAGGGAGAAGATAACGGATGTTGAAGAAAAAAACTGAATTAACTACTCGACCCAAATGAATAGGACGAGTGATAAACGTTTTCGCGATTATAATGTTGGTCCCATGGAGAAATTCAGTATGATGGTTTGTAGACCCTTAATTTATAACTCACTTTCCTGGTACAGACGCCAGCACATCAAGCTATCCCAACCTGTCAAATATTCGCAATTGAACATGAACCTTATGTAATAAGTTTAAAATCTATTAAAGGAATTTGACAGATTGGGATAGCTTGATGTGCTGGCGACTGTACATGGTTAAGAGCTATCATGTTCTAGCGACTTTTTGCTGACCGATAGTTTGATCGTTCAGGGAATCAGTGTGGATCTATATTGAAGTGCACGCATTTGGTGATAAAAAATCGGCCGATAACTTCAATATAGCTTTTTCATATCGTGTCGATGGCAATCTAAATGGAGTCGGCCCAGAATTCGGCTACGTGTTTGACTGCCATCACTAGCGTCCATCAGTTGCTGTAACGTGCATACGGCAGGACACGATGTTAAGTGTACCATCTTTTGTGCAGAACAGCATGACATTTACACTCTAAGGCGGAGTTGTCTATGAATCCCCACTTGAGCAGGTTTTCCTTACTTCGGCCAACCTGAAACCGGCACCTGTCTACAGACTTCCAGGTTTGCGAAGGCAATATGACTATTTATTATACATTTTATATGAAAATAGATAAGAATAATTTGATGTCTGGTGTCATGTCTGGCTGAGAAACATGACTTAAGTAAGTGGAGTAACATTCAGCATGTGTGACAAGAACAGGAAATAGGTAACTAGAGCTGCTGCTAAAATAAACTAGAGCTGCTAAGAACTGGTCTTACCTACATTTTAAAACCCCTAAAAGTTAACAAACAAACTAGAACTACGCTCCAAAGTTGGCTAAATAAAGAACTTAATGTACAGTTTAATGTAATGGACCTCATTTCGATAACTACTTTACTTTTGTTAGTTTTCGAGAACTGAGGAGAAAATTGAGTAGTATTTTAAGTCTGGAAGGTAACGGTCTAATTGCTCATTACCTTATTATTCATTTATGAGTCAATTGAGACATTATTAATTGTTGTTTTGTCTTACTTATTGTTGGTGTCGATTTGCCTTTTTAGGTGATACAAATTAAAAATTTAATGACATTGTAACGGTGACATATTTTTTTCTTTGTTGCGATAATTGCATGGGTCATAATCAATAGTCAATATTGTTAAAAAGGAGAAGGTTATAATTATGTCTTCGTCTGTATGATTTTTTTTATGTATCGACTCTTCACGTGACCAGACGGCTGGCCTATTTTTTGGTCAAAGAATCAGCATTGCCATACAACGCGGCAATGCTGCCAGCCTTTCGGGAACTTTTCCTGTTGACAGCGATGTGGACGAATTTTTTGATGCTCTTTGATTATATACTTATTATTTCTGTATACCGGGTTATTTTTCAATGACCAGCCAAATTTTCGCAGGGTGTTCTACCCATAAATATGAACAACTTTCACTATGGGACCAACTCTGAAATCACGAAAAAAAAATCAGCTGTTTCATACATTTTAGTCGAGTAGGTATTGATATTTTGTAGGAAACAGCTGATTTTTCTTTCGTGATTTCAGAGTTGGTCTCATAGTGAAAGTTGTTCACATTCATGGGTAGAACACCCAGTGAAAATTTGGCCGGTCATTGAAAAATAACCCGGTATATTACTATGAATATTTAGCTTTTAAATGTAAATATGATTATATTAGTGTTAGATTATTGATTGAAACCAATAAAAATATTTTGTATGTTTATAAATATTTTAGTCAGGCCGCTTTTACATTAGGATGTCGATGGATTCTGTAAAAACTCACCGTGACAACTTAGATGAAGTGAGCTGTCGTTCCACCTTTTGCTAGGGATTGACACTATTGACGGCTCACGCTAAACTCACTTCACCTACATTATTTCGTATTCTATTCATTGTGTTTTCGTTGTATTTTTTTAATTATCCATTTATTGTTGACATAATTTACTCATTACAATGTTTTTTTTAATGAGTTGTATTGCAAAATGTGGTTAACTAGAGACCTCGACAGTTGATCATATTTATTTATCCTGATCCTAGTTAGTACTCATTAGAAATTAATTGATTGATTTTACTTCGATGGTCCTAGTTTATCATTTGTAACTTCGAGTTACGGCTGTATGGACATAGTACAGCATTGCACATGTAAGCGGGCACGCACTTTTACCTGGAGGCTATTTTTTTTTTTAATTTACGCTTGAGTACAGTCAGTTTTAATGTTTTGATTGCTATATTGACGTGTGCTAGCTGATTTGTGGCAAATCATTGATTTTAATGTGATGTGTTTCGTAATGTTAATTACTTCTCATACGGTAAATGTGTAGAGTCAAGTTCTTCCAACTAAACAGACAGCTGTGCTGCTGGGGAGTTTGTTGCGCCACTTCTTCTTCCCAGCTAAAGCACTAGGAAGTGGTGAAGGGTGGGCGTTTTTGGGGGACTGTCTTATGTAACTTTGGCCTTCAAAAAGTGCTGATCTTCAGCCTAATTTGAAAAAATGACTCTTTTTTTTTTACTGTCACGGTGAGATTTTTACCGAATATCAATATAGGTAGTGAAGTTCTCTATCTTATATTTTTATTTTTTTTATTTATATTGTTCTCACATATAAGATAACAATGTACTCAGGATTTTGTAATGTCTTGATTTAAAAGAGCGTTCTTGGAGTTTTTTGCTCGTTCTCCTCCATAGAGATCTATGTTTTGGAATGGAAATTACCCATTCGAAAATGGAACGAATCAATTCTAAAATGAAATGGAATGGTAGATTTAAAAGCTTATATAAAAGCGAGTGTCAAAATGCGGTTGCTAAGGAACTGAAAAGCAACTCTAGCACAAAACAAAACACTCAAGATAAAAGTACATGAAATAACAACTCCACTATAAAGTACATTTTTCTTGTCAGTTATTTCTTTGGCGCGTGCACAGCTAGAATGAAGAGTATAAAATTTTATTTACTACGAGAGAACAAAGGTTGTTCTTTATACGGTAAATGAATTAAGTGTTTCAAGAGAGCATAGAGTAAATATGCTTTTACGTAGTGTTACGGTTAATATGTTATTTTCTTGTAGGATTTATAGAAAACTTAGCGAAAATATTTTTTTGTCTGTCAGGAAAAAAGTTTTTTTAGCATTTCTTGAACTTATTATTTATTGATTACATCCGCTAATTTTATTGATGATTTTGTTTGAGAATATTTTAAAGTATTTTTGAGCAAAAAAAAATCAACTGTTCCCTACAGATTGACGAGTTATGCAAGGATAATGTTGAACAGCTGTTTTTTTCGCGATTTCAGATTTGTTCCCATAGTGAAAGATGTTCATAATGATGAGTACAATGACTCCTTAAATATTGCCCATGAATTAAATTTCACCCTGTATAATTACTAGCTTCTGTCCGTAGCTTCGTTCGCGTGTATTATTGTAGTTTTATTAAGGATCCAACTTTTTATGAAAATATACTACAGCCCGGGATAGTGTAGCTACCCTACAGTGAAAGATTTTTTTCAAATCTCTTAAGCAGTTTCGGAGCCTATTCAATGCAAACAAACAAACAATCAAATCTTTCCTCTTTTAATATTAGTATAGATGATTACTCATCCTGATCGCGACTTTCGTCGATGTGCAAGGTCTACAATAGCTATCATAAAAATGTATTTACTCAATACAACTAGAGCAGTACTTCCAGAGATAACCTCTTAAAAACGAACAAAGACTTTTACCTCTTTGTGATATAAGTTTAGAAAACATAGCATTGTTGTTGTGTGTACTATTGCAGTAAGAAATAAGGTTTAAATTATCATAACGTCATTTCACGAGATAAAATTGCTTTGTTTGTTAACTCCTATAGAAATAGCAACTGTTCAGAACTAGTTAATCTACAACAGGAGCAGTTATAATCATATTTGCTGAAAACTTAGACTTGAGCTGAGAAAATGAGAAATACTACCTCGAAGTAAAATATTAGGTCGTAAAAGTTTATTTTTTCCTGCCTCTAGTAAGACGAATATAAGTTAAGCTCTCGCCTCTGTCACGGGTTAGGAAAACAAATTTAAAAAAGAAAAACATTGCTCTTCCAGCAAATATTTGTATGTTTTGATAAGTTTTAGCAAAAGAGGGCGCGGTGGTGGTGAATCACAGAAGGCGTGTCTATGCCTTGTTATAATTAGGAATAGTTTGTTTGTACCATAAAGAAGGTTGTGGTTTCTCAATAGTAGAGTGGTGCTAACAACTGTACTTCAAGTATGTCAATAATTTTAATTAAATTCACTTATTGCAATTTTTACCTTCTACTGAATGCTCATATTCATTCAAAGGTATCCATTCACAATTACTTCACTCCTTTCTTTCATAATTTATTTCAAAGTCAAAGTCAAATCATTTATGTCGAAGAGGCACATAACAGGCACAATTTACAAAAAATAAATAAATTGGTTCTAGTTGTCCCTTCCAAAAGGTAGTTTCATATGCAGAAGAATCATCATTCTCCTGCCCTTATCCCAATCTATTTGGGGTCGGCGCAACATGTCTTCTTCTTCCATACTTCTCTATTAGTCGTCATCTCGATAGTCACTCCCTTTCTAGCCATATCATCTTTCACACAATCCATCCATCGTTTCTTTGGTCTCTCTCTACTTGTATAGCCATCCACATTCATACTCACAACTTTCCTGACAACATTTTCCTCATTCCTCCGCATAACATGCCCATACCATGACAACCGATTTCCACACAACTTTTCGGTCACCGGTATCACTTTCAGACTTTCTCTTATATACTCATTACGTATTCTATCCATTCGCGTAACACCACACATTTCTCGTAGCATTCTCATCTCAGCTGCATGCAACTGTCTTTCATTCATTCCTTTTGTGGCCCAACACTCTGATCCATACAAGACGGCAGGTCTAATCATGCTATTATAAATCTTCCCCTTAAGTTTTAAGGGGAATGCGGGAGTCACAAATTGTTCCCGTGACCTGCCGCCATTTCATCCACCCAGTGTTAATTCTATGCTTAACAGTCCGATCTATTTCGCCATCGCTTTGCACAAGTGAACCTAGATACCGAAAGTCGGAGCAAACTGGGAGAAGCGCGCCATCAAGCGCTATGACCCCAGAACTGGAGAGACCGCCGAAATCGCAGAACATGTACTCAGTTTTGGTTCTGTTGATTTTCAGGCCAACAATCTCCAGTTTCCGTTGCCATTTCTTTATAAGCTTGTTATGTTACATGGTTATCCGTACAAAAACATGGTCACCACGCGGAGCATGGCCCAGCATCGCTTCGCTTCGATCGCTTGCGCTCATTTATAATATTCGGTGTCCAACTTGCAACCTTTGTTAAATGTTTTTGGGAAAAATATAACATATCAGGATCTCAGGTCCATCTTCACCGACAAGAACGATGTCATCGGCAAATAGCATGCACCATGGTGCCTCTTCCTGTATGTCCGCCGTAAGAGCATCCATAATCAAAAGGAAGAGGTAAGGGCTTAAAGCCGACCCCTGATGCAAGCCTACCGCCACATTGAACTTGTCGGTGTTGCCAGCAGCCGACCGAACGTAGGTACGGGATTGGCTGTACATAGCACGAATTAACTCTACATACTTCCTGGGCAAACCTTTCTCTTTCAAGGACCACCACACGACATCCCGAGGTAAATAAAATCCACCGTTCCCGTAAAACTATTTTACATTATTTTGGTATATTATTATTCATACTTTTTTGACAATCTACTAACGTCAAACATAGTTATACAAATGGCTTGCCTGTTGATAATAATATGTAGCTCGAAATGAGGTTGATACATTTTAATCTACCTCTTTTCTGCCGAGGTAAATATCCCATAAACAAGATATTGAGAGTACGTGAAACTCGACAGCACCACATCTATCCAGACCATTTTATAAACTGCAGCAATTCGAAACATCTCACTCAACACACATAAATTTAGGTAAACCCGGAAAGTTCTTAAATTTACTTTGCTGCATGAAAATAGTGCCGGAGCCGTATGATTTGTTTATACCACAGACCACGGAGACGTTTCGGCTGCCGGTGAGACCGCTGCCATCTGTCAAACTTCTTTTTATAGATTTTTAGCTTTATTACAGAGGCTCATGTTCAATTGCAAATATTTGACAGTTTGGAATAGCTTGATGTGTTGGCGTGTATACAAAGGCCAGCACATCAAGCTACCCCAATCTGTCAAATTTCTTTTTATAGATTTTCAACTTTATTACAAAAGGATAAGGATCATGTTCAATTCTGAATATTTGACAGTTTGGGATAGCTTGATGTGCTGGCGTTTGCACCGAATCGACGTTGAATGAAGAAATAATAATAATAGTAAGAATAGAAGTAAGCGTTAAACACAATTCTAGCATCACGGACGTTTTAGTACAGCCGTCTTTATACAGGGTTAATTTGAATTCATGGGTGATATTTAAAAGGGTCATTGTAGTCATCATTATTAACAACTTTTACTATGGGATCGCAAATAAAATCGCGAAAAAAAAAATTACTATTCCCTACATTTTGACGAGTTATGCGGCGATTATGGGCTCTGTGGTTTATACGTTGGCAGTACGAAGCTTGGTTTCCTTAGAATAAACTCTTTTATATCGTATGAAGCTGATTTTATGGAATGTTTACGTTTAGTTGCGGTTGCATTTTGTTTTTTTTTATGCTGGCAGGAACATGTTGAAGATCGGCGGCCGTATTACCGTTTTATAGTTGGTTTTTGCTTGCCATTCAACATGGTATAGTCTGTCTGTTTCTGTGTCTCAGGGCAAATTTTTCCATTGAATCTACGTTTAAGAGCTGTCAATCATTATTTTCTTTGGAAAATTGACGCTGACAGCTCTTGAACCCGTTTTGGATGTGTTGCCGGGTTCAGTTTCATTTGGGGGAGCCCGAATCCATCCAGACGTCTATCTCTAGAGCCACCTCGATCAATCCTTCGCGGTATGCGTCTAGGTCGTCTCGCCACCTCTTCCTGGGCCGGCCTCGATGGCACCGTCCATCCTCAGGCACCCACCTTGTAGCGACTATTGCCCATCGGTCACGATGCATGCGGCTAACCTGACCCACCCAATCCCATCTTAACTTGGCAGCCTTAAATATGAATAAATATATATATTAATATTAATACAAACTGCACTGGGTTCGCTTGGTGGATTATGGCCCATTCCCTCTCACAGAATGGAGGCCCGTTTCCCAGTAGTGGTTACATTATAGTTAGGCTGATTATGCTACGTTGCCAAACACAGCACAGTGTAACTAACGAGTTTTTCTCTTCTTAATCAATCTGCCTAGCCTTTTCCCAACTATGTTGGGGTCGGCTTCCAGTCTAAGCGGATGCAGCTGAATACCAGTATTTTACATGGAGCGACTGCCTATCCGACCCCCACAACCCAGTAACTGGGTAACACGATACCCCTTGGTAAGACTGGCTGTCAAACTTTCGGGCTTCTGACTACCCGTAACGACTGTCAAAGATCCATGAATGACAGCCGGGACCAACGGCTTAACGTGCTTTCCGAGGCACGGAGGAGTCTCGATATCTTAAGATGGTCACCCATCCACAGACCAACCCCGGCAAGCGTAGCTTAACCTGAAAGATCAATCCGTGCGGCTGTTATTACTTAGCCACGAGCTCCTTTTTCTCTTCTTAATAATAATACAAAAACTTTTGTCCAACAGTGAAATCAATGACATCAACCTGGGTCTCTTAGTGGAGGTGTGGAACAAAGGTGTCATCTGGGACAAAGCGCTCGGCTACCACTACCTGCCTCTCGCTTCCGTCGCATATAACGAGGTAAGATAGAAAGAGATACACATAGTTAAGGAATAGAGCGTTGAATTCATATAATATGTGACAGTGGCAGCGGGTGCTTATGGAATTGTGTAATATTTAGATGTAGTAATGATTCTTCGGCATGCTAAAATGGACTTAATAACTGTTTGCATAAAAGCGCATTTATGAAAGCTTCGCTGCTGATGTGTTGTAAGTGAGCAGATAGTTTTACAAATTCTTTATTATGAAAGAACAAGGAGTTCTCTTTGTCTTTGATCACCTAACAAAAAGGCATATAGATCCATCACCAAGGCCGAAAAAAGTATGAGCTGTTCCATACATTTATGCACACGTAACTCAATAAAATGTATGGAACAGCTCATATTTTTTTCGCATATTTCAGGGTTCATCCCATAGTAAAAGTTGTTCGTAACGATGAGTACAATGCTCCCACGAAATTCTAAGAGTTAATTTACACCTTAAATATGAGGGTATTCTGTCAAGAAGATGGATAAAAGTGTCTTCCTCTCTGCTAATAACAACAAACCTCTATCACAAAGTGCAGTGATTAAGGCAATTCCCTCTAAAACTGTTTCGTGTGCCGATTATTGGGTTGGTGTGCAGCGCTGAAAGTTTACGAGCTGTAAAATCGAGTGCAAGTAGTTTATACTCCTACAAAAGTTACTGCAGTAAACTAACTTAGTTAGGAACTTTACATGTGAGTATATTATACTGGCTGTAAAAGGAAACTTATAACCTAAATGTTCTATTAAACATAATAATGACATGTTATCTTTACTATTTATATACTATAATTTCATAAAGAGGAAAAATTTGTATGTATGTTTGTAACGAATAAACTCAAAAACTTCTTAACGGATCTGGATGAAACTTGGCACAAATATAGATTATAGTCTGGAATAGCATATAAGCTACGTCTAATCCCGGTTCCCGTGGGATAATTTCCTACACACACGTGGGCGAAGCCGCTGACAAAAGCTAGTTATGGAATATGGCGTTGGCAAAATTTACTTAGAAATCCTTGTAACCGCTGGAAAAAACTATGCCGGCTGATATCTTAAGCAATATGTAATCAATCTGCCTAGCCCTTTCTCAACTATGTTGGGATTGGCTTCCAGTCTAACCTGATGCAGACAGATATCAGTGCTTCAACCAGTATCTGACCTCCACAAACCAGTTACTGGGTAACACGTCATCCCTTGGTAAGACTGATTGTCAGACTTTCAAGCTTCCAATGACCCGTTACGACTGCCAAAGATCTATGAATGACCGTTGAGGCCAATGACTTCACGTGCTCTCCTAGGCAACGCAAAGATTGGCACTCATCCACAGAACAATGGCAAGCGTAGCTTAACTTGAACGAATGAACGACTCGTGCGGTTGTTATTACTTAGCCACAAGCTAGTCCTCTAAAAGACGCTCCTGGTCATAAATCACCACCTCTTAAAATAGTATTATTTTAATATTACTCTATAGTAGAAAAGAGATGGAGCTTTCGTTTTATATAGCTTCCTGTCATTCTCACACTGATGAGTCTGGTCTTTATATTTTAGGAGTGCATTATTGAGATATTTGGTCGAGACCATTATTGATAGAACGGTACCTTATGCTGCAAAGTTTATTAAACTTCGGTTATAAATTAATATCACTTAACCGATATTAGTAGGTTAACTGCTAGTAGCAAAGTAACTTAAACGTCAATAGCAATTGTGAAACTATACAACATAGCGCTACAATGGCGACATTAATTTAACATACACTAGCTTCTGCCCGCGGCTTCGCTCGCGTGGAGGTCGGAAATTATCCCACAGGAATGTTCTACCGGGATAAAAAATATCCTATGTGTTAATCCAGGATATAAACCATCTCTGTGTCAAATTTCATCCAAATCTATACAGTAGTTTTTACGTGAAAGAGTAACAAACATCCATACATCCATACTTACAAACTTTCGCCTTTATAATAGTAGTAGGATATACGTTTTCACATTTTAGTTTCATGAATACATTATACATATTTCCATTAAACGTTATTATTTACAGATTTATTCAAAACTAGCTTCTGCCCGCGACTTCGTACGCGGACCCTGTTGCTTATGCCAGCGACAACGGGGTCGCCATTTATGTTATTTTTTATCATTTTTCCTAAGACGTCATAGCTAGTGTAGCTAGGCTCTCGGAGTTCCACAACAGGTGTTCCAGATCTTCGATTTTTATAACTCAACAGGAAATGCCCATCAGACCGAACAACTTTTGCTAAGACGTCATTCCTATATGTGTTATGGTGTAGCTAGGCTCTTGGAGTTCCACAACAGGTGTTCCAGATCCTCAATTTTTATACGTCAACAGAGAGTGCTCATCAGGCTGAACAACTTTTGCTAAGGCGTCATTCCTATATATGTTATAGTGTAGCTGGGCTCTTGGAGTTCCACATCAGGTGTTGGAACTTCAAATTTCGATCTTCAAATTTATTCTATCAACAGAAAATGCTCATCACGTGGAACAATTTTTGCTATGGTATCATTTTTGTATCTCTTGTAGTTTAGTTGGTCTGTTGCAGTTCTGCATCAGGTGTTCAAGTTTCCAAGATAAATTATAGCCTATATGTTGCCCAGACTTAATACCTATACAACAAAAAAAAAAACATCCTAATCCGTCCAGTACTTCCGAAGATTAGCGTGTACAAACAAACAGACAAACAGACATACAGACAAACAGACAATTTTTTTTTTTTGGATTTGTGCTCTATTACTGTTTCTAAACCCCCCTCAATAATTATTTTTTTTAATATATTCAATGTACAGACACAGTTTTTTTACTGTTTTATTATATGTATATAGATGTTAGAAAATGGCATCTTAGAGCAACCGGTACTTAAAGAACTGTCGCGCAGCGGTCATTTGCCGGGGTCACGGATCATAACATTTGCATCAAGGAAATTAAAAAAAACTTTTTTACAAAAAATAAAACCGACTTCCAAAAAAAACACTACAAAGTGAAAAATAATTTTGATTTCGGAAGTCGGTGTCTTCGGTTTTGTATTTTCATTTTTTGCCACCGACTTCTGAAATCAAAATTATTTTTCACTTTGTAGTGTTTTTTTTGGAAGTCGGTTTTATTTTTTGTAAAAAAGTTTTTATTTTTCACTTTTTAGTTGTGGTACCTATACAACCCCCCCCCCATAATTTTAATACAACTACCTGGTATGTAAATTACAGTATTAGAACATCGTCCACATATATCAAGTAGGAATTTTTTTAGATTTTTGTTGGGAAGTATACCCTTTCCAACATTTCTCAAATCGGCTGGCAAGCAACGGAGTTATGCGCGAACAAAGATAAAAAAAAAAAAAAAAATATATACAGTCGGATTGAGAACCTCCTCCTTTTTTAGAAGTCGGTTAATGAATAAGCAATACTATTAGGATGAAACAACTTCATAAAGTTGGCGAATTGATTTTATTACTTTGTTTGAAAAATATTTTTTTCCATTCGTTATTTATTTTATTTAACTTGTCAACATATATGTATATGATTAATGGGCACTAGCCCTATCCATGAGTTAAATTAATGTCACCATTGTAGCGCCACGTCGTATATCTTTCTATAATTGGTTGCTATTAAAAGTTAAGTGCGCCATCGTTCCTTCCTTAGGAGCTGGATGCAGACAAACATGAACATACATACTTTTCAGAGTACTGAATAACATAAGTCTTTCCATAAAATCAATAACGAAGAGCTGATTTAGCAGATGAAACTGAACGCGATCAGCACATAAATTATATTTTAGGGATACTATTATTTTTTAGGGAATGTTGACACTGACAGTTCTTGAACGCATTTTAGATGTGCTTCTTCTTCATAGCGTGTCGAAGGCAATCTAAATGTTCTCGGCCCAGAATTCGGCTACGTGTTTGGCGCCTTCACTAGCGTCCATCAGTTCCTGTAACGTGCATACGGCAGGACACACATGTTAAGTGTCCCATCGTTTGTGGAACAGCAGCACTTTTTCACTCCAAGGCGGATTTGTCTACGAATCCCTAAGCAGGTTCAGGATGTGCTGATTGCGTTCAGATTTATTGGTGTAAATGGCACTAAAACAGCTTTTGGGAGGTCTATGTGTAAGCTGTGCTATTATTTTGTCTCTACTATCTGAGATGGACAGGCAGACAGCCTTGAAATGGCTATCCCTTTCAATACTTCCAAAAATAAAAACAGGGCTTCGTGTGCAATCCTTGGACTAGTTTTGGTCGCTGATTGTCGGTGAAAACAGCACTGTGGCACGAGGTCGCATAGGTTAGCAGCATTATGCTGAGCGATGGCCGTTTAGCGTGGATGTGGTGCATATTTTCCAGTAACTTGTTCCTTTTGTTTGTGTTCTTTTTTTACAATAAACTAAATATGTA
This sequence comes from Hyppa rectilinea, assembly GCA_951799385.1. Taxonomy (NCBI): domain Eukaryota; kingdom Metazoa; phylum Arthropoda; class Insecta; order Lepidoptera; family Noctuidae; genus Hyppa; species Hyppa rectilinea. The sequence continues at coordinate 12,010,165 of OX637311.1, forward strand.
GTGATAAAAATTGTACGGTGGTACGGACCCTTTCTGAAGCTGAAGTGGCAATGGGCCGGCCATAATTATTACCTGTAGAACAGATGACCGTTAAGGTAGACGTGTTCTTGAGATCGTGAATCGGCAAACGTAGGGTAGACCGCCCTTACGCTAGGTGGAGCGAAGAGCTTGACAGAAGAGTTGCAGGTTGTTATAGGCCTCGCTATATCCAGCAGTGGACTGTTATAGTACAGTATAAAGATACAGTAGGGCGACAACTTTGATCTCGTGATCAATGCCGACAACGCGTAGGCATTGTCGCAACAGCTAGGGTTGTTCCAAGTAAACAATATTTATTACTAGCTTCTGCCCGCAGCTTCACCCGCGTGGATGACGAAAATGCATGTTATTATACATATAAACCTCCCTCTTGAATCACTCTATCTATTAAAAAAAACTGCATCAAAATCCGTTGTGTAGTTTTAAAGATCTAAGCATACATACATATAGACATAAGGACGCGGGAAGCGACTTTGCTTTATACTATGTAGTGATTGACAAAATAGAAAATAATTACACATAATATTAATAAAGGTGGGTTATACTTGCGAATCAAAAACGCCAAAACTCATGCTAGGGCCTCTGGGCTCGAGATACTATCAAGTATTTTCTTTCTATCAAATAAACAATATTTATTTGTTTACCTTTCATCCATCGTTCGCGGAAATTGATGAAATCGCAGTTCTTTATTAATGTAAGATGACGACAGCAGACGACGACGAGCTTTCACAACACACGTCGTATGCACCATTGTAATTATTATACATGAATTAAAACAATAATTCATTGACATACGATAGCCCTGAAAGTTGTCTCCCGAACTACTAACACGGTAGCGTATGCAGTTCGGGAGCGCCCTTCCCCTGTGTCGCTCCTCACACCCCGCACGATTGCCCTGTCTAGACGTTTTCGCTGGACGACTGTATGATTTATAGACTGTGGTTATAGGCTGATGATGATGAGGATGACAAACCCTTCGTTTGCGAGTGCAACTTGCACTTGGTCTCTTGTTAACTCTTACGTGTGTGTTATAAGTGCTGCAAAATATAATGAACGTACTGACGCAACCTCAGTGCTATGTACTCAATAGAAATCAATACCTAAGTATTTTTAGCTCAGAATAGGGTCTTTCATGTCGGTATGTCTTGAATTCTTGGGAAAGCCAATTCTTTGTTATTGGTTGTGATTGCTTGTACTGTGTGTAATGAGGTATCGTAAATGAGAATGTCGTACTTGATTTTTTTGGGCTTTATAGATATTAGAAGACATGTCTGTTATTATATTGTTTGTATTTGAACTGTACAATCGTGGAATTTCTCACGAGATAATATGGAAGAAAGGCCAAGTTAAAGAAATTACACTTCGAATAATAGTTGCCACTCTGAGGGCGTTAGAAATCGCAGTACAATCCACGGGCATCTTCGTGGTCATTTCACACCGAGGGTAAAAGTGCGCTCGCGCATCCTCGAGCATGCGCTAGTAAAATCTTGATGTCTGTGTTGGATTTTATACTTAAACTTAATATTGATAGAGTAACTTATTCAGTGAAAAATCGAAAGTGCTCGAGCATTCGCGAGGATTTTTCCGTTACGAGGAAAGGAACATTTTAAAAACGGAACACAATATTTTAATAACACATGGAATCTTTGAAAATCCCGTTAAGCTCTTACTAAACAATGGATGTTAATTTTCATGGAAATCATTGTTAAGCCCGATATATGGGGTATCCACTTTACTATGGTACGCAAATTGTGTAGAATTTGCATACATAAAGGCTGTAAGCGGGATTTTCCGTGGCGTCGACACAGCACCGCTTTTGTTAACACGGTAACCGCTTACCGGACGAGATTTTTAATGAATACCGAGTAACAAGTTGCGGGTTTAACTGAGTTTAATATTAGAGGTGGTTGTAAAAAGTCAGTTGTAGAAAGATACGTAAAGAGTGGTTTCTAAAAACCACATTATTTCTTTCGAATTTATTTATTTCTTAATTACAGGAACAAAAAGCCAATGTGTGATACGTGGATCCGCGTTCCGGCACTCGATGAGTTAGGGTGAATTTCACCATTGAAACTAAACGTAATTAGTACATGGAAACCACGTTCAAATTTATACGTGAGGGTAATCTTAGAATCTACTGATTATATTCAGAAAATTATTTCAGTATTGCCTAGTGTCATAGAAAATATTTCATACTGAAACAAGGTTTTTTACGAAGACGAAGTCATTGGCGGAGGCGTGTTATAAAACAAAAGTACTTTTTTTCAAACTGACTATAGTTTACATACATAGCAATAATATACTTAAACTAGGTGAAGGGTGGGCGTTTTTGGGGGACTGTCTTATGTAACTTTGACCTTCAAAAAGTGCTGATCTTCAGCCTAATTTGAATAAATGACTTTTGATTTTGATTTTTTGATTTTGACTTACACAAAAACCGGTACGGTTTCAGAACGAAAATGCATTGAAATAAAATTATTACGACCTACATAAATAATACTTTCCGTACCTACTTCAGAGCGTTGGCCCGATGTGCGTCAATACGTAATTGTAGCAACCCAGTCATCAGCAGTCAATTGATCAGATTACCTCTGAAATATTAATGAGAATTGGTATTCACGGTAATGACTTTGTGACTAATTGATTCCAGTAGCGCTGTTCTGTAAAAATCATAACAAGCTTCTGCCCGCGGCTTCACTCGCGTGGATGTTTGAAATTATCCCAAGGGAACGTATTACCGGGACAAAAATGTGTTAATCCAGGTAATAAACTACCTGTGCCGAATTTCACCCAGATATTTTCTGCCGTTTGAGCGTGAAGGAAACTTTCGCCTTTATAATATTACTAGCACTTTGCCCGCGGCTTCGCTCCCGTGGTCTTTCCCGTGGGACCCGTTATTTTTCCCGGGATAAAAAGTAGCCTATGTTACTCCTAGAAAACTAAGCTTTCCAACGGTGAAAGAAAAAAAAAATTAAATCGGTCCAGTAGTTTCGGAGCCTATTCATTTCAAACAAACAAACAAAAAATCAAATCTTTCCTCTTTATAATATTAGTATAGACTAGCTGCTCTCGCGCGGTTTCCTATTAGTCGTAGCGTGATCTTACTACTACTACCTACTACCTATAGCCTTCCTCAATAAATGGACTATCCAAAGCAAAAATAATTTTTCAATTCAGACCAGTAGTTGCAGAGATTAGCGCGTTCAAACAAACAAACTCTTCTGCTTTATAATATTAGTATAGATTGTGATAGCTTATGGTATGATTCTGTTATGTGTTATAATATTTTTTTAACTTTGGTGAAGCGAGCTGTCAGTTCACCTGATAAATGGAAGCCACTGACGGCTCACTTAACATAACATCACGCATGTATTTCTCGAAGCTTTAAGCAGAAGGACACCTAGACACCCGCATTCCGCCTGTTATGTGTATTGCCTTGTCTATACATATAATAAAACAGTAAAAAAACTGTGTCTGTACATTGAATATATTAAAAAAATAATAATTGAGGGGGGTTTAGAAACAGTAATAGAGCATGAATCTAAAAAAAAAATTTTGTCTGTTTGTCTGTATGTCTGTTTGTCTGTTTGTCTGTTTGTCTGTTTGTCTGTTTGTCTGTTTGTCTGTTTGTCTGTTTGTTTGTACACGCTAATCTTCGGAACTACTGGACGGATTGGAATGATTTTTTTTTTGTTTTATAGGTATTAAGTCTGGGCAACATATAGGCTATAATTTATCTTGGAAACTTGAACACCTGATGCAGAACCGCAACAGACCAGCTAAACTATAAGAGATACAAAAATGATACCTTAGCAAAAATTGTTCCACGGGATTAGCATTTTCTGCTGAAAGAATAAATTTGAAGATCTGGAACACCTGATGTGGAACTCCAAGAGCCCAGCTACACTGTAACATATATAGGAATGACGTCTTAGCAAAAGTTGTTCGGTCTGATGGGCATTTCCTGTTGACTTATAAAAATCGAAGATCTGGAACACCTGTTGTGGAACTCCAAGAGCCTAGCTACACTATAACATTATATAGGAATGACGTCTTAGCAAAAGTTGTTCGGTCTGATGGGCATTTCCTGTTGACTTATAAAAATCGAAGATCTGGAACACCTGTTGTGGAACTCCAAGAGCCTAGCTACACCATAACACATATAAGAATGACGTCTTAGCGAAAGTTGTTCAGCCTGATGAGCACTCTCTGTTGATGTATAAAAATTGAAGATCTGGAACACCTGTTGTGGAACTCCAAGAGCCTAGCTACACCATAACACATATAGGAATAACGTCTTAGCACAAGTTGTTCAATCTGATGAGCACTCTCTGTCGACTTATAAAAATCGAAGATCTGGAACACCTGTTGTGGAACTCCAAGAGCCTAGCTACAACATAACACATATAGGAATGACGTCTTTGACGTCTTTGTTGTTCAATATGATGGGCATTTCCTGTTGACTTATAAAAATCGAAGATCAGAAACATCTGATGTGGAAATCAAAGCTATCACTAATTTTACTGTGTAATTATAAAATAACATAAACTGGGAGTACCTGCACGCGGTGAAGGCGGTAACAGTTTAGGACTGATTTTCGATGACGATGGTATATCATTGAAAATTTGACTCTACTGGCCAAAACTCCTATTTATTTTTTTATTTTATCGTATGAATATGCCTTCGGGCTTATGTTGTTTGAGTGTTTAATTTCCTTTTCCATTTATCTTCGTGACACTGTAGCCTACCCGGTAACGCAGGGGAGCAGTCATTTTAATTTAGATTTTTATTGATCAGGTATCTTCACAATAAAACTATGACCATGCCTAGAAAGAGGTCAAATCTTTCCCAATGTTCCAAGAGAGCTAAAAGATTGAGGATCATAAGATCCCAAGAATCTACCGAAGAGCGTCAGGAGAGACTTGATGTTGTTCGAGAACATTAGGCTGCAACTCGCTCCGTGGAAACCTCTTCGGGTCGCGAAGCACGCCTGCGTTCTCAGCGTATTCATTAGGTCTCTAGAGACCAGTGAAGAATATGATGCGTGACTGACCGCTGATCGTGAACGTCATGTATTGTCTCGCGAGTCAGAGACGTTCACGGAAAGAGAATGACGCTTGAGTTCCAAGCGTATCTACGCATCGACTTCTAGGTCTCTAGAGGAGGAATATAATAATGCGGTTACCAAAATGAAAACGATGACAAATGGACTGTATGTTTCGGTGGTTGTTGGAATGAAATAAAGCTAAAGCTCAGTGTGATAAAAGATTTAAAAGGGAAAAATGATAAAAAATAACATAAATGGCGACCCCGTTGTCGCTGGCATAAGCAACAGGGACCGCGTACGAAGTCGCGGGCAGAAGCTAGTTCAAAATAATTATGACTAGTGGTTTGCAGTCATTTACTAGTTATATCACTGCGTTTGCGCATAGCTATGGATGATTTTGCGGTTTATGTAGAGTTTTGAAGTAATAGAGATAAGGGTTTTGTTTTTATCACGTCTCGTATCTTAAAATTCTAAATATTGTTGAGAACGGTCATCGCAACAGCAAGCGATCAGCTGTTGCAATGCTTCACCGCCATTTTGCGCCACAGATAATGTAGAAGCAGCGGTTGGCAATTGTAACAGGCACTTTCATTTAGTAATCAAACCATACAGAAACTGCATATATTATTTAAATGCAACTATCGTTGTAAAATTCAAAATTACCTAAAAGGATCTCCAGCATTTCAGCTATTAAGTTAGGCAAACCGGAAATATTCAGTTCCAAAGCAGGCATCTCAATTCGCCGCGTATTCGTGCTTACATTCGTATTACCAAAAGGTCAGCTTAAAGCACAATATTCATCCTTTGGGAGCGTTTGCATTTGCATTTCCTTAGCCATTTACTCTTGGGGGGTAATTGGTACACGTTAATGGAATGAGAGGGAGTTATCGTAAAGTTTAGTGTTCATATTCATGGAGAATTTGTTACTTATACGGTTTACTGCATTCTAGACTATGGCCATGAGTGAGAATTTTACCAGTGTAACACATAATGTTTTCTCCCCATTTTTTAACCCTGACGCAAAAAGAGGGGTGTTATAAGTTTGCTCGCTATGTGTGTGTATGTGTGTCTGTCTATGGCAACGTAGCTCTTAAACGGGTAACCGATTTAGATGCGGTTTTTATTTCAAAGCAGGTTTTGTAGCGATGGATTTTAGTCATGTTATATCAAAATTTATGCAGCCTCTTTTTGTCAGCTGCGGTTAATTTTACCAACTAAAGTAGGTACTTCTCGTCGAGGAATCATTTTTAGGCTGTCTGTACAAAACTATTTACAGAAATAAAGTAATATGTCATTTTTATTTCAGTCGGACGGTGGGGGGCGGTGGGTGGAACTTGAGGCGCAGGTGATGATGCGAGGTGGCGCTGTCGTCGGCACCACAGGCCCCACTGGCAATGCCTTGCTCCTGGACTGCAGGTTCGAGCCACCCTTCGGTAAGTACTTACATATTTATCTACTATTGTCTATTCTGTGCATATGACCTGTGTGTAGTGTATGTGAATAAAAATTCAAAATTCTTTGCCCGACCTGGGTATGGAACCCAGGAACTCAAGGTTAGCAGTGAGGTTGTAAGCACTAGACCAACGAGGTAGGCCTATGACGAGGTGGGGCCTGATTACGTGTGAATAAAAACACAGCGCCGATTCTCCGATAGTATGAGTTCCATTGTTACTTGGAAACTTGTTAGCGTTCAAAATAAAAATGGTGGTTGAATGATGACAGATCATTGGTGCTCTCGGCTCGACCATTTAGGCTCCTTGTTTCAAAATACATTTAGCGCTAAATAAATTGAAAAATCTAGACACTTGCTTATACAGTGACTCTTATTGCAACGTATTTAAGATCATAATTCAGCGTATTATGCACTCGTGTTTTTTACTTTACATTACCGCACTAGTGATTGAGACTTTACTTTTTTTTCAATCTCCGCAAGGAGTTTGTCTGTCTACAAATAATGTGTTGTGAATGTTGTTTGAAATGTTTTAGTGAAAAAAATATTTTAGGTCACATAATTATAATTTCATAAATTTTGATACTTTTCACTGCATATTAACATTAATTTGCATATTCAAAACATTATTTAATAATACCGGTTCGGGTGTGATGACCATCATAGCACACGTCTTGTATCATAATATACTATTAGCAGTGATAGCCTAGCGGTGTGTAGTGGTGGACTGCCAAGTCATAGAACACGCACCTTTGATTTTACGGATTCACGTGCGTATTGTATAATTATTACTTGCTTAAAATCGGTGAAGGAAAACATTGTGAGGAAACCAGCATGTCTGAGAGATATTTCTCAACAGCATGTGAAGCTAAGTCACAGGCCCATGGGCAGCATAAAAACTCTTACACCAGGTTAGTCACTAACCACACGAAAAGAAGAAGATTAGCGCTTTAAAACATCATGTTTCGTATTTTTACACTGTCGTTTATCCCCTTATCATCCATGATGGCCGTCGTAAAAATAGGCCAACACAAAATTGTTAAAAAAACAGAGCGACTGTATCAAATTGCTATGGTGCAGGGAAAATACGCAGAACAATACGATTGTCCATGCATTTTTCGTCAGTTATCGCAATACAGCTTTTGTTCCTAATATCGCGTACATCGAGGTTATTGTGCTTCGTTGGTTAGTTTCACATCGGTTTTTGAAAAACGTTTTTTTTACAACACGTTTCTACCGTTCGTAACAGTTAGCAGGGATATGATGAGTATTTATTCATATAAGACTAGCATTTGCCAGCGGCTTCACCCGCATGTATGTAGGAAATTATCCGACGGGAACCGTACATTTTTCCGGGATAAAAATAGCTTATATGCTATTACAGACTATCATCTACCATCTATCTGTACTTGAAATATAATAATAGTGCCTCCTGTGGTAATGTGGGGTTGAGAAGCCACGTGTAGCGACTGATCCAAACAACGCTTGAACTTTAAATCGTACACTTTTAATTAAAATATCTGCGTTCAGTGGTACACGGACACATTACAAACAAGTATGTTTAAAACTATAATGGGTTTTACGGATCCCCTTGTTTCTATGGCTCGTGCCGTGCAGAACGTACAAGGTGTATGTGGCAACTGGCTGGGCGCGAACGCAATGCTACGCGTGGGGACGCGCTAGTGATGTGCGACTCGACATCGACTAAAGTTTAGTGTTGGGATTCCAACACCTCCTCAACATTCAGAATGGTCTAAGGGGCCTCTGCGAGTTGGCTTCGGCACTTCGTACGTCTTCCAAACGTCCCGAGAAATGTCAAGAGACAAAATAATAATAACCGTTTATTTCAGGCATTTGCACCTACAAAATTTAAATTGAAAACTTATACTAAGCAAACAGACATAAAATATGAAATAGTAAAGAAAAATAACAATTAAACAACACACCATTTCACATCAAAGAAGCCAAAACAAATGTACCCCGTTAGTACAGACGCCAGCACATCAAGCTATCCCTAACTGTCAAATTTTCTCAATTAAAAATGAACCTTATGTCTTTGCATTAAGGTTGAAATACTATCAAAGAAATTTCTGTACATTAATTATTTTGTCTCCCTCAGTAGATGCACAGTAGGTATGTAACACGGCTTTGACAATACTGTTTTTACTGACCACCACACGCAACTTTTTTTTTTAAGGCTGGGAAATCATCCAATATCTGCTCCCGCTCTGGGTGGAGCGGAAGGGAGTGTCAGACTCTTACTGACTAAAACCCATCCATGTTCCGTCCGTAGCCCTTTATGTTCCGCGGTAGCGGTAACCCTTTCGGACAATCCCGCTTACCCGGCAGGCTTGGCCCTGAGGGGCCCCTTCATATGCTGACATCTCTTTGAGGCGCGCGTGGAACATATACGCGCCGTACGACGACCCCCTGAGTTTCTCCATGAGCGCAAAGAAGTCGGTACCTCTGTTCTCAACCAAATATACACTCAATATCACACTAATCAATCTATCTGACGACACGGTTGGTGCAGCGGTTGAGCGATTGACTGCTGCGCAGCATATCGCGGGTTCGATTCCTGCACGGAACAAATATTTGTACGACCTGCAAGTATTTGTTCGGGGTCTGGGTGTTTTTCTATCTATAATATGTATGTATATTATAAAAAAAGAAAAAATGTGCCTAGCTTTTTCCCAACTATGTTCGGGTCGGCTTCCAGTCTAACCGGACGCAGCTGAATAGGTACAAGTATTTTACGTGGAGAGACTGCCTATCTGACCTCCACAACCCAGTTACTAACTGGGTAATACGATACCCCTTGGTAATACTGGCTGTCAGTCTTTCGGGCTTCTGACTACCCGTAACGACTGTCAAAGACCTACGAATGACCACCACTTCTCACCACCCTTGGTTGTCTGGTAGAAAATGCCTAAAGCATTAACTCCGCCCTTGTACAGACGCCAGCACATCAAGCTATCCCTATCTGTCAAATTTTCTCAATTAAAAATGAACCTTATGTCTTTGCAATAAAGTTGAAATACTATCAAAGAAATTTGACAGATTGTGGTAACTTGATGTGCTGGCCTCTGTAGGTACTTTTATTGTGTGCGAAAAGTTTAAATAAATAAATAATAAATAAATGACAGCCGGGACCAACGGCTTAGCGTGCTTTCCGAGGCATGGAGGAATCTCGATATGTAACGATGGTCACCCATCCACGGACTAGCCCCGGCAAGCGTGGCTTAACCTGATGGACCGATCAGTGCGGCTGTTATTACTTAGCCACGCGCTCCACTACTCAATATCACACTAATATTATCTTTTTTGGTGCTAGTCATAGGCATCTTTGGGCCAGTTACAGGTATGTATGTGCATAATGTAACTAGCTATAATATTGGTGTCACAATAACATGAAAGCTAAATACATGTTTGTCACCCAGTAACTAGCATGTCTATTTCTGGCATTATCCCACGACACAGCCAAGAAAACTCCCTAGTGCTATAAAGTATATTCTCAGACTTCCTAAAGAAAATGAAATAGGATATTGGCTATTAGTGTTTATGCAAAGTTGACGATATTCTCTGGCAATGTATCTTGGGGACGATTTCCTCTAAGCCTTCCACAGCGGAAATATTCTGCCGGTGGATATAAAATAAAAGTGATAACATTTTCTCTTTGAAATATTATTTAAGTAACTATACTATATTATTATGTAACTGCTGAAGTGTGGGAGTACTATAGGTAAACCTGTACCTAACTCTTCAGGGATTATAGTTGTGATGTTATGATAATATCATAACATCACAACTATAATCATATTATGATAAGTCAAATCAATCTGCCTAGCCTTTTGCAACTATTTTGGGGTCGGCTTCTAGTCTAACCGGATGTAGCCTGAATACCAGTATTTAACATGGAGCGACTGCCTATCTGACCTCCACCACCCAGTAGCTGGGTAATACGATACCCCTTGGTAAGACTGGCTGTCAGATTTTCGCGTTTCTGACGACCCGTAACGACTGTCAAAAGTGCACAAATGTCAGCCGGGATCAATGGCTTTGCGAGTAAAATGCTGAATACCAGCATTTTACTCGCAAAGCGACTGCCTATCTGACCTCTACAACCCAGTACCTGGGTAATACGATACTACTTGGTAAGACTGGCTGTCAGACTTTCGGGATTCTAACTACCCGTAACTACTGTCAAAGAGTCACAAATGACAGCCGTAAACAACGGCTACACGAAAGAGTCTCGGATATGTAAAGATGGTCACCCATCCACAAACCAACCCCGGCAAGCGTAGCTTAACCTGATGGATCGATCCTTGCGGCTGTTATAACTTAGCCACGTGCTTTTCCGCACGGTTTGATTGATCAGGTTAAAATGACATTAATATATTTCATAAAATGGCCAAGGTTTTAAAAAGGTTTTAGTTGATATCAACTCGACTGTTATAGTCAAAAGTATATGATAGAATAGAATAGAGTACTTTATTTCAAACAAAGTTTGTTCTCGTTGTATAATTTCCAAGATCCGCGCGGGCAAAGCTGCTGTCAGAAGTTAGTACCGTTATAAGAGGCCAGCAACTCTTTCAGTCTCTGATTTGAAAAAGGAAAGAATATAAAAACTGACGAGGATATAAAAGACTTGACTGTGCTTAACAATACCGAAATCGCACAACTTTTGAAGAACATTTGAACTTCATTTAAACCAAACACAAAAGGGTAATCTTTTGTATACGAGTTTCCATCGTAATTTATATGAGAATATTAAAGTAATTCCGATACTTTGTGAAGGGCTTTCATAATTAACGCCAATTTAAGCTTAATTATCGCGTCTTATTATCTCGATATACACTCCCTTGTTTATTTAACACCCTTATATATTTTTGTTGAAGAACATTTAATAAGCGTTTCAGGATTATAATTCATGAATTTGGCGTAACATAATACCTCGCCTGTATCTCCTGTGGAGTTAGGCAGAGGTGTCCTTATATTTCTATCGTATAGATTTTGAGCCTTTTGCCAGTTCCCAGAAAAATAATAGTACCTACTGTAGCGGCATCTACATCGCCACATGCGAACTACGCGTTAAATTGATGTCAACTAAAAATTCTGCATCTCGCAAACAAGTTTACCGCGCGACTAGCATTTAAACGACATCCCGACATCAACCATCGGAGTATAGGTGAACTATACACCCTATTCCTCAGTCTTCCATAGTACAATTTCCTGGATGTACTAAAAATGACTAATGGAACACTGTCGTCTGCACATTACAGTAGCTGATGGTCGCTACAGGTGACGCCAAACAAGTGGCCGATTTTTGGGCTAAGTCCACTTAAATTGCTATCGACGCGCTAATCGCACTAAACGCTGTGAAATCATCATAATATGACTCCTCCCGCTCTGGGTGGAGCGGAAGGGAGTGTCAGACTCTTACTGCCGTCCATATTCCATCCCTATGTGTTCCGGGGCAGCGCAAACCCTTTCGAACAATCTCGCTGATTTAATTGTTTCGACTTGGATTTGAACTATCGCTATCATCAAACGTTGGCATACTCATACTGGCAGTTTGACGATCTTGACAGTGAGCTTACCAGTAAGCCCCTCTTAGGATCAAATCTAAGACCTCCAGTATAGCAGTCACTCTTGCGATTACTAGAGAAACGAAGCAGTCTGTTGTGAAATCGCCAAGTTTAATTATTAAGCTATCCGAGCTTGTGTCTACGTGCTCCGGAGTAATGAAGCTAGCAAGTTTTTTTAAACATTTTAACACCGTCTTTTCAACGCTTAGCTTTGTAGTAATACCCCAGAGAACAAGACAAAAGAGACAAAAACTAAGGAAGTGTTAAAACTTTCATTTGCAATTTTGCAAAGAAACTTACATACATTACATACGGACATAAACATTCCCGCACCCCTGATCTTGTGTCTCTTTTTGACCGAGAGGGGAGAACGAGATAGAATCTAACTGACAGAGTGTAAAACTTCAACGGTAAAACATTATTGTGACCCGGGACCCTCGTCACGAAAACTGGCGTAGTGGGTCCTGGGAGGCGTAAATATAGTTTGTGGGTAACAATTCTTCAGAACATTTCGAATCCCATAATCGATAAAGGAAAAGATATAAAGAGAAATAAATTCGAGTTGGCACAAATCTCAAGTATGTCAGATTGGCGCCTGGTTGGCTGGTCGAGCCTTGGCGCGGTACATGTCCTCATTTTTGAAAATCTATGGTTAGGTCAGATCAGTAAATCGGAGTAATGCTCTCTGATTGTTTATTTCACATTCGTGCACGTCGTTCTTATTCATGGACTGGAAGAAGAAATATTTTGTAGGCCAGTCGTCTATATTGCAAGTAACGTTATAAATATGAAAGTTTGTGAAGATGTTTGTTGCCTACTTAACCTAGATAACTTGATTTGAATAAAACTCGACATAAAGTTGAGACGACATTCGATATATTCAAAACCTGACCATGAAAACTCAGGTGAAGTGACCTTGAACTGACGACCTGTTATTCCACCTGATGCTCGGGATTGACACTATTGACAGCTTACTTCACGTAAGTTTTCACGGCAATATGTTTGCAGAATAGACCTCCTTGGCCGGGATATCAATAGTTTAATACTTTTAAATTTCTGAAGGCGCGATGCCAGTCAGTGGATACAGCATTCGCAACGGTACGGGTTCGGTTTTAAGCAACCAGTAATAATCCGGCAGGACTCATTTAGAGCTGCATCCACTCACTTAGCATGGGCAGATCGGCTCCATACTGGACACGCATATTCACCAGCGGAGAAACAAAGTGCCATACCAGTTGTCCGCAGGATTAGAGGAGATGGTCGACGATTATTTTTTGCTATCGCCACGCTAAGGAGTAGAAGAATACTTTTAAATAGGGTATGCGCATCAAGATATTATCCTTATAGGACGCGAGTGGAGTGGACGATCTTTGGGAAATAGCCAGCAAAAGAAAATACCTAAAAGAATTTACATAATTGGCTCACAATTGACTATTTGAATCGGTCAAAAATAAAATATGAATTCACATGGAAAAAAGACCGCTCGTCATAAAAACTTCCATCACCGTACAGAAATTAAATATAATGCGAAGATATAATTGTTACATTGCATTTAATGCTAATAAGTATTTCATTTGATTCTAAAAATCTGTGACGTCAAATTAATGTTATATTTCATATAAATCACGTACAAATGCCGCGTTTTGACAGTTCATAAAAAGTAACGTTATTGACTACCCTTTCTAATACCCCATTGCTGTAAATGTCGATGAACTTCCGTGAAAAAAACCCCGTCAGGATGAAGTATCATCTCACTTAAAACAAAAGCAGCCGATCGATTCTGTAAAAATCACACTGTGATAACTTAGGTGAAGTGAGCTGTCATTCCACCTAATGCTAAAGTAACCGTCATGAGAAGCTATAAATTTTGTAAACAAGTGTTCAGGAGTTCACAACATTTGGACCAACAAAAAAAAAGAATTTGTTTAAGATTTAATAATTTATTAAGTAACAAATATTAATTAACATATATTATTTAAGAATAATTATTCGTCAGATTCAGATGTTTCCATTTCTGTGTGAAACAAACTCGTACGCATTAAACTCGAATGACGCGTTTATTTCATAATGGCGTCCCGATAGTTTACAATCCCTGCGACGGACGCGTTCCGGTACCAAGAAACACAAACGATAGCGCTTTGCGTCGTTAAAATATGATCCGACTAAATTAAATAGGTTGTTACTTTCATATAACCCGTCTATATTTCATGTCGATTGAATATGGTCAATTTATTATTATCTCGCAGTATAAAATGTTTACTTAGTAAAAGATGTTTGTTTACATAATTTATAGCTTCTCGTGACGGGTACTATAGAGATTTACACTGTTGACAGCGCACTTGAAGCTCACTTCACTTTGTTTTCATGATAAGTTTTTTACAGAATACATCGGCAGGTCCATTCCGCAATAAAAAACGCGTAAATTCACACTTTCTCTCTCTGTCTCTCTGAGAAGTTGTATGGAGGGGCGTTACGTTTTTTCTTTACGTGACGACATCTATCAGTCAACTCCTACCGCAAGCCGCGTTAAAGAACTTCGTTGAAAAAAAAACACACACACAAACATAGAACCTCCTCCTACTTTGAACTCGGTAAAAAATAGATTGTAGCATTACTACCCTACATGATAATAGATTCTCTTAAGAGTTTTCTAAACAGTTCCACTTTTTCTTCATGTTCAAGAAAATCACAGTATGTAATCCAATTTAGTTTGGAGTAACAGACCCTCGCGATCTATTTTCTTTGCTTTTCCATTACGTTATCTGATGAGATCACATCTGAAATAGCCACTTAGAAAGTCATTTACTGCCCTATCTTTTATTCGGAGCATTAAAAAGTTTTAGTACTTTTGAATTGTTTATGTTAAAAGGCTTAATGAAATAGAAACGATTAAGTTATTGCTATCGTTATGAATGTTTGGGGAAATCCTAAGAATTAGTTTTATACGTTTAGTTCTTAAGTATCAATAAAATTGTTTCTGTAATCATCAGAAAGACATTTCAAAAATAGAACACATAATTTTAGAACGCATCAATTAAAAAGTTAACGCAAAGAAAGCAAAAGGCATCCAGCCAGGACGCGTCGTCAATAGGACTAGACAGTTTTTTTTTTATTTTTGTCCACACTGTAACAAACATTGGGCGCCGTCTGGGCGGCTATGTGAGACTCGTGGGCGAACGCTTCGGTGCGCGGGTGCCAAGGTCGCTGTGTCACGTGACCAACTCGACGACCGCCCGACCGATAATGAATGGACAGCCTTATTACGTCTATGGCTGGCTGTAGACGATTTGGCGCGAAATGCTGTGCGTTCTATTTTTAAATGTGTGTTATTGTTATAATTGTGACAGTATGGATCAAGTTATGGCGGGTTGCCTGTTCTATTTCTAAAGCGGTGAAAAAAGGAACTGAGCCTTGTTTTCAGTGTCAATTTGTTTTTTTTTAAGGGCGTCTTCTTGACCTCTCACCTCAAGTAAAGCACAAGTATACTTATTACATAATTCACATCTAGCAGAAAATGTATATGAGTATTGTACCATTTTACATGGTTTCTATTACTGCAAGACTTCCGTACAACTCACAAATTAATAATGATTTCACAGACACCCCTTCCTCAGACTCGGTAAAACGCAATCACGTTTCGTAATATTAAACTTAATCATAAAATATCATTCATCAAATCCGTGCCCTACATTACAGACATAATTATAAAACATGAGGTGCGTAAAAGCTATATATTGGCAGCGGGGTGGTTCCATACGTCAGATTTGATGGATTGTGGTCGTATTAGGCAGTTCCTGTACCTACTCGTATATTTATGATAAATCGAGGGTCACCAGACGATTAAGCTCAAAGGGGAGATAACAGTCCTGGAGTTAGCGGAGAAGCTATAAAATATATGTTTTTAAATGTTTGGATAGAGTGAATGTTGTCAATGTAGGTTATATCAATATAGGTCAGTACTTTAGTACAGAGGCCAGCACATCAAGTTACCACAATCTGTCAAATTTCTTTGATAGTATAATAATAATAATAATAAGCCTCTTATCCTGAACTACTTTTTCTTTCTTTTGTGTTATGGTTGTCTCATTAGTTATAGGATATCTCTGAGTTCAGTGTGCCTCTTGGCAAAGGCCTCCTCTAACAATTTCCACTGTACTCTGTCTCTAGCAACCCTTCTCCATTTTGGGCCTGCTGTCAGTTTTAATTCATCTTCCCATCTCTTGCTTTGTCTTCCTCTGTTTCTTCTGCCATCTCTAGGGTACCAGTCTGTTATGATGTTGCTCCACTTCTCCTGTGTACCGCGCAACATGTGCCCAGTCCATCTCCACTTCAAACTATCTATTCTAATAAGTACGTCTGTGACTTTTGTCTTATTTCTTATGACGGTGTTTCGTATCCTATCTTGTTTCTTAATACCTATCATACTTCGTTACATAGCTCTTTGGCAGTGTTCCAGCATGTTTCTATGATGTTTCGTAAGAGCCCAGGTTTCACACCCATATGTGATACATGGGAGAACGCAGGTATTGAAGACCTTCCTTTTGATACCAATACTAAGATCTGTGGATTTCATAATCTCTTTCAGTGACCAATATCTTTTCCATCCGTTGGCTATTCGTCTTTTGATTTCTTTTATAGTTGTGTCTGTATGTGAGATGATTTGTCCTAAATAGATATATTCATCTACATATTCAACAGGTTGGTTGTTAATTTTTATTTCATATTTGTTTGAATTCGTTAGTAGCTTCGTTTTAGTTATATTCATAGATAAGCCCACTTTCTCGCTCTCTTTATTTAGATCTTGTATCATTTTTTCTAGGATCCCTGGTTGTTCTTCAAACAAAACAATATCGTCAGCAAATCTAAGATGGTTTAATTTTTGTCCATCGATATTCAAACCATGTTGGTCCCAGTTTAGTTTTCGAAATATGTTTTCCAGCACCGCCGAGAACAGCTTTGGAGACATCGGGTCGCCCTGTCTGACGCCTCTTTTTACTTGGAATGTCTCACCCAAGGTTTCCAGTTGTACTCTTGCCTTACTGTTGGAATAAATGTTTTTAATGGTGTTTATGTACACTATCGGGATTCCCTGGTTACGTAAGCTTTCCCATATGGTTGTGTGGCTAATGCTGTCAAATGCCTTAGAATAATCGATATAGCTTAGAATAGCTTGATGTGCTGGCGTCTGTACAAACGATTTCGCCCTTCAGTCATTTTATACGCACAGTACTATCAGAAACAAAAGACAATAAACAGTTCTGTTTTTAAAAATCTGATTTACATAGCTAAATATTTAATTAAAAACGGAACAGAAGAATTACTCTCTTCGGTTGAATTAATATTTTGGGCCAATTAAGATGATGAGAAAACGTAGCAGTAATATAATTATATTTTGCCGCGAACCGTACACATTCCCGTCGTCCTTGCGATTATTTGTGTTCGAAACTGCTGGTCTATTCCGAACTTTCATCGTGAAAACAAAGGTGAAGTGATGTTGAAGTGAGCCATTTTCAAGTTGTTAATTAGTCCAACGTGCAACTGGAGAAGCCTATGTAAAAAAGAAAAAAAAGAAAAATAATTAATTCAGGACACGCACAGGAAATAAACAGAATTTAAGAAAAAAAAAACATAACAGAATATAAAAAAAATTGACAATTAAAAACTAGGGCAAAAAGATAAAAAATAATAACAAACATCTTGGCGAGGCCGATAAGGCTCCTATAAAGGCTCAGCATAGCATCATTTGCCTAGCCTTTTCCCAACTATGTTGGAGTCGGCTTCCAGTCTAACCGGATACAGCTGAATACCAGTATTTCACATGGAGCGACTGCCTATCTGACCTCCACAAACCAACTGGCTATAAAGGCTCAGCATAATGCTGCGATATTTAGGATATATTTTTTATGTCCAGCAATGGACTGTTATTACTGATAATGATGCAAAATCAGTCCATAGGCTTTACCCGTCACCATGCAAAATAGAATCCTGTAACACTAATATCCAGTTTCATTTTAATAACACCAAACTTTCCGACAGCTTGCTTGATAAGGAAAAAGATACAAATTTAATTTCGCCACTCTGATAACCGGGGTTTCTGCCAATTATAAATGGATCCAATTAATTTTTATGCAATTTGTTAAGCGGATTGAATGCTGAAAAAATGCCTTTTTCGAAAGTAAATTATTTCGATAAAGGCAGCTGACGCGGCTTCTGAAAGTTCAGTGTGAAAATAAATAAGGTTGCATTTTTATGTTTTGTAAGATATCTAATAGAGTAAAAAAGTCGTTTATCGGTACTGAAGTACAGACGCCAGCACATCAAGCTATCCCTAACTGTCAAATTTTCTCAATTAAAAATGAACCTTATGTCTTTGCAATAAAGTTGAAATACTATCACAGAAATTTGACAGATTGTGGAAACTTGATGTGCTGGCCTCTGTACATATGTTTCGTCGTAAGGATTTCCGCATATATATTTTTTTGTAGGTATCTTAGTTTTATTTTTTTATTTAAGGTAAAACGGCAAAGGTGTACCTACGCATAGTACACCCACCTTTCGCCATGTTATGTCTAAGTCCTATGTAATAGATGGCGAGCCTATTACCATCAACCGGAATCAAATCCAGTCTCCGGGCTACCACTGTAGAATTCCTAAAAAACCTAATAAACTTTTGCCTGACGTGGGAATCGAACCCATGGAACGAGATCCTACCAATAAATATTTTGTATTTCTCGTTTTAATATCCCCCGCGGTCTTAAGGAATGTTTTCACTAATGAAAGTGAACGCGATCAGGTCACCTAAGCTACGTTCAAGAGCTGTTACTGTCAAGATTCCCCCACAATTACACTGCCATCTCTTAAACGCGGTTCAGACGTGTTGATCGCGTTCAGTTGGATTTGTGAGATTGGTCCTGAGACGTTCAGAATGTCTGTAAGCGAAGATCCCTCTGACCTTCACAGTTCATACCAAAATGAAATACCTAAATAGGAATTTATGAATTCAATTATTTACGGCCAAGAACATACAGTATTACAACTATTAAAAACTTTTTGTCACTTAAATAAAATGAAGGAAATACCTCCTCCATTTTCGTGTCCGTAAGTCGATCTCATTCTGCCGAACCTTTTTTCAGCTATTTTGAGGTCGGTTTCCAGTCTAACCGGATGCAGTTGAATACCAGTAATTTACATGGAACGACCGCCTATCTGACTAACTTTTGGTAAGACTGTCTGTCGAACTTCGGGGCGGGCGTCTGACGACCCGTAACGACTGCCAAAGATCCACGAATGTCGAGTAAAATTTAACGGGACGACTGATACAGGAAGTTCCTTTTCGCATTTCTGTCGGAACGATACTCCGTTCAGGCAAGCGACATTTAAAGATTTTTGAATACAGTTACTCACTTTGGAAAAAAATAATGTTTCCTTTAAATAAAAATTGATAGCATCAACATTTAGAGTACTAGTAGAACCCTGCTATGGAACTGCATGGCCACTGTAGGCGCGAGCCTGTGGTCTCTGAGTAATGGGTAGCTCACCGTCCGATCAGGGTCACGGCTGTGCCGGGCGTTCTTGTTCCACTTGCGTCTCAAAGAGATGCCAGCATTAAGGATGGGGCCCAATAAGACCGATGCCTGCCGGGTCAATTGTCCGAAAGGGTTACCGCTGCCCTGAAACACAAATAGCAAAGGAACATGTATGGGTTTTAGTCAGTAAACGTCTGACACTCCCTTCCGCTCCACCCAGAACGGACGGGAGGAGTCATTGGATGATTTCCCATCCTAAAAAAAAGGTCCCACTTGAACTTTCCTATAAATATCCCTTTGCCTTGATATACGTAGCTAGGTACAAAGAAAGCCGACATCCGTCTTGTCTCCGCTTCCTCAGATACTCTATGGGAAAGTAGGGAAGTGGGTGAACGGAGGGTGCACCGTCTAATCAATGTATTGTACTTCCCTGGGAGTACATATGTTCCACATTATTGTATTAGGGCGCTTGTATACAGGTTCGTTTGTGTTTACATGTGTGTGCGTGTGTGTGTGTGTGTGTTTTGCTCTTTTATCAATACCCATTAGTAGGAAGGTAATGGAAAAAGGTTGAGAGGACGCTCTTTGTAATATCTCGTCTTAGGATTATACAAAGACTGGTCCGATCTAATACTGCATTGTACCAACAAAACAAAGTTAGTACAATGTTCTTGGTAATAAGGAAAATTGCGTAATATAACGGTGAATGCGGTAAAAGATTAAAATGAAGAATGTCTCGTTGCTTGCAACGTTAATGCTGAACATGAGGTCCTGGGTTCGATTCCCAAGTCGGGCAATATGTTATTGGGTTTTTTCCATCTGGAATTTCTCAGTAGCAGCCTTCTTCATTTTTTTTTTATTAAGGCTGGGAAATCATCCAATGACTGCTCCCGCTCTGGGTGGAGCGGAAGGGAGTGTCAGACTCTTACTGACTAAAACCCATCCATGTTCCTTCCGTAGCCCTTTATGTTCCGGGGTAGCGGTAACCCTTTCGGACAATCCCGCTTTCAGTAGCAGCCTGAAGTCTGGATTTGTGTCCGATTGGTGGCAATAGTCTCCTCCCCTATTACATGAGACTCAAACATAACTGGCGAAATGTAAGTGTTCTATAGGTACAGATGCCAGCACATCAAGCTATCCCTAACTGTCAAATTTTCTCAATTAAAAATGAACCTTATGTCTTTGCAATAAAGTTGAAATACTATCAAAGAAATTTGACAGATTGTGGTAACTTGATGTGTGTCTGTACACCTCTGCCCAACCCTTCAGGGATTACAGGCGTGATGTTCCGTTATGTTCTACTTTTTTTTAGCCACCTACATCTTTCCGAGTGGTTAGGCAAAGGAGCGCCTATACTACATCCACATTTCCTTCTAGTTATATAAGTCTCATGTAATACGAGGCGAGCCTATTGCCATCAACCGGGCACAAATCCAGATCCTTAACTGCTACTGATAAATTTCACATTTTATTTTATTTATTGCGGAAACAAACAGTGACACAGTACAGACGCCAGCACATCAAGCTATCCCTAACTGTCAAATTTTCTCAATTAAAAATGAACCTTATGTCTTTGCAATAAAGTTGAAATACTATCAAAGAAATTTGACAGATTGTGGTAACTTGATGTGCTGGCGTCTGTACATTCATACAAGTCAGTACAGAACACATACAAAAATATTTGGCCAAATGTATACTGCACAATACACAAAAAAAGAGTCTTTACAAAATCCTACTTTTCATATTGAACTTTCATACTACAATAATTATGTCAGCTTGTTACTTATTAAGTTTGTTACTTGTAAACGAACTCGTGGTTAATAACAGCCGCACGTGTTGATCCAATAGGTTAAACTACGCTTGTCGAAGTTGGTCCGTGGATGGGTGAATTTTTGCCTCGGAAAGCACGTTAAGCCGTTGGTTCCGGCTGTCAATCGTGGATTTTAACCCTCACGGGTCGTCGGAGAAATTCAGTCTTACCAAAGTGCATCGTATTGCCCAGTTACTGGGTTGTGGAGGTCAGATAGGCAGTAAAATAAAATACAGGTATTCAGCTACATCCGTTTATACTGGAAGCCGACCCCAATAGAGTTAGGAACAGGCTCGTCAAATTGTTTTGACTTTCTAAGTTAGGAAAACTCAATATCATTTTTCCTGACCTTTTGCAGTTTAAACTAACCGCAAATATTATTTAACAGACAACGAATTAATATAATGCCATATATTCGTTGATGTTGATTAGTATGTCTAGAAAATTCAATCTCGAAAATTCTAATAGCGAGCTTCTAATCTTCTATAAATAGTATCACACTAATATTATAAAGGTGAAAGTTTGTGAGTGAGTTTGTATGTTTGTCCGTCCTTCACGCTCAAACGTCTGTACGGATTTGAATGAAAATTGGCACAGAGGTAGTTTATGAAATATATTAACACATCAATAATCCACAACAATTATCCCTTCGTATAATTTCCAATATCCATGCGGGCGAAGCCGCTGGCAGAAGCTAGCAATTCCATATATTCGTTGATGCCAATTAATGTGTCTAGAACATTCAATCTCGAATAACGAGCGTTCTAATAACGAGCTCCTAATCTTCTATGAAAATAAATAAATATAATAAATAAATGGTATACAAGAACAAAGTCCCTTATTCATGTCTGGCTGTATGACCGCGTTGCTTTTGTAAAGTGCACAACAGATTTTGATGCGGTTTTCACTATCATTTAGAGAATGGCAAGTATTCTTTGTGTTAATATTCAGGTTATAATCTATCTCTGTGCCAAATTTCATCCAAATCCGTTCAGTAGTTTTTGAGTGAAGAAGAGACAAACATACAAACACATACACTCAATCACAAACGTTCGCCTTTATAATATTAGTGTGATACTATTGATATGATACTAAAAAAAATATTGTATGTAAAAGATAAAAATAAAAAACCAAAAACTTGGTTATTTGAACTTTTCACAAAAATTTTGAGGTGTTCCTTCCGTAGCCCTTTATGTTCCGGGGTAGCGGTAACCCTTTCAGACAATCCCGCTTATCCGGCAGGCTTGGCCCTGAGGGGGCTCTTCATATGCTGACATCTCTTTGAGGCGCGCGTGGATTTTTTACCCTTAAAAACGCACTCCCATCCACTTCCCGACCTCAGATCGCCCGTAAATTATTTTTCCTTTTCCAATGGGTTCCATTCTGCTATAATTTTTTTTCACTTTTTACCATTTTCAAAGGCTTCGGCACTGGTCTATAGTGTGATACGTTAATATTAAACTTACATACCTGAAAGAAATCTTGGCATTTTATTCAGTCGTAAAAGCCGTGCGAAGCAGGGCGGGTCGCTAGTATTACAAAGTAAATAATAGATTACATTAGTTAAATATTGCTCAGTCAGAAACCTTGTTATTTCGTCCTTCGAGATCTAGTTCTTGATTAATCGTCTTCAAAGAAACTCACGAGAGATGTAAGTCTTCTCGACCGTCGCGATTATCACGATCATTATCTTTTTACTTTCAATTACAGTATTAATTAAGATGGAGCAATTATTTTTGGTTAATAGTTACGTTGCTAAGTAACTTGTGTCGAATGGAATAGACCTAGGATGATCTAGTTTTCATAGTTGGTTGATTTTATTTCTGTATGGGAATCGAGTGGAGCTAGAAGCTAGTAGAAATAATAACAGCCGCGCAGATCGATCTATTGTCGATCGTCGGTCCCGGCTGTCATATGTGCATCTTTGACAGTCGTTACGGTAAGTTAGAAGCCCGAAAGTCTGACACCCAGTCTTACCAACGAGTATCGTATTACCCAGGTACTGGGTTGTGGACGTCAGATAGGCAGTCGCTCTATGTAAAATAGGTATTCAGCTGCATCCGGTTAGACTGGAAGCCGACCCTAACATAGTTGGGAAAAGTCTCGCGTATTCCTTACCGTACCGTCCTACCGTAGCCATTAACTACATATCTGTGCTTGCCGCATCCAACATATCGATTACATCGGACTTTATCGGTGGAAGTATTCCACCGATGGTTTATCAGTTGATCTAGAAATTACAATCTCCAAAGTTCTTTTTAGGAGCTGCTTATTACCTTTAAGAAGGAAGCGTCAAGTTAGCCCGCGAAATAAAAAAATTCTTACGTCTTATTAAATTTGCCCCAAATGACATGTCATGATCGTTATAATTTGAAAAATGCAAAAAAACTTAAGAAAACTTGATCTTCGCGGACTACCCTGCAGCTTTCACCTGAAACTAAATAATAAATTAAATTCGTTACATATTGCTTAATCATAAACCTTTATTTCGTCCTTCGGGATTGAGTTCTTGATAAATCGTATTCTAAAAAAGTCAGGAGATATAATATGTAAGTCTTCTCGACCGTCGCGATTATCACTATAATTGTCTATTTACTTTTAATCACAGTATTAATTAAGATGGAGCAATTATTTTCGGTAATAGTTACGTTGCTAAGTAACTGGGGGTCTGGGGGTCTACTCCCTAAGCACGAAGTCCGTAGTTTCGGCCTTCGTAACGGGCGTTTCCTACTCCCTAGCACCTTCGGACGGATGATTCGTCCGTGGCCCGAACGAAGAATGAACTACAACACGATTTGACATTTGTACCTACTCCCGACGTGTTTTTGTCCGTCCTAAAAATTGAACTTGTTTCGACGGAGCGTTATGTCAGTTCATACGACACCAAAATAGTTCTCGTGCTGTTGACGAAACTTATAATTTAAAGTGTAATTTCGAACCATGGCTGCTTTTTTGTTGCTAGAAGGATCATTACGGGAAGAGCGGAGGTGTCGCCGACGATATTTACGCTAGAACTTTATTTTAGAGAGTATTCCCGACGTCGAGTTCATAGGGAACTATCGGCTCACTCGTGAATTATTCGAGAACCTTTGTGAGGACATTATACCTCTTTTGCCTCAAAATGCGACGAAGTGGTGTTGGTTCAATAATGAAGGTAAGGATATATCAAAGATTCTGCAACTTATTGACACCAATATTACCAATCCGTCCCACCCATTTACCTACTGTTTTCTTTGTTTACTTTGAGATCCTCGCTGTTCTTAATTTTTATGCCCGGGGGAGCTACCAAGGTGCAGTGAGCCTAAGCAGTGATGAGCCAATGGCACAACAGACAGTGCCACGTTCTCTGCGGCATGTCACAAATGCACTCAACATCCCCTCAATTTTGCAAAAATATGTTAGGTTTTCACAGAATGTTGCTGAGAGGAACCTTCTAAAAAAACAGTGTCGGCCCTATCTGAGTAACGTGGCCCAAGTAATGGGTGGACCGCTACTAAAAGTGAAGTGCAGTGAGTCTAACATGTGAAAAGTGAACATTTCTGGTTAGATTCTAATTAAGTCTTGTTAAGTGCTAATTAGTTTATATTTGTTGAATTCATCTTAGATTATGATTAATATATAGGGTTTAAGTCAATAAGACTGATATTATAAGAATTTAAGAGAATTTATGAATGTATATGGGAATATTTTTGTAACTTAGGGTTTATGGGGTATTTCTAAGCCTAAAACGAATAAATCCTGTGGAATTATCAAAATAAACTAAAGGGTTCGGAAGTTATAAGCGATAATATATAGTTAACATTGTAACTTCACAAAATCTTGATATTTTGTTTTAAGGTTATTTTATATTATGTAAATACGATAAATATTGGTGTTGAATACTGACTACGACCTATGCTTTGAAGAGTGTTTACTTATACTCAAAGTGCACTAAAATAGATAGTATCATTTTAACTTTAGTAAGCTGTATGTTTACAGATTTTATAACAAAATATGCTAGACGTAGTTGACCGCATTGTAGGCAGTCGCTCCATATAACATACTGGTATTCAGCTGTATCCGGTTAGACTGGAAGCCGATCTCAACATAGTTGGGAAAAAGCTAGGCAGATGATGATGATCGTATGTATAAACTATAAAAATATAAACTTTGATTTGACTATGACAAAATGTATTTTATTTTATTTAGCACCAAGCAAATCCGAATAAATTCAACACAACAATATACTATTACAATCAAAACATAGATTTCCTTTTATTCTAGTCGTTTTATTTTAAAATAATATGCGCTCTTGCAATAGGTGTAGGTACATCTTCATTCTGATTAAGAAACCGACGATACTATCGGCCGATAAAAAGTCTGTAGTCTGAGAGGGCTCTTAGCCTAAGTCATCCCACTGCTGGGCAAAGGCTCCATGAATGATTCTTCCTAGAATGTGTTGGAAAGAATTATTGTAGTAGAAAATTTATATAATTTTTTTGTGTAAAATGTCAAAAAATGGACATTTGACATTTCTCATTTGTCATCGCGACGTAAGGAAGCAACCATACGACTCGGTACTCGATACTCACAATTAATCAATTCAAGTTTGTATGAGTATTTGATCGATTTCATTATATAATCTAAAGTGCATTGGATTAAAGTTCTGAGTAACAAAAAAATAACTTAAACTTTAATTTTGTAGGTATTTTGAAATGAAACAGTGGTACAAAAGGTCAATTTGTCTATAATTTAATATTTTTAGTTACAATTACATCCACTTATTCACAAAAAAATCAAGAGAAAGCGAAAGTGACTGAATCATCATTCAATCATTTTCTTCGGATGAAGAGCCAAAATCGTCAGTTGAGCTATCGTCACCTGTAAATATAATTATTTCATTTTCATTTCTATTATCAATATGAACGTCTCTCGAATAGCGTTTGCGTCAAATGTGTCAATACCTGTTACAGGCTTGCTTTTCTTTCCCATTTTAGGCGTACGTAATATATTTTGTTCAGTACCGGAAGGCCCATACTTTTCCTTCAAGATGATTCGAATAGTTTTTTTGCTGAATTCAAGTGCTTCTGCGGCACGATCTTGCACTTGCGTTACGAGGAATAAAGGTTTCGGTTAACTTCACAACCATTTCGCGTGACTGGCTGTTGATTGTACGTCCACTTTTCGACATGTTGAAACAGTTGGTATGATTTACAACAAACACCAAAATCAAGTTCAAGTCAAAATCATGTTTAAATCAATGTCCAAAATAGAAGAGCCAGGATCAACGTGATAGTAAACAGAAATAGTCCAAAAGCAAAGCAGAGTCGAGATTAAAATCGAATGAAGCTGGTGATATTAAGTAATTAATTGGCTACAACATTAGTATTAAGAAAATAAGGACTGAGCACGTAACTGTTTTGAGACGTTTCGTATTCATTAGAAATTGCATGCTACTATAAAGTTAGCGCAAAAAGCGATATCAGCAATATCTTCCATCATATTATTAAACGCGCCAAAAATATTTATGTATTTTTTAAAACACTTTATGTAATTAATGATTAGTTTATTGCTTTTTTCTGTTTCGTTCTAAGTTAGATTCTAGGGTCATTCTCAAATGTCAAAACTGGCCTTTTACTTTTTGACAACTATAGGAACTTTGACATGTCGTTTGATAATTGGTGTTAAAAAGAAAAAACGCAAAGGTATCGACAGGATAATGCCTATTGCCGAACCAAAAAAGGCAAAATAATTTAATTATATATTTAAAGACATAATAAAAAGTGTATTTTTAATAATGTGGTCATTTTCTTACAACAAAAATAAAAAAAATTGTTTAGTATGCTTTGAAACTACAGAATATGTAAACCGGTAAGCGACCGATAAAATGGCGCAACTCTATTGTCATTCGTCGTTCGTTCACGAATATTGTCCGTAAGTAGTCTATGATTCCGTCCCCGAAATCGTTAGGGAGTAGGGTTCGCTACGACGTAACGGACTACTGTCGGACGGGCCCGTTGCTTCGTTGACGGAGTTAGGGAGTAGACCCCCTGTTGTCGACGCGTTTAGAACTTTAGCTTAGTAAAACGATTTCTTTTCTGTATTAATATCGCTTATGGAGCTCGTGGCTAAGTAATCACAGCCGCACAGATAGATCCATCAGACTAAGCTACAGTGACAACAGTTGAACGCGATTTATATGTGCATATTACGTTCAGTTACATTAGTGACATCAGACCTAAGACTCATAATTAATTTATCTCAACGGCTTGAAAGGGGAAATCATAAAATCACTCCTTTCGCTCTGGGTAGAGCGGAAGGGAGTGTCAGACTCTTACTGACTAAAACCCATCCATGTAGGTACATGGATGGGTTAAAATAAAGGGCTAAGGAAGGATCCTTAGCCCTTTATTTTCGAGGGTAGCGGTAGCCTTTTCGGACAATCCTGCTGACCCGGTAAGCTTCACTAATGATTACGACGTAATTCACTTAGGGTTCATTGGGATATTTAAACAACACCTCTCGATAATAAATGCTTTCTTCCCACTCACCGCGACAGCGTATTCAACTGCTACTGAATTTTAAACCCATGCAACCTGTCCCTGTCCTCCCCCTGCGACACCCTAAGCCGAGATCCGTTCCCCAAAGTGGGTGTTCAGCGTGTAGTCATTTAGTATCTAAGTTTACATTCAGTCAAAAAAGTATCGGGAATGGATGATTTGTTTATGGTTCCAAATTCAAATTTTTGTTTTTTTGTAGTTGTTAGATTGGCACAACTGTTTTCCATTTTGGCGCGGAGTTTGAGTTGCATCTGTTATTTATATTAAATACAGTGCTGGTTTTAGTAATATCATATATAGTGTGTATTGCGAATTTCATAATGGACAAAAATATCGAACAAAGAGTTTGTCTTAAATTTTGCATCGCCAATGGAATTTCGTGTTCGGAGTCACTGAAAATGTTACAGAAGGCTTACGGTGAATCGACTTTATCAAAAACTCGTGCTTATGAGTGGTTCAAAGCGTTCAAAAGCGGTCGAGATGTGATGGAAGATTTGCCTCGCTCTGGTAGGCCGTCAACGTCTGCAACTGAAGTTAACATCGCAAAAGTGAAGAAAATAGTGACTGAAAACTCACTCTGAATTCTTACCGGAAGGTCTAACGGTAAATAAAGAATATTATTTGAGCGTTATGCGGCGTTTAAGAGAGCAAATTCGACGAAAAAGGCCAGATTTGTGGAAAGATAATTCTTGGATTTTGCACCACGACAATGCGCCTTCGCACAAGGCTATCATTGTGAACGAATTTTTGACCAAACACTCAACAAATACCATCCAGCAACCACCATATTCAGCAGATATGGCTCCTGCTGACTTTTTTCTTTTTCCTAAACTCAAATTACCACTTCGTGGCACCCGTTTTCAATCGATAGAAGACATAAAGGAGAATTCGCGGCGAGAACTGAACTCCGGAAGCAGCGTTTAAAAAATGTTTTGATGAATGGATTATTCGTTGGCGCAAGTGTATCGTTTCTAAAGGAGCATACTTTGAAGGTGATAAAATAAATTTGGATGAACAACAGACATTTTGTGTATTATTGATCTTTTCCCGGTACTTTCTTGACAGAGTAGTATGTCGTGGCTGGAGGCGTTCATTTATTGAGGCACCCACGAGAAAGTCCGGTTAAGCAGCCAACAACTTCTTAGGTTGACCTGGGAGATACTAACATAAACGAAAGTGAATTAAGTGTATTCCAAACATATTACAGTCGTCTAACCATCTTGTTGCAGGTATAAATGTATGTTTAATTATAACCGACGCCATTTTCACAAAGTTTTGCCATTTAATTTGCTCACTGGAGCGTGGGATATGGGTCTTTGATGTTTATCTAGGTTACACCTTGTTTATAGTTTCATTGCCGTTTATATTCGCAGTTGTATGCCCATCTGTCATTTGTGTATTTCATTTTATGCTCACTGTGGAAATAATACATATATACATTGTTCTACTGTGTATTGCTTTTGTATCAAGAGTGAGAATATAAACTTCACTCTTATGTACAGACGCCAGCACATCAAGCTATCCCTAACTGTCAAATTTTCTCAATTTAAAATGAACCTTATGTCTTTGCAATAAAGTTGAAATACTATCAATGAAATTTGTCAGATTGTGGTAGCTTGATGTGCTGGCCTCTGTACAAAGGCCGAAACATCAAGCTGTCGAATTTCTTTGATAGGTTTTCAACTTTATTACAAAAAGATAAGGTTCATGTTCAATTGGGAATATTTGACAGTTTGGGATAGCTTGATGTGCTGGCGTCTGTACGTAATAACATTAAGACTCGGAGCAATCATCAGGTTTATGAAAACACGATGGACAGTCAGTCCATCTTCTTCTTCTTTTTCGTGTGGTTAGTAACTAACGTGGTGGCAGAGTTTTATGCTGCCCTAACCTGCCTCTGACCTAGCTTCACATACTGTTGAGAAATATTTCTGCAGCATGCCGGTTTCCTCACGATGTTTTCCTTTACCGATTTTTAAGCAAGTGATAATTATACAATACGCACATGAAGCCGAAAAATCAGAGCCAGTCCGTAGGAACCTTAATAGCTGTGAAAAATCGACAAAAAGTATAGTATGTATCATTGAAATATCTTTGTTCTCACGCGAAGGAAATTACTGACCCGTAGGTAATTTAAAGGACATGGGGAAGAATTTATTCGTGACCAACCCAGCCCTGGGCGATATAAGGGCCGTAGCAGACAATATACCTTTAGTACCGATGATCGGTTATTCCAGGTCAGGGGGTCTACTCCCTAACTCCGTCAACGAAGCAACGGGCCCGTCCGACAGTAGTCCGATACGTCGTAGCGAACCCTACTCCCTAACGATTTCGGATTCATCAGAACGGGACGGAATCATAGACTACTTACGGACTATATTCGTGAACGAACGACGCATGACATTAGAGTTGCACTAGTTTGCCGGTCACTTACCGGTTTACATATTCTGTAGTTTCGAAACATACTAAACAATTTTTTTTATTTTTGTTACAATACAATGACTACATTACTAACAATACACTTTTTAGTATGTCTTCAAATACAGAATTAAATTATTTTGCCTTTTTTGGTCCGGCAAGCGGCATTATCCTGTCGATACCTTTACCTTTTTTCTTTTTGACGCCAATTATCAAATGACATGTCAAAGTTCTTAGAGTTGTCAAAAAGTTGTTGACATTTGAGAATGACCCTAGAATGTAACTTGGAACGAAACAGATACACACAATAAACTAATAATTCATTACATAAAGTGTTTAAAAAAATAGATAAATATTTTGGCGCGTTAAATAATATGATGGAAGATATTGCGAGTATTCTTTTTGCGCTAACTTTATAATAGCATGCATTTTCTAATTTATACGAAACGTCCCAAAAACAGTTACGTTCTCAGTCTTTTTGTTTTTAATACTAATGTTGTAACCAATTAATTACTATATAAAACCAGCTTCATTCGATTTTAATCTCGACTCGGCTTTGCTTTTGGACTATTTCTGTTTACTATCACGTTGACCTTGGCTCTTCTATTTTGGACATTGATTTAAACAGTGATTTGAACTCGATTTTGGTGTTTGTTGTAAATCATACCAACTGTTTCAACATATCGAAAAGAGGACGTACAATCAACAGCCAGTCACGCGAATTGGTTGTGAAGTTAACCGAAACCTTTATTGCTCGTAACGCAAGTGCAAGATAGTGTCGCAGAAGCACTTGGAATCAGCAAAAAAACTATTCGAACCATCTTGAAGGAAAAGTATGGGCTTTCCAGTACTGATGAAAATGTATTACGTACGCCTAAAATTAAGAAGAAAAGCAAGCCTGTAACAGTTATTGACACATTTGACGCAGACGCTATTCAAGAGACGTCAATATTGATAATAGAAATGAAAATGAAATAATTATATTTAGAGGTGACGATAGCTCAACTGACGATTTTGGCTCATCATCCGAAGAAATCACTTAGATTGAATCATCATTCAATCATTTTTTCTCGATTTTTTTGTTATTGAGTGAATGTTATTGTAACTAAAAATATTAAATTATAGATAAATTGACCTTTTGTACCACTGTATCATTTCAAAATACCTACAAAATTAAAGTTTAAGTTAAATTTTTTAATCAGAACTTTAATCGAATGCACTTTAGAATACATAATTAAATCGATCAAATACTCATACAAACTTGAATCAAATAATCGTGATTGTCGAGTACCGAGTCGTATGGTTGCTTCCTTACGTCGCGATGACAAATAACAAATGTCAAATGTCTTTTTTTTGACATTTTACACAAAATTTTTAGATATTTTCTACTACAATAATTATTTCCAACACATTCTTGGAAGTCATGGAGAGAAGCCTTTGCCCAGCAGAAGGATGACTCAGGCTAAGAGCCCCCTCAGACTACAACCGTTTTATCGGCCGATAGTATCGTCGGTTTCTTGATCAGTATGAAGATATACGATGTACCTATGCAAGAGCGAACACTTTAAATAAAACGACTAGAATAAAAGGAAATCTGTTTTTATTGTAATAGTATATTGTTGTGTGTTAAATTTATTCGGATTTGCTTGGTGCTAAATAAAATAAAATACATTTTGTCAAAGTCAAATCAAAGTTTATATTTTTATAGTTTATACATACGATCATCATCATCTGCCTAGCTTTTTCTCAACTAAGTTGGGATCGGCTTCCAGTCTAACCAGATACAGCTGAATACCAGTATGTTATATGGAGCGACTGCCTACAATGCGGTCAACTACGTCTAGCATATTTGTTATAAAATCTGTAAACATACAGCTTACAAAAGTTCAAAATAATACTATCTATTTTATTGCACTTTGAGTATAAGTAAACACTCTTCAGCGTAGGTAGGTCGTAGTCAGTATTCAATACCAATATTTATAGTATTTACATAGTTAATATAAAATAACCTTAAAACAAAATATTATGATTTTGTGAAGTTACAATGTTTAATACATTTTCGCATATAACTTCCGAACCCTTTAGTTTATTTTGATAATTCCACCGGATTTATTCGTTTTAGGCTTAGATATACCCCATCAACCCCAAGTTACAAAAATATTCCCATATATAAAAAACCATGTTTTCAAGTTACGTAATTTTCCCTATACATTCATAAATTCTCTTAAATTCTTATAATATCAGTCTTATTGACTCCAACCCTATATTTTAATCATAATCTAAGATGAATTCAACAAATATATACTAGTTGGCACAACATAACAAGATTTAATTAGAATCTAATTAGAAATGTTCACTTTTCACAAATGTTCGACTCACTGCACTTCACTTTTAGTAGCGGGCCACCCATTACTTGGGCCACGTTACTCAGATAGGGTCTCGTCGCCAACACTGTCTTTTCATAAGGTTCCTCTCAGCAACATTCTGTGGAAACCTCACATAATTGATGGGCTGTTGAGTGCATTTGATACCGCAGTCAGCGTGACGCTGTTGTGCCATTGGCTCACCATTGCTTACGCTCACTGCACCTTAGTAGCTGCCCCGGGCATTAAAATTAAGAGCACCGAGGATCTAAAAGTAAACAACGACAACAGTAGGTAAATGGGTGGGACGAATTGGTAATATTGGTGTCAATAAGTTGCAGAATCTATAATATATCCTTACCTTCATTATTGAACCAACACCACTTCGTCGCATGTTGAGGCAAAAGAGGTATAATGTCCTCACAAAGGTTCTCGAATAATTCACGAGTCCCCTATAGTTCCCTATGAACTCGACGTCGGGAATACTCGCCAAAAATAAAGTTCTAGCGTAAATATCGTCGGCGACACCTCCGCTCTTCCCGTAATGATCCTTCTAGCAACAAAAAAGCAGCCATAGTTCGAAATTACACTTTAAATTATAATTTTCGTCAACAGCACGAGAACTATTTTGATGTCGTATGAACTGACATAACGCTCCGTCGAAACAAGTGTCAAGTTCAATTTTTAGGACGGAAAAAACACGTCGGGAGTAGGTACAAATGTCAAATAGTGTTGTAGTTCATTCTTCGTTCGGGCGTCGGACGAATCATCCGTCCGAAGGTGCTAGGGAGTAGGAAACGCCCGTTACGAAGGCCGAAACTACGGACTTCGTGCTTAGGGAGTAGACCCCCAGCATCGGGTAGCGGCAACACGCTAATCGGTTCGGTGATCGCTTTTTGCCAGCCACTCTACTGCGCTTCCAAAAATCACTGGTTGCCACCGATGTTAAAAGTAATGTGTATAGTATAGCCCTTTTTTTTTTAGGGTGGGAAATCATCCAATGACTCCTCTCGCTCTGGGTGAAGCGGAAGGGAGTGTCAGACGTTTACTGACTAAAAGCCATCCATGTTCCTTCCTTAGCCCTTTATGCTCCGGGGTAGCGGTAACCCTTTCGGACAATCCCGCTTACCGTATAATTATAATCGTTACTAATATTATAAATGTGAAATTAACTCTGTCTGTCTGTTAACTTCTCATGCCTAAACCACTGAATGGATTTCGATAAAATTTGGCAGAGAGATAGATTGCATCCCGGGGAAGGTCATAAGCAACTTTTTGTCTCAAAAATTTCATCCGATATTTTGATATAACCGAACTCCAGGCGGACAAAGTCACGGGCAAAAGCGAGTAATAATATAATATTACATGTATATGACATGGCTATCCTCATTCCTCATTCAGATGCAACAGCATCCTCCTGTCTGCAAACAATGGCTTCATGGCTTTTAGGAGAATCGTATTGAAGGGTTCACGTTTATTTCTTGTCACAATAAACGTAACATCGCGCCTTGTTCCCCTAAAGGGTTGGGCAGGGGTGTATCTATAGTGCACCCTACATTTCCTATGTAATAGTGGGGCAAGCCAATTAGGTACTTTCAAACGGGCCGTGAGCAAAGGTTAGGCAGAGGTGCACCTATAGAATGCCCACATTTCGACAGTTATGTTTTATAAGACCCATGCTTTTAATAAGGGCGAGCCTATAGCCATTTACCGTGCACAAATCTAGAATGAAAAATCTGCTACTGAAAAATTCCAGACAAAAAAAACTCAATAAAATTTTGCCCAACCTGGGAATCGAACCCTCGATCTAGCAGCAGTAGCGCTTGCAACAACTAGACCAACGAGGCAACGATAAAGTCTTGTACAAATGTACGAAAAATACGAAAAAGCGAGTACTTCATGTAAATCGGAGATTATATATTATTTTGTGTACTTTCCTAAATTACTTTTTTCATCTTTTTGATGATGGGAGGGCGATATTGTGTCGGGAACTGGGTAAGATGAATTTGTATGAGTAAATATGAGGACTTCGCTTTAAGTAAATTAATATGTATATAGATTTTGAAGTAGATATACATATTGAGATAGATTATGTTCTCGTGAACTTATTATTGGTGTAGGGTGAATACTGACATGTTTGTTTGTTTTAAAAATTTGGTAAGAGAATTGTTTTGTTGATCCTCAACACCAATAATTTCTAAAAAAAAATGAGAGTACAATAACAAAACTTTTTAGTTACATTACTTCACGTCCTGTTCCCCCAAGAGATGGGCAGTGGTGTACCTATAGTACCGCCATATTTCTCCAGTTTAAGCCCATGTAATGGGGGAAATTTAATAAATGGTTCTTGGGTGGATTTGCATAAAGAAAGCTAAATAATCTCTTTTATAGGGTGTGTCTCTTTATCACTATCTCGACTTTTTTGTTTTGTTTTGTTGCCTTGAAAACGTTTCTCCAATCAGTGTATGTATTCCTTTAATTACAACTAAAACATATAAAAGTAATCAAACTTATTTTTTTTTGTAGAAACCACTCGACTAAAATATAATTATGTAGATACGACTCCTTTACGAAAATTTTCATTCCAATCATACTATAATTAAGTGGGATTGTCCGAAAGGGTTACCGCTACCCCGGCACATAAAGGGCTACGGAAGGAACATGGATAGGTTTTAGTCAGTAAGAGTCTGACACTCCCTTCCGCTCCACCCAGAGCGGGAGCAGTCATTGGATGATTTCCCAGCCTTAAAAAAAAAAACATACTATAATATTATAAACTTAAAAAGTTTGTGAGGTTTTTTGTTACAGTTACACGCAAAAACTGCCATATGTATTTAGACGAAATTTAGCACACAGATAGTTTATATCCTGGATTAACACATATAATACTTTTTATCGCTATAGTACATTCTCAAGGGATAGTTCTCGACATCCACGCAGGCGAAGCCGCTCACTGAAAACATTTTTAAAAGCACAGCGCATATCATTTTCAAAAATTACTTTCTCAGTCGTATACCGTTGGGTGAAATAAGTTATATATTACTGTGAGGAAAACCACCCTCGCTCCAGCACCCCAATCAAAATTCAAGACAGGATCCCGACTCAAAATAGCATTTCGGAACCTAATTCTCTTTTATTGCAAGCATAATACCAATTAACTTGCGCCAAAGAAACTTTGTTCGCGAATTTGTACTTTGTCGGCTTATGGCGGTCGTGATGTAGGTAGATATCATTTTAAATTATACGAAGATCTTTTTTAATACTTAATCGTCTTTTGCGGCCTTGTTTTCTCGTATTGAAAAATACTATGAGGAGATCACTCAATGCTTATTCCATCAGTATCTGCGTAGCCCTTTCCCAACTAGTCAACCAATCTGCCTAGTCTTTTCCCAACTATGCTAGGGTCGGCTTCCAGTCTAACCGGATTCGGCTGAGTACCAGTATTTTACATGGAGCGACTGCCTATCTGACCTCCACAACCCAGTCAGTAACTGAGTATTACAATACTCTTTCGAGGCTTCTGACTACCCGTAAGTGAGTGAGCGATAATTATAATTTATTTAACGCTAAGGATATTGGTAACGGCCCGACTTACGAATTGTTCGTAGTCGAATTGGTCGACTCTCTCTCACCGACAGGAAGCCTGTGTCTCAAGCAGTGGAAACATTATAGGCTGATTATGAACCCCCCCCCCCCCCCCCCGCCCGCATTACCCACCACCGCCCGCGGCTCGCGCTCCTTGTGTGTTTGCAGTAAAGCGTTAGTGCGTTCACAGAACAGATAAAGAATAAACCTCTTTATCTGTTCTGTGAGTGCGTTCGTAGCCAGCCGTTGTTTGACTCGTATTTAACAATACCTAAAATCAATTCATGCCCATCTGAGTATAAATTTACGAATCGATTAACCTTAGCGGCTTCGCCATCGTGTATGTAGGAAATTATGCCACAGGAACCGTACATTTTTCCGGTATAAAAAGTAGCTTATATGCTATTCCAGACTATAATCTAGCTTTGTGGCAAGTTCCATCCATGTCCGTTAATTTTTGAGTTTTTTTATTACAAACATACATACAAATCTTTTCTCTTTATAATATTAGTGTAAATGTACTAAGTAATATGGATTCATAATTCTTCTCTATTAAATAATGTCCTTTAAAGGACACACACCTTTAACATTAGTGTCAGCAAGGATTTTCCGAAGATCTTCAGCCAATTTATATTTAGAATTGACTGGCTTTAGGATAAGGAACCCTACTTCAATTAGATATAGTTCAGTTCCCATCGCAGTTAAAATCTTTTTAACACCTTATAGATCGCTTTTGCTGTTCTAAAATTAACTTTTGTCAATCTTTTTTATCTAATCTTGATTATTATCTTAAAATATCGTGATGACGACAAACTCCGAACTGCCTGACAGTCTAGCAATTGTTCTCAAATCAGTGTATTCAATTGTGACTAAGGATATCACACATCCAAATAATATTATTTGCAGCAAATATATTTATAAAAACGCATCATTTATCGTCAATAATTTCTTGCAAACAATTGAAGATAATAATATAGTAATAATATAGTCTTAACTAGCTTTGCTTTGTAAAGACGATGCTCTACAAAGCCTATTTATATCGAAAACCAATGTGTCATATTTACAGCTGACTATAGGTATGTAGGTTATGTGTACACAGCCTTACGGTTCGAAGTGTGTTCCGGTTCAATGTGTTTTAAGGGAATGATTTATGACTGCTCATGTTCCCACGATACGTAAAGGCGGTCCCTCACTGGGAGCATTCGGCAATAATGGAAGAGTTCCGATTTGAGCATTACATCAGTGAGGGAGAACAGAGCATTACAGTGCACTTGTAATGTAACAGTACTTAACAGTAGTGAGAGAAAGGATACTTGATTCAATTTGTGACACAAATGTAAATCAAATTCAGCGGGATTGTCCGGAAGGGTTACCGCTACCTCGGATGGTTTTTAGTCAGTAAGATTTTGACACTCCCTTCTGCTCCACCTAGAGCGCAAGGAGTCGTTTTATGATATCCCAACCTCAAAAAAAAAAAAACGAATCTTATGGAACCTTGGATTGTTACATTACAGGCGAACACTCCAGTGAGGAAGCGCCTTTAAATTCATATGCTGAGCTTCGTACTAAAATACAGAATAAATATTATACCATTCATAACATCACACCTATGTTCCTTGAAGAGCTAAGCAGAGCCATACAGCTTCCGCCCGCGCCTTCGTCCTGTCGAAGTCTAAAATTGTTACATTATGGAGTAGTATGTAAGGCTCCCATTTTATTTTGAAAACATAATAATATCCCCCGGAAATAGTGTAGCTTCCCAACAGTTAAATAATATTTCAAATCGGTTCAGTAGTTTCGGAGCCTATTCAATGCAAACAAACAATCAAAACTTTCCTCTTTATAATATTAGTATAGATATTCAACCATAACTCTGAAATCTGTTTAAACAAAAGTGATTATTATTGCTATACAATGAAGGTTAGTTCTAGGAAAGCCAGCATCATCGTCAATCGCATCATTGTCTTTCGATCAAGTCAGACACTGGTCAAACAATAAAAACAACATACATAAAATCACGCCTGTAACCCCCAAAGTGTTAAACAGAGGTACTAGGAGTACACCCATAGTACAGAGGCCAGCACCCCAATTTGTCAAATTTCTTCGATAGTTTTTCAATTTTATTGCAAAAGCATAAAATTCATTTTCAATTGGGTAAATTTGACAGTTTGGGGTAACTTGATGTGCTGGCGTCTGAACATCCAGATTAGGCCAGTTATGTTTAAGTCCCATGTAAAAGGGGGCGAGCCTATTGTCATTAACCGGGCACAAATCCAGACATTTGGGTATTTGAAAGGGTAGTCAATAACGTTACTTTTTATGAACTGTCAAAACGCGGAATCTGTACGTGATTCGTATGAAATATTACAATGTGACGTCACAGATTTTAGAATCAAATTGCAATACTTATTAGCATTAAATGCCTTTTTTTTATAATAACAATATTAAAGAACGAAGTATTATAAATTTATAATAATAATATAGAACTAAGTACTACTAAGCCATTTTCCTATTGTTGCTGTGCTCGACAGGGTCCATATTGAACTTTTTATTTTGTAATACCATCTTTGTAACATATGGAACGCAATATACAATATTTATTACTACAATCTAATACAATAAAAACTTATACATACTTAAATTAAAAGACTATCTAACTAACTATATATACAAATAAATCCAAAAAAAAGACAAAAAGGACACTTAGGCGTCGAAGTACTCATCCGCATCGCTGTCATCAGGAAACGTGCCCAGAAGACTGGCAGCATTGCCACGTTGAATGGCAATGCTAATTCTTTGGCCAAAGAACAATCCAGCCCTCTGGTCACGCGAAGTGTCGACCAATCGGCGAGAAATTTCCTTAAAAAGGAGTTGCGCACTCGGGCCCCATGACCCTAGAGTTTCGACCCCAAACGGCTCAAATCTGTAGTTACACATCAGGTTACTGTATTTACGCCGCTTGAGGGTCTCAGCAGCGGCAGCAGCGGCGCCAGCACAGCCCGCCGTGCTAAGAACATGAGATGGCGCAAGGGTGTCGACACAGGTTGCGTCCCACACCAGAGGCCTACCCACCTTCCAAGGCAACAAAGTCATTCCGTCTGGTCGCTTACCATCGTCACGTACCAAGCCGTTTGGTTCTAATACCGCTGGTACGCCGGCGGTGGCAAGGGCTCGACGAATAATGTCGTTGATGCTGGCGTGACGTGATATGCGACCTGCACTCCTGCCGCAGGACAGGCCAACAGGTGCCCGAGACTGTCAACAGCTTCACCGCAGTGACACCGATGCGGAGCAACACAAGGTGCGCCCAAGCGGAGACACGTAGCGAGCCGAAACGATGAGTCATCCATCATAGTGCCTATGGTGGATGACGGGAGCGCCTGAAGCCACAAGCCTGACTCCCATTCTCCCACAGCCAGCAGACGGGCACGCTCAACAGTATTAGGTGACGTGTTTACTAGGTTATCCCGTATAATACTGCAGAGAGGCACGTCCCACTGTCTCTGGGAGGACAGGTTGTCGGGCAAATCCGTATTGGGACAAGCCATTTTCCAAGCGTTCAACGCATCGGACAAACACGGTACTTCAAAATTTACCAGTGAGGATGATAAAATATTCCTGGTTAATTTATCGGTACTGTGGACCGAGGAGAGGAAGGCCGGTAAACTTATACTTGAAATTTTGCGGACACCGAGACCACCCAGGCGAATGGGGAGTGTGGCTTGCTGCCACGCTCGGTCGTCCAGGGCCACATTTAGCATCGAAGTTAGAGTATTTCTAATAATTTGGTCTACTTTTTCTAAAAGTTGTGGATGCTTCCAAAGAGGGGAGGAACGAAGGCTATATGTAAATTTTGGACCAAAACAACAGTATCGAAGGAGTGTGAAGGCTGAATGGATGTTAATTTTGAAAAGTCTTTCCGACACGTTATTAAAATTTTGAATTTTCTCTTCAATGAAAGTTGGAAAAGATTCGTCAAAAATTGGGGACCCCAGGAGATGAAGAGAGTTCTTTTCCGTTATTTTAATATTTGGAGCTATGGAATTAAATTTTGTAATGGTAGTCTGTCTGTCAGTAGTTTGGGGAAGGTAAATTTCACATTTAGAAAGGTTAAGGTCTAGGCCAATGAGATTAAATTTTTCTCTTAAAAAAGTTAAATCTTCTAAAACAGTGTCTACATCACCTCCCAGGGTTCCATCATCCAAATACCATACGTTGAATTTAGAATTTAGTTGTCGAATAATTGGATTTATTGCCAAACTGAAAATGACTGGCCCAAGAGGGTCACCCTGTTGACATCCAACAGCTGATTCCAGAAGATTGTCTTTATAAAGTAATTTAGTGGGGTTTCTATAACATTGATAAAGGAAACTGTAAATTTTGGGTATTTCTTTTTGAGCCTCTGTCAACAAAGTATCCCTGTTTACGGAATTGAAAGCGTTTTTAATGTCAACCTTAAGGATGACCTCACCTTTATCACTATTGAGATAGGTGGATAAAGCATGTACCGCAGCCTCACAGCCCCCTTTAGATCCGAAGCCCAGCTGTAGGGGCTGGAATTTGCTGGCCAAAGTTTCTCTGTAGAAAGCGCAGCAAATTTTGGCTGCGATACGTCGGTAGATGGACCCTACGGCAATGGGACGAATGCCGCCATCCTTCTTGCGTAAGGCACACAAATTTGCACCATACAAGATATCGATGACGGCTTCGTTCACATTACCAGAGAGCATGAGATTGATGAGGGCCGTCAGCTCCTTCAAAAGGGACTCACCAGCCGCCCCGGCGCCTGAACACATTAAGTCCTTCAGGTGTTGAGGAGTCAGGCCGTCGAGGCCGCCGGCAGAGCCACTTCGAAAAGAGCACACGGCCGCACGTACTTGATGAGCTGTAATTTGGAGTGAGTTACAATCAGGATCGGGTGCGTCAGGGAAGGAGAGGTCATCTGCCGGAGAAGGGTGTTTGCTTTCCAGAGCCGTAAGAGTCTCTGGAGAGTACGGCGCAACCACATCGCTGCTAAAGATGATCCTAGCTGCACCTCTGATATCACCCTCGCCTAGTTTAGACTCCACATAGTGCAAAACATGCCTTTTTTACAATTGTATCTTCGCATAATATATAATTTCTGTACGGTGATGGAAGTTCTTAAAACGAGCGGTCTTTTTTATGGTATGTGAGTTCATATTTTATTTTTACGGTTTCAAATAGCCAATTGTACTAAATCAAGCTTTTGTGTCTCATTTATTTAGAACAAGAATAATAGAACGAGCAGAATATTCACCAAACAGCAATGGGTAAATAATTCATTCTAAACCTGACCTTATTTCCAGAGTCTAATACCTTATTACGAAATCTGTTTGAGTTGAGCATTCGCGTCATTTGATGCCGAGCACTCAACAGCTACTGAGCAAAGTATTGTTATAAATCACTACAAACAACCCACGAATATGATATCTTTGTGTAGTTAATTACCTACTCTTGTGTGTGTTTGTACTTAGTTAGTTCGCTCTCTAACCGCGCGTTTACACCAATGTATAAAACGTGTATTCAACATGTTGTGTTTTCGTTTATCGTTTACAGCTGAAACGAATTGTAACGACTAGTTGCATTCAAAACTTGTAGAAAACTTATCAAATTATGTCAAAAATATGAACAAAATTGTGATAAAACATGACCGAAACATCATTAATACATGTTTTATACTCGACGTGTTTTTGTCAAATGTTTAACAAGACTTGTTGAAAACACGTATCGCAAATTTTCAGTTCAATTTTTAATTTAAGTATTGATAAAATGTTTTTTTTCAGTTTTTATTTATTGTTATTTGGAAACTGCTTTAAATGTACATATTTTTTAACATTATTCTCACATATAATTATAAACATGACATTAATGATGAAATTATCTTTTCTAACAATAATAAGTTAAAAAATTGTCCGAGTAGTTTCATGGCCGTGCTCCTACTAAACTTTGGAATTGGGAACTATCTCCATATTTCTGAGTGGCCAATTCTTGAATATTCAAAAGTGCCTGCAAATGGTTTGATTGAAATAAAAGTCTCGATTAATGTTATCAGCAATCTTTTAACATATGTTTTGCATTATGGGTCGAGTCACACCGGAATGGCAGCGGCCGCCAGCGGCCCCCGACGTCACCGCTGGTGGCCTCGCGCGACCTTTAGACCCCACGCACCTAGTCTCCAATTGACTAGTTTAGTTTCCGTCGCCGCTGGCAGCCGCGGGCTAAACCACCGACAAGACGTGCCTGGCGCGCGGCTGCTCGCGTCGCCGCGGGCGGCCTCTCGAACTTTTCAAGCTTTTCAAGCGATACTGGTATTTTATGTATGTAGATAAAGTTTAAAATTATTTCACACTGAAAGTGCTCGCCGCGTCGCTACCGGCCGCTGCCATTCGGGTGTGCCTCAGCCCTATGGGTAGTATCTATTATTGTTTTCCTAATAGACGTTATATTAAATTTTATTTTATTTTATTTAAAATAATTGGTATTCTATTATTTTTATTTAAATAATAGAATACCAATTATTTTATGGGCTGTTAGTTGTTTAATCGATAATAGTTTTTCTGAAAAGATAATGGGTCACCTGTTTCAATTATTTCTGTAATTTTGTCTGATTCGATTCTAACAATGTGAAGGTAATAAAATAGATCGTAATTATAGATTTTAACAACGAAAATGTGCTTTGGTTTATTAATATTAAACTACTGGAACAATTGTAAATATAATTATTATATGATTGGAACGAATTGTGAACCTGTTACCAGCAATATTCGTTACAATATTTTCATGGATAATTCCCTCGGGATTTTAATTTGGAATATTGACTGCTACGCAAAAATTAACAACTTCTAAAATAGGGTGGAGAGCAAAATTTGTAAAAAGAAATTGTTCTACTATGCAAACGAAAATATATGGAGCAGCTCGTTCTTTTTTTCATATTTCTGAGTTGGTCCCTTTGTAAAAGTAGTTCATTTTCAAGAGTACTTAACTCTCCTAAAGTATGTCCCTCGTTTAACACACAGTATATTTATTCATTTATCCTCCCACTGGAACGCCATACATCAATTACACCAACGGAGCTACTACATGCAAAATACTTAGGTTAGACTGGAAGCCAAGTTGTTAGGAAAAGGCATGGCAGATGATTGCCAACAAGTCAGCAGGCCACCAGTCGGTAAATAGCCGCCGTCTATGAACATCTGAAATGAAATGAAATTGTTTATTTTGTAAATAGAATACAAGAATCACTTGTACACGTCATTTACAGTATTAGAAATATCACAGACGCGTTGCAATCACTGACAAAAAAGTGAATTGCCTTATATCAACGCTTCTTGGTTGCAATATACAGTGTGTCAGGATAAACGAGGGCCATACTAATTCCAGGTTGTATAATACCCATGAAAATCAACAACTTTATCCATGGGACCAACTCTGAAACGTGAAAAAAGAATATCAGTTGTTCTATACATTTTAACGAATTATGCGAACGAAATTTTTTTGTGATGAGTTATAGTACCCCCTAAAAGTATGTCCCTCGTTTAACCTAAAACACTGTATACGGTGTTAGTACTTACCCAAACAAGCTCTTACACAAAAAGCTCTACGGCTGCTATAAAAGATCACATCACACACCACATCTAATAGTTCGAGCACCTTCTTGAAGTAATTTTCTTTCCAAGCTTTAAAAGCTTCAAATTATATCTACATCTTGTTTATA
The DNA here is from genome assembly GCA_951799385.1 of Hyppa rectilinea. Lineage (NCBI taxonomy): Eukaryota > Metazoa > Arthropoda > Insecta > Lepidoptera > Noctuidae > Hyppa > Hyppa rectilinea. The sequence continues at coordinate 12,054,265 of OX637311.1, forward strand.
ACAAACATCTAATCTTAAATCTGAATACACAAATAGTTTAAACCCTCTCTCACCGCAGCAGTCCGTTTAAATAAGCCAACGCTCTCTAGGTAATGACAAGATGGCTACGATTACGAGATACCGCATATATTATTCGAGGGTTGAGTCGAAAGCTAAATGTACCGACATAATATCTTCATTTCAATATCGCGTCGTAACACGGCCTTTATTGTAATATTCATTTTAACTGAGAGGAGATTTTAATTGAGGATTGTAAGCTTGTGCGATTTATTGTCATTTGTTTTGTGGAATATTTGAAAGTTGTTTTTTTGAGTGGGGGCTTGCCTCTTTTTCTGTTGGTAGTGTGAGGTGTATGTAGCTTCAACAATGCACACAGTCGCTAAATAGATATTTTATGGGATTTATTCATTTAAAAACACTGTTGAATCGGTATTGTGATAACTTTTGAAGAAATATGCATACAGCAACGCGCTTCATTAAAAAGTCATATTTTTTATAAACAAAAACCTATACAGTCATATTTAAAATTCGAATTAATTTGAATTGCTGCCAGGGGTTTTCCTTCCAGCCTGTGACATAAGGTCGTCTCAAGCGTCTAGCCTCTAAAGCACTATCTAGTATTTTATATTATTATCATCGTAAGTTATCAACCTCGCTTTTGGTATCAAGGAAGTATACAGGTATATTGAAGCTACAGTACTATAGCAGACTATTGTATATTAAATAAGGAATAAAATAGTATACACATTTGTGTTCAATGGCGGGTTGTAAATGTTTTTAATATAAATTATAATTCTATCATGGGAGACGGGCGAAGATCTAAATCAATCAATAAAAAAAAAGATTGGTGATACTAAAGCAAACTAAGTGCCCCAACAACAAAAAAAAAACGACAAATAAAAATGTTAAAAAAATCTCCTTAGTTGCTAACGAGAATTTGAATACCCCAAAACAAATGACAATGATGTGGACGAATTTTTTTGATGCCCTTTGATTGATTTATTTATTTTTTCCCTCCCATTTTATGAACTTACTACATACTTATCTACCGAGACTAATCTAGTCCGATATATATCTGACATATCTGAAGCGCTCGATGACAGACAAGAAGTCGACGCAATATACACGGACTTCAGTAGCGCATTCGACAAAGTGAGCCATTCACACATGGTAGCAAAACTCAAGCTTAGTGGTGTCCATGGATCGTTGCTAAGATGGTTCGCGTCCTATCTTATGAACCGCTCCCAATTCGTTGCTATCAATGGCTATAACTCCTACGTATTCCATGCACGATCTGGAGTCCCACAAGGCTCCCATCTCGGCCCAGTTTTGTTTTTGCTCTTTGTCAACGACATCACAAGTCAAATTAAGTACTGTCAAGCTTTGTTGTTTGCTGATGACTTAAAAATTTATCGGAAAATAACGGGGCCTGCTGACACTAAGCTCGTTCAACACGACTTGTCTAGCATTGAAAACTGGTGCATAGCTAACAATATGTCCTTAAACACACAAAAATGTTTTTTCATTCGATTCTCTAGAAAAAAGTCATCCTTTTCTACCATCTACACCCTATGCAACACCACGCTGTCCAAGTTACATCAAATACGGGATCTAGGCATTTTGGTCGACGATAAACTAAGTTTTAAGCCACACATCAACGACATTGTAAAGAAGTCGGCACAGATGCTGGGTTTTGTAAAACGTAACACTCGGGGCTTCCAACTAACAAAGACCAGAATAGTCTTGTTCAATGCCTTGGCGCGAAGTCGGTTGGAATACGCTAGTGTTGCCTGGAATCCTTTTTATGCAGTTCACTCGCAAAGAGTTGAGAGAATACAAAAAGCATTCACCAAACATCTAGCCTTTATGTTCAAGAAAATTAGCCATCGCTGCCCATATGAGCAGCGCTTACACTTTTTCAATATAAAGACACTGCGAGACCGTCGCCGTTCGCGTGATCTAATATTCCTGTACAAAGTTGCAAACGGGTTAGTAAAATGCAGCGATCTTGTAGAGCGTATCCAGTATTCAGTCCCTTCAAAACTTCCCAGACATCCCATCACCAGGTTGTTTCACATCCCTTTCAGAAATACTAATCTCGGTCTCAACGCTCCCTTGCTCCGAATGTGCAGAAACTACAACAGTTTCTGTAAATCGCCAGAAAACGATTTACACGGAGCATCACTCAACAAGTTTAGACGATCAGTCACTGAGGTACGGGACTGCATTAAGTAACCCTCCACCTTGTATGGTAACATTTTGTTTTTACTGTTTTTTTTTTTTTTTTTAAATTTTGTTTAGAAATTGTTTTTATTTTCTTTCCTTTTTTTTCCATTTATAATTATACATTTTTTTTTTTAGATAACGTAGTTGTATTGTGGTAAATCTTATTATCAGCACTTTTATTATTTTATTATTGTTTTTTCTTTTTTGTATGTACTGCTGTTGGTGTACCTACCTAATAAATAAATAAATAAATAAATATTTATTATTAATATGTTAAGTATTTTTAGTTATGTAAATATTATGTGTATAAATAGAACATTAATATCTTAAGAAATAAATAATTCTCAACCCTTTCACAAACAAAATGGAAATCAGAAGTCAGATCACAAAGCAGGCAGTTTATCATATCGTAATTATCTTTAAAACTATAATTAACACGGTTTTCAAGTCTCAAAGGAGTCGACAATTGGCACTGTGTTAAAATATTGGAATATCGATAAGCATGAAACAGGAATCGAATGGAAATACTTCATGTGTGCATTTTAACGTCGGGGGTCATTCCCAGTTGTCACCACTGGTGACGCCACCACTGGTGACAAATGGGAATATTTTTCCCATTTGTCACCAGTGGTGGCGTCACCAGTGGCGACAACTGGGAATGGCCATTCTTCTAGTTCCCAGTTGTCACCACTGGCGACAGATGGCAAATATAAATTGATACGCCTCCGGTGGGGGCGATGCTAGAGCTGCATTATAAAGTGATGGGGTTTCATTCTAGTGTCACTAACGAAGTTAAATAGGTATATTTTATATTTTCTTATATAAAACTTTTACACGTTACTTGGGAAGATATATATTTTTATAAATCACAATATTTGTATTCATTGAGATTAAAACTGCACAAGTACAGATTCCAGTACTACAACTATTACAGATCGTATAATTATGTTACTTAAAACTATATTATTAGATTCTTATCACAGATTAATCAACGTATGGCATTATGTCTATTTATATTCTTAGGTTATTTTTATAAAACAGACTTTTAAATATTAATCACAATAATTGACGTTTATAATTTTCTAAATCTACAGGTATTATGTTACTCATTTACTTACTGCGATGTCTATCACAGATTAATCAATGCATTATTTACAATCATTTTTACTTTTACTTTTTTTATGTGTGTGACCCATAGGTAGATAGATAGCCATACGCCATATTGATCGGTTCGATACACCTCTCCTCGTTCATGTCGCCCTAGTACATTTCCGAACGGTTCTCCATTATTGGCGATTGGCGATACTTCCAATACAGTTCGATCTCGAAAGCTAAAAGTACACCCCGGTCCCCGCGTGGTCGACAATTGTGGAATGTGTACATTTATTTTGTAAATAAACATTTATTATGTTTGAAGGATATTGTATTTCAAATTCATAATCATGTACAAAATTCTAATTACTTAATGAAACTTAATCGACGTGGGAAAAACATATCCTTCCACATCATGTTTGCCTAGTAGCTCCGGAGAAGTTTCTTCCCGAATTTCTCACGCTCTATCCCACATTTTTAACAAAACCAAAATAAGTAAACACGAACAAAGTGAACTTTACGTTTTAAAAAATAAGGCTCTAATTCCATCCTATTATACGAGACTTCGGTCTTTATTGTCCGCCACAGGAAATCATCTGATCTTTTCTTATAAATTTTACCTGCATCCCCATCCCATCATGTGAAACCCCATCACTATATAATGCAGCTCTAGCATCGCCCCCACCGGAGGCGTATCAATTTATATTTGCCATCTGTCGTCAGTGGTGACAACTGGGAACTAGAAGAATGGCCATTCCCAGTTGTCACCACTGGGAATGACCCAACGTCGGAATATCTGAAAATATTCTTTCATTGAATGTTCCGATTGTTTAAATACACTGTGTCTCCAAATTACTGTATTTTTGAAGTTGTTTCACCATTTTTCACGTCAATGGCTACGACTATAATAATATGAGGCGTTGCTACCTTTTTTTTGAGCGTGGGAAATCATCAAATGACTTCTTCCGCTACGGGTGGAGCGGAAGGGAGTGTTTAATTTTTTATTTTATTTGTTTTTCTCTCAGAGTAACCTCGTAGCAAATGTCTCACTATAATAATACTCATAATTTTCATGAATTTATTCATCAAGGTATCGAGTATCCGTAAATATAATCCCGTAAATATAAAGCCTAACGGATATATTCGAGTTTTGGTACACAGCACTAGCTTACACGGCCGTATTTCAACGTACGCACACAGTATAGAGTAAACAGTAGCGAAACTTCGTAGACACAGTCGATTCGGCGTATGTGCCGACGTACGACGCCGACGTGTGTCACTGATAACGTATTCAGGAACAGTACTTATACTATTTGGCTGTACTTTAGCTGTAACCAATTCCGAGGCTTTGCGCCTATATATTTTTTAACGTTCTATAACAGAGGGATCAATACGGGACCATTTTGGTGTTACTTCGGAGTCCGTCAATCAGGCTCTTTCTTTTTTTTCGTTATGTTAGTGGCTAACCACACAAATCAGTTAGTAATCAGTTTTTAGTATGGATTATAAAATAGTGTGAGAAAAAGTTAAAATTATTGTCTTTGTAGTGATTTTTTTAAAGTTTGTTGTTTTATTTTTCACTCTTTAGCTGCAGTATTGTGGGTGTGGACACAAATCTTCAAGTTTTTTATGTAAAAAGTTTTGTGTCTTAGTTAAGGTCTAGTGATCCGTACGTTGCTTAGCTTATTTCATCAAAAGATAGTTTTTTCACCGAAATAAGCTTAGCGACAAGCTTATTTCGGTGAAAAAACTATCAAAAAACTGAATGCTTTTTGACTAGGCAGTTTTTTTTGCAGTTACTCTACTGTTTTCTATAATCTGTGGTAGTAGCTAGGTGGTTATCACGTGAGCACCTCTTGATAAATGGACCAAAGGCTGCAAGCCACCATATCTTTCTGGTTAATAAACTCTTGCCCTAATTCGCTTTCTCTCAGAGGAGTCGCGCTATTTAGAGAACCAATCTCGTTGATAAGGCTGCTATCTCGCTATCTCTCGGTTATTATAATGAAGTTTGCGTGTTTGGGTGCATGTTTATCACACGAGCTCGCTGATAAACCCAGATTAACCCAATGTCTTTTCATCTTTAGTAAGCTTTCGAAAGAGTTGTAAGTTATTATAAGAGAGACACTTTCAAAAATCTTCCTATATTACATTACTGTTACGGACGACAACGATTCCCTTTTTTTTGGAATGCAAATGTTTCACTAAGAAAATTGTTTTTGTGTGTGATTTCTCAAATAAAAAAAAAAACCTGAAAATAAAACCATAATAAGGAATCTACGGAACATGTCACTTTACTTTATAAACTTTAACTAATGACTAGAAAGTTAAAGAACTTCAAGTTCTAAAAATCTAATAATCTATTTAGTTCTTTAGCAAAAAGTGTTTAGAATGAATCCCGAATTTCAATATCCAGGTGAGTTTTTTATGTGGTTTAGTATACTAACAGGTGTTTGGAGTTAATTACCTTTGGCCGCATCGGTTTCCGATATTAACCTAGAACTAAATTAGTATTTAAACGTATTATAAGTTCAATTTAGCAAACGTTTTAGCTTCGAGGTAAAATGTAAGCATTTACATAAATAATGTTGTCGTGTATGTTGCGAGGTCAAAACGTGGCTGGAATATGTTTTCATGAAAATGTTTCAGTTCTTCTTGAGCTAATTAAATACTTATAACAATGGTTCAGGACATGGACAAATGTAGGTTACTCTTGTTTTTACTCGGTGGTACATAACTTTTTCTCTTATATTCTGTTTAAGTAGACATACACTTAGTTCTGACAGTAAATTGTAGTACGGGCATTATGAACTGAGTCGTCAGGCAAACAATAATAATTTGCAACACTTTGCGACATATCGACGGTTTTCTGCCTGCATTTTCTTCGTTTATTAATCATAGCTACTTGATACCCTGTTTTTAAAGTTGTGCAAAACCTATTTAAAAATCTCACCGTGATGTTCATCGATATCGACTCCCTGCTATTACGCACATCAAAGGCACTCTATTTAAGCTCTATAAGTGCGAACGAGACAGACAATAAACAGACATCAATAATTTATGGCCCGACGACTCACCTCTTAACGTAGCGACTATAATTTCAAACTAGGCATATAAAACAAGGTATTTGACCTTACCATTGTTTGAACGTATTGTCTACAAAATTAACAGTTCACTTCGTACAAAGGTTATAAATAAGTTAAAAGTTCATTATGTTCTGAAGTCCTTTATGTTTTGTGATCAAAAGCGGTATTCAGGATGATTAAAAATTATTGATATACCTACAGTTGAATGAGAGATGTTTTAACTTGCATCTGGTTAAAGAAGCTAAAGCGATGAATATGGGTTCTTAGAAGCAGAATAAAGCTGCCTAGCCTTTTCCCAACTATGTTGCGGTCGGCTTCCAGTGTAACCGGATGCAGCTGAATACCAGTATTTTACATGGAGCGATTGGGTTGTTAAAAGCAAATTAGTCGAAAATGAATACTTTTTTACCGTAGGAGTTTGACATTGACACTGTGTGTCTCATTGGTCTAGTAGGCGCAAATACTCTTGTTCTTGGGTCAGTACCCAGGTCCGGCAAAGTGTTATCGGGAATTTCTCAGCAGTAGCATGTAGTCTGGGTTTATGCCTGGGTAATGACAATAGGCTCGCTTCCTATTGCATGGGACCTAAAAAAAATGGCTACCTGTGGGTGTAATCTATATATCTGTATATATCTGGGTGTATATCTATAGGTGCACCTCTGCTTTACCCTTCGGAGATTACAGGTGAGACGTCATGGTATGTTATAACTAAGTAAAAAATAAATCAAATCGCAACATTGCGCAAATTCATGGCATGATTTTGCGGTGTTTTTTAGTTCTTTACACGGTGTATAATTTTAGCCTTTTTCCAATTATGTTCGGGTTGACATCCAATCTAATTCGATGCAACTGATTACCAGTACTTTACATAGAGCGATTGCCTATCTGATCTCCATAGCCCAGTAACTGTTAATCATAAGACTCCTTGGTAGGAAGAGGTCCTGTAACGACTGTCAAATATCACAAACAACAGCCGGTCTACCAAAGACAGCCGGGACCAATGGCTTAATGTGCTCTCGGAGGCACTGAGGGGTCTCGAAACGTAAAGTACGGTCACCCATCCACGAACCGACCGCGGCAAGCATAGCTTAACCTTCGATGGACCTTTGCGGCAGTTATAATTTAGCCACTAGCCTCAAACAACGCGTATACAAAACTTGGTGTCTGTCGCACATCTACTCATGCACACACTCCGTTTACGGAATACGAAGTACGCTCCGAAAACTTTTTTTATTTTTGTTTTTCCTTTCAAGTTGAAAAAAAGTTTCGTTGTTGGCACAATAATAAAGCTGCCGGCTGTGTTGAAATGTACGGGATTACGAGTCGAGTGCGGCCATTTTAAAGTGTTCCGCTGTGAAATATTATGGGTTTTTATACATTTTTTATTTGGTGGCAACCTTTATGCTTAAATAAAAGAAACGGAATGATCATTGCACGGTTGAAAGGAAAACAGACTTTGTTAATCTTTTATGTCGCAATCAGTGGAATGAGAATTTCTGGGCAGTGTTTAATTTATACTGGAGCATTGCTGTGGCTTTGGTTTAAAATGTAAAGTTTTTTGCTAATTTCTACTTTCCTCAAGAAGTGGTTTGTTGACGATCAAACAGTAATGGTGGTCAGAACGTGAAAATCCAAAGTAGGAGATACAATTGGAAGGCTTCTTAAGATTTGTTCGTTTTATGTCTTTTAGAAATAGAGGGAGAGAAAGGCACATCAACCAAAATAACTACTGAATCGAATATTCTGTAAACTCGGTTATCAGTGATTCGCATTTCAAACCATTTTCAAAGGTCATTTATTCGCTTCACTAACTTTCAATTTATCGTAAAATGTCACTAAGCATTTTAAGTGAACACGTTGAGAATCTTGTACAATGACACAGATAAAACTGATTGCACGAACTAACTCATTAAAACTAAGGCTTGAATAAAGTTCTGCGGTTTTACGCATTTTAAAATAGAAAACTCGCTTTGGAACCGCGCCTCCAGTAATCAAGCAAAATTCGACCTAGGTGTTAACAAAACTGAGTTTTAATCAGTCGGCATAGAGTCGTGTTTACGATTTCTGCGTGCCAATAACACGGGTTGGTTTGTGACGAAACGAGGGCATCTTCCGAGCTGTCACAATGACCCGCTGTCCTTGTTTAATAATACTTTCAAGCTTTGCCAGTGTGCTACGACAAATTCTGTTGTAATAATGTGTCTACGGCGTAGCGTGCTACGGTGCTACGAGAACTACGTAAGTGCTACGTAGCTTAGAAGTTATATTTATAACTAGTTCTGATTGGTGTCTTAGTTTTGCCTTGCGTTTAATTACGGCGGATATTTTTGTATGTACTTAGTAATGTTTATAGAAATGTACAACATTGGTTTTCTGTAAGTTTGAACGAATAGTCTGAAATTACGACGACTAATTTTCCAAGGATTGATGTTCGCTCCGAAGTTTTTTAATTCCTTTACAGATTGAAATAAATACGAAAAAAATCTCATCAAAATGTTTTTTTTATGTTTTGTAAGGCACACTTATAAAAATTAAAAATGTGCAATTTCTTTAAAGTCTGCCTCGTTGCGACCATACGTGCTAAAAATATCAATCTGCCTAGCCTTTTGCCTACTGCATTAGGGTCAGCTTCCAGTCTAACCAGATGCAGCTGACTGCCAGTATTTTACACGGAGCAACTCCATATCTGATCTGCACAACCCAGTCAGTAACTGGGTAATACGATACCCCTTGGTAGGACTTGCTGTAAAACTTTCGGACAAAAAAAAAATATTACCATGAAAAGATTCGTGAAAAAAAAGCCTGCTGTTCCCCTTTACCCCTTTCGTTAATTAACATACTGTATAAATCAGTAAACAATTTTTGATACCTATTCTACTGTTGATAGAAGATTATATTTATTGTAATGCTTATACAGTGTAGGCTTAGGTAAGTCACGTTGTATATGCAGACGCCAGCACATCAAGCTACTCCAATCTATCGAATTTCGTTGATAGATTTTCAACTTTATTGCAAAAGTGTAAGGTTGATGTTCAATTGTGTATTTGAAAGGGTAGTCAATAATGTTACTTTTTATGAACTGTCAAAACGCGGCATTTGTACGTGATTTGTATGAAATATAACAATGTGACGTCATAGATTTTTAGAATCAATTGGAATACTTATTAGCATTTTATGCAATTTAACAATTATATATTCGCATTATATTTAATTTCTGTACGGTGATGGGACTTTTTATGACGAGCGGGCTTTCTTCCATGTGATTTCATATTTTATTTTTGACCGATTCAAATAGTCAATTGGGAATATTTGATAGTAAGGAATAGCTTGATATGCTGGCGTCTATACATGTAATCTTTACTTAACAAACCTGTATGGTTAGATGTTTGTATAATCAACTAGATAACGCGTTAACTGCACAAGTTTACGTTTAAACAACGAGTTAGGTAACTGATCTTTGTATAGATATGTAATTAGCAACTGAAATTCCGGCTGTTACTGAGAAGATAGGAGTTATGAATGTATTATTACTGAAATACCTACCGTGATTGTGCTCTCGCTTTATTGACATTACATGAAAAACAAAAGAAAAAATGATTAAATCGGAAAGTGAAAATAAATTATTACATTGTCAAGGTTTCGTACCCAAAGGGTAAAACGGGACCCTATTACTAAGACTCCGCTGTCTGTCCGTCTGTCTGTCACCAGGCCGTATCTCATAAACCGTGATAGTTTAACAGTTGAAATTTTCACTGAATTTTTTTTGTATTTCTGTTGCCGCTTGAACAAAAAATACTAAAAAACAGAATAAAATGCTGGCAGGCTCCAATACAACAGACATGATTTTTATGCCGTTTTTATAGATACTAGAGCCCTTTGTGCGCGAGTCTGATTCACACTTGGCCGGTTTTTGTTTTTATAAAATAAGGTTACTTTCTACAAACTAACACGTTTATTTGAGTCACCTTATATGTTCAGTCATATACGTGACATTATTTCCATACTCTTGCATTTCTTTGTATTTGATGACCAATGGGAGGTCGCAATTATTGCGAAACGTTGTGACTTGGTATGTTAGGAACTTTGTATAGTGTATACGCATGTTTCATTTACCGTGACACTAAAGTTTATTCGCCGTGTGTAGGCACGGTCGTTGGAGTTCTATGGGTTACTATGGAAGCTTGTTGACACACAGGTTTTTTTCTACGGCGACGTTTGTACGCCGTTCCGTAAAGAAACCGTGATAATACAGTGTGTTAGGTTACATGAGGGACACACTTTCAGGGCTATACATACGTATGAAAATGAAATACTTTAGACTATGAAACTATACCTAAAATCACGAAAAAGCTGTTCAGTACATTTATGTTCGCATAATTCGTCGAAATGTATGGAACAGTTGATTTTTTTTTTTGTATTTCAGAGTTGGTCCCATGGACAAAGTTGTTGATTTTCATGAGTACTATACAACCTGAAAGGTGTATAGTACAACTTTCAGATTCCAAATTTTCAATTGGGAAAATTTTACAGTTAGTGATAGCTTGATCTGTAACTACTCTATGGATGTAGGCACACCTGTATTTCGCCAGTTATGTTTAAGTCCCATGTAATAGGGCTTGCAATTAACCGGGCATAACTCTAACTCCATGCAGCTACTGAGAAATGCAACACTATTCGACCTGGGATCCTTCTATCTACCTATCATCAAGTATGTTTACAAACTTCTTTTGACTGATTCATCAACGCAGAGCTGGAATTGCTGAGACTGGGAAGGTAAAATTTAGCACACAGCTTTCTTTTATAGGGTAGGGGAGCATTAATAAAGGTTTTTTTCAAAATTGGACCTATAATCGAAAATCGGCTGAAAAGGAAGGATGTCATTTGTATGAAAAATCTCATTTCTCGGGTTAATAGACTTGAAACTTGACACGAATACATAATTAAGTAAATTATAAAGATTGTCATTTTATCTAAACTTCCCCCTTTAACGGAGATGAGGGGGTGTCAAAGTTTTTATGAAATAATGTTTACGCGAGGTCGGATTAACTCGAAACTCAGTATTTGAACTCTAAACCGAAAATAAAGAATAACGAGTAACAAGGTTTTTCGAAAACAACCCCTAATGAGATAAACAGGGGTAGTGAATCTTACAGAGTAGAATAATTTGTACAACGTACCTTGATTAACCTACTTAATTTAGAAGAAGAATTACCTTGATTAACCTACTTAAGAATTAGTTGCGGCAGCAGAATTAGAGTCGTGAAAAAAAAACAGGAGACATAATACAAAACTTAAGAAAAACAACCGTCTTCCGAAAAAATACTTCAAAATGTAAATAATTTAATTTCGGAAGTCGTTGGTTTGGTGGTGGACTTGCCTTCGGATTTTTTACTTTGTAGTGTTTTTTCGGAAATCGGTTGTTTTTTTTTTGTATAAAGGTTTTTTAGTTTTGGCACTTATTTACCTACCCCGCAGTCCCCTCACCGAATTGGTGAAGGGACTGTGGGGTACTACTGAAAACGCTATGTAAACAACAGAGACCTGAAGTACTAATATGCATCAAGATAAAAATGTTCATAAAATAAAATAAAAAACAATCGAACTGATAACCTCCTCCTTGTTTAAGTCGGTTAAAAATACAGCTGGTATGCTTTCTGATTGCATATTAACTTCATCGTTCGCAAAACGAAGATCATCGTAATCTGCCTAGCCTTTTTCCAACTATGTTAGGGTCGGCTTCCAGTCTAACCGGATTCAACTGAATACCAATATTTTACATGGAGCGACTGCCTATCTGACCTCCACAACCCAGTAACTGGGAAATACGATACCCCTTGGTAAGACTGGCTGTTCGCAAATAGAACATCCCAACCCTAAAGTACAGTATCTCGTGCGATGCTAGATACGACATAACTACCCTCTTCAAAGCCGTTTACGGACAAATAAAACACTCACTTCGCATTTAAGATAACTTTGTTACATGAAAATGGTCTCCTTTCTTCACTCAACTTGAAAGTAGGCTATTTTATAAAGGACAATGTAATTTAAGAGAGTTTTTATGATTTTCATAACTTATTATAGAGTAATACCCGGTTCTCGACATTTTTGAACGTGTTTTTATATTTAACATTCGTAATCTTGGCTTTGGAAAGTTGTAAGGAACACTTTTTGCATAAAAAGCTACTCAAACTCAAACTCAACTCAAAGCATTTATTTCAAATAAACTAATTACAGGCACTTTTAAATTATCAAAGGGTCAGTCAGTCAGAAAGATGAAGCTAGGTACCTGTGGAGAAGAACGGGCAAGAAACTTCACGGACACTTTTTTAAATCAGAATATGGGTTACATCATTCATGTTGAAATTATACATGTGAGAATGATGCAGAACGTAAAAAGCGTACGTCATAAAAGCTTGTTTAAAGATCCGTGGCAGCTATGAGATGACCTGTCCCTACTGACGGCGCCCGTTCACGAACATGATGCATGGATTAGCACCATTCAGCACTTTATACTTATTAGGGTTATCTAAGTTAAGCTAAGTTAAGCAGTGGTGGCCCACAACTTACGAGTCGTAGGTCCTAGGTTCGAAACTAGACAGGCGCTTTACTTGTCCCGCGTTGTGACTAAGCCCAGTCCCTCTCACTGAGAGGGAACCTGTATCCCAGCAGTGGAAAAGTTATACGCTGATCATACCCTAAGATTATAGGGCCGTAGCCTGCCGAGTAAGCGGGATTGTTCGAAAGGGTTGCCACTACCCCGGAACATTAAGAGGTAAGGAAGTAACATGGATGGGTTTTAGTCAGTAAGAGTTTGACACTCCCTTTAGCTCCAACTAGAGCGGGAGGACGTTTAAGAATTTTGTAAGAATTCAAGAAGAAATGAGCCTTTGATATTCCTCTCATTTACAATATCGGATCTATCTACAAGTCCCACTCTCTACCTCGCAGGCCCAGTGCTCGATATGTAGCTGATGGTAACCTATCAATGGATCGACCTCGGTTGGCGTAGGTTATGCTTCTATCGACCCGTGCATCTTATATCACTTTCCTTTTATATCACAAAATACCAGCCTAAAATAACGTCAGAGTTCACAGCTTGACCCTTGTTCCAGTAAATAATTTAGAATGCAGCGTAGTCTAAATTGAACTAATTACGGTTCCGTACCTTATTCAAGAGCCTTTTTAGAAGCTAATTAAAAAGAAATAGGTTTCTACTTAAAATGTAAGGTTATTTTTAAAGAAAATAACATTTATTTCATTAAATATTTATGACGGTACAACGTGGAGGAAATTAAAATATTCTGACGTTTCTACTTAGACTTAAAGCTGGCGTGCAATTGAGTTCGAGAAATGATTGTGCTTAATTACAATTTTATGCTTATAAATAGCCGTCTCCATTACTTCGTTCGTGAAGTTATTAATTGCTTATACTTTATCTTGAAAAATGTGTTTAAATCGTGTTGATTCTGTAAAAAAAGCGGCCAAATGCGAGTCGGAGTCGCGCACGAATGATTCCGTACCGTTATCTTTGTATAAAAGCAAAAAAAACATGTTTGTTGTATGGGAGCCTCCTTGAATATTCATTTTATTCTGTTTTTTTGTGTTTGTTGTTAAAGAGGCAAGAGAAATACATCATCTGTAAAAATTTCAACTGTCTAACTATCACAGTTCATGAGATACAGCCTGGTGACAGACGGACAGCAGAACGGACAGCGGAGACTTAGTAATAGGGTCTCGTTTTACTTACCGAAAAATGACCATGTAAAGGCATGTACTCAGTAAACGCATGTTAATATCTCTCAGACATCCCTGTTTCCTCACGATGTTTTTCTTCACCGATGTTAAGATGTTAAGTCATTGACTGCCACGCAGCAGACACAATAGAAAAACTATTGTTCGCGGCTCACCGGTGACCGCGTTGGCGCTCAACGTGTTAAGTAAAAAGTAGTCGTAAATCGATGACTGTACCTTTACAAGGTGGGAGGGACGTCGACTTCAACGCTCAACCTGCATAGATTCAGTTCATGATTCTCAATGGATGGTTTTTTTTCTTCGGGAATAAAGTAAGCCTCTCCATATATTTTGACAGCGATGACTTTTTAATGAAACAGCTGATTTTTACTGCACGCGGCTTACTGCACACGTCAAACGTACCAATTGATTGCTTGTTCAAGCCTGTTATGCAAATTCCGACCTTGTTCACATAAAAATATGTACGGGAAAAAAATGTTTTATTTTACGAGCGCAAACTCTCGTGATTGCTCCAACTTTTGATGGGATTATGGTTTAAAGTTTATATTTATGCGAATGGACTCTGAGTAAAGGCTCCGTGCAAGTAATAAAATGGAAGAATTTCCGTTCATATCGAAGTTAGTGAGTTCTACCTTACAAGGAAATATGGCTGGAAATTCAGCCTGTTTGGTTGCGGTTCGAAATTCAAATTAATATTCCCAGTAATCTTTTCCATCTTTCGTCGAAGCTGTTTGTTCTAGGATTCGGGTTTTGAACTGGCGGTCGCCGATGCCAAGTTTGCTAGACTTGTTTACAGTGCAATGACCGGCTCTGCGCAAACGGGCCACCGACCACAGCTATCAAAGGCTGGCGACAAGCTGTCTTCATGTTTTTAATTTTTTTTCTGTATGGAATCCCTCTTGACGTGTCAAATCGAGTGGGGTCTACCGGTTATGGGCACTTTTGTCACAGGTCCGGTCTGCGACATGAAACTTTTTAATTTGTACGTGTTTTGTATGAAATATAACACTGACGTCACAGATTTTTAGAATCAAATTGAATACTTATTAGCATTCAAGGCGATTTTACAATTATATCTTCGCATAATATTTAATTTCTGTACGGTGATGAAAGTTTTCAAGACGAGCGGTCCTTTTTCCTTATCTTTCTTTTTCGTGTGGTTAGTGACTAACCTGGTGTCAGAGTTTTAATGCTGCCCATGGGCCTGTGACATAGCATCACATGCTGTTGAAAAATATCTCTCGGGCATGCCGGTTTCCTCACAATGTTTTCCTTCACCGATTTTAAGCAAGTGATAATTATACAATACGCACATGAATCCGAAAAATCAGATGTGCGTGCCTTGGGTTCGAACTCGAGACCTATGACTTGGCAGTCCGGCGGTAACACCACTAGGCTATCACTGCTTTTTGCTTTTTTATATATGATTTCATATTTTATTTTTACCGTGTCAAATAGTCAATTGTAGCTGCCACCGACCACTATAGTTTGTGGTACGAAAGGAAGTTGCGCGCGACACTCACCGACCACAGGGTCGGTGGCCCGTTTGCGCGAAGCCTTAGGGTCACGTTCAATGAAAGATTTGAATAGAAGGCTTGATTAATGAGCACTTATAATAAACGTATATGTCTATCACGACTTAAGTAGGCGTGGGACACTAAATTGCCTGGCATGTTGGTAAGTTATTGTGTAAATAGTTGATGGGGTGAGTGGACTAGTGTTTGTTTGTGATAATAATGTTACCAGTCTATTGTTGTTTATATGAGTCATTTCAATCTGAATAGCTTTTCCCAACTACATATGTTAGGGTTGGGTTCCAGTCTAACCAGATGCAGCTGAATACCAGTATTTTCCATGGAGCGACTGCCTATGTGACCTCCACAACCCAGTCAGTAACTGGGTAATACGATACCCTTAGTAAGACTAACTGTCAGACTTTCGGACTTCTGTCTACTCGTAACAACTGTCAAAGAGTGCTTTCCGAGGCACAGCGAAGTCTCGATGTGTAAAGATCACCCATCTGCGGACAAACCCCGGCAAGCGTAGCTCAACCTTATGGATAGATCCATACGGCTGTTATTACTTAGCCATGAGCTCCATTTATATGTGGGCAATCATATTCATTTAGTGATAAAAATACATGAAGTATCACATTCCAAATCATAATTTAATAATTCATAACATAGCTGCCACAATCAAACTATTTTAGAAATGACACAATAAATAGGACTTGCGTACACGTTGATTCTTGCTACCCTTTTACAGAAACTGTTAGTGAACTTATAGATACGCTGAGAATTGCACGTATACTGCGGCCGATCACCTCATGAAGTGCCTTTTACTAAACGCTCGTTTATTGAGCGACTCGCAGTCACACGGAGGACGTGACGTCATGCAGCCATCTATACATATAATAAAACAGTAAAAAAACTGTGTCTGTACATTGAATTTATTAAAAAAATAATAATTGAGGGGGGTTTAGAAAAAGTAATAGAGCACGAATCCAAAAAAAAAAATTGTCTGTTTGTCTGTATGTCTGTTTGTCTGTTTGTTTGTACATACACGCTAATCTTCGGAACTACTGGACGGATTGGAATGATTTTTTTTTTGTTGTATAGGTATTAAGTCTGGGCAACATATAGGCTAATTTATCTTGGAAACTTGAACACCTGATGCAGAACCGCAACAGAGCAGCTAAACTATAAGAGATAAAAAAATAATACCATAGCAAAAATTGTTCCACGTGATGAGCATTTTTTGCTGAGAGAATAAATTTGAAGATCTGGAACACCTGATGTGGAACTCCAAGAGCCCGGCTACACTATAACATATATAGGAATGACGTCTTAGAGAAAGTTGTGCGGTCTGATGGGTATTTCCTGTTGACTTATAAAAATCGAAGATCTGGAACACCTGTTGTGGAACTCCAAGAGCCTAGCTACACCATAACACATATACGAATGACCTCTTACCAAAAGTTGTTCGGTCTGATGGGCATTTCCTTTTGACTTATAAAAATCAAAGATCTGGAACACCTGTTGTGGAAATCAAAGCTATCACTAATTTTACTGTGTAATTAAAAAATAACATAAACTGGGAGTACCTGCACGCGGTGAAGGCGGTAACAGTTTAGGACCGATTTTCGATGACGATGGTATATCATTGAAAATTTGACTCTACTGGCCAAAAGTCCTATTTATTTTTTTATTTTATCGTATGAATATGCCTTCGGGCTTTTGTTGTTTGAGTGTTTAATTTCCTTTTCCATTTATCTTCCGGTAACGCAGGGGAGCAGTCATTTTAATTTAGATTTTTATTGATCAGGTATCTTCACAATAAAACTATGACCATGCCTAAAAAGAGGTCAAATCTTTCTCAATGTTCCAAAAGAGCTAAAAGATTGAGGATCATAAGATCCCAAGAATTACCAAAGAGCGTCAGGAGAGACTTGATGCTGTTTGAGAACATTAGGATGCAACTCGCTCCGTGGAAACCTCTTCGGGTCGCGAAGCACGCCTGCGTTCTCAGCGTATTCATTAGGTCTCAAGAGACCAGTGAAGAATATGATGCGCGACTGACTGATCGTGAACGTCATGAATTGTCTCGCGAGTCAGAGACGTTCACGGAAAGAGAATTACGCTTGAGTTCCAAGCGTATCTACGCATCGACTTCTAGGTCTCTAGAGACAAGTGGGGCACGTGATGTGCGACTGACCGCTGATCGTGAACGTCATGTATTGTCTCGCGAGTCGGAGACGTTTACGGATAGAGAATTGTGCTTGAATTCCAACCGTATCTACGCATTGACTTCTAGGTCTCTAGAGACAAGTGGGGAATATAATAATGCGGTTACCAAAATGAAAACGATGACAAATGGACTGTATGTTTTGGTGGTTGTTGGAATGATATAAAACTAAAGCTCAGTGTGATAAAAGATTATAATGTGAAAAATGATAAAAAATAACATAAATGGCGACCCCGTTGTCGCTGGCATAAGCAACAGGGTCCGCGTACAAAGTCGCGGGCAGAAGCTAGTTTTCAATAAAAATAAAACGTGGTCGGTAACAGATAAAACATAAAAAAATACTTTTAATCAGTTGATGAAGTATTGTTTTGCTTTAATTTCAAATTTATTTATTTATATTTAATCAATCTTATAATAAAACGTAGGGCAGTGACCCCAAACCTAGGCATTTGCCTGTATCTTGGGGATCGGAACTTAAACATTTTAATATTAACATTTAGGAGGGATTACAAGATTGTTAAACATACATTTAACACTTACAATGTACACTGCCATCAGCGTAAGATCAGGTAGGTGATAATGTAGATATCTTGATAAACTAAGAAGCAGCCCAGTTCTACGAATGCCCTACAAACATTAATTTATCAATTAACAACTATGTAACATAGGTCGCTAATGACATCTAATAACGAGACTTGAGCCGCTGGGGAAATGAATTTAATCTAAGAAATTGGGTCGCTCGAACAGTTCCTATATTAAAGGACGCTGCCGTCTTTCTACACACTTAATTAAGTACAGACGCCAGCACATCAAGCTATCCCTAACTGTCAAATTTTCTCAATTAAAAATGAACCTTATGTCTTCGCAATAAAGTTGAAATACTATCAAAGAAATTTGACAGATTGTGGTAACTTGAGGTGCTGGCCTCTGTACTTTTCTCTATATAGTTTTTATTTGGGCTTTCTTATGATTCCATAGGTAAATTAATTAAGAATTTAGTTTGGTATACTTGTACAGAAGCCAGCACGTCAAGTTACCCCAATCTATCAAATTTCTTTGATAGTTTTCAACTTTATTACAAAAGCAAAAGGATAGATTTTTTATTGTGCTGTAATTGTTCAAAATAAATCAAGAATTAAATTATATTTTAGAAGCGAGTGAGTAAATAAGAGGCATGGCAAAGATTGATGAAAGTATATTTAGACAAAGATTGACAGCGAGTAAGCGATAGACGGAAGTTGTAGAACGAAGACAAGTTATAAGGTAGAGTTCGCTAGGATAACGCTAGTAGGAAATTAATTCCGCGAGCAAATATAAATAAGCGGTATAATAGTGTTGATCAGACTTTGACACCACTATCTGCGTTAGGATATCTGCATCATAAAATGAAATGAAATCAGCAAATTATAACTAATCACTACATAGTATAAAACAAAATCGCTTTCCTTGTCCCTATATCCCTATGTATGCTTAAATCTTTAAAACTACGCAACGGAATTTGATGCGATTTTTTTAATAGATAGAGTGATTGAAGAGGAATGTTTATATGTATAATTTATCGACACATTATGCGGGCGAAGCCGCGGGCGGAAGCTAGTTTAGTATAAAATTAAATTAAATCTGAATCCTATAGGCTGATGATGATGATGACAAAAGTAGTGTCATCACATGCTTAATCCTACTAATATTTTAATGTGAAAGTTTAGGAAGACGATGAGATTTAGATGTTTGTATATTTGTTATTCAATCATGCCAGAACGGTTGTATGGATCTGGGTGAAATTTGGTACACAGATAGTTTATAGCCTGGATAAAAACACATGGGATAGGTACGTTTTACCCCGGTAGTACGTTCCGGTGGGCTAATTTTCGACATGCACACGGGTGAAACCGCTGGCAGAAGCTAGTATTCTACATAATAGTCAGTGACAAAAAGAGGATTGTTCCTTTCTTTGTAAAAAACAAAACTATGTGGCGAAACGGGTCGTTCACTTACCCAATAATAATAATAATATCCTTGGACATTTCACACAACGCCATATCGCCCCAAGCTAAGCAACCTAATGCTTGTGTTATGGTAACGAGATGGCTGATAAACTACTTAAATATTTTTTTTTTTGTAAATACATACATATTATAGATAGAAAAACACCCAGACTCGTAACAAATACTTGCAGGTCGTACAAATTATTTGTTCCGTGCGGGAATCGAACCCGCGACATAGTGCGCAGCAGTCAATCGCTCAACCACTACGCCAACCGCCAAAAATACCGTCTTTTTCAAATACATAAAATAGACCAGTGCTGAAGCCTTTGAAAATGGTAAAAAGTAAAAAAAAAATATAGTAGGATGAAACCCATTGGAAAAGAAAGAGAATATAACAAAATTTAAAGGAAATATATTTACGGGCGATATGAGGTCTGGGTTTCATTCACTATTTTTTTTTTGTTTTAAGACTCTGGTCTAAAAAGGCAACTTTAATAAAGATCCTTCTCTCCTTCTTCCAGACGCAGAAGGCACAGGCGGTGCGGACCTGCAGCGCAAACTGGACCTGCTCAACGGCACGCTGGACGCAGAGAGAGCCGAGCAGGCCCGCAGGCAGATGCAGTACATTGCTCATTGTAAGTTAATCATTCTTTATGTGGTAATAATTTTTAAGGTGGTCTTACAACCACGCGCAAACAAGTCAGTTTAAAAAAAAAGCTGTTTCATAGAGAAGTGAAAAAGCATATTTTTTTTATAAATGACGCATAATTCCATCCCGGTTCCGAATCATATACTGAATCAAGTACGAGCCATCAGTACAAAAGAAGAAGATGCATCGCAGTCATTGCCCGAAGAGGTAAGTAGGTGTTCACACCCTTGCTTACTTCTTCGGGCAACATACATGGGTAAACGTGGGTATTGGTTGCACGACATTAAACGATTCCCGCCCGGAACGAATGTCTGTATGAGACTATATAATATGATAGTGCCGGGCCTGAGCGTTCGTGCATATAAAAACAGACACGAAACACTACATTTTGCCAGTTTTTTTAAGTCCCGTAAAATAAGATGAGAACCTGACAAAAATGTAGACCCTAGGCTATCGCTGTTTTTTTTTTTTTTTTAAAGTAGTCTAAGCGGGATTGTCCGAAAGGCTTACCGCTACCCCGGAACATAAAGGGCTACGGAAGGAACATGGATGGGTTTTAGTCAGTAAGAGTCTGACACTCCCTTCCGCACCACCCAGAGCGGGAGCAGTCATTGGATGATTTCCCAGCCTTAAAAAAAAAAAAAAAAGGCTATCGCTGTGAGTTTTCTGCAGCAGCTCGGAGTCATAATAGAGAGTAATATTGATTTAAAATAAATTTATTACATTTTACAGCGGGGTTACTGCTTTCTTGCACAAATCCATGAGAGACAAGCAAAAGAGCATTCAAATGAGTTCTCACAACTTGGTAAGTTAGGTGAAGTAGGCAGCACCTATACTTGACAGTTTTCTAAAAAACTGTATAGCTATTCTGTAAAATCTACAAACTCAAACTCAAAGTATTTATCACTACATAGTATAAAACAAAGTCGCTTTCTCTGTCCCTATATCCCTATGTATGCTTAAATCTTTAAAACTACGCAACGGATTTGGATGCGGTTTTTTTTTATAGATAGAGCAATTCAAGAGGAAGGTTTATGTGTATAACTTGTCTACATATTTTGCGGGCGAAGCCGCGGACGGAAGCTAGTTTCAAATAAACCAATTACGCTTTTGAATTGTCAAGGGGTCGGTCAGTCAGAAAGATAGTAAGTTTAAATACAGTTGTCATTACTGTCAACCCCTACCATTCGGTGCAGCGGCAGCTCTCCTCACGGTGTGATTTTAACAGAATAAGAGACGAGATGTGACGTTTTGTTTGTCTGTGCAGAATAAACGTTTTTTCTTTCTATGTTTTCAGAATCGACCGACTGATCTTATAATATTATGTCAAAACGGTTTTTTTTTAAATTGTCAAAGCTACATTCATATATCTCATGCCAATACGTGGGTATTGGGTTGCACGACATTAAACGATTCCCGCCCGGAACGAATGTCTATATGAGACTATAAATGGTAGTTCCGGGCCTGAGCGTCCGTGCATATAAAATTTATGGTTCGATTTTAACATTGTAAAGGGAGAAATCTGCAACATCGAAATCGAAGAGGCATTTTGAACTGAGTTCACAAAGAATACAGATTGCAATTCGACCATTGATAACTTAACAAGCGTCGATCAATGAGATTCATTTAATTATTATTGTTCGTCGTATTTAAACATAAGTGCGAATATCACGCATATGACTAAATGCGATCAGTACGGCGAAACCGCGTTCAAGAACTCACCTGTCAGTTCCAGTGCCTGTTCCTTTTAAACGTAGATTATCCGCTGAGCGCGCTGGTGGAACTGTCCATTGCTGGAATTCACCCTTAGTCGTCATACAAACCACAGCTTCAAACCTACCAAGGAGATTATAACATATCAAACTATTCTGAATACAGCCGTTGTTTTCCAGGAAGATTAGTTCATAGATCTGTATAATATACCTACCAATGCAGCTCTAATATTCATAGACGTAAAGCAGCTTTAGTTAATCATTACAGAAGCATCAGGTAGATAGAGGACTAGACTAAAACGGTACGGTACGGTTTCAACGTGAAAACGGTTTTGTGGGGCATAGTTGATAAATTAAGACTTTTTGTAAACTTTACTTTAATAATATAAATAAAAATAAAATAAAAAACTCACGCGTGATATAGAATAATAACATAATCAGCCTATAATGTTTCCACTGCCTGGGACACTGGCCTTTTCTCTGTGTGGAGGAGCGTAATCCATATTTTGTAACCATATTCTGATTTAAAAGAGTGTCCATGGAGTTTCTTTCCCGTTCTTCTCCACAGTTACCTTAGTTAGTTCAGAAGCACGCCTACTGATAGAGTTCATCAATAACTCATTTCTTTTATCAAAACCTATTTAAATTAATCTATCATTTTGAATAGTCGAATGCTGCCAGTTATTTTGTAACCAACCTAGGTAGGCTAGGTACAACATACGGTTTCACCTTGGTTCCACAGTACCTACTGACAGACACGCATAGTTTAAATATTTTGTTTAAAAAAGTAACCGTGGAGTTTCTTGCCCGTTCTTCTCCACAGGTACCTACTGCTTTGGAATGGGCAACTAGCTTCATCTTTCTAACTGACCGACCCCTTGACAATTCAAAAGTGCTTGTAATTGGTTTATTTGAAATAAATGCTTTAAGTTTGAGTTTGATCCACGAAAAATGGCTCTCGGGTTCCTTAGTGCCGTTCTTTTGTTTCTTTTTGTCCCGTTATAGTCAATGGCGACTCTTGATTCGTGGATACTAAACAGTAATTTCGGGTAGTCAGGAACCTGACAATCAGTGCTAAGGATAAGGTAACTACAATAGTACTACCTATCAACTTAGTTTTGAGGTCAGAAGGGCAGTCGCTCCTTGTCAAAAACTGGTATTCAGCTGCATCCGGTTAGACTGGCAGCCGACCCTGGGAAATGGCTTGCAGATGATGATAGTGAAAGTCAATGGCGACACGTTGATGTTTGTCTACAAACATAGAGAACTTAAAAATGTATTACGTATCTCTTTTCGCCCGCTCTGGGTGGAGCGGAAGGGAGTGTCATACTTTTACTGACTAAAACCCATCCTTGTTCCTTCCTTAGTCCTTTGTATTCCAGGGTAGCGGTAACCCTTTCGGACAATCCCGCTTTTCATTCATCTCTAACCTCTCAATGATTCTCTGATTCCAGCGGGTTACTCAGAGGACTCGGACTACACGTCGGACCTTAACTACCCAGTGGGGCAGCATGCCAACTGCAGCGCGTCGCAGTTCCGCAGCCATGCGCACCAGATGCACACACCACAGGTAACATTGTCCCTCATCATTGTGGCTTAAATCTTGTTAAATTCTAGAGCCATTTTTGACGACGGTGTTGCGGTCTGGCCCATCTTTTACTTAAAAGTATGTTTTCTACTACACATAATTATGTATTTTTTATTTTATTCTTCTTCTTCGTGTTAGTGACTAACCTGGTGACAGTGTTTTTATGCTGCTCATGGGTTTCTGATTAAGCTTCACATGCTGTTGAGAAATAATATCTCTCAGACATGTCGGTTTCCTCACGATGTTTTCCTTCACCGATTTTTAAGCAAGTGATAATTATACAATACGCACATGAATCCGAAAATCAGAGGTGTATGCCTTAGGTTCGAACTCGAGACCTATGACCTGGGAGTCCGACGGTCACACCACCAGGCTATCACTACTTACGCTTGCTTTTATTTTATTAAGTTAACGAGAACGGACTGCACACGAGCGCTCTTATTGGCTAATGCGCGAGGTCCTCGCCCCGCCTACCGCTGCGGCAGCATTTGCTTGCAACGATCAGTGTGCTCAAAAACCGCGCGGATACTCCACGCGCCAAAAACGTGCGCCAGCGCATTCCGTTCTCTTGAGCTAAACATTTTAGCAAAAGTTCGTGTTTTCTTCCTTTCTCATCAGCAACCAACCTGTCAGCTACAGTCATTATTTTGATTCCTCTATTTACTATTTTCAGAGATCCTTGGAGGTATCTCGTGAGAATTCGTACGAGAGGGACGAGTACCACATACACGGGGACACCGACCCGCTGTATTATAACAGTCAGCCGCGGACCAACAGGTAAATATCTGCATGCAGAAATTTAATACAACAGAAACTCCTGGTCCTGGGTTAAATTGCCAGGTCGGGCAGTGTTATTGGGTTTTTGTATCAGAAATTTCTTATTAGCAGCCCCGGGTCTGGATCTGTGCCCGGTTGATGGCAATAAGTTCCCCCCATTACGTGGGACTTAAACGTAACTGGCGAAATGCAGGTGCAATGTGGATACATCTCTGCCTAATTCTTCGGGGATTGCAGGGTTTCAGGGCAGTTAGGTTCGTTGGCAACCTAAGTAAATGACTGCTTGCTTGGCCTAATTCCTCTCACAGAGAGAAGGCCTGCGTCCAAACAGTGGGAATGTCAAAGACTAAATAAGTTACGCAGTTCTGCCGAGGAAAAGTTAGATAAAGTCAGATCATTTCCATCATATTAATTCAAATGAGCTTCATATTCAAACGAAGATATTGCAGTAGTTCATTAGCGAAATATTAACTTATATTGTTATGATAATTCCAGGATAGACACGTGGTCACAGCTGCACGCACAAGTGAGTGTGGAGTCAGCGATATCTTGGAGGACCGCGGCTGACTGGCAGTCAGGAGGTAATCAATACTTTATACTCAATTCTTTATTGCATTCCACAATGTAGGCTCAGGTCGTAAACAAACCTTTCCCAAAGTAGGCGGTAACTCCCCTTTGTGGGCGCTGCAGGCCTAAAACGGCAGTAAGAGACACAGAAAAAAAATGGGGGTGTTGTGTAGAGGTAAGAGCTTAATTTCGTTTAGATAGTGGTTTTTAAGTTGGTTTAAAAATGGGGGCGCTAAAAAATAAATTATTTTCAAAGTAGGCAGTAGACGAAACAAGTTTGGGAACCCCTGTCGTAAATATTTGCTAAAAGAACAATCGTGAACAATCGTGGACCCAGTCGGGCACAGTAAACGACACTGCACAGAAAAGTTAACTACTTTTATCACATAATTATTGCATTCTCTGTTCATTGAACAAGAAACAGTTGAATAATTAATTATGTGAGTAAGTCCAACGGTTGCAACAAAAAGCTAATCTGTCTTAATAATTCTTTAGATACTTGGCTCACAGTTTTATGGTCAAAGACTATGGCTTACATAAGACTTACTACCGTTTTATGCATACAAAACACTAGAAAAAACAATCTGCCTAACCCGGCAGATTGATTTTTGTGTCCTTGTGTTTTGAAAGCTGACCCCAGCACCAGTCTAACCTGATGCAGCTGAACACCAGTATTTTACACGAAGGGACTGCCTTTCTTGCCTCCACAACCCAGTTACTGGGTAATACGATACACCTTCGCAAGACTGAATGTCAGACTTTCGGGCTTCTGATGACCCGTAACGACTGTTAAAGATTCCAACAACTTTACGTGCTTTCTGAGGCACAGAGGAGCCTTAATATGTAAAGATGGTCACCCATCCACGGACCAACCCCGGCAAGCGTAGCTTAACCTTATAGATCGACTCGTACAGCTGTTAATTAGCCACGAGCTTAAGAACACATAATTTAAAATTGGATTTGTTTTGGATTCTTATTAATCTTTCGTTTCACAGAAGAGCAGCGTCGGCCGAGTTTGGAGCGTCAGAACACGCTGTATGATGACAGCATGCCTATTTATGGGTTCGAGACCTACACCGCCAGTATCACGCACACGAGGTACGTTCTACATACGATCAAAACACCGCCCTATTGCCTAAACATACTCGAGAATGAATGGCGGCGATCTGTCTTCGGGCTCAAACACAAAACTGCGATGTGACGCGATGCAAATTTGCAACTCAATAAATTACCAACCATTTATCTACACATCAAGCGTCGAGCTCGCAAAATCTTCCGATGCGACGTCGCGTTCGCAGTTTGGTGTGTGAGCCCTTCATTCAAAACTGAGGTCTCTTGAGCTAATATTTCAGATCAAAAGAAATTAATGTTCAAGCTAGTTTAACTACGGACTTCAAGCAATGATAAAAATAATTTATAATATATATTGTAAGCCTCAAGCCTAGTTGTTATAAATCGGTCGGTTGATTCTGTAAAAATCTCACCATGAAAACTAAGAAGTGAACGTGAAAAAAGGTATCGTTGCACCTACTGCTAATGATGGACACTAGTGACAGCTCACTTTAAACTCAATTAACCTCCCTTTTCACTTCGATACTTTAAAGAATAGCACTACAGGGGGCCTAGGCAAAGTGACATTTTCATGAATAACGAAATTAGATAAATTAGAGAAATGTTTGGAATTGGTATAAGCTCTCGAAATGTCACGTGATCAATCATTTTTGATCTGTGATAGACAATTTCAAATTGTGTAACGAAACTCGATCAATATTCCCAAACACATGCGTTGACAAGTGAAGTTCTTGACAATCCGAATCGCTGAGATAACCTATGTTTGGAACTACAAGTTCGAAATCGAATCGACACGGAGCAATTGACACTTGTCTACGCCTCCTGATGAAAGAGATGTTTTCGCTTTCACTAGATACTTAAAGTTGGCAAAGCCATCTAAAAATCTGTCTCCCATTTTTAACCGAGTCTATGAGTACCAGAGTTTTACCGCAATCTCCTAAAAAAAAACTGCAAAACTTAAAACAACTGAATCTCACCTTTGCAGGGACCATTTATCTCAGCAGCCGAGTTACGAGGAGTTTTACGACTCGTCGTCATACCCCTACCAGTCGTCGTACGTAGGTGACGACTCTCGACAGTGGGACAGCGGCGGTCAGTACTTCTACGATGACGGGCAAGGCCTGACGCCGACAGAGTATGAGAATGTTGTGAATAAGAGAAGGTCTTCAGTTGTTCAGTTGCCGCAAGTGCCGCCTAAACCGGTAAGTTAAAGTGTAGGATTTCAAAGTATTGTGTAAACCAGAGTGGTCTTCACTTGAGCTCTCAGTGGTAGAGCTCGTGTAATGTTACTGTGAGTTGGTATCGGCATTCCTATCCTACAATAAAAACACACGGGGGGCAGCAACTATTGAATTATATTACTTTAAAGAATACATGCGGTCAGTAGCACGCCCCCTGACAGAACTCATTAGTTCATTTCTTTTATCAGAACCTTTTTAAATGATTCTATCATTTTGAACGGTCGAATGCTGCCAGTTATTTTTAAACCCTACCAACCTACTGACAGACACGCGTAGTTTACAGAATATAGTTCTTCAAAAAATAATCCACATGTATAGAACAACATGAATGGTGTAACCAATATTTTGTTTAAAAGAGTGTCCATGGAGTTTCTTGCTCGTTCTTCTCCATAGGTACCTACTGCTTTGGAATGGGCAACTAGCTACGTCTTTCTGACTGACCGACCCCTTGACAATTCAAAAGTGCCTGTAATTGTTTCCTCAAAATAAATTTTTCGAGTTTGAGTTTGCAATAAAAAGAACAAAGAAAATGTTGTGTATAGAAAAGTATAAATGAAAAGAATACTTGTTATCACATCTACTCAAAAAGAACTGGTTAAATCTTCACCACCAGGAACTAAAATCGCTTTTTAATCCGATATAAATATAAAAGGGAATAAAAGTGATTAGAATTTTGAAAGTAGATATTGCTAGTAAAAGTTCCAATCACCAAAGAGATCGTGATTAATCTCGATGGCAAAATTTGAATGCGAGAGAGGGCTGCGCTCAGGATTCAAAAAAAAAAAAAGCCGCCTTAAAAATAGTAGTTTGCTCCCTAGGCACACAATTGACTGAAATCTGTTTCGTAAAACAATATTTGAGAGAAATGAATACATAACAGTGTCTTCTTATGTTTCAGTTGGTGCCATCGTCAAGGTATTCCGACTACAATGAGATGGCACCGTACAGGCCGCGGCCGCGAAGGTCTGCCGCTAGTCTACCAGGTAATTATAGCTTTGTGATTCCTTAATCTAAGGCTAAACTTATAAAGCTTTTGCAAATAAATAATATTATGCATATTATACATGTTGTGATGATACGCTGTAATAATCACCGACAGAAATGCGTGAAATGATTAAGAGTATATTGAATAAGAGTAATTTGAAAGTCTAATTTGGGATAATGTAATTAATTAAAAATAATGTCATTCTCCAGTAAGAGTCACAAATGCTAAAATGGAATAAGAAAACAAGTGACTATTGTCCTCTTATAGCCCATTTAAGAATTAATGTGACGTTTTGACAGATTATCCATACAAAAGTTGTCAAAATGACGGCTTTGTCGGATCCCCAGTTAACTTTTTGTTACTTGCCCTTACACTACATAATTGCCTCGAATTGGAGCTCGAAAACCAGGACGAGAGGTGTTCGCAAAAAATGAGACCTATGAAATGTAAAATAAAATTATAAACGATTTTATTTCTGTTCGTACCTACGTTATTATTTTAAGAACAAGATGACTTCGGTGTTTGCTATCCGACTTCTCTGGGAAGTAATAATAATAACAATCTTTATTGTTCAGAAAAGTAGGTACATACATAATAAAATCAGATAGATCACTGGTCTCCACACTAGGATACCCTGTGTCGTGGAGGCCAGAAGTAACTCGAAACAAACTCAAAGGTCATCAGAAAGACTCCTTAGGTGCCAAAACTGCTGGTCCTCTAACTAAAGAGGCCTTATACGCTGCCTGAGCTTCTCGTCAATCAACGTGCTTCCTTTCCAGCCACGCCATCGTCGACCCCGAAGCGGGGCCGCGCGCTGCCGGTCCCGCCGAGCAGCGAGTCTGGCTCGACGCGCGGCAGTCGCGGCCGCCGCCTGCCGCAGCCCCCCACGCCGATGACGTCATCTATGACGTCGTACGGCAGCTTCACGCGCCCGAGGCGCGCGCCTTCCGCCTCCACGCTTACGCACGTGCCTTACGTACCCGGTGAGCTGGGCTTTCAATATAAAATCTATTTTGTTGGCCTGAATGACTGGGTAGGAGAATGCGACTCCAGTATGGCTGTCTGATTTCTTAAGGTTGCGTTAAGTGTACCGTTTTACAGCCGCTTACGTTACGTACGTGAAAAATCTGTAGCTTGTCTTTCTGTTAGGTCAAACCTAACTAATGATAAATGGCGAATTTCACCAAGTAAGTAATGGGTTTACGTTCTGATTGAGTTAACCCCTCGAATGTCGTATGAACCCCATTGGTTCATAAGAAAATTCTCTCAAAACCACAATAAATATAACCGTATAAATCGTTGAGCTCTTATAAGCAAACGGATTCTAAAAGGCGAACATCTAATGTGTTAAGCTAGTTTAAGGGCTGTCAGTATAATTATTTTTTATGTAATAATGACACTGGCTGGTCTTGAACGCAGTTAATATTGTGCTGATCGCGTTCAGTTTTATATTGGTGAAATTGGCACTAGACTAGGGAGCTAAATGGTCTAAGTCTAACTGCCAGTTTAGTATCTACGTAAAATACGCACTCAGATACGAAATTGCATTCTCCATATATACTTAGATAATACTACTGCAAGATAGCAGGTGGTCAAATCGACATCGTTATTTGGAGAAACTGCTTTTCTTTTTTAGCTGAGTAATCCGAACATTAAGACTGAAGATCTGTTTTAACTTCCTAAGTGATCATAGCCTAGCCTTTACCCGATTATTTTGGCGTCGGCTTCTAGTTCAACTGGATGCAGCTGCATACCAGTATTTTACATGGAGCGACTGCCTTTCTGACCTTCACAGCCCAGTTACTGGGTAATACGATCGCTCTATGGTAAGCCTGGTTGTCAAACCTTCAGACTTATGACGACCTGTAACGACTGACAAAGTTCTACGAATGACAGCCGGGACCAACGGCTTAACGTGATTTCTGAGGTACTGTTTTAACTTCTTAACTGTTTATTTTAATTTCCAGAACCTGAGAAACCTGTTCCTGATGTGAGTTATGGTTACGACAGCTTCGGGTTTCAGCAAAACTTCCAAGACACTGCCACAGAACCGTATCAAGATACTAACTATAATAATACGACGTAAGTATTTTCAATATAGTTCAGACTAGCTACTATAAATATAGTTAAATGAAATATTATGATTGTTTTTTGACAACGATCTTCTCTTCGATATTTCAACTGTAATAATAATAATAATAAGACAAGGATAAGGATCAGGTCATGGATAAGTTTTCAGAAATAACCCCACCAAGCGTAGTTTAACCTGATGGATAAAAACAATAAAAATGCATTAACACTTTGTGATATCACAATTATGCTTAAACGAGTCATTTTAACCAGTAACCTATATTATTATCGAGAAACATGTGTATCCCGAACTAATCTGAAACATGATTATTATCTCAATATGTATTACACCCACTACATATTCGCTTTACGAGTCCTAACTAATATTACAAAAACGAAAGGAAGTTTGTCAGTTTGTTTGTTACCTTTTCACGTCTACAGCACTGAACTGATCATCCTGAAATTTTGCATATACGTTGTTAGGTGAACAGAGACAGACATAGGGTACCTTTCATCCCAAGAAATTGTTTTTTTCTCGAGGAAATACCACAATAACGTTAATGATAATAGATGGCGCTACGTGTGTTTCAACAGAGTACAACCCGAATTGATTGTCAAATTCTAAATGAACGAGAGCGAAGTGAAGAAAAAGCTAGTCATACCATAAATAATAATATCCTTGGACATTTCACACAACGCCATAATTATAGTCCTAAGCTAAACAACCTAATGCTTGTGTTATGGTAACGAGATGGCTGATAAACTACTTATATACACTTTTTTTTGTAAAAACTTACATTATTATAGATAGAAAAACACCGAAAGGTCATACCTACAAAAGATCCCTTTAGGATTTCATGACTGCCTCATTGGTTTAGTAGTCGCAAGCGCTACTGCTGAGCTTGAGGTCCTGGGTTAGATTCACGGGTCGGGCCAAGTGTTAAAGGGTTTTTCGGTCTGGAAATGCTTAGTAGCAGCTCTAAGTCTGGTTTGTGCCCGGTGGATGACAATAGACTCGCCCCCTATTACATGGATATGAAAAATATAACAGGCAAAATGTGGGGGTACTATGGGTACAGCTTTGCCTTACCCTATGGGGAAAACAAGGTGTGATGTTATGTATATGATTTCCTACTGTTTTAAAATCTCTTTAAGAGAACTGCTGATAATTGTTTAGTATTTATTACTGAAAGTAAACCATACATAATAAATCACTACATAGTATAAAGCAAAGTCGCTTCCCGCGTCTGTCCTAATGTCTGTTTGTATGTATGCTTAGATCTTTAAAACTGCACAACGGAATTTGATGCAGTTTTTTTTAATAGATAGACTGATTCAAGAGGAAATGAATGAAGAGGTTTAGGTGTATAATTTATTAAGGTTTGCGGACGAAGTCGCGGGCAGGAAGCTAGTAATTTATCAACTATTACATCAGGGTGACCCCC
The DNA here is from genome assembly GCA_951799385.1 of Hyppa rectilinea. NCBI lineage: Eukaryota > Metazoa > Arthropoda > Insecta > Lepidoptera > Noctuidae > Hyppa > Hyppa rectilinea. The sequence continues at coordinate 12,086,255 of OX637311.1, forward strand.
ATTCTTATAGCAGTATCACTTTAAATAACTTATGTTTTCATTCAGTTAAATATCATAATTCTAAGTCTAATTTATAAATGTAAAGATATAATATAACCTAACTAAAGCTATTAAGAAACTATAATATTCCTCCACATCGCTGTCAACTGGTAATGTTCCCAAGAGACTGGCGACTTTGCCACGTTGTGTGGCAATGCATAGCCTCTGTCCAAGATAAAAGCTAGCCCTTGGGTCACAGGCTGTGTCAACCAGCTGTTTGGAGATCCCGTTGAGCAAACCTTTTCTGTTATAAGATTATTAATTTCGTACATCTTATCGTATACTTAATCATTTGTTACAGTTATGATTCGGATGGGATGCAACCATTCTTTGATGAAACGCCACACGCTACTCCGCCTGCAGCCGGTAACTATGTCTTTATTATCGCCTTTGCTTTAACAATAAAGATGACGGCATAAGAGAAGTAGTACTTAATGTCTGAAAAATATACGTATTAAATAATTTCGACGTTAAGAATGGTCAAAAGTCAAATAAATATCTTGCTAGGATTCAATTCATTAAAGTCTGGCAGTAAATCTACATTGAACTTAAATCTATTTATAACTACAGTTCGCGATTCCATAATTATGTCAATGTCAGTACAACAATAGCAAGAATTAATAATAATTCACATTAAAAATGATTCAGTTATATAAAAGATAAGAACTTCCGCAGCACGGTGCTGATTTTGTTATAACCATCAGTTCTTTAATATTCGTAAACATGACAGCCTGTTTCATAAATTGTTTGTGTAAAGAGTTTTCGTTTAATATTTACAACATTTTTTTCCGATTTCCAGCTCAAAAAACGCCGTGGACCGAAACAGAGACAATATCACAGTTCACGTACCCTATTACTAGTGAGATCGATTTATTGTTACCGAAAACCGTGCCATCAACAATTTCGTCTTATTTACCACAACTGTCAAATGCGAACCAACAAGATTTGTTTCAAGCGAAGAGTTATCCGGAGGTCGATTCGCAGTATGAAGAGCAACAGTATCGGTTCGAACAACCAGATCAACAGTTTCCGGAGCAAAGCCAGTATGATGATAAACAACCACATCTACAGCAAGATTATCAGCAACAACAAGACTACCAGCAACAACAGGACTACCAACAACAACAGGAGTACCAGCAACAGCAGGACTATCGGTATGATTCACAGTTCGAGTCGCAGTACCCGGAAGAAGAGAAACAACCAGTTTCCCAGCAGCTTTTTACGCAACAGTTTGAACAAGACCAGCAATATTTACAAGATCAACAGTATTTTCAACATGATGAACAACAAAAGGCACACCAATTGCCATTCCAGCAGCAACAACAACAAGACATGCAATTTCAACAGCAGCAACAGCAATTACAATTTCAACAGAAACAGCAACACCAGCAGCACCTACAGCAACAACAACAGCAGCATTTGCTGCAACAACAACAACATGCAAAACAACCTGCTCAACAGTTGCAAACAAGTGTAATAGCCGGTGCTGCTACCTTAGGTTCATTTATGGCTGGTAGTGCAAAGAAGTTGGGTAGCTTCTTCGGTGCAGCCGCCGCGGCGGTGTCGGCTCCAGCAGTGAGTCAGCCTCCACACACAGTTCCTGCTACGACTGCCCCAACAAGCCACTTCGCTTCATCCGAAGCCCCCGTGACGCCGTTCACAAGTACCGTGTCCGCGACAACATCCGTCCCAGAAATATTGCCGTCAGTGCCAGTGTCTACTGTGACTGTGACCACGTCTGCGTCAGTTTCATTACCGCGAACTCCGTCTCTAAGAAGACAGGAGTCTATACAAAGACCTTCGGTGCGTCGTACTCGGACGTTACCAGACGCACCCGAAGAGTTACCCCAGTCGAGTTTCGACGAAAGTGCCTACGAGGACGAGTATCATAAGACTGAATACGATCAAACAATAGACCGCGATAGGACTTCTTTGGATAGGTATCGTGACGACGAATATGCTCATGATACCATCCTTGAAGAAGTCCCCGACGAGAGGCGTTCGTCGGAAGTGCCACCGAGCCCCAGCTTGCAGAAGCAGGCGTCTCCGACGAGGACTGTGGCTCAAATAAGGAAACCTTCTGTTGACAGCTATCACAGTCAAACGCCGTCGATTGTTGATCGTAGAACCTCGCAAAGTTCTTTTCACCCCGAAGAGAAACTTGCTGTCCCGACTACACAAGAAGGTAACTGACTTTTGTTCTTACTTTTTTTTCAGATGTCACATAACTTCATTCCATAAAATAGACCAAAATACATGTCTCGATTCAAAATTTTTTTTGGTAATAATAAGTAACCAATCCACTAAAGCCACCTAAACCCAATAACCCAATATGTTTTGTTTCCATGTTCTGCAAAAGTCCTGCACTAACCGGTAGTTGTTTTTGAGTGCATGATGATTTATGATCTAACTGAGGGTGCGGCGATAATAAAAGAGTGTCACCATTGAATGCTGGTTTGTTACTAAAGGTTGCATGGGTCCACTCACACATTCACAATATAAGACTTATGTGTGATTGGCAAGCGCATACAAATCAGTGCATTTATATAGTTTATAGAGGGATCGTCGGTAAGAGCCTAATTTCATTCAAACCGTTTAATGAAACTCTTCGAATTTGCTTCAACCACCGCCTAACAAAACTTCGTGACCAAGGTCCCGAGAAATGTAAAAGATGAAAACTAATAATAATACATTTTCATTCACAAAAATATAAACGTTAACAATAAGTTTACAGACTGGTAAATGGCTTTGGTAGAATTATAAAAAAGGTAGACAGTAAGGACAAAAGTTCAATATGAATATGTGCCCTATACTCCAAACTAGGAAAACCTTGTATCTTACAAGGCAGAAAGAGAAGGGAGGCAGAAAGTCCTTTTAAACCACTTAAAGACAAGAGTTATAAAAGTACTTATAGATTTAGGATCATAGATTATTATGTTAAGTTTTTCAGATCAAACAACCCTTGTGAATATAAACATTACACTACTAGGAACCAGTGTACATAATATAGGGTGTAACCGAAAGGGTATATACATACAAAAGCATATGCTACAGACCACCAAACTCAAATCAGCTGTTCTATACATTTTTGGTCACGTGACTCGTCAATTTATAGGGAATAGCTGATTTTTTTTCACTATTTCGGAGTTGGTCCCGTAGTAAAAGTTGTTCATTTTGGTGATCTGTAGCATATCCTTTTGTATCCTTTACACCTGTATAGTATAATAATATTCCGAAACCCAACAATACCTCCGATAAAATGGTCATATTTAATTACAGAAAAGCTTCATTTCGCAGATTCGCTCACGGATAAAACAAAAGTTACGTTCAAAGAAGAGCGCACGACTTACCACGAGGTACCCGAAGTGACTGACGATTTTCACGAAGCTGAACCTTTATACGATGATCATCCCGAAGAGTACCGTAATGTTCACGATACATACAATGACCAAGGCGATACCTTTCGGGAAGAAAGGGAGAAGTTCGATGACCAAGCACCGTTTCAAGAGACGGATGAACCGTATCAAGAAGAGGATAGTGTGTTCCGTGAGGAGCAGGACAGGCCTGAGGAAGATAGGTTGGACTTTCAGCCAGAACAGCCGAAGTTGACGCCAAAGCAAAGGTGGCATCGTGCGTACAACAAGATCGTGATGAAGCTAAACGTGAGTACGCTTTTCGATTTTAACGGTGGTTGCAGAAAAATAATTGAGGATAATTTATTTCATTTTTAATTTCATTTACTTTATCCAATTTTGTTATTTTTTTAATTTCATTTTTCGTTTCGTTTCGTTTGATTTTTTTATTCTATGTTTTGTTTTTCTTTTATTTATTTTTTATTGTTATATTACTACAAAACCGGAATGAACAGAACTGATACTATTGAATACTGCAAAACCTGCAACCATCGTCACCTGATTAATATTTAATTTGTAATTTCAGTGTTTTGTGTAAGGTTTTTTTTTACAACCATGGAGAATTAACCATAGCTTTCAATTTGTAATGGACCAGGTAAGTCTTAATCACTGTTTGTAAATTTGAAAATAGTTGAATAATAATTTAGAGTTACGGGCGAAACAAGGTTGAATTTGTAGTACATTGTCCCAATTCAAAATTACATATTTTAGCAGTACAATTAGTAAAATAAATTTCTATGTTAGGGAAATAAAACAGGTATTTTACGGTAATTAATTCACATGACGTGGCTGACGTGTATTTACATGAAGCTATTATAGATAAATAAGTGTATTTTGTTGTATGCTTATCTACGTACTAATACTAAGTTCCAATTTCATACGTCTGCGGTTTACTTTTCTTTATCTTTTTGAAACAATTTGAATTGTTGGTGCAGTGTTAATTGAAGCCATTTTAAAAGTCATTTTTAAGTTATCGTCAAAACCGAAATTCAATTGAATCTAAAACGAACTTACTGATAAGATTTTGTGTTATAATATTCGTTGTTACTCTGCAGATTTATAAAATACAAAATATAATATGTAAATCAAGAAAGCCACCTCCATACAAAATTACGACAATATAATTTATATCAACATTTTGTTTCTACAATAAAAAAATTACAATTTAGAGGCCGTTGATACCACATCAAACAAATCACTTATTCTCAATTTCCTCTCAGGATATCCCTAACAAAATCCACGAGGCACTTTAATAGTACTTATATAAAAAAGTAACAGTTTGTAGGCCGTTAAAATTATTTTCAAAATAAAAGAAAAAATACTTCGATACCACATCTAACAAATTGCCTATTCTCAATTTCCTCTCAGGATATCCCTAACCAAAGCCACAAGGCACTTTAATTGTACGGAGTGCCTAACACAAGTCTACACTAAAAGCGTCTGGCTCAGTAGGGGTTACCCATGGATTACCCCCTATTGCGAAATAGCCTTTCTGACGATTTAATGGACACAATAATTATGTCTTAACACCAATTGAGGTTACCAAAAGTGTTGTAGACTGAGAGGGGTTGGGTTACGGGAAAAAGTATCTTATGGTTAAGGATTATAAATACTTATCGATTGAAGACGCCATTTTATTGTTGGTTATGTGAACAACTGTTGTTGCTATGCAAATTAAGTATCTTATGGTTAAGGATTATTATTACTTATTGATTAAAGACGCCATTTTATTGTTGGTTATGTGAACAACTGTTCTTGCTATGCAAATTAATATTTCGCTGACGAATTCTCCTGTTGATGTTCAACGAAATATTAGCGGTTGTTTGTGTTTATTCATTAATATACAATATTATGTATTCGTAGCTTTGTTGTGTAAAACAAGCCACGAACTATGTTTATTATTATATCGTGAAATTTTGAATGTAAGTACAGAAATTGAAATTCAGTCGGCTTCAGCTAATTTTTCGGTAAAATGTCTTGATATTCAAATTAGCAAATAGTTGATGTTTTTTGAAAAATTACTACGATTACCATCAAATTCTATTTATGTAAGTAGAATTAAAATTTGTTTTCTATTAATAAATAAATAAACTTATTATTTTTAATTTAAAATAATTCTATTAGTTTGTCGGTTAAGCAAACTTTACGTTGAAATCAGATTTACATCACCGTCAAATAAATCGATCTTCATCATAAAAATGACGAAGATAATATTTGTTATCTTATTTCCTCCTACACAATGTCGTAATACGATAATTGCAGTTATGTATGCATTTACGCTTTAACTCGACGACGCATAAATGCAAAACTCAGCTATTCATAAACTCATTAGTGCAGACTCCAGGAATTACCATCTCAACTAACAGTATTATTTTTATATTATTTCAGTGTGAGGATGAGATGGAGCTATACAGGACCTATAGCTCTATCTCTTTCCCATTATGAAGTAATATTTAAAAAGATACTGCTGTCACAGGTGGTTGTCGGTCCTTTCATGTAATTACAATACATGAGCGAAAATATGTAATTTACAATTTCGACAGTAAGTAATTTAAAACATAGTATGTCACAGAAAAATGCACTGTGTCACTTGAGTATCTTTCTTCTACCATTTGCATTATCTTTAAAATACAAACTGAAAATTTAGTTAAATTGGTTAATTTTGAAAGCATATTTTTTTTGTATACTTTAATGCTGAACTAAGTTACTATTATTACTAACCACTCCTTCATCATCAACAATACGCGCAACAAAATAAAAACACTACGCAAAATAAAACGAAATTACCCATACTACAAATATTAAAACGAAACAAACGAAACAACCTTTAAGACCAATTCTAAATTCAAGACTATAATCCCACTGCACAGTGGAGCAACTAAACTTTAATCCAATGCATTACACAGTACGCAAATAGTGCAAAGTCCTGTACAATACTGAAACAAGACAAACGCATATAGAAACAGCGTTGTGCTTTACGCCCCGCTGCGCTTTGCGGGTAGGCACGTAATCAAGATGGCGGAGAAAGAAAATGGCTAAATGTTGTTATGTGGCCTTCGAACGGATCTGACCTTGAACGGGGTAAATGGGAACTCGATAAATGGGAGATTGGGGAATTATTGATTGGTATATTATTACGTTGATTAAGGTATGGTCAAGGAAGTGTGACTTTACCATACATACACTCCTTCGTATTGGTACTGGAGTTTTCAAAGATAAACTTTAAGACTTTCAAATTCACCCGCTCCTTATACTAAGCTAATTTAAGATGCTAATATTTATCGTAAGTCCCCATTGCCAAATATACATTAAAAAAATTGACTCCTAAGAATATTTTACTTATCGATACGATCTGATACTGATCGACACTTGGATACAATATATACCCTAGATACTGCATCATACCTAGTGGTATTTTTTACAATAACTTAATAATTATAGTTAAATTCACTGCACTTTTAGTACAAACGAAGTATAAAATACATTGCGTTAGGTTAAACGAGGGATAAATGAACAACTTTGACTATGGAACTATACCTGAATACACGAAAAAATATCAACTGACCAGTACATTTACGTACGCATAATTCGCCAAATGTATGGAACAGCATATTTTTTTTTTCATATTTCAGAGTTGGTCCCATGGTCAAAGTTGTTGATTTTCATAAGTACTATACAACCTGAAAATATGTCCCTCGTTTAATCAAACTCACTGTATATACCCAATATACTACGTAATGCGTACATAGATATTCTTTAAAACCACTTAATAATTAGGGTAAAATTCCCAGCAACTCTAGCACAAACGAAGCGTACAATATGTATATACCCAAGAATACTTACCTAATACATAGGTAGATACTATTTTATAACAACATATTCTAGTTAAATTCCCAACAATTCTAGCACAAACGAAGCTATTAACACGCTAGCATTAGAACAACAATCTATGTTTTAGCAAAGTTGTCCGGTCAGGAGGTTTCTAACGGTCCACTGGTAATAACGAGTAAGGACTTTAGTACACTAATAGCTGTGCTATGCAGCGATAGAAACTGGTACAGTCAACGACTTTACTTTGTGGCTTAATTTCATTTTTTAACCACTTGGACTCATACAGAGACAATTTTATATTTAAAATAAACCATTGTCAAATTAAAGTTTAAAATTCAAAAATGATTGATGGTTGATCCAACCTAAATAAAATACGTTGTAATAAGGCCGTAAGAATTTAAAGCCAAATAATCTTGGCGCTACAATTTGCATTGACACACGCGCGGTATGTGACAACTACAGAGTCGCAGCGGTCGGCAACGTGCGGCTCGTTTGTATTAGTTCCTACTCTCCAGCATCGCTCCACTTCATATCGCCTCGCATTCTATGTGAGAATGTCCTAACAACCCAAGTTTCAAACAAAGATTATGCGGAGCAAACACTACCGGACGTTGGGAGGCTTTAATTGCCCCACTTCCAATCAGTTTGAACTGTTGAGGGCGTGCAAGAGATTTGCATAATTATGATTATACCTCTTTTTATTATGGCTATATGGATCATACTTTGTAAGTAGAGTTGTAAGAGTAGCATGCAATTTATGGAAGTTCATTTGTTTTGACGACACGGTTGGCGCAGTGGTTGAGAGATTGACTGCCGCGCAGCATGTCGCGGGTTCGATTTCTGCCCGGAACAAATATTTGTACGACCTGCAAGTATTTGTTCCGTGTCTGGGTGTTTTTCTATCTATAATATGTATGTATTTACAAAAAACAATGTATATATAAGAAGTTTATCAGCCATCTCGTTACCATAACACAAGGATTAGGTGGCTTAGCTTGGGACTATGTATCGTTGTGTGAAATGTCCAAGGGTATTATTATTATTTAAAATTTTGCGTGTAAACTTTCACAAAATTTTTACCATGCATTTAGGATGGAGCAGATAGATCACTATGAATTTTTTATCCTCCTCCAGATACGTTTTGTTTAACTAATCTCCTAGATAGTGACACATAAATGATGATATTGGAATGAAATCTCAGCTGCAGTACTGAAAAATAAAAACACGTCGAACGAGTCTCTTTTGTAAAAGAATTACTAACGCATGAATGACCCGACAATTCGCTATCGAGTCAATTTTATTACAGTTCTTTTTTCAACTTTATTTGTAAGGGCATTAGGGTGCAAAGTGGACAGCCGGCAGCTTTGTCGAGTGTACCTATAGGAGTGGACACCTGTAGCGTCTGTTCTCTATTTTACTATGTTTTACGTATTCTTTTATGTAGGTTCTCTCTATTGACCTCACAGCGCAGTGTCTGGAAAACGTTCTTTGCTTTTGTGAGAACTAATAATTCTTTTTTTATTGAAAGGTATACTTGCTTATAATTTAACAGAATTAAATTAATTGTAGATAAGCTAAGTTCTTTAGCCTAAGGCTCACAGGTTGTAATTTCCAGAAACAGACTATAGTTGAAAATGTACGTAGTTAACTTGGGTACACTCCTGTTTAACCCTTCGGGGAAACATGGCGCGACGTTATGCTATATTTCCTTCCTTAATAAAAATAAAACACAATAAAAACGTAAGATCGAACTCCCACAGGAAAACAATGTTGTGTCACAATATAAATATGAACAGTATGGAAACTAAGCCTATTTGTTGAAATAATTACCTACGCTCCACTGCAGCACTAGGGTTGCCACTCTTAATGTTTTTGAAACTGAACTATATTTATTAAAATATTTGTGTTCTCAAACAATCGAGTTGAAATTAGTTATTTCAACTCGATTGTTTTTTCGTTTGTTTACTAATAAAATGTAAATAGGTAATCTCATGGCTTCGGTTAATACCGGTAAAAGAAGATTGTTTATAACACGGAACAGTTTGATATGAATACACAACAACTTGTGAGCTTTATTAGTATGGCGTAACCTTTTACAAGTTTTGGCGTGAGCCGCGGAAAGACGAAAATGTTTTGTGCGGTCCTTGTCGGAAGGGCGCGCGGAGGACGCCGCCAAGCGGCGCGCGGCATGGCATGCTTTTACCAACACAGCTCGCTCTTTCGTCAGAAATTTTTCACACAATTTATGGAATAGATCTCTTTGATATGATCCCGTTTTGTTATCAATTTCGTATAGTTTAATTTTTTTTCTACATGCTAAAAGATTAGATTTTAGTTTTCTTTTCCGTGGTGTGTCCAATGAAAGAGATATGCCAGTTTGAGTACTGTCACTCGCGAAAAGTGTTGTATTTTCTTCTGTCTGTGTACAGATTTCAACCAACTTCGGAGCTTCGGTTAACGTTTGTACATCTTTTTTTTGTAAATCTGGTAAATGAAGAGATGGTAAAGAATTGACTTTTGGCTTCTTGCGATGCGTTGCCACTAGAACATCCATAGTGCTAAAATGTTCTTCACATACGGCATAGTTTTGTGGCGGTCTGTTCATCAAATCGTCTCGAGATATTAAGCGAAGCCATTGGGAACGTCTGAAAAAGATAACAAAATAAAATAGTCATTTTAATAAGATATGTTAAAATGTATGAACCATGAAAGTTAAAAAAAAGATAGCTTTCGGGTCTATAACAAAAAAGTTTAACATTGTATATTTATTATAGTTTTATTTCATAACAATTTACAACTCAGGAGTCAGCTAAACAATAACTTTCGTAAAAAATTCTGTCCTATTTTCACATTTTGACAACACTATCGGCTTCAACACCCTCGAAAACCATTAAAACGACACCCATGACGAAAACCGCGATAACTTTTGCAGCCGCCATCTTGGATTTACATTTTGACAGCACTATCGGCTTCAACACCCTCGAATACCATGAAAACGACACCCATGACGTAAAACATTATTTTTTGCAGCCGCCATCTTGGATTTCTATTTTGACAGCAATATCAGCTTCAACACCCTCAAAAACCGTGAAAACGACACCTATGACGAAAACCTCGATAACTTTTGCAGCCGCCATCTTGGATTTACATTTTGACAGCACTATCGGCATCAACACCCTCGAATACCATGAAAACGACACCCATGACGTAAAACATTATTTTTTGCAGCCGCCATCTTGGATTTCTATTTTGACAGCAATATCAGCTTCAACACCCTCAAAAACCATGAAAACGACACCTATGACGAAAACCTCGATAACTTTTGCAGCCGCCATCTTGGATTTACATTTTGACAGCACTATCGGCTTCAACACCCTCGAATACCATGAAAACGACACCCATGACGTAAAACATTATTTTTTGCAGCCGCCATCTTGGATTTACATTTTGACAGCACTATTGGCTTCAACATCCTCGAAAACCTTTAAAACAACACCCATCACCAAAAAAATATAAATATTGCAACCGCCATCTTAGATTTCTATTTTGACAGCAATATAGGCTTCAACACCCGCAAAAAACATGAAAACGACACCCATGACGAAAACATCGATAATTTTCGCAGCCGCCATCTTGGTATTACATTTCGACGGTACTATGAGAAAACCATGAAAAGACACCCATTATAAGAAATATGCAGCAGCCACCATGTTCGTTTTACAAATTAATTTACGAATTTATTGATCAATCACGCGGACTTATAATTCGATATAGATAAATCAGTCTTACCTTTCAAAATCAGCAGGGAGTTTAAAAAACGAAAGCTCCGGTTTTGATGAAGCCGAGTTCAAACAGCCGTATACTACGCAATATGCTCGTGGCATTTTGTGGAGATAAACTTTTTACACAATCACTCGTCTTGACGCGGCACTCGCGACTGACAGCACCGCGACAACCCCTTAGGAGTCTCGTAGATTCGCGTGTTTGTGTGAGTGTGCCGTTTCGAACGTTAGTTCGTAGTTTCCGTACTGTTCATATTTATATTGTGGTTGTGTCAAACAATTTGATTCTTCTCTGTAAATATTTGACCTAATTGGGTTCGTGAATTGAGTTCATATAAAGTTTGAATAGAATATCGTTTTGTTGCTTCGATTCTGAGAAGAACAATTGATTGATTAAAACAAAACAAATGAAATCAAATATTGAGTTTTTTTGTTTATTGAATGAAGACCTTAATTAATCGTTTCTTGGAATAAAATATATCTGATTTATTTTATTTACGTAATAATAATACTTAAAACATAACAAAATGTGAATTATAACTATGTACAAATAATTATATAAAACGGGAGGAAACAAAATCAAAAAACAATAGGCATAAAAAAAATTATAAAAATTTATTAATCAAATATGTATATACCGAAATGACTTACTTTTGAAGATATAAAATTGTCACACGGGAACACTAATGGGTTAAAACTATTAAAAATAAACCGGGCAAACAAACTTTAAATTCCAAGTTCAACGTTCCCTTACAAATCATTATCATACATTTCCGCAAACGTTTCTAACAAAAATAAAAAATAAACCTTTTTAGAAACATTTCAAAGAATTTCATTAACATATTCACTACTCAGTGATTTACTAAAAGCCGATCCACTTGGTCTGAACATGTTTGGTAATTGATTGAACCCATCTCAACGAGTGAACTCGTAAAATAACACTTCATTAGACTGTATATCTGTCTTGATAATTAATTTTCGCACATCGTTAGCTAAGGAATTTATTGGAGCTGTTATGTTTTTGAAGGCTAGGGACCAATCTTAGCTGAACGCGGTGGAATTTTGAATTTCGAGCATCGTTGATGTTTTTTAGAGAAATTCCGCTGCGTTTTTCCGCTCAGCTTTGACTGAAGGTTGTATTATGGTGTATACTTTGAAGGTAGATAGTATCATTAATTTTTACAAACTTCAAATCTTTTGTGTTGGGTCAATCCAATACAACTGTGTTACTAAGATTTCGACTTAAATTATGTTTCGTCATTCCGTCAGGGTAAAAGTGAAATTAACCTTCAAAGTTTATATCACCGTATAGAATGACTTTTTCATGAAATAATGACATTTGAGGCCCGATGTGTTTTATTCATGATTCTAATGATTTATTTCTGTAAATACATACTTGCTATGGCCGTGAATTATATTTAGATCATCATAAAACTTACCTGCAAATTGCAAAAAAACGTATGAAAATTTAAATTTCGCGTTCTCCCTGGGGCTTCTCTCTTAATCTGAAATACGAATAGCCAAAGCAATTTCGTACCTTTACTCAAACGATGTTGGAGTTGATGAAGTTTCTAGGCAGAATAATTATTTGAGATACTTGTTGGACAAATTTCTGTTTGTACTAAAACTTGTTTTCTTACTTAAAAGTTTGTTTTTCTTTTTCCCAGTAAATTTTAATGATTGTTTGGCATTTTCAGTACTCTATGCGACCTACTCAGATGTACTTCCAAAGGTCAAAGTCCTGAGTTGTACTTCCTGTGGTCAAAGTCCTACACGATTACTGACAAATGCTTGCACTGATTGTACAGGTCCACTCAAAATGTGTGGTTCTTTAATTTCAGCCACGGATCTATCTGATCCCCTCATGATCTAACTAAGATGAACTTTAAAAGAGACTTTGACCCTAATTTTGTTAGGTTAGGTAGGAAATGTCGACACCATCTAGCTTTTAAAAATATAATTATATAATATATTTTTTAATATGACGTGTAAAAGTGATTCTTATATCCTATTAACAGAATAAACAATTTCCTTTAAAAAAATCTAAGAGTAATTTTCCTTAAGACAATAATGCCACTAAATTAAAGTACCTACCTACAAGAAGTCTGTACCGGTTACTGATTAAAATGTATAACTTCGAATAAGGCCATGAATAAATATACGAAATTATGTAGATATTTACTGTTCCAATAACAAAACTGTATTCAAAAGAAAAACACTGAGAAACCTTTTGAAAATACGTTGAAAAATTTCCCTTTGTTTAATTCTGCTCCGGGCTAATTGCGGGCAAGACTTCCCCAGTGAGCGTATCAGCTTAACTTTTTATTTCAGATACAAATTGGATATTTAATTTCGAAGTTTTTTTCAGTAAGGCTCAAAGGTTTTTTTGCTTTTCAGGTTTGATTGTATTTCTTAAAGCTATTAAGCATAGTAGCGGCCGTCGCCTGCAGAGACCCTACCGCCTTTGAACTCGATCACCTCATTAGTCCAGCTCAGTTGCTCCATACATACGCACATACGAAAGTACGCGTTCCCGCTCAGTCCGTTAACAGACTTTGTTGCGTACGCACCCCTTAATAAAAGTCAGAAGAAATTCGAAAGTGTCGCTCAGGGTACGAAACATTGCGCAAGCGATGGCGGCGGAAACTCACGAGGACGCGATAGCGGCATCCTGCGGGCGACCGTGGCCCTATTGATATCGCACCTATCACTCGTTTGTATGCAAATTCTTGGCTCAGGTGTTAACGCTCAGTGTTGAGGTAGACGTTGATGTGTCATCACATGTTCATAAAATGTTCCGGAGTCGGAAAGGTCAAGCGATCAGCGAGGCGGATGTCAGGCGGGAGCAGGCGCTGCAATATCAGAACCGTTCCAATGTGAGCGGTTCGCGCCTCCGCGTGCGGCGCGGGTCTAGTTTGACGGATTTAGACAAGTTACGTTGTGGTGGTGGATCGAGCGGTGGTGGTTCTATTGGGGATTTGATGAACATGTTCAGTGGTAGTGTGAATTCTATCGGGAGTGACACTTTGGTGGCTCGGACTGTGCCGCTGGAGACGGTGCGGCGGAATGTGCCGCTGTCTTCGACGCCACCGCCGCGCCCGCCGCCGTCGCCCCACATCCATGTGTCCAGACCCGTAGGCCCACTGACGATGGCCCAACGAACGCTAAGATTCAGTAGACTGCTCAAGTACCAGCCTTGTTCGGCCGACGTTCTTATTACTCTGGTGAGTGGCACCACTTAGTTTTATTATTATGGATTTATTGACTTGACTCATAAATGTCTTTAACTGAAACTTAACATCTACTCCAGTGTTTATCTTTTATAGTGAATTTCATGTGTATAAACACAATATTTTACCAGCTTTATAATCGTTATCAGTCAAGTGTTTCGTGATATCGGTCGTGAAAGCTTGTCAAACAGCCCTGACGGGTGATAATTGCGTTATTAACTCATTATCAATTGATATCATTTGACATTATCGATACAATATGAAGCTTTTGAATATGATAAGTTTTATTCTTGTTATTTTAAACTTTAGTACGTACTTGCAAATATTTATAGCTGTTGTTGGAGTGAGAAGAATATATATAAATAAGGTGATAGATAGAGTTCAATGACCGTTGACAGTTATCTCGTAGTTCGATTATTTAAAAATGTCATGGAACCCATGCAATAATTTACTGACGCAATTAGTGTCAAGAAAACCGTAATTGCTTGAAATTATGAACATCGTCGATGCAATTATTTTTATTGAAAAACCAGCGTAAACATTGAGGAAGTATTTAACATGTTTATAACTTAACTTTTGTTTATTGTTTGTAAAATTCTACGAAATAGGCTTTTTTTTAGTGGCGATATTTTGTTGACATGGATTTTATGTGAATTCAAGATTGAGAACCTATCCAATCCAAAGAATTATCGATAAAACTTGAATACACTTGTACACATTTGCTAACTTAGTATATTTTATGAATAGCAGCATTGTTGGAACATGGTTGGAACAGTGTTTTTCCAGTCTTTAGCTATAATGTGTCATTCTGAAGTGGTTCGTGCGAAAGCAATCATATTATTTTTATTTAAATGACGTCTATCGATTCTCAAGGGCGTAGAGTTAGACACACAGACTGAAGCCTATAAATGGCATTAAATAAGTACCACTTTGTGGTGGAAACAGAGCCATTTTAATTTGAACGTAAGTTCACTCAGCAACAGGTTTCAATCTAGTATTAAGGTTTAAAACTAGCTGCAGGCTTCGCCCGCAAGGTCCCTTACTCTTTGTAAAATAAAGTAGATAAGTTACTCTTTATAACATTAGCTATCGGTCAAGTCTCGCTAAAATCAGTCCAGCCGTTTCGGAGATAAGATGCAACAGATGGACATACCGGTGGACAGACAAAATTTTTAAAATGTTTTTTTTTTTTTTTTTGTTAAAGTAGCGTATTTACCTATACTTTCATATAATGCATTCAGTGAGAAACTGGTATTATTACATTACAAACAGACACTTCAATTTTATTTATTTGTGTGTTAAAACTTTGTTTTGATTTGATGTTACGTTGAATTTGACGTTTACTGGGCGGAGATTAAGCAGTGCCAACATGACAATAGCACCATTTTTTGGGCACCTTTAGGTGCAGAGGATTTTTTAATAAGTTAAGTTAGATTATGATAGTTTATTTATGCATGTATAGATTAAGTACTTTTATTTACGTATATATTACATATATTTATTTCAATTCAATTAGTTGTTTCCCGAATTAAAATAGTCCGTATATTATTTGGATCACAAATGTCAATCTTTGACAGTTGTTTGAAATGCCTTTAGCGCGGGAAATTGACGTAGTGTGTCAATATGAAAAACCTTTAATTTCCCAAACAGTAAAACTATAACCGTTAGTAAAATAACTTCCAATGAAGACGGGAAATTCTATTCTACCTCTAATAAGAGACTAACAGTAAAGACACATACGAGATTAGCGGTTTCTAAACTTTGTGCAACACGAATTCGATGAACATTTAAGATAGACAAACTTTTTAATAGAATGTGTTGCCGGGATTTAGTTTATATAGGGTTGACATTGGTATAAAAGTTCATTGACATGTAAAAGTTCTACTAACAGAAATAAACATTCCATTTCTTATAATATTTTTCTCTTAGTTATTGTGAAATAAATGTCTTATACCATAATTACTGATCTGTAATGTTCGTTGAGTATAACAATGTAATACACAATTTCATATAAAAAATATAAATAAAATGGTATTTCTTTTTCTAAGAAATATAACACAAGATTCTTCTTTCTGTATTGATACCTAACAGTACCAAACAACGTAATAGAGGTGCTATTAGGTTGTGCCGGAATTTTCTCCACAAATATTTTGCTAAATAAGCAGAAATCAGTTGTTAGTCCATAGACAGGAAAACAGTAAATAAAGGTGTTTTTCTTGATACAAATCTTATTCGCCTACGCGGAAGAAAGATTTTCCGAGTAATTGGTCCCTACTTACATAGCAATAATGATATAATGAGGCAACATATAAACCTGTATGCCAAATAAATGTAGGTATTGTAGCGTTTAATGAACGGTCGTGAATTAAAATACATGAACTATTTATTATATTTATTTAGATATATTAAATATTTATCTCAGAGAAAATATGCGCACTGCTAAGCCTAATTTTTGACATATGGTTTTTCATCAAACAAAAACACAATTCTATTTTTAAACTAATTTAGCATTGTTGGGTCCTATCGTTCACGCAGCAAGCTTACTGGCTTAAGAAGTTCTGAGCCCGCAAGCCAGATGGCGTTGTCATCGCGTACAGGTCCGTAAAAATATTCTTTTTTTCTCAGATTCTCCTTATAGAGGGCAAAAATAAATTACTTACTTATTAAAATAATTATATCTATACAATAACTAGATCTAATTATGACATCACTCTCAGCAGTTCGTTAAAAGTGAGCTCAAAATTAGTAACTACGATTTCTTAACTTTCCAACACAAATGAGTGGATAATTCTCATCATAAAACAATTTCATTGCTAGCCTGTTTTATTTTTCTTTCAAAGTTTCTGTCAAGACTATTTCCTAGACTTTATATTGAGAATCAATGAATCGAATCACTGAATGGAATAGAAAGCAATGCATTAGGAAGTAGTGACGTCACAATATGGCGGGAATTTCATGAATTTTCAACTACCCTCCATATTTATTTAAATAGGTCCATTCTCATCTGGATTGAGCACAAACAAGGTTGAGTTCATACTTCGTGACTTGTTTATGAACACTACTCAAATAAATCTTGTAGCTGTCTTGCTCTATTTTTGTTGACAATGTCTAAAATTGGACCATTAATAAGGCAATGAATAGTAATCACATTGAAAGGAAGCTTATTTAAATAATGAATAAAACAATAGACAATTTAGCTTTTATTTATTTAAATCGAAATTCTCATCAATTTTTGACAGTTACAAATAATTTCACTATACTTTTTATATCGAATGTTAATAAAAGACACGTTATTTACATTTTGATTAACTCATACAAAACATACATCAATCATATCTAGGGTTGCCATTTTAATATTTTTTTTTACGCTCAAGTCACTGTGTGACTCAAGTAAGTATTTTAGTATTTTAATGTACATTACTATTAGAAAAGAGGAATAAATTACATAAAAGGTCAAATAATTACATTTTATTAACAACTTCACAATGAAAAATAAAATTACTACTTAAAGACTGGAAAATTGAGAAAAAAAAATATTCTTCCAAAAATGCACATACAAAAATTGGCAACCCAAGCTCAACCACGCATTCAATCAAGCATATTTCTTCATGAATTTGAGTAAATACTTCAGTTTCGGCATCTCTATGTTATGGATGCATCTGTTGAAGTCTCCGATGACCTTGACGGAGTGCGTCATCATTCTGGAGATGATGTCCTTGAGGCACACGCTAAGATCTGAAACTTCTTTGAAGCCGTGTATGGCTATTTCTGCCATCACTACCGGGAATGGGGAGGTTTCGTATAGGAACTGAAAAAAATATGAACATACTCGTATTAAAGGTACGATAAACAAAATTCACATTTTATTGCGGAGGCCAAAATTACATTTTTAATATTATTTTTAAAATTTCGGTATGGTTCATATTTTTACACGAGAAAAGTAATCCCGTCATTCGTTTCGAATAAAATCTTTGATTTATCTTATTTTATCTCCAAGTGACCGTTGTCTACGTATTTTACTATAATTATTATTGATGCACTTGAATATATCAACAATATGTTAGCTAGTTTGCTGACGTAACTTTTTGTATGGTTAGTGACTAACCTGCTGTCAGAGTTTTTAAGTTGCCCATGGGCCTTTGATTTAGCTTTACATGCTGTTGAGAAATATCTTGATATTATTCATATCAAGCATGTTGCTTAGCTTGCGACTATAATTATGGCGTTGTATGAAATGACCAAGGATATTATATTATATTCAGCTGCATCCGGTTAGACTGGAAGCTGAACCTAACATAGTTGGGAAAAAGCTAGGCACATGATGATGATGCTGTTGAGACCTACCTCTCAGACGTGCTGGTTTCCTCACGATGTTTTCCTTCACCGATTTTTAAGCAAGGGATAATTATGCAATACGCAAATGAATCCGTAAAGTCAGAGGTGCGTGCCTTGGGTTCGAACTCGAGACCTATGACTTGGCAGTCCGACGGTCACACCACTAGGCTATCACTGCCGTCACTGATATCAGTAGTCACGACATTATTGTCAATAAGAAGAACTATCTCAATATTTTTTTAAACTTCTACTTATGCAATCTTTAATTTTTCATTTTAGTAATATTCCAAAACCAACGGGTTTCCTGTTCCGGATCAAGTGTATATACAAACTCAATTCCCGGGATCACGTATCTGGTTGCTACTCAACTA
The DNA here is from genome assembly GCA_951799385.1 of Hyppa rectilinea. Classification (NCBI taxonomy): domain Eukaryota; kingdom Metazoa; phylum Arthropoda; class Insecta; order Lepidoptera; family Noctuidae; genus Hyppa; species Hyppa rectilinea. The sequence continues at coordinate 12,105,256 of OX637311.1, forward strand.
GCCACTTGGGGTTGACCTACCTATTTATATGTATATATAATATATTGCTAGTTACAAATTTCTATATATTTGCGTGCTATTTGATATTCCGGAAGTCGGCAACACGAAAAAAATCTGACAAATATTATAGTTCAATATTCGTCAGATTTTTGTGAACACAATATTTTTTTGCGGCGTCAGAATTTGTTGGGACATGGGGCTTTAAATAGTCAAGAAAAACTTAAAGAAGTTACCTACTTGAAAATATGAGTTAATGAATAGTTAGGATTCGCTTAAATCCTAAAGATATTTTAGACCGCCACAGTCAAAACTACGTCTGCGGTTTTAGATGAAACCTTAGCGTTTGTCAAATCAAAGGGACTGTGCCATTTGTGTATTGTGAGCATATGGCATTTGAGCTCTGTTATACGTCTGGGATTACATCGGATACCATCAATGTGATATGCCTCAATGTCATAATATTAATATTTTGTAGGTATCGTATCTATGAATATTTAAGCTTCCAACCTCCAGATATTACACCATAAACTAAAGCTCAAATTGGACATTGGCAGTTTTGGAAATTGGCGCATTTGAAGTCTTGATACTTACAACGGTCCTCTCGAGATCTTGACTCTCATGGGAGCAGTTCCCTCCAACTTGTTGCTGTTTCTGACATTCGAACAGCTTTGAGGCGGAATATTTTTTCAAATTCTCCAGCGTTTCGAAGTGGACTTGTAGTTTTTCTATAACAAATGCATGGTTTATTAGTTCCAAGATTTGCGTGAGGTTCTATAAAATGCAGAGTACTTTCTCTTCTTATACAGGATGAAATTGTACTCATCATTATGAACTACTTTCACTATGGGCACAAATTTGAAATCGCGAAATAACAAATCAGCTATTCCATACATTATGCTCGCTTAACTCGACACAATGTAGGGAACAGGCGATTTTTTCCTTTTTATTCTCAGAACTTTGTAAAATTATACATCCTATTCCTCATTAAGCCATTTTCACATGATTGAAAAAGACATAAAAACGTTCTTCTAATGCTATTTTTAATTATTTCCCAAAAATTTAAAATAACACATTACATTGGTTTGATAAAATGGATGAAACAAAACCACATTATTAAAATCACTTTTATCGTCAATTTTACTACGGCACTGATTCACATTGTTATTATTACTCGACGCTTCGTTTGTTTTGGCCACTACCTGTATTGTCGCTAGCGGATATGTTGACGTTGATAAACAAGGAACGTTGTCCCAAAATAATACGGACGTATGTGGGTTGACAAAATCGACGGCCAAACGGTAAACAATTTAGATTTAAATTTAACACACCTAGTTTACTAATTACCTATTTACTTATGTAACTTTGGTACTACCCTTTTCAGATAATAGCTGATATTTAGAAAGGATTTCGTGCTAGACTGTCTACCTTATTTTTCATTAATGCAAACGCTAGACAAATTTTCTCTACGTAAACTTTAACTATGTATTCTGTTCCATACTTTGCCTTTTTATGAAAACTGTAAAATTAAATTCAAATAATTATTCGAAGAAATAAATGCTAAAAATTCGAACTCTAAATAAAAAACTATCCATACCATTTAGCATAAATAAGACACAAAATCTTACACAAACAGTTTAGAATCTACTGCCTAAGTCAATTTGCTCTCCAATAAACGTCACTTACACAGCCAAGAAATCCAGTAACTTGACGTGATCAAAGAGAAAGGATATTGGCCAGTGCCAGCATAATCGATTCTCCGACAAACAGGAAGGCTGATTTAACTGAGCTCGACCGCGCATTCATTAGGCCGAAACTACAACACAGACTATGTACACAATAACATCGTACCGTCCGGAAGGCAACACTGAACGTGGATATCACCTATATTGCAGTGGAAGTGGAAAACTCCATTGTGTTCGGATTCTACTAATAATGAATTAACCAAGTTTAATTAAACTTCTTTTAGGATCCCCTAACTGCTGTTGGATTATTAAGAAAAGATCATTGTTTGTCCTCATTAGACTATATATCCCTCGGTGTTCCCCAAGGTCCTATGTTGGGTCCATTATTATTCACGAACCCCCGAAATATGTATCTTATCATAATAATATCTATAGCAGAAACTGATCATAAAATGCAAGCTGATAAGTCCTGCTGCCTTTTAATTTAAGACATAGTTTTAATTAATAATTTTGTTCGTCGATGAATGGAAAACTTCTAAAATTATTGGCCAATGACCATTGTATGTTACAATAAATAATTATACAACGTAGCGCTACAATGGTCACATTAATTTAACACATGGGTAGGACTAGTCCCCATTAATCATATAAATGTTAATAGGTTGAAATTAATCGCAAATTGAAAAAAAGGCTTATTCGTTCATTTATTAGAAGAAAATAAAAATTAGGTATAATATGAAAATACAGGTTACTCTAAGATGATATTTTCTAACATTTTAAATAAATCCGTAAATAATAACGTTTAATGGAAATATAATGTTTTTTGAAACGTAAATGTGAAATCGTATATGTGTGATAAATAAGTGTCACCATTGTAACGCCACGTTGTACTATGTAAAACATACCTGGTAATCTCTGAACCCTCTGATATCCAAGAGCGAGGCACAATGTGACATTTTCATCGGCCAGCTGCAAGTTCTCGCCAAGCAGCTTAACTATGCTCTCTTTGCAATACGTTCCGTTCCGAGGCTTACGGTCGTGTATTATCACCTAGAAAGAGCAAAATGGTCAGCTATAATCGGATGAACGCTTGCAGCAATTTTGTTGAGAGTCGTTAGCACGTGTAAGCTTGGATTTTATTGTTCGAATTTTGAATGGGAATGGTTGACGGTGATTCTGTATTGACTGTAATTGTTTGAATAATTGGTTAACTTATTTAAATGATTTATTTTCAGGAATTAAACACAAATCTTAAATACACTATACAACCTAAAACTAAAATAGAGATATTATGTACAAGTAGTAAAAAAGGGAAAAGCTCATTGGACGTCAAAAAATTCGTCCTCATCGCTTTCAGTGGGAAATGTGCCCAAAAGGCTGGCAGCGTTGCCACGTTGGATGGCAATGCTGATTCTTTGACCTTATTGAAATAATTTATACATATTATTTAATTAATTTACACACAGGCCATTTTTTCGTATTATGGCATCATTAGAAATATTACATATTTTTTATGAGTATTTTCTTTAATACAGCAACCCAAAGAACAAACTCTTAAGAAACATCCAATCTAAGAAATGAATAAAATATGACAAACGGGTAGTCCAAGTTCTGTTCAAAAAGGTTTATTTTAAAACTAAACCTTACCTGGAAGTACAATGATATTTGTTCAAGGTACACAGTCATGTAGTTAATGGCTTTGTCCGCCTCATTCTTCATGAGCAGCTTTATTTGGGACACTAGTGTGTCCATGTCCTCCCGGGATTTCTGTGTCCGGACCTGAATGTCCGCAATCAGTGACCGGTATCCATTTATTAAGTTATCTTGGAAATCTGTCGTCTGAAAAATAAAGAGGTTGATTGTTAGTTTTGCTTCTGAGTTTTTTTTATATACATCTTTGTGAAAGGTTTATTATTATTCAAAACCTTGTTTTTTGGTCAACAATGCATGAATGGTTTTTGTTTTCGAATTTATAATTGTTTACAATTATAGACACTGGGTATTTACTTTGGCTTGATTTCATCATCAACGAATGACTTCACTTTTCTTGCCGTGATTCATAGAATATAATAATAATTAGCCTGTATCGCCCATTGCAGGGCAAGGCCTCCATTTCCTTATGTCGCAAAAGTAGTGTAAAATGCTTTACTGTCGGTTTTGTGTGAGATTTATCAGATGCTAATAAAACTATCGTCGACTGTCGTCATTCTATTTTAAATCAGTACTAAACGAACGTCGAATCGCCATTGTTAAGTATTTAAAACAAACAGAAAGAAGAAAGGAATTAAATATTTATTAATTTTTACAACTATTGTTGGAAAGAATAATAAAATTTATACATAACAATTTTTTGTGAAGAGGTTGGAAGAATAAGTTTGTTATTTAAACAAAAAACCTGCGTATTAAAATCATCCCATTGTCTTTGACTAATGATTTGTTTTAAAACAACTGAATAAATATTTTTGTTAGTCACATAACTGGTTCAGATTGGTACACATCAATATAAATAACTATGATTATTAATCACGGGATGGTATTTGTTGAAACAATGTACTTACGGCAATTTTGTATGATCTATTTTGTATAATGGTTTGTAGAGCAATTACCTAAAACATTTTAGCAATATATTCATGCTGCGTTTTAACGTCATAATAAATTATGGCGAGGCTAGTATCTAGGATAGTAAGAGTTACGGCGTTGGGAATATAAGCTGGAACACCTGAATGATGTGTCTTTTAGGAGTAGTAGAATATTTTCCTGATTGACAGCAGTTATTGCTAACAGATAGTTGTTATGTTAAAATATTGGATTTCTATCAGAAACAAAGATTTTTCTCTAATACAGCGCTACAAATGTTAACCACGGCTTACGCTTAAATAAAAAAAAAATATAAACAAGAAAGTAAGAGTATAATGGAATCGATTTTAATTTGCTCGGAACCTTAAACATGTAATCATTTCGTAAAGTACAAAATCAACTGAGATTAACCAAGAAAATTAACAATTTCACTTCATTATTTATCGGTTCTGGGTTCTATTATCGACTGATTGTTTCGATCAATAAACATTGAGTTAATGAATCAATCTTTATTGATCGAAACGATTAGTCCTGTATTTATGACAGTTTGTAATGGCAAATTTGATTGAGTTTTGTTCATTCTTAATCTATTTTCTCATTAGGTAATTAAACGGCGATTCTAATAAAAAGCTCATACTTAAATACGAAAGATGATGGAGTGAGAGGGATGCATGTGATAGAGAGGGAGAGGAAGGCCAAAGAAAAGATGGTGTTAGGAATATTTCGAAGGAAAAGGACTGAATGATTGCTAGGAGAGATTTGAAGAAGAAAACGTGTATCGTCGACTCAAAGTAACATGGGAGAAGGGCACGTTATGATGACTTATATACATAGAATACAACATTCTCATATAATACAACGTGACTCAAATAGACGCCTGCGTTTTCCAGAAGGCATAGACTTCTACAGTCGTTGGTTATACCAACAACATAAGTCACGTTACTATCAAAATTAGGTTGCCATGGAAACCTTCCAAAATCGAAAAAAAGGCCCGTAAAAAGGTTATAACTGGCCACCCATCCGAGGACTGCCCGCGACAACGGTATTAATGCCTCATTGTTCGATCAATCCATGCCACGAACCTCTCATAATTATGATTCTGAGTTACACTAAGCACGTTTTCCTCTAGCAAAAATAAATGACATTCGATTGAAAGAAATGTTCTAAATTCAAAAAATAAACGGCCATTTTGATAATGTGTAATTTTTTTTCGTTTGTGCTTATCAGGGAGACTATGTTTCTTAATTCTTATAGTAACAAGCAATGCTAATTAGGCGTGGTTTACTATAAAAAGATGCTACTGCTACTTTGATGTTTCGCAGTGTTTTATTTGCTCTTCCATACTCCAACTTTATGTGTATTTTAGTATGGTCGTAGTAAGGTTTGTCTTTATACGGTGACTCTCCCGCGTTTGTGTAGGGAATCATCCCACGAGAATCGTATATTTTCCGGGATAAAAATTAGCCTATGTGCTATTTCAGACTATAATCTATCTCTGAAAAAATTCATCTAGATCCAGTCAGCCGTTTTGGCGTAATTGAGTAACAAACATCCAACCAAACTTTTGCATTGGAGCGGAAGGGAGTGTCAGATTCCTACTGACTAAAACCCATCCATGTTCCTTCCTTAACCTTTTGTGTGCCAGAGCAGCGGTAACCCTTTCGAACAATCTTGCTAAATCAAGTACTTAAACTGTGATTAAGTACTTTTATGCCAAGAAATAAGAAAAATGAAATCGTAAACTTAAGTAAGAAATAAAACGCTAAAAAGAATCGTTCGTCGTCTAGCGGTCATAAGTGCTACAGCATAGCACTGGACAAATTTTTATTGGGTTTTTCTAAGAGGAATGTTCAGTAGCTTCGTGAAGTTTGGATTCGTGAATGATTGATGGCAATAGGCTCGCCCCCTATTCCATGCGACTTCAACTTAGCTGGCGATATGTACAGAGGCCAGCACATTAAGTTACCACAATCTGTCAAATTTATTTGATAGTATTTCAACTTAATTGCAAAGATATAAGGTTCATTTTTAATTGCGAAAATTTGACAGTTAGGGATAGCTTGATGTGCTGGCGTCTGTACATAGATGTTCTATCGGTAAACATCGCCTACCCCTTCCGGGATTACAAGCGTAATATCATGTTACGTTGTATCAAAAGTAGGATCATTTTTCCATTATTATTTGGCATATTTTGTTAGTGTTGGGTGCTGTAGAGCTTAAGTGAAACCTCGTGAAACTAAAAGAGCCTGGCTGGTTAGAATATAACTGACATTCTGGCATTCGACCTTTTAAAATAATAGAATAGTTTTATAGGTTTTTAAAAAAATAAAAGAAGAGTCTGTCAGTAGCCGTGCTGCTTGACGCATGTATTCGTTAAAAGCAATATAGTTCATTAGCTGCTGCCCCGTGTGTTTGTATTTTGTAGGATAGAAATACTTGCAACACACTACACCAGTTCTATCTCTGAGTTCCCTAAGTGAAGCTCCCACTGACATTCACAGTATGTTGTTTATAGGTTTATCTACGTTCAATCATCCCTACGTGGACCCTTAGTCGGTGTGTTAAAATTCTACATTTTTATCTGTAATTCATAAGGTAAATAAGGTCTATTTTACGTTACTAGGTATAGAAATCTATGGTAGAGTTTCCTATATCCGTAACACACATTCCACGTACTTTATAACTCCTAATCTTTTGTTTTTCCGAACGAAAGATAAACAAAGTGGCAAACAATGAAAAATGAAACGTTCAGTAGGCAATTAAAACTTTTTTTTACCTACTTTTATACGGGTTAAGTCGTTTCTTTTAGAAAGGTAAAAATACAATGGAGGATTTGCGTTACTAAAAAGTAAATCGGCCGGTAATTTTTTTGCTACATTTTTCTTAATAACCAACCAACAAAAAAATAAAAATATATTGTCTGATCTGCAAAATTATAATTAAAGCTAGCTGCTGCCCGCGGCTTCGCCCGCGTGATCTCTAATTCTTTTTCTAAAATAAAAGTATCGGTCATTGAAAATCCCGTCAAAATCTGTCCAGCAGTTTGGGAGATTAGTTAGAACAAACAGACGGACAGATAGAATTTATAAGTACCGGAAATAGCTTCCTATGCATTTAATAAAAAGCTGTTAATTAATCATTACAAATAGACATTTCAATTTTGTCTATTTGTATTCGATTGTATTATTGTATACGAAAAAAAATCATTTCATAATTTATTATTATTGCATTGGTATATTTACAAGTCCAATTTGTTTTTTTTTTCTATAGTTTCCTAACCGTGAAAACAGGAAAACTTGAATTCAATTAAACAAAAACTCACCTGTAGAGTGATGACGACTGAAATCGCGAATACGAAAATTATTCTGCGATACATTTCCCGTCCTGTATTTCACATCCCGTGATCAACTTTTTTCACACAACATTTTTGTATTCCTAATTCAAAAAAAAAAATAATGAAAATAAACTGTATTTTTATTGAAATATGTCAGTTCTCTTTTTAAATTATTTTGTTATTGGAAGCGTGGCACAATGTTGACGGTATGATATTCTTCGAGCTACTGGTTGTTTAGCCGTCTGCCTTGTTTTGCTCAAGAGCGCCGATTGGCTTCAACGCTTGTTGTGTTTGCGATGAAATCTGTATCGCATCGATGACTCGATCGATCGCTTTAGTTTATGATACGTGCTAAATTGTTTTATTGTTAGTTCACACCGCTTGGGGTACCGTAGGAATAAAACGATTTATCTACAACTAATTAAATTATTATTTGTCTATGGCTCATTTAAAAATTTTGATTATAAAAATAAAATTGAAGGGAATATTTTTTTTATTATTAAAAATATTAAATTATTCAAAGACAGGTTTAGACATGCTTGGTGTTGAACTAATATAAACAAATATTGTACTGTTAAAAAAAGCCAAAAATAGGCTCATCACGCTATCCTACTACCATAAGACTACCATACACTTCAATCATTATAATTTTTAAAAAGACGTTGATGTTACGCTGTAGTCAATACACATTTTGTATGTTTAAAATCGAATGTTTCATAATATTTATACATTAAAAAAAGCTAGGCTCTCCATGTTTTATAAATTATGCTCTTTCAGACAACACACGCCATCAGAATTGTTGAAAAACTGAAAGTGACCGTGTTTCAAAATTTTGTCATCGAACTGCACTGGCGTGAATGCGCGGAGTTAACGTAACATACATTGAAAATACTCGAGTTACACATAAGTTGACTTATTTTTTAGACTTTATTCATATCTTAATTTGCGCCTCGGAAAGCATGCTAAACCGTTGGTCCCGGCTATCATTTCTGTATCTTTGACAGTAGTTACGGGTCGTCAGAGCCCGAAAATCTGACAGCCAGTCTTACCAAGGGGTATCGTATTGCCCAGTTACTGGGTTGTGAAGGTCAGATAGACAGTCGCTCCATGTAAAATACTGGTATTTAGCTGCGTCCGGTTAGACTGGAAGCCGAGCCCAACATAGTTGGGAAAAGACTAGGCAGATGATGATTCGTATCTATGGGGGATACAAACTTTTCTATAACATTCTGGTTTAAATTCTTGCGAAAAACAAAATTATGACCCGCCCGCTTAACTGAGACAGTTCTTGAGGTAAGTGCGCGGTGCGGGAGGGGTGTGGAGCAACGCACGAACTTTTGACAGCTGTCACCACAGCTGTCAAAAGTTGACGAATACGAGAGCTCGTGCGTCGTCGTGCGTGATCGATTTTTGAATCGAGAATTCAAACTATTACTGGTGAGTAATAGTTTGAATTCTCGATTCAAAAATCGATCGAATTTACGTGACGTTAACGTTGCGCGGTCATGTTATCGCCTCGGACTACTTTTTTTGGTCCACAGTATATAGAAGTAAGAGCAAGACTTACGAATATCAACGTGAAAAGAATGCATTGAAAAGTGAATTAAATTGTACGGAACGACAAACAATATTTAATCTTTAATTGCTCATTCATTACGGTATACAAAGAAGATAAACATTGATATTGTTGATACTTTGTCTCATCTTGTCTTGTGAATCGGGAACATTGTCTTTCTATTCATAAAATATAACTAGGTTATTCATTCAATTGAACTAGATACCTTCCTTAGATATTAATACAATGATTACGACGTAGCCAAAGAGAAACGCCATTCGCATTGCTAGGCTTACCGTGGACAAGTTGTGCAATAAAAAGTATTTTATCAAATAAATATAAATTCATTCTAAAATAAATATTTTAACAAATCTCGTCGCAAGAAAGTCATCTGCCTAGCCTTTTCCCAACTATGTTGGGGTCGGCATCTAGTCTAACCGGATGCAGCTGAATACCAGTATTTTACATGGAGCGACTGCCTATCTGACCTCCACAACCCAGTAACTGAGGAATACGATACCCCTTGGTAAGACTGGCTGTCAGATTTTCAGGCTTCTGACGACCCGTAACGACTGTCAAAGATGCACAAATGACACCCGGGACCAACGGCTTAACGTGCTTTCCGAGGCACGGAGGACTCTCGGTATGTAAAGATGGTCACACATCCAACCCCAGCAACCGTAGCTTAACCTGATGGATCGACCTGTGCCGTTGTTAGTACCGTGCCAAGTTGTGCCAAGTTTCTTATATAATAATACACAAGCGACATATAGTACGATTTTGAAACTTGCTGCAACTTAATAATTATGATAATATTTCGTTTATTAAGAATGAAATAATAAAAACACAACTCATTTATTATTATGCTTAATGTCCACGTCAGGCCAGAGCATCCTAACAATCTGGTTGATTATTTAGAATTACAAAATTCCAATAAAAAAAACTATATTGCCCGAAACTTCCACGAAGTTGATCAGTATTAGATTATCATAATAGTTGATCATCGATTTGTCTCCACGTTAGTTTAGTGGTCGCAAGCGCTACTGCTGCGTATGAGGTGTTGGGTTCGATTCCCAGGGTGGACAAAGACAAAGTGATTCGGTTTTTGTATCTGGAATTAAGCTCTATCTGGATGTATGCCCGGTTGATGGCAATAGGCTCGCCCCTTTTACATGGGACTTAACCATAACTAGTGAAATGAAGGTATATCTTATTATTATTATTATCTCTGCCCAGCCCTACTATGAAACATGGTGTAATGTTATGTTTATGTATTTCAAATAAAATAAGATTTTATTACAAACTAAACAAACGCGTGTTTATGTAAGAACATAACAGCGATTTAAAAAAAACTTATGCTTACATAAATTACCAGAGTAAAAAATTAAACTTGCTACCTACTTCGTTAATACGTCATTTTTGTGTAATTTTACGACAAGAACTTTCGATTTGATGAATGAAGTGAAAATGAAACAGTGGGCAGAGGAAACTGACACATTTACTAACATCGTATCTGAACGATTTCCCATACAAACTTGAGTAGATAGGCAAAAGATACTTATTTCTTCGTGTGATTAGTCACTAACCTTTATAAGCAACTGATAATTATACAATACGCACATGAATCCGAAAAGTCAGAGGCTGGGGTTCGAACTCGAGACCTAAGACTTGGCAGTCCGACGGTCACACCACTAGGCTACCACTGCTAAAAGATACTCGTTCATACACTTCATTTACCTGTCACTCTTTAGCTCAATATAAGCGAGAAGTAATTAAAATTCTGATAAAAAAACGATTTTTAATGCACCTTCAAAAACCACCTACCATACCTACTCATAAAAAGAAGAAAACAACAAAAACAAATTTATTTGGCCCAGGACATTATTCAAAAGCCTGCAGGGTCAGCGTGATTATCCAAAACGGTTACCGCTACCCCGGAACAGAAAGGGCTAAGGAAGGAACATGGATGGGTTTTAGTCAGAAAGAGTCTGACACTTTCTTTCGCCCCACCCAGAGCGAGAGTGGTAACTTGATGATTTCTCACCCTAAAAAAAGGGCAATAATCATTTTAGAAAAACAAAATTTAAACCGTATGGCGTGCCTCACGCGCTAAACAGGCCCTGTTCAGCACTGACACTGACGCTGATTTTTAACTGGATTTATTAAGATAACGCCTTTTTTTTGAGGGTGTGAAATTATCGAATGACTCCTCCCGCTCTCCACCCATCCCTGTTCCTTCCTTAGCTTTTTATGTTCCGGGGTAGCGATAACCCTTTCGGACAATTCCGCTGACCCGGCAGGAACTGAACTATCTTAAAAGAATGTTTACGGACGTAAATCAGTTTCATAAGTATGTGTTTAGACATAAAACATATACGTATGTATGTAAGTTAAAATATATGTTGTCATTAAATTAAGAGCCATTACAGTCCATAGACAATTTCTCTTCTAAATTTCAAATAATATATTCAAAGGAAGTATTCATACCAGTTATTCACAATAATTTAAAGCATATTATAAATTCGTATTTAGAACGGAGTATTAAATTCTCGCTTACATTCCCAGCTACTGTAACTACGTGATATCGGGATACGGGATATCACTCTATGTAATAAAGAGAAAAGACAATGTACATAATGAACTGTTATTTCCCAACAGAGGACATAGTTTATGGCACACAATTTATTAACGTGGTTTCCTATGACATAATGAGGTTCCTTAGTTAGCAACTACCTATATATCTATAAGCTATAGCTATCGTTTCAGTAATATTTATCTAAAAACCAGTATAATTATAAAACTAGATTTTATATTTTTCAGACTAGTATTTAATGAGAACGTTTGTTGAAAAAGCTATTGCTTTTATTATGAAAAACATGAAAGGACGAGGTTTGTAGATCTTGAGAACAGTGCCATCTATTGAAATTTCCACACATTACCTAGTGAAAGCTTTGTGAGTTTTCCTCGAAATAACAGCTCTCGATGAATATAGATGGCGCTACTGATGCCTTGTGCAAATATTTGAGTTAGTAGGAGTGTGTTCATGAATTCTGTAAAAATAAACCGTCGAAACTAGGGTCAGCGAAAAGATGTAAAATATATGCGTAAACTTACGCTTTCATTCAATGGGGGTTGGCAGAAGCTATAGTAAGCAAACTGCTACGCTCCTTACATATTTCTTTTTGCACCGTTTACGTTTAAAAAGTGTATTTATACTGCAAATGGTACAGAATAATGGACTCTATATGAATATAATGGTGAGATATACCCGCCTATTACTTATTGGACGAAAACCACATGCTACGATTCTCGGAGTAATATTTTTTTGGCCTTGTCATACACGTGGCTCGGGTGCGGTACTTTCAAAAGGGCAGGTAAACTACCACCCTACCCTACTGGTACTTACCAGTCCTTTTGAAGGGCATCACCATTTAGTTTGATGTGCCTACAACGTAGTAAATACATCAAATATATATTTACTAAAAAAGAAGCTTAACACCGGATTCGATTTTTGGTACCTATTATTTCATTCAGCTAATCAGAGTAGTTAATTTATTATATAGTTGACAGTTTTTAACTGACTTTATCAATTCAATTCAAATCAATCCAATTTCTTTTATTTCAGACTAAGTTGTCCATATAGTGTTAGCCTTTCGTATGCCGTAGTTACAGACATAATTAAATAGCCATTGTGTCTCGCGTAGATCTGCGTTCCGGCAGCCAATGGGTTAGTAAATACATGATAATAAATCTTAAAAACTATGTTAGTAATACATGAACAATCACTTATTTCACTTGACTGTGCATCTATTACCTCCATGGGAACTTACTATTTCTCCAGCAATATCCAGCAATAATTTATATTCCATTAGCCGCACCTATATAAACAAGGCTTTAAGTCCTGTATCGACTAATCTAGTACAATATAACTTCTGCTCTTCCCGATTGCGTACTCGATTCAAATATTCGAGTAGATTTCGAAATATCACGATCATGAATTGCTTCAAACTGCGATTGCGATTGAACACTACCTTGTGAGCGGGTTATTGCGTTTTCCGCATTATGTACTGGGTTTAATATCGGCGTACTTGCCTCAGAGACGAGGCTGAAGTAGTGGTGGTACTAGAAGGGTCATGGAACAGGAATGCCTGTTTTATGCATCATTTTTGCTGCGTAAGGTGGTATTACGCAGTTCTAATACTAGTCCTGCTCCACAAGGGCGTATCTACTAATTGATTAAATAAAAAAACAAAAACTGTTGGAGCTGCGGAAGATCAACAACAAAAAAAAAGTTATCTTAGCATTGTATAAATTCAATCTCTTAATATTGTATAATTGCTTAGCACATATGTATGTGAGTACTATGTAACTACAACACAATTCAAAAGTGTCTGTAATTGGTTTATTTGAAATAAATACTTTGAGTTTGAGTTTGCAGGTTTGATATCTTATTAAACATGGTATTACATAACATCATAAATTCCTCAAAGCGACCATCCCTTTGGAAGTGAGTGGCAAGTCTAGATTATGTGCTTATAGAATGCAGACTTTTGCCTGTTGTTAAGAATTCTCAAATAATAACCAATAATAGGTACTTTTTGTTTGAGGGTAGGAAATCATCAAATGATCCGTTCCGCTCACGGAGCACAAAACCAGGTTCCGCTCTAAGTAGAGCGGAAAGGAGTTTCAGGCTCTTACTGACTAAAACCTGATAGGTTTTAGTCAGTAAGAGCCTAAAACTGCTTGTTGATGTTTTTCCTCCCTTTGTGTTCCCGGGCAGCGGTTATTCTTTCGGACAATCTCACTGATAGGTACTTAACTCACTTTGAATTCAATCTTATATTATAAAATCGCAATATCACTATTATTTTACATGTACTCAAAAAGGTTCTATTCCTAATTGAGGTTATGGCCATTTTTATATATTTTCGTAAAAGAAAATTCTCGGAAATAAGAAAAAACATAACTTTCTTTTACTGAGTCGCAGGTACGCCATTATCTCCCAAAAAGGTCTCATTATTAACGTAATAAATTAACTTAGTCCATCTAATACGCTAAGATCCATCCAGATAATTAGTGTTATGATTATTAATTAACTGGTCAGTATGTTAAGTCGAGTGATATTAGGTGTAATTAGGGATAAGCAATAATTAGCTTTGGTGCGAAGCATGCCACTATGAACGTTTGCCTGTGGAATTATGTGTTAAGTAAGGGTGTGGTTTAAAAGAAGATGGTCAAGATTCAAAAGAGTCTTTATCGTCATACAATGATTCTCTTTTTAAACTAGCATTATGTATTAATTAAGGGAAACAGTACCTATAGAATAATGATAACAGTAGGTACAGAGGCCAGCACATCAAGTTACCCTAATCTGCCAAATTTCTTTGATAATATTTCAACGTTATTGCATTGGTTCATTTTCAATTGGGAAAAGGACATTGCCCATTTTCTTAGGAGCTTTAAAGATTGTCGTGTCACGGTTATTTTCATTTTACTTTATAGATATTATAAATATCCTCTAATATTATGCAAACAGTTTCCATTTATTCACCCTGGTTGAAGAGAAATATTTATTTTATGTTGCTGAAATTGAGGTTATAAAAATTAAATTCTCCATGATTTTACTTCTTCTAAATAGGTATTTATTTACCATTCTAATGGTTATTGTGGTAAATCTTACTGGCAGGCGCCCTCAATACACTTTTACAAACATTTTAATACATAATACCATACGCCTCCAAGTGGATGGGGGAAATCCAAGCCCCGTCCCATGTGTAATAATGCATTTAGTTTTTGGGGTGGTTATGTTAAAATGCCATTTTACTAATACTCATAATAACAGGTTTATTAAAAATAAAAAGCAAAACAAACACTACGAAACGAAACCGGCTAGTGATTTTTGATCGATTTGACAGATAGATTTATCTTACACCATTTATAGTGTTGCCAGGTATCATTATTGTTCAATCGATTTTCAATATCGATTTTGATAGTATTTTTTCATAATAACTTTAGTCTTTAAGCTTTTGTGATTAATTATAAAAAAACAATACTAATAGTATTGTTTTTTTATAATTAATCAGTTGTTTTAATGTCTATAACTACAAAATAGCATATTGATTGTATATAACATTTTTGTTACTTAGTACAAAAAAGGTCAACTTGAATTAATAATTAATTTTGTAATAAACTTTGATTTTATGTCATATAAGTGGGCCCAGCAATAGTAAACGTTAACAAAAATATAATGAAGAAATAAGTCAGTTTTAGAAAAAAACTAGACTTTGGCATTAAGTATCGATGTCAATCAATCGATATCGATTTTTATTAAAATATTGTTTGACACCTGGCAACATTTAGATTAAGTTTGGTTGGCGGAGGATGTACTGAATTCAGTTATATGAACATTTATTACGTTTTTCAATGCTAGGGTAAAGTAAATGTTAATAAAAAACAGATATACACAAAAAAATAAGATATAAATTTTGCATATCATTCAGTTGAGACACGGCTCCACAAAGTGGGCCCATCCGCGGGCATTCTCCTTTGACAGTTAGGGATAGCTTGATGTGCTGGCGTTTGTACCTTACTATTAATCACTACATATTTTATAGCAAAGTCGCTTCCCTCGTATGTCCTAATGTCTGTATGTATGCTTAGATCTTTAAAACTACACAACGGATTTTGATGCAGTTTTTTTTAACAGATAGAGTTATTCAAGAGGAAGGTTTATATGTATAATAACATGCAATTTCCGTCTTCCACGCGGGCGAAGCCGCGGGCAGAAGCTAGGATTGTAATAAAATCTATTGAAAAGTGGTTTTAAGTACCTACAATTAATCCACGGTATATAATTGATTTAGTTACCGTTCGCGTGAATTTAAATTCAATCCTATTTTGATACCGTATATTTGCATTTTACTTGAATGCAAATTTTATTAGGTAGCCCGTTCCGGAGGCACTCACCACCTCGCAAAGCAGTATTATTTTAATATTACTCACAGTGGAAACGAGTTCAAGCTATACGTCTTGTATAGCTCCGTCTCATTCTCAGACTGAAGTAAATAAAAAGTTATGTTGTAAATCACAAAGAGTTTTAATCTGTTTTGGTATAAACAAGAGGTAATACTTTCTAACTATTGAGTATTTGAAAGGGTAGTCAATAACGTTATTTTTTTATGAATTGTCAAAATGCGGCATTTGAACTTGATTTGTATGAAATATAACAATGTGACGTCACAGATTTTTAGAATCAAATAGGATACTTATTAGCAATTAAATGCAATTTTTGCATAATATTAAATGTATGATGATGGTAGTTTTTAAGACGAGCGGTCTTTTTTTCTATATGATTTCATATAGAAATCATTTATTTTTGACCGTTTCAAATAGTTAATTATGTACACAGAACCGCATCATTTTCCATTGCGTAGTTTAGAACAACAACGCGTGAACACAGACAGACAGGAGATACGACTTTGATTTATAATAATATGTATATATATTATATACGGATGACAGGATACTTACAACAATTGCCTGATTAAGCATTGCTAACATACAACCCTCAGGAGCTAAATAACAACCTTTCAAAAAATGTAATTCAAATGCTTTCAAACAAAACAATTCGCAATAAATGGTCGACAATTAGATTAATACCTTGTTCAGTTTAATTTCCGCTTTCCAATTTATTTAATGGGTTTCACGATGCCTTTTCCTATTTATTTAAAAGCATAAAAATTACATTTCCTTGTATTCATTACCTTTGCTCTCAATTAGTAACGGATTACTGAGCAACGTGGAACATTATTATTATAACAGATATTTCAACCAGTATTCCCTTTTGTAACGTTTGCTATTTTGCCAAAACCTATAACCCCTTTTTTTTTTGAGGGTGGGAAATCATCCAATGACTTCTCCCGCTCTGGGTGGAGCGGAAGGGAGTGTCAGACTCTTACTGGCTAAAACCCATCCATGTTCCTTCCTTAGCCCTTTATTTTCCGGAGTACCTTTTCGGTAAATCCCGCTTACCCGGCAAAAACCTATAACCTAAGGTTTATTCAAACAGCGAGGAGTATATTATCATTTTTAGTTTTTGCTTGCGAGTTCAAACTGGTGAATTTCGAAGACAATGAAGGAGAAGACCAAGAGTTTAAAATCCAGTCGCTACGTCATCAAAGTTTTCAGAACAAAATCAAAATCTTGCACAACTATTAGAAATACGGGAAGTTCGCTAATAACCCCTTTGAACTCTTTGGTTCAAATTAGGCTAGACACGCTATATAATTAGTTATGCTTGAAGTAAGGGATCTGTAATTCTATAAGTACGCATCATAAACAAAACATAATTATAACTAGGAACATAAACATATAACTTGCGAAACTACTAAGTATTAATAAAAGTATCTGTTGCATAAAATAAAAACACAACGAACATAGAGTAAAATTCCAGTTAAAAGTCACTGGCCGATAAAATAAAAACAAAACACTATCTTTGACAAGATTCCATTCAATAACGTTTTTTTTCCAACATTGTTAATTTTGTTACTAGTGTGGATCCGATCTGAAAATGTTGGTGCAAATTGGAGTTCCGTTGCAACAGTAATGTTGGCAGCAAATCAAAGCAATGTAGTTGTGCCACATCGTAGGTAGGAATAGAAGGTCTGCTGTAAACAACGAGTGAAAACTGACGCATATACGCCAACCCTTGATACGGATTCTGCGGATGTGGAAGCGGATACGGATTTTAGGTTTTTAAAAACATCACGTCGATAACTTAAACAAAACCTGCAGGATCTTGTCACCAATGTTTGTATGTGAACACGTGCGATATTGGTCAGTTAGCGAACGAAGATAGAAACTAGCAAATATGCGTGAGGCACCCGCCTACTTTTTTACAAGTCATTAACATGTTGCATATATGAATCCGTATGCGTAAAAGCTCTGCTCTATTTATGTAGATGCGAATGTGGATGAAGATGTCTGAATTAATGCGAATATCCGTAATACCTCTGATACACACAAAGACGCAAACATACGAATATTACATACAAAAGCCAGTTGGGAGCCAAAGTCAAAGTCTGAAAGAAAGGCACTTTTGAACATCGAAATGAACAAGAAATATAATTAATTCTAGTCGCCCCTTCCAAAAGATAGTTTCGTATGGATAAGAATGGGCAAGAAACTCCACCGTTACTCTTTTAAAATGTTTTGTATTTATGAATTATAACATTACTAGCTGCCGCCCGCGGCTTCGCCCGCATAATATGTCGACAAATTATACACATAAAGGTTCCTCTTGAATCACTCTATCTATTAAAAAAAACTGCATCAAAATCCATTGTGTAGTTTTAAAGATCTAAGCATACATACAGACATTAGGACGCGGGAAGCGACTTTGCTTTATACTATGTAGTGATATGTGAAGACCATGCACCCAGAATATCATATACCACAATAGGTGAAAAGAAAACACATAGCAATGGCAGGTAAACTTAATTATATCATAAGTACAGACGCCAGCACATCAAGCTATCCCTAACTGTCAAATTTTCTCAATTAAAAATGAACCTTATGCCTTTGCAATAAAGTTGAAATACTATAAAAAAAATTGACAGATTGTGGTAACTTGATGTGCTGGCCTCTGTACATGGTACTCACATATTTAAAAACCGTGAAGCATGTCTATGTATGCGTGCATTGTTTTTGTTCGTTTTACGGAGTCTACCTTCTGTTACCACTGTTTTGGCAGTTTTGCTAAACCTTTATGTAATCTGTTCAACGCTTACGTATTCGGGCAGACCATGCTTCCGGAATTAAATCCAGAGCAGAATGGAATTTTCGATCATTGTTGAGGCAATGTGAGTCAATTTCACGGACATATGTTCTTGTTTAATTATATTTGAAAGCAAATTTGATTGTCATTATCAGTATTTGTGGGCTTTCAACAGTTGCATTGTTATTTTGGAACGGATTATTCATGTAACATATTTATTCATTTGTTTTCATGAGAGAACATGGTTTGTTCCGGATTTGAATAGTTTTTTTTTAAATTTAAACTTATTTTTATGCTCGACTCTTGTTGGGAAAGTTGCTCTACGTTAGTTTTTTTCCTTTCTGCGGACTGCGTTTGCAAGTACAAATTTTCCTAGAATGTTTACAAAGATCTCTTTCACAAAGCAAGGGTACGGCATTCGCGTAAGCGGGATTGTCCGAAAGGGTTACCGCTACCCCGGAACATATAGGGCTTAGGAATGAACATGGATGGGTTTTAGTCAGTAAGAGTCTGACACTCCCTTCCGCTCCAGCCAGAGTAGCAGGAGTCATTTGTTGATTTCCCACACTCTAAATAAAAAAACGACATTTGTACTATTTTAGGAAATTTAATATACCACCTAGATGCAATATAAAATTTCTATGTAAGTCCGTTGTCAATGCAGGAACTCTTATTGGGAACAAATTGCTCCAGCTAGTCCATGCAGGATTTTAATATTATGTTTTATATTGCTTCGATAAATGAAATAACTCAGATTTTATTTGATCTTTGGCTTTTCGATTTCATTTTATATTAGATCCAGACGCCTCTACGATAAACTATGTTGAGTGTGTATTTCTTTATCATATCGCACTAATCTATATCTATACTAATATTATAAAGAGGTAAAATTTGTAAGTTTGTAAGTTTGTATGTAGGGGGTAATCTCCGGAACAAATGATCCAATTTCAAAAATTTTTCACTTTCACTGATAGAAAGCTACATTATTCCTAAGTGCTATAGGCTATAAATCATATTTATATCATACATATTAGCCGAGCTATCGCAATTTTCGTCTAGCATGTCGGAAAGAAATACCTCCGAGAACAGAATTATTTGCATGCGCTGCCTAAACAGTTACAGTATATCGCAATTTTCCGCGGACGAAGTCGCGGGCAGAAGCTAGTATTATATAAAGTGTTAAAAAATTAACTTGTACAACTTTTACTATGTGATGAAACCTGAATTCGCGAAAAAAATATGAGCTGTTCCATACATTTATGCACACGTAACTTAATAAAATGTATGGAACAGCTCATATTTTTTTTGTTTCTCATATCGTTTGTAACGATGAGTACAATGCTCCCACGAAATTCTTCGAGTTAGTCTTAAGTATAATTAAAATAAACTTTAACACCTTATATAGGCCAAACTTTGTGAGTGAGTGTGTATGTTTGGCCCTCCTTCACGCTCGAACGGCTGAAAGGACCTGGATGAAGTTTGACACAGAGGTAGTTTATGACCTAGAGTAACACATAGGATACTTTTGATCCCGTTAGTACGTTCCCTTGGGATAATTTCCGATATTCAAGCGGGGAAGCCGCTGGCAGCAACTCGTTTACCATATATAATAAATAAATAATTACGTAACAATTTGAGCATATAATTTATACATATTTGTAAATAATAACTTACCAATGAA
Organism: Hyppa rectilinea; assembly: GCA_951799385.1. Lineage (NCBI taxonomy): Eukaryota > Metazoa > Arthropoda > Insecta > Lepidoptera > Noctuidae > Hyppa > Hyppa rectilinea. The sequence goes on from OX637311.1 coordinate 12,125,860, forward strand.
ATATAACTCTTGCAAAACAACGAATTCAAATTTCACCAACTTTCGTTTGAAAGTTTAGTTCTCCTGCTGACCGTCAAAGCACTATTGGCGCTGTTCAAATGTTACACGTTAATGTCGTACAAATTAAAACAAATTGCAACCAACAGATGTCGCTATATCGTAAAACAAGCGAATAAATAGGTGGTTGGCTCTACTGACCACTGTAAAGAAAAGAGTTAACACTGTAATTTGGAATATGCTGGAGATAGATGATTTAGGAGCTACAACTTTTTTTAATGCTTATTTTAAAGCCTTGTTTCCCACTGAGATATAATGTTTACCCATACATAGTAGGTATAATAGTAGGTATATGTGATAATATTATGATAATACACTGTACCTATCTATGTACTTTTTCTTTGAGGAAAGTATTGAAAAGAGTCAAGATCTTGAAGCTGAAACCGAGACGATTTCATCGAATTCTCCTAGCTTCGGTTTCAATTTTCGATAGCATGCATTGTATGTTACATCACTTCGACATAATATTCAGCTGAAACTTCTGTGGCTTCCCACAAAGACTTGCAACAATGTAATATGTAAATTAAGGAAACCAAATATTGAGGTAATAATATTCATATATGAAAACCAACTGTGCTAGTCCAGGACATTTAAATAGGACGTCGGGTAAGGTAAAACAGAATTTCTACATAGATTTTCTGTAATAAAGTTTTTCATAGCAAATACGTGATTAAATATATTCACTTAGTGTTTGTTTATATTTAAATTAATGAATTGTTTGCTTATATTTATATATTATATTTTTCTCTTTTAATCTTGGGTGGGTTGGGTGTTTTTCTATCTATAATATGTATGTATAAAAAAAAATATACGTAGTTTATCAGCCATCTCGTTACCATAACACAAGCATTAGGTTGCTTACCTTGAGACTATATGGCGTTGTGTGAAATGTCCAAGGATATTATTATTATATTACGTTGTCTACATCTCTTTTATCTACTTTCCTATGACCTATCGCAGGTATGCTGAAAGAGGTTTCTTTAGAAATAAGCATCACCTTTGTACGTATTTTCTGTTTCTTTCTTCTTGTCTGTTCTTATGTGTGTACAGAGGCCAGCACATCAAGTTACCACAATCTGTCAAATTTCTTTGATAGTATTTCAACTTTATTGCAAAGACATAAGGTTCATTTTTAATTGAGAAAATTTGACAGTTAGGGATAGCTTGATGTGCTGGCGTCTGTACATAAATTGTTAAAAAAAAAACAACGAAACAAAGCTAAGCAAAGATATGGAAATAATTATACTGTCTTAGTATGGCCTGAGGATAACTCCATGTTTCCAATAATAATGTAGTCTCAGTTAATACGATAATATTTCTGTTAATTAATAGGTAGTCTAACAAGTTATGGGTAACAAGCCTTTGTTACCAGTAACTTGTTAAACTAAATAATATTATTAACAAAAGACTAATTATGAGAACATCCCAGCAAGAAAAGTATGAGCTTATAATTATTAGTTTCTTGTCTTTTTGTTTTGTTAGCTGTACTGTATTGTTGAAGAATGGTTTAGTAAAGTTATTTCAGTAATGTTTAATAACTAACATGGATAGAGAATATATACGGTGATTAGACAGACCTCTTTATATTAGTATTTGTATTAACTAACTAATTATCTGTAACAGATATTGGTAAAAAATTACGACTCGTTGTTGGCCAATAATACACTAATATTATAAATAATATACTAATAATCAAGCAATGTTCTGGAAACATACATAACAAATCCAGCGTATTAGTCGAGTAGAGTGTGAGTTGCTTATAGAAAAAAATATGTTATTATTATTAAAATGTTATTGGTATTTAAATGTGTACATTCGCACATTTCGGGCGAGTGAATTCGTGCGAATCGACTAATAAGCCTAAAATCCGCTTCGTTAGCTAATCAGCTCCGGGTTGCATAGAAGGCGGAGGTTTGAGTTTGAGCTCAGATACTTAAATCCAAGACATTCTCAAACCTTTAAAATGTCGCCATTTACTCGTACGATGGCATTATACCACATACCTATAGATCTGACGACCCATAACGACTGTCAAAGATGCACAAATGACAGCGGAGACCAACGGCTTAACGTGCTTTTCGAGGCACGGAGGAGTCTCGGTATGTAAAGATAATCACCCATCCACGGACCAACCCTGACAAGCGTAGCTAAACATAATGGATCGACCCGTGCAGTGTTATTAAGCCACGAGCTCCTCCGATTACTTAGCCATGAAATAATGTACTGGTAATCTCAATAATACAGAGTTATTACATAAAGGGCTTAAGGGTTCTAAACGAAACGTGTGTAACAGCTATTACAAAATACAGTCATTACTATAAACAGAGTTATTTCGTATTAATGTTCTCAAATCACGCTTTGATTTCATGATACTGTCTGAAAATTATGAGTCTAGAATTGAATCGCCATATCCCCTTTCCTTATAAATTAGCTTTAAAATCGTTATTGCCAGTTTCATTGCAGTTATTACTTAGTAATAATTACTAAGACTTTCTCGATAGTTCGTTTAAAGAAACTACTGCTGAGCATAAGGCCCTGGTTTAAATCCCAAGTCTAACAAAGTGTTATTGAGTTTTTCCGTCTGGAATTTCTCAGTAGCAGCCTGGGTGGACGGGAGCCCGATTCATGGTAATCCTGGCCATGGTCCCCTATTACATGGGACTCAAACATAACTGCATATATGTTCCTGTACTATAGGTACACCTCCGCCTAACCCTTTGGGTATCAAAGGTGTGATATTATGTTACGGTTGTTAAAGAGATTAAGCAAGAGATTCGCCTTTCCAAGACACTCTCTAGCTATTCCAAGATCCTTTATTTTAAAAGAACTCTCAATCTGCTCTTTCACTGTTTTCGCTAATTGGCTGCAATGTTTTAGTTCCAGCTATTTTAATCCCAATTAATTTAGTCTTCAAAATAATAGTGGTTTAGAATTTACAAAAGTTTTCGATTCTTCGATGAAAAGGTCATCGGACAATAGAAAAGTTAACAACTACCTGATGTTCTGTTGTGTTTGTCTTCAGGCGCTTTTAAATTTAGCAAAGTTGGAAATCAATAGTTTGTTGAGTCGTAAATACAAAAACTTAAGAAATAACACAATCAAAAGACAGAGGGCATTAGTGATCATTAAAATTCTCCTACCCTAACCTTAATTCATTTAAGTTTGTTATTATTCAATAACTCTTTTCAACGGTAAAGGATAACACCGTAAAGAAACCAGCATGTCCTAGACCCAAAAATTCAAAGACATGTGACATCTGCTAACCCGCACTGCGCCCGCGTGGTAGATTTATGTCCCTCTCCCAACTAAACAGACAGCTGTGCTGCTGGGGAGTTTGTTGCGTCACTTCTTCTTCCCAGCTAAAGCACTAGGAAGTGGTGTAGGGTGGGCATTTTTGGGGGACTGTCTTATGACCTTCAAAAAGTGCTGACTTTCAGCCTAGTTTGAATAAATGACTTTTGATTTGGATTTTCCCTCTAGAAGAGACAAATCCTGCATGCAAATGAAAAAAAAAACAAAAGACAAATTCCTGTGTCCCAGCAATGCGAATACTATGGGCTAGTTATGCTTATACGCCTCTTATTCAAAAGTGAGGTTCTGTTTCCTCCTTCGTTCCTCCCATTAACATAAATATCGCGTCGCCTTTCGGCCATAACTTTGACCGGAGCCTTATTACTCGGTACGTAATGGCACTCAACTATGGCTGGTTCAGACGCCATTCGAAGCATTGTTCACACCTGCAGACGTTCTGAAGAATAGTTGGTGAATTAATAAGATTATTTCCGTACTGTGTATGGAATGATTGGTTGGTTGAGAAATTTCTATATGTACCTATAGATATGGGAATTTGAAAAGTATTTTGTTTTCCCTTGCCTTGTTTATTAAAGAGTGGTTTATAACCCTATCATGTTACAATGTTATTAAATTCTCTTTTACACCTAAACTGGCTCGTAATTATTTGTTATTTTGTTAAGAAATTGGAAGGAAAGAGCAGTTTTTCAATAACATTAATAATGAAAGACTCTCTAACCGTACACGTGATGACAAATTCAATAACCATTATTATAATTACTATTAACTAGCTGAGAAACCCATTGTGTTTAGCGCTAGTAGCTTATAACCCATAATATAATTTAATGGGGATAATAATTAACCTATTAATGACTTGACACTATGAATAGGCTGCCCTCATTGAAGGGATCAGCAGAATGAGAGGGCATAATCACTTTGATATCCAAGGCACTTCAAAGGACATTTTCAGACTGTTAGTTGCTTTGGCCATACCCGAGGTGATATTAATTTAATTTGTGATTAAGATCGGTTTCCTAATTGTGTAACATGCCTACAATCGCTATAAAATCAATTTTGACGATACAAAACACTTATATATAACAGACTGACAGCGATGGGGATGAATTTTTTGACGCCCTATGAACTCTTCCCCTTTTTTACCGCTTGTACATAATAGATATATTTTTTAGTTTTAGGTTGTATATATTGTATTTAAGACTTGTGTTTGAGTAGTATCGTTCGTCTGAATAAATAAATACTCAAACAGTTATTTTTTCGTATTTTAACATCCTGTAGCATACTTGGAATATAACACGACTTGTATATAATTTTTCCCCATGTTTGTCATGTTCATCTAAGTTAGAGTGTGACAAGTTTTGGATTTTTTTTCCTGAAGATTCTCAAAACGGACAGTTATTTCATTGTGGACTATTACTAACAAAAAAAAAACTGTTAATAATTCACCACTAAATATCGAATTGTTGAAGATTCTTAAAGGTATATACCACCATTCATAAAGTTAAACTACATGACGAAACTGTCACACACCACATTAACATAAACTAAAAAATACTAGCCCCACATCCAGTGTGACGTGATTTAGCTAACAAAGCGAGGCTTTTCTTTTATATTTTTTTACACTGTGACACAACATGACTACCGGTGTCCAACATAAATCAGAGCCCACGATTTATGTAAGCTGGCATGTGACGTAACACGCTGGGTGAACTTTGTATGGGAATACGCGAAATGTTGACAGCCCCTGCTTGAGTGGGATGTTTGCGACGACTTACGCGTATTATAGTGGAATGAATAGTTGGTTTATTGTAAGAAAAACCTTGGAGTGTTTATTTATTTAATAATTCAAGCACAGAAACACGACGACACGGTTGGCGCAGTGGTTAAGCGATTGACTGCTGCGCACCATGTCGCGGGTTCGATTGCATGGAACAAATATTTGTACGACCTGCAAGTATTTGTTACGAGTCTGGGTGTTTTTCTATCTATAATATGTATGTATTTACAAAAAAAAATGTATATAAGTAGTATATCAGCCATCTCGTTACCATAACACAAGCATTAGGTTGCTTAGCTTGGGACGATATGGCGTTGTGTGAAATGTGCAAGGATATTATTATTATTATTTAGAAATTTATAGAGGCGGACTTAATGTCATAGGCATTTTATACCAGCCAACCTTTGGTTGATGAAGAGATTAACTGTGGTAGGTGCAATAGAAAAGTGTTATCCAGTTTTCGAACGTTTTGCAAGTTGTTTCTTTAAGTAGGATGTCGTAGATATTAAAAGTAGAATGATACTTAATGACCAAGCTCCTGAATGACTGCTAACAAAAGTATCGTTTAAAGAGGTTGAAAGTCAATTCCTAAGGAGCAGTCAGTTATTGCAATTAGCTGACCGCCATTTGCATAAATGATTGAGATTTTTTAGAATACAAATCGATAGTGTTTTATATTTTATTTAAATACCTATATACGAAATCTACCCAAAATTAGAAAAGTAGAAAATTGTACGATTTGTTATTAAGAAAAAAAAAACATTTTAGCAAAGGCTGTGGTCAGCTGATTGCTATGACTGTCTGTAGAGAAAGCCACGCATTGTCAACCAAATCTGTCGTTTCATAATCGTGTTTTCGATTAAGATAACTAAATAATCACATTATCTTCAGCCGATGGATCCTTAGATAAATTCTCATTTAAAATGTTACAAAGAAAAACATCGCAACGATCTAAAACTTAATCTTTCGCCCTATCAGCACTCAGTTAAGCCGTTCCGACGCGATGCCGTAAAAAGGGTTTTACCGTTAGCTACGGGACTTCGTTTATTGGCAAAGGAGTTAGCGGACTGACGGGATTAATTGCAATAGGATATAAGAGAGCGCTTGCCTACCCGGTATTTGTTTTTTTTTTGTAAAGTTGTTTGTACTGTGCGAGTTTTTTTTTTTTTTTCTTTAATGGCTAACCAACCATTGTTTCATAATTAAATGAGGTTTTACTAACATCAAAGGTTAGTGTAACAATTTCTCATAGGTAAGCACCGTATTACAATTCACAAACGTATTAAATGTGCTACAAGCTATAGAATAACTTGAGTGGAAAAAACAAAAGAAACAATTTTGTATTTTTTTATATTAAGGTTTAAAGATTTCTCAAAAGAGTTTACATAGTTCACCTAAACATTAGAAACATAACAAAATGTCTTCAGTAAGAAACAGTATTTTTTTTTTTCGTTTGATCTCATCATTCTCCTGCCCTAGTTAATACAGACTAAAAACAAACTATACCTATGTCATAACAAAATAATTCTTTTGAAACCTTTGAGTGGAAACGATATGTCCTACCTTTTTCAGAAATGTATAGGTACTACAGCTGGGATAGACAACTTTATTTTGTTTTATAAAAATGGACCAGTTATTCATATTTATTTTTAAACTAGCACTTTGCCCGCGGCTTCGCTCCCGTCGGACCCGTTATTTTTCCCGGGATAAAAAGTAGCCTATGTTACTCCTAGAAAACTAAGCTTTTCAACGGTGAAAGATTTTTTTAAATCGCGTCCAATAGTTTCGGAGCCTATTCATTTCAAACAAAACATCAAATCTTTCCTCTTTATATCTTTATATATAATTTATCTTCTTTATAATATTAGTAAAGTATAGATTAAACTGAGTTATGCCAAATTACCTACACAATTTTATATATTACCATTGTTTGTATAAATGAAATTAATGTTTAAAATGGTTTCGCCAATTAGCAATACAATAATTATACTTCACGGCAAACTTTGTAGGTAACACGGGCAGTAGCGCTATTTTGAAAACGCTCGCTGTATTATCTTTAGGTGAAAAGAATGTTGCCCATCCCTAGCATCACTAGCTATTCTGTAAAAATAACACGGTGAAAAATTAGGTGAAGTGAGCCGTCAATAGTGTCAGTGCCACGCGTTAAGTGGAGTGACAGCTACCTTCAAAAAAATTTTTACGGTGAGATGTTTACGGAACGAATCGAAAGGTGTCCACAACTCCACGTCAATACACGTATTTTGAGTACTGTGTGAAATATAACTCGTATATTTAGTTTCTGTATTTCTTTCTCTTATCTCTACGTATATCTCTAATATAAAAATTAATCGCTGAATGTGTTGCTCAGCGCAAATGTAGAGAGCAGCCGAACCGATTTTGTAAATCTTTTTTTTTGTTGTGTTTGTTATTGTCAGGAGAAGGTTTTACAATAAAAAAGTAGGTATGTAAGGTAGGTAGGTAGGTAGGTAGGTAGGTACGGTAGGTAGGTAGGGTAGTTAGGTAGATAGGTAAGATAAGGTAGGTAAGGGTATCATAGTTAAGACAGGACAACGTCTGTCGAGTTAGCTAGTTTTAATATACCAAGTCTTCCTGGTACATTGTAGCGAGTACTTAATTAAATGTAGCCTTTGCAATTAACTTAACGAGTTACAACATTGAGTACAGTTTTAAAACGTAGTTATTGCCCATTCACTAGTTAAAGAATTTAACCTACATACAGTAACGATGCTCGTTTTAATTTAATTAAAAATGTATTGTTTTTCTCCCCGGGCGGCGGACCTTTTGTGGTGGAATATTGTTTCTTCACAAAGGTCTGTTTGTAGTTTGTTACTTTGTTGTTTGTAAATACTTCTGTGGCTTCTGACTTCTTGTAGGAAAGTTTATTCATTTATAGTTAGAGTAATTAGGGTTTTAGCGAATTTTTACCATCCGCGTAAACGGTTATGGTATCATCATTCTCCTGCCCTTATCCCAATTTATTTGGGGTTGGCGTAACATGTCATTTTCTTCAATTAGTCTTAGTTATCTCTATTAGTCGTCATCTCGGTAGTCACTCCTTTTCTAGACATATATCATCTTTCATACAATCCACCCATCGCATCGTTTCTTTGGTCTTCTTGCATCCCCATTCATACTCAAAACTTTCCTGAAAAGCTGAAGTGGATCTCGTTCTAACATAATTTTTTCCTTTTTTTGATGGACGTTGGTTATTTTTTTGTAAAACCTTCATATTTTCGGCAATCGTACCTACTTTATTCAATGGGTTTTTCTAAAATCCGTTTTTTGTCTAAGATAAATCGTAGAAAATCAAAAAATTATTGAACAGTCGACGGAAGTCGTATTACGAATGTGATTTCCATTCGCAATTACACTTCGAGACAGAAAAGTTGAGTCACTGTAAAACAAATTGCTTTCCGATCCCGACGTCACACAGAAAAAAATATACCTACCTAAGCCTCTTACGTCACACACAATAATGTAAACAATTCATTCGTCTTTTCTGCCGTATTTAGGTAAAAGGGCTGGCTGATTGCGGAAAATGCTCCGTTGAATAAATAATGGGTCATAATTAGTGGCCACTCGGCAGATTCGGCCAGGCGAGAGGTCGTTTCTTCAGGCGTCGCGAATTAGAAGGAAATGGGCTTTCTTTATAGTTCTTAATAGATCATGAATGGGTGAGGTTTAATTTGTAGGTCCTACCATTTCGCTGGAACATGATTTTCAACGCTTTTCCTTGAATGGACTGAAGATATTTTATGTTTATTATATTTGGCGGATTCAGATGTTCTATCGTATATGTTTTCATAGCAATTGTCACACTTTGAATTCCAATGTCCCACATAAATACGTAAACAACTTTATGCTAAAACCTCCAACGGTGCAAACATTCTAATCTTATTTGGACTTATATGTTTGAGCTGTCTGGGGCTGGAGCACTAGGGCCATGGGGTCTGAGTGCCCACTTTGTTTTTTGAGACTTCGCCAAGTGGTTGGTCAACTTTTCACGTGACCTATTTTGTGGTCAAAGAATCAGCATTGCCATACAATACAACGCAGCAATGCTGCCAGCTTTTTGGGAACCATTATAGGAAATATTAGCTTTATGTAAATATTTCATTCTTTTAATACAATTTAAACACGAATTATACGGTCTACAATAATTTACAATAAATTGTCGATCCATTTTCTCAATTTCAAAGTCAATCGTTCGGTAAGAAACACTGTTTCTTTAACCTTAAGATTGACTAAAGCAACGTGTATTTCCAAGAGATTGAGTCCTTCTTTCAACAACGATACGGGACGAGATAAAGAGCTTCGAATAAAAATCGTTCAATTCACTCTACATGAAGTAGCTCGATGTTACTTTAAGTCTAGCGGCACACTTGCCGAAAATTACGCGACAAAAATTCTGTGTGCTTTGTTTTCGACGAAAATTATGCGACGTAATTTCGGCCTGCCATAGGTCATTTCACAGCCGCCAACAACCCGTACATTCCCTTCGCGTGGAAGCTATGTTTTTAGATTATGATACAGCCAACTAAAAATTGCATTTCATAATTATTTAAGTATAAGTTCGAAATTCCGGCTGACCGAATTTTATGACCGACAAATTTTTACATTTAAATCAAGATATGACGTAATATCCGCTTTCCCGGTGTTCTCACATAACATTTTCACCAGCTGAAATTACGCGCCGAATGTACGTCACATAATTTCGGCTTGTGTGTCGCTGTACACACGGCTACACATCAAGCTATACAAAACCAGTTTACGCTGGTCTCGCATCGTACGGAAATCCTATACAATGCGAGATCAGCTTAAACTGGGAATGTATAGCTTGATGTGTAGCCGTGCGTACTATGGTTTCGAATAAATTGGCTTTATAGAGGTCGATTTGTTACGCGCCGGTTCTACCGTCAGCGTTCTTCAGGGATTGGACGATCGACATTGCCAACACGGTCGCAGTAATCCCGACAATGCATTTAATGGTATTTTTCTTGCTGTAAAATTGCTTTTAGTGTCTTGGTCGGAAGCGTTACTGAGGTAGATGAGAGCTCTGTGCAGTTTAAAGGAAATATAATGTTTGGTAATTGAATCAAAGCCGTATACTCATATAATTTTCGAATAAGATTCTTATTTTGCAATTTTAAACTTCCTCTTAAATGCATGGCCTTTGCCTAGGGGTTGTTTAGTTTCTCTGTCTACAGTCTGGCTGGCTTTCAAACAATTATTTTAAGAGATATTATGTATGGGTTGATATTATTACTAGCCGGGCTAGATAACCCCAGTATCGAAGTAAAAAGAATGCACAATAGCCCAGCACCTCAATTATTGTAATAGTACTTTAGTGTGAGAATGAGACGGGGCTATGCTTGACGTATCTTTTTTCCACTGTGTTCAGGCATGCAGTTACCATTAAAATCAGGATCTTATAGACAAAAAAATCCGCCACAAGCAACAAAAACACCATTTCAAAGAAATCCTCTGACATTACCAGAATATAAATAGTAGACATTATTATACAAATGACGTGAGGTATGTTCTCTGAATACCTTTTTTTTTTTTTTTTTTAAGGCTGGGAAATCATCCAATGACTGCTCCCGCTCTGGGTGGAGCGGAAGGGAGTGTCAGACTCTTACTGACTAAAACCCATCCATGTTCCTTCCGTAGCCCTTTATGTACCGGGGTAGCGGTAACCCTTTCGGACAATCCCGCTTATCTCTGAATACCTTGAGAGAGCGATCGTCAGTGTGCGCCCTGAATCCTTATTATTCTTGTCCTTTGTTCGTATTGTACAGAGGCCAGCACATCAAGTTACCACAATCTGTCAGATTTCTTTGATAGTATTTCAACTTTATTGCAAAGAGATAAGGTTCATTTTTAATTGAGAAAATTTGACAGTTAGGGATAGCTTGATGTGCTGGCGTCTGTACCTCATGTATTATAACTATGTGCCCTATATTCGCTACGTCTTATATTCGGATGACTTACTCAAGTGGTTTCCTTCTGTAGGCATGTATGTATATACCTGTTCGAACTTCAAACTATTCGTTCGTATTCAATACTAGCTTCTGCTTGCGGCTTCTCCCGTGTGGATGTCTGAAAGTATCCCACGGGAACGTACTACCGGGTTGAAAAGTATCCAATGCGTTTATCTAGGTTAAAAACAGACCCGTTCAGTTATTTTTGCGTGAACAAGTAACAAACATACAAACACCCACTCACAAACTTTCTCCTTTATAATATTAGTGTGTGATGTGATTTAACCATTTTGAAGAATTGGGTATTTGAACGGGTAGTCAATAACGTTACATTTTATGAACTGTCAAAACGCGGCATTTGTACGTGATTTGTATGAAATATAACAATGTGACGTCATTGATTTTTAGAATCAATTGGAATACTTATTAGCATTTTATGCAATTTAACAATTATTTATTCGCATTATATTTAATTTCTGTACGGTGATGGGAGTTTTTATGACGAGCGGGCTTTCTTCCATGTGATTTCATATTTTATTTTTGACCGATTCAAATAGTCAATTGTAGACTTGTTAAGTTCTGTAGTATAAGACTAAGGCTGTAGTGTAATCTGTGCTGCTGGGGAGATTGTTGCGCCACTTCTTCTTCCCAGCTAAAGCACTAGGAGTTGGTGAAAGGCAAGAATTTTAGGTGGACTGTCTTAAGTTATGACGTTCAAAAACTTAAGTTGTCAGTATTTTGTCTGTGGTCCATTCATCGTCCATGGCCGAGATACTAATTGTCAAAGGTTTTAATGTTTCTGATTATGAGGTTATTTTAGATGTTTTGCACTGGTGTATTTAAAGACTTTTTAGTTGCTCTTTAGAAATGTGCGTTTTGTTCGTGCAAAATAATCATTTCTTCTAAAAGTGCTGATTTTCAGTCTACTTTGAATAAATGACTTTTGATTCTGATTTTGATTTTGGAATATTTGTATATTAGCAAAGACAATGCTTGCGTCTAACTTACAAATACTCGCAAATACTGAAGTAAGTTTTCAGCTTCTAACTATTAAACAAGCTTGAGGTTTAATTCGATACCTTTATAATGAAGATGTTTGCTTGTTGCCGGTTGAATGCACCCTTTGTGGATGCCCGATTGCTGCCAGTAACTGGTGGTTTTCACTTGAATTAATACGATATTGTTGCATGTTTAGCCGTTTGTTTTAGCAGTGTTTAGTTTGTTGTTTGGTGGTTCTACTTCTCTTGTGGCATGAAGTTTACGATAACAGGCAATGTTTTGATTTTAATTGGAATTTCCTATTCTCAGTCTATTATTTAAACTTACATAAACATAATGTTTTCCCGAAAGGTTAAAGTAGAGGTGTGCCTATAGCAGGTACTAGACCTACATTTCACCCATATAAAAACCCAATAGCACATTGCACAACCTGGTAATCAAACCTAAGACCTGATGCTTATAGTGGCGCTTGCGACCATTAGACCGGTCTGGTCGGTGGATACCTCAATAAATATAGGCCGCCAGCCTGGGCTTAAAAAGAAACTTAAAAACTAAGCGACTACATGCGTACTCCCTGTGGGGTACGGACTTCGGCTTAGGGCGTCGCTGCGGGAGGCCAGCAAGGGTTAGGCTGGATCGGATTAAATACAATCAATCAATCTAGAGTACAATGTCCCAAAGTCGAGATAGGGTATTGTTGCGGGCTTAAACTTGGTAAAAGATAGTTTTTACTTTTAAAATACATTAACAATTCTTTCACTAAAGGAATTTTTGGTCGTGAAATTGTGGTTACTTACTAAGAGTTTGATACCAGGTCTAATCGGGGTCAAATATTTTTAATACCTCAATCGCCATCTTTGATTTCGTTACTTTGTCATCTTATGAAATTAATTGCTTGATGGAATTGAAGTAATATACTTAATAAACAAAACAATCTGCTCAGCCTTTTCCCAACTTTGTTGGGGTGGGCTTCCAGTCTAATCGGATGCAGTTGAATTTTAAATGGAGCAATTGCCCGTCTGATCTCTACCCAGTAACTGGGTAATACGATACCCCTTGGTAAGTTTTCGGGCTTCTGACGACCCGTAACGACTGAAAAGATACACAAATGAAAGCCGTGACCAACGGCTTCACGTGCTTTCCTAGGCACGGAGCGGTCTTGGTATGTAAAGATGGTCACCCATCCACAGCCAACCTCGGCAAGCGTAGCTTAACCTGATGCATCGACCTATGCAGATGTTATTACTTAACTACGAGATCCTCTAAGTATTATACTTAATAATCATCTCAAAATATTCATATTTCACTACAAATTCAGCGAGTTATTAGTGAGTTGAGTAGCGGAACTAACAAAATGTGAATGAAAACTGTAGGTGCCCTTAGTGTATAGAGTTGTGATGTAATGTTATGTTATACCACGGGTTAAATCATAATAATCTAATCACTCATAACGAACGCTACAACATAAACAAATACGACACCGATTGCATTGTTTACATAAACACAAATACACACATACATACGTCACGAAACGTAATTTGCTAGTTATTATATAACAATAACATGAAATATTATTATGAGGCTTTCACTAGCAGACAGGTCTATTCTCCACAGGAAATGAGTTCTGTACAAAAGAATATTCACAATAATATTGCGTGGATCCCATTCAGTCAGAGTTTTGTCTTCAATGTATAGTGGAATAGGGACTGAGGTCTCAATTGTCTACCTGAACTATGAATGCGAAATGAATTCCAATTTTAGTTGCAGAATAATGCATAATGTAGGGTTGTGTATTGTTTAAAAAAAAAAATACGGAATCTTTTTGGATGTTTTATTATAGCTCTTTTAATATTATTCTTGTTTGTTTCGTTGGTCTAGTGGTCGCAAGCACTATTGCTGCTGCGGTTCTGAATTCGACGCCCAGGTTAAGCAGTTATTGGGTTGCTTTGGTTGATGGTAATAGGCTCGCCCCCTATTACATGGGACTTAAACATAACTGGCCATATGTGAGTGTACCTACTGTTTCACCCCTCTGCCCTTCGGGGCAAGAAGGCGTAATGTTATGTTATGAAGTGTTATTATTCAATGTTTAGACAAGGAGTCTTATCAATTTCGAGAAAACTGAACTCAGAATATACCAACATATTCTACCTCACGATAAAAACTTCTTACGTAACATATTAGTGGTGTTATGGTAGCAAAGTTTGAGCACGTGTAAGCTAACGTAAAATCTTGGGGTTTCGCCGGATGACAGGTAACTTTTAAGTAGGTTTGTCTTGTCTTTTTTTTTAAGGCTGGGAAATCATCCAATGACTTCTCCCGCTCTGAGTGGAGCGGAAGGGAGTGTCAGACTCTTACTGACTAAAACCCATTCATATTCCTTCCTTAGCCCTTTATGTACCAGGGTAGGTAGCGGTAACCCTTTCGGACAATCCCGCTTACCCGGCAGGCTTGGCCCTGAGGGGCCCCTTCATATGCTGACATCTCTTTTAGGCGCGCGTGGAACATATACGCGCCGTCCGGCACGGGCCTGGTGCTGATCGGACGGTTACTCACCGTCCGCAGGCCCGCGCCTGCGGTGTCCGGGAGTGGTCACGTGGCTCCCGACGCCCGGGGCGTCTCCCGCAGCGGCTGGGACGGGAGGACCTTTCTCTCTCCCATCCCGAGTTTCTCTAGCCTGGACTGGACAACCATGTGAAAGGATTGTTCCTGGAATAAGCGATGCGAAGCGGGATGGAGAAACATATACCTACTCCTTGACTTATGTATTTTCGAGTTTTGTTTGAAGATCGATAGAAGATAGAATACTCTTTATTACGTTAAAATACAGATCAAAATGTAGAACATTTTACAAGGAGTGACACAATAGGCGGTCTTAGCGTTACAAGCGATCTTTTAAAAACAGAACTGAATCCTCGAGCTCTAAATCATTGTTATAAGTTTGTCTCGCTCGCACACATTGAGCTTATGGAAATCGAATAGGACGCAAGGCGTTGCACATTCATATTGCTACTGAGATTTTTGGCTACTGACTCAATTCATAATGAGAGTACTATGATAGTTTGCCCTTAATAGTATTTGAAACTACTACGTAACGTTATTCAAAACAATATAGCCCCAGTTTTGATATTTATACAGGTATTTCGAGCATAAATTCCCAGGCACTTTGGTTTAGAACGCTGTAGCATCTCGAATTCCAACGAACACACACTATAATATACCAACAGAATCCTGTAAGCTATGCTTATACTAACACTAAAATTACCGTCACTTACACCGAAGTGATAAATAAAACATTTTATTTCTAAATGCGGGCGAAATAAACGAGTGCTATTTGTCTCCTAAACACGTGTCGCCACGAATTTCGTTATTTCAAGGTGTGTTACATTAGTTTTGCGAGGTGAAAAATAAGTAGCATTATTAACCATGAATACAAACAGTGAATGTTTCATTTTAAACCACAAGGGCTGAATTTAATCTAGTGTTTGCGGTTTGAATGAAACATTTTTTGTTTCGTAACTTTTTTTTTGTGCGAATATTAACATAAGTTTATATCGTCATGTATTTTGGCTCGGTCTGTCAGATACAGACTTCGTTAGGTATACGTGTCATTAGGACGTTGTCGGGTCATAATAAGAGAGATAGGTTGACAAATACAGCGCCAGGGCTCATGAATTATTTCGGTCGGATCTGCGTCGTAATTACGGGATGAAATGGTGTGTGAGGGATATTCTAGTTACGAAGGTAGAGCCATAAAGGAAACTCTCTGTGTTCAATAGCTTAATAGACTAGATAGGTATCCAGGTTTGTCATACCAGTATAGGCCTGCTTAGCGCTAACGGCTATTTTATTTTTATTTGTAATATTAGTCTTGTATCTGAATGTAATAATAAAAAGTTAATATAACATAATAATATGATATTCAAAGTCAAAGTCAAAGTCAAAACATTTATTTCAAATAGGCACAAGAATGGCACTTTTGAACGTCAAAATGAACAAGAAATAGAACTGATTCTAGTCGCCCCTTCCAAAAAGTAGTTTCGTGTGGAGAAGAATGGGCAAGAAACTCCACCGTTACTCTTTTAAAATGTTTCACAATGTTTTGTATACATGTATTATAACATTATATGTGATTCTTCATCAACCCTTTGGGTTACCCCAAAGGTTTAGGCAGAGGTGTACCTAAATTACACCCACATTTCACCAGTTATTTTACACCCACATTTCACCAGTTATTTTGAGTCCCTTGTGATATGCTCCCGTCTGCATCACCCATAGGTTGACTAGTGGAAAATGGCTCAGGCATTAAGCCTGCCTCTGTACGGTATTTTTACTTGTGCATAAAGTTTTAATAAATAAATATGCAGCGAGCCCATTGTCACCAACCGGGCACGAGTTCAGACTCTGGGCTAATAACTGAGAAATTCTAGATGGAAAAACCCAAAAACACTTCGCGGACATCGAACCCAGGTCCTCATGTTCAGTAGTTGCGCTTGCAACAACTAGAATAACGAGGCAGTCATGTAATGATGTGACTGTCTTACTTTTACTGGTCTTACTTTGTCTGGTGTGAATATCTTACTTATAAATTATAACTAACTAGCTTTTGCCAGTGGCTTCGCCGTAGCATATATACGAGTATGTTATTCCAGACTATAATCTATCTTTTTGCCAAGTTTCATCCAAATCCGATAAGTAGTATTTGAGTTTATTCGTTACAAACATACATACAAATGTTTCCTCTTTATAATATTAGTAGTAAGTATAGAATAGATTTAAGCCGTTGTTGTTGCTTCACTCATGATTTAACGTTAAAGTTAACTTTCCAAACCAAAACTAATAATCATTCAGAGTATTTCAGTCACAGTGTAATGCATGTTCTCTTTATTAACTTACGTTACAAGCAAAGTGTTCAAAATAAATGACACGTACCTAAATATGCGTGCTCGCTGCGGTGTAATTGCTGCCACTAATATTGCAAGTAAATGGATATGTGCTGCACTAAAACCTTTAGAAGCTCTATATTTTGGGGAAGAGCTTTCTACCCGGGTCACGTATTTAAATCATAACCTTACCGGTTAAATGTCTATAATACAACGGTAAATTGTTTTACTTGGTTTTATGCGGTTGTAATTTAAACCTAGGTGCTGGCCACACTCACAGATATATACTATATATATAGTACTATATTATTATAGTAATACCGGTTTATTCCGGTTAGTTTTCCATTAACATTGTTGCGACACGCCCAAGCATTTTGTTAGTCAAGTATTGATATATCCTACTGAGCTGTCATTCCATCTAATGTTAGGTACTGACAGCTCACTTCATGTTTACTTCACCTTTGAGTTCTTCATAGTACTACAGTTCTTAACATATACAACATTACGCCTTGTTTCCCTAAAGGGTTAGGTAGAGGTGTACCCATAGTACTCCAAGTAACTACAAACTGTCAAAATTCTTTGATATATTTTCAACTTTATTACAAAATCATAAGGTTGATTTTCAATTGGGAAAATTTGACAGTTGGGGATAGCTTGATGAGCTAGCGTCTGTACATACACCCACATTTCACCAGTTATATTTGTATCTAATGTAACAGAGGGCGAGCCTATTGCCATCGACCGGGCACAGATCCAAACTCAGCTGTAATTAGAAAGTAGTTTCTGTGACCCTTTAAATTAATTAATATACGACGTTCAATTTCTTAACGATATCTTTCAAAACTCCTAAAAGTCATTGAAGAAATAAGCTTATGTTTTTATAAGATTCGGAACCCTGAAGCAATAGCTATCTAACAACTGTAGATACAGGCAAAAACTATTAAAAAAAGCTTACGTAACAGGCCTTTGACAATTATAAGACAAAAAAAACTGTTCATCTCGTTTTCTGTTCGGATTTTAAATAAGAACTTTTTGCTGGTCTCATCAAACTAAAGGTTGCTTCTTTTCTCACGTTCGAAATTTGAAATTGAGACCGTGCATAATGTAAATGGCAATGGAGGTCGCGATTGAATGTGCCAAAGCTTTGATATGTACTGCGATGCGTTATTCATGACGGGAAGTGAATCCGAGGTGGAATTAGAGTGTTGGTTTGGGTTTTATTAAATATGGTGTTAAAAAGACACCTTTATTTTACTCAATAGTCTTTTTGACCGCTTTCTTCATGCATCATAACAAAAACTCAAAAAAGAATATAATTTCATCATTTTCGTGCTCATATCTCAATTTGTATGGGGTTGGTAAAGCGTCATTTTCTTCCATATTTCTTCCTCATCGTTTTTTATAGCAATGGTGATGAAATAATTTACACAAAGCACAAGTTACGGAGAACGAATTTTCAAACTATTATTATATCGAAATCGCGTACACCGTTCTACTATAACGTAAACCTTGAGTGCTTTTCTGAAATATAAAGCCAGCAGTCCATAGAATGGCTTTCATCACGAATGCAAACAATTTATGCATTTGCACTGCCATAGTACGATGGCGGTACGATAGCGGAGCGAACGTGACCCGATATTGAGTTATTACGATTTGCATAGCAGTAAAACTGGTAGTTTCGATTGAGATAAGAAATCGGTCGGATTACGATAAGATAAGCTGTCTTTGTCAAAATACACGTGTACTCTTCACCCGTTGATAAGTCCTATCAGCTTATTAGCACAGACAAAAGAATTGCCAATTACATCTTTAAAATCAAAGATAAATTCTCTCATTGTAGACGAAAGTTAAAAAAATAACAACCTAAAGTTCATTAAAATAAACTTCAAACTTTTCATTCTTAAGGCCATTAACCTTACATAAACTTCTTCTAAATTAAAAACCCACTTTGATAAGCCCGGAAAAAATGTCTGAAAAAGATACGAAAAAGTTTCGACCTAAATATCTTAATCTTATAAACTTTTTGACGGATCCGAAGTCCTGCTCATCATTCCAAGGCCTTCTTCTTTAGTAATCATAAAGATTTATTGCCCACCTATAAAAGTTTCGGCCTGACAGAGTTATCGACGTTTAGCAACGGCCTTGGACCTAGGTTTAGGAAATTCGGATATATCCGAGTCGAAGAGGCGTTCTGAGGGATTTTGACTTCACTAACAAATATATTACGATAAACGACACGTGTCGGATGTTTGTGTATCGTTTTTTTTGGGCAAAGTAAATTTCATCGGCCTAGTTTGTGATGTGTGGGTTTTGTATTAGTGTCTAGTCCAAAAAAAAAGAGATATCTAATAGGAATTAATGTGTTTGTTGGTACGTTTTAGAAAATATTTATTTGATGAAGAATTTATTAAAAATACATAACAACGGCCTGCAAATTGCAAAAACACATCATATAACCAGGGGGCTATAAGTTTATGGTTAGTAAGGGTACTAATAAGCGTATTATATCAGGTGAATAGTACAAACCGATATCTCTCTTTCAGTCGTCAGAAATTTGACATTTGAAAGAAAAAGACAAAGCGTTGTGTAACTATACAGACGCTATACAATGTTTATTAGTAAGATGGTAAAAATATTTGAATTTCGCGGCCTACCCTGGTATTTCCCCTGATATTTATATAGGCAACTGGTATCCTTAAAACTATACCTTTAAACGCATCTTAAGTTTTTCAATTGTATGCAACCTATGAATATTTTACATCAAATCAAAAATATCGATATACAGTCGCCAGCAGCTGTCAAATTTTCTCAATCGATTTTGAACTTAAATTTCGAAGTTTTAAGGTTTTAAATCATTTGGACAATTGGACAGTTGGTATAACTTAAGAACGTACCAGTATGTAACAATAATCGAAGTATACCTCAATTTCGAATCCATTTAAAAATAGAATAGAAAACATAGAATATCTAACGCTTTATTCCGCACATCATAAAAATTACAGATTAAAACAATATAATATTTTTTATAAAAGTTTGCTAGCATAAATCAAAGTCAACTTAAATCATGTAGTGTTACGATTCAGAATCCGATTTCATCTATGTTGGAGCAACTTTTTCATTTAAACTTAACACACAGTTAAGTTAACGACACAATAAACCAAGTTTTAGTTGCGAACAGATTTTATTGTGAGAAGTAGGTGAGTTTATTTGAGTGACAGTTAAGTTAGGATTGCGATCTTTTAGTAAATAAGATGTTTTACGTCGTTTTTGAGAAATAAATCTTTTACTGGCCGTTTGATGTCAATTTATGCAGGTATAACAGTATGACTGTCTCGTTGGTCTAGTGGTCGCGAGCGCTACTGCTGAGCTTGAGACCCTAAGTTCAATTCTCAGGTCAAGCAAAGTGTTATTTGGTTTTTCCCTTACGAATTTCGCAGTAGCAGTCCCCGGGGTCTACAGTGTTGCCCGATTGATGGCAATTGCTTTGCCTCCTATTACATGGGACTTAGCCGAAATGTTGGTGTACCTTCCATGGGTACACCTTGGCCTAACCCTTCCGAGAAACAAGGCGTTAACAGTTTCACGTAGGAGTCAAGTTAATGTTAGAATAATGAAATAATTATGATAATGTTTGAAATAAAAAACTTAAGTAGAAATACATTAATATACATAAGGCCCAGTACTTAACTAAATAATATTGCGTGTACTCTAAAAAGGCAGCACACAAACTAATTTTTTCCGCAAAAAACCGGCTTAAACTGGTATTAACCCGGGTTGATGAGATTTTCGTTTTGCTCAGCACTTGAATTATGGCAAAGAGCTCTCTCCCTATGATATTAACTTTGTGAGCAGGAGTTGCAAACGGAATGATTTTAATCGCGCTAACGTCAGAGAATACAAAATATCTTTTATTGCTTCCAAGGGGTCAATTCTCGAGTTGTGTTTCTCGAGCTGTATTTCTGGAGTTGTGTAGCAGTGTTGTACCAGCATTGCAGTAACGAAGAACACGTTTGACGTTGCTTTTGTCGCGGTTATTGTACTCAAGAGGCAGAGCTATAAAGTTTTAATTCCTCAGCAAACAAATGCTGTACCGTGAGTGAGAATACTCCGTTTTTGAGACAGAACATAAAAGAAAATGGCGGTGGTTTATTACCTGCCGCTTTTGAAGGGCGGTGAATTATCTTCGCGTTCTTTATAGCGTGTGCAGAATTCAACGAATATCGAGCATACTAAAAGTGTAAGCTTGTATTTTCTTCACAATAAACAGATGATGATAGATGTTAACCACGTCTACTTTAAGCAGGTTTAAATAGAAGGACACACAATTCGAAACTAAATAATTCATTACAATAAGAATTTGATAATAACTGACGATATTAATGTTGTTTCTAGGATGAAGCGCGAGTGACAACTAAGCTCATCTTTTTTTTGTTAATGGCATCTCGCAGTTTAACCATAGGGTTGTCTACTGCTTAACCGGACTTGCCTGTGGATGCCACAAAAGAATTGTAGCCTCCAGCCAGGGCTTAAAAAAAACTTACAGACTAAGGGACTACACGCTAAGGGCACCCCCTGTGGGGTACGGACCTCGGCTTAGGGCGTCACTGGGGGAGGACAGGAAGGGGCAAGCTGGATCGGGGCTGAGCTCAGCACACTGAGTTCGGTTTTTAGAGACATTGGTTTCCCCCGCCAAAGTGACGCTAGCCGATGTAGTCAATCACTCGCCAGCAACGTTTCAACGCACGGTACGTCGCTAAACCCGTAATGCTGGCGCTATGTTTGGTTACCGGAGGCAGTGGCGCCAACATAGAAGTATTTTAATATTTGACCCATAGACCCTTGAAAGTTTCATACGAGAGAAACACAACTATAGTTTTGCATAAATATCTCCAAAACATACGTAAGGGTTTGATAAAATGTTGAGGAGCCCGTTACCGGTCGCAAGATAGCATTTTTTAGACCTCGGCTTTGGCCGAACCGATTTAAAGGGTCAAATAGGGTACAGAGGGTCGATAGGACCACTACCATCTATTATTCAAGAGAAATACTATGAAAGTTGACCAACAATATACTTCTCGGAATATTCTCGAAAAGAGCGAAAGAAGTTCTATTTGTACTTGTGAAACATAGAAGTCTTGCGAGATCTTATATTTTATACGTGAGTTAAAAGTGCATCCTGTATGAAGCAGCGGGGATTATTTTAATGTTTACAAGTAGTGCTGTTTGTAACCCACCTACATGTTTATTGTTTAGGATGTAGTGTTCACTTATTTGTTTTCTGGTTCAGCATTTTACTTTTGTTACTTATTCTCTTTTGATATACTCGTATCTTTAAATATTGTCTTCATTTGTTTTGCTGACGAAAAATTAAACAAAAAGCGATCTATTTAGAGAACGTCATATGAATTATCTCAGTTTACACAAGTGAAAATGGACGTCAGCATTGCTGTGAATTTTGTCGAGCAATCACACTATTTTTTTAACAACATTTGCAACATTTACATAAAACATACTACAAAACAGTCAACCTTTTGAATAGAGGAAACCCTAACAATAATTATAACGCACCAATACATCGTCACTTCCCAACGCAAATCGCACACATATTACAGAAGGTGTAATCGTTCGGACATAAATACACTTTAATTATTCAACCCCGTGAAATGGCATATTACACTGCAGTGCAATCATCGTTAGCACAATTTAATTGATGGTATTTGAACGACCTTACTGCAAGGGTTTAGAGGCCATTTTCGATTGCTCTCTTGGGAGGTTCAAACACCAACGTAATCTTGCAGCGTGTATAACATTTGTTGTGTAGGTAACAGAGTTGGGTTTAGGATGACTCAATCTTTGTTTAAGTTTGTGAGGAGTTGGTACAGTTCTGTATGGTAGTAACAATGTTAACGTGTAAATGCATTTATTTTGATTGCGTGTAAATAATTGTTCCTTAGGTTATGGTTCTCGGGGGTATTTCATTTGTTTTCTTTTAATAATGTTCATGAAGTGTGCGTGAAGTAAGCATTTTATTTATGTTTTATTTTTGCTGCAATGTTTTAATTCTGCTAATACGAAGATAAGAGAGTGTAATAATCGAATATGCATAATATAAGAAGCGTAATAAAAAGAAAGATCAAAAACTTAAAACCGACTACTGAAAACTCACGCTTTAAAACGTATAAAACAAGAAAATGCCCTCATCTGATATTGTTAATTTTCCCAATTAAAAATGAACCTTATGGTTTTGTAATAAAGATGAAAAACTATCAAAGAAATTTGACAGATTGCGTAATTTGATGTGCTGGCCTCTGTATAAACTGTTCAATATGTTACGTCTATTGAATAAACAACATACAAGTAATATATTTAATACATAATATGTAGTGATGTTCAGAGAATAGCCGTAGTCGTACGTCACTTTGCCCTGAAGCTTATGACCGTTTTAGAAGTTATGGGGCAACAGATGAACATACATATAATACATACCCACTTACATAATTATATAGACTTTCGTTAATAGCTTGTAGCTTTAAAAAAATGTTAGTAAATGGAATGGAATAAATAAATAAATGATCATAAAAATTAAATGAAAAAAAAACGATTTAATAAAAAACATGTGTGTGTAATAAAGATGTGTTTATGTAATTAGACAGATATTGGTTTCAAAATAATTATTAAGAATATTCTTCTTCTTCTTTTCGTGTGGTTAGTGACTAACCTCTGACATAGCTTCACATGCTATTGAGAAATGTGGATGCATGCTCATGCTCTCAGACATGCTGGTTTCCTCACAATGTTTTCTTTCACCGATTTTTAAGCAAGTGGTAATTATAAAATACGCACATGGATCCGTAAATTCAGAGGCGTGGCTTGGGTTCGAACTCGAGACCTATGACTTGGCAGTCGGACGGTCACACCGCTGGGCTATCACTGCTGTACTAAGAATATTATTCCCCTGAAACGTAACTAATGCCTTGACATGCCCAGCGGTAATAATATTGACTCCTGAGTAATACAGGTAGGTAGACTAATATTATATTTCCGAGTCTTCATCAATACATAATGGTTTGCGCTGTGTATACCAATAGAGTTATATGAAAACAATGTATTACGGACTTAGTACATTGTGAACCTGGATGACCATAAAGGGTGCTTTCAAGTTTCTCTTGTTTTAAGTTTCTCGCTTTCTGATAGACAGACAAGGGACTTTGATAATACGTAGCGATTGAGAAGGGACCTGCTAATTCCAAGAATTTTCGAGAAATTTCAATAGAAAGGTCTTGATTTCAAAACTCATACCGAAACTGTGAATGTTCTACTTCAGCGAATATGTTTTGAAGCGAATTAGTGATCTTTGACCTGACTAGTATTAATTCTACCCAGATCCTTTATTTACAAACTATTTGTTTGGTAATTGCAAAACTGTACTTATAAAAAACTCCGTCACTCCTGTCTGCGTGAGCCTTTAAAAATAAGGCCAAAATATTGGCCTCATCAAATGAAGAGCAGTCCAATTTCTTAAAGGATTCACGTACAAGACGCGTACGTTAACACCCTATGAATTATTGAACAGGAGACATAGTCAATGATCGGTGATTGATCGACCATTATGAGCGAAATTGACTTTTGTGGGGTTACTTTTGAAATACAGTGTTATATGAAATAAATCTAGCTAATGATGTGATTGGTACAGTGGCTGAGTAAACTCAGACCAAGAGATGTTGCTATGCCCTAGTAATGATTGATCATCGATATGTTTAAGTTGCGTATGTTT
This sequence comes from Hyppa rectilinea, assembly GCA_951799385.1. Lineage (NCBI taxonomy): Eukaryota > Metazoa > Arthropoda > Insecta > Lepidoptera > Noctuidae > Hyppa > Hyppa rectilinea. Next base: position 12,150,661 of record OX637311.1, read on the forward strand.
TTCAGGATTCAATATTTATTGCATAAGGATTATTTATTTAAGTGTTACATTGTATCCTCATGATGGAGAATACAGCCTTCGGCATCTCGTTCTTCATCATCCATACTATTTTTGTTTTAAACCAATGAATATGTTTGAACAGATTTTATTACTTACTAGTTTGTCGGAGATTTATTTATATAATTTATATGTTGTCGAAGTAAGTCTTAAATAAATAAATACAAATAAAATATATAATGAAGAAAATACAAATGTTTGAGCGTACAAAAACTACATTGAAAATACATTTAGAAAACTAAATAGGGAGATAGTAAACGAACGAACAAGAACAAAGAAATTTAAAAAAATGAAGAAAAAGTGGTTAGCTACCAGTTTTCCTATATTAATATAACTACAGAAATATACAACTCCCACTATATTTCAACATTTTCAAAGCGCTATTTAACAGCACCGTGACTAGCTAAAATATTACAGAATATTTCCTTACTAACAACGAGAAAGTTTTCAAATAAAAGCAAGCCACTACTGAGTTACATCGCAGTCGAGCAGATATTGGAAATGCTTCGCGAAACTGTATGACTCTCGTCTTTCACAAAAGTTTCTGAGAATCTTTCCTTTATAGACTTTGAAGAATAGTAGGTATTGAAAGATATTTTTAGTGACGCTTTTTGATGTCACCTATGCTACCATGTAACCAGGCTAGCCCTTTCCCAACAATTTTTGGTCAGCTTCCAGTTTAACCGGATGCAGCTGAATACCAGTATTTTATATGGAGCGACGGCCTATCTGACCTCCACAACCCACTAACTGGGTAATACGATACTCCTTGATAAGACTGGATGTCAGAGTTTCGGCTTCTGACGACCCGTAACGACTGTCGAAGATCGAATGACAGTCGGAACCAACGGTTTAATGTCCTTTCCGAGGCATGAAGGTGTCTTAGGATGCCCCATCCACGGACCAACCGCGGCAAGCATGGCTTAACTTGATTGATCGACCAACCTAACCTAACAACATGTATATGTAAGATTTTCTATGCTACTACATCCACAGAAGGCACTACACAGGCTTACAGCTAATTAGCAATGAATACGATTCCAGGAAACGCTTCCCATGTTATAAGAGCTTAATTACCCCTCCACACGTTAATGGAACATGAAATTAGTTGTAACAGGACTGTATCAAACGCGTCTCATTACCTGGAAGTGGTAAGGGAAGTCTATTTGAGTTGCTGCTTGCTTTTATAGACAACATTTATGACGATATAATAATGAAAAGAATCTTCCTGTTTTGTTTCTCTTTAATCTAAGGCATCCTTACCCATGTTCTTCAAATGGGATAAAATAGTAGTCACTAGTTCTCGAAGTATGTCGGCTGTTGCAGGGATGAAGCATTTTTCATTAGATGTCGTTGGTAAAGCACCTTATATGTGTTATATCCATTCACCAGTTCATTTCGAATAGGATGTCAAGCAATCTGCCTAGTCTTTTCCCAACTATGTTGGGGTCGGCTTCCAGTCTAACAGGATGCAGCTGAATACCAGTATTTTACATGTCGCGACAGCTTAACTGACCTCCACTAACCAATAACTGGGTAATACGATACCCCTTCGTAAGACTGGCTGACAGATTTTCGGGCTTCTGACGACCCGTAACGACTGTCAAAAATGGACAAATGACAGCCGGGACCAACGGCTTAACGTGCTTTCCGAGGCACGGAGGAGTCTCGGCATTATTATTTCTATAGATTACAAACGAAAAAATTGGCATTGAAGATAAATGAAAGGATCTCACACAAAATTAATATCTTGACTTGCTCCCGAAAACCCTCAATACAAAAATCTCATACACTCCGAAAAACTTCGTCAGATTCCAAGAATTTAATTTAACAGTAATGTAATGCATAATTGAAGATCACTTAAGCAAAAACGTAGGGAATGAAATCCCTTTGAAGTCAAAAGTCCCTTTAGACAAGCGACGAGTTGTCGATAACAAATTACCTTTCATGTCTCAAAGATTTATTGGGAAGGCCGAAAAAATTGTCTGTTGACGAAATTGTAATAAAACAGTTCCTTTGGTGGTGACAAGAGTTATTACTTGTTACTATTTTGTTATCTTTTGAAAAACCAATGAAAAGAAAAAATCAATCGAAGTTGGTTTTAGTCAGAATTTTTGTTAACACACACGCACATTGCTTTATCAATCTGCCTAGCCTTTTCCCAACTTAGCCAGCTGAAGACCAGTAATGACTGTATGTATTAATATGCTTCGCTACGCTACACTTCACCTAAGTGAAAATATAGGTGACATTATTGAGAGCTCACTTCAAGCACACTTCACCCAAGTTTTTAGAGAATAGCACTCCTATTTTGCGTCCGAACTGTAGCAGTATTAACGAATGCATAATCCTCTTAAAAGCAAGATAGCTTCAACAGACGCGAATATAGGTAGTGCTTAAGTATATTCCTTAACTCACACATCACCACAAGGTTATTGACCCAATTTCAGAGGGTAGATTGTAACAACTTACTTGAAAAGATAAGCAGCTTAGGTATTCCTACTTTAGGAATAATGTTTCAGACCGGTATAAAAGTCAGGGTAAAGTATTTCCTTTGTATTCTCCGTTGTGGTTTTGGCCAAAGAGGATTGCACTTATGCTACGGCGTAGCTGACGCGATGAAGTCACAGCTACGCCGTAGCCACTTCGTAGCAAATCTGCTACGGTTGGAACATTTTTCTATTCTCGGTTTGTTTATTGTAAGGTTATTTTTTATAGTTTCTATTAGGATTAACGATTAAATATGAATATTTGACTTTAATTCTGAAAATGTTTGAAGTCAAAGTCAAAGTCAAAGTCAAAACATTTATTTCAAATAGGCACAAGAATGGCACTTTTGAACGTCAAAATGAACAAGAAATAGAACTGATTCTAGTCGCCCCTTCCAAAAAGTAGTTTCGTGTGGAGAAGAATGGGCAAGAAACTCCACCGTTACTCTTTTAAAATGTTTCACAATGTTTTGTATACATGTATTATAACATTATATGTGAAGACGATGCACCCAGAATAAAAACAATACATCACAAAAGGTGAAAAGAAAAACACATGTAGCAGTGGCAAGTAAACTTAATTATGTCATAAGTGCATGGTGCTCACATATTTACAAACATTCTAAAAGTTAATAATAATAAATTAATCAATGTGTGAGATGTTATTCCAATATTATAAAATAATATGGTACAAATTACCTAATTTACTTAGCAACCAGTTTGATTTTGTCTAGACACTAGATTGTCCTGTGGAGCAGGACCAGCATGTTTCCAAGCATCCTTATCTTTGATATAATCTTCTAATTTGTAATAAGCTTGTTTACAAAGTGTACTTTTAATATGAGTTTTAAATTTTCTTTCATTTAATTGCAGTATGTCACAAGGTATTTTGTTGTAACATTTAACACAGAACCCCATAAAAGATGTATGTACTTTTGACAATCGAAAAAATGGTTGAATTATTTTATCTTTATTTCTAGTATTAAAATTATGCCTATCACTTATTTTGTTAAAAAGATGTCTATTTTTTCTTACATACATAATATTTTCATAAATGAATTGGCAAGGTACTGTCATAATATTAATCCTTTTAAATAGTTCCCTAAGCGATTCGCGACGACGAAGATTGTAAATAGCCCTGATCGCTCGCTTTTGCAAAATAAAAATGGATTCAATGTCAGCAGCCCGACCCCACAGTAAAATGCCATACGACATAATACTATGGAAGTAACTAAAATAGACCAAACGCGCGGTTTCTACGTCTGTTAACTGCCTTATCTTTCTAACAGCATAAGCGGCCGAGCTTAGCCGTCCCGCAAGAGTTGTTATGTGGGGACCCCATTGCAACTTGTCGTCTAGCGTGATTCCCAGGAAAACCGTCTGCTTAATAAATTCCAGCTTTTCTCCGTTCAATATGATGTCACAATCGCTACTTTTAACATTAGGTAAATTAAATCTAATGCATTTGGTTTTTTTTTCATTTAGTACCAAATTATTTACCGTAAACCAATCTTGGACCTGAAGAATAGAGTTATTCACGTCGTCAAGATTTTGTGAGCGTCTATTAATTTTAAAGATTAATGAAGTGTCATCTGCAAATAACACCATCTTCGGTTGATTTTGAAGTAATTGGGGTAAATCGTTAATATAAACTAAAAAGAGAAATGGACCCAATATCGAACCTTGAGGAACGCCCATTGTCATTTCCGACCCCAGCGAGTTCACACCATTTACTTGAACTTTAACCTTTCTATCTTTCAGGTATGATCTAAGTAAATCAAGGGCTGTATTTCTAATTCCATAGTGCTCTAGTTTCAGCAGAAGCGTCTCATGTTCTACGCAATCGAACGCCTTAGAGAGATCGCAAAAGATTCCAATGGCATCTTGTGCTTCTTCCCAGGCACTTTACTTTTGACTTTACTTTTCTGTTTCTTACTATTATTGCTTTCAGCTTTTTGAAATCTTAATTTTCACACATTAAATTTAATCGATCTTTTATGAATCCTACTACTATTATAAAGGCGAAAGTTTGTAAGTATGGATGTATGGATGTTTGTTACTCTTTCACGTAAAAACTACTGTATAGATTTGGATGAAATTTGACACAGAGATGGTTTATATCCTGGATTAACACATAGGATATTTTTTATCCCGGTAGAACATTCCTGTGGGATAATTTCCGACCTCCACGCGAGCGAAGCCGCGGGCAGAAGCTAGTAATTCATAAATGTAAATTAAAGGAGGCGGTTCTGAAAACAATGGTATGTTTATATTTTTATAAAGTTACACGCTAAAATTACTTTTTGTTTTAAGCAAGATTTAAGACTGGGTTAACCTAATACAGCAACGATTTGCTAAGTAAATTACTTTAGTTCTTTGAGTAAACTAAGCCGATATCAAGTTAGAATAGTTTAACTTTTTAATAAAATGAGTAAATTTGTCTGAGGACCAAACGTCAAATAGAGGTGACTTTTTTTTTCTTAAAAAATAATTGAGTTAAAGAAAAACTACTGTGTTTTAAAAATGGTTGAACTAACTGAAAAACTACGCTTACATTATTCAACAAAAATGGGTTTTGTCTCCTTTGCCTAGGGTAGATACAGGCTGTTATTATTTTACATTCCTTTAAAACAACTTCAACAAGTCACACATCATATTGAGCACCCTATATAATATAATGCCGGGTTGATACGCCAATTGTGGTCTGTTCTCAATTACACAAGTTGCTAGTCACTTCCTCTGGCATCAGGTTGTCCCGACAGGTTATTAAAGATTGTACAGGAACATTAACACGGTCACGCAAACCCCAAAAGAAAAATATTTATTTTTGCGTAGCAAAACGTGCAGGAAAGTATAAAAGCAATGATTTAATTAGAATCTATGAGATACGTGACATCCATCACGGTGAAGGTTTATGTGAATCGGTAAAAGAAAATTTTGAACACATAGGGTGTTCAAAATTTTCTTTTACCGATTCCTATAAACCTTAATATTTACCAACAAAAAAAAAAAACGCTCACGGTTCCGTAGCACTATCCAACACTGAAAAGTACTTACATAAGTATTTTATTGTTGTCATAGCGATCACATAGTTTACGCAGTATGTGAAAATTTAAAGTGTCTACTTATTACAGTGCATAAGTGCCTTAGTAAAAGAGTCCCATTGTCATCCTTTGACTACGGAACCCTAAAAACTATACTTACTGAAGCAAAAAAACGTCACACCAAAAGTCTAAACTTAAAACCAATGACTACAACAGCAAACCAAAGAGAAAATTTACTAAAAACACAAAGTGTTTGCTTAAACCGAACTTAATTAAAGCTTATTATGCTAATTGTGATTATGGCAACGATAACGAGGTTTACTGCGGTAAATTCATTAGCCGTGACTAAAATTGCAAAGGAGGAATTTATGAAGCTGTTAATGCAACAGCGAATCGACCATTTGTTTTGCTTGTAACTGGGTGAATTTGTATCTGGATTATGTAACGGGTTTCACTAATATTCCTTACGAAATTTTTTAGCGAGGGGAGCAATAAAAGAGTGGACTGTATTTTGGGCGATGAGGTATGACGGTTTTTATTAGAAACTAGCTGACCCGGTGATCTTCGTTCCGCCTAACAGTTATTTTTTTAAAGTAATAGATTTTTTCTAAAATAAACGTAGCCTCAGTTAATTCTTATTACATCAGCTACCTGCCAATAAAAGTCCCGTCAAAATTTGTCTCGCTATTTCAGAGATTAGCCGGAACAAACAGACAGACAGGCAGACAAAAATATAAAAGAATGATATATTTTGGTGTGCGTACCATATTATATTACAAACAGACACTCCAATATACTACTGTATATGTGTATAGATACCTAAATGTTCGGAGAAACAATTAAACGAGATGTCAAAAGAGGCGAGTAGTCATTGGGTAGAGGCGTGTCTTCGCTGCCGGCGCCGCTTGCTTCTCAGCTCACCTTTCCCCTCTCGCACCGCGCAGCTACTTTAAGAACGGTCTCAGAAGCGGTCAGTCTAAAAAATTCGCAAGAATCTTCAATCTATTCGTCGTCTTCTTGCCTCCCAGCCCACTATTACTCGGGGTCGATACAACTCGTTTCCCTCTACCACTCTCCCGATTTACTATAGAAAAATATTTTTTTCAATTTAACAAAATTATGTCTATCAAGCAAATTATATGAGCGTTCTTATAAACAGACACAGCTCAAGTCTTGTCAAAAAGTCAATAAAGATTACAAGGAAAACCGGCCAAGGGCGTGTCGGACCACGCACAATGAAGGGTTCCGTAGTTGGAATGTGTTTATCCCAAACAAAAGCAGTAGTTGAAAAAAAAACTCATACATTGGACATTGTACTTACTACGGTCAAATTTCAGGTTTAGAAGCTTCATATTCTAGAGCTCCCTGTGACTGTTGATATTAATTTGAAGTTCATACCTCCACGCATTCTTGAGTAAAAGGGATTTGACAGTTAATCAGACAGACAACGAAGTGATCCTTTAAGGGTTCCATTTTTCTTTTGAGCTACGGAACCCTAAAAACAAACAAAAAACACTCCGTTTCTAAGAAATAAGTACCTAACCTTGGCAACAATTTTTCTTTCATTTTGTGCGCACTTAAAGGCTGCTAAACAAATAAGGAGATTCTCATGTTTCAATCTTGATGTGAAGAGGTCGGTAACCGAATGCTCAGACAAGTCATTCTCTTTCAAAGATCCATGGAGAGTTGTACTTTGTTTTTTTTTCTGAGGAAATAAGTTTATTTCGTTTGTAAAATATTGCTCTGAAAATAATTATGTAAACTGATTCAGAACTACAGACAAATTGTGTGTTAATTCAAAATGACTATAAAGGCGATAACACAATCCTACATTCTTTCATTTCGCCGTTAATTTACCGACATGAGCATATTCAGCCTATAATGTTCCCACTGCTGGGACTCAGGTCTCGTCTCTGTAAGAGTGATCCACCACACGGCACTGTGGGTTGGTAGATGTCAGGAGTCTTCGAGTTTTTGGTTCTAGAATATGCCGGTTTCCTCACAACGTTTTCCTTCGCCGTTTTTGAGAGAACGTGGTGATGAAACAATTAACAAAAGTAAATAGCCTATCTGGGTTCGAATCTACAAATTCGAAAGTCGCTGTTACCACCGGGCGACCGCTGCTCACATTTTACCGACGTCGTCATGATTTCAGCTGAAAGCTGTTCACTGCTCAAACCCTCCTAAATTTCAAGTCTCATGTAATTAATCGGTGAAAACCTAAAAGCTAACTTTTAGACCAATCCAGTTACTGATGGGGAATTTTCCAGACTCAACAATAAATTCGTTGCAGTATTTAACAAAAATAGCGATAAAATCTCAAAAGTTTTCAGGAAATCTTTTAAACAAACTCAAGGACAAAAGATGATTAATGTTCCGTTGCGAAATCCTTTGTCATGACAAGTCAGCTTAGTAAAATGAATTACTTGACAATTTCGAGATGAGATTTCAAGAAATATATTTTCTGTTATGTTGTTATTCTTCTAAAACAACCAGCCTTTCGGATATCGTGTTACCAAGTAACTTTTTTGTGGAGTTCAAATAGGCAGTCCATAAAATACTGGTATTCACCTGCATCCGGTTAGACTGGAAGCCAACCCCAGCATAGTTTGGAAAAGGCTAGGCAGATGATGATGTTGTAGCGGCATCGACATCGCCACATGCGAACTACGCGGCACACTGACGTCACGTAAAATCCTGCATCGCGCAAGCAAAGTTTTCCGTGCCACTAGCATAAAATATAAAACATCCCAATATTAATCCCCTGGCAGTAGTCCACCAGACATAACACCCATTCAGAAGATCCATTTTCTATGGAGGATGCATTACATCCTGTTTCTCATGACTCAATAATGTTTTTATTTTTATTAAATGGTTTGGTATTTGAAAAAAAATAAAAATATTATGGTAGTGACCCCCTTCAAAGTAACGGATTAGTGGTAAGCAAAAGTGCTTTTCCTAGTGACAAACATCTTTCGTAAAAGTGCTACCTACTCACTTAATTCTGATGTTAAAACGCTTTAGCAAAATATGGCAGTTACTGGTGATAATACAGAAACATGAGCTTTTCCAACTTTTTTAGTGCGGGTGGTAGTTATATTATTATTTGTTGTACCAACTACGAGTAACATACATTACCCTTCATTATTTTCGTGTGATTAATGACTAACCTGGTGTCAGAGTTTTAATGCTGACCAGAGGCCTCTGACTTAGCTTAATATACTGTTGAGAAATATCTCTCAGACATGCTGGTGGTTTCCTCACGATATTTTCCTTCATTGATTTTTAAGCAAGTAATAATTATACAATACACACATGAATCCGTAAAACCAGAGGTGCCTGCCTTGGGTTCGAACTCGAGACCTGTGACTTGAGAGCCCGATGGTGACACCACTAGGGAATCACTTCTGTAACATTACCCGAAATACATAAACAGTATTATTGATGACTCGAAAAAAAGATGCCTACCAGCCATTTCTTACAGTTAACCGGAATTTAAAGCAGCATTTACCTAATCGATAGGCGTCTCCCTAGAATAATAAAGTATTGGCTTAAACAATTTACGATGCCTTAAGCAAAGACGCTGTGTTGCTATCACTTTGTTTAGCTACTAGAAAGTTGCCAGGATTAAAATAAAGCAGCTCATTTATTCTCGCTTGGCTCTAACAGCTTGCAAAGAAAGGTATCACTTTGCTTATAATAAAATATAAATGTTGTCTTGTATAGGCGAACGAAGGATGGAATTTAGTTTTATAGTTTTATCACTAGATTAGTTAGTAGATATAATTTGACCGTCCGATTGCTAATTCTTCTCCTTATATAACTTTTTTTTTTTCTCGGAGAAATCTCCCTTCCGTTTGGGTTGAATAGAGAGTTATGTCGACCTCTTACAGACTAAGACCGAGATTTAAACAGCTTGCAGTTGTACGACAGTGATAGAAATAACCCTGAGCCAATGTACAGTCGAGAGCATATGAAGATACCTACCACAAACTGTCGATAATAGACTTAATAATCACCGTTGTGAGGTTTAAAATCAATTGGAGTTTGAGAGTATGGTATGATTTGACGAACTAGCGATCGTACGTCCTAAGAAGGAGATATCGACCTTCAATTCCATGGTTTTACTATTCACCTTAATCGAAAGTACGGGCCCCGCATTTTATTTACTTATTTATATCAGGCGACGCAGGCCCATAGGTAAACCTTAACCTATACATACATCAATCAATCTGCCTAGCGTTTTCCGAACTATGTTGAGGTCGGCTTCCAGTATAACTGGATGCAGCTGAATACCAGTATTTTACATGGAGCAACAGTATTTTAGGTGAAGTAACTGGCTAATACGAATCCCCTTGGTAACCTAAACATACATAATTATTTTTATTATAAAATAATACTCCTCTAGTTTATAACCTAGCCCGGCGAGCGGTACGTAAAACCTATTGAGGGAGTCACTAACTCACTTGTTAAATGTAGCTTAAACGCCCATTAAACCTTCCAGTTACGATAGATCTTTGTATTTGTCTGTAATACTACCATTACCAGCCTGAATTACTGTGGGAGATAAATTGATAGCTCGCAAACGAACAAAATTATGTAAATTAGCATAATGTTAGTTTCTAAATTATTAATAATATAATTAATTGCATGATTATGCAGGCACACGGATATGCCAGTGGGATTAGTTACAGCTTTGCAATAATTATGCCTGTTAAGGTGATAAGGTTGAAGTTTGTTCGTCTTGGATTTTGAATGAAACGACGTGTGGTTTGTACAATGATCTATTGGACACTGCTTATGAACTGAGTAACTAAAACACATGAATGTATAGGTATAGGTGTAAAGCTATAAACGACAGTGATTTGCCGAACATACCGCCCACCAAAAGGGTTTAAAAGCCTTTTTAACATAGTAAAAACATCATGCTACTTTACAATGTAACAAGTTATTAAAAACATGCAACTTGAACAGGCACAAACAAATTGTTGTTACTCAATTTACTATACAACTGACAATAATTATCTAACATTCAGGTATGTTAAACATGAATTTATGACTTGACTCTATTAACTATAATATTATAACAAACCAAACATAATAACTAAAGTAAACATTGGCTTACATACAAAGGTGATTACTTAATTAATTTCTTTAGTACTGATCGGTAACGCACATAAATTTGAGATTGATCTCTGTGTCAGTTTACCATTGTGACGTACTGTATATACTCTAGTTATTCCGTCTTGTCCAGGGTGTTTTTCCGCTATCCGTGCAAGGGCCCACTTGCTAGGGGGCATATTTACATTTTTAAGTAATACAATGTCACCGACCTCAAACTCTGTTGTTCTTTTCAGCCACTTTGTTCTTTGATTTAGGCGCGACAAGTATTCATTTTGCCAACGTTTCCAAAACCCTTGAACCAGTCTTTGCATATGTTGCCATCTGGACAGGTGATTCATATTGGCCGTGGTGTAGTCACGATCAGGTACAGTAATTAGTGCTTCTCCCACAAGGAAATGGCCAGGTGTGAGTACTTGTATATCATCGATCAAGTCCACATCAGTATTAATCGGCGTTAAAGGGCGTGAATTGAGGCAGGCTTCTATCTGTGTGAGCACTGTGGTGAATTCTTCAAATGTTAAATTTGTAGTTAGTATTTTCCGTAGATGCTGTTTAACGGACTTAACGCCAGCTTCCCAAAGCCCTCCAAAGTTTGGGCTATATGGCGGTGTAAAGTGCCATTGTGTTCCTTCACTTGCTAGTTGGTCAGCTATAGGACCAAGTAATTGTAATCCGGCCTCTTTCCACATTCTACTTAATTCTTTGTTGGATGCCACGAAGTTCGTCCCATTATCGCTCCAGATCTCATTACATCTTCCTCTTCTCGCCACGAAACGTTTGAAAGCTGCGATGAATGCATCGGCCGTCAGATCGCTTACTAGCTCTAAATGTATTGCTTTTACCGCCATGCAAACAAAGATGCAAATGTATGCCTTGCGCGTTTTTGCCCCTCTTCCTTTGAAATTTAATACATACACAGGGCCAGCAAAATCCACTCCACTTCGAGCAAAAGGACGCGAAGGAGTCACACGAGCCTCAGGTAAGTCGCCCATCATTTGTTGTCGACCAGTAGCTCGTTGCCGCCTGCAGGTAAGACAGCCGTGAATGTATTTCTTCACCAGACGTTTGCAGCCAACAATCCAGTATTTACTCATCAGGTAAGTAATCATCATATTAATTCCACCATGCATTGTTTTCAGGTGTGCATCAGCCAACACTAGTGATACAAAGCTGCTTTTCTTGCCCAGTATCACGGGATATTTTAGGTTCTCATCGGCGTCTGCGTTTCTCAATCTTCCGCCCACCCTGAGGATATTTTGATTATCTAAGAATGGGTTCAATGACTTCAGAATGCTAGTGGTTTTTACATTTCCCTTTTGTTTTATTCTTCTAATTTCATCTGAAAATTCTTCTTCTTGTACTCTTCTTATGCAAAATTCCAAAGCATTTTGCAGTTCTTCTGTTGTCATCTCCTGACCTAATTTGTTAGGAAATCTTTTCATATTTAAAACTCTTTTACAATGTACTATTACTCTCAATAATTCAGTAAGTGTATCATATTCTTCAAATTTAAGGAACTTCTCTTCTCCGTCTGTTACATTTACATATGACTGTATAGGTTTCTTTCTTTCTAAATCTGTGTTCGACCCTAAAGGTCTGGTGAACTCGATATTTTCCTCTACAAGCCAGGCCGGGCCGTTCCACCATAACGTTTTCTGTTGTAGTTCTGATAAAGATGATCCTCTTGACGCTATATCGGCTGGGTTATGTGCCGACTGTACATGGAACCATTGGCTACTGCTTTGGTTTTCTAGTATTTCTACTACTCGGTTTGCGACAAACGGTTTCCATCGGTTTGGTTCTCCAAACAGCCACGCTAAAACAATAGTTGAGTCTGTCCATGCGAACACATTGTGTGAAGGAATTCTCATAGCTTGACTCACTTTGGTTAACAATTTAGCTAGTAATGTAGCTCCACTGAGTTCGAGTCGTGGTAGTGTAATGGTCTTGACAGGAGCTACCTTTGTTCTTGCTGCGATGAGATTTGTCTTTATATCACCTTCGCTCGTTTGTACACGGCAATAAACCACAGCTGCATATGCTTTTTCCGACGCATCGCAGAACCCATGTAATGTTATTCGTTCCTTTTCAGTGCTAATGGTGTTCAACCAACGTCTGATTCTTAATTTATCGACTGTTTCTAAGTCCTTTCTAATGAACTTCCATTGTTCTTTCAGCTCTTTACTGATTTCTTGGTCCCATCCAACTCCTTCCAGCCACAGTTTTTGTACTAGAATTTTTGCTGTTACAATAACTGGTGCTATCCACCCTAGTGGATCAAACAATTTCTGTAAATCTGACAGAATGGTTCTCTTTGTTATATGATCTGATGATATAGGTTCTAAGTGTAATTGGTAATGGAACTCGTCTCTTCCGAGATTCCATGACATTCCAAGTGCTTTTATGGTGCCATCTAGCTTCAAGTCTAGGTTGGCCTTTGTAGTAATTTTATTGGCATCTATAGATTTAAGAAACTCGGTATCATTAGACGCCCATTTTTGAAGTTCAAAGCCTCCTCGTTTCAGAATGGTTATGATTTGCTTACTAACACGAATGGCTTCTTCTGTTGTATCGCAGCCTGACGTCAGATCATCAACGTAGAAATCTTCACGAATAGTTTTGACAGCCTCAGGACATTGTTCACCTTCATCTTCTGCTAGCTTAATTAGCGTTTTGATGGCAAGATAAGGCGCAGATGCTGTACCAAATGTAACTGTTTTCAATCTGTAGTCCTTGACTTCAGGTGGTTGGTGGGTTGGCTCAAGATTGGGTCTGACGCTGCCACGCCACAATATTCTATGATAATCTGTATCTTTCTTATCTAGAAGTACCATTCTATACATTTTGGTGACGTCACTTGCGAAACACACCTTGTGCATGCGCCATCTCATTATTATACTTCGCATATCTTCTTGTAGTACCGGGCCAATCATGAGCTCGTCGTTCAAAGATATGCCGTTATTTCCTTTGCATGACGCATCAAATACGACTCTGATTTTCGTAGTCTCTTTATCTCTTCGAACTACGGCGTGATGTGGTAGGTAAACACACCGGTTGTTTATTTCATCTTTTGGAACTTCTTCCATGTGTCCCAATGTTAAATATTCTTCTAGAACCTTGTCGTATTCTTCTCTTAGTTCAGGTTCCTTTTGAAGTCTTCTTTCTTGTTGGATCAAGCGATTCATTGCAACTTGTCTCGTGTTCCCATCCGCTGCTTTTGGTTCATTGGTACGAAATGGGAGTCTCACAATGTATTGTCCATTGCTGTTTCTTTTGTATGTAGTTTCATAGAAACTTTCACATTGTTTTTCTTCTTTTGTGTATGTCCTCTTCGAATCTGGTTCTATTTCCCAGAGTGTTTTTAATAAGTCTTCGCCTATGATTTGATGATGCATGACAAGAACCGACTCTGTTTGCCGTATTCCATCTTCTACCTTTCCGAATAAAATCCAGCCAAGGTTTGTTTTATGTGCACATGGTGAACCTGGCGGACCTTTGATTAACTGGTTCTGTACAATTTGTGCATACACGTCGACACCCAGAAGCAAATCAATAGACCCTGGCTGGCAGTAGTTAGGGTCAGCCAGGACTAGTCCTTTAAGATGAGGCCAATAGTTTGTGTTGATTGTGCGGGATGGTATTTTAGTAGTCAGTGGCTTCGACATAACATATGTTCTAACTTCCAAGTTGAAGTTTTCACATCTTGATTCTACATTGATCTGAACTGCTTGTTTGATATCTTCTCTCGTTGATCCCACACCTACAACTGTACCTTTGATGTGATATCGCTTGGCCATGAGTTGTTGTGCTGCTCGTTCGCTTATGAAACTGGCTTGTGAACCTTGGTCAATTAAAGCTCGTAATATCGTTGTGTGATTGTCTTCGCTTCTCACTTTTACGATTGCAGTTGCCAGCAACGATGTACTTTGTTTCGTAGAAACATGTGATGTCACCATTGTAATGTCCTTCTCTGTTTCTTCAATCTTCTCCACGTTGGTATGTAGTGTCACTTCGGGTTGTTTTGTTTGTTTGTCTTCAATGTTGCCCGTTGTGGTTGGTTTTATTGTGCTATCTTCCTTATTTTCATGAAGAAGTGAATGGTGACGTCTTTTGCATATTCTACAGCTTGTTGGTATGCGACAATGCCTCACAGAGTGTCCGGGTGCAAGGCAGTTGAAGCACAAATTGTTGGTTTTGATAAACTCGCTTCTTTGTGTTGGTGATTGTTTTCCAAACTCCTTACAGTGGCTAAGTGTATGGTTTTCTTTACACACTTGACATATTTTATTAGTCTCCACATTAGTTGCTACGTGAAATGACTTTTCTCGAACATGAACTGAACTTGCCTTTTGTTTTGTTGGTTCCGTAAGCTCTAACGTACGAAATCGGCATTCCAGGAATTTACGAAACATATCGAGGGATGGAAGACTGTCTGGTTCCTCACAATTGCTGCTCACATAGTCTTCCCAATCTTTGTGGGTTTCACAGTCTAGTTTTTGCACTATAACGAAAATTATCACGGGATCCCAATTATCAGTCTGCACATTCATATTTTTAAATTGATGTAAACATTCAAAAGTTGTATCCAGTAAATTCTTGATAGAATTGGAATTACCCACATTCATTTTCTTCTGAGAAAAGAATCTTTTCATAACGGCGTCAACATTTATACGTTTGTTCCCAAACCTTGCTTTTAGAATGTTCCATGCTTGTTCGTAGTTCGAATCTGTCACTTGTATATGTTTTAATATCGATGCGGCTTCCCCACTAAGACTTGTTTTTAAATAATGCAGTTTTTGTACATTACTTAATGACGCGTTCTTATGTACAAGTGTATTAAATAAATCATGGAACGATAACCAGTCTTCATATTGGCCACTATACGTAGGTAGTTGTATTTTCGGCAAAACTACTCGTGTTTGTTGAGTATCACTAGGTATAGGCAGCGAACCACTAACATTAACTGGTTGTTGAGAAACCAACAAATCCTTCAGGTCTGTCATCAAACTTAAATACAACTCTTCGTGTTCGAAAAATTCTTCATTGACAATGTAGGGTATTTTGTCGCGCTTCTCCTTAGGTACGCTTCGCATTATTTCACCGTAAGCTTGTTTATATTCATTCCAGTAATCGTCTACACATTTGATGCGGGCTTCAACATAATTCTTTTGGGTTAATCTAGCCTTCGGGCACTTCTTTAGGTTGATTTGGGTCTTCTTCAAAGTATGTGCAATGTTTTCCACTACATTCAATGCTTTTTCCACTTCCATAGCCACTGTTAGTATGTAATAACTTTAATCGTAGCAAACGTGTTGTAATGAATAAGTTTTTAATAGTTAAAACTTTGCACTTAATAACTCGAACACTTGGGTCTTCTTATCTTATCGCGATCTCTTTGTTCTCGGGCGGCCGGCGATGTCGGCAGCGAGGACTGGTATCCGGCTCGATTATGGACCATATGTTAAGGTGATAAGGTTGAAGTTTGTTCGTCTTGGATTTTGAATGAAACGACGTGTGGTTTGTACAATGATCTATTGGACACTGCTTATGAACTGAGTAACTAAAACACATGAATGTATAGGTATAGGTGTAAAGCTATAAACGACAGTGATTTGCCGAACAATGCCACTAATCTCGATTGATTATCTCGAATTACTTCTGATTATAATAATATTATTCAAACATTTGATTATTTAGTTTGATTTAAATAATATCTGTACTAGTCTATACTAATATTATAAAGAGGAAATATTTGTATGTAAGTATGTTTGTAACGAAAAGAACTCAAAAACGACATAACGGATCTGGATGAAACTTGTCACAAAGATAGATTATAGTCTGGAATAGCATATAAGCTACTTTTCATCCTGGAAAAATGTACGGGTCCCGTAAAATAATTTCCTACATACACGTGGGTGAAGCCGCTGGCAAATGCTAGTATTTCATAAAACTGTGTCTTGCAATCATAGTTCTATACCTAAATATTGACTAAAGTTTAGAGGATGCATAATTTCTCGTTTGCGGAGGTCAGATGGGAAATTGCTCTAAGTAAAATTCTGGTATTCCACTGTATTCGGATATGCTGAAAGCCGGCCCTAACATATGTATATAAGATTAGGATTTCTTCTCCAAGCAATAAACAACAATGTGATTCGTCTAAAAGAAAAGAGAATCAACAATTAAATGTTCATGCTTTCCTTGTGCGTACTTTGCACTGTTCTTTTACATGTATCATTTATACAACATAACTTTAACAATACTTCACTTATATAAATTATTGAAATAAATTATTAGACAAAATTACTAGTTTATAGTCTATCTTATGACACGAGAAAAAATATCTGAAAAACGTTTTTCATTAGAATGTCATTGTCAAATGTCAGTGTCAATGTCAAAGCTTTCATCACCCCCCTCCGAAATGCAAATTTTTCCAACAAGTTGAGTAAAATTTAGCTGTAAAACCTAATCAACAAACATAGGGATGAGCTTTGTGACATGATATAGTCCAATAGATCTTGATCCACGACCGGTGTTTATTTTAAAAACCGAATCCGATATTTTTTCATCAATTTCAAACGGACCAATTCTTATTTCATCCATCTTCTTTTTGTTCAATTTGTTTCCATAGTCAACATATACTTTATCTCCTTTTTTAAATTCGTATTGTATTCTGTTCTTGTCAAATAAACTTTTATTATATTTGTGTGATTTTATTGACCTTAGTAATGCAATTTTCCTGTCTTCTTCCAAACTTTTTGTTAATAACTGTTTTTCTTTTACTTCATTTGGTAACATATCTGTAGACTCCCCGGATAGCAAATATTTAGGTGAAAATCCTGTTACAGAATGGTTTGTTTCATTGTATCTATTTCTGCATTCTTCTGCTATTTTTGACCAATTTATTTTTTCTTTTGATTCGTTCATTTTGCATCTTATTTTATTTACAATAGTCTGGTTTAGCCTTTCATTTAAACCGTTAGAGAATGGTGCATCTACAGCTGTAAGTATTAATTGAATATTTCGGCTCTTGAGGTAATCTTTGAATTCATTTGAATTAAAAGCTGGATATTGATCAGACAATAAGATTTCTATTGCTTCTTCTTTAGGAATTTTTTCTATGAGTTTGATAAAGTCTCGAGCATGTTGATTCTTAGAACATAGTATATATGCATACCTAGTGAAGTGGTCCACTAGTAGGTGTAAATATCTTTTTGTTGAACGTTGACCCCCAAATCCTCCTATGGTATCCAGTGACATTATTTGAAAGGGTCTGTTAGCTGGACCTAACTGCGACATCAATCCATATTTTCTATTTAACCTCGTTTTATTTTTTATGCATATCTCACAGTTTTTGCATATACT
Source organism: Hyppa rectilinea (assembly GCA_951799385.1). NCBI lineage: Eukaryota > Metazoa > Arthropoda > Insecta > Lepidoptera > Noctuidae > Hyppa > Hyppa rectilinea. Next base: position 12,168,737 of record OX637311.1, read on the forward strand.
TTTAATATTTTCTGATAGATGTGGTGCAGTATAAAATGGTTTTATTTTAGATTCTGTTTGATTTACTCCAGTATGACAATATTTTTGATGGGTGTTTTTTATTATTGCTTTGCTGTAATCTTCGCTTAGAATTATTTTTCTATTTTTTCCACTTTTCTTATAATAAATCCCATCTTCTAATACAATATTATTTTCAAGTTTTATCATTTGCATATTTTTAGCTTGATCACGTTTTATGTCATGAATATCAATAGTATTTACCGTTCTTAAGTTATCTTCATTATTTTCATAACTGTTCAATACTGGGTTTCTGCTCAGACAGTCTGCTTCTTTATTATTCTTTCCTGGAGAATATTTTATTTCGCAATTATATTGTGACAGATAAAATGACATATCACCTAGTTCATCATCAGGTCTATTTCTTATGTTTAACTTCTCTAGAGGTTTGTGATCCGTGTAGACAGTAAAATAGTTTCCAATCAACCAATGTTGCCAGAACTTGATGCTCTCTTTTATGGCTAAACATTCTAAGAATACAGCTTTTTTATTTTTTTGTGATTCACTTATTTTTTTTGAAAAGTATGCTACCGGTTTTTCTTCGCCATTTTGTTGAGTTTGTTTCAAAACAGCTCCGATGCCTATAGCACTGGCATCTGTATAAATAAATGTTGGTGCTTGTGGATCATAAATAGCTAGTATAGGTTTAGAACAGAGATAGTCTTTAATTTTCTGGAATGCATCCTCACATTGTTCAGTCCAATTAAAACTTTGATCTTTTCTCAACAATTTATGTAAAGGATCCAGAACTATTGAGACATTTGGAATGTATTTCCCATAAAAATTTATCTTCCCTAAAAATTGTCGTATTTGTTTTCTATTTTGAGGAGCAGGAAAATCTTTTATTGATTTCAAATTATCTTTCAAAGGTGTTATCGTATTCTTTCGTAATATGTGACCTAAATATTTAACAGAATCACATGCAAATTTACATTTTGTCAATTTAAGTCTGAAGCCTTCGTCTCGAATAGCCTCCAGTAATCTCTTCAAGTGTGCGATGTGTTCATCAAATGTCTTCGAGAAGATCAATATATCGTCCATGAAATTCACTGCAAATCCTGTCAGGCCATTTTTCCTTATAATATTTCCCAAGATCCGTTGAAATATAGCTGGTGCTGTCTTCAGGCCAAAGGGTAAACAGGTCCATTGATAATGGCCTTCTTGTGTAATAAAGCCAGTTTTGTGTCGGTCTGTAATTTTTAAAGGAATGGACCAAAAAGCTGAATTTATATCCAGAGTTGTAAAATAACTACAATTAATCGTCCTTGTTATTAAATCTTCTATGAGCGGGAACGGATGTGACTGAGGTATAATTATTTTATTTAAATCTCTGAAGTCAATGCATAATCTACTCTTTTTTCCTTCCTCCCTTTTAAAAGCTAAGGTAACAGGTGCTGCAAAGGGACTGTAAGATTCCTCAATTAATTCATGTTTTAAAAGTTGAGAGATTTGATTTTCTATTTCTATCTTGTCTTGAATCGAACATCTATATGGTCTTTTATAACAATATTTTTCAACTTGCAAATCTATACTGGCTTCATACTTCTTCACTTTTCCAGTGTCATATTTATTCTTAGCAAAAATTTCCGAGTAACTATCCAATAATATGTTTATCTGTTCTCTTTGGTCGGTATTTAAGTATTCTGTGTTTATATCAAATTTAATCGTATCTATACCATCATTAAAGTTTACTGTATATTCTTTTTCGTCCATACTTTCATTCCGTTTATCTTGTAACGTATCTTCACTTATTTTATTTTTTTTTGGTTTTTGTATTTGGATATTTAAATTCTCATCATGAGTCAACCCAAATTTGTGTATTGAATCTAATCCTAGTATTAGATCATATTCAAAATTTTCATTTTCGAAGATAAATGCATTTATTTTAGTCTTCTTATGCAATAACTCCGCATCCAATGTAATTAACCCTTTAGTTTCGCCCCCTCCACTTATTGTTTTTATTGTGTCATAACAATAATTGGGCTTCATATTCGTCACCTGAACTAATCTTCAATTTATTAATGTTATTCGTGAACCAGGATCATACAAGCCCTTGGCCTCTAATGTATTATTTAACATCACTGCAATCTCAATTAGTGGAGGGAATTTTAGTTTTTTGAATCTTCATTACTTAGTTCAACTTTTAATACTGAGTTAGAATTAAAATGTTTGTCATCGGTTGTTCTTTTTTCTTGGTTGTAGCAGCAAACATTCTCTGGATGAAATCTATTTAGTTTTCCGTTGTTTTCACAAATCCTGCATGACCTTTTTTCAGTTTGTTTTATTTCTTGTTTATTGTATCTGTTTCCCATGCTTGAATTTCTCTTTGTGTTGTTCTTTCTTGTTAAACTTTCTAGTCCTCTTATGTAGTTAAATAAGTCATTTACTTCTTTAAGGCTTTCTCTGTCTATTCTATCCATTATGAAGTTCGGCAGACCGGTGGCGATCAGAAAAATCAGGGTTTGTGTATCTATTGTTTTGTTTATTTCCAGTAATAGTCTCTCTTTCTTTAAAGCATATTCTAACATTGATCCCTGTATATATTTGAAATTCATAGCATACCTAATTGGTGACCAGCCTTTATCAGCGAATGTTTCACTTAAACTTCTCCTCCATACAGACCAATCCGAGTCTATGAAATGTTTGATTAACATTGAGGTGTACCAATCTATACATGTATCTTCCAGTAGTAATCTTAGAATCTCAACTTTTTGTAAATCTGTGTGTACTTGTAAACGAGCACATTCACTTTCAAAAGTATTTAGCCATTGTTGAACATTTGTAGTATTTCTAGAAAACTTTTCTATTGAAAATTCTGTTACTAATCTTGTTTTATTTTCTGTTTTTTTAAACAATGTAGCTTCAGTTGACGGCAATTCATGACCTTGTTCTAGTTTTTCAAGTAGAAATCCATCAAATTGTAAGTTGTCATCATCTAAATATGTTGTTTTCATTTCCTTAGTTAGTGTTATCCATACCTGTCTCTTATCGTGCCTTTTCTGGAGAGACTTCTTTATTTTTCCAAATATGTGATGCTTTTGTATTTCTTTGTGTAAATGCAATGACTGGTACTCTCTAGGCACAACAAAAGTTTGGTTTTGTGTATCCGTAATGGAGGTTATGGCATACATATTCGTCTTGCTATCGTCTGGTTTTGCTTTTATTGTAAACTAGCTTCTGCCCGCGGCTTCGCTCGCGTGGAGGTCGGAAATTATCCCACAGGAATGTTCTACCGGGATAAAAAATATCCTATGTGTTAATCCAGGATATAAACCATCTCTGTGTCAAATTTCATCCAAATCTATACAGTAGTTTTTACGTGAAAGAGTAACAAACATCCATACATCCATACTTACAAACTTTCGCCTTTATAATAGTAGTAGGATTCAAATCGTAATTTCTCCATTATTTAAGTTGACAGTGACGTGTATTTTCTTCTTCACATGTACGATAATTGTTGATTTATAAGATTAGGGTTTCTTCTCCAAGCAATAAACAACAATGTGATTCGTCTAAAAGAAAAGAGAATCAACAATTAAATGTTCATGCTTTCCTTGTGCGTACTTTGCACTGTTCTTTTACATGTATCATTTATACAACATAACTTTAACAATACTTCACTTATTTAAATTATTGAAATAAATTATTAGACAAAATTACTAGTTTATAGTCTATCTTATGACACGAGAAAAAATATCTGAAAAACGTTTTTCATTAGAATGTCATTGTCAAATGTCAGTGTCAATGTCAAAGCTTTCATGTATTATTTGGAAAAAGGCTAAGCAGATGATAATTAGAAAGAATTGCTTTACTACATTCGCTGAAGAAGGTCTTTATATTACATTAATGTTACCCAATGACTTTTTATCTTATGGCTTGTCCCAAAGGCCAGGGCTATTCATCTTTTATAGGCAAAGCGAATTTCCAGTAAAATATGTAAGTTATTTCTTATCAAAGGTTTACCGTATGTCAAATGGATCAGCTCAAATTTTGCTATAATCTATTCAGCGAATATTTTTTGAACAACTATTGTAGTTCTTGAATATTAACTTTTGGGCCTTTAAATCCTTTAACCGCAATAATTGCGATTGGTAAAGAGATACACATAGATTTCGTCCAATTGAAGTGTCTTAAAGCAGTGTCAGAAACGAAGCCCTTCTTTGTCTAAGTGGTTCTTACGATTGGGGAAACTTGACAGAGAGTTTGACATCAATTATGAAGAATGCAGACTAAAAATGTTTGGAGTCCAACAAAATGTTTTGTCAAAACTTACTGTTGCAAGGTAAATTCCGGTAAAGCTGTAGATAATTCTACAACCAAAAAAAAAAGTGTACTAAGAATATAAACCTAAACAAAACATTGTGTTAAGATAAAGCTTTAATTCGAAGACAGTATACAGTATGTTCGCTCGACAAATTTTTATATTTAGCTTGGTTCGCTCTAGCAAACAAGATATCTAATCATAACCAGGATAATAACAAAAAGCCTTAGGCGATAAATGGAAAAATATATGGAAAAGGAAAACATTTTTAATATGAGATAACAATTTTGGGTAGTCTCTTACATAGTATTGTTTTTCTAACACACCATTTAACATTATTAACAAAAAAGCTAAAGTGTGTGTCGGAACAGGCATAATAAAAAAGTATGCTATTTAATTTTGGTAAGCACTAAATGTATTAATGTACCAGCTGATGACCGAGGCTTCGCCGATCCCTAACTATTAAAAAAAAGCCTAAGTTACTCCTTATAACATCAGCTATCGGTTAGTGAAAGTCCCATCAAAATTGGTCTAGCCGTTTGGGAGATTCGCCGGAACAAACAGACAAACAGACAGTTAAAAGTTTTAAAAATAGATTTTTTGTTGTGTGCACCGCATAATATGCTTTCCTATGCAATTAGCAAAAAGCTGTTATTTTGTCATTACAAACAGACACTTAAATTTCATTTATTTCTATAGATTTATCATGAAAACAGAAAAGAATAAAAATAATATGATGATGATGACTTATATTGATGTCCGTAAGGGCTTGACGACGGGTAGGAGCAATCTGGGTCAATTTATCACACTCCAAAATTTTCATACCCAGACAATAAAAAATCTAAAAATAACCCCAGCTCCCTCTTAATCGAATTATGAGCCAAATGTGGGGCTTCAAGCCTCCGGTTGAAATACTGGAGTGCCATAAAAATCGACGGTAGGTACTAACTTTTTATTGCAATAGTGAGGGCAGCTATCCAATAATTTGGCACTAACTGAGTAGGAGTCTGGAAAAAGGTAATAGGATTTTGTGGATCCTATTATTTTAGGTCTTTCAGTTCATCGGATTTGTTTGATAGGTGTTATTATTGAGCGGGTTTTAATGTAGGTACGCCATTTTCTTGTACAAGGATCAAGATTTGATTTTGAATCTTCGCGGAGTTGTGTTAAGGTCTCATTTTGCTATTGAAATTTGTAGCTACAATTACAATTTTGCATAGAGCTTGCGGTTGTTTTAATCTTTGTCACGTGTGTGAGGTTGGTGGTCCTATATTTCATTTTTATTAAAACTCTGTATCCCCAAGTTTTTTATGTACAGACGCCAGCACATCAAGCTATCCCTAACTGTCAAATTTTCTCAATTAAAAATGAACCTTATGACTTTGCAATAAAGTTGAAATACTATCAAAGAAATCTGACAGATTGTGGTAACTTGATGTGCTGGCCTCTGTACTTACAATGGTTCATAAATTGTTAAAATTAAAAAACAGCGAGTTTCACATTACGGGTAATGGAAGTAGGAAAGTATAAAATTTAATTCAAGCACTATTTCCAGGGTAGCAATGTATGAAAACGTTTTAAATTAAACTATTCGGATGCAGCTACTTCCGTACATTATCTAGTTTATTTCAATGATACGCACCATGAATATTCATATTTATAACGTAAATTTACCTAAAAACGAGGTCCGTAGCTTTTCAGTGTTGCCTGTAATATTTTATATTTTCAGCAGGGGAAGCCATTTTAAAAGCATTCCACGCCTTTTGATAAATGCTTCTGCCCATGGTGATAGATCAGTCACACATTTTCCTTTTATATACAGAGTTGATATTAAACTACACTACTTATACTGTACGTGTTTAGTATTAATTCGATACGGTGTAAAATTAAAAAGCACCGAAAAATATTTTTGTTTTCAAACAAACTAAATAGCTTACAAATAAGAGTAAAACGCAACCACCCTTTGTGCCCTTGTAACAACGCATCGTAGATTATACTAAGATTTATCGTTTTATGGTGAATGACCTATATCAATAAATCAGCTGTTGGGAAAGATACATCGTGTTCAAACGGGGCAAAAACTTAAAAAATCATTTACGTCTAAACTACTGCTCGCATTTAATTGATTTTTGGTACAGAGCTTGAAAATGGTACCTAGTATAAATGCAGTTTAAAGGAAAGCCCCGCTATCGTATCAACTCTGTATACAGATTTTTCCATGCGTCTCTTTAGAGTTTGTGACATTTACATACTTCACTTATGTTTTTTCTCCATTAAGTTTCTTTGGATTCATTACTCCTTTGTGTATTTAAACACAAAGGACGCTTTACTTGCGGCGCTTGTTTCTTACGTAATGTATTTTGTACTGATTCTCGGTCTTACCTTGAGTTTATTTATTTTTAACCGACTTCAAAAAGGAGGAGGTTCTCAATTCGGATGTTTGTATTTATTTTTTTTTATGTTTGTTCGCGCACAACTCCGTTGCTTGCCAACCGATTTGAAAAATTCTTTTTTTGTTGGAAAGGGTATACTTCCCAAATGGTCCCATAAAATTTTTATCGAAATCGAATAAGCAGTTTTTGAAAAATCAACAAAAATCTAAAAAAAATCCTACAGTATATGTGGACGATGTTCTAATAAGTTCCTGTCACTGCAATTTACATACAAGGTAGTGGTATTAAAATTTGGGGGGGGAGGGGGGGGTTGTGTAGGTAGGTACCACAACTAAAAAGTGAAAAATAAAAACTTTTTTACAAAAAATAAAACCGACTTCCAAAACAAACACTACAAAGTGACAAATAATTTTGATTTCGGAAGTCGGTGGCAAAAAATGAAAATACAAAACCGAAGACACCGACTTCCGAAATCAAAATTATTTGTCACTTTGTAGTGTTTGTTTTGGAAGTCGGTTTTATTTTTTGTAAAAAAGTTTTTATTTTTCACTTTTTAGTTGTGGTAGTTTTTTGTGACTTCATAGTCATTTACACAGTTCGCTTGAAGTTTGTAATTTATTGTACTAACTAGCTGCTCCCGCGCGGTTTCACCCGCTGCTCGGCTCTTATTGGTCGTAGCGTGGTGTTACGAAAAAAAAAAAAAACGAAAAAAAAAAAAAAAAAACGAAAAAATCGTCGATAAATAGACTATCCAACACAAAAATATTTTTTCAATTCGCGTTCAAACAAACAAACTCTTCAGCTTTATAATATTTGTAAAGATTAAAATTTGCTTGCATCATGCAGAGCACGAACATTGCTTAAGCACGTAGAATTCGGTTATAATAAGTTTACACGTGCATGTGTCTACTACACTGCAATTTTAGTAAATTTTGTTTCTACGCGTTCCTATGCGAGAGTTACGTCAATGCACGAGCACATTCCACACGAGATTATAAACGCACGAGTGACATCGTCCCGTCTAACCTAACCTTTAGATAAACCATTTTAGTTTGTTGCTGCAACGGCTACACCGTCAGTTCGCGTCAAAGAGTTCAGTGATGTGTACCTAAACTTATCAATCAAGCTCAGGCCCGAAATAGTCTCCTTATTTCTATAGGAAACTTCAAACTTTGTTTCAAGCTTCGGGTACGGGCCGATATAAACAGAGCTGTGTATCCTGTAGGCTTATCGCGTATTACAATTTTTATTATAATTATATTTTATTGATACAAAAATATTGGTGCAATTCCTAATTTTATAATATTTTTATAACCCCTTTATAATTTTTTACAAAATAGTTAGTTTAGGTTTGGATTTAGTTAGTTTACCTAATAATATTATTTTCATTTCTAAATAAAGAATGAGATTATATTTTAGATTTTTATATAAGATTTTACGTTAAGGTAGTAATCCTGAACAAGGATTTCATAACATGGTGCAATGGATTTATCGTTATGAATAAAATAAAACATTTAAACATAACTGGCGGAACAGTGCACGTACAGACGCCAAATGCACGCACATGAAGCTATCCCTAACTGTCAAATTTTCTCAATTAAAAATTTACCTTATGTCTTTGCAATAAAGTTGAAATACTATAAAAGAAATTTGACAAATTGTGGTAACTTGATGTGCTGGCCTCTGTACCTACCGGTTCCGGGAAAAGTGGCATGTTAATATTATTTTATGTTAAAAAAAATATTGTTAAGAGTTACGTTACTAAGCAAATGTTATCCTCTGTGCAGTGACAGGCAAAATACACGGGGCAAGAATTTAGTGGAAATGTTAGTCCTTTGTGGTGAAAGTACGAAGGTTGCCAGACCGATATAATTAAATAAATTCCGTTGTTCTAGTATTTCGGCAAAGTGTCGCCCTAACTGTCGGCTCGATTAGTAGGCTCAATTTTCACAGGCCTGAATTCATTTGAATGGACGTGTACAGTTCTGTTCAAAAGGTTTAGAGGACATAAGGATGATACATTTTTCGCTTCATTATACTCCGTAATGTTTTATGTTGTTGTTTGGGAAATATGCATACAATATGTTTATAATTATGTAAAAGGGGCGTATTTAACAACACATCATTTGATAGATTTTTCTAAAAAAAAACACTTTACTGACTGTCTCGTTAGTCTAGTGGCGGCTACCAACGAGGCAGCTTGCAAAAGCGCTACTGCTGAGTTCGATTCCTAGGTTAGGCATTTGTAACTAAAAACCCAAAGCCTGTTTTTCTGCCCGTTTGATGGTAATAGGCTCGCCCATTACGTATCAACGTTCACCCTCATCAGTTCACCATGCCTGTTCCCCGAGAGTCACCTATCTGTTTCTGTTGTTATGTTATTATTCGTTTTAGTAAGGTTTAAATTGTACTGTAGTCATTTATTCCAAATATTACAATTAGCTCATTAAATGGTATATACAATATATAATCTAACATTAAAACTAAAAAGAATAAAGATACTATGAACAAGTATTTAAAACTAATAACTAACTAAAATATGGCGTCGAAAAATTCCTTCGCATCGCTGTCGAGTGGTAATGTAAGAGACTGGCGGCATTGCCACGTTGTATGGCAATGCTAAGCCTCTGGCCAAGGTAAAGCCAGACCTTGGGTCACGGGAAGTGTCAAATAAATTTTATTTAAATAAATAAAGCATTTGGCACATTATTCGTGACATTTTTCTTTTTATTTGTTTAACACTTCCGCGATCAAGTGTACCTCTAAAAGATATCTTCTCGCCAAAATTACAGTTACATAAAGTTACAACTTTATAGTGTCATTGTAGCCAATTTATATGTCGTTCGTTTAGTGCTTGGAATACCAGCACGCTTTACAATGATACGAATATATATTAATATCTACATCGAAAGTATTTTAGTCCAATATTTTACATATTAAGCCAAGCTTTCAAAATTGTATGCAGTGGAGTTAGCGTTATGAGCTTTAACACGGTTATGCTTTTAGAGCGCATACGAAAATGGACGTTATTTTTGTGTGAATAGGTCACTAGTTGCATTGGGTACAGCTAACGATGTTTAATAATAATAACAGAATATTATTATCCCGCTAAATATATGACAAAAGATACCCTAAGTATTGGTTCCTTCCTGTTATTCTGGATTGGCTAGACACGCGTTACGCCCAGTACTCGTTTAATACTCGCATTAGCACATAACTTTTACTAACTTTCAAATTAATAAATATAATTTTTTTTTTAACAACTAACACTAGTTTTATGTGCTTTACTGTACTGACATTCTATGGATTTTGAAGTCTCATATTTAAAGTTTTAATTTTTATATGTGCGGTGTAGTGGAAGATGTGCATCACTTAGTAATGGAATGTCACTATCAGACGTATCGAGATGCCTTGATGAGGACTATGAACCTGGACAGACTTAGTATAGGCATGTTTCACGGTCTGCTATCAGAACCTTCTTAGTTTAGGTTACGATGGAATTGGCATATACTCATGTATAAAAATGCCTTAAATAAATAGTAAAATATATATATATATATTTATTTAATTTTATTTGTACCTAATATGTCTCAGATAGCATGTGGAAGAGAAAAAACAAATGTATGATGTTAAATTCTAACTGATCTGTAAGTTGTAAGTGCGAGGTTAAGTCACCGTAGGTCAATTTAAAAATTTAAATCATTTATTTTAAGGGTCCATTCATTTTAAATGGTATGAAATCGAATCTCTGCAGTTAAATTAAATTTTTTCTGAAGTTACGCGCCGAGTTAAGGCGGGAAGTATTTAGTTTCGTTTTTAATTGTTTTGATTGCAGCGAGGTTAGTTTGAAATGCCGAATTTTCATATATTTTTGCTATAATTATTTATTTAAAGCTGCTGTGTATGCTGCATAATCATAGTTCTGGAAGAGAAAATACTTGATTATTTGTTTGCATTAAATAGACTCCGAAACTACAGAAACGATTTAAAAATTCTTACACTGTTGGAGTCTAAACTAAAAAAATATATTACCACCAATATGAACCTTAAGCAGCCCACTACAGCACATAGACTTCTCTGGTCGCACACCCTCGGTCCATAGATACTTAGACCATCGATACCATCTGCTACCAAACACCGTGAAAATGTATCATCTCTCTGCTTAGCTTGAAGGCGTCATACCCTGTCTCTCCCGATGCGTGGTCTCCGTTTAAGATCACAATTGAAATAAGTACAGTCAAGGAAGAAATAGGCCCTTTCCGTCTTATTATAATATGACTTCTAATTTTAGTGCGAGCAACCTTTGCAACAGTTATTGTATTTTGAATTTTATTCTAAGCCGGGTAAAGTTCTTCATACAAAAATGACAGTTAAAACCCGGGTTTGACGACAGTTTTTGTAATTAGAACTTTGGAATACCTAAGCGAATTACAGTTCGAAATTCAAATGTGATTCGATTGTTTAAAGCTGGGGCTAAACATAATAATCCTTGTTTTGTAAAAGTTTTCAAAAAGTGATATGCGCAAGCGCTTTGAGATAGGAATTTGTTTGTAAATTGATTAACATTATTGCTCCATTTTCTTTTTGAGGGTTTGATATTATCCTATTGGTTCTCCCGCTCTGGGTGGAGCGGAAGAGAGTGTCAGACTCTTACTGGCTAAAACCCATCCATGTTCCTTCCGTAGCCCTTTATGTTCCGGGGTAGCGGTAACCCTTTCGGACAATCCCGCTTACCATTATTTCTCCATGGCCGTACTTTCTTCATTCTCTGTTCTATACATCAGCCAGAGCTTTTGTACCACTAATATATGGTCATACAACGACCAATGACCGCAATGATTTCATTCCAACACAAAATTAATGTTAAGTTATGTTCTTCATGTATGATAACGTTCGGCTGTGCTCATATGACACATAAATATTCATTTTGTTGGCCAAACGCGTGATACGAATCGTATTTTAGTATCTGTATGATTTAGGTCATGAATGTATTATTCAGTTAACTGATTTTATTTAGCTTTTCTTCTAAAATGTCGAAATACTACAGTGCCCAATCGTTATTTGATACCAAATAACTATTTCAGTTTTAATTTTCATGCCTGATTTCTGAGGCTGTATCAAGTAATCAGTTGATCTGCGTTAAAAACCATTATGAAAGATCAGGTGTCATGATTCACCCAAAAATCAAGGTTCAATCGATACGGTCAAACTGCGCGCCCAAAAAATTCCTAGACCAAAATAAACGAGACATCTAAATTCGATTTTCCATTTAAAACTGGATCGGCTTTGGCTAAGAATGTATTTAAAATAAATAGATATTTAAACCATCCACCACCCTTCCAATGTTCAACCTTTTATTTATACGATTTGGGATCTTAAAGCTTATCCAGTGTTGAAACATTATGAAATTGAAGGCCATTTACAAGTTTCCACTGATTTATAAAACCATGTTTTAACTGATAAATATCTACCAATAAAACCAAAAAATTCTAAATTCAAATACATTTCCTACCATAACCACAAACTAACCAACCAAAAATAAAGGTCATCTGTAGTTTCCACTTCTGTTCATTGTACAGACGCCAGCACATCAAGCTATTACAAACTGTCAAAGATTCCCAATTGAACATGAACCTTATCCTTATATAATAAATTTGAAAATCTGCCAAATGAATGTATTGGGGTAGCTTGATGCTGTACTTGCAAAATGTCCTTGCGACGCTTCAAGACGAAACTTTGTCTTTGAAACAAGACATTGACAAAGTCAAATTTCTACACTTTAAAACTGGGACAACAGTATCATAAAGTTTACGTTTCGAAATATATTTAGTGGTTACCGCAAAATGTTACATCTGTGTACATTGAATTCAGAATTTATTTGATCTTTAAGAAATTCAAAAGCCCTGTTTGTGAACATGTCAACCGTAGGACTTCATTTAACTTTAAAAGATTTCCTTTTACTTAAACACTTATTGAATTTAATTAAATATCGAGTTGTCTCATAAAGTCAGTTGTCTGACTTTTAAAAATACCTACAAGCCTATTACGAAATAAAAAAACTAAAAAAGTAAGTAACATAAAACATAACAACGCCTGTAATCTCCAAAGAGTTGGGGACGGCTCCCAGTCTAACCGGATGCAGTTGAATACCAGTATTTTACATGGAACGATTGCCTATCTGATCTTCACAACCCAGTAACTGCGTAATACGATACCCCTTGGTAAGACTGGCTGCCAGAATTTCGGACTTCTGACGACCCGTAACGACTGTCAACGATGCACAAATGACAGCCGGGACCAACGGCTTAACGTGCCTTCCGAGACAACGTAGGAGTCTCGGTATCTAAAGATAGGTAACCCATCCACGGTCCACCCCGGCAAGCGTAGCTTAACCTGATGGATCGACCTTTGCGGCTGTTATTACTTAGCCACGAACTCCTCAGATGGAAAAGTAAGTGCCACCATTAAAATCACCGAGCAAGCGAAGGCAACTTAACGACCAAAAAAAGGAGATTCAATAAATTGGACAAATGAAAAAGGCTTAAATCCGCGAAAAGTTGTTTTCGCTTTTCGCTAAAAGTGTTTTTCTAATTGCTTTTATCGCTCCACAATCTTTACGCCTTCCCACTGAATTAATTTTAATTAAGACGAAAGGATCTTAAGTACGATTTCTTAGGATGCCATTTGTTTTTTTTAAGTATTTGGTTAATAAATAAAAATACCAAAAAATACCAAAAACTTAGCCCATGTAGCGGATTTCAGCCTAATTTTTCTCGAGGAGAGGAGTCCTGTGACCCAGCAGTGGGTACATGGCTGATTATGAGGTTAAAAAATAAAGCCTTTTTAATAATTGATTAGCTGACGCGGCAGACGTTGTCTTGTCTTAACTATGATACCTAACCTCAGTACCTAACCTAATTACCAACCCTACCTACCCATCTAACCTTTTAAACCTTCCCTGGCCTACGACAAACATTTCAACACCAAAATCAGCTAAATCGGCCCAGCCGTTCTCAAGTTTTAGCGAGACTAACGAACAGCAATTGATTTTTATTTATATATATAGATATATAGATGAGAAAATACTTTGGCCTTTAACACTTTGGAGCAAGTCGCTCTCATACTGAGAATGAATTGTATTTGACAACTAGCTTGTTGACTGGATCTTGGCGATGTCAGATTATCTCAGATAATATTGAAATGAATTTAAAATAGTTCCCAGGTTGGATTTTTCTCGTGCTTGAGAATCGAGTACTTTGTCGTCGTACATCGCTTTAGATATAGCTACTACAAACACAGCCTTTATCTTTCCTCGAACAGAAGTTTCTGGAACTAATGGCATGTCTCTTTTCTCGTTGCACCAGTAGTTTACTTTCAGAAAGAAAGATGGCGCTAGTTATCACTGTTCGCGGGGCATTACACGCGCTCGCATTAGGGACTATCAGTGATTTTTTATAGCTAATAAAACTTTTTAGTGTGAAAATAGAAAAAGCCAGTTTTATACTTGGAAGTACTTCTATTTATAAACAATTTTTTTTACTCTTTTAAATAACAGGTAGATACATTAATTGTTTTCACATATGAGAAAAATTGGTAAATTAGGGTTCCTCACATTGAATTACTATCACAAACATCGTATGTTTATCCAATTGACGCACCACGCCAACACTAAGTTTAGCGCATTTTCAAAAATAATAAATATATTTCAATTAACAAACAATTTAAGTTTATAATAAATCTGCTAATCAATTAATTTTGATGTCTTGTTATGTAAATAATTGAACTTATGAGGCTCGTACTACTACAGTCCAGTTTGCATTTGATCTTAGGAACTATGCCTTGTAACTAGAGCTAAGCTTGATGGACTAACGCGTCATCCTATCCCGGCAAACATAGGATAATCCATCCACGCCATTTGTTATCCAGTCCATATCATTCCGCCGTTATATAAAACCTTGTTTGCAAAACAATGTAAACGTTTTTTGTATGTGTTTTTGTGCTATGTTTGTAGAACCTGTATTCGCAGATTTTAAATTAACACCGAATAAACAAAACACAACGTTCTTTTATTCTCATTGATAGAATACGCTCTAGAGAGCGAGTTGATTGGATCAGAAATAAAATGAAAAAGACTTAGCGAGTTGTAGGTCGATTGGTTTAAAATATTTTTATTGGTTGAATGGATGCCCATATTGAAATAATGCGAAAATTAATACGTTGGAAATAAGTTGCTTAAAAATGGTATTGTACTTTCAAATAATGTTCTTAAAATACTTCTCAAACATATGAACAGCGTTTTTTGGGGTTCTGTACCCAAAAGGTAAAACGATTACTAAGACTCCGCTATCCGTCCACCCGTCCGTCCGTCACCAGGCTGTATCTCATGAACCGTCATAGCTGGATAGTTGAAATTTTCATAGATTATGTTTTTCAACAAACACTAAAAAACAGAATAAAATAATAACAATATTTAAAGGGGCTTCCATACACCAAACGTGATTTTTTGCCATTTTCATAGATAATGTTACGGAATCTTTCGTGCGCGAGTACAATTCGCACTTGGTTGCATTTTTTATCCTCGTTGTCAATTTAGAAATAAATAATATTTCCTGGGCCTATTGACCGCACTCTTTCTGAATATAAAATGTAATAAAACAAACTGTGTATGCTATCACTAAAATAGAAACATAACCTGCTGAAAACTGGCCCAAATCCGCGACAAAACTGACTTTAATTCAGGACTCGGGTCACGTATGCCAAGCTCATTGTACCAGCCAATCCCGTGCCATCCCCATGCATATTAATAGCCAAAAGGCCAAATAAAAATATGGCCTACGTGCGAATTGCGCTCGTTACTAAAGACTTATTGGTTTAATTGCCGAACTGTGGGTGTTTTTTGATTATGTATAGCCGTTTTTACCATACATTGGATTGGGTGTTGGAACTCGTGGCAAAGTAATAATAGGCGCACGGGTCGATCCATCAGGTTAAGCTATGCATTATAGATTTGATCCGTAGATGAGTGATCTTTACAGATCAAGACTCCTCAGTGCATTGCCCTTGGTCCCAGCTGTCATTCATGGATCTTTGACGTCGTTAAGGGTCGTCAGAAGCCCAAAAGTCTGACAGCCAGTTTTACCAAGAGGTGTCGTATTACCCAGTTACTAGGTAAGATTACAAGGCGTGCTGTTATGTTTATATTTGGTTGTGGCACAAAACAGGTTTTATTCAATTTAAACTCTTTGTTCCAACCTATTCCATAATATTCATAGATAAAAAAAATCTTATAGCGAAGTTCCGAATTCGTACGTTGCACAACTCTCTGTCAATTTCACATCCAACAAGTACTACATACGAATTTGGAAGTGCCAGACTGCCATTGAACTAGCTAGGCCAGACGCTAGCTATAAATAAAGTATCAAGTTTGCTCGCTCATTTTTACTTAAATCGAGAAAGTTTAAGCGCTTGTTGGCGCTTGGTATTTAGGGAAACTATAAATAATAAATGCATTCAGGTAGCTCTAGATATTTAAGATGCTTTGAGGCTTTCATCGGGGTTGTGCAATTTTAGAGAGTTTCTAATAAGGCTTAAATGGTATGCGCTTTTCGCTTCTATTCATTTTACTTGGGTATTATGTACGAAGCTAATAATTAAATACGTGTATATTTGCTAGTGTTTGTAAATAGTAAATTGAGACTATCATTAAGACGTAGTCCCAAAATAATAGTATTGGTAGCCTTGAGGTTACGGACCGATTTCCAAGATGTTGTTCGTGGTTTTGAATCCCGGCAGGCGCAGTTCTTTGTGTAATTTATTTAAAACCAATACTTTGAAAACGGTGAGGTAAAACATTAAATCAAAAATTTTAAGACATGTAAAATCCATCAACCCGCACTAGGCCCGCGTGGTGGAATACTGCAAATTCCCTCTTACGAGGACGAGGCCTGTGTCATAGGTTGAGTATACTTATGTTAAGATCAAAAGGTCTAGTCTATTTTTTTATGAGTGAGTGCTACGCGGTTGGTACGGCGTAGCTTAGCTAAGCGGGTGCTACGGCGTAGCTTAGCTACGCGGCGTAGTAATAACTGACTGGCGGTTTTATTTTATTTGAAGTGGTTGAGAATTTTATGTTACAATTAGCATTATAAATGAAGCCTACATTACACATTTCATCATTCACAACTGTAACCCATTTTCTAGGAATTCAATTAAAATAATTTGAATGCGTCATACAGGTTTGCTCTTCCGGTAAATATTTAAACTTGTATGCGAACAAATATACCAGCAAGTCACTAACGAGTAGGTTTCTGGGAACTTTCTTTATTGCTTTTACTAAAATATCTTTTACATTTGCTCTTTTTAATTTATGACCTAGCTTTTTTTGAGAGTGGGAAATCATGAAATGACCCCTCCCGCTCTGGGTGGAGCGGAAGGGAGAGTCAGACTCTTACTGAGTAAAATCCATTCATATTCCTTCCTTGGCCCTTTATGTTCCGGGGTAGCGGTAACCCTTTCGGACAATCCCGCTGAGCCGACTGACTTGACTGAATGATTACCTAGCTGTTGATATTATAATAATTAAAGGTAAAATTAAGTGAAAAGCAATCAGTTAAATCAGCTATTTATAATAGCTAGTTATGCGAAGTAACTGCTTTTGAAACGTATTAATTAGTCGCGTGGAAGCTAAAAACGCGATGCCAATTGTGACATTTCGCGGAAACGTTGAATGTTATTGTAAAATAAATTAAATATGAAAATGTTTTGACGAGTACATTTCGTGGAAACATTATTCAATATAAATATGAAAATGATTTGATAACATTATTAAACACTAGCTGCTGCCAGCGGCTTCGCCCGCGTGGATGTCGGAATTTATCCCAAGGGAACGTACTACCCAAATAAAGAGTATCGTATGTGTTAATCCAGGCCATAAACTGCCTCTGTGCTAAATCTCATCCAAATCCATTTAGCCCTTTGAGCGTGAAGGGTGGACAAACATACAAACTCACACACACAACTTTCGCCTTTATAAAAAATACTAGTGTGATTTCAAATAAAGAAAAAATCAAATTGTGTCTACATCTACGACTGTGTCGCCGCCCAGGCGACCTGTGAGTGACGATGTTTGCCCATCTCTCCGATCGCATTCGTACGACGTGGATACGTCAACAATAAACAAATGAGTAGCAAAACTCGTTCTAAATACAAATAAAAACAAAAGCATCTTGCCATTACAATGTCTTTTTGACCCAAGTCAATGATACAATGCCTCGTTTCTTAATTCACTACATTTGTTCCCTACAATAGCCACTGCATATTCCTTTGTGAGCTTGCCTTCATTAACAGTACCAGGTACTCATTGTTTCATTATGTCACATTTTGTTTTCTTTGTTTATGAGTATGTGTAATGAAGACCGCTTTTACGCCCTGAATTGCGACTTTATTGCGTTGGTTTAAGAACGTAATGTGTGCGTTTGGGTTTTGTTCATATAAAGTGAGGATGTATAAAATAAATTTTGGTTGTTGAGTCATGAATTTGACTTTTTATTTAATGTATTGTAATGTTTGACTAACTGAACGACTTTTGGCAGTTTAAAAGTGCAAGAAAAAATATTTATTAAATCAATTAAATGCGCACGTCTTGTTGACCAAGCTCCTTAAATAAAGATTTTAAATAGCTTTGTGTTTGAGAATTTGAAGTATCTAATGAAGTTATTAACAGAAACAATCCTTGTATATCGTTAAGCATTAACTAACATATTTTGTGCTTATACAAGCTTAACTTTAGACCATAACTTTAAATACATTACAACACACGAATACCTAAAAATTATTTAATTTTCAGCATTTATTCAGTTACCGATTTAATTTAACGAGGCTAAATTCACACTTTCTTTCTTAAATTACAAGCAATTTTTTTGAAGAATTTGAACACAATACATTTATTTCACAAAATCTCTTAGGTGAAACTAAAGTAACGGAAAATATATAGTAATATTATCAAGCCAGATGTTGAGTGATAGAATATTGGATAGAAAAAATCAATTTCAAATTATTCAACGGTCCAACTGGAGTTTCTTAATAGCAGGTTTCAACTTATATATTATTACAAAGAACAGAACAGATGTTTCTTTGAAATGATTTATGTTGAAGTGAGCTTATGGACTTAAATAATAGCTTTACTATTCTAATTATTATTAGTTTGCAGCACAGAGTGTTTAAACGGGTGGGTCGCGACCCCCAGAGGGTCGCCAAGCCTCCTTTAGGGGGTCGCGGCTACTTTTAAATGTACTATACTAGTTCAAAGTGTTATATTAAATAAGAAACGGTTAATTAAAGCTTAGGTTAATCAATTAAATACAAGTCATATATTATATTCACATTATTGTGATGATTGCGCCTGCGTCTCGTTCTCCATTTTTCATATACGTTGGGTCGGCTCTCAGTCTAACCGAATGTAACTTCATGTGATCAGATAGGCAGGCCGTTCCATGTAAAATACTAAGCATATAGATGAATACCACCAACTTACAGAGAGCCTATCAGACTTACACTGACAATCCTGTAACTGGGTGCCATGATGCCCCTTGGCAAGATTGGTTATAACTTTGAGCTGTTCAAATAATTTAAAACAGCCACTATGCTTATCAATTAAAATATCTTAATATTCACCCTTTTTTATTTGACTGTGGGAAATCATCGAGCGACCCCTCCCGCTCCGGGTGGACCGGAAGAGAGTGTCAGACTCTTACTGACTAACCTAACTTAACGAATCCCTTCCATAATGCTGACATTTCTCTGAGGCACACGAGGAACACGAACGCGCCGTCCGGCACGGGTCTGCGCCTGATCGAACGGTGAACTACCCATTACTCACAGTCCGCAGGCCCGAAATGTACCCATATATTCACCCATGTTGTAAACGCGAAATATTACTACGTCACAAGGCGACGCGTTTGACACAAATGCACACCCAGTGTTCCCAAGGCTGTGTTCGTAAAACAATTTGCATTTCCCACTGTTTTGTGAGAAAACACGGCCAGTTATTGTTTCCGACCTCGCCGGTTCTTGCTATTGTGACATTATTGTAAGGGTAATTATGTTTTCTTAGGGGCTGTATCTTTTAATAATGCTTATAGGGTTGGGAGCGACGTTGGGACGCGGAATGCGAATGTTTTTGGTAGAGCGGATTCAGTTCCGCATTCCAATGTCAACAGGGCCAACTCAGGGCAGATTTCACTAATTAAACTGTACGCGATCAGCGAAAAAACTGACAACGTATATAGAATATTGACACTGATACCTCTTGAACGCGTTTAAGATGAGTTGATCGCGTTCAGTTTCATTGCTGAAATTGGCACTCAGTCTATCAAAGTCCAGTGCTAGTAATCATTGCTCCTGATTTGGGGTCGGTACATCACCCGAATAGTGCAAATTATCCGGGTGATCTACCAGGCAGCCTGAAACCAAACAATCATTGTTTTTTTTTTGTTTTAAGAATAATGAACAAACAGCCAGTGAAGGTTTAACATATCCCAAACCGTTTCAATATTACACGTTTTGTTTTAAAAAAGCAGAGATTATTTTATCGTGGAAAACAAACTACAAAAATGTATACCCACATACAACAACAACCTACCAAAAATACCACCGTAAATTCTCCGTTGTTCCAGAATGTTGTTTAGAGATTAGCAGAGCGTAGCACGCGTTATTTAGTGCCGCACACATCTGTTCCGAGGCACTTAAAGTGCCGCGGATGCAACGTCACGTTCGCATTATGTTGTTCTGAAATTACCTACCTATTAGAGAATTATATTGGTAGTGAAAATGCTTTGGTTATAAGGTCGTGTGCTATGTGCGTGGTTTTCACTGTAATATGTGACGTGTTATATACGATTTTGATGTGACAAAGCACCTGTGATCTACCTCGCATTATAGATGTCCATAGATGGTGAAGTCCACTAACTCTCAGCCAGTCAGATAACAAAAAACGGCCTAGCCTTTTCCCTACTATGTTGGGATCGGTTTCTAGTCTAACCGGATGCAGCTGAATACCAGTATTTTACAGCGACTACCTATCTAACCTCCACAACTCTAAGATGCCCTGAATGGGCCTCTGACTTAGCTTCACATGCTATTGGGAAATATCTCTCAGGCATGCCGGTAACAATCCAGTACCTGGGTAATACGATACCCCTTGGTAAGGCTGAATTTCAGACTTTCGTGCTTCTTACGACCCGTAAGGGCTGTGAAAGATCCACAACGACTTAGCGTGTTTCCCGAGGCACGCAGGAGTCTCGGTATGTAAAGATGGTCACCCATCCAAGGACCGACCTCGGAAAGCGTAGCTTAACTTGATGGATCGACCCGTGCAGTTGTTATTAATTAGCCACGAGCTCGTCGGCCACCGTCAGCCAGTCGACTCTGTGAAAACCTTACCGTGAAAACTTTGGTGAAGTAAACTTGAAGTGAACTGGCATTCCAATTGACGCGATTGACAGCACACTTCACTAAAGTCTAGCAAGTTTGCTTGATAGTAAGACTATTATAAAATTATGCTCGCAAAATGCTTCCATGCATGTTTATGTATTTGCACATTTTCCCTTGAATCAGTGTACAAAAGTATGCTAAATTAGGAAACCGTAATAATATTATGTTAACATTAAAACAACTTATTTCATCATGACAAAAGAACTCACTCAGTTTGAACTTTGCTATGACGAAATGTCTCACGGTTCTGTGAATCGTTACATTTTCAGGTGAAAATTTTCTCCTTAAATTATTTTGAAAAATATTGCAGCTGCATATTCACTGCGCGCGGACACCTTCAAGTCCATTTTCCAAGTCCCCAAGGATTTGAAATAAGATTCCGAAATGTAGTATACATTAGAAAGATATTCGAATTCAGGTCATGCGTATTTTAGAATTGGAATAGTAGCGATTTTTGTACAAAATGTAACGAATTTTTGTGTAATATACATACTGATAAAAAAATAAAAATTTAGTTGCTCGTATTCTCATACACTTTTTGCATTTTTTTTAGATTCAAATGAATTCTAACTCACGTTTCAGTTAAATTTGCTGCATAGGATTTAAAAATTTTATACGCGGGGCGAAAATATTTTTTTCGTATTTACATACAGTTCGAGAGTAAAAGTTTCGGGAAAATTGGTCGATAATAATTTGTGAGGAAACAAAAACAAAGCTCCTTTTCATGTTTTTGTTCCGTTCATATTATTGGTAGCAGTTGAAACTAATTATACTGTAGTTTCTATTGAGTTTACGTATTTGGGTTATATTGTGTTAAATGGGTCAGAGCACAGATTACGGTCGCTTGTGCATCAAGTTACCCAAATCTGTCAAATTTCTTTGTTAGTTTTTCAACTTTACTACAGAAATATAATTGAAAATTACCCAGAATTTTACAATTAATTCCAAATTTTAAAAAAACTAATTGAATGTATTCAAACACATGCCATGCCCACGAATTACGTATTATAAAATTGTTTAACTAAACTGACTACGTACAAATATGTAGGGATTGTACTTTTCTTACCATAATTTTCACTTATATCTACATTATTTCTTGATCCATGGATGGGTGACCATCTTTACATAACAAGAGTCCTCCGTGCCTCGGAAAGCACGGTAAGCCGTTGGTCCCGGGTGTCATTCCTAGATTTTTGACAGTCGTTACGGGTCGTCAGAAGCCCGAAAGCCTGACATCCACTCTTACCAAGGGGTATTGTGTTACCCAGTTACTGGGTTGTGGAAGTCAGATAGCTGCCTATCTCCATGTAAAATACTGGTATTCAGTAGCATCCGGTTAAACTGGAAGCAGACCCCAACATAGTTGGGAAAAGGCTAGACAGATTGATTGATCTAGATTAAGCCTATATCAACAAACATTGTCTTAATTGAACTTCTAAGGGTTTGTTGTGAGTTCAAACTGATGGATGTGTCAACACGATAAGAATTGTTTTGTTTGCTAATTTTGATTTAATAAGGATCGAATGGCTGATAAGTACACCAGAACGGCATCTTTTGAGGTAAAGGGAAAAGATTTTCCTCTTGTAGATAAGATTTTCTGATTGTGAGATCTAAATAGGTTCCGAAAATGCTTATTTAATCAATTGGAAACCTGTTTTAATAATGTTCGGATTTAACAATTCTTTGTGCATGTTTATTATAAACAAGTCATGTGTTTTACTCTCTCTGTACTTATCCAATATACATTTAACCGTTACACACAATTTTACCGTTATACATAGTACACCCATACATACATGCACACACACCCATTACACACACCAGTACATATTAGTACATCTTTGTTGGTTTATTTTATGACAACTCAAGGAAGTAATAGTTTAAAATTTAGAATTTATTACTTAGTCCAAAATCGTTAAATTCGTTTTTTATTCACTTAGTGAGCTACACATAGTCATCAATGCCTGGCTCTTTTTACATCACGTAAGTACGTAAAATGTACGTTTCAGTGTAACAAATTGTGTAACCCATATATGTAAACACATAATTATTACACGTGCTGTCGTAACAAAGGATATGAAATACATCCTTATAATCCTACGCAAAGGAAAATGGCGAATTTCCACACGTGATTTTTTAATACCTTTTGAACTCATTCATTGCGGAAAGCCTCTTCATAACTGTTTGGCAAACGAAATCTCTTGTATTTAAAGGGATAAAAATATAGACGTGAATTGCTATTAAGGTGTTTCCACACACTTGTCTCCTATGTCACTGTTCAGTCTTCTCAATTTTCTGATCATGAAGTGGCGTATATAATTATTTATTAAAAACACAATATGAGCTAACAGTATAGTTATTCCAGATCGTTTAAATAGATAGAAACAAGACACTAAAGTTGTTTCAAAAACACTTAAAAGAACTATGTGTAGTTTTATTTTCTGAATAAGTGATAGCTTTCGTTCGCAACACACGTTACAACGAGTCAATATTATTGACGTGTATTAGTCAATGACGCAGCTTTGACTAATATACGTCGATTGCGCAATGATTGGCGTGTAAGATTATTTTTATGCGTTATCTGATCGGTAACTTGACGATGATGTAACCGAAGTGTGTGCATGAACCTTTATAAGTATCTGTAGGTAACTGTACAAGTGGTTCGAGCCGTGCAAAGCTTCCTGATTAAATTTGCATCAAATCCGTTTTGTATTTTAAAGCTGGGTGGCTCGTGTTTTGCACCTGTGCTCGAGTTTCGAGTATCTCGAACTGGTGTTGGAATGGAATAGTCGCACGTTTAGAATCGTGAATTAGTGGTTAATTTTACGCAGGCTTTGGGAGCTTTGTTGAAATTAATGTGATGAGATAAGGTAAATCAAAAATTGAGGAACACGTGAAAAGTATTTGTAATATTTGAAAAGAGATATTTGCGTTTCAGCAATTTATCACTTTTTAGGTATAACATAACACAAAATATTCAGCCTATAACGTTGCCGCTATTGGTACACGGGCATCCCTTCTTCAGAATCCAAGTTAAAGTGCAATGATTACAAGCTATTGAGTAAATCATGCGAAAGTAATTAAAAACGTTCCATTTAAATAAAAATAAAGTAACTTTTTTACACCCGTATTTATTTCTTAAACGATAAAATTACAAGGCCTTTTACAAATTTTTGTCCCAGTCTCGTTTATATTTTAAAGCCAATTGGCTCGAGCACCTGCGCAGCGCTTCAAGTATCTACATACACGCTGAATAAAGCGGAAACGTGCATTCCGTGCAGTCTCCAATTGCGTATCTGTTTTTATTTACTGTAATAATTAATGTAGGATTTATAGCGCTGTACGTGCGATCCAGCGATTGTATTCACTGACGGATTCTTGTTGGAAAAAATATCCGGATCATTGTTATTTTATTGAAAGTTTAAGACACTTTTTATTTGTTCCACCGATTTGGTTGATGTAGATTTTTCGAAGAGGAGCTCGTTGCTAAGTAATAGCAGTCGCACGGGTAGATCCATCAGATTAAGCTACGTTTGCCGGGGTTGGTCCGTGGATGGGTGACCATATTATTTACATATCGAGACTCTTCCGTGCTTTAGAAAGTACGTTAAGCCGTTAGTCCCGGCTGTCATTCAAAGATCTTAGACAGTCGTTACGGGTAGTCAGAAACCCGAAAGTCTGACAGCCAGTCTTAACAAGGGGTATCATATTACTCAGTTACTGACTGGGTTGTGGAGGTCAGATCGGCAGTCGCTCCATGTAAAATACTAGAATTCATCTGCTTTCGGTTAGACTAGAAGCCGACCCCAACATAGTTGGGAAAAGGCTAGGCAGATTGATTGATAGATTTTTTTAATAAACTAATGCTGTTTTTAATTTTTCTTTGTTGTGGGTTGTTTACTGACAAAACCACATCATTTTACATTTTTGTATTCAATACACAGAACGGATTAAAGAAAATAACTAGCTGTATCTTTTTTTTTAAATCTTTTTCTGTTCGTTTGTTGTTGTTTGGTTTTTATAAACATAGATTTGTACATTATAAAAGTCATTGGCCCTATTAACCCCTTACCCTCAAAGCGACTTTCCTTACTACCACACTTTAAGTCCTATAATTAAATGTCACTGTATTTATTTATATATTTACCTAGTCGCGTTCCGTTCCCCAGTCGACTGCTAATATCCGGTCGTTACCCGCGGCATACTAATCAATGTTTCCCTTGCAAGTTGAGGGGAAGGTCACATTTTGTCATCAGTAATTTATTATTCTTAACTTTTTTTTTGTTTTCGTGATTCGTTCGTGATGTAGATCTTTTCTGTTTACAAATTCTAGTTATTTTTTTTACAAACTATTTATTTACCTTTTTTTAGGTGAACTTGTGTTATTGTGCTAAAAAGGAATATTCTGTGTTCAATCTAACATGCTAGGCATCATATCAAAACAAACACTTTTTAATGATCGATTTCTAATCAGTAGACAACGAAAAACTAGACGTCTAGATGTCTAGTTCTTAAAGATAGATGCTTGATACTCTGTTAGATTATAAATTTTGTTATCTTTCAGCTCTTGACTGAGCAGTAGTCAGATGCCGTGGTTAGACACCTTGTTAAAGCTGCAACTCTATAAGTAGCTTGAAATAAAACAGCTAGATATTATATCTTCTTTTTTGTGTGGTTAGTGACTTGGAGTTAGAGTTTTTGTGCTGCCCATGAGCCTCTGACTTTGTTTCACACGCCGCCGTTGAGAAATATCTTTTAGGCATGCCTGTTTTCTCACGATGTTTTCCTTCACCGTTTTTTAAGAAATTGATTATTATACAATGCTCACATAAATGCGAAAAGTTAGAAGTTCGTGGCTTGGGTTCGAACTCGAGACCAAAGAGTTGGCAGTCCGACACTCATACCACTGCCTAGTAGCAGGATTAATTTAGGTATCTATAAGCAGTGATAGCCTTATCACTGCCTATAGATCCTAAATCAACGAATCCTAAATCAACTAAATTCTATTAATAAATAATAATAAATAATAATATCCTTGGACATTTCACACAACGCCATATCGCCCCAAGCTAAGCAACCTAATGCTTGTGTTATGGTAACGAGATGGCTGATAAACTACTTATATACATTTTTTTTTTGTAAATACATACATATTATAGATAGAAAAACACCCAGACTCGTAACAAATACTTGCAGGTCGTACAAATATTTGTTCCGTGCGGGAATCGAACCCGCGACATAATGCGCAGCAGTCAATCGCTCAACCACTGCGCCAACCGTGTCGCCGTATCGCCATTAATTATAATAGTGTCATCTAATTTCTTAGTTATTTTGTAAAATGATATTTTGGCATTGCAAAATCAGACTACAAGTTTCTCACTACTGGGACGCAGACCTCTTATTTCAGTGAGGTTAGGTTAGGCCGTAATCCATCATTTGAGCCCAGTGCGGGTGGGTGGATGTAAGATATCTTCGAATTTTACGTTTAAGGCTATGCCAGTTTCCTTACGATATTTTCCTTCACTGTTTTGAAAGCAGTCGTGATGAAATAAGAACCACAAACCACAAAATGAAATGCCTACTCGGGTTCGAACTCAAGAACTATACTACGCGGCCATTACCGCTGAGTCACTGCTGCTTTCGATAATCTCAAAATAATATCTTAATTTATACTTAAATCCGTAGTAACAGAATAATGCATTTGAAGCGGGGCTCCTAATTTAAAGGCCGTCCAGAAATTCATTACCTACAGCTTACATTATTAAAAATTCTTTATGATATTCTAATAAAAGTATAAAAACCAATATAAAATTCTCTTCTCATCAACTTTAATGGCGTCTGTTACCTAATTTTTTGGGTACAGTCACGTTTTACCCATTTCGGGTATCTTTTCCTGTTTCATTAAGGTGCCTACAGGGATGAGGTAGAACAGGTATTGGACATTAGAGCCTTAATTTCTTGTTATTTTGTTAGTGATAGAGTTAACTTAGTTTTCTTTTAATTAATGGTTTGCCTACTTTGAAGGTAGTGTCTCGTATGCTGTTTGTAAAAAGATATTTTATTGTATAAAAAGCATACGCGAGTCGCTGCGATGATATTGTCCTTGTTTTTTTGCTAAACTGCTACCAACCTCAATAGTTTTGGTTGTGGAATAGTAGCTTTATTAAGCAGCAACGATGTCTACGACAAAAAGTGATGACGAATTGTTAATAATGCTTAGATGTGACATGATGTGTGTAATGTGTGTGTGTGTGTGAGAGAGAGTGTGTGTGCTTATATATGCAAAAAAATACGATTTTTAACATACGTCATTTACAACTATAAATAACTTCCCTCACATAATTAACATACGAGGTTTTTATTGCAGCGTATATAGTATCTGACTATTGGGCAAAACCCACCCATTTTTTCTTCTTATATAAAACAAGGTATTTTACACGATCTCTGGCCATGTTGGCTTTGCAAACATTATCAGATCTTGGTCATCGAGTGTATGTCCTCTTTCAGGCGTAAAGTGAGTCACGATCTTCTATCATCTCTCCGCGTGAATTCGTGCAATTCCCCCCTTTTTTAAAAACATACAAGCGTAGAGTTTAATATAAACACGTTCTCCCTTTAAACACATAAAAGTAATCGGTAAACCCCATCGTGTACGTGGAACGATTAGCCGAGTTCTAATTGATTCGATGCATATCTAGCGGCCGGTCGGTGTAAATCAACTTGATACTTGTCCGCCTTGGCGAGGAAATGAACGTTGATCGTGTATCTTGATAGTTAAATACAACAGCGTTCTGTTTAAATTGACTTTTAAAACGTTTAATGCCGTTGATTTTTTTTTTGTTTTAACGGCCTCGTTGGTCTAGTTGTCGGAAGGTCTTCGACAACTATTGAGCATGTGTCCTGGGTTTTCTAAGGCGAGTATTATATTATTAAATTTCCATTACGAACTTCTGAGGAGCAGCTTGAAGTCCGGATTTGTGCCCGGTTGATGGCAATAGGCTCGCCTTTATTCTATGGGGGTAACATGAAAATGTGGATGTGCTCGTACAGTACTCCCAAATTAATAATGCACATGCAGATCTTCGCTAATTGTCGTATTCCCGGAAACACCCGAATCATTGAATCGTTCGAGTCCTTAACAATGCACTTGCATTTTGCACCTTGTTTGAAAGAAATAGGAGTCAATATCATGTGTACACAATCGAAAACAATTCGGGCGGTCGGCGGCGGTCGGCGGTCAGTCAAAGGTCCGTCAGTCGTCTTGTTATATTGGTGGTGACTGCACGTGTTCTCTTTGTCTGGAATTATATAGAGCAGCTATTACACACCCTTCTTGGTTTTGTTTTCAAATGTGAATTTAATTTCAACTTTAATCATCTTATTCAAATTTAAATAGTTAATTTTGTAAAATATATAAATATACTAACATTTTTCACGTTTTTTCAATATTAAAAAAATAAAAATACCTACGTAAAATACATATTAAGTACTAGAAAAAACATATTAAAAATCAGATTTAGGCTTATATGAATTATAGCTCGCTATTTACTTACATGGAATTATTGAATCAAATTTCGTTACTGATAAATCAATATTTATCTCTTTTAGGACAAAACACATAATCTTACTAAATTATGCATGAAGAAAATGCACTTAACCACTCTATATACATATCGTCTTCCGACGCTCGGGGAATACGACCGTTGCCGAACAGTGGCGAAGATTTCTATGCGCATTATCACTTTGGGAGACCTGTACCTAGTTTCGGTACACCCTGGTTAACCTTTTGGAATCAAGGCGTGAATGTATGTTAATGCTAGTTTTTTTTGTTGTATTTATTATAAGGTAAAAGGACTATCTTCCAGAGATACAGAGCGAGAAAAAGCTTGTCTACGTTTTCGAGCTATGTTGAGCTCAAAAACGTAGACAAGCTTGTTGAATGTTGATGTTGTAAAGAAAGCAGTCTGACTAAAAGAGTACGCTATTTGCTACGTCGCGCCGTAGGGTATTTGCTACGGCGTAGGCTATATGCTACGGTGTAGGTTCTGAGCAATGGCGTAGGTTATCCGCTACGGCGCCTGCGTAGACCAAAATGATAATTATTGCAAACAAATTATTGAAATTCGTACTTAGTTATCATATTTGTCTTGTTTAATTTACAATCATTAAAAAAAAAATGTTTATACTACTTATTTTTTGTTTTCAATAGTGTGGTTTATTGCATATTATATCTTGCATGATTTAAAACCAAACTTTGCACGCCACTGTTTAAGTAATTAACTTACTACGCCATATTTAATTAAACCAAACAATTTTCTGCACCATACCAAGCCAAGGTCAGATTTCATAAAGAATTCAACTATCAACTATGTGGAAGTTGGCGAGGATACAATGTTATAATAACATCACATACTTGCGCGCCCGCAAGTTAAACTTGCAAGTACTTGCACAAGTTATACATGTTCTTTGAAGACTGGTTTAAACTTGAGGAGGCATTCTAAGAATTGGTCGTGTTAACTATTATTTACTGTGTTGTATTTTCCGGGAAAGTTGTTTGTTGAATGGGAATTCCTTGGTAACTTGTTTCGACAGATTTATTTATATTAAGTCTTAATTAACCTATAATATATACCTGCTGGGACACAGGCCTCCTATCAGTAAGGAGTGGGCCGTTATCCGCCACGCAAGCCAGTTTTTATTTTTTTTGAGGGTCATTTAGATTGATTAGATGATTTCCCATCATGAAATGACCCCTCCCGCTCTGAGTGGAACGGAAGGAAGTGTCAGACTCTTACTGACTAAAACCCATCCATGTTCCTTCCTTAGCCCTTTATGTTCCGGGGTGGCGGCACCCCTTTCGAACAATCCCGCCTACCCGGACTTTCACACCCTGAAAGGTTAACAGTGAATTAAAAATCACCGTGTGTACCACATACCTACTACTTACATTTTGTTTTGCTTGTAATATCGCGACAATGTTGTGCCACACACTGCCGAAACAAAATGTATTCTAAAGGCAATAAACCTATCAATAGTGACGTAAACCGCTTCCTATGAGTTAGACGGCCTATATTCAACACGGTACGAATATAATGGATCCTATAAACGTCCAATATTAAAACAGGAATATTGATGGGCCCTCGTTGCTGTAAATATTATTATATAGCTTTTAATATTGAATCTCCGTGGCCATGCTAAAGTTTAATTAATGTCGAGCAAATAACTTAACAGCTTTTGATGGTGGTGGAATCCATTCATTTTGTGTGTGAAGTGTGAACATATATTTCAATTGATGATATTTTAACACAACTTCACGCATTCACGCGTGAAGTTGACCCCAGATGATTTTTTTTTTACGTTTGAGAGTCGTCCCGTACGTGCCCGTTTAAATAAATACGGGTTTTATTTAAGACCTTATCAACGAGGTTTAATTAAAACCCACCGTTTTTCGAATAAAAATGATATTAAACATAATAAATACTTTCGGGATCGTACCTGAAGGCCAATTATGATTATTATCTTGGCATTTGCTTTCATGAATATTAATTTTATTTCAGTCCAGTTATAAAATACATTGTTTGAGTATTAACTGAAAATTTGATGCGAGCTCGCACCAATCTTTTTATTAAAATACCCATATTTTTAACATTGGATACTCTATATTTTTGGAACGTATATTGTATTTTTTGGATTCAAAAGGTAATAAACTATGACTATAAAAGTAATGAAAAGGCGTTCCTACTGCTAAAAATATAACATTCATTTTCACATACTATGTATAAATAATACTAAACGTCATGGTTTTTATTTATTAATATAATATAAGAAGAGTCGACAGCTAAAATTGATGGAAACATCTATATTTTTACGAAAGCTTTTAATACATAAATCTAGAAGAGAGGTCCATAATAAATAATCTAATATAAAATACACTAAATGTTTTTCGTATGTTCAGCATTATTTTTATTTAAGTCGTTACAAAAATGGGCAAAGTTGAATTTATTTAGAGATACGCACGATTATGAGATTGATTCTAAGCACTGTAGATTTACCAAAATTATTATGTTACATACTCAATCTCGTTGTAAAGATACAATTAATTTGGCTCAAAGTATGTGAGTGTATGTCTTGGATTAACAGGGTTTTAAATATATGGTTTACATCCGGGAAAATGAAAATAACAGCCTTTTCATCGTATTTATATTACAAACAATGTACGTATACTCAGAAAATATACCTTGTAAAATGTAGAAAACAAATTCAGGCAACTTTGTAATTGAGTATGTTCGTGAATTTTCCAGAAATTTTGATTGGTTTATTACAATATAATACGAGTAGTGTTTTCGTAACAAGCCCACAGTAATCCCACAGAGTATAAATTGCTTACCGAAGCAATAACTTTATTTTACTTTCTGAAAATTAATTTTTTAACAAGTTTATGTTCCTGTATTTGATGGTGCTTAGCTAATCTTAATTAATATAAACATTAATTAACGTTCGTTTTATTTTACGATCCTAGGTTATTAAAAGGTCAAAGTCCATTGAAGCGTATGATAATAACTCGTCGACGTATAAAACTGTTCGCATTATTGTGATATGAAAAATAAATTTTAAAAGCCAGCTCAGTGAATTTCTTTTTTCAAGTCAACAAAGAGTATTTTCATGTTTGTAACATCTGCTCTTTGTAAATTGAAACAGACTATATTTTTTGTTGAAATAAAATGAATATAATACAACAGTATTTTACACACATCGCTGTGTGCTTACAGAATGAGCTGATAAATTCTGAGAGGTTTTTTTTTAATAGTACCTAAATTTTTTAGTCTCAAGTATTGTTAAATGTAGGTATGTAGGGATATTTTTATTATTTTTTTTAAGTCTTTGACACGTCCCGGGATCCAGGACCTTTGGGAGGCTTACGAGCAGAAGCCAACTCGCAGAGGCCCCTTAGACCATTCTAACTGTTGAGGAGGCACCAACCGACAATATCCCTGTAATGCCCAATCCCTGCACCCAAGGACAATCCCCGGTTGGTACAGGACTATTACGGAAATTTTGGGCTATGGGCTTGGACGGCTTAAGTGTTCTGGTTACCGAGATCTATGGAAAGACTATGGACATTGCTTTTTTTTTTTTTAAACTTCTGCTAATTTTCGGTATGCAAGTTGCGAGTTGTTTGCCTCTTTTTTATTTTGCTTAGGAAGAAAAGGATGTACTCGACGTCTTTACTTTATGGTGTAGTCATCCACACAACAGTGGTAATCCTTGCACTACGATACTCAACCTTACTGCTACGACATAAAGGTGCTGTTACTATATTACAGACTTAGTTTAAGCTTAATTGTATAAAGCAGCAATCACTACTTAAATGTGTTATCTGAAAAAGAAACGTGAATGACAAACCAGTTAAATAAACAAATATTTAAAAATAATAAGTTAACCACTACTCATCAAAACAAAGAATACCAACTTATGTACGTATGTAAAACCCAAACAGATTCGTATAAGCGTATTAGCCAATGACGAGCGTCGAAACGGTTTTTCTTTTATCTCCCGCTCGAGTGGGAAATTGCTATTTGTGTCAAAGCAGTCGTCGATTACAGATCTGTGGAAATTGGGGACATCGTATAGACAAATGTACGACACATACAGAAACATGTTTCTGCTACTACGTTTAGTTTTTTTTATTTGAGAATGGGCCGCGATCACGTCTGATGGAAAGCGATTGATGAGGTCTATGATGGAGCAAGCATGCCCAGATGATGCCTGTTCACTCTAGCTTTGAAAGCAGACGGGTCATATCGCTCATTAAATTAAAAAGGGCCACATTCCGAAAAAAATCAAAATCGTTTTTATTGCATAAAACGTATCAAAATTGGTCAAATTTTTATTTTCTAAAAAGACACCCATAGCTTTACCGTTTAAAATGGTCCAATCACACAATGCCCGTTGGCCATTTTGACACAATGACGACTGACTTCAGAGCAAAACGGCCATATTTTTAGTTGCGACCCGGCAGTCTGCGTGACCGCACGTCATCTTTATTTAAAAAGGCCACATTCCGGAAAGCAACTGGTGTAGAAGTGATAAATTATAGTGAAAAGTGCCATATTATGAAATGTGACCGTCTTTAATAAAGAAAACACGTAAGTACAATATTATTTTATAAGGAAACGTGCCATATTTTGGAATGCGTTTCTTTTGATTTTAAATACTACAATTTTGATAATCATTTATTGAAACAAAAGTGCAGTATTTGGAATATGTCTGTTTTGCATGTAAAATTACCTTAATTTTGGTAAGAATTGTTTGAACAATTAGGTACTTTTTGTTTAGTGGCTGTTTTGATGTTCGTGTGTCATGTCTAAAAAATAATATGTTTATAACAAAGTGCAGTATTTTTATTAAACAGTTTCTTTATTGCTTGATGACCCGACAAAAGTGGTCCTGGTCAAATTTCAATTAGCTGAGCAAGTTTTTTAATTTTTCCTACCTACCAGCTACCTACCTACATCATCGTATGACTTTTTATTTGTTCATAGAATGAATAGTCGCGCACATCGGATTTTGAACATGGTCAGAACAAAAAATGAAGATCTTCAAACTTCAACACACAATGGCACAAAGTTTGTCTCAGCTACAAGTTGCTGAGACAAAAAAACAGGGTATTATAAAATTAATTGAAAAGGATGTGATCCCGAAATACTACGAATCTTTTTATAAAAATCTATAAGATGTTTTATTAGTCTCCTAAGACTGATACTGATGATTAAGCAAGTTTTTAACTAACATAACTGTTATGTTATGTAGGTAAGTATGTTCAGACTTGTGGTTCTACAAATTTAAAAGATGTTTTAAATAACACTGATGTTTCACTTTTATTAACAACTGTTATGTTAATTAAA
This sequence comes from Hyppa rectilinea, assembly GCA_951799385.1. Taxonomy (NCBI): domain Eukaryota; kingdom Metazoa; phylum Arthropoda; class Insecta; order Lepidoptera; family Noctuidae; genus Hyppa; species Hyppa rectilinea. The sequence goes on from OX637311.1 coordinate 12,202,843, forward strand.
ACATTGTATTGTATGTAAGTTGAGACTGATTTAAGAAGATGTTTAATTTTAAATACGTATTAGTTATAGAGTTTATTGTAACGACTCGGAAAAAAAATATCGTAGATCTCATCGTTATTACTAGTACCTAAGTCAAGACTTTATTTTATTTTATGAAGCATTTTATTTTGTAAGTGACATTGCTTGAATAAAGAGGTGATAGTTGTTGTTTATTGCTGCGTTTACTCGTAGTTACAACATTGATCTCATTGATAGTTTGTTAACATGGTGTGTTCTGTTATATATTTTTTAAAGAATTTTCTTTGTGTAAGAATTTTAACATGTTGCCTGTTTTGCAGTCTTTTTATTAGTTATTTTAATGATACCTCATCATTCTCCTGCCCTTATCCCAATTTATTTGGGGTCGGCGCATCATGTCTTTTTCTTCCATTCTTCTCTATTAGTCGTCATCTCCGTAGTCACTACCTTCCTAGCCATATCATCTTTCACACAATCCATCCATCGTTTTTTTGGTCTACTTGTGTAGCCATCCACATTCATGCTCACAACTTTCCTGACAACATTTTCCTCATTCCTCCGCATAACATGCCCGTACCATGACAACCGATTTCCACACAACTTTTCAGTCACCGGTGTCACTTTCAAAGTTCCTCTTATATACTCATTCCGTATTCTATCCATTCGCGTAACACCACACATTCCTCTTAGCATTCTCATCTCAGCTGCATGTTGCATGCAATTGTCTTTCATTCATTCCTTTTGTGGCCCAACACTCTGATCCATACAAGACGGCAGGTCTAACCATGCTTTTATAAATCTTCCCCTTGAGTTTTAGCGGAATGCGGGAGTCACTAATTGTTTCCGTGACCTGCCGTCATTTCATCCACCCAGTGTTTCTATTTCGCCATCGCTTTGCACTAGTGAACCGAGATACCGAAAGTCGGAGCAAACTGGGAGGAGCACGCCATCAAGCGCTATGGCCCCAGAACTGGAGAGACCGCCGAAATCCCAGAACATGTACTCAGTTTTAGTTCTACTGATTTTCAGGCCAACAATCACCAAGTTTCCGTTGCCATTTCTCCAGTCTACTCTGGATCTCAGGTCCATCTTCACCGACAAGAATGATGTCATCGGCAAATAGCATGCACCTTGGTGTCTCTTCCTGTATGTCCACCGTAAGAGCATCCATAACCAAAAGGAAGAGGTAAGGGCTTAAAGCCGACCTCTGGTGCAAGCCTACCGCCACATTGAACTTGTCGGTGTTGCCAGCATCCGACCGAACGTATGTACGAGATTGGCTGTACATAGCACGAATTAACTCTACATACTTCCCGGGCAAACCTTTCTCTTTCAAGGCCCACCACACGACATCCCGAGGTACCCTATCATACGCTTTCTCTAGATCAATGAACACCATGTGCAAGTTTTTGTGTGCACGTCTGTACTTCTCACACAATTGGCGGAGTGCAAAAGTAGCGGCCATTGTTCCCTCGACCTGGCATAAACCCAAACTGGTTTGGGGTAATCTCGCTCTCCTCTCGCATTCTTTTCTCCCATACCTTCATACTATGGGACATCAGCTTTATCCCTCGATAGTTGTTTTAGTCCTGTACATCACCTTTATTTTTGAAGATGGGCACTAGCGAACTATTGCACCATTCTTGTGGGATCACTATTTCTCGCAACAACTTATTGAAGAATAAAGTCAACCACATACATCCATCTTCTTTTAAACGGTTCCATACTTCTACTGGTATATCATCTGGGCCCATTGCCTTTCCATTTTTCATACTTTGAACTGCCTTTCTTACTTCATCCATGCTAATTTCCCTTACCAAACCCATATTTGCTTGTACCTCATTGAGCACACCATTACATTCATTCTCTTCGTTCATTAGCTTTTCAAAATACACCATTTTAATAATACATAGTCACTTTTATTGATTAATTTCGTTAAAACGTTAATAACATCACAAACTAGAGTTACTGAGTGTCAGAAATAGCATTTTCACTATGAAAACGATTACTTTTTAGATTTTTTCACGTTTTTTTTTTTAAATTAAACCATTTTTTGTGATTGATTTTGCATGTTTGTTTGTTTTTTTGTTGTAACACAAGTGTGTGATTCTTTATGTCATGTTTTTTAAAACATTTAACAAAACTGCGACGTAACGTTTGAAAATAAACTTATTTTTTGTGTGATTTGTGGCCTTTCATTTAATAAATTCATATGACATTTTGACCATTTTTATATACAAAAGGGACTTATTTGACTTTGTACGTTTCTGGGTGAAAGTTACAGTAAAAATTATACTATAGGTAAATAACGGTTTAAAATACGCATCGAATGATATATGCCACATGTATATATAAAACAGGGTTTACAAAATAATACGAAAAAACGACGGCCAAAATTTCAAAACGCTCTCCTGTAAAAAATGAAGTTTTTGGAATGTGGCCCTTTTGAATTTAATGAGCGATATGTAGTAAGGAACATCGACGCTGGCAGATTTTACGTACGGTACGTAAAGATACGCATTACAGCGCGAATTAGAAAGGTTCCATACTTTTAAAAATGACCATGCATTTCCGATAAACACTGTATATTTTGCTACGTAAGGACACAGTCATAAAGAATTCCAATTCATACTTATTAATAGAAAAAATATATATTGAAAGAACAGCGCCTGTTAGTCATTGGAAGTGACAATTTTTTTTTATACACATATGAAATTCTCTTTTTGTTCATGAAATAATTATGTATATACATACTATACATGCAATACGAAGAACAAAGCCGGTGCTTTCATAGATACAAATATGTTTCCCAAACAAACTTAAAGTTGCTAAATTTCACCTTGTTTTATTTACGAAGTTAGGTGTGAGCGAAGCATTTTTACTTGTGGTAAAACTTTAGACGTGTTTGTAAAGTTAAATACAATATTTCGTTGTTATTTTGTGAAGTCTGTTATATAATTTGAAAAATAAATATAAAACACGTTTTTGCTTTTCATTTTCAGCCATCCTAGCAATACTCTTACACTATCAATTAACTTGAAGAAAAAATCCCTGAATCTTCACTCGAAATTCGGCTTTCGAAGCACGAACAAAAACCCGATCTATCTAAAGTAGCCAAACTCATTCCTCATACTCAAATAGGGTTGGAATTCCCTTGAGGTTGGTATCGTGAATGTGGAGCAAGCAAGATCCCTAAAGGACGTTATATGGGTCTAATGCGATGTATTCGCGTTGTTTAAACTGCGGAACAAAGGCAAGTTGTGGTCAAGAATGTTTAATCTACAAGGTTTTGCAGTGTGTTTTGTTATTTTTATTTAAGTTTAAAATATTACATTTTAGACATGAACGGAACGTTATGAACACAATTTTATTATGAATATGAATACAAAAAAAGCGAAACGAACATCTCTCCCGAACGTTATAATAACACGTCTTTACAGTATCAACAAACAAAAGTGTTTATTTAAGGTATTTCGTTGAGATGGCAAAGAGATTAAAACGAATATATTCTAAAAACATCCTACATGTTTAACCTCTCAAATGTCGTATTGAACCCCATAGGTTCATAAGAAAAATTCTCTTGAAACGAACATTAATAACATAATATATTATGTAAACATAACATAATCTGCCCGTAAAATGTTCCCATTGCTGGGACACAGGCCTCCCCTCTAAAAGAAGGAGTGGTCCATAATCCACCACGCAGCCCCAAAAATATAACTGTATAATTCGTTGAGCTCTTATAAGTAAACGGCTTCTAATAGGCGAACATCTCATGGGTTTAAAAGCACAATCAATATTCTTAAGCTTAATATTCAAGTTAAATGCGGTCGAATTTATCACAAATCGCGATGATTTTCCGACAAAGCGTCGGCATAAGATGGGATGACAGCAAAAACACTCACACACTGTTTTATTGGCAATAGGCCAAGCAAACCTTTTAGCTGTATTAAACTGAGCGTCTCATCGTCACCGTACTGAAACTGATCATAGTATAGGATAACTAGAATGCTCCGATGAATATTTTAGTTATTAGAATTGGTGTTAAGAAAGTTCAAAGAAATTGAAAGAAGAAAGAAAGAGCACAAACGGCAAACGTGACGCATAGTAAGAACACAAACACAAAAGAACAATTTGGGGTAAAATTTGCGTCACGCAAGACGGCCATCGCTTAGGACAATGTTGCGGCCTTGTGCGAGCGGCAGCCGGCGTTGACGTGATGACGTCAACCCGTTCAGCAGATAATGAGAAAATACCAACATAAGAAATAAAATAAAAACAATACTTAGTTCTCACTGCAATTGCGGTGATAAATACAATTTTTTAACGTGAAGAAACGCTTTTCGAAATTGCCTATGTAGCACATTACCAAACTTAAAGTTCATTAATACTACAAAAAAAGAACATTTCCAACTCAATAATTGATGTTGTAGGCTTTATAGGTTTCTATTCAACAGGATTCTTCTATTATCTACTTTTGGATGAACTACAATCAGCCATGTTTATCGAGCTCAGTGATAGGACAACTCAGTGGTAGTGTCAGAAAGGGTTACCGCTGCCCCGGAACACAAAGGGCTAAAGAAGGATCATGGATGGGTTTTAGTCAGTAAGAGCCTGACACTCCCTTCCGCTAAACCAAGAGCGGGAGGAGTCATTTGATGATTTCCCACCCCCAAACTCAGTTTTTCCGCCGTAGCACGCAGACCGTAAACGTACAGCATTATGATATTAACTCCTGCCAAGTTGAATAATTGGAGTTTTATTTTGTGATAAAACAGTAGTTCAAACATGTCTGACACAGATACTGGGTCCAAAGTTAAATTGCATTGTGTAAGGACAACTTTCCAGACAGCCGACTCTCTGTTATTTGTATGTGTAGGGCACAACATTAAACCTTTACTAATGTCGACGCATACCGTTATTTCACGTGTAATCTACGTGTAGTTGACGACACTGTTGGCGCAGTGGTTGAGCGATTGACTGCTGCGCACTATGTTGCGGGTTCGATTCCCGCACGGAACAAATATTTGTACGACCTGCAAGTATTTGTTACGAGTCTGGGTGTTTTTCTATCTATCTATATCTATATCTATACATATAATAAAATTGTAGAAAAGTGGTGTCTGTACAATGGAAGTATATTAAAAAAAAGTAGCAGGGGTTGTTATAATATCGATGCCGAACCCGAAATTGTAATTAATTTTTTTTTTGCCTGTTTGTCTGTTTGTCTGTTTGTCGGTTTGTCTGTTTGTCTGTGTGTTTGTGCACGCTAATATCAGAAACGGCTAATTAGATTTAGATGCGGTTTTCACTAATATATTGTAGTAAGCTTCACTTAACGTTTAGAGTTTATTTCATGTCAATCGGTTCACAAATAAAAAAGTTATGTCAATTTAAAGAATCACGGCGAACATTTGTTAAGGTATTCTATCAGAGTACGTACACGCCTCGCGCCTGCGCGTCTGTGGCTATATAAAGCGCGCTGAGAGCAGCACCGCTGCTTTCCGTCGTTCCGTCCTCGCCGTCGAGGCCCATCGCGACGACCCTGTTCATCCCCATCCCCACGACCCTTGCTCGAGCCAGCCCGCGTTCCCGCTGAGCCAGTAGTTTTAAATACCCCCGATCCAGCTGTCCCTTGCTGTCCTCCCCCAGCGACGCCCTAAGCCGAGGTCCGTACCCCACAGGGGGTGCCCTTAGCGTGTAGTCGCTTAGTTTGTAAGTTTTTATAAACTTACAAACTAAATGACTACACAATCCCTGGCTGGAGGCTACAATTCTTTTGTGGCATACACAGGCAAGTCCGGTTAAGCAGGTAGACAACCCTATGGTTGAACTGCGAGATGCCAGTACCAAAAAAAAAAAACGCGCCGCTGCCATAGGGATTCAGTTATTCGTAGCGAACGCACGCATCCTGGAGAGTATAGGCGAATAGTTGCATTCGATTATTGCGATTCACTTGAATACTGAGTGTTTGCATGTTTCATTTATTTATATTTCTGGGTTTGTAGGTTAAGTTCTTTTTCTTAATTTTCTTTAAAATCTATAAACATATAATAAAACTGTGTCTGTACATTGAATATATGTACAGACAGAGTAAAAGAAACAGTAATGGAGCACGAATCCAAAAAAAAATGTCTATTTGTTTGTTTGTTTGCCGCAACAGACCAGCTAAGCTATAAGAGATACAAAAATGATACCATAGCAAAAATTGTTCCGAGTCATGAGCATTTTCTGCTGAAAGAATAAATTAGAAGATTTGGAACACCTGATGTGGAACTGCCAGACTACAGACGACATCTACACTATAGTAAATATTGAAATGACGTTATAGAAAGAGTTGTTCAGCCTGATGAGCACTCTCTGTTGACGTGTAAAAATTGAAGATCTGAAACACCTGTTGTGGAATTCCAAGCGCCCAGCTGCACTATAACATTTATAGTATGAATGACATTTTAGCAAAAGGTGTTCAATCTGATGAGCACTCTCTGTTGACTTATAAAAATCGAAGATCAGGAACACCTGTTGTGGAACTCCAAGAGCCCAGCTACACCATAACACATATAGGTATGACGTCTTAGCAAAAGTTGTTCGATCTGATGGGCATTTCCTGTTGACTTATAAAAATCGAAGATCAGAAACATCTGATGTGGAAATCAAAGCTATCACTAATTTTACTGTATAAAATAACATAAGCTGGGAGTACCTATACGCCGTGAAGGCGGTAACACTTTAGAACTGATTTTCGATGAAGATGGTGTATCATTGCAAATTTGACTCTACTGGCTTTTATTTTATCGTATAAATATGCCTTCGGGCTTATCTTCGTGACATGGTAGTCTACCCGGTAACGCAGGGGAGCAGTCATTTTAATTTAGATTTTAATTGATCAGGTATTCTTCACAATAAAACTATAACCATGCCTAGAAAGAGGTCAAATCTTTCCCAATGTTACAAGAGAGCTAAAAGATTGAGGATCATAAGATCCCAAGAATCTACCGCAAAGCGTCAGGAGTGACTTGATGCTGTTCGAGTTCGAGACTCGATGCTGCAACTCGCTCCGTGGAAACCTCTTCGGATCGCGAAGCACGCCTGCGCTCTCAGCGTGTTCATTAGGTCTCTAGAGACCAGTGCAGAATATGATGCGCGACTGACCGCTGATCGTGAACGTCATGTATTGTCTCGCGAGTCGGAGACGTTCACGGAAAAGGAATTACGCTTGAGTTCCAAGCGTATCTACGCATCGACTTCTAGGTCTCTAGAGACAAGTGGGGAACGTGATGCGCGACTGACCGCTAATCGTGAACGCCACGCATTGTCTCACGTGTTGGAGACGTTCACGGATAGAGAATTGCGCTTGAATTTTTTTTGTAAATACCTTAAAATATGGCAAATTGGCAACCCCTTTGTCGCTGGCATAAGCAACAGGATTCGCGTACGAAGTCGCGGGCAGAAGCTAGTCTATAATATGTATGTATTTACAAAAAAAAATGTATATAAGTAGTATATCAGCTATCTCGTTACCATAACACAAGCATTAGGTTGCTTAGCTTGGGATGATATGGCGCTGTGTGAAATGTCCAAGGATATTATTATTATTATTCTTTTATTTATTCCATTTCTTATCTAATATATTTTTAAATATTTTTATAAAAAACAAAAAAAAAAACATTTAAAAATATAAAAAATAGTGGTCCGCCGATGTCGGGAGCAGGGTCCAGTTATTATTATTATTATTAATCCAGCCTTCCATGACTTTGGAAGGTCATAGGCGACATGGTTGGCGTAGTGGTTGAGCGATTGACTGCTGCGCACTATGTCGCGGGTTCGATTCCCGCGCGGAACAAATATTTGTACGACCTGCAAGTATTTGTTACGAATCTGGGTGTTTTTCTATCTATAATATGTATGTATTTACAAAAAAAAAATGTATATAAGTAGTATATTAGCCATCTCGTTACCATAACACAAGTATTAGGTTGCTTAGCTTGGGACGATATGGCGCTGTGTGGAATGTCCAAGGATATTATTATTATTATTATTATAGGCCTCGATTTTTTTCTACGTCGAATTGGTTTAAGTCTTTTGCCTCCAGCAGTTCTCCGTTACTTTTTAATGCTGCCCATGGGCCTCAGACTTAGCTCCACATGCCGTTAAGAAATATCTCAGGCATGCCGGTTTCCTCACGATGTTTCCTTCACGGTGTTCCAGTCATGAAGGCGCATAATAACCCATCAATCTGTCAATTTAACAAAACCAAAAAATTTGCTTATTAATATTTAGCAATGTTAAAAAAAATACATTTTCACCCAACCCTCAAAGTCCTCATTACTAAAACCCCGGCAAACAGTATCGTCAGTACTTATCAAATATTTATGTTACAGAGATTTTTTGTAAGCTACCTCATACGTCATGTCGGTTCGCACATATTTCCCAGTATGTAATATCGCTGCCAGAATATATACGGGGATAATCTCGTTAACAAGTTGACTCGTCCATTTCGTCCTCCCCAGTATATGACCGACCATGTCATGTAATTTTTTGCTGACGCTCCAAATATTTTAACGATGGCATTTTGGCGTGTACCTTCGTGTAATGTCGTTATATTTGTTATGGGGAACCCTGACTTTGTTTATTTAGCTTGTCATCATCGACTGGAGCCTAAATTAATGTTTTTTTTTAGAAAATAATTTATTTGAAATTTATCAACGAAATACAGCCTAGAAGTCTGGCAGCTAGTCTTACCAAAGGGTATCGTATTACCCAGTTATTGAACGGATTGTGGAGGTCAGATAAGCAGTGGCTCCATGTAAAATAGTATTCAGCTGCATCCGGTCAGACTCGAAGCCAACCCCAAAATGGTAAGGAAAAGGCTAGGCAGATTGATTGATATCAACGAAATAGAGTTTTGACTTCTGCCACTAAGAGTGACGAAATTATGACGATGGAGATGTTGCGAATGTGTCTTGAACACAGAAATTCAAGCCACTCCTGAATGAGGCGCCGCCGGTAGCTATCCGGTAGTTCTCCTACATATATTAGAAGTTTACCGGGAAACCTATAAAGGATATTTTCCGCTTCGTTCACAAGCTTATTGAAAAGATCTTCAACTAATTAGAATCCATTTACAAGCTCCTTTGACTCCCGCACCTTATTACGATCCTTGAAAAAGAAAAGTACAGGAGTTTAATAAAACTTTTTCCAATAAATGGTAATATTCCGTAAAATATAATTATGAGAGGTTCAGAACAGGATTAAAACAAACAGTGAAATTAAATGTGATTCAGAAAGTTCAGCCACTTATTTGGAATGTTCGGGGTTATATCCTTTATCTTGCTTACTTTGTTTGGTCCCTTTTTAATCTTATTTTCAAAGAGAAAAGAATCGGTGTAAATGTTCTCTCATAAATTGAAGATGTAACCGTCATTTTGGGAAGATTAGAAACATGAATGTCATTGCTCTCATTGACACTTTCAGTATTGTTTTTACAGTCGTATGAAAATGTGGGTATGAGGTCGTAATGATACGAAGAACGGGTCATATAGCACGTTTATTACGCGATATTTGTTATGCGAATGTAAACAACAGAGATGGTTGTTATTATTTATGCTTTTGTGTTCGGATGTGAAATCCGAGATTTGCGTGAAAACTGAGGGATAATTTCGTTGTGTCTCACGTTTCGGTGTAAATCGATATATTCCGGCTTTCTATCGCTACATTGTTATGTAGTTTCAAAACAACAGTTGTTTTTCTCGGTTTTTCGTGTTTATATTCATGGATTATTTAACCGCAAAATACTAAATCAACAGCCTCATGCGTAATTTCAAAAGAAGAAAAAAACATGTAGAGATAGTTTTGCCAAATAATTCCTTTACTTGTATTCATAGATATAACAAACAAGCACATATTAAGCAGAGGTTAACAGAACATCATACCGTCAGGGTGATTAATTGATGGAGATTGATCGGCGCCATTAACTAATGAGTGGCGCTCCGTCTTCCTCGCGAGATAATCTGATTTTACACTCACTGCGTTGTACATACTTAGTAGCGTTGAGCTTTATACGTTTATATGAATATATGTAGGTGTTGATGGGTAGTCACCCATCATGGTTGGCTGTTAAATGTAACTGAAATATTTTGTTTGACAACCTTTCATAAATTATTTTATCCATTTATCTTTTATTACCTACTAATATAATAGAACTAAAGAGTTTTGTTTTTAGGGTTCCATGCCCAAAGGGTAAACGGGGCCCTATTACTAAGACTCGGCTGTCCATCTGTCTGTCCGTCCGTCACTAGGCTGTATCTCATGAACCGTGACCGCGCTTATCTCTGGAACTATCAGTCTGATTTGAGAAATTCTTTTTGTATTTGATAACCTGATTTTTTAGGAAGGTTAAGAGCTATTTAATATCACGGTACAAATTCTCAGAGGCTGAGTAAGGCGGGTGGTACAGCTAGAACCTCTTATGAGGATGTATAGATGTTTGGATATATGTTACTCTTTCAGGCAAAAACTACTAAAGGGATCTGGATGAAATTCGGCACAGAGATAGATTATAGTCTGGAATAGCACATGGTTACTTTTTATCCCAATGGTAGGTTCCCATGGGATAATTTCCGACATACATCCGAAGTCGTTTCATAAAGTACTCGTATATAATATGTCACCTCTTTGTATCACCTCTTTGTGTTTTGTTGTGGATGCTTTTCATATCCAATTGTGACTGTGTAAGTTTTCTTGGCTGGTAATAATCTTGACAGATTCCTTTATTTATGTCACCCAAGGGATCCCTTATGGTGGTAACCTTTTCTTCGTCGAGAGCCATAAAAGTGACAGTCGCAAAATAAATTGGTTTATTTGAAAAATCATGTTAACAATCTCAATAATTATAATAAAATGATATATTTTTTTTATAAATTATGTTTGTTCAGTAAATCTGTTATAAGTGACATATTTACACGTTTTTAGGATAGCATGACTCTTTTTTTTATTATTGACTGCCTCATCCAGGACTAGCGGTCGCAAGGGCTACTTCTAAGCATGAGGTGTTATTGAATTTTCCATTAGGAATTATACAGCAGCCTTCTTTTTTTTTGAGGGTGGGAAATCATCAAATGACCCTTACCGCTTTGGGTAGAGCGGAAAGGAGTGTCAGACTTTTAGTGACTAAAACCCATCCATATTCCTTCCTTAGCCCTTTATGTTCTGGGGTTGCGGAAACCGTTTCGGACAATCCCGCTGTCTGAGTTTGGATTTGTGCCCAGTTGATGGCAATACGCTCCTCTATTACATGGAACTTAAACTATGGCGAAATTTGAGTGTACCTACTAGGTGTACACCCAAACGTGATGTTATGTTTTACTTGAATATGTTAATGTTCTGCCTTTTAGTGTTAGATTTCAAGTTTTAATGGTATATGTAATGTAAACTTAGCAAAAGTAGTATGTAAGGTTTGACCTTACATAGTCCTATAACTTCGTTTGTGGGGGGTAATGTTCCTCTGTGGTATATTTCTCCCATGGGAGTCTATTGATGTAATCTTACTTTAATACTATCAACGATTAGGTCATTCGTTTATGTAGGCATAAAGAGGAAAGATTTGTATCTATGTTTGTTACGAATAAACTCAGAACTACGTAACGGATCTGGATGAAACTTAGCACAAAGATAGATTATAGTCTGGAATAACATATACATGCGGGCGAAGCCGCTGGTAAAAGTTAGTGCTTAATAAATGTACTAATTGAGTCTATAGCGATAATTATACAGTGGTCAATTAAAAGCCTTTATACGCGTTTATTCGTTGACATGAAAGTTATTAAAATGTTAATAGGCAAATACGATGACATTTTATTTTGTCGTCTATGTGAGAGGGAAAATAATGAGGTTTTATATTAACCTATTTATTTAACCTATTTTTTAATTTACTGTTTGGTTTTATATCAATTGCCGTGCCCCCAACGCCCAACTCATTAAATCTTCTTCTTCTTCTTCATGGTGTAAAGATAATTAGTAGCGTAATTAGACGCAGGGATAATACTCTTAGGTTGATTTTCTCCAATGAAACTTTACGCGATCAGCAAATCTTAACTGCGTCTAAGAGTTGTCATTGTCAACATTGTTAGCGATCTTCACAAATGAAACGAAATGCCATCAGCATATAAACCATGTTTAAGTCATTGACTGCCACGCAGCAGACACAATAGAAAAACTATTGTTTGTCGGGCACATGGTGACCGCGTTGGCGTTCAACGTGTTAACAAATGACAATGTCATTATTTTTCATGGAATATTGCTATTGATAGTTCTCAATTTGCACTTAGAGGATTTCTGTACTTAGCAACTTTGTGTTACAAAATATCAATAAAAATCATCACGCCATGTTTCCCCGAAGGGAAGCAGAGGCGCAACAACAACAAATAACACAACATCAACACACATCTTCATCTCTCTCTCTCTCTCTTCTTACAATCACTGTTACTAGAAAAAGACCTACAATACCAAGTTCTATCTTCGTCATCTACAAGGCGGAACGTCCCAACAGTTGCTCGTTCAATTTTATTTACTTAAACAGGACGACCTCAGAATGTTAATAACGGCATCGGTAAACGGAGTTCATTTGTAACTCACCCGACGTTAACTGTACAAATATAAATAGGTACAGAAGACCAACTCCGAACGACTCGAGAAGCAAAAACTGCACACACACACACTAAGAAGCTCTGGGTGGACCACAAGGGAGTGCTAGATTCTGACTGATTAAAACCTATCTATGTTCCTTCCTTAGCTCTTTGTGTTCCGGAGGACGGTGACCCTTTCGGACAATCGCACTGACCAGTCGTGAGTGCGCATGCACTCGCTGCAGTTGAAGCGCACTCAAAATCAAAATCAAAAGTAATTTATTCAAACTAGGCTGCTAATCAGCACTTTTTGAAGGTCAAAGTTACATAAGAAAGTCCACCAAAACGCCCACCCTTCACCATTTCTTAGTGTTTTAGCTGGGAAGAAGAAGTGGCGCAACAAACTCCCCAGCAGCACAGCTGACTGTTTAGTTGGAAGAACTTGACTCTACACATTTATCGTATGAGAAGTACATTACGAAACACATCACATTAAAATCAATCATTTGTCATATTTCAGCTAGCACACGCCAATATACCAACTCAAACGTAAATAAATTTAAAAAAAAAGAGCCTCCAGGTAAAACGGCGTGCCCGCTTTTTTTTTTTTTTTTTAAGGCTGGGAAATCATCCAATGACTGCTCCCGCTCTGGGTGGAGCGGAAGGGAGTGTCAGACTCTTACTGACTAAAACCCATCCATGTTCCTTCCGTAGCCCTTTATGTTCCGGGGTAGCGGTAACCCTTTCGGACAATCCCGCTTACCCGGCAGGCTTGGCCCTGAGGGGCCCCTTCATATGCTGACATCTCTTTGAGGCGCGCGTGGAACATATACGCGCCGTACGGCACGGGTCTGGTGCTGATCGGACGGTGAGTCACCCATTACTCACCGTCCGCAGGCCCGCGCCTACGGTGGCCGGGAGTCGTCACGTGGCTCCCGACGCCCGGGGCGTCTCCGCTTACATGTGCAATGCTGTATTATGTCCATACAGCCGTAACTCGAAGTTACAAAAGATAAAAAGCTCAATGTGCGCGTTTTTACTCGTTATATTGCCCTGACCTTCTGTAGATGCCTATTCTGTGTTAATTGTAGCACTAGTTTGACCCAGTTCGGTCATAGGTAAATGAAGTCGGCAGGAAATGAGTTTTTGTATTGTAAATAATTGTTTCTACTTATCTTGAATAACATTGGTTTTAATAATGTGATAGAGGGGGTCGGAAATTTAAGTTTGGGTAGGGGGCTTTTTTGTGATCAGGAAATTGGTTTAAAAACTAACTTTTTATAGGGTTATACGTAGATAATAAACCGTAAAGATAGAACTAAGCCAGTGGTGGTCTATGACAGGCCTCAATGTACTATTCTGTGTTAGTAACAAAATAAATCACAACATGAAAACAGCGTGTAATCGCTTAGTTTGTAATTCTTTAAGACCTGGCTAGAGGCCTCAATTTTATTGAAGCATCCACAGGCAAGCCCAGTTAAGCAGTACCTATGCAACCTCCTTGGATGAACTGCGAGAGGTCATTCACAAAAAAAAATTGTTGAAGTGAGCTGTCAGTATCTAGTATTAATCGCTAGCATCAAGTAGAATGGAAGCGCACTTCAAGCTCACTTAAGTAATGAATTTTTTACAGAATAGACCGGATGATAGCTTCAGGAGGCATTTTTAGTCCATGAATACCTAACAGTCAATATGGCATAGACCTATCTTGGCCACAACACACTCTTCTTCAAGTTAAACGGAAGAGAACTTGGCCCATCTCGAATCAACCATCACTTATAACAGTACAATTTCAATATTACTCCAGTGTGACAATGAGGCGGAGCTATACAGGACTAGCTCCATATCTTTCCCTCTATGAAGTAATATTGAAATAATATATTACTACACTTGGATACTATAACAATAAAGCCTTAGATTATGTAGGTTTCTATTAAATCCGAAGATATTAACTTAGACCCACTTCACGACTTCGAGAAATCCTACCAATCAAAGTCCCAATGAGTTACATAGGCTTTATTTGACGTAACTGTCAAGACGGGTCGTTGACCTTGAAACCTGAGCACTTAACGATACACACTTATTGAATTTACTTTGTCTTAGAGCTGTACACAGACTGAGAGAAAACTGATTTGTCCTTCATTGACGGAAATGTTTGGTCGGCGGGTTTTCATTTGAAACATTTTGACCTTAAGACCGAAAGTTGGTGCATTTACCTTAATGTCTAATATTAGTCATGGAGACTAATAAGATACGGACTCATTGTCTAGTTTTGGGCTCTATAGCAAACAATATGCTGTAACCTAGCTGTAAATAATATTTAAGCTACTCATGGTCATCTCAACTTGCTTACTATATTACCTGGACAATAAATATGTATCTGTTACTTAAGAATGCTATGAGATAATGATAAGCTGTATGCTAATAGAATTGAAGTGAAACAATAGTGAAAATATAACATAAATTGGAAACACAAACCAAACCTTTTGGCAAATTCTTTATCTAAACATTATTTACATACTACTTTACATAATATTAAATAAATATTCATAATAATATGGAACAAAAATAATATGTATAAAAATAAAGGTACAAGAAAAATAAAGAAAAGACAAATAATTTACAAATTTAAAATGAAAAAAATCTTATAGTTTACTACAACCAAGGCATTCGCAACAGAGACTGAATGGTAGACTATCAATCAGATATTAGGAATTAAAAAAAAACGATTTCTTTAATACATCTTTCAGAATTCCAAGAGTGTGTAGTGGAAGACTTATACCCTGTGTAACCATTTAATATTATTGTAATACAGTTGACTTAGTTTGCGCAAAGCTTAATAGTTTATAGTTGAAGGCAAATAAACGTTTATTAGCCTATGTGTTTTGATGGCTGTCAGTAAAGGCTTATGAAAGATATGGGTATGAATTGTTTAGAGATAACTTAATTAAATCGCTAGCAGCAAATGTAAGAGTAAGGCATCATCCTAATCCCTTCGTCCTAATTTTGTGATTAGTCTATCAAAGCTTAGGCAAGGCAATAGAATATAATACTCGTTAATAAGTAGGTACAACAATAATAGAATAAATAAAGAAAAATTAAAATAAAAATACAAATGAAATGAACAAATAAATGATGATACATATAGCCATTTGAGATAAAACCGAGTGATACCTCTGAATATATTACTAATTACGGGCAGAAAACTATTCAACCCCGTAATAACAAACTATAGCCAATAGTATCGAACACAAAACATTAAAAAAAAATAAAGAAAAAATGTTCACTCTGCACAAACAAAACTCACATTACAATAGGTATAGACACAAATTACATTCACACAAAGTAGCCTAAAACCTCGTATTCAACCAGTAACTAAACTAACGTAACTTAACTAAAATTCGAAATATTTAGTACATTTTGAACGGAGAAATAAATTCCTAAAACAATACTGTTTTCTTCTATATACATCTAGCATGTCCTATTGTAGGAACTCTTAACTAAAACCGCCAAAAATAAAGCTTTTTGGTGGAAAAGGCAACAGAATTTCTCAGAATATTTAAAGCAAATGTACAACAAAATAAAGTCCCCTCAAAATAGTTCGCCATTATATAAGACGCAATTAGATAGCAGTGCGTTCAGTTTGTTGGTCCGTACGTTTGTATTAATATTTAGCGAGGCAGCGAGTGAAAATGATTGTGCTATATTTCCCCGACCGCCATTGTGCAATGGTGCAGCTTTATTTGCGGTATTCCGTTTCATCTGTCTAAGTTATAAGGCTTTGGTGGAGTCATTATTGTGTAAAAGGGAGTGTGTTGGGTTTGTGGTATGTTCAGAAATTATTTCCGAGAAGAATACATCGAAAATCCCTTGGTCTTAGAGTACAGTGTTGATTGCACGTATGAATACAAAAATATGGAAAAAAAAATTTTAAATGTTGAACTAATAATAATAAGTACAGTCGCCAGCACATCAAGTAACCACAAACTGTCAAATTTCTCAATCGATTTTGAACTTAACTGTTAACGTTTTAAGGTTTTAAATCATTTGGCGAAATTTGACAGTTTCGTATAACTGGATCCGTTGGCGCCCGTACTTATATTTTTCTTATCACAGTAAGTTGACATCTGGGGAAAACTCAATTTCATATTGAGACCAATCGATCTTTCATCCTCAGCGTGAAAAAATTCAAGGCGCCTTGCCTTTTCTTTACCTTGTTATAAATTATGATAATACATTTACGCCGGTATCGTTGATTTAGTGCTCGTAAGCGCTACTGCTGAGTATGAGGTCCTGGGCTCGATTCCTCGTTCAGACAAAGTGTTAATGGAGAAGGGAGTGTCAGAGTCTTACTGATTTAGTCTTACTGACTGAAACCCATCCATGTTCCTGCCATAGCCCTTTATGTTCCAGAGTAGCGGTAACCCTTTCGGACAATCCCGCTTAACTCAGTAGCAGCCTGTAGTCTAGTTTTGTGCCCGGTTGGGAATAGACTCGCCGCCATTACATGGAACTAAAACATAATTGGCGAAATGTGGGTGTAATAGAGCCTCTGCTTAACCTTTCAGGGATTGCAGGCGTGATTTAAGATCCTCCATTGTTTTATGTAAATCTTCAGACAAACAATAATCGTATTCGTACTTAATTGCATACGTCGCAAATCTCTAGAGGAATCTACGAGAAACTACGGTTAACTGACAAATCAGTGTGCTAAACGATTAGCACTCAGTCTATTGACATTATGTATAGGCGATATATCTCCGTGAATCTCTCAGGAGACCTAACAATTAAAGCAATCGAGGCTAGAGAGAAACTTGGTACTTGGTAGAATTTGAAATCAGATGGCATGGTTATAAATGGATTTTGTTTGATACTCTATTTGGTAAGGAGACTTTATAAGCCAAGCACACCAATTTAAAAATCTTGAAGACTTTTTTGTCTCTTTGGAATTAGTTCTCGTTGTTGCTCTAAGTAAATGTATCGGATCTGGTTCCAAAGACAAACATTTGCCGTCGGTAGATCGATTGCAATTTCTCAATAATATGATAAAAAAAACCATCGGACTGATTATAACAAAACTGACGATGACGAAGATAAAAAAATAAGCGATGAACAAGGTCACAGATTCGACGACGAATCTGCCATCAACGAATGTGCCATCGATGAAAATGAGACGGGCAAATTCTGTTGGAAATCGTGTCGAGACGCCCTTTAAGGCGCAGTGACTAAAATAACGGACCGATCTGCAAACGGCGATACATCAACGCTTGCTACAGCCCAGATTTTGCAAAGAGGCAAATGGGAAATGTTGTAATAAAAACCACACACTTGGGCACCTTTTGTGGGGCACGAACATTGGCTTTGGACGTCTCTGGGGGAGGGCAGCAAAGGACAGGTTGGATCGGATTGAAAAGAAAGATTTAATAACTCTTATTTATTTAAACTTATACAACTACTTAATGCCACAAGATATTAACCAGTACCTACCTCTTTTATGACGTCAGAAGATTCAAAATAATCAAGTCGTTGACCTTTGGAAACCATTTTTAATTTAGCGCGACCCTATTCGAACCCGTTTAATATCAATGCAAAAGCCATGTAAAGTGTTTGGAAGGCGTACGACGCGTTATTAGCGTAGCGGCAACGAAGTAGAAAGAGTCAACTGCACATTTTCAGAAATTCCCTTTTTTTACATAATTCGACTCAGAATTCTTTTATTTATGATAGAATATTTATTTTGCTCGTTTCTCATTGTTCAACTAAATAGCTGTAACAACTTTGCCTGCGTCACCTAAGAGAGAGACAGTGGTTTATATATTTCCTAAGATGTTGATTGAAATCAAGTGATGTGATATACAATTTTGTTTACATTTATATACTTGTGATTAATAATAGCCTATAACCTTCCTCGATAAATGGACTATTCAGCACAAAAATATTTTTTCAATTTGGACAAGTAGTTCCAGAGATTAGCATGTTCAAACAAACTAACTCTTCAGCTTTATAATATTATATATTATAGTAAAGATAAAATAAACCTCAGATATTAGAAAGTCCTGCGTAACGGATAACTGGCTGATAAATAAAGGCATCGATCGCATTTGGAAAAATATACATTACAGTAATTGGCCTTAACCACTACCTCCTATCGTAATGCCCTATTAACTTAATTTAGTAAAATAGAAAAAAAGATAGCCTTGTTTTTCTCGACAGTTTTGTGTTCAAACACTCGCGCGTAAAATCATGATTTTGTAGATAACCGTATATACTTTGCGGCCGTCGCGTCGGTATGATCCGTTTCATCCCATTTAAAAAGGATTGACGTCACTGACGTGTGACAGGCAGCCCGCGACCCTACTAACGTTAGCATAGGGAAATGTGTCAATTTACATCAATCTTATGGGTTTTTTTTTCATACGAATGTTTATCGGAAAGACTTCGCTGAGTTTTCAACGCGGATTTAGGTTTGGTTCATTTTATTTTTGAGATTTAAGCTGTTTATATTTATGCTGTTGTTTTGTTTTGCTGTTTGCATGGTGTATAGGTTACTTGACTAGTATTAAATATTTTAATAATACACCTAAGTAGGTGTATTATTAAAATATATATATTTTTTTAATAATCTTAAAACCCGACTGCCAAACAAATGAATAGCGAGGAGTATGCTGGTATTATGTTTCTCAGTTCGATCGACGGAAAGGTAAAAACCAATGTGTGATGTGTATAACGTGTCTCTAAGTTTGTGTGGAGAGTAAGCGGGATTGTCCGAAAGGGTAACCGTGACCCCGGAACATAAAGATCTAAGGAAGGAACATGGATGGGTTTTAGTCAGTAAAAGTCTGACACTCCCTTCCGCTCCACCCAGGGCGGGAGGAGTCATTTGATGATTTCCCAGCCTCGAAAAAAAAAATGTTTGTGTGAAGAGAAAAATTGGGAAATCTATTTCTTACACCTCTGTCTAACCCCTGGAGTCATACAAGCGTGATTATATAATGACGATGAAACCATAAAGAAACCCACTACATACAAAAAGAATGAATGCACCACAAAACCTCGCAAATCAAGACCTCTTTCGTAACTTTTCAGTTTAGCTTTTAAAAGAAATTTCTTTTAATTTCTTTCTGCAGTTGACTGCCTATGACTGCAGAGGATTTGAAAAGGTTTTTGTATAACTTCATTTAGTTACACGGTCCAAAATCGCTTACATTGAGTTACTGACCTCGCGTTATATAGGTTTTTCGTACAATGAGAGGCCATATTTACAGTGTGTTAGGTTAAACGAGGGACATACTTTCAGGGGGTACAGTACCTACTTATGAAAATGAACAACTTTGACTATGGCACCAACTCTGAAATATGAAAAAATCTGCTGTTCAGTACACTTATGTTCGCATAATTCGTCAAAATGTATGTATGTCAACAGCTGATTTTTTTTACATCGTCACATATTTGTGTCTTTGGCGTACAGGTCATGCGCTTGCTTGTCACGTATATGTGACAATTGCGTTCAAAAGGTTAACTATCGAAAAGCGAACCAGTTAACCTACGTTTTTTTTATTGCTTTAAAAATCTTGTAATGCTCTTGAAAGTGCGCAACAAGCCTAAAGAACGCTTTAGATTTGTGAACCTGTTTTTCGTTCCAATAAAATATTTTTGAGATTTAATTTGATATCCGGACTAAAACGGCCGGATATAGAGTTGAGAACACAATATATAGCCTTATTGAACTCAAACAAATTCTTAAAGAAAGCGCTTCATTCAGGCTCCCGTCAAGGGCGTTGAAAAACTCATAAGAGGGGACACTACATTCAATTTGAAATTCCTAAGTGTCTTTAAAACTTTGTACAACATGAAATATCTTTGAAGACACAATTTTTATTACAATATTCAATGTGCTGAAAAGTTCTTGGAACAGAATTTACTTTCAACAGAAATTGCTTGTCAAAGAAATATTCATATTTATAATCTTGGTTTCTAGGATTCCGTTTTGAATTTATGAGTTTGTTTTTTGCATTTATATGGACATGCATTCGTTTGTCTTAGAAATAATAATGTTATAGTTATTATGAATATCAAAAATCAAAAAAATCAAGTCATTTGTTCAAACTAGACTGAAAATCAGTACTTTTTGAAGGTCAAAGTTACATAAGACAGTCCCCCAAAAACGTCTAGACTTGACCACTTCTTAGTGCTGGGAAGAAAAAAGTAGCGCATTTAACTCTCCAGCAGCACAGCTGTCTGTTCAGTGCGAAGAACTTGATTCTACACATTTATCGTATGAGAAGTAATTAACATTACGAAAAACATCACACACGGCAATACACTAATTAAAACATTGAAAACTGACTGTACTCAAGCGTATATTAAAAAAAGAGCCTCCAGGCAAAAAGGGCCTGCCCGCTTATATGTGCAATACTGTACAATGTCTATGAAAATATTATGATCCTTAGTAACATTTAACGACATTGTTATAAGTAATCATTATTATTCGACAGCAAAAATGTACTATATTTTGTTAACAATAGTTTCTGTTTTCGTAGAAAAACGACTACCAAAATAATCCATGACATTATAAATGTTATGAATATATTTTCTCTGTTAGAAATAATACGTTTCAGCAATAAGGTTGTCAGATTAAATAATACGTAGCTGTTTTCTGTAATTGTTATTTTTAAATGGTATTGTGTTTAAACACCTGCTGCTTGGACATTAAAGAGAGTTATGGTTTGACAGCAAACATAATTAGGGTTGTTATACATAAGTCCCAATATGTTAAACATTTTAAAAAAGAATGTAATTCAATGTGATAGGTACAAAGTGAATGCTCGTATACATACTTCCATTACTATAAATTAAAAAAATATATTATATTCTATAAAATATATTTAAAAAAGTTAAAAATGACAAATGTCATTTTTAACTTTTTACATGTCTATTATCCCGCTGCTAGGCAAATATCTCCCCCACAGCTATCAACTCTTGCCTGCGTCTTCGGCCAATCTCCCATTAATAAACGCCTCGTGAGTAATCACGTCAGCGTTTCCTAATTACATAATAATAACTTGTTTTTTTTCCTGGCTGCGTGACTTCAAATACAGCGTAATGTTTTGTAACTGAATATACGTGTTCTATTTTTTTATGAGCAAAAAAATCATTTTCCTTGAAAATGTCGTTAACTATAGTTGAAAATTGAGGTTATAAAAATTATGAAATTATTTTCTGGCTTAGAAAGCTATTAATACGACTTACTGAGTTAAGTAAACGACACATTCAATATAATTAACATTGTTTCTCATTTTCCAATGAGTTCAAAACCAGCTCTTATCAAAGCAGACAGTATAATTGCGTCCACAACTTCGGCGTTTATTTCTATACGAGTATCTCCTTCCTTTACAAACTGTTTGTCCCTCATTACATGAATTCCACTTAATGTTTGTATTACATTCAGACCCACAAAACACATTAGGGACTGTGGAACTGACCTCAAGAAGACATTGCTATATAATAGTTATATCTGGCTAAATGACTGTGAATTTGTAAGTACAGAGGCACATCAAGCTACCCCAATCTGTCAAATTTCTTTGATAGTTTTTCAACTTTATTACAAAAGTATAAGGTTCATTTTCAATTGGGAAATTTTGTCAGTTAGATATACTTCGATGTGCCGCCATCTGTAAATTACATTGCGTAATAGTACTAGGTTAACATAATACTGAAGAGGTACGAAACCTTGTATGTATAGTGTCTGTCTTTTATAATCTATACGTTGAAAGACTTTTACTGAAGGGTGTATAAATAATAATAGAAGCCTGTTATTTTCTTGGTACAGGTCAAAGCTTCTTTTTTTACAGACAAAGCATGATCATTTATCACCACGCGTTGTTAGTTGCGTGTTGACGGTGTGATACTTTTTTCTTTGTAATCTTCACCCAAAAAGCCTTCTCAATTTATCTAAAATAACTTCTTACTATCATAAAATCAACAGCCTCTTTGCATATTCCTCAAGCCTAGTTTAGCAATGTCCTGATCCTGTCCTCGATGATTGATAACAGTAGCTTGATGACAGATTCTGCGTGAACTTCTCTTTGACAAGTGCCTGATTAATTACACAAAATCAAATCATTTATCAAAGTTTCATCTTGTTATGGTATCTATGGATAAAGAGGACATTATTTTTATTTATTTATTTATGGAAACGTGGAAGTCTTAAAGCTTAAAAACCTAATAAAAAGGAAAACATAGTCAAAACGAAGCCAATTAAAATTTTTGGGCGATCTTCTTCCAAAGGACTTTAAAGCGATGAAGTCCACAATCAAAGACAATTCTGCAAACTAAACCATTTTAGAGGCCCACAAGTGTCGTAAGCCTTGGTATTCTTCTTTTCGAATCCAAGGGCAAAGGTAAAAATATTGTAGGTGATTATTTAGATGAATTGGACCCACTAGGTAGCCATGGTAGGCGCAGCATTAGACATTTTTTTTAAGTCCTCAGAAATGCAGGTGTATGGCATTTTGGTTACACTAACATATGGGATATGATTTGGTCACGCGTACCGCATTCGCAGATTATCATGGAAAATTACACACTCTCTCTCTCTCTTTTGCTCTCTGACACCAGGTTAGTCACTAACCACACGAAAAGAAGAAAAGAGATGGAAAATTATATTTTACAATACAAACCCAAGTTATTTCTAGAAATTGTACGTGGAGAAAAACGCCACATAGCTTCATTGGAGAGGATTATTATAGGTATTATAAATGAATGTACATTTAATTTCTCTTTGCTGCTTGCATGCGAAGCACCTAGTTCTGAGAATCTTTAATAAGCGTGGGAAGGAATAATAAATAATTATATTATATATTATATTTACTAGAGAGGGCTGTAATGGTACTTCAATTTATTGAATTGAACTTGTTATTATAGTAACTTTAAAACTCATTTACCTAACTGTTACTCTGAAATTCGATTAATGTATACGTCAAGAGACAATATTTCCGTTTCCCTCACTAACCGACAAACACACACACATACACACCCACACGCACGCACACATACATACACACTTTCCTTGTGAACAAAACAAATATACATAAAGAGCCGCGCGCAAAAATGAGTAAACTTGAAAATGTCTCAACAGAACGTGCTGAAAAAGGCACTGAATATAACCTCTGCTACCAGCTAATACTTATCCGTTGTCATGGCAACATATATAATATGATTTAGTATATATCCGTATACAGTTTTGACAGATTCAAATGTCCTCGGGCGTTCTTCCAAGGCCGTTGTACCTATGCATAGTGGCTTGTTAAGGATAACCAGTAGGACAGGTTTAAATGTCCACCAATTTTAACAATGAAGTTACGTTTTTTGGTGAAGAGTAAAATGAACACAATTTTGATTGGTTTAAATAATACTCACTCGTATCTAAACAAAAATAATGCTTTGTTAACTTTAATTCTACTTCCTTTCCTTCCCAAAGAAGTAGAAAAATGGCACCAAATGAAATATATATTTTATTGGTTTATTTCCTCATTGGAGTCAGTATGCTTCTAGTGAATCGTTTCCTATAGCTATCCACCATCATAATACCACAGAAAACCAATGTCTAAACACATAATCTAACTGACCTACTGTTCTTCAGCCCGAGTTAAGCAACAGTTGTGAGATGCGTGCGGGGTACCGCGGGGGCGAGGGGGTGCAAAATCAATAGAGGAACCCAGCCATGCCCCGCCCCGCCAAAACATGTACCCTCTATGTGGGTTGAAACTTTTTTATATATTACCTACGTGATTTTTCATGTCTACTTAAGCATTTTTTGCGGTTTTGTCATTTTGTCCTTGATAATGACCTTGAATAAGCGGTTGGAAGATTTTGAGTTTGTAGGGTGGAGAATTGGGAAGTGAGCTATGTTTCTATGCAAATGTTTATTGTGAGGTCGCGATTTATCTCAATGTGATGTTAGGTTGAGAGATGCTGCGCGAATGCAAGTTTGCATGTATCAAAAGAAAGGTACATTGATAAACAGGTAGAGTACTTTTTTATTTCCTTTTTTTTTTCGACATAATATTCTATCCAATATTATCTGGTGTTCGTAATAAGTAACTGGGTTTTTTTTACAACTTTTCAATTAATTTTACTTTGAATTAATTATAGTCATACTTTATTACACTGAGTCGAAATGTTTACGTACGGTACGTCATTTGTGACTTACCCTAGAAACTTTTGGAAAATTATATATGTATTCGTATTCAGGTGACATTAATACTGTCTATTTGTACAACCAAGTGTCGCTCCCAATAAAATACAAAAACACAACATCAAGACAAGTGTCCTACATATACAATAAAACATATAATTACATATAATTATTACAACTTTACAATAAAACAAAAGACAATAACAGTAACAGAAAACTGTTACAGAAATTTGACAGATTGGGGTGCCTTGATGTATTGGCTTTGTACCTACTATTTCTTATCAATTTTGACAGGCTTTTATATGTTTTTTTTTTTAATGTAGGTAATCTAACCTTAATGTAATACTTACTTTACTGGCATGCTTGGTCTCCTAAACATTCCTTGCCTAAGTATAAGCGTCAAAAGGCAGACACACGTTACTTTGTAGCACAAATTTTTTGTACTAAACTTTTAATTGAAGTTATCATCATTATTATTAATATTCTTGTTTGACACGTTCTGCAATTACACGTTAGGTGATAATTAGGTCGAAGCCTATAGTGTGAACCTTGTCATATATGTGTTTGTCACCTGTTCTAGTTGCCTTGTGAATAAATAAATTATATCCCGTTCAATCGCCTTACAATGTGGGAGGGTCAGCAGCTGACGCAGTAAGTCTCCGTCAATAGCCACGCTGGGTCACGTAGGTACCACATCTGTCCTGTACAATAGGTTGTTGTTTACTGTATACCCAATAGTGAAATGTGGTCAGGTGATTTGTGAAGCAAACATTTGGTCTTTAATCTTAGCCCTTTGTCACTACGTTGCGATGCTATGTCTATGAAATGGGATTAAATCAATCAAATAATTGAATGCCAGTTTTCAGAGGCAAATATTTTTTCCAATCACTCTTTTTAAGCCAATACATACAGTAATAGCCCCTTTCTACAATATTTATGTCCGCTTGTACAACCTTTTTCGTATCATAGTCAATGTGCATTCATAGATTCGCGTCTTTTTCAAGTATTAAGAGGAAAAGTGATCCAGGTAGTTTGATCAAAGGACTATTTAGTTAGATATTACCAAATGCTTTAATAGGTAACAGAATCTTGAATTATTGTGCTATGATGGACAGGCCAAAACAAAAGACTATGACGTAGCTCATGAAATTGCTCATGAAATCTCGAAAGCAACACAATTTCAAATTCAGAATAGTCCGTCGATTCTGTGAAAATCTGACCGTAAAAACTTAGGTGACATGAGCGTGAAGTAATCTGTCGTTCCAACGAATGCTTCGGGTTAATAATAATAATAATAATTGTTTATTGATCAAAAAGGAACAGATGGTGAGAAAAAAAAGCAAAACTTATACTGGTAAATAACAAGGTATACAAAGTGTGTTACTACAATATATGGTAGAACATGTTGATGGTACATCTGTTGACAAATTAACGTTACCCGGCCTCTTAAACTAGGGTGTACCTGTATCTTAAGAGACAGTGGACGGCCATAAGGTTATGTTTTAATATTAGTTATTATTAAGTGAAGACTGTCGGTCTACCCACAAATTAAACAATTTACATTGACACAACAGATTGACACTATTCACAGCTCACTTTAAACTCACTTCAACTACGTTTTCACGATGAGATTTTACTGAATAGCACTACATATCAGTCATAATCAGCCTATAATGTTCTCACTGCTGGGACACAGGCCTCCTCTCTAAGAGAAGAAGTGGGCCATAATCCACCACGCGGGCCCAGTGTGGGCTGGCGGATGTCACATGTCTTCGAATTTTTAGTTGTAGGACATAATGGTTTCCTCCTTGCTTAAAATCGGTGAAGGAAAACATCGTGAGGAAACCGGCATGCCTGAGAGATATTTCTCAACAGCATGTGATGCTAAGTCAGAGGCCCATGGGCAGCATTAAAACTCTGACACCAGGTTAGTCACTAACCACACGAAAAGAAGATGGTTTCCTCACGATGATTTTCTTCACCGTTTTTAGAGCACACTTCATATCAGTAGCATTTCTGTATTAGGTACATGAAGGCATTAACGAAAGAAGTATTTAATAACCCACTAGCCCATTAAAGATCACATTCGCTTGCATGGAACTGCGCGTAGATAAAACCTACTTAAGGAAAGTTCATGGATTCATAATTTAATACGCGTACAAATAGTAAGAAGAGCTGAAATCTAACTTTCTTCACATTAAATACCTAAAATTGTATAAAAGAACCTCATTTTGTAAGTTCCACTTTATAAAGAGCTTTAATTGTCGGTTTTATGAGTGTCAGTGGAATTAACTTATTTTTTGCTTAGTGTCAGACTTAACTTACTGATCGTTTGAATTCTTGCTGCCGTTGGCGGAATTGGTTTATTTATACAATTTAAAAAGAGTAAGTTTTTCGAAATTGATTTTTTTCTGAAAAAACCTAGGAATTTAGTTTAGAGAAGGAGAAACATCGTGAGGAAACTGGAATATCCTATAAACAAAAATTCGAAGACTTGTGACATCTACCAACCCGCCAGACCCGTGCTCTATCCCTTCTCTTGTTAAAACCATGTTAAAATGAACTATAAGCCAATACAGTTGCTATGGCAATTCGAAATTGGTTATTAAAATCTCAACTAATCATATAGATCTTACTAGTCGACCGTTCGAGACTAGTTCAGAATATCTCATGCGAAAAAACACACCCGTGTTGTGGAATGATCGTAAGGGACGCCACGATTTTGTTCTGCGTTAGTGAAAAGCGAATGTAGTTCAATTAGATCATTCACACAAAGGCGCTTATGAACTCAAGCAAAATTTCCCTTCTCTGGACGAAACCCCACCAAGGAGCTCATTATCACCGTGTCAAAATGATTACAATTTACAACCTTACCCACATTTTATTTCAAGTACCTAACTTGGGTTCCGTATCTTAGGAGGGAGAAAATTAATAATATTTTAATTGGACCCTTGAACGCTCCATGCTGTTATTTATAGGTTTTTCTCTTTGAATCCCGCTAAAGTTTAATTGGAACGGTTATGTGCTTTGAATTGCTCCCTGTTTTCAGAAACGGACTACAATAGGAGTCCTGGAGGACGTTAAAGTACTTAAGGTGGAGAAAAATAAATTCATTGCCTCCAAGGTTTTACTTAACGAAGCTGAGTTTGGAAGTTTAGAATATTTGAACTAGTTCATTTGTGATTGCCTGTATTATGGATGCAAGGTTGAATGTTAAACGTCGAAAACCTTCGGTAGAAGAATGATACTTGGTTGGACTTATAAAAGACTAGCTTCTGCTAGCGGCTACGACGGCGTGGATATCAGAAATAGTACGTACCTCAATAACGTATAACCGGGATAAAAAGTATTATATTTGCTATTCCAGACTATAATCTATCTCTGTGCCAAATTTCATCCATATCCGTTTAGCCGTTCTGGTGCGATTTAGTAAGAAACATCCAAACATGCAAACAACTTCACAAACTTTAATATTTAGAATATTAAGTAGGATTAGTAATAGGATAAGATCATGAAAATTTAGTATCAACGTTTGTTCACATTTGAAAAAGATGGCTTAGTTTAATAAATCTTCTGCTTTAACCTTTTAAACAATTGATGCATTAATATAGTTCCTAGTCAGTAATTCGAAAAATTACTTTTAACATGTACGATGTATTAAATAAATGTACCTGTGGTATGCCAAGTTTTACACTGGTAAAGCTTTTATAACATATCACCTATTATGCAATGCGTAGGTAACGCCAACACATCAAGCTATACCATCAAATTGTCAATTTTTGAATTAAACATGAATGTCTTAGTACCACATTTGTGACTTACCCTAGAAACATGAATGCCTTAGTACCACATTTGTGACTTACCCTAGAAACCTTTAGGAAATTATAGGGTTCGTATTCAGGTAACATTATTACTGTTCATATGTATGTACAAAAAATTGTCACTACCAATAAAATAAAAAAACAAAACATTAAGTGTCTTACAAAGTAAAATTACGACTTAACAATGAAACAAAAGACAATAACTTTATTTAAATATTTGATTCTAGTGCCACTAGTTTCAAAAGACATGTACATACAGACGCCAGCACATCAAGCTATCCTTAACTGTCAAATATTCCCAATTGAAAATGAACCTTATTTCGTTGTAATAAAGTCGAAAAACGATTACAGAGCTTGAGGTAGCTTGATGTGCTAGCCTTTGTTCATATGTCCGTCTGCAATACAAACCCCTTCATCTGCAGGTTAAGTCTAGCAGCAATGCAAATGCAATAGATCAATGTACGACAATGATGCATAGATCAATAAGAATGTCCGACCCTGTTGAGTGTCACGTACAGAGCACACACTAATAACTAAACACGTAATACATACCTATCTATTGGAAACGGTTTTACACTTTTTGTTTTGTTTTAGCTTTATCTACGAGGTCAGGATTGTAGATTTTACTCCTGATTTTTTTCACTTTGTTTTGTCGTTTTATGCTGTCGCTACATCACTACAAAGTCTTCCGCCACGTATGTCTGTCTGTCTGTTCGCGATAAACTCAAAAACTACTGCACCAATTTTAATGCTGTTTTCACCAATAGACGGAGTGATTCATGAGAAAGATTCAAGAGCATAATTCAAGGTTTTGTGGTGTAAATTGGCTGAAATATGACAATGTAAAAGAAAAATCCAAGTAGGATGACCACCAGTGACATTTGTTAGAAATTTTTAAAGATGTGGTTAGTGGCAATGTAGGGAAAGAAACCAAATAACAATTATTGATTTTAAATCAGGAAATGTAATAGAGTCGCAATTTGTTTTTAAAATCGCAACCCATATTTTGAACACGGCTCTGCCTGTATATTTGGGTCAATATGACCAGAGCTATTTTAATTTGTCCAACATTTTCTGGTAAGCCAACCCACCATACATTTGGTATAGCAATTTCTTTCAGTACTGATGTGGGTTGAACATAATCTATTATTCTAAAATTCGCTGATCTGCACAAAAACTAGTTACGAGCTACTAAATAAACATTACAACGATATCAAACAAGTTTCTCCGGTTTGAATACAGAGTGAGAATCTCCTTGGAAAATAAGGAAAAATGGCGCCATGACAGTTCTCGAAGGAAATACAAGGGCGCAAGTGATTGGGGTTTGTTTGTTTATCTATTTAGCCATCTGCGAAGACGAGGGCCACGTTTTGATACATATGTTTTGGTGTGTAGACGAGCTTTTTGTTTCTGTAGGTCAAGAGTATTTTGTTTCGGATAAATCTCGTTTTTACACGCGTACGAGAGAAATTTTCGCCCATTTTTTCCCGACAGTGTTTTTTTTTTCGGAAAACGTGTTTTGGTTTGAATGTTTTTTTTAGAATTCACGTGGAGCATTTTGCTCGTTTTCTAAACACGTGTAACTTTATCGACCACTAGTTGGATTCTGGGTTATGAATGTTGTGATTCTTGCTACGTCATCCATATCCAAATTTATTTGGGGTCAGCACAACATTTGTCTTTTTTTTTATTCTTCTCTACTGGTCGTCATCTTGGTATTTATTTACTCCCTTTCTAGTTACACCAACAATCTATCGTTTCTTTGGTCTTCCTCTATTCTTATAGCCATCCACATTCTTACTCAAAGCTTTCCTCCGGACATTTTCCTCATTCCTCCACATCACATGCCCTTACCAAGACAATCGACATAAACACAATGTTAGGATAGGTACTACATCAAGTAAAGAATGATTCAGTATCAAAAATAACTCTAAGCCTATCGCTGAGAGTTCCTTTTCTTACAAATAAGCGAGAAAGAGGCGTGTGAGAAATCAAACCATTCATTCTTATGTTTGAGTTTTCTATCATTGTTGAATAAGTATCACTTGTACCAATTTTGCCTTTAATTAATTCGTCTTAGTAGGTAAATATTTTAAAACGTAATTACTTTGTATTCGTATAAAACTGCCCGGACTACCCCATTGGTGATTACGAGCGCTACAGCTGCGCATGAGGTTCTAGGTTCGATTACTGGGCCGGGCAAAGTGTTATTGGGTTTTTCCATCTAAAATTTTTCAGTAGCAGCCCGGAGTCTGGATTTATGCCCCGTAGATGGCACTAGGCTCGCCCATTTTACATAGGTCTTAAACAAAACTGTTGGAATGTGAGCGTTCTATAGGTGCGCCTCTGCCTAACCCTTGCTCACAGGTGTAATGTTATTTTATTTGTAAAAATAAAAACATATCATCATCTGCCTAGCGTTTTCCTTATTATGTTGCGGCTTCCAGTCTAACAGGATGCAGTTGAATATCAGTATTTTACATGGAGCGACTGCCTATCTGACCTCCACAACCCAGTAACTGGGCAAAACGATACCGAGACACGGAGGAGTCTCGTTATGTAAAGATGGTCACCCATCCACGGCCAACAACGAAAACTGTGCGGCTGTTAGTACTTAGCCACGAGCTCCTTGTATAAAAACATATCCTAAAACAAAAGTGACGTAAATATACGATTTATAAGTGTCTCCTGCGTGAAATGATACGCACAATCTAACCAGCCCCTGTTCAGGTATACCTCTACAAATTAAGGTAAAAACACACACTCACCGAAAGCTCATAAAGTTACGCACATAATTACACACTTATCTACATAACTTGATGGGACGTGAAATTTTATAGACGTTTTGACTTTATGGCCTAGCCGTGTACAAATATTAGTATAGGCTGCCAGGATTTTTATGTACGGCATTTAGCCAGGCCAAAACAGATGAAATAATGGTCATTGTAGCTCGTTTTTCGCTATAATATCGAACCTTTTTCTTCTATTTTATCTACAAATTCCAATACGTTTATTTTTAAAATTAAATGGTAAAAATGGCAACATTTAGCCTTTTTTAGACTAAAGTTGCCTTAGCTTCTGCGTTTACAAAATATATTATACTTTACTAAAAGTCAGCTATAGTTTTGGTCTAAGAAAAGTCAGGTTAATTGTTTATCAGATTGACAACTTACAACCACTTACCTACGGATAATAAATAAGTTACCGAAATTACCTTATTTTTTTATTGCGTTTACTCAGAAGCTACATATTTGTGGAGTTCCAAGAGGCCAAAACCTACGTATTTGATATTACAGCGATGGGGATGAATTTTTTGATGCCCTATGAGCTCTTCCCCTTTTTTTTGTTTCTTACTACTTGTACATAATATATACATTTTTAGTTTTAGGTTGTATAGTGTGTAAGATTTGTGTTTAAATAAAATTAATATTATTTGATATTCATTTCTACGTATTTAAAAAATGATCTTGACAGACAGACAGACGGACAGTAAGGATAAGGGTGAAATAATGCTATACGAGATCCGTTTTTCCCAAGACCAAGTCGAAGAGTCTGAAACTACTAATATCTTTCAAAACAACCTTTATAACTTACTACGAAATTAAATAAAGAACTAAAATTAGCTTTTCACACAAAAATATCCTGAAAATACGCGTCCCTTAATTTAATCCAGTGGCAGTCGTAATATTAACATAATTAAATTTCTGTCGCCATTCGTCATAATCATTGCCTCGTCTTCAACTCTAATGTTTGCGCCTTGCCGGGTGCGGCCATAACTTGCAATAACAGTCACTTTTTATAATACTGTTTCTGTAATTAGCGGTTTGATTACTCTTTTTATTAGATTAGACTAATTAGTGAAGTGGACGTTGAGGTTAAGCTGCGTTTGCTGTGGTCAGTAAATGGGTGGGGCGCATTATCGTGGTTTGCTATTCTTCTTCTTTTCGTGTGGTTAGTGACTAACTTGGTGTTAGAGTTTTATGCTGCCCATGGGCCTCTGACTTAGCTTCACATGCTGTTGAGAAATATAGGCCGGTTTCCTCACGATATTTTCCTTTACTGATTTTTAAGCAAGTCATAATTATACAATACGCTCATGAATCCGTAAAATCAAAGGTGCGTGGCTTGGGTGCCAATTCGTTAGCAGACTTATCACTGCTTTGGCTGCTTTGCTATTGGCACTCGTGCTTTTCTACTATAATTAACGCAATCACTTTAATAAGCTCGTGGCTAAGTACTAACAGCCGCACACGTCGATCTGTCAGGTTAAGCTACGCTTGCCCGGGTTGGCCGTGGATGGGTGATCATCTTTACATACCAAGACTCCTCCGTGACTCAGAAAGCACGTTAAGCCGTTTGGTCCCGGCTGTCAGTTGTGCATCTTTGACAGTCGTTAAGGGTCGTCAGAAGCCCGAAAATCTGACAGCCAGTCTTTCCAAGGGGTATCGAATAGCCCAGATACTGGGATGTGGATGTCGGATAGGCAGTCACTCCATGTAAAATATTGGTATTCAGCTGCATCCGGTTAGACTGGAAGCCGACCCTAACATAGTTGGGAAAAGGCTAGGCAGGCAGGCATTTATTATCTTTTGCATTTAGGCGTTCGCGCAGAATATAAACTTATGCGAGCGGCATAATGTTTACCTCGTATAGACAAGGACATAATAAGCTAGAAACGGCACTGTAATTTTAATACAGTCATGTTTGTTCTTGGTGCCTTTTATTATATTGTTTTAAGTAGTACGGTGGATATTTCATTTTTTATTAATTTCAATTTATTATATTATATATTCCTACTAACGCATAAATAAATACAGACGTAGAAAAATAAAGCAGACCTAATTTAAAATTCAACGGACATGTCAAATTCCACGTTTCCAATTACACATGTAAACACATCCTTTTAAAGGTCAGATCTGATGAACAGATAATGACAAACAAATAATGAGTGAGCTTTTATCCCGAGGCCATTGCCACGCAATAGACCAGTACAGAAGGCTGACTTTATACAACGGGCGAAAGCGAACGCGCACATAGACACGCATACAAGAACAGCGAATGGAAGCGTGCTGGCGACTGTCATTTGTTTGACAGTTAGTTGATATTTTGAGATGACCCAGCGGGATTGTCCAAAAGGGTTACCGCTACCCCGAAACATAAATGGCTTTTTTTTAAGGCTGGGAAGTCATTCAATGACTTCTCCTGCTCTGGGTGGAGCGGAAGGAAGTGTCAGACTCTTACAGACTAAAACCCATCCATTTTCCTTCCTTAGCCCTTTATGTTCCGGGGTAGCGGTAACCCTTTCGGACAATCCCGCTTGCCCGGCAAACATAAAGAGCTAAGGATAAGGAACATGGATGGGTTTCAGTCAGTAAGAGGCTGACACTACCTTTCGCTCCATCCAGAGCAGGAGGGGTCATTTGATGATTAACTACCCTCAAAAAAAAAGGTTGACATGGCACGTACGCGACTTATGTGCGCATGCCGTTTCATTCGTTGTAGGTATGTGCTTCTGAACTTTTATATTCTGTGTATCACACAGTACAATTCAATTTTTCTAGAACAAACACAAGGTAATCAGTAAACTCGACGCTAGATCGGAACTCGTTCGGTGAATTGTTAAAAAGGGAACATTGAAAATTTTGGACTACCGTTTATGTTTTGAATTATTTATGGTTTGGGTACAATTGATTGGTTTGACGTTGACTAGAAGCTTTTTCGGAATTTTCGTGATATTATGTGCGTCCAAGACCACTCTAATAACTATTCAATAAAAGGGCCAAAGGACCACTGACTCTCTGACCTCCACAATACGATCAGTAAATGACTAATACGATACCTCTGAGTAGGACTGGCTGTCAGACTTTCGGGCTTCTGACTTTCTTCTGACCCGTAAAGGCTGTCAAAGCCCCAAGAATGTCAGCCAGAACCAACGGCTTAACGTGCTTTCCGAGTCTCGATATGTAAAGATGTTCACCCATCCACGGTTCAACCCCAGTGAGCGTAACTTAACCTAACGAATAGATCCGTGCGGCTGTTATTACTTAGCTCCTAAAAGCTCCTAAAAACTTACTTCGTTACCTAAACCCATAGATAATTCGTCCAAACGGTATTCATAGCGCGAAGGCTGAATCGATCGTGGTTTAAACTTAGTAGCGCTCGAATACGGTTACTGAGTGAATAATATATGTGTATCCCGGCTCTGCCCGGAAGCCACTGTATACGTAATCCTATTTTAGAATGTATCTTCACAAAACAACTCGCCGGGAAATAAATATTATAGTCGTTCGCGGTCGGTTTTGAGTACCTACCTAATCTGTTTTTAGCAATATACTCTTAACTAAGGTCAAAACCACACCAGCCAGCCAGTAGATGCTTTACTTGGTACCACGCTTGGAGAGTAGCTTAGTTGTTTCTAAAAGTATTTAGCGAAAAGGTAAATAGTGCATCAGTAAACGTACTTGCGGATGCTAGTTTGTTGTACGTCTTCCAAATTGAATGCAGCAATGCAAAATTATAATTGTATTTAACAATTGAGGTTAGTTGGTTTCAGTTAAAATCTGAATATTCATCGAATATTTTTCTATTAAAATTTAGTAATGTTATTAAAATAATCATTATTGGTATATAGTTGATACCTTCTAAATACAGATGAATCTGTTACTAAGCTACCGTGTGCTACTGTCCTATATTAAGTGATTGCGTAGGAATTTAACCTGGACAGGGTTTGTTTACAGTTTAGTTAGATACTTTTGGCACAAATAATTGCTCGAGCAAGTGACAAATTAGCCATGCAACGTAGCCCCAGCGTCAGTGTAATCATTGTAATAATAAAACCATTTATTGATGGTCACATATTGGGTGATATATGCCCTGTGTTTTTTTTTGTTTTTTTTAATGACTATTCAGTTTTAATATATTTTATTTGAATTATCTAATGAATTTTTAAGTATTTCTTGTTTGTTTATTGGGACTCAGTAAATAATAATAATAATATCCTTGGATATTTCACACAACGCCAATTAGTCCCAAGCTAAGCAACCTAATGCTAATATACATTTTTTTTTTGTAAATACATACATATTATAGATAGAAAAATACCCAGACCTGGAACAAATACTTGCAGGTCGTAAATAAACGAATAACGCACGAAGCCCCAAGCTATGTGGCTTCAACCTAAGGCATTTAGCTTTAAAAATATTTTAGCTTCTCATTTTCTCTGGTTTTATGAAAGCTGTGACGGCTTATGTCACATGTCGTGTAGATATTAAAGTTTTAAAAATGGATACTAAATAAAAGTTATGACGTAATAAAACATTTAGCACTATCATGAGAAAAATAAAATGAATAGAAGTAATGGGGTATTCAAATTATGAAATGCTTCACTATAGACTAGCTTTTGCCAGCGGCTTCGCCTGCGTGTATGTAGGAAATTATCTCACGGGAACCGTTGATTTTTCGGGATAAAAAGTAGCGTATATGTTATTTCAGACTATAATCTAAGAGTCTGACACTCCCTTCCGCTCCGCCCATAGCGGGAGCAGTAATTGGATGATTTCCCAGCCTTAAAAAAAAAAAAGACTATAATCTATCTTTGTGCCAAGTTTCATCTAGATCCGTTAAGTCGTTTTTGAGTTTATTCGTTACAAACACACATACAAATCTTTCCTCTTTATAATATTAGTATAGATTTACTTGGCAGAGGTACCACTGTGGTATCTGCCTCGGCTTACGAATTGTATGTCACAGATTCGAACCCAGCCAGGCGCTTTACTTTGTACAAATAATTATATCACTACTCTCAAAACGCTGAAGGAAAACATCGTGAGGAAACCGGCATGTCCGAGAATCACTCCCTCTCGAAGAGACGAGGCCTGTGTTCCAGTAAAAGAACATTATAGGCTAATCATGATAGATTTACTCACATTTTTAACATCTACTTGAGAGAACCATTTGGCTCTTTCACTCTACATGAACTAAACAATCTCTACGACTTAAATATTCTATTACTGATAACTTTAGATTCAACTATCTATATTTGTATAGGATTAGGTTCAGTGGTTAACCGCAACTGATTTCGAGGCTCGGCGGAAGTACATAGCACCGAATCGATATATTCATTTATATTCATTCATGAACAATGATGGGTCTTGGTCATAGTAAACAGGATTCATGATTTGTCATTCTTTACTTTAATGATACATTGAGAATATTGCTAACGGGTGTATAATCCACTCAGCCTCGTTCCCGCCTCGATTTGTGCTGGGTTCGATTCCCAGGTTAGGCAAAGTATGCATTATTGGGATTTTCCATCTGGAATTTGTCAGTAGCAACCTCGAGTCGTGCTCCAGGGATTAAAGGCGAAATGCATGTCACGTTTTTTAGAATTTCATTTATAGGTAGGTTCTTATGTTTTTCTAAAACATACAGTCAGAGTAAAGTATATTTGTGAAACAATCCCTCCTTCTTTACTATTTCTGTAAGTACCTACAGCACATAAATTCACCACAAACTGTAAAATTTTCTCAATCGATATTTAACTTAACTATTAACGCTTTAAGGTTAAAAATCATTTGGGGTTCAGTTAGTTTGGTATAACTTGATGCACTGGCGACCGTACGAACAATTTCAATTATAGTGACTACATTAATTGGTTCCTCGATTGGAATTCGTTAAGGTTAACACATAAATAAAACGCTAATACTACCCTTCCAATTCATAAAATTATAAATCATAAACACTGCAAGTCTTATACTATTAAGTCACGCTCCAACTTAACCGCTCTAAGGCACTTGCCCCACTGCTGGCGATTAACGAGAATCAAGTAGAGCTAGCAAATAAAACAAGTTTGCAAAATACGATCAGCGAGTGCGCAACGGCGATGAGCGATTACTCGCTGGTAGCGTATGCACGTATGCATGCTAAGAGATGTCAGCATTTGAAGGGGCTGTTAAGGGCCGAAGCCTGCCGGGTAAGCGGGATTGT
Source organism: Hyppa rectilinea (assembly GCA_951799385.1). NCBI lineage: Eukaryota > Metazoa > Arthropoda > Insecta > Lepidoptera > Noctuidae > Hyppa > Hyppa rectilinea. Next base: position 12,240,486 of record OX637311.1, read on the forward strand.
CCACAAGGGTTATTGCTACCACGGAACATAAAGAGCTAAGGAAGGAACCTGGATGGGTTTTAGTCAGTAAAAGTCTGACACTCCCTTCCGCTCCACCCAGAGTGGGAGAAGTCTTTGGATACTTTCCCACGCTAAAAAAAAATCGTATGCAGTTAGTAGGTGAAGCTAAGTCAGAAGCCCATGGGCAACATAAAAACTCTGACACCAGGTTAGTCACTAACTACACGAAAAGATGAAGAAGCGTATGTATGTACAGACGCCAGCACATCAAGCTATCCCTAACTGTCAAATTTTCTCAATTAAAAATGAAGAAACCTTATGTCTTTGCAATAAAGTTGAAATACTATCAAAGAAATTTGACAGATTGTGGTAACTTGATGTGCTGGCCTGGGCCTGGGTTGTACCAACCGTTAGACCCACCGTGTTCCAGCCGAGTATCGCTGAGCGAGTACTCTCTGTGATAGCTCTCGTTGCTGCGACAAACGACTCTTTTACTTAGAATCCTACGAACTTAGAATCTTGTGTATAGATGCTAGCCCATCAAGCTATTTACAGTATTTTTTTCCAATCGAAAATGAACCTTATATTTCTGTGATAAAATTGAAAAACTATCAAAAAAAATTGAAAGATTGGAATAACTTGATGTGCTGGCTCTGTACATTTATTGACAAAATCGTTGATTATTTCGTAAATCAGAGATTAGCGAATCGCTTCCTTGCAGTGGGACAAGTGCCTTAAGCTACATTGTTAATCCGAACGACCAACAGTTAGATAAGTAGTTATTGTAATATTTGCTTTAATGTGTAATAGTAACTATTGTGTAACCTTCTTAAGTTATTATAGATGGCAACATTTATGTCGATAGTTACAATACTGTTTTGCTTGTTTAATCCGCATCCATATAGAACAGTGCAGTGTTGACTAAACCACAATTTCGTTTATTTACTTTGTGCGGAAATTTTGTTTTATTTGTTTACTATGAAAGATATTTTATCAATGTGCATTATAAATAAAAAAAAAACAAGGATATAATTATAAACAAGGCAATTTTTATGTAGATTTAATCGCAAAACTTGTTTGATTTTTGCTTGAAAAATGTAAACGACTGAACCTAGTCAAATATTGACTAAGTAAAAAATATATTTATTTGACAAGTTTTGGTTCGTTATAATAAGAGGGATGGTCATGTATTACTACATTGTCTCTCTCACTATTGTACTCAATTTCAAGTGTACAAAAACATATGAGCCTTTTTGCCGCAACAAAATAATCAAGTGCCAATAATTACACAAACCAGACATTTTATAAACAAATATAAAAATAATAAATCTTTATCCAAGAAAACAATACAGCAGAAACAGAACCCGGAACTCCACCACTAATGAAGGAAAACCGATCTGGAGCCGCGACGTTCTGAGAAGAGATAGAGGATAGAGCCGTACATCCAGTATTGCTCCATCTCATTTTCTCCCTGAATAATACTCCTATAAGAGTTGGTAGATCAGTTCCAGTTTACCGCCTATCTTACAGACTGTTAAGGGAAACGACTGACGTGCCAATGAATTAACAATTCGTCGGCATAACCTTTTACTATTTGTATTGTGTGCCCACCTTTGTAAATAGTTAATAATGCCCTTATTGGGTTAGTAGCGCATTGGATTGTGTGGTTCAATGTACTGGGCCAACGATTTTTAGGGGTTTTTGTTGACAGGGTGTATCTTGGAATTATTTCAGTTCATCATCCTTTCAATTTCATCCGAAATACGTCCATTGTTGGACATAGGACTGCCCCAAGCATCGTCACTCCGACCAGTTCTTTGCTTCTCGCATTTAGCGGGTTCCTACGGTCTTCACAAGATTTCTCATCTTCCATCTGCATACCTTCAAAATAGGCTTCATCCCAGTCACATCTTCCTTTTGAACGTTCACAGTAGTCTTTATAAATATTCTGATTTGCAAGCTGTTTTGGCCTATATCATGAAGGCCTTTTTTTTAGTGTGGGAATTCATCAAATGACCCTCCCGCTCTGGGTGGAGCGGAAGGGAGTGTGAGACTCCTACTGACTAAAACCCATCCATGTTCCATCCTTAGTCCTTTATGTTCCGGGGAAGCGGTAGTCCCTTTCGGACAATCCAGGGCTGAGTTTTCAACTGCGTAAGCCTTAATTGTTATGTTTTATGTGACTTTGGTGTACCTTTTACTGCTGGCTATCTGCTGTCATGGTATGGGCATGTTATGCGGAGGAATGAGGAAAATGTTGTCAGGAAAGTTGTGAGCATGAATGTGGATGGCTATACAAGTAGAGGGAGACCAAAGAAACGATGGATGGATTGTGTGAAATATGATATGGCTAGGAAGGGAGTAACTACCGAGATGACGACTAATAGAGAAGTATGGAAGAAAGAGACATGTTGCGCCGACCCCAAATAAATTGGGATAAGGGCAGGAGAATGATGGTGACTCCATCGTCAGCCTAAAACAGTCCACTGCTAGATATAGGCCTCTCTAGTTACACGCCATTCAGCTCGAGTCTAGGCTGATATATAAATACGCTAAAGTCTCACGGGATCTCGATTATACGTCCGATCCAGCCTGTCCCTTACTGTCCTCCTCCAGCGACGCCCTAAGCCAAAGTCCATAACCCACAGGGGGCGCGGACCTTACCCCCTTAGCGTATAGTCGCTTAGTTTGTAAATTTTAAAAAGCTCTGGCTGGAGGCTGAAATCTTATTGGTGGAGGGTGAACTGCGAGACGCCATTTTCAAAAAAAAAAAAAACTATTGTTTTTTGAATCGTAATCCTAACGTGTTTCTTTTGTTTATACCAAGTTCCAAATCGGCCATCTTCACTCTAATGTCAGTGATTAACTTCAAAAATGTTTTATACGTGGCACGTTTCGCCGTTTCAGGCCGCACGTACGGAATTACAGCCTCTAGATTGTACAATCAAGTTGTGTGTGAGGGAACGAATCTGTCATTCCTGACACACATTTTTTATATTGTAATAATGACGGTAGGTACGTGCATTATTATTGCTGCTTTCGTTTTTAGGAAAGGGGTGATGGTGTTTCTACGTTATTGCGTTCTGTACAAGAAGGTTGTAGTGGTTATTATGAAAGAACTGGATTTAGTTACTGCTTATACATTTTTATCGTATCATGAAATAAATGATTTATACATAATCAGCGTGGTTGAACACAGGCCTCCTTAAATTATTTATATTTTTATTACTACGGGAAGACCCTACATTATCACTCATTTGTTTTCCTTGTTGTACGACTGTTTTCTTCCATTCTAAGCCTACTTCATATTTACAGTAACCCACTACGATAAACGTAAACGAAAAATCGATGGTGAACCCCATTCTTCCATAAATAGGAATAAACCAGTTTATTTATTTCTTACAACTCAGCCAGAGCTGGGCTCGTATGTAGGCTAGAAATAAATCTGACACTATCTTAGTAAGACCTAGAGGTCCAGTAATTTAGTTACGATACTGTATGTAGTAACAAATAAAGGGGATTGTGCTTCGTAACTAGTTTATGTTACTTGCTTTAACTTTCGTGATCATTTTGTCAGGGCTGAGTAGAGGCTAAAGCCATTTCTTTGGAAAAAAAATGTCTGACCTATTTTGTTCTATTAAGTTATAGTATAGTGCGCACCGATTTTTCATTTTAATTTAAGGGTTTTTTGGCTGGATTTATGAAAGTGACATCGTGACGTGAAAAATTACACAAATAAGAAAAATACTCACTCTTAAACAAAATTAAATGATCTTAGTCACACAAAATCGAAAGTAGATAAAATGATCTAAGTTCTCATCAGCTAATAAAAAGTATACGATGTTTTTGCTGCTTCAGCATTAGGCTCCATGAAACATTCCACCATTTAGACATTACCGAAAATTTCAAAGAGTTGAGAAGCGCGTTTCTTTTGTTAATATATTGGATACATGCCACCAAGGTATGCTGTGCATCCTCTGTTATACCACACACCTCACACTTAGGAGAGTCCGATTGATAGAAGCTCCGGCAATGGACTGAACGGCGCCTAACTTATAGCTCTTACTGCATTGAAATAAAATATTGATAAATGTGGTTTGGCAGAACAGTTTAGAAATATTATTAACCCATAAATGTTCGCCTATTAGAAGCCGTTTGCTTTTTAAAGCTCAACGATTTATACGATTAAATTTATTGTCGTTTCGAGATAATTTTTCTTTTGAACCTATGGGATTCATACGACATTTGAGGGGTTAAAAGCAGATGAAAAATATTCCTGTCACCATTCTATTCTAGTTATTCTTTTCTCGTTTTGACGTGAGACCCTACGGATTCACAGGTCGCGGGAAAAATATCAACGATCCAACAATATGGTAGTGGGGTTGACTAGCCAAGGTGCATTGAACGTATAATGGGTGTAAAAATACGCTTACCGAAGCCAAGAGTCATTTGTTCGTTCCAACATTCTGATATATTTTTTGTGCTGAAGCATAAATCGTGAAACCTTTTGGTTACGGGGATGTTGAAGTTTAAATTCCAATTGTTTATCCAGAAATTCAAGCTGTAAATGAACCTTTAATAGCTCACGTCTCCTGAACCATTTCTTAACTATTGTCACCTTTAATGTTTTGCGGGCTGTAGTAAACAACGACTCCAAATAAAGTATTTTTTTTTTTTTTTTGTGTTTGACATTTCGCATTTCAACCTAAGAGGTAGGCGGCTTCTTAACCGGACTTGCTTGTGGATGCCTTATTTAATTAAGGCCAGGGCTATGTGATGGATCTTTTTATACTCACATAAAGGTGTTAAAAAAAATTAACTCTAAGAATTTCGTGGGAGTATTGTACTCCCTTTTATTACTAGATGAACCTTGAAATCGCGAAAGAAAATGATTTCAGGGATCATCTCATAGTAAAAGTTGTTCGTAACAATGAGTACAATGCTCCCACAAAATTCTTAGAGTTAATTTTTTAACCCCTTATTTAATATAAGTAGGTATCGTCAAACGTGAAAGGGAGCCACATAATCTAATCTGATATCTAAGCTTGGCGATATTTCCTCCCGACTTTTTTCTTAATCAGATTATGAAAACTTAATTTTTCCAAGGTTAAAACGTAAACATAATTCGTAAACGTAAGATTAATATTTACTTTGCAATATAATATTATCAGGATGCAAGGTCACAACATAATACTTTGATCCATAATAACTTGAGTGGTTTTCCTAAGCACTTTGATCTTAAAGTACAGACGCCAGCACATCAAGCTATCCCTAACTGTCAAATTTTCTCAATTAAAAATTAACCTTATGTCTTTGCAATAAAGTTGAAATACTATCAAAGAAATTTGACAGATTGTGGTAACTTGATGTGCTGGCCTCTGTACATGATGCGAACTAAACAATATACCTACATTGTAACATGAAGATTGGAAGATGGAGGAACGAGACATTTTCAGCCAGATGATCTTCTTACATAATCAGTCTATAATGTTCCCACTGCTGGGACACAGGCCTCCTCTCTAAGAGAGAGAGTGGGCCTTAACCAACGCGGGCCCAGTGCGGGATGGAGGACGTCACATGTCTTCGAATTTTTGGTTCTTGGGCATACCGGCTTCCTCACGATGTTTTCCTTCACCATTTTGAGAGGACTGGTGATGAAATTATATACACAAAGTAAAGCGCCCGCTTGATTTCAAACTCACGACCTAAAAGTAGTAAGTCGATACCACTGAGCCATCACTGCTCTCTGGGCCCCCACTGATCTTTTTTTTTTTTTTACGGCTGGGAAATCATCTAATGACTGCTCCCGCTCTGGGTGGAGCGGAAAGGAGTGTGAGACTCTTACTGACTAAAACCCATCCATGTTCCTTCCGTAGCCCTTTATGTTCCGGGGTAGCGGTAACCCTTTCGGACAATCCCGCTTAGGCCACCACTGCTCTATGAATAACTTTTTAAAAGAGTAATATGACTCCTCATTTCTTAACCTCCTATTAATCCATACGTAGTCAGTCTTCAGAAGATCTTTAAATGATTAAAACACAATTTTATGTTTTAGTTGACGGAAAGCCGCAGTACTATTATAGTATATGGAATATGGCTCGCCACTGAAGACAATCATGAATTTGGTAGGATAGAACCTACCTGTGTTAGAATAGAACCTACCATAGGCAGGTTTCGAAAGATACAAAAAAAATTGAAGATTTTTGTTTACAACAGCTTATATAAACACAACCATAGATTATTTCGTTACACCATTTATACAACAATGTGACAGTTCGATAAAAAGATAGGTAAATAAATCATTTAGGTATTTGGTTTCCACAAAATAAATAGCACTACACACAATTAAATGATAACAAACTATATGAAGCATTTCAATCGGCTACTAAATTGTTTTGGCTCTAATTTGTTTTAGTAGACAAATATAAATGAACACACAATAATTTTGAATCAAAATATATGTGCACAGTTGGATAAAGGATTTAATTTTATTATCATGATAACAGTTTTACTGATTAATCTATTCGTGTCCCGACTGACCGCGGCTCTGCATGCTGATCGCGATTACGAATGCACACATCCGGACGTCACGTTGAGGTCAAAATGTTTGCTAATTACAAAGTCTGTAATTAATAAAACCATAGTTTGCAGTAGAGTAATTTAAATTAATTAATGTAAATGAGGATATTTGGGGAGTCAGTTTACATGGGATTGATGAAGATGTGAAAAGGATGGTAAATGGTGATCAACAATTAAAACAAAAAGGCTAGACTGATGGCTCATAATGGCCTGCGCTTATGTATGGAAGTGAATGTTGCTTCTTAAGGAAGGAATATGTCTGTCACTTCTTTCAGCTCCACCCAGAGCGGGAGGAGGCATTTGTTGATTTCCATGATTAATAAAATAGGTGTGGCAAAAGAAGCATAAAGGTAGAATAAATATGTAGAAGTTCCTTGCGAAGCATGTGTGGTGGGGGACATGATATAGTGAACAAAAAAGTGATGTTCTTCCGAAAGTTCAGGTGCCAAGTACTCGTAGCCAGCGTGCGCGACCAGATGGATGAACGTAAATAAATCACGAGTGTTCAACGGGTTTGTCCAAAGGGTTACCGCTGCCCCGGAACCCAAAGGGCTAAGGCCTTAACATGTATGGGTTTTAGTCACTAAGAGGTTTTAACACTCTCTTTCGGTCCACCTGGAGCTACCCAGTCAGAATCAGAACCCGTAAAAAAAAGTATTTAAGACCGTAGCAAAAATATTAAATACATTTTCTAAAATGCTTCCTTAGTATTGACTTTTACTGTATTAGTTATTCTTAAACATCTCAACCTGTTAGATTCAGTGGTAGCTGTTCGTTGTCTGTCAGTGAAAGAACCAGAAGAGAGAGAGGTCGCGAAAGTAAATTTTGCCTAGTTTTGTCCGGTCACTCTATGCCATCTTCTTCTTCTTGCTTGCCTGATAGAAAAATACTTTTTCAGAATCGATTTTCCACGTTTGTGACAAATAAAAAAACTTTTTTTACAAAACCGACTCCCAAAAAAAACACTACAAAGTGAAAAATAATTTTGATTTCGGAAGTCGGTGTCTTCGGTTTTGTATTTTTGCCACCGACTTCCGTAATCAAAATTATTTTTCACTTTGTAGTGTTTTTTTGGGAGTCGGTTTCATTTTTTGTAAAAAAAGTTTTTATTTTTCACTTTTTAGTTATGGTACCTACACAACCGACCCCTCCCCCCCCAAAATTTTAATACCACTACCTGGAATGTAAATTACAGTGACAGGAACTTATTAGAACATCGTCCACATACAGGGTTACTGGTAATTCGACGTATTCCTTGCAGGACGTCATAGTAGGGTTAAAATGCGGCAAATTAAGCCACCAAATGTTCTACCGAAATTCAGTAGTTTTTGAGTTAGTTCGATTTTTTGGTTTTTTATGAAAAATCTCACATTAGATCATTTGGAGCCAATTTAAAAATGATTTACGGCGCGACTATACTGAATTTTAAGTTAATATCATAGTTGTTGCCGTAGCAGATCTTTTTAAATAATTAAAGGTTCAAAAATGCCTAAAACCTTGGCAAATATCACTAATCAAACATTTAATTTTTTGTAATTTTTGCTATTACTCCATAAAAAATGTTGTCTAGTGCAAAAAAAAAATACTACGGCCGATGTACAAATTACTAGGAAAATATCCTTGTCTTAACAGCTATTCAGAAAGGTATGGTTGTCAATACTTATGCATGTGTGACAGGGAAGGGAAGAGTTTTATGGGGAGCAGGTAAAATTGCGAGACGGTCAACCAATTGTTTCGTATTCGTATTATTCGTAGTTTTTACCTGCGCTTGAACTCCTAACACACGGCAAGCTTTGTGATTGGTCACTATTGTTCTCTCGGCATGACACGGGGTGTGACTTTACAAAATCTGGTCGTCAGCGTTAGTTAGTTTCAACTCTACGTCGCGCAAGCTCGTGTTTTGTTATCTAGCTACCGAACCTACGCTGGGATGCGGTTGGTTTCAGTTTCTTAGGATTTGCTTCTGCCTTCGGTGCCCGGTAATGTAAGTTGTGGTAATTTGTGATACCATCACGGTCAAAACGTGACTCATCGGTCCACAGAATGTTTCTTAAAAAGTTTTCGCCTTCGTTCATTTTTAAATTGGCTCCAAATGATCTAATGTGAGATTTTTCATAAAAAACCAAAAAATCGAACTAACTCAAAAACTACTGAATTTCGGTAGAACATTTGGTGGCTTAATTTGCCGCATTTTAACCCTACTATGACGTCCTGCAAGGAATACGTCGAATTACCAGTAACCCAGTATATTAAGTAGGAAATTTTTTAGATTTTTCAAAAACCGCTTATCCGATTTCGATAAAAATGTTATGGGGCCATTTGGAAAGTATACCCTTTCCAACAAAAAAAGAATTTTTGAAATCGGTTGGCAAGCAACGGAGTTATGCGCGAACAAATATAAAAAATATATATATATACAGTCGAATTGAGAACCTCCTCCTTTTTTAGAAGTCGGTTAAAAAACAAAGTCAATTCAATAGGTGATAAAAACCCAAATATATGAAAAAACATCACCATTATTCCGTTTTATGTTTCCATGTGTTGTAAACCCCATGGATCATGCAAAACGTCAAAATATATTGGTCTACGTGCAGAAAGCTGCAATTCCCACGAAAAATATCCTCCCTCTATATATTTTATATTCTGCACGCACTGGTATAAATTAACAATAACTTGGCAATTGTCTTAACAGGCGCTTTCCCTCATTGTTTAAGAAAATCTCGGAGAAATAAATGTTCGAATTCTTTCATTTTTCCCCCATAAATTGTAATGCTCACTGATCATTTCAATCTTTTACTCGTTCTTTTACAATCTTTTCCTTGTTTCTTTTGTCTTTAATTTTGTAAAAAAAAACCTTACTCTAATAAAAATGTTGAAACCATCGCAGTGTGAAATAAAAATTGGTTGCTCAACAAAGACAGGCGGAGTCTTTATTATGAAAGGAAATGACAGGAAAAGTATACGCTTAAAATTAATTTGAAATTTAGCGTATTGGTCGAGCTGTACGAGAAAGCTTAATTTAAAAGTTTAGTATGAAAATATAATTCTAAAGGATAATATTTTTTTTTGACGGTGGGAAATCATCAAATGACCTCTCCCGCTCTGGGTGGAGCGGAAGGGAGTGTCAGACTCTTACTGACTAAAACCCATCCATGTCCCTTCCTTAGCCCTTTATGTGCCGGGGTAGCGATAACCCTTTCGGACAATCCCGGGATTTGATTTGACTGTTAGATAAAGCGAAGTAAAGAAACCGACCATGTGAAGGGTAATTGGAATGAATTTATCCCAAGAAACAAATTTAAAATTGGATTTGAAAAACGTGTTGTCCGATACGTTGCAACTGCAAATGTGAGTTTGTACACACGTTACTATGTTTTTCATACTTAAGCACTCACAGCTATTTTCACACAAAATTGGGTGTGTTTCTTTCTCTGTAATATAACTTTGTCGTTCCTTTAAATATACAATGAATACAATACAACTTTAAACTTAAAGGGATAAAGTTAATTTAAATGCTTTACGCCAGTAACTGGGTCAAGTGGACTCGCCCAACGCATATTTAATCATTCTAACTTCAAGGGCAAACGGGAACCCTAACTAATTACTTTTCTAACTTAGTAGACAAATCTACAAAGGTGCCGTGCCTCATATTTTGCCAATTAGTACGCTAATTATTTATGAATCTTTGCTTAAATTAATTACGGATTCGAAACTGTGAAAGAAATTTCACTTCTGGTGTTTGCGTGAAATTACTTAAAGCTTCGGAATTAGCATTTTTCTTCGAGTACCTACAGCTCAAAAATGGCATCGTTTCGGCACTCTTCAATTAATGTAATTAGTTATTTAGGCTCACTTAATGCCTTAGGAATTCTTAACCAAGTCCAGTCAACCAAGGGTGGTGAAAAAATTAAAATATTTTTTTGTAAAAAAAAACTATTTCCGAATACAAGTTACCAAATAGCACTACTCAGTTACTGGGTTGTGGAGGTCAGATAGGCAGTCGCTCCATGTAAAATACTGGTATTCAGGTGCATCCGGTTAGACTGGAAGCCGACCCCAACATAGTTGGGAAAAGGCTCCGGCAGATTGATCACTAGTACTATGTATCTTTGCCCGCATAATCATTTCAAGATGCGATAGGAAAGCTTTATCAATCCCTTAGATACCCTTGACCTCGTATACTAATTCTAAAACTATGCTTACTATCTCGATTTAAAACCATGACCTTTGATATTAATCTCGAGTCGGATTCAGTTTCGAAACGAGATGGAAGACTGAGTTTTGATCCTTTAATAATGATAATATTAGCCTATCTTGACCCCCTGCGGGGCAAAGGCCTCCCTATCTTTTTTCCTCTCAACTCGATCCTGAGCCAATATGGTCCAATCCCTCCTATGAGCGTCAAGTTCGTCCCACTATCTATACCCGGGTCTTCCCCGATGCCGTTGCAAGTTTTCCAGAACCCATGATGTGACGGTCCATGAATCCAAGATGAATGATGTAGCCTGTATGTTGAACATGTGAGAACTATGCATAACGTAAAAAAGCGACATTATGTGAATTTATAATTCCCCTCCCTATTATCAGTAAACTAACAAATGCATTGACACCCATCCCTAATAACGGTAATACGCCCAAAGAATAAAGTTTCACGGTTAAGTGTAAAGAATTGGGTCGAGCATAAATCGTCTAAGAGGGTTTCGACACGTTTTTAGTGCTGTGCTCTTCAGAAACCGTAACACTTGTGGTGAAGATCTTATTAACACTTGTTTGCACTTCATTTTGTGTAGCGGATAATGTTTTTTTTGTGGACGAAAAAGATTGTATGGTTTCTGAGAACATACTACGTTAATTCTGTCTTCAGGCGCCATTGTTCTTGAGCTTTATGGTGAAGTCTTAAGGGTGGATTTTGAAAGACAAATATAATTTGGTTGGAATGCTTAATCAGCCTATTATGTTCCCATTGCTGGGACAGGCCTCCTCTCTTCGAGTGCCGTTTTCCTCACGATGTTTTCCATTTGTTACAGTTAAGGGTAATCCAAAAAAAAAAAACTTTATCGATTAATGGAAATTTATAGTTCCAGCTAACGTAATGATTATCCTATCAAGACTATAATGATGTTTATTTCAATGTTAAGCTGTATAGCGATTACTTCCTTTCTCACTTAATACATAGTTATTTTTCATAAATTAATTTAACTCTTTGTTGAAGAAGATTATTATTATCTCAAACAAAGTGAAACAATTATCAAAGAGACTGCGTAGGTAGGTACTAAAATTTTAGTTCTTCGTTATCTGAAATATACTATTAATTAAAATTTGTTTCAAATTGAAACGAGATTACACTAATTAATCTCCATTTACGTCGTCATTATCGGAATAGGATCTTAAAATCGGAGAATTACGTTATCCTACGGTTGTAATAAGCAGAAATTGAGATCCTTTATGATCTAATCCAGGCGATTTATACAAGATAATTAAGGGGTCTTTACCGGAAAAATGGGCACATTAGGAGTATATTATTGCGTAAATATAGACATAAGCAACGGCTTTGTCTTTGGATATAAGTATTAAGTCTGCTTGCTTTGTTCCACAGAGTACAGACACGCGTCAACCAACACTTCCAGGGGGCCGACCACCACCTCCAAAAGCAAGATTATTTTAATATGATTTCATAGCTGAAATGATTGGTAGCTTAATGTATAGCTCCATCTCTTTCCAAATGTGAAGCAATATTAAAATAATTCTGCAATAAGAGGCGGTTGTTGGCCGATGTTACAACACAAATGACATCGGCATTGAAACTGACGTCTTTAAGTGATGAAGATGGTAGAAGTGATGCGCACAAAGCGCAGAACACGTCTCTTCATGACCGCCAGGTCATGAAGATTCCGTTCTTAGTGGTGTTTGCACATGTGCCTATGGGCATCAATAGGCTACAACAGTTTCTTTAGAACATGGAGAAATAGACATAAATAGGTCATACAGTTGAAAAACCCAGCAGAAATAAAATCTGAGCTTAGGATTTATTTATTTATTTAAATAGAACGGCCGAAGCCAATTACACTATTTAATATAATTTGAGATAAAATAATAATAATAATAATAATTTATTTTCCTTAAATAAAAATATAATTGATTCAACTCAGTCACGCATTCTTCTCACAAAACTTCAAACATCCTGATAGTATCATCTTCCATTCATCCGCAAACATATCAAGATTTGTGTTTGAGTCCAGGAGAGCGTTAATAGCGCCTAATGTCCGAGGGATGGGTGACTTCGAGTGCGCAACTGTGCGCGAGGATAGATTTCACTAACGAAACTGACAGTACACGTACCTTTAAGAGATTTCAGTGTCATTATTTTCTATGGAATATTGACACTGGCAGATTTTGAACACGTTATTAGATGAGCTGATCGCGTTCTGTTCCATTGGTGAATTTGCCACTTAATTTGAAAACATCGATCAAGTTCGAAGCGATAATTCTTGATTAAAAAAAAAATCGTTCCATCGACGTGCAAAGCCACAACCTCTCTTTATTTTAAAATATTCGTTTCATTTAACGCTGTCTTCGTATTATGTACTTTAGGAGTGAAATATGTACTCGCCTTTTGTTTCAAAATAAAGTTTGACTCAAAACTCGTTTAATATTCATGCTCACTTTTGTGAAAATACGCGAAAAGTTTGTGGAGGCGTTATTATACTGTGTCAAAAAATCCCTTTTTAATATTTTTTTTCTGCTTTTGCTCGTTGAAATAGCAAAATAGTATGGTCACCGTTATCGTGTCGCTTCAACATGACGAGATTAATAAAATTGTGTCGACATAAAGTTTACCCTTTTTAACGTGGATATTGCTTTTTTTTCATGCTCCCGCAAAAATAATTCCTATGAAAACTTCTTGGAAGTGTTCGTCTTAAGTCACGTCGCGGGATTATCCGATAGGGTTACCGCTACCCCAGAACATAAAGGGCTAAGGAAGGAACATGGATGGGTTTCCATCAGTAAGAGTCTGACACTCCATTCCGCTCCACTCAGAGCGGTAACAGTCATTTGATGATTTCAGAACCTCAAAAAAAAAAAAGTCGCGCTTCCGCATCGCGTTGTTTCGTCGCACTGTCGCATCCTGGTTTTTTAGAACCAGGTTACCATATCTTTCGTTCTTTTCGACAGCTCCACTAAAACATACGGCAGGTATAAACGTGACGTAAATTCAACGCTAAAATTGAAAATATTCATTTCACACATGTCATGTTCGCGTGTGTGTACATGATAGATAAAAAACTTAGGGCTGATTTTTCAAGCGTCAGTTAAGTTTTGTTATGAGATTTAATATGGCAGTTTGAGCATTCGTGATGACCTTTGGCAGAGAAATTGTCAAACCGCTATTTTTATTCTTTAGGTAAAATGGAATATTGTTGGTATTATGTTTCATTATTCTATCACATCATAAGATGTTTTATTTCAATGTTAAGCCGTAATCATCATCATCAACATTCTTCTGCTCTTATCCCAATTTATTTGGGGTCGTCGCAACATGTCTTTTTATTCCCTACTTCTCTGTTAGTCTACATCTCGGTCGTCACTCCCTTCCTAGCCATGCCGTGTAATGTTAACCCGTATAGCGATTATAAGACTTAATTTATATGAGTGGCAGTAATATTGTCCTAGGGCCTCTGTAATTGTTTCAACAATTTCCAGCATTTACATTTAGGTTCCAATAATGAATAAATGGGTACGCGAATTGACCCACTCATTTCAGTAAAAATAATATGTTTATTACGTGTCCGCGACCGAACATAAACTCGTCTTCAACACTGACTTTTATCGACACTGTATCGATTTCCTATAAACGCTGTTTATCTAGCTTTTACGTTCTTGCTTGCCCTTGTTTTATTAATATATACTACGTGGCGCTACAATGGTGACAATAATTTAACACACGGGTAGGGCTAGTGCCCATTAATCATTAAATGTTGGTAGGTTAAAATAAATCGTAAATTGAAAAAAAAACAATTTCAATTAAACTAAATAATAAAATCAATTCGCCTACTTTTGCAGTTGTTTTATCCTTATAGTATTGCTTATTCGTTTTAATTTCATTGATGCGATCTGTTTTCTAACATTTTAAATAAATCCGTAAATAATAACGTTTAATGGTAATATAATGTTATCATGAAACGAAAATGTGAAAACGTATACCCTACGTGTGTTAAATTAATGTCGCCATTGTAGCGCCACGTTGTATAAGTTCGGCTAGTTCTGCTATGTCTTAATTATCTTCTGTTCTGCTATCCGAGGATCGTAAAATATTAACTACCGATTCCGTTTTATTGTTCCGTTTATTCGCTGCAGTTGGTTGTAATGTCACTGAGTTTATTTTATTAATTTTTGCTGGATTCTTAATGTTGGGATTCGATTTGTTTTTGTGCCAAAATTGGGTTGGTAAACGGTAATTTCAAATTATTTAATTTATTATTAATTGCACACTGCTCTGAACACGGGGATAGAAAATTTTGTGACATTTAGCACTGGATCCGCACTGGGCCCGCGTGGTAGGTTACGGCCCGTTCACCCTCACAAAGAGAAGGCCCAGCAGTGGGAACATTACAGGCTGATTATGTTATGATCGTATTTGTAACTCTATAAATATTTTCCACTCTAATATTGCACACAAAACCTAAAACTCAACACTTCACTATCAAAAATATCGTCTTTAAATCCAACTTCAAACAGTTGAAGAAAAATATTATTCTACCGTAAGTATTAAATTCTACACATTTTCATCTACACGGGAGCACAAACGTTTGCACAGAGAGATGCTGCGGAAATGTTCCTACAAAGCGCAGGAAGATGCCCTCGTCTTAATACTAGACCCTGGGATGAGAGAAACTTGGAAAATAGCAACGGGCAAGTGGTAAGATCGTGTTTTTAAAAAAAGAATAGGTTCTACTACTTTATAATTCAAATTCTATAGAATTTTATTTATTTAAAATTAGAGTTATTTATGCAGAATTCAAATTAAATACATACATTACATCACGCCCTGTGTCCCCGAAGGGTTAGTCAGAGGTGTACCAATATAAAACCTTTTGTGCCTGGTTGATGGCAATAGGCTCTCCTCCTATTACATGGGACACATAAATGGCTAGTAGATACCCATTTATATTTCGTAACTCATCTATCTTGATAGATATTTTATGTATTAGGGACTTCAGCATAAAGAAAAGGGCCCGTTAGGGCCGAAGCCTGCCGGGTCACCGGGATTGACCGAAAGGGTTACCGCTACCCCGGAACCTAGAGGGCTTAGGAAGGAACATGGATGGGTTTTAGTCAGTAAGAGTCTGACACTTCCTTCCGTTCCACCCAGAGCGAGAGGAGTCATTTGATAAAAAAAGACTTTTTTTAAATTGACAGCTTCGGGCCAATTCTCAATTTAAAAACCACACACGCTTACTATACTATGTCTATGTTATTTTGACTTGTATATAAATAACCAACTAGAACAACACTCGCTATTTTAAGCACTAATAAATATTTCGGTCTTATTCAAAGCGTTCAAGTAGATCTGAGAAGGTGAAAAACGCAAGTTCCTACACGTAACACTCACAAATCTTATGAAGCAAGTACTGAGAGGAATGTTTGCATTAAGTCGCTTCTTTCTTGTTCTCGTTTGAGCATTGAGCCTCCATGTTAAGAAAGTAAACGTTTCATAGGATTTTTTCTTTCATTTGACAGTGAGTTCATCATATTGTTCGTGAAATCGATGGAAATTTTGGATTTTTAGAAAACATTGATTCATTTTTGTCTCTACTGACACTTACATTTCTTGATTTCTTTCTTTGTTGATACTTATATTTCTTTATTCTTTGCGGAAATCGGAACGCTGAAGCCCCTTTTATACGGAGTTGAGCAAAGCATTGATCATTACTAGGCTTGCTTAGGTTAAAACTATTTTTCGTAATTCGTTATGTTTTTGATAAAATTCAAAGTACCAGACTCACCAAAAATTTTCCAGATTTTAACCCACAACTTTTTCAAAAATTTGCTCCATAAACCACTGCCACGACGGCGTATCTAATGAAAATAATGAAAGATAAATATAAGGAATACAAATGCTTGAAAACCTTCTACATTAGCATACCTTATTTTTCTTGCCAGTTCATTCACAACTACTTTGCATACATTTACTTAAATATTCCGTTACTTTACAAACGTGTTAGAACTATACAGGGTGACTTAAGGAGCTGAGGTATTGGAGAATGAGATTCATAGAGGATATTGAAGAGGCCAGGTGGACGTTTTAAGACTAAAATGATGATGATGATGGAACAGAAGTTTTAGATAGTTCTTTTTTCGTTGTTTGAAAAAAAACGTTATGAATGTCGACAATCGAATTCAACATTCCAAAAAAAACACCGAGGAGGTTTGTTTCGAATAAGGATAGCGCAAAAAAAAAGATTTTTTTTTAATTCTTAAGTTTCAAATAACAATTCAAACTATACAGCACGTCTCAGAAGTTTAAGGGTATGGTTAAAATATCAAAGTGAACAACAAACTTTCTCCATGGGACCAACATCGTAATCGCGAAAAAATAAGACCAAAACCAGGCCCAGCCAAAACCTTGCAGCAGTAGTTCACAAACACACAATCAAATCTGCTCGCTATGGGTCCGGAAAAGCAGTGATAGCCTATTGGTGTGACCGTCGTGAGGTAACAGATATTTCTCAACAGCATTTCAAATGCTGTTAGAGATGTTCAGTTTGATAATGTACAGAGGCCAGCACATCAAGTTACCACAATCTGTCAAATTTCTTTGTTAGTATTTCAACTTTATTGCAAAGACATAAGGTTCTTTAATTTTAATTCAGAAAATTTGACAGTTAGGGATAGCTTGATGTGCTGGCGTCTGTACACCACACTCTTAAATATCATACCTCTCTGATACATACTGTACAGGTAGTTATTATTTTTTGAGGTTGTGAAATCATCAAATGAGGAGTCATTTGATGATTTCACAACCTAAGTGGAGTGGATGGGAGTGTCAGACTCTTACTGACTAAAACCTATCCATGTTCCTTCCTTAGCCCTTTATGTTTAGCGGGATTGTCCGAAAGGGTTACCGCTACCCCGGAACATAAAGGGCTACGGAAGGAACATGGATGGGTTTTAGTCAGTAAGAGTCTGACACTCCCTTCCGCTCCACCCAGAGCGGGAGCAGACATTGGATGATTTCCCAGCCTTAAAAAAAAAAAAGCCCTTTATGTTCCGGCGTAGCGGTAACCCTTTCGGTCAATCCCGCTTACCCGGCAGGAGATATCAGGTCTTGTAATGCCAAGGTAAACTATTAAAAGGCTTAGAGGGAAATAAAATTTATTGAGCACTTATGTGAACAATTCCAGTTTTATTTTATTGTTTAACTCTTTGTCGTCACTAGGGTTAATGCTGAGCTATGTATAAGCATTGAGGGTAGTTTACATGTATGTGTTTGTGTTTCTTTACTTAAAATAGCTTTTTATTGTTTCTACTAACAGCTTTATGGTTAAAGTTGTATTGATTATAGACTCAAATTCAGTCATTTGTCAAGTTTTGTAAAGTTTTTATATTTGACTGCCTTTGGAGTAGACTTTGCAAGCGCTACTGCTGAGCATGACTTCCTGGGTTCGATTCACGGGTTATTGGGTTTTTCCATCTGAAATTTCTCAGTAGCAGCCCAGAGTTTGGATTTGGGCCCAGTTGATGGCAATAGGCTCGCCCCCTATTACATAGGATTCACACATTACTGGTGAAATGTGGGTATTTGAGTGTACCATAGGTACACCTCTGTCTATGTTATCAGGGATTGCAGGGGTGATGATTTATGTGAAATATTTAGCGGCCCTCTTTGTTTCGTGGAGAAAAACGAACGGGAAATATCTAAAAATAAATAGTGTTATAATATGTCTTATGCATGTTTTGTCCAGAAGTAAATTGGTATTTATTAATACACCTTTTTTTGAGCGTTGGAAATCATCAAATGACTCCTCTCGCTCTGGGTGGAACGGAAGGGAGTGTCAGACTCTTACTGACTAAATCCTGGATGGGGTTTAGTCTGTATTATATATATAGTGTTCATTTATTATTCTCTTTATGTTCCGGGGTAGCGGTAACCCTGGGACAATCCCGCTTACATATATGTACTTACTACTTAATTGACCGATGTCCTAATCTTTTATTTTAAACTCGTAAAACAAATAGTTGACATATAATTTACTCATTATATTACTTACATATTACGGCCATTTAACGCTTATTATATTTATAGCAGGTATTTAATGTGCCCGTAACACATTCAAAGTACATCGTAAAGGTGTTATTACATCGTTTTAGCTCGTTTATAGCTATAACTTTATAGCTTCTGTTGGATAGTGGACCTTATCAATAACTATTAACAATGGCCGTTTAATCACGGTCAATATTTTTGCAGTTGTCTTTTGTTTTTGGATGAAGTTTTTTATCCTAGAAAATAATCGGACAGCACCGAAATAAATGTGTGAATAATATAATGTTTTCCATACTATAATTTTTCTTTGTTCTTTTTTTCATAATTGTTGTTTTACATTTATGTGGAAGTTTATAATTGGCAATTTTCAAACAAACAAACTAACAATTGTAAATTGTTAGTTTGTTTGTTACTATTCACGTGTATTAATCCGTAAGCTCTCTTAAAATTGTTAAAATAAAATAAAAAACGGAAACATTTTAAAATATTGCATTGTTTCAAGAAATTATTTCTCCACGACCTCGTATTAAATCATCATATTTTGATTCTGTCACCGGTAGAGTCTTGTTTTACGCTCAAATGCGCTCTTCACGGAAATTATTTTCCCGGGTAGAGTCGGGTAGAGACGTACTGGAGATGGAACGGATGCACGTGACGCGAGCTTGCCGCTCTACCTAACTCTTGTAAAATGAAACGCTCTGGGAATTGAAAATTGTATTTTGTTTACCGAATGTAGAGTGGGAGTGATTTGTTTTAATATTTTAATGTAAAAAAGATACAAGGAAATTCGATTTGTTTCTTGTTTTTGCTGTAGCTTTTAAAAAAATCGGAAAGTAGGAAATTACTTCAAGAAGTTGAAAAGTAGTTTCCTAATGTCAACCATCGGCAAACTATCTTTGACCGTTCATTCACATAGTAACTACAGGGTCAAATTAAATTAGCTAGCATAACTCCACATGCGGAATGGATATCAATATTTTAATATAATCAAACAAAAAAGAATTAATTTAATGAGTTTTTTTTATCACTTTAATTTTTTTTTGTACTTCACAGTCATGATAAGTATCGATATTTTAACAAGATAAAACAAAAGAAAATATTCTATTTCGATTCTTTCTTCAAGTAACATCACTACGACCGCTCGCTAGTCAGAAATAAATCATCAATGTATTTTGTCTTGTTTTTTTAATGATTTTCAGTGTTTTTGATAGCTTTTCAACCTTATTACAAAAACATAAGATTCATTTTCAATAGAGAAAATTTTAAAGTTTGAGATAGCTTGACGTGCTGGCGTCTGTACTTAACTACCTACAATTTAAGAAGTAAATAGGCTTACATAAAAATACCTAAAGCAATAATGAACATAGCTTCCCAAAAATAAAATCCCTGCTTCAATTTCTCTCACAAAAACCAAGGAACTCATTTAACTTGATAGTCTCTTAAGCCGCTTTTTGAAGAACACATAAGGAAAACTGTTTATGCAAAAGCCGGTAGTTAATTAGCCTTAAACGTAAATAATTTAGAGAGGAAAATTTCAAATAAAGGTGTGAACACATTTGGGCATTTATTTGTAACTTATAATTGAGCCACTGCACACTGTATTTTTAACCGACTTCTAAAAAAGGAGGAGGTTCTCAATTCGACTGTATATATATATATTTTTTTTTATGTTTGTTCGCGCATAACTCCGTTGCTTGCCAACCGATTTGAAAAATTTATAAAAAAATGGATAAGCGGTTTTTGAAAATCAACAAAAATCAAAAAAAAATCCTACTTGATATATGTGGACGATGTTCTAATACTGTAATTTACATACCATGTAGTTGTATTAAAATTATGGGGGGGGGGGGTTGTGTAGGTACCACAACTAAAAAGTGAAAAATAAAAACTTTTTTACAAAAAATAAAACCGACTTCCAAAAAAAACACTACAAAGTGAAAAATAATTTTGATTTCGGAAGTCGGTGGCAAAAAATGAAAATACAAAACCGAAGACACCGACTTCCGAAATCAAAATTATTTTTCACTTTGTAGTGTTTTTTTTGGAAGTCGGTTTTATTTTTTGTAAAAAAGTTTTATTACTCTTTGACCAACCAAAACTTTAATTGTGTAACACTTTTTCAATCAAAATCTGAATAATTTTTAAGGATAATGCTATTTTCAATTATTCATATTTTCAATTAAAAATGTCTGCTTTAAAAAAAAACATTCTGACAGTTCAACACAATAAATATTATTGAACTGTCCAAATGAAAGCTATGCTACTGCATTGTATAACAGGGTATGCATCATAATGTGGGGCACTGTGTACCTTGTACAAAATCACGTCACTCTAGAACTTCCTCAAACAAGCTTCTGTCCGTGACTTCGTCTGCGCGATGTTTCTTTTTTTAACTTAAAATACTCAGATATTATATATTAATTAATATTAGTGAAATATTTTTTGCGATCGAATCGGCAGTTCCGATGATTACCCCTGAAATACAAATTCATTATTTTATAATTATGTTTGTAAGAATATTATAGATATTACATTTTATATTATATTCTACTTTATGTGTGTATAGGTGTGCGACAACCCTACGGAATATTAATGAGGGTATTTATGTTATATAATTTAACGTTCTGACATGAAAATGCTCAAGTGTATGTTCACCTTTATGATATCTTTCGAGGTAAAAAATATTTAATTTAATTATACGCGATGTTTCATTTTTACCCTTAGGGTCTCTTTTAGTATCTTAATTAAAGAGGTTTTAGAAAAACAGTGGTTAGTTAATGGGTCTTATTATATAGGAAGAAACATTTATGCCTCTAGGAAATAATAATGAGATCAAAGTGCGATACTTACTTGTAATAAAATCTAACAATGGTTTATAAATCTGTTGGATAAATTGAATTCATTGAATAAAAAAGATAATAATAATGTTTGTTTGCGGTAAACATGGGGCAAAGATCGGCCACACACGAGAAATAAATTTGGGGTAGTACCTATGTGCGTCACATCCACGCACAACGGTCATCGGTCAGCTCAAAAATCCGTGATAATATCTTTATTACATTCGGGAAAATGTGGAAAAACAATTTGCATATATAAAAACAATTTGGAAATACAAAAACACAGATGAAACTAATCAGTTTTTTTTAGTTATGTAACCTTTAAAAGCAAGCAAATCAGTAAATTCTAGCAGTGCGAAGCATACGCGAGTTTCTAGAACAGAGGCCGCACATCAACCTACCTCAATCTGTCAAATTTATTTGATAGATTTTCAACCTTATTACAAAACTAGCTTCTGCCCGCGACTTCGTACGCGGACCCTGTTGCTTATGCCAGCGACAACGGGGTCGCCATTTATGTTATTTTTTATCATTTTTCACATTTAAATCTTTTATCACACTGAGCTTTAGTTTTATATCATTCCAACAACCACCAAAACATACAGTCCATTTGTCATCGTTTTCATTTTGGTAACCGCATTATTATATTCCCCACTTGTCTCTAGAGACCTAGAAGTCAATGCGTAGATACGGTTGGAATTCAAGCACAATTCTCTATCCGTGAACGTCTCCCACTCGCGAGACAATACATGACGTTCACGATCAGCGGTCAGTCGCACATCACGTGCCCCACTTGTCTCTAGAGACCTAGAAGTCGATGCGTAGATACGCTTGGAACTCAAGCGTAATTCTCTTTCCGTGAACGTCTCTGACTCGCGAGACAATTCATGACGTTCACGATCAGTCAGTCGCGCATCATATTCTTCACTGGTCTCTTGAGACCTAATGAATACGCTGAGAACGCAGGCGTGCTTCGCGACCCGAAGAGGTTTCCACGGAGCGAGTTGCATCCTAATGTTCTCAAACAACATCAAGTCTCTCCTGACGCTCTTTGGTAATTCTTGGGATCTTATGATCCTCAATCTTTTAGCTCTTTTGGAACATTGAGAAAGATTTGACCTCTTTTTAGGCATGGTCATAGTTTTATTGTGAAGATACCTGATCAATAAAAATCTAAATTAAAATGACTGCTCCCCTGCGTTACCTGCGTAGAAGATAAATGGAAAAGGAAATTAAACACTCAAACAACAAAAGCCCGAAGGCATATTCATACGATAAAATAAAAAAATAAATAAGACTTTTGGCCAGTAGAGTCAAATTTTCAATGATATACCATCGTCATCGAAAATTGGTCCTAAACTGTTACCGCCTTCACCGCGTGCAGGTACTCCCAGTTTATGTTATTTTTTAATTACACAGTAAAATTAGTGATAGCTTTGATTTCCACAACAGGTGTTCCAGATCTTTGATTTTTATAAGTCAAAAGGAAATGCCCATCAGACCGAACAACTTTTGGTAAGACGTCATTCCTATATGTGTTATGGTGTAGCTAGGCTCTTGGAGTTCCACAACAGGTGTTCCAGATCTTCAATTTTTATACGTCAAAAGGGAGTGCTCATCAGGCTAAACAACTTTCGCTAAGACGTCACTCCTATATGTGTTATGGTGTAGCTAGGCTCTTGGAGTTCCACAACAGGTGTTCCAGATCTTCGATTTTTATAAGTCAACAGGAAATGCCCATCATCATTCCACGAAGAAAATGTGTTAAGAAGTTCTTTGACCGCAATATAGGTCACAAAGGACATTCGAACTAAAATGCAAAGAAAAAAAGGCAGTCACACGTTGATATTGTAAGAAAACCTACTGCATAGGTGTATGCTATTTTAAAACTATACAGATAACACGATACATACAACTTGCAACTTTATTCCTCAGATGTTAACGTTGATATTGCAACAACACTGCTGGTTTTGTTACACTTATGACCCGACACATGACACCAGTTTTCTAGACTCAATTGTGTTGTTTAGTTGTATTTGCAGGACTGCGAATGTTTGACGTAATAAGAGAAACGTAATAGGAAATATTCCTTATACTCACATAGAGTACAAAAATAACTGTATTTTCATTTCACTGTTTATTCAAAAATGAATAAGAGATTGTTCTTCGTACAGCCCTAAAGAAATAAAACTTGTAATAAAGCAGGCTGAATTTGTATTTCTTTATTTATACTGTATAAATTCCCAAAATACATTCAAACAAAAGTATAAAACACAAAACTTCCCACTAACCCAATTACAGAAGCAAAAGTTTGTTCGAACCAGCACTTTATAATAGAACCACTTAATCGTTCCCAGAGCTCGACTCGGTTGCAAGTGACAAATAGCCTATTTACTCCCTCGCTCCCGATAATAGAACTCACTGCAGTTCTATTGATCTTGAGCGTATTGCAATATTGAGTGCCAATCTTCCAGTCCCATGCAGAATATGAGAATTTTCTGCAATTTAATATTTGCTATTTACTTTTGTGTAGAGGCCAGCACATCAAGTTACCCCAATCTGTCAAATTTCTTTGATAGTTTTTCAACTTTATCACAAAAGTATAAGGTTCATTTTCAATTGGGAATATTTGATAGTTAGTCATAGATTAATGTGCTGGCGTCCGTACCTGGTTGATGGCAATAGGCTCGCCCCTATTACATGGGACATAAATATAACTAGTAAAATGTGGGTATAGTATGGCTACACCTCTGCCTAGCCCTTCGGGAAACACAGGCGTGCCGTTATGATATGTAATTCTCACTTTAATTAAGGTAGAATAAAAATATGCATTGAGTACGAAATTGACTTTTGATGCAAATTACTTTCAATTTATTAACCTTTTATGTAACTTTTAGTATTTTAAAAGTCTTAATTTAAACGTAGAAGAACTGCATTGTGGAAAGGTTGTATGAAACATTTTGCTTTTGTGTCAAAAATAAAATACAGAGAGAAGCAGAATTCTACGCGTTATGTAAATTTCTGTTTTGAGATTATCTCAGCTTTCATGTTTAGGAAGTATTCTTTACCTTCTTTAGGTTATTTGCACTAGAATAAAACTTTTACTGAATGATTCTTTTGTTAGTAAATTGCAACTGCAGATGATCATCCATTGGAAGATAATATTATCTTAATCAGAGCCTTGTTAGTCTAGCAACCGTTTCTGCTGAGCACGTGGTTCTGTGTTCGATTCCTTGATCAGGGATAGTGTTATTAGGTTTTCTATCAGGATTTTCTTAGAAACCGTCCCTGTATGTATCTATAGGTTTATACCAATAAGCTCGCCACCTATAATATGTGATTCAAATGTCTTTGTACCTACTATACACACGTCTCTGGCTACCTCTTAAAGGCATGATGCTTTGTAATCTTCTTGTGAGTGAAACCTCCACTGAGTAATTAAAGTATTCGCAAGTTTAGTCCACTACGAAGATCATTTATTGAAAGATATTGCCTTATTCAAATAAAAGAGGGATGTGTGGTGTTACGCGAATGGATAGAATAAAGAATGAGTATATAAGAGAAAGTCTGAAAGTGACACCAGTCAATGAAAAGTAGCGTGGAAATGGTATGGGCAAAGAGGAAAATGTTGTCCGGAATGTTTTGAGTATGAATGTGGGTGGCTATACAAGTAGAGGAAGATCAAAGAAACGAGGGATGGATTGTGTAAAAGATGATATGGCTAAAAAGGGAGTGACTACCGAGATTACGACTAATAGAGAAGTATAGAAGAGAAAGACCTTAGAATATTTTTTCTGTATGAGAACTGACTTTGTCCCTACAGTGAGACAATAATAGTCAGGTATTACTGTAACCAAAACTTTGTATACGATATTTTAATCCTTGTAACTATAGACATACGAACAACATTTTTACAATTTACCTTCCATTGAAAAACTTAAATGAATGGCGGCTGAGTACCGTTTCAAGTATAAAAGAAAAATTATTTATGTGGAAGAACATTTTCAGAGGCATTGTGATTCGTGCTAGAGTTTCTTAATTATTGTTTTACTTCACGTAGTTTCTCATTAGTGGAGCAAAAAGACTTTAAAATGGCAAGTTTATTTATAACCGTGTTTTTTTTTGCTTTTACTTTAGGGTGCTTACATACAACCGTATTTTTTAAAACTATATTGCAATACTAATCGATTGCGTACCTTAATAGGTCGCTATTGTTTTTGGGGGTGAGAAATCATTGCTCTGGGTGTAGCGGATGGGAGTGTCAGACTCTGACTAAAACCCATCCATGTTCCTTATTTAGCCTTATAAGTTCCGGGGTAACGGTAACCCTTTCAGACAATCCCGCTTGGCCGGCAGGCTGCCGCCCTAACGGACCCACTCCTAAGTAGGCCACTGGAGACACAATTTGTTAAAGTAAAGGGTTACTGACCCACCCAACACCCAGTGCGAGTACGGTGGTTCTGATCAGACCATGAACCACGTGCTGGAGTGTCTTAGTGTCCGTTCGCCTTCACCTCGGATGACTTTAAAAATGCAGTGATCAGCTACTGGGATTAGTCAATAGAAAACAACATTACGTACTCGTAAGAGTAGGTGGCGTGTGTGTTGGATCATTTAGCTCCCTTCAAAATGATTGAGCTGAATGGTGCTAATCCATGCGTCATGTTCGTGAACGAGCGCTGTCAGTAGGGACTGGTCATCTCTTAGCGGCTATGGCTTATTTTAATTTAATTTTTGAATTGTTTTTACATATTTTTTATCGGATGCTTTTAACGTTCTGTCACGTTCTCACATGTAGGTATAATAATGATATGAATTATGTAACCAATATTTTGTTTAAAAGAGTGTTCATGGAGTTTTTTACCGTTCTTCTCCATAGGTACAGTCAACAGCAAAAGTAGATGATCAAAATTAGATATTCAATACTAATTAACGGAATTCACGAATATATGGCAGCTGCACTAGTAGTAAATGATTGGTATAATTTACAATCACAAACTTTTGAATCACTCTGACGCCACACAGTTCTGACGTAGTTTGACGTAGTTAGATTAGTATTGAATTTCTGATTTTGATCATCTACTTTTGCTGTTGACTGTACCTACTGCTTTGGAATGGTTCATCTTTCTGACTGACCGACCTCATGACAATTAAAAAGTGCCTGTAATTGGTTTATTTAAAACAAATACTTTGAGTTTGAGTTTCAGGTACTATCGACACGAAAAGTCAAGCAACATTTGCAATTATGAAAATGTTTGTTTCATATAATTTGAAATGAGCTGCATCTTGCTCTAAGATAATATTCAGTTCATAATGTTTATTAAGCTGTTTTTACTATGAAAGAGCACAAATACTAAAGGTTATATTGTAGAAGTGTAATATTATGACTACAGAGCAGATAAACATAATTTATTGACTAGCTTAATAAAAATCCAACAGCTGTATACAATGCACTGCTAGTCATTTGTTTATTTTATAAGCATTTTCTCAAAGCATCAGTTACCCGTTGGTTACAGACTATTTGTGTCTTTGTCACTCTCACTCAAAGTCTTCTAGGAGCATTTAATAGAGTAGTAGCACTAATGTAACTTAATTATTACTTAAAAGTCACCAGTGAGCTTATTTTGCTTTTCTTTTATTTACAGTTGGGCTGAGTGTAATGTTTTAATACTAATATTTAGCTCACCTTGTAACAGTTAGTAAAGTTAAATTATTTTATTTGAAATTTTTGGGGTTTATCCGTTTGGTACTCTTTTCACTGAAGTATATTTCAAATTTAGTTTTAGTATAAACTAGTTTTTGCCAGAGGGTTCTAGCATGACGTAGCCTTTAGTTTTCCTCAAGAATTGAGCTATCTAATACAAGATGATTTATATCATTTTCTGATCTGACTGGTAATTCCAGAGATTAGCACGCTTAAACAAACAAAAACAAGCTTTATTATTAGTATATTGTATATAGATATCACAGTGTAGATTAGTTCAAACAATATTTTTATAGCAAATTACAGTCTAGGTAAACTAAAGGCTCCCGCAAACAGGCGCGACGCGATAGTGCGATGCAATTCTGGTAGAACAACATCCATAAAGTTTTATTAGAAATTGTTCTACTAATGTCGCGTGGCACTGTCACGTCGCGTCACTGTTTCTCTTTAAAAGTACGTATTTCAAGAAACGAACGGTCGTATACAATTATTGCCACAATAACGTTACAGAGAAATTTAAATTTTGATATTTAAATTTTAGTAAGAGATCTTACATGACACTGCTTTTGATAAAATTTCTCGGTTATCAACGAATGATTGTCAGTAAAAATAATATTAAAATTTGTAAGACGTCCTCATAATACAAGGTCAAGTTGAAAACCAGCGACAGGCACTAGTCTGGCATTTATGGCCGAACTAGACCTATTTGACGAAGCCGTGAGGCACACACTAAGTACTGTTTTTTTTTTTTTTTGTATGAATATTGTGAAACCTTGACCTGTAAACAAATGAATTTATTTTATTTCTTTTTTACTTTCTGTCTTTCTTTATTTTGTTTATTTTGAAACACTCACGATCGTAAATGCCACAAGAAACACACTCAGTAACCTTGCTCTACCCGAAAGGAGGCTATCTCCCTGATAATAAGTTACAGTGAAGAACTTGATGCATTTCATTTGACAATTGTACGATAAGTAGCAAAAACGGACCAGACGAAACGGACCAGACGATTTTAATCGTAGTCCCAGTTATGCAATCGAAGCCTTTTAGACTCGACTTCAAGATTTATTACACTCTCTGTGCGTTAGATTGCTTTTTATGCAGCTATTGGTACAGAGATTAATTGTCTATGTATGACTGTGGGGTTTTTCTGGACAAAAAAGATTAATTTGTTTAGAGGACAGACCGGGTATTTGGGGTAAGTAAATGAGTCTTTGACCAATGTCAGGAGTATCTTACGAATCATCTGCATAATTTTGATAATGGTTTTTTGCTTAGGATTTTCCTAATAGAATAGTAAATTTTTATTTTTAGTAACGACTTATTGCTGCCCGTGACTTCACCCGCGTGAACCCTACTTTTTTTCTTTTTCAAATATAAAAGTTAAGCCTTATAACATCAGCTATCTGTCAGGGAAAGTCACGTCAAAATCAGTCCAGCCGTGTCGAAGATTAGGCGGACCAAACAGTCGGACAAATGATATTAAAAAAAACTTATAAGTACCGTATACAGCGTGGAAGGACATCCGTTACTATGAATTGTAAATGCATGGTGACCAGCTCATGTGACAGGGGGCGAGACCAATGCCAGCAACCCAGCATGAATCAGCTTTTTTTTTAATTCCATGAATCAGGGCTGCTAAAGAGAATTAAAAAAAAACCAACCAACCGATATCACTTTGCCCTACCTGAGAATTTGACCCAAGACCTCAGACCTTCTAGACCACCGACGACCGAAACAAATAATACAATACCTTGTTCAATAAAATTACTCTTCACGTCAATCCAATTAAACATCTCAATTTCCAAATTTCCTGAAACCAGACGCCTCTTAACACCGCACTTAAACTTTACACCGATGTTCCACAATAATTCACGCCCATATTTTTCGTAAATAACAATAGCTATTCCCGCATCTCTTTGCACAGGACTATTATATAAATCATTGAAGATATACAGTGGATAGCGAAGTTACTCGAGATTTTATTCCCGTCCTGACCCACTTTCGAGGTACTGTAATAAAAGTGCATTCTCTCTTGGTTCTGTCTGCGTGACAGTGATGCAATTATATACCTTTCCTTGTCATAGAGATACTTGTTTATCTGCTTTTTATTTGAATTTTTATGGAAGATAATAAATTTTTTTGCTAAGTTCAGTGTCGAGTTCAATAATGTTGATTAATGGTTCAAGAGCAGTACTGCTCTATTCTGTATAAATGTCACCGTGAGAACGTAAGTGAAGTGAATTTGAAGTGCCTTGTCATTGACATCAGGTGGAATGACAGCTCACTTCACCAACATTATCATGGTGAGGTTTTAACAGACGAGGACGGCTGATATAAACTCGAAGATGCAGCGAAAGATGTTAGGTATATCATTAACTGTTTTGTTAGTAAGATGACACACGTCGCATATAAATTGGCATATAAACGTTGCATACAAATGAACGCAGTTTACAACAAAAATACTTGAATTAAATTAATAGATGCCTACAAAGTAAAATAGGTATTGTTGTTACTAATAAAACATAAACTAAACTAACTAACTATTGCTAATCTCTAAAAAAATATATACTACCTATCATACTTTATAGTAAAGAAGCTCATGCTTGTACTTTTAATTAAAATAAAAAGATAATTCGAAAATTATTTCTAATTTAAAAAGTTTTAACTGCTAAAGACAGTTGAATTTCATTAATTCAACCATTTTAACTATTCATCGAGGTAATAAGACGTTTTAACTTCAGTTTGTCTTTGTGTTGAAAAGTTTTAAGTTTGAGTGTAATGTGGGTTTCTTGAAAGTAACATAATGAGAAATATGCAGAAAGCGACATATCTTACTTATATAATTATTCATAATATTATAAAATTATTATTGAAAAATGTGAAAGTTTGGAAATATGCGTGTGGTGGATGTATGTTTGTTACTCAATCACGCCAGAACGGCTGAACGGATCTGGATGAAATTTGGTACAGAGATAGATTATAGTCTGAAACAATACAACGGATACTTTTTATCCCGGTGGTACGTTTCCGTGTGAAAATATCCGACATCCACGCGGACAAACCCGCTGGCAGAAACAAGTGGTTAATAAAGATATTTGGAGAGTCAGACCGTATTTTAAGTTTTTATGGTTCCCACGGAAACCACATGGCTATTTTCTCAGGCTTACTTTCTCGACATATCGTGTTGCCACGCTTTTAAATATAAAGCGTTACTAAAACAATGCCTTACACATAAAACCCCATATGGGACTAGAAACTCCTATAAAAAGTGGTCATAAATAGCATGGGATGGTATGGGATATAAATTATGCTTTTAGTAGGAATATTTTGCATGTTTTAGGCCCTGTGCACCCGATAAATAAACATTCATCTCCGTTTATAGTAAAAATATTTGAGGTTGGACTGCCGCGCTTGTCGTAAGCACAACGGACGGATATTTAATTGTAAATTATATCCTAATACTTACATCTTAGCGGGGATTACAGGTGAGATGCTATGTTATTTGTAGTCGCCTGTTGCTACCCAAACTTAAAGTATTTATTTCAAATAAACCATTATAGGCGCTTTTGAATTGTCATAGGGCTGGTCAGTCAGAAAAATACCATAGGTACACCCCTTTTTTTTGAGGGTGGGAAATCATCGAATGACCCCTGGAGCGGAAGGGACTCTTACTGACTAAAACCCATCCATGTTCCTTCCTTAGCCCTTTATGTTCCAGGGTAGCGGTAGCCTTTTCGGACAATCCCGCTGATTATGTACACACCTACCTATCCTTTCGGGGATTCAAAAAATCTGACAACATAACTAATGGAACTCTCAATAAGTCCTTAACAAGATGACCTCCAAGAACAAGAACATATTACCAAATTGGTATTATCCAGTTCCGATTCCTCTGACGTCATCGGTCGAACTTTTTATTTACTTCAAGTTAATGGGACGACTTAGTTTGTGAGGAGTCAGAGCTTAACGTGCTCTTTGTGGCTCGGTGGAGATTTAGTCGGTACGGTCGTCGACTCGACGGCTAGTCTTTTAGTTTGTTAGTCGATACACTAGTCTGAATTACTTTCGAAGCGGTAATTGGGTATTTGAAAGGGTAGTCAATAACGTTACTTTTAAGGAATTGTTAAAACACGGAATTTGTACGTGATTTGTATGAAATATAACAATGTGACGTCACAGATTTTTAGAATCAAATCGAATACTTATTATCATTTAATGCACTTTTACAATTAAATTTTCGCATAAAATTAAATTTCCGTTCGGTGATGGAAGTTTTTAAGACAAGCGGTCTTATATCTATGTGGTTATGTGTTTTATTTTTGAGCGTTTCAAATATTCAATTGCAACGTTCTACGTTGATGCTTAATATGAATAAGGATGGAAACATTTTCCATTTTTTTTATTTCACTTTCAGTCCCCAAGGGCACAAGCGCGTGTAAGGTCGGGTTAAAAGTATCCTATTTCCTTTTCAAGTAACATTTCTCCCAAAAATGTTTTTGAGTAGATTAGGCACGAAATTTTACCAAACAGAGATTATTTTATTTACAAAAATTGGATTATAATGCGTGATTTACTTGACTAATAGAAGAGTCTAAACGAGAATACGTTTCCTCATTGTTATGAGCTCATTATTATAGTTTTTAAGGGGACATAACTTAAAAGATTTCAATATACCTACCCCTAAATAGAATTAAAAATCAAGATAATTATATCTTTTGAAACCGTAATTAGGACAAACTCGGCTGACCTTTTAAAACAGCGTGCTATCTTACGAGTGACGAGAGCTAACCGACGATCTATAAGGGAATTAACTCGGAGCAACCCCGTGAACTTTGTTAATTATCTCGCTTCGTCCGCCTCCAACGGACGTTAAACTTCCATGTAATATACTGTAGACGTTTACGTGACGGTTTAGTTTGAGCGCACACTGAAGACACGGCACGATACCGGCACGGCGACGGGACGGGATCGGTACGGCACCGTCGCCCAGCAAAAGTCCGTCGAAGGAAACTTCACAAAATTCTCAACTCCCGCCGCTCCCTGAATGCCAATGAGCACTTGATTTCTATCGGTGTGTGGGTACTGAGGTTTAGTTTAAACTTAGATAGCGGCTGAATTTCTAATCCTCAATTAAATGCGGCTTAAATTAAAGCGCCTAGAATCTCTTTAACTTTCTAGGCGTTGGTCTGAAGCTTAAGTTTAGGTTTAAACCTGGTAGCATAATGTGTGTCTGTACTATGTTCTCCAAATCTCATCCATCTATTTTTTTTAGGCTGGGAAATCATCCAATGACTTCCCGCTCTGGGTGGAGCGGAAGGGAGTGGACTCTTACTGACTAAAACCCATCCATGTTCCATCCTTAGCCCTTTATGTTCCGGGGCAGCGGTAACCCTTTCAGACAATCCCGATTGCTCTTCCACCTACTTGACAATGATTTTTATTCACAACAAAACTCAGTAAGGAGTCAAAAAAGTAAAAATAAAAAGGAATATCGGAATTCTGTTTCGCTATTTCAAATGCAGAACTGGAACAGAAATAGCTCGCAGAAATATTGTGAAAAAATGCTTTGAATGGCACTGTCTGACGCAGTGACGGATGAAAGCACGCAGAATGCGCCAGTGTGCGCCTAGCGTTAGTAAAAAACTATGCGCTGTTTGTAATTTGTAGTCTTGCTAAATGGGGGTAGTATCAAATCTTTGTAGAAGTTTACGAGCTGTCTTGATTTTAGTCACAGCACTATTTATTGTACGCCTGGCAATTGCGAGAATCAGTTTTACGATCATAACCAAAGTTCACATATTTATATTAAAGATATATAGTTATTGAGGTCAGATATGAAGTGGGTTACATAAAAGTAAAATATTTACCAGCTTCTAGCAAAAGCTGGTATTATTAAAGTAACGTAACATTTTCAGTAACGAACGCACACTTCGGGTGGAATTCACGAACTATGATGTCGCTCTTGGAGGCAGTTTAGACGGCTGATTGCTGTCAGTTTAATAAGTGTTTCATTAAGATTGGTATACAAAGTAAAACCCGGTTACAAACGCATACGTAAGCCACGCCGAAGACTGCTGGGTAAGCGGGATTGTTCGAAAGAGTTACTGCTACCCCGGAACTTAAAGGGCTAAGGAAGGAACATGGATGGGTTTTTGTCAATAAGAGTTGGACACCCCCTTTTGCTCTACCTAGACCGGGAGGAGTCATTTGATGATTTTCCATACGCAAAAAAGCCACGTCAAAACGTATAAAACATGAACAAGATTATAGTTTAAAAACTACTACTGAACATTAAATAGCAAAGAACACAATGAAACAAAAATACATATATTATTTTCCCCTCGCGAACCGAGCCCTTTTAGTCAAGTAATTAAAAATTTAATTGTAACAGTTTAAGTTCAAACTGAATCTTCGAAACTTGATATACAAAGGAAATGTATTTATATTTTCCTGTTTCAAGATACGGCTGTAAGAAAGAACTTTTTAAATATTCATTGGCTTGAACTTTAAAGGGCGGCATGACGAAAACCATTGTTTTATACTGCTTGCCACAGATAATGGGTCTTGTTCTTCTAATTACGCTTACAAAAGGGTATTTTGTCTTGTGTTATTAACATGGAAAATGAGTGAGGATAATTTTATATTGTGGCTTTAATTTTTAATTAATTGTATGTTCACTGTAAGATCCGCACTAATGGCATATAAGACAATTCGCACGAATTTTCTCGCCCGAAATGTGCGAATCGGCACTTTTAAATTTATTATTTTTCTCTTAGCGACTGGCACGAAGTTTATTTATTTACATTATTACTTTTTTTGCAGAAAAGTTTAAAAAAACTACACAGTTAAGTAATAGTATTATCATGCCGTACAAATACGGCCATTGTCATACTAAATTCTTACTTACCTTGCAAAATTGTGTCCATTACCGTTCACTCGTTTTAGCGTAAAAGCGTAAGAAATAAAAAAAACTCACTTATGCATATAAATTAGTTTAAAAAAATGCCTTAAACAGTCCAGAGGCAAACTAAATTTAAACGGGGTTATGTAGACACTTAGTATTTTACTTGGAATTATGTAAAATTTAATATTAATGTAATCAATTTTAATCTTATTCAGATAAATTTAATAATATTATGTTCTGTCGCCCGCATTAAAATGAGAATGAACCTTAATATTATGTTTTACGCCTGGCCATGTCAAGGCTAACAATATTACTCATACTCATTGAATTACAAGTCTATATTTTCATATTATTATAATTTGTAACCTATAATTAAACGAATTTTGAAGCAAATGAGAAAATAGAGGTGACTCAGTGATTAGTTTGACTTTCAGAACATGCAATTTTAGATTTTGGTCGGAACACGTAAGGCATAATTTTTAATACGGGCAATAGGGTCACGTATGATTATAGTTATAGCCAACCTTAAAAAAAGAAATTGTTCTACTATAACATGAAGTTTTTGTGAAAAATAAAATTTTCCTTTTTTTTATTTTCGATACTGAATTTCAGTAGTGCTATAATTAAACAGTAATTTTGGCTATTAAAAGAAAGTAATGACCTGTAATTCAAGAGGACAGCACAGCTACTTTTAACTAAAACTAGCAAGAAGTTTCCAATACTAATCTATAGACAAAATAAGGACAGTAACTATAATCTATTTACGTACCAGCCAGTGACACGAGCAAAGCTACACGACCGATTCAAAAATAGAACTTGAAGCTTCAAGCATAAGTGTAAGGCCAGACTGATATCACGTTGTACCTTCGCGTCACGACAGACGTAACTTATTCAGTTTAAAAATAACAGTTTCGGTAACGGAAATACACTACCTACAAGGATTTTTTGTGCTCTAATGATTTTGACATGCCACTATCGGTAAAAGTTGTATTGTCAGCATTATCAGCTTATAATGTTCCCTGCTGGGAAACAGGCCTTCTCTCTTTGAGACGTAGTGGGCCGTTATCCACCACACGGAAACAGTGCAAATTGGTAGATGTCACAAGTCTTAAAATTGTTGGCTCTAGGACATGGTGGTTTTCTCACGATGTTTTCCTTCACCGTTTTTGAGAAAAGTGCTGATAAAACAATTTACACAAACTAAAGCGCCTTTCTGGGTTCAAATCTATGACCTGTAACTCTTAAGTCACGGCTGTTACCACTGAGCCACTGCTCACTCAATTGTTTTGTAAACTGAATGAAAAACATCGTGAGGAAACCTAGACTCATAGTTAATATAAAATCACTAGCCTGTCTTAAGCAAGCGTAGTTCTGCCTTCTTTATATAATAAGAGGTCTCAACCCTGCAGTGGGGCAATATTAAGATGGTATTATTATTATTGAAAAATACAAGATGGCGGCGCGCGTACTAACATGTGTTCTAAATCAGAACTATCTGATTTAGAACACATGTCAAAAGCGCCTAGTTTAGGTACGGCTATAACGGGTACTAAAATAATACGCAGTGTTTTGTTTTTTATCGTTGAGACCAAACAACGGAACATCGTTTAAGCTATCGTGACCTTTTTCGGGTAATAAATTGTGATTGTAGGTGACAACGCCAATTTTTGATACATCGCGTATCACGATTCGCGACCACGGCTTTTAGTAAGTACGAAAGATGGCTGATTTTAAGTGCATTATTTTCTTGGCTTGCCGATAAATAATATTATAGTGATATTTTTTCTGGGATTTGAGAATATTTTGTAAATTAATAAACTTCATAGAAAATCAATAAACATAAGACCCGTGTTGCAAATATTTGTCTTGTGTCATTTATAAACAGCGTAAGTCTCAATTTGGTGACGGTTTTTCTACATTCATTTATGGATAAAAAAATACAGACAACATAAAAACAGATTCATTTCATATCTAAGTACTTATATACTTCTCGGCTCACACGAAAACACTACGCAGACGAAGAAGCCTCTTAAAGCTAAGCTCAAAATAATATTGTAACTGCTAAGAAATAGTTTATTCTGCATCTACATTTTCTCGACGACAAAGTTTGCCTTCAGTTTTTATCGCTTTTTACCGACATAAGAATATTATTTCGTCTTTGACTGAGATACATAAATTGATCTCGTAAACTGGATAATCATTTGACTGACAGTTTGGTATACCTAACTAAAAACGGTGTTCTTAATATGTTTGAAATCTAAATATTATAAATACATAAACACTAGAGACAAGTGGGGAATATAATAATGCGGTTACCAAAATGAAAACGATGACAAACGGACTGTATGTTTTGGTGGTTGTTGGAATGAAATAAAACTAAAGCTCAGTGTGATAAAGGATTTAAATGGGAAAAATATAAAAAATAACATAAATAGCGACCCCTCGCTGGCATAAGCAACAGGATCCGCGTACGAAGTCGCGGGCAGAAGCTAGTACCTACATAAATACAACTATGTGGGGATCAGCTTCCAGTTTAACCAGACGCAGCTTAATACCATTATTTTACATGGAGCGACTTTATCTGACCTCCACAACCCTATAACTGGGTAATACAACCCTTTTGGAGAGATGAGATGGGATTGGTTGCCAGGTTTTCAGGCTTCTGACAACCCGTAACGACTGTCAAAGATCTAGTTACAGCCGGGACCAACGGCTTCACATCTTTTTCGAGTCACGGAAGGGTCTCGGTAATAAAGATGGTCACCCATCCACGGGCCGTTTGCGGCAAGGGTTGCATAACCTAATCAATTAACGGCTGCGGCTGTAATTACTTACCCACGAACTCCAATGAAGTAACTTCAATAAAAATTAATGTAAGAGTTAAATTTAAGTTGCACACTAAAAATGAATTATAATATGGCCCATAGTTAGCACGCGTTATGCGAAGCACCATTTTAGAGCTCCAAAAACGTGTAAGACCACTAAAATGCCACTAAGTAAGAGGTCGCACGTCTGGGAAATTTAGTATCGGAGTATGAGGACATCCAGTAATTTGGATGAATTACTGACAATATGGGACTACGCTTCATGCCAAATAAAGCGCGTATGAATACGAATCGACTACTTAAGATTGCTTGAGACATTCCACGTATATTGACATCTTATAAAAGCTATAATGTAGGTAGTACAATTCGAGACGTGAGATGTTCAAAAGCCCCACATAGCGAGAAATCGTAAACTTGAAGATTCACCAATATCTGGTTATACTTCGTTTCCCGCGTTGCTGTGATTATGTTACGTATAAATTTGCATTTGTGTATTTTATTTGTCTCGTTCCACAGACGTATTTCTAGTTTTTATTTCGAAGCGGGAATGGTCGTGTTGTATTTCATTCTAGTTCGCTTGTAACGTATAGTTTTCCTTTTAATACAACGCTTTGACGTAATTCTCAATCTGTTCCGTCTCAACCGCAACTTTGTACGTTTAACCCCATTTTAACTCAGTAGGTAGCGAAGGGGGGTGGAACTTAGAACGCATTAAAATGTATTCTGTACGCTCCGCCATAATGTAGTTACTATGTTATTTGTAATGACCGTAATAAATATGAAAATCAGTCTCAATCGTTAAAACTTGCAGATAACTAGCTGATATAATTTAAAATTTTATAGAGCTAACTATAAACGCGTTTTATATTTCTACGTGTTAATTTAATGGTTCACAACATTGTAAAAGCTGTTCAAAAATATCGCTGGAACCATAAAATTGAACTGAAAATAGTAGACAATAAAACACCACTTAAAATCAACGCGTCGTCAATCGGTAGTTCCGTCGTTTCGGTGTGAAGTGCATAAAACATGTTCTACATTCACAATGGTTTGGTGAGGCCCTCAAATAGTTCCGTTGCTAATAAAAACCGTCACGGTAACAATGACGTTTGGTATGAACGGAACGGCGTATTTTCCAATTTGGAACATAAATCCGGACGGTTGCGGCGTATTCATCTGTCACTCGACCAGCGTAGGGTTAACGTTCGTATTTTGAAATACTGTAGTTGGAATGCCGTGTGGTATGAAAAACCTTGAATGGTAGTTATAAAAAAGTGAATTGACTTAGTTTGAGAGAGAAAAACTTATCTCTGTAGATTTTATAGGTAACTCTGATGCGGTTGAAGCGAATGCGAGACTTTCATTCAGTTTATTTACGACGTTTTTATGGTTTAGTGTCGAGTTTTGTAAAGAAAGAAAATGAATAACGTTGAAATTAATCATCCAGCTGCCTTTACGAGGCCAACGCATCATATTTGCTTCTTCCAATCTCCTACGTTATCTTGGTAGCCACCTTCCTTCTAGTCATATCATTTTTACTCATATATTATAACCTCGAAGCCTAGCTTTGCGATCTTTAACCTATTTTCTCATCGTACAAATTCCTGAAACCAGGATTCGTTTCCAGCTTCAAGAACCTATTATAGCTGAAATTCTCTCTAAACTCTGACACCAGGTTACACTAACCACACGAAGAAGAAGAAGCTGAAATTAAGATCAAAGCAATTAACTCATATGTCCATCCACAGTTGACACTTTGTGTCACAATCCCAGTGAACTGCTTTTACAACAACGCAACGACAAAAAGGGGGGATCCTGCCGTTTTGCCGAAAAGATTTTGCCAAATTTTCATTACCCAAACAAATTTTAGCAACCTTTTTTTATGCCAATGTAATATTTGGAATAATTTTAGTACGCACATTTTCATTTGGTCAAATGTTTACTTGGCAGATTATTACCAAGGATAATGTCATTAAGGCATTTGGTCTTTAATCAAATGATTTATTACAGCAAACAATATTTAGACAATAAACGTTTAGTCAAATGATTTGTTATGACAAAAAATATAAAGGCAAAATAAACATTTTACTTGTTTGTTAAATTTGATGTCATTTGCGTATTTCTTTGTAAGCTTATGTGCTTGAATTTGTCTGAAACAAGTCAAATTTATGGTTACTAGACATTAGGTTATTTATGGAACTAGTTACAGTAGGTTATTACTTTAAATAAAATGGTTAGGTTAGGTTAGGTTAAAACTGTGACCACCTACGCACGAGCCGAGCGAGCGAAGCGAGCGGTGCCGCGGCAGCGGCCGGCGAGTGCCAGAAACGACTAGATTATATAGAAAAAAATATGGAAAAAAGAGATTATTTTTAGGAGGCTATCGATAGAAATAATACAATTATAATAACATTATTATTACCTGTTTAGAATTTGTCCCAAATGGAAAAAGCACTCTTGTAATAAAACGTCTTCAACATTAGATCTTATTAAGTTTGAAATTGACGACACCAAATATTTGGCTTATTTAATTTTGCGTAAAATATGTTATACCAACTGAAATATTTGACTAGATAAAAAATGGTAAAAGTACTAGTTGGTGAACAAGTTATTGTTCAAATGGTGTAAAGAGATTTTTTGGTAAGTAATAATTTGGCAAATGAAATTATGCGAAAATTTGTTTGGGAAGTGATAATTTGGCAATTTCTTTTCGGTAAAACAAGGGAGACCCCCAAAAGGGACTATTCTTTGTTCGCGATATTTCAGTTGTATACCTATAATTTTTTGCGGTCTTGGTGAATCTGAAACACCAACCTGGAATAAGGGTGATTTTAAAATCGAAATGAAAAATGTAAAAGTGAAATGAGTTCAGGATTTTCTTCATATTTTTAGTATAATAAGAAGAGTTCTCCCAGGATCACACTTATTACAATATATGAGAAAACTTTCATAATTATTTATACCAGAATGCTTACGTAACTGGATTAAGTTGAGCTTATATCTTTTCCGTGAAAGCTATATTGCAAAGTTTCAAGGCCATGCTATGTTCCATTAAAAGTTTCTCATTCCAACCTCATTTGGACCACGCCGTATATTTTAGTTAGTCTCTCATGTGACCTCATTTCTT
This sequence comes from Hyppa rectilinea, assembly GCA_951799385.1. Taxonomy (NCBI): domain Eukaryota; kingdom Metazoa; phylum Arthropoda; class Insecta; order Lepidoptera; family Noctuidae; genus Hyppa; species Hyppa rectilinea. The sequence goes on from OX637311.1 coordinate 12,280,727, forward strand.
AAACATTAGTGGTACTATTCTGTCCTTATAATTCACTTGGAACCTCAATCGAGTGATAAGTGAGTGAAAGATGAAAGTAGCGCGTCAGTTTTTGATAGGGTGTTCAGTAATTCTTTTACGATTTAGGTCTAGATGCCGTTCGATTTTGAGTTTTATAGTGATGCACTAAAGCACTAGTTTTGAATTTTCCAACAATTTTTGGAAATCTCCTGAGGGGGTGTAAGTACACTTGACTTTCAAACGAACGAAGTCACGAGTAGAAGATAGTTTTTAAGAAGCAGGCAACCCATAAATATATGGCCAGCTTTGTATAATATCGCCAACACGCAATAAAAAAGTGAGTCAATCAATACTACTTTCTACTCCGAACACCTAAATGACAAAAGATTCTTGCTCTGAAATGACAAAAGATTCTTGCTCTGCCATACGTGAGTTACAAACTCGTATTATTTAGCTTCTAACTAGAATTCTACGTTACATTTTAGAATCATTAACACACATACATAGGTACAGAGGCCAGAACATCAAGGTACTCCAATCTGTCAAATTTCTTTGATAGATTTTCAACTTTACTACAAAAGGATAAGGTTTATGTTCAATTGGGAAAATTTGACAGTTTAGGATAGCTTGATGTGCTGGCGTCTGTACATCACGTCTTTTTCCCATGAGGGTAGGTAGAAGCTACAGAATGCCACCTGATACGATACTTACTAACTCGATTACTTCGTGTACGCTCATACATCTGGTCATACACGCACGCTCGTTGCGAGGACTATGCACCTGGTCTTTCTGAAGAACGTTACCAATAATGTGTGAATTAAATAAATTCAAATAAATGTTTCTGGCTTTACGAAAATGCCTTATAGGTACACATTCGAAATTCGAATTGTTAAAGTCTTAAACAATAAGAATGAAACATTACTTTTTTTTTATTTATTAACTTAGGCTCGCGCTTGACTATTATTTTAACTGATGGTAAGCAATGACGTGGTCGACGGTGAAGCTCGCTTGCTTGAAACAGACTCATGAATTTAGTAACAATTTTTATTAACGTGCGAATTATGTTAGTAGATAATATTTACAAAACACGACGTGAACAGCTAGGTTACATGATACTGGCTCAAACAGCATTATTTATTAATAATAAAATAAATAAAATAATTATTCAAATAATAAATCTAAATAAATAAATTTTAAAATTATTAATTTGATAAATGAAATAAAACTTAGAATATTTTTTTTTAATCCAAGCCAGAGCTCAAACAGCAAAGAATTAGGCAATCCAGTTTGCTAGCAACAACAATGAGAAGACTGTTGAAGCTGTCACGCACTCTGCGCACTAGGGATGCTGAACGTCTGATCGCAGTGAAACCGTCGTCAGTTCACGCGTCCGCTAACATACCCAAGACGCTACAAACGTTTGGCAGCTCCAACAGCATCCTGAATGCAATATTGTACTGAGCACAAAGAGCATTGGGCACAAAGTGTTTTCGTTTACTCACCATTAATCATAAACATAATATCACGCCTTGTTTCCTCGCAAGGTTAGGCAGAGGTATACCCGTCGTAGGTCCCACATTTCGTCGCATCGAATAGGGGGACGAGCATATTGCGACCAACCGGGCATAAATCTAGACTCTTAGTTCAAATTCTTATGTAAAGTCAATAACACCGCCTTTAACACGGTCTTTTTTTTTGAGGGTGGGAAGTCATCAAATGACTCCTCGCGCTCTGGGTGGAGCGGAAGGGAGTGTCAGACTTTTACTGACTAAAACCCATCCATGTTCTTTCCTTAGCCCTTTATGTACCGGGGTAGCGGTAACCCTTTCGCACAATCCCACTTAACCGCTCGGCCTTTACTCAGCAGCTGCATAATAATTTAAGTGACACTTGGCGACTCAAAGGTTTTTTATCGCCTGAATTTTTAATCTCCAGAAAGTTTCAGACTTTTGACGAAAAAATGACACTTTCTTGGCAACATTCCTTATTTTTTCTATCCCCAACTTTTTACTCACAAAATGAGTGACCGACGTAGCAAGAACTAAATGAAATATTATTTAGGCTCGAATATAGTCTCACGTAGGTACTATGTGAGTCTGGATTCTCTTTCTGGCCCTATGCTTAATAAATAGTTTTGTCCCGCTTACACGTGTGGTTTTTAGACGCCTTACTTAAGTGCTTACGTGCGTCATTGCCCGTGTTAATGGCCTTTTACACAATGGTCCAAGCTGGCCCGACTTCGACATTCATGACTTCATTTCTATACAAGAAATTGATTAATTGGCTCATCAATAGTCATTGAGGCGTGGCCAACCTCGATCTTGGTGTTAAAACTCCATTAGGAGTAGCAATAATAATCTGCCCAAGTGTCCAGTTAATATAGATTGGGAGAGGCAATGCAATTTCATTAGATCCGAGTTAAGAACTAATAAAAATACTTAACTTTATGATCGGCTTTGTTCTGGAACGAGGTGTATGAGTTTTCAACTTTTTATCTACAGGGTCAAATTAAAGGGCCTGCGGGCGGTGTGTAATAAGTAGCTCACTGTCCGATCAGGATCAGGCCTGTGCTGGACGGCGCATACGTGTTTCACGCGCGCCTCAAAGAGATGTCAGCATTTGAAAGCCCGTAAGGGCCGAAGTCTGCCGGGTAAGCGGGATTGTCTGAAAGGGTTACCGCTACCCCGGAACATAAAGGGCTAAGGAAAGAATATGGATGGGTTTTAGTCAGTGAGAGTCTGACACTCCCCTCCACAGCGGGCCCAGAGCGGGCGAAGTCGTTGGATGATTTCCCTCAAAAAAAAGGGTCAAATTGAATAAGCGAAACTACACAGGCATCCTGGGTATTTGGAAAAAACGCACCAAATATCGGTTCTTCACAGTAGAATGCCAGTTACCAACATACAAGGTGATAATGTGATAGGTAACTTAAACCCAAAAAAAGGTGTCATTGAACTTATCATTATGATACAACGTTTACGACCATACATGAAATCTCAAAACGAAATCTGCTGGTCCACAATACATTTTGTTGAGTTATGCAAACATAAATGTATGGAACAGTTGTTTTTTTTTTTTGTCTGTGGTATTATTATAAGGGTTGTGTATGTAGACGGCAATATTCTTAAAAGTCTAGTTTTCTGGTGAAAACTTTCTTGCTGGAATTAGATCGCGTCTAGATGGAACGTTTTTATCTTAATATCTCCCTATGGTTATGTAAGCCTGGCTTTCTAAAAAATACATTTTTATTTTGTAAGAAAACTTCGCACGGATGCAATGTGGGATTATACTATCAGGCGAAAGCTAGTTAAACGATGACGTTCAAACCTTTCTCTTAAATAACTATTGGTTGATGAAAACCGCATCAAAAGCCGTTGCGTAGTTTAAAAGATCTAAGCGTATAGAGGAACAGACAAACGACGCGGTGACTTTGTTTTATACTATGTAGAGATAAGTCAAGCCATATTATGATAGCTCGAGGCTCCGTAATATGATAAAATTCGAGATAAAAAAAAAACTTTTATAAATAAGCATTCAAGTCTTCTATAAATTCTGACTAACAATTATCATTCACGGTTCCAACTGTCAAGAAGCAAATTTAAAAAGTAAAGAACAATACTTTTGATAAGACTGAATATAAGGGCCCGTTCATACGTTCCACAACCACACCAAATCGAATCGATAAGATGTGGGCAAGCAGTGGTTACGTGTAGTGTCGCTGCTTATTCTTGCAGCTGCTTTTTGGTTGCGTGGTCGTTAGTAGTTGTGATGTGGTGACGTTGTGGCGAGTGTTTGCAGGCACACAGATCGTTGTGTTAGCGATGTGACCGGCCGCTAGTGCGCGGTCTCTCTAGTGGTGGCGTTGTGGCTGCAAAGTTTCCTTGATATTGTGATCGGTGTCGCCCATTCGGTAGATTCTAGGGTTTATTCGATCTGCCCAGGCTTGTCCCAACTTTATTGCGGTCAGCTTCCAGTCGAACCGGATGCAGCTGAATACCAGTATTTTATATGGAGCGACTGCCTATCTGACCTCCACAACCCAATCACTAACTGGGTAATACGATACCAGATTTCAGGGTTAGAAAAAAAATATATTTTAGGTCTTTTTATTATAATAATAATATAATAATCTTTATTTCGGACACAAATCTATATCGTGTTAGAAACACACAAAAAAATTACTTATTGACTAGTGTTAGTAAAAATCAACTTTCGCACAAACTTCTGTATAATCGGGAACCGAAACTCTCTGCTATCGCTTTCAAGATGCGGTTCCGATTGCCTCTCCCTCTCCTCAGTAGCGACGCGTTTTTTTTTTTACGAATAATTGTATGAAAGCCGTCAGTGCGGGCTTGCGCAAGCATTTCCGACGCGCTACAGTGACGAGGCAGCCTCAACAACATCCTGAAAGCATTGTTATATTGGTTTGGTTATTGTGGTTCGTGTGAATAACCTTTCATTTTCATACAAATTACCGACCGTCTACGTATTGCAGTTGTGATGTGGTTGTGGAACGTGAGACCGGGCCCTTATTCAAGCTCAAATCTAAACAAATTTATGATTTGTGCAAAGAAAAAGGAACATTTTAAATAATACTCCCAAGTTATGAAAAGTTTTCTTTAGGAGCTTTTCCTCATTACATAATATATTTCTTTTGTTTATTTTTTCTTTTCTAACAAATATTTTAAGGGAAACAAAAGATTGATGGACATCAAGTACTTGTAGCTTACAGTAGTACTTGTAGTAGTACATTTACCTATCTTATGAGGGCCCCCTAACCTTGCAAATGACATACCATCATGACCTTATACACAAAATCAGATTTTCTACTTAGACCGATAAGAAACTTTGTCTGACCTAATCTTAACAAACCCACGACCTAAGAATAAAGCCACAGTAGCGACCTCTAGACGAATATTGTAGAAACATTAATAATTTTAATAAAGATGATCATGAATTATGGTTGTTAATTAAGCTAGATAACTGCGTGTCGTCCACAGCGTGGTACTGTCATCTGGCAATGGTGTCAAACGTGACTGGATTTTAGTACCAAACTTTTTATATATAGGGTGAAATTAAATTCATGGTTCTTTGGTCGAGATCTGTAAGCATTACATACTCGTGGCATGTGTTTCGATAAGAGTTATTGATTTTGAAAAACCAACAAAAGTACAAAGGTCTTGCAATTAATATGACGGTAGGCAAAAACAAAAAAACTGTACTCTTTATGCTTAGCTTACACACATCTTGTCATACACGCACTCCGTTTGCGAGAAATACACGTACCAAAAAGATCACAATTTACTTATTAAAAAATCGATTATCTTTTTTTTTTCTTTGACGAATTTATTATTAAGGTTCCATACCACGGCCATGCTACTTATCCAAACCATAACTGAGTACCATTAAATTACTGAGTATTTTATTGACTTGATATAAAAGTACCAAAAGACTCAACAATTCTACTGCTACAGCATTATCACTTTACAAAAAGCGGAATGAAATCCACAAGCCCAGGTATAACGAGATACATTTCTTCTAAAAGCCAGTGCTCACTGTCGACAAAGAAGCTCGTATGCTTTGCAAAGCGCCCTTGTTAAGCCCCATTCGGGCTTTAAAGCTTAGTGGTAGATTTCACTGCTTCCATTTTTTTCTTTTTCTTGATTAGCACTTAAGTATTTCTAGTGCTGTGTGTCGCTTGTCTTTTTATTATGATGATATGAATTTATTCGTTGTCGATTTTTTAAGTTTGGGGTTAAAGTTACGATTGGTTTTACGTTACGTTATTACGTGATGGACTTTCTTAAACATGAGAGCAGTAAAAGTTACAGTAATTCTAACAGAGAAAATGATTATGCAGTTTTTTCGTATATTCTTGTAGTTAAGTTTTCGAAGTTTAAGTAACTACTATACACTAACATTATTTAACTTGATATAAGAAAAAGATTCATAAAAATAACTAGTCTGTGAAATAAAAGAAACAAAAACAAATACATCCATAATCGGAAGAAGAATTTATACAAAATCCCGTGTTCGTGTCGTCTCATAGGCCGCAAATAAGTCCTAAACACAAGCAGATCTAACCTTTTTCATTGGGATTCATCTGACAAGACAAATAAATCTTACACGAATGAGGTAAGATACATCAGCTACGATATTTTCCGTTCCGTGCGTCGCATAGTCTAAAACTTTCTTTAGGAGACTGCCGCAGTTGCGAGAGAAACAAGATAAAGTTTCTCTGTGGACGAACGCACGAAGTATTTACGCAACGATGGGAAACGAAACGATTTTAAAATTGAAATACTCGTTTCGCACGGAATATTAACTTCGTAGACTTTATTCATATCTAAACGTGGTACTAATTGTGCGTGTCGCGAAAATTTAAACCAATGTGTTCTAAGATAGTTCTAAGAGGAGCTCGTGGCTAAGTACTAAGAGCTGCACAGGTCGATTCATCAGGTTAGGCTACGCTTGCCGGGGTTAGCTGTGGATGGGTGACCATCTTTACATACCGAGACTCCTCCGCGCCTCGAAAAGCAGGTTAAACCGTTGGTCCCGGCATCTTTGACAGTCGTTACGGGCCGTCAGAAGCCCGAAAATCTGACAGCCAGTCTTACCAAGGGGTATCGTATTGCCCAGATACTGGGTTATGGGGGCAGATAGGCAGTCGCTCCATGTAAAATACGGATATTTAGCTGCATTTTGCATCCGGTTAGACTGGAAGCCAACTACAACATATTTGGGAAAAGGCTAGGCAGATGATGATGTGTTCTAAGATAGTTGTATTTTTATTCGGAAATCGAACGCATTTATTTACGTTACGTTGGGCTTCTGAGAAGACTCGACAAACGACGTTCACCAGCAGTCAATTGTTTTTTTTTTGCAATACGAAATGCAGTTCTTTTGTTTCTGCGACAAATGGGACGTATTTTTTATGATCTGTGTGCGGGAGAGAAATTGTCGTGTGTTGGGAAGTTTATATGTAGGGTTATTTTTATACGTCATGCTATTTATTTATGAGGTAGAACTGAATACAGTTTGCGGTCTTTCGTGTTGGATTTATTTTGTGGTTTTTGGTTATGGTCTTGGTAGTGTTTTTGTTGTTGGAAAATATGATTTTATATGGTACTGACTGCCTTGTTGATCTAGCAGTCGCGAGAGCTATGTATGCACTTCTACCTACCCCTTGAAGAAAAACAGGCGTGGTGTATTTGTATGCAGACTATATTTTTTACATCCTTATTAATCACACTAATATTATAAGGCAAAAGTTTGTATGTGAGTGTGTGTTTGTGTGTGAGGCTGAACGGATCTGGATGAAACTAGGCACAAAGGAAGCTTATTCTTCTTCTTCGTGTGGTTAGTGACTAACCTGGTGTCAGAGTTTTAATGCTGCCCATGGGCCTCTGACTTAGCATCACATGCTGTTGAGAAATCTTTCGGGCATGCCGGTTTCCTCACGATGTTTTCCTTCACCGATTTTAAGCAAGTGATAATTATACAATACGCACATGAATCCGAAAAATCAGAGGTGCGTGCCTTGGGTTCGAACTCGAGACCTATGACTTGGCTGTCCGGCGGTCACACCACTAGACTATCACTGCTTTTTTAAGGAAGGAAGCTTATGACCTGAATTAACACATAGGATACTTTTATCTCGGTAGTACGTTCCCTTGGGATAATTACCGAAGAATTTAAATTGGCGAAGCCGCTGGTAGCATCTAGTAGGAAAATAACTGCTTATAAATTACTATTTAACTACTATTTACTGTTGTAAATCCAGATTTCCTCACAACGTTTTCTTTCTCGAATGCCAATTCATGTGTAGTTTTGGAGTTTTAGTATTGGTCTACAATATTATTAAAAAAGCTTCTCAAACACACCGTCAAATTTTCGAGTATCAACGCCTTAATGCCAATAAATACTACTTTGTGGCTAATTATAGTTAGCAGTAATAACCACAGTAGTGTTATCGAATTAATCTAATTGGTATACCATTATTCTACCTTACCACAAATCTACTTATCAAAGCAATTATTCCACCTATGTATATCTGCAACACCGTAGCGGCGCGCGGCGGCAATTTCTTGAATACTTCCAGGTATGTTTAGTTAAGCGGGATTGTCCGAAAGGGTTACCGCTACCCCGGAACATATAGGGCTAAGTAAGGAACATGGAAGGGTTTTAGTCAGTAAGAGTCTGACACTCCCTTCCGTGCCACCCAGAGCGGGAGAAGTCATTGGATGATTTCCCACCCTTAGTATCCCATTTTTAGCAGGACAACAAGCCACTATTGTTAACATATCGATAGCAATCTATCGAGAATCAGCCCAGAATTAAGCTCCAAGTTTGGCACCTTTAGTTGCGTCCACCAACCAGTTCCTGCAACAAACAGGCAAAAGGACAAGCTGGACACGATATAGCGACTCATTGTTTATGGGACAGAATCACAAACAATGGAGAACTGTGAAGTTCCCAGAGCGGTCGCAAGCTCAAGTAACAGAGTCAAGATGGCGTCCGATACACGATACTCTTTGCACGATAACAACCTCGTGTCACAAAGGCTTAAAAGCCGCAACAGCTTCTTAAATTATGCAGCTTATTATAGCATCTGTTTACCATCTTATTAAGAATCGAGACAATTAAATAATACAGAAACCACTTAAAACACTGGCAATATACATACATAAGAATATTTTGCAACAAAAAATAAAATCTAGCTTCAAAATTTAAAAAAGTGTTTTTTCTAATAAACTATTTATAATAGTGTTGGGCAAACTGTGGGGTTTGCCAATCTTTGACTAGCCTTAGTTCTTATGTGTGCGTGCTACTACATAGTTTTTAAGTTTTTTTGTGGTAATACTAACACGCTATGGGCCTTCTAAGCCGGATAATAAACGATTTTTATTTTATTATTTAGTCACTAAACTTGGATATATTTGATTGAATTTTCGTATGCAAACTGTAAACGCCATAAGATACACGCAGTTAAATTTATAGTCGTGTTATCGCCTCCACATTGTATATCAACAATAACAGCAAAACTACAAACAAATTAATCTCACACAAAGTTTAAAATTATGAAACAAATTTACTGTTGAAGCAAATATCCCGTCATAATTAACTCGTAACATTTATTTTATTAATTAACTCTATTCAAAGATAGAACTACGTCCCAAACTGAATGTTTAATTGTAAATAAGGTTATGTTTTGACTTCCTTGTTTTGATAATTTATTAGTTTGTAAATGTTTACTGCTGAATGTAGGCTACTGTTTCTTTTCGGCCTTGAAAAACTGGGTTCCTATCCGTGTCTTTAAAGTTATACGAAATCTTAGGCAAGCTACATAATATGTGTTCGGGTCGGCATTCGATTAGGCAGTTCTAGTTTAGCAGTGATAGCCTAGTTGTGTGACCGTCGGACTTCCAAGTCATAGGTCTCGAGTTCAAACCCAAGACACGCACCTCTGAATTTTCATACATTATAATTTTAAGTGTTTCGTAGCAAGTTCAAAAGAGATTTCTCAGAAACATTTATCAGAAGCATCTTACCTTATAAGCAAAGAAAATTTTTAATGTTTATGAAATAACATCATAGAAAGTAACTTCATTATAATTTTCCATACTTTTAACGACACTTCTCTTTGCGATCCAATTACAGAAGTCACAGAATTATGATTCAATTAATTTTGTATCGTCACTCGGTGTTGGAACGTTTCAATTAAAAATTGATGGTATGCATTGTCAATTAATTACCTTTGTAGCAGTAAATTGATTTTATAAAAGCAAATTGACTCGTTATTTATCTTTTGATGAGGCTAGTTTTATTAATTGTAATTAAAACTGACCTTTGATATTTTACACCCTAGATGGGTAATGAACACAAAATATTTTGAAAATAATCACATCTACCTACAACAAACACACTGGTTTTCTGCTTAAGAAAAATAAATGAGCATTTATTTCGAACACTGTTTTTTTTTCTCTTTGTGTTGTCATCTTAGAGTTTCCCCATGAAGGCTCAAAAGCGGGTCCACAATCCTCCAGGCTACCACAATTTAACTTTTATTCATCTAGTGTAAATTTACATAAACATAATTATACTGACGGACTGCTGAGCATGAATGTCCTGGGTTCGATTCCGGTTTGGGGGAAGTGTTATCGGGTTTTTCCATCTGGAATTTCTCAGTCCAGAAACTGGATTTGTGCCCGGTTACCAAAAGGCTGACATTACATGAAACCCAAACTTGACTAGCGAAATGTAGGTATCCTACACCTCTGTCTAACCCTTTAAGGGATACAAGGCATGATGTTATGTATTAAACATATAAAATTATACGTCCTCACATTAATAATGTATCAAGACACGTGTACTCCAAAATTCTAGCCCACTGAACATATTTTAGGCTAATGTCGAACCTACGGTTTTGTTGTATTTATAGAACGAAGCTCTTGAATTATAAATGAGGAAGACATAGCATATACTCTAAATAAGCTACCTACACAAATAATTGTTAAATCGGATTTTTTTATAGAAAACTGCACACTTCGGTTCTTTTTTCTACGGATATCCACATCTGCTATTGCTTTCTTCTGAGCAGCGTTTTGTGATAATGCCATTAGTTAACTAGTAGTTGATTCTAGCAAGATAGAAATGAGAATCAATTTATACAGTGTCACATCTTGCGCCAAATCAACGAACTAACACATAACAGCATACAGAAGTGACATTGTACATACAAATTGTGCTTCCCATATAGGAAACATCGTGACGTCAAAGACATACCTACGCGACATAGTAACAGAACGCGAGCGAGACGCATGACAGGGAGCACAAAGGACAATACGGATATATTTTGTAGGTACAGGACGGGGATAAGGAGTGACAAGTTGGAGATGCAAGGAGGATAGTTACGTGAAACGGACCGTGACTTAATTCGTCTTTTGTAATTATTGAATAACTTTCTTTTTTGAGGGTGGGAAATCATACTATGATTTCTCCCGCTCTGGGTGGAGCGGAAGGGAGTGTCAGACTCTTACTGACTAAAACCCATCCATGTTCCTTAGCCTTTTATGTTCCGGGGTAGCGGTAACCCTTTCGGACAATCCCGCTTACCCGGCAGGCTTGGCCCTAAAGAGATATCAGCATATGAAGGGGTTCATATGCTGACATCTCTTTGAGACATAGTTACTTGAAACGAACCGTGACTTAATTCGTCTTTTGTAATTATTGAATAACTGGCCCTAGGTTTTTTAAATCTTATCGGAGATTTCTGTCTTTGCGTGTCAAATGTCTTAAACTTACCATAAAAGTTTCTTTCTTGCGTGTAAGTTAAGTCTGTGATTTTTTTGGAACTGTGTGATTTTAAGAATAAAATAATTCCTCTATGAATTAAGTAACCTAAAAGAAAATACGCTCTCTGGCATTCTGAGTTTATTTTTCTGAGGATTATTGACAATTGTTGAGTTTTAATTTGGCTGACGACGCATGCATGTTAAGTTGTTGGGTAAGCTTTTGTGAACATTTCAGGTACTTCTGTTACTGTGTTAGACTGTGTAAGTTTATTGGTATCAATGTTTTCAAATTAATCACACAAAAATGCCAGAAAAGATTTAGATGGATAGTTTATTCCCTGGATTAACACATAAAATACTTTTGATCTCAGTTGTACGTTCCCGGGAGATATTTTTCGATTACCACCCGGGCGATGTCGCGTCGCGGACAAACGGTTATTTTTACATAAATACGCAATAACTCAGTTGCGTTAGTAAACACTAATGCAGCCTAGAACAGTATTATTAAAGCCTCTATTTCAGGGAAAAAAAAATAATTTTCCAAGAAATAATAATATTGTAAAATTAGAGTGAAAAAGCATTACATAATATCCAACATACCTCTACCAGCCTTATGATATTAAATCAGCACTTTGCGAACAAAGAACCTATGGGCTCTTCAGATATTCAAGAACTGATATAACAAAGACTTCCTCTGTAAATTCATTAAGGTCAATAAGTCAGTGAGCAGAGTAAGGCGACTCCATTCATTTCTTCTATTCACGACGCTTGATAAAATTGCCTTGTCGCATCTTTGATTACATCAAATGGGACTTTCGTTATCTGATAAAGGGATATTGGGTAGAGGGAAGACGAAATGCGGAAGGGAGATGAAGATATAGAAAATAAGTATGTAGATGTGTACTACGTAGGTGCCCGGGCGTTAAGTGGTTCTTTGAGCATAGTCTAATCATGTAACAGAATGTTGGCAACATTATGCTCCGTAAAAATCGGATCTTTTGTTACTAGAAACCAACAATCGACTACATTTTGTTGTTCTCCATTTTTAACACTCTAAACGACTTATTTTAGACTTTCGAAGAAATTATTTGATTTAAAGTCCTTTAAAAATGTTTTTTAGCCTCTAAAAACGCGCTGGAAGGCCTCTCACAAGATGGACCGATGACCGTAAAAAGGCCGCCGCAATCCGCAGGTTGCAGGAAACAAACCGGTCGAAGTGGTGCTTGGGAAAGACCTATGTACAGCAGTGGATGTCTAGCATCTGAAATGATAATGTTTAGTATGCTATGCTAAACAGTAAATCACAAATACAGCGTCATTTTTATAGATGACCTGTCTCACAAAGTTCCCAATAAAGTGAAGGCTCACGAAGGTTGAAACCTACGTGGTTGAAACTATCTACTACTAACTCTCACATATCTATGCAAACCTGTGTTAGGGCAAATTTCACCCATGTAACTGATCGCGATCAGCACATAAACCCCGTTTAAGGGCTGTCAGTGTCATTATTTTTGCGGAATATTCACACTATGAAATCCTGAACGCGGTTTAGATCGCGGGGCTGATCTCGTTTGGTTACATAGGTGAAATTAGCACTTAATGTGAAATCTCGTACTAAAAAACGATTAAATTCAAGTCGGATAAAATCAATTTAAATTTTAAATAAAATCAGAATTTGAACGTTCTTAAATATGTGGGAACTGCCCCCTGGTTAGTTTTATGACGTTCAAGTGACATTTGATACAACCTCTAAGTACTAATTTTATCAATGAAACAAAAGCGACAAGAGCATCTTTATGGCATTCAAGGACTATCAGTGTCGTTTTTGTTGTGGAATATTGACACTGACAGTTCTTAAACGCAGTTTAAAGGTGTTGATCGTGATCAGTTACATTGGTGAAATTGGTCCTAAGTCAGCTATACCTACGTCAGAAGCACACCGAACTATACCTCTTGAAACTTTATCAAAGGGAGGAAGCTCTTCAAGTAACGCGAAACTCCGTCATAGGTTGTATAACAGAAAAATGTTTTTATTTTACTTTTTCATATTTACGCCTTGTCTTCTGATGGGCAAAACAGAATAAATGAGGTAACACAACGTAGAACGTTGAGTAAATATTTTCCTCAATTACGAGGAAAATAGAATATGTCAGCGGGTGATTGTTTTATTCAGGATAGTACCCACCTGTTCGGTTCCCTGGTAAAATAAACATTTCAGTAAGCTATTTTGTAAAACAAAAGAAAGCGTTGAGAGTTTCAAGTTTCGAATAAATAGGGTTTTTTTGTAGGTACAGTCGCCAGTACATCAATTTAGCACAAACCGTCAAATTTTGTCAATCGATTTTGAATTTAACACCCTACGTTTTAAGGTTAAATATCATTTGAAGATTGACAGTTTGGTATAGCTTGATACACTGGCGAACATCGACCATATCAACGCTTAGATGTAAAAGTGAAGCTTTTAAAAAAAACCTCTATTACAAATGTATTAAAAAACAACCCACACAATAGCCACTTTAAATGGATTTAATCGGATTATACAATCCAGTACAAACTTTAACAAAAATATGAAACTGATAATGGTCGCTTTCACTCAGCCACGAAATTGAATTGAAACAATAATACGGGGTCGTATTGAAAAATTTATGCATTTTCATTTAACGCAACCATTCTGAAACTTTTTGCCTTCAATCCGAATCATTTAAATTTTAATTCAGCTAATAGTTATTTATTTATTGATACCTATCTGGCCCCAAGAGCAATGTTCCACAAATTGCTACAATTTCGGGTCCAATTTCGCGCCAACTATATTGGCAGATCGAAATCGAATATATTTCGAGATACAGAAATGAAACTTTACTATGAATACCAGTATTTTACATAGAGCGACTGCCTATCTGACCTCCACAACCCAGTTAAGGGTACCTAATATAATTCTCCTTGGTAACACTAGAGACTATAGATAGTCTTTCGATCTTCTGATGCCCTATAAAAACTGTGAAAGATCCACCAATGACAGCTGGGGCAAACAGCTTAACGTGCTTCCCGAGACATGTAGGGAAAGATGTTTCAGTCTCCTTCTTTTCGTGTGGTTAGCGACTTACTTGGTATCAGAGTTTTTAAGCTGCCTATAGGACTCTGACTTCTCATGCTGTTGAGAAATATCTTTCAGAAATGCTGGTTTCCTCACGATGATGATGAAGATCTTTTAGTACGTTAATTAATTAACATAACCGATCGACGACATGAGTGCGGATGTTGTTCCTTAGCTATGAGCCCCTCCATTTTAGAATTTTTACCGTCTAAGCATTAACCAAGTAATAAAGAACGCAATCATAGAAAATAATAATATTACTGTTGTGTGCTAATTATAGAGTGATTACTTACCCACAAGCTTTTTTAACACAACAAAAATGTTGTTTTTTCCTTTCTACACTGTTAGTGTACCTTTAAGCTTACCTCTCATAAATAACTTTCTCTAAAATCACAATGAGATAAACTCAGGTCGCGATATTATTTATGAATAATTCAAACTTTCAGACTATACTCGGAATCAAGATACATATTATTTCGGTCAGTATATCCCAGAGGTGTTTAGAATATTGTGCACAAAACCCGTCCTCCGGGTACACGTAGAATAAATAGTTCGTAAATCATACCCAGTGACATGTTAGTTAGTTTATTTGGAATTTATCATAGAGATGGGTAAATGCAATGCTTTAAGGGGAGGTTGAACATATGTTGGCAACACAGCGACTGGTGGCAGCTACGCAGCGTCCTCTACCTCTACGGTTGATTCCCAAATGTTTAACACATAATATAAAAGGGCGGACACGGCGCGTGCATCAGTTAAGTCCGGTTAAGCAGTATACAACCCTATGGTTGAACTGCGAGATGCCATTAACAGAAAAAATGCGCGTGCATCAGTATACGCCCGATCCAGCTTGTCCCTTGCTGTCCTCCCCCAGCGACGCTCTAAGCCGAGGTCCGTACCCCACAGGGGGTGCCCTTAGCGTGTACTCGCTTAGTTTGTAAGTTTTTATTAAGCCCTGGCTGGAGGCTACAATTCTATTGTGGCATCCACAGGCAAGTCCAGTTAAGCAGTAGACAACCCTATGGTTAGTCCATCCAAAAACAAAATGTGAACGCATTATTAATTGAAAATATTAAGATTTATTAGTTTAAAATTAATTAAAGTACTGCTTGGAAGATCTAATTTCCTTCTATTTTGACCTAGACCTAAACTACCATTTCTTATAGCATTTTTTTGTTTCCAGTGGGAAAAAGACTTCAGAATGAAGTTCTCAAACTGAAGTAATATTAAAATAATATCGCTTACTGAAGTGGTGTCAGCTCCCGGTTCCTCAACTACTTCCTACAGCTTTTTAGCTAAAATAGCTTATACATTGCTTGTTTTTGTCTTAGATAATGGTGGATTATATAGCCATAATTATGTATAGTTCTTTGATCTCTTTAACAGAAGTACCCATGGTATATAGCTGAAGTTACAAAGGCGAAACTTTAAAAGCGAGAGTTTTAAATCAAGTCTATTATTAACTTATCGTTAATTAAATAACTTCACCGTGAAACCCACAACTGCGGTTTTAACCTCACTCGCTAAAAGTAATGAAATATAGGAACCTTTTATAGCTACGAATCTCATTGTAGGTACTACAATTTAAAAACATATTTCCAGTATAAACTGGTTTTAAGCGGGATTGTCCGAAAGGGTTACCGCTACCCCGGAACATAAAGGGCTAAGGAAGGAACATGGATGGGTTTTAATCAGTAAGAGTCTGACACTCCCTTCCGCTCCACCCGAGCGGGAGAAGGCATTGGATGATTTCCCAGCCTTAAAAAAAAAAAGTATAAACTGGTTTGGCATTTAATAGGTTTTTTCCATAATACCACGCCAGTTTATACAGAAATGTGTAGATATATATGTCAACGTGTGTACCTACTGTGAACACTACGGCATATTGCAACGCAGAGCAAACGCCGCGCAATAAAGACACCTCTGTAACACACGGACGGACATGGCAGCAATACTGCTACTGTGCGAGTAGAGATGTAGTTTCAACAATATTTTTATTGTTTTTTTTTTAATTCAAGATTTTTTGTACATTAATGTTGGTCAAAAAATTCAATCACTTTTTTTAATGTCAATAAGCTCATGACCACATTTTAGTTATCATCGCAATACATTGTAGCAACCCACAATTTCTGTACCTATAGTAATGTCAAATTGAACTATCGGATGTGACATACACACACCACACTCACGTAAAAACTTGTTTAAGTCATGACGCACTGGTTGCTATGAAATTCACAGTGAAAATTAAATGTCTGGAGACATTTTGATTAATTCTTAGAATTCCATCAATATGAACATTCAAAATCCTACCTTCTATTTTTAAACACAAATAAAACACAATCAATCCTATTTTATATCAAACAACACAACGTATTCGAACTTCAAATCGCTTCGACCGATTCCAAAATTAAACCACTGCCATCCATTTTTCAACAACTATAAATTCCAATCCATTCACTCGTTCCATAGTGAAGAGAATAGTTTCGATTGTGTTGCATCACTAGTGTGTAGCGTAGCGGAAAGTGTGACATGTCAGTTTGGCCGGGCCATCGGAAGCGACGGTAAATTATTCAACAGTCACCCGTAATAAAGTTACTATGCACGTTTTATTGGAACCCAATTGAAGCGTTCAAACATGGTGGTTCATTGGAAATTAGTTTGGTTAAGGCTATATTGGAACGGAAGTTCTTTAACGTGGCTTGCGGTAGGACTAAACTGGCAGAAAACGTCACGTAACGAAAAAGAGTTAGGTCCGTTTTTTTTTGTTTTCGCAGTTACATAGGTCGCTATGTAATTAAAAACTTTTGACACTGGTTTGAGACCATACTATACAGCTCTGTATTATTACATAATAAACAGCGCAGGCAATTTCGTTCCAACCGACATCTTCTGACTTCTTTAAGCTACGTTATTGATTTTGAAATTAGAAAAATACTTGTAATAAAATCTCATTATTTATACGGCTCTAAAATAATATTACTGTATTTAAAGTAATCCTCTTTTGTTTCATGGCATTTAAATGTATTGAAAATGTTGCAAAATTATTGTGAGAACCTTTCAGTTGGAAATGGAGGAGAATAATAATCTTTATCTAATGATCCGTTTTGTTTATACAAGATATGGTTATAAAATGGTAGAAGTTGTATTGTTAGGATAGTGACAATAATATCGTCTTTCCATCAATACCGAGAAATGGGTACCATTAGGTAACAATATTATCTCTATCAAAGAAATTTCTTCGAAATAATTCTCTAATTGAGGCTTATTTTGACAATCGAAATTCAAATCGTCTGCTCTAAACTAAATAACACCCGGTATTGTCTCCTAAAATATCTATAGTTGTAACATTCTACGAACGTCAATGATGTTTAAACCTAATAACAATGACATAAAGATCACATAACAAGCGCTCGTAGTTGGCATCGACCATACTAAATATAAACACCGACGCATGGCGGAAACACCCGAAATTTTCCGAGGTCATCCTTCAAATTGCCGGGCCGGAGACACTCTGGGAATTCCTAACAACTCGTGAGGTCCCTAAAATTTTAATTACGCTGTATCCAACCATTCTTCCTCCCCCCAAGTTGGTATAGCGGTCTCTTTGAATGTTATTATTCGGGCCACTTGCAAAAAGCCTTTAGAGAAACATTTGGGAGAATACAATTTCATTTTAATGCTTTTATGGGATGACCCTGAAGGAGTATTGTTCTAACGATAGGATTTTGAAGAAAGGGTGCTTAATAATAATATCTCGATGCCGTTCAATGCTCATTTTGATATTCGAGAACCGTTTATATAACACAGTATGCATTAAAAACAATCTCTTTCCATTTCGTTGTTTTCATTTGAAACAAAAATCTTAGATTCACATTGTTTTTCAAGCTTCAGTAACTCGAAGCTTTGTAAAATACATTGAGTTTTTGAACACCACCAACATAGCAACATCGTCAAATGACGTCACAAACCCAACTTAATAAGTTTTAGAGACTTAAGCCTTGCAAGGTTTGCATCTAATACCCCCCAGTGCTGACGTGTTTTGTTACGTTACGTCACGTTAAGTATTCAAATACCGTCGTATACCGTTCGTGCAAGAGATTTGAGAGTATTACTCTTGAGATTTCGCATAATTAGTGCCGAATTCCCCGTGGTGCAGTTGTTGCTGTAAAACGTATTTTGCATAAGATTATTTCATAATTATTCATGAAGGAATATTACAAATTACTCCTAAATATAGAAATTGCAGTTGCAAGCTCAAATTATAATGCAATCAGTATTGGTTTCTTTATATTTTTAAAGGCGTTACAATTAATGATGTAATGGGCTTATTTTATTGTTCTAAATCAAAACGAAATTTGTTGATTTGTGAAATTCAGTTACGCGATTTGAATAATTTACGTCGCGCTCAACCCCGTTTATTGAACAATCTCATAAATTCAATCAAATCATTTGAAGGATGAATTATCTCAAAACTCTTGACTAAAACTTTTCATAAGCAATTTTGCCATTACGTTATCTAACAATCATAATTACAATGACATTCCATTTCCTTTCATTGCTCGGTCGATATTGGATGATAATTACGCAATTGCTCATATAGCGAGCAATGTGTTCATATGTTCGGAAAATCACCCTATTGCTTGCGTCAGAAATGATAAACGCAATATTAATCCATGTAAGCATGACCTCCTTTATGAATTTATTGCTCCTACCTTGTCAGTACATGCAATGCGCCTTTGTTCAGCAGTGTTTTATTGGAAAATTATTTGCATCATTGATTTGATTTATATTCACTTGGTCCTAGGATGGGAGCGCAGCTGAGGCGAGTAGCCTCATACAAAAGTTATATAAAGTATTAAAAATATACTAATAATTGAACAGTTTTTCTTACATTTAGTATTAATTTATCGGTAAAAATCTTACGAAAAAGGTTATAAAGACAACAACTTTTCGTACCTAACTACTGCATTTTGACCTGGTGCGTTCAAGTTACTTTTTAAAACACCTTGCTCACATCTTTTCGTCACAAGAAAGGACACCGTAAAACAACAGCATATTAGAATAGAGGAGACAGAGAAAACTATACACAAATGTCCTAACCTAATGACAAATCTCAAAAGGAACATAGTTATAAAACAATTTAGTTAACAACGCCTATGGTTACTACAATAGGGGGTGACAACGCCCGGCCACCGTAGGCGCGGGCCTGCTGAAGGTGAGTAATGGCGGGTAGCTCACTGTCCGATCAGGACCAGGCCCATGCCGGATGGTGCGTACGTGTAAATGAGATGCGATATCTGCATGAAGGAAGGGGCCCTGCCTCCCGTTGACCCGGCAGGGCTAAAGCCTGTTACCGAAAGGGTTACCGCTACCCCGGAACATGAAGGGCTAAGGAAGGAACATGGATGGGTTTTAGTCAGTAAGAGTCTGACACTCCCTTAAGCTCCACCCAGAGCGGGAGGCGTCATTTGATGTTAAGGGGTGTGCCAACTTATCCATGTATTACCTTTATCGAAATCGTAATAAGGCAGCATCAACATTAACTCTTTGAATGTGTGTGCAGGACCTCTCGGTAATTTCATAAATAGTATTATGTGATACTTGTCTCCACGCACACACTGACAGCGTGTTCACACTTGGTTACCACAAGTAAAGCGCGCGTCGCTTTCGTGTGATAGAATGTACCCGTTGCGTCAACACTATAAAGCTAACGTGAACATTAGTTTGTACGACTGTTAGCATTTAGCATCCAACTGCCAACTGAATGGTTTTATCAACAGAGAAATGGAAACGTGTAGCGGCCTTATCGATTACCGAAATTGTTGACTCTCTATGAGATATCTCGTGTGTACAATTCCGTTTATATTGAATAACTGTGTGGAATGTCAGGTATGCGAATGGAACGGTTCAATGGATATCTCGAATCTACTCAGGTTGAGTACGTATCAAAATACCCTTTACGAGTAGCAATACTTGAATGTACAGTCGCCAGCACTTCACGCTACCATAAACTGTCAAATTTTCGCAATTGATTTTGAACTTATCATGTAAGGATGTAAGGTTCAAAATCATTTGGAAAGACAGTTTGGTATAACTTGATGCGCTGGAGACCGTGCCATGGCACGGGGAACGCGCCTCAAAGAGATGTCAGCAATAGTTACGGGGCCTATGAGAGCCAAAGCCTGCCGGGTCAACGGGATTGTCCGAAAGGGTTACCGCTACCCTGGAATATAAAGGGCTAAGAATTGAACTTGGATGGGTTTTAATCAGTACGAGTCTGACTCTCCCTTCCGCTCTACCCAGAGCGGGAGGAGCCATTTGATGATTTCCCGTTCTCAAATAAGGCCTAGTAGAGTTAGGGACTTGGCTTTTCATTAGATCTGATAACTTTTTAACAGTGAAAGCGTTATGTTACTATGGCAACGAACTTTACAATATTTTTTTTTATTGTGTAAAATATAACCAAAGCAGGAATTTTATTTCAAAACTATTGTGAATTAAATTTCCTACAGTCTTTACTTTATTAGAAATATTTCAGAGCAAATAGTTCTTCAGCATTTTCTTTATTCATAAGAAGTCTAGTGAAACTAAATCCTCCCTTCTTTTTATTCGTTGCTGTGTTTCGTATCATCCGGCTTTATTTGCGGAACTTTACGCAAATACAAAAACCTCCTCACTGTGGTTTTCTTTTACTGAGAATTTAATTTCACGTCTTAATTATTTTAGAGCTGCAAAACACAGCCACGAATTCTTTGTGTATAAAACTATCTAATTACCTTAAAAAAATGCTCGTTCCGGTTGACTACTTTCTTTGTTTGCTTTTTAATGAAAAGACTGCTACTGTGCAACACACTATCTCTGCACATATAACTTGTCTAACTTCAAAGCGAGAGTAAACAGCCATCATCTCGCTCCAACATAGACCTCGGTTTCCATCCATCGGGCGTGTTCAGAGTCAAGCACAGGCCAATTCTAACTAAGCGGGATTGTCCGAAAGGGTTACCGCTACCCCGGAACATAAAGGGCTAAGGAAGGCACATGGATGGGTTTTAGGCAGTAAGAGTCTGACACTCCCTTCCGCTACACCCAGAGCGAGAGGAGACATTTAATGATTTCTCACCCTCAAAAAAAATGGCGACCTATTTAGGTACGCAATCGATTAGTATTCTCCAGCCAGAGCGGAAGGGGTCATTTAATGATTTCCCACCCTAAAAAAAAAAAGGCCAATTACAACAAAAAAAAAGTTCTCGTAAAATAATGATTTAAATGTATTTAGTTAGTTATTTATTTCAACGATACAATAAACTGATCAATTCGCTTAAAAAATTCTAATAAATGCTGTTACAGCATAAACATAGGTGGACGTAGCACTTCTAAAAAGGATTGTAGGTTCTCTTCATCCTTATTATTTAAAAAACGTTATAAATAGGGTACTGAGTTTTTTGTAACGCTTTTACTATGAAAGAAATATATTTTATTCAGGACACGCACAGGAAATACACATAAAAAATAATTTAAAAAAAAACGAAACGGAATATAAATTAAATATAAGAGCAAAGATATTTAAAATAAAAACTAAGACCTGTACGAGGCCGAAAAGGCTGACACGGCTGAACGGATTTTTCTCGTATATTAAGAAATCAAGACAAAGCAACATACTTGACGGCGCATCCCTTCCCCAGCCAAGAGACATAGATTTTGTCAAAACATCTAAGATTCAAATTCAAGACAAAAGTTCGTGCTAGGCCTCCAATAAAACAGTTCGGATATAAACTGTCACGCGACACGGATATCCGCGACAATGTCTTTGTAGTTCCGATTGCGTAATTAATTTGTGTCCATGAATTTATTCGTAGTTCGCTGAATGTACCAATTAAGGCAGCTCTGACGGTTCTATGGCTTTGATAAGTTAATTGTTGCTGTAAAGAGGTTCTGTTTGTTTTTTTCGGTATTTCGGGGGTGTTTTATTTATCTGATGGGTAAAAACCGGGGCTGAGGTAAGTGAAATGTATTGTATCGCAAATATTTAACGTTTTGAGCGCCATTGTCACATATACGTGACAAGCAAGCGCGTGCCCTGTACGCCAACGACATCAATACGTGACAGTGGCATCAACACTATAACACGAAAAAAACAATCAAAACATTACTTTTGTGAGTGTTTATATACATAATTATCTTAAACATTGAAGCTCTCGTACGTATTTAATGACATGAAACAAATTAAAAGACTTAATGAATAATGGGAAATTCATGATAACAAGAAGAAATTCAATTTGTAGCTTGGCGTTGAGGGTACGCGCGTGCGTTTATACTCTGGCGGTCAAAAGGTTAAGTTACTTTCCTGTTGTAACACACAGTCACACACACACACAGCACAGTCTGTGTTTTCTGTTGTTGCAGGGCAAAAAAAGACCTCCCTTTCTCCTTTTCACTTCTCTTTTTCTTGAGCTAAGGTGGTCTGTAGGCGTCAAACTCTTCTCGCCATCTTCTCCCGGGCCAGTTTCGATTTCGACAGACGTTTTCTGGGACCCACATGGTGGTAGATTTCGCCCATAATTCGTTTGACATAAGCCAAACGGGTCCGGCTCAGTCCCAATTAAGCTTGGCTACTTTTAAAGTGGCACACTAGCTCAAGCACTATGTTCGTAACTCATTCCTTTAGTGTGACTCCAAGAATACTGCAATCAATTGCTCGCTGGCAATTGAACCTTTGTTAAAACGCCAAAAACCATGTTCTATTTTTAAATGAAATTTAAACTAACGGCAGCACATTATCTCCAAGCTAAAACTGTAACGAATACGAAAGCAAATACGCATGAAAAAGCATCCATTTCAGTTTACACTACAGAAAAACAATCCTTAAATCTTGGACTTAGGACCTAAAGCCTAGAGCAAGCACACCACACAAAGGCCTTCTCTCTTCCAACACATTATCTGACCGGAACAAGTATTTGCCAAAACTACAGCCTCGTAAAAGTCACGCGTGTTTACAGTACCGTTAACAAGCCCAATAAAAGCGTCTGGCAAGGTGTGGGGACTTGGGGCTCTTTGGCAACGTTGCCACAACGGGCACGAACGCCACAGTCACATCAGGCACTTGTTGCGTTGCCAGCGATGCCAAATAGCCCCTGTATCTCAAAACTGTGTAAATATCAAATTCCGTTAGTATTTTTTCTTTTTTTTTAACTGAGCTTTCCTTTTTGAATTTGAAGTCCCTTGTCTGTCGTTTGGGGCTTAAGGTTCGAAGGGAAAGTATCTGTACCCTCTTGGGTGTCGAGGTGTAATATACTTTTTTTCAATAATCAATTTTCCGAACCATCCATTTGTAAATGTTGAATGTATGAATCTCTGGAGGCCAACATCAATCATTCAGGGGTATTGGAATTGAAATTGAAAAATACAATAAAATATAAATGACGTATGAAAAAACATCGGTTGTCAGCGAAACATTTTTTTCATAACTTTTCATAAATAAAGGAAGTACTTTTTTCAGGAATTTTCAGTCAACTTTTAAATGAAAAAAAAAAAACACTATACACTGACAAAAGAGAGATCAAAAATAAACACATCTCTTATAAAGATCACACCTAGATTTTTCAGGCATTGTAGAGTCAACTTTAAAATGAAAAAAAAACACACGATACACTAACAAAAGAGAGACCAAAAATAAACACACCTCTTACAAAAATCACACCAAGATCTTACTCAAACTCAAAATACCAATAAAAACTTATTTTAACAACATCAAGTCAGTTATTATATGAACTTCTCCCGGCCCAAGTTTTCTTGAGAAAGTTTTTTAACCAGTATGTTTCTAAGGCAGCTGCGATGCTTATCTGGGCTAGTCGGGGCCCCACAGATGTTAGTAGTTCCTAATTTAATACGGGCCTTATCGATTCGAGTTTACGCGAAGTCTGTCCAAGTTGTTATTTAAGGACTAGGAATAGTCTGGTCTTTAAGTTGTGAACTGGAGGAGAATTAAGACTTGTTACTTGTGTAAAGAGGTCAGTTTTCCTTGGAGTTTTGATTGCCTTTAAAGATGTCAAGTGTGTATATCTATGTTTAAATGTTAATCTACTATCCCTGACCAGGCAATAGAAAAAAATTGATAGTATTTTTTTTAGTTGAATACGAGGCTTTATTATACGTGATACTATATTTAAGTGGTATTTTGTCTTTTTTCTGTATTGTGCGTTTTGTTTGTACAGAGATTTATTTATCTCTATGAGTATTTTTTTCATTATTTTTTTTTTACTTTTAAAAGGGTCCTTTTTTTTTTTTTTTTTTTTTTTAAGGCTGGGAAATCATCCAATGACTGCTCCCGCTCTGGGTGGAGCGGAAGGGAGTGTCAGACTCTTACTGACTAAAACCCATCCATGTTCCTTCCGTAGCCCTTTATGTTCCGGGGTAGCGGTAACCCTTTCGGACAATCCCGCTTACCCGGCAGGCTTGGCCCTGAGGGCCCCTTCATATGCTGACATCTCTTTGAGGCGCGCGTGGAACATATACGCGCCGTACGGCACGGGTCTGGTGCTGATCGGACGGTGAGTCACCCATTACTCACCGCCCGCAGGCCCGCGCCTACGGTGGCCGGGAGTCGTCTTTAAAAGGGTCCTTAAATGAAGATCAAAATTGTGTACGTAATTTTACTGTTCAGAAATTTACATTATAATTTTAAAGCTGGCTGAGTGTAGTCCAAAACTATTAAGCCTACTTACTGCTACATACGCTTCAATGGAGCACCCGCCTAAGCGTATAAATCGCACTGCCCAGCGAGTGTCGTCGTGTAGATAAGGCCTGCCTGCTTACGCGGCTAATTGAAGCGTTCGACTCACGCAGAAAATATCGCAACAAACAACATTAGTTTTATAAATTCGCAGCTTATTTTTAAAAGGAATTTCAGAAATAGTTAAAGCTATTTAGTTTTTTTTGTAACCATAAAATAAAAATTGATTTAAAAGAGTGTCCGTGGCGTTTCTTGCCCATTCTTCTCCATAGGTACTTACTACTTTGGAATGAGCAACTAGCTTCATCTTTCTGACTGACCGTCCCTTTGACAATTCAAAAAAGCCTGTAATTTGTTTATTAAATGCTTTGTGTTTGAGTTAGACATGAAATACTTCTTTTTGAAGACTTTTGTTCTGAGTAACATGTTTTTCTAGTAAGACTGTTTCTCCTCGTAAACATTAGTTATTTATTCGCTAACAATTTTATTAAAATATTTTTTGTCAAAATTATAGATACCTACTTTGAGGTGTACTTATATTAAGGCTAGTAAATCACTGCTGGCTTATGCACCTCGGGCAGAACAGAGTAAAAATATATTTTATATATTTAGTTTGCTCAACGACCATCTTTAGAGATAATAATGCGTTGCGTTGAATCTTCTCCCCTCTATAAGACTCAGAAAAAAGGAATTTTTCCTGTCTAAATTTACTAACAAAAATCTTTCTTTCTTATTCGTGTGATTATTGCCTAACCTGGTGTCAAGTTTTTATGATGCCCATGACACTGACTTAGCTTCACATGCTGTTGAGAAATGTCTCTCAGGTGCGCCGGTTTTTTTCTTCACCGATTTCTAAGCAAGTGATTAAAATACAATACGCACATGAATCCGAAAAAACAGAGGGGCGTGCGTGCCTTGGGTTCGAACTCGAGACCTATAACTTGGCACTCCAACGGTCACACCACCAGGCTATCACTGCTTATTACACTATTAATACTAAAAATAATAACAAAATAAATCCCACCCACATAATTTATTTCCAAAATATTCTACGCCCGTAAAAGAAAAAAAGCCCCATACATATTCCTCAATGCCTTGCCTTGTCCAAATATCTTTTGATGTGACAAACTAATCAGTCATTTCAACGTCAGATTCTGCCCTTCCAAGGCTACATCTTTGAGACACCACTAAAGATTACTATGAATATGAAAAGAGAAATAAGTTTCGGGGAAACGCTATGAAAGAGGGACCTTTGAACGCAAGCAGTAAAAAGAATTTGATTATATTTTTATGTGGGCACCTGTGTAAGTTCTAAGTACGGTTGATGAAATCTTTTAGTGCGAACTATAAGTAAACGACTTTATACTATTACTATAATCTGGACGGAGATAAAACTTGTTTTATTAAACTATTTGACTGCCTTTCCTTCATAATAATAAAAGTTGGGATGTTTTTATTCCGTCGAATTTGGTAGAGACGTGGTGCTAGCTTGAATTTATTTAAAGTTTGCACGTAAAGTAATTTCTATCTCTGAAGTTTCACTGTGTGGAGTTCTTGTTACAGTCAGTTTTATAGTTTAACCAAATGAATATAATTAAGTTATTTAATTACCGAAGAAAAAGTTCCTTAATAATCTAGATTTTTTTTCGACCATATTTTTCTTCTATCCAAGAAAAGCACCCAACACCATCCCTTCTAAATGGGCAAAGGTGTTCATAAATTATTATGTTTAATGACCCTGTAAACAGTGTACCCCACAGGGGATGTAATAAAACGAGATAAGCTCAAATATTGAGTAATCACGAACTTTTTATGAGATTTCACCACGCGATATTTAGAGTTACGGATATTGTTTCTAGAATGTTCATAAATATTTTAACCTAGCTTTTGCCCACGACTTTGTACGCATTAAATTTACATCCTCGTGATATTTGGCAATACTATTAGGTACCTACTAAAATTGTTCGCAAATTCAAAACACAAGTGTAACACGGAATAAACAGAATTGTCCGAATGGGTTACCGCTACCCCGGAACATAAAGGGCTAAGGAAGGAACATGGATGGATTTTAGTCAGTAAGAGTCTGACACTCCCGTCCGCTCCACCCAGAGCGCGAGAAGTCATTGGATGATTTCCCAGCCTTAGTTAAAAAAGTGTAAGACGGCAAATTGGCGTGGTGATTCAATTTTAATGAAAAATCATTTTAGAATGTACAATAAAATTGTTGAACGATATCACTAGACCTTCCGTCGTCGTTCTGAATGTGTGAAAATGCTCGTTACTCAATCAATAATTTGTCTTTATTAATCGTATAGCCACAAAGACTAAAGAATGGTCATTTATAGTCAACTCAACGTCATATAGAACTCAAAAAATTCACAAAGAGAATTAATCAAATAACGGGATCATTAGAAATGACTAATGGATTATCTCAACCAGCATGCCGGCTGAACCCACCTGTGATCAAATAAACGCTGGGAAATCCCGGGTTTTCTGAAGGCTCCGAAGGTCAGGCATCTGTCAGTCTACGTAATTCATGGTGGAAGGTTACGCTAAGCTGAACATTTGTTGAACAGTTTATCTTGAAGAAACATTTAGGAGTTCAGTTAAGTTATATTCGGATTGGACGATGGATTCGTGGGGTGGCAGGTTTTTTGGATATCTGATATAATTTTTACAGGTTATTAGGTAGGTATAATATACTAAGGCGTAAACTGGAAGGTTACTGTATAAATTAAAAAGGAATCACTCCGTATATTTCGGATAAAATTACGAAATTTTAATTTACGTTTCGTTTCGTTGTGAAGTGATAACTTAACTACTAGCGAGTCATGTGATATGAGTGAGTTGGCCTACCTGTATTCCGCGAAGAGTTGGGTCTACCCAACTAACGAGGGTACCTTTATTATAGTATACATCTATGTCTATACTAATATTATAAAGAGGTAAAATTTGTAAGTTTGTATGTATTATATTGTATGGGGTAATCTCCGGAACAAAAGATCCAATTTCAAAAATTTTTTCACTGGTAGAAAGCTACATTATTCCTGAGTGCTATAGGCTATAAATTATATTTATATCATACATATTAGCCGAGCTATCGCAATTTTTGTCTAGCAAGTCGGAAAGAAATACCTCCGAAAACAGAATTAGTTGCATGCGCTGCCTAAACAGTTACAGTATATCGCTTATTTCCGCGGACGAAGTCGCGGGCAGAAGCTAGTATACTTTAATAAAGGTACCCTCGTTTTGGCGGATGTAGCTGAATACCAGTATTTTACATGGAGCGACTGCCTATCTGACCTCCATAACCGAGGGTAATTATTGTATTGCCCTGGGTTGTGGAGGTCAGATAGGCAGTCGCTCCATGTACAATACTGGTAATGCCATGTAACCCTTTGGCAAGACTGGCTGTCAGACTTCCGGGCTTCTGACGACTCTTAACGACTGTCTAAGATCCACGAATGACAGCCGGGACCAACCTCGGCAAACGTAGGTTAACCTGCTAGATCGGTCTGTGCGGCTATTATTACTTAGCCACGAGCTTCTTAACGACAACATCTCTGATACTCTCTGATAAAATAAAACCATAGTGAAAGACATCTTCAATCATAAAAAAAATAAAAACTTTTTTACAAAAAATAAAAACTTTTTTACAAAAAATAAAACCGACTTCCAAAAAAAACACTACAAAGTGAAAAATAATTTTGATTTCGGAAGTCGGTGTCTTCGGTTTTGTATTTTCATTTTTTGCCACCGACTTCCGAAATCAAAATTATTTTTCACTTTGTAGTGTTTTTTTTGGAAGTCGGTTTTATTTTTTGTAAAAAAGTTTTTATTTTTCACTTTTTAGTTGTGGTACCTACACAACCCCGCCCCCCCCCCCCAACTAATTTTAATACAACTACCTGGTATGTAAATTACAGTATTAGAACATCGTCCACATATATCAAGTAGGATTTCTTTTTGTTTTTTGTTGATTTTCAAAAACCGCTTATCCGATATCGATAAAATTTTTATGGGACCATTTGGGAAGTATACCCTTTCCAACAAAAAAAGAATTTTTCAAATCGGTTGGCAAGCAACGGAGTTATGCGCGAACAAACATAAAAAAAAATATATATATATACAGTCGAATTGAGAACCTCCTCCTTTTTTAGAAGTCGGTTAAAATAGCTTTTACAAAGATTATCTTTTACGAAAGCCGTGGTTACACAACAACAATCGATCAGCCCTGATCACTGTCTAATTCAGTGATACAGACAGCCACATAATTGAGGAAAATTCTGTCAGCTAATTAGCAAGAACAGTGATGCCTACACAGCTATTTGTGACTGTTAATAAATAATTAATCAAAATCCGGCTCATTGCTGATCGTATTTTGATCGGAATGCAAATAAATAGGTTTAAATTTTACAAATAATCTTAGTGTTAGATCTGTGTCATCAATGTTATTCGAATTGGAATTTATTACCGTGATTAAAAATTACAAAACGGTGTATCACGAAGTTTCTTTATTGTTTACTGAATGGTAATAAAATACAAATATGTCTATAGTAGAGGCTTATTCTTACTCCTATACATTTGTCTATGGTAGCAGTGTTTATGGAAGGAAAACTATTTGCTTAACTTATATTAAAATTTTAATATAAATTATACATTGACTTGAAAACTCCTCCTCTTTTTCGTCATAAAAAAATACTACAATTTTGTAATTCATTTGAGAACCTCCGTCTTCTTTTTCGGCGGCTAAAAACAATATACTACAATTTTGTTAGTGATTCTTTAGGTACAATTACGCTTCCAAAAATAACAAAGAGATCTTCAGCTAAACAGCATACAAAGCACATTGTCTACATTAAAACAAACGCAGCCAGCCACGTTAACGTTTCGCTGGCAAAAGCAATTACGTCGACAATCAGTCGCTAACTTTACGCGCGTCTGAACACGCCCTAATTCTTTAATTACTTCGTAAATTACATTTTTAGCGTGTAAACACTAAATGACGTTGATTGTCTTTTTATCTTTTATTTTTAAGTGTAGAGGGTTATAGTTAAATGTTTTTAAGTATTAAGGTTAAGAGCTTAACATTCTGTCTTGAACGTTTTTTTATTTTTTTTGAGGTTGGGAAATCATCAAAATTGACCCCACGATTGACTAGGTGGAGCGAAAGGCAGTATCGGACTCTTACTGACTAAAATCTGTCCATGTTCCTTCCTTAGCCCTTTATGTTCCAGGGTAGCGGTAACCCTTTCGGACAATCCTGCTTACCTGTCATGACCTAGTCACAAGTATTTCGATCGAATTTACCGAGTGATTTTCAAGTTATTGATATTATTATTATTTTAATTAACTTTGTTAGTTTTAAATATTCACAGGATATAAAAATCTAAATACAATTGTACGTGTTATTTTACGCTACGCTAAGACAAAGAAAACGGAGACATAAGTATAAAATTATAACCTCACCCTTTTTTGTCGAGAATTAAAAACAAGTGACAATCTGAAAAATCTCACCGATAACATACTTACAAAATATAGACTTATAAAAATATTTACGGCAGACACTGAGAAACGAGCCACGCATAGCGAAAGCTAAGTACCGACGTGAAGATATAACGACTCTGTCAACATACTAGGTCAGAAACTGGCGATTCTCCAAGACCGGGAGAAGCGTAACTTTGTCTAGCGCCTAACTCTATTACACCATTAGGAAAGTGCAGAATTTCCATATTTCTTTGTTCAGACGGTCCTGCGATCTTTGGAGATTCCTAGGGTTTCATTTTTTCTGCAAACTTAGCAAGGATTTATATTAAGTTAACACCAGACATGGGTAGACTATATTACTATATCTGGAAGGAACAATTTGGAGTATCTGAAACTATCAGATTTTTTTTTAAGAATGTAAAATCATTATAACATTTAATAGGAAGGGAGATTCAGACTCTTACTGACTGAAACCCATCCATGTTCCTACCTTAGCCCTGTGTGTTCCGGGGGCAGCGGTATCTCTTTCGGACAATCCCACTGACCCGACTGGCAATGACCCCTTCAATGATGCTGACAAACAAGTAGCTGAATTTATACTACCACTAATGGTCTACGCTTCTGTTAATTTTTCAGAGTAAAATGCTCTTTTCGTGTTAAATCACAAAGAAACTTTTCTAGATCAGAAACTTGTACAAAAAAAGAATATGAATGGAAAATTGAATTAAAATAGTACAGCACTATTTGGCATAACCATTTTCAAATATACAGAACCGTTAAAGCAGTACCAATTTTCCGAATTCTGTATAGACAAGGATAAACCATAAACACAATATTAACCCCCAGTATTTTCACAGCATCTCTATTCAATCTGTATACGCAATTCAATTTCATACTGGCCTTGGTTATTTCATTCGTGCTGTTTATAAATGCGATCGACCCACATTCTCGAACGTTGCGATCACATTGCATTTTAATATGTGCGTGATTATATCACCATTTCCATGTATGTTGTGCATATTGCGTTTTTAATAAGAGAATCACATTTGTTAACAAACAGGGTTGAAAACAAATGAAAGTTGGTCAGCGCAATCACTCGTGGCTAAGTACTAACAGCCGCACTGGTCGATCTATCACGTTAAGCTACGTTTCCCGGGGTTGGCAGTGAATGGGTGACTATTTTTACATAACGAGACTCCTCCGTGCCTCGGAAAGCACGTTAAGCCGTTGGTCCCGGCTGTCATTTGTGCATCTTTGACAGTTGTTACGGGTAGTCAAAAGTACGAAAATCTGATAGCCAGTCGTGCAAAGGGGTATCGTATTGCCCAATTACTGGGTTGTGGAGGTGAGATAGGCAGTCGCTCCATGTAAAATACTGGTATTCAGCTGCATCCGATTTGACTGGAAGCTGACCTTAACATAGTTGGGAAAAGGCTACGCAGATGATGATCTTTGTATCCTTCACACATTTTTTTCCTTTTTTTCTAAGTTTAAAGGAAACTGGGCAAGAACCAATATTCCCAAACAAAAAGATTATGCGACCATCTTACCACACACTATTAGTTTAACCATCTTCCCAACTTTACCCAGTGTCCTTTGTAATGTCTGTTTCTCTTTTGGTCCTTTACTTTTGGAGAGAGAATTGTTTGTTTATGTACCCACTCGTGTGTATAGCTTCATGTACGTGCTTATTTCGAGCGAATGCTTGCGACATCGTCAAGTGAAAAGCGCCAAGGCAGGCATCCCTGAAATTTGCAATGTAAGCTATAAGAGCTTTACCTAGAAACCGAGAAACGTAGTACCTACTTTGCACTTACTGCTTACTTAAATTCCGCAGGTACTCGAATGAAAACGAAATTCATGTCTTCAATCTGCAGTTGTTTAGAATACATATACAAATCTATACAAATTAAAAATAATGAACCCTAGCGCTTTTCGCACATACTATGTATTTGTTTTTATTTATCTTGTAGTTCGTTGAGTAACTCTTAAATAGTTAACAGTATCTAAGGTTTATTGGGGATGTCGTATACACACGACTCAGGCGGCACGGGCTCGAAAACATTTGCGACTTGGACGGTTAAAAGGTTATCGATTATAATTCGTAAACACGTACTTGCTACGGCTGCGAATCATATTTTGATCAACGTAACACCTAATAATAGCCTGCAATTTGGAACAAAAACGTAAGTAAATATGAATTTCGCGTGGAACTCTGGCGCTTTCACCTTAAGTTATTCTTCGCTCAAAAGATATTTCATCCTCTTGAAGTAACTTCGTACCAATAATCGTCGCACAAATTCGCTGTCATATCTCCACGTCACTTACCATTAACTGTTCATATATCAATCTTTTTCATACAGACTCTAACGAGGGCTTTTCGTGTTACTTCAATTTATTAATGTAACCCTTCTCTATCCAGTAATATATCTTGTAGAGTGGCCGGTATGGGCATATGGGGATCAAGTGGATAGGCCGATAATACGGGCTCTCCCGATCATCTCAAAGGTTTTATATTGAAGGAATTTTTATATTGGAAACGTCGAAGTATTTGTGTTTTTGTGTTGTAGCTTTTCGGTAAGATCGTGTGATGTACGGGTAGATTGTTGCTCTTGCTACATTTTTATTGTTGTTAGGAAATATTATGTTGTTGTGTTGTGTAAACACAAACTGTTATATTATAGAAACACACAATCTTATGACACTAATCAGCAATTTTTCCTTTTACAAATTAGTGTTTGCTTTCGCACGAATCAATAAATTTAGTTATCATATTTCATGATAACTAAATTTATTGATTCGTGATTCTGGTTCTCAGTATTGACGGCTAGTAATGGGTAGCTCACCGTCCGATCAGGACCAGGCCCGTGCCAGCAATAATGAAGCGGGTAAGCGGGATTGTCCAAAAGGGTTACCGCTACATACCGGACATAAAGGGCTAAGGAAGGAACATGGATGGGTTTTGGTCAGTAAGAGTTGGAAACTCCCTTCCGCTCTACCCAGAGCGAGAGGACACATTTGATGATTACCTACCCACCCTCAAAAAAAGAAAACCTAGTATTAACCAAGCTCATAGTCTAAACGATCTTTTATCGCTTTCGTAATGAGCTTCGCATCGTTATCGTCAATGCTTACTACAGCATAAATATTATATATACATACTTATAGCTATAACCAGCAGATATCGTTTTATCCCCAATTCAGAGATCAGTATGAAAATAAATTGAATGATCGGATAATTCCTCCGGTTTAACGACGTCTAGTTGAATGGGTTATTCAAGTTTTGGCCCATTGGCTTTCTCATCAATTATAGATGATTCTATTGTTGCTGGTTCAGCCTTTGTTTTATGGAGACCTTGTTTAACAACATTATTAGTGTACATACTTTCGCCGCGATTGGTCAGTGGATGGATGACCATCATTACACCCTGGGACCCTTCGTAACTCAGAAAGCACGTTAAGTCGTGGATCCTTAACAGTTGCACTTAATGCCAAGTAGAGTTAAACTACGATTACATGACGCGCCCCTCCAAATTGCTGTTTCGAAGTTTGTAGTCACATGCTTTCGAAAGAGTTTGTATGTAGTTGTAAGTATTCGTCATTGGGAGCATGCGTTGTGAGTCTTGTTGGCGCTTTGTAATTACTTTCACAACAACTTTCATATATCGTAGTTTATACCTATGATACTTTTCGCTTCCTTTCAAGGTATTATGAAAACAACCTGAGTTGAGGAATCTTCTACCTTTTCCACAGATTCTTAAACCAAGCATAGAAACAAATAACATACTTACTATAACGTTATTAGAGCACACACTCCTTTAACAAGGGCGCCGCTCACACGTCTCCCATAAAAGTATATGCCTTTTAATTTGTTCACGAAATGAGATTTCTTGTAAAAGAATCAGATAATGAGGGTACGTACGGAGTTATATCCGGGTTTAAGGTAGGCCTTGACCCACAAAACCCGGGCAAATGGAGGGTTATGATGAGTTATAGAAAAACGTTCGATGCCTTTCGTAAGGGCCTTTGTACACACACGTTTTTCTTGCTGTGAAAAACTAAGGTTTATTTCGTCTTGTGTCGGCACGGTTCTCAGTGTTGTGTGGATTACTGTAGACGCTTCTTGGTAGACATGTTTTTTCTACGAAGCGGTCTATACGCGGTGTGTACGCTCCGTCAGTGTTGTAGGTACGGATCTCTATGAAAGCTTGTTGAGTCACGTTTTTTCTACGGCGCAGATTATACGCAAAAAAAATGTGCAAAGAGCCTTACGGGACTAAGACGAATTTCCACAACTAAATTATTTTCAAGCATAATCCGGTTACCTTTTGTTGGTTTTATTGGTATTTTAATAGAATATTTGATACATTCGATTCAAGTTAAGTCGAATAAATTTGAATTACAATAGTTATTCAGTAGCTTAAACATGCGTTTCAACAATAGATGCACTATGCTGAAAACGGCCTCAGGCTAAATGGAGTGACAATCTAGGACAGGTGGAGAGATACCTAGGATCGAGTTAGCGTGCAGTAGAGATGCCCATAGTTTTGCGGTCTGTTGGACATGTCAAGCAGTAGACAGCTGAGGATGATTCCAATCCTTTAATTCCAAATATTCTTAGGTTTCTTGCAATTTGCAGGTTAGTATCAGGTTGTACTGCCAGGTCAGCGGTATTGTCCGAAAGGGTTACCGCTACCCCGGAACATAAAGGGGCAAGGATGGAACATGGATGGGTTTTAGTCAGTAAGAGACTGACACTCCCTTCCGCTCCACCCAGAGCGGGGTGGCTCGACACTTTTTTTTGAGGTTGTCTGAAATTATGAAATGCGAAATTATCAAGTGAGGGGTACTTGATAATTTCCTATCCTAAAAAAAAAAATAATCAGGTTCTATGTTGATCAAAATATGATTTGTGGCCGTAGCAATACGTATTTACAGAAATCATATCTTTAGAATCGTCAATACAACTATCTAAGTTAAATAGTAATGCGGAAGGAATATATGAACGAGGGTTGTATCGGTGATTTGAATAATTGACCTGCAAATTGCTAAAAAACGCAAGAAAATTTGAGTTTTGCTCTGAGACTTTCACCTTAAGAAAACACGAACATAATGACATAGAAATTTCCATAATTCCAGTAATTTTCGATCACATCGATAGGATAACATATCAACACTAATATTAGTTTCCTACACCGCGATACCCGCACATTATAGTGTGTATAAACTTTAATACGACGCTAAGCACTAAACGAAGGTATCTTTTACGTAACCTATTTAGATACTGAGCTCTACGGCAAACTGTAACGTCACAAATAGTTACTATAATGCTCATATAGGATGTTAAACACATTATTATTCTGCTTTTAACTTTTGTCCACTGTTATTAGCCTCGACTTACGAGTTGTAGGTCGTGAGTTCGAAACCAAGCAGTGACACTCCCTTCCGCTCCACCCAGAGCGGGAGCAGTCATTGGATGATTTCCCAGCCTTAAAAAAAAAAAAAGCCTTAAAAAAAAAAACAAAAAAAAAGGCGTTTTACTTTGTGTATTAAATTTCATCACTTTGTTCTCAAAACGGTGATAGAAAACATCATGAGGAAACCAGCATGTCCTTGAACCAAAAATTCGAAGACATGTGAGATTTACCAACTCGCACTGGTCCCGCTTGTTGGATTATGGCCCACTTAGAGCGGAGGCCTGAGTCCCAGCAGTGGGAAAATCATAGGCAAATTATGTATGTTATATAACTTGTTTGTTATTACCATATAATAAGTCAAATCTCCCTAGCCTTTCCCCAACTATGTTGGATCATCTTGCGGTTTTACCATGAAACCCTGAACTTCATGCTCTGCAGTAGTGCACCTAAGAGGCAGTCATGTCCGTAATATTTTACCCAAAACAATACATTTATTTCCAGCCTTACATAACACTCTTGTAATACTATTTAAAAGTAAAATACAAAGAGATTACCACGTATGTACAAGGTTTAGCGACATTTAAATATTAACAAACGAATATGTGGGAAGTCAGAACCTGAATAAAAGAGTATATAATAATATAATACACGTGTGGACGCGGCTTTATAACGTATGTGTTTGCGTTGTGGTTGTAAAAGTTCAGAGACGAAATGTTTATGTTTTTAAAACGTTCGCGTAAAACGGCTTAGCTAGCAAATAAATGTGATGTTGAAATAAGTGGTTTTGGCAGTGCTCCGATTTCTGCCACAACATTTGTAAATGAAGCTGGTAATAGTGATAAATGTATGAGAGATGCTCTAAGTATTGACTTTTAATA
Organism: Hyppa rectilinea; assembly: GCA_951799385.1. Classification (NCBI taxonomy): domain Eukaryota; kingdom Metazoa; phylum Arthropoda; class Insecta; order Lepidoptera; family Noctuidae; genus Hyppa; species Hyppa rectilinea. Next base: position 12,317,626 of record OX637311.1, read on the forward strand.
AAAAATATGTTAGCTTATCTCTCTTCATAATGGTTTAACTAAATACTCTTAAGTAATGTTAGTCTTCAGTTATATCGATCACCTATAAAGAAGAACGACAGATCTGTGAATGTTTTCTTAAATAATTTACCTATACATATAAGGTGTTAAAAATTAAACCTAAGAATTTTGTGGCAGCATTGTACTCATCGTTACGAACAACTTTTACTATTGGATGAACCGAAAAAAATATGAGCTGTTCTGTACATTTTAGTGAGTTATGTGTGCATAAATGTATGGAACAGCTCACTCTTTAACCACTCACCTTATATATTCTCAAATCCTTTGATCAGAATAAAAAAAGAAAACTGAAATTTTATTCCGAACGAAAAACATTGTTTAAATAGAGACCTTTCTCAAAATGGCGTCTAAAATCCAAATTTTGAAAAAGACTGCCAAAATGTAAATTGATGTTATGTTATTCCCCGAATACAATTATATAGATTCATTGAACCATTTAGACAATTTCCAACTCATACCTAGATTGTTAAAAATACAATCAGTTTTAGCATAAAATCCGAGCCAGTATTGGCATAATATCAGTCACTAAAACATTTAGAGAGCTAAGTATTATGAATATAATAACATCTCGACTAAAATTGAAACCCAAGAAAATAGTTCAGACAAATGGAGGCATAAAATCAGATAATATATCTTGAAAAGTTCTGATAGATTTTCGCTCTATTTTTATGCTTGTCTAGGCCTTGAACTCAGATCTGATATACTGAGATTCTGTCCGATCCGATTGATCAAAGTGACAATACATTACGTTCTAGTTTTCTTCAGAAATATCCTAGAAATGTTGTTTAGAAACTTGGACGTAAGAATTTTTACCCGAATACAACAAGACAAAAAGGAAAGTTATGATTTTGATTTTGCACCAGCATTAACCACAACACTTGCTCAAGAAACTTTATAATATCTTCAGAAATGAACATGACTTATTTTTAACTTACCATTTTAATGAAGATACTTAACACCAAGTTGAAACTGGTCCCTCTACCGTATATTGCAAAACACACCTACAGCAACTTCAATTTATATCTCATAGGACTCACAAACAGAAGTGCAGGCAAAAGCAATTGGATTAGCAAGTTAACACCTTTCAGCTACGACGCCATGTTTGACATTTCCGCGCTCATGAAGTTAGGTCATTACTCGCGTTCAATTCTGAATACACAAATACGATACTTGATTAAATTGACGGTACATATGAATTGAAAATTGAATCTAAATTAGGCATATACTCGTATGTTAATAATTGCGGAATTTTATGTTCATTCGAATTGAATTTGAGTAAAATGTTGGTTCAAATCCTATTTTGTTTGCTTGCAGTGACTAACGCTGAAGTATTGAACAATATATCGGAATTTGAAATCCAATTAATGACCTATCAATGACAATTGATTAGCACCGTAATCATGTTAATTAGGAACTTGATACTGATTAGTTTGAAAGAGTAAATAATGTATAGTTTTCAGAACTGCATTGACAATTTTTCTATCAATGCAGTATTTTTTTAAACTATTTTGTTCTGTAATTGTTTATGGAAATGACATGTTTACATCCTTGCACTAAATCCAAGACATTAAACGAGTAAGAATGAGCTTATGTAACCAGTACACTGGGTTTAAGGGTCACAGAAATTATTATAAGACAGTGAACTGTGTACGCGAAAACATAATTGACCTCATTTCGATAGTTGATACATAGAGGGACAGCATCCTCTTGACATAATCCCATATATCCCCTTTTATGATACTCGAGAGAGAAAGTTAGGCTCTTTGATATTAGCGGCCTTTCTATGGTAAACAACAACCACCTTAAGTGCACCCTCATTCTTATAGTTGGCAACGTCGCAAATAAGTGTCAAATATTTCGCTGCTTTGATTAATTTCTCAATATTAAAGTGGCTCTATTACAAAGCCACTTTAATATTGACAAATTAATCATTCAAATAATATTGTATTTTTATTTTTAGCTGTTACTATGTCGTTGCCAACTTTCAGAATTATCAATTTAATATATTACAAAAATATCTAAATTAGAAAAAAAAGTCAATTCAATTATTTAAAATTAATATTTTATTTTTTAAGTAATTTAAATAACTTATTTAGATTATTATGTTAGGCAGTTTAATTGATCTCACGACTACCAGATATGGATATTCAAAGGCTAAATTTTTTATAAAACTTATTATAAACGCCTTGAATTTTGTCTTTATCATTAAAACGTCAATAATGTTTGAGATAAAAAAATAAAACTACACAATATAGAAATAAAATTAATTATTTTGTATCTTCTATTTTCCCAAATATTTTAGAGTAGATTTCCAGTCAGAGTATCAATCATTCGCATATTGTAATGGACTTAGTTTTTAAACGAATATAAGTTACTTAGGAGCAAAACTGCATTTAAATTCTTACAAAACAATAAAAATAAATTATTTGACACTTTCGATAGCATATCTTTTCGCGATATCCATATTTACTAGCGATTTAGAAGTTACATACCAAAACAACAGTATAGTTTGCGTGATATTGTCATGCAATGTCCCATAGACGAAGATTTTATTACCCTTACTGTAGGTACACGGGAATTTTATTATTATAGACCTATAATAATTTGTTTGGCCGTGAAAGAATGGGAAAACATTCCCAGTCACCATTTTTTTTGTGTTTATCTCATTGCGATTAGTATGTTAGTGATTTATCAGTGTTAAAGTATTAATAATATTTTACCTACATCGAAAAGTTCGAAATAGATTTGAAGATCAAAGTCGAACTTTTTCAATCCCGTCCGTCGGTCATAAATTAATTAAATGTTCACACATTCGTAGGGAAGCGTGTGTATTTCAAAAATATATTTAATCAAGGCTCGTAAAAGCTTATTAGGCCAGAATCCATCTTCGCTAAAATTAATTAATACCGCCCAATTGAAATACTCGATTAAATAATTGATGATGGCTCTTCAACAGAGGAGATTTTTAACCACCCGTGAGCAAGAATGATCTATTCTGATCTGATTTTTATATCAGCCACCGTTCACCCCATTTTTTCTTTCCGCTAAGCTTTACAGGGATTTTTATGGCTATAAGCAATTGAATAAAAAACATTATAAACTTGTCAGTCTTTTTAATATTCTAATGGCAGTAATTATGTGGATATCAAAGAGAATATTTAAGCAAACGTAACACATGCTCGGAGGCAAAACTTTTGATCGATTCTAATGAGTTCGTTTCATGATAAACGGTTCTGAAACTTGGCAAGTGAAATTCTGAAACGACACCTCCGCTGAATCTGTGAACGTGTTTCAGCACCCTATACGGCGGTGCATGTTTACGACGCGGGGTAGATCTCACGAAACCATGGCGCGGTGTTTTGACGGTTCTCACAGGTGGTATAATGATTCGTGTGGGGCGCGGCGCGGATATCGAGCGGGCGCCGGCGGCGGCGGCGGCGGCGCGCGCAGTAGTGCACCGGGCGCCAGCAGCCCGGTCGGCCGCGTTCACACTGGTACATGCGACCTCTGCCGCCACAATACCGGCCGCGCGTGGCGGCCCGACCGCCCAACGCGAACCTACCCATATCCCGTAACAGTACATATTACCCACCCTATCCTGTGGTAAACAAAACCCATGTGATAGTGATGTGAAGTGACCGTTTATCATTGTAATTCAGCCACGTGAGGATTTTATAATTCGACGTGACGACCTACCGTCCGTGTAGTGTAATTAGTTAATCAATTATGTAACGGCCGTAATGGCAAAAGCTTTTCAGTGGTAACGCTATAGGCGTCTATAGAATGTAGGGGAAAGCTTTTTATAGATTAAAAAATGTTATGTCGATAATTACCCGCGTAAATTCGTTCATCGACATTCTATGGCGTGTGGACGTTGATAATATTTTCTGTGGAATTAATGTACTAAAATAAACTAAAATGAAATTATGAAAATAGTTTATAAAAATAATACGTTAAAAATAAAATTCCGATACGTTGGTATAGGCAAAACAAATCGCATAAAGAAAACTTTTAAGGCTTTTGTCGTTATTACCTAGACGGTAACTTAGCACTTATAAACTATCAGAGATCCGCGCACATAACTACCTATGTGTACCGTCTAATATCGTTACGAAGTTTCATTCAAACTATCGCGAGCGTAGTCGATTCGTAGCACCTGGTCTACGATATAGGCTACGTGAGCGCTACGCGGGCGAATTATTAATATTACTTGTGAATATTACAGTTTCCGTAGCGTGTGAATAGGCTCGTAGATTAAAGGGCGTTTTGATATAAATTCTACAAATTCCTTCCCCATAATCTTGACCTATTTCTCTTTGTACTAAAAGCCACCATAAAGGAATACATGAAGAAGTCTTCTAACATACTGACGTCTAAATATAAAACGAATTAAGAACTAAGTGCGTAATAATAGGCTTGTGATTACTCGCTTAATAGATTGTGTTACGTTGTTCTATTGAAAATTAGTTCAAGTCTCTAATCAGGTCATTCGTGTTTCCTGCACGAGTATGTAATTATATTTTAAACAAAGCCATGGCTTTTTCAAGCCTTGTATATAATTATTAAACTCGGCAAAAAAGAAAGCGGTGTAAGCTATAACATGTTTTAGCAATGTAATTATAACATTTCTCAAAGGCGGAAACCCAAAAGCCTTAAATTGGATTTAGTCAACTTCTTTGACTAAATTAAATGCAGAGCTATTAAAACATAAAATATTATGGAACTAGAAAAGTTTTCGTATATGTAGAAAAATATCTAAAATTCTCATATTTCATTTAGGGATCTAATCAAAACTATATAGGGTTCTGCATAACTATTTCAAGCAAAAATCAACAGATTCTCCTTATCTAAGCATTATTCCAGTCTATAAAACAAGATTCATTTTGCGCGCATTGACCAGATTCTGCTTCCGACATTCGCAAAATGCAGATGATATTCAACCTTATTCATAAATATACAGAATATACAGTCTTAGAAATCAAAATCAAAATTTAATAAAATTCTCCCTTTTTACTGACACGTAAGTGTCAAAGACAGGATTCATTTAGCAAAACCTGAGTCACTTAAAGGCTACTTTAGACAGGCTAACTTTCTATTTAAAAAGAAATGCCCACAATGAACAAAACAGTCTTACAGTAAAAATCGTCTTATTGTTGTCTTATTAAAGGTGTTGAGGAGCTCATGGCTCAGTAATAACAGCCACGCGGATCGATCCATCAGGTTAAGCTACGCTAGCCGCGGATGGTCAGTGAATGGATGACCGTCTTTACACATCGAGAGTCCTCCTGTGTGTGCCCTGAAAAGCACGTTAAGCTGTTGGTCCCGGCTGTCATTTGTGCATCTTTGACAGTCGTTACGGGTCATCATAAGCCTGAAAGTCTGACAGCCAGCCTGTCCAAGGACTATTGTATTACCCAGTTACTGACAGGGTAGTGGAGATCAGATAGGCAGTCGCTTCATGTAAAATAATGGTATTCAGCTGCATCCGGTTAGACTGGAAGCCAACCCCAACATAGTTGGGCAAAAGCTAGGTGCTACCTATTGTGTTGTCTTGTTAAAAAACTGTATTAACGTGTTTCTCTAAAAATCAAATTCCGAACTCCAAGAGACGGACTGTCTAGTTTTGAGCTCATTAGCAACTACATCTATGTTAGAGGTTCCGTTTTCCGCACTTAGTCCTTCAGGTGGACTATTTTGTGGTTATTCCAACTAGCCCTCTTCCCTCCACAAGCTGATCTCATCTCCTGGTCTGTTGAAAACATCTGTGACGGACCTGGGTGTCCCGAGGGTCTCTGTTCCTATCACGTTGACGCCTGTGTATTTGAGGAGTACATGCGCAACGGTTTCCTCAGCCTCGATGCAAGCTGTGCACAGAAGATCGTTGTGCCTATCTGTAGATAATATTTTAAAAGTCACTTATGACACTCAATTTAAGTTTAACCTATTTAACCTTACGTAGTTAAAATTTCATTTTTTTTATTTTCTTCTCCAGGCAAAACAGTTTTGACTGTGGCTAAACTGTTACTATCTTAACATAATGTCCTTTGCATAAACGTTGCCTAAAAAGTTATGGGTCGAATAAATGTAAAAAAAATAGAAATACACGCTATACATTAATTAACTAAATGAGGAGCAATAACCCCCAAACTCTAAAGATTTCTACAAACTAAAGTAGCTACTACTCTGTCCCTATTTATCGACGAGAATTGACGGAGACATGTTATATTCGCCAAGCGTTTATAAATGATATGCCCCACTCAGGATTCAAGATAATCTGACAAAAACAAGCCAAGAATAGTAGAGCTGTACTTACTACTTACCAACCATTTCAATATCCTACGTCACGAATTTTAGGTAGGTATAATAATAAAACTACAAATGTATTAAAATATTTACGTTTGGTATACAAGCTTAAGTAGGATGTGTAGTAGATATATCGCATCTGTGGTTTTTCCCTCAAAAAAACATAACCAATCTGCAAAGTCCTCGTGACCAAGTGATTGTCTGGACATTAAAATAGACTGTGGGCTTTGAGTTGGTTTTGCTGTTTCTACGCAGAATCATATTTGGGTTGAAAACTTCGTAGTTTATTTACAAGGAATGCATTGATTAAAAAAAAGTTATAAATGTTAGTATAGATTAAGCAGAGATTAATAGGCTTTTCCTGTAAAAAGGTATTTACACAAAATCATTATGAATGAGATTTTAGTACAAATAGGTGTACTCACTCCAGGAGGAGCTCGTGGCTAAGTACTAACAGCCGCACAGGTCGATCCACCAGGTTAAGCTACGCTTACTGGGGTTGGCCGCGGATGGGTGACCATCTTTACATACCGAGACTCCTCCGTGGCTCGGAAAGCACGTTAAGCCGTTGGTCCCGGCTGTCATTTGTGCATCTTTGACAGTCGTTACGGGTCGTCAGAAGCCCGAAAATCTGACAGCCAGTCTTACCAAGGGGTATCGTAATGCCCAGTTACTGGGTTGTGGAGGTCAGATAGGCAGTCGCTCCATGTAAAATACTGGTATTCAGCTGCATCCGGTTAGACTGGAAGCCGACCCCAACATAGTTGGGAAAAGGCTAGGCAGATGATAGGTGTACTCATTCCTATGTTTGTTGTATGTGTCCTATGTGTGTTTAGATAACATTGATTTGCGATTCACATACAAATTATTCAGCCTATAATATGCCCACTGCTGGGACACAGGCTTTTCGAGAAGGATTTGGTTTTTGAAATCCCCCACGCGGGCCCAGTGCGGGTTGGAAGATGTTACATGTCTTCGAATGTTTGGTTCTATGACATACCAGTTTCCTCGCGATGTTTTCCAGCACCGTTTTGAGAGCAGTGATCATGCAATTATTTACACAAAATGAAGTCGAACCTACGTCTTACAACTCATAAGTCCGGGCCGTTACCACTGGGTCATCATTTCTCTCATGTAGGTACTTTTCTTCGAGTAATTTTTTATAGGTGTCGTTGATAGGGTAGAATGGAAGACGTAAACGGATTGCGCCCCCAATGACTATACGACAAGGGCCTAAAGATGACGATAATTGCCACAATTGCCTCTTAACTTATACCCAAATAATACTGTCAGTAGTCAAATAAGAAAAACAAAAAAAAAACTAAGGCCGAGATTGATAAACGTTACTAACGTATTTTGGCTAATTTATCTGTCACTGTCGCGCAAAATACAAGTGCTAGATACAAAAGGGAATAATGATCTAAACCATAGCGCGTGCTAAGTAACGTTTATCAATATCGACCTTAGCACTGACTAGCTTCTGTCCATGACTTCATTCGAATGAAATTTCTTGTTTTAATCATAAAATAAAATATATCTTGCAACAGTCGGCAATAGTTTCCCATTAGTGAAAGAAGTAGAACTCAAACTCAAACTCAAAGTATTTGTTTCAAATATACTAATTACAGGCACTTTTAAATTGTCATAGGGTCGGTCAGTCAGAAAAATGAAGCTATATGCTCATTTCAAATCAGTAGGTACCTATGGAGAAGAACGGGAAAGAAACTCCACGAACACTCTAGTAGTTCCGAAGATTACTTACCATACATACAAACTCACAAAACTTAAGAATATATATAATTAATATTAGTTTAATATAAAGATTACTATCATGTATAAAACATGGAAGAGGAAAACGGTCGCTAGCACATAGTGTCGTAGCAACAAGGAGGATAATGACGTCATTGGGGACAACGTTTCATTATCAATTTATTAGCGATGCAAACGTTCCTTTTTTAAATAAATAGTACTACGCATTTGTGATAAGATAAAGGCGAGATAAATATGAGGCAAAAGTCTTTTATAGTACGCGTCAAAAAATGACAATCGGCGACTTTAAAGATACCTTCCAAATAAGAAATGACTGAGATTCCTGTTTGCTTGGACACACAGGATTGGGTTTTTGATTGATTATTTATTTTGCAAGTTAAGCCGTTAGTCCCGGCTGTCATTTGAGCATCTTTGACAGTCGTAACGGGTAGTCAGAATCCCGAAAATCCGACAGCCAGTATCGTATTGCCCAGTTACTGGGTTGTGGAGGTCAGAGAGGCAGTCGCTCTTTATAAAATACTGGTATTCAGCTGCATCCGTCCAAGCCGACCCCAACATTGTTGGGAAAAGCTAGGCAGATGATGATGATATTTATTTTGCAAGTACTTTCAAAGTTTCTGTCAGCTTTTCTGCAGCATCTTTGAAAGTGTCTTGGCGTGTTCCTGGTTGCAACACTGGTTGTTCTAATTCATTAATTTTTTGAATTGTATCGGACTTAGCACGCTTCTTTGAGGGAGCCCATTTTTCTGACGCCACCGCATTTGTACCGCTCCTATTGTTTTTGAGGTGTACGTGACAAATTGTAATCCAAATTTGTTGAATGTCCTTTCTATAAGTTTTTAATTATTTATAATTTACGATATCCGCGTGACGTATATTGTATGCACGACAGACGTGACGGATTTACATACAATCGGCTAATAATGGTGACTCATTTTAAATTTGATAACTGTTAATGAAATTGTTGACCGATCGACTGTAGTGTCAATAGCTGTGCAGGAAAGATTGCACATGTGTATTGTAGCGAAATATTAAGCTTGAGTTTTTAATTTAAAATAAATTCAGAATTGTCTTAAATTATTACAAAAAAAAAACAAAAATATTTGGAGAATCATTGCAAGAAGGTAAGTGTTATTATTACTGTTAAAGAAACTAAAAAATCTTTTGAAATAAGTTTTAATGTATAAACATTTCAATTCTCTATAGAGAATATGTTGCAATGGGCATTTTTTCCCATTATATTAGGTACCTACCGGTCGTTTGGGTTGTTAAATATTATTGTCCGTTAATTAGAAATCTAGTCAGCTAATGTCGAATGTGATACATTCTGTGATTAATAGAGACTTCGTGGTTAGTCATTTCTAGATCTTTAATAAAACAATTGTATTTCCTAAAAACGATAGGTAATTATTATTATCAAGAAAATAATTATGAGTTTTTCCGTGGGTCAGATTTTAGTAAAGTAGCTTAGTAGAATCTATTTAGCATTATTATATTATTTTGTAGCTAATTAATTATGAAATAAAATACATTTTTTTTAATCATTTCAAGGATTCTGCATTATGCTTCATACAGCAACCATTTTGTATATTATATTTTACGTGAATCACGGCGACCATAATTCGAGCGCAAGCGCACGTTTCCAAGGACATTCTTGGGACGTAATTTGCATAGTATAAAAACATAAAAAAAAATACAAGCATCCGAATTGAGAACCTCCTCCTTTTTGAAGTCGGTTAAAAATTAAATATTTTTACATATTTTAGAGCTGAAATGTTTATACATAAATGACGTTACTTTATCATTCTATTAATATAAATATATACCTAATGTACCATAAAGATAACAATGTTTATCAGTTGTGTGTATAATGAAGTAGCATCATATTTTGAAATGTTTATATAAAATATAGATATATATTTCTTGGGTAAGTCCTAGGTTCGATACACAGGTTGGGCATAGTTTTATTGGATTTTCCCATCTAAAATTCCTCACTAGCAGCCCGGTTTTGTCGGTTAATGGCAATAGGCTGGCCCTATTATATGAGACTTACACACCTGGCAGTATAGCTGTACTATACTCTGTTATGACCTTTATTTTTTTGGGATGAAAGGTTCAAAAACAATGGAGTTGAGCACCAATTCGCAAGGTGATATCACCGGTTCGCAAGGTGAGATCACCGGTTCGCAAGGTGAGATGACCAGTTCGCAACGTGAGCTCACCAGTTCACAAGGTGTTATGACCAATTCACAAGGTGAGGGCACCAGTTCGCAAGGGGAGAGGACAGGACACGAAGTTGATCCCGACCGTAAGTTCACGTTTGCTATTTGAATATGCCGTAGTATTTTACATACGCAATAGTAAAAAAGTAACACGATTTTACAGTGCAAGGACCATTCCATGACGCTACTATAGTATTATTTCATCTGGATATGACAGATGAACCGAAAGCTCCAAATAAGGAAATATGCCAGGTAAAATTGTTGCAATTTTAGGCCAAAGCCGACCCCAACAGAATTGGGTAAAGACTAGGCAGATTGATTAATAAGTTCAATACTCTTGTAACTGTGACGAGTGACAACTCTATTCTGTGTTTTCAGTTTGGTTGTAAAAAAAGGGAAGAGATCACAGGGCGTCAAAAAATTCATCCCCATCGCTGTCAGTGGGAAATGTGCCCAAAAGGCTGGCAGCGTTGCCACGTTGGATAGCAACGTTGATTCTTTGGCCTTAAAAATTGACCAGCCCTCTGTTAAGTTTAATTTTATGTTTTTCTTGCGTTATGTAAACCTTTTTTTTTGCAGATTGCAGCTATTTGCAATGGTGAAAAATTTAATGTATTCATTATGCCTGATTCTAAATTAATTACACGAAAAGCTACTTTAGAACATGGTATACAAATAAGACGTAATGGACGTATTGATTACAAACTGCTTAAAAATGGACATGAGGTGCCTGCAGTCTCTCCGAACGAGGGTTTAACAGAATTTTTGGAGTTCTTGAGAGAACAAACTGGTCAAACTCGCACGGTGCTATTGGCTGCACACAATTGTTCTGCGTAAGTATACCTATATTACCTCTATTAAGCAATTTAAACAGCTGCGGTGGCCCAGTGATTACAGCCGCGACTTATAAGTTGTGAGTCGTAGGTTCGAACTCAGACAAGCATTTTACTTTGTTTAAATAATTTCATCGCCACTGCTTCTAAAACGGTACAGAAAAACCTTTTGATGATGACCGGCACGTTCTAGACAGAACCAAAAATTAAAAAGCAGTGATAGCCTAGTGGTGTGACCGACGGACTGCCAAGTCATAGGTCTCGAGTTCGAACCCAAGGCACACACCTCTGATTTTACGGATTCATGTGCGTATTGTACAATTGTTACTTGCTTAAAAATCGGTAAAGGAAAACATCGTGAGGAAACCAGAATGTTTGAGAGATATTTCCTATATATTTCCTATGGGCAGTATTAAAACTCTGACACCATGTTAGTCACGAACCACACGAAAAGAAGAAGACCAATAATTCGAAGAAAGGTGTCATCTACCAACTTCCACTCGGCCCTCGTGTTAGATTACTATTTCCTCTCACCCAGGGGATTCCTGTGTCCCAGCAGTGGGATTATTTTACGCTGATTATGATTGCAATTTTATAATATTCTTATGTATTTCTGTTCTTTATTTTTAGGTTTACTCGCCACATTCTTCTACGTCAAATTAAACAATGTGACTTACTTGATTCTTTTCAATCAATTGTCCTGGGTACTATTGATACTTACGTAATTCTCAAAAAAAAATTAAAGAGTCGTGATCTAGAAAAGAAGTCTTTCAAGTTAATAATATTGGCAAAGGATTATCTTCCGGGAAACTTCGAAGTGCCACAAGACGCTACCGATAGTGTTAACATATTAACATTATTAATTGAAGCTTTTGGTTATACCGACGCAATGATGAAGCAATATACCGAGGACCTTGATGTATGGCTTCGCTCTATTGATTTAAAAGAAGATTTGAAAGACGTGTTATCAAAAACAATGATACTTAAAATTGCGGAGGCTGGAATTTCAATCAGTGAATTGAAAGATAAATACAGAGCCAATGGGAGTGAAGGCGTTTCATGGTATTTGGAACAAAAATTAAACGGAAAAATTCAGGGAGCAAAGAAGACAACGGAAATTATCGTGAAAATTAATGACAAATTATCAAAACTTCTTGACAACAATGGAAATGGTAATTAATCACTGAATAATAACCGTATCACTTACACCTGAGACACAGTATAACATCTATGACTATACAAGGTGTTAAAAATTAACTCTAAGAATTACGTGGGAGCATTGTACTCATCGTTACGAACAACTTTTACCAGAAAATTTGAGCTGTTCCATACATTTTATTGAGTTACGTGGGCATAAATGTATGGAACAGCTCATATTTTTTTAGTAATAGTTGTTCGTAACGATGAGTACAACACCTTATAATATAATCTATTTAATCTATGTAACCAATATAATCAATGTAACCGATGTAATCAATGTAACCGATGTAATAAATGTAAACGATGTCATCAATGTAAACGATGTCATCAATGTAAACGATGTAATCAATGTAACCGATGTAATCAATAAATATTTTATTCAATAAAAATTGTACCCATCAATAACGAGTTTTATTTTTAGATTATTCCCCATCTACAGGTGAATTTTAAAGTGGGCATAAATAGCCAAACCCGAAACTATGAGAAATACAGAAAAGTACTCAAAAGAAGTTGCGGGCTCGATTTTGGTGAAAATTAAAACTGCAACATTTGATTTTTGAAAAATCAATATTCAACCGGAATCGAATCCAAAATCAATCAATCTGCCTAGCCTTTTCCCAATTATATCGGGGTTGGCTTCCAGTCTAACCAGATGCAACTGGATACCAGTATTTTACATGGAGCGACTGCCTATCCGACCTTCACAGCCCGGTCAGTAACTACAATACCCTTGTAGCCGGAATCGAACCCGTTGATTTAAATAAAAACACAAACACTGTATTATTACACCATTCGATAGTGTCGCTAATAAGAATTAAATTCTGGGAAGTAATGACGGCAAATTAAAGGAAAGTGTCTGTCACTTGTAACAGAATACTTGGTGGTTGATCGTCGTCGTCGACGATCCTTGCAGGACAATCGGTAAAAACTGGATGAGAGTGACCGAGAAATGAGTCAAATGGCAGTCCATTTCTAGAAATAGGCCTTCCCAATAGGCCCATAATTATCTAGCAATCGACTGTATAGGTTGATGATGATAGATTGCTTAGAAATGTAGAGATGCACTACTATAACATGACGCGCCCCTCCAAATTACTGTTTCAATGTTTGTAGTCACATCCTTACGAAAGAGTTTGTATGTAGTTGTAAGTATTCGTCTTCAGTAGCAGGCCAGCAGCAACATGCGTTGTGAGTCTTGGTGGCCCTTTATAATAACTTTCAAACGTTTTTTGAAGGGTGAAATTTGGAGGGCTGGGCCATGTTATCGTAGTTTATCTCTTCATTCATGACGTGTTTTGAGACTGGGAAAACGACCCAAGTATTTATGTGGTGGGGCTTAAATGTTGACCATTGAACAATTACCCATAACCATTTTTTAGGGTCACAAAAGGTTGTGCTAAATAACTGTTCAGTGATCACAGTGTTTATTGTTTTGTTTAGAAGCCTTTTGTCTTTTAAATACGTTTCCAATCATATATTTCACGGAATTTTTATCTTAGCAAGCTGAAAATCGAATTCAACAACCTTATTGCATGCAGGTAGTAACGTAACTGCTGGAATAGGGGTGTAATTTTCACGTAGATATATTATACATGGCAATACCAAACTTTTGGCAGAATTAATAACTGTGTTACCGCAACACGTAATTTTCCCCAATATTAGGTCGTAATGGTGACATCATAAGTTACTAAAGAAAGTATTAACAGTGAGGGTAAACGACTACCCCAGGGTATTAATAATTATAATAATGGCTCTTATACTTCTTCAAGTTTCTTATCATGTCCGTGTCAGGGTATAATTAATTGACTAATGAGAGTACGATAATAAGGAACTAATTAACTCATTATTAGGGTTTTACCATATAGACTGTTGCACAAAAACTTGAAAATATGTTGACTTTAGTTCACTTTCTGTAGGCAAAAAAATCGTTTGTCTAATTGACATACTTTTTAATTTACCGTGTGATAGCCATTTCATACAACTATCAAAAAATGTCAGTTGTAATTTGAATATACGGACAAATTAAGTTGGTATTTGCTAAATAATTCATTTCCCTGACTTAACCTACATAAAGCTAACTACCATACACATAGTATACACATAGTATGTATCTTACCTGCAAGATATATTAAAGCATTATTGGAATTGTTGAAGCCGATTGAATTACGATGGCTTTGTCTTGCTCTATTGGCTTATAAGCCGTCGTATTGTACATATTATTATTAAGTGCTTGGCAACTAACTATTACTATTACACAATCTTGGTATCGAAGTGAAACTCAGGTTTCAGATGCGGTTATAATAAAATAATAATTAACTATTTATTTTTTTTAGATTACCATTTATTTATTTATTTTGATTAAGTTATTTAGTATGTAAAAGTTACAAAAAAAACAGTAATAGGGTAATTGGAACTAAGAGAGTTACTGTTGTGCTAATTATTGTAATGTTTATACGCTTAAGTTATGGTCGTGAATCATATTTTTATCGATATATAATCTGATATTAATACATGGATTTTTTTTATATTATAACCTGATACTATTACATGGATTTTTTTTAAAATCATTTGAAAAATTTAAATTTCGTGGTCTACCCTAGCGCTTTCACCAGATTTGGTCATTCGAGTTCGTAGTAAAATATGTATTAGGCTAGGGTCTGATACTATCCCTAATGACTTCATTTTTTTCTTACTTTCATTCATGAATCAGCCTGTACAATTCCAAGCTGGCTATCCCCAATCTGGCTTCATTGTCCCATTGCGGGGCAAAAACCCTCCTACCTTTGCCATTCAACTCGATCCTGCTCCAATATGGACCAGTCCCCATAAGCGTAAAGTTCGTCCCGCCATCAACGCCTGGGTGTTCCGCGATGCCGTTAGACGTTTTCAGCATACAATGCGTCAAACGTAACGAACGCAGACCCATTTGAGCTTGGTTTCTTTTTAGACCGAAAAAAATGCCATACGTAAAGAATCTCATGTTATCTAACTTTGAATTTTTCTCACCCAATTTGTCACATACAATTTTATTCAGAATCTGTAACTTTTCTCTCAATCCCTTTAACCAAGAATAACATTACCAAACGAGGGACCTAAAAATATTGCCCAAGAGTTTTTCCGCTAAACTTTTTTGTGGGGCATCCCTTTTCATATCCTATTATTCATTATTTATTAGTAATTCATTTATTGCAGACATAAATACAGTCCATATTATTTCAATAGCACATGACACTCACACATTTGAATTATTAAAACAGATAAAATTAAAATTAAAAATTATTATTATTATGTTTCTCATTAATCTCTGTTTATTATTAATCTGCATGTAATTGGAATTAGTGCAAAACATATGTTACAAAGAATAGTGGAAATACCTAGTAAACAAAACAATTACGTTTAAATTATCCTCTGTTTATAATAACTTATTATAGAAGTGTTGCGACAAAAACTTATAAGGAAAATGAACTCTGGGATTATTTTAGTACATCGCGAGTGCAACAACCGGAGTAAATCGACAGTACGTCAGGTTCCAATCCTTAAATAAATTTAAAAATAAGTATAGTTCAATCACATAATTATAACAAGAGAGAATGTTCTAAAGAAACTTCGATATACTATTAAAGTGATGGAGCTAACTGGTGAGGTACAGACGCCAGCACATCAAGCTACCCCTAACTGTCAAATTTTCTCAATAACAAATGAACCTTATGTGTTTGCAATAAAGTTGAAATACTATCAAAGAAATTTGACAGATTGTGGTAACTTGATGCGCTGGCCTCTGTACATTAGATTGGCCATCTATAAATCTGTTAAAATTCCGGAATCAAAACTTGCATGCCATGTGTGTTTTGGACAAATGATCGTCATCATCATCTGCCTAGCCTTTTCCCAATTATGTGTGGGTCGGCTTCAGGTCTAACCAGATGCAGTTGCATACCAGTATAATTATACCAAGGAGACCTATCTGACCTCCACAACCAAATAACACAATCCTTCTTAGTAAGACTGGTTTTCAGATTCGAAACAGGCAAGAATGGTTTGAAATATACTTCTAGTTGTTGCAAATGTTAAATTAATTTTTCATGTAAATGAGTAATTCAAGTGTATTTATAGTATCATAATACCAACAGGTGTAATTTTAATACCTTTGACTGCTGATATGACTGTACCTATAAAGTGGTGTTGGGTATATATTTATGTTAAGTAGCAATAAAGGTTTATTTAGTAATAATGGTTGTTAAAATAGTCTAAGTTATAACTATAAGTTTTAAAGAATTTCATGAAGTATGCAATCGACTTAGGTACGGTCGCTAGCACACCAAGTTATATCAAACTGTTTTTCTCCAAATGATTTAAACCTTAAAACGTTGCCTGTTAAGTTCAAAATTGAATGACAAAATTTGACAGTTTCTGGTAACTTTTCTTTATGGCTGGGAAATCATCCAATGACTTCTCCCGCTCTGAGTGGACTGGAAGGGAGTGTCAGACTCTTACTGACTAAAACCCATCCATGTTCCTTCCGTAGCCCTTTATGTTCCGGGGCAGCGGTAACCCTTTTGGACAATCCCGCTTACCCGTCAGGCTTGAGTTTCTGGTAACTTGTGTTGGCGACTGTACAAAATGAAAAAAAGACTATTGTTTTTGCCACTGAAATCTTTAAAAAAAAATATGTGAGTACGTACGACAGTAGTCTGTGGCAGGATATTTATTATAATCCATGTATATTTTGCTCATTTTCCAGAATAGATGTAATTTATAAAGCACTTCTCGATGTACCCGCATTTTGCAATGAGTAATTAGACTATAGATGAGGTCATTTTAAGGTCCTGAGAAACCAAATTATACTTAACATCGTGTTATATCCATAGAAGGAGAAGTATCCACATATAGCGAACTAGCAATTCTAACTGACTGCGAAGGTTAGAGAAGACGATTTGTTATAATAAAATATAAGTAATTCATGAATATCCTTTTCTAAGAAATGTTCACAGTTATTCTATGAATCATCGATCAATACGTGTTATCCAAGTAATTATCTATACATATAATAAAACAGTAAAAAAACTGAGTCTGTACATTGAATATATTAAAAAAAAAATAATTGAGGGGGGTTTAGAAACAGTAATAGAGCACGAATCCAAAAAAAAAATTTTGTCTGTTTGTCTGTTTGTCTGTTTGTCT
Organism: Hyppa rectilinea; assembly: GCA_951799385.1. Lineage (NCBI taxonomy): Eukaryota > Metazoa > Arthropoda > Insecta > Lepidoptera > Noctuidae > Hyppa > Hyppa rectilinea. The sequence goes on from OX637311.1 coordinate 12,335,195, forward strand.
GTATGTCTGTTTGTCTATTTGTCTGTTTGTCTGTTTGTCTGTTTGTTTGTACACGCTAATCTTCGGAACTACTGGACGGATTGGAATGATTTTTTTGTTGTTGTATAGGTATTAAGTCTGGGCAACATATAGGCTATAATTTATCTTGGAAACTTGAACACCTGATCCAGAACCGCAACAGACCAGCTAAACTATAAGAGATACAAAAATGATACCCTAGCAAAAATTGTTCCACGTGATTAGCATTTTCTGCTGAGAGAATAAATTTGAAGATCTGGAACACCTGATGTGGAACTCCAAGAGCCCAGCTACACTGTAACATATATAGGAATGACGTCTTAGCAAAAGTTGTTCGGTCTGATGGGCATTTCCTGTTGACTTATAAAAATCGAAGATCTGGAACACCTGTTGTGGAACTCCAAGAGCCTAGCTACACCATAACACATATAAGATTGACGTCTTAGCGAAAGTTGTTCAGCCTGATGAGCACTCTCTGGTGATGTATAAAAATTGAAGATCTGGATCACCTGTTGTGTTGACGTCAATCTTATATGTGTTATGGTGTAGCTAGGCTCTTGGAGTTCCACAACAGGTGTTCCAGATCTTCGATTTTTATAAGTCAACAGGAAATGCCCATCAGACCGAACAACTTTTGCTAAGACGTCATTCCTATATATGTTACAGTGTAGCTGGGCTCTTGGAGTTCCACATCAGGTGTTCCAGATCTTCAAATTTATTCTCTCAGCAGAAAATGCTAATCACGTGGAACAATTTTTGCTAAGGTATCATTTTTGTATCTCTTATAGTTTAGCTGGTCTGTTGCGGTTCTGGATCAGGTGTTCAAGTTTCCAAGATAAATTACAGCCTATATGTTGCCCAGACTTAATACCTATACAACAACAAAAAAATCATTCCAATCCGTCCAGTAGTTCCGAAGATTAGCGTGTACAAACAAACAGACAAACAGACAAACAGACAAACAGACATACAGACAAACAGACAAACAGACACCTGTTGTGGAACTCCAAGAGCCTAGCTACACCATAACACATATAGGAATAACGTCTTAGCACAAGTATTTCAATCTGATGAGCACTCTCTGTTGACTTATAAAAATCGAAGATCTGGAACACCTGTTGTGGAACTCCAAGAGCCTAGCTACAACATAACACATATAGGAATGACGTCTTTGACGTCTTTGTTGTTCAATATGATGGGCATTCCCTGTTGACTTATAAAAATCGAAGATCAGAAACATCTGATGTGGAAATCAAAGCTATCACTAATTTTACTGTGTAATTATAAAATAACATAAACTGGGAGTACCTGCACGCGGTGAAGGTGGTAACAGTTTAGGACTGATTTTCGATGACCATGGTATATCATTGAAAATTTGACTCTACTGGCCAAAACTCCTATTTATTTTTTTATTTTATCGTATGAATATGCCTTCGGGCTTATGTTGTTTGAGTGGTTAATTTCCTTTTCCATTTATCTTCGTGACACGGTAGCCTACCCGGTAACGCAGGGGAGCAGTCATTTTAATTTAGTTTTTTATTGATCAGGTATCTTCACAATAAAACTATGACCATGCCAAGAAAAAGAGGTCAAATCTTTCCCAATGTTCCAAGAGAGCTAAAAGAATGAGGATCATAAGATCCCAAGAATCTACCGAAGAGCGTCAGGAGAGACTTGATGCTGTTCGAGAACATTAGGCTGCAACTCGCTCCGTGGAAACCTCTTCGGGTCGCGAAGCATGCCTGCGTTCTCAGCGTATTCATTAGGTCTCTAGAGACCAGTGAAGAATATGATGCGCGACTGACCGCTGATCGTGAACGTCATGTATTGTCTCGCGAGTCAGAGACGTTCACGGAAAGAGAATTACGCTTGAGTTCCAAGCGTATCTACGCATCGACTTCTAGGTCTCTAGAAACAAGTGGGGCACGTGATGTGCGACTGACCGCTGATCGTGAACGTTATGTATTGTCTCGCGAGTCGGAGACGTTCACGGATAGAGAATTGTGCTTGAGTTCCAACCGTATCTACGCATTGACTTCTAGGTCTCTAGAGACAAGTGGGGAATATAATAATGCGGTTACCAAAATGAAAACGATGACAAATGGACTGTATGTTTTGGTGGTTGTTGGAATGAAATAAAACTAAAGCTCAGTGTGATAAAAGATTTAAATGGGAAAAATGATAAAAAATAACATAAATGGCGACCCCGTTGTCGCTGGCATAAGCAACAGGGTCCGCGTACGAAGTCGCGGGCAGAAGCTATTTTTAATATGATAAAGTAAAAGTTTTTTTTTTTTTTTTGTGAACACATTTCTAATCAGAGATTTTAATTAGGCCGTTATCTGATGCCTTAGTGCTTAAGCTAATTGATTTGTTTCAATTTAGTCTTATCTTTGGTTTTTGCGTGTTAAATGCATCAGTTACGCATAGCAAAAAAAAACAAAAAAATCATTTCTTGTTAATTTCACATCATGGTAACCAAAACTGGTCATTGAGTGGATAACATCATCTGCCTAGCCTTTTCTCAAGTATGTTAGCTGGGAGTCCAGTTGGATGCAGCTGAATACCAGTATTTTACATGGAGCGACTGCCTATCTGACCTCCACAACCCAGTCACTGGGCAATACGATACCCCTTGGTAAGACTGGCTGTCAGGTTTTCGGGCTTCTGACGATCCGTAACGACTGCCAAAGATGCACAAATGACAGCCGGGACCAACGGCTTAACGTACTTTCCGAGGCACGGAGGAGTCTCGGTATGTAAAGATGGTCACCCATCCACGGCCATCCCCAGCAAGCGTAGCTTAACCTGAAGGATTCACCTGTGCGGCTGTTTGTACTTAGCCACGAGCTCCTCCAGTGGATAACACTGCATTTAATTAAAATATTAATGTTAAACATTTCGCAATGTATTTTTAGGCCATATTAAATTATTATTCAAATGTATTATTCAAGTTTTTAGTCATCCACTCGCCATGATAATGTTAATGAGCCATTGTGTGCAAGCCGTGTTACTTTGTACTGATTATTCTTATAGTGATGATTTTATTGTCCTCTTCTATATTATCTACCTTTGTTATCTGTGGTTTTGGTTCAATTTCTGTTTTATGACCTTAATTTGTTTTGTCTGCTGTTGGTCTAGTGGTCGCAAGCGCTACTGCTGAGCATGAAGGTGTTGGTTTCGATTCCCGGGCCGGGCAAAGTTTTATTGGATTTTTTCATCTGGAATTTCTCAGTAACAGCCGGAAATCTTACATGGGAAAATAAAGGAAATAAAGGAAAAAGGAAATATTACATGGGAATGGGACTCAAATATAACAACAACACATTATGATGTGACATGATACAGAAAGTACGTTTCCTGCAACAGAAGTTTATTGTTGTTTTGCACTAAGAATCTTTCATGTTTTGTTGTAAAAGTTGTTAATTGTACCCAGAAAGAAATCATACCGACGATGTCTTTTGAAATGACTTGATAGAATAGAAGATAAAAATGGGTTAGGGGGATTTTTCTTCTTATATAGGTTACCCTAATTTTTTCTTTGATATCAGTCTATTTATTCATTGTGGGCCGCCCATTTCGTCAGGAGTCAAATTTGTATTTGATTTAAAAGAATAAAAAATATCTTTTGCTGAAAATTATTTTACAAATAAGTTCACACACTGAAAATACTTTGTGCTTACAGCCTTTTAAGCACAATAAAATAAAACATAATTCCAAAGTTAAAACGAAAACAATTTGAAATAAAACTTAACAACTTTCTTATTGGTCAAAGGGCGTTGCGTTAAAGATCAAATTGACACTGATGGGTAATATTCTTGTAGGGGTGTAGGGGGTCAAAAGCGGGTGTGAGGGGGTGGCTTGATTGATGATCCCCTCGTATAATTAATGTGGCCTGACCGTTCTGCAGACAATAAGATAGATAAAGGTCTGAACAGTTGTCGCGATATCTCTATACATGCTCGGTGAAAGCCGACCTTGGATGGAAAATATGCAAGTCATACATGTTTATGTTTTGTATGTAAATATGTGTTGATTGCTTTAAATTCTAGCTTCTGTCCACGATTTCGTCCCTGTGTTTTTTTTTTGTTTTAACGTTAAATCTATACTAATATTATAAAGTTGTAGAGTTTGTTTGTTTGAACGCACTAATCTCTGGAACTAGGGAAATTGGGGCCTGGGATTTTTTTTATTTCTCTTTAGAATAGGAAATAATAAATATTGCCCCTTTGATAAGACATAGGAAGCAAAAGCATACTTCGTAGTACTCAAAAATTCTTAATGATGGAAAGGTTCCTAACGAAGTAAGTAAGAGATTCTCAGTATTTCATCAACTACTGATTAACTGCAATAATAGTGTAACTCATTATAAGGGCGAATCCACCAATAAAACTGAACGCGATCAGGATCAGAGCATAAATCATGTTTAAGAGCCGTCAATGTCATTATTTTTTAAGGAATAATGACAATGATAGCTCTTGAACGCGATTGCTGAAATTCCCACTATTTATCATCAAAGTTAAACCAAGCTTTACACACCAAAACATTGAAGATTTATATATTTTTTATATTTTCATATATATTTATTTGCATTCCATAATGTGTGAAGATCTTACCATAGACTTAAAGCTAAGGAAAAATTACGAACCCTGTAGGGCACAGCAAAAGTTATAAAATCCGTAATCATTTATTCAAATAGATTCGTAATAAAAAGGCTGCATATAATTATTTTTAAAAAAAAAAGGTGCTAGTTCTAAATAGACCAAGTTCGGTTTCCTTTACTGAGTGTAATGAGGTGTGTCCTCAACAAGTTCTGATGTCATAGCTCTCGAGTCTGCTTATGTCATGGGTTATTTTACAGGTCTTTAACTTCGCCGTATTTAGGACAGCGTGTCTATTCATAAAGTTTATCTTATCTAGGGTGAATGTATAGTCTCCACCATGTAGTGTTACTACAAACTGTCAAATAATCCCAATTGAACATGAACCTTATACTTTCGTAATAAAGTTGAAAATCTAGTAAGGCGACCGTACTTTGAACTTTGAGATTGATGTTGTACGTGTTCTGTGGAAGGCTAATGGCGACATGTTTTTCTTAATTGCTCTGTTTGTCGTTGGAAATATTACATAGAATGTATTGTTCTCAATACTGAAAACTTTGTGAAAATCTCAACAGGGTCAGGAAAATATTATTTAATTCATAATTCATATTATGTTAATCTAATCATAATGTACACTTAAAAGCTAAATATTCATAATAAACATAAACGACTATCAAAGATCCACGAATGACAGCCAGGACCAACGGCTTAACGTGTTTTCCAAGGCACGGAGGAGTCTCGATATCTGAAGATGGCCACCTATCCACAGACCATCCCCGGCAAGCGTAGCTTAACCTGATGGATCGACCCGTGCAGTTGTTATTACTTTACCTCTTTTAAATAATAAACTAAAATTTACGTACGAAAATCTTCAATTCCCAAAGCGAATTTTCTCATACAAACTTGAATTCAGTTTTGAATTAAACCAGGTTCTAAATCTACAAAGTAATTTGACCCAGTTGAGAGCTCTGTTTGATATAAACTAATTGTTTTGGAATGCTGCAATGAATGTACGCTGAAAGTTTCAGTACGAGCCTTGTTGATTCAATTCGTTCGTGTTGCCAGCCAGCGATTTAATTCAATATGCTTCAAATAGAGAGATGTTTTTTTGGAACATATTATTTATTTTGAATTTCTAAGTCATGTTTGTAGAAAGTCAGCGGGATTGTCCGAAAGGGATACCGCTGCCCCGGAACACAAAGGGCTAAGTAAGGAACATGGATGGGTTTCAGTCAGTAAGAGTCCGCTCAACCCAGAGTGGGAGGAGCTACTTGATGATTTCCCATCCTAAAAAAAATGCTTTTAGGAAAAGTATTTCTACTTTTGTATAGGCACATAATACTATATATTTATTGTTTGGCAAATAAAATGGGTACCATGTTTGTCACTTTAATTCTCTAATTTTGTTTAATAATTTCTGGTATTTTCTTTGGCACGGAAACGTTTTTTATTCTTAGAACTAAAATGAAATACTTAAACTTAGTTCTAAAAAAACAAAAACACTTCAGCCCCCACTAAATTATTTTTCATCAACAATTCAATCGAGGTCAGTTTTACTACGAGATTGCGCCCGATTGTGAATAGTTCGTGACTGTACCTCATTAGCAGCCCGAACCGGATTCAACCGGTTACTGAACAAAGCCTCTCGCGGATACCGCTAGGAAACCTTTCTTCGGCATTCAGCTTCATCTAACGAGAATCTGACGAATGAATAACGCTGACACCTTTATTCTGATGAGAGATTAAGTTAAAATTAGATTTTTTATAATTGTGCCACATTTTAACGTGATTTTACGTGAACACTTTTTGTTGTGACTGTTAAGTAGGTAATAGTGGTGCTTAAAAATAAATAATTTATCGCTACTAGATATTTATTTCATATTTATATGATTTAAAGTTAAATTATAAACACGAATCTCTAATATACCTCTGAAAAATAAGAGATATATTTTTTGCAATTTAAAAAAGATGCGTATGAGTAGATTACTGATAGGTACAGAAACACAAAAGTTTGTAAAGATCTTTGATTTATATTTTATACTAGCTCCTATTTATTTTGGAGTAGACTAAGTTACTATTACATCAGCCAGTGGAAGTCCTGTCAAAATCAATCAATCGGTCTTGGTTTCGAAGGGTAGCCAGGACAAACAGAAAGTCAAACAAAAACTTTAAAAATTGTGTTTCTTTTTAGTATAAGTACCTACCTACCGTATGCATTAAGTAAAAAGGCTGTTATTTTGACGTCGCAAATTGACACTTAAATTTTAATTATCTCTATAAAAAATCTGCCTAGCCTTTACCCAACTATGTTGGGCTCGGCTTCCAGTCTTACTGGACGCAGCTAAATACCAGTATTTTACATGGACCGACTGCCTATCTGACCTCCACAACCCGGTAACTGGGTAATACGACACCCCTTGGTAAGACTGGCTGTTAGATTTTCAGGCTTCTGACGACCCGTAACGACTGTCAAAACTGCACAAATGACAGCCGGGACCAACGCCTTAACGTGCTTTCCACGAGGAGTCTCGGTATATAAAGATGACGCGTCGGCAAACCAACCCCTGCCAACGTAACTTAACCTGATGGATGGACCTGTGCGGCTGTTGTTACTTAGCCACGTACTCCTTCATTATTTGTAATAGAAAACCTGAATTTTATACATAGTTTCGTGTGACAAATACTTTTTAAATTTTCCTTTTAACAGCCACTTTTAAAACTCTTTATTGATAAATAATTCAATTTGTGTTACACTTTCACATACGTGTTTGCGAAGCCGTGTTGCCATAAAAAAAAACGTGAAGTGTTACGTTCGTTGATTTTGTTTACGTTGGCGTTTGATACAAACGCCATGTAATGGTGGCGTGACCCAATAAGTGTGACCCGGATAAATTATTAATCGTCATTCTGCGTTAAATGTATAAGACAAAAAAAACAATTTTAATTCAAACTCAAACTCAAAGCATTTACTTCAAACTAGCTTCTGCCCGCGGCTTCACCTGCATGGATGACGGAAATTGCATGTAACTATGCATTTATAAACTTTCCTCTTGAATCACTCTATCTATTAAAATAAACTGCATCAAAATTCGTTGTGTAGTTCTAAAGATCTAAGCATACATACAGACATTAGGACGTGGGAAGCGACTTTGCTTTATACTATGTAGTGATAAATCGATTACAGGCACAGTCAGAAAGATGAAGCTAGTTGCCCATTCCAAAGCAGTAGGTACCTATGGAGAAGAACGGGCAAGAAACTCCATGGACACTCTTTTAAATCAAAAGAAGAAATTACTATTATTGATATTGGACACATTTATTTGTGACTTACCGACCCCTTGACAATTCAAAAGTGCCTGTAATTGGTTTATCTATACATATAATAAAACAGTAAAAAAACTGTGTCTGTACATTGAATATATTAAAAAAATAATAATTGAGGGGGGTTTAGAAACAGTAATAGAGCATGAATCCAAAAAAAAAAAATTGTCTGTTTGTCTGTATGTCTGTATGTCTGTTTGTCTGTTTGTCTGTTTGTCTGTTTGTTTGTACACGCTAATCTTCGGAACTACTGGACGGATTGGAATGATTTTTTTTTTGTTGTATAGGTATTAAGTCTGGGCAACATATAGGCTATAATTTATCTTGGAAACTTGAACACCTGATGCAGAACCGCAACAGACCAGCTAAACTATAAGAGATACAAAAATGATATCTTAGCAAAAGTTGTTCGGTCTGATGGGCATTTCCTGTTGACTTATAAAAATCGAAGATCTGGAACACCTGTTGTGGAACTCCAAGAGCCTAGCTACACTATAACATTATATAGGAATGACGTCTTAGCAAAAGTTGTTCGGTCTGATGGGCATTTCCTGTTGACTTATAAAAATCGAAGATCTGGAACACCTGTTGTGGAACTCCAAGAGCCTAGCTACACCATAACACATATAAGAATGACGTCTTAGCGAAAGTTGTTCAGCCTGATGAGCACTCTCTGTTGATGTATAAAAATTGAAGATCTGGAACACCTGTTGTGGAACTCCAAGAGCCTAGCTACACCATAACACATATAGGAATAACGTCTTAGCACAAGTTGTTCAATCTGATGAGCACTCTCTGTTGACTTATAAAAATCGAAGATCTGGAACACCTGTTGTGGAACTCCAAGAGCCTAGCTACAACATAACACATATAGGAATGACGTCTTTGACGTCTTTGTTGTTCAATATGATGGACATTTCCTGTTGACTTATAAAAATCGAAGATCAGAAACATCTGATGTGGAAATCAAAGCTATCACTAATTTTACTGTGTAATTATAAAATAACATAAACTGGGAGTACCTGCACGCGGTGAAGGCGGTAACAGTTTAGGACTGATTTCCGATGACGATGGTATATCATTGAAAATTTGACTCTACTGGCCAAAACTCCTATTTATTTTTTTATTTTATCGTATGAATATGCCTTCGGGCTTATGTTGTTTGAGTGTTTAATTTCCTTTTTCATTTATCTTCGTGACACTGTAGCCTACCCGGTAACGCAGGGGAGCAGTCACTTTAATTTAGATTTTTATTGATCAGGTATCTTCACAATAAAACTATGACCATGCCTAGAAAGAGGTCAAATCTTTCCCAATGTTCCAAGAGAGCTAAAAGATTGAGGATCATAAGATCCCAAGAATCTACCGAAGAGCGTCAGGAGAGACTTGATGTTGTTCGAGAACATTAGGCTGCAACTCGCTCCGTGGAAACCTCTTCGGGTCGCGAAGCACGCCTGCGTTCTCAGCGTATTCATTAGGTCTCTAGAGACCAGTGAAGAATATGATGCGCGACTGACCGCTGATCGTGAACGTCATGTATTGTCTAGCGAGTCAGAGACGTTCACGGAAAGAGAATTACGCTTGAGTTCCAAGCGTATCTACGCATCGACTTCTAGGTCTCTAGAGGAGGAATATAATAATGCGGTTACCAAAATGAAAACGATGACAAATGGACTGTATGTTTTGGTGGTTGTTGGAATGAAATAAAACTAAAGCTCAGTGTGATAAAAGATTTAAATGGGAAAAATGATAAAAAATAACATAAATGGCGACCCCGTTGTCGCTGGCATAAGCAACAGGGTCCGCGTACGAAGTCGCGGGCAGAAGCTAGTTTGAAATAAATGCGTTGAGTTTGAGTTTGTGGCTGATAACAGCTGGATGAGATTTGCCAAGAATCGAGCTGAATGGTGGGCAACTGGAGAGCCCTATGTCCTTCAGTTGACTGATATAGACTGATAAAGAAACTAACATAAAAATATTAATTTATGATTTGATATTGTGTTTGAAAAAAAAACAGAATAATAAATACTTAATACACTTACTTCGTTGGTCTAGCGGTCCTGGGTTCGTTTCCGGGTAAAGTGTTATTGGGTTGTTCCATTACGAATTGCTCTGTAGCAGCCTTTTTTTTGTTGAGGTTGGAATATCATTAAATGACTCCTCCCGCTCTGGGTGGAGCGGAAGGGAGTGTCAGACTCTTACTAACTAAAACCCATCCATGTTCCGTCCTTAGCCCTATATGTTCCGGGGTAGCGGTTACCTTTTCGGATAATCCCGCTTAGCCTGGACCCTGAATTTGTGCCCGATTGTTGGCAATAGGCTCGTCCCCTATTACATGGGACTTCAAACATATATGACAAATGTGGGTGTACCTGTGGGTACTCCTCTAATTATATCCCCTTGGGAAACAAGGCGTGATGTTGATACTTAATATTTGTACCATTGCCAACCTTAACTGCCACATAATAACAAAAATATTTTACCTCAGTCATTAGGTACGTGTATTAAAAAGGAGAAAAAGTGTTACAAATTTTAAGCAACAGAATTAAACGTCTCTTGGTATTCAAAACGTTTTCATTACTAGCATATTCAGCTCGCATTTCTCGCTGTGAAAATGCATTGGAGGAAGTAAGAAAAAGTCGGGAAACGTTGACCTAAATAAGGTACCCGGAGACATTAAAAAAAATACGTCAACATTTTTCCTCGCGTGCGTAATAGGAGCCGATCTCAATGAATCTTAACACAGCACGAGAAATCCATTCCCCTATAAAATAACTTGTAAAAGCTAGCGTGACACGCCTCAGCACGTGATATACCTTGACCACAATAACGATAAAACTTAGCCCTTAGAAATAATTTATTGTTCTCAAACTGTCCCGCTTATTATGTACCTACGCCAGAAAAATTGCATGTTACGCTGTTCATACAAAAAAGTCTTATTACCTGGGCTAGGGACTCGGGTATTTGCAAAGATTCGCGAAGGAGTTGCGAAACTCGCCAGCATAAAATCTTGAAGATGTTTGACGATTCTGATGAAGGACCCATACTTAAGCTACGTATGGGAATGATTTCGCATCTCAAGTAATTTAAACAGAATATAGAAATTCACGATTTTCGACTTAACATACCCGGAGATAAGGTACTTTAGAAGCGTGATATCCAAGCATTAGTCTCTAGTGTGCTATCTCCTTATGCGAAATTGTACAGTTATACTGGCATACGTTCCAATACACTTGGAAATAACGGTACTGAAACACTAGTGAAGTGCAAAGGAATATCAATGAGGTACACGATGAAATCGATACGTTAAAAAGTACTTCCGAGCGTTGTTCGGAGAAAATGCGTTCTACAAACACCCTGAATCAAGTTACGCACAACATTATCGACGACATTTCCCGACACGGTGCGGTTTAATTTATGAAATTGCCACCACTGAAAACAGAGCTTAGATAGCACCGGGCGCAAGGGACACAAAGGGTGTGTGTTTGGGACCGAAGGAAAACGTCAATTGAAAATAAACCCTTTGACATTATTCAATAAGAGCAAATTGCTTTGTAAGACCAGTTTAAGGTAAGAACAAGGTGCCTCCATGTTGAGCTAGGCTGTTGTCGGGAATTAATTAATGGTTTTATAATAATATTAGCTCTGGTATCGATGGACGACGTGCAAGTTCTAATTTTCATAGGTATGGCAAATGTTTACATAGTATTGAGTAATAGTTGGCAGACGAATCGGGGGTAAAGGCCTTTAATAGGCGTTTTGGCAGCGTTCAGAGAATGGAAGACATTATAAATTCACTCAAGGTGCAAACTTGCCAATCTAAGTAACAATAAGAGGTAGAATCTTGATTGATTATAACCACCTATTTTACCACCAAATTCAATTTATAATATCCTTCTTTTTGATTAGTAAAATGATATTCAATATAGGGAATTGTCAATAGATTACTCGAAATACGTTGGAAGATAATTTTTCAGACGAATTTTTAATTTCCTCACCTCAATGTTTTGGTTGAATTTTTCCATTTTATTATTGTGAGTCCAGTTGCTAACCTCATTTTTCTTTTTATAAAGGTCGGCTCCCTTTACGATTCACAGTTGTAATACTTTAGTATTTTATCCGTCGTTCAGGGTCTGCGTTAAACCGCTTTGTGCCGTACCAATATAAAGTTCGTCGACAATTTTTTGACCTAGTTTGGCTAAAACCGTCTTGGTGTTTTTTATCTTGTTCGATTCGATTTCCGACATTTTATAATGTCGAGTGTATCTGAAGGATTTGTCTTAACTATCTGTGTGGCTAACAGCCCACTACATGAGCTATGTGTTGATAGATTAGTCAAGCAGTTAGTCACTGTGTCCTTTTATACAGTAGGGACAAGATAATAGGTCACTTTTGACAGATGTCAGTTTTATATTCATAGTGAGGTGACCTGCTTAAAAACATCGATTAAATGAATGAATCGAATGAATCGATACAGACTTGAAACATATGTGAATTTTAAAAATGATCATGCGAACCCCTGTCCCATTATTATTTTTTCTTTCATAAATTAAAGGAGCAAAATAAGACAAGTACCTACGTAATTTAACAAAAAAATTGCTTTTATTCACTTGAACTATCGGAACTGCTATCTTCATCACTGCTGTCAGCACTCAGAGATATTATTAATTCATTTTCAATAATATTGTCTATTCTCACATCTCGTTCAAAATCTTGTAAAATTATTTTCTTTGTCTTCTCCAAGACTTTTCGCCAGTCTTCTGTAGTGACTTCTGCACATGCAGTTTGTAGCAGAGTCATCATTTTAGCAGTACTGAAGGGTGGTTCAGTATTGTTCCGCGCTGCATGACCCTTTATTTGTGCCCAAATAAGCTCGATGGCGTTATACTGGCAATGGTAGGGAGGCAATCGAATAACTTCGTGTCCATGCTCTAGGGCTAGTTCATCGATTACATAGCGGAGCTTGGACGTCTTAGTTGCTTTTACCAGATTTAACAACTCAACTTTTAATAAAGTTGGACTTGCCTCCACACCATTTCTTACCAGCCACGAGACAATTTCTTGCTTTTTATTTGCTTGAGTTGGTGGTTTATCAACTTGTACAGAATGATACGGAGCATTGTCCATTATAATTTTCGATGGGTTTTCTAAGCTGACTAGCAGCTTCTCAAACCACTCTTTAAAAACATCAAAGTTCATTTCCTCATGGTAATCTGTTGTAGTTTTAGAGGCGAATGCGAGGAGGCAGTCTGGAATAAAACCTTGAGAAGCTGATCCCGCGTGACATATAATAAGTCGGGCTCCTTTTCCCGATGGAACTTTTGAGGTGGAGGCCGCTGTATCATCGGTCCATGTCCGCGCAACCGTATGGTTCGCATTCAACCATGTTTCGTCAATAAACACGACATTGTCCCAATCCGTAATTTTATTTACCTCACGTAAGAATGTTATTCTCTTCAAAATAATATCGTAGCGTTCTAGCAGGATTTTCCGCTTGTCGGATTTTTTAAATCTAAAGCCAATCGATTTCAAAACCTTTGATAGAGACGATTTGCCTCCAAAAAATAAACCTGCGCCTTTTAACGAACTCAATAGCTTTTCCCGTGTAGGATATTCTTTTCTCGAGTAATATCCATAAATGTGGTTGCGAATTGCAGTAGCATCAAAATTATCAACGTCAACAATTTTCTTGTCCCTCTTTCGTTTTTTCGGTGTACGTAAAGTATTATCTTCTAAGCCTGATGGTCCGTATTTCTCTTTCAGAATTTGAGTTACTGTCTTCTTCCCTATTCCCAATGCTTCGGCAACGCGTTCTCTCGGTGGTTTCAATGGTAAAAGAGGCCCATCGTTAACTGATTCACGTCCAAAATAATTGTACAATTTCAGCACTAGTTCGCGAGATTGACTGTTTAGAGTTTTCCCCCGTTTCGACATAGTAAGACTGTAATGTTTTTCTTGTTTAATCATCGTTAAGCAATCGGAGTCCAATTTATAGCCAGGTAAACGTAGTCAGTAAGATCAGTTCAATGAAAAAGCCGGATCAGAAGAAAATAACAGAGAGCACACCAAAAATGCACAGTCACTTCGCACAACAACAAAAGACTGCGTCATCATCATGTTATGGCGACATGACATGCGTCATCGACAGGCACTGGTGTTGCCAGCAACATCCACCTAAATTGCACCCAACATCAATGACCTTTCTATTTAGTTATATTTTTGTATTTTTATAGTTAGTTAAAAGAATAATAAATATGTATAATTAGGTTTTACTATAATCACAACGTGGTTATAAATTTATGGTGATTTTTCTTCACAAGTAATCATTGCATTCGATTCAACTTACAATCCTATCAGCTTTCGATTTTTAGAGTAACATCCCTAGTGTTTAAAAAGAAAAAGGGTTGACTGACGCAACATTGTAACGACGTTCAGTTCTTTAGATCAGAAATTGTTTATTATGTTTAGAATGGTTTATTAGTGAAAGCAAATCGTAAAATTACTCGTATCGGTCATTATTACAATAAATATGTAAACGTAATTGAAAAAAGTTAAGCAATTGGGCAGTTCTTATTTTATGCCCGCCGTTACAAGGTTACGTTGTTGAATTTTGATGAAATGTCAAAAGTGACCTATTATCTTGTCCCTACTTTAATTATATATACAGTTTTTTTTTATTTTTTATTTGGTAAGTACTATTTATACATATCATGTCTGCGTTCTCAGAACTCACTCACTGCGTTGTCAGTTTTCTATCATCAATTCAAAATACGTTCTAAAGTCGCCAGCACATCAAGTGTAGAACTGCCAAATATTGCAAACTTAACATAAACCTTATACTTTTGTGATAAGGTTGAAAATCTATCACAGAAACTTGACACATTGGGGTAGCTTGTTGTCCTGGCTTACATAAAATGTTTGTCGATCTAGCTGCCATGTATTTCCAAGCTAAAATACTCGGTTCCATGGCAACTAATTCTATTCTATTATTGGAACTTGCACGACTAGTCTAGACAACGAGCTGTTACATTCATTCTTTATTGAACTCCTAGATCAAAATGAAAATCTGGATGTCAAATGAATTCTAATACATATTCTCTAAAAATAAGTTTCTTGTAACAAAGGACTCGTAATTTTTGTATTGATTTAATTCATACGGAATCATTAGAGCGATATGAAATTTTGGATTATTCATGATATCAAAGTAGATAATTTTGTGTTGTATTGCTCAGTTACTGGGTTGTGGAGGTCAGATGGGCAGTCGCTCCATGTAAAATACTGGTATTCAGCTGCATCCGGTTAAACTGGAAGCCGACCCCAACATAGTTGGAAAAAGGCTAGGCAGATGATGTCAAAGTAGACATGTGCAGGGCATGCGTGTGTTTTTATTGCTCTGGCGTTCAAAAGATAACAAGGTAAATATATGGTTTTGAATAAAACTCGCTGTTTTATATAAAAGGGTCACCTAAACGGTCAAAATTGTATAAAAAGTTAAATTTTTTAGGGTTCCAATTGTTCGAATGAAAAATCCGAACCCTATTTTATTTTCACCGACAATGTTAAGTTTGATCTGGGAATAAATTAATCCCAACTACAACCTGAAGGCTCCCGCCTTTCAGGTTTTTTTTTACAATAACCAATGTAGACTTTCGAACACTGGTTAGTCACAGATCGTTTACTGAATCAATGATAGGGAAATGTGACACGATGTTCGTCCCACATTGTATAATTAAATTAATTTAGATGAAGATGGTTTATACGATAAGTTTTAACACACGTAATTTAGCTTGTTGTATCACCAAAAATTGCATTAATAAAAACTTTGAATTTGATTTTGACTTAAGCAACACGATACGATCTACGTTCAGGATGAATCCGGACATCCGACTGATATAATCAGATAGTCCGCTTATGGAGTGCACGAGACGGAATGGGGTGGCCTACTCTTACTTGTGGGCGAAGCGATCGATTGTAATTAACGTTTTATCTTTCACATTTTATTTATGGATTAGATGAAGAAAGGCAGAATAGCTCAGAATGGTATTTGCAGCAATTAAGAGCCGTCTGTGTAATCGTAAACGATGTAGTGGTTATTTATATAAATCAATAGCTACTCGCCCCTAATATTTATAACAATCAATAGTTACTCGCCCCTAGTATTTATATTTATCAATAGGTACTCGCCCCTAATATTTATATTAATCAATAGCTATTCGCCCCTAATATTTATATTAATCAATAGCTACTCGCCTCTAATATTTATATTAATCAATAGTTACTCGCCCCTAATATTTATATTAATCAACAGCTACTCGCCCCTAATATTTATACTCATCAACAGCTACTCGCCCTTAATATTGCACAAGTGCAATCTACTGGTGAGGCGACACGTCACAGCATTTATATGTCTGTTCTATATCTAAGTTAAATCCTCTTTCTTTTCTTCTGTTTCGTGTGTGACTAACCTGGTGTCAGAGTTTTTAAACTGCCCATGGGTCTCTGACTTAGCTTTACATGCTGTTGAGAAATATCTCTCAGACATTTTTTGATAATGTGTCCTTCAACATTTTTTAGCAAGTGATATAGTACAAGAATCCGAAATGTCAGAGGTGCCTTGAGTTTGAACTCTAGACCTAAGACTTGGCAGTACGATGGTCACACCACTAGGCTATCACTGCTATATTCTAAATTAAATAATATATATCAATCAATCATTTATTTTGTGAATCATAGGTAGGGTTACAGATTGTGTATAGTTTAAAGTATGTGCACTATGTTTTCCAATAAATGGCGTATCAAAATCAAAGTAAATAAGCAATTAAAATCAAGATGGCGTGTCAAAGGATGACATTTAAAAATAAAGTGTCAATAAGGTACATTATTTAAGATATATAAACACATATAGGTATCACACATATTTTGACGACACGGTTGGCGCAGTGGTTGAGCGATTGACTGCTGCGCACAATGTCGCGGGTTCGATTCCCGCACGGAACAAATATTTGTACGACCTGCAAGTATTTGTTACGAGTCTGGGTGTTTTTCTATTTATAATATGTATGTATTTACAAAAAAAAATGTATATAAGTAGTAAGTATATCAGCCATCTCGTTACCATAACACAAGCATTAGGTTGCTTAGCTTGGGACGATATGGCACTGTGTGAAATGTCCAAGGATATTATTATTATTATTATACATAAGGCCTATGTCTCAGTAGTAGGAACATTATAATTATGCTGTTTATGCTAGCTCTCCAGCCAGAGTTACGAGTTGAGCACAGATTTAGTTTGACCATGGCTTAGTATTTATTTTGCCAAACAAATTCCGGCTTATTCCAATTCTAGGCTATATTTAGTAAAGTGTGTCTGGAACTTAATCACTTTGGGAACAAAGCTATAGATTATTCTGAAATTACGCAGAACTAAATTACGTCATGGGCTAAGAAGGTTGGAATTTATTCTCTCTAAGTAATTTATGTTTAACAGATCGACACTTATCTCATTCTTTGGTTACTTGGTCAAAGTTCAATGAATGGATGGCAGTGTTCATTAAGATGTTGAACTAGTTAAATAAAAAAAATGTGTGCGTGTAATAGCGTACACTCGTAAGAAGTGAAACTTCTGTATGACGTCATTTTTCAAAAAAAAAATGTCTACTCAAAACGGGCCGCAAAATACATTGGAGACATTTACCAATCCCTACTCCGCTGGAGAAAGTATACTTCGAATCACGCGTGGTAGGGATAAGAAGAAGATGGCGCGTAACGGAAAAATGTGACGCGTAACGAAAAAATGTTACACTAAATTTTTTTCCAACCCCGATAAAGAAGTTTCACTTCAAATACTTTTTTGTTTTTGTCAGTTGAATTATCTATAAGTACTAATATTATAAAGAGGAAAGATTTGTATGTATGTTTGTAACGAATAAACTCAAAAACTACTTAACGGATCTGAATGAAACTTGGCACAAAGACAGATTGCAGTCTGGAATGGGCGCTGGCAAAAGCTAGTATAATTGTAAACGAGTAACAACTTGTACCAAAAATTAAATGACTAAGTGACTATACAAATAAATGCAAAACCAAAAAGGACACCAAGACATAGACTTCTTTACTTAGTATAACTGAAGTAATAGTTTTAATTGAAGTTCGCTGGTGATTTGCAAACAGTCGAATTAAGGCAAACGGAAAATAAAAGGTTTTTTTTTAACTAAAGCATATTATTCTCTAATAATCTAGATACAGTTTAAATCTACATCATCATCGTCTTCCTAGCCCTTTCTAACTATGTTGGAGTCAACTTCCAGTTTAACTGGATGCAACTGAATACCAGTATAACTGGATCTTCCAGTTTAACTGGATGCAACTGAATACCAGTATTTTAGATGGAACAACTGCTTATGTAACCAGCATACACCCGGTAATACGCAACCCGAAAAAGTATTACAAATACTTTTAGTCAGACTTTCGGACTTCTGACAACCCGTTACCACTATCAAAAGATCTACAAATAATATCTGAGACCATCTGACGTGCTTTCCGAGACAAGGAGGGCACGTACGGTCACCCATCCACGGATTGACCTTGACTAGAGTAGCTTAACCTTCGATCGAGCGGTTGTTTTTATTTAGCCACGAGCCCCTTCCAACGTGCTTTACGTTAATACTAAAATGGGGAAAAAAACCACAGTAACACTAAGACTTAACACAAAGTTTAAAACGTTTTCCGTCATTTGTCATTTCGTTCGTATTGTTGACATGCCCGGATGCTTGGTTTGCTACATATTATAGAAAAAAAAGTCAGCAAAGGGACGGGTCCCGATGGACGGGGGATCTGACAGCTCGGGTCACGGTGTCAAAGCCGATTCCTGAACCCATTTTTATTAAAAAGGCTTTTTTTAATGTTAGAAAATTGTAGATACGTGATGAAAGGATTTGTTTTGTAAAAGGTCTGTTGTTCTGTGGAAGGTATAGAACGGACGCTTTGGAAGTGAATTCGGTATTTATAATAACAAGGTTTGGATTTACAAAGTGAAAATAAACTAACCTTTTTGCAGGAGAGGTTGACGTTCTTTCTTAATGTGTTCAAGCAGACTTATTTTCAAGCAAACTATAATAAATTTAAAAAAAGAATAGAATATAATATTTTTTATTATGCACAGGTTCATATTCAGAACATTTTACGAAATATACAAGTTACTAACATAAAATCACATAATATCACGCTTTATATCCCCAAACGGATAGGCAAAGGTGTACCCATACTAGGTACACATACATTTCACCAATTATATTTAAGTTCCATGTAATAGAGCCCGAGCCTATTTCCATCAACTGGGCACCAATCCAGGCTGCGGGCTTTGGGCTGCTACTGAGAAGAATCCCTAATGATGGCAAAATCCAAATAACACTTTGCCCGGCCTGGGAATCAAACCCAGGACCTCGTGCTCAGCACTAGTGCTTGCACTACACCAACAAGGCAGTCCAAGTTATATACTTACTTTACCAAAAAACCATCCCAATTTGTCATTTCCATTCTGATAGTCAAAATCTGAGGCCGATAAGAACGGAAAATTCAAACAAAAACATACATACATAAAATGTTGCACCGATAACCCGGAACACACATCCCTCTCCATAGTTATGGAGATAAACTCGCATATTGTTGCGATTGAAATCCATAAATTACGCCGAACAGTAACGCTAGATCCAAAACCGGATTTTATTAGAAGCCAATACTGCGTTACGTGATCCCATCAGTATGATAGTGAAAAAAAAAATTATTCTACCGTAACCTGCAAAAAACAGGGTGTGAAAAACGTTTCGACTGAATGAAATGGGCATGAGTCGGCGATATGCTGGCGACCGACGGCGACGTACACTCACGCTCAAAATCGTTTTGTTGACAATCCCCGCTTATACATACTTACCCCACAAACGGTTTTTTTTTTCACTTGTTTCCACGTTTGAAACTTTTGTGCTGTTTGAACAGCCTCAGTGCGGGGAAATGTGAGATTTTTTATGAGCGTGGAAGTTGAAACGTAGCCGTCTATTTTTCAACGGTTAACAGAAGACAAATAACGCTTCACGTTTAGGTATGTAACAGCAGCTTTCTGCGTTTGTTACTTTTGTAAAACACTCGTGTGTGTCTACAAAAAAATAAAGTTTAAAATACGATGCAGTGTTTTGGAATTTTATAGACATTGATTACTAGGATAACTATAACGAACTCTGATCAAAGATTGATATAAAATATAAATTGTATAAGAACAACTGAATAAAACCGAATTATACTTACGTGGACTCCTAATAAAAGCGCACATCAACAACTACAAAATCATAAAGAACATTATTTGGCCCATTTAACTTCCGCCAGCAATGTGTGCCAACTTTAAAAGAAAATGTTCAGGAAATACCACAAAATGTTTCAATAGGAACAGTCAACACACATTTATCTTATTGATCGAACACGTAAGACCCTTATGTGTTTGTTCTCCAATCTTAGATAAGGCAGTGAATGAACATCATAACTGTGAAAATGACTTCTTTATAACTTTTTTGTTAAGTGTACAAAGTGCTCACGTTTTTGATATTTTTTTATTAATTGACACTATATAATTTATAAAGAAACATAGAAAAATATTTTATTCTGTACCTGCACAGACAGCATAATAATTAAAAAAAAACAGAATATGAAATTATGAAAAATAATTGAAAGATGATTTTTCATGTTAGACTATTCAGAATTCAAATTAGATTTTGCTCGCGGCTTTACTCGTGTTAATTTAGAATTTGACAGTTAATTCGGGGTGGAACTACTCTGCTTGTAACAATATAATTCAATCGTGATTCGAAAGACAGAGGAATATCGCCTCCATCCAGCTTATTTTTTTTTATTATTAGTGAAGTTAAAACTTTTTTAGAAGTGAAGAATTTTAATTGGCTGTCAGTTACACATATTGTTTTTATTCTATTTACATTAGCTGTAAGTCTTCGATGATTAATCAATAAACAAATTATAACGCGTACAAGTGATTATATATACAGTAAAATAATATATCATATTTACAGGAAAAAAATATTTAATTAAATTTTATTTCTTGTTCTTCTCGATATTATGATATTGTTTTGTACTGCACCATACCCAAAAACCAAAATTATTTTTGAACAAAATTACGTACCTACTTAGTTTGATATAAAGAATGCGTAGGTATTTTTTGACAAATCTCACTTAAAATTAATTTATTAATTCACTTTAACTTGACCTTTTCAATATACATAAATTAGTTCAAGAATTACTTAGAACTTTCTAGATTTTTTAAAATAAATTAACGTAAATCCTACCGTACTTTAAAACATATTTAATATAACTTCTTCAACCTTGAATATCAGCTCTGAGGTCGAATATCGCCCTTTATTTGTACTGCGGATAATTTATTCAGATTGTGTATTCACGCCTTTGTGTTACGTACTCGCTAAATCAATAATGCTTTGTCTTCGTAAACTTAAACAAAAGTGTAAATAATAACATCTATGGAGTGTGACGTCAATTTTGGGCAATATTTAAAAAAGTGGATTTTTTTGACGTGACAACGTCTTATAAATTGGTTTGCCGGGTGTCACTTCAAGAAACTGCGTTACGCTCCGCTCACGTTATGCGCTCACAATGAGAGCGAGTGAGAGGCACGCGTCCCTTCCACTCGGGCATGGTTAGCCCGCCTAAGAGCGAGAGAGACAGACATAAAAAGTGATCCTTCTTCCTACTATACGAATGAATATTCACATTAAAATTATTTTACCACTAAAAGTCGTTGTCACGTAAAACTTTCGCCCGTATACCGACTTTACAGGCAACCAATTTTTTTTAACTTTTTGTGTTATCTGTGCCCCTCGGATTCACCCACTGTTTTATTTAGAAGAAATCTGATGGTTTACGTAGTTTTCGTTTAGCTTTCTTTCTAGCATTTTCGTAATGTGATGTTAAATTTAATTTAATTGCATTTTAAGCTTTCAAATGTTAAAAAAAGATAGGTACGACCAGAGATTATCGCGTTCAGCCTTAGATTGTATAGCCATAGCTATGTAGATACATATACGTATAATCAATCGTACAACTTTCTATCTGAAGAAAAGTAAAGTTAATTGAAATTAAAAACGTCACGTGATCAAGCAGATTTAAAAAAAAATGAATGGATGGATTAGGAATTGTAAAATCCTTCGGATTGTTAAAGTGGGCAAGTGGGGCAAAGGAATACATTCAAAATTAAAATTCTATATTCACAAAATAACAACAAAGACAGCAAAATCTCACCCCACAGACCAGCTACATTAAATATGCTCTTATTCTCACTACGGTACAATCTCGAGCGCAAGGCGTGACATCTGCTACGTTTGAACGATTGCCAACAACTGCATCCTGTCGCGTTGTTAATAATCTCCAGCTACTGCAATGATTAAGTTGCTCAGCAAGTCTGTACCGTGAAATATTATGTACGAAAGCACCGGCCTTAAAAGCTGCCAGAACTTTGAAAAGATTCGAGGAGAAAATATCTCTTCGGAGTAGATTAGTTTGAGAAAATCTGGCAACAGTAAGAGAATTTTGTTCTGAATCTGTTTTAATCTTCTGCCCGCCTGTTTGTCATTCTGAATGTTAGTTTCATAGCTCCTTATTCACGTAACAGGGTTTTTCGGTCTTTTCTACGATTTACGACCTTTTTGTCGAAAATTTTCTTGAGACTTGATTAATTAATACCCGTTTTGTACATTTAGATGTTCATTTGTTTGACTTTCAAAATAGTTTCTTTTCGTAGATGAATCAAAAATATGAATGAAATGAAATAAAGTTTTCTAGCATAAGGAACACAATTGATCGTTCACACAATACAAAACACAGAAATACGTAAAAGTTCAGGGAATTTTACTGTTACATTGGGCCGCAAAAATCGTGTCGTTTGTGAGCGTGATGCGAGCCGGACCGTCTAGACTGCTAAGTGGGGTGCAAGCGACCACGCAACGCAGGGCGCTTGAGGCACCGACGCACGGATGCGCGTGTGTTACAATATTTACTTCCTACGAGCTTATAATTCCTTATAATATCATTATTCTCAGTAGGAATCAATTGTCATCATTCTAAACTGTTTTATGAAACCCTGGACTGGCCTTCTGTTTTCACCATTTTTTAAAAGCAGTGATAGCCTTTTTTTTTTTTTTTAAGGCTGGGAAATCATCCAATGACTGCTCCCGCTCTGGGTGGAGCGGAAGGGAGTGTCAGACTTTTACTGACTAAAACCCATCCATGTTCCTTCCGTAGCCCTTTGTAGTGTGACCGACGGACTGCCAATTCTTAGGTCTCGAGATCAAACCCAAGACACGCACCTCTGACTTTTCGAAAACATTGGCGTATTTTCTAATTATCACTTGCTTATAAAACGGCAAAGGAAAACATTTTGATGAAGGCATGCCTGAAAGATATTTCTCAGCTTGTGAAGCTAAGTCAGAGGCCCATGTACAAAAAACTCTGACACCAGGTTAGTCACTAACCACACGAAGAAAGAAAGACCATTTCTTTCAAATTTTCCGTAAATATGAAGTTTAGTGTACCAGATTGTTCCAGTACTCTTGATTCAAGCGTGAAGTAACATCTGGCGCGTTTGAACGAATGCCAACAGCTGCACACTGGCGTATTAATCCCTACTCCATTTGTGGCTGGAAACTGGACTAGCTTGGGACTCCAATATTTTATTGTATAATGCCGTGGAAATGAC
Source organism: Hyppa rectilinea (assembly GCA_951799385.1). NCBI lineage: Eukaryota > Metazoa > Arthropoda > Insecta > Lepidoptera > Noctuidae > Hyppa > Hyppa rectilinea. The sequence continues at coordinate 12,358,898 of OX637311.1, forward strand.
GGCTTTTTGAAAGGAATTTAATCTGTAGCTTGTTGATTCTTTTGGCTCTGTTGCTAACAATAATAAAACGCTTTTAGATAGACTTAGACACCTACATTTATTTCAAAATATTGTCCATCCTCTACGCGGACGAAGCCTTGGGCAAAATTTTATACTAAGTCCTTCTAAAATAAATCAAAATAAATACTTTAAAGAGAAACAGAATTTATATAGAGGTGTTGAAACACAACTTAAAACAATCGCAAAATGTCGTAGGTACCTAATTTCCACTAAACCTTTGTTTTAATAACTCATTTACTTTTACCTAGAAACTTGAATAGGTAGGTTTTTATCGCGTTAACGGAGAACATTTTTCGGCTGTTCATAACTCCTAAATCCATAAATAAAACAGAAAAACTCCGATATATTTACTTCGTTTTTCGAAAATTCTTTTTAGAGTCTTTTAAATAACATGTTAACAACATTTTTCACCCTAAGTTAATAGGGCGACGGTCTCATAAATTTTGTTTAAGGTTGACACGTAAGATTTATGTGTGACCAAGGTAAGGGTTGAAATTGAAAAGGCACCTGTAGGAAAATCGTTCACCGACCCTTTGTGTACTTCATGACAGATCTGTTTGGTATAAACGAAGTTCGACATTTGATTTTTTAATAACCTTTTTTTTGAGGGTGGGAAATCATCAAATGACTCCTCTCGCTCTAGGTAGAGCGGAAGAGAGTGTCAGACACTTACTGACTAAACCCATTCATGTTCCATCCTTAGCCTTTTATGTTCCGGGGTAACCCTTTCGGACAATCCTACTTTATAATAACCTGGTTTACTTTTGGATGTAGATTGTATCTTTGCATACATATCAAAGTGAAAGGTAACTCTTTTATACATTTACTCAGACTGATTAATCACGAAATCTCGAAAACTGCTGGACCTAAGAAGATGTAATTTGCCACAGAATTATAGTAGAATACGTCAGCTACGAAAAGATTTAAAGAAAGTGACGGGGTCAAGTGGTGAAATAGGGGATGGAAAATTGACGTGGGCGGAGTCATAGGCACCAGCTAGTTTTAAACAAAAATAATTAAAATATAATTTGCGTTGTATGATTAAAAATGTTTACAGTGAAGAAGTGAATGTTACATTCATTACTTTCCTACTTATGAAAACAGTCAGTAATTGAAAATGAAAAATAACACAATAGTTACAATCAAAAGGCAGGTCAGGGAATCAGTGTAACACGGTACAGCCCACAGTAACCGTTTAGCAGCACCCACGGGAAGTAGGTATTACGCCCAAACCATGAGAGTATAATTGTTTCTCGCAGCCCACGGTCTCACGTGACTGCCGTATAGCAGTCACGTGTAACCGAAAGAGTATATACGTACAAAAGGATTTATGCTACAAACCATCAAACTGAACAACTTCTACTATAAAAAAATCATGAAAAAAAATCTGCTGTTCCCTACATTTCGACGAGTCACGTGACCAAAAATGTATAAAACAGCTGATTTTTTTTTTGCGATTTCGGAGTTGGTCCGATAGTAAAAGTTGATCAGTTTGGTGGTCTGTAGCATATGCTTTTGTACGTATATACCCTTTCGGTTACACCCAGTATACCCGAAGAAAACCCCCACATTAATTCCAATACTGTTATCACGTAATACGTTACCTTCGCCGGCATTCTTACTTCGAATATTACTTCAAGTATCGGCAAAACTTTGATCGCACGCATGGAGGCTAACCGAATTGTTGATTGTTACCGAAAACCCTCCACTTTCAGTAATGTTAGCAGCTCCATCAAACCTTATTGACTACTTAAGTTGAAGTATCGTACCTTTGATCATTATTGGATTATTTCTCACGAGCTTGACCCCCTTTGGTGTGGCTTGTCTATGAAGTTTTGCATGTGTAAAATACTTGTATGTATTTTGTGCGTTAAGTAAAGGGACAACAATAAAACGTTTAATGAAGAATACAAAATTCAATCAATCAATGTCTTTATTGTGGATCATAGGTAGGTACACATATTTAAAACAGGTCTTAAAAATAACATTGTGATCAGCTATGTCCCACCCTTGGGACATACAATAGTTACACATAAATTAAAATATTATTATTAAGATTTCACATCAAATATTCCATTCATGATCTAGTAAAATATGAAGGCATCTCCGTTTTTTGATCGACAAAGTATCAATTAAAAACTGGCGATCTTCCTCAAGAGATGAAACATTCCATTAGTGGAATAACCAAGAATTTAACGGTGAAAAAGTACAATCAATCTGCCTTGTCTTTTCCCAACTATGTAGGGGTTGGCTTCCAGTCTAACTAGATTCTGCTAAATACCAGTATTTTTAACCGACCTCAAAAAGGAGGAGGTTCTCAATTCGGATGTTTGTATTTTTTTTTTTATGTTTGTTCGCGCATAACTCCGTTGCTTGCCAACCGATTTGAAAAATTCTTTTTTTGTTGGAAAGGGTATACTTCCCAAATGGTCCCATAAAAATTTTATCGAAATCGGATAAGCGGTTTTTGAAAAATCAACAAAAATCTAAAAAAAATCCTACTTAATATATGTGGACGATGTTCTAATAACTTCCTGTCACTGTAATTTATATACCAGGTAGTGGTATTAAAATTGGGGGGGGGGGGGATTGTGTAGGTACCACAACTAAAAAGTGAAAAATAAAAACTTTTTTACAAAAAATAAAACCGACTTCCAAAACAAACACTACAAAGTGAAAAATAATTTTGATTTCGGAAGTCGGTGGCAAAAAATGAAAATACAAAACCGAAGACACCGACTTCCGAAATCAAAATTATTTTTCACTTTGTAGTGTTTGTTTTGGAAGTCGGTTTTATTTTTTGTAAAAAAGTTTTTATACATTGATTGACTGCCTATCTAACCTCCACAACCCAGTCAGTAACTGGATAATACCATACCCCTTGGTAAGATTGGCTATCGGTATTTCGGGCTTCTGACGACCCGTAACGACTGTCATAGATCCACGAATGACAGCCGGAACCAACGGCTTGACGTGCTTTCCGAGACACGGAGGAGTTTCGGCAGGAAAAAATGGTCACCCATCCACAGACCTACCTCGGGAAACGTAGCTTAACCTGATGGATCGATCCGTGCGGCTGTTATTACTAAGCCACGAGCTCAGTGAAAGAATACAATTCAATGAAGTTCTTAACCCATAGATAGCAGTCTACAAATCCAATTAGTGTTGAGCAAAAGTTCCTTCGTAGATTTTGGAGAGTATCCAACAGTAACAATTGGTAATGCCCAACCAGTTTAACGTTGTGTCGGTCTATTACCACTAATTTATTCTGGTGGCGTGAGGTGGGAGACAATTGGTTGGTGATTACTTTGCATTGGCGGCCATAAAGGTTTCCTTTAGTGATCTTCTAGTTTTGGAATGTCTTCGCAAGCCAATAAGGTTTGAATTTGAAGTAGGAAACTGCTGATGATGATGGGAAAGGACAGTTTTTAACAGCTGATAAGTTTGCTATCTTCTTCTTTGTCGCATCGATGACTCTTGTAAAACGGGACCCTGTTATTAAGACTCCGCTGTCCGTCTGTAGCCAGACCATTTGTACTCTTGAAATTTTCACAGATGATGTTTTACTATTGCCACTAACAACAAATACTATAAAACAGAATAATATAAATATTTAAGAAAAATAGGGCTTAAAAACACGTTTGTTGTATGGCAGCCCCCATACAACAAACTTCGATTTTTATGCCGTTTTATAAATAGTCTCTTCTGCCCCTCTTGCGCGATTCTAACTCGCACTTGGCCGGTTTTTTATTAGTTTTATTTGAGCATCACTCACAAGGTACAGACGCCAGCACATCAAGCTATCCCTAACTGTCAAATTTTCTCAATTAAAAATGAACCTTATGTCTTTGCAATAAAGTTGAAATACTATTAAAGAAATTTGACAGATTGTGGTAACTTGATGTGCTGGCCTCCGTACCTCACATAAAGTATAATTTCATTGTATTTTCAAAACAAAGAAGTAGCGTCTAGATTTGTGAAAAATATTAAGTCATTGACTGCCGCGCAGCAGACACAATAGAAAAACTATTGTTTGTCGGACACACGGTGACCGCGTTGGCGTTCAACGTTTTAAAGAACCCGCATTGGGCTCGTGTGGTTGCTTATGGCCCACTCCCTCTCGCAGAGTGGAGGCTGTGTCCTAGAAGAGGGAACATCTACTGGTTATGTATGTTATGCATGCCAGTATCGAATAAATGGTCTACTTTCATTGCCTTTACATTTTTATCGTTACTGGTTTACATAGCCAAAATAAGCATTTAGGTTCGTTGCAAAGAAAAATAAAATTCTTTCGCTATCGGAAACCGATATTCTTGAACAACAGTACAGAAATCAAAACACTCCGTCTTATCGATAAAGCATTATTGTTTATTCGATCGTAGGGCCCATTTTTATCAGTACCTACCTTCATAGATGGGACTAACGATTCGGAAGCTTCTTTGGTTTTCGAGTGTTCTACGACACGGAAAAAGTTATTACTTTAAGTCATAATTTTTAATAATATTAAAAGAATATAGAAAATGAATAATTGAACGCTCTGAATGAAAGTTGGATAAGGCTCTTCCATAAAAGGAGATTGACCAAATTCAGTGTCGCATTAAAGTAAATGAGAATCATAACAATATACTCGCAAATAATTAAAAAAAACTAAAGTAGAACATCACCTGTTTTTTATAATCAATCTATATCATACAGAGAATTTTGATATGCAACGGCGGTACTTAGAAAAGAGGGCATTCATCTCAAACAAACAATAAACGGAAAGATGACCCTGCGAGACTTAGAACATCGTTGATATAATTACGTCACACATTAAAACATCGATATTTAATAAAAATAAAAACATATGAAGGACGGTATGTGATATTTGCGTACATATTAGCGGACATAAAGACTTATGGGAATAATTCTAAGATAAAGTATTTATTTATCATACGACAAAACGTCGACGCACATTGTTCAGATAGATGTAGGTATTGTGTGTAATATACACGCCCCTTCAAATATTCCTCTATGTGGTATCAAAGGCATTCCTCCTTAGCGAGCTAGTCACGTATTGCCCTATAGACATTCTTCATTTATTTAGGTTGTGTGGAGGAAAACGTGGCTTTCTTGTAATATAAATACAAATAAATCTAGGCAACAAATATTTCGGCGTTTTGTTTACCACTTGTAACAATGGTACTGACCTAATCCAATAAAACCCTACGGTTTATTTAAGCGAAGCGGTGGTGGGACTCGGCTCTAATTTCCTTTCGGTTCATCCTATTTCCTTTCCTAGCCGAGCGACGCCTTCCACCTCTGAGATGCATTTGCTCACGTGGAATCAAATACGAACCGCTTAGCTGCCTCACACCGGCACATGTAAACTTTATTTTAAGAAACCTCAACCATAATATATTTTAAACATTTCCCTAAAGAAAATTGGGTCGCGCAGGCTACAAACTTTACATGTTCCGCCGAGGTATTCCTTTGCCCCCCACCCACTGGTGTGCACATAAGCCGTCTTATGCCCAAACCAGTGGAGCCCGACATCCGCTAACGAAGATCTCTCTTGTTTCAGTAAAGTGATAAGTGTAACTCTAAAGTATATTTTTGATGCAAACTAATTATCAATTTCATTCCGTCGAAGTACAAAGTATACTTTTTAAAAGTGTTGAAAACAGATATTAATAGATTTAGAAAGTGAACTTTAAAAAATAACAATATGACGTGTTGAATAATCAGTGTGGTACAATGATTTTAGTGAGGACTATCAGTGGCACAGAACTGTTTCGAGTCGAAAGTGTGAACAATAAAACGATATGGGATGACTCATAGTGCAAAATGTAATGTGCAACCCACTGTCCGATCCGAAGATGATGCGCGATATACACGACAATGTTGGGGCAGGCGCAAGCGGCGGGATGGAGGAAAGCGAGGACGGCGGGAATGGGGTTGCAGAGGTCGATATGGACGACTGCGGCTCCCTCGCGCTTCCTCCCGACCTGCCCCCCTACTCCGGTGACTATATCATCAGTGACTACATGGAACGCCTCGGCACACGTCTCAATATTCTCGAAACAGAACTCAAATATGCTTGGCGAGCGCTCGACCTGCTCAGCCAAGAGTATGTCAGGATGTGGGAGCGTCTCGAGCGATTGGAGACGTTGCTCGCCGATCAACAGGGTGTGATATCAACTTTACTGGACTTTTACACATGCCGAACCGTCAGTGCCAGAGATCCTATCACTCGGTTAGAAGTTATCAGAGAAATATTAGGAAATGGTACTGTCGAAGATGGCATAGAAGAAGGCTTAGATATTGGACGAAGTTCAGTATTATTGGACCACCAGGAGGAGATAATGGAATCAAATGAAGCATTTTATAAGAGCCTAAATCAAGCCTATCGTGATGATTTAGTTTGCGATGAAACATCTAGGCCACCATCACAATTAGATATGATTTGGGAAGCTCCGGAAGAACCAGACAACTTAGAAATTATGCCAACAAGCTCTAGACAAATATACAGTTCATCAGACTATAAAGATTACTGCGGATTAAAAGGTGGACCTGTAATTAGTGAGAGAGATTTGGTACATTTGTCTGCTTTAAGTACAATAGATCAAATTACAGTAGATAAATTACATGAATTAGATAGATTGACAACTCAATTACACAAAGATTCCAGAGAGTTAAAAGACTTGAAAACGAGGCTTCTTAGTCCTGAAACAAAACTATCAAAACATGACAGGGAAATAGAAGCAAGGGCTCTGGTTGAAGATGGTAATATAATAAATGAACAACTGAAAAGCGTCTACTCAGGCGGTGACAATTGGGCCATTAACGACATGATGAAAAGCTTTGATGATTTTATGTTAGCGGCGCCTAAAGATTCTATTGTAAGAGAGAAATCCCCATCAAAGTTGTCACTAACTGATAACGTGACGGATAGAACATTAGATTACCTACCACCAACTCTGTCTCCTCGTCGAAAGTTTGTCCCAGAGAGAACTACTACAGAACCTTATACGACTGTAACTGGGCGTCTGGCATATAGTTCGGCTGTAGCTAATGCTGAGATAAATGCAGCTAAAGCATCTAAATCACCTAGTGCTATTTCAAGGGAAAGATTTGAATATAGTTCTCCATATCAAATAACAGACACTTCCAGACAAAATTATTTTTCTAACAAAGGCCTATCTCAGCCTCTAAACGAGATTTATAAATCAGGTGGTTCAGAACAACTTTCACCCATGTCAATTCACGAAATATACAACGGACCTAGTACTAATGAATTAAGTTATGAAGATAACAGGCTAAGAAAATCTCCGAGTCCCCCACCACCGGCTCCGCCAAATGGGACAGACGGGTTTCCATCAATAGAAAATAACAACGAACTGGTTGCCCACCAACCAATGTTATCTACAAGCAGCGCTATGCCCCATGATGGTATGCGTTTAAGTCCCAGATCTCCAAAGTCACCCAAAACTTCGCCTAAGCACGTTAAGAGGGATTCAGCGAATATTGTAGCTGCAAAATCTGATTCAGGATTATCATCAATGAGTGGATGGTCAAGCTTAGAAAAAAGTCCAGGTTCACCGAAAACGGGAAGAATTACTACGCATGGAAGTCACGATTCTCATAAAATGAGAGATCCTTCCCCACAACCAATACAAAGAATGCCGTATGAGGTCGAACCAAAACCGTTTATAGAAACGCTTGTAGATTCTTATCTTTATGAAGAGACAAACGTAAAGAGCGATTATAGTTTACGAAAGATAGATCTCGTGACGAAAGAAATTAGCTCTAGAGATTTGAGTAAATTGCAAGGGAAAGTAGAGAGTGATTTTATAAAAGTCGATATTCCATATTCAGTAACAGATCAGCTGACTCAAATAAGCAATATTGGGGAATATTATTACGGAAACGAAGCCCCTTCAATATATTCCGTAGCTGGTAATAGGCAACCAATATTCACAACTGTGTACAGTACCCCGAGAGGAATGTTATCAGAGGATAGGAGTTTTTCCGAATTATTAGATAGAAATGAAATTTCTGAATCTGTTGCGAGACCCGCAGTGGATTCTTATCCACCGGAACCTAGTTATCATGCGCAAACTGTAGTCATGTCGGCGGCGAATGCCAACAAACGACCCCTGACTAGGGCTAACACAATGGGCGCGAATGATCCACACTTTTATCAAAACGGCTATAAAGGACATCGCGCCGGGTATCCTCCCGGTAATCTCACTGATGCGCTCTCGTATTACCCAACGTCGACTAGGTATGATTCGCCTAAAAGAACATCTTTAGAAGATCAAATCTCGTGGCAAGGTGGCAGTAGATCTCCGACCAGTTCAATGGAAACATCGAGCTTGAAATCACATTCCTTGAGTATAACTGAAAGAAAACAATTTCAAAATCAACTACAGCAGGAATATTTTAAACAGCAGCAATATGATCAACGAAATGGTAGTGTAATGTATGAAAATCAAGGCTTCGACAAAGAAGCTGTACCTGAACATGGTAAAACAAGAAAAGAGCAATATGTTGAGTCAAGTGGTATACTTGTTTCTGAGTCAGGCTACTTATCGATATCTAACAACTATAAAGGCAAGACGCAAGATAAACAGCCAAAAAAACCAAAGCGAACTTCATCACTAAAGTCCGCTATGTCATCGATGAGTCACTGGCTCCCAGATTTGCATTTGCCTAAAAAACATAGATCACACTCACTACCTTCTGGTGTTGATACGGTGGAACCACCTCAGCAAGAGAAAACATTAAAAGAAAGGATTCTATCTGCGCAAAGAAGAAAAAAGAAATATCATTTGGTGGCTTCGATGTCTGGCCTGTTACAAAAAGCAAGGCGCAAGCAGCAAGCCAGTCACCAATCACTGTCAGACCCAGAAACATCGGAAACTGAATGGTCTGGTGGTCGATCAAGTGCTCAGTCAGAGGATAGTGACAGCGTATTTTCAGACTCTACACATGAAGGCAGCATGTTCCCAAAAGTAGCACCAAAACCTAAAAGAAAGATAAACCATCAAGAAATTGTAGAACAACAGCAAATTATACAAGAACGGATACAAGAACAAGAAATGGAATTTCGTAACGATGACACTGAATGTATAATAGAAGAACCTGAAAAGTTAACAGCAGCTAATAATGTTATACCAAGAGATAAAAGTGATGATATCGACTTTCATTTTGCACGTGTTAGTCAAATGAAAAAAGACAACATACCGAAATTAGAAAAATTGGACATTGACACTGATATATCCAATGTCGATTTGTTTGAAGAAGATGAAAAAGAAGATAATCAATCTCCTGGCTCTCTTTTTGCTACTATTGGAGACGTGAAAAAGACTTCAAATGTTTCTGATGAAGGATTAAGTGAAAGTAATAAATCGTATAGTGGAAGCTCGCAAGAATTCGCAGTTTCGCGAGCTTTAGGTAAATATCGTCTGCGTAAGTCAACGTCAGTCTCAGATGAACATTTAAACGATATTTCTCCTCCAAAAGGAGAAGTAGAACAACAAGAAGAAATAAGCGAGGAATTTGTAAATCAACAAAAAGAAAGGAGAAATCGTAAACCAAGTCCACCTGAAGTAGTTAATAATACATTAACACCCCATGAAGATTCTAATAACTTACCAGAGAGAAGTCCATCCATACAGAGTACTCGGGGCGTACCAAACAAGTTTCAACCACGACATCAGCAAAGTTTGGAAATACCAAATAAACATGACGATGACGACAGCAGGAGTACCCATTCTTGGAGGAGTGGTTCTCGAGTGTCTTCCAGGCGACAGAGTACTGAAGACAGTATCGATTCTGAAGATGAATGGTATTGTTATGAACTAAGGAAACTAGAAGAAATGGAGCAACAGTCTCAAATCGATGCTGAGCGGCTACTAACCGTACCGAAAGTGCCAGAAATCGATGAAATAGACGAAGACTCAGATGAATATTTAAAAGAAAAAATGTCTTTTGTATTGAGGGAACTCAAACTAAAGACAGCAACAACTAAACAAAAATATGACGAATCTCCAGTAAAAGATTCTTGGAAAGATATAACAACTTTCCCAGTGATCGAAGAAACAATAGATGATGTACAAGACCGAGAATCTGATGATGATAAGTCATTTGATGATTCTGGTTCAGGAGAAACTTCAGGACCCGACAGTCCAGTTCAAAGTGGTGATGAACTGGATGATGACTATGATATGCCACAAATTCATCATGATTCTCTTCCACTTGAAGAGCCTCCGCCTCAGCAGGACGCTCCTGTTGGGAGCAAATGGAAGCTCCTCAAAGCTTTGAAAGACCGAAAAGCTGAGGAAAAGACTTCCGAAACGCCAGCAGCTACAACGCCGCTCGCAGAAAAGGACAAAGTCAGCGCAGGTGTAAGTTATCTTATGCAAAAGTTTCATGAAATTAGAGTTAAGAGTTAAACATAAGCTGTTTAGACGTATTTTATAAACTGCAGGTTACTTTCATTGTTATTCAAAATAAATCTAATAGTTAGACTGATGTACTCAAGCCATTGCTAAAATTATTAATCCGCTTTAAAACTTAAATACAAATGAAGTTACTCGCAATATAACATACCTATTATATAGATTAGCAAGTAGCACGTGTAATTGTTATTAATAGTCGTCCATTTTAAACAACTGTTAGTGGAACATTAAACAAGTAACTGTACTTCGATTTCCCCGAAAGCAGGGCTCTGTTTAAACATTTAATTTTGACGTTACTTTAGGTAGTTTTGACCTAACATACTAACTGCGGTTGTGAGAATATTTCAACCAGTTTATGTTTCTCCATGTACTGCTAAATATGTATTTGAATGCATAGAATAGGGTGCTCGTTTATACAATATTATACTTATATGATATTTACTTACTATTGATGCTCTTTCTATTTAATTGAGGCAATAATTAGATATAACCAACGCAATAGGGTACTAAGAACTTTCTATATGTATTAAAGGATTTTTACATAAAGCTTAAGATGATATTCAACCAAACAATTATACAATTTTAATAAAGGTTTGCTTGATGATTTATACTTGGAAAAAATGGTAATCTTTACATACAATTATATACTCAGTATTATATGTGTTTGTTGCTTGGTAGATATTGTTTGGTAATGTTAGTGTTAAATTAATGAATTTGCTGTCTATAATTCAATTCATCCATGTATCGGCTTGGGGAGCATTTTGTCGTACAAAATTCATTCATGGTCATATCATCTCATATCAGAGAAAGATGTTCCTTTTATTTATAGAGATAAATAAAATTACTCAGTCATAAATGCATATTCACTATTTTTTAAGCAGTTATTGTATGGATATTCAAAATGATAAGCAATAATGATCAATAAAAACCCTCGACTACGGTTTAGACAAAACTTATTAAAAAAATAGGAAGTTACTACAGAGAATTAAAATTCCTATTTACAACATAATATTTTTTTCGCTATGGTAATTCAAATTACCTGCAAAATGTACTTTTATGAAGCAAAAACAGGGTTAATAAACACTAAGGTTGCACGAAAAACCACTAAATTCGTTTAGCGTTAAACGAGCTTAAAACATCCCGGTCACACCTGCACCTCGGATGACCTAAAGAATGCCACTGATGCCGCGATAAATGTGGTACTGGGTGCATTCAATTTAATAACATCCAAAAATGTTCCATCGACATGAAAAGAAGAAGGACACATCTTTCAGTTGCTGTTAGTCGTTTGACAGTGACAGAATGACGTTTTAAATAATAATAGATATTCATAATGATAGTAGGTCTGTCCTGAAAAGTCGCCTTCTCTACCAGGCCTTTGATCACAAAACCAAATGAGGACAAAAATATTGATTCCTTATTCCGTTTAATCTGTTAGAGTGTTGGTTTGAATCGAACCTAAAATTTGATTCAATGTATTTATGACTGCCAATGAAAATATACTGACATATCAACATCACAACATATGAATAAAACCTATAAATTAAAATATTTATGTTTAACCGTAGTCGGGTCAAAATATATAAATGATTTCTTCCAAAAAAGCAATAGATACTAGTTTATATTCCCCTCTCTATTTTTGACATTTCACTACCATTGTTACCTAAGGGGTTTATTTATAAACGTTGATTAACGTGACGTTTAAACGTCAAAAAATTATGGTTATACAGTCGCTAATCATTCATCTTAAAGCAACGTTTTTAAGTAAGGGTTACATGTCTCAATTGAGTGATTTATATAAATAATCATAGTAGGATATAATACATTTATACATCGTAACGTATTTACTAGATGTCACACGGCTTAGGTAATCGTATAGCTATTTACACTTGCATAAAAAAAATATAGCTGGCACTTTATATAACCATAAATAGCGGAAGGTTTTAGATGTTGAATGATATTGCGTAGAATTATAATAATTATAATTATTATGGGCAGATTAGGTAATTATTTAGCGAAATATTTTATTATTAACTGCGACTATTACTGTTTACTGTTGACACCTTGAATTGGGACAATGTTATTTCAAGCTTCACGGACTTATTTGGTCCGGGTCATACTCTATTAAGGTGTGTACACACCAAAGCCCCCGGGTGCTGGCGGGTTAACCCGCTTTCACAACGTTGCAAGTCGGACAACGGATTTGTTTGATCCACCGGCGGGTTTTGTTGTTTAAACAACCTTACATTCAGTGATTATTTCATGGTTCAAAATGAAGATATCATTAGTCATAAACTGCCCAAGCATTATTACTATTGTTAACTATGCTATAAATTGTGTTTTATCGTGAGGTTAATTCTCCATGTAAGCTGTTTTATTATAAGTGTTGAATATGTACGATTAAGTTTCCATGACAAATACATATATTATCTTGATAGACTCACGCTAGAAAACACGTTGTTTACCTTTTGGAAAACATATTATTACACATAGATTTTGACTTATCTATGCGATCACTTCATAATCAACTAACAAGAAGTACTACAATAATTGTTAGTAGCAAAGTTTGAATTCTTAATCTGTTAAAGGATTTATACCTGAAATCGCGAATCAGCTGCAACCTACATTTTGACGAGTTATGCAAGCATAATGTGTGGAAGAGCTATTTTTTTTTCGCGGTTTTAGATTTGTTCTCATAATAAGTTGTTCATAATGATCAATGACCCCTTCAAATATTGCCCATGAAGAAGAAGATCATTCAATAGAAGTTTTTTCCCTAGCACGCCTTTAAAGTATTCATAAAATACTGTATTTAAATTAATTTATTAATTTACTACCCAGAAAATTTGTTTCAATATTTTCTTAGGGATTTTTTTTAATCAAAGAAAACTACATAAGTAAATCAACATAATTTTGAGTTCGTCTGTCATGACTTAGATCATTTGTCATAGAAAATTAATCACATAATAATTTTACTGTATCGTTGGTTGTTATTTGTTTTGAATAAAAGAACGTTAGCTTTTTATTTTAGTTTTTATTTTGTTTTATTTATTGTTTTTTTTTTGTTTTTAGAATGGCTCCGCTGGCTTCAACGAGCATGGAGGCCGAGGAAATGGGTATGTGAACTGAACACATTTTAATAATATTATGTCATTTAAAATTAACAAAATCTAACCTCTGACAAAGTGATGTTTATACCAACAAATACACAGATAATCCCGGGACTTTGTGTACCAACACTTATTTTCAGTTACAACTTTAATATTTATCAAAAAAAAAAGGTTTGTAAACTTCCTTTGAACAAATTAAACCTAACTAAACCATTTTCATAGGCCGCCAGGAAACGAAAACCCATTCTACAGTAACATTGACAGCATGCCCGACATCAGGCCAAGGAGGAAATCGATCCCTCTCGTCTCAGAACTTGTAAGTAGCGTTTGAATTTTTTCTTATCGATATAAATCTATCTCTATTATTACGAATCCGATGGAAGTTAGCTATCTTTCTCTCTGGCCGGTTTCAATTCGCTATCTTGAAAACTTGAAGCTATCACAAAAAGGCTATCTTGGCATAATAAGCCTCTTTTCAGAGAAGGTAGATATTTGAAACTGGCCGTAAATGTTTACAGCTCGCATCGACGTTCGCTTCCTGAAGCTTAGTAATATTAGGCGCGTAATAAATGTTTTCTTCTACACGGAAAATTTCCATATTATGTGTTTTGAACAATTTATGGAGAGATTGTTAAAGAAAATTACATCGCGGCCGTTGAGTTTTACTCTTGGATAATTTTTAAATTTTACAACACAGCGAGTTGCCTATAAATCGTAAAATGTGACGTGGTACGGGTGGATATTTATGATATTTATTCACGCTATGAAAAAACTGCTTTTATAAAAATTGCTACTCTCCATTGGTTGTTCAAATAGAAAAAAAAAAACAAAAAAAGAGGCCTATTTGATCCCTTCTCTCTTCATTGATGTCTCAATGTTACCTGTATTGTGTTTTTCCTTCTGATCTTTACTACTTAGATGGCCTTTAACCTATTCTTAGATACCCAAACCCTTACCGTACCGTGTTAAATATAAATTAGGGGTCACCGGAGCAAATACTACAGTAGCGGAACCATAGTCACCGAATGATCGACTCTTTTTCCTGATAAAAATTAATAATATCATTGCATTTTACCCCCTTACCACGGACCTGCAGGTTCTCAAGGTATTTCTATCCCAATAACACTTCTTTTCTATGCATGCAGTTCTGATCGACAGTGAAGGGATAAAATGTTGGTCACCAACCTTGAACCAAGATTTTTCTCTTTTCACTCACTGTACATAGTGTGCTTGCATTGAAATTTGATTTAATTTGATTTGGCCTCTGCATGTTTCTGCTTTAGATCATTTTTCAGATGTTGGTTAAAAGGTAAAGCTACATGATATTGTTATACATCCAACGATTACATTACACCATCACAGCATACATGAAAGAATGATAAAAATTTAAATTTAATTCCACACTGGAACATGCACGTGCTTGCCGATTTCGTTTTCATTGCGAAGCTTCAATATCACAGCAAATATTATTTTTGCAACTGGAAAGTCTTTTTCATCACAACATCAATTAACATGATCCCTCAAATGTAATACTGTTTCAGTGTTGTACCGATTCTTACACACACACATTTTTACTTTACACGCACCTACAATTAATTTTTTGTATATAATCAAACGAATCTTTAATCGGTAAAAACTACTGAAATTTTCGATACGGTAGATAAGATTTTGTTAAAAGACAGGCTTAAAACAGCTTTTATCAAAGCATGAGTAGCTTCAACTTGCAAATGATATCAAACGATTCTCAGTTTCTAGAGAAATAACAATAGAAAACTTTTCAAAATTGTAGTTAGGTAGGCAATTCAAAGCTTGATTAGAAATAGCAGACACAAGACTCAGTGCCATTACATACTGAGGATGGAGTGAGATGTTTATGGCTATTTCTCATATATTTTCTGCTGTTTAGACAATGGCCGCAACGAAGAGGAATGCAGGTTTAACATCAACAGTACATCGGGCGACGTTGAACGATGAAGAGCTGGTGGGTTGAAACCTAGAATCACTTAATACAATTGACATTTTGCACACCATTACTGATTAATAAAGGTCTTACAGAAAATGCACGTGTACAAGAAAACTTTGCAAGCGCTCATTTACCCAATATCATCAACCACGCCTCATAACTTCGTTCTATGGACAGCGACTTCACCCACTTATTGTTACGAGTGTGAAGGGCTACTTTGGGGCATCGCCAGGCAAGGTGTCAGGTGCACTGAATGTGGTGTCAAGTGTCACGAAAAGTGCAAGGATTTGCTCAATGCCGACTGCCTGCAGAGTAAGTGGAGCCCCGCGATGGTCTATGGGTATATTTTAGTAATTTAAGCAAAAGGGATTTGTTTCATTACCTTACAATTGTAAAATCTATTTATTCTGCACAATATTATCTATCAGGTATGAAATAGTTTTTAAAAAAATGGAACGAATTCCTGCAATGTCAGTGTTGTATACCCCTGAATCAGTGTTAGGAAGTAGGAGAATATCCGCTTTTATATGCTAATGAGCAATTATAAAAAAATGCATTGAATAATATTCTCTTACTTACCGATGCCAAAATACTTATACTTATTTATGTGTGCTAAAAATTTCAATGTACAGTTTTTAATCACAAAGGCAACGATTACCTAAAATCTTGTGATTAAAAAATCTAATCTTAATCTTAAAGAGCGTTACTTCAAAGATACCCTTTTCGAACGTTCGACAAGCGGGAAATGTTTAGGATTTTAGAGTTGGCTGGGAAGCGCGGTTCCCTCCTTATTAAACTCAAGTGAGTCAAGAAGCTCTTGACGGGTCACTCGTTGTAGACAAGATCTTTAGATACACAACGTCGCAGTAGAAAATCAATATTTAATGCACAATCTCTAAAGAACATAGTACTTAAAGCGCTCAAGATGGAACACTGTTCAACGCGGGCTTGGACCGTTCCGCGTTATGTAATTCAATTATTTATTTACGTAATGTAGAGGCATTCGTCTTCTCTTAAGTTAGTCTAGATTGTAAGGTCTTTGAAGCCTTTAGATTTACTGCTTTATTTGGATTTAAAGCGGCTCCTTTGTTATCCAATAGCGGTAGTACTATTCGGGTTTTAGATTGTACTGGTGTTCAGATTACTACTGAAGACGATGAATAATGAATATAAACGATTTTGAGATGAAAAATGAAATCGGGGTATGAGCGACGTTGTTACATAAGTCGGAAGTGGGAGTTAGTCCACAAGTTTCCAACACAGACAGAGTTTCAATGGTACTTAATGGAGAGCAAGTCTTGTCAAGAGTTATGACCTTTGTGCCCGCACTTTGATCAAGTCTACACTAGATATATAATGGAGATTCATAGATTTATCATCCTAAATGTGAGTTATCTATTTGTTTGAAATCAGTTTTGTAAATTATAGCCATTGTTTGTTATACATATATCAGGTTGTCTTCCAGGAATCAATAAATCTTCATATTTCTCGGTCTTATGAAGTGGCGCTCTTTAACTTCTAAATGTTAATATAAGTCTACTAGATGATTGTTTAATTTGTTAGATTCCGTTCTCTAGGTGATGTCTGTGTTAAAGGTAATAAATGATATTCAAAATCCAGAATGTCGTTGTAGAAAAATTTACTGTCATTCTAGTTCGGTTGAAATGCATGTGTTAAAATGTTTGCATGTATCGATCGCTATCCATCAGTGATCAAACATTCTTCACGTTCGAGTACATAGCTAGGACCATTCGCCAGAAAGACACAACTAGCGACATCACCAAGATTCACGCAATCATAGGAATAATACATTTCTTTTATATTTTTTATCGTTGTTGTAATTATGTTTCCGTGATGTTTATTTGTCTCCCTTTTTCTTCATGTTTATTCTGACCTCATATAATGCAAATAGCATGATGTGTTTTCCCTTCCCAATTGATGATTTGACCATTGCTTTATCGGTGTGCATGGCTGTCAGTGAGACACACAAATAATATTATATTCCAAATTTTATTATTCGCATAATATTCGAT
Source organism: Hyppa rectilinea (assembly GCA_951799385.1). NCBI lineage: Eukaryota > Metazoa > Arthropoda > Insecta > Lepidoptera > Noctuidae > Hyppa > Hyppa rectilinea. Next base: position 12,376,509 of record OX637311.1, read on the forward strand.
TCTAGATTGACATTGCACGATCATGTAGGCGAGCAGTCGTTAGGTGAACCGCGTTGTACGAATAAATTATTAATTACCAAAATAAAGATAATCGACTGCACGTCATGTTCATACCTAGTCTACACTTTGAAATTAATATTTGAATTCATAAAATTGTATTATTTAATTATGATCATTAATTATTTCCATTATGATTTTAGTATTCATTCAATATGATTTAAGATATTGGTATGGTTATATCTTATTTGCTGCCGTAAGTATATTGATTCAATTTTTTATTTTATTGTTTGTCATTTATTTCTTTATCTAGATTGTGCCGTGTATTAATAACATCAGTTTGATATTCAATGTTTTCGAAGTGTGGACATGTAGCTCACGTAGATAGGGTCCCGGTCCTGTCATCCGTTAATTCCTTTCGGGTTGCCCCGCCCAGCGCCGAAACTTTAAAAGCCCTATTTAACTAAATTACTTGTGTTATGTACTGTTCTTTACCCTACTTTACATTTTACACTATCTTACACACCGTTTTACTTACAAATCGGTTTAGAAGCTTTAAGAACACGACCGCCCAAACAAATCCGAGAAATGCAACGTGTTGTTACGATGTGCCTGTTAGCAATGTGTGCACGCAATCCAATGTCTGTCCACTTCTATATTATATGTGGTCCTTTAGTTTATTTATTTTACATATTTTAATTTATAGAGTTCCACGTTTCTGTATTAATTTTACTATCTTTATGTTTTCACTTCTATCCCAGAAAATGTTCAGCGCTTTAAATGATTAAAGTATCGATTTGTATATATGTAACGAGTTTTGTTGAAAAATAATGGTAAATGGACGAACAAACAATACATCAACAAACAAATACAGAGGGTGTTTTAGTGAGCGATGCAGTTCTAACGCCTTTTGGAGATACTTGGCAGCTTGTTGATACCAAGTCTCCCCACCTACTAATGTTATACCTAATATTAATAAGCTGCCAATAACATCCCTGAAAAGTAATGATTTAAGAAAGCGTTGAACTGTATTGAGTTTTTGTTTACCAGGCGCCGTGCGCACATCCGCTTCGGCCGGCGCCGCTTGAGGTCAATAACCTGATCAGATCTGACATACATAATCTTTGGGAAATTCACATATCGAAGTTGGAGTCTTGTCAGGTTGAGGCCAAGAGTAGTCGTAGCGGTTGTGGGCGCGGGGCGGGGGGCCGTCCCGGCGCATCCCGCAACTAACAAGAACTACTTTGGCACTGCCTGATCAGTGTGTTTCGCAGGGGCGGCCGAAAAGTCTTCCAAACATGGCGCCGAAGATAAAGCCAATTCCATCATCACAGCTATGAAGGAAAGAATGAAACAACGCGAACGAGATAAACCCGAGATATTTGAACTAATCAGGTAATGATACTTCCAATTTAGTTTTACGATAATGTTTAAAATTCCAAACTAGTTCGGCGATTTGCTTTAAATGGGTCGGATTCAGGTATACGATTTTATATTTACCTCAATAATAATAAACCTAATCACCATTTTGCCTATTATCACTTAGCTGAAATAAAAGACAAAGTTGCAATAGCTAATCTGCACGTAAATAACACCTCCTTTGAAATCCATTTTATTTAACAGATAATCGCTTGTAATAGTGCTGTTTCTGACGACGTCATGAAAAGTAACGTTATAATCATATAAAATACCGTTGAGTAAATTGAAAATATCGGAAAGCAATCGCTGACACGAGTGTGTATGTGACAGACGCGTGTTCAGCATCGAAGGGGACCCTCACGCGGCGCACATGAGCACAGTGAAGCAATCAGTCCTCGATGGTACATCAAAATGGAGCGCGAAGATCGCCATCACAGGTTCGATTGACGTAAAGTGTTTGCACTAAATGTTCTCTTCTAGGATCTAGGTACCAGACGAGGCGAGAACATCGAAAGGCATAAAAACACAATACAGACACAACACTAAATTGTATTCAATCTTTCGTTTCATGTGGCGGCCAGGCGGACTTTTAACGTCGACCCAGACACTCACATTGACAGTCTAGAACAGGCCAAGCAAGTCACTATAGAAGGAACATCAAAGTGGTCTTGCAAGATCGCCATTACAGGTTTGCGGTGGTCTTTTGCGGCTACGAACCGCACGCTCGCAATTTTGATACTATTAGACAGACTCTTCGCCTGAATTCTCTTTTCCCTTGTTTTTGATATCTGCTTCAAATTATGATTTTCGTAACATTATAAAAAATAGCGTGTAAGCGTTGTAAGAAAGTATAATAATTATGCTAAGTTGAAAAAGTAAAAGCTTAAGTAACTGTAAGCCGCTGCTTCAGCAGATATCAAAAAAGAAATCTATTGCATATCTATACTTCAAATACTTACCCGAAAAATCACGGTCGTTAATGCACCGCCTCTAATCACTTCCATCGATAAAAACGTAGCTTGATTTAATCATTAACACTAAGGAAATTCCACGAATCTATAACACTTCACTCAACACTGATGATGAAACAAATTCAATTATTCTTGTCACGCACACAAATTTTATACTCCCTGAACACTGAAACGACACAATTCAAACCACGTTCGTTTATAATGATTGCAAAACCACAACTCGGCAGCACGTCTGCTAAATTGACACAAATTGCATGAGAGTCACAAATTAACAATAAATGTTACAATTATGAGTGGATTGTCAAAGCTCGTTCACATGAATGATGATAGGGCTTCACATCACTAACATTAACCTGTTTAATTTTCAGTGCGACGATGATAGAAACTTATACTTCAGTAGTCGTTTATAAGTGAATGAAATTTTAGAAGGAATAATAGCATGCCGAATGAAGGACCCCAATTATCCCGAAATTTCTACCTCTCTACTGTTACTGCCAATAACTTTTCGATTCGTGAAAATTCCAATACCATTAGACTTGATTCCCGCGCATATCTATATACTTCTTCTTTGAAACTTTCTTCTTGGTCGAAGTTTGCATTAGAGGTTGCGATAATGTAGGCGCTATGTTCGACTTGTTTTAGAAATCGAATTTGGGCATAGATAAAAAGTTTGGTAGTTTGAAGCTAGTGTCTTCTTCTTTGACCCCGACCCGTTCTGATCACACGAAACCCTGTTTATAGATTTTCAAGAGATTCTAGCACAGAATGCCTAATTTGGTAAGTAAGGTAGAAGATAGCTTGGTAAGGTTATCTTTAGCGTAAGTTTAGGCTAGCTTTATTAAATGCTAATTATGCTTCATGGCGAAGAATCTAAGCGTAATGTAAAATTAGTACATTGCGTAGTTTAACATTCATGAAACCATAATAAGTAGTTACGTCACGAAATATTTACCAGTATGCGGGAATCTACTCAACCATACCGGAGGGTTTCTGAACAGTCTGCTATATTTTTCTGACTATACGTAGAGACCCACTGAAGCGATATATTTGAAATATTATTTCTTAATCTACTTTTTGGGGATAAGTTCCTATTTATGAGGTTCTGCCAAAATAGTTGTAATATATTATGTAGTATGTATGATTTTTATTAATAAAAATATTTGTTATGTTATGCCAATATGAAATACTAAATTGGCCCTTCGTGGGCAGTTATTTGTGCTCAAGGCCTCATCGCAAAAGATAAGAGTGGAACTTCAGACCCCTACGTTACCGTCCAAGTAAGCAAAGTGAAGAAGAGAACAAGAACTATGCCTCAGGAATTGAACCCCGTTTGGAATGAGAAGTTTTACTTGTGAGTATAAAGATATTTTAACAAGAAACCTGAAAACGCCGTGTTATTATAATCCAACGGAAGATTTTCCTTTTTATCATTTTAGTCAGCATCATTCTGTATTTTTTTTCAGTGAATGCCATAATTCATCTGATCGTATCAAAGTGAGAGTATGGGATGAAGACAACGATTTGAAATCAAAACTGCGCCAGAAATTGACAAGGGAATCTGACGATTTCTTGGGTCAGACAATCATCGAGGTAAATAAGTTTTCCGTTAACATTACAAGCGATTTCTTAAAACGACCAAGTTTCTTTCTATAGAACGTAAAAAAAACGTAAAGAAGTAATCTAGAAACATTAATTCATCATCGTCTTGTCATATTCTTGACAAGTGAACTATGATGAAAAGCCCTCGACGTCTCTAGCCTCATAGGTAATAAATATTTATTAGGTGGAATAATTTTTACGTATTTTATCCCTTGTGGCGATATTACTGTTTGGTAATATGATTTATTACATCTATTTATGTACGGAAACTATGTCATAGTTGTGTAACGAACAGCAGCGGCAAAATATGAGCATCCAAACATATACTGTATTCCTCTTTGTGTCCGAATGTAGTATCTTGTGAATAAAACAGAATAATTGATTATTATGTTTATAGGTGCGAACCCTGTCAGGCGAGATGGACGTCTGGTACAACTTGGAAAAAAGAACAGATAAGTCAGCAGTATCCGGAGCTATTAGACTGCATATCAACGTGGAGATCAAAGGAGAGGAGAAGGTGGCACCGTATCATGTCCAGGTCAGTGATAGAATTTGTAAGATCTTTCTTTCAGAAACCTTGCGCCGATTCGTACCAAATTTGCAAGAATGTAGTGGATTCAATCAATGAAAAACTTAGCCATTAAAAACAAAGTTTACCGTCTGTAATAGAATACTTCACACTTTTACAGCTTCCAACGTTTTCAATGTCTAGTGAAATAAATACAGTTAATTCACATTGCTAATAAAACTAGGGGTTTCGAAAGGGCAACGACCAGGGTTGCAAATGTAGTTTATAGCAGGCTTCACCTTTCCTTACGTTTTATAAACAATGTTTTCCAATTCGCAAGTCAACAGGTTGCTCGGGGCATTGGCACCATGCCCCTTGGCCTACGGCCAGCGGTGTCGGTAATTACTTGTTATTTAACGCAACTACTGAACTTGACAAACATAATTGGATATTGTTTCGTAATGATTTGTTGGCCTCATCTGATAACCAATGTTGGATCAAACATTTTGATTAAGAGAACAAATCGCAGTTTCCGTACAGCATACAATTAAATCTAGTTGTGGAATTGTACGTAGCGGCTAAAGCCTAGACGCGGGAGCTGAATGGACCAACTTTTCGGAATAAATGTGAAAAGTTTGTGTAACCGGCTAACTAAACGAAACTGCTAGCTAATGCAAAAGTATAATTTCTTGGTCACACTCAGTCCCGACGGGGTGTTGGGGATGTTGGCCAGTTTTGTGATGCAAATAATTTAAGCTGGCTATTTTATGTCAGTTGGGCGACCTCTCCGTTGGGAATTTTAATGTTTATTTTCTAGCAAAGTTTGGGCACGGGCACATTAAGGCTGATGGAATTAAAATTTCTTTAGACAAAGTGAAATTGAATGCTGTGACATACAATTTTTAGACGCCTTAAGTTTTTAGTACAATAATGAAAGTGCTTAAAGTATTTTCTTATAACAGAGAAAAGATGATGCTGACGTTTCTTTCATTTTAATGAAATTTTTGATAGTGAAATTATTGTGTTTTGATTGATGATGCTACAAAGTTGACAGTATATTTAGTTGGATTTATTTACTTAGTAAGATTTAGTTTTACGTAGATACCTTTATTACAGATTATAGAACTGTAAAGTTTATAATTTTGTTATCAAGACGTACCTATGGTTGGCAGTTATTTGTTAATTTTACCAATGACACCATAATACTGCAATAGAAATTTTCAAAAAAAAAACTGTTTATTTCACATTTAAAAAATTACATGAAATACAGAAAGAATCCAAAAATCTTAAGTATTCAACCAATTGTTATTTTTGTCAAGTTTTGGCCAATACCTGATGTCAGGATCAACTAGGGCCCAAAGACAATACTCATACATTTCACAACGTACTAAAACTTACTTTAACTTGTCTCAAGTCAGTCTCTATTTACGAGAGACTGAATTGAAGACTACAAGACATAGCAATTTCGTTAAACTGACGTAAATAGTTTGTGAACGTTACAAGGGCGAAACGTTAAGGCTTTAAATTCTCAGCTACGTCACAAAAGCTGAAGAATTTCAAGGAAAATAATTGGACAGCTATAAATCAGTGAGCGGACAATGAATTGCTTCACGATAATAAATGATATCGTTCGATAGATGACAATACAACGGGTAGAGACACAAAAAAATGAAGGTAAAACGATATAATATGGCTGTTGTCTTTTTGAAAATAATGTTACAGCAATTTAGAATATATCTACGTCATCGCAAGATGATACAACGTGTCGCTACAATGGTGGCATTAATTTAACACACGGGTTCTAGCGCCCATTAATCAAAAATGTTTTCAAACAAACAAAATAATAAAAACAATTCACCTACTTTTTGCAGTTGTTGCTTATTTTTGATTAATTTAACGATTTTTATAAAATGATATAACGGTTATATTAATTGTCGTTCGAGATTATTTTTTTGTAAGATAAATTCCGGCAATTTTAGTCTCTTCAGAGAGCATTTACTAACTACTAACAAGTACTGTTTTATGAAAAACTTGAATTTACGTAACCAAAAAAAAATGGATGCCGTTTCCTACATACGACTTAACCTATTGACCTTCAAATTAATTAATAACCTCCATGAGAACACCCCTTGGTTTACCGAAACATTATTAGGCCCTCCAAGACAAGACATATTTAATTTAAACTTAATTAATTTACTTTGACTTATGTGTACAAGTTTGTTACATTAAAGACAGTCATGTTACGTAACGTCGTTGTCATTAATGAAAATGGTCCTAGCTTGGATGAAATCATTACCAGGCTATTAATCAAATAATACGTAACTTGCGTTGATTAAAAATGCTTCTATAATTAAAATTTTTGATACATTTTTGGATTACGATCTTTGCTTCGTTTTTTCAGTAACTTAGTCTATACATTATTCTCTGATTTTTTTTTCGCGTTTTCTGATTGGTTCCTATAGAAAAAGTTATTCATAATGATGAGTACAATGACCCCTTATTGCCCATGAATTCAATTTCACCCTGTATAACAAAACAAGGAATTTGAAGTAGCTGAAATTTCTCAATAACAGCCCGGATCGGAAATCTAGACGATTTGTGTCCGCTTGATGGTAGTAGTAGGCTTGCCCTTGTTACATGGGACTAAAACGAAACTGGCAAAATTTGGGTGTGATATTATAGGTACACATCTTTTTTTTTTTGGGGGTGGGAAATCATCGAATGACATCTCCCGCTACAAGTAGAGCGGAAAGGAGTGTCAGCCTCTTACTGACAAGTTCCTTCCTTAGCCCTTTATGTTCCGGGGTAGTGGTAACTCTTTCGGACAAACCATTTGTCTAAGTACCGTTTCAGAGAAACTTAAAACACCAATTCCATAGAGAATTTCTGAAAATCTGGGTCAGAATAAAAGTAGGAACAGGAAAACACAATAAAGATAAATTTACAGCGGCTACAATTCAGTTACAAAATACAGTGTTAGAGAAACTTTCATCAAATTACATTAATGTAATACATCACGACAAATTGTGCGCATTCAGAAATTTTACTGAGCTCACGTAGATACAGTGTAGCTACAAACTTTATGGGAAATGTATGCAGGAAGTTAGTCGATAGTGCTGTTTGTTCGTCCCTAAAATCTGAAGCAGACTAGCAGATCTACTTTGTAAAACACTTACCGTGAATTCTTGCAACGAGCTGTCAGTACTGTCAATCCCTAACTTAGATGGAATCTTCTTCTTCTCCTCCTGTTATTAGTGACTAACCTGGTGTTAGAGTTTTTATGCTGCCCATGGGCCTCTGACATAGCTTCACATGCTGTTGAGAAATATCTCTCAGACATGCTGGTTTCCTCACGATGTTTTCGAAGTGATAATTATACAATACGCACATGAATCCGTCAAATCAGAGGTGCGTACCTTGGGTTCGAACTCGAGACCTGTGACTTGACAGTCCGATGGTTACACCACTAGACTATCACTGCTGTAAATGGAATGACAGCTTACTTCAAGCAAACTTCATCTAAGTTTTCACCGTGAGAATTTTGCAGAACAGACCGACTAGTGAGAGTGATGGCCCAGTAGTAACTGTCCTGACTTAAAAGTTGTAAGTCGTAGGTTCAAACCGAGGCAGGTCCTTAACTTTTATTACCATTGCTCTCAAAACGTTGAAGTAAAACATCATATCGAATCAACTGAAAAACAAGTATTTTGCATGGAGATAAACCTACCATAATTATCTGCCTGGCCTTTTCCCAACTAAGTATGTTAAGGTCGAATTCCATACTTTGCATGCAGCCGAATACCGATACGAAACGATAGCCTCTCCGACGCCTACAACCCTGATACTGGGTAATAATATGTCCCTTAGCACTGGCTGTTGGTAAGCGGGATTGTCTGAAAGGGTTACCGCTACCCCGGCACATAAAGGATACGGAAGGAACATGGATGGGTTTTAGTCAGTAAGAGTCTGACACTCCCTTCCACTCCACCCAGAGCGGGAGAAATCATTCGATGATTTCCCAGCCTTAAAAAAAAACCGCTGGCTGTTAGACTTTCGAGCTTCTGACTACCCGCAAAAACCTAAATTTGATTTTAAATAATAATTAATGTCCTTAACATTATCTTCAAACTAGCAGCTGTTAAATCTCTTTCTATTGTAAAAGTAACCTAAATTAGTTAGTCCTAATAATAAGCTATCTGCTAGTAAAAGTTATGTAAAATAGGTCCAGCTAATTCGGAGATTAGCTGGAACATACAAACAGAGAAAACATTTTTTTTTTATAAGAACCGGATATACTTTCACATGCATATAGTAATAACTGTCAATTTGTTATTACAAAAATACTTCAATTTAAATATTTTTATAAATCACTTATGTCTTTCTTTGACAGTTGTTTGAAATGGTTATAACATGAAAAATGTACATAGTGTAACGCAAACAATTAAACAATCAAATCTTGTCTCTTTGTAATATTAGTATAGACATACTAATATTACAAAGAGAAAAGATTTGATTGTTTAATTGTTTGCGTTGAATAATTCTTTCACTATTGGGATGCTTCACTATCCCCGGGTGACATGGGCTATATTATATTTTCAAAAGAAATTAGTGATCCTTACTAAAACTCCAATAATATAACAATTTCCGACATCGACGCGGGCGAAACCGCTGGCAGAAGTTAGTATTTGATAATTTCCTTGACTGCTCCTTACCTAAGTATAAAAATGAGACAAGGGTCCTATGAAGAGCGCTTGTGAATTCCAAGCTATGGGTACCACTCAGTAATTCAAAGATTTCTATGTCCGTTCGTCCCTCGAACTTTTCAACTGAATGTTTGTAAAATACACTTTCTAAAGTCGTAAGACAAAGTTCTGGGTTATGTTTGAATATTAATATTGAATTTCCGACAAATTTTGCCAGTTATCTCGCTTTCATTTCGCGTAAATTTTATACGGAATTGGTTAAGGTTATGTTGACCGAAAGGGCTATCGACATCATTAATTCTGTAACTTTAGATAACAGATTACAACAGTAGTTAATTTTGATTAAGAATTAATTTACTCAAAATCAAAAGTAATTTTTCAAATTAGGCTTAAAATCAGCACTTTTTGAAGGTCAAAGTTACATAAGACAGTCCCCCAAAAACGCCCACCCTTCACCACTTCCTAGTGCTTTAGCTGGGAAGAAGAAGTGGCGCAACAAACTCTCCAGCAGCACAGCTGTCTGTTTAGTTGGAAGTACTTGACTCTACACATTTATCGTTTACTATCTTTATGAATATTGAAACAATGGAAATAACCCGAGCATTACGGAAGAATTTCTTTCAATCTTCTTCACACATATTTCCATACAAAGAATCCCCTACTCCCTCTACAGTATCATAAGAGTTATAAATAAATAAATCTCAATCGTCTTTTATTACGAGCATACTGTAAAGGTATAATTTTTTTTAATGGGTCAGTAATTGGTTTGTTTGAAATTTGCTTTCGCCAGCGGCTGCGCCCGCGTGTATGTAGGAAATTATAATCTATAATCTATCTTTGTGTCAAGTTTCATCTAGATCTGTTAAGTAATATTTGAGTTTATTCGTTACAAACATACATACAAATCTTTCCTCTTTATAATATTAGTTTAGATAAATGCTTTGAGTTTGTTGACCAAAAAGAAGAGTAAAGTTTAGGCCAATTGACAGAAGATTATCAATATCTCATTCACATAATGTGCCGTTTACAACCACATTTGGAATCTCTTGCGCAGTATTTTGTTTCACAGTACGAAACTGTAGTACTATTGCAATCATTATATCCCTAGTCACATGAAAACCTTCACCAGTCCTTCAGATTAACAAGGTATAAATACAACTTGTTTCGACTCTCCATCATAAAAACATTTTTATTAAAAGATGCGTCGTCGGCCGCCCTACTCCCTCTTTCTAACCTTTTCATACTATACGGACTTCTGATTTCAGATTTTTAATAGAAAAATAACACGGTTTGGTAGCGGCGGTGGTGTTCCCTTAATACTTTTTGGAACAAAGGTCTTTAACACGACTTGAAGTGGGAGTAAACTGGCAAAAAGTGTGACGCAACGAAAAAGCATTATGCCGTCACTGTCACGTGTTTTGGCTTTTGTTTTTGGAACAGTAACGTCTTTTTTGTATATTAGGGCTTCATGTAAACTTGTTTCTCTTCGTACACTACCCACATTCATAAAGGGATAGATAGAAATGCCGGTCATATTTCATTCTTAAATTTCAAAACTGGTGCCTAATGTCGACAGCTACAGTTGTCTCTACCGATAGCACTGAGATACCGAGTACCTATTTTTTTTCTTCTAGTCACGATAACTACAAATTTATCCCATTTTGAATTCAAACTCAAACCATTTATTTCAAGTAAACCAATTACAGGCACTTTTGAATTGTCAAGGGGTCGGTCAGTCAGAAAGATGAAACTAGTTGCCCATTCGGGCAAGAAACTCCATGGACACTATTTTAAATCAAAATATGTTTACAAAAACTGGGTTACATCATTTGTATGTGATTTTCAAGTTTTTCTACCTACAAAAAACTAACTAGAAACAAGGTCAATGACACTTAACCAGACGCGTTTACCGAACAGGCCTGGACATCTATGTTTTTTTTATATATAGAAATAGATATACAACCTTTCCGTATCGTTTTTAGCATATTGATAGACCCTTTTCGGGTTATCGGACAGAGGGGAGGCTCACGTAACGAGGTTTAGCGCAAATCTCATGTCTTTGACGGGACGTTTCCAAATATAGGTATAATGTCGTTTAAATCAAAGCTATTGTTGTACTACATGAAATGTGAAACTTAAACATATAAGAAGTTTATAAGAGTTCAAAATTATTCTTCGAATAAAATCGCTACGATATGTTAAAACGTTAAATCTTTTGGACACAGACGCTCGAATTTAAGTTTTTACACACGCATATGTACGTTTATTTCAGTTTGCAAGACAATATTTAAATAATTGGAAAATCTAACAGTCAGGATAATAATTTTGTGCAGGGATTTAAAAAAGAAGGGAAAATATAGGGCATCTAAAGATTTGTCCGTATCACCGCTGTCTACAGGAAAAGTCCCTAAAAGGCTGGTAATATTTCCACGTTGTATACTTTGGCAAAAAAATTGGCCAGCTATCTGGTCAGTCGTTACAGGTCGTCAGAAGCCCGAAAATCTGACAGAAAATCTGACATCAACAGTCTTATCAAGGGGTATCGTATTGCCCAGTTACTGGGTTGTGGAGGTCAGATAGGCAGTCGCTCCATGTAAAATACTGGTATTCAGCTGCATCCGGATAAACTGGAAGCCGACCCTAACATATTTGGGAAAAGGCTAGGCAGATGATGATAATCTGGTCACGTGAAGAGTCAATCAACCGCTTGGCGATGTCTCAAAAACTAGATGGGCACTCGGACCCCATGGCCTTAGTGTTTCAACCCAGAGTTTATTTTACAGATTCATGTTCTTCCAACGATAAATTAGACTAGTTTCGTAGGAACATAATTAACAACACTTTACTTCAAGTAATTACACTATGCTATCGTAAATAGTTATCAGTACAGTACATTTTGTTAATCTAAATACAACTTTTTGAACAAAACCTTAGAGTAGCTTCTCGCTTGAGTTTATTCTAAATTATTCTCATCTCCGCGGCAGTAAAACAAAGCACTGTTTGTGATGAAAATAAAGTAGTTTGAAGTACGTTTTACACAGCTGTAGAAAGATAAAAAAACTGACATAAATCTCAACATCACGCCTTTATACCTCGAAGGAGTAGGCAGAAGTGGTCATGTATTGTCAGAAACACACTCGCGAGTCTCCTCTTCATTCAGTCGTTTCCTAATTGCTGAGCTGCGTGTCCTAAGTAAAGTTTTCGACGAACGTCCTCCAATTATGCCAATATTTAGCTTGTTACTCTCTAGTCTAGTTCCATGTAATACTCACGGACATAAATCCAAACTAAGGATTGATGCAGTAACATTCTTCAAAACTAGCCGACCTTAAAACCTATGCGACCAACCATCCTATCACAGCCTATTTTAATATTACTTCACGTTGGGAAAGAGATGGAGCAATACCTTTTGCGTCTTGTTTGTTTTAATCTTCGTTCATTTGATTTATATTTATAACAATAAACTTTATTTCAGAATCAATCCATAAAAGTTAAAATCCATAAGTAATAGTAATAAAATAGTAAAAGTACAATAAAAAATATAATAATTCAAAAAATTACATACAAGCATAGAAATGAAAATACAATAGACATATTAAATTAAATACACAGTGAATAAATCAATAATTAAGCCAAACTATCACGAAAATAATAAGACAAAGCTGCCCATTTATAATTTATTTTAATTTTAATTCTGTGGCAGTACTGTGATAGTTTATGCAGGTAATATGGGTCCTGCCTGAATTAAAAGTTATTTTTTTTATAGCTTCATCTCTTTCTCACACTAAAGTAATATAATATATAAATAACTAGCTTCCGCCCGCGGCTTCGCCCGCAAAATATGTCGACAAAATAAACCTTCCTCTTGAATCACTCTATCTATTAAAAAAAACCGCATCAAAATCCGTTGCATAGTTTTAAAGATTTAAGCATACATAGGGATATAGGGACAGAGAAAACGACTTTGTTTTATACTATGTAGTGATACAGCTCTTTGGAGTGGTGGTTGGTCCTCAGGACCTTAAGCTCAGTAATCGCTCTTGAGACAGTCGAAGATCTCTGTTAAAATGAAGTACAATACAAATAATAAAACAAAGTAAGTTCAAGAGCTTTGTAATCCCTCCACGTATTATAAAAGAGTTTGTTTTTGATGAGTAAAACTTCTAAAACAGCCAGTGTTGTTTTGTTACTGAGTTTTAAAACTGTCAGTTTTGATAACACGGTGTGTTGTTGCGAGGTTGTGCTACGGGATAAAAGATAGGAGGAGATTATACTGTTTCTACGTGCAAATAGGTACCTGGGTATATGATGTAGGCATAAAATGTCTGCTGAGGTAAACGTAGTGTAGGTACAATCACGGACTTTAATTGTTGAGTCTCTTGCCACTGTTAGTATTTTACCCGTGTTAGCCATCGGGTTTAGTCGGTTATACTCGTAAATCCAGACATGGAAAGTCGTAATGTCTTGAATTTCGATTTGTGGGTCTAGCAACCGTAACCCAGCGACAATTGTTATATATGTCGTAGGATAATTTGATACTTCGAATCTTCGCGGAAATCCTAGGGGTTTTGCGAAAACGCGGATAATTAGACATAGGCGAAAAATTATCAAATCTTACTGGACAAAGTCAGGATTTTTGCGAAAATACTCGTTATTATAGCAATATTGCGAAACGAAACGCTGGCTGTTATGAAATAAGAACGCTGATTGGTCGGTCAGCGCGTTCAATAAGAGATCGTCTCTGATTGGTTGACGTCTTAATCATCGGCAAACTAGGAACCAATTAGAAGTCAGCCAGCAAAATTGTAGCCAATCAGTGTTGAGCACATCAAATCTTACTATAGTAACGAGTATTTTCGCAAAAATCCTGACTTTGTCCAGTAAGATTTGATAATTTTTCGCCTATGTCTAATTATCCGCGTTTTCGCAAAACCCCTAGGATTTCCGCGAAGATTCGAAGTATCAAATTATCCTACGACATATATACGGTGAAATATTACGCTTGCTCTTTGACAGGGACATTTCAACTGTCACGGATAGGTTTTCAAAAATAACGTTTTCTAATGAGCTCTAATTCAAAAGAATTTCAAACATTTAACTTACTTTATAATCTCTACTAAACCTCTATAGATAAGACTATTTCCGATTATTAGTCATTTGTCATCTTATTTGCGAGCATGCGGTTTCAGTTCGTAATCTCGTGAATCTATAAAACTGCGAAATTGAAAAGTTTATTAGTGGCTCATCAAATAAAGTCCGTGATTGTACGTATTAATGTTCGCATTCAAGTTCTGGTTATTACATGCAGATTATGTTAAAAAGTACCTATATAAGTATTGTATGAAGTATTTTTATTGTAAAATTGTTCCCCCAATGAATAAAAAAAAAGTTTTATGCATTTCAGAGGTTCACGAGATCAGTTTGTTCAATTGTTTTCATGACATAGTATATATAAAAAATCTTTTTAGGGTTCCGTACCCAATCTGTGCTAACGGAACTCTATTACTAAAGCTCATCGATCGTCTGTCCGGCTATCACAGAACAATGTCTTTGAACCATATAAAATAAAGTAAAAAGTTAAATGTGAAAAGACGCTTATTTCCCTCACCGTTCTTTACTCGGCCTTAATCATTTTATAGTAGTATTGAACCTATATTGCGCGAGTCCGACTGGCACTTGGCCGCTTTTCTGACTTCTAGAGATGTAAACAATAGCTTAGCTAACTTGTGACCCTCTACTTTAGTTATAGAACAGTCCATGAGGGCACTAAGTTTGAGAACAAGCTAAAGGGATTACATAGTTTATCTGACAGAAGCATCTTTAACTTCACTAATATAATTCTGACAACTTGATCATCCAACTTGGTTGCAAAAGCCAATTATATTAGTTTGTTAGCCAACAGGATCATGAAGGGCTAAGGAAGGAACATGGATGGGTTTTAGTCAGTAAGAGTCATCCCTTCCGCTCCACCCACAGCGGGATTAGTCATTTGATAATTTCTCACCTTCAAAAACAAATAAATCACTACATAGTATAAAACAAAGTCGCTTTCTTTGTCCCTATATCCCTATGTATGCTTAAATCTTTAAAACTATGCAACGGATTTTGATGCGGTTTTTTTTATAGATAGAGTGATACAAGAGGAAGGTTTATGTGTATAATTTGTCGACATATTTTGCGGGCGAAGCCGCGGGCGGAAGCTAGTAAAAAATAAAATAAGAATGTTTATCTTACATTCTCGTACTATATACAAACTTAAATATATATTACTAACGACCCACCCTGGTTCCAATACAAATACTATCACGCGGGTGAAGCCGCAGGCGAAACCTCGTAATAAATATAGCCTATGTTACTCAAAAATAATGTAGCATTCTTGTGGTGAAAGCATTTTTGAAATCCGTCCAGTTGGTTTTAGTTTATTTATAGCAAACATACAAAAATACAAATCTTTCCTCTTTATAATGTTAGTCTAGATGTACAAGTATGAAACAAAAAAAAGAAAGACATTTTTTTTTTGTTGAATAACCCATTAGATGTTCGCCTATTAGAAGCCGTTTGCTTATAAGTGCTCAACGTTTTATACGGTTATATTTATTGTGGTTTCGAGAAATATTTTCGAGGATTATATGACATTTATAATAATAATATCCTTGGACATTTCACACAACGCCATGTCGTCCCAAGCTAAGCAACCTAACAACAAATATATACTATTTGAGGGGTCAATTTGAATAAAATTGCCTACTTATTAAAATTTTAAAACAAAAATCCTTTATAGAGTTGTAATATCGGGTTTCAGCATGTCACTCCTAGATAAGCATCTCTTCCTATATTGAAAGAGCAAATATTATGTTTAATCGTGTAGGAGTCATTTACGTAGGTTGGCAAAAACATTATATTGAAGAATACTCATCTTGACAGCAGTGATAGCCAAGTGGTGTGACCGTCGGACTGCCAAGTCATAGGTCTTGAGTTCGAACCCAAGTCACGCACCTCTGATTTTACGGATACAATGTGCGTATTTTATAATATTATCACTTGCTTAAAAACCGGTCAAGGAAAACATCGTGAAGAAACCCGCATGTCTGAGAGATATTTCTCAACAGCATGTGAAGCTAAGTCAGAGGCCCATGGGCAGCACAAAAACTCTGACACCAAGTTAGTCACTAACCACACGAAAGAAAGAAGAAGGAAGATTTTGAATCTTCTCTTATTTCTATTTATTATTTCCGTATGCAGTTGAGGAAAAGGTTGCAGAAAACTATTCAATCCATTTGGTTTTGGAAAGTTCTGAGCTTCGCTAAGCTTAAAGTTTTCTAGCGCTCGCCAACGTGACATTGTGTTCGGGAAAACTCTATTTCGAATTCGACTGCTATCTCCAATAAGCTGGATTTTAATGTTGGATAGTGGAGTTTCTATTCCTAGAATAATGCTATTTTGCACTATGCTAAAATAACTTTTTCTGTTGACAACGACGTGAACCAATTTTTTTATGCCCTTTGATCACTAACCCATTATATACAAGGTTACATTGAATTCATGAGCAATATTTTGTCGTGATTATTATGAACAACTTTTACTATGGGAACACACCTGAAATCGCAAGAAAAATCAGCTGTATACTAGCCTACGTTTGACAAGTTGAGCGAGCATGTGCATGGAGCAGCTGATTTATTTTCGCGATGTTCAGCATAATGCTACAACCCTATGCAAGTCAGAGCCCCCAGGCGCTTACTTTTAGCGACTGGCGTTGACGTGTTAACGTCAACCGGTGCAGCATGTGACAAAAATAAAACAAAAAAAACACAAATTAAGAAACAAAATAAATACCCTAGAAATAAATATATTATAATAATTATTTGCAAAATGGTAACATTCAGGTGTTGTAGTCTAGGGCACGCCACGATAGTGGCGGTAAGGCCCCTCTTTGAGGAGTGGCTAGAGAGGCGTCACGGCGCCCTCACCTTCCGCCTGACGCAGGTCCTCACCGGACATGGATGTTTCGGGAGGTTCCTGCACATCATTAGGCGGGAGGAAATGCCCGGGTGTCACCACTGTGAGGATCGCCCAGAGGACACGGTAGAGCACACGGTGCAAACCTGCCCCGCTTGGGCGGAGCACCGCCGTGTCCTCGTAGAGGCGATCGGCGGCGGCGACCTCTCGCGCCCGGCCCTGGCGCAAGCCATGGTCCGGGGCGAGAGGGAGTGGGAGGCAGTCACCTCCTTCTGCGAAAAAGTAATGCTCGCGAAGGAGGTGGCGGGATGGGAGAGAGAAAGGTCCTCCCGTCCCAGCCGCCGCGGGAGACGCTCCGGGCGTCGGGAGTCACGTGACGACTCCCGGCCACCGTAGGCGCGGGCCTGCGGGCGGTGAGTAATGGGTGACTCACCGTCCGATCAGCACCAGACCCGTGCTGTACGGCGCGTATATGTTCCACACGCGCCTCAAAGAGATGTCAGCATATGAAGGGGCCCCTCAGGGCCACGCCTGCCGGGTAAGCGGGATTGCCCGAAAGGGTTACCGCTACCCCGGAACATAATGGGCTACGGAAGGAACATGGATGGGTTTTAGTCAGTAAGAGTCTGACACTCCCTTCCGCTCCACCCAGAGCGGGAGCAGCCATTGGATGATTTCCCAGCCTTAAAAAAAAAAAAAAGGTGTTGTAGTCTTCCTACATTAAAAATAAAGACCTCTCCAGGCGCTAAGAGAGTGAATTAAATTGTCCTTTATAAGACGTAGTTAATTTCGTCCTAGGTGGCTAAATGTGAGTTGGTAGAGAATTCAAATGGTCGTTATATGGTAATTTGAGCATGTTTAATGGTGCGAATAATCATCGCGTTTTGCTTGAAGAACCGTTCTTAACACTTCACCTATTTTCCGTGTTCACTGTACGAAAAAACGTGTATTTGGTATGGCAATCTTTACGGTCTATTTGATTTTGTTTTCCTACTCATATAACATTTATGTACAAAAGTCACATAAACTAGCTGTAATTTTGTAGCACTTTTAGTGTTTCAGCTGGGTTTTGTGCAATTTTAAAATTATCTTTTACGAGAAAGCCTTGAACAAGTTCGAATGTACCTAGCCATTACCATCATTCATCATCATTAAGCCTAAGTGCAAACGTCTACTTCTGAACATGGGTTACAAAATTCCCACTTTAATGATTAACCAAGAGGGAGTCTTGATCCTGATGGAAAACTAAAGACTCACTTTTTCCGGGAAGAGGATGCTGCTACAATTTTTAACGTATTTTATATTCTGCAAATAGAAAAAGTCCTTTTGAAAGTTCCTTTAAAAAGGTTTATTTTATTTATATTATATTAAATAAATAAATGTTACACATGTTTACATCCTTGGAAAACAAATTGCGAACGCAGTGTACATAGTTTACTTAGGTATTTTACTAGCCTGTTAATGTCCCATTTCTTGGCAAAGTATTTCTCGTTAAGCTATCGGTACCTCGGAAGGTAATTTAGCCTTCAGACTGAGATAAAGTATCTCGCTTCTTAGTTTAAAATGTTCCAGAAAGTATAAAGACGCCTTCTTTGATCAATCTTTCAATGTAGGAAAGGTAGTTACTGATCTTCATGGTCTTTTTAATTATGTTTCCTGTAATGAGAGAAGTAATCAATGCATTCCATTTGTAATCATAGAATGTACTTATCTTCTATATACATTAGAGTTTACTTTTGAAGCAATTTAGTTCTTAAAGAACCACCAATTTAATATATTATGTACAATGAAACTAGATTTTCTATAAACGGCCATTATGGCCGTATTATACATTAAAAGAAAAGAAAAAAGATAAAACACGATACACAAAAGACCCTAATGCCATAAGTTAAGGTATGGTTTTGATTAAAAAAAGAAAGTAGGTAATTTACGTTGATTTCATAGCTACCTGACAGGATTCTCTTCAATAATCTTCAAGCACCACCTAATTATTCT
The DNA here is from genome assembly GCA_951799385.1 of Hyppa rectilinea. NCBI lineage: Eukaryota > Metazoa > Arthropoda > Insecta > Lepidoptera > Noctuidae > Hyppa > Hyppa rectilinea. The sequence continues at coordinate 12,395,657 of OX637311.1, forward strand.
AGTACTAGATCTTATCATTTACAGGCTTTATAATTTTGTTATAATTATTATAATATTAATTATAAAGCTCTTTTAACTCCATCTTCCATACTCCAAACCATATTTTATTCATTAAACAAGATCAAACGTCCATTGGTCAATCACTGCGGTGAACAAGATTATCCACCTACGTTGAAACTTAGCTCTGACCGACTGAACGGCTTAACTTGATAGCCACATCCAGCAGCTAACCGCGGAGATTGCTTTACCGCACCGATTTAACTACATCTGTTACACCTGTAGCTATAACTATGTTAAGACTGCAACCTGTATAACAAGGTTAGACGTCAAAGGGTTGTGGCTAACTGGCCAGCTGTAGGAGATCAATCGGTTTTACGTAGTTAACGTCGGGCCTTCGAGCCGGATCCTTATTGATGCTGTATTGCTATAGATATTTTTACTATTATTCAAAAATGTTAAATGGCTGGTTAAAATTATTATGTACTACCTCTACATATAGTAAGTACTTAGATATTAAAAAAAATAAACAAATAGACCCAGACTGCAAAGGAATACGTAGATTAGTAGTCTAGTTTAAAAAAAAAACCTTACCTTTCTTGTCTTAGTGGCATCCGTCGTTTGATTGCAACTAACTGCAATCACCTATTTTAATGGTCAACCTTTAACCGTTCACGCCGGAAGTCAATTTACAACCTACCATACCTTCACATACGACGATACTAACCCCACTTCCCGCCATCACAGGAGCCTTAACTACTATTATCCCATTAAAAACTACCAACGCGGCATATTCAACGTTTTACCTCAAAACGTACCATGCATAATAACCACTCACGGCACTTAGAGAGGTAATTGCCGCACAAAGCGGGCAATGTCGCACGCCACCAACTTTTAATTGCATTACTTTACGCTACCTACGGGCTAGTAATACCTAACTACTTTTTAAGGTTCCGCACGCGTGTGTAAAAAGCCGTATCGAACTACGTATAATGAAAACTTTGTAATAGGTTTTGTTTCGGCATCGCTGGTTTTTGATAGGTGTTTTCAGAAGACGTGTTGTGTGTCGATGATATTGTTATAGTAATGATATCCAAGTAGGTACCGTGTTTTGAAATATATTTTTCTCGTGGCAAAGTAAGTTAAAGTTATACTTAAATAATTATTATTGTCTGTCAACGTACCGAGGTGGTTGAAAATAGTGCTCTTATAAAGACAGATAAAGAAAAAAAAACATTTTTATTGGGACTCGCATGGGAAATTACAAATTAAAAACGTTAAACTTTAAAAACAAAAGTAAATTGAAATTAAAAAAAAATATATAAAAAAAGTTCCGTATGTTAAATGATAACGAGCCTTTTTTTTGAGGGTGGGAAATCATTAAGACTTAAGTTTAAAACAAACCATGGTGCGTGGACTAAGTTAGTCACAACTTAGGCCAATCAGGAGTTACCTATTATTACCTTGGTTTTACGGCAGACCCGTCCCGTATTTCAGTTACGACGCGCCCGGGATGTCCGTCCGTCCGTCTCTTTGTCAGACTTTTGGGCTTCAGACGTCTCGTAACGACCGTCAAAGATCAACGAATGACAGTCGAGACCAAACAACTTAACTCATTCAAGAACACTGAACAAGACACAATAGAAGTTTTAGTGTGATACCGGTTCTTGACGTTTAGTGTCCCTTTTTTTTGGGTAGGAAATCACTAAAAAGAAATCAATCATATTTCACTCAGGGCAGAGCAGGAGGGCGTGTCAGATATTATTGACTAAAACCTACCCGTGTTTCTTCAGTCCCCTGTGGCAAGGGCTACGATAACTCTTCCAAATACCTGCGACCCTGGCCGACGTTTAGTGTCTCTCAAAGTGCTTTCCGAGGTTCGAGGTGGGATCTCGGTATACTGGGTGTAACCGAAGGGTTATATACATACAAAAGCATATGCTACAGACCACCAACAGAACAACTTTTACTATGAGACTAGCTCCGAATCGTGAAAAAAAAATCAGCTGTTCCCTACATTTCGACGAGTCACGTGACCAAAAATGTATAGAACATACAACAGCTGATTTTTTTTTGCGATGGCCGAGTTGGTATATACCTTTTCGGTTACACCCTGTATAGATATTTTTTTAACAATAGGCACGCACTTGTATTTTGTATGCAAGTGCATAGGGTTTTTTCTAAGCAAGCGTGCTTCACCATCGACCACTATCTTACCTGATTGTTAACGATGATGTGGTCGATGGTGAAGCACGCTTGCTTAGAAAAAACCCTATGCACTTTTGACTTAAAGACCCCCAGATTATAACTATCTGGATCACAGACTCCAGCAGGAAATTGATACTGACCAACCTCAGCGCCGTTGGTTGCCTTGAAAATCTAACTACAACTGTTATTATTTTCCACGAGCCCTTTACAGACATACTGACCGTAAATTACAAGGGTCCTTTATTTCAGGTTGTAACCCGGTAAGGTTGAACGTACTTTAAAGTAAATTTAACTCCCTTGCCACAATTTTAAGTCCTTACACGTGCAAAGACTTACTGGAGATGTGGATTAAACGATCCGATCTTATGATAATATTTGTGGACGATGAAAATCGATTAAAGTAATTGTTTGGTTTTCGCGTTTAGATTGTACTTGTCAACAATGATCAACAGGGTGTAAAGTTCACTCATTCTCTATAAAAAATTTTGGATTTTTTGACCAGACAGTGTTGTGTCTAGGGGGCTACTGCCCGACGATTTTTTTTTTTTGTAGGGCGTCTCGCAGTTTAACCAAAGAGTTTGTCGACTGTTTAACCGGGCTTGCAGGCACTTGACGATTGGTCGTTTCATAAAAATGCTAGTCTCGAGGTAAACTCTGCTTGCGAGATGCAGGATTTTGCATGACGTCAGTGTGATACGTAGTTATGCATGTGGCGATGTAGATGCCGCCACATCCTCATGATCATACAAACTTAGGTAACTTCGTAACACAGTAACTTCAATACCATTCGTTCGTCTTCCCTGGTTATGGCACTAAGTGTACAGAATATCTCATGCCGTGGTAAATATATGGTAGAAGGATTGAATGCACCAGCTACTCTGGATGTATAGTTGGCCTCGTTATTCCTTTATCACATTAAGGTTGAATGCCACTTGCACATAATAAAACGATAAAATCTGTCTGAGTGTCCGCATATTATAATAACTTCATTAATTACAATTTTAGTGAAGTTTTAATTTGGTGTCAAAAATAGTTAGTAAAAAAATTACGAAGCCACTGGTAGACTATAATAATTCACGTGAAAATTGCAGCGAGATTTACGTCAACAATCGAGAATCCAATCCAAATAAATGTTTCGGCATTAATACGATGATGAATTAAAATAATTCATTAATATTCAGTAAAAGATCTGACACACGTTGCAATCACAGAATTTCAATCAAATTTGCAAATTCGTTATAAACATTTATTCCGAGCAACTGAAAAATTACAGAGAATTGCTCCATTCCTTTTTTAAACCAATATCATGAAAGCTGAAATTTGTCTGCAACACATTACCTTTTACCACCCCAGTCACATGTTATATGTTTCATTTCCCGCTTATTAGTGTCAATTTCACTAATGATACTGAATTATGTATTGATCGCGTTCAGTCTCATTGATAAAATTCGCTGTAAGACACATAAAAGAAAATATATATATAATATATATTTGGATGTAGATATACATACATGTACATTACGTTCATCGGAGAACATAAAGCAGTCACTTTATAATAAGAGAATAATAAACAAATGAAATAACGAACCAATAAAAAAAAAAGTAGAACAAAGGAAAAATACTGGCAAGCTATTGTGACATAAAGCAATTCATTGAACTGTATTATCATTTGACTTTTCTGAACAAAATTAATGACGCATACAGATAATAACAAAAAGGTTAGATTTTTTTTTTAAATTAGAACGTGGTTCTATCAATAATGAGCGATCTCTGGCTGGAGAAACCGCAAAGTATACATGAAGTTTTTTTTCTTCAGGTCTAAAATCAAAAGACAGTATCGTGCTACGAAAGCAAGCAGCCAGTATGCGTTTGAATAAAGACTGTTTTCGTAAGAAATCAACGTTCACGGCTTCTATGAACGTAGACAACCTACATAGTTATGTGACGTGTACCCACTCTTGAAGTATTCGCTTAGCTGATTGATACGGTATAAACAAGCTTATGTGAAAGTTGAGAAGATGCCTTTTCCTATGTACAGACGCCAGCATATCAAGCTATCCCTAACTATCAAATATTCTCAATAAAAAATGAACCTTATGTCTTTGCAATAAAGTTGAAATACTATCAAAGAAATTTGACAGATTGTGGTAACTTGATGTGCTGGCCTCTGTACCATGACTAGGCTAGGATATGTATTAAGATAAATCTCACTAGAGCAGTGGCCCGGTGGTATCAGATCTGCCTTCGGATTTTTTACTCAGACAGGCACCTTTGTGTATTTAATTTCATCACCACTGCTCTCAAAACGGTGAAGAAAAACATCGTATGCCAGTTTGCATGTCCTGGAACCAAAAATTCCAATACATGTGACATCTACTAACCCGCATTGTGGATTGCGGCCCACTCCCTCACATAGAGAGGAGGCCTGTGTCCCATCAGTGGGAACGTGGGCTATTCGCAAAAAAATCTTACTAACCCTATACATACACGTAAACATCAATTCCAGCCTTTCCGGGCGTCGGGAGCCACGTGACGACTCCCGGCCACCGTAGGCGCGGGCCTGCGGACGGTGAGTAATGGGTGACTCACCGTCCGATCAGCACCAGACCCGTGCTGTACGGCGCGTATATGTTCCACGCGCGCCTCAAAGAGATGTCAGCATATGAAGGGGCCCCTCAGGGCCAAGCCAGCCGGGTAAGCGGGATTGTCCGAAAGGGTTACCGCTACCCCGGAACATAAAGGGCTACGGAAGGAACTTGGATGGGTTTTAGTCAGTAAGAATCTGACACTCCCTTCCGCTCCACCCAGAGCGGGAGCAGTCATTGGATGATTTCCCAGCCTTAAAAAAAAAGCCTTTGTTAAAGAAAACAAACAAGTCAATTAGTCCAATCAAAACACAAGGAAATTATTGGAACAGCCATGATTAACGTGGCTCGTTAATTACGAGCACAGCTTCCATTCTGAACAATCTCTTTGCCTTGTTATCTGAAGGGAACCTTTCATTGGGACGTATGTAGGTAGTGACATAAGGTTAAGCAACATTTGCCAAGGCGAATCTAGAGATGGGTGACCATTTTTTTTTCTTTTAGCGTAGAATTTTAATTGTAACATGTATGTGTTGTGGTCATCATTTAAGGCAGACCCCAAACTGACCCTACGTTATCGGTTTTCGTCTGCAAATAAATACTGGACCTTTAATGTCAATATTTAGGATCGTGGATGATTCGGACCTTCTGAATCTAAAGTGTTATAATAATAAATACTAAAGGGCAGGTTATAGCCTAGCCAGACTGTTAGCCACATCTGGTAAGACTCAAACTGAACACAATATCTTTCAGGAAAGGGTAGGTAGATAGGACGACAACTGGTTTTTAGGGTTCCATACCAAAATTTAAAAAAGGAACCCGTATGGTGGCTACTCAGTCTGTCAGTCGGTTCGTCTGTCACAGCTGGATATCTCAAGAACTACTAGTGGTATTCACTTGAAATTTTGAATAGTTTTAGATGAGAGGAAATGAAAAAGAAAACTTTTTTGCAGCAGCGACTGAAAGGGTTCTTAATAATCGAAGTGGAGCTACTAGAGCATGTGAAGTATCATAATAATATGAAAGACCGCTGTTTGCACATTCTCAAACATTTTTTTAGGCCGCAGAGTTTTTGACTTCTGAAAAAAAAAAAAAAACCGCCCTCTCCTTACTCTTATCTCCGAAGGTTGCATAGAGAAAATCTGGAATTATTTTATGTAATATAAGTTTAAATAGAGAATACAGTAAAAATAAAACGATGTCTCAAAATAATACACGTTTTTTAGAAATAATCAACGATGTAACAGAACCCTGCCGGTTTTTTTCTCCTTTACACATGGGCTTAAGTGCTGATATCTTGCGGCCCCGTTCCTTAGGATTAATGGTGTACCCCGCGTTTTCCTTATACTTAACAGATATGGGTATTTTTACGTGCGGAACTACCCCATTGAAAAGATGATGGTTCTTTGGGTGCTGAGCGTACGTGTATGTATGCCTTTACTTTTGCGTCAGCAGTTTTTGAGGGGGATAAAATTGAGCGGTTAGTAGGAGAGTTGACATAATATTTTGGCTTGACCTTATTTTTGATGTGAAACATCTATAGCCGCACGTAAAACTAATTTCTGGCGTGGCGACGCATGCCGTAGCGACGCGTCGCCATGCGCAATCGACTGCGATTTAATGAAAATAAATGTTTATTGAATAAACAGTCATCATTTTCTGGAAAAAAACGTAATATTTTATTGTATCATTATGCCATATTTAGTTTCTATCGCAATCTGTTCTTTTCAATCATATTACTTTTACAAAATAATGTCGATGTTTCACATCAGGCGTCCCGTGACGCCTCACATATTTTTTTTGTGCAAGTCTATAATTAATTAATTTTATTGTGTTTTGTTTTAACGGCTCCCAAGGAAGGGTTATGTTTTTCGCGCGTATCTTGTTTGTATATTTGTTTTTTAATGCCACGGTATCTTTCAAACAGCTAGATGTTTTTTTGTCTGATGAATCTTGTACTAATTACCAGTTTTAATTCAATTACTACATTGTGTTTTTCCACTTAAACTAACAACGTTTTTAGTTCCCACATTTTAATGCTATAAAAAAACAACGGTTTTCTTTTCCCATGCATCCTATCCCAAATTGATTTTAAACGACCATCCTAGAAACAGAAACCGGGCCTTAAATTTTTCAAGTACCGTTCGCAAAAAAATCACAACTCAAAATTTTACCCACGTAGGGAGTCATGCAAGACAGATGTACGTAGTAATTGGCGCTCCGTAGCACAAATTTTTATAAATCACCGGCCCTAATTCCCTTTATGTAGTCTTCTGCTGACCGAACAAAAAACGAGGAAAAAGGAAGGGCGCCATATTTGAGTGCTGTTTTATGATGGTACTAAAGCTGGGAAGATACTGTGGGAGTGTATAAAGCATTGATAAAATCGGGATAATGTTGGGTAGTATTTAGAAATACCGGGACTGACTCGGTTTCATCGCGTGCAAGGCATTTCACGATTATCCACGCTCCATTAGCCATGTTTTGCCGAGAAAATAAAAGTATGGTGGATTTACTGTGTTGCCATTAATTTTTAGATAAGCTTTAAACGAGTTGTGGAATAAAATTTAAATTTAAATCGAAATGGCATTGCTGGATTAACTGGCCACTTATGATCCGTTTAACACAGCTCTAAAGGAGCACTCAAAATGGATTAAACTTGTTTTTTTTTTTTTTTTTATTTTATCACATGGGAACAACAAACAGCTACATTATGGAATATTACAACATAATAACATAAATAACTTAAATAATAATGTAGCCCACAACGCTGTTCACAGATTACAATACTGAGTAAACCTTAAACTCGTTCATTACTTCATTACTAGCTTAGTTCATTACTAGCTTATTGCAGCGGGTTCGCTCGCGATAATTTAGAATTTGACAATTAATTCGGGTTGTACAGGTTGTACTCGGTTGTTGTTTGGCCGCGCGTTGCAATCGTGGGCTCAGAATGGAACGTACACGTGGCGCCATCTATCATCATAAGAATGTTATTGTTGTTTTGCTCGGCAACTGTACTTTTAGTTGGAATGAAAGGTACCCAATGCTATGTCCGTTTCTGTACACCTGACAACGTAAACGCAAATTCTCAGGATTATCGGTTCAGTGTTTTAGGTGTGAAAAGGTATCAAACAAACTGACATGCAAGTAAGTTTTGCATTTATAATATTAGTTAGGAATCATTTTTAACCCTGCCACCGCCAACGTAATATAATCAATAAACCTTTTGGCTTGATTCACTGTAAAAATATAAATTCCAATTTTAAATTTTTAAGAAATTTTACTCACGTTGAGCGCCAACGCGGTCACCGGTGAGCCGCCAACAATAGTTTTTCTATTGTGTCTGCTGCGTGGCAGTCAATGACTTAAAAAATGTAATATTGGAATATTTTTTTCAAACATGCCAGTATTATTTATTCGAAGAACAAAATTGTTTTCGCTCTCTCTGCTTTGACTAGGCCAAGACAAATTGTTGTATTACTAACAAGATTTTGTCTTTTAAGTTCTGTAGCTACAGAACAAGACTTAAAAGATTAATGTGCATTAATTTCCTAAGCAATAAGTTGCCCGAAAACATGATTCTTCCGCATATTTACGGGCCTTGACAATGTCATTTGGGGAAATAATAATATTTTGTTTCGGGCTTGTCTTTAACTGCTAACACCAGGGAACTGACTTTACGACGATCTTTAGGAAATGGCTTCCGGCTTTTAGAAGCTTCTTCAATTTTACCTGTCATTAAATATGATAAATTATACCGTTGTTTGTCAACACTTGTCGGAATTTCTGAAACTTTCTGATCCGGCTTAGTAAAGACTAGAGAGTGAAACCCAAACTCAGGGTTGCTACTGTCAGCGGGATTGTCCGAAAGGGTTACCGCTACCCCGGCACATAAAGGGCTAAGGATGGATTTTAGCCAGTAAGACTCTTTTCCACTCCACCCAGAGCGAGAAGGGTAATTTGATAATTTCCCGCCCTCAATAAAAAAGGGTTGCTACTGAGAAATTCCAAATGAAAAACCCAATAACACTTTCCCCGATCTCAGTAAAGTCCATATTGTTAATACTAATAACTTTTATAAAAAAGGTCAGTCTTTCTAAAATTTGTATGCAAATAAGGATATCTATAGGGAATCCGGCAAACATTAATGGTTGAATGAATTGTATAGGTGCAATGTTTTTCCGGGTGTTAAAAAAAAAACCTACCTACCTACTCATCCGAGCAAACTGGCTAAATAACCTACAGGAGGCCAACCACTACCACTTAAACTGGTATCATTTTAATATTACTTCACATTGGAAAGAGATGGAGCTATACTTTCAGAAAAACATTTATTTGGACTCAGTTGTAAAGCTTCAACTCTTTTTCACACTACCAATACTGCTCTTTGAGGTCGTGGTTGGCCCCCTGTATCGCCTAGTGAGACCGACGCGTAATCCCATTTCCACACATCACAATCGGTTGGTACGCAAAATCACGTATCATATAATATCTACATACATATTACATAAGTTTCATATATTCTGTTGAATTTTGTATTCGTATCTTGTTACGGAATAAAAATCCTAGTACGGAGCAAGATATAAGAAAAACGTGTTAAATTGGTAGGCCATGATCCAAGGATTTTGTTTTTTTCAAAGAAATCAGAATGTGAGGTGCGAAATTCATTTTGTTTTGTCTATATGACATCCGGCTTCGCACGGTTCAATTTGACAAAAGATGTTTTGTTTTTGTAATTTCTTTTTAAATGTATTTACACGTAAACCATCCAGAATTGGTGTTCTTTGTGATGAAGAAAACTCTCACCAAGTCCGTTGCGTTGTTTAGGAGAACAACGCGGCCATGTGACTGCGTTGTTCTTAACCTTATGAAATAAACAATTGAATCATTACTTTTGTGAGTCTTTATACAATATGCCCTGTTGTTCCTTCTACCTACGTTTTAAGAATCGGTATACATACGTAATAAAACAAGTCATTTTTAAAAAACTGTTAATATAAATATTAAAAATAAATATTCAATTATTAATATTTGTAATGTTCAACTGATTGCTTACCTCTGCATGAAGCGATGACGCGTCAAAGAGAGTGGTGGGAATGTTCTACCTAACTAGAAATAGGTAGAACATTCCCACCACTCTCTTTGACGGGTGCCGCTGCGCGGGCCAATGCACTGCCGCCTATTGTTCTACACAAGTTCGTGACCTTGTCAGCTGTTGTTTATCACTTTAACGAATGAATATTTAATCACTTTAAAAAATGTTTGTTTGAAACGATATTTTTATGCACAATTGATTATTGTTAAAACTACATTTAACACGTGCACGTGCGCCGGCCGCGGTAGGCTTTCACGTCGGGGTCACCAATTTTGGGTTCGTTATGATGGTGGAAAATAAAATCACATTTCTCAGGGAACAATTTCTTCCAACTGAAAATTGACATTCATTTTATTTGACACTGATTTACAAAATCTAACCAGCCAGTTGCCAGTGTTCCATGCGCCGTTCCGCGGGCACGTCATGTGGACTCTTTTGACCTCCAAAGGCGGCATCTTCTTCTTGTAAAATCAGATACTCTAAACATTTTTTGAATGTGTCCATTTTAATAGTTATTTGATTTCACTGTGTTCGTTCGTCATTTTATATTTTGTACCTTTATGTCTCTCATAGCTACAACATTTTGCCATGCGGGTTTTCCAAGGGGAATACGGGTTGACACACTTTGTCCAACCGTATAATTATGTAAACCACTGTGCATCACACGGACAGTTAATTGCATGTAGAGACTAAGTAATTAAAGTATAATTAGGTACAAACCAGATAGAAATTACACAGACGCTTTAATTAAAGCTAAGTAACCTTTGTTGGTTAATGTACCTATTTATTTCAAATTGAGTTTTCAGGAAACAATATAACATATAACTTCACGCCTTGTTGCCCCAAAGATTTAGGCAGAGTTGTATCCACTACCACATTTCGTCAGTTATGTTTAGGGCTCATAAATTAGGGGGCGAGCCTATTGCCATCAATCGAGAAATCCAGATTCCGAACTGCTACTGAAAATTCCAGATTTAAAAATCCAATAACACTTTACTCGACTCGGGAATCGAACCCAAGACTTCATGCTTAGCAGTAGACAAACGAGGCAAAATAGTGGCATATACTTGCCTCACGTCTAACATTCTGATTATTAAAAATATAAATGCGAACGGCATTTTTCATTTAAAAATCGCGACAATTCCTCCCATTTTCATACCACTTAAACACTGACATCTAGCAAAGACGAATAAATTAACCATCTAGGCTAAAACTGGGAACAAAATACAACCAACAGAAATATAACATAAGCCCTTTATAACGACCCTAATCCTAAATTTATGTGTGAATTTGGGTTATTTCGGTTTCAAATAGGCTGTAGGATATCGCGATAATTCAATTTAGATTCGCTACTTTATTGCCAGTTTGAAATAGGAAACAATGTATTACGTCATGATATAAAATTGTACTAGCTTTGATTAATGTTTAAAAAAAAAACTTAGACGTCATTTTTTTTTTAATTAGATAAGGTCAGCGTTTCCTAGCAGACTGTTCTGAGTAAGAAAGGACGAAATAAGTTCAGAGGTCACAATGTCTCTTTTAATGATCATCACATAACGACATAGTTCGACATAGGTCACACGTGTCCGACTCAGTCCTACTTAAGCTAGGCTACTTTTTGGGTGACATCAGCGATTTAGGTTTTGGTTACTCAGTCCGTTAGTCTGACTCCTAGAATGCTGCGGTAGCAGCATTAGGAAGCCTGCCGGGTCAGCGGGATTGTCCGAAAGGGTTACCGCTACCCCGGAATATAAAAGGCTAAGGAAGCAGCATGGATGGGTTTTAGTCAGTAAAAGTCTAAAACTCCCTTCCGCCCACCCAGAGCTCAGGGTTCATTTGACGATTCCCCATCCCCAAAAAAACAAAAGAATGCTGCGCACCATGGCTCGTTGGCAAACCTCAAGCTTGAACGCATTTATAATATTGGTATGACAGTATAGATATTGTGTGTACGCAGTAACAAAATAATCGTATTAGTGTCTCCTTGCCTGGCATAATAAGTGCTCGTGCCCAGGTAAAATTATATGAGCGACCTATCCCTAGGATGCATCATCTCATACCTCTGGTATTAAGTTTATTTTTCTGATAAATGATTTATTTACTTAGTATTTACTTATAAGAATAGACCTAGTTTGGTTAAAGTTTTTAACTTTTTTTTCTTTAATTGAATCATTTCTTTCAGAGATAACGACTTACGTACAGACGCCAGCACATCAAGCTATCCCAAATTGTCCAATATTCCCAGTTGAAAATGAACCTTACTCATTTGGAATACCTTAACATGAAAATCTATCTAAATTTCGCAGATTGGAGTAGCTTGATGTGCTGGGCACAACTCTATACAAACAAATAAAATACCACTTTATATTACAAGGCTGTTTAGGGATCATCAACATTTCGAACTTTAGTTTTTCTTCAACGTAACCATAAAAACATGTTTAAGTAAGGGTTTTAAGATACTCTTATTAATATTACGGGTTTTAAATTTTTCATTACTGTCATACAATCTCATATACTTACCAAGCTATGTACTTGATTCTGATGACATTACAATCTTCTAAACTCTTTTAAACCTTATGATGCTACTTGCAGTTAGTAGTAAAATTTTATGTTCCAATCTCTGTAAGCACATCGAAGCCGTGGGCTCGAGATCCTTTTACAGTTAAGCATTGATGGATTTCAAAGAAAAACCACTTATTTTTAAATGTATGATGCATTTTATTATGGAAAAGATATAAAAAGCTCATAAAAAATATCATTAATTTATGTGTGTGTAGTTTATCGAAGCTCAATTTCCGCTTCAATCACACTTTGTTTCATACACCGCGTTTTTTATAAAAAATGTTTTTGGTTTTCTTGGTGTATTATCGAAGCTTACTCAAAAATTATTCAAGCGACATTAATAAGATTTAAATAAGACTACCTCTGAAGTATGACCTACCAAACAAAAAAAGAAATATCAAAATCAGTTAATAATTGGCGGAGTAATCGCGTAACAAATATACAAAAAAAACTTTCAGTTCAATGTAGACCCTCCTTTTTTCTGAAGTCGATTAAAAATAATCCCCAACTTAACTTCATCAAACTCACAAATCATCCACAGAAACGTAACATTTCAACAAATTAATATTTGAAAAGTATAAAACCAGGTCATCGTGTCAAAGTTCATGCGTAATTTCAGCTCTTGTGAACTCAATTTTCAAGTGTCAGAGTTACGAGGGGAGGTTGATACGAAATTTATTCGAATATCAGTGGTTTCCACGCTACGTTTTGAGGGGTAAAGGGGGTGGTGCATAAATTATTTGTACCCCAAACTACCCTTGTTGTTCTATGTGATTAGTTATCGAATTCTGAACAGGTAAAGGGTTGGGGTAGGTAAATAACGTGTACTGGCTTGATTCCTCTCGGGTGATTTCGTGATTTCGTGTACTGCTTGTATATATAATACCAATATGTTATTACGTATTAGAATAATAAACTAGGGCCTCGATCGATCATAATGATTTAAATCAAAACCTTTGTGCTTTGACCATTTCACTGTCAACTCTTTTGTGGTAAACTGGTTGAACAAGTTATTTGGTACAAAGGTAGCTTTCTAGTACTTTTAAACAATATTGTGAGTGTGCTGTGTAGTCAATTCTTTTAAAATTGGTAAAATTTTAAAATTAACCATTTATTAATTATCATTTTAGCAAAAGGTTAAAATGTTTTTAACACACTTAATTCTTCTTTTCGTGTGGTTAGTGGCTAACCTGGTGTCAGAGTTTTTATGCTACCCATGGGTCCCTGACTTAGCTTCACATGCTGTTTAAAAAATATCTCTCAGACGTGTTGATTTCCTCTCGATGTTTTAACACATTTAATAAAAATAAATATTGGACTAGAAGCCGACCCCAACATAGTTGGGAAAAGGCTAGGCAGATGATGAGTAAGAGTCTGAGACTCCCTTCCACTTCACCCAGACCGAGGGAGTCATTTGGTGATTTACCACGCTAAAAAACAAAAAATAAACCTTGTAACGGTTCTACAAAAATATTAATATGTATAAGTGTATAAGCTCGAATCCACAAGACTTCCGCCTAATTTATAGTACCACAGTATTATAACCCCAGTCTTTTTGAAACATAAAAAGTAACATGACTATTAATCATTTAATACTGAGCTACATTTCAAGGATATCAGTCACGGAAGATCGAGATTAGATTTTTTATTAAAACCTTAAAAGGAAAGCCGAATTGATAGAAAAATAATACTTTTAATCTCGTAAATTAAATTCTGAAACCTTTGGGGGAAAATATTTCATTTCGCTAAGACGAGGTCAAGGGCAGAAACGTTCTTCAAAAGTATATTTATACGCATTAAATTTAGTCGCATGTCTGAGGGGACATTGGATATTCAAATATCATTGTTTCGCAACAGCATTATTTTAGTTATAGTTTATAAGTAGTTTATAAGTTATTTCTATTACGAGTTTTTTTTTCACTTAGCCTACACTGTCCCACTGCTGAGCAAATGCCAGACATCTTTCTCTTGAGCCACCTCGATCCATCCTTTGCGGTATGCGTCTAGGTCGTCTCGCCACCTCTTCCTCAGGCACCCACCTTGTAGCGACTATTGCCCGGCGGTCACTATGCATGCGGCTAACGTGACCCGCCCAATCCCATTTTAGCTTCTCAGCCTTGTTGCAAACGTCAACGATCCCGGTTTTGGAGTGCAGCGTGATATTTCGTATTTGGTCAGTTCGTTTAATGCCCAAAATGCTGCCCTCCATAGGCTCTTTGGCAAACGCCAGGGCGGAACTTTTGCGAGCTATTAACTATTAATAAATGGCGACTGAATAGGTTTCTTCTAGCCAAGCGTGCTTCATTGTCGACCACATCATCGCTTACCATCAGGTGAGATAGTGGTCAAGCGCGAGTCTATTGGCAATAAAAAAAGCATGTAGGTGCACTATGGTAATCCCATCGAATAAAACAGGCGTGATGTTAAAACAAAAGTCATTTATTCTAACTAGGTGATAACCAACACTTTTTGAAGTTCAAAGTTATGTGACTGTTCCTAAATTACCCCAGGCTGATAAAATTTTCGTTTTTCCTAAATTAAGCTACCATAGGTGTTTGGGTCGGTTCCCCCTAAGGGGGAAGAGCCGCGCTCCGCCTTCCGCGCGACTCTGTAGGGCTCGTCCCGGACTGGCCACCCTCCCACCGACATAGAGATTAAATGAATTCCAAAAGTGAAGAAGTCCAATACCTTGTCTCAATAATAGAGCAAGGAAAGGATTGAAAGGAATGGTAAATGAAGCTTAGGAATTCATAGTAATGAAATTGGAAGTGGTTTTAGAAAGTTAACAATATAATAGGGGAATGGAAAGTATATTATTATAGAAACTTGCGAGTAACCCATACACTAGTGTAACAGGTATTTAGACAGACATTACTCACACGATACCTCGCATTTGCAAGGCGCGTGCTCGTATAATTTAGACTCAATTATTGGCTTGGTATAAAAGATACAATATTCAAGAACTACTGGATAAAAGAGTTGAGAATCTCGGGAACAAGAGTCATTATAATTATAATAGAGTTTTAGATAAAACTCTCCTAAAGGTCTAATATTATTGATCTGAGGAGAAGGTGAAGTTAATAGAGTAGATAATTGAGACTCAGTAATGATTGTTATAGTAGAGTCTTGGGATAAAAGATCTAGTAATATTCAAGAATTACTAGTTATTAGAGTAGAGAATCAAGTCCCGAGAATAATCATTATTTATGAAATGTGCTGTGGAGAAGGTAAAGGAATCGTTACGCTTGCGCTTTAATTCATTATTTATAGTTACGTTAATTTATATAATTACAATGTACCCACTTCAGTGAGATCGGGAACCGTTTTACAACGTTTGTCTCATTCTACGTGTTCTGCTAGACCTGACGCATAGAGCCTCTAACGACCCTAATACGATTCTAAAAGAACACGTTCCCTAGGCATAAATTAAATGTCTTACTCAATCCTAAGGCAGAGTGCTGCGAAGTCCAACTGCATTGAGGAAGACAAGTATTGAGTAGTTCTAAATACAGACTACTGTGAATCTACCCTGTGAAATTACCCTTACGGCGGTCTAGCCGCATTCTTTACTATTATAGCACAAATCTAGCACAAGCGCACCGTAGACTCAGTCTCTAGCAAAATGCATTACGATCGTACTTGGTGAGCGCCGAAGTGGTATTTCGTCACCTCACATTTCCTTAATCTTCCCCATTTAGAAGATGCGGTGCGGCTAGTAGCGGCTTTGCATCAAAGTAACGTGTCTCGCTAAATAGTGACGATTTAGTAATAGTCCTACTGAACGGACGGTTTTGTTTTAACGAGACAGGCTTCCCTAGCGTCTTTACGACGTCTACCAATTCAGTTTGGGGTACTTGGTGAAGCCTACCCCCGCTCCCTGGAAATGTGCGTCAACAAGCCCCACGCAAAGCATTCTGTGGCAAGACCTTTTTGGAAGCAGACACCATCAGTAACGTTTGGTTGGTTTATGTAATTATAGATTGGGCTTATAGCCTAATAGTTATGGTATAATATACGGTTCTGCCTTCCAGGTCTGGGGGGTTAGTTAAAGTCATGGTCGTTACGAGTCAAGAGCAGTAGTGCTCAAACTCAAACTCAAACTCAAAGTATTTATTTCAAATAAACCAATTACAGGCACTTTTGAATTGTCAAGGTGTCGGTCAGTCCGAGAAATGAAGCTAGTTGCTAGTGCTCAGTGTCAAGTATAGGGGAAGGCCTTCCCCGTTTCCCTGTAACCAAACGTAACTGACGATTATCTGTCAAGGTACGAATTAGGAGATGGGCAGGTAATATATCCCTATCCTATCAGCCTAGGATAATTATAATAGTAAAAGACTCACCCAGTCGCACCAACACACACACACACACGTATACTACGTTAAGTACTTGCTTAGTCTAATCTGACCTTTACTTGACTTAAATCTTAATACTCGCTGTCTTGCAACAGCCTACTCGGACATAACCCATGGTGTACACCAAGCTGCCTATCCTTCCTACTCTGTCCCAGGACGTCCGTATCGTATAGCCGTTCTAAACCAACTGTCCTGACTGATTGCATCAGTCTCCTCAATTCCTCCAAAACACCACGCTTAACCCATGTTCCCACACTTTCGAAAGACAGGTTTATTTATGACCGTTTTTGTACAATTGTTTCAAGGGTCCATTTGGGTACCGATTGAGCCCGACTTATGATAACCAGATGTGATACAAGTATTGTAAGTGGCGCTTAGAAATCCGATATTATACTCGTTTCTTTAGAATTTGCTGAATTATTGCTTTCGACCCGTCGGCCGTCATTATCCCTAGTTTGCCTGTCATTAAATAGAGAATTTATGCGTTTCTAAGTGTCCCGAACCAAGTGTTGGTTTTAAAATAAGCATAATATTTTGTTATTAAATAGGAGTACGTGACAAACAGTCACAGTTACATGAGAAAGTCCCCCAAAATGCCCTTCACCACTTCCTAGTGCTTAAGCTGGAAATAAAAAGTGGCGCAAAAATCCCCAGCAGTACCTACAACTGTTTATTCAGTTGGAAGAACTTGATTTTATACATACGGTATGAGAAGTAAATTAACATTACGAAACACAACACATTAAAATCAGTTATGACCCATATGTCAGCTAGCACACGCCAATATACCAATTAAAACATTGAAAATTGACTGTACTCAAGCATAAATAAAAATAAAAACAAAACTAAATAAGAGCCTTCAGGCATAAAGGGCGCTATGTAATGTGATACAAATCTAGCCAGTTATGAGTTGTGGTATCTTCTGAATCAAAGACTTTCTGGTTTTCCCTACAGTTTAGTTTGCATATTTATATAACATATTATAATAAAACGTTTATTTAAAGAAGCACAATTTAAAAAAAAAGTCTTTTGTGGAAATTGCCAATTTTCTTGCTAACTGTACCTTTTTTTTCCAAATCTGTGAATGCAGATCAAAGATAAGAAATGGAATCTCTTGAGACTGTTCTCCGGGTTTCCTCCAAAAAAAAAATCCTCTCTACCTATCTACCAGTTATAGGTATCCATACTAATATTATAAACATATTTTAAACTCGCTGCTCGCATGCTTGCCTTGCGTTCACTCCACTGCAAGTTGCGAGATCCACTGGTTGACCGCGCGACGTTTATTGGTGATAACGCGGCGTCCATCCGTGGATGGACGCCGCGTCCATTTCGCCATTTCGCCATTTCCATCGCGTGGATTTACCCCAATTACTTCAAAATCAACCGAAGATGGTGTTATTTGCAGATGACACGTCATTAATTTTTAAAATTGATCGACGCTCACAAAATCTTGACGACGTGAATAACTTTATTCTTCAGGTCCAAGATTGGTTTACGGTAAATAATTTGGTACTAAATGAAAAAAAAACCAAATGCATTAGATTTAAATTACCTAATGTTAAAAGTAGCGATTGTGACATCATATTGAACGGAGAAAAGCTAGAATTTACTAAGCAGACGGTTTTCCTGGGAATCACGCTAGACGACAAGTTACAATGGGGTCCCCACATAACAACTCTTGCGGGACGGCTAAGCTCGGCCGCTTATGCTGTTAGAAAGATAAGGCAGTTGACAGACGTAGAAACCGCGCGCTTGGTCTACTTTAGTTACTTCCACAGCATTATGTCGTATGGCATTTTACTGTGGGGTCGGGCTGCTGACATTGAATCCATTTTTATTCTGCAAAAGCGAGCTATCAGAGCTATTTACAATCTACGTCGCCGCGAATCGCTTAGGGAACTATTTAAAAGTATTAATATTATGACGGTACCATGCCAATTCATTTATGAAAACATTATGTATGTAAGAAAAAATCGACATCTTTTTAACAAAATAAGTGATAGGCATAACTTTAATACTAGAAATAAAGATAAAATAGATCAACCCTTTTTTAGATTATCTAAAGTACATACATCTTTTATGGGGTTCTGTGTTAAATGTTACAACAAAATACCTTGTGACATTCTGCAATTAAATGAAAGAAAATTTAAAACTCACATTAAAAATACACTTTGTAAACAAGCATATTACAAATTAGAGGATTATATAAAGGATAAGGATGCTTGGAAACATGCTGGTCCTGCTCCACAGGGCAATCTAGTGTCTAGACAAAATCAAACTGGTTGCTAAGTAAATTAGGCAATAATTTATTATTTATAAAATACTATTTTAACATGTTGAAATAACTTCTCACACATTGATTGATTTATTATATATTAACTTTTAGAATGTTTGTAAATATGTGAGCACCATGTACTTTTGACATACTTAAGTTACCTACCATTACTATATGTGTTTTTCTTCTCACCTTTTGTGGTGTAGTGTTTTTATTCTGGGTGCATCGTCTTCACATATAATGTTATAATTCATGTATACAAAACATTGTAAAACATTTTAAAAGAGTAACGGTGGAGTTTCTTGCCCATTCTTCTCCACACGAAACTACCTTTTGGAAGGGGCGACTAGAATCAATTCTATTTCTTGTTCATTTTGACGTTCAAAAGTGCCTTACTTGTGCCTATTTGAAATAAATGATTTGACTTTGACTTTGACTTTTGACTTTGGACCACCTGTCGACAACGAGCAGACGCCGTGTGACGAGGCAGTGCGTGGTGGGTGCCGGGTGGCTTTAATGAGCTGTGAACTTAAACCACTGAACGGATTTCGATAAAACTTGACAGAGAGATAGATTGCATCCCAGGGAAGGACATAAGCTACTCATAGAGGATGAAAATTTGTATGGGAAACCTGTTATTTCTTAGTTAGACATATGAAAATTCAAATTCATGCTACTAAAAGTAAGCATTAATATTACGATATAACTTAACTCTACGTGGAGGAAGTCGGGCAAAAGCTGGTATATGTATAAGGATATATTATTTTATGCATAAAATACTCTTTGCGATCTTCATTTTTCTTTGATGTTGTAGGCTTGTAGCAGGTGCGTATGTGGACTCGCAGGCGATAAGATTTTTTGATTACATAACAAGAGGATACGGACAACGTTCACATTCATAAATAATATATTATTGTATATATTATGCAATAAACGTTGAGTGGCTTTTTTTGGTAAACGCGCATCTCTCAGTACATTGTGTACCTTATTGAAGTAAATGTTTTTGAAATTTTTTCGAGTTTATCATCTTACTAATTTTGATACATATAAATCGCTTATGAATACACTTATTTGGTAATGCAGGTACTTTGATGGTTAACAAGAGACAGTAGATTAGATGGAAAGAAAGAAATATATTTTATTTGACACGCACAGGAGGTACAAAAAGTAAAAAACGAGCATTTAAAACTTACTAAGAAAACATTACAAACAAAAATATACAATAGAAAAAAAAGACTTCGAGAAGAAAAAGGCTCCCATGTCAGCATAATGCTGCGACATTAAAAAAAAAAATACCACAGCGCTGGTATTCTAATATGACACCACACACGGGCACACTAACGGACATATATTATAAGTCTTACTACAAACAACATTAAATAAAAGTCGTAATTATCATAATAATTACGACTTTTATTTTTGATTTTGATTATGATTATCCATAGATAATAATATTCCGATCGCCCACGCCCGACATCATTTGTCTATGCTATAGACTCTTTGACAAGACAAGATAGATAGATAGAGTATCTACATTATATATAACAACGCGTTTAGGGTACTGCTGCGACTACCACGATTTTGCAGTGCTTCAGGGATGTTTGCAGAAGCGCGCATTACTGGTTTTCATGCCCTGGAAACAGTGTGCGTCGCTGCTGAATCGTGTGAGGTCTAGCCGCAACAGCATTCTAGGCGTGTTCGCGGACAGGTGGGACTCTCCGCTGCTACGTCACTGGATGCACTTGCATACCGCGCTCTGAGCCGCGGACTGTTCCCCCCTGCTTATGTATGTAATTTTTTGTTCCGTGTTGTATTGTTTTTTGTGTGCCTCCTGTATTGTTTTGTTCTTTTTTGTGCTATGGACTGTATATTTTTTGTCTGAAATAAACGTTAATTTATTTATTTTATTTTTATTTATAAAAAATACAATAGTTTTGTAGAAACTAGCTTCTGTCAGCGACTTCGCCCACGTGTATGTCGGAAATTATCCCAAGGGAAGGTACTACCGGGATAAAAAGTATCCTATGTTTTAATCCAGGTTTTAAACTATATATCTGCTAAACATCTAGATGCGTTCAGCCGTTATGACGTGATTGACACAAGAAGTAAGAAAATTAAGATAGTAAGATTATAAAAGAAAACATTAATAGTTGCACTATTGCGAATTTTAGTAATAACTGTTACTGCGTCAAACATATCTAAAATTGTTATTTTTAGTTTAATATTTCTTTATTGTAAGTTCCTAAGTGAGTAATAAGGCTCATAAAAAGTAAATTCTAGTTATATTCCCATTAAACAATTACACATTTACAAAGGCATTATTACTGTAAGTCTAAGAAGGATTAAAACGAACAATAAAACAATAGCCTCTTACAGTAAACCGATACTTTTGACCTTCCCGCCTGATACTAATGTTATTAGAACGGCAAACCAGGCGTTACAGGGCAAAGGCGCCTTTGATCAGACGTTTTCAATATCCCCCGCTACTCTCTAGGGCGTTACATTTCTACCTAGGTAGCTAGACGATGTAATAGAATTGATTTACTATCTCTAGGGATAGATCGTCTATTGATACAGATTGGAATTCGTTTGTAAAGAGTTGATTGTTATTTTAGAATATTGTGTTGTTATTTGGTTTTAAATAACAAAGATCCTGTTCTTCTTCTTCTCCTTGTGGTGTTGGTACTTTTTTTACATTGTATTACCCAGTAGGTTGCCACATTGATCGCGGCATCAGTGGCATTCTTTAGGTCATCCAAGGTGTAGGCGAACGGGCACTTAAGACAATTCAGCAAGTGGGGCATGGTCTGGTCAGAACTTCGCCAATTGCACTAGGTGTTGAGTGGATCAGTAACCCCCACTTCGACAGGTCGTGCCTGCAGTGGCCTACTTGGGTACGCAGTCGATTGAGAGCTTTCCATATTGAACACTACAGATCACCGGAGGCAAATGTTCCTGGGGTTCCCATGGGGGTCCCATAATTTCCTTCTCTCGTTGGGTGGTCTGTCCTGAAAGGCATGTGAAGAGCGTAGGAAGCTCTATCGACTTCAAAGTTCTTGTTAAAAAACCCTTTATATCAAACTCAAACTCAAAGTATTTATTTCAAATACACCAATTACAGGCACTTTTGAATTATCAAGGCGTCGGTCAGTCAGAGAGATGAAGCTAGTTGCCCATTCCAAAGCAGTAGGTACCTATGGAGAAGAACGGGCAAGAAACTCCATGGACACTCTTTTAAACAAAATATTGGTTACATAGTTCGTACTAATATTATACATGTGAGAACGATGCAGAACGTTAAAAGCATCAGATATAAAATATGTAAAACTATTCAATAATTAAATTAAAACAAGCCTTAGCCGCTAAGAGATGACCAGTCCCTACTGAAAGCGCCCGTTCACGAACATGACGCATATATTAGCACCATTCAGCTCAACCATTTTGAAGGGAGCTAAATGATCCAACACACACGCCACCATCAGCGAGACATTTAAGGGAGCATGGCATACTCTCAGCCGCCAGGGCACATTCAAGTCAATGAAAGGCGTACCCAGTAAATGGTCGCTTTATAAGTGAGTGTGACTAAGTGTATACCAATATGTATACACTTAGAAACTTTCAAAAGCGATTTTCTCGTGGAATAACGATAACTTTGTGTTAATAGAACCTTTTTCATATTAGTATGGGTTCCCAAATACTATGTCCGTAACAACATATAATTACAACAAATGCAGAAGGAGTAAATCACTTTTTAAAGTTGCTCAGTGTATACATATTGGTGCTCGTGACTGTACATAGTACTCACATATGTGCTAAGCAATTATACAATATTAGGAGATTGAATTTATACAATGCAAGGATGTTTTTTTTTGTTGTTGATCTTTCGCAGCTCCAACAGTTTTTTAGTAATCTTATCAATTAGTTATATAAACCCTCTTACGTTATTCTTACATGTTTCACGAATTTAAGTATCATTTCTACCTAAGTAGCTAGACGATGTAGTAGAATTGATTGATTATATAAAATATCTCTCTCTCGAGATAGTACTTTGATACAGATTGCTCGTCATCTTTATTAATAAGATTATATTTTATTATAAATACGTGAGTTTGTAGATACTCGTACACTACAAACAAACCCACACATTCTAACAAACAACAACTTTTACTACGGGATGAACCCTGAAATCGCGAAAAAAATGTGAGCCATACATTTATGCACACGTAAGTCAATAAAATGTATGAAACGGCTTATTTTTTTTTTAATCTTAGAGTTAATTTTTAACAACTTATATTATGTAACACTTAACAAATCGCTACGAAGGAAAGAGCTCATGTTCAAAAATCTAATTTAGTTCACAAAACCCAACCTATTAACGCAGTGAAAATAAATCAATTGAAATTGAATCTCGTTTTTCCAATCGAAGCCTGGTATTGACCTCTACAAGTTTCAATAAGAACCTCAACCAGAGTAAACAAATTATATCAGTGAATTATTTTCTGAGTAACTACGATTTCCCAATCAATTTTCTTAGCTTTTTCCCTACTCTACTG
Source organism: Hyppa rectilinea (assembly GCA_951799385.1). Taxonomy (NCBI): domain Eukaryota; kingdom Metazoa; phylum Arthropoda; class Insecta; order Lepidoptera; family Noctuidae; genus Hyppa; species Hyppa rectilinea. Next base: position 12,419,290 of record OX637311.1, read on the forward strand.
AGGTCGGCTTCCAGTCTATCCGGATGTAGCTAAATACCAGTTTTTTACATGGAGCGACTACCAATCTGACCTCTTCAAACCAGTTACTGGGTAATAGGTTACCCCTTATATGACTGGTTGTCACTTCCGGGCTTCTGACTACACGAAGCGTTTAGCGACCAACTTACGGCACCACGTGCTTTTCGGGCCACGGAGGGGTCTCGATATGTGTGTAGTGGATGGTCACCCATCCACGAACCGACTGCCCCAAGTGCAGCTTAACCTTCGATCGACACGTGCGGCTGTCATTGTCATCCACGAGCCGCTTACTACCCGTTTGCATCATAATAAGGCTTTAAATTAATTTATGAAAGTTAAAAGCGTGCTTTACGCCATTAAGGGCTGCGTTGATAAATTATGTTTTGTACTGAGGGTGACCCTGTTTGCGTGAAATCTGAATTTCATAACAAAACGTCGTTTAAGGGTTAAAAGTTTAACACGCAACACCTATGGTTAATAGAGATTTGAGAATTATTTACAAGTTCAAACATTTTTTTGCTCTAAGGTTTTTAATTAAATGTTGGAGCATACAGACTAAATCTTAAACTACAGTTTCGTAGAATTGCCGATAGTCATTGATATCATGAAAATGACGGCAGAGTGGTTCGAATTTACGATGTCAAAAAACGCTAGGAAAGCAAACCAACTTACTTTCGTATACAACGTTTTAGTGACGTCAGTCGACGGTAAATTGCAGACGATAGGTAGCTGCGAACACTCTTACAAAGAACCGTAGCTTAAATGAAGATTACGTGCAGACAATTCTTTGATGTTGACGTTTAGCAAGGGCCTACGTGACATAATGTATCACCTGAATACTTCGAAGGGTTATGACATAGTGTGTATTGACACCCACATTGGTTTAAGTCATAGGGGGCGAGCCTATTGCCGTCAACCAGGCACTAATCGAAACTCTTGGCTGCTACTGAGCAATTCCAGACGGGAAAACTTGCGGACTTCGCAATCCCCGAACATAAAAGAGTAGGAAAGTGATCCAAATAGTTTTATCTGCTTAACTTCAGATAGTGAAAATAATTAATATATATTTTATGGTCTTAACAAGGGGTATCGTATTACCAAGTTACTGGGTTGTGGAGGTCAGATAGGCAGTCGCTCCATGCAAAATACTGGTATTTCACTGCATCCAGTTAGACTAGAAGCCGACCCCAACATAGCTGGGAAAAGACTAGGCAGATTGTATTTTTTTACGGGAGAAAAAAACCTTACGTCATTTTCCCTGTCAAGAATCAAGTGTCATTCCGTGGACGAGGTTTTAACCGTCACAAACTCAATTACACATTTTCCCACCCGGAATTCGAACCCAAGACTAGTTCAGCAGTAGCGCTTGCAACCACTAGACCAGCAAGGCAGGCAAGTGGTAACAAGACCAAAAAAATTATACCTATTGTGTTATTGTACGGTCGCCAGAACAACACGTTTTACCAAATTGTTAAATTTCTCCAAATGATTTTAAGCCTTAAGCCATTGATTGTTAAGTTCAAAATTGACTGGAAAAATTTCACAGTTTGTAGTAACTTAATATGCTGGCGACTTTACTTTCATTTGTATCATTACCTCCGTATTTACCTACCTAATACAATAGTCAAGTTATTTCAATAAATATAATCCCTACAACGACATAAGTGAATCCGATTGTTAAATTAATGACCCATAAATGAAAGCCTTTCTCTGAAACAAATTGACTGAAATTCATGCACGTTATAGCTTTATCGAACGGAAACATAAAAGATGCTTCAATATGTTTCCATACATTTTTTTCCATGCTGTGACGTGACGTGGACGTCACTATAATATCGTCACGTTAGAAATACTAATTACACAATCGGGTTTACATAAATATAATACATAACATAACATAATTAGCTTTTTATGGTCCCACAAAAACACATACATATAATAAACGTCTTATTAATTTTAAATTTTAAACATCGTTATTTCGTTTTGTTTTGAGGTAAATAATTGGATATATATATTTTTTATGTGATGCATCTTAAACCTAACTTAAAAATACATAGTCATCCAAATTCTTTATATTACTTCTCTGGATAGATGTCAATACACTGAACGCACAGCAATTATCCTTTTTAATTTGCCCCCTTTAAAAAAAAGGTACATACTTTTGCTGGAAAAATTCAGGACATTTCAACACTTTAATCAATTAAGCCCATTGCAGTCCACTGCAGGACATTGGTCTCTACCGAACGAGTCACAACTCCTTGTCCTCAGCCTTCCGCATCCAGTCTGTCCCAGCCACTTTCTTATGGTCATCGGTCCATCTGAAAGGAACCGTCTTACAATACGCTGCCAATACGTGGTCTCCACTCTAGGACTCGTCTGCTTCACCAGCCAACAGTTCTTCGACCAACATGGCCAGCCCACTGCCTCTTTAGTTTGCTCACTTTGCAAGCTATGTTGGTAACTCCGGCCCTTTTCCAGATAATTTTATTCCTTCAACACTTAATCCGTAAATTATATTGTTTTTTTTTTAAATCGTTGAGTATCTACGCAATAATTTAACTTTTGTAATTAATTTCCCATTCTGCCCATTGAAAACAAAGTTGGAATTCTGGGTCTTCGGTAAGGTCAGGTTAACATACGTATAAATTACTCCGACCTAGTACTTAGGTACCTCTAGGAAGGTAGGAGGGACCCATTTAAACCAATTTATCTTTCCTTGATTTATTAAGGGTCCCTCTAATTAAATGAAGTCCAAAATATTGGTGAGACCTCCCTAAAGGAATTATACCAGAACTTTGTAGGAGTAAAATTTATTCCATTTGGGCTTATATTTTTATGTTGATAAGATTTATAATCGCGTGCATGTTTATGCCTGCAGTTCACGCTAATGAGGAAGTATGTACGTGATAAATAACGGTTTTAAAAATAAATGTTTGGTTGTATAATTGGGTGGTAAAGTAGGTCAACATGTTTGAACTAATTAAGCGAGCTTAGAAGGTAGCTTGTTCATGCATAGGTAACAGCTTCGTGATAATACCTAATAATTATTATGTAAATTAACAAAATTATGCCAAGAAGAGAAACCTGAAACACCTAGCGGACAAGCTTTTAAGCTAGATAAACAAGTTCCGACAAATTACTACATAGAAAATTCGCCTGTTAGACAAATTAAGGCGAGGATCGAGCATTAAGAGTTTCGACGAGTAATGATACTGGAGTATGGTTGAAATCTCTTTATGGGGGTGGGTTGGTGGTGGGTGGGATCAAATGGCTCTGGGTGAAGTAGAAGACAGTGTCAGACTCCTACTGCCTAAAACTCATCCATGTTCCTTCCTTAGCCCTTTATGCTCCGAGACAGCGGCAACACTTTTGGAAAATATTACGGTGCCCATCTCTTTACACCTTTTTTTGAGGGTGAGAAATCATCAAATGACTCCAATCTGGGTGGAGCGGAAGGCAGTGTCAGACTCTTACTGACTAAAACCCATCCAAGTTTCTTTGTTAGCCCTTTGTGACCGGGGCAGTGGTAACCCTTTAGGACAATCCCGTTGATTTCTTTACCCCTTTTTTTTTTTTAAGGCTGGGAAATCATCCAATGACTGCTTCCGCTCTGGGTGGAGCGGAAGAGAGTGTCAGACTCTACTGACTAAAACCCATCCAAGATCCTTTGTTAGCCCTTTGTGACCGGGGTAGCGGTAACCCTTTCGGACAATCCCGCTTACCGGAGTGACGTATTCACGTATTGTATGTGTCGACACCAAAATAGATGAAGCGCAAAGTTCCAGGGTGGTAATTTTTCCTCTATTTTTAGTTTTAAAAATAGGAAATTGTTTTTATCCGACTTTCAAAAAGAAGGAGGGTGATGTTCGTCTGTTTGTATTTTTTTATGTCTGATATTCTCGCCAATTTATGGACCGATTAAAAAAAAAACTTCTTTCATTCAGTAGAGGCAGCTTAAGCGGTGGTCCCACATACATATATTTTATCAACTTTACTTGGGTAGTTATTGAGTTAGATAGATAATACGTCGTCGTTAGTCGATAATACGTTTTTAATCCACTTCATGTATCTTGATGATGTTTAACTTCCTGTCACTGCTGTTTACGACGCAAATAGTAGTATACGAATTGGTGTGGGGGCTCAGGGATAGGGTACCGTACTTAACTTGAAGGTGAAAAATATAAAATCTTTTTTTTTAAAACAAGGAACCTACTTAAATGGAATAACTTTAATTTCGAACGTCGGTGTCTTTGGTTTTTAATAACCATAGAAGATTTATATTATTCACTCATACCCGTCATTTGTTACCGCTATAACCCAATAAATTCTTACCTGTTTTACGGTTATTTAGAAGAGAATTAATTTTTAACGTTTACAATCTGACCAAGCGAATGGAAAAACCCGCTCCCGATAATGCACTAAAACCACTCATCCTGTTTTCCCTTTTATTTTCCAATTAACATTAAATGGAGGTTCGAAACCACTGTGACATTAAGCTGCTATGGTTAATTTAATGCATGAATTTAAATTAATCGTGAGGTCATTGATGAAATTATATGAAGTGTAAAAAATTACCTATCTCTACGAATTTCGTGGGAGCATTGTACTCATCGTTACGAACAAACTTTTACTATGGGATGAACCCTGAAATCGCCAATTTTGTTTATTGAGTTATGCTTATTAACGTGTGCATAAATGTATGGAACAGCTCATTTTTTTTTCGCGATTTCAGGGTTTATCCCATCGTAAAAGTTGTTCTTTACAATGAGTACAATGCTCCCACAAAATGTATAGAGTACATTTTTTAACACATTATATATTTAATACAGGTATCTTTTACAAAGTTTATAAGCACACTGTTTCTTTACAATTTTACAAAGTTTACAAGCCCACTATTTCTACCAGAAGCGTCTTCAAGTTCCACTTTGGCACAAAGTATCGATTTGGATAGTCGTTTCTCCGACGCGGCTGAATCCAGCAAGGCGTTAGATATATATTTTTCATCGTAACTACACTTAAACGAGCTCTCTTCTCCACCTGGTTCCACTTTATAGATATCTCTATATCCAATTTGTACGAGGAGAAACTAATTTTGTCTGCCTTTACAGTATTTTTTTTTCAGTTAGCTTTTGAAAGCAAAAAGTATATATTATAGTATTCCAAAATATCTACGTACTGATATTCTTAAGGTTTTGAATAAACTACATGCATAAAGCTCACGCTTTCTCCTCATAGGGGTAGGCAGAAACTATAAATAAATAAATAAAGTTTATTTGATACAACTTATGTTTACAATTTAGTGTGTCAATTTACTGTGGCGCAGCTCTCAACGCCCAACTTAAAATATAAATATACAAAAACATTGTTCCAAAAAAGTTTGGACTAAGAAGGTTATTAGTTTGGACTAAGGGATTAATCAGTTAGTCAGCTAGGACACGCCAGCGCCATGATGTTTTAAAATATTGACGTGTTTAATTGCCTTAAAACATCCACTCTAACAACATTACTTACAAAAAAAAAAGTTTTGTCTTCGTTTTTACATTATAAAAATAAGTGTTGTCTTCGTTTTTTGTTTTTATATGATTTTAAGTTATACTTTATTTATACTGTAATGCCAATAAACGCATTTTTCCTTCTTTCTACAAGTTTAAATTCGCCAACCCGGTCTTGAGCAAGCATGGTGATCACTGCTCGTATCTTCTCAGTATGAGGTAACAAACAGAGGCTGGTATAATAATTATTCTTCTAGAAAGCTGAGATTTTGAGCTCGATTTAAAGGTCCATTTTCTTTTTTCCTAAACAATATTTAATGTTAAAAGCTCTAAGATAATTAGGATCTAGGGTGTTAATTTTATTACTGAAACAGCTGCCGAGGTACATTTTAATGACTGTTAGTACAGTATTTTCAGTCGAGATTTTGCTTAGAGCTAAGTATGTATATTTAAACTTGAATGTTGAAGCAATGCTAATGTTATGATAATGAAGCTCGTTTATTTACTATCTAAGTTATGAATGATAGTTCTACAAAGTTAACGTTTATTTTAGCCTCCGAACTAATGTTACCATGTAATTATAGTTTCGAAATTCGAATGATAGCTAGCGTAAATCAGAAAACAAAAGAATACGTTTTTTTTTTGGAGCTCTAGATGTATGTCTATGGCATGAAATGATTTTAAGCTACACATTACTAGCATCGTCTAAAAACTGTTTAGTGGATAAAATGTATGGTATGCCACAATCAAATTGAACCGTGTAAATCGGGCTTTGTTAGTAAATTTCGAAGAATTCATATTTAAAAAAAATTAACCTTATAAATAAATAAGGTTTATTTGCAACCACTTATGTTTACGATTTAGAAATGAAAACGAAGATAGCCACAAAAGCTAAGTACTGTGACGCAGCTCTCAAAGCCCAACTCAAAATATCAATATACAAAAACACAACCTTACATACCTTTATGTATGTATTTAACTTATCCTGAAAATGCTTAAACCATCTTAAAACCCGGTAAAGTTTTGCGAAAAAGAATAACTATAGAACAACTGCGAGCTGTTCCAAAAAAATGATGCTCTTTTATGCTCTTTGTCTCGTGGAAAGCTTCGCAAAAAGCACAATTATGAAATAAAAAAAATAACACTGAAGAATGGCCGTCGCTATACTCAGTGTTGCCCACTTTCTTAACGAGAGGGATGAGTGGATTATCTCAATTTTGCTAAAATAGTCCTAGGGTGCTTGTGAAATAATTGTCAGCATTTTTTATGAATAATAAAAATCTTTGCTATTGGTTTGTCAAGTCAACATAATGACAATTACTAAAAATAAGACAGTTTTTTTTCGGTAAGTGCATCTCGCAATTCAACCATAGGGTTGTCTACTGCTTAACCGGACTTGCCTGTGGATGCCACAAAAGAATTGTAGCCTCCAGGGTCTTAAATAAGACAGTTAAGAATCATTTCAAATTATATATCTACCTAAATATAACTAGCGCGGCACAAACAAAGACCTCTTTTGCTTTTCTCATGAGATGACGCCCTTTCACTCACACATATAATGAGCGAGTGAGACGGAACGATTCGAACCGTCATTTCAAATTCCTTTACTAATACTACCGTCAATCAATCGGTTGATATTATTTCAACATATTGACATTGTTTTTCCAGCCTTGAAACAACCATTACTCGTGGCCGAACCATGTTTCAGCAATAAATAAATTATGTATAATATTCTAAACGTATCAAAACAAATTGTCTACCCTAATGATGATAACAACTCACAACAAAGTTATAATAATAATGATGTTCAAGTTTTAATTGCGTTTATGTATGTACAAGTGGGTACCTATTTGTTTACAAGACAGTAACTTTAACGTCTCTTGAGAATATAAACCAATTATTCTGTTAAAGCATCATACATAAGGCTTGTATTCCTTTGTGGGATATGGAGAGAAACTTGATGAGGTCTTATTAATCAAACCACTAAGGAAATGAAATATGTAGATAGGTATGTTTAAATATAGACGTAAAATGCCTTTTTCAAAAAAAAATCTTAATCATTAATTAATGACGTCACGCTCCCTTTTTTTTTAGGGTGGGTAATCATCAAATGATTTCTCCCGCTCTGGTTGGAGCGGAAGGGAGTGTCAGACATTTACTGACTAACTAAAGCCCATCCATGTTCCTTCCTTAGCAATTTATATTCCGGGGTAGCGGTGGGTGACCCTTTCGGACAATCCCGCTTACCCGGCAGGCTTCGTCCTTAACGGGCCTTTATTGCTGACATCTCTTTGAAGCGCGCGTGGAACACGTACGCGCCGTCTGGCACGGGCCTGGTCCTGATTGGACGGTGAGCTACCCATTACTCACTCTCCGCAGGCCCGCGCCTAGAACGGCCGGAAGTCCTCACGCGGCTCCCGATGCCCGGAGCGTCTTCTGCGGTGGCTGGGACGTGAAGTTCTGTCCCTCTCCCGTCCCGCCACCTCCTTCGCGACCATAACTCTTTCACACAATCACTGCCACTATTTTTGTGCTATTCTAAGCTCAGTGCCTGCAACAGACATACATGTTCGTGGCAATAAATGGGCTAACAAGTATAATGTTACATAAAAAAAATCTGTGGAATGTCCATCCAATTTTAATCCCATTTAAAAAAATCTATATCTCTATCTAGTTTCGACGTAAACTTTCTTTTAAAGTGGTTGCGCTGCGGAGTATCCTTCCCGGCAAACCATGATAAATATCTATTACTACACACATCAAAAGTGTCTAGGGATCAACATATATTTTTGCAATAACTTTTCTCTTGATTGATATTAATTTAAATTTTCTTTAAGGATTCATCAAATAAAGTGTTTTCGTTTGTCACAGTAACGATAAACCAAGTCACCTTTGCATTAATATAGAAATTTGCCATTTTCCTAATAAAGGGATTTTTGACATTTGAACCACTAACATTAAAGTTCGAAAAAAAGACTGAAATAACAGTTTTCTTTAAAATTTTATTGGGTAACTTAAACAATTAATAATCCGTGTTTCTACCGCGAACACTAACAACACAAGAACATCGGTTTGGCATACTCAAAATGAGTTCATCCAAATCACGCTGTGGAATGGCCGCCCATGTTCGTTGCAACAACAAAAAAAGGTGTTATCAGTCGACTTTGGACACGTTACCGAAGCACTGGTACCGTGGCTGAGCGCCATGAAGGACGGTATCGCTGCACCACACGGAGACAAGACCGATACATTCAAATCTTAACTCGAAGAGCTCCAACAATAACCGCCATGATGTTAGCCGTGAGGCTTCATCACTCTTCAGGGAACTTAATTAGCGACCAAACAGTCAGAAACCGCTTGCATGAAGTGAACCTTCATTCCCGAAGACCGCTACGGGTACCACCTATAGCAATGCACAATCGTAGGATTCGATATCAATGGGCTCTTGAACACAGAAATTGGGCAGAAGAACAATGGCGTTTCGTGTGCTTTTCTGATGAGTCTCGTTTTGGTATGAGACCGGATACAAGACGTATACGACACTGGAGAACCCCTGGACGCCAACAGCGATTAAAATCCTGCCAGGAAGTCCATCCTTATAGTGGTGGAACCATCATGGTATGGGCGGGTATTTGGATCGGCGGAAGAACTGAGTTGATTTGGATCAGAGGCAACCTCAACGCTCAAATTTATGCTGAGACGATTGTATCTGACGTCATCGTTCCTCTACAAGTGCAAATCGGTCCCTTATTTCAGTTAATGCATGATAATGCACGACCGCACACCGCAAGAGTTGTAAGACAGACTCTCGCCGCAGCTAACATCAATGTCCTGCCCTGGCCTGCTCAGTCGCCAGACTTGAACCCGATTGAGCATGCATGGGATATGCTACAGAGAAGAGCTCTGCCGAATATGGAGGGTATCCAGTTGCAAGAAGACCTTTTTTTGTTGTTGCAACGAACATGGGCGGCCATTCCACAGCGTGATTTGGATGAACTCATTTTGAGTATGCCAAACCGATGTTCTTGTGTTGTTAGTGTTCGCGGTAGAAACACGGATTATTAATTGTTTAAGTTACCCAATAAAATTTTAAAGAAAACTGTTATTTCAGTCTTTTTTTCGAACTTTAATGTTAGTGGTTCAAATGTCAAAAATCCCTTTATTAGGAAAATGGCAAATTTCTTTATTAATGCAAAGGTGACTTGGTTTATCGTTACTGTGACAAACGAAAACACTTTATTTGATGAATCCTTAAAGAAAATTTAAATTAATATCAATCAAGAGAAAAGTTATTGCAAAAATATATGTTGATCCCTAGACACTTTTGATGTGTGTATACATAGTAAAAGCAACTGAAACTGTATAATTAATTAAACTGTGCCGATGATTAATTAGCCCCCAATACGGTCCACAAAACACACAAAAAAGCTGAACATTATACTTCTTTGTCAGAAATTCGTTCAAGAAAATTTGTATTACAAAATTTCTAGGGGCGAACTTCTTAACGTTTCGAAGTTTTCCGATAAAATTAGATGTTTATAAAAGAAAAGTTTTTAAAAGTGTATTTTTATAGTACTTTGACGGTAACAGTGTTTCGATGTATTTATTTAAAGTTCGCAAAGTCAATGACTGAAGTGTAATTTGTTGGCTTTTTTATGTACAGACGCCAGCACATCAAGCTATCCCTAACTGTCAAATTTTCTCAATTAAAAATGAACCTTATGTCTTTGCAATAAAGTTGAAATACTATCAAAGAAATTTGACAGATTGTGGTAATTTGATGTGCTGGCCTCTGTACTAGAATAGAATAACGTTTATTGTCTCCAGTGTTACAGCTAGTTGTAGTATATGTACACAAAATTACCAAAAAAAATACCGGAAGCAAAAGGTTCTAGCTTCAACATTATGCTTAACTCCCCTAGCGGGTTGCTAAGCGCTGGGATTACGGATCGGAAATCATCAAATGATTCTTACAGAATGGTGTCAGACTCTTACTGCCTAAAACTTATCCATGTTCCTTCCTTAGCCCTTTGTGTTTCGGGGTAACGGTAACCCTTTGAACATGAACGCGCCGTCCGGCTCGGGCCTGGTGTTGGTCGGATGGTTAGCTAGCTTTAAATCCTTAGCGGGTTGCTAAGCGCTAGGTTTCTGTTAATACCCTTGACTCCTGTTTACAAAGCAAAAATAACATAATTGTATAGGTATACTGTAAATGAATCTGAAAAGCTCGTGGCTAAGTAATAACAGCCGTACGGGTCAATACATCAGGTTCAGCTACGCTTGCCGTGTTGGTCCATGGATGGGTAGACTGTTGACTGCCAAAGATCCACAAATGGCAGCCGGAACCAACGGCTTTACGTGCTTTTCGAGGCACGGAGGAGTCTCGATATGTAAAGATGGTCACCCATCCACGGACCAACCTTGGCAAGTGTAGCTTAACCTGATGAAACGATCCGTGCAGCTGTTATTACTTAGCTACCAGCTCTTCTGAGAATCTGGAATATAAGAACACGATCCCAGTAAATGTATTTAAGAATTCCTACTAAAAGCAAACAATAATAATTCTCTGTGAGTAACGACTAAACGATAACACACTAACTCCTCCACTTGTTATACACTGTAAACACTCCCACTTAACTTTGATTATCTCCAAACAGCCTTTATACAAATTGGATTAGATACCAAAATTTACATATTCCGGCAAATGTTTTAGAAAACCGAGAGCTAACGATAATACTGACTTTGACCGGGAAAAATGGTGTTCCAACTAAAATATTTTTCCGTGAAAATAAATTACTTTTGGAATTTTTGCTCCGGGCTCGGAAGTCTGGCTTGGTAACTGATATTAAAGACAATTTATATGGAATGATGTGGTAGGGTGAGTGAATTTTGAAGACTTATATGGGGCTTGGTAAGACTCAAAATGGTTACCCATATTTTTGCTACGCCCTGTTACATGGAAGGGATATTTCGGGAACTGAGACTAGATATTTATGTATTACAACTACTCCGAGCGTCAGGTTGAATTAATTGGTTTGAGTACTTTTATCCTAACGCTTACCGGGGTTGGTCTGTGGATGGGTGACCATCTTTAGATATCGAGACTCCTCCGTGCCTTGGAAAGCACGTTAAGCCATTGGTCCCCTCTGTCATTCGTGGATCTTTGACAGTCGTTACGGGTAGTCAGAAGCCCGAAAGTCTGAGCCAGTCTTACCAAGAGATATCGTTTTACCCAATTACTGGGTTGTAGAGGTCAGATAGGCGGTCGCTCCATGTAAAATACTGGTATTCAGCTGCATCCGGTTAGACTGGAAGCCGACCCCAACATAGTTGGGAAAAAGCTAGGCAGATTGATTGAGTACTTTTATCTCACAAAGCGACACTCGTTTTAGTTGTGTTAACAAACTAACACAAAATCAGCGTATTTGTAGCACGCCGCGAAGTCGACAAGCAAAGCAAGGCGCATATCACACAAACATACACTTCCGAATTGGACATTGTCTTTTCGTGAGTTTGACGACCCGTAACGACAACCAAAGACCTCCCAACGAAAGTCGAGACCAAGGGCTTAAAGTATTTTTCGAGACACGGAGTAGTCTCAGTATGTAAAGAAGGTGGTAACCCATCTAGAAACCGACCGCAGCAAGTGTAGCTTAACCTGCTTATATTGGAGAAATTGCTTTATACTAGCAACGTTTATTCAAGGTTTCAAAAGTCTTTAAAGGTTCTCTTTGTCGTCTGAGTTGTTTATGATTTCGTGTGTAACAATTTAAAATACCTTTTGGGTACTTTTCCTGTTGACAGCGATGTGGACGAATTTTTTGATGCTCTTCGATTATTATGAATATTTAGCTTTTAAAAATACCTTTTAGTTTATTCGAAAACCAAAGCAAAACGTCTAATAACTAAGCAAAAATTTAAATCAAAAATATCATACACAACACATATTCCTGCATTTGAATTTAGCTTATTATACTTTTGTGTTTGAAAAAAACATAACATAATATCCAGCTAGTAATCCTCAAAGGGCCCTATAATACACCCAAATTGCCTAGTTTTGTTTTAAAAATAACCTATTTTTATTTCTCAAAACAATACCAGTACACAAAACAAAGTCAAAATAACACAGATACATACTACATTACTACAGCAGCCGAAACCTTTCCACGATTAGGGTAACGGGCCCGAATGTCGGCATGATAACGTATCGCCCACAAAATTCCCAGTTTGGAACATCAAAACATTTAACATCCGCTCCGTAATGGAATCGGTGCTGTAACTATCTCTTCTTTGCACGATTCTGGAATTGAGGGTAGAAGGGGATTTCAGTATGAAACTGAAATCTTTCTCGATTTTCAGTTACCAATGAGAGACTTTCTGGGTATTGACATTTTTAAGTCAGAAATGTCTTATTTAGAAAAGTGGGTCTTATTTGGTATCATGTAAATTAAACACAACGGTAAAATCAAAGGATGGTTATATTTTTGACAGGCTGCGTATGTATGTTTGTATGTATGCATATGTGTGGATCTATCTTCTCATAACTCCTAAACTGCTGGTCGTACTTTGACAAACGAGGTGACGTTGGAAACGTCATAGGGTAAATACGGGCAAAGCGAATAAGTGAGGTAAAGCGGATAGCTGGTTTTTCTCGAAAAGTATAATAGTTCTATTTACGCTGATGCAGTTGATACTTGACATGTGCGGCTATGCCATGACAGTTGAACCCACACAATACATCTCTAACATTTGTTGTGAATTAAAAAAAAAAGTTTTCGTTGGATTTCTTACGATTTTTGATCAGGTATGTGATGTTTTCTTTTGTATTTAATGTAACCTATCCGAAAATTACTTTAGATCAAGCAATTAGCCATGATTTAAAGTATTATTTGCGATTTTAAAATTGCACCGGCATGTAGTGAAATAATTTGTTAGCTTCGTTAATTTAAAAAAGGTACCTATTGGGCAAAGCGGATAGGGCAAAGCGGATACGTTATCTGCTTGGCCCGAGCACTTGTATTGATAGTTCTTTTCAATTCACGTTTCAGAATGTTGTTTAAGTACTAAGGCAAAACGAACCAAGCATCATGGTTGAAAGAAACTTTACGAAAACCAATGAACGAAGTCGCAAACGTAAATGTCAAAAATCTGAAGTATCTACTGCTAATATATACCAATTGAAGAGTGGATACAATGCGCACAGTTTTCCCAATGGGCGCATGAAAAATGCACATCGTGTGGAGGACGAGGCAGTTATTTTTGCGATGAGTGCGAAGATTAGTTGGTTATATTATTCCTCATCCTCTTTGCCCTTCTGCCATATCCGCTTTGCCCAACGGGGTCGGGTAAAGCGGATAATTGACTTCTTTTGGTTTTACATAACTTTTAAATAGAAGATGATTGTATATTCTCATATTGATTGTGTTCGTCCAAAGACAGTTACATGTGCCATAAATAAGCAATAAATAAAGTTCTGATCTAGATTAATTCTGTATTTTAAAGTGAGTTTCCCTTAGCTTATCCGCTTTGCCCGTACCTCCCCTATTCTCCCGTGAGTTATAGGCTATATGACGTCACAAACATTCAAGATGTCTGCTTACAACACATGTTAAGTGTTACCGAAAAAAATATAGATCAATATATTGTGTTGGTATGGTATTATATTATACCAACACAATATCTATATAAATATGGAAAGCTCTTGTAAATATTATCTATATAATTATAATATTCATACATAAACCCCAAATAAGATTAAATCCAATAACATTGCACTCTGATTGTTTTCAAAAATACTAACAACCCCTTCTAAATAATAAGTAGAGGCGTTTGTCAAATTATAAATACCAAATTCATTTGCTACCTACCTTCAATGGCGCCTATACCAAAATAATTCAATAGACGATATTAGATTGAATACATTGTATACCTACACACTGTGTAATATTTTCTTTAAAAAATACTCTTAACGATCCGACTACCATTTAGATCAAGAAACGATCTGAGAAAACATGTCATCCTGTATCTCTAAAAGCTCTTAGCCACAATATACGAAACGTGCCACCCGCATCCATATTCTGTACCTCTACCATGAGTTGTTATCGACAACTTACTCGCTAGCGCTGAACTCGCTAGCGTACAAACGTGGATCGCATAGATTTCGATAATGCTTGCACCATGAGATTCACGGAGGCGCTAACGTGAGCTCGATAGATCATGTCGTCTAGCTAACTTCACTCCACTCGTAGAATACTTTCGTCTATGGGTCACTACTTATGTTTTGTTTCTCTCTTTCCCGCTAATAAGAAGAGAGAACGGCTCTTAAGCTCCAAATGTAGTGTTATCGCTATGCTAAAAATGTTAAGACAGTCAATATCACAAAATAAACCAACTAAATAAAAACGTTTACGATTAGTGGACTACATACGGTATTAAGTGGCTTTTGAATTTCGAGTGATTCTTGTAACATCACAGTCACAGTCGTTTAATCAATTTGTATTTTAGTTTGTTGATGTTGTGTCACAGAGGTGCTTGTGTGGTTTAAACAGAATGAATGTTGGATGTTTACAACAGTTGATTATTTGGATTATTTAATACAATGAGGACCAGTGTCTCATAGTTTCAATTGATAGTGGAGTTCGTGGAAAGATCTGTCTCAACTTTCTACTAAGTACTAATATCAAATTAAATCAAAAATATTTATTTGTTAGAATATGGTAAAATAGGTGTTATACTATTGGTTCCAGCATAATATGCTACAATTAATTGACGTATAATGATTCCTATATATAAAAAAAGCTTATAAAATAGCTATTACTATCAACTACTATAAAATAAAACTATTATTTAAAACGTAAAGTTACAAAATTCGCAAATAGTTGCCCCTATATTATAAGTTAACATATTCCATGCTAAATATACTCAGACATTATTATGACTACACTCAAAACGTATTCAATGTTACTGTAAACACTCGTTTCACACGCCAAAATGCTAGTGAGCAACGTAACTACTGCCGTAAGCGTATCGCTCGCTAGCGCCTATCGAATTAGTGACTCATGGTACCGTTTTGTATGGTGACAGCTAAAAAACGTTAGTGACTATCGTATAGATTACGTTAGGTTTTTAACCTATCGTAATCTATAGTGCTCATGGTACGTATTTTAATTCTTTCTGTGACCGCTAGGGGCGCTGTACTATATTTCATACAAATAATTTACGGAGACGCTAGCGAGTCTTGGCTGTGTAAACTCATGGTAGAGGTACTGATAGAATAAACATTACTCGAACGCACACAATATTCACTCATATATTTCTCACTGTCAAGCGAGGTCAGACAGGAGTGGAAATTCAATTTATTTTCGGTTTGCACTGCGATTTCCCATGCGGATTTGATTTTGTTTTAGAAGCACCAAATCGAATTGAAAATAAACGTATGGGTAACGTTTTTTTTGTGTGAACAGAAGTTTTTTAATTTCTAACTTTTTAGTCCTTTGTGGGATTACGATGTAACCGACAAATCTGAAATATTGAAAACTTTGTATCTACAAAAATATCTTCATTTGCTTTGGGATACATATTTAATTGAAAAGGGGCTAGAAAATTATAAATGCTTAACTCAATTGATCTATTTTGAAATTCTTAAGGTAAAAGCTACAAAGTATCCCACAAAATTCGATTATTTTTCGTTTTTTCTAATTTGAAGGTCAGTATGAAGTTGTATTTTGATCAATGTCATAATTGGGGGCCTGCCTGTAATCGTTATAATGATCAACACTATCTTCTAAGTGAATATTACCGTGTTATATGTTTATTTTCTGATATCATGACATTTTAGGATAATTCTAACTTGGAGAAGAGTATTGTTGATTCTAATGATTATCTATACTAATATTATAAAGAGGAAAGATTTGTATGATCTGGATGAAACTTGGCACAAAGAACGATTTTAGTCTGGAATAGCATATAAGCTACTTTTTATCCCGGAAAAATGTACGGTTCCCTGCGATAATTTCCTACATACACGCGGGCGAAGCCGCTGGCAAAAGCCAGTGATTCTATAAAATACTTATTTGCCACGGCCGCGAATTATATTTTAATCAACATACAACCTGACACTGGCTTCCGAATACCAAAAAATATAAGAGATTTTGAATTTCGCGTGCAACCCTGACGTGATTGACCTTAAGTGATAGAGTGCACTGATATTAAAAATTCTTTCGGAAATCTCAATTTACTTAATATATTATTTTATTGAAGGTCAAACGATTTCTATAAAGTTTATCGCAACGATTTGCATATCTATCTGGAGCTGAAAATATATAAGCATCATTGAAATTTTTATGTAACATTCTTGCCATTTTTCATGCAGCTTTCAATATTCTAGTTTATTTTTACTGAGAAAATTCTTCGACGGAATATTTGCGATATAACCACGTACCGCGTAAGATGATATTCACATATTATATGAGCTAACAGTCTTCAAATAATAATATGATTGATTCTCTTTTGTTTGTTGCTGTTACGTTTTAATACATATAACTTCTTTAACTCTACATGATCATGTGGGCAGCCATTTTACTTAAGAATTTGTAGACCCCATAATCTCCTTTGACTGTTCCTATACTGCTGAGACTCGGGTATTTTCTCTGTGTATGTGTGAGGGAGAAAGAAAAAAAAATGTTCGTCGCTGTTTAAAAATTTACAGTGTTCTAAAACCTTCCTAAATGTTCTTTACAAGTACATCTTTACTATACTACTTTTAAAACTTTGGAAGGGTGTATGTTTGTTACTCAATCACGCAAGAACGGCTATTCAGATCTGGATAAATTTGGCATAAGTATAGATTAAAATCTGGAATAGCACATGCGCTAACTTTATCTCGGAAAATGTACGGGTCCCGAGGGATAATCTCTGAATACCACGCGGGTGAAACCGCTGGCCAAGCTGGCTAAAGCTAGCTCTATTCTACTTTAATATAATAAATGTAAAAGTTTGTGAAGATATTTAGGTACTCAATTACGCCAGTATGGATTTGGATAAAATATGGCACACAGATAGTTCATAACCTGGCTTAATACATAGGATACTTCTATCCCGGTAGAACGTTCCCATGGGATAGTTTCCGACATTCACGCGTGCGACGCCGCTGCCAGAAGCCAGTATTTTTTCATTTATTTAGATCATGGAGAACTTTTTTTTTTTTAATGCTGGGAAGTCATCCAATGACTGCTCCCGCTCTGGGTGGAGCAGAAGGGAGTGTCAGACTCTTATTGACTAAAACCCATCCATGTTCCTTCCGTAGCCCTTTATGTTCCGGGGTAGCGGTAACCCTTTCGGACAATCCCGCTTACCCGGCAGGCTTGGCCCTGAGGGGCCCCTTCATATGTTGGCATCTTTTGAGGCGCGCGTGGAACATATATCATGGAGGACTTACTGCTAACAAAAACAAACAAAAAAGGAAATGATAGTCACCAAAAAGCCAATAACAAATCCTCACCTATAGTTACAGAATAATAATGATTATTAGTATTCTATAAACGATTATTTTCTTCTCTTACAGTACACCTGTCTACACGAGAACCTGTTCCACTACCTTTGTGAAGAGAACAGCGGGGCTGTCACGTTACCAGCTGCTAGAGGCGACGACGCTTGGAAGGTGTACTTTAATGATATACCTGAAGAGATCGTGGATGAGTTCGCGATGAGATACGGAATCGAAGCCATCTATCAAGCTATGACGTAAGTACTGTAGAGCCTAAGTGAAACCTTGTATTGAACATGGCGGAAATATCCGGCAGCATTCGACATCTGAAACAGATCTTAGCTGCCACGGCTGTTTTAAAATTTAAATTAATTTTGAATTGTTTTTTTTAAATCTTGTAATTATGGACGCTTTTATTAAGTTCTGCATCGTTCTCACGTACACGTATTTCAACATGAATGATATAACCCAGTTTTTGTAAACATATTTTGATTTAAAAGAGTGCCCGTTCTTCTCCATAAGTACCTACTGCTTTGGAATATGCAACTAGCTTCATCTTTCTGACTGTCCGACCCCTTGACAAATCAAAAGTGCCTGTAATTGGTTTTTTTGAAATAAATATTTTGAGTTTGAGTTTGATGTGGAGCCACGTGGAGGAGTCTTTGTTCAGCAGTGGAAGTCATCTAAAACGATAAGGATTAGAGAACCAATACGAAGACAACTGACATCGAACAACCCGCACGGAGCCCGCAATGTGTATTATAGCCCACTCGTTCTAGAAGAGAACCTGTGTCCCAGCAGTGGGAACAGGCTGATTATGTCTTGTATGAAAATACATTAGTAATTTTTCCTTTAAACTTGATCAAGTTGTTATTCTTATGTAAGCTCTATACAGCTACATATTGATCTGTGCAGTGTGTCGATCTGCATCTGTATTTGAAAGCATTATAATAAGTCAAAGTCAAAAGTCAAAGTCAAATCATTTATTTCAAATAGGCACAAGTAAGGCACTTTTGAACGTCAAAATGAACAAGAAATAGAATTGCTTCTAGTCGCTCCTTCCAAAAGGTAGTTTCGTGTGGAGAAGAATGGGCAAGAAACTCCACCGTTACTCTTTTAAAATGTTTTGTATACTTACATGAATTATAACATTATAATTATGTGAAGACGATGCACTCAGAATAAAAACACTATACTACAAAAGGTGAAAAGAAAAACACATATAGCAGGTAAACTTAAGTATGTCAAAAGTAGGTACATGGTAGTCATTAATTGGAAGTTTTTAAAAGCCGGGCTTGCTGCGACATTTCTTTTACGTTTTTCACCACATAATTGAGTCGTAACCTAATAAAAAAACAAGGCTGCAAAGGTGCAATAAATGTGTTTTTACTTTCTTTTTTTTTAAATACTTCTGTGATATTGATCCGTATATTTTTCTCTACTCTAGGCACTTCCACTGCCTCTCCACGAAGTACCTGTGCGCCGGAGTTCCCGCCGTCATGTCCACGTTGCTGGCCAACATCAATGCTTACTACGCGCACACGACCGCCTCGTCCGCTGTTTCAGCCTCTGACCGATTTGCTGCGTCCAACTTTGGAGTGAGTATAATTCATTTTAACAGCTTTTTTTTACATTTATTCCTGTACCAACTAAATACTTAAATAATTATCATTAACTCACAAAATTAGTCATAATTTTAGATCTTGCATGCTTCGTCATTTAAAAAAAACGATTTGTTTTTTTTAAATAATGTACATTAAAATATTAAACATTTAAATTTCGTGCTCAACATTTTGTAAATAACACTTTAAATAAAAAAATATGCGTCCCGTCGCGTATGTATGCCAGCACATCAAGATACCCCAAACTGTCAAATTTTCCCAATTGAAAATGAACCTTATACTTTTTCTATGCGACTGTTTTTACGTAGTAGTGATTAAGGAGCGTTACTCTATGTGAGTATCAATATAGACCATTCATGGTTTAATAAGACTATATAATTATGTATAAATCAATATGTATATGTGAAAGGTGGATGTTTTTGAGGAACTGTCAATAACTTTGACCTTCAAAAAGGCTTTAGATTCAATTTGATTTAATAAAAAATAAAGTTGAAAATCTATCAAAATATATTTGACAGATTGGAGTAATTTGATATGTGCTTGTATGTACGTCATTAATAAACGATCGCGTAATCGGCTTTACGCGCGACGATCGCTTTTAGTCACAACTCAGGTAAATGTGTGTAGGGGAGACGCATATTCACTGTCATATCAGTCGTAAACTCTGTAAATAATATAGTCAATGGTTTAAATGTTGACGAACTTGGTCATTCGTTAACACTGCCACTATTTTTTGGGCTATTCTAAGCTATCTTTTAACACACATACGTATTCGTGGCAGCGTATGGGTTAAAATGTATCTAAGAATAATAGTTGTTTTTCCATTTCCTAATAAATTATCTGGCTGTTAATTTAATACAAATCTTGTTCAATTTATGAAAAATAAAAAGGAATAAAATCATTTATTCGACAACTGTTCATGGAACACGAAATTCAAATAAATAAATGTATTTAAAAAAAAATAACGGGTAAAAAGTAAATCCCGAATCACTTTATCACAAATGAACGCCTTCCCGAACAACGTTCGCCTGAAAGAACGTAATTCCGAATGTACCTTTGTCGTTCTTTATTCAAAATACTTTATTTTTTTGGTTGGTTTGGTTACATCATTTTGATTTAAAAATAAACATTATTATCAAGGCAAACCAACGCGGGTTTACCTGCAGTACGTCAGACACGGCAACTCCTTTTTGGTATTCCTTTTTGTAATCATGGTTTTTGTTATCCATTTTAAATATTAGCCCATTGAAATGCCTGTTCTCACAGTACCTTGATGATACTGTTCTGCTTAACCCTTTTCCCAACTATGTTGGGGTCGGCTTCCAGTCTAACCGGATGCTGCTGAAATACCAGTATTTTATATGGAGCGACTGTCTGTCTGACCTCCACAACCCAGACAGTGACTGGGTAATATGACATCCCTTGGTAAGACTGGCTGTCAGACCTTCGGGCTTCTCACTTCCCGTAATGACTGTCAAAGATCCACGAATGACAGCCAGGACCAACGGCTTTACGTCCTTTCCGAGGCACGGAGGAGTCTCGATATGTAAAGATTAATTATGCCCAAAAATAATTCCTTTGGCCGTGAGGCACACTCTATTGTTGTTAAAGCATTTTACTTAGTTAAAGATTTCTTCTGTTTCATGAACTGTTACCGCATAAATGTTTCGTTTGTTTCTTCTTAATTATTCAATAACTATTTCTCTACAATAATTTTGATTAGAAACCAATTGTATTCACTTGCCCTTTCCCCAATTTATTTCGGGTCGGCGCAACATGTCGTTTTCTTCCATACTTCTCTATTAGTCGTCATCTCGGTAATCACTCCCTTTCTAGGCATATCATCCTTTTTGCAGTAATTTATTTGTTTTCTGATGCACCAATGTTACAACATAAACAGTGTGCTATTCTGCAGAAACATCACTGTGAATATAAGAATAATAATAATATCCATGGACATTTCACACAACGCCATATAGTCCCAAGCTAAGCAACCTAATGCTTGTGTCATAACACAAGCATTAGGTTGCTTAGCTTGGGACTATATGTAAAATGTATATAAGTAGTTTATCAGCCATCTAGTTACCATAGTAACTAGATGGCTGATAAACTACTTATATACATTTTTTTTTGTAAATACATACTTATTATAGATAGAAAAACACCCAGACCCGTAACAAATACTTGTAGGTCGTACAAATATTTGTTCCGTGCGGGAATCGAACCCGCGACATGTTGCGCAGCAGTCAATCGCTCAACTATTGCGCCAACCGTGTCAAGTCACAATGGGACAAGAAAAAATGTAGGTGAAGTGAGTTTAAAGTGAGTTTAAAGGTTGGAAGACAGGTCACTTCACGCTCATTTCACCTTTGATTTCACGGTGAGATGTTTACAGGATCTATCGACTGTTATTTTATCTGAGTATTTGTTGATCCATTGTCCATATCATACTCTTCACATAGCATTTTTGTTTCGTAGAACCCAAAAACCAAACAAGAAAAACCTTTATCATGCCACAAGTTAAGACAAAATGAGTTAGAAGGACTCCTCCAGCAAGAGGTAGGTATTTCATTTGAGTTTGGAAGATGATTCTTCACTTCCATTAAGAGGGTTGTGCCAGAGTAGTCCGCAAAATTCCGGTTTTTGCAATTTTCAGATCAGTGTCAGGTTATACAGGATGAAAAAAAGAGTGATGAGCTGATGACTACAATGACCCCTTAAAATAATGCCCATGAATTCAATTTAATCTAAGAAAGAATTGTCTTCAAATGTCTTGATTTCATAATCTATTAAGCATTCTGTGAGGTTATATGAACTTTGAGGGTTGTGGTGGTTTTAATGATTGCAGTACTGTAAATACGTACTTGCTGTGGGCGCGAATTATATTTTGATCAGTAAAAAACCCAATACTGACCTGTAAATTTCAAAAATATGAGAATACTAGCTTTTGCCAGCGGCTTCGCCCGCGTTTGTAGGTAATTATCCCACGAGAACCGTATATTGTGTCGGGATAAAAAGTAGCCTATGTGCTATTCTAGACTATAATCTATCTCTGTGCCAAATTTTATCCAGATACATTCAATAGTTTTTGCGTGAAAGAGGAACAAACATCCATCCATCCATCCATCCTCACAAACTTTCGCATTTATAATATTAGTAGGATTTGAATTTTGCGGGCTACCTGCTTTCTCCTTCAGAAACCCTCTCATGTTGAGGATGTTATGTCTATCAAGTTTAACTGTCAATATGAGTGTTGGGGGAGTAATCCCTAGACTGAGCGTCCATTACCGTGCCTGCGACGTAGAGGTGATGGGACAAAATAACTTACGCCTGAGATAACTGAGGCTAGTTTTTCAAAGTCAGCATAGCAAGTTAGATTCCCGTATACTATCCTGGCATGTTATCTTGGTTGGCTGTTAGGTTTGGTTGGTTTTTACCCAAAGGGTAAAAAATGACCCTATTACTAAGATTCCGCTATCTGTCTGTCCGTCCGTCCATCTGTCCGTCCGTCTGTCCGTCTGTCAGCAGGCTGTATCTCATGAACCTAATAGTTAGACAGTAGAAATTTTCACAGATGATGTAATTCTGTTGCCGCTTAAACAACTAGTACTAAAACCCAGAATAAGATAAATATTTAAGGTCGCTCCCATACAACAAACGTGATTTTATTTGCTCGTTTTTATAAATAATGGTACGGAACCCTTCGACTGCGAGTCCGACTCGCATTTGATCGGTTTTTAAGCCAATCATATTGCGGTGACTTAGTCCGTAGAGTGATCCGATTGGATACTGTCTTCATCAGTCACACGAGCCTGTAGTGTATTTTTCTTTAGTTGTCTCATTTGGTAAACAAATGTCGCGACTAATATTAAGATTTCTAGGTAATGTATGTCTCTGAAGCATTTTTTTAAAATAATTCATGCCTTATGTGTATTATTCAAAGTTCAAGACGTTTATGCTTAACTCAAAGTGTTTGATTGATACGAAAAATCAGAATTTTCGTCCCGTGTTTGTTTACCAAATTGGACACTGTAGTAGAAGAAATACACTATAGTACACACGTAAGCTCAAAAATACAACTCCATCACATTAAACTACCTCACTAGCTTACTATTTTTTTCACTAGCTTACTAGCCTAACAATATTTCCGTGTAAGTACTCGAGGTTAGAGCGACGAGCTTGATAGCTTACTAACACTATCTTGCTATCCTAGCTTCAAAAACTAGCCTCGTGTAACCTGGGCATTAGAATGTGAGTGTTGGATATCACTGAAGGCGAAGGAATACATCGTGAAGAAACTTGGAAGAAAGTTGATACAATTTCTAAATCACTAACATGTCTTGTTAAAATGGGATTGGGCGAGTCACGTTAGCCGCATGCATATTGACCGCTGGGCAATAGTTGCTACAAGGTACCTGAGAATAGACGGCGTCGGCGAGGCTGGCCCAAGAAGAGGTGACGAGACGACCTAGACGCATACCGCGAAGGATGGATTGAGGTGGCTCAAGAGGAAGTCTGGCAGTATTTGGGGGAGGCCTTTGCTCAGTAGTGACACAGTGTAGGATAATTTAAAATAAACACGTCTTGAGAAAGCATGGTGCTTAATTTAAGCGTGTGCATTGCGAATGCCTTCTTTGTATGATAAAAGGTCTTGACCTTGCAGTCGGACATAAACATGACGGTGTTATCACTAATCATTTACCACCTTTTTTTTCTACAGAAAGAGAAATTCGTGAAACTGTTGGATCAGTTACACAACTCGCTGAGAATTGATCTGTCGATGTACCGGAACAACTTCCCAGCATCCAGTGCGGAGAAGCTCATGGACCTTAAGTCTACTGTCGACCTCCTAACCAGTATAACGTTCTTTAGGATGAAGGTATTGACTTTTGATTTTTTCCTCGACTGTCACCTATATCATCATTTTCATACGGTATGATCATCAGATAAGTAATACTACAGTCCTAATTTATAATCTAGGTAGGCTTGTTCGGAGGAACAAGCCTGCCGGGTAAGCGGGATTGTCCGAAAGGGTTACCGCTACCCCGGAACATAAAGGGCTAAGGAAGGAACATGGATAGGTTTTAGTCAGTAAGACTCTGACCTCTGTTCCGCTCCACCGTGAGCGGGCGAAGTCATTGGATTATTTCCCACCCTCGAAAAAAAAAAGCACTCTATACAAGACTAAACGGTAGGGAATGCTAAAACATTCAACAATTAATGATTAATTGTAATTGTTTATTAATGACAAAATATTTTTGAAAACTGTAAGTACGTACTTCTGTGAACGTTCCTTCTAATCATATCATTAGGCAAGCCACGCGCGCCTCAAAGAGAGGTCAGCATAAGTGAAGGGGCCCAATAGGGCCGGGTCAGCGGGATTATCCGAAAGGGTTACCGCTACCATGGAATATAAAGGGCTAAGGAAGGAACATGGATGGGTTTTAGTCAGTAAAAGTTTGACACACCCTTCCGCTCCACCCAGAGCGGGATCAGACATTTGATGATCATCCACCCTCAAAAAAAAATGCACTACATTGACATATCACACACAGAACATATTATATCTGTCTACTTTCTGCTCAATACGTTTTGTTTGTCCAGGTGCAAGAGCTGAGCAGTCCGCCCCGCGCCAGCACCGTGGTCAAAGACTGCGTGAAAGCATGCCTTAGATCAACATATCAGTTTCTGTTCGAGAATTGTTACGAGTTGTACAACAGAGAGTTCCAGGTAATAACATAATTATGCAAACATTAGTTTTAGTATATGCGAAACCCGAAACACGTGTCTAATAATTTTAAGTGAAGAATCTATGTACAAAATTTCAAAACTGTATTATGAATAACCACAAAGTTATAAGCTGGTTGTCCGTACAAAAACATGGTCACTACGCGGAGCGGTACGGCGGCCGAGCTGCCCGCGTGTTAAAAATAAACAAATAGTTTGACTTCCTTAATTATATTATATATATTATACTTATTATTATTAAATAATCGTTTATACTATTGGTAAAAAATAGATAGGAAATAATTTAAATACCTATTTAGTAATAAGTAAATTAATTAATGCGCTCTATTCCTAACCACTAATATTTACCATCAGCATGTGTACATAATATACATATAAGACGTTGGATAAGACTTTCTGGAATTGATATGAATAGCGCGTGACCAGATCTGAGAGGCCTTACATCCAGCAGTTTGCTGTAGGCTTGTTTGAGATGAGAATGAAAAAAAGCTAAGTATAGTTTTCATAAACAGTATCGTAAAACATAATTTTATATTTCAGGTCGATCCAAATGAAGCCAAGCGGGATCCATCAGACCATGGGCCACAGTTGGATTCAGTGGATTTCTGGCACAAGCTGATAGCTCTTATCGTATCTGTGATAGAAGAGGACAGGAACAGCTATGCTCCTGTACTCAACCAGTTTCCTCAGGAGTTGAATATTGGTCAGGTATGGATTTTACTACCTTTTTTTCTGTTCACTTCTATTTCAAAAAACATGCCAACTATTGTGATGAAAAAAACAAAGAAATTAAAATAAAGAAAGAAATAAAAAAAAAAAAAAAATGAATGAATGATAAAGAACTTTTAATGAAAATAATCATTTCAAGTCAGTGGAGTTATTTATGGACAAGAACGGGCAAGAATCCTCATGGACACTCTTTTAAATTTGGTTACAAAAACTGGGTTACATCAGTCATATTGTCATGTGACGACGCAGCACGTAAAAAAGCGTCCATGATTAAAAGATTTACAAAAAAATAGAAGTCATGGCAGCTAAGAGATGACCAGTCCCTACTGGCGGCGCAACTTACAACTAAAATAAATAATACATTGTTATTTGCAGTTATCAGCGGCAACAATGTGGTCACTATTCGCAGTCGACATGAAGTATGCTTTGGAGGAGCACGAACAGCATCGGCTCTGCAAGTCTTCTGCCTACATGAACCTCCACTTCAAGGTAAAGCTAAAATATAATTCAGTTCAGCGGCATCTACATGAGCTCTTACAACCTACGGGTCACACGTCACGCAAAATCCTGCATCGCGCAAGAAGAGTTTGCCGCGCGTATACAACATCCCGACTCGTTTGGTTGGAGTATTCTTTCTTTTTCTGTAGAGCAGCCTTACCCAAAGTGGGCGATAACGTCCCCTTGTAGGTGCTCTAGGCTTAAAGGGGGGCAGTAAGAGACCCAGAAAAAAAATGGGGGCGTTGTGTAGAGCCTTAGAGGGCGTTGTGTAGAGCCTTAGAGGGCGATTTGTAATTTCATCTAGATGGATTTCAAGTAAGTGCAAAAAATGGGGGCGCTAAAAATAATTTATTCTCAAGTGTGCAGTTCACAAAATAAGTTTAGGAACCCCTGCTATAGAGTATAAGTGAACCTTACACCCTGTTCCTCGTACTTCTATAACATCATGGGACCCGTCTGAATATTTACTATACAAAAACAATGCCAGTCTTAGAATTGATATTGCGGATGGTAAATTATGTGTTACTATTCTTGCACGAAATTCTAATCACAAGCACCTTTCTACAGGTGAAATGGCTCCACACAAACTACGTCAAAGACGTGCCGCCATACTGTGGAGCTGTGCCAGAGTATCCAGCCTGGTTCGAACCCTTCGTGATGCAGTGGCTCAATGAGAATGATGATGTGTCGCTAGAATATCTGAATGGAGCATTCAACAGGGATAAGAAAGACGGGGTGAGTTGTGTTATGTTTGATAATAATACATATGATCGAAGTTTGTAATTATAAGCACAACAAAATAATGTTAGTAGGTATACATATACATTCAGTCAAAAAAGTATCGGGAATGGATGATTTGTTTATGGTTCCAAATTCAATTTTTTGTTTTTTTGTAGTTGTTAGATTGGCACAACTGTTTTCCATTTTGGCGCGGAGTTTGAGTTGCATCTGTTATTTATATTAAATACAGTGCTGGTTTTAGTAATATCATATATAGTGTGTATTGCGAATTTCATAATGGACAAAAATATCGAACAAAGAGTTTGTCTTAAATTTTGCATCGCCAATGGAATTTCGTGATCGGAGTCACTGAAAATGTTACAGAAGGCTTACGGTGAATCGACTTTATCAAAAACTCGTGCTTTTGAGTGGTTCAAAGCGTTCAAAAGCGGTCGAGATGTGATGGAAGATTTGCCTCGCTCTGGTAGGTCGTCAACGTCTGCAACTGAAGTTAACATCGCAAAAGTGAAGAAAATAGTGACTGAAAATCCCCATTCAACTCTGAAAGAGATAGCCGCCGAACTTTCTGTATCTCACGAGTCGATCCGTACCATTTTAACTAATCATTTGGGTATGAAACATGTTGCTGCTCGGCTAGTCCCAAAAGATATGAATTTTCTCCAAAAACTCAATCGCATGAAAGTCGCTGAGGACATGCTAGAACGAGTCAGTTCGGACCCAACATTCATGAAACGCATTGTTACTGGTGACGAGACGTGGGTTTACGAGTTTGACATGCAAACTAGTCAACAAGCTTCGGAGTGGCGCCTTCCAACTGAACCGAAACCGAAAAAACCACGCCAAAGTCGATCAAAAGTCAAAGTCATGTTGACTGTTTTCTTTGACTATCGCGGTGTTGTGCACTCTGAATTCTTACCGGAAGGTCTAACGGTAAATAAAGAATATTATTTGAGCGTTATGCGGCGTTTAAGAGAGCAAATTCGACGAAAAAGGCCAGATTTGTGGAAAGAAAATTCTTGGATTTTGCACCACGACAATGCGCCTTCGCACAAGGCTATCATTGTGAACGAATTTTTGACCAAACACTCAACAAATACCATCCAGCAACCACCATATTCACCAGATATGGCTCCTGCTGACTTTTTTCTTTTTCCTAAACTCAATTACCACTTCGTGGCACCCGTTTTCAATCGATAGAAGACATAAAGGAGAATTCGCGGCGAGAACTGAACTCAATTCCGGAAGCAGCGTTTAAAAAATGTTTTGATGAATGGATTATTCGTTGGCGCAAGTGTATCGTTTCTAAAGGAGCATACTTTGAAGGTGATAAAATAAATTTGGATGAATAACAGACATTTTGTGTATTATTGATCTTTTCCCGGTACTTTCTTGACAGAGTAGTATTATGTGAAATGCAATAAAATATGAAAGCGTAAAAGACATTCAAAGTTTAAAAATTCAAAAATGTACATTTCAAATGAATTACATTCAATGAAAGTAGTAAATATGGCAATCAGAAACTGATATACCTATGTTACCTTAGTCAAAGTCAAACTCCAAACTCCGGGATCCGGGTGAACAATTTGACCGACCTGGGTATCCCACAAAACCGAATACCAAAAATAATAATAATAGTAGGACAACGAGATAGTTCAAAATATCATCTCTAAATTACTCATCGTCCAATTACTTCTTATTTCCAGTTCCAAAAATCAAGCGAGCACGCCCTCTTCAGTAATTCAGTGGTGGACGTGTTCACCCAACTGACACAATGCTTCGATGTGGTCTCCAAACTCGAGTGTCCCGACCCTGAGATCTGGAAGAGATACATGAAGAGGTTCGCGAAGACCATCGTGAAGGTCCTCATAGCTTATGCTGACATCGTGAAGAAGGAATTCCCTGAACATTTGAAGGAGGAACGAGTGGTATGTTAAACACATTTTACATAATGAGGATTATGACTTGGAAAAAATATTTTTGAGTTTTAGCGTCTACAATGTTCTAGGTGTCAGGTGTGTGTGTGTGTGTACGGGGAGAAATTAAATACTTGAAGTAGATTTGGATATTTATTTTGCTCACGAAACGTATTACAAAGTCGTACTTATATAGATTGTTGGCGCGTCTGTAGCGGGCGAACTAGATCGCCGATCGCTGCACATACGACATGAATATGAAATGAATGTGTCAGCGTTTCTATAATATTATTATTGTATCGGAACTTTGAAGGCAACTGCAACCAATAAACCCATTAAAATTATATATACCTACATTACTTCAGTAACCACTCTCGAGTTCACAACTTGTCAAACTTGCAGCGAAAAAAACGTTAAAAAATCCTCGTATTTTAGGTACAAATCTGTTTGAACCTAACCTCTTTTACTTCAGGCATGTATCTTGATGAACAACATTCAACAACTGCGGGTTCAGTTGGAGAAGATGTTCGAGTCGATGGGAGGCACCAAGTTGGAGCGTGATGCCGCTGACATTCTCAAAGATCTGCAGAATAGGCTAAACGGGACGTTAGATGATCTGGCTTCCATGTTTGCTATCAGGTAAGGGCGGTTCTTTTGTTTTAATTTTAGAACGGTATACGTCTTAAAATAATATTATAAACGTTGCTTAAAGTTAAGTAATGATAAATATAAAGTCAGTGAAAATATGTTTTTTTTTGACATTTACGCTAGTTTTTACTTTAAACAAAGTTTTTAAATAAAGGCGTTATAAAAAAAATGGCTTTAAGTATTGATTAACCAGCGTACCCTATATTATAACAAATTTTAAATTGTATGTCTAAAATTGACGAAGGCTCCGCTAGGCACAAGAGTAACTATTAATTAAACCGTAATTTTAATCGATGCACACCTAAAATATGCGAGTGAAATAAAAATCGATTTACTTCTCTTATCAGTTTGGAGACGCGTATCACGGCGAGTGTGAAGGAATTAGGAGAGTTACTGCAGAAGGTGGGTGGTGGCGGCGCGCCTGGGCAGCCGCAGCCGCCCGTGCATCACGAGGCGGACGAAGTGCTGCGACCGCTCATGGATATATTGGTAAGGATACTTGCTGACATGATTAGGACAAATAGCTTGGTATAAAGTCAAAGTCAAATCATTTATTTCAAATAGGCACAAGAAAGGCACTTTTGAATGTCAAAATGAAGAGAGAAATAGAATTGATTCTAGTCACCCCTTCCAAAAGTCTTTGTATGGAGAAGAATGGCCAAGAAACTCCACCATTACTCTTTTAAATGTTTAACAATGTTTTGTATACATGAATTATAACATGATATGTGAAGACGATGCACCCAGAATAAAAACACTACACCACAAAAGGTGAAAAGAAAAACATATAGCAATGGCAGGAAAACTTAAGTATGTCATAAGTACATGGTGTTCACATATTTATAGAAAACCGAAATAAATAACAGGGGTTCTAAAATGCATCCCTGTGTAACCCCAGCAGTAAATTGTTTAATGATGAACGATGTTTTTAATTTTATTATAAATAAACACACGTAAAAGTTTCCTCAGTGGTTATTTGCTAAATTGAATAAAAAAACATAATTTGGCAATAGTTTGAATATTTGTCTTTACTAAATGAACTTGTTTTTGATATTTTGTTCTGTGTACAGGATGGCTCTCTCACAATGTACGCGGAATCCT
Source organism: Hyppa rectilinea (assembly GCA_951799385.1). Lineage (NCBI taxonomy): Eukaryota > Metazoa > Arthropoda > Insecta > Lepidoptera > Noctuidae > Hyppa > Hyppa rectilinea. Next base: position 12,450,284 of record OX637311.1, read on the forward strand.
GTGAAAAGACTGTACTTAAACGACTACTAAAGGAATTGTGGAAGATTGTGATGAAGATATTAGAAAAGACTGTTGTGCTTCCGCCTATGACTGATAAAACGGTAAGACTGTTTGAAATTAAACTGCAAAAAATTGTTTTTATCCCGACCAATAAGTTGGTAAGTTAATTGAAAAATGAGTACAACTCGGTAATCTTTTGAGGCCATGGTTGTCAAAATAGAAATCAGTACTCTCTCTGACACTCGACCATTATTCTTAGGTACTTATAATCAGGTGCTGGTATATTCTTTACTAACTTTGTAACTGAGGCGAAGTGAGGTGTCATTTCTTCTGATGCTGGAGATTATTTAATTGACAGCTCACTTTGATTTCACTCTAAATATTAAGTGTTCACGTTGAATAAATGCAACGTGAAAACTTATGATACAGAATATACCAGCAGAACTCAAGACTATAATGAGACAAATAGAAAGATAACCAAAGAAATACAATTGTCTATGACAGAAATTTATGAACTTCTTCTTTCTTGATACAGATGATGTTGAAGAACTTGACAAACAACGCCAAGAACCTAGCAGCGAACGCGAAGATTGAGGATATGACGCAGCTTTTCAAGAGCACGGTGGGCAAGCAAGACGTCAAGCATGCGCTCTCTGGCGTCATGGATATATCGAAGGAGGTGAGCTGTAGGATGATCCTAACCTACTTACTCTCTCCATGCTCATAACACTAAGCGGGATTGTCCGATAGGATTTAAATCTACCCCGGAACATACAGGGCTAAGGAAGGAACAGGGATGGGTTTCAGTCAGTAAGAGTCTGACACTCCCTTCCACTCCACCCAGAGCGGGCGAAGTAATAGGATGATTTCACAACCTCCAAAAAAAAATGCTCATAGCACACTCTTCTTGATTGTGTGGAAAAGGGCATGAGACTTAATAGTGACGAAAAAATTAAGTGATCATTTAGTATTCAGTCTTTAGCCTACTGACTACAAAGCATGAAAGAAGGAATGGTTAATATCACTTCGCTTCATCTTTAGTGGATACATAATGCTTAAGAAAGAACTGAAGCTGCTATAAAGTAATCATACATTTGGTCAAACTAGACTATGTTTTCTCATCGATTCGAAAAGAACAGTTTTCCTTTTTCTAAAAACTGTGCGAACTAAAACTCTTTTCTTTTCTATTGGCGTATTACAATCTTTCAACGCTAACCTAATCTAACCTAACCGAAAATATTACTAAACTAGCTGCTCTCGCGCGGTTATACCCGCTGATCGGCTCCTATTGGCCGTATGTTACATACTTCCTCGATAAATGGGCTATACAACACAAAAATCTATTTTCCAGAAAAAGAAAAAAGATTCCAGAGTTTAGGGCGTTCAAACAAACAAATGCTTCAGCTTTATAATATTAGTATAGATAACACACTAACATCATTTGTTTTGACCCACAGCATCTATCAGCTGAGAAGAGTTTGACACCAAAGCAGTGTGGAGTCCTAGACGCGGCTTTAGATACCATCAAGCTGTACTTCCACGCAGGAGGCAACGGTCTGAAGAAAGCCTTCCTAGAGAAGAGTCCAGAACTGCAGTCTTTGAGATATGCCCTTAGTTTGTACACTCAGACTACTGACACGCTCATCAGGACGTTTGTTAGCTGTCAACAAAATCAAGGTATGAGCTTAACCCCTCAAATGTCGTATGAACCCCATAGGTTCAAAATAAAAATTCTCTCGAAACGACAATAAATTTAACCGTATAAATCATTGAGCTATTATGAGTAAACGGCTTCTAATAGGCGAATATCTAATGGGTTAAAGCACCAGCGCCCCGGCTTCGCACAGGTGCAATGTAGATACTATCGCGCGCGCAAAGTCTAGAATCACTTTATCTGTTGATGAAAATCATATTATAATTAGTTGCGTAGTTTAAAAGATCTAAGCGCACAGACGGTGATGTAGAGATATACGCACACGAACAAAGTAGTTAGTGTTTAAACGTTTTCGTTTTGTGCGGCTAAGGCCAACATAGTGCTAAGCGGGATTATCCGAAAGGGTTACCGCTATCCCGGAACATAAAGGGCTAAGGAAGGAACATGGATGGGTTTTTTTAGTTAGTAAGAGTCTGACACTACCTTCCTACCAAGAGCGGGTTGCAACCATTTGATGATTTCCCAACGTCAAAAAGAAACGCCCGCATAGTTAGTAAAAAATTATCGATGGAAAGCAGAGATTTATATAACTGGATCACTTACAATCAGATTTCAATAACTAACCAAGCTAAAAACCTTAAACCTTTACGGTATATTTTTAAACTTTCAGTCCACGACCAATTACAAAACACAAATAAATTGAGATAAGGGCAGGAGACAAGCTATCCCAAACTGACAAATTTTGCCAATTGAAAATTAATCTTATGCTTTTGTAATAAAGTGGAACCGATTGCTTGGGCACGCAAGATCAGCTTACCTTTGGGCACGTATAAGTCACATTTTGTGTGTTCTAAAATTGTGCTAATTATTGTTTCCATCAGACGCTGCAGTCGTGGAAGAAGGCAGCGTGGGTGAGGTGTCACTACAAGTGGATCTCTTCACGCACCCCAACACAGGCGAGCACAAGATCACAGTGAAAGGTAATGTTACAACTTCAAAACTGAGATTCGTAAATAGTGAATTGAATATTTTGAACAGCTGCATCTTCTCAGAACAGCCTATATTCGGCACTGCTCTTCTATAAGCTGATTATGATGGTAATACGAGAGAAGAAGTTAACCACTTAGTGTCTGTGTCCTGAAAACAGTTGTGGAGAGTCCTTACTCCCCTATTCTGAGGCACTATGTGGGAAGAATGGTCAGGTAGCTTATTCCTCACGCTATCGTTCTCTGCACATCCTGCCTCAGACACCCTACTTTGTTGTTTGCTTTTCTTATCCTTGTTTATTTACTACTAACACTAGTTATAAGATATTTTACTAACAAATTGGACTATATTGTCAGAGTTTGGTAAAATAATAATAATAATAACTCTATTATTATGATAATATGCGTTTTGTAAATAAAATAAATAATAATAACAACTCTTATTATAATGAGGAGTCCGTGGCTAAGAACTAACAGCCGCACAGGTCGATCCATCAAGTTATTACGCTTGTTGGGGTTGGCTGTGGATGGGTGACCATCTTTACATAACGAGACTCCTCCGTGCCTCGGAAAGCATGTAAAGCCGTTGGTCCTGGCTGTCATTTGTGCATTTTTGACATTCGTTACGGGTCGTCAGAACCCCGAAAATCTGACAGCCAGTCTTACCAAGGGGTATCATATTGCCCAGTCACCTACTGGGTTGCGGAGGTCAGATAGGCAGTCGCTGATGTAATATACTGGTATTCAGCTGCATCTGGTTAGACTGGAAGCCAACCCCAACATAGTTGGGAAAAGGCTAGGCAGATGATGATGAATATCTATTATCATGTCTTGCTAAATCCTTTAACAAAACTTACAGTGGTAGCAGCGAATGACCTGAAGTGGGTGATCGCAAGCGGCATGTTCCGTCCCTTCATCGAGGTAAACCTCATCGGGCCTCACCTCGCGGAGAAGAAGAGGAAGTTCGCCACCAAGTCTAAGAGCAATAACTGGAGTCCCAAATTCAACGAGACTTTCCACTTGTGAGTATATTTTGGTTTCATTTAAATAAGTTTTTTACAATTTATACATATTTCTTCCAAGCTTTTATTTAACTTGTAACGTATGTAGTTGTTCGGGTCAAATCTCGCAACTGGATTTTAAAGCAATTATCCTCAACCGATTAACGTTTAGTTTGGATGACAATACCAGGGAGCCTAGACCAAGTCACATTTTCATTAACTATAACGAAATTAGTATGGCTTAAGCTTTCGAAATGTCACGTGATCAATTGTGTAACGAAACTCGATCAATATTCCCACACAAATGCGTTGACAAGTGGTGTTCTTGACAATCCGAATCGCTAAAATAACGAATTGTTCGATCAACAATATTAGAAATGAAATTGACACGGAGCGATTGATACTTTACTACCCCATGGTTAGGCTAAGCAACGATATTCTAAACCCAAAATTAACAAAAAAAAAAAACGTTTATTTCAATTACATCAGGCTTTTCGATACATATTATTGGAGATCACCTTTTAAGCAAGGAATTGCTTGTATTAGGAGATTCCGCGCTTCCACTTGTCACTTTTATGCAATTGAAATGTAGACAATGTAAACATGCAAAAAAAAAAAACTTAAAAATTATACAAAATGCATCGCAAATAAAAGAACGAACGATAATTATTCAGAAAAAGGCCAGATCACAGATCATAAAATAAAGTGTTATATTTAAAATTTATTTAGTACTTCTTAGTAATTTAAAAGCTTGTTTTTCAAATCACGAAAAAATATTAAACATCACAACATTCAACAAACGGATTGCGAATAATATTTCACATATAAAAATTCGTGAAATTAGTCTTAAAACGTATGGTCAGTTTCACAATCACCATTCGAGAGGATCTCTTTACCATTTTAAACAGTCATTAGATAATATTAGTTTTCCAATATTTCCCTTCGTTGTTTTCAGCATGGTGAGCAACTCGGAGCAGCTGGATCTGTTCGAACTGCACGTGTGCGTGCGCGACTACTGCTTCGCGCGCGAAGACAGACTAGTCGGCGTCGCAATCATGCGCATGACCGAAATTGTTGAACAGGTACACATCTCGGTTATTACATTTTAAATGCTGATCAAATATTACGTCTTGGCGGGAATTTATATGGCTTTTAATGGTGTCATGTTGGCTCCGTTTTGTGAAACCGTAAGTAACAGTTTTAAAATTTAAGCACACTTAAAAGCTGTCCAATATTTTTCAGGGTGCCATCGCGTGCTGGTTGCCTTTAGGCACCCGAATTAAGATGGACGAAACAGGCTGGACGATACTAAGAATACTGTCCCAGAGGCACAATGATGAGGTGGCCCGGGAGTTCGTCAAGCTCAAGTCAGAGATGAGGACCGAAACGCCCGCCGGGGCACAGGGCCCAGCGTGAAACATTTAAACAACCCCCACGTGCCACAACATTCTACGCGACCTACCAACTCCAAGACTGCGACTGGACTGACAGATCCGGTTGTGATGTCCCTTAGTATTTCAAAACAGTTTTATGTGCGCAAGCGAGACAGAACCATGTTCTGGATGATGCGTGAAAGAGACGAAGCCACTACTACGGAGAAAGGAAGTGACATTCGGCGCTCCGGCGGCACCCGGTCAGTGCTCGTTCGTTTTGTTTCGTACAATCTCGACGGAGATGCGTTTTGTAAATAAAATTTATCTTTGTTAAGTTACGCGGATAGTAGAATATTTTGCACAAATTAATAAACATTAGCAGAAAAGACTGACCGTAGGCGGCCGGGCGCCGCGGCGGACGCGACTTAGGGATCCAGCTACTCCTGCATTCTCATCTCAAGAGACACCTTGATCTTCCTCAATGTACGGCAATAATTTACTTAGCCTAGCATGTTTGTTAACTTCGCTCTCTTTTCATTCTTTATCGTTCGGTAGCGAAGTTATTTCCTTCTAACTCAGACTGCCCGACCATTTTTGCTGGGTACCTAAATTCGCGAACGCAACGTTGACCCACGATTTATGTAATAATATTTATATGGACCAAACTGTCGTAAATACGGATGAATTAATCCTTAAACATTAATATTAAAATGCAACATGATTATTTATCTAATTAATCATCTACTCGTTATACGTGTACAGTAAAATATATGGCCTTATGTAAATTATTTCCTTTGTTTGTTGGTTCATTGCTTCTGTCGAGTCGGTTACGTGTAAGTGTTGAGGATGTATCCCAAGTGCTAAGAGGTATTCTATATATTTTCCTTTCGGTAAATGCGTGGTGTATAAAATTATGCGAAGTACATAAAGCATGTTCGTTTAGGTGATGAGTGTTATATAAAATGGAATTAATATAGTCATAGCCGTCGTTTGTTCTTGAGATCCTTTACGCGGTGCTTTTTGACGTCTGTATATAAATATAGAATTAGAAACGAATTATCTTGAACCATATATCTCTATTCAAACGCAGCGTTTAATACTAATGGCTTCCGCGATAAATATACTGGACCAGCAGAGGAAATAATCTGTTTTGATTTATTTCTTACTCTCGTACGTCATGTAATTTTGACAAAAATATCGCTCCGCAAGTCAAATATACAGTGTGTTAGGTTAAACGAGGGACATACTTTCAGGGGATACTGTACTCATGATAATGAACAACTTTGACTATGAAACTATACCTGAAATCATGAAAAAAAAATCAGCTGTTCAGTGCATTTATGTTCGCATAATTTGATAAAATGTATGAAACAGACGATTTTTTTCGATATTTCAGAGTTGGTCTCACAGTGACAGTTGCTTATAATTATGGGTACTTTGAATTAAAAATCAACGTGTATACTGGGTGTAACCGAATGGTATATATACATACAAAAGGATATGCTACTGACCACCAAACTGAACAATTTTTACTATGGGACTAACTCCCAAATCGTGAACAAAAAATCAGCTGTTCCCTACATTTCGACGAGTCACGTGACACGTGAAAATGTATGGAACAGCTGATTTTCTTTTGCGATTTCGGAGTTGGTCCCATAGTAAAAGTTGTTCAATTTTAGTGGTCTGTTGTATATTCTTCTGTATGTATGCACCCTTTCGGTTACGCCCTGTATACTAAATAGAATATAAATTGTCCATAAAATACTATCTAATGTTACCTCAAAAAGTATCGCGTAACACAATGGATAAAAAAATGTGCGGTATTGTCATCTTTTATAAAATAATAAATAAATAATTATTTTATGTGTCCCGTTTTGAGTGACCTATATTATATATCTATGTGATCCATATTTATAACAGACATGTATATAACAATAAGTATGTGTTAATATATGTGTATATCACAATATTTGCTATTACTTTAATACGCTTGGCCTGTTTGAAGTGTAATCTAAAATCTCCAAAATCTTTTTGTATATTATTGAAAATTGTGATATTGTTATAAAAATTACATAACATCGTAACTGTCGTGTTTATCTGTTTAATAAATCCGATGTTTATTGTTAATAATAATAATATTTTTTGTTATATATTGAAGCATTCCATTTATAACATTTCATTCCATTTTGTTACTTTTGAGACTGTTAATAAATAGAAATCTTAATTATGTTAATCATATAGATATTTTACTGAAAGTTTTGTTATTAATAATGGAAAAAAAACCTTCCAAGTTAAGGCCCCAGTGCTCAAAAATAATTTGTTAAGGCTATAATATGGCGAATAACAATAACGAATCGTTGATTTATTAACATAATAATTAAAATATATTAAAAAAAATATATCACAGTCCAAAACTCAAACACGTTTGAAAGTCGTCACATAAATACATTTTAATGTGTGTACATTTTCAATAGCATTAATTAAAAATAATATTTATTATTTTAAGTGCACCTAAAGATGAATTTTTATTTTCTTATTCCAACTGGTAACTTTTTTATAAATAGAATGAATTTCCCCTTTTTAAACAGTATTTTTGACAGCTGTATCGTTTTTTAAAGAAATTTTCTGACAATTTTAAGGTCCTTTGAGAAGTATACCTGTTAAAAATCTTTGATGACGTTGAAAATGCACACGGTGTGTAGATAGGCACATCACAAACTGACACGGGACATAGATTTTCTAAATATTAGCATTTATCATGGATTACATATCTGTAGATAGAGAATGTGGTTTGTCTAGTCCAAATCTCAATAATATATATTAATTAATTATATATTTACTCGTCTTATTATAATATATAGAAAATACTTTTATTATTTCTAATTTACATTTCCGAGTTGACTGAATCTGTATAACTATAGCGTAATAGAAAATTGCAACATCAATAATATTAAAACAATATTATTTTGTTATTTATTATCTCAAAATAATAAAATATTCTATTCAATGTATTAATGTGCGCAATAATAAACCATGGAATTAAACAATTGAATTAGATATAATACATTCTTTGTCCACAATAAAGTAATGGTTGTGGCCATGTAAGTTACGACATAGTTGTGCAAGTAAGACTTGTGCAAGTATACCTGGGTGGAAGACTTTTGCACAATTTTCTATGATTGTGCAATTTTGCATATTGGTGCAAGTCTAAACTTGCGCAAGTATATGTTAACGTCTATGGCTAACATAATAAAATAATCAAACAACAGTTGCATGTGCATTACTGCGTTGAATAGAGCTTATCATAAAAAATATTTTGGAAAAATATAGTGACGCCCATCAAATAGAATTCTTGATCGTGTTATTTTAAAATAAACGTTTCATTATAACAGAATCATTATCGGATCATACATTTGTATATAGTTGCAAATCGTACTTCCACGTTATGTGAAGGGAAGACGCTATATTGATGGGATCGTGTGATATCTACATAAACCAAAATATATCAGTATTACTTTTCGTGAATTTAATTTAAATTATATTGCGTATGAGCAAGTTCTATGACCTGTAACGCTGTTTATGAAGATATTGCGATTCGAGCTAGTATAAAAGAAAAGCGCACAGTATCATTATAATCTCATCAAAATATATACCTAATATCTAACAAATCGTATTGACACATAAACCTTTACCATTTGACAATACTTGGTAAATATTCTTTTGTAAGTGTAATATGTGATTGTCACTTCACATCAACATCGTTGTGAGTCTGTTACGCTCCAATTTTAGTATTAAATATCACTAACATTGCATACATCTTTGTATAAATGCATATATGTAAATGTTACATGTTTAAACACATTATTGAATTTAGAATTTTTATGAAAAAATAAATAAATATCCGTATTTCAAATATATTTCGTTTTGTTTTATTATTCCCACTGCAGTTTGCAGTACTGCATTGTTGCTGTACGGAGCCTTTTGACAGGTTGTCAAATAGAAAATGACATAGAAAACAAGATAGCGGCCGTTTCATCATGTCAGCTAATAAACATGGCGGATGTCTATTTGATGCAGGTTAAATTGGTTTTGAATTTGTCGACAGTTTCTATGGAACTCTTTTTTGATAACTTTTAGGGGACTCTTTTGATGAAATTTTGATTAACATTGACGGTAGCTTTTCTTGTCACAGTGTTGGTGTCGGCTCCAGTCTAACCGGATACAGCTAAAAGCCAGAATTATACATAGAGCGACAGCCTTTCTGACCTCCACATCCCAGTTACTGGATAAATTGGTAAGACTGGCTGGCAGACTCAATGAGCTTTTTTCATATTCTTTTTTTACACAGTAGCCCAAACTGACAAATTCAACTTTTCAGTTTTTCCGTTTATCCATTTATAAATAAATACAAACAAACCTCCCACAGTATTTATATTTTATTAACTCTTAATAATATTGTTTTCGAACCCAAAAATAAATCTATTTGCTTTTAAATCAAACTATTTTGGATCCAAAGGGGAGATATTTGTATTTGTTTATCTTCGTAGCTCCGGCTTCAATTTCCTGTTATTATTATTAAATATATACCTATAGGTGTACCATACAATATGTATATTAAGACCATCAAAATAGAACTCGTCGAAATACCTTTTTGGTTTAATTTTAGAAGGTGGAATCAACATATAGATGAGAACGTGGGTGGATGTTTGATTTCGGAGAAAATCGGATCACGTTTTAGAAATAATTGCCTATTGATATAAAGTAGGACATTTCATTGAATTTTTATCGAATTCTCAAATATATTTCTATTTATATAATTTGTAAGTATTCATAATCTTCTTCTTAGCGTGTCGATGGCAATCTATATCTCCTCGACCCAGAATTCAACCACGTGTTTAGCGCCATCACTAGCGTCCATCAGTTCCTGTAACGTGCATACAGCAGGACACACAGGACACGAAATTAAGTGTCCCATCGTTTGTGGAACAGCACCACATTTACACTCCAAGGCGGAGCTGTCTATGAATCCCCATCTGAGCAGGTTTTCCTTGCTTCGGCCAACCTGGGTCCGGAGTCTGTTTAAAGCCTTCCAAGCTGACCAAGGCAAGTCGCTCCCAGGAGGGAGACGTTCAGGAAGTGGAACGAATGGAGTGGGTAAGGAAGCACTGTCTCGCCACAGCTTCAGTCTTTCTTTATTTGGTTCGACAGTGAGTGGAACGACACACTTTAAAAAGCTGTTTCGGCTTTTCAGCCATTGTGGCACAGGGATGTGGTCGTGTATGAGGTGTCGTCTGTCGGAGGCCAGTTTAGCTCTTTCTAATATATATAATTTAGTTTTTTTCATGAAGTGTGTAAAATATTTACTGTATATTAGTATTAGATGAATTAAAGGGTACCAAGTAAAACTATTATTCGATAAACACGTTTTATTCACAGTGTGTTATACCCAATATTTTTTTGTTTTCTGGTGTTGATATCTACAAGTCATCCTATAGCTCATACATTCCACTTGCGGTCTCTTGACCGTCCTTGTCACCAGCCACAGGATGTGATCAGCCGCAGGCTATTCAAGACAGCGATCACGTGATCAAACAAATTGTTTGTAACAATGAGTCAACTGTTTTTCTGTATTTTAAACACCATTTATTCGTCACCGGGAAGAGAGTAAGTACAAAAATGTATGATCCATTGTCCAAGGTCGTTGTCCGAGCATTGAAAAATAAACTTTGTATCGTATTTCAGTTAGTAAGTACGTTATACTGGATACATACATACATACAAAAGGATTATGCTAACGACCACCAAACTGAACCTATGGGACTAACTTTTGCTATGGGACCAACTCCGAAATCGTGAAGAAAAATAAGCTGTTCCCAACATTTCAACGAGTCACGTGACCATAAATGTATAGAACAGGTGATTTTTTTATTTTGCGATTTGCTCTTTAGCATATGATTTTGTATGTACATATATACCCTTTTGGTTTTATTTATTTATTTATCAGGAACAATTTAAATTGTGTTTGATACATCATCATTAATAATACTAAAATAAAGGTTACACCCTGTATACGACTTCGATACCTATCTGACCTCCCCAACTCAGTAACTGGGTACCCGATACCCTTTATTAGCACCGGTTGTCAGATTTTCGGGATTCTGACGACCTGTAATCATCAAAGACACACGATTGACAGCCGGGACTAACGTAAAGTACAATAAGTAAAAATGTAAAGAGGGTCACCCATCCACGAACTAATCCCGGCAAGCATAGCTTAACCTGACGAATTGACCCGTGCGGCAGTTATAACTTAGCCATGAGCTCCTCACATGATCCACAAAGTTAATACATACCATAATATTGACCTGATTAATGTATGAATCCATTGAGGAAAACAATTCTGAAAGAGTAAATAGGTCAACATGTCATTGCCATTACACCATTCTACTCTTGAACCTGGACTTACAAAGAAATGATATTGATTGCGACTGACACGGTCATCTATACTAATATTATAAAGCTGAAGAGTTTGTTTGTTTGAACGCGCTAATCTCTGGAACTACTGGTTTGTGTTGAATAGTCCATTTATCGAGGAAGGCTATAGGCTATGTAACATCACGCTACGACCAATAGGAGCCAAGTAGCGAGTGAATACCGCGCGGGAGCAGCTAGTCTTACCAGCTACATTGCTTTAGTTCGTTTGGTGTTCGAATAGCCTTGCTAGAGGCGCTGTGGGTAAACATTTGTGCAATTGTTTTGTGATACAGGGGATTTTTTTGGGGATGGGAAATCATCAAATGACGCCTCTCGCTGTAGGTGAAGTGGAAGGGAGTGTCAGACTTTTACTGACTACAACACATCCATGTTCCTTCCCTAGCCTTTTGTGTTCCAGGGCAGCGGTCCCACTGATGAAAAACAGGGTGGAAGAGACCCGAAACCGGTTACCATGGATTCAGATTATGATTCTGAACCTCCTTGCGTTGAAAGATTTTGTCAACTTTATTACAAACTAGCTTCTGCCCGCGGCTTCGCCCGCGTGGATGACGGATATTGCATGTTATTATACATATAAACCTTCCTCTTGAATCATTCTATCTATTAAAAAAACCGCATCAAAATCCGTTGCGTAGTTTTAAAGATTTAAGCATACATAGGGATATAGGGACAGAGAGAGTGACTTTGTTTTATACTATGTATTGAAGCGTAAGGCTAATTTTATTTCATTGATTGGAAAAATTTGACGGCTGGATGTGCTGGCGTCTATATAATACCTAAACCGTGAAAAAGTATGGAACAGTATTTTTTTTTTATGACTGACGAAATATTTCAATCCAGGGAGGTTCAGAAAGATACAAACGATCTTGATAAAAAGTACATTTGACATGTTTATTACGTTTCCTATACTATTAATTTTGTTAATTGAACATTGTCTAGTCGACAATTAATGTACTGCTAAAGCACTAAAATCCGAAATTTATTCTGATTTTCTTAATTATATTGGAATCGCTAAAATCTCCGGGGTAATAAAATGGAAGATTTATTCAATCCAATCATTGATCACAACGAGTTGAACAAAAACTCACTAACGTAGCATAGTAATCAAACTTCATCCGGATTTATTTGCGTCTAACCAAACATTCCCGATTGCCAATAAACTTTTGACATTATGACTTTGAGCCATTTCATTTTCACTGATATTTATTTTACTTGAAATCCAATAAAATAAAATTAGAAACCACTCCGGATTCCGTTGAATTTTTCGCAATAACATGCAGTCCGATGACGTCAGACACTGCTAGCCGTCACTGACAGGAGCTTTCCATACAGTACCCACACAGCTGATCATACAGGCTATTTGGGTAACAATTCGATCGGAACGCAGACACTCCTACACAGCCCGGCTACAAACCGTGAACGTCACTACACTCAAAAGTGGGGGGAACTATTTAAAACGTCACCCATTCATAAACTCTTGATACTTCATTTGAACACAGAACGCAGTCGCGTGCGCACGTTCTTAATTCGAATCACGCGCTATTTTTAAACAGTTACAAAAACAAAGTGTTGTTTTAATAAATTGTGTTTTATTAAATTGTGAAAATGAGCGGCAATTTCCTCACGATACCCGGAGATGATCCCATTCAGAGGCGATCAAGGGTAAGGCTTCTTTGCACGTTGTTGTGATGTAAACAAAGTTAATGCATGTTTATTTTCTGAATAAATTGTTGTATTCTATATTGCTCTAATTTTATATCGGCTCTAGGTTAATGTAGAGATATTTCGAGTGCCCACAATCTAGCGGAAAATAATCTTATCACACATCAATATTTTGATATATCGATCTTATCAAAACATTTGCTATCCACTATCTTTTACTCAAAATAAAAACACGCAAAAATAATCACAGCTAGACATGCTTTCCCATCAAAACATCCGACTCAACAATAGAACCGAAAAATCGTCCGTGACTTAGTGAATCCGGAACTTTTGGCACGGGAAACACGTCTCGGCGTGCCAAATACTTCAGTAACTTTTCCCCATAATTCTGGGCCTTCTAATCAGCACTTCATTAGCAAAGATCCAAGGTTCTGCTAAAACATAATTGTCTATGTGGGCGGAATTCCAATATTGTTTTGTCATATACCGAGCTCTAATCTTGGAAACACGAAAGTCGGAGAGCTATGCTTTTGCCGCGTAAACGGGATGTAAAAATTGAAGTGGGTTTTTTATTGTAAAGTATCAGTTTGGAAATTATCAGCCTGACAACAGTAAGCTTGTTCTTTTATGTGGGAATAGAATGGTGGATAAAACTTTTACCAAAAACAAATAGAAAACAATATTTCAATAAACGTAGTGAAAAATGTCATCATAATTATGAAGTCAAAGTCATATTTAGTGCGAGCGAGTAAAGACTTTAATGACCTATGCAAGCAGTTCTCTTTTGACTTATTTTCGTCTAAAGGCTCAATTTGAATTCTTCAAAATTCTATCTTAGAGGGCTACGGAAGAAACATGGATGGGTTTTAGTCAGTAAGAGTCTGACACTCCCTTCCGCTCCACCCAGAGCGGGAGCAGTCATTGGATGATTTCCCAGCCTTAAAAAAAAAGTGTAGCCTAGTGGCGTGACCTTGGGACTGCCAAGTCTTACGTCTCGAGCTCGAACCCAAGGCACGCACCACGTTTTGTATTATCACTTGCTTAAAAAACGTTGAAAGAAAACATCGTGAGGAAACCAGCATATCTGTGAGATATTTCTCAACAACATGTGAAGCTAAGTCGGAGGCCCATGAGCAGCATAAAAACTGATACCAGGTTAGTCACTAACCACACGAAAAGAAGAATCTTAGTGTCTGTATTATACTTGATTCTTTTTGTATTTTATTGTAGTTTTTGTCTAAAGTTTGGTGGTACCGATTTGATGATTGGTGCTCTTCTTTTTTTGATGACTTGTCGTATATACTATCTCTCTTATTTCATTACTGTATAGCCGTGAAAACTTGTAATTGGCTTCATGTTTCTTATTCCAGAATATTTATTGTATTTATGTAGGAGGTTTTTCATGTGATACATAAATAAATAAATAGTATTTATGCTAAAGTTATCGAGTTCGTGATATACACTCATACAAACATAACTCGTTGGGGTAGGCAGAAACTATAATACGCCTGCTGATCCGGTTCTTTTGGTGACATTCTTCTTCAATTTCGTGTGGTTAGTGACTAACTTGGTGACATTAAGGTAGATAATTATTTAATTTCTCGCTGTATACATAGTGACAATAGGTTGCAGTTCGAGTTGTTTTGTATGTTCCTGCTCTTGAAAATACCTGCCATCTAATCTCTTCACCACCCTTTGTTCACTGGTAGAGAATGCCTTTATTTTAGAGGGTGGGAAATCATCAAATGACTCCTTCCGCTCTGGGGCGAGCGGAAGGGAGTGTCAGACTTTTACTGACTACTCGTAAAACCCAACCATGTTCCTTCTAGCGGTAACCCTTTCGGACAATCCCGCTTAGGTAGAGAATGCCTAAGGCATTAAGTCCGTTTTTGTACCTTTATTGTGTGCGAAAAGTTTAAATAAATAAATGGCGTGCGTTTAAAGAGGCTGGACCTAGCCAGTAGTGGACTGATGTAGGCTGATGATGAGGACTTTGTTCATGTCTACGGGTGACACTTAATGCTTGTCGTAAAACTTTAAGCCAATTGCATAGCTGTATTTTGATTCAAAAATCTTTTCTGTTTTGTTAACGTCATACGGTCGTCGCTAGGGCATCTGTAACTTCTAATTCCTTACTCCCATAGAAATAAAAAGTGAGTTTATGTAGATAGGTGTGTACTAATGCGTTTTGTGGCAGTATGATATAAATTAATTATTTATACTAAGGTACGGAGGTCAGCATATGAAGCCATCCCAAACCGTCAAATATTCCCAATTGAACATGAACCTTATCCTATTGTAATAAATTTGAAAATCCATCAAATTAATTTGAAAGATTGGGGTAACTCGATATCCTGGCCTCTGTACATTCTTGGAAACAGTAATTGAACGCAAAAGTTAAGTGCTCTCATATTAGAATCTTCAAATTCCACAACCTAGGTTTTTTCCATCTTGAAAAGCTGGATCAACGCAAACGTTTCAAATAAAAAAAAAACAATTGTCTATGTTCTCTCATATTGAGTTTCACGAACCATTTCATACAAGATGTCGGCTTTTAGTAATCCTAATTTATATCAACCGTTATTATCAAAACTTGGCTACATATCCAAACTCAATAATATATTATGACACCTCTTTGTTTAACACCTCGCGTTTATTTGAGTACCCACTTTATTATGAGTTAATAATTCTGTATTCTTTATGAGTAAAACAGTAAGTCAGTAAATTGGTTTATAATATACAACCAATTTCATTTAATTATTATCATTAAGAATATGATTCATTTTTTGTTTTTATATTATTAGTCTTTATTACTAAACTAGCTTCTGCCCGCGACTTCGTCCGCGGAAAATTGCTATATACTGTTATTCTTTCCGACTTGTTAGACAAAAATTGCGATAGCTCGGCTAATATGTATGATATAAATATAATTTATAGCCTATAGCACTCAGGAATAATGTAGCTTTCTATCAGTGAAAATTTTTTTGAAATTGGATAATTAGTTCCGGAGATTACCCCCTACATACAAACTTACAAACGTTACCTCTTTATAATATTAGTTACGTTATTATTGTTTAACACAGACTTGTTGATGGGTAAATAAATACTTCAGTTAATCTTATTTAATGCATAAATTTATTTAAAACTAACCTCTGCCAGCGGTTTCGCCCGTGTGGATCTCGGAAATTAGCCCACGGGAACGTCCTACCGGGATAAAAAGAAACCTACATACGTTTCTTTAATTAATACATATTAATCCAAGTCATAAACTATATACGTGCCAATCCGTTCAGCCTTTCTGGCGTGATTGAGAAACAAACATTCAAACATCTTCACCAACTTTTAAAATATTAATTGGATCCATTTTTGTTTTTGCATTTCATGATGACCTCTGTCGATACGCTGTTCCAAAATCAAAAATATGTACCATCAAAATCTTCGGATCTTTTAGATTCACCACGGTATTTTCACCAATACTATTAATATTATAAACGTCAAAGTTTGTGAGTATGTTTGTTACCCTTTCACGCAGACAAATGTACGGTTTACGTAGGATAAATTTCTAAGTAAACGCAGGTGAAGCTAGTAAACTATAAGGTGGAATTAACCACACAATACTTACAACCAGTTTCATTCTGCAATACGTTTCCCGTCGAATCAAGTTCACGAGCGTTCTCTCGACTCGTCGACTCGGAGCATCATTGACACTTATACGGAATCCGGTCAAGTCCACGTTCGGTCTCTTCTGTGTTTCTTATATACGTCGTACTTCCCGAGTGTTCCACATTACTCGTTCTTGTTTGTCTTTTAAACTAGCGACTCGCCCCTGCTTTATAAATATTGTATTATTATTATTATATGTAATGTAATCGATGGATTACATTACATATAATAATAATAATAATGATGTTACTTTTTACCGACGTCCTCTTTTTTTTTTAATGTATGTTCTTTGATATTTCTTTGATCGTCTATTAAACAATTCTTCATTCATTTGGTAGAAAAAGCTTGGGTGGTTGGACCACTTTGTTTATATTGATGATTTTAAAATACTTATTAAAACTGTTATTTACACAGCAATTAGCGAGTCGTATTCAAATTGGTGAGTGCTGTATATACATAAAAAGTGAAAAATAAAAAAACTGTATAAAAAAATAACCGACTCCCAACAACGACAGCGTGAAAAAAAAATCCGAACGTCGGTGGCAGAATACGAAAATACAAAACCAACGACACCGACTTTTTTTGACTATAGTCAAATCACGCTTGTAATACCGCAGGGTTTATTTATTACTATTATTATTTATCTACGGGTTAGGCAGTAAGGAGTCTCGCGAAGGAGGTGGCGGGATGGGAGAGAGAAAGGTCCTCCCGTCCCAGCCGCCGCGGGAGACGCTCCGGGCGTCGGGAGCCACGTGACGACTCCCGGCCACCGTAGGCGCGGGCCTGCGGACGGTGAGTAATGGGTGACTCACCGTCCGATCAGCACCAGACCCGTGCCGTACGGCGCGTATATGTTCCACGCGCGCCTCAAAGAGATGTCAGCATATGAAGGGGCCCCTCAGGGCCAAGCCTGCCGGGTAAGCGGGATTGTCCGAAAGGGTTACCGCTACCCCGGAACATAAAGGGCTACGGAAGGAACATGGATGGGTTTTAGTCAGTAAGAGTCTGACACTCCCTTCCGCTCCACCCAGAGCGGGAGCAGTCATTGGATGATTTCCCAGCCTTAAAAAAAAAAAAAAAAAAGGCAGTAAGGAGTCTGACACTACTTTACGGTTTACCCAGAGCATAGAGCAACACAGGCCACCGGCGGACCGGAGTGTCCGTGTTGCTCTATGACCCAGAGCCGTCATTTAGGTGTAGGTTAATGGGACTTAGGGCGAATTTCACCAATGACACTAAACTCGGTCAACAAGTAAACACAGTTTAAACGGCTGTCAGTGTCATTATTTCCTATGGAATATTGACAGACAGATCTTGAACGCAATTTAATTCTGCTGATCGCGTTCAGTTGCTTTGGTGAAATTGGCACTAGTTTATCATATTTCAAAAAAGTTTTAATTTTAAGCCGAGCCTAAACCTTTGAGCCAGATAATGTATTTTGTGTTTTATTCTGAGCACAGTAGAGTTCTTAATACGAAATTCAAAATTTGTCTCTGGTTTGACGTCAGTTTTTTTAATTAGAACTTTAACTTATTCGAGTTACAGTTCGAAATTAAACAATATTTCGATTTTTAAATCTGGTTTTAAAGGTTAATCTAAAAGTCTTGTTTTGTAATATGGACGAGTGAGTTTCCCCCTTCTGGGAGTCTTTTTAAACAGACTAATGTTTAAATTTTTTTCCAGAAATTAATGCTGAAGATACACCTCTCAGTTTAATTTCATTTTAGTGATTTTTCGCTCGGTTATTGTCGAGCAAAACGGCATTTACAAAAGCACTGTAAATATCTATTTTGAAAACAATAGCTACTACAGCTTTAACCTTCTATAAATGAACAAAAAATGAAAAATCCGCACAAAAAATACCCACTGTATATTGTCTGCATAATACCTAAGGCACCTGTCCCACCGCCGCCAACTAGGAAGCGATTATCTATCGGTTATTTGTTTGCTCAAGAGCATACAAAACAATTGTAGGTCCTGCGTATTGTTCACACCATCCCGGTAAGAACTTTGCCAAAAAAACAACTCGTTTTTATTTTCCACCTCTAACGGCACACAATATGCACATAATATACAATAAAAACATGCTAGAAACGCGAACATTTTGTGGACAGTAATTTTTACTGAATTAATTACCAAGTCACTGGCATCACTAATTTATTTGTCAAAAACAAAAAAAGAACACAAGCCATATTTTTAACATTATTTAATAAAAACCATAAAACCTATAAAAAAGGTCGCAACATGATACCCCACGTGCAGCACAGCTACACAACTCCTGAAGTCCTTCAAGTAAAGTTAACTTTCCAACAAGCCTCTTCAGATTACCGCCATCCATAGTTTTATTCAGATCCACCAGGGCTGCGCTGTGCGAGGCTCGAAAAATGCAGTTCGTAATCCTGTTAGTGGGCGCACGTCCTTCGCTACACATCCTCGCACATCCTTGGTGCTAAACTCAAAGTCAAATCATTTATTTCAAATAGGCACAAGAAAGGCAATTCTATTTCTTGTTCTTCCAAACAATTAGAGATTGAATTGTTTTTAGAAAAAACAATGTATGACATTATTTGTTTTACTGAGCACTGGTTAAAAGATTACGAAATGTTGATTAATTACGAGAATTATAGTTTGGCCAGTTGCTTTAACCGCAAATCAATGCTGCGTGGTGGTTCACTAATCCTAATCAAAAATTGTATTAAATCAAAAACTCGTGAGGACATAGTTGAACTATCAGTTGAGCATAGCATTGAATTGTCTTGTGTTGAGCTGGATAAGCATGTTATAGTGTGCGTTTACAGACCCCCTAATTATCAGAACTACTCAATATTTGAGGCAGTAATGGAAGATGTTCTGGCAAAACTTGCTTCCAGTAATAAATCAGTAGTTATCTGTGGTGACTTTAACATTAATATTTTAGAAAATAATTCAAACACGAGTAGACTATTAAATTTGTTTAAATCATTCAATTTGTCAAATGTGTTTGTAGAACCCACCCGAATAACTATGTCTACTGCTACTTGCATTGATAATGTTTTTTGTTGCTGCGACTATTTAGATAAAGCTATCGTTAATTATCTCCCTTCCGATCACAGTGGTCAAACTGTAACTTTTGAGTCCAACACACCAATACAAAAAATCCAAATACAATCCAGACCCATAACAACTGTTAATTTAAATAAATTTAATATCGCCTTAAATTGTAAGTTAAGTGCTCAAGCACTTTCTTTAAAAAATATAAATATTTTGTATAAGGAATTCTTTACGGTAGTGCAAAACGAGTTTAATAATTGTTTTAAGAAGACCACTAAAACTATAAATCCTAAATTTTTATTTAGTGACTGGGCCACTAAAGGACTCAGGAAAAGTAGGGAAAGACTTTTCGAGCTTTATGGCCTTAAGCCTTTTATTAACACAGAATGTTTCAATAAGTATGTTGCTACCTACTCAAAATTTTTTAAGAACACTTGTAAAGCAGCTAAAGCCAAATACATTAGCAACAAGGTAAAATCAGCTGAAAATAAAATAAAGACGGTTTGGAAAATTATCAATAATGAAACGAACAGAAACAAAAGGCATAGCTCTGATTACATTCTGGAGACGTCATGTGGTCCCATTTGTGATAGCAAAGAAGTTGCTCAAGAATTTGTAAATTTCTTTACCAGTATTCCACTAAAAACTACTGAAACCTTAAATTCATCGCCTTCCCTCTCTTTTGATTGACTAAAGGCGAACGTTTCAGCCTGCTTAATTGAATTCAACTTTAAGCATATTAACCCCATAACAGTAATTAAAACTTTTAAACAAATCAAAATAAAATTAACCGAAGATCTTTGGGGAATGTCTACTAAAGTCTGCACCTCGATCATTGAGACAATAGCACCTTACTTAGCCTTAATATTTAATTTATGTGTGGATCAAGGCATCTTCCCGGATTTAATGAAATACAGCAATAAAGATACCAATAATTATAGACAATAAAGATACCAATAATTATAGACAATAAAGATACCAATAATTATAGACGTGCTGCCGGTTTTCAGCAAGATCTTTGAAAAGATAATGCTTAACCAAATGCTTAATCATTTTTACACTAATAAAATCCTTAACGATCAACAATATGGTTTCACCAAAGGACGTTGTACAACTGACGCCGGTGTGACCTTATTAAAACACATTTTCAATGCGTGGGAAGAGGCTCAAGATGCCATAGGAATCTTTTGTGACCTCTCCGAGGCATTTGATTGCGTTGATCACGAAACCTTGCTGTTGAAGCTAGAGCATTACGGACTTGGAAAACTTGCGCTTAGTTTAGTAAAATCTTATTTAAATGACAGACAACAGCAAGTTCAAATAAAAGGTGTCAATTCACTCGGTTTAAAAGTAAAAATGGGTGTGCCACAAGGTTCAATATTGGGTCCTTTCCTCTTTTTAGTATATATTAATGATCTTCTCCATTTATTAAAAAAACAACCGCAAATGGTGTTATTTGCTGACGACACTTCTTTAATTTTTAAGATAGATAGACGTGCTAAAAATTTTGACGACGTAAATAACGCCCTACTGCAGGTCCAGAATTGGTTCACTGTAAATAATTTAGTATTAAATGGAAAAAAAACTAAGTGCATTAGATTTTCTTTACCAAATGTAAAAAGTAGTGATTGTGAGATAGTATTGAATCAAGAGAAACTAGAATTTGTCGATAAAACTGTTTTCCTAGAGATCACGCTCGACTCAAGGCTACAATGGGGTCCTCATTTAACATCTCTTGCAGGACGGCTAAGTTCTGCAGCATATGCTGTCAGAAAGATCCGTCAATATACTGATGTAGATACCGCGAGACTGGTCTATTTTAGCTATTTTCATAGTATTATGTCTTACGGTATTTTACTTTGGGGACGTGCTGCAGACATCGAGTCTATTTTTATTCTGCAGAAAAGAGCTATCAGAGCCATTTATAATCTTCGTAGACGCGATTCCCTAAGGGAACGGTTTAAGCTTATTAACATCATGACTGTACCTTGTCAATATATCTATGAAAACATCATGTATGCAAGGAAAAATCTACATCTTTTTAGTAAAAGAGGTGAAAGACACAATTATTTCACTAGAAATAGGGACCAATTAGTTCAACCAGGTTTCAGGCTGGCTAAAGTAGATTCATCTTTCATGGGGTACTGTTTAAAATGTTACAATAAAATACCTCCCAACATTCTTGAACTTAATGAAACAAAATTTAAATCCTGTATAAAACGCACACTATGCAGCCAAGCATATTATACATTGGGAGATTACATCGCTGATAAAAACGCTTGGGTCAATGCTATTCCTGCTCCACAAGGGCGTATCACCTAATTCATTAGACTTCTTAAAAATCTGTTGGAGCTGCGGAAGATCAACAACAATAAAAACTATATTTGCATTGTATAAATTCAATTTCTTAATATTGTATAATTGCTTAGCACATATGTGAGTACTATGTACCTAATATGACTGTCTTTCATTGACTTGAATGTGCTTTGGCGGCTGAGAGTATGTCATGCTCACTTTAATGTCTCGCTGATGGTGGCGTGTGTGTTGGATCATTTAGCTCCCTTCAAAATGGTTGAGCTGAATGGTGCTAATCCATGCGTCATGTTCGTGAACGGGCGCTGTCGGTAGAGACTGGTCATCTCTTAGCGGCCATGGCTTGTTTTAATTTAACTTTTGAACTTTTTTTTTTTCCATTATTTTATATCAGATGCTTTCACCGTTCTGCATCGTTCTCACATGTATAATAATATGATCTATGTAACCAATATTTTGTAACCATATTTTGTTTAAAAGAGTGTCCATGGAGTTTCTTGCCCGTTCTTCTCCATAGGTACCTACTGCTTTGGAATGGGCAACTAGCTTCATCTCTCTGACTGACCGACACCTTGACAATTCAAAAGTGCCTGTAATTGGTTTATTTGAAATAAATACTTTGAGTTGAGTTGAGTTGAGTTGAGTTCAAAGAAATAGAATTGATTCTAATCGCCCTTTCCAAAAGGTAGTTTGGTATGGAGAAGAATGGGAAAGAAACTCCACCATTACTCTTTTAAAATAGTTTGTATTCATGTATTATAAAATTATTACCACAAAAGGTGAAAAGAAAGACAAATGCAACAATAACTGGTAAAATTAATTATGTCATAAATACATAGTGCTCACATATTTACAAACATTCACACAAAGTTAATAAAAATACCGCTTAGCTCCCCCAGACTCGCAACGCACAGCTTCCTCGAACTGCTGAGGCCGCTGCTCATCCTCGCACCTCTTCGTACAGCTACCAAAGCTGTACGAAGAGGTGCGAGGTAAAGGTCACACTATTTAACAGCCCTGCTAGGCTTCGTCGCACAACCCCGCTTCCCACAACAGTGAAAACGGACACTTAAAGAACAAACACGATTATAATTCGTTTATTCTTTTACATCCATAGTCAATCTGCCTAGCCTTTTCCCAACTGTGCTGGGGTTGGCTTCCAGTGTAACTGGATGCAGCTGGATTTCTAACATAGTTTACATTTTTAAATATTTTTATAGAAAACAAAAAAAAAACGGTTAGAATTTTTTCTTTATATAAATTTAAATCCTGGAGAATCTGTGAGATCATTTGATACACAATTTTAATAGATAAAATATATTTTTATTAAATCCGACATTTTTAGTTTCAATCCACAATTTTTTACTACCGCAATATCCGCTTACGTTATCCTATTAGCTCATGACGTACATACAGAAATACGATGGTTTACGCCAGTACACAAATAAAATTCAAATGTAAATAAACTGATTTGGTTCGAACGATTTCCTTCAATATTTTTATTATAAATACTCTAAGCCAATATCAGATGCTTCAGTTTTTACCTTTTATTCGGTATATTTCACTCGAAGGGAAACCTCTGATCTTAAAATGAATTATTACTGAATCGATCCAACAATGTTTAATTTCGAATGATCGAAAAATGGAATTAAAGGAGCGTGTGAACGTCCATTTCTATACAAAGTGGAGACTACAATACGATAATAAATTAAACTGCGTATATCTAATACTGGTCCAGCCTGCATACGAAAATTGAATGAAATATACCCATTAGTTTAGTCACTACAGCTAGTCAAAGATTGGCAGAACCCATAGTCGGCACAGCACTATTATTTAGTTTGTTCCAAAATAGTCCTACTCATTAGTATTGTCAGTGTTTTCATTTATGGTCGTATTATTTTATTCACATTGTATAATCTTATCGGTGTCGAGTAAACGTGGAATGAAACAATATGATCCATGTGAGCCACTCACTCGAGTGAAGAATCTTTTATCAGTACTAGAAAATCTAGAGATTAACAGCTCACTTCAGGCTCACTTCGCTTAAGTATTCACGAGGTATGTAAATATTATGTGTATAAAGTTAACAGTATATTCGTAATGAACTATTGGATAATAAATTTGATTCAATTTTCGTATGCAGGCTGGGGACAGCATTAAATATACGCAGTTTAATTTATGATCGTATTGTAGTTTCTTATTTTATCGAGTCGTACTTTGTATAATAATCCATTTAATGCTTTTTTTATGCTTTGCAGTTTGGCAGAGGTAATGTCTTTTAAAAAAAATATTTCTGTGAATAAACACTTTTTCATTTTTTTTTTTCATTTGCGATTTGGGGATGATTTCTGCTCGAAGCTAATTTAAAACAAAATGGAGACATCGATACCAAAAAAACCTAGGACATACCATTTTCTGAGTCACAGTTACAACCATTGATTGGTTTTTTCAGCTGTTGTATGTACGTCAGTGATGTTTTCCTAGTGGTATAGTTAAATGTTTATGTATGTAGTCTAGACATCAACAATTACGTTTCACATTCTTTCAAACTTGAGCCAAAAATAATAGGAATGTCTTCATTCATGACAATGTTTAAATTACATTTTAATGTTTGTCTGTAAAAATGTTTATTTTATACAGTTTAGGTATTGGGAATTCGATTATCCTATTATATTGGGGTCTGCTCTGGCCAGATGTGGCCTAATCTCAATATTTAACGTGGAGCAACTGGCTCTAATTAATACAACCCAAATTTAAATTCGATATTCTAGCCAGACCTAGTGGATTCAAAACTATTGGTACACTTTCGGAATCATGAAAACCCGTAGTCGGTTCGTAAGTATGAAGACCGTATGACAACCTTAACTAGTGGTTAACAAATCCATAATTATATGCAGAGCAGTTTACAGAAAAGATGGCCGACGAGGCCGAAAGGATCTATAGCGACCCGCCCCACCGAAATTCAAAACGTTTAAAAGTATTTATGAAAGATATCATTTACTGAGATTTATGCTATGCCACTTTATGCACGCGTCTGGATTGAGGGCCTAAGTTATTTAATCAGAACAGTTTTAATTTACGTTAAAGAAATTTATGGCCCTTTGCTTTAAGTTTTTACTATTCGTTTTCGCTAGAGTTCAAAAAATGGGTCCTCAATCCTGATGCACATGACCTACGAAGATGAAATTTGGTACAGAGGTGACGTCCGTTTAGAAAGGATTTCAGGCATCGTTAAAGGGTAAAATAGGGGGCAATGGTATTGAACATTTTCAACATAGACGCGTGCAGACCCACGGGCAGTACCTAGTACCTACATATCATTGTTATGTGGAAATGGTCGACGTAGATTCGGAGTAAATACTCATGCATAGGAAAATTTTATGATAATAAGTTAAAATATTGAGTTAACGAGAGCTCGTTAACTCAATATTTTTATAAACTTGGGTGGTTTACAAAAAAGCTTTTGTTTAAGGCTTTTGTTTTACTTAATTATAACAAAAGTTTGCAACTTTTCATAACATTTTAAGACGGTAAGATGAACATAATTATGTTGGTGGTATATTTTATTACCATATCATCCTAAATATCGACTCGTTGGTCTAGTGGCGCTATTGTTAATCATCGACTCCGGGATTTGATGGTTCCCGGGTCGGACAAAGTTTAATAGCCTTTCCTATCCCATCTGCGGACTTTCTGCGGAATATTGTTTGTATTTTTTTGGCTTGTGGTGAGAAATAAACACTTAGGTATTAATAAATGACCACTCGGTCATATACAAACTCTATTTGCAAGAGAAAATCATTATCTGTATTATTGCATTTTTGCATAGATAAACAGAAACTGTAAATTTACCATAACCATAAACTTTAAAACTCAAACTCGAACTCAAACTCAAACTCAAAGTATTTATTTCAAATAAACCAATTACAGGCACTTTTGAATTGTCAAGGGGTCGGTCAGTCAGAAAGATGAAGCGAGTTGCCCATTCCAAAGCAGTTGGTAGTATGGAGAAGAACGGGCAAGAAACTCCATGGACACTCTTTTAAACAAAATAATAATATGGTTACAAAATATTGGTTACAAAGCTTTAAAATATTGGGTAAAGCTTGTTTTCATTAAACTGCGTCCAGGGATCTCATTTAAAACCATAAGAGCGAATTACACCATTGGAACTGACCGCAATCAGCACATTTAAACCGCGTTCAGGAGCTTTCATTGTCATTACTGATATGGAATATTGACACTGACATCTCCTGAACGTGGTTTAGGTATCCTGATAGCGTTCTGTTCCAATAGTGAAATTGGCCCTTACAGTTCTTAACTAAACGTGCAACGTAGTTAGCTAATCACTGCCCCTATAGACATTTACAAGTTTATCTTCAGTAATTAGAAGTCTTTCTAAGATAGTTTTAAAGTTAATGTATGGTTGACTAGCTTCTGCCAACGGCTTCGCCCGCGTAGATGTCTAAAATTTTCCATGGGAACGTACTACCGAGATCAAAAGTATCCTATGTTCAACTTCAAAAGTGTAAGGTTCATTTTCAATTGGGAAAATTCGACAGTTAGGGATACCTTGATGTGCTGGCGTCCGTATCTTAGGCGTGGGCCACACAAAGACGAGACGTGAGACGAGGACAGGACGAAAACGCGGTAAATAGTAGGGCAGTAGTGTCTGGCGCGTATTTTGCCAGATTGCGGTCATACATTTTGTATGAGAATGCGTGAAAGGAACGCCGCACAGTGGACGGAAAAACAAGCTTACCTTTAATAGGATTTTTGAAAGATAAAATGTTTTATTTGATACTTTCAAGTGTACAGTTTTGTCGAGTACATTAATACATTGAATTAATTAGTAGTTACGGGTTTTGTTTTTCAATCTATACCGTAAAAAAACGACTAAATTTTTTTCAAATGTATGAAAATGGTATTTGCTTTCCTTAAAACTTTTTTCTGTCTTGGATTTGGCATCCACCCAAATCTGTTTGTCGGTCTGCGTCCTTTCCGCGTCAACCGCGTCATCTTTTGTGAGCCTCGCATAAATGTTTATGCGTGCCTCATGTGAATCTTGGCCTTACTTTATCTGACAGACAAAGAGATAATATATCTGTAACTGATGGACAGTTAATGAGCTACTAATTAGCAACAGGCTCGAAATTACGAATAATTTCATATCATTATTCTATTAATAGGTCTTTTATCACAGCTGCAGTACACCAATGATAACGTTAGATCTATTTTTATTTTACTAAGCGGGATTGTCCGAAAGGGTTACCGCTACCCCGGAACATGAAGGGCTACGGAAGGAACATATGGATGGGTTTTAGTCAGTAAGAGTCTGACACTCTCTTCCGCTCCACCCAGAGCGGGAGAAGTCATTGGATGATTTCCCAGCCTTAAAAAAAAGAAAAAAAGATCTATTTTATTAGAGAAATAACCACACGATAGCCTAAATTACAAAAATCGGAACACTAAGTGATTTTGAAGATAACCGCCTGAGATCCCCGAAGGGTTAGGCTGGGGTACGTACCTATACCTTTTGCCAGATATGATAAAATCCCATGAAATAGAAGGCGAGCCTATTGTCATTGGCCGGGTACACTTTAGTCGCCTACTGACAAATTCCTGATAAAAAAAATCCAATAACACAGGACCACATACCGCTGATTAATAAAAATAAATATAGAAACGAAAAAAATAAGATGAAAATAAATAAATCCTCTTTATTCCTTAATTTTAAAAAAGTTACATAAAAAAACTGATTACATCTCCAATGTATACTAACTTAAAGAGTACATACTTACTGATAAAATTAATTAAATGAAATACGAAATAGTAATCCCAAAATACACACATCAAAAGTGTCTAGGGATCAACATATATTTTTGCAATAACTTTTCTCTTGATTGATATTAATTTAAATTTTCTTTAAGGATTCATCAAATAAAGTGTTTTCGTTTGTCACAGTAACGATAAACCAAGTCACCTTTGCATTAATAAAGAAATTTGCCATTTTCCTAATAAAGGGATTTTTGACATTTGAACCACTAACATTAAAGTTCGAAAAAAAGACTGAAATAACAGTTTTCTTTAAAATTTTATTGGGTAACTTAAACAATTAATAATCCGTGTTTCTACCGCGAACACTAACAACACAAGAACATCGGTTTGGCATACTCAAAATGAGTTCATCCAAATCACGCTGTGGAATGGCCGCCCATGTTCGTTGCAACAACAAAAAAAGGTGTTATCAGTCGACTTTGGACACGTTACCGAAGCACTGGTACCGTGGCTGAGCGCCATGAAGGACGGTATCGCTGCACCACACGGAGACAAGACCGATACATTCAAATCTTAACTCGAAGAGCTCCAACAATAACCGCCATGATGTTAGCCGTGAGGCTTCATCACTCTTCAGGGAACTTAATTAGCGACCAAACAGTCAGAAACCGCTTGCATGAAGTGAACCTTCATTCCCGAAGACCGCTACGGGTACCACCTATAGCAATGCACAATCGTAGGATTCGATATCAATGGGCTCTTGAACACAGAAATTGGGCAGAAGAACAATGGCGTTTCGTGTGCTTTTCTGATGAGTCTCGTTTTGGTATGAGACCGGATACAAGACGTATACGACACTGGAGAACCCCTGGACGCCAACAGCGATTAAAATCCTGCCAGGAAGTCCATCCTTATAGTGGTGGAACCATCATGGTATGGGCGGGTATTTGGATCGGCGGATGAACTGAGTTGATTTGGATCAGAGGCAACCTCAACGCTCAAATTTATGCTGAGACGATTGTATCTGACGTCATCGTTCCTCTACAAGTGCAAATCGGTCCCTTATTTCAGTTAATGCATGATAATGCACGACCGCACACCGCAAGAGTTGTAAGACAGACTCTCGCCGCAGCTAACATCAATGTCCTGCCCTGGCCTGCTCAGTCGCCAGACTTGAACCCGATTGAGCATGCATGGGATATGCTACAGAGAAGAGCTCTGCCGAATATGGAGGGTATCCAGTTGCAAGAAGACCTTTTTTTGTTGTTGCAACGAACATGGGCGGCCATTCCACAGCGTGATTTGGATGAACTCATTTTGAGTATGCCAAACCGATGTTCTTGTGTTGTTAGTGTTCGCGGTAGAAACACGGATTATTAATTGTTTAAGTTACCCAATAAAATTTTAAAGAAAACTGTTATTTCAGTCTTTTTTTCGAACTTTAATGTTAGTGGTTCAAATGTCAAAAATCCCTTTATTAGGAAAATGGCAAATTTCTTTATTAATGCAAAGGTGACTTGGTTTATCGTTACTGTGACAAACGAAAACACTTTATTTGATGAATCCTTAAAGAAAATTTAAATTAATATCAATCAAGAGAAAAGTTATTGCAAAAATATATGTTGATCCCTAGACACTTTTGATGTGTGTATTAAAGCAGAAATCCGAATTTTCCGATCCGATTCTATATCGGATCGGTACGAGATATTCCTTGCAATAACATTGCATGCATGATGCATCCAAAGGTTAAACTCAATCCAACATTCCTTCTGAATCACCGGGAAGATACATAAGGAATTTATGTGACGTCACACGGCATTGGTAACACCTCATCTCTCTTTGTTCTCCGATATTGAACTGTCATTGAAACCGAAATAAACCCTGGATACACAACTAGGTACATAAGTTCGTAACGTCAGTACTTTCACAAAACTTTACAAATACGTAATTAACTTGCGTACCATTGTGTGTTAGCAAGTTCTGATTGGATCACACAATGACTAGACGAGCTCAAACTCAAAATAATAAAAGTATTATTTTATTTCTAAACGAAGTTGAAGTTGTTGCATGAAGCAAGTTGCCCATTCCGAAACATAGTAGGCACCTATGGAGAAGAATGGGCAAGAAACTACAAGAACTTCATATTATCAAATTGTTAAAAAAAGTTACCTAGTTATTTCATTAATGTTGAATTTATAATTTACATATGAATGTGAGAAAGATCTTAGAGAAAGAAAGAACACTCACACACACATCACATAATTATGTGACGATAAAACAAGCTACTAATTTACCTTTTTGCTATAGTTATTGGAACGTGTAGGTATACCAGGTTTAATGCCCCTTATTACGTCACAGCAATCGTGAAGCTTCCACGTTCAAAAATTTAAATAAAAAAGTCAGAAAATAAAAGACGGCCAATTAATTAAAATATTCCATTAGCACTTCGCGAAACAATAGCTTTTATATGTAACACGTAATAATAAAAACTTTTTCGTTCACTTCGGGATGGTTGCCAAGAATTTCTTGAATTCTTGAAGTTTCGACTGATATCGTTGTAATTGTCACAAAGTAGGACAAGATAGATACATAGCAATAATGTCTATGTAGTGGGGATAGTAACGTGGGATATTTTTGGAAGGAATTTTACAAAACTCCGGTCTTTTCTCTGGATTACTAAAATAATAGCTCATGGCGCCGTAAAAATTTTAACCAGCCAGGAAATTGGGTAACTAAGGCACTCCTGACGAACACTCATACACCTTTGCATTGACAATAGGCTGCTGTTGGATTTTCGACACTAGGCTCAACAGTAAGAGTCGAAAATCCAGCGTGACTCGTGGAATCTCTTATTAAAAAGAATCGGTTCTAACACGGGTAAGATGAAAATACATTGTAGTTTTTATGAAAATTTTTATAGGGTTGGTTTATTTATTTAATATAAATAGCGTCAAGAATTTTATTACACAATACCAAATATAAGTAGTATTAAACACATTTATTTTGTGGCTATTAAATTACTTTTGAGTAACCTAACAAGTCAGAGGGCCATGGGCAGTATTAAACTCTAAGACCAGGTTAGTCACTAACCACACGAAAAAAAAAGAAAGATCATTTTTTTACCAATAGAATGTCCCTGATCCGTTACCATGGGTCTAGATAATATTATCATGAAAGATGCCCGTCTTGTTTGTCATAATTTTGATGTATTATAAAATCAAACTCGTAAATAACTTTGTGTACAACATGTGCTACAAGAAGGTTCAAAAGATTTATAAATTGAACAAACAAAGACATTATAAAATCTTCAGTAGTAACATCCAAGAGTAGTTTATAAAACCAGACTTAAATCGGAACAGAATTGTTATTGCATCATCACTATAAATCGTGAATTTCCGTAATGATTTAGTGGACTTCCATGCACAAATTCGTGGCCTGGGTAGTACCAATATGACTTTTTCAATTCATATGTACAGTATGTCATCAAGCCCAGTCTGTCACATTTCTTTGATAGATTTTCAACTTTATTACAATACAATAAGGTTCATGTTCAATTAGGAAATTCGACAGTGTGGAATAGCTATATGTGCTGGCGTCTGTACTTCGTTGTACTTTTCGAGTTTAGCTTAGACATTACTGACACAGCGAATGAAAAAACGCGAGGAAACCTGGGGCCGCGTACCAAGCTCAGCACCAGTAATCGCGTACCAGCAATACGTAGCTTAAATTAGTATTATTTTAATACTTGCTTTTGCCAGCGGCTTTAATACCAGTTTACTCGACCTAGGAATCGAAACTATGTTCTCATGCCCAGCAGTAGCACTTCCGACCATTAAACGAACGAGGCAGTCCAGGGAGAAAGCTGGTATTAATAACTACTGTAAAATCGTATTCATGGGTTATGTTGTACGACTATTCATCATCATCTGCTTAGCCTTTTCCTAACTATGTTGGGGTCGGCTTCCAGCCTAACCGGATGCAGCTGAATACCAGTATTTTACATGGAGCGACTGCCTATCTGACCTCCTCAACCCAGTAACTAGGCAATACCGTACACTTTGGTAAGACTGGCTGTCAGATTTTCGGGCTTTTGACGACCTGTAACGACTGTCAATGATGCACAAAAGCCAGCCGGGACCAACGGCTTAACGTGCTTTCCGAGGCACGGCAGAATATGACTATTCATGACTGTAAACCGTGTAGTTATTTTGATTTGGATTTTACAGTCGACTTGAAAGCAAATGATACTATTACTATTTTCATGCTACTTACATAGTCTAGTTTGATCCGCATACGTGATGGCGCGATGCATTTATTGGGATGCATAATACTCTTACGTCATTACGGATTATCCATCTTTATTGAGAATAGCTTGTGTGCAGTGGTGCTCTCAACACGATGAAGGAAAACGTAGTGAGGAAACCAGCATAACCTAGAACAAACATCTCTAAGACATGTGACACGCCCCAATCCGCACTGGGCCCGCGTGGTCGATTATTGCTCACTCCTTCTCATAGAGAAGAGACAGTGGGATGTTCCAACTGCCTACAGGCTAATTTAGCTATTAAGAATAATGAACCATTGGTCACAGCCCCGATAAACAACTACTTAGAAGTGGGGTCAAACTCAGACAGGTATGCACTGTGTCACCTATTTCAACTGCACTGGCTGGTCTTGAACGAAAACATGGTGACGGAACTGACATTTCCTACAACCATGCAAATTGGTGGATATCACGGATGATCAAAGCTGTGATATCCACTTTGGTCATGGGCACCCTCGCTCCTTCATAGACCTTTCCATCAGGCGTGATCGAGTTCAAGAGCAGACTATTCCACAATTTAAAAAAAAAAACTTGTGTCACAAGTGCTCGGATACTGGTATGATATCGATAAGTACCGTCAAAGATAGCTCTACAAAGGCTCAAAAAAAATTAAGATTGTACAAAGTTCAGAGTATTCAGTATTCTTAATTTAATCCTGTAAAATTCCTGCGAATACATCGAAACGTAGACGGAAGCATGAATCACAGCACATAAGTACGTCAAAACAGCAATCATTCATACGTAATGAGTGTTAAATTACTGAGGTCGCAGGCGCAACGCCAACCGCCAAGTCACTCTGTCATTCACCCGAACAATGACAAATTCGGATATTTCTGTCTTCATTCTCTTCGTCTAGAATTGTGTTCCTTCTGCCCGCATCGTATAATGTAGAATGTGTTGGGATCAGTGTAGAATGTCATGAAAGAGAGAGAGAAAATAACGCACAGAAAGCACACAAAAGAACAAGTTGGGGAAAAATATATGTCACATCCACGTAAGACAGCCATCGCTCAGCATAATGCTACGACCCTATGCGAGACAGAGCCCCAGCGCTGGTTTTATGTGGCAGCCGACGTTGAAGTGATGACGTCAACCGTTGCAGCATATAATAAGATATTACTTAGTTCTAAAGAAGACATTTAATGTCTTCTTTAACGTGGCCATCATACATCTATGTATATTAGCCGGCATTTCAATAGTAATTCTTATCCTAAACATATTATTATAGTTTTTCATACAATCCATTGATCATTTCCTAGGTAAACCGAAGAAGATAAATAGTTGAAAATGTAGAGTATTAATAGATTATTAAGTAATCTTAAGTACTGAAAGATAATTCATACTCCAGAGTAAAAATGTTTTGTATCAGATGATTTTAGCTAACAATCATTATAAGAATATATGTTCTCAACGTGAAATTCTCACTAGGGCTAGCTTAAGTCAGCGCTGGGGCTCTGTCTCCCATAGGGTCGACGCATTATGCTGAACGATGGGCGTTTTGCGTGGATATGACGTATATTTGCCCCATCTTGTATATTTTTTTACTGTTTCACTTTTGTTGCAAATAAACGTATTTTCTTTATTTTCTTCTTTCTTTCTAGCCGTAGTCTGCGCACCAACTTAAAGATTTGGGTGTTCGAATATCATTCAAACGAAAATGTGATACAGATATCCTTTTCAAAGTTATATGGCTGAGCGAACATTTATAATTTTCTCACGAATCATATTGGACACTCATAGAAGAGCTGTTGACAATCACGATTTGTTTGTTGTTGAGTATCGGAATTGAACGTTTTTGATTCGTAATAATTTTAGCGACTAAATTGACATACTTGAGCTCTTAAAAGTTTACTGACTCACGAATCAAGTATTGATTGTCAAGGAATATTGGTCCTTTATGCCTACTTGTTTCGCTTTTTTCTTTATCCTATAAAAAATATTCTAAAATCCGTGTCAATGTTCGAAATTGATTTCGCTTATCGTTGCGAAGTATCGTGTTGGATTATGATGTCATGTTTATAAATCATATTGTAATGAACGAAATTGTTATGTTCATGCGTTTTTATCAAACTGTCAAGGGTCAAAGCTAAATACTTAGGGTAAGGGTACCTATTACTTCTCTTTGAAACTGACAATATGATATTATTCGTAATAAATCAATATACCTATTTCAGGTATTTAACATTTTCACGTACATCACGCTTCGCAAATAATGGGTCTGAAAAGTTTTCACTTCACAGCTATCACACTAATACACACATCAAAAGTGTCTAGGGATCAACATATATTTTTGCAATAACTTTTCTCTTGATTGATATTAATTTAAATTTTCTTTAAGGATTCATCAAATAAAGTGTTTTCGTTTGTCACAGTAACGATAAACCAAGTCACCTTTGCATTAATAAAGAAATTTGCCATTTTCCTAATAAAGGGATTTTTGACATTTGAACCACTAACATTAAAGTTCGAAAAAAAGACTGAAATAACAGTTTTCTTTAAAATTTTATTGGGTAACTTAAACAATTAATAATCCGTGTTTCTACCGCGAACACTAACAACACAAGAACATCGGTTTGGCATACTCAAAATGAGTTCATCCAAATCACGCTGTGGAATGGCCGCCCATGTTCGTTGCAACAACAAAAAAAGGTCTTCTTGCAACTGGATACCCTCCATATTCGGCAGAGCTCTTCTCTGTAGCATATCCCATGCATGCTCAATCGGGTTCAAGTCTGGCGACTGAGCAGGCCAGGGCAGGACATTGATGTTAGCTGCGGCGAGAGTCTGTCTTACAACTCTTGCGGTGTG
The DNA here is from genome assembly GCA_951799385.1 of Hyppa rectilinea. Taxonomy (NCBI): domain Eukaryota; kingdom Metazoa; phylum Arthropoda; class Insecta; order Lepidoptera; family Noctuidae; genus Hyppa; species Hyppa rectilinea. The sequence goes on from OX637311.1 coordinate 12,485,371, forward strand.
CGGTCGTGCATTATCATGCATTGACTGAAATAAGGGACCGATTTGCACTTGTAGAGGAACGATGACGTCAGATACAATCGTCTCAGCATAAATTTGAGCGTTGAGGTTGCCTCTGATCCAAATCAACTCAGTTCTTCCGCCGATCCAAATACCCGCCCATACCATGATGGTTCCACCACTATAAGGATGGACTTCCTGGCAGGATTTTAATCGCTGTTGGCGTCCAGGGGTTCTCCAGTGTCGTATACGTCTTGTATCCGGTCTCATACCAAAACGAGACTCATCAGAAAAGCACACGAAACGCCATTGTTCTTCTGCCCAATTTCTGTGTTCAAGAGCCCATTGATATCGAATCCTACGATTGTGCATTGCTATAGGTGGTACCCGTAGCGGTCTTCGGGAATGAAGGTTCACTTCATGCAAGCGGTTTCTGACTGTTTGGTCGCTAATTAAGTTCCCTGAAGAGTGATGAAGCCTCACGGCTAACATCATGGCGGTTATTGTTGGAGCTCTTCGAGTTAAGATTTGAATGTATCGGTCTTGTCTCCGTGTGGTGCAGCGATACCGTCCTTCATGGCGCTCAGCCACGGTACCAGTGCTTCGGTAACGTGTCCAAAGTCGACTGATAACACTCTGACTTGTATTCAGAGCTAAAGCCACAGTACGTTGCCGGGAACCAGCTTCTATCATTTCAATTTAATGGATGAACTCATTTTGAGTATGCCAAACCGATGTTCTTGTGTTGTTAGTGTTCGCGGTAGAAACACGGATTATTAATTGTTTAAGTTACCCAATAAAATTTTAAAGAGAACTGTTATTTCAGTCTTTTTTTCGAACTTTAATGTTAGTGGTTCAAATGTCAAAATCCCTTTATTAGGAAAATGGCAAATTTCTTTATTAATGCAAAGGTGACTTGGTTTATCGTTACTGTGACAAACGAAAACACTTTATTTGATGAATCCTTAAAGAAAATTTAAATTAATATCAATCAAGAGAAAAGTTATTGCAAAAATATATGTTGATCCCTAGACACTTTTGATGTGTGTATTATAAAGGCGAAAGTTTGTGAGTGGGTATGTGTGTGTGTACGTGTGTGTGTATGTGTGTGAGTTTGTATGTTTGTCCGTCCTTCACGCACAAACGGCTGAACGGATCTGGTTGAAACTTGACACAAAGGGAGTTTATGACCTGGATTAACACACAGGATACTTTTATCTCGGTAGTACGCCTTGGGATGATTTCTGTCATCTACGCGGGCGAAGCCACTGGCAGCAGCTAGTTATAACATGAGTTCTTGGGTGGATACCCGCAGATGTGTACCTAAAAGTACACTCAAACTTTGGATACGTTGGTTCCATATAATAGCGGGCAAACCTATTGCCACAAATCCAGCATCCAAGTCTGCTACTGAGAAATTGCTTACTATTATTACTGTCTGCAAAAACTGTAATCAAAAACCGCAGAAGATTAAAATATCAAAATTCGCAGCCAAGAATTCCACCATTTTAAATTTATATTCTGTCAATATAAACATTTTATTATACACACATTCTCACACCATTCAATCCAAAATTGGCATAGACTGTGAACATCTGTACTAAACGTGACTCAAGCTTGGGACAGCTGCCGGGTTTCTGTCAGGTATAAATCTAGATGAGTTTAATTGGTACTGCACTATATTACGTTTATCATAAAGTAGATCGGAGCATTTCCGTATGTTTTCAGAATCCTCGTTTCATATTCTAGCAAAACAAAGTCTATTTCAAAATAAAACTATGTAGATTAATGGTTTTAGGTATTTAGTTTATCTACACGACGCAATGATGATTTTATCTGGAACTTTCTTAGTATACCGTTCTGACGGTTTTGTTTGTCTGTTTTCGCAAGCGGTTTTTGCATCGGGCATTTCTATCAGTCTGAATTTGTACTACTTGATGGCAACACTTATATTACATGGGACTTACACATAACTGGTGAATAACTAGTCGTACCTTTGCCTCTTGACCTCTGCCAAACCTCGAAAAAACGATGTGATTATGTTATGCTGTTCATACTTTCCAATAATTATTATAATTTATATGAAGTTAGTATCAGACTACAAAAGCCAATTTATATTGAAAGCACTATTCACACAATATCAGTTTTGTAAATTGGAAATTCAACTTTAATTTACTATCTCTTAATCAAACAGTCTGTCGAAACGACATAATGATGTGAACATTTTTATCAATGAAGTTGAAAATAGCGTGACACGCCATTTATAATCGTTAGTGGATTTATATTAAAAACTAAATGTGCCAAGGTTCCGTGTAGAAGAGAAACATCTGGACTTTGAAACAAAATATCAGAACAAGGTACTTATGTTATAATAAATCAAAACTGAAATTCAGATCTTTGCATTTAATTATATCTACAAAAAATCGTGTCGTGCCAAGCCTTAAAACAAAAGCTAACAAGAGAAACAAAATAAAATTATTTTTGTTCTCTTTTGTTTTTCATTATATATAGCCATACTTCGTTAAGCCGTTGGTCCCGGCTGTCATTCGTGCATCTTTGACAGTTGATACGGGTCGTCAGAAGCCCGCAAAATCTGACAGCCAGTCTTACCAAGAGGTATCGTATTGGCCTGTTACTGGGTTGTGGAGGTCAGATAGGCAGTCGCTTCATGTAAAATACTGACATTCAGCTGCCGGTTAGACTGGAAACTGACCCCAACATAGTTGGGAAAAGGTGATGATGAAAGATGATGATAGCCATACTTCATCGGGACGCTATGGCCACGTCGCCAGTTCGTGCTGCCAGCTAAATGTTTACAGCTTTATACTGGTCGGCTCACTTGTTAAAGGTTTGGTGGTTGACGCAGACCACCAAACATTTTGTTGGCTACGCGACCAGACTGCACTGCTATGGCGTCCCCGTGAGCAATGTCTTGATTTCCTAATTGGGCTAAATTGCAGGCATTTCTGGGGTGGGCTGCTATTACATGGGACGTCTGGCGAAATAAATGTTGGTGTATCATTAAAACATACTGCCTTTTTTTTTTAAGGCTGGGAAATCATTCAATGACTGCTCCCGCTCTGGGTGGAGCGGAAGGGAGTGTCAGACTCTTACTGACTAAAACCCATCCATGTTCCTTCCGTAGCCCTTTATGTTCCGGGGTAGCGGTAACCCTTTCGGACAATCCTGCTTAACCGCCCAGCCTGGGATTTACTTAGCAACTGTATAACGATTTAAGTGGACTAAAAATGGAATCTTAGAAACATACTGCCTGACCCTTCGAAGATTACAGACATGACGTTATGTTATATATACTATGTGTTGCGTCATCCTAATATTTTTCTCATCTCAATATCGCGTAAATAAATTATGCGAAATCCTTCACGTTTCATACTAATCCAGTTACATACATTGAATTCTAGACAAAACAGTGCTGTGCAAAACAATCCACAAAGAAAACATCTTTAACGTTAGCAATAAAGATCGTTTACACAATGTTTTAGAAACAGCTGGCGTCTAAACGTCACGGAAGGATACGCTGAAAGTTGTATTTTGTTCTCTAAATAGTGAAAAGTTTGTGTGTTAACGAATGATTTATGCTTGTGAAATAAATTCCTGAAGAACGGTTTGGGAAATTATTTTATCTCCTTTTTTTAAACTACTTAACATTTTATATACGCATGGAGGAGCTCATGGCTAAGTAATCAATCAGATAGATCGACCCGTGCAGCTGCACGGGTCGATCTATCAGGTTAAGCTACGCTTGCTGGGGTTGGTCCGTGGATAGGTGACTTTTTTTTACACGTGGAGTTAAGTAATTAGTGACCTTGGTAGTTTTTAGGCAGTAGGGTTTTAACAGAACCAGAACATTGTTACACTTTACGTATATAAAACCTTTAAATCAGTGGTAAGTCTTTTTACTTGGCTGTGTAAACCATTTATTGAACTGATAAAAGTTCTACTAATATTATAAAGCTGAAGAATGTGTTTGTTTGAACGTGCTAATCTCTGGAACTAGTGATCCGAATTGAAAAAATATTTTTGTGTTGGATAGGTAGTCCTTTTATCAAGGAAGGCTATAGGCTATGTAACATCACGCTACGACCAATAGGAGTGTGAAACCACGCGGGAGCAGCTAGTCTTCTTCTTCTTCGTGTGGTTAGTGACTAACCTGGTGTCAGAGTTTCAATGCTGCCCATGGGCCTCTGACTTAGCATCACATGCTGTTGAGAAATATCTCTCAGGCATGCCGGTTTCCTCACGATGTTTTCCTTCACCGATTTTAAGCAAGTGACAATTATACAATACGCACATGAATGCGAAAAATCAGAGGTGTGTGCCTTGGGTTCGAACTCGAGACCTATGACTTGGCAGTCCGACGGTCACACAGTAGGCTATCAGCAGCTAGTCTAATCATATTTATATTTAAAAGCTAAATATTCATAATAATTTACAGAAATAATATGTAAATAATCAGTAAGTAAGTAAAGTATAATGGTTAGTAGGTGTTAAATATAAATCTTGATCTTGTTTCCGCTTCTTACTTGCTACCTAGGGATTTGTAAGTCTGGAAGCTTTCTGATTTCTTAGGCATTCTTCAGAATATTTGAAATTGAGTGGTAAATAATGACTTAGAGCTGGTCAGTCTTACCAATGAAATTGAACGCGATCAGCACATCTTAACCGCGTTTAAGAGCAGCTGTCAGTGTCAATATTTCCCAACAATTGACACTGATATCTCCATAATGTAAATAACGTAAGCTCATAGATTAGTTTTTTAAATAATTTTATTGATATTGTTGTTTTTTTTCTGTTCTCTTATTATAAGAATAGACCGATGAGCTCCGACGACAAAGTGTGTTTAAATATAGGCAATTTGATTACTTTTTTGTAGGAAAAATGTGAAAAAAGTACTATTTTAAGTATTTAATAAATATTTTATTACATTTCATATTTCTTTTGGTTTGACTACTATTATTGGTAATAAAATTATATTTTTTTCCAGTTTAATTTTTTAATTCACTGTCATTTGAATCTTTTTAACCTAAGACAAAACGTTATGCCTGAAAACAGCGAACGGATGGGCAGTGGTGAAGGTATAAAACACCTATATTTCGGTTATTTTGATGTCTAATAATAGTAAAAAGTGAGCCTATTGTTATCAACCGGGCATAAGCTCAGATTTAGGGCTGCTACTCTGCTGGGTACGTGGAATTGTCCGAAAGGGTTACCGCTACCCCGGAACTTGAAGGGCTAGGGTAGGAACATGGATGGTCAGTAGAGTCTGACTCTCCCTTCCGCTCCACCCAGAAAGGGAGGAGTTATTTGAACATTTCCTACCCTTAAAAAAAAGGGCTGCTACTCTGTAATTCCTGATGGTAAAACTCAATAACATTTAGCCCGACCTAGAAATCGAAACCAGGACCTCACGGTCAGCAGTAGCGCTTGCGTCCGCTAGGCCAGCGCGAAAGTCCTCTTTCAGGCAGGCTTAAATCAGGGCATAACCAATGAAACTCAATGACACATATTGCTCTTTCGAAGCTTGTTATTACTTACTTTTGGAGTTAATGAGCCGCTCTGATTACTCTCATAAATTTGAAGTATATAAAGAATCCCTTTTGTTCAAGAAGCTCCATTATTCGGGCAGTTTACACTAAGTTGGGAAGATGTACTTAGTTGAAAGGGTATCAAAGTCCTGATTGTATTGAATAACTTTTGTTTTAGCAAAGTTTAGACAAAGACAAATGTCTGTTTAAAGATTTCACGAACAGTCCTCACCTTTCGATGGAGGTACTTATGAAGGAGTTTTGTGCTATTTTGTTTTTTTTTTATTTGGTGTTTGTAATCTTGCATGTCAACATAGGAGATTGTCGGCTGCTTCGCTCTACCATTCAATAAATTAAGGTCTCCAACTAGAGCATAAACACTTAAAACTAAGTGACTACGCGCTCAGAGCACCCCCTGTGGGCACGGGCCATTGATAAGATAATTTAGCCGTGTTTCTTATGAGTTTTACGCGAGCAAAATTGGGGGCAGAAGCTTATAAGTCTTACTGATTAGTTAATTAAAAAGAAATGATCGTGTATCTAAAATCCGTCTAACAATTTAATTTGCGTAATCAGTTTAATCTCTTGAAAGTTTTCTGACAAACAAATATAGATCGCAAAAGTATATTCGGTCTAAGTGGTCTTGAGGTTGTGTTTAAAACTTTACCGTCATCAATAACAGGCTGTTAACATATTTAAAGAGTAAAGAATATAAGATGTTAAAAAATTAACTCTAAGAATTTCGTGGAAGCATTGTACTCATCGTTACGAACAACTTTTACTATGGGATGAACCCTGAAATCACGAAAAAAATATGAGCCAAGTTCCATACATTTATGCACACGTAACTCAATAAAATGTATGGAATAGGTCTAATTTTTTAACAATAAATATTGGTGATTCAAACATCAAAAACACAAATGAATGCGTTTAGTCTCAAGAACGTTTTCGTTATTCAAATCTACAATGTTTCGAAAAACAAAAAACAAAGGTATCACACTGGTTGTATTATTTTCATATGGACTGCTAGATATTCGAATAAAAATCAATCCTGCTGAAGTCGTTTTTCATAAACCTTTTTTGGTTTTGGATTATTTCCGGTTTAATGAATTCTGGAGTGCGGATGAAAGCTTTTCGTTCTGCACTGCAAATAATAAAAAAATACCTGATCAAAATCCATTTCGTTTGCAACTTCCAATTTATATCATAAGTAAAATGCCGATCGATTTGTTATTTATATTAATTTTAGTTCTCAAACGGTGTTGTTAATTTATAGATATTAACAAAAAGAAGGGAAAGCGTAAAGAAAATTATAAATGACGGCTGAAGAATAGCTGTCGAGATAACGACTAACAGAAAAGTTTTGATGTAAAAGACTTTTTGCGCTGACCTCAAATAAATTGGGATAATGGCAGGAGTGTGATGAAACAAACTACTCATATACTTTATATAAACGACACAATGCTTGATGGACGAACATACGAAGTTCATCAAGCGTTTATTTTTAATTCCCATTCGATGCCAAGTCGTAACGATTAATTTATAACGCATTTCCACTGTGTTAATGAAAGCATTAAATAAATGAACACCGGCAAATATTGTTAATTAATCACACAGATAAATTTTAATGTTTACCTACTTAAAAAATATAAAAAAAAACTTTTTTGTTATTTAAGCCACGCAGCGGTGCTGAACAAACTCATTAAATACATACGTTAGTCGAAATGTCTGTGGTTATTAAATAAATGTATTTTGTATGATAGTATTGCGTTGTTTATGGATTTCCTAATTGATATTTTTAAATTAAACAAACATGTAATTTATGTACGCAATATAGGATTTCCAATTAACAAACTGTAAGCCATGTCATTTAGAACTTCTGTCCGTGACTTTGTAAGCGCGAATTTGGAGAACTTGTAAAACACCACAATATACTATAACTAGCTATGATTTTGACGTTCAAAACCTGCTGATTTTCAGCCTTGCCGAGCCTTTTCCCAAGTATGTTGGGGTTGGCTTCCAGTCAAACCGTATACAGCTGAATAACGGTATTTTACGTGGAACGACTGCCCTATCTGACCTCCACAACCCAGCAACTGGGTAATACGGCCATTTCCAGCATTATCATTTGCTGGCATTTTCAGCCTACTTTGAATAAATTACTTTTGATTATGAGCTTCGCCCGCGTGGAATTTCTTGTCTCAAGTCCCCACGACGCACCAGTCGCAACGTGTCACCTGTCCGTGCTATAACATCGTTTTCGCCTAGCATTCTTTTTCACTTTTTTTTTGTTTGCTCGGTTCCTAAGGATCGTCATGCTCCATGTAGCCTTCCCCAAGAATTGGGCTACGAAGAGCACAAATATTATTTTGGAATCCGACCGGCGCGGCGGCGGTGGTTCCAGAGTTTAACGCATTTTAACAAAAAATAAGCTTTTCAGCTTTATTATTATTATACAAAACACATTCTTATACAAAACGCAATTTTATAATACTGCCCTGTATACCAAGATTGTACTTGGGGCCTCAGCAGACAAAATGCCTCAAAGAGATGTCAACAACTTAGACGGGGTCCGTTAGGGCCAAAGCCTGCCGGGTAAGCGGGATTATCCGATAGGGTTACCGCTACCCCGGAATATGAAGTGCTAAGGAAGGAACATGGATGGGTTATAGTCAGCAAGAGTCCGACACTCCCTTTCACACCACCCAGAGCGGGAGGGGTCATTTGATGATTTCCAACCCTAAAAAAAAACAGCCAAAATATACAGAGAGTCATTTAATTTAGAATTAAACATTTGGCATAGTCGTCATGGTAATTTTTGAGTAAATTAAAGAAGTTAACTAAATAAAATTAACCTAACTTCATTCATTTCCTTTACTCTATTATTAAAAAGGGACAAGTAGCACATAACAGTAAAACAAGAATTTGATTTCAAGGAAATTACAAAACGTAACAAAGCCACTAATACTTTGAGTATTAGGACAGACGCCAGCACATCAAGCTATCCCAAACTGTCAAATTTCCCCAACTGAATATGAACCTTAAGCGTTTATGATAAAGTTGGAAATCTGTCAAAGAAGTTTGACAGATTGGGGTAGCTAATGGTTAATGTGCTTGCCTCTGAACTTTCCGGCTATAATTTAAGAAAGCTGAGACTTAGGAATTCACTAGATTCGATTACTGAGAAGCAACTTAGTAATAATTAAAGGAAGGCCTAGAAATAATTCAGAAAGGATTCTTAGAGGATTAGCATTAGCTACTGCTGCAATTAAATTAGTAGTGGCCCAGTGATGTTAACCCCGATTGACGAGCTTGTAGGTCGCGAGTTCGAACCCAAGCAGGCAATATTGTTATTTGTTTGAGGGTGGGAAATCATCTAATGACTCCTCCCGCTCTAGGTGGAGCGGAAGGGAGTGTCAGACTCTTAGTCACTCAAACCCTCCCTCCCTCATGTTCCTTCCTTAGCTCTCTATGTTCCGGGGTAGCGGTAACCCTTTCCGACAATCCTGCTTCGTCCCTAACGGCACTAAACTTTGTGGTTTTAATTTAATCACCACTACTGTTGAGTATCAAGCTCCAGGTGTGCTGCTGGTGATCTTGACTTAATGAATGAAACTAGCTTAGCTTCGATTATAAGACTGTATTTCTGAGACACTGATAATAGACGACCGATATGTGCGCACGCTCTGGGTGTCGGCGAGCGAGTACTTGGTGGGGGCGCGCGCGATCGCAGTGTGTGGTGTGTGGCCCGATGTGACGTCAGGAACAACTACCCTTAAACCGGTGCAGGAAAACAGCGTGAGGGAACTGGAATTTCCTAGAACCAAAAACTCGAAGACAAAGTGACATCCATCAAACCGTTCTGGGCACGTGTTTTAGATTACGGTCCACTCCCTCCACAGAGAGGAGGCCTGTCTCCCAGCAGTGAAAACATAATAATCTAATAAATGCAATAAGATTATAGAAACAGGCTTTATTATACAGAGTTGATATGACAGAGGGGCATTAAATTACACTACGTATACTATACGTGTTTAGTATTAACTCGGTACGGTATTAAAATAAAAAGCACCAAAAACGAGGTTTTTATTTTTTCAAACAAACTAAATAGCTTACAAACCAGAGTAAAACGCAACCACCCTTTGTAAATAAATACTGACCTTGTAACGCAGCGGCACCGACGCGCGCGCGCCGGAGCGCTGTTAGGAAAGATACATCGTGTTCAAACGGGGCAAAAACTTAAAAAAACATTTGCGACTAAACTACTGCTCCTATTTAATTGATTTTTGGTACAGAGCTTTAAAATGGTCCCTAGTATAAGCTGTTTAAAGGAAAGCCCCTCTGTCGTATCAACTCTGTATAATCGTTTAATAAAACATAGAGGAATACAGTCGCGGTGCTATGTGATTTTGCATTGTATTCACTGACTAGCTTCCGCATGGATTTTGGGAACTATCTCACGGGAACCATACATTTTACCGGAATAAAAAGTTGCCTATGTGCTATTACAGACTAAAATCTGTGCCAAATTTCATTCAGATCCGTTCAGCCGTTCTGGTGTGATGGTAACAAACATCCATCTAAACTTTTATACATATTACTAGCTTCCGCCCGCGGCTTCGCCCGCATAATATGTCGACAAATTATACATATAAACCTTCCTCTTCCATCACTTTATCTATTAAAAAAAACCGCATCAAAATCCGCATACCTACATAGGGATATAGGGACAGAGAAAGCGACTTTGTTTTATACTACGTAGTGATACGGGTGAAATTGAATTCATGGGCATTCATGAAAAAAAAATCAGCTGTTCATTATGCTCGCATAACTCGTCAAAATGTAAGGAACAGCTGATTTTTCTTTCGCGATTTCAGGTTTGTGCCCATACTGAAAGCTATTCATTATGATGAGTACAATGACCCCTTAAAATAAAGCCCATGAATTCAATTTCATCCTGTATTTGAGTAGAACTATAGATTAGGCTTAAACATACGTACTGATACACAAACAACTAAAGTAGGTACAGACGCCAGCACATCAAGCTATCCCTAACTGTCAAATTTTCTCAATTAAAAATGAACCTTATGTCTTTGCAATAAAGTTGAAATACTATCAAAGAAATTTGACAGATTGTAGTAACTTGATGTGCTGGCCTCTGTACATAAAATACACAGTTTTATTATCATAATGGTTGTGCAATGAATGGGTTTATTTTCTTATTACAACTTGCAATTCACAAAAACTTTCAGTATGTTGCCTTTATTTCGGTAACATTGTATCGATGAGGTCAACGACCCTGAACATTCAAGTGTCAGATGTTATTTTATAGGTCGTCGACTCCAAAACATCGTATCGTCAAATATTTTCTTTAGTGATTGACAATCTTACTTGTCTACAGAATATTAAATATGTATAAAGTCTACCTAAAAATAACTCGGTTTACTGAACTGTAAGCATGATCAAACTTCTGAGTAAGAAAATCTACCGTCGTATTTTATTTGGGTTGAGGATTTGTGATTGGTAGATCTAAATAGTTTCAACCAATCATATTGCGTATTTGAAAAAAAAAATATTTTATTCGTGACACGAGCGGGAAACATAAAACAGTAACTACTTTAAAAACAAAATATTTAAAAAAAGATCCCTGCAAGGCCAAAAGTCTCCTATCTCAGAATAATGGTGAGGTTTTAAAAAAAAAAAATAATAGTCGCGCTATTTGCCTAGATCTTTTGAAAACCTCTTGGGTGTTTTATTCACCTCCGGACATGCCGAGTTCCGATTCACTTATTTATCCGGATAACAACCAAAAAATTCTGTTGTATTTGGAACCTTAACTGATACACTATACAGTTTAAAACAGAAATAGAAGTTACTTTGTCGACTCAGACAGAAAAGCAGAAGAATCAAGAGAAATTAAAATTTAAATATTCCCATCAGACAAGCAAGGTCGAGATAGTTTGGTGAATGGCTCCTAGGCTAGCTGGGCCCCTGGATTCCGGAGACTGAACAGACCCCTAATAATGTCATACATTTGTAGGTAACCTTTAATAGTGCGATTCTCAGCTGCAGCAAACAAACTTAATTTCAAGATGGCCCTTTTTTATCACCATCATTTGCAGTTGCAATTCCTCCATTGTTGGACCGCAGCCTCTCCAACTGTCACCACAAAAATGTAAGAATAGCCCTCGCTGTAATTTTTATAAATATATTTTTCTATTTCAGAGTTCATCGCTCACGGACTTGATCTCTGCATTCGACACAAAAGCTCAAGCACACACGGATCTACAAAAGGTGACGGCATTCAGCGGATCATTCGACAAAAACCACAAACCTACATTCTCAAAGGATGAATACGGCAAGTGAGTAGATATCGCACCATACTTATTATTGTCAAGGTTTCTCCCGCAGTTATGCTTGCGTTAGTTTAGAATTTGACAATCAATTCGGGTCTATAAAAGACATGTGGCGCCACCTATTATCATAAGAACGCTATTGTAGTTTGTGTATGCCTTTTTTCTTATTCATGACAACATCACATCATAACCACTGCCGCTGAAATCAACCCTAGTTCTTCTGGCGACATGCTGTCGACAACTGGGGGCCTAGAAGGCACATTTTCACTAACGGTAACGAAATTAGACAAATCCGAAATGTATGGAATAGGCACAAGCTTTCGAAATGATACATGATCAATAGTTTTAGATCGCTAAGTGCTAGACCGAAACTCTTAGATAACGAATTGTTCGATCAACAATTTTCGAAATCGAATCGACATTGCGATTGACACTTGTCCTCCTTGGCCCTCAGATCATGTGTAGACAGACAACGTTGCCTGGTGCATACGAGGCTTTATGCAACGGGGGGTCAGCTTATTGCTATATCTGACCGTACCTAACAGTTGATGGCCAGCGCAGTCCACTTACAAAACTCTAGCCGTTACAATGGAATGGTGGATTGTTACATTACAGACGAATGCTCCCGGTGGAGGATAATGCCGCCCTAATGTGTTACAAAAGTTCCAGCCATTTATTGTAGTGAACCAGCGCAGAAACACAATAATAACTTTTGTTGGTAGAAGTAATCATGAAATACCGATATTGTGTCCAGACACGCTCGTTTCGAGTTTTCGACTCGATCAAAGTTCTGGATATAATCATTTTTGGGTTGGTGGGTCAGTACTTGTTAGGTTTTCATTAAATGGACTGATTTCTGTGATGTTCTTTCAAGGTTTGTTGTTTTGATTTTCATTTAAGTATGAACAACTTTTTTTCCAACACGATGTGGTTTTTCATCGATTATATTAACTTCTCTGTGTCATTACGATGAATTAAATAGAAAGAGAGATTATAAGATAAAAACCAAAGTTTGAAAACGTTCACGAAAATCAAGCAATAGTAACCTTGTCAACTTAACTCAAAGATTTTTTTTCAAATAAACCAATTACACTTTCGAATTGTCAAAGGGACGGTCAGTCATAAAGACCTAGTTGGCCATTCCAAAGCAGTAGGTACTTATGAAGAAGAACGGGCAATAAACTCCACGGACACTCTTTTAAACAAAATATTGGTTCATCATTCATTCATTCAACTTTTTTCGAATTACGAATCAACATTTTTAACATAAGAATTTCATTCAATTTAAGAGATGATTGATGGATTAAGAACCTCGATGTAATTGGACTTAAAATGACCAAAGATAAATTTAATATTTTCTTTCGATAATAGGACATCAGAACTCTTTTGACAATAATTACCAATCATTTAAGTTCGATAAACTTATGATTCTTCAAAATATATGATGACCCGGGCTATTAAAAATAATAACAATTTCTTAGATATTCCTAAAGATAGAGATCGTTACTGTACTTCAATGACATCAAAGCTTAAATCCTTTGCACATTACATCGAGCAACTGCCTATCTGACCTTCATAACCCACTTACTATGTAACAAGATGATACCCCCTTGATGAGACTGGTTGTCAGACTTTTGGGCTTCTGACGACCCGTAACAACTGTCAAAGATCCACGAATGTTAGCCGGGACCAAGGCTTCACATGCTTTCCGAGACACGGAGGAGTCTCGGTATATGTAAACATGGTCACCCATCCACGGACCAACCCCGGCAAGAGTAGCTAAACCTGATGGAACGATCCGTGCCGCTGTTCTTACTTAGCCATGAGCTTTGCACCAAAAAATTAAAAATGAAAACTACTGAAACTATTATAAAGTGAAAAATGTATTTTCCATTGAAAGACAATAAATAAACTATTCTGTTTTTTCTCTAGACCCATTCCCGGCTCGATGACGGAATTCCGAGGGGCTGAAGCGCAAGCCAGAGTCTGCACAGAAATGAAAGAACTATGTGAAATCATCAACCAGTACGGCAAATCACCTTGTAAGAGTCTCCTACCTCCTGAACTGAAAGATGCTACAAAAGTCATCTCCTTTGGAGAACTGTTTTCGGTAAGTGCTAAGTAATAAGATTAATAAGTGGGAACAGAAAACATTTTCCAGCAGTGTCGAAACTTTATGCTCACTTTGAGTACATTACAAATACCAGTTCTAAAAGATTGATATCTTAGAATATAGAGGGTGTAACCGAAAGGGTATATACATTCAAAAGGATATGCTACAGACCACCAAACTGAACAACTTTTATCATGGGACCAAATCGGAAATCGTGAAAAAAAAAATCAGTTGTTCCCTACATTTCGACGAGTGACGTGACCATAAATGTATAAAACAGCAGATTTTTTTTATTCACACATCTCGTCACCGCTCAGCTTTAATTATTGGTTGTTTAAAAAACATCTCCTGTCCGCTCGCCCCTCTCCGCTTTGGTGGAGGCCCGGCCTAAAAGTTGTTTACTTTGATGGTCTGAAGCATATTATACTTTTGTATGTATATACCCTTTCGGTTACACCCTGTATATAAACCTCTACAAATACTTCAGCTCTGCGAACATAAATACTCTTTTATTTACTAGCTTAATTCTGAGGTCAGCATTATTCAGTTACACAAAACACAACACAGACACACACACAAATAATACACATTCCGAACAAAGATTGCTCTTAGTCACGCTAGACTACCTAGCCTCCTTACTTTTGACAATTCCAGTCGGTCTGCATCATTAGGTCTGGCCATATACAAGAGCCCTCAAGAGTAATAAGAGTTAAGGTACTCTAAAATAAGTTCTATAGCCACATATCTTAAAACTAAAGTCGAATAGACAATCATGAACTATCTTTGGAATGGTGCTTACCTTATTTAATTTTAACCTTTCGTTTGTCGTAATACCAGACACAATTAAAAATCTCGCTTAGATCTGCGTTTCGACAGTTAATGGTCTAAAGCTCTTCTCAAAGTGTCGGGATATGAACTGTGTCCTTCATGCCTTTTAAAGGAAAAATGTCTGGGATAAATGTTCCAGACGGTTTTCCGAGAAATTATCAGTGATGTACAAATACAAGATAAGATTATCAACTTGTAACTTTAACTAGACCGTCTCACTATCTGATTTCTGCTTACAACGGAACGACCGCCTCTTCCCTAGGGGATCGTAAATCAAGTATCAAAGATTAATGCAATGCAGGATAAGGACGAAACAACGGAGTCAACTAGCATAGAATTGGTAGAGAAGGTTGACTCCATACAATGTGTGAAGACGCTTAGAAAGGAAGAACATAGGTTTATTGCTACAGAAACAAGTGCAAACAAAAAAGATACCTAATAAGTGGAAAAAAAAACAAAATAGATCAAAGACAGAAATAGACTTCATCTTCTTGCTGTGCTATAGGCAAACACAGCACAGCGATGATTTTCAGTGGTCACCCAATCCAAGTGCATCCACACTGAAGTTACTTTTCATGGAGCAATTTTTGCAAATGGACAACAATGGGTAACAAATAGTTATTTATTACAGATGCCAGCGCTATCCCTAACTGTCAAATTTTCTCAATTGAAAATGAACCTTATGTCTTTGCAATAAAGTTGAAATACTATCAAAGAAATTTGACAGATTGTGGTAACTTGATGTGCTGGCCTCTGTACAACTTGCTAAAAATTATAAAAAGTTACATAACGTTATCTTGTTGCGAAATTTTTATCTACATAAATTAACCTCAGTGAAAATTAATCAGAAATTAGTGCTTCTTAGAAATTGAGTACCTACTTTGAAGTTGTAATTTTAAATCACTAAATTTTTAAAATATTTTTTCGTTTGACATTGAGGATAATTTTCTAATATCAAGTTTCATCCATGTTTTTTTCAATTACACCATACAATTGAAGTGTATGTTTGTAAAGACAAAATAACAGTTTTTTTTCTAAATGCATAGGAAAGTACATACGGTACTTATGAAAAATATCTATTTTTGTCTGTTTGTCTGTCTGTCTGACTCCATCTGATCTACCAAACGGTTAGACCGATGTTGACGAGACTTTCACTGACCTATAACTGACGTTATAAGGAGCAACATAGGCTCATTTTATTTTATGAAAGGAATAATAGACCACGCGGGCGAAGCCGCGGGCAGCAGTTAGAGTTAATAATTCATGATACTCATAAAGTAGTTTTTTTTTTTTAAAGTGGTAAGATATAAAGTTGAAACCTTCTAAATACAAATGAATGTGTAACAAACTCCCTTTAGCGAGTGATTTTGTAATAATTGAATCTGAACAGGGTTTGTTTACACTTTCGTCAGGTATGTTTGGCATAGTCTACACGTGTCTATGTGCGTCTTCTTAGTGTCTTGTAAGGAGTCGACCTTCTATCTCCATCTATTTTGTTCTAGCCGGGTGAATCCCTAACCTTTTTGGTTAGTGACTATTGGAAATGAAGATCAAACGTCATGGGGGAGATGGATCATGCATTATGCAGATATCGTTTCGCTTATCAGTCTGTCCGTTTATTTTTGTTGTTACAGAATAAGCCATCAACAATAATGTAAAGAGGAAAAGAACCGACCTTTTTTAAGAAACAGGAATTATTTATTTTTCAGGTAACAACACCTATTTCCAAAATAAATATATATGAATCTAAATAAAATCAAATAAAATAAATAATAACAAATCAAAATAAATTACATGGACATAGAATTAAATTTTGTTGGAAAATTAAATTAATCATAATAAATGGAATAAAAAAAACATTGTTATAAGGATGTTCCAATTCTGTGCAGCTTTTCCATCACGGACTATTATTCTTATATTTAGCTTTACACGAAAATCGATCATGATTGTAAGCAGGAAGACTCGTTATTGTAATAAGACCGAATACCTTTTCCTATCTTGTGGAAATTCTCTTGAGTAAGATGTATGTCTAGGGAATGAGAGTCCTTTTGACTAAAACCAGATAACACAAATAATAAAGTCAAAGTCAAAGTCAAAGTCTATTTATTTGCCAGAATGTAGGTTTACAAAGTATGGTCTTACAATTATAATGGTCCCTTTACATTCTACCATTACATATGGTGTGCAAATATTTAATTAATAATAATCTTCACAAGTATAAAATAAAATTAATAAATCGTCAGCAACAGCAAGTCAGATCTCATGCATCTCTCTAAAGGAATAATAAATACATTGTTAATTAATTGATGTCAGAGTTATACCCATGTCAATACAAAATATAGTTGAATAAAAATGTCAGATTAAGAATATTTATGTTTAAATAATAGTAAATTGTAATTGATAATGTCTCAAATATTAAATTGAACATCAATGAATTATTATAAGGTATATACCAATTATTATATATTATTGATTTCTATTTTCCTCTCCGCGATCTGACATAAATTCATTAAGAGTATAAAAGCAAATATGTAGTGCTTTTCGGAAGTATGTTGTTTTTTTCTGTAAAAAGTTTTTTTAAGGGTGGGAAAACAAACAACCTCTCCTGGTCTTGGTGAAGCTTAAGAGAGTGTCAGACTCTTACTGACTAAAACCCATCCAAGTTCCTTCCTTGGCCCTTTGTGTTCCGGGGTAGCGGTAACCCTTTCGGACAGTCCCGCTGAAACAACTACATATCTCCATGAGACCAACAACATAATGGCGATATAATTATCAGATCTTTCAGATACATACAGCTTATTTCAAAATATGTCATACACGCAGTAATCCGCAAGCTTTACAAACTAACTTTGGATTCAGGCGACGCATAGTACAAAGTTTTGACACATGCGACGAGACACGTTTAGCAAACTACTATTCTGTAGATGGGTAAGTTGCGGAGTTTGGAGGAACATTACCTATTCAACAATATAACATAGCTACGTTGTTCTAGGAAAGTTGTAGAACAGGGCATTTGACAGAGTAGTCAATAACGTTACTTTTTATGAACTGTCAAAACGCGGATTTCGTAAGTGATTTGTATGCAATATTGAAATGTGACGTAACAGATTTTTGGAATCAAATGGGATACTTATTAACAATAAAACCTAATTTTAAAATTATATTCTCGCATAATATTCAATTTATGTGCGGTGGTGGAAGTTATTAATTCGATCGGTCCTTTTTCTATGTATGTGATTTTGTGAAATAGCCAATTGGGTGAATTTCTGCAGCATTCATGGTATCTTTATGACGTGCTGTAATTAAGGATGCAAGACGTTTAGCTTTTGAAGGCCATAGAAGTAAAAATAGTTTTTTTATAACTAAGTAGTACAGTAAGCAGGTACAGAGGCCAGCACTTCAAGTTACCACAATCTGTCAAATTTCTTTGATAGTATTTCAACTTTATTGCAAAGGCATAAGGTTCATTTTTAATTGAGAAAAATTTACAGTTAGTGATAGCTTGATGTGCTGGCGTGTGTACATAGGTTAAACATAGGCAGAGATTTGTTTTTGTGTTTGACTGCCTCGTTTGGCTAGTGGTCGCTAGCGCTACTGCTGAGCAAGAGGCCCTGGTTTCGATTCTCACGTCGGGTAAAGTGTTATTGCGTATTTCCACCAGGATTTTTTGAAGTGAAACTTCTTTATCGGGGTTGGAAATAAATTTTTCGTTACGCGTCACATTTTTCCGTTACGCGCCATCTTCTTCTTATCCCTACCACGCGTGATTCGAAGTATACTTTCTCCAGCGGAGTAGGGATTGGTATTACAATAACAACAACAACAACTTTATCTAATTTAACTTTATTTAACCAATTTCTGTAAAGTTGCATATAGTAAATTATTTTTTGAAAAATAACGTCATAAAGAAGTTTCACTTCTTACGAGTGTACGCTAGTACACGCACACATTTTTTGATAGCTGCCGGAGTCAGGACTGCCCGGCTGATGGCAACCCTACCAACCTTTTACTAGTTACTTACTTAACTTGTAAAAGGTGGGAGTACCTACTATTTGTACACCTCTGCCTAACCATTCAGAGAATGCAGGCGTGATGTTATGCCATGTTATATAGTACCGACCTTATCATCATAGTTATGGCATTGATATAAGCTACCAAAAACCTTAAAATACGTCATCCCATTGTAAATCATTTAAAAAATTCTAAACGCTTTGATAGCGGTTTCCACTAGTCTAGACAAAGTTTGTTTTTAATTTCTTTCTCTTACTTGTTAGAACTTTAAACGTCAAAGAAAATTCGGAATGGATGACTTAGAGAGGTAAACTATTAAACAAAAAGCCTAAGCCCATTGACGTCGTTATTATAATTTAAGATATGTAATACTCTATTCAACATTCCTATTCAAGCTGAATAAGAGCAACTTATAAAATAATAATACCTATTTTAAATGTAAGGCGTTGAGATCAAAGTAGACTGAACACAAAGGAGTTCGCAAATCTGTAATACTTCAGACGGTTGTTCCTTTAAAAACTAAAGTTTGAATGGGAAATTCCCCCGAAGGCACCTGTCCCACTGCCAAAGAGGAAGCGTCTAATTAACAACAATGTACGCGCTCAAACGAGACTCCTCCGTGCCTCAGAAAGCACGTTAAGCCGTTGGTCCCGACTGTCATTTGTGCATCTTTGACGCTCGATACGGGTCGTCAGAAGCCCGAAAAATCTGACAACCAGTCTTACCAAGGGGTATCGTATTGCCCAGTCAGTAGATTGTGGAGGTCAGACAGGCAGTCACTCCATGTAAAATACTGGTATTCAACTGCATCCGGTTAGACTGGAAGCCGACCCCAACATAGATGGGAAAAAGGCTAGGCAGATGATTATTTCTCGCTTAAGAAACCTACAACAGATTGTAGGTCCTTTAAAAGCAAAAGAGGTAACATGACGAGGACATCTTAGATTTTCTTTGTTATCACGTGATGGGTAACCGAAATAATAATCAAAACATCAAGTACAGACGTCTGTTAATACGTTAGAATTCACTAATTGCAGAAATATCACTTGATTAGGCAGATGCAATCTGATTCAAATATGGAAACGCGTTGAATTCGATAATGGCAAGACAAGACGCAAGCGCGTCTTGCCTGTGCGCTCGTCTGCCCAAACGTCTATCATTAAACCCACTAGAATCTAACGGCTTATAAGAGCTCAACGATTTATACGGTTGTATTTATTGTAATTTCAAAGCAGTGATAGCCTAGTGGTGTAAGCGTCGGACTGCCAAGTCATAGGTCTCGAGTTCGAAACCATGCCACGCACCTCTGATTTTACGGATTCATGTGCGTATTGTATAATTATCACTTGCTTAAAAATCTGTGAGGAAAACATCCTGGGGGAACCAGCATGTCTGAGAGATATTTCTCAACAGCATGTGAAACAAAGTCAGAGGCCCATGGACAGCTTAAAAACTCTGACAACAGGCTAGTCTAACCTAACCTAACCTAACCACACGCAAAGAAGAAGATTGTCATTTCGAAAGAATTTTTCTTATTAACTTATGGGGTTCATATGACATTTGAGGGGTAGCGTTTACAAAAATGTGTTAGCCGGCAAACCCGCCATTTCCTATATCGACCTCACCATAATGCACTTCTTGACTTCCGGTTAGTAATAATTAGATGGACGTCACTAATCATTAAAATTAAAGATGGCGGATCAGTGTTGATGCTGTGACATACATAGTTATTATCTAATAATAGTTGATCGCTAACTATTCACGTCTCCGCAGCCAACAAGAACTATCAAAGAGAGTACCTATGTATACTCGCTCCTCTTTAATATATAAATATTCAAAAAAGTTATTAGCTTTAGCTATGGTTTGAACATAAAACCCGTATTGTTAAAGGCTTTTAAAATCAGGCACTTTTAGTCAGGGTCCATATTTGATGAACAAACCGAATTTAATGATAGGTTAATCCGAAAGAACTAATAATTTATTGACGTTTCAAAAGCGTGTTTTGGTAAATTGTGATTTCAAACGCGGTGTTATTTCCGTGAAATGTTGTTATGGGGTAAATAAGATTTAATTATAACCAAAATTGACTTATTGTTGTAGAAATAAACTGTTTTTCGAGCGTACTCTTTGCATACAAATCCGATATCACCCTGTTTATCCTGTACATGTACATGGTACATGAGCTTTGAGCAATATTTTGGTATAATTTCACGACTTTATTGTTCTTGCTTTAAGTTCATTACTCTCGCAGGAAAATATGTATTTTTTTTAAATTGATTAGGTATAATATACTAGCTTTTGCCAGCGACATCGCCCGCGTGTATTTAGGAAATTATGCCACGGGAACCGTGGCATAGTTTCATAATTATAAGCGTACAATCTGAATTTATTCTCAAAATCTGAAATAACGCAAGCGAAGCAGCGGGAAAAAACTAGTAATAAAATAAGTTTACCTAGAAATAACCACAGCAACGGTAAAGTGTAATACAATAACCGTCCAATATTAGTCAGTCTAGTCGACTAGCGCAAGAGCCAAATTATGACAACGTACGTAACGTGTCATGTTTAAAAATGGCAAAATCGACTCGATATTGACTGACAGGTTACATAGTAAATTAAGAAAGAACCGAAATAGGATTTTCAAACTCAAACTCAAAGTATTTATTTCAAATAAACCAATTATAGGCACTTTTGAATTGTTTAGTAGTAGTAGGTACCTATGGAGAAGAACGGGCAAGAAACGCCAAGGACATTCTTTTAAACAAATATGTTTACAAAATATTGGTTACATAATTCATATTATTATTATAAATGTGAGAACGATGCAAAACGTTAAAGCATCCAACATAAAATTTGTAAAAATAGTTTAAAAATTAAATTAAAACACGCAGTAGCCGCTAAGAGATGACCAGTTTTATTTTACTTTTTGTTTATTGCACAATATACACAACCATAGTTACACGCTAGGCTTAAAACTAGTAACTACATGACCCTGTTAGGGCGCAGCAAGATAACTTAAAACTAATAATGTAATTGCAGTGCAGTGTGTGTACCTACATACAAAAGGATATGCTACAAAACACCAAACTGAACAACTTTTACTATGGGACCAACTCCGAAATCATAAAAAAATCAGCTGTTCTATACATTTTTGGTCATATGACTCGTCGAAATGTAGGGAACAGCTGATTTTTTTTTCACGATTTCAGAGTTGGTCCCGCAGTAAAAGTTGTTCAGTTTGGTGGTCTGACGCGGTATAGGGCATTGGCTTTTGTACCACCAGTTGACCACTATCTTATGTAATAAAGCTTATAAGACACCTCAGCCTAACCTTTCTGGGTTACCGCTACCCCGGAGTGTGTCTGACTCTTACTGACTAAAACCCATCCATGTTCCTTCCTTAAACCTTTATGTTCCGGGGTGGCGGTAAGCCTTTCAATAGATACACACTAATCTAAATATTATCTTTAACTAAATATTGTAAAACAAAGTTCTTTTCTGTGTATACGCGTTATTCTTCAAAAGTACGCAACGGATTTTGATGCGGTTTTAACCTTATTAAAGAGAATTTGTTTCGGAAGCTTTTACGAGTATGTCTATAAAACAACTGAACTAACACATCATATAGAAATCTGAATGTATAGTCAAGTCTTAAACATCGTGCAATGCCGAGTCGATAGTCAAGCACACTCTACATCCCATATAATATACAGTATAGATAAATTATATCAGACTTATTCCCTTGGCTAGACATAGTTGAGGACATGACGTCATCCGTCCGTGTCCGGGCTCCTCTGTGAGCTTTGAACCATTTAACATGCAATATATGAGCAAAGGTCAAACATTCCCGCTCTGTCTTTGTTCGTTTTCCGCACCCGTCGCCTGTTTTCTTTGTATCTTGTGTTGGTCCTTGGGTATATTTGGTGCCATAGCCATGAAGCACAAAATACTTTTTTAAGTTTTTCGTTTTTTTTTTTTGGTTTTGTGAGGATATTTTCTTTACTCGAGTTTTTTTCAAATTCAGAATTAGAAACAAAATTGTGCCATTTATAAATTTATTGGGGGCCAACCATCACCTCTTATAGCAATATTATTTTAATATTACTTCTAGTGAGAAAGAGACGTCAGTCTCATCCTCTATTCTCCCGCAATGGTTCAGGTCCTGTAGTTTCAGAAAAAAACAAAACACGATACTCTACCCT
This sequence comes from Hyppa rectilinea, assembly GCA_951799385.1. Classification (NCBI taxonomy): domain Eukaryota; kingdom Metazoa; phylum Arthropoda; class Insecta; order Lepidoptera; family Noctuidae; genus Hyppa; species Hyppa rectilinea. The sequence goes on from OX637311.1 coordinate 12,508,424, forward strand.
ATATTTTACTTACGAGTTACCTACTCGTAAGTAAAATATACTAGGAAAACATCGTGAGGAAGCCAGTATGTTTGAGAGATATTTCTCAAAAGTATGTGAAGCTAAGTCAGAGGCCCATGAGCAGAATAAAAACTCTGACACCAAACCTGGTGTGGCTAACCAGTCACTAACCACTCGAAAAGAAGAAGACCTACTCGTTTCCCAAGTAGAGCAGCTTAATCAAACTCAACTATACAATACTAAAGTTATATAATACTAAAGTTTAAATAATTTCAACAAATTACATTATCCATGGATCTAAGACATATTGCAAACGGCTGTTTATTGATTTTACGAAGTAATAATGATGAATGAAAAATCTTTTGTTGATGAAAAAGAAACATATTTTTTAACTACCCACTCATTTTAAAATGACTCACGTTTCCGCATCCATCTTCTGAACACCTGAGAACCTGTCAAAATTATGTAAAGCTCATTGTTTTCTTTATTTCTGTCGCAAGGTCAGACCGGTACTAAAATAAATTCTCAAATGTTCACGTCAAAATAATATTTTGTTTAGAGCCAGCGTTGACATGAGGCGGTAACAGTTTAAGTGTATAATATGAAATATGTAAATATTTTACAGCAAATAATGTTGTTTTCCGTATCGCTTCTACTGCGTATTTTGCAGCTTATAAATAATCTTATTAAAAAATAAATCTTCTTCTTTTCGTGTGGTTAGTGACTAACCTGGTGTCAGAGTTTTAATGCTGCCCATGGGCCTCTGACTTAGCAACACATTCTGTTGAGAAATATCTCTCGGGCACGCCGGTTTCCTCACGATGTTTTCCTTCACCGATTTTAAGCAAGTGATAATTATACAATACGCACATGAATCCGAAAAACCAGAGGCTCGTGCCTTGGGTTCGAACTCGAGCCCTATGACTTGGCAGTCCGGCGGTCACACCACTAGGCTATCACTGCTGCTATACGGGGCGAATAGGGATGCAGGGGTGAATCGGATCGAAACTTATAAATGGATTTTCACATTGAAATAATATAGTTTGTTGCCAACCAGAACAATTGATCATTAATTATTATACAGTAAACACATTACCAGTCTTTTTTGGCCACAAACTATATTATATTAATGCTTAAATCGCTTTTAAAGTTTCGTCACCCCGTTTTATGGTTTTTTTTTTGTCGGTTTTTGAGGAATTCCTTAGTAACTATCCAGAGGTTGAAAGTAGCCGATGTGATACGCCAGTACCTCTGAAAGTATCTTAAGCCTTTGGCCCTGCGTCTGATCTCTCTCTGCACCTCTTCGGATTGCCGTTCCATCGAATTATGAGAGTGAGGAAAGAGAGCGCACACACTTGCCGCACTTGCGCACTAGAACAACTCCCGCGCCGACGGTCTCCGCTGAGATTGATCGCCCTGGCTGAATTTCGTTCAGGAGGTGAAATGAAATTTATAGTATTCTAGGCAAGCGTGCTTCACCATAGACCACATTATCGCTTACAATCAGGTGAGATTGTGATCAAGTGCGAGCCTGTTGTCAATAAAAACAAACGTAGTTGTCTTGAGCAGCCGAGGCGGGTTAGTTTACTTAATTATAAGTGCAGTTGTCCTCACGATGTATTCTTTACCGAAGTCAGTGACGTCTAAGATAAACTTAGAGACTAAATATATGTACAAAATTCTTTAGAGATATATCAACAGTAATATAGAGCCAACTCTCGCAACATTGTTTTAACGTCCCTCAGACCGTCAGTTGGTCCGATAGTGTGCTCCATCAATATCTTACTTTACTTGCTTTAATTTAGAGACCGACATTTTAATAAATTCTAGTCTAAACGTGCGGAGTAAGGACAATTTTTTAGTAATTATACACCGTGAAATTTTAGTCGTCTTAAACCGGCAGCCTAATTCATGTATCAATATAACAAGAAAACAGCATCTCATTGGATGACAGTCCACGTGGACTGTTTTAGATTGGCTTAAGAAATTTTGTCATATTGAAAAGGGGGATGGAATGATCTACTTGACTCGTGCGTCAGGTAGGTATGTTTTACCGTTCGATACGTAAACATTATTAACAGAATGTTTCTTATTGTAATGTTTTTTTTTTGTAGTACCTATTTATTATCTTAATTAATGGTAACAACTTTTTAATCACGCGTATAGGTATTTTATGTCGGATACATCAAGTGGATCACCTTTGTATGACGTGTATAGTTTTTTGTTTACATTATGTGCCATGCTTCGTTGCACATGCTATATCTGCAGCAAACACAAAAAGTAAATACAAAACGTTATTATTTATATTCTCATGCCAAGTGTAATAGTTATGGCAGTATGCCCTGAGACTGTTGCGTCCAAGGGAGAGGCCAATGTTTCTTAATGTATCTTTAATGGCAATGGCTGACGTGTGTGGACAGCGTTTTAGTAAGATTTTTTTCATTTTAAAATTTACTATTGTGTAGGTACCCATTGCAGCGTTTTTTCACTCCTAATTATTTTTTTATTTATTTAACACTCATTCACTATCATTACAGGCTTAGCTACCTAATACAATAGTGCAGTTATATACCTACTTATAGTTATCCTTTTTTTTTGGGGGTGGGATTACATCAAATAACTCTCCCGCTCTGGGTGGAGTGGAAGGGAGTGTCAGACTCTTACTGACTAAATAAAACCCATCCATGTTCCTTCCTTAGCCCTTTATGATAGGGCACGCCACGGTAGTGGCGGTAAGGCCCCTCTTTGAGGAGTGGCTAGAGAGGCGTCACGGCGCCCTCACCTACCGCCTGACGCAGGTCCTCACCGGACATGGATGTTTCGGGAGGTTCCTGCACATCATCAGGCGGGAGGAAACGCCCGGGTGTCACCACTGCGAGGATCGCCCAGAGGACACGGTAGAGCACACGGTGCAAACCTGCCCCGCATGGGCAGAGCACCGCCGTGTCCTCGTAGAGGCGATCGGCGGCGGCGACCTCTCGCGCCCGGCCCTGGTGCAAGCCATGGTCCGGGGCGAGACGGAGTGGGGGACCGACCCCCCCCCCTCTGCGAAAAAGTTATGCTCGCGAAGGAGGTGGCGGGATGGGAGAGAGAAAGGTCCTCCCGTCCCAGCCGCCGCAGGAGACGCCCCGGGCGTCGGGAGCCACGTGACGACTCCCGGCCACCGTAGGCGCGGGCCTGCGGGCGGTGAGTAATGGGTGACTCACCGTCCGATCAGCACCAGACCCGTGCCGTACGGCGCGTATATGTTCCACGCGCGCCTCAAAGAGATGTCAGCATATGAAGGGGCCCCTCAGGGCCCTCAGGGCCAAGCCTGCCGGGTAAGCGGGATTGTCCGAAAGGGTTACCGCTACCCCGGAACATAAAGGGCTACGGAAGGAACATGGATGGGTTTTAGTCAGTAAGAGTCTGACACTCCCTTCCGCTCCACCCAGAGCGGGAGCAGTCATTGGATGATTTCCCAGCCTTAAAAAAAAAAAAAAGCCCTTTATGATCCGGAGTAGCGGTAACCCTTTCGGACAATCCCGCTACCCGGCAGGGACATATAGTTAGCACCAATGAAATAATTATTATAACAGTGGATAAGTGGATTTATAAAATATTATTACAAAATGTTGTTAATACTCAAAGTCTTACATTCCGTGTGGATCATAATTCAAACAATTATAAAATGACACATTTTATTAATCTTTTAAACTGTAAAAGGTATATAGCTTTTAATAAAATTAAAAATTATAATATTATTTTAGAGTTATATTACGGCTATAAAACAATTACATGAACATGATATACTCGTATTATTAATTTTATTTGAAACTTTCGTTAAATATCCGTTTTACAACTCTAACACCTGATTCCGCCAATAAAACAACACATTTAAACCGAGTTCTAGGTCGGTTAGTGTCAATATCCCATAAAAATAATGACACTGATGGCTCTTTGAAATGGTGTAATTTGGTCTTAGTCAGTAGCTTAAAGTATGAATGTCTTTAGCCAAATATTGTTGCACTGGTCAAATCTCGTCTGAGAGTAAATTCATCTAGAACTCTAAAATTAAGTAGGAACCTAATCTTTATCCAATTACGTTGGGGTCGGTTTTCAGTCTAAGATTTTTGTATTCTTCTTTACTTATTTGAAACCGGATAAAAAACAAAAGTTTTATTTAAACTATTAGAATGTAAAATATTCAACACGTCAGGATTGATTATATTAATTCTGCTACCTACTGTTATCTGGAATTCATTTTTAACTTTTATATGAGCATATTTTGCATAATGGACCAGACAAGCTGAAAAAATAAGATTTGTCTTTTTATGTGTTGTAAATTGCTTTTGGATTCAGGCAAAAGCAGTCGGGACCAAAATTATTGCTTCAGAAATCAATATCTAGTAGATATACAAGCTAAGAGGATGAGAAACTACTAACATAAGTGCGAAGCAAGTAATCCTATCGAGACAAACAATTTTCTGCGTCCTTCACAACGGTTTAATAGGGATGATGACGTTTATTACTTGTCAGTCAGCAAAATTAAAAAAAAAATATTAGTCACGTAATTTTTCTTTTTTCACGTAATTAAAAGATAACGTCGATACACTGTGTCAAAACATAACATGACGTCACTCTTTGTGAATTTATACTGAGGAGTGACGTCGCGCCCCCACTTTCCAACTACCGTATCCACATTTAGTTTTATCTAAGTCTTTTTTTACTATTATGACTACGCAAGAAATACGTCTCTATTTTTTTTATTACTCAACTGTCAGTCTTTTTACCCTGTAATAAACGAAATTACCTATTTATCATTAAGATTAGTTAGTCAGACTCTATTAAAATTCTGAGAATTCATGACTTTTCGTTCATTCAAGAAAATTCTCTGACAACAAACAATGTTATATGCAGTCCCCCAAGGACTGTCCCTAATTTAAAATAACAGTCCCCAAAGGTCACGTCTCAAGTGAATAATGTAAATCAAGACAAAATGTGGGATATAAAAAGTGAGAAGGAGTTTCTATGTATGCCAAAGAGGTCAAATATTTTTGGAAAAATATAACACGGTGTAAAAATTATTGGAATCGATTCAGTTTCTCATCTTGAACAAACTATATTCAGGTTTCGCATATATTAAAAATAATGTTGCATATCATATATTTTTTTGTTTTGGTGTTAATTCTTACCGTCAAGATAACCGCAAATATAAGTATTTTCTTGCAAAATTGTTTGGCAATATTTCATGAATATCATTTTTGTCCTCACTAAAACGATATCTACAAGGAAACAAGTAGCTAGTATTTAAAATATTTTGGCACAGCTACAATACGCGATACACATTGAAACTATTCATCATGAAACGTTTAGATTCCTCACACATACCAAACTTGTCTGAATTGTCAGAATTAATGATAAATTGTTTCATATTTCGAGTGTTCTGATTCATCTTTACGGCTTCCAATTGTTGTATACAGGACCACATATCAAGTTATATGTACGTGTCCAGTATAAGCTGAGCTCCCATTGTTCGGAAAACTTATACAGCGCGAGGTCATTGTTTAAACAGATTTTGTTATGAATCATACTCCGGTTGAGACTTATAATTAGCTGAAATGTTTGTTTTAAAATTAACAATAAATGACGCAAACGTGGAAGTGAGTCTTTGTAAATAGAGGTTCAAATAAGAATCGAAGAAAATAACTCTACAACACAATACATGAACATTAGTCTTTTGAAATGTCAGTTGTTTTTTTTTTCTTTTTAATCTTTGCCCTTTGAAGTTTAAATTTTATTTTGGCAGAAATGAATTCCTCTCCCACCAATTAGATTATTTAATATTCAGTTTGATTAAATTAAAATGACACCCTCATGTATGAGAGGCGGCCATCATGACACTATATTTATAATTTATTGCCTTACCTGCCTAACGAATTGGAGGTCGTGGGTTCAATTAGCATAGTAATTTCAAAGCCTATTCAATGCAAACAAACAAACAATCAAATCTTTCATCTTTATAATATTAGTATAGATAAAAACCGTTTTGGGAAAGTTTATCTTCCATTAGGTATACTTTCTAATATTTCAAATGTACTTACTGTTTCTGCAATTGTGCCTCAGAATACGTCATTAATATGGGTCAATGAAAGTCTGTGGTGAGACAGTGTTTCCTTACCCACTCCATTCGTTCCACCTGCTGAAGGTCTCCCTCCTAGGCTCGACTTGCCTTGGCCAACCTGGAGTCTTTAAACAGACTCCGAACCGAGGTAGGCCGAAGCAAGGAAAACCTGCTCAGGTGGGGATTCATAGACAACTCCGCTTTGGACGTTACCGGAACGATGGACGCTTGTGATGGCTAATATTCTTTCAATTTTTCTTCTGCTCGGATTTTAACATGAAAAATTTGCTGATCTACCGATAAAGATTTTATAAACTGAAATTTTGTTTATCAAAATTATTACCCGTGTTTTTATCTTTGTTTGTTAAAAAAAAAAACTTTTACTAGGCAACAAATATTCTTACGCCCTGACAGGTCTTTCAAAATGAATTCCACAGATTTTAAATATTATTTTATCGTTATTTAGCGCAAACTCCATTTGACCGAAGAAAAGAATTTTTCCCTTAGCGTTGACTTAAAATCACAAAAGCTTTTTTCTCTTAAATCCACTTAGGAGAAAAAGATGATCCATTTTCCGAGCTTCTTTATAAGGGCTTCCTCATAAAATTGGTGTAACAGTACTTACCATTTACTAATAAAGTTATTCTGTTAAAACATTGTACAGACGCCAGCACATCAATCTATTCCAAACTGTCAAATATTCCAATTGAACATGAACCTTATTTTGTTGTTATAAAGTTGAAAATCTTTTAAAGAAATTTGACAGATTGGTGTAGCTTAATGTGCTGATCCATGTACGTAGGTATCCAGGTCTTTAAAATAAAAGGATTTAGGTATATACGTATAACAAAAACCTTGGACTTTTGCAACGAATACTTAGAAACTATTATCTGTGTCGTGAATCTACATAGTTTTAACTTCCCAAAACTATTTCAAGGCACTTTGAGATCATTTCGATTTAAGTAAAGTTCTCAAAAAAACTTTCGCTTTATGGCAACGTCGGCCGTTATATGACGGCACCGTTTTCGATAACCAAGTCTTATTGAAGAACAAGAGATAAATTAAGACGGCTTCTACACTCCTGAAATTGAATGAAGTTAGGTCGATCACCCTCATAGCATAACAGCATAATCGGCCTATATTTTTCCCACTGCTACGACACAGGCCTCCTCTCTGTGAGAGGGAATGGGCCTTTTCAAACCACCACGCGGGCCCAGTGCCGGTGGGAAGATGTCACAAGTCTTCAAATTTTTGTTTCTAGGACCTACCAGTTTCCTCACGATGTTTTCCTTCACCGTTTTTGAGATCAGTGGTGATGAAACAATTTATGCAAAGTACTGCTGCTAAAGCGCCCGCCGGGGTTCGAACCTACGATCTAAAACTCGTATGTCGCGGCTGTTACCACTGAGCCACACTGCACCTATGTAGATCCCTAATACCTCCGTTCATTTTAAGAAGTCTTCTTCAAATTGAAAGTACTAACTAGAGATTACATAATAGTATCTAAACAGAAGGCATACGGTTGAAAATTATGATAATAACAACTATTACCGGGGTAACATCGTGTAAACCGGGGTATTATATTGTAGGTTTGTATGTAGACTGAATATTCTGAGGTGATTAGTGGTACATACGTGTTCCATAGTTTCCATTACAACGTGAGATATATATTCTAAGTTTGCAGTTAAATGTTATCACTACATAGTATAAAACAAAGTCGCTATTTTTGTCTGTTTGTTTGTCTGTATGCTTCTATTATATTATAGTATTATCTTTGTTATTGTCTCTCTATGTTTTGTATGTGTTACTAATATTAGTAAAATAAGCCCCATCCCATGTAATTACTAACACTATGGACTACAAGGTCTGTCAATAAATTATTATTATTATTATTAAATCTTTAAAACTGCGCAACGGATTTTGATGCGGTTTTTTTAATAGGTAGACTGATTCAAGAGGAAGGTTTATATGTATAATTTGTCGACATATTTTGCGGGCGAAGCCGCGGGCGGAAGCTAGTATATAATAATATATTTCACTATTGCCTCAAGCGCCATAGAATTAGAATACATAATATAAACATAAAGCTATTTAAACTTTTCTACGAAGGAACTTTGTTGTTAAGGCAACTTATACATCGCTTTTGGTAAAATAATACCGGTAAGACCAACACAGTCAACTGGTAAAAACAAATAGTTGATTTTTACAAAAAAAGAATTTTAGACGTGTCATGTTTCTGACGTTCCAAAAAAAATACGATACGGTTCAACGAAAACACGCTGAAACAAAAATATGTATTGGAATACAGTATTTCAAAAAGGTAGTGCATATTTAATTTTCAAACAACAATATTTAAGTTAACTGACGAAAATTTGGGTTCTAAAACAGATGGCACCCTGGCGGTGATGGCGCGTGCTCCCGGCACGAGTGATAATGTCATAATATGTAAGTACTCTATGTATCCGCCATCCAGAGCTAAATTCCAAAGAATTCTACAACTTATATACCTACGCGTTTTCTGGTCTGCGAGCAATAAATCACTCATATTTAATGTTAATGTCATTAAACCACTGTGTTAATTCTATTCGGGCGGTAGTGTAAACAGGAGACGATAAAATATCATGCAAAAATAAGTAAATAATTCGAATAACGAGGTTATAATATACGTGTTATGTTTTGCACGAAATGTAACAACGGTATAAAATTTTGGGCAGCGACACTGATTTGCTGAACGAGAACGGATATACGTTAAAGAATTCACATTAAAAAACTTTCAGCACTTTTTATATACAGCGTGTTAGGTTAAACGAGGGACATACTTTCAGGTTGTATAGTACTCATGGAAATCAACAACTTTGTTCATGGGACCAACTCGGAAATATGAAAAAAATATCAGCTGTTCCATACAAGTGTGCGAACATAAATTTACTGAACAGCTGATTTTTTTTCGTGATTTCAGGTATAGTTCTATAGTCAAGTTGTTCATTTTCATGAGTATAGTAACCCCTGAAAATATGTCACTCGTTTAACCTAACACACTTGTATCAAAAACAAAACACACCTTAAGATAAGCTTATTAGAATTGGAATCTGGTCAACTTGTAAATAATGCTAAAGTAGATCATTCAAAGTAGCACGCAAGATTAAAAATCTCATTCGTTTTTCTATAAAAAATCGAAGATATGAGAAAAAATATGATTGGGACATTTATCAACGCAAATAGCACCCAAACAATGATTGTTAGAATTTTTGTCTGATTGTCTGTGCGTTTGTGCACGCTAATTTCAAAAACGGCTTATCCGATTAAGATCCTTTCACTAATATTGTGGTAAGTTTACTTAACATTAAGTTTTACTACATTTACTATGTTGTCTCAAAAATGTCTCCCAATATAGCGGGCAATAGCTAGTTTGGAAATAAATGAATGTCGTCGTCCACTCATCTCGCCGCCGACGACCGATACTTCGATATCGAAATAGAGTTTGATAAATTCTCAACTCAGAAACCCGGTAGGTACTAAACCTATACATCCGATAAAACAAACATATCTCCGGAAATTATGCCGTCCATGTAAACGTAATGCTATATCGTTAACCTAGCTAGGAATACAGCACCTCACCCACCATCTTATTGTAGTCTTTGTACACATCATCATCTGCCTAGCCTTTTCCCAACTATGTTGGGGTCGGCTTCCAGTCTAACTGGATGCAGCTGAATACCAGTATTTTACATGGAGCGACTGCCTATCTGACCTCAGCAACCCAGTAGGTGACTGGGCAATATGATACCCCTTGGTAAGACTGGCTGTCAGATTATCGGGATTCTTACGACCCGTAACGACTGCTAAAGATGCACAAATTACAGCCGGGACCAACGGCTTAACGTGCTTTCCGAGGCACGGAGGAGTCTCGTTATGTAAAGATGGACACCCATTCATGGCCAACCTCGGCAAGCGTAGCTTAACGTGATAGATCGACCTGTGCGCTGTTAGTACTTAGCTACGAGCTCCTCTCTTCAATATATTATAAACAATTATGTAAACTGTCATTATGCACTACAATGTTTTTGATGAATAAATTATTATTATTATTATATATGTATATAGCAATCATATTAGTACTTATTCATGTATATTATATTCACTTATCATTTAGTATAGCAACGATAAACAAGCAAAAGTATTACAGTCTAGACAACAGACTCCACTAATACCTAGATAAGAATTCTCTCGACATTTTATCGCTTCAACTACACGAACATGGCAACCATTTGAAATGCATTCCTGAACAAGATTATACCAGATATTGTTACATAATGATCGTGATCATCAATACTAATACTTATACTTTAGACACATCAGCAATATTATCTAATTTCATGATTCATCTATACGAATAATAAAAAACTGAAGAGTTTGTTTGTTTGAACGCGCTAATCTCCAGAGATTAGCGCGTTCAAACAAACAAATTCTCAAAAAAATTGTTTTCAATTCGGACCAGTAGCTCCCGAATTGAAAAAATATTTTAGTGTTGGATAGTCCATTTATCAAGGAAGGCTATAGGCTATGTAACATCACGCTACGACCAATAGGAGCCGAGTAGCGGGTGAAATCACGCGGGAGCAGCTAGCCTATTAATATCTGTCGTCTGTCAAAAATATCTGGTTATTAGTGGAAAGGCAGCACAAATATATGACATCAAAGGAACGCCAAAACTATCTGACGAGGCAAGCGACGCCAAAGTAATGCACGCGGTGTATCGCATTGCTACGAACAATAATACATATATATTAATACTAGCGGACCCGACAGACGTTGTCTTGTCTTAACTATGATATCTACCCTACCTACGTACCCTACTACCTACCCTACCTACCTACCTACCTACCTACCCTACCTACCTACCTACCTAACTTTTCTCACCGTTTAAACTTTCCCTGGACTACGACAAACATTTCAACACCAAAATCAGCTAAATCGGCCCAGCCGTTCTCGAGTTTTAGCGAGACTAACGAACAGCAATTGATTTTTATTTTTATAGATTTATGACTGTACGTAGGTATATCAGATATTAATGTACCTAGGAACATGCACAACTCAAATGTTCAGACTAGGAAGTATTTGGCACAAGCCGTCTATACAATACCGTCGTCACATTTAATTAAAAACACTTCATTTGTCCAACAGACAATTTTATGTAATGGTGCATGATACAATAAAAGTTATACCATGTAACACATTGTTGGAGCTTCGTCTATCAAAAATGTTGACGCATTCAACTCGCATAAAAATACATATCGTCTAAAGCTGGGAACGCACTAAGTACGCGCACGAATTATGCTCCGTGCACCTGCATATTTTTTAAATTTTTGATAATGGTATCTCGCAGTTCAACCATAGGGTTGTCTACTGCTTAACCGGGCTTGCCTGTGTGTGCCAAAGAAAACTGTAGCCTCCAGCCAGGGCTCAAAAAAACTTACAAACTAAGCGACTACACGCTAAGGGCACCCCCTGTTGGGTACGGACCTCAGCTTAGGGCGTCGCTGGGGGAGGACAGCAAGGGACAAGCTGGATCGGGCATAGTGCATCTACATTGTCGCGGTGACTGTTTATAAGCTCTTTTCGTGCTTTCTGCAATAAAAACTGCACTTAAGAAGACTTTTGCAAGGCCAACGTTTACTCTGTTGAAGTGGACAAATTCTGAGCAAAGCGATTGCGACTGTGGGCATGCGGACAAAGCCATGTTTGTGAAGATATACTCGGTTAAATTTTAGTCGTTTTAATCCCCTTAAGGGGTCATTGTACACATTATAACGAGCAACTTTTACTATGGGAACGAACCTGAAATCGCGAAAAAAAAATCAGCTGTGCAGTACATTTTGACGAGTTAGGATAACATAAATGTACTGAAAATCTGATTATTTTTTTGCGATTTCAGGTTCGGTCCCATAGTAAAAGTTGCTCGTTATAATGTGTACAATGACCCCTTAAGGGGATTAAAACGACTAAAATTTAACCGAGTATACAGAGGCAAGCACATACATCTACCCCAATCTGTCTAATTTCTCTAATAGATTCTCAACTTTATAACAAACGAATATGTTTTATGTTCTACTGGGAATATTTGTCAGTTTGTGATAGCTTGATGTCCTGGCGTCTGTATTAACACAAATGACTCGCTATACTAGAAACATTGCAGTTTGAATGGAATGTAACTATAATTTGATGGAAATGCAAGATACAAAATTTGATTAATATATTTATAATGCTAACCGAAGTATGGTTAAACGTACCTAGTGAGTTTGTTTGTTTTTGAGCTTTCACGCTAAAACGGCTGAACGGATTTTGATGAAATTTGGCATAGCCTGTGTAGGGATATAAACTGATTTTCATCCTGTGCCATCCATCATAGACGTCATTGCGGTCTATAGCTAGTATTGTTATAAATGGAATCAACGATACGACGAAGAAGAGTATGAACAAAACAAACACAAAGAAGTTGCGCAGACCATAAGTGGTTGATCCGCCAACATATATAGTGTATACTCAGCTTTATACTTTTAAATTCGATGGTAAATATAAATACTTTACAGCTGGTCACGCGTGTCTAGTAGTTTCAAGCGATCGCGTTTGTTTTTTCATCAGGAAATTCTGAGTTAATGCCTGTATGTGTTGATTTAATGGCAATGGGCTCATGGAACTTGAAATATAAGAAGCGAAATATAGGCTTAATCGTGCCGATACTTCTGCTTACCTATTTCTCAGCAATAGCTCTCGTGACCACTAGAACAATGTGACTGAAAGGAAAACAAGAATATATTAAAATAAAGGTTTATTAGTAATAGAGACCACCCATAAATTATAAAGTCCCATTTAATAAGTTCAAGGACAAAATTCTTAGCAAAACAAAACACTAGCGGAAATATCCAAGAATCACACGTGCAATAAATAGACGCTCTACGCAAATGAAAACAGTCCTTCTTTGTCCACTCATAAAGTAGTCCAGACTACTAAGAATTATTCAGCGCAAGTGTACAAATAAACATAGGAGAGATGATGTATCATCGACGGGCCGCGACACCGAGCGACCGCTAGTACCCTGTGACGTCACACACATTCCGCGTGGTGACTCGCTCCGTCACGGCCAGCGTTATATTTGGAATCGGTTTACCTACTATTGGTAGGGCTGGCAGTTACTTCGGTTTGTTTATGAATCAGTGCCGGATTCATCAATGAAACTGAACGCTATTAGCACATCTAAACTGCGTTTAAAGCGGTCAGTGTTAACATAATGATACAGACAGATTTTAAACGCAGTTTACTTGTGCTGATCGGGTTGTTTTATTGGTGAAATTGGCACTTAATGATTGATCAACATACCGTGAAATATGCCAACTTTGCCAATCAAGGTATTTATAAGCAAATACGCTAGAATAAAAAAAAAATTGATTAACTTGCCACCCAAATAATAAATGTTGCCATAAAACATTTTTTTCTTATATTAGCGTATTTGCTCATAAATTTCTTTTAGGGCAGAGATACCTTGATTGGCAAAGTTGGCATATTTCACGGTATACTCGTATAATTATGTATTTTTAATTGGCTTAATGGTTACTTCTTAAAGAGAAATCCTTATTAGCATTTACATGCTCTTTGCTTTTCAAAGTACATTTGCACACTTCATATTATTATGATGAACAAAAGGCGGTTTCACATCTTGGTATCTCTGCCAGACATACTAAGTACTTATCTATTAAGCCAAGTGCACAGTTCAACCGCAACGCAAAGCATTTTTATACAAAATATCCGACACGGCCCGTTTGTAGCGTACATTGGTTCATAGAAAACGTACGAAAGTAATGATGGAGGATTTTTGCAATGCGATGCGTCGCGGCGCAGCCCTCTCAAATACTGTTGTTTCTTTAAGCCAACTTATTAAGGTTTGCCCAAAAATGTTGGTGTGGTGTACTTGTAATGCCCAATATTTTTAATACAAACATTAGCAGCTTGCCTACCGGGCAAGGTGCTAATGTGGCTTGCTTACCGGCAAAGGTGGAATGAAATGCATTCTTTATTGTCTTCGTAAGAATGGTTCCACCTCATCTCAGCAACCGCCTTAATGACGACATTCCGTTCTACACAACACGAGAACGGCCACTCAAAAGCTCAGCCTTTTGTCTGTTAGGTACAGAGTCCACAGACAATATAAATGATTAGTTCCACTTAATTAATCCGGAAAATAAATGGAGTGTTCACCTAATAACCAGCACTACATAGAGATAATCTCGGATTTCAAATACAAATTCCGTTGGAACTGCATTTCAATTTGAAGTTCGAACTGGATTCCAGCCTTTCACGGGAATAAACTAGATCCGATTCAGACGTGTTACGGTACCAACGAGTTTGTGGTAAAAATGCGATCCATTCATCTCTATTCATATTCGTGGAAATGTTTCGTTTATACTACAGTCCGTTTACGCTTAAAAATTTAACTTGTTGTGAGTTCTTTACCTTTTTAGTGGGAACGGGATGGAAAGTCTGCCCGACAACTCTTAGTCGGGGTTGAGTATATATGTTACATCGCGTGGAAAACTCTGCTTGCGCGATGTAGTATTTGTGTGATTTAGAAGTGTCGTCATATGTCAGCTTGTTTGACACTTTCCTCGCTGTCAGAGTAGTTCCTATGTGGCTGGATAGATATCGCCACACCTAATTTTATTTATTTTAGCCTGTGTTGTCTCACTGAAGGTCAAAGATCTCCCTTGCTCGTTTCCACTACTCTCTATCTTGAGCTAGAATGGACGAATCCTGTCTGTAGGCGTCAAGCTCATCTTGTCATGTTCTTCTTTTTTTTTAGGGTGGGGAATCATCAAATGACTGCTCCCGCTCTAGGTGGAGCGGAAGGGAGTGTCAGACTCTTACTGAAGAAAACCCATCCATGACCCTTCCTTAGCCCTTTATGTTCCGGGGTAGCGGTAACCTTTTCGGACTATCCCGCCATCTTGTCCTGAGCCTGCCTCGATGTCAGCAGACGTTTTCTGGACCCACATGATCATAAGTTTGACCTATGACTCGTTCGACATGCGGCAAATGGCCTAATCTCACTTATACTTGGTTGCTTGTAGAATAAATATGACAGCTTTTGCACAGAAAATGTGTCAAACCGCCATTTTTATTTTCCAAATAAAAGTTATCAGGTCATTGGAAAATCGGCCCTATACACAATGAAATAGGTTTTATTCAGATTTCCACTCGTTTTAAACCTTCTTGTGACTTCGTGTTGCGCAAAGTTTTTCACCCAGTATTTTATTTCTAAAAGGTACACAAAAATATTTGTTTTGGGTTGCCTGAATAATTAATTAGGTGTAATAAAACTCCGGGTGATTTCATATGAACTTGAACTATGAACTTTATTTTATTCTTTGGAGACCATGTTGAAATGGGTTGAATTGAAAGTGAGGTAACTCTAATTAATTGCTTTAGATAAAGCTGATGCTGCTTTTTTGTGTTATTTGTTTGTATTAAACTTTTATGTACAGAGGCCAGCACATCAAGTTACCACAATCTGTCAAATTTCTTTGATAGTATTTCAACTTTATTGCAAAGACATAAGGTTCATTTTTAATTGAGAAAATGTTACATTTAGGGATAGCTTGATGTGCTGGCCTCTGTACAAATGAAAATGCTCGTACGAAAAGGAAATTTTGCCGTTGGCAAGCAATTTCTTGTTGATCTAGCTTATAAAATAATGAACTAATCCACAGGTGCTATTGTTATGAATGCGAAAGTAACTCTGGCTGCCTGTATGTTACCTTCTTACACGTAAAATACAATCGTTGTATAGCTTAGGAGAAGGTCGTTGACTAGTTTTTATTTTAGACTAACTGCTTCCACGTGGTTTCACCCGCTGCACGGCTCCTATTGGTCGTAGCGTGATGTTATATAGCCTAGAGCCTTTCTCGATAAATGGACTATCCAACACAAAAATATTTTTTAATTCGGACCTGTAGTTCCAGAGATAAGCGCGTTCAAACAAACAAACTCTTCAGCTTTATAATACTAGTATAGATTGCAGATGAAGTCGCGGGCCACAGCAAGCTATAATAAAAACGGCATTTCAAAATAAGTGCGGTCATTAGTTTTTACTTAAAAAGTCCGTTCTGCCTTAACTTCACCAAATAAAAAGCATCACGACTCACGTAGAACGTAGTTACCATGGAATAGTTAAATCAAAACCTGACGCGAGCTCAGCTACAGTCCGCGAGGTATAAGCTGAGCTTTGCATTAGTGTGAGTGATCACCAAAAGTACAGTCAGAATGGCGCCGCGCCTCAGGCCGGTTACCCAAAATCGGTTTTTACCGGGCGAAAATGGCGCCGCGCCTAAGGCCGGTTATCACACCTACACTATCCATGTACACTCACACAAATGCAAAGCTCAGCTTATACCTCGCGGACTGTAACTACATACATATATTACGAATGCGGAAGTGATATTTTAGAACTCCGCAAGCTTAAACGATCTACATCTATAAAATTCTGAAATGGATAACACGTACAGATTTTTAATGTCGATTGCAAACGCTTCCCAACATCTATAGGTACCTACTAATATTATAAAGAGGAAAGATTTGTATGTATGTTTATAACGAATAAACTCAAAAACCACTTAACGGATCTGTATGAAACTTGGCACAAAGTTAGATTATAGTCTGGAATCACTACATAGTATAAAACAAAGTCGTTTTCTCTGTCCCTATATCCCTATGTATGCTTAAATCTTTAAAACTACACAACGGATTTTGATGCGGGTTTTTTTAATAGATAAAGTGATTCAAGAGGAAGGTTTATGTGTATAATTTGTCGACATATTTTGCGGGCGAAGCCGCGGGCGGAAGCTAGTAGCATATAAGGTAGGTAAGGTTTTTATTCCGGAAAAATGTACGGTTCCCGTGGGATAATTTCCTAAATACACGCGAGTGAAGCCGCCGGCAAAAGCTAGTCTATGATAAGTCACGGCTGCTCGAATCTGTTTACAAACCCAGGAATGCATTGAACATATAAAATAATTACGACAAACGTACCATGTGGTCGTCCATTTTAAATCTTGGCAACCTTCTGCGTTCCTTATGCTCGCCAGTGCGCCCAATGACGCGTAATTACTAACATAAACACATTGGTTCCGTACCCATCCGAATATGGAAACAGAAAACGGACTTGACAGAAATAAACGTTGGAATACACCACGACTATGCGCTTTTATTATCTATACTAATTTTATAAAGAGAAAATATTTGTATGTATGTTTGTAACGAATAAACTAAAAAACTACTACGGATCTGGATAAAACTTGGCACAAAGATAGATTATAGTCTGGAACTGGAATAGCATATAAGCTAAAATGTTCGGTTCCCGTGGGATTTCCTACATACACGCGGGCGAAGCCGCTGGCAAAATATTTTCTAATATGACGATATTCTCGTGGATGACCAAGGTCGCTGCATCATGATAACACAGGGTAGTGAAAAGTATGGATATCAGCGTTGCCAGACGTCCTGATTTTGGCGGGCTATCCGATTTAACATAACATCATGCCTTGTTTCCCCGAAGGTTTGCGGAAGGATGGCGGTACCAATAGTACACATACATTTTGCTAGTTATGTGTAAGGCCTAAGTAATAGGAGGCGAGCCTATTGCCATCAACCGGGCACAAATCCACACTCCGGGCTGTTATTAGGAAATTCCAGATAGTTATCCCTACAACACTTCGAGCTTCGGCTCGAGCCGTGAATCACCCAGACCCCAGGAGTCCAGCTCAGCTTGCGACCACTAGGGCACGCCACGATAGTGGCGGTAAGGCCCCTCTTTGAGGAGTGGCTAGAGAGGCGTCACGGCGCCCTCACCTACCGCCTGACGCAGGTCCTCACCGGACATGGATGTTTCGGGAGGTTCCTGCACATCATCAGGCGGGAGGAAACGCCCGGGTGTCACCACTGCGAGGATCGCCCTGAGGACACGGTAGAGCACACGGTGCAAACCTGCCCCGCTTGGGCGGAGCACCGCCGTGTCCTCGTAGAGGCGATCGGCGGCGGCGACCTCTCGCACCCGGCCCTGGTGCAAGCCATGGTCCGGGGCGAGAGGGAGTGGGAGGCAGTCACCTCCTTCTGCGAAAAAGTTATGCTCGCGAAGGAGGTTGCGGGATGGGAGAGAGAAAGGTCCTCCCGTCCCAGCCGCCGCGGGAGACGCTCCGGGCGTCGGGAGCCACGTGACGACTCCCGGCCACCGTAGGCGCGGGCCTGCGGGCGGTGAGTAATGGGTGACTCACCCTCCGATCAGCACCAGACCCGTGCCGTACGGCGCGTATATGTTCCACGCGCGCCTCAAAGAGATGTCAGCATATGAAGGGGCCCCCCAGGGCCAAGCCTGCCGGGTAAGCGGGATTGTCCGAAAGGGTTACCGCTACCCCGGAACATAAAGGGCTACGGAAGGAACATGGATGGGTTTTAGTCAGTAAGAGTCTGACACTCTTGCTGAAAAGCTTGCGACCACTACACCAACGAGGCAAGCAGAAATCCGAGTTCAAGCAGAGTTCTGCTTTTTGGAGATGTTATTGTTTTGTTGAGGCCAGTGTATACGTCTGTTTATCGACGCGTTTTATGTGTATAATAAATCAATCTGTTTTGTATTACATTTTGAATTGAATTGCCTCAATAAAGTTAGTGAGATAGGTCAGGGATACAGATGGCTTGCATACCAAAGAGGTTGATCTATATCTGTTCGGACCTAAATGTACAGCGAAATCATGGCGCGATCAATATTCGATAAAATAATGTGAATTGTTTGACCCTTGGCTCGATAGATGGCGTTAGCCTCGAGTAAGATTTCGCTATGATTTCGTTACTGGCATTTACCTTAGTAGGGTTGTTTTTTTTTTGTTTTTCGAGAGCCTTTGATTGACAGTAATTGTAGTACAATATTGTACTACAATTACTGTCAATCAAAGGCCACTGAACAACTATGAAACATTTAAAATTCTGTAAAAACCCTATACTAGGTACCATTTTCAGACTCTTGATGTTTACACGCATAGGTCATTCACCTTTAAACGATAAATCTTAGTATAACCTACGATGCGTTTTTACAAGGTCAGTTTTTATTTACAAAGGGAGGTTGCGTTTCGTTCTGATTTGTAAGCTATTTAGTTTGTTTGAAAAAAAACTAATTTTTGGTGCTTTTTATTTTTATACCATACCGAATTAATAGTAAACTCGTATAGTATACGTAGTGTAATTAATGCCTCTGTCATATCAACTCTATAGAAGCGAATCATGAGCCTATACGCCCTGGAGATATAGGTTAATGGTGTTAAGTCGAACGCTATCGGGTCGTTTGATACGACCTCACCAGACTAGATACATTATCAAGGTTGAACATAAAGGAAGCCTCGCAATTATAGAGCATCACGATTCTGCACGTATTTAGAGAAATATTGTCTCTTTCATTAATCGACTTTAAAATCAGAGGAGGTTCTATGTTTGTCTCTAGTAGAAAACAAAGATAACATGGCCCATCCCCCAAAATTCAAAACGTTTGAAAGTAAGTTAAGCTTTGTAATTAAAGCGTCACCAAGACTCATAACGCATGTTGCTGCCGGCCTGCTACTGACGACGAATACTTACAACTACATACAAACTCTTTCGTAAGGATGTGTGACTACAAACATTGAAAAATTAATAGAAGAGGCGCGCCATGTTTTCGTAGTTTATCGAAGCATAAGTCTTACAAAAGTGTTTCTCAAACCAAAATCTGCCTAGCTTTTTCCCTAACTATGTTAGGGTCGGCTTCGAGTCTAACCGGTTGCAGTTGAATACCAGTATTTTACATGGAACAACTGCCTATCTTACCTCCAAAACCCAGTCACTGGGTAAGTCATACGATACTGGTGGTCTGACTTTCGGGCTTCAGACTAACCGTAACGACTGTCAAAGATCCACGAAAGACAGCCGGGGCCAATGGGCCAATGACAGCTTAATGTGTTTTCCAAGGCACGAAGAAGTCTCGATATGTAAAGATCACCCATCCACGGACCAACCCAGGCAAGCGTAGCTTAACCTGATGGAAAGATCCGATATACATTGAATACTCATCATTTAGACTGCGTTGTTGGGAAGCCGGAGTCTTAATATTAGTGCTCGTATGATCCCGATTATTGACATAAGACTCAAACATAACTGCCGAAATCTGGGTGTACTAATAGGTACACCTCTGCTTAACTCTTCGAGGAATAGAGGCGTGAGGTTGTTTATATAAACATCGTTTATCATAACAAATCTACGCTGTAAGTAGGTTAAACGCTTCTTAGGATATGAAGGTGTTCAATGCCATGCAACTACTTCTAAGAATTTAAATTAGTTTTAAAACGTAGCAAGACCCTTCAAAAGAGAGAAACTGATACCGGGTCCACAGACAGCCGCGATGCGACGACGGTGCGACGCGATTTTATAGAATTTTTTCTAATAGAGTCACGTCGTGACGCCTTTCTGCGGGTGCCTTAACAGGAATCGTAAGATGAAGGTTACCAGCTGCGCAAAACTTTTTAATACGAAAACTTCTCATTGGCACAGGTTCAATGCGAACTTTTTCCTTTTAATAATGAATGAACGTTCTTTTTTCAAAGAAATTAACATTTATGGTTTATTATATACCTAATCCTTAGGTTTTATTGATTACTTTTTATAGAGTCCATAACACATAATACACACAACAAACAAACATAATTGACACATACATAATTAAAAAAGCAATAAAAAAGGAGAATTAATTATTTATACATAATTTAAAAAGCTAGACGTAAAATAATATGTAGGTATAAAAAACGAGGATAAAAATGCATTAAAACAGGAAAAATGCCGAAAAGGTTAAAAACCAAGAAATTCCAGCTTATTTACGAAAAACTTCTTTGTGATACAAATTCTCTAACATAATTAAAATAAATTGATAAAGCGACAGATCTAGACCTAAACTGTACAGATATCAATAAAATTAACAGAGCGTCCATCAAAGGTGAAAAGAACAATATTATTTAATTAACAATCCCTTTAACGAATTTAGTAGTCGTAGTTACGGCCTCGAATCGTAATTAGTTTTCATGTAGCAACAAGACTGGATTACTAGATAACTGGTATTCGCCAGGACTCGATTCAAGTAGGTACTGTAGAGCCTAAGGCCTGCCGTACACGGACAGCTTCAAGCAGTTGAGACCGACTGCTTCAAGCCGCGACCGCGCGGTGAACTATCATTCATTCGCTGCCGTACACACGACTGCTCGAGCAGTCGCGACCGCTTCAAGCCATCAACTGCATGACGAAATTCGATCGATCGATTCGGATCGCGTGCCGCGGTCGCAGCGACAACCGAGCACGCAACAACCAACCGCTCAAGCAGTCGACGCCGACCGCTCGAGCGGTCAGTGTACGGCCGCTCTTAGTAAAACCTTATTTTGAATATGGCTGGTAAATATCTGGCAGCATTCGAACCTTTAAAATATGAATAGAATAGTTTGATAGGTTTAAATAAAAGAAAATTAATTCTGTCATTAGCCGCGGGGCTCGACAGATGTATTCGGTGCAAGCAAATATATTTTAATAGTCGCTTCACGTGTGTTTGGATTGATAGTATAGCAAATCCCTACTTACACACACATAAGACAAGTGGTAGAGCTGAGCCCCCTCAGTGAAGGTCCCCGACTTTCACAGACCCTAATAGTAACTTCATAAGAATGGTGACAAAATAGTTTTCGACAAGTCTCTAAAGTAAAAAGCTATCTCGCATTTATTGTTGGACGTCTTTATTTGCAATTCAATTAAAGTTTCAATGAAAATATTTCCATTGCTTCTTCTTTATTATCAAAAATGTTACAAATAATGTGTTCTTGGAAAAAGAGCTTTAAAAAGTTCTGTTCAGCAGTGAAGGCCTAGCGTGGGTTTGAACCAAGACAGGCACTTTACTTAGTGCAATTTGTTTCATCAACACTGTTCTAAAAAACTGTAAACCGTTAGGAAACCAGCATGTCTGCCTTACTGCTTTAACACAGGCCTCCTCTCTGCGAGAAGAAGTGTCCACAATGTGGTCCTAGTGCGGCTTAGTGGATGTCACATGTGACGTTAGAGAGCTTAACAGTCGCGCGAGCTGTTTATAACTTTATTACCTGGGTTCGTAGGTCCAAAGTACGTTAGTATTACAAATACACAATATTACATACTTACATTGGTTTTTCGTATATTTTATTTCGATCCGGCTGAATTAATCTTGGTTTTCACCCACCCATCACCCATTAAAAACATTCACAGACTGGAATAATTCAATTACGTGATGAAAAAGCTCCTAGCCTTGAATCATATTTACGACCAAATTTGTGCAGATTCAATTATCACTAAGTGACCTATTTTTGAGGTCAAATAATTATGAATTATAAAATTCGTTGGGTATCATTTTATTGGTTAATTTTTTTATTAAATTCTACGCTGACCTTAATTTCAATTTCAAAATGAGGACCTTTTTGGTACAATGGAATGGATTAACGCATTACTTATTGAAATACTTTCTTAGGATTTTTTTTTGGAGTTTGTTTTCATTTTCATAGAAGAAAAAGGAATATTTGTTTTTGGGTTTTGCTTACCAATCCATCAGTCGACTCGGGTTAATGCAATCCATCACATATAATGGATTATTAAGTAATCATGTCAGCCACGCGTCACCTACATTCCTACATGCTGTTACGATCATTTATAACTGATGTATTTTTAATTTAAAGAGTCAAAAGAAGTTTTATATCACGTAGTTTTATTAAGAGATTCCACAGAGTACTTATCAATAAGTGGGATTGTCTGAAAGGGTTACCGCTACCCCGGAACATAAAGGGCTAAGGCAGGAACATGGATGGGTTTTAGTCAATAGGAGTCTGACACTCCCCTCCGCTCCACCCAGAGCGGGAGAAGTCATTGGATGATTTTCTACCCTCTGCTCCGCCCAAGCGGGGCAGGTTTGCACCGTGTGCTCTACCGTGTCCTCTGGGTGATCCTTACAGTGGTGACACCCGGGCGTTTCCTCCCGCCTGATGATGTGCAGGAACCTCCCGAAACATCCATGTCCGGTTAGGACCTGCGTCAGGCGGTAGGTGAGGGCGCCGTGACGCCTCTCTAGCCACTCCTCAAAGAGGGGCCTTACCGCCACTTTCGTGGCGTGCCCATTACATAAGCATAAGGTTTATTTTCAATTGAGAAATTTTGACAGTTTGGGAAAGCTTGATGTGCTGGCGTCTGTACTAATATCTTCTAATGTTACGTCTACATGGTCGCGATGACGCGAACTTCGCGCGCTCTCTCACACATCACTCAAGGTCTTGCCTTTCAACAGAGAACGCGTCAACTGTGTTTCCCGTTATCCCGACAATGTAGCCGTAGTATAATGAAAGGAAAGTTTTACGAAAACACGTTTTCTTAATCATTCTTGTAACTAATCGTGCGAAAAGATAAACGCAAACATTGGTATCTCTGTTTCGTTAGTCTTTCACGGAACTGGGAGCCCATTAACGGTGCATTTAGTATAATCGATAATTGATTTGATTGTACATGCTCATTACGGCTGTTATTATCAAATGATTGTACATCATTAGAAAGTTTGTGTGTGTGTGTGTGTTTGTATGTTTGTCACTTCTTTACGCTTAAACGACCGAACGGATCGAGATAAAACTTAGCACAGAAGTAGTTTATGGAACAATTATGATACTTTTATCCCGGGAGAACGAGGGGCAACCCGTTGGCAGCAGCTAGCTATCTAATAAAAGCGAATGGTAACTCATTCAATACTTCAATACGTCACGCACTGATTAATCACTATATCTCAAACACTTCTTGACCTACGAAGATGAAATTTGGCACAGAGGTAGATTATGAGGAGACGTCAGCTAAGAAAGTATTTAAGGAGACTCCCTCCGTAAAAAGGGTGAAAATCAGGGGGTGGAAGCTTGTATGAAATATTCCCAAAATTGTCACCGGCGGTGTCACGGAAAGCAGTTAGTATATATAAATAATTGAATAAGATTCCATTGTAAATAGAAAATTTTGGGCAGACAACCAAATTGTCAACTTGACAATTTGGGCGGTAGCTCCATGTGAATACTGATGATCAGTTGCATCTTAGTCAGGTAAACACTTATAGGCAGATTTCAGCGTAATTCTAATGTAAATACGTTTATTAAACGAATATTACATAAAGTAGGTATGTGTCATAGTACGAGGAGCTCGTGGCTAAGTTATAACAGCCGCATAGATCGATCCATAAGGTTAAGCTACGCACAAATGTGTCTTCTTGTCGTACTAGCGTGATGTCGAACACACATCCATTTGTCGAGCTCACGTAGTACACTCACGCTTGCCGGGGTTGGAACGTGGATGGGTGACCATCTTTACATATCGAGACTCCTGCGTGTCTCAGAAAGCATGTTAAGCCGTTGGTCCCGGCTGTCATTCGTAGATCTTTGATAGCCGTTACGGGTAGTCAGAAGCCCGAAACTTTGACAGCTAGACTTACCAAGCGGTATCGTATTAGCCAGTTACCTACTGTAGAAAGTAAATATAATTAAGGATAGGAAATAGTGTTTATTTTGGTCTGGCAAGCTTTTTACGCGTCTGCAGGCCTTCGGAACTCTGAAGAAGAAGAAGCAGATTGGGTAACAAGCGAGCTTGGGACCACAAGAATTAATATATTTGCTTGTTTTCGCGCCGTTGGACTTTCAACGGACGGCTCAACGCCGAAAATTGAACATCCAACAGCACGTTTTTGTTTAAGCATTTCATTAGGTGTCGCTTAGAGTTAGTGAAAACGAGCAATTGAGTCGTCCCTTTAGCCCTGGTATTCAGACCTCGGCAGTTCGGGTTGAAATAGATAGGCGTTGTTTGTTATGTATTCTGGCAGATTTTTTGTAAATGGAATGAATTTATTAAAAAAAATGTTGTTTTTAACTCAGTTTGTTTCCCAGAAAATTTGAGAAGGGCTCATACTTTTTAGCACATATAATATTCTAGAAAAACATACTCATTATTAAGTACACCATACAAATAAATAACAATACAAATTAACTTTAACATACTTTTACATATTCTAGAAAGATGTGTATCTGGAATAGGAAATTAAATTGTCAGAATAACTTAGTTGTATCATAGGAAGGTTCGTTGAATACTAGTTAGTTACTAGAATCATGGAAATACCAACAACACAATATACAATCAAATTTGACTCTGAAAATGTTTTGCAGACATAAACAATAAGAATTATTGTATTTCATCATAATTACTTAATTTTGTTTATCTAAGCCTTGTTACCATTTCATTATATATAGGGTTTTTTATAATCAACTAGCTTCCGCCCGCGGCTTCGCCCGCAAAATATGTCGACAAATTATACACATAAACCTTCCTCTTGAATCACTCTATCTATTAAAAAAAACCGCATCAAAATCCGTTGCGTAGTTTTAAAGATTTAAGCATACAGACAAACAGACAAAAATAGCAACTTTGTTTTATGCTATGTAGTGAAGAAAGAAAATTTAAAAAAAAAACACGGACATAACATGCCTTATTGAACTATTTAACAAATTTTATTTTAATAATTATGGACCTCTCTCCTAGTTCAGACCTGCTCCATCTTAGTCTTGACCATTACAATACAATATCTTCGGAACGGTATATTTTCTATTTCGTCAACCCACCAGAGGTCTGTTCCTGCTAAAGAAAATGCAGTCTAAAAAACAAAAGAATAAGAAGTCCTAATTAAAACTGTCAAGCGTCCTAGCTGCACAAAAAACAACTTTCTAATTAACTTTGTATCTCTTCTTTCACAGATATACACAATCATCAACGACAAACTCGTCGGACTACTTATTAGGACAAGGAAACATCAACTGACTTACTTTGAAGGCGAAGTGCTGTTCCAGGTACTGTTTTATTTTGTTGAACTTTAGCCCTTTGAACGCCAGAGCGTAACCGCATTGGCTCCTCACACGCCAAGCCACAAAAAAATGTCGCTTTAGTCGACGGTGGCGTGTTGGGCACGTTTTCATTTGTCGGCTAGATGCGACCGTGGCGTTCAAAAGGTTAAGCATGACCCTAAGTATTATGTAGGTGAGAGTATCCTTGGCTTTCTGGAACTCTGCAGGTTTTCTTAAACAGCTTATTATTATAATGTTTTAAACAAAACATGCAATAGCTTAATACTCAAATGAAAAATGCAACTGAATCTTTTTTGCGGTATATAAAACTTTTTTTTTTTTTTAAATTTCATCTATCATTAACGGATAATCGACTGCGATAATGATATCTAAACCTTTACTCTAAAACGTTATTTAAGTTAATAACATTTTAGAGTAAAGGTAAATCGTTCATCGAAGTTGTATAACTAGACTGAAGGCAATCCTAAAACTCTCAGAAAAAGCCCAAAAAATATCTCGTTTATGTAAATAAACACCGTAAATGTGTATGCTTTTTTCGAGCTAAGTGCTAAGGGAAAAAAATACTAGTGTATGATAAAAAAATAGAACATCCTTTTGTGCCCTATATAACCTTTTGTTACAATCCAAAATCTTTAGAAGCCTTCTTTAAAATATTCTGTTATCCACTCACGGAGTCAATTATGATACCTTATTACTGCATGTCTCATATTTTAAGTGTACTGTTAGTGTTTTTTTATGAGAATGATTATTCTTTTAACTGAATAAGTTGAAGCAACTATCCGCGCCTAATTATAAACAGCCATGTTGCCACGATGCAAGTAATTTGTTGCTTTAGTTATATTGCATACCACAGATTAAAAAAAACTTGTATCGTGTAAATAAGGCGATAAAAAGCATGAATAAAGGCATGGTCATAATAATATATGTCAAAGGGGTATCGTACTACCCAGTAAGTGTGTTTTGCAGGGCACATAGGCAGTCGCTCCATATAAAACACTGGTATTCAGCTGCATCCAGTTAGACTGGAACCCGACCCCAACATAGTTGAGAGAAAAGGAAGCCGGATGATTATGATGTGATGATGGAAAAACGTGGTCATGTTTAACCCCTCAAATGTCGTATGAACCCCATAAGAAAAATTCTCTCGAAACGACTAAATCGTTGAATTCTTATAAGCAAACAGCTTCAAATAGACAAGCATATAATGGGTTAAATATGAACACACTTTTTTGATACATGCTGTAGATAGATACAGGCTGATAAAAGATTCCTTTTTCCAGAAACGCGATGATGACGTCCCAGTATTTCTAATGCAGACGATACAAGATGTAAGAGCTTACTGCGACAACAAAGCCATCCAAGCAAGAAGATCCGTATCACCTATGCCTCAATAATTTTAAGAAAAAATACGATTAAATTGTTATTTATTAACTGAAGGTGATGGCAGTTACTGAGCTACAGGAAGCAACGCAAGAGATGGGAAAAGTGTAACGTGCTTGAAATGCTTAGTAACCTTTAAGTATAATCATGTGCCCTTAAATGATTATAAACCACAAGGCACGGGATGGTACCTACGCCGTTATCAAAAAAAAAAATCTAATAGTCCTCTCAATATAAGACCCACTTTTCATGAAAAATACATTAAGCTATTCAAAAACTTGAAATATTATTACAGCACTTGAAAATATTCTAAATTGTTTCCTTTAACTTACTAAAACAATTTAAGATATTTTTCTCTTAAACTGAAGCGCACTGCTTCAATAGCTTTTGCTAAAATATGCACCTCTCTATGTTCCTTGCCCTTGCCTTGTTTGCCAAATCAATTTAAAACTTTACGTGGAACAGCCAAGAATTGATTTTGCAGCAGCATCTCAAAACTTGGTTGTAAAAGTCTAGTCAACACAAAAACGAACAGTATTTGAATTTAGAATCGCCCATGATTCTTAAGTTTTCAGAATGTCAACTTAATATCATACAAAACAAAATTCAACTTCCATTGCAACCGAATTTTAATTAAACCCTTTTTATAACAAACGGTCAATCAATAATCAACTTTGACTACATAACCCTAAAGAAGATAATTGAAAGATCTTGAATGGAGTATTAAAGTAGTGTCAAATAAATATGATGGGAATTTGTAACTGCTCTGATTGGTGGAACTAAATAACAACAGCCAATCACGACAAATTTAGAAGGCTTTCAGAGTCAAACTGGTCGATTCTGTAGATTCTCACCGTGAAGATAATAATAATATCCTTGGACATTTCACACAACGCCATATCGTCCCAAGCTAAGCAACCTAATGCTTGTGTTATGGTAACGAGATGGCTGATAAACTACTTATATACATTTTTTGTTTTGTAAATACATACATATTATAGATAGAAAAACACCCAGACTCGTAACAAATACTTGCAGGTTTACAAATATTTGTCCCGTGCGGGAATCGAACCCGCGACATAGTGCGCAGCAGTCAATCGTTCAACCACTACGCCAACCGTGTCAAAATGTAGATGAATTGCCAGCTCATTTCTAACTGACTCAGCCTAAAGCTTTTACAGCGAGGTATTTGCAAAATAGAGATGTGTAAGTAAAACAATGTTTTACACATATTTGTATAATAACAAGGCTTTCTTTAGCGACCGTGGAAACAAACTGTATGAAAAATACTTCGGCCAAATCGAAATCACGACTTCATTATAGTATACTTTGTACCAAAACGGTAAAAATTATGTAAAAGTTTGCTCAATTAATACGCCCATCTCTATCCGAACAGCTTACATTAAAATATAATATTTCAGTGCAAATATTGTGCTCTGTTTTGTTTTATAGGGCACTGCTCTCATTTTAACTATTGATCCCGCTCCCTGTATCTAAATGAACAGTGAACAGACAGTTTTATATTATGAAAATGAGATAAAATTGCATTGAATACTTACTTACCCATTTCCAGTTAATTGAACAAAAACGCTATTATACTGAAACAATCAATTTACCAACTTTTGATGGTAGTTCTAATTTGTAAATTCTACTAATACAGGTTTCGGTCATAATTTGTTTTACTTTCTAAACACTTTGTCTGCCTACAAATAGTTAAAAGTCGTGTCTAACCACGTCACGAACTATCAATATTAGTAAAGGTTCCGTATGTATGACCCACCCTTCGAATGCCGGAAAGTGGATCCACACGAGACGAGAGATAATGGCTTTTTAATTGTACTTCTGTAATTAGAGAATACGAGATGTTAAGTTGCGGCACCCCGAAAGCTACGCCCAAAGCATAATCTATTAAGAACGAAGCGATGATTTGAGAATCCTTAACCTTTTGATCGCCATTGTTACATATACGTGACAAGCAAGCGCATGCCCTGTACGCCAACGAGTCAAATTTGTGTCAATGGCAACAAAACTATAACACGAACAATTAAATCATTACTTTTGTGAGTGTTTATAAATTAATCTTAAAAATTTAAGCTCTCGTACGTATTTAATGACATGAAACAAATTAAAAGACACCATGGATATTGGGAAATTCATGGTAACAAGATTAAATAAATTTGTAGCTTGGCGTGGAGGGCACGTGCGTTTGTTTATGCTCTCGAGTTCAAAAGGTTAATAATCCTACAAATTAAGTTTAATTGGAATTGAATATTACTCTATCTTTGTAACTTGGAAAATTAGGTTAGGTTATAGAAAGATATAAGTAAAGAAGGGACCTTTTGTGTAGTTTTTGCAATTCGCTTTTGTTTGCGATGTCACAAGTGTCATTGTTTAAGGCTTTTGTAGCAAAGAAAGCTTGTAAAATTGTAAATTTTGTTTGTACAGATGTTGACACTTTTATTCGTTGAGATGATTTATGTCGAAAAATGTTTTTGCAAGGTTGAAAATTAGAGTGTTGTTCTCTGTACTCATACATAAAAGAAATATGATAAGAGGATATTTGCTTGGTAAAAGAATCGTTTGGCGCTCTGCCAGCCGAAATTCAGGGTGTCAATAATGTATGTTCATCCTTTTGAATACTCTTCAAGGGATGCGCATTATTTGGAAAATGTAACCAAATCTTTTGTTATGTACGCCATGTGCCAATTTTTGTCCCTCCAAACAATATTAAATTACGTATAATAAAGGTAAATACAGACTAATTTTGGGAAAAAATATACGCTTTTCAATTATGTCGGGAGTAACACTAATTATTTGGTGTCTGGATTTGCCAAGTGTTAATATAAAAAGTAAATAAATGTATTTGGCATTTCAGTGTTAACATTTTGTTTTATTTTTGCTGGACCGACGCTGCGTTATGAAAATGCCAATGTTTTTTCTTCATTAATTAGTCTCAATGACGCGCCATTTTGGGTAAATTTACTTAAATAATAATTTCTCTGAAATTTACTGCGACAGAACAATTATTAGTAGTAGTATTATTATTATATTGTATGTTTTCAATTAATATCGGAGAGTTTAGCAAATAATATTGTATTAAAATAATACTAAAATTATATAATATTTGAACAAAGCCTTAAGCAAATATTATATTTTTTTTAATGAAAAGTGAATATTTATTGCACGCAAATTAACGAAAAAAGTGTCATTGAAAAAATAAACAAGTTTATATTTTTGATAAAGATATTTAGGTAAATTATTTAAATAATATTATTTATTTAGATCTAATATGAATGTAAATAACGTTTTACCATTTTCATGAATCTCGTCGGTAAAGAAACATTGTACTTATTCATAAAAGGGTTTTTTTTATTGAGTAAGTTGTGTATATTCTCAAGATTTCACAATATATTATATTTTCATTAAAAAATAAAGTTGTGGTTGATAAGAAATAATAATCATTAACTTTATTTAATCATAAGTATTGGAATTGAATATCATTATTGTATTTTTGATTTTCAAATGTGCTGTATTTTTAATAAACTTAATGTGAGTATTTTTAAATCAACTAACAAACTATTTAAAGACGTTAATTAATCATATGTTTCAACTATTCATCATAACGTTCTAGTCTAACTAGTCTATTGAAAGCTGTAAATAAATGTATCATTTTGAAGCATATTTTTTATTCTAAGTAATAACAGCCGCACGGATTGATCCATCAGGTTAAGCTACGCTGGCCGGGGTTGGTCTGTGTATGGGTGACCATCTTCAGATATCGAGACTCCTTCGTGCCTCGGATAGCACGTTAAGCTGCTGGTCCCGGTTGTCATTCGTGGATCTTTGACAGTAGTTACGTCTAGTCAGAAGCCCGAAAGTCTGACAGCCAGTCTTACCAAGAGGTATCATATTACCCAGTTAGTGACTGGGTTGTGGAGGTCCGATAGGCGCTCCATGTAAAATACTGGTATTCAGCTGCATCCGGTTAGACTGGAAGCCGACCCCAATATTGTTGGGAAAAGGCTCGGCAGATAGATTATCCTTGATTACATTTAGATTAAAATTGTTTTTTGAATACATAATCAGCCAATAATGTGTCCACTGCCAGGGCACAGAAGCCTCCTCGCTAAAAAAGTGGGTCAAAATCCACCAAGCGGACTCAGTGCGGATAAGCGGATGTGACATGCCGGTTTTATGTTTTCCTTCACTGTTTCAATTCAATATACGAAGTAAATTGCCTGCTTGGGTTTGACACGAAACACTCAGTGGTAGGTATCGGCCACCAATGCTCTTAATTTAATATACCTAATAATTTTATTTTAACAAAGGCGGGCGGCGGCGTGCCTGCCTTATGTTGTATGAGCATAAACGAAACAAAAGGAGAGTGTCAGATTCATAGGATTCTGACACACAACATAAGTTGAAGGCTTGAGTTTATATATGTGCATCTCGTTGATGCTTAGTAAAAAAATGTAGTTCTAGTTAGCTAGCTAGTTCTAGTAAAAAACTGCTCGAGCAATGCATTGATTGACAAACATAATAAAAAGAACCTAAATCGATTTATACTTTATAGAGCTATGGTGCCAGTGCCATAGACAAACACACAGATACACACTACAAACATTTAAACACCTCTCTCAACGTCGGGGGTTATAAAGGTCATAATCCTTTTACCTATGCAGCTGTGTGACCGTCGTGTTTTTTTGAATGAGAGCTAGACAGAAAAGAGTTTATTATTTTAACAGCCACGACCCTTATGTCAGGTGAGTAACAGAAGTGCCTATGCAAAAAACGATAGGAAGTTTTTTCCAACCGGGTGTTCCTGGCAAACGGGATTGTCCGAAAGGGTTACCGCTACCCCGGAACATAAAGGGCTACGGAAGGAACATGGATGTGTTTTAGTCAGTAAGAGTCTGACACTCCCTTCCGCTCCACCCAGAGCGGGAGAAGTTATTGGACGATTTCCCACCTTCAAAAAAAAAACCGGGTGTCCCACGACACCTCTCGACTGTTTTTTTTTGTGTCCGTAAGAATGAACGGTCACTAGGCGTATTCAACGTTGAATTTATGCTCAAGAATTGCTTTCCTATTGCTCTATTTGCTTCCTATTCTCAAACAATTGCTTCCTATTCTCAAACAATCGTATTCTAGAAGAAAATATTTAATATTTTAAGGGTGACCCGTTCATTCTGATGTCGGTACGGCCGGTCACGGAGTCGTTGTGTCCCTGATAAATAGAATTATTGACATTCACAGTGGCTATTAATTACTTTTTGTTTGCTTCTCTCAATGTAACGATAATACTATAACTAGCAAGGCTAAAAGTGACACCGGTGACCGAAAAGTTCTGTGGAAATCGGTTGTCCTGGTATGGGCATGTTATGCGGAGGAATGAGGAAAATGTTGTCAGGAAAGTTGTGAGTATGAATGTGGATGGCTATACAAGTAGAGGGAGACCAAAGAAACGATGGATGGATTGTGTGAAAGATGATATGGCTAGACAGGGAGTGACTATCGAGATGACGACTAATAGAGAAGTATGGAAGAAGAAGACATGTGCGCCGACCCCAAATAAATGGGATAAGGGCAGGAGAATGATGAATACTATAACTAGCACGGCAATAAAGATATCGACAAAAGTGTTGTTTGTCAATATATCAGTGCCTGACAAAACGATATAGCGAATCTCTCATTTAATTACATTTCAGTTATGCTTGAGTAGGCGATAAATCTATCATATTGTAGTATATAAAAATATCCGTTTGTCTACAGCTAAGTATTACATACGCACTAGGAAGTGGTGAAGGGTGGGCGTTTTTGGGACACTGTCTTATGTAACTTTGACCATCAAAAAGTGCTTCAGCCTCATTTGATTAAATTACTTTTGATTTTGAAAGATCATATTTCGATACTTAACTTCCTAGGGAGTCTTCTTATCGCCTGGTTAGTGACTAACCTGGTGTCAGAGTTTTTATGCCCCACGGGCCTCTGACTTAGCTTCACATGCTGTTAATAAATATCTCTCAAGCATGCTGGTTTCCTCACGATGTTTTCTTAGAACTGTCCACATAAAAAACCTCAACTGAATCCTGAAGTTTAGAATATAGAATGACGTTATTGTTTGTCTTTATTATTTTATAGTATGTAAATACTTTTTCTTTTTTTCATTTCTTTATGTAAATGTAAATATTCGGAATTTATTTTTATGTGGGTGAGCAAAGAGGTTTGTTTGATGATATTTGATTTGTGGATTCTACCCGCATTTACTCCTATCATAACGAATTTTGCATCGCTTGTCTTTACATTGAATACAATCAGGCAACCGTTTCAATAGTCGAGCAAGATAGTTCGCCATGCAAACTTTAACCAAAACGATGAACTTCATAAGCCAGTTGTTTATCTGTACCTTGCACACATTCTTCTATACTGTCATTACTATTATAAGAGAACAGTAATTTTGTCTGTCTATATATCGCGTTTTACCATTTAATAGATCGTTATAAAATTTGCCAGATAGGTAGCCAGGGATATCCCTGGCTACCTATCTGTCAAAGTTTTGTTTTTTTTTTTTGATTGAAAACGCTTTATAGCGTTTTCATCATTTTCAACGGTTATTTGGTTTTAAAGATCATTGGGAACTAGGAACTGGCAACTCACTGGCGAGTGTAGTTATAGTTCGGTTAGAAATTATAAAAATCTGAAATCGCGAAAAAATATCTGCTGTCCCATACATTATGCTCGCATAACTCATCTAAATACATTCAGTCAAAAAAGTATCGGGAATGGATGATTTGTTTATGGTTCCAAATTAAAATTTTTGTTTTTTTGTAGTTGTTAGATTGGCACAACTGTTTTCCATTTTGGCGCGGAGTTTGAGTTGCATCTGTTACTTATATTAAATACAGTGCTGGTTTTAGTAATATCATAATTATATAGTGTGTATTGCGAATTTCATAATGGACAAAAATATCAAACAAAGAGTTTGTCTTAAATTTTGCATCGCCAATGGAATTTCGTGTTCGGAGTCACTGAAAATGTTACAGAAGGCTTACGGTGAATCGACTTTATCAAAAACTCGTGCTTATGAGTGGTTCAAAGCGTTCAAAAGCGGTCGAGATGTGATGGAAGATTTGCCTCGCTCTGGTAGGCCGTCAACGTCTGCAACTGAAGTTAACATCGCAAAAGTGAAGAAAATAGTGACTGAAAATCCCCATTCAACTCTGAGAGAGATAGCCGCCGAACTTTCTGTATCTCACGAGTCGATCCGTACCATTTTAACTAATCATTTGGGTATGAAACATGTTGCTGCTCGGCTAGTCCCAAAAGATCTGAATTTTCTCCAAAAACTCAATCGCATGAAAGTCGCTGAGGACATGCTAGAACGAGTCAGTTCAGACCCAACATTCATGAAACGCATTGTTACTGGTGACGAGACGTGGGTTTACGAGTTTGACATGCAAACTACCTATACATACAACCGACACCGAAAAAACCACGCCAAAGTCGATCAAAAGTCAAAGTCATGTTGACTGTTTTCTTTGACTATCGCGGTGTTGTGCACTCTGAATTCTTACCGGAAGGTTTAACGGTAAATAAAGAATATTATTTGAGCGTTATGCGGCGTTTAAGAGAGCAAATTCGACGAAAAAGGCCAGATTTGTGGAAAGAAAATTCTTGGATTTTGCACCACGACAATGCGCCTTCGCACAAGGTTATCATTGTGAACGAATTTTTGACCAAACACTCAACAAATACCATCCAGCAACCACCATATTCACCAGATATGGCTCCTGCTGACTTTTTTCTTTTTCCTAAACTCAAATTACCACTTCGTGGCACCCGTTTTCAATCGATAGAAGACATAAAGGAGAATTCGCGGCGAGAACTGAACTCAATTCCGGAAGCAGCGTTTAAAAAATGTTTTGATGAATGGATTATTCGTTGGCGCAAGTGTATCGTTTCTAAAGGCAGCATACTTGAAGGGGACAAAGGGAGCATACTTTGAAGGTGATAAAATAAATTTGGATGAATAACAGACATTTTGTGTATTATTGATCTTTTCCCGGTACTTTCTTGACAGAGTAGTATATGGCGTTGTGTGAAATGTTCAAGGGTATTATATTATATATTATTATTAAATGTAGAGAACAGCTGATTTTTTTTTTCACGATATCAGCTTTGTTCCCGTCGTAAAAGTTGTTCATAATGATGAGCACAGTGACCCCTTAAAATATTGCCCTTGAATTCAATTTCACCCTGTATTTTGGGCTTCATAAATAAGGTATAATTTAAGTTGTTATTTATGTAGGTAAGTTGTATAAGATTTATACATCCAATCATCCAACAGAGTTTGCTTCTATAAGTAAACTAAGAAAATTACTAAGAAAATATTTGCTTAGCTATTAAGCAAATATTTTCTTTCATTTTGAGCAACACATTATTCTTGTGTCTTGTACGGAGAGAAAACATTTTACATTTATCTTTTAATTTACATTCAGGAGCAGATTCAAAGATGAGTACTGTGGAAACCACGACACAGTGTCAAATCTTTATACAGAGTTGATACGACAGAGGGGCTTTCCTTTAAACAGCTTATACTAGGGACCATTTTCAAGCTCTGTACCAAAAATCAATTAAATAGGAGCAGTAGTTTAGTCGCAAATGTTTTTTTAAGTTTTTGCCCCGTTTGAACACGATGTATCTTTCCTAACAGCGCTCCGGCGCGCGCGCGTCGGTGCCGCTGCGTTACAAGGTCAGTTTTTATTTACAAAGGGTGCTTGCGTTTTACTCTGATTTGTAAGCTATTTAGTTTGTTTGAAAAAATAAAAACCTCATTTTTGGTGCTTTTTATTTTCATACCATACCGAGTTAATACTAAACACGTATAGTATACGCAGTGTAATTTAATGCCCCTCTGTCATATCAACTCTGTATAAATAAAATTGGAGTATCTGTCTGTAATATTGAAAAACCGTTTTTTACTACATTTGTATGAACAAGATGCGGTACATACACCAAAATAACATTTTCACAATCATCTTCTTCATCATCTTGAGGTTTTGGTTTCCGCACTCAGTCCTTAGGCGGACCATTGTGCCTGGGCCATGGCGGCCTTTGGTGTTTATTCCAGCCAGCCAGCCCACCTCCCTCCAGAAATTGATCACGTCTCCTGGCCTGTGTAGTATATCTGTGAAAGATCTGGATGTTGTTTTCATTTTTTACAATTTTTGTCTGTCTGTTTGTTCCGGCTAATCTCTGAAATGGCTGACCGATTTTGACGGGACTTTTATTGGCAGGTAGCTGATGTAATAAGGAGTAACGTTTATTCTAGAAACATTCTTTTATTTTATAAAACTAACTGATAGGCGGAACGAAGTTCGCCGGGTCAGCTAGTAACAAATAAAACTGACAAAATTCACAACTCATTTTCACTTGGATGCAATTACTTTTATCAATGTTCGCTCTTACTACATTGTTATTATTTTTAAAGATTTTATCTTGGTTTTTTCTAAATCATCAAATGCTATAATGCTGCAAGTGCCAATCGCTCCAGATCGACTCAATTTCGAAAATTGTTGATCGAACGATTCATTATCAAAACGATTTGGATTGTCAAAAACACCACTTGTCAACGCATTTATATCGGAATATTGATCGAGTTTCATTCAACAATTTGACATTGGCTAGCACTTAGTGAATCGAAAACGATTGATCACGTGTCATTTCGAAAGCTTATGCCAATTTCATACATTTTGGATTTATCTAATTTCGTTATCGTTAATTAAAATGTGACATTATCTAGATAATGTCACATTTGGCCTAGGCCCTGGTCTGCTACAAGCCAATATAAAAAGTCTGAAGGAAATATTCAAGCAAAATTACTGAGAAGCAATTCAGTCTTCATTTACAGAATAACCCCTTCAAGAAACAATACATTTCTTAGAAGTCTGTAGGCTAGAGGGTTCAACCTTAAAGAAACGCCCTAAATTACGAGAAAACTCGCCGAATTTAACCCCAATTTACAATGAACACGAAGTTAGTTAGTTAGTTAGTTATCTTAGTAAAAAGACTCGACTCGTTCGTCTGGTCCAAATTGAAAAAAGTAAAAATATTTTTTTACTGGTTTTTAATCAAATAAGCTGGTTTGTAAGATCAACGATCACAGGCTATCCAGATCGATCAATCAAGCAAAGCTACTCTTGACGCGGTCGGTCCGTGGATAGGTGACCATCTATACATTCGAGTACCAAGACCCCCTCCGTGCTTCGGAAAGCACGATACGCCATTGATACTGGCTGTGGTTCATGAAATTGATAGTTGTTACGGGTTGTCAGAAGCCCGAAAGTCTGAAAACACGTATAGACCTCAGATCAAGGGATATTATCCGGTAACTGGAATGAGGAGGTCAAATAGGCAATCGCTCCATGTAAAATACTGGTTTTCAACTGCATCTGGTGAGACTGGAAGCCGATCACAGCATAGTTGGGAAAAGCCTAGGCAAATAGTATACCTACCTACCTAAAAAATACATTCATTATTGCTAGTTGTAAGCCTCATTTGTTATCTCTTCTGGCGCTTTGATTAGCCGTCTCCCAATGCAACGACGGCGACGCTTGGATCAAAATATTACCTAGAATTTGTATTAAACTTGCAGTGATCGGATAATCGGATGCATATTTACCTAAAGTGTAGATGTTGGTTATTATGGAATGCACTTTTGTATCGAAAAAATCCCGCGAATTCGGAATCGACAAATTTAGTTTTTTTACTATAGAATCAAATCGGGTGTAGGAATATTTACTTAGTTTAAGGTGTTGGATAATATTATGGAATGCTCTTTTGTATCGAAATAATCCCGGGATTTCGGATTCAACAGTGCAATAAAGTATAATTGTATTCATTTTTTTTTTAATAACACGTACTATTCCTCTTACACTCAACATAGTCATAAATTGATGGGGAGTTTAAAATTAACTTTAAGTAAATACACATTAATAATTATGTATTCCTCCTGTTTTTTTAAAATAAATACCACATGCTAAAGACGACGACTTCTTCACCATGTTAGAACTAGTTTCGCATTCCCAAATTTTATGGAATCATGGATTTAAATTTAAAAAAATATGTTTTAAGAAGCCGCTTCCATGATTTCCTAACCAAAAATGAACTTTAGGTAAATATGCATCCGATTATCCGATCACTGCTTATAAGGCAGACACATTTAATTTTTAAAGGATTTTGTTTGTGTCAGCAGTTTTAAAAATTGTTTTCTCTATCAATACAACAATTTCTACCTGGCCAGTCAGTACTGAATCAGCTATTTATATACATCTAGATACTTCGCGTCAACAACCTTTGACGTTTATTAACTAACTTCGGGTCGCCACAAGTTATAATATCAGTACCTACGCAATTTTCATAGGTTATTATAAATGTGAAAATTAAAATTATTTAAGCTAATCTGTTGAGAACTTCGTACTACTAAGTATTTTTAAGTTTGTAAACGTAATTACTGTGCAAAAGAACCTAAAAAAATATAATTAATGAATCAACCAGATTCAAAATTATGATAATCTAATCCCTAAACTAGTGAAGAAAACGATACCATCCTTAGAAACAAATTATAAATTTTATCGAGAACATAACGTGCTAATACGTGCTAACGTGCGAACGAAGCGTAACGTGCTAGCACATCAACAATTTGTTACTCCCAATAAAGTATGATGGGCTACCACCGTCCGACCTTCAGATTCCATGGGGACCCCAGATTTATCTTCGTACCATCCAAATACTGACCCTTTTACACGACACCCTTGGGAGATGACGGAGAAATTACAAGCCACGTCTACATGGTACTTTATCAAATTAAGTCTTGGTAGATTTCCATTAAATTATGGATGCCAGGGCTCTATCTAGGAATTCACTTCGAGGGAGATTATGGTACCAACTTTTTTTTCGAAGGAAAATCAATTTGATTTCAATGAAAGTCATTAAAGCTATTTTTAAAAACAGAATTAAAAGTTAAATTTAAGAAATTGAGCTTAGTTAAATTATCAATTTCAATAAAACCTTTTGGAAACTTTTTGGAACGCGGTTTGAATAAGTCACGTCTTTTTTGACCGTGCATATAGAAACAGAAGTTACTTTATTGTCATAATTATGCAGACAAGTAAGAATAAAGAGAATGATGGATAAAAATGTGAGCGAAGCGACCTTGAAAATTTTTGCACCCCTTTGACAGGTTAGACGCTCTCAGAAAATGCATAAGCTGCAGAAATTCATTTATTCAAATCAGACACTAGAAAAATAAAGTATTGCTTTGTAGATTTATAAAGCATGAATACGCAAAATAGAGTACAATTCTCTATGTTAAGAAACGGAGTACCCTAGGGGAGGCTCGAGATCTGAGCCAGAGACAATAAAGCACAATTTACTAGAATTATAATTAATGTAAGTATACAAATATTTCAAAAGATTAACGGTGGCGTATCTTTTCTATTCTTCTCCATCCAAAGGTACCTTTTGAAAAATGAAACTAGGTGACGTTCAAAACTAACACTTAAAAATATGGCTTAACTTTGACTTAATTTAAACTATGCAAATACCGTACCGTAATATGTCAATATTATAATTTTACATACCTTCCTAATTTGAATTAAAATGTAACTGATGTGGATTATTACCAAAAGTAAAATGAGTGATCACGTTATCTAGATTGAGATACTGGTTTCTCATATTTCGGGGTGATTTGAACCCCCCCTTTGTAGGTAGGAGGAGAATATTAAGAGTATTATCACAATGAAGATAAGTCATTGTTAGAATGTGCTCTCTGCGATAACGGAACGAGTGAGTTGTGAATACGCGACGTGATCTCCGCGTTTTCACTATATTATACACTCTCTTGTCTCGCTGTTTCTAGTATAGTCTCGTCAACCGGTCCCGGTATGCAAACATCGCTACGGACAGGCCGCAAACGCGTTAAGCAATCGCCTCGCTGGATAAATGCCAGTGTGATAGTACCCTTAGCTATAAAAATAATAATATAGCTAAGGGTACTATCACAATATAAATTATTATATTTCTAAATCTTTTCGATTGCTATATTTCCAGGTACAACTACAAAATAAATACGAAGAAATTAGCAATAAGAACTTTATTTTCTCAAATATTTATTTATACATAATTTTCGACAACATGGTACCGTCGAACTTATATCGACTTAAATTCAAAACAATAAAGATGTTACAAATTGGTACAACAAGGATATTTTTCGACTAATTGCCGATTTTATGAAAATGTCGACGATTCTCTTTAATTACCTATCTACTATATTTACAAATAAGTACAATATTTTTAATTACAATTATTAGTGTTGGCACAAAATATATTGGATAAATGAGTATTCAATTGGGATGATAGTGTAACATCTTTTAAACATACGACAGTAAGTATAAAACACAGAACTAAAGCACATGTCCCATTGCTGAGTATACAACTTTAAACTGTTCAAGTTTATAGTTGCTTTAATTATATTTAGCAATTTGACAGTTGAAGTAATGTACGTATACTTGTGTATGTATGTTGTTGTGTGTGTGTGTATGTGTGGGTAGTGTGTGTGTGTGTGTATACTAAAAATATATTGTTGAGTTCGTGAATAAATTCCAAAACATGTATTTTTTCTATTGGAATATTGTAAATTTTACAAGTCGTTTATTTAACCTTAAACTACGACGAAATAATGCTTTGATTTTTAACTTTAAATGGTCAAGGGTATGTTTTCATTTAATTGACTCTTGAAATAATGCGAGGGGTGCTCTTGAGTAATCAATAATTACTCATTGTTTAAGTTATTTTATGAACGAATGTACCTATTTTATTTTAAGTTTACGTTATTAAATTAAATGAATTATTATGTAAACCACAAAGTTCATTCAATTTCACCTCACTATTATTTTTTCTGAAATTGGTATCCCGCAAACTGTCAACTTGCTGAATACAATTAAAAGGAGATTGTTCTACGCCCATACATTGTTCGCCCTGGAGCCAACAGCATAGAAAAAATCATTTTCTAATTGTAAACTGCCCTTAGTAGCCCATAAGAACAAAGTTTCTTGACAGACACTTTAGAGAAAAGATTAATTTAAAGAAAAGGAACCGATTTTGAGGTTATTTTTAATAAACGAAAACGTAAGTAATTCCTTCTAAAATCGCTATTTCTGGTTTCTACAAAGCATTAAACTTCAAATACAGAAAAATATTACCGTACATACAGTTGTATTATGCCTTTTAGGTACAGTTATTATTTATTGGTTGAAGTTTACTCCGTCATCCGTTGTCAAAATGCTAAGGTGTCGTTTAAGCAGATCACAGAATCAGTTATTCGAAGCCAGGTCACGTTGAAAGCAATCCAAATTGTAGTCCGTTAAACAGAAACAAAATCAAAAACGCCAAAAGAAATCACCAAATGGGTACGTAGTCACAACAACACAACACAGCCACAGGTTCGTCTCGGTGAGACGCTCCGACTGACGTAGTGACGTAGAGATGCTCTCTCGAAGATCAATCATTGTATATCGATTATCAATGACCACCTATTTAATCTGTGGTTTTAATTTAGTAGACCAAAATGACAGATCAATATGTCAAAAGTAAATTAATTTGTTCCGTTTCAAACATAAACACGTTGTTGCTATGATTCTACTTCGATTAAATTAATGCTAAAATAAAATATTTTGTTCCCAACGAACAATGTGTAACGTTTTAGTTTGCGACATTTAAAAATACAGTTTAAGTACTTAAAAAGTAAAAATATGGCTATTGAAGTCGTGAAATGGTTATGAGAACAATTCACTAGAGTAGCGTCGTAAATGACATTTCAATCGTTAAATGAGAGATTTTCTGACAAGTGAAAAAACATAGTTCAATAGATGGCGTGGGTAAAAAATACGTCTTTGTTTTACTGGCTACTGATAACAAAAACAAGATCCGTAAATAAGAAAGCTTATTTGATGTCAAAAACCTGAGACAGTGACGTATTTTTTACCAACGCCTCTTTTGAACTAATATTTTCTCACTTGTGAGAAAATCCCTCATTCGACTAGTAAGTACATTTTGTGAGTTTGTTTTGTTCATTATATTTTCATCATAATCGTGCTAGGCCATATTCATCATAAGTTCCATTAAAATGTTCACGGAACTAATTCCATGAAAAAAATATGCATGAAAAACTTTTATGTTGCACATTTTCAATGTTTTGGAAGTGATAAATATCGAACATCCATTATTTATCACTAGATATTATGGACATCGTCGTCGATATCGATATTTATGTAATATGAGCGAGAGCGACACTGTCAAATCTTTTGTGACATTCACATTGACAATTCCTTGAAAGATGGCGAGTTCAGTTGGTAATAAAATCAATGAGGTCACTTTTAAAAACTTATTAAGAATTAAACAGTGTCCGCTTGAATTTATTATTTTTAAAAAGCATATTAAAATATAATTAAAATTAACGTACACGTCAAATGTTTGTTGGTTATAGGGCGGTCTAGAACAATCTCCTTTCAAGGGTAGCGTTAGACTCAAAGAACGTACAGAGGCCAGCACATCAAGTTACCACAACATGTCAAATTTCTTTGATAGTATTTCAACTTTATTGCAAAGATATAAGGTTCATTTTTAATTGAGAAAATTTGACAGTTAAGGATAGCTTGATGTGCTGGCGTCTGTACAAAAGGTCCTGTGTCCGACAAAGGGGTTTATATATTAAAAGTTGAAGGCTGACCGTTCGCATCACTGGCGAGAACATTTGTTTTTCTTTTCACCTTTTGTGGGGCAGTATTTTTATCCTGGGTGTGTCGTCTAATTTTATAAGTCATGTATACA
Source organism: Hyppa rectilinea (assembly GCA_951799385.1). Taxonomy (NCBI): domain Eukaryota; kingdom Metazoa; phylum Arthropoda; class Insecta; order Lepidoptera; family Noctuidae; genus Hyppa; species Hyppa rectilinea. The sequence goes on from OX637311.1 coordinate 12,551,798, forward strand.
AAACATTGTGAAACATTATAAAAGAGTAACGGTGGAGTTTCTTGCCCATTCTTCTTAATATGAAATTAACTTTTGTAAGTAACTAACATCAATCAATTTTATCATCATCGACTAGAATCAATTTGTGTGTGTTCAAAAGTGACAAACGGTTTTACTTACTAGCTCTACTCGATTCTTCTGAATCACCAGTCGTGGGTCAGGGTGCCTTAAACACACTGTTAAATCTCATATCAGCCACTGTGATTGATCGAAGTAACAACATTCAATCAAATCACTCCATTTATGAGATATAAGAACCATTCAACTTCAATAATCAGGGTTTAGGAAACTTGGGGTTACAGCAACATCTTCTTACATTCGAAAATATATCGATCTACTTAACGCACACTTAGTACCAATTCCACCAGGAAACTAAACGTGATCAGCACATATTAACCGCGTTCAAGACCTGTCAGTGTCAATAGAAAACGATGCTTTCTAAGCGCAGTTTATTTGCTGATCGCGTTCAGATTCATTGGTAGAATTGGCCTTTGGAAGTTTTCTGCATATTTGGCAAAATGGAGGACAAAATACAAGTAATGGAATTATCAGAGTCAACTTTGTCAACACCTTATTAGAGTCGCAAAACTTAGGTCAATGCCAGAGATATACATACAGTCGTGGTCTGAAAATCCTTTTCATCTTAAGGTTTATAATTTCAAGCACACATCTATGTCACAAGGTCGATTGTACAAATGTCATTAGATATACGCACACAGATTTTTTTTATATTTACTAGTTTTCTGGGATAGATGTAATATTAACTGGAGATATATACGGCCATTAAGCGAGGTGGAACTTATTACTAAAAATGCAAATAAAAAATGGAAGAAAATATGAAACAGAAATATGAAATTGAATTTTTTTTAGACCGGACTGTACAATGACATCTGATTAGTCTAATTTGAGAAGTTCATTTTTTTTACATTTTTTTTTACAAATTTATTTTTATAATATAAATTTTAAAAAAATGCTGCCGTAAACAATAATAATATACAAGTAAACTCCAATCGACACGACAAAAGGTTCAAACATGTATGTGAGTAGAAATCAGAGTAACATGGTCCAACTAGACGCCATTTATGAAAGTCTAAAGAATGTTTTTTTAATCTGTGATGTCAGACGATATAATAATTATGTTTTTTAACATCTTTTTGTTCCTGACATGGGTGCTATTATATTGTTGAATTCTACATATTTATGTAGTTAAAGAACGCCTGTTTATACTGTAACTATTTTCTGCTATGCGTAGGTATTCTAAACCGTGTGTAGGTACCTGAATTAACAAAAAACCACGTACCTACTTATTAGTTTAAATTATATTTTATAAGGCGTTGTATGTATAATAAAATTTCAACAAAAGGTAATAAGAAATAGAACACGAGAAATTGACACAATAGAAGTAATGTAGAGTTATGTACACAGCACATTAAGCTACCCCAATCTGTCAAATGTCTTTGACAGATTTTCAACTTTATTACAAAAGAATAAGGTTTATGTTCAATTGCGAGTATTCGACAGTTGGGGGTAACTTGACGTGCTGTCGACTGTACAACTTTTCAGTATCTCTCATCCATCATTTCACAGAATCTTATACATTCACGACACACATCTATCCATCTCCTGAAAAACAAGTCACAAGCCGGTGTTGATGTCAGAAAAGCATTAAGCACTGTGAGCGCCCGAACGAGACGCAAATGAGCTCGTGACTCTGTGCGAGCTGAAGGTATGGTCAATAACGGGTGTCTTTGCGGCCTCAGTTGCAATTTGAAACTATTAACAAGAATGTTACTTATTGAAACTTCCTATTCGCCCCCTAAATAATAACAATCAGTCGTCCGATCCAGCCTGCCTCTTGTCCTTCCCCAGTGACGCCCTAAGCCGAGGTACGGTACTCCACAGGGGGTACACTGTAGTCGCTTAGTTTGAAAGTGTTTAAGCGCTGCCTGGAGGCCATAATTAATTGAGGCATCCACAGGCAAGGGCGTTTAAGCAGTAGACAACCTCTTAGGTTGAACTGCGAGATGCCCAATCCAAAAAAATGAAAACCAATGCAAAATAGTGGTATCAAACTGAACTGTCGGTCGTTTCTGTAAAAATCTCTCTCTCTGAAGTGAGCGTGAAGTGAGATGTCATTCGACCTTCTGCAAGGAGTTGTCACTATTGACAGCCCACTTTAAACTCATTTCACCTACGTTTACCACTACTGTATCTACTGTAAGTGTGTGTGTGCTGACAAAACTAATTTATTTCATATATTTCTATCTGTATTTTAATAAAATCTTGAGAACAATTGTCTAAGGGTACAAAATCTAGAAACGTGAATACATTTTATTTAAGGAGAGCTTTATTTTCTACCTACCTTAGTAAGTACTTAGCTTAAAGAGACTAAGTCTTGATTTCTAAGAACATAACCTTAGTACAATACAATAGATAACAACACATAACACAACATCACGCCTGTATTTCTTGAAGGGTTAGGCACAGGTATACCTATAATACACACTACAATTTTGCCAGTTATGTAATAGGAGCTATCATCATCCGGGTACAAGTCCAGACTTTGGGCTGCTACTGAATTATTCCAGATGTAAAACCCAATAACACTTTGCTCGATCCGAGAATTAGAAGAAGGACCATATGTTTAGCAGTAATGTTTACGACCAATACACCAAGGATGCAGTAGGGCAAAAGATCTTTAATAGAAATCAGTTTCTGAAGCTATAATATGGGGTGGGATTTTTATTTTACCGTTCTTCCCTCGTAATTTTTTGTTTTAATGGAGAAGTTGTTTGAAAAGAGAGCCATGTATGTCTCACATGTCAATTTTACTCTATAAATAGTCAACAATTTTATGAACACAATTTCTTTTACGGATTTTGTAGCATGACATAAGAAATTGTATTTTTTATTTGTAACTACAACCTCTACATTTTGTTTTGTGTCCCAATTATTAACAAAAAATACCTTTAAATATATATGTAGGTAATATACAATTTATTTTTATTATTTATACTCAGGATTATTTTTTGTCACATTGATAACTTATTTTCAAATCACTTGAACTTTCGTCACATAAGAGCTTTCGTCTTATAAAAATACAAGTAGGCCAGCACATCAAGCTATCCCTAACTGTCAAATTTTCTCAATTAAAAATGAACCTTATGTCTTTGCAATAAAGTTGAAATACTATCACAGAAATTTGACAGATTGTGGTAACTTGATGTGCTGGCATCTGTACAATGTATTACAAAATCGCAAATTAATATATTTTTGAGGGAGGATTTGCACAACTGTTAGAAGAAGGTGTTTATTTTTCTTAACTCCCAATTCTACCTAAAAAAATACACTTAAAACTAATCAGTTTTCACTCTCAAAGTTTTTTAATATTCTTTCTTTAGAAATAGTTTGTTCACAACCTTTTTTCAATATTGTTCTATTCACCACTTGAAACACCCACCAACTGTGCTAACAAAAGTTTAAAACTCACTCTCCTGGACAAATTTTCCAGGTGCAGCTGAATGCTAACTAAAGTTTCTCTTAGGGGTGTTAAGCACGAATACTTCGCAGCTGTGAGAGGCTCTCACAGTCCGCTCTTCTATGGAATGGTCAGACCAATGAGGTATTGGATCTGAATTGACGCTCGGCCTCACGGTTGACATCTCCTCAAAGCGCACTTTGTGACGGCGCACGCAGTTTAGACGAATCTGAGGACAAAAGAAGAAACAGTTTAGTTTGTCTTGTATACGTATATGAGCTCGTAGACTATGAGGAGCTCTTAGCTATAACAGTCACACAGGTCGATCCATCAGGTTAAGCTACGCTTGTATGAAACGTCTTTACACACAGAGGGCTTGTTCAAGTAGACTCGCGGGCGCGGTCGCGATTGCGGTCACGAAATATCAAACATATGAGACGACATCCAAGTGCTCACGTACAAAACGCACGTGCGGTCTAAGTAGCGGGCAAACTAGCGACAGGCGCGCGCGGCCCGTTCGCCGTGGTATCATACGCCTAAAGACGTTTGTGTGTGTTCACGTCGAACTAGCGGCGGAGCGCACGATTCACTCGCGTTGTCAGGTAAGTTCAACCAGTTTGAACTAGAAACTCGCGCAAACGCCTGGCTGTGTATGTGAACACAAGCTCACAACGTCTACCGCGCACGCACCCGCGCCCGTGCCCGCGTGTTCCTACGTAAACAAGCACACCATGACTCTTTCATGTCTCGGAAAGTAAGTTAAACCGTTGGTCCCTGCTATCATTAGTCGATCTTTGACAGTCGTTAAGGGTTGGCAGAAGCCCGGAATTCTGACAAGCATTTTTACCAAGGGGTATCGTTTAGATATTTCAGAGTTAGTCTCATAGTGAAAGTTGCTCATATTCATGGGTACTTTCACGCCCTTAAAGGTCAATAGTGAATTAAAAATCACCGTGTATACTCTTAACATCGAGTAATCGCTTGTCACCGTCATACATACGCTCGCTTCTCGCCAACTAGTTTTTAGCTACTAGCTCCACTCTGCTTTTCGTTAATCGTGGTGGGTGAGGACCTAATACACTATCTCCTAAGCAGTATTATTTCAATGTTACTTCAGTGTGTGAAGGAGACGGACTTTCACATGAATTGTAGCTCCATCGCTTTCCCACAGCAAAGAAAAAAAGGGATATTTTCACAAAAGCATCTCAAAAGAATTTTATTCGTTTGACGGTATGAGAGTCAATATTGCAGTGAAATGTCTGAAACGGCCTTTTGCAGTAAAACCCGTTTCAGCTTTGTATGAATACGAATACGTGAACAATATTTCGCTTTAAGTTACTTTTCCGTATTAGAATGAAAGCACCTGAATTTCCGCGTGAATTTAAAAACAAAAGAATACATTGTTTTATCACACAAACAAAGGCTGTTGCGCTACATCAAACTCACCGTGAGAACAGGTGAAGTGAGTTTGACGTGTCCTGTAAATCGCTGAGCAGTGGTATCGATCCCGACTTAGAAGTTGTCGGTCATAAGTTCGAACCTAGGTAGGCACTTTACTTTGTGTATTTAATTTTATCACTACTCTAAAAACGGCGAGGAAAAACATCGTGAGGAAACCACACATGTTCTACAACCAAAATTCGAAGACATGCGACATCTACCAACCCGCACTAAGCCGCCTGGTGGATTACGGCCAACTTCCTCTCTCGAGAGGAGCCTGTATTCCTACAGAAGCGAACGCAACTCAGTCTGTCTCTTTGTTACCTTTTCACGCCTAAACGACCAAACCTATAATAATGTTATTTTATATTTGTATTCTTCTTCTTCTTTTCGTGTAGTTAGTGATTAACCTGGTGCCGGAGTTTTATGCTGCCCATGGGCCTCTGACTTAGCTTCACATGCTGTTGAGAAATATCTCTCAGACACGCTGGTGGTTTGTCTCTCACGATGTTTTTCTTCGCCGATTTTTAAGTAAGTGATAATTATACAATACGCACATGAATTCGTAAAATCAGAGTTGCGTGCCTTGGGTTCGAACTCGAGACCTGTGACATGGCTGTGACACACCACTAGGCTATCACTGCTTTCGTCATTAGTATTAAAAAAATATTATTATAAAATACAAAATGTACGCAGATGAAGTCGCAAGCGAACATATTTTCCTTTATACCAACGTAGTTTACTAATTTATTTTACTCTAAATAAACGTTTATTTAACAACACAAAAGCTTCGACGTCGTACTAATTAGTGGAAGGTACAAATGAGTTCCTCCCAAACAGTCTCCTAATTGGTTTCACTCGCTCAAAAATACTTTCCTGTCCGGTAAATGCCGAAAATGTCGATGTCCGGAATTCTTTTAATTCCTCTAATTCCCTGCAAAAAACTGTTTTTTCTTCCTTAAGGCCATCATTTGACCAAATGGGAAAAAATTGGGGTAGGATGAGGCAAAGGAATTACTATCCCCAAGCCACGTATAAAACTCCTTGCACGAAAAAGTGATTATTAAACCATCGATCAGGAAGGACCAGCACACTAATTGCGTACCTAATACACTTTTAATTGCTTTCCATAAAATAAATTCCTATACCATTGCTTGATAGGTACGAGAAAATCGTCTGCTAAACTGCTTATATAACGCAATGAATGTTGTTGAGCTGTCAAAATGTTGGCATTGACATTGGAAGTGTGTTAATCATTTTCTTGCAGATTTATTTTACAGTATATTGATTTGTCATGTGTTTTGATGTCTTGTACACATTATGAAAAGATAAACAACATTACACAAGTATAACTATATGACTGTAATCCCTGAAGGGTAAGGCAGAAATGTACTTACAGTACATCCACATTTCTCCAGTTACGTGAGTCCCATGTAATATGGGGCGAGCCTATTGTCATCAACCGGGCCAATATCCGGGCTGCTACTCAGATATTCCAGACAGAAAAAACCCAATAGCAGATTGCTCCACCTGGCAATGACACCACTAGACCTACGAGGCAGTTTAAAGCACAGATAAAAGCTATTACACAATGAATCTGCCTAGCCTTTTCCTAACTATGTTGGGGTATGCATCCAGTCTAATCGGATACATCTAAATACCAGAGCGACTGTCTATCTGATCTCCACAACCCAGCAACTGGGTAATACGACCCCTAAATAAGACTGAATGTCAGAGTTTCAGGACGACCCGTAAAGACTGTCAAAGATCAACGAATGACAGCCGGGACCAACGGCTGAACAATATTGAAGCTATTACACAATAAATGTCATTTATCAATCTTACATTGTTTTCTACGAACAAAAGATATTCCATCATTGAAACTGAATTCGGCACATAAACCCCTTTAAGTCTGATTCCTCTCTAACTGTACTCATTAAACTATTGCCGCTAAGTTCATGCACATTTCGAGTATTCTGAGTTACTTGGTACATTCTCCGATGTAGGAATTCAAATATAGAAGAGATTATTCTTAGTCACAAAACGTTCACTTATGTAGATATTATAATATTTTACATTAAGGCCAACTTAGATATTCATTCGTTATCTGTCCACAACTATAGAATGACAATAATTCGACCAATCCTTTGATAGGGGTGAAACGTTTATTGCACCATAAACAAGGTCGTAAATTCCCTTAGGAAAACCGCCGACAAGGAAGTGTCATAAAACTGTCTATTACAGTTTTTTTTTTTATCGATGGACTTACATTAAATTGTAACGACATCCTGCTGCTATGAAACCGCAAAATTGATTTCGAATTGCAGACGTTATTACTATTATGTTAAGTTACATTCAGGCAGTTCCCACTAAGCGGGATTGTCCGAAAATTTTACCGCTACCCCAGAACATAAATGGCTAAGGAAGGAACATGGATGGGTTTTAGTCAGTAATAGTCTGACACTCCCTTCTGCTCCACCCAGAGCGGGAGTAATTTGATGATTTCCTACACCCAAAAAAAAAAGAGGCAGTTCCCACGTGACAGATATGCTGTTTTAAATTAACAACTCCGTGCTTGAGGTCATAGCATACATATGTATCAACACGTAAAGGAATAGTCGACGAATCACCTTGTTCTTGAGCTTGTCCCGAGGCGAGGCGATTACGTTACGATTCCAATAAGTGTGCGTTCCAGTATGGAGTTTCATACAAAGAATACTGCTACGTTTAGTCAAATGATTTGTTATGACAAAAAATATAAAGGCATAAATAAGATTTTTTTGGGCATTGTATAATTAAAAATGCATCTTTATTTTAATATAGGTAATCATTCATTAACGCGAGTACAAATTAGCAAAAGTACTTTTATGGTTACTAGACATTAGGTTATTTATGGAACTAGTTACAGTAGGTTATTAATTTTAAAAGAAATGGTTAGGTTAGGTTAGGTCAAAACTGTGAGCACCTACGCACGAGCCGAGCGAGCGAAGCGAGCGGTGCCGCGGTAGCGGCCGGCGAGTGCCAGAAACGACTAGATTATAATAGAAAAAAATATGGAAAAAAGAGATTATATAAGAGATATGGACGACACCAAATATTTGGCTTATTTAATTTTGCGTAAAATATGTTATACCGACTGAAATATTTGACAAGATAAAAAATGGTAAAAGTACTAGTTGGTGAACAAGTTATTGTTCAAACGTTCACTTACCAAACATAGGTTTTCGTAACAATTATTTGTAAAGAGATTTTTTGGTAAGTAATAATTTGGCAAATGAAATTATGCGAAAATTTGTTTGGGAAGTGATAATTTGGCAATTTCTTTTCGGTAAAACAAGGGAGACCCCCTTTTCCCAACTATGTTATGGTCAGCTTAAAGTCACTACAGTTTAAGTTTTAATAAAGCCCGACTTCTATTTAATTGTAAGCAAACACTGTAGATGAGCTGTGCTATGATATTAATATACTAACATCTATATACTTAAGTTAAAACAAACATTAAAATACCGTTTTCACTTTTCTCAAAACGCTTGCAGCTATTAATTTATGCAGGCAAACTTTTGCGTGATATCAGGCGTTGAAAATACCTACTGGTACACTGTAGTTCTGATTCACAAGGGAGAGATTTATCCATTTTGGTATTGATTCAGACGGTGTATATGTCGTTTTGTTTCTGGTCCAATTATCGAAACGTGATGCGAGTTTTTTTTCACACGGTGTTGTTTTAACGAAGTTCAGTTCTTCTGTCCGTACCTGAGGAATTAGAGCTAGAGAAGTAACATTTTATGCGTTTTTTTTTCACTTTTTTAAATTTCATTTAGTTACTCTTAGTTCCATTTAGTCTCGTACTCTAGGTTGTTGTTGTTGTTGTAAAATATTGGTATTCAGGTGCAACCGGTTAGACTGGAAGCCGACCCCAACGCAGTTTTAAAGGTTTTAACCTTATTTTGGTTCACAACCACCTGTTTTTTTTCCACTTACAATCCATACTTTTTCCACATACAATCCATACTAGTAATAAAATCCAAAACCTCTGCGAGTTGGCTTCGGCCTCTGGTACACCTTCCAAAGGTCCGGGACCCCAGGAGCCGAGATATGTCAAAGACATAAAAAAATCCATAGTAGTAATAAAATAGACATCGTATAAATAAAAAATTAGCATAAAACTTTTTTTAAATCTTTTTTTGTTGTTTGAGTCACCTTCTAATCTTTATTTTTTATTTTTGAGTGTGACAAAGACCTATTTATAAAAGATCACATTTCTTCCAAAAAAGTGATATAATCGCAACGCTAGCATGTTTAAATGTGTCAAAGGGACTAAGTATTAGACCGAATTTAGCAAAATATTTCTTTTGTTAAATCCTAGAATCCAGGTGCCGATAAATTGGTACGTTTTTATGTTCAGTTTGATACGCCGCGATTCCTATTTTATTTATTGGATCCGATATCGTTGGTAGGATTTTCCTCGAACAGTATTTTTGATGCTACATATAAAGAAGTGGTCGAAATATTGACGGGTTCGAAGAAAAGGCATATTATACTTTATAACCCATTGGATGTTCGCCTATTAAAAACCGTTTGCTTATAAGAGCTCAACGATGTATACGGTTATACATATTAATAGTTGTTTCAAGAGAATTTTTCTTATGAACCTTTGGGGTTCATACGACATTTGAGGAGTTAAGGTGTTAAAGGCTTATCCAAAATTGCCACGATTATGTCAAGCTATTAGTGAAACTTTTTCTATTACACAACATCATTATAATACGTCTATGCGATCCGAAAGGTTAGACAGAGGTGTTGCTATAGTACCTACGTTTTGCCAGTTATGTTTTAGTCTCTTATCAGTCAATACGTATCGTATTGACTGATCATTGGTGAGACTGGCTGTCAGAATTTCGGACTTCTGATGACCTTTATCGTTTGTCAAAGATCCACGGATGACTACCGGGACCAACGGCTTAGTGTGTTTTTCGAGGCACGGAGGAGTTTCGATATGTAAAGGTGGTCACCCATCCACGGACCATCCCCGGCAAGCGTAACTTAACTTAATAAATCGACCCGTGAGACTGTAATTACTTAGCTCTTCACTCAATATTAAAGATCAAAGGAACATGCAACGTGAACCAGTTCGATTCTGACCAATGTTTTACTAGACAAACATAGAACGTAGTAGATTGCAGTTTGAACGTAGTTGAATCTTCGTAGACCGATTTAGGGTCGCTGCACATAGCTTTAACGGAACGGGATGGTTTTTTTTCGAAACATCTTTTCATACGATAAGTTTACCAAAAGAACGTTATGTCAAGGGTAGGGTCCGATCAGCACCAGACCCGTGCCGGACGGCGCGTATATGTTCCACGCGCGCCTCAAAGAGATGTCAGCATATGAAGGGGCCCCTCAGGGCCAAGCCTGCCGGGTAAGCGGGATTGTCCGAAAGGGTTACCGCTACCCGGTACATAAAGGGCTACGGAAGGAACATGGATGGGTTTTAGTCAGTAAGAGTCTGACACTCCCTTCCGCTCCACCCAGAGCGGGAGCAGTCTATGGATGATTTCCCAGCCTTAAAAAAAAAAAAAAAAAGGGTGACAGCGACGTGGCATTCGAGGCATGGCAAAATAATCTTCGATGATAATATTGCTTCCACTGAAACATTATGAGCCTATTATGTGCCCACTGCTGGGACATAGGTATCCTCTATTCGAGAGGGGGTAATCCACCGGGCCCAGTGCGGGTTGGTAGAAGTCACATGTCTTAGAATTTTAGTTCTTGGACATGCCTGTTTCCTCACGATATATACTTTCAGTCTAACCGGATGCAGCTGAATACAGTGAGGGTTTGAGAGCCGTGGTCATAAAATAACGTGATGGTTAATTCCGCTGCGTATACACAGCTAATCCGGTCGCAATCGAGTCTATATTTTTTATGTTGTCCACACTAGCACGTTTGTCTCGCGTAGGTGCGCATTGAACATCGTTCGACCTTATTTTCATTGAACACCACGTACTAACTCCGCTCGTCAATATCCTTACGTCCCGTCTAGTATGCAGTGACCTTTACGCACAAGATTTGTATGCATTAGGAATCCATTTGTAGATGCTGGTCGACTTTGTGAGTTGCCTTGTTATTTTGCTAAAAGCGTGGGATGCGAAAGTGGGCTATTTGGAGGTATTTCGCTACATCGTTTTTATGTTTAGATTTTTTTGTTTTGGTACTTTTCCGTAAAGTCTGGTGAAATTATATATCAATTCATCATTACATCAGTCAATAGAAGTCAGAGGGGATTTCCTGTGTTTTGTTAACGAGTTCCAATGCGACCACGGGTTAACGGGCCCATTACATGAGTTTGGGTAAACTCTTGTAATGGGCCCGTTAGGACCGAGGCCTGCCGGATCAGATGGATTGTCCGAAAGGGTTACCGCTACCCCGGAACATAAGAGGCTAAGAAGGAACATGGATGGGTTTTAGTCAGTAAGAGTCTGACACTCCCTTCCGCTCCACCCAGAGCGGGAGGAGTCATTTGATGATTTCCCAGCCACAAAAGAAACAAAACTCATGTAATATAGCTGCCCTTCCATACCCATATCTACCTATTCTTTATAATGTTACATCAAAAGTAGAAAACCTCTTTTTAGATTTTCATTTACGAGAGCCACAAGGTTCTATATTGGGTCCTTTCCTCTTTTTAGTATACATAAATGATCTTCTCCATTTACTAAAAAATCAACCACAAATGGTGTTATTTGCTGATGACACTTCTTTAATTTTTAAGATAGATAGACGTGCAAAAAATTTTGACGACGTAAATAACGCCCTACTGCAGGTCCAAAATTGGTTCACTGCAAATAATTTAGTATTAAATGGAAAAAAAACGAAGTGCATTAGATTTTCTTTACCAAATGTAAAAAGTAGTGATTGTGAGATAGTATTGAATCAAGAGAAACTAGAATTTGTCGATAAAACTGTTTTCCTGGGGATCACGCTCGACTCAAGGCTACAATGGGGTCCTCATTTAACATCTCTTGCAGGACGGCTAAGTTCTGCAGCATATGCTGTCAGAAAGATCCGTCAGTATACTGATGTAGATACCGCGAGGCTAGTCTATTTTAGTTATTTTCATAGTATTATGTCTTACGGTATTTTACTTTGGGGACGAGCTGCAGACATCGAGTCTATTTTTATTCTGCAGAAAAGAGCTATCAGAGCCATTTATAATCTTCGTAGGCGCGATTCTCTAAGGGAACGGTTTAAGGTTATTAACATCATGACTGTACCTTGTCAATATATCTATGAAAACATCATGTACGCACGGAAAAATCTGCATCTTTTTAGTAAAAGAGGTGAAAGACACAACTATTTCACTAGAAATAGGGACCAATTAGTTCAACCAGGTTTCAGGCTGGCTAAAGTAGATTCATCTTTCATGGGGTACTGTTTAAAATGTTACAATAAAATACCTCCCCACATTCTTGAACTTAATGAAACAAAATTTAAAACTTGTATAAAACGCACACTATGCAGCCAAGCGTATTATAAATTGGGAGATTACATTGCTGATAAAAATGCTTGGGTCAATGCTAGTCCAGCTCCACAAGGGCGCATCAACTAATTTATTAGACTACTGAAAACTGTTGGAGCTGCGGAAGATCAACAACAACAAAAAAACATCTTTGCATTGTATAAATTCAATCTCTTAATATTGTATAACTGCTTAGCACATATGTGAGTACTATGTACCTACTATAAAGCGACCAATCTCTGGGTGCGTCTTTCATTGACTTGAATATGCCCTGGCGGCTGAGAGTATGCCATGCTCACTTTAATGTCTCGCTGATGGTGGCGTGTGTGTTGGATCATTTAGCTCCCTTCAAAATGGTTGAGCTGAATGGTGCTAATATATGCGTCATGTTCGTGAACGGGCGCTGTCAGTAGGGACTGGTCATCTCTTAGCGGCTAAGGCTTGTTTTAATTTAATTATTGATTAGGTTTTACATATTTTATATCTGATGCTTTTAACGTTCTGCATCGTTCTCACATGTATAATATTAATATGAACTATGTAACAAATATTTTGTAACCATATTTTGTTTAAAAGAGTGTCCATGGAGTTTCTTGCCCGTTCTTCTCCATAGGTACCTACTCCTTTGGAATGGGCAACTAGCTTCATTTCTCGGACTGACCGACACCTTGACAATTCAAAAGTGCCTGTAATTGGTTTATTTGAAATAAATACTTTGAGTTTGAGTTTGAGTTTGAGTTTGAGATGAGCTTGGTAAATGAAATTCTAAAAAGATTTTTCCCTCGGTAACTCTTACCTGGTTATATAATTGTCTGCGAAGATAAGATTTTAACACGTACATAATAGCCTCTCTGATAACAAGCGACGACTTCTAATTTCCGTCGGGATTTCTCTTCAGGCAACAATTTATTCAAGGCATACACTGTTAAAGCAGGTATATCTATATCTATCTATACATATAATAAAATTGTAGAAAAGTGGTGTCTGTACAATGGAAATATATAAAAAAAAAGTAGCAGGGGTTGTTATTATATCGATGCCGAACCCGAAATTGTAATTAACTTTTTTTTTGTCTGTTTGTCGGTTTGTCTGTTTGTCTGTGTGTATTTATTGTAGTAAGCTTCACTTAACATTTAGTGTTTATTTCACGTCAATCGGTTCATAAATAAAAAAGTTATGTCAATTTAAAGAATCACGGCGAACATTGTCACTATTCCACGCGGACGAAGTCGCAGGCACAGCTAGTATTTGCATATAAGTTTAGCATAAGCAGCCTATATTGTTCCCACTGCTGGGATAAAGGCCTAATCTCTGTGAGAGGGCCGTAATCCACCACGTACTACCAACCTAGTGCGGGTTGGTAGATGACACATGGCTTCGTATTTTAGGCTTCAGGACGGTTTCCTCCTTCACCATTTTGAGAGCAGTGGTAATGAAATTAAATAATGCAATAATGCTTATTCGTGCATTTTGACCTCATTTCACTAATTAATGTTAGTCGAGCATTCAGTATACGATTAGCGGTCATCGCGTGTGTTCCCTCGCTCCTTTGTATTAAAAAACCTTTTGTCCGGTTATTATAATTAATTTGAATACAATACTAATATCGAACTCACAGAGGCAGTTGATACATATAAAAGGACTCTAGATAATAACAGCTGCACCGATTAATCATGGTTAAAAATGTTTGCCGAGGTTGGTCCGTGGATGGGTGAACGAAATTTCAGGATAACTGGTTCAGTGGTTTAGGCGCGAAAAGGCAACAGAAGAACAAAATAATAAACTTACTGTTATTTATAAACGAAAATAGGTTAGTCAGTTTGTTTGTTACTCTTTCACGCCTAAACCACTGAACCGATCATACTGAAATTTTGCATAAACGTTGTGAGGTATACAGGAACGGACATAGGGTACTTTATATTTCGAAAAATAATACTGTCCACGAGAAAAACAATGATAACGTTCTTATGGTAATAGATGGCGCCACGTGTACGTTACATTCTGAGCCCTATCATGGGCAACGGCCAAACAACAAGCAGAGTACAACTCGAATTTATTGTGCAATTCTAAATTAAAGCGAGCAAAGCCGCAGGCAAAAGTTAGTTTAAAATATTAGTTAGGAAGTTACGTATGTAATATTTTCATATCCAGTTTTCCGGGATTCATTCATGCCCGGACAAAGGCACTAACTAGGCTGGCTAATCCTCTACGAAACACGAAAAAAACGACCCGCAGCCTTGTTATGTTATGAAAATAACTCGGGAATATACATAGTTATAATTTTATTGTACGAAAAATATCCTTCAATGGAACTGGAATTATTAGTTCACTCATTCATACACGCGTATTGATATAAGAGCTCGTACACACGAGCGGCACACGTCAAAGCTACAGGTGGAAGCTCATTAAAGCCTCCCCACACCCACCACGCACCGCCTCGTCGCACGGCATCCACCTGTTGTCGACAGGTAGTCCACGGGTGGACGCCACTTTATCAACAATAAACGTCGGGTGGTCAACCAGTGGACCTCGCAACTCGCAGTGGAGTAAACGAAAGGCAAGCATGCGAGCAGCGAGTTGTCACCAAGTGGTTAACCCGCCGTCCGCGCGTGTAGGGCTTACCCATACAAATCCGTATAAAGAATACTAACGGTGGAGGCGGTGCGGAGTGGGTGCCGGGTGGCCCTAATAAGCTGTGTTGGCAGCAGCAGTTGCCTCTACCGTTGAAGCGAGCCGCTCGTGTGTAAGAGCATTATGGAGGATACCCAGTGTTTACAAACGTGAGCACATAGAGCACATCATAACTATAAATGTAACTATTACGTAGTATCAATCTGCCTAGCCTTTTCCCAACTATGTTAGGGTCGGCTTCCAGTCTAATCGCATGCAGCTGAATATCAGTATTTTACACGGAGCTCCTTCTGACCTCCACAACCCAGTAACTGGGTAATACGACACCCCTTGGTAAGACTGGCAGTCAGATTTTCGGTCTTCTGACGACTCATAACGACTGTCAAACATGCACAAATGACAGCAGGGGCCAACGGCTTAGCATGGTTTCCAAGAAACGGAGGAGTCTCGGTATGTAAAGCATGTCCTAGCATTCAACAATAAAAAAAAACATAGCGAGTTACGGTAGTAGGAGAGAGGCACCCGAGAAATTGAGTAAATGAACATAGCACATAATTCCTTGTACAATTAATTAATAAATGAGGAGTAGTAGTGGCCCAATGGTATCGGCCTCGATTGACGAGTTATAGATCGTGGGCACAAATCCAGGCAGGCATTTTACTTTGTGTATTTAATCTCATCACCACGCTTAAAAAAGTGGAAGCGTGCACTGACTGGACAGGTCCACTCAATCTGTGTGGTTCTTTCTTCAAGAGACCATTTCAGACACCAACCTACATGGTCTTTACATGATCTGATCAAGATTAAGTCTGGATTTCCTCTGATTTGGTTTCGGCCTTACTTCTCAGGTTAGTATAAAACGCCGACCTCATCTAGTTTTAAAATATTATGTTAAAATAAGCTACGATAACAAATTACAAATTACTGTTCCAGTGTTTGTAGTCACATCCATACGAAAGAGTTTGTATGTAGTTGTAAATATTTGTGTTCAGCAGCAGGCTTTATAATTTAACTAGCTTCTGCCCGCGGCTTCGCCCGCATCATATGTCGACAAATTAACCACCACCTCCTCCAGATTTAATTTTACTCTAGAATAATGTTAACTAAACTTCTTTCTCGGAGAAATCCAAGGCTAAATTTCACCAATTAAATTAAACGCGATCAGCTTATCTAAACAGAGTTCAAAAGCAGTGTCACTGTTGTTACGGAATATTGACACTACACATTACACTATTTATCTTGAACTCGATTTAAATGTTGATCGGATTTAGTTTATTAGTGAAACCTGCCTTTTTTTTTTTTTTTTTTTTTTTAAGGCTGGGAAATCATCCAATGACTGCTCCCGCTCTGGGTGGAGCGGAAGGGAGTGTCAGACTCTTACTGACTAAAACCCATCCATGTTCCTTCCGTAGCCCTTTATGTTCCGGGGTAGCGGTAACCCTTTCGGACAATCCCACTTACCCGGCAGGCTTGGCCCTGAGGGGCCCCTTCATATGCTGACATCTCTTTGAGGCGCGCGTGGAACATATACGCGCCGTACGGCACGGGTCTGGTGCTGATCGGACGGTGAGTCACCCATTACTCACCGTCCGCAGGCCCGCGCCTACGGTGGCCGGGAGTCGTCACGTGGCTCCCGACGCCCGGAGCGTCTCCCGCGGCGGCTGGGACGGGAGGACCTTTCTCTCTCCCATCCCGCCACCTCCTTCGCGAGCATGACTTTTTCGCAGAAGGAGGTGACTGCCTCCCACTCCCTCTCGCCCCGGACCATGGCTTGCACCAGGGCCGGGCGCGAGAGGTCGCCGCCGCCAATCGCCTCTACGAGGACACGGCGGTGCTCCGCCCAAGCGGGGCAGGTTTGCACCGTGTGCTCTACCGTGTCCTCTGGGCGATCCTCGCAGTGGTGACACCCGGGCGTTTCCTCCCGCCTGATGATGTGCAGGAACCTCCCGAAACATCCATGTCCGGTGAGGACCTGCGTCAGGCGGAAGGTGAGGGCGCCGTGACGCCTCTCTAGCCACTCCTCAAAGAGGGGCCTTACCGCCACTATCGTGGCGTGCCCTGCGCTGGGTTGCGACAGTCGCTGATTCCAGGCCGCCATGAGATCGCGCCGGAGGTCCGTCCGCTCCGCCGCAATTTGCTGCGGAAACGGAGTTTCCCCCCGGCTTAGTACCTCCGCGCGCCACTCGTACAGGCGCGCGAGGACTATCGCCTCCAGATCCCACGGCGGCAGTCCGGCAAGGAGGCTTGCCGCCTCGCCCGAGATCGTGCGGTACCCCCGGATTAGCCGAATGGCTACCACCTTTTGGGGCGCGTTCAGGTAGTGGGCGGCTCGCCGCCGCAATGAACGCGCCCACACCGGGGCCCCGTAAAGGGCCATGGACCGCACGACTCCCGCGTAAAGCCTCCGGCAGGAGGCGTTTGGCCCCCTCAAATTGGGCAAGAGCCGCTTTAAGGCGGCCCCAGTCCGTTCCAGCTTGGGGGCCAAACGTCGGAAATGCTCCACGAAATTCCATCGGCTGTCGAGGACCAGACCTAGGTATTTCATCGTGGTCTCGACGCCGATGTGAACCCCTCCTACCGTGAGTTGGGATCCCGATGGTGGCCTATTCCGAGGCCCATGAAAGGACATGGCCTCGGATTTGTGCAATGCCACCTCGAGACCCAACTGCCGGATCCTCTCAACGACTATCGAAACCCCGCGTGTCATCGCGTCGGCCGCCGCCTGATGCGACCTTCCCTGCGCCAAGACCAGCGTGTCGTCAGCGTAACAAATTACGTTGACGCCGTCAGGGAGGTCGGCCCGCAGCACCCAGTCGTAACCGATGTCCCACAGGTGCGGCCCCAGAACCGATCCCTGTGGGACACCGCACGACATCTCTCGCCGGTTCCATTCCCCATCGCGACCGGGGTAGATGACGGCTCTGTCCGTCAGGTACGCCCCGACTATTCGACGGAGGTAGGTCGGCACCCGGTGATACCGGAGTGCTTCCCTAATGCAACTCCAGGGCAGGGTGTTGAAGGCGTTGGCGATGTCGAGTGACACCGCCACGACGACCCTACCCTGGGACACCGCGTCCCCCGTCGTGAGGGCTCTAACGCGCATGATGGCGTCCACCGTCGAGCGCCCCTTGCGGAAGCCAAACTGGCAGTCCGCAAGGTCCGGCCCCGTCCTTCCAAGGTGCCCGACGAGGCGGCCCGCAATAATTCTTTCAAAGAGTTTGCCGACCTCGTCGAGCAGCACTATGGGCCGGAATGCGGACGGAGAGTCCGCAGGGCGCCCTGGCTTCTGTATGAGGACCAGCTTCCCCGTCTTCCAACGGAGCGGAAACTGGCCTCACTCCATGCATGCGCTTAAGAGCGCCTCCAGTCGGGGCCCGAGAGCCCCTGAGGCCAGGACCCAGGCTTTACCAAGCAAGCCGTCGGGTCCTGGGGCGGTATTCTTGGCCTTGAGCCTTTCAACCGCCGCTCTCAGATCTACCTCGGTCACTGCGGGGATGTCGTCGTCGTCCTCGTGGTCCGCTTCGGGCGGAGCCATAGGCGGGGGAGTATGCTCCCCCCGTGAAGGGAACAGAGCGCTCACCACCTCCACCAGCTGAGGGCGGAGACTCTGCGTCAGAGGGGGGGCCCAGGTGCGGAGCTTGTTCCGCACCATTTTATATGGGCGCCCCCATGGATCTAGGTCCAGAGTCCCCACCATCTCCTCGCGGGCCACATCCTTGGCCCGCTGGACAGCCTCCTGGAGGACGGTCTTCGCCGCTCTGTACCCCTCGTACAGCTCCGCCTCCGTGGCTGCCGTATCCGGAGGGCGGATGCGGAGCCTGCGGTGCCTGGTGTACAGGTGGCGCACCTCGACGCACGCCTTGCGCAGTGTTTCCACCTCTTGCGACCACCAGTACACCTGACGTCGGGCGCATCCTGGCCGGACTCGGGGCATTGCCACGTCACAGATCTCGGACATGGCCTCCCGGAACCACTCTGCCTCGTCGTTGATGTCGGCAGGCCTGACCGGTGATGAAACCCAGGCCTGCACGATCGAGGCTTCCAGGAGGAGCTCCCGGTCCAGCTGCTTCAGCGCCCACCGCGGACCACTCGGGGCCTGTCGGACCGGCGCGCTTGAGGTCTGGGTGGAGACGTCGAACCGGATATACCGGTGATCGGAGTAGGTCTCCACCTCCTCTACTACGCGCCAGTCAAGGACGCACTGTGACAGAGCGGGGCTCGCGAACGAGATGTCCACAACGGACTCACCCCGCATCCGCACGCACGTGGGAACAGAACCCCGATTGAGGACGGCTAGGCCTGCTTCCAGAGCCCAGTCCTCCACCATCCTACCCCGCACATCCGTGTAGCGGGAACCCCAGGCCAGGCTATTAGCGTTGAAGTCCCCGAGCACTAGCACGGGGAAGGGATGGCTTCTGGAGACGACGACACTCAACTCTGTGAGAGAGTTGTGGAACTCGGCGAGAGTTCGGTTCGGAGAGTAGTACACTCCCACTACCACAATCTCTCCTAACCGTGCTGCGACGCACCCCTGTCCCTTCGAGACACCCTCGAGGGACGGGGTGCCGGCGGCGGCCGACGAAGTTATGGCCACTGAGCCGCTCAGGTCCTCCACCCAGTTATCCCTGGGCGGGACAAAGTACGGCTCAGCGACCACGGCGATATTGATCGACCACTGCGCCATGCTCTGGAGTAAGAGGTCCTGAGCACAGGCGCAGTGGTTGATGTTCGCCTGGAGGAGGCGGAGAGGGGCCATCACTCCTCCATATTAACCCCCCCCTGGGTCCCCTGCAAGGGGCCCTCGGCAGTAGCGGCAACGGCGGCGGCGGCGGCAACAGTTGTAGCAGCGGCGGCGACGGCGGCGACAGCGGCGACGGTGGCGGCGGAGGGCCTGCCTCTTCTTCTGGTCCCGGCAGGCGGGGCGCAGGACTTGCTCCCCGCCCGGTGATCGGCCGGCTTGCCAGCAGCCGCACATGCGGCGCAGTGCGGCGCGGCGTTGCAGGAGCCGGCCTTGTGACCGGGCTGACCGCAGCGGAAGCACAGAGTGCTGCGGTCCACCTCCGAGGTGCACTGGACGCCAACGTGGTGTCCCACGTGGCAACGGAAGCACCTCAGAGGTCGGGGTTCCAGGAGTTTTACCTGCGCTGAAACCCAGCCCACCAAGAGTCTTCGGCCCTCCACTATTTTACTGGCCGCCGTCACGGGGCAGCTTACCGTCAAGGTTCGCATGCCCGTGAAGTCGGGGCGTATGGTGCCTGCCTTAACTTGTTCGGCCAGACACCCGCCCGTCCTGACGACGGCGGCCACCACCTCTTCCTCCGTGACGGAATCGTCCAGGCCCATGATGCGCATGTCGGCGCATTTCACGGGCCTGGAGACCCGAGCCTCCTCCTCGTTAAGGGACGCCCTTAGCTTCTCGGCTAGGGCGTCAGCGGTGGGGCCACTCGACGCACCGGGGATCTCCAGCATGCGGGCGCCGGTCGCAGTCACCCTGTGCCGGAGGCCCCCGGTGATCCCCAGCTCCTGGAGGTCCACCACCCCGCGTGCCTTGGTGAGCACGTCGCAGTACGTAACGCCCCTCTTGACCGCGTCCGGCTGTAGTGTGATGACTACAGCCGCGGTCTTTGGGGCGCGAAGTCTCGCCGCGACGGCTCGCTCCTTGCGGCGCCGCCTCTTCTCCTTCCTCCTCGCTGCCTTGGCCGCCTTCTTTTTCTCCCCGACCACTTGCCACTCGGCATCGGTCGCGGGAGGCCCTGGGCGCCGGGGAGAGGGCTCTGGGACCCTATCCACCTGCGCCGGTGGGGACTTTTTGCCCTTCTTGGCCTTGGTCTGCCGGGCCGGCGTCGGGGCTTTGCCGGACGGCGCCGATTTTGCCGGCGCCAAGGCTGTGCCTGACGGCCCGGGTTTTGGGGCGGCAGCCGCCGCAGCGGCTGCGTACGAGGCCGGCTTCGGGCCTGTGGCCGTCCTTCCAGGCGCCAGAGACGGGCGCAGGACGATTCCCTCTATAACTGAGAATCGCTCCTGGAACCGCGCCTGGAAGGAGGTTAGCTCCTGGCGAACCAGGTCCAGGACCCGGTTCCCCTCCGGTTCGGGCCGGCTTGGCCCCTGCTGCCGCTGTTGTTGTTGCTGCGGCGGCGGCGGGCGGCTCGCCTCCCGGGGGGCCTTGTTGGTTGTAGCCTTCAGGCCGGCCAGGTCTGCGCGGAGCCTCCCATTCTCCTCCTGGATAGCTTTCAAGGCGGCCGACAAGCGTGCCACCTCCGCCCGCAAATCGGCCACCTCACTGGCCGGAGGCCCGGCGCACCCGGCCTCTTTGGCCGCCGCCAGGATGGAGGCCGTAGCCGAGACGATGGCCTTGCTCCTTGAGGCCCGAACCCTCTTCAGGGACACGTCCCGGATAGCGGCCTCCACGACCGCCGCAAACTCGTCTTTGCGGTCCGCCTTGGGACCGCCAGTTGCACTCGCCTCGTCACTGGAGGGCCCCGAGGCGACCGCCTGACCGGTCTCCACGTCCCTCTGGGGACGTTCTTCAAGCTCGGTGGCCTCCCGGGCAGTGAGCCCCCTCCCCACGCCTCGCTCTCTGACCCCCCCCCCGTTTGCTGGTGGGGATCTTGCGAGCTGAGGCCAGCTCTCCCTCAGATGACGACCCCTGGCCGTCCTCTGATCTTGGCCGCTTGGTGAAGAACCTGCGGTTCCTCGTAGCAGCGGCCAACTCCTTGGCACGGCGGGAGCTCTCCGAGCCTCCCG
This sequence comes from Hyppa rectilinea, assembly GCA_951799385.1. NCBI lineage: Eukaryota > Metazoa > Arthropoda > Insecta > Lepidoptera > Noctuidae > Hyppa > Hyppa rectilinea. The sequence goes on from OX637311.1 coordinate 12,573,649, forward strand.
TGCTCGCACCACCAGATGCGGGATCGGACTCCGATCCCGCACCACTCCTCTCCTCTCCGTCGGGTTTGGGTTTGGGTTTTTTATATAAAAAATTTTCCATATTTAGTCCCACGAGTATATTCATTCTGTACTTGCTCAAATTATGTGGTCCGCACTAGTGACTGAATCAAGCTACCCATCAGTCAAGCTTGCAACCCCTCTCACGGTGCGCCGCCGCTTAGGGGTTTGGGGAATTTTTTATAGAGGTTAATCTTCCTCGCGGTCCGGGCGGTTAAGCCAAGACCCTCGACCCCCTTCAACAGTCAGAGACATGACCGTAACTGTCTCCGGGGCTACGAGATTATAGCGGTGACAGGAGGGTTACCCCTCCTGCCTGCCCGGCGGCAGGGTAAGTGCACACCGGGCCCGCTCTGACTCCACCACAGTTGTCGCTCTGCTACTCAGAGCGGCAGGTGTGGAGCGATCCTCCTGGCAGAACATTAGCATGCGGACAGCGAGAACCCACTGGGGAATAGCCCCAATGGGAGGTCGCTGCCCGCACCCCAGGATGCACCGGCCCGAAGACTGGCCTTCCCCCCGGACGTGTCCAGAAAGGAACTCCAGTCCCCGGGCACACGTGGAGGTTTTCTGCCGGGCATCCCAGTGAAACCTGCCTACGATTTAAAACCTAGTAATAAAAACGTTTGTGGGTGTTTTCAGAACAACTTTTGCTAGACAAAAGCGAGACACGCGTAACAATTCAAAAGACAGTGCAGTCCTTCATAAACAGAACAGTTTATTCTTCTTTTCGAATGCCATAATTCGATTAGGCCAGTTTTTTTTGTTTGTAATGGGCGTCTCGTAGTTCCTTCAAGGCGGTTGTCTACTGTTTAACAGGGTTCTGTGGATGCCTGGATAAATTAAGGCTGTCAGAAAGGCGTTAGGCCTTCAGCTAGGGCTTATTATATGTGAGTACTATGTACCTAATATAAAGCGACCATTTACTGGGTACGTCTTTCATTGACTTGAATGTGCTTTGGCGGCTGAGAGTATGTCATGCTCACTTTAATGTCTCGCTGATGGTGGCGTGTGTGTTGGATCATTTAGCTCCCTTCAAAATGGTTGAGCTGAATGGTGCTAATCCATGCGTCATGTTCGTGAACGGGCGCTGTCAGTAGAGACTGGCCATCTCTTAGCGGCCATGGCTTGTTTTAATTTAATTTTTGAACTTTTTTTTTTACATATTTTATATCGGATGCTTTCACCGTTCTGCATCGTTCTCACATGTATAATAATAATATGAATTATGTAACCAATATTTTGTAACCATATTTTGTTTAAAAGAGTGTCCATGGAGTTTCTTGCCCGTTCTTCTCCATAGGTACCAACTGCTTTGGAATGGGCAACTAGCTTCATCTTTCTGACTGACCGACCTCCTTGACAATTCAAAAGTGCCTGTAATTGGTTTATTTGAAATAAATACTTTGAGTTTGAGTTTGAGCCAGAAAGTCAGAGCACTAGTATTTCAATGGGGGTCCCTCACGAACCAACTAATCGTGAACTATGTATTAGAATAGAATAGAATACTCATAATAACGCGTTAACCAATCGCATCGTGTACGGACCAGCCACGTTTAAAATAAGAACTAACGCTGTGACGTTTTAGCTTTATAGCAAACCACCAATGAGCACTGGTGATTTGAATTTGGAACACGCTAATTTAGAGCAGTGTCGAATGGGCTTTACAGTACATTGTGACAATGAGACTGGTTGCGAGCGTGCATCTTTATTTTTATTTATCAACCGTTTGTTTTACGCAGGTCTGCACACAGCCTTATACTGAATGAAGTGCATATTGTTTCATGTTCCATTATTCAGCCATTGTTCTTTAATTAAAAATAAATGAAAATGTTTTCTCACTTTTCTTTTGATGTTCGTTCGAGGTTTATTTTTAAATTTGTGTGTCGCTTTTTTACACGAATTTTTTTTTTTCGTATTCATGTAATTAATACAGTTTCATAGAATATTTCTATATTCGCGAAATAGTGTAAATTAATTTTGGTCTATCTCATTCCACTACAAAGAATTTCCGAAAATTTGATATTGAAGAATTTATAAGTACTCTTAAGTATCCTTAGACATGACAAAACCCATAGAAAAAGCTTTCAAATTAATTTCAAGAAAATCTTTCAGAATATCTACTGTATATACGGTTAATGAGCTTAAAATCGTGAAAATCGAATAGGCGTAGGTATATGTAGGCTTCTGAATATTTCTTCACAAAAACATAAGTCGTATTATCAAGAAATAATAAAGTGTCCATAAGACCCAGCCAAGTACGACTAGGAGTCGCGCCCTTAGGGTTCCGTCTCAAAGCTGTGTCCGGCTGCTCACGACTTTACTCATTTGAAAATATGTATGTTAAAGATATTTAAAAGAATTTAAAAACGAACAAACTTTTCGAATGATCATTCCGAGTGAGACAGCCTATTTTCAAATTCTTGACTGAAGGACCAACAGAACATTGTAGTTGTAAAACATGCTCTGCCAAATATTGTAACTGCAAATGTAAGTTCGTATGCATAATATTGAGAGATTTATCATAATACTTTTAAAGATCATATGTAGATTTCTTACAGGTTTTCCAAATTTTAGGCTCAGTAAAGAGAATTATAGAGAACAGGGTTGAATGTTCGATTCTCATCATTATTCTTAAATAACTTTCAACATATTTATTTTAAAACTCCAACAATGACTCCTTTCTATTTGAAATGCCACACGGTACAGTTTGCAAAAATTCTTTTTGATTTGCCCCCAAAATAAATTTTCCCCAGAATTCATTTATCGACTGACGTTACACGTACATGTCATAGAAATTCAACACACTAACAAGTATTCCATTGTTACATTCAGACGTGTAGAACCCTAAATACTCAATAATAAGTTAGATGAACCAAAACTGAAGTGTTTGTCTGAGTCTCTGAAAATAGTATTTATAATTATTATTAATAATAGTTACAGGTACCTGAGAAAAAAAAACATCTTCGTATTTCTATATAACATTATTAGCTGTGCCCCGCGGTTTCATATGAATACGTCTCGACCCCGTTGTAATATTGGGATAAAAAGTGTCCAATATCCTAACACAGCTCATGACCCATTCATGTACCAAATTTTATGCTAATTTGTTCAGCCGTTTTAGCGTGAAAGCCTAATAAACAAACTCCATTTCGCATTTATAATACTTAATAATGGGTGTTTTTATCTGCATGGGAAGGTTCAATAGTTGTTGTTTATGGTTTGACAGATGAGAACGTCAAACTGTGTTGACATATCTGTTCAATAAGGTTTGGCGATTCATCAAGAATCGTTTAACGCCAGAATAACTTTTCAAAATTGCGAAAATTTACATTGAAAAAATTAAAAATCTGTGCGCAAAGTTCATAGAGCACTTCGTCCATTTTACGGTCAACATAATCGGCCTAGCAAGCAAGCAATTCGTGCAGTTATTGATCGTTTTCGCACTAATTTTCGCATTTGGTTCCAACAAGACGGCGCAACTTGCCATACAGCGCGCTCATCAATTCATTGCAAAATCAATTTGGTGACACCTTTATTTCCAGAACTGGAGTTAATTGGCTCGTTCCTGTGACTTAACGCCTCTCAGTTACTTTTTGTGGGGCTTTAATAATAATAATATAATAATAATAATATCCTTGGACATTTCACACAGCGCCGTATCGTCCCAAGCTAAGCAACCTAATGCTTGTGTTATGGTAACGAGATGGCTGATATACTACATATATACATTTTTTTTTGTAAATACATACATATTATAGATAGAAAAACACTCAGACTCGTAACAAATACTTGCAGGTCGTACAAATATTTGTTCCGTGCGGGAATCGAACCCGCGACATAGTGCGCAGCAGTCAATCACTGAACCGCTGCGCCAACCGTGTCGTCTTTGTTAAGTCATTGGTTTATGCCGAGAAACCAGCAAGTCTTGAAGTATTGGAAGCCAATGTTCAAGCAACCATCGACGCCATACGGCGATACGGCCAGATTTATTGGAGAAAGTTTTGGATTGATCGAATGGACTGTCAAACTCGTAGCCGCGGCGGACATATTTCGAAAATCATATTTCAAAAATAAATGCTATTTAATTATCTACCAGATTATTTATTTATTTATTAAGTAACATGGGAGACTTACAGCTAAAACAAACAGATCAAAGACAGTACAATAGTCAGAAAGCCAATTACGGGTAATATAATTATAATAATATTAAATTCATTGCAACACTATTTCTGTCTTGTACTATTATTTAAAGTTCTCAAGCTCTTAAAAAAACACCCTTTATAATAATAAGCTAAGATGTAACCATGGCAACATGGCCGTTTATGTTTTCTTTGGAATTGTTTTGTTGATATATTTTAAGAAACGCTTAAGGAGCTCCTTATAAGGGACTCCTAAATAAGTGTAATACTTTTACTGTAGATAGCTGTTCCTACTAAGACAGTAAGGGCGGATTTCACCAATGAAACTGAACGCGATCAACATTTATCTCAACCGAGGGGCATATTGTTTCGGAATGTTGACAATGGCTGCCTCTGATCAAAGTTTACATGTAGCGATCGTGTTCGGAAATCCGAAGTGTACGATAGGTACACCTCTGCCAAACCCGTTCGAGGATTATAGGCGTGATATTTTTTTTTTTTAATGTGCCCACTGCTGGGATTCAGGCCTCCTCTCTTCGAAAGTGGGCCGTTATCCACCACAGGGCCCTGTGCGGGTTGGTGGCAGTCACATGTCTTTGAATTTTTGGTTCTCGAACACGTCGGTTTCTTCAAAATGTTTTTCTTCACCGTTTCGAGAGCCGTAGTGATCAAATTATTTACACAAAGTAAAGCATCATGCGCAAAAAAGCAGCTTTCCTGCTGGCCCGTATACGGGTAGCAACAACGGCATTCTGAACGCAATAGCAGTACGTTGTGACTGTCCCTTCCAGAACCAGTGGGTCATGTCGTGTATAGGTGTGGCGAGTTATGCCAATACATAAATGTGGGTGTGGGGGGTGTGTGTGTGTACTAGCTTAAGCTTTATATGGGTCTATGCCACCCGAAATAAAGTTATTATTATTATTAAAGCGCCTACCTGGGTTCGAACCCACTACCTACAACTCGTAAGTCTGGGTAGTTATCACTGTTCTCCTTTAGCCCGCAGTTCCCGTCGCAAAATTTGTGACGCTTAAGAGTGGAGCTCGTCTCCAAGAGAGCCACGGTCGTATACCCTTCACATTTAGTATAACCCACAGTAATGACATTTGGTATTAGGCACGCATATTAAGCCTAGCAAAAACAGCACCAGACCCGTGCCGTACGGCGCGTATATGTATGTTCCACGCGCGCCTCAAAGAGATGTCAGCATATGAAGGGGCCCCTCAGGGCCAAGCCTGAGGGGCCCCTTCATATGCTGACTAAGGGTAAGCGGGATTATCCGAAAGGGTTACCGCTACCCTGGAACATAAAGGGCTACGGAAGGAACATGGATGGGTTTTAGTCAGTAAGAGTCTGACACTCCCTTCCGCTCCACCCAGAGCGGGAGCAGTCATTGAATGATTTTCCAGCCTTAAAAAGCCTAGCAAAAACACATTTTCAGTACCACAGTTCTTGGTAATAAAACATCAAAATATTGTATAAATAACGTCACATTTCTCGGTAGTGAGTTTTGGTTCATTCATTCCGTATTCCGTTCGAATAAAGGTGTCTAGTAGATATAATTATGTTTGATTATACTTCGGCTTCGTTCTCGATATAAATTTTACAATGCAGCTCTTCTGACGCCAGTCGGCAACCATCGCATATTTTAGAGCTGAAAGCAAAAACTAAACGCCCAACTCTATATGTTCCCTCTATGTACGTCATCTGTCATTCTTTACGTTTGCGCGGCAACCAGTACGTTGTGATTCCCAAAGAATATTATTTCAAGTGTTTAGAACTAGTTTAAGTATGTTTAAAGTTAACATTAAGTAGCATACTGAAACAAAATCAAAGAAAAGAATAGAATCTTCAAAAAATCTGAAGAAAAAACTACAAAGATTCATCGGAGTCGTCCATTTTCTTTTTCTTCACCAGGAAATACAATTGTTTTATACGTTTTATATAGAAAAACGTGTTTGTCATGGCTTCAAAACGATAGTTATCGTATATCGCGGGTAATGTACGAGATGCATTGACGCGAAAAAACTATTCGGGGCGATTACGAGATAACCGCACGAATTATTTCATTTGCCTAATGGTGTAGTCCGAGAGGCTACACTTAGGTATATTATGGTACCCAAGTGCGATACATTATCGGGGTCAATTTCTATCTTCTTGCAGAGCGAAAAACTGATGAAAAACAAGAAGCACTATAATTATGAATGTTTCGAAGTACCGGCCTATTAGACGAATACCGATTATCACGAGGACACCATGACTGTAATTTAAACTAACACTCTACTTGCCTGACCCCGCATCTGAGCTAGATACTGATTCACTCAACCTATTAATATTCTATTCCCGTAAGTGCTACAAGCACTAGGGGATATGATTCACAAAAAACCAGAATATGGACAAGTGTTAAACAACGACTTACCCCTATACCTATTTGTATACCAATTTGGAACAACATATTTCCAAGGAAAAAATATCTATGGAAAATGTACCAACCTGTTATCTACTAAAAGCAACTACGCTTCTTCCAAAATCCAATTTTTATTGCTTCACTGAATGAAACAATCATTTATCAGGGTTAGTGTGTCATCTTAGGGGTTAATCAGACCCAGTTAAGAATGGTACTTACTGGTTTAGGGGAGACATCAATGTGAATCTACTACAGCAGTTTTGATAGACTCAAACGGAATCCTCCAGCTCAGTGACACTGGAAAGTTATTTTCCATGTCTTCGACAAAACATTCTTCAGATATTGTCTAATAAGTAGAAAGGAATGATTACTGTTATGGTAACCATCCATTTAAAAACGATAAAAGTCTTTTAGGCTGTTCAAAAAACAGGTCAATCTATAAAAATGCCAACTATTTACCACAACCCATCAGGGAAACTCGTGTGGTCCACCTCTTACAACCACTAGAGGAAAAATTCTGAGGTGAGGATACGAGACACCACAGTGCTCATATCAAGCAAGGAAATTTCAACCAGCACAACAATACATACAGTACCAGCCACAGCACGCTGTGAGAAACCTCAAGGACCTCCACTACGGGACAAGACTTGTGCTTGACACTAGAGGTTAGTCATGCTGGAAGATTAAATAATTAGTTACCTTGTTGGCAAAAGAACTGTGACAATGTTTGAATATTGAATCATGTCAATGGATACTCAGTACTTTTTACTGACACCTTATTAGTCTCAATCATAACAATTGTTAAAAAATGATGGTATGACCTGATTATGTAATATAGTCATTACAATCATTTACTGATATATAATGGTGCAATTCCACCTTGCACACCATGTAACGAGAAATTCATACAGTGTTTTTATTAAAAAGCCATATAGTAGCAAAACATTTATTCAAAAACTACCATTTAAAAAATGGAAGATCACAGAACTGCAGTAACTTGGAGAATTTATGGATTTAATAAAATGGCCTTAATCATTGATAAATATCCAGCCCACAGGAAGTTTTTATAGTTTCAATATGAAAACTATTTGAATTTAATGCAGTTCCATTTCTCTAACATTATGAGTGGTATTTACTTACATGATTATTTAAGATCACAAATCAGTACAATACCATAAGGACCTCTTGGATATTGATTCAGATTACAAAACATGTTTGAAAAATGTTAATGAAAACATTGCTATTTTTTAAATATCCGTCTTGGAGTTATTATAAATTAAGAAAAAAGTATAATTAGACCATCACAGTCCTCCCAATTCTTAGTGCTTATTTGTTTTTGATACAAAAACAATGACAATAACATTACTCATTGGCAAAAAATTATCTATTGAAAATCCATTGAAAATTATCTGTGAAAACAGTTGTAGTATAAGAAAGCTTGTTCAGGTTGGACATAGACATTGATTGCAGCATGCTTGCCAAGTATGTGCAAATGGTTTTATAAAAAATACTATTAGAACATCTGATAAATATCATGGCTTAGTTATGATTTAATGTTTGTAAATACAGTTTTGCAAACACATGCCAATAATAATTCTTAAACTAGACGTGAGTTTTAAACTTAAGTGGTGAACTGTAGGTGCACCTACCATGGGTATTACCTAAGCCTTTGGCGAAATAAGATATGTTGTTATGTTGTTAATTAAAAGGAAAGACAATTATGATAAAAAACGTTCATTCACCCAGATATTAAACCTACAGTGCTAGGCTGATGATATCAATAGTTTGTTTTTTCAAAAATGTACCATACTCTAAATATTATTTCTAAATATTTATTGATGAGTCAAGAATTGGGGGGGGGGGGGCCGTTTATAATGGTATTCAGGACAGTTCATGGGTTCTGGAAAGAGATTAAAAATTTATGTCACATAATTATATATGAGTACATAAACATGCCATAACTTAGCCTTCAAAATGTTATTTAAAAATAAATACACATAATTTTTATAAGGCAATATGGGCTGGAGACCGCAACTCCACTTCAGTGCAAGTATTCTGTGTATGGCCATCATTTACATACAATTAATAATAAAATTGCCATATTACATTATTTTATTAACTGAATGAAGGGCAATAAATACCCAAATTTTAATAACTTAACCAGAAGCATTTGGCAATGGTGTGAAGATAGACAAACTTTTCTATTTGCTTCTTACAACAAGGATAAACAAGGAGATGAAAAATCACAAGTTAATCCTGATACAGATTAGGAACTGACTACCTATACATTCCAATGCATTGTGATTCAGTTTAGCCAACTGGTTATTGATCGGTTTGCCTCAAGAATTATTGAAAAATGTGAATTATACATTTACTAGAAACGACCCCAGATGCATCAAATAAAAAAAAAAAAAAAAATATATATATATATATATATATATATATATAGATGCTTTGGTTGTTTGTTTTTTTTTTTTCAGACAAACTACTTTTTACTCCTTTTTTCGACATTTAGTACAATGTTGAGATGCTTACAAAAAGTTAAGAAAAATTAAGTTACAGGCATTATGATAATACCACACTAGCAGTCATAAGCCAGATAAGCCTAAGAGAATCATCTCCTACATATCCAATTCTCCACCTTACTCTAACCTTTCATATGCCAGAATTACAGAAGCAATTAAAAAGCATCTCTCGCGTGGACCCGCGTTTCTGGCAGTCAATAGGTTATCAGTTGGGATATTATCAAGAAGGCATGGCAAAAATGAGCTATCCCTCATCAGTAATAGAGGATATATTAAGTTCAATATCAAATACCTATTTTGAAACAATACAATCATAAATAATATCAACTATAAAAATGGTAGGCTGTTGGTCACAAACATAGTACAGATCCAATTATACCAACTATACTATCATATATATATATTTTTTTTTAACCATGCAAACAGGCAACTTGGGGGCCTTGTATCGGTTCTTAAACTCACACAAGTCAAGTCTTGCTGTACCTAATAATGGGCTCAAAATAGTGTGAGTGATGACAAAGAGGCTTCCTAAAGGTTTCAGTAAATCCAACTGGAGCCAAGATGTTAGACTTATTCAGACTATCATAATCATCTGCCTAACCTTTTCCCAACTATGTTGGGGTCAGCTTCGGGCTATAAAGTCCTTAAATTATTTAGTTTAAAAAAATGATGAAACATCCAATTAATTAGTAAGGTCATTAGCAATAACTACAGCCCAAAGAATACAGACTTATGAGACCAATCTCATGTAAATACCTTGCATCACAGTAAATCAGGCAGGTCTGCACATTTTTATTACTGAGGCTATTAAAACGACTGTTTCGGTTGTTGTCAACCGAATCTCTTTTTACCCTTTTTTGGTAAGTAAGTCCAACAAATTTCCCAGCTGGTACATAAAATGATTGCATTAAATATGCTCAGATCATTGCGGGAAATAATCTACTGATAGTAGATGGATAAAAAGGGTTGTATCGTTTTCCAGCATAGATATTATTATTTTTACTAGACAAGTAGACATGTCTAATCATCAACTGCTAATACTAAGATAGTGTCAAAGGCAAGCTGGACAAATAGTTCTTAAACTTTAATTGTGAATTAGCGCATGCTGTGCATAATGCTGAACTAAACACTTGGTTATTATAAATGATACCAATAATTTTATTTTTATGTCATAATAAGTATTAAAACTAAGATGGAAAGAAACTCGAATATAGAAGCAAAGATTTTATTTTTTGTTTCTCTATTATTGTAATTTGATAAAAACTTACAATTTAAAAGTAGAACTAACTCCAATTTTAAGTCGAATGAGACTGTGCATATAATAATGCCATTTTACTTATGTCATCACAAAAATTACAGATTTTAATTTTGTATTGAAAAAATAACTAATCATAAATTAATCTTTCGAATCTCAATTTTCCTAAAAACTCTTAACATCTGCATTGTAAAATTTATATCGAGAACGAAGCCGAAGTATAATAAGTGATCAAACGAACTTACCTGTTGTGAAGTTCGATCATTATTATACGAAGGGCTTCGTTCGAAGATATAGGGACCCTCCCTACCCTACCCAGAAAAATTGAGATTCTCACATACTCTAAAATAATGACAGATGACGTACATAGAGGGAACATATAGAGTTGGGCGTTTAGTTTTTGCTTTCAGCTCTAAAATATGCGATGGTTGCCGACTGGCGTCAGAAGAGCTGCATTGTAAAATTTATATCTTCGAACGAAGCCCTTCGTATAATAATGATCGAACTTCACAACAGGTAAGTTCGTTTGATCACTTATTATACACCACGCAGTCAAAATTCGCCCTTATTGCTTGTGTTATAGCTTTGAAACAAAAGAAATTCGACGTGCATTCTGCCTGAATACTTTGTGATCTCTTTTGTTCTATGAACATTACTCTTGCTAATTAGGGTTGTACGTGTAATTGGGTCGTATAGCATAATATAATTAGAGTTGAGCAAAGACTTACGTTCTCCAGTTGCGTAATTTCTCTGCTTGGCTGTCTCATGCTCACTTTCGTTCGTAAATCGGGCCCGGTGATACCTGTAGGTATAGAAAAATAAATAGCTCAGTAATATGCTCAAAACGTGTTGTGAAAGTACCTATATATACATAATCACCTTGGCTCACTTTAGGGACTCAGATCTCCTGTAGGCGAAAGGGAATGATAATGCGCTCGGGAACGCTATGTTTATGTTAGAGATATACTACGATAACATGGCCATTAACTATAAATAAAAAATATAATAAAAAAATATGGCCCGCCCCTCTAAAATTCAACGCGTGTGAAAGTTATTAGCGTACTCACAACGCATGTCGCTGGCGGCCTGCCACTGAACACGAATACTTATAACTACATACAAACTCTTTCATAAGGATGAGACTACAAAGATTGAAACTGTAATTTGTATCACTATGTTATCGTAGTTTATATCTATAGTAGCTTCTGCCTTCGACTTGGGCCGCGTGGATGACGGAAATTATCTCACGGGAATGTACTACCGAGATTAAAAGCATCCCATGTATTAACCCTTCAATGTCGAAATAAGAAAAATTGTCTCGAAGCATCAGTAAGTATAACCGTATAAATAGTTGACCTCTTATAAGCAAACGGCTTCTAATATGCGAACATCTAATGGGTTAATCCAGGTTACAAACTAACTGTTTGCCAAATTCCATTCAGATCCGTTCAGCCCTTAGCGTGATTGAGTTGGATTGATCCAGTTTTGCCGGAAAATTGTCGCAGGAGACTAATTTTTAACACAAGTTTGAATAGGAATTTAATTTAAATGAAATTCAGTGATCTTTCAACACGAATAGCAATTCGCTTAATCAACTACTACAAAGTGCTTAAGTTAATCCTACAAGCGCTAAAGGATTGCCGACGGAATGCTCACCAATCTCAAGTCTCACCACTTAGATCATTTAAGTCACTCAAAGTAAGTTGAATGGTAAATCCTTAAGAGATAAAAGCAGAGAGAAGTGGCCCGTTTACACGGGGAAAGTTATTTTGCCCCATTAAAAGATTATCGAAAGAAAATATTTGACTGGTGTACAAACAAAGTCTGAATGACATTTATAAACTTCATTCATTGGCCTGTTGGTAAATGACAAAAAAACAAACTAGGCTGAGAAGAAGCTCATTTTATACTTCAAATATACATAAGACAATCCCACAAAACGCCAAGAATATGGAAGTGGCCCTTTTATAGCAAAGTCAGAAGTTTTAGTATCAATGAATTATTTTTATTTATTTATTATTTTGTATAGAAAAAAAATAAAATAAAATAAAATAAAATAAATTTATTCGTAAGAGCCAAACACTATAGTCCTAGTCTATGACGACGTTCGTCGCGTTCGTGGAACGCAACAATCACTTATATGAGGGCAGTGGTCATAACAAATTCCCTAATTAAATTCCTACAGTTTGAAATTTAGTAAATAAAGTGTTACGTAAAATGCATTAACCCTTTACCAGGGCTCGGACAAATCCTAGTAATGTTTTTTTCGTAGATTTAGATGAGTGATAACATTTGGTATGAGATGTTATCAATTGATCCGTGTGGTGTCCGGATTCAAAGAATAGCTACCCCCCAACTACATCCACTGGGTGTCGTAAAAGGCGACTAAGGAAAATCGGGAGATCCCCAACGCACACAAGTCTGCTTGGTCATGATAGGCGTTCACTATCTTCTCGCTAACGTGACCAAAATGCAGCAGGGTAATGCGAAGCACCTTGAGGGCGTCTACCAGGATCCATATTGTGGTTTACGGTCTTTCGCTGCATCCCAACCTTTGCCTATCGTACTGGTCAACCAGTCCATTGGACCACAGGGGAAGGGACGAGAGAGTGGATTTGTACCCGCGCAACTGCTTATCCACTTTAATCCAATTCACGCGCAGATGACCCTAGCTATTTACTTCCGGATCTGAGCGTATTGAAAGCCCTGCGGCGATGGGGTTTCGGCGGTGGGGCTGAGATATCGATGTATCGAGGCTTCAGTCAATACCCTGCACGTAGGCGGCCAGAGGAGAGTGGTCGCTCCTGGAGTCGATTGAGTCGGGACTCTGGGTTCGGCAGCACAACTGGTGACAAAGCAGCCCTGTTTAGGATCGCTCTGCTTTCCTCTGCACAGAGGAGGGGTCTAGAAAAGGTGGCCCAAAAATAGTCCGTCTCACCCATCATCCATGTGCCAAACCGCGGGCGCATGGACATCGACAAAATGCGGTCAAAAGAAACAGAAGCAACTTAATAATAATAAGATACTTTACCAACAACTTCGCATCGCTACATGGAACGTACGGACTCTATTAGACAACGACCGGAATTTATGCCCAGAGAGAAAAACTGCCCTCATAGCAAGAGAGCTGGCTCGCTATGACATAGATATAGCTGCAATAAGCGAAACCCATCTGAGTGACAGTGGAGAGCTTCGTGAACACCTAGGAGGCTACACCTATTACTGGAGTGGACGCCCCACCGGTGAGAGAGCGGGCAGCGGTGTAGGCTTTGCTATTCGCAATGGGTTGGCTGGAGATCTGAGTGAACTACCTAAGGGTGTCAATGACCGCCTCATGACTCTACGCCTTCCACTATCTAACAACAAGTACGCCCATCTCATAAGTGTTTACGCCCCCACCCTGCCTTCACCGGATGAGGACAAAGAGGTATTTTACCAAAACCTGAGGCGAATTCTGGAAACTATCCCAAAGTGTGACAAAGTTATTTTGTTGGGGGATTTTAATGCTCGTGTCGGCACCGAACATACGATTTGGAACAGAGTCCTCGGCAAACATGGAATAGGGAAATGTAACGATAATGGACTTAGGCTATTGTCGTTATGTGCAGAATTCGATCTTAGCATCACCAATACATGCTTCCGGCTTGCTGAGAAATACAAGACCTCGTGGATGCACCCAAGATCTAAGCACTGGCATCTTTTAGATTATGTCATTGTTCGCCAAAAAGACCTGCGTGACGTTCTCGTGACGAGGGCAATGCGTGGAGCAATTGGCTGGACTGATCACCGTCTTATTAGATCAAAGATGTACTTGCAGCTAAAAGCACCACGACGAGCACCCAACAAAATTCCACATAAACTTGCTTGTTCAAATCTACTAACATCGTCAGAGCTGGGTAAAGCGCTGGATTTGAAATTTGCTGAGGGTGATCTGCGGGCGGAGTCATCTAACATTGATGATGACTGGAGATCTTTTGCCAAACATCTGCATGCTTGTGCGCTGGAAACTATAGGAAGACCTCAGAAAAAGAACCAAGACTGGTTTGACGCAACTGACAGCTAGATCAAAGCGCTAGTTGACAAACACAGGCATGAGTTAAAAATGAAGTTCCCGGAATCACGTAGCAATAAGGAAGCGCAACAAAAACTGAGGACCAAAGTTCGCGAATTGAAGGATAAGTGGTGGAAGGAGAAAGCTGCTGAACTACAGCACTGCGCCGATTCTCACCAAATGGGCAAGTTCTTCGAGGGTATTCAAGCAATTTTTGGCCCAAGGGCAAGGAAAATAGCACCGATGTACACAAAAGACAGGCAACACCGAGTTACAAATAAAACTGACGTAATAATGCGATGGGCTGAACATTTTAGTGACGTCTTAAATCCCGATGCACTCAGCGCTGACCTGTCGTACATAAATGCACTAGAGGAACTGCCAGTTTGTCAAGATTTAGAAACCCCACCTACTTTTGAAGAGTTGGCAGTAGCAGTCATGCGTCTTAAGAACTCCAAAACACCTGGAATGGACCAACTTCCAGCGGAAATATACAAATATAGTGGTAAAAACATTGTAAATAAACTATACCATCTAGTCAAAAGGGTGTGGGAAACTGAAGAAGTTCCACAGGACTGGAGAGATGCGGTGATTTGCAAGCTGTATAAAGGGAAGGGAGATGTCTCCGACTGCAACTCCTACCGAGGCATATCACTTCTCTCTAGTGCCGGTAAAATTCTTGCCCACATAATCAACAGCCGCCTTAGCAAACTTGCTGAAAAATACCTGCCTGAGAGTCAATGTGGCTTTCGTCCTTGCAGAGGTACAATCGATGCCATATCTGTCGTAAGGCAACTCCAGGAGAAAAGCTTGGAACATCAAAGGCCTCTCTACATGTGCTTTGTCGATCTAGAGAAAGCATTTGATAGAGTTCCACGTGAGGCTCTTTGGCTTGTTCTCCAAAAGTCTGGATACCCAAAGAAGTTCGTCAACCTCATACGCCAATTTCATATCGGCATGAAAGCGCAGGTTCGACATGATAACCAACTTTCCAAGGAGATCCAAATTACAAGTGGAGTAAAACAAGGTTGCGTCATGGCGCCCACACTCTTTGCCATTTACTTCGCAATTGTTATGAGAGACGCCCTGCAGTACTGTAGTGACCAAATCCAACTGAATTTCCGAACAGATAAAGGCGTTTTTGATGTTGCTAGGTTTAGAGCCAAATCAAAACTTCAAAAGATTCCCATTCTGGAGATACTTTACGCTGACGATGTGTGCCTCATGTCCGACAGCGTGGTGCATCTCCAAAGCTATGTCGATGCACTACATCAATCCTGCCAACGATTTGGATTAGTTATCAGTGCTTCCAAGACGCAAGTCCTCAAACAACCACCCCGAGGCGACGAAGCTGATAAAGCAACACTTAAGCTGGATGGGAAACCGCTGGAGGAAGTCACGCAGTTTAAATATCTTGGTAGCCACATACGGCATGATAACACCCTGGCATCGGAAATACCATTGCGCATTGCAAATGCTGCTGCGACCTTTGGACGGCTTAATGATCGTGTCTGGAAATCTCATGATCTGAAGCTAGAGACAAAAATTAGTGTCTACAAGGCACTGATCTTACCTGTCCTTCTATATAGCGCAGAAACATGGTGCCTATACAAACCAGACATTAGGAAACTGGACACATTCCATCTAAGGTGTCTCAGATTGATCCTAAATATAAAGTGGCAGGACCATGTTCCAAATACGGATGTCTTGCATCGTTCCAGCATGTATGGCATGGAAGCCCTGCTCATGCAGCGTCAACTCGGGTGGTGTGGACACGTCCTCCGCATGAAGGACCACCGTTTACCCAAGGTGGTCTTTTACTCTGAGATGGCAGAAGGTAAACGGAAGCATGGCGGTCAACATCTCCGCTATAAGGATGTGTTAAAAAGGCATCTTAACGCGTGCGCTATTGATCCTACAGGTTGGGAGAGGCTTGCTTTACACAGGTCGTCTTGGCGCTCGACTATTCACAATAGTATCAAATCCTTCGAAGAAAAGCGACACGAGGCTATTGTTGAGAAGCGTCAAATACGCAAGGAGAGACCTAAGCCCTCCTACACATATACATATAACACTGCAGGCCAACTCTACTGCTCTAGCTGTGACCGAGTATTCAAAACTAAATTCGGTCTAGCGAGTCATCTAAGGGCTCACGCAAGGAAGTGATTTATGAAGGGTCGCCGTTATCGAAATCGATAAGGAGGACTACATATATATATCAATTATTATAAAGTAATATTTCTATATTGGCGTTTTTGACAGATTGTTGTAGATTCTTTACCAAAACCTGGTAAAAACTTTCTAAAATCTAGGTGGAAAATGCTCAATCCATAGCCTGGTTAAGGGTATACTTTCTAATCAATCATTTATTATTTCATGATGAACGTCACCCGATGGCGACTTATATAATCAACGAAGACTTCTAAGGAGGAAGTATGTACAACAAAAAGTCTGGATATATATAACATAAAGTTAGAACACACGAGTGCGCCACGTGACCACTCTGACCACGGTTGACTAAAACAAGCCAACAAAAGCCTTTAAAGTCCACATGGCTGAACTTCATAACATCAATCAAAATGAAGTAAACATTCGATGTTCGCGTGACCAGCACCAGCTAGCCACACAACGTGCTAGGTGTGGTAGTGCCTTTACGGCACTTTCCAGCGACGCGGAAGAATTTTTTGAAGCCTTATCATTATTTTTCCTTTTTATACCAGTACATGTACATATTATCTATATCAATAAATTGTTGTTCTTTCTCGAAACTCGAGAACAACTGGGCCTATTTAGCTGATTTTGATACGTTTTTCGTAGTCCAGGGAAGGTTTAAAAGGTGAGAAAAGGTAGGTGGGTTGGTAGAGTCGGTAGGGTAGATAGGGAAGATAGAGAAGGTAGGATAAGTAGAGTAGGTAGGGTAAGTAGGTAGGGTAGGTAGTATAGGTAGGGTTGGTAGGGTAGTAGGTGTAGGTATCTAGGTAGTAGGCAGGTACACCGTTCCGTTAGATAAGTACTTTTACCCGTGCGAATCGGGCCGTGCAAAACTTGTTTTTTTTAAATATTTCTCTGGTCCTTAGAGTCCCGGACCCTTGGAACGAGTACGACGAAGCCAATTCGCAGAGGACCGTTGGAAAATTTTAATTAAGTGAGGCACCAAACGACAAGTTTCCCTGTTTGCACTATGCAAGTGTACCAAAGGACAACACTCGGTTGGTGTAAGACTTGCAAGATATGAAAACAAATATTTGTGTAATTTTATGTACAAATATTGTTCATAAAAGTAAGTCACATGTTTTATTGAGAATAAAGTTTCTTTAAATCTAAGATTTGGGTGTCTAAATGGTGCTTGACCAGTATTTTGTGTAAAATACACATAAAAGTTTATACATAGGAGATCGTCATGAATTCCCACGCAAAAAAAAAGGTAGGGACAAAATAAAGTTTGACAAGTTCTCATATTTTTACATCAGCAACTGCATAAATCACCGAAGCTAGTTAAAGATATATAAAGTGTTAAA
The DNA here is from genome assembly GCA_951799385.1 of Hyppa rectilinea. Classification (NCBI taxonomy): domain Eukaryota; kingdom Metazoa; phylum Arthropoda; class Insecta; order Lepidoptera; family Noctuidae; genus Hyppa; species Hyppa rectilinea. The sequence continues at coordinate 12,591,604 of OX637311.1, forward strand.
AAATTTACTCTAAGAATTTCATGGGAGCATTGTACTGTACCTACTCATCGTTACCAACAACGTTTATGATGAACCCTGAAATCGCAAAATGAGTTGTTCCAAACATTTATGCACACGTAAGTCAATAAAATGTATGGAACAGCTCATATTTTGTAATGTTAAATTAAATTATTTTTTTAACACCTCATATAGGTACTGGAGATTAAGTTTCGCTTATAACGTTTAACAGCTTAGCTGCTATGGCAGCTCATCCTTCTGAATAATCATTACAAATTCAAGCCTGTCTTAAGTTCAACTTAGCTGCTACTCCAAGTGCAAGCTCTCAAGGCTTGTCAAGTATTCTATCTAACCTAACCAAACTCAAACATGGATCCTAGCTTTACTCCGAGAATATGAATCTAGTTTCACTAGTTGGCAATGCTCAGCGATGCGAAGAATCGTTGTGAGTTCGTTTAACAAACGCCCACGCACGATGCGGTAGCGTGGGCGTTAGTATTTCGCAGGTCTTAACGTCACATAACAAAACAAAAATTGTTCTCAAGTAAGTGAATCAATTCAATTTCCGGCTGTGGTGTGACCGTCGGACTGCCAAGTCATAAGTCTCGAGTTCGAATCCAAGGCCTCTGATTACGGGCCTGCGGACGGTGAGTAATGGGTGATCTCATCTCTCTCACCGTCCGATCAGCACCAGGCCCGTGCCGGACGGCGCGTATATGTTCTACGCGCGACTCAAACAGATGTAAGCAAATGAAGGGGCCCCTTAGGGCCAAGCCTGCCGTGTAAGCGGGATCGTCCGAAAGGGTTACCACTACCCCGGAACATAAAGGGCTAAGAAAGGAACATGGATGGGTTTTAGTCAGTAAGAGTCCGACACTCCCTTCCGCTCCACCCAGAGCGGGATAAGTCATTAGATGATTTCCCAGCCTTAAAAAAAAGGCCTCTGATTACGGATTTATGTGCGTATTGTATAAATATCACTTGCTTAAAAATCGGTGAAGGAAAACATAGTGAGGAAACCAGCATGTCTGTGAGATATTTCTCAAGAGCATGTGAAGCTAAGTCAGAGGTCCATGGGCAGCATTAAAACTGACACCAGGTTAGTCACTAACCACAGGAAAAGAAGAAGAATTCAATTTCTTATTCATAATCGGCCTATAATGTTCCCAGTTCTGGGACACAGACTTACTCTCTGAAAGAGGGAGTGGGCTGTTAGAATAGGTACATATATTGCATATTATGATAATTATTATGATACTCAAAATTCAAAATTATACAGTTTCTAAAGATACAAATAGATATGTATAGGCGTTATTAAATGTAAGAAAACATAGTTTCCTCCGACTATTACCAGATGGGGAAAAATTTTAATGAAAGAGTTACATAGCAGGCAACAAGTTGTGATGATTTAATAATATAGTCGGATAGACTAATAAAATATTTAAAGGATCGAATACTTATTAACAGGAATGAGGAAACAGTATAAAATAAGATAATAGAATCAACTTTGGAGGAGCTCGTGGCTAAGTAATAACAGCTGCACAGATCGATTCATCAGGTTAACTACGCTTGCCGGGATTGGTCCGTGGATGGGACCAGTGGCGTAACTATAGCGTGGCAGGACTGACAAAATGCCACGGGCCCCCGGCCTGACGGGGCTCCCGGCCTGACGGGGCCCCCGGCCCGAGAGTCTGCGAGCTCAAAAGTGACCTAACATTTTTAACAAATTGTTGTAAATAATACAAATTTGGGGCCCCATGCAATGGATTTGCCAAGGACCTCAGATGGTCTAGTTACGCCACTGAATGGGACCATCTTTACACGGAGACTCCTCCGTGTCTCGGAAAGCACGTAAAGCTGTTGGTCTCGGCTATCATTCGTGAATCTTTGACAGTCGGTACGGGTAGTCAGAAGCTCGAAAGCCTGACAGCCAGTCTTACCAACGGGTATCGTATTACCCAGTTACTGACTGGGTTGTGCAGCTCAGACAGGCAGTCGCTCCATGTAAAATACTAATATTTAGCTACATCCAGTTAGACTGGAAGCGGACCCCAACATAGTTGGGAGAAAGCTAGGCAGATTTAAGATCTTTCTCTACGATTCCAAATTGAAAAACCCAATAATACTTCGCCTGAACTGAGAATCGAATCCAAGACTTTATGCTCGGTCAGCGGGATTGTCCGAAAGGGTTACCCACTGCCCCGGAACACAATGGGCTAAGAAAGGAACATGGATGGGTTTTAGGCAGTAAGAGTCTAACACTCCGTTTCGCTTTACCCAGAGCGGGAGGAGTCATTTGATGATTACCCAACCTCAAATAAAAAAATGTGTTTGTACAAACAGGTTAATAATATAAATCGAAAGTTATGTCAATAAGAGTCTAATAGTCCGTTTCGCTTTACCCAGAGCGAGAGAAGCCATTTAATGATGAAGACTTTATGCTCACCAGTAACGCCTGCGACCCTTAGATTAACAAGGCAATTATTGTCCATTGGTATTTCCACATTGTCACAAAGTCTAAGATACCGGGATCCAAACAAAGGGTCCTTTGTTTTGATCCCCATGATAATACATGACATATATCATGAAATTATATAATTAAATTTTGTTAGGAAGGGCAATCACATGTGGGTTAGTCCTTTGCATTAGGGAATTACCCATTATCTATTATTCTGCCTGACAAAGCTAGAATATTGTTTTGTGTAATCCTCTTCATTAGACAACATATTGTGACATAACATCACGCCTTGGGTTGGGCAAAGGTGAACGTGTCTAAAGTAGATACAACCACATTTCTCCAGTTATGTTTAAATCCCATGTAATAGGGGGCGAGTCTATCGCCATAAACCCGGTTGATGGCCACAAATCAAGACTAGGGGCTGTTACTGAAAAAAACAATGAGAAAAAACTGATATCTCTAAGCCTGACCCAGGAATAGAGCCTAGAGCTTCATGATCAGCAGTAGCGCTTGCAACCACTAGACCAACGAGACGGTCAAAATAATAATTAATCGAAAGAAATTACACCAAAACGGTTATTAGGTATTAAGGTAAAAGTATTTTTTCCTATGTTTAAATATTTTTATTTCATACTAGCTTCTGCCCGCGACTCCGTACGCGGATCCTGTTGCTTATGCCAGCGACAACGGGGTCGCCAAAATCGAAGATCTGATCACGATCAGCGGTCAGTCACGCATCACATTCCCCGTTCACGCTTGGAACTCAAGGGTAATTCTCTATCTGTGAACGTCTCCAATTCGCGAGACAATGCATGACTTGCACGATCAGCGGTCAGTCGCGCATCACGTTCCGCACTTGTCTCTAGAGACCTCGGAGTCGATGTGTATGTACGCTGAGAACTCAAGCGTAATTCTCTTTCCGTGAACGCCTCCAACTCGCGAGACAATGCATGACGTTCACGATCAGCGGTCAGTCGCGCATCATATTCGTTATTTGGAGCAATAGTTAATATGGCACAAAAGTTGTAGGATTACTCTAGTCAAGTTACTATAGAAGTTCAGAAATCAATAAATGACAAATCATCGAAGTTGTATAACTGGGAGAGCAATCCTACAACGCTTGTGCCATATTAACTATTGCTCCAAATATCTAGTAAATACTAACCACATGTACCATTTTGTTTCGTTGACCGGTACTTTCAGAAAAAATTATCTCCTTTTATTAAATTCCGTTCAGCATCTTCTTTTCATATGGTTAGTGACTAACCTAGTGTCAGACTTTTTATGCTGCCCTTGGGCCTCTGACTTAGTTTCACATGCTGTTGAGAAATATCTCCATTCAGCTGATAAAACGTATATAGATAACTATACATACAAACTTTCACAATTAATTTCTGAATAACATCAGACTATGAAATTGCGGAGGAGGCAATGCACTTGTGTACTAAATCCCCCTTGATGTTGGCAACCCCAACCCGAATTCCGTCAGGAAAATAATAATATAATAAGGAGACCATAACTAGTATAACCGAAATGTTTTGTGAGAAATATATTACGTAGGTTGTGTGTTTTGTGTGATGTGTTTTCGTAATCTTTTTTGTGTTCCTTATTAAGATGGATGAGTAGGTTAGGTAGGTAGTAATTTTAGCCGTATTTTTATAAGAAAACTCTTTTGTTCAGTTACCTTGACAGCATTATTATTGAAAAAAAAAATACATGAAATAATTTTGCTAAAATATGGGCGATACGTGAAGTAATGTGTTTAGGTAGGTACTTACTTGTTCTTTTATACTAATATTATAAAGAGGAAAGATTTGATTTCTTCTTTGTTTGTTTGTTTGAAATGAATAGGCTCCGAAACTTCTGGACTGATTTAAAAAGCTTCTTTGGAAAACTTAGTTTTCGAGGCTACTTTTTATTCCGGGAAAAATAACGGGTCCCACGATAAAGACCACGAGAGCGAAGCCACGGGCAAAGTGCTAGTCTCGTAGTCAGTGCTAGTGTTGCTAGTCTCAAATAATTAGCACGAAAAGATTGCATAGCTATGATAATTATGTTCTAAGTCCAATTGAAAGATGTAATGAGAAAATCTTTATAAATGTATTTTAAGTATTAAAATAAGCGACGATGCACGCAGGCGCCAACTTCGTTGGATCATTATCCTAGTGGTCCGATTCTACAGAGTGTTCCAATTCTAGAAAATTGAAACTACTTTTTGACTTAATTACCGGACCCGTTTGCGTTTATTTTTTGTTTATCGTCAGAAAAGGCGATGACAAGTACTTATGTGGGTATGTGGTTTAATAATATTATAAATAATAATATTCATGGACATTTCACACATCGCCATATAGTCCCAAGCTAAGCAAGCTAATGCTTGGGTTATGGTACGAGATGGCTGATAAACTACTTGTATACTTTTTTTGTAAAAACATACATATTATAGATAGAAAAACACCCAGACCCGGAACAAATACTTGCAGGTCGTACAAATATTTGTTCCGTGCGGGAACCTAAGTCGCGACATGCTGCGCAACAGTCAATCGCTCAACCACTGCGACAACCGTGTCGTCATTGGTTTCATTTATTACCTATATTGTGGTCTCCATATTGTATGACGTCACGACTTGTTTCCCGGAGGAAGAAGTGTACCATTTGTAGACCTACATTTTGCCTGTTATTTTTAAGTCCCATATATATTAGGGGGTGGGGGGAACCTGTTGCCATCAACCGGACACAAATCTAGACTCTAGCCACGGAGAAATTCCTAATAACACCTTGCTCGAATGGGGAATCGTACCCAGGACGTCATGCTCAATAGTATTGCTTGCGATCACGAGACCAGAGACAGTCAGTCCAACGAGTGGTCTAAAATAAATCGAACCAAACACTCAAGCATAATCCATAATGTCTAGAACCTAAAATAATAATAATAATATCCATGGACATTTCACACAACGCCATATAGTCCCAAGCTAAGCAACCTAATGCTTGTGTTATGGTAACGAGATGGCTGATAAACTACTTATATACATTTTTTTTTTGTAAATACGTACATATTATAGACTAGCTTCTGCCCGCGACTTCGTACGCGGACCCTGTTGCTTATGCCAGCGACAACGGGGTCGCCATTTATGTTATTTTTTATCATTTTTCACATTTAAATCTTTTATCACACTGAGCTTTAGTTTTATATCATTTCAACAAACACCAAAACATACAGTCCATTTGTAATCGTTTTCATTTTGGTAACCGCATTATTATATTCCCCACTTGTCTCTAGATACCTAGAAGTCAATGCGTAGATACGGTTGAAATTCAAGCACAATTCTCTATCCGTGAACGTCTCCGACTCGCGAGACAATACATGACGTTCACGATCAGCGGTCAGTCGCACATCACGTGCCCCACTTGTCTCTAGAGACCTAGAAGTCGATGCGTAGGTACGCTTGGAACTCAAGCGTAATTCTCTTTCCGTGAACGTCTCTGACTCGCGAGACAATTCATGACGTTCACGATCAGTCAGTCGCGCATCATATTCTTCACTGGTCTCTTGAGACCTAATGAATACGCTGAGAACGCAGGCGTGCTTCGCGACCCGAAGAGGTTTCCACGGAGCGAGTTGCATCCTAATGTTCTCAAACAGCATCAAGTCTCCCGTAGAAGTACCCGGTAGAAGATAAATGGAAAAGGAAATTAAACACTCAAACAACAAAAGCCCGAAGGCATATTGATACGATAAAATAAAAAAATAAATAGGACTTTTGGCCAGTAGAGTCAAATTTTCAATGATATACCATCGTCATCGAAAATCGGTCCTAAACTGTTACCATTTCACCGCGTGCAGGTACTCCCAGTTTATGTTATTTTTTAATTACACAGTAAAATTAGTGATAGCTTTGATTTCCACAACAGGTGTTCCAGATCTTTGATTTTTATAAGTCAAAAGGAAATGCCCATCAGACCGAACAACTTTTGGTAAGACGTCATTCCTATATGTGTTATGGTGTAGCTAGGCTCTTGGAGTTCCACAACAGGTGTTCCAGATCTTCAATTTTTATACGTCAAAAGAGAGTGCTCATCAGGCTAAACAACTTTCGCTAAGACGTCACTCCTATATGTGTTATGGTGTAGCTAGGCTCTTGGAGTTCCACAACAGGTGTTCCAGATCTTCGATTTTTATAAGTCAACAGGAAATGCCCATCAGACCGAGCAACTTTTGCTAAGACGTCATTCCTATATGTGTTATGGTGTAGCTAGGCTCTTGGAGTTCCACAACAGTTGTTCCAGATCTTCGATTTTTATAAGTCAACAGGAAATGCCCATCAGACCGAACAACTTTTCCAAAGACGTCATTCCTATATGTGTTATGGTGTAGCTAGGCTCTTGGAGTTCCACAACAGGTGTTCCAGATCTTCGATTTTTATAAGTCAACAGGAAATACCCATCAGTCCGCACAACTTTTGCTAAGACGTCATTCCTATATGTGTTATGGTGTAGCTAGGCTCTTGGAGTTCCACAACAGGTGTTCCAGATCTTCGATTATTATAAGTCAACAGGAAAAGCCCATCAGACCGAACAACTTTTGCTAAGACGTCATTCCTATATGTGTTATGGTGTAGCTAGGCTCTTGGAGTTCCACAACAGGTGTTCCAGATCTTCGATTTTTATAAGTCAACAGGAAATGCCCATCAGACCGAACAACTTTTGCAAAGACGTCATTCCTATATGTGTTATGGTGTAGCTAGGCTCTTGGAGTTCCACAACAGGTGTTCCAGATCTTCGATTTTTATAAGTAAACAGGAAATACCCACCAGACCGCACAACTTTTGCTAAGACGTCATTCGTATATGTGTTATGGTGTAGCTAGGCTCTTGGAGTTCCACAACAGGTGTTCCAGATCTTCGATTTTTATAAGTCAACAGGAAATACCCATCAGACCGCACAACTTTCTCTAAGACGTCATTCCTATATATGTTATAGTGTAGCCGGGCTCTGGGAGTTCCACATCAGGTGTTCCAGATCTTAAAATTTATTCTCTCAGCAAAAAATGCTCATCACGTGGAACAATTTTTGCTATGGTATCATTTTAGTATCTCTTATAGTTTAGCTGCTCTGTTGCGGTTCTGCATCAGGTGTTCAAGTTTCCAAGATAAATTATAGCCTATATGTTGCCCAGACTTAATACCTATACAACAAAAAAAAAAACAATCCAATCCGTCCAGTAGTTCCGAAGATTAGCGTGTACAAACAAACAGACAAACAGACAAACAGACAAACAGACAAACAGACATACAGACAAACAGACAATTTTTTTTTTTTGGATTCGTGCTCCATTACTGTTTCTAAACCCCCCTCAATTATTTTTTTTTAAATAAATTCAATGTACAGACACAGTTTTTTTACTGTTTTATTATATGTATAGATAGAAAACCACCCAGACTCGGAACAAATACTTGCAGGTCGTACAAATAATTGTTCACAGTGCGGGAATCGAACCCGCGACATGCTGCGCAGCAGTCAATCGCTCAACCACTGCGCCAACGGTGTGAAAATCATAATTTATATTATACAACGTAGCTCTACAATGGTGACACTAAATTTAACACACGGGTAAGGCTAGTGCCCATTAATCATATAAAAGTTGAAAGGTTAAAATAAATCGCAAATTGTAAAAAAATATTTTACAAACAAACTCAATAATAAAATCAATTCGCCTACTTGCAGTTGTTTTATCTTAATAGTATTGCTTATTCGTTTTAATTTAATCGTTGCGAATGTTATGATCCATGACACCGGCAAATGACCACTGCGCGACATTTCTTTAAGTACAGGTTGCTCTAAGATGATATTTTCTAACATTTTAAATAAACCCTTGAATAATAACGTATAATGGAAATACAATGTCTTCATGAAACTAGAATTTTAAAAAGTAAATGTGTGATAATGATAATGATATTTATTTTGTAAAACATGAGTACCTACAGATTATAGGTCTTGTATAAATTAAGGAGCTACATGTTTTGCAATTTGAGGCGTACAAAATTACAAACATTACGCAAAAAATATAATTAAAATAGGAATGTCAAAATTAAAAAAACAAAAAAATAGGAATTATATCAGTGTCAAGATTTAAAAAAAAAAATTAAAATAAACAATGTCAGAATTAAAAGATTACAAAAAAAATAAAAAGTACACACAATGTCAAAATCCAGATAGATATGAGAAAAATCAATCATCATGTTCAGAGTGGTACAAAATTATTATTTGAGGAAATTGTCATTTAAAAATTCATCCACGCTGTAATAACATTTCTGGAGTAACAACCTCTGAAGAGATTTCTTAAATTTATTTAAAGGCATGGATTTAATTATGTCAGGTATTTTATTATAAATAGTGGGAGCAATACCAAACTCTTTTTCAATAAAGCAGTTTTGCACTTGTATGGACATAACACATTTTTATATTGGGCACGAATCGGTGTTTTTTTGGTTGCTGAGAATTTTTGAAATAAAATTAGATTCATTTTAACAAATAACGCAGTTTCTAAGATATAGAAACATGGTAAGGTAAGTATATTAAATTTTTTGAAACAGGGAACACAGCTGTCCGTTGTTCTTAGACCACACATTGATCGCAAACATCCTTTTCTGCATCCTGAACATCTGTTCCCTGTTAGTGGACTGTCCCCAGAAAACAACACCATATCTCAGAATAGAGGCGACCAATCCATGATAGGCCTTTAATAGCGTGTCATTATTGACTTTTTTGGATAATTGGTATAAAAGATACGCATACTTACTTGGACGCTTCTATAGTTATACCTAAGAATTTTGCACTTGTAACTTCCACTATTATACAGTTACTATGTGTAATGTTAACTGGTGGATTAGTACGGCGCTGGTGGAAATGTATTACTTTAGTTTTATTTAAATTAATTACAAGATTATTATTTTCAAGCCAATTTATAATGTCACTCAAATAATTATTTACGCCATTTTGATAATTGTTAGGATTAGTATATTCCACAGTGCTGTCATCTGCGAATAATAGGTACCATTTTATGATGTAAGGTTTTTGGGAGGTCATTAATGTATATTAAGAAAAGGAGTGGTCCAAGTACGCTACCTTGAGGGACGCCATATTTGACATATCTTGGTTTAGATATGTATTTGATTTCTAATTTTGTTATAGGACAATTTCTGTACATTGGGTTCGGTCACTCAAATAGGATTCAATATGTTTCAGGATGTTTCCTCTTACACCATAGCCATGCAATTTTTGCAGCAAAATCTTATGAGCAACAAAATCGAACGCTTTTGTCATATCTGTTAGTAAAGTACATACAGGATTACCTTTATCTACTGATGGCATTACACTAGATAGTAGGTCAAAGAGAGCCATGTTAATATTTGTATTTTTTCTAAAACCTTTTTGTTCACTACAAAATAGGTTAAATTTTTCAAAGTAAGAGTATACAGAGTTATAAATTACGTTCTCGATAATTTTAGAGAATACCGATATTTTTGCAATTTTTGCATATATGTGATAGTACAGTCGCTATGACATCCTGTGTGTGTTAAATTAATGTCACTATTGTAGCGCCACGTTGTATAAAAAAAGAACCCCTATTTCTCCTGGTCACGCTATAACTTGAAAACGGCTGTACTGAATTCATTTATCTTTTTTTTAAATATTTTCAGTTTAGATTAAACTTAAGGTAGGTATTCAAACGTGGAATTCGAAATCACTCCCACTGTTTCTAGTTCAAACGGAGCATTATCCGTTTTTTATCCAGTGAGGCGAGATAGGAGGTGGATAGTTATATCCATGTGTCTTTGGAGATTCTTGTCCGTTCTTTCTTTATAAGAATATACTACGATTCACAAAGAAAACTTTTAAAACAAAAAAAAAACAGTGTTAAATAACTGACCTTAATTAAAAAGTTCCAATTAGCCTCATTACCATTATATTTTCTAAGTTTCTTGGAATGCTGTCGTTGAACTTTAGAATTTTAATTATTTCTTTGCGATGTGAGTTCAGTAACACTGTTTTATTCATTGCTTTGTAATATTGCAGTTAAAAGTCATGTTTCTCTAGATTTCTCTTTTCATCTTTTAACCTATTCGCGGGATAGAATATCCATAAATTATAAATATTTATTACAGATTTAAAATAAATTGGTAAAATAATAACATCAGTCTCTTATTTGAAATTATTTTCATCTTCGTCATCAAACCACATAAACCATCATGCCTGAATTCAGCGAAGGGTTAAGCAAAGGTGTACCTATAATACCTACATCCACATTTCGCCAGTTATATTTGAGTCCCATGTAATAGGGCGAGCCTATTGTCAAAAACCGGGCACAAATCCAGACTCCTGGCTGCTTCTGAGAAATTCCAGACGGAAAAACCCTATAACGCTTTGCATGCAAAGCAAAGCAATCTAGTGTCTAGACAAAATCAAACTGGTTGCTAAGTAAATTAAGTAATAATTTATAATTTGTAAAACATTTTAAAAGAGTAACAGTGGAGTTTCTTGCCCATTCTTCTCCACACGAAACTACCTTTTGGAAGGGGCGACTAGAATCAATTATATTTCTTGTTCATTTTGACGTTCAAAAGTGCCTTATTTAAAATAAATGATTTGACTTTGACTTTGACAGGAACCGGGAATCTAAATCAGGACCTTACGCTTAGCAGTAGCGATTCTGAACACTAGACTAACGGGTCAGTCAACCATATTCAATTTAAAGTATTAAAAAAAATAGTAGGTACCAAAAAGGTTTGTCTTACAAAATAGCTAAAGTACGGGCCATAGTTTATAGCGACTTTACAATGACACATAAATGTGTCTGCAGCCACTCGCCTTATGATCCGAGCGACCATAAAGTTTGCATCGGGCCGTACATACATACATACATAATTAATATCATCTTAGTGAAACCACAAAATCCGAGTCATGTCGTTGAGATAAGTTTCTAGTAATAAAATAATTTAAGCCAACGTGGCGCTACAATGGTGATATTAATTTAACACACATACACGTTTTCACATTTTCGTTTCATGAAGACATTATATTTCCATTAAATTTAAACGTTATTATTTGCGGATTTATTTGAAATGTTAGAAAATAGCATCTTAGAGCAACCTGTACTTAAAGAACTTTCGTGTAGCGGTCATTTGTCGGGTTCACGGATCATAACATTCGCATCAATGAAATTAAAACGAATATGGAAAAACAATGAAAAATGAATGAACAAAGAAAAATATAATGAATTAATGATAAATTGATGTTTTAATTAGGATGAAACAACTACAAAAAGTAGGCGAACTTTTTTATTATTTAGTTTGTTTGATTTTTTTTTTTCAATTTGTGATTTGTTTTAACCTATCATGATGAATGGGCTGTAGCCCTACCCGTGTGTTAAATTCATGTCACCATTGTAGCGCCACGTTGTAAAGCAACATTACACATTCATTGTAATTAGGTGTAAACGCATTAAACACATCTAGAAGCGTGTATGCGTATGTGGGGACGTGTGTGTGTGTGTATGTTGTATAACCTTAGCTAAGCAGGCTATCTTTAAATTAACTGGCAATATTTCAGGGGCTCATGAATGTAGACAACTTTTAGAAGACTGCAGACAACAGCGAGTAATGCGTATACAGTTCCATTCAAACTTGTGTGGTTCTTTCCTCAAAAGACCATTTCAGACTCTAATCTACATGGTCTATACAAGCTTTGATCACTTATTTTTCGGACTTTAAAATACCCGAAGAACAAACTCAGAGTAATTAAAATAAAACTAGCACTTTGCCCGCGGCTTCGCTCCCGTGGTCTTTCCCGTGGGACTCGTTATTTTTCCCGGGATAAAAAGTAGCCTATGTTACTCCTAGAAAACTAAGCTTTCCAACGGTGAAAGAATTTTTTAAACCGGTCCAATAGTTTCGGAGCCTATTCATTTCAAACAAACAAACAAAAAATCAAATCTTTCCTCTTTATAATATTAGTATAGATAAATAAAATAAATATTCATTCAGAATTAAAATTAGTAAAATATTAACATTAAAATCTTAGAAATAATAATTTATATTGTAAGATGCCTGTACTAGGATTACATTTAGGATTTTGTTGTCGGTCGATAAAGTTCTTAAGCAATATTTAACATTAAGAATCTTGAAACCCTGACGAAGTTAAATTGAAAACGCCGATCTTATCTAGTTTTTAAAACAATATTGAAAAGTTTTTGTACAAACCTACTTACAGATTTCTTAATATTTTTATGCTATTTCCGGATAGTTGGTTTTCGCTAAAATGAGTATTTTTCTAAAAGATTGCAATAAATCCAAACTCATCCTGTACATATACAGAATTTATCGTTTGTCATAAATATACTCCGCGTGTCTGAACCACAAAATTTTTATACTCCCTTGGGGTAAGGAGTTATGTTTCATTTTCCTTGTGGGCGTAAACAAATGATTTGTTTGATATTAATAACTATTCCTTTTAATGTTATAATTAATGATCATAAAATAATGTTATCAAAGATATCTTACGTAGAAATCGTAAGGCAATTAAGTCCATCTTTGTACCCTCTTTAAGTTCGAAGTATAAATAAATCGTAATTGTTCTTCCAAAATTATGTTTAGTACGTAAATAAGCTTGTCACAAAATATTTGCTCCCTTGGTATGTTTAATTTCAAGATTTTGTTTAACTAGCTTCTGCCCGCGGCTTCGGCTGCGTGGATGACGGAAATTGCATGTTATTATACATAATATAAACCTTCCTCTTGCATCAAAATCCGTTGTGTAGTTTTAAGGATCTAAGCATACATACATACAGACATTAGGACAGCGGAAGCAACTTTGCTTTATACTATGTAGTGATACGTAAATAAGTTTGTCACTAAATTGCTCCCTTGGAGTAACGAGTATGTGTCATTTTTCTTGCTGACGTAAACACAGGATTTGTTTATTTTAATACTGAGTTAAATTAATTAAAATACGTAAACCAACAGTTTATGGGGAAAATTATCCAAAAAAGGAAGGCTGACGATCCCCTGAATATTATAAAATGTGGGTGTAGGTTTTATAGGTACACCTTTGCTTAACCCTTCGCTGATTACAGGCGTGTTGGGTTACATGGTTTGATGATGAAGGTGAAAATAATATCACCTAAGAGACCAAAAAAAAACTGAATGTAATTGAAATTAAAATGACTGTAAGAGTTGAGCCCACAGAGCACATGCACAAACCTTTTTTAAGTTTCTGAAAGCCTGGTATTTAATCTGATGACATGTTATATCTGACAACCAATCATGAGACATCATGAGACACAATCACCATCAACCGTTTTTTCTAAAATGTTTCTTTTTTTGTAAACAGGAGTCAAGGATTTAAGGTATAAACTAGCGCTTAGCAACCCTCTAGGTAACCTAAGCATAATGTTCACGCTAAGACCGTTTGATTCCCGTTTTGTGTATGTACAGACAGCATATCAAGCTATTCCAAACTCTCAAATATTTCCAATTTTTTTTAAGAGAGAAAAGTGTTTTATTGCTTTCAACTTTGAAGTGTTTTCGTATTATATAAATCGTCGTTCAGATATCAACTCCGAATTGAGTTTTGAAATGAAAACAACAAACGCGTGTGAACGTTAAGTTGAGGTTGTGATTCGATTTCTAGGTATACGTATATGTTCGTTTATGTACTTTTTTTTAAATCAATTAATATTAAAGTATAGTATATAATGAATTAATATTTTCAATTACAGAACCTTATCCTTTTATCATAAAGTTGAATATCTATCAAAGAAATTTAATTGGGGTAGCTTGATGTACTGGCCTCTGTAGCTGTAGTACTATTTGTATGAGGGGTTGCGCACTAGATTCGAACTCTGTCCGTCCTAGAACATTCCTCATTCGGATTTAACTCAGAGTTTAAATTTGAATTCGAATACGGATCGGATGTAGTGCAGAACACAAGTGTAGTACCTAGACAAAGTCACATTTTAATTAACGATAACGGAATTAGATAAATCCGAAATGTATGGGATTGGCATAAAGCTTTCGAAATGTCATGTGATTAATCGTTTTCGATCGCTAAGTGCTAAACAATGTCAAACTGTGTAGCGAAACTAGATTAAAATTCCCATACAATAGCGTTGACAAATTTTAATGGCGTTCTTGACAATCCGGATCGCTGAGATAACAAATTGTTCGATCATAAATTTTCGAAATCGAATCGACACGGAGCGCTTGACACTTGTCTAGGCCCGTTGCTCTTATACTGGAGACAATTAACGATAATTCTATTCTAGATTTGATTAGACGTAATAAGCATGACTGAGACGATTTTATCACACATTCTGTAATCAGTAAAGGTTCGGAGCCTTAACAATCTAATGAGTTTAAAATATTGGAACCATCCGCACCTAAATTGAGATGATAATCGCGCTTATCCGGAACCGGCATCAGCCCATCAATCTCTGATCTGACCTCAACCTTAATGTAATTGGAAACCTAATCTACGTTTGGTTATTTGATCTGGTTACAATTCCAAGCTGCTGTAGCTGTGAAATCTTGGATACTTACCTGTTAGATTTAAAAAATAATCAACGAGGAGTGATAACTAAAATCGAATCAGTGATTCTGTGATTCTTAACAACTAGATTTTGCCAGCGGTTTCGTCCGCGTGTATGAAGGAAATTATCCCACGGGAACCGTACATTTTTCCGGGATAATAAGCTTATATGCTATTCCAGACTATCTTTGTGCCAAGTTTAATCCAGATCCATTAAGTAGTTTCTGAGTTTAGGTATTCATTACAAACATACATACAAATCTTTCCTCTTTATAATATTAGTATATAAGACAAAACACATCGGTGGTATAATACCTAATAAGTTATGTCAATAGAAATACCTCTTCTACGAATGACAAAATTATGTAAATGACCATCAGGTGCATCATAGGTACTCCTTGAAACCGAACTGATGAATACTGGCTATAAACTTATCTTATATTAAAAAAAAAAAAACAATAACACAATAAATAAACAAAAAAAACAAAATATCTTATATCCACGACATGAACCATTATTGTGTAGTTTCTAAGGATATCGTAAAGTAGCGTTCTGCAGTCGCAACCCAAGCTCATGGGAAGGTAGCGTGAGTTTTGAAATTTCATATACAGGGTGAATTTGAATTCATGGGCAATATTTTAAGGGGTCATTGTACTTTTCATTATGAACAACTTTTACTATGGGAACAAATCTGAAATCAGGAAAAAAATCAGCTGTTCTCTACATTTTGATGATTTATGCGAGCATAATGTATGGGACAGCTGCTTTTTTCGCGATTTCAGGTGTGTTCCCATAGTAAAACTTGTTCATAATGATTAGTACAATGACCCCTTAAATTATTGCCCATGAATTCAACTTCATCCTGTAGTTTCTATAGAAAATGAATCATACCTGGTATTTCCGAAGGACTGACATGTATGCAAAAGATCTTCATAATCGTCCTTTTGAAGGTCCTCGGGTCTATGATATAGGAGCCGTAGACCAAAGGATCCATGCAGGAGTTGGAGACAGCCATCAAGAAGAACACGTCTTGGACTCTTGCGGAGACGTGGACAGCCGACTTCCGATCTATCATGTACCTGTTGAAGAAGATAATTTCGACTATATTAAGAATCGTTGATCCCGTGGCACGTGGTTCTAGTTACAACAAAATATGGCAAAAAAAGTAGTAGAAAAATCTTTGAATACATTATTGACGTTTGAAAAAGTAAAGACCAAGAAGTTTAAGGAATATTACTTTCAGAATAATAATTATACATTTTAGAGGTATTTTTGTACTGAACAACAAACGAGTATCGCATTGTAAAATAATAGCAAATTGTATCACCACAATAGAATTATGCTCTGATCTCGAATTATACAATAGACCTGCTAAATCTTTTCCCAACTACGTAGGGGTCAACTTCCAGTCTAACCGGATGCAGCTAAATACCAGTATTTTACCACAACCCAGTTACTGGGTACGACATACTTGGAAAGACTGGTTGTCTTCGTGCTTCTGTAACCACTAAAAGATCTATAAATGACAGCTAGGACCAAAGGCTTAACATGCTTTTCGAGCCACGGAGGTCTTGATATGTAAAGATGGTCACCCATCCACGGATCAACCTCGGCAAGCATAGCTTACCCTTTTACCCTTACGGCTGTTGTTATTTAGCCATGAGCCCTTCAGGTCTTAAAATATAAGTAGAGGTAACGAATTAATTGCTCGTACTAGATACATATATTATGTATGTATCCACTACAATGCTGCCTCTAATCAAACACTTCAGTAAATCGACAAGTACGATGCAGCAGTAATACTGTTGACAAAGCTCCTAGGGAAACTTATACATCTTATACTCAGTCGATAACAAGCACACACTGAAATGTTTAGGAATATTCTAAACTGGGAAACCGTTCAACAAACTAACACGAATAATTTTCAAACAGCTGTGCTGCTGGGGAGTTTGTTGCGCCACTTTTTCTCCCAGCTAAAGCACTAGGAGGTGGTGAAGTGCAGACGTTTTGGGAGACTGTCTCATGTAACATTGA
Organism: Hyppa rectilinea; assembly: GCA_951799385.1. Classification (NCBI taxonomy): domain Eukaryota; kingdom Metazoa; phylum Arthropoda; class Insecta; order Lepidoptera; family Noctuidae; genus Hyppa; species Hyppa rectilinea. The sequence continues at coordinate 12,608,681 of OX637311.1, forward strand.
CGTTCAAAACGTGCTGATTTTCATAATAATGAAATTGATATCTTTTGATTTTGAATAGTTCTCGAAAATGAACTTGTACGGTTGACAAAAAAGAGGTTACAAGGTTCTAAAAAAAATTAAACCAAATGAAAATATTGCTAAGATTGACTAAGGAAGAGCTCTGACATGTCACTTCAAACTTGAAATATAGGACGTCACTATAAAACTTAGTTGAAGGGAGCTTAAAGTCAAAGCTGTCAATAGTGTCAATCCCTAGCATCAGGTGACAGTTCATTTGAAGCTATGTGAAAACTTGGGTGAAGTACACCCAAGTTTTCACGGTGAGATTTGAACAAAATGAAATTAATTAATTAAAATTAGAAATTAATAAAAATAATAATTAATTTTTTTCGGTAATTTTCAGATATTTTTTAAATAAAAATAGTCCTGATTGGTTTGATGACGACCATATTTCATAATAAATCTAACATTTGTTACACAACTTTATTTTGGCTGTATCTACGAGTATTAAACAAATATTACAAAAATAGAAATGCGACTATCTTCACACGCTAAACTTTCTGATCCGTTAAAAGCTTTTCCAAGTTTTGGCGTAGTTTTTTTCGTAAGACTAATACAAAGTTTATGGGATCTTAACTTGAGAAATATGCCCCGCAAAACCGTTTTCACGATTTGTCTGTGGGAACAGAACAAACATTATTATTACCCTGAAGGATTAATAGTGCTTAACTTTCACTTATTCTACTTTTTTTTTTTAAGGCTGGGAAATCATCCAATGACTTCTCTGGGTGGAGCGGAAGGGAGTGTCAGACTCTTACTGACTAAAACCCATCCATGCTCCTTCCTTAGCCCTTTATGTTCCGGGGTAGCGGTAACCCTTTCGGACAATCCCTGAAAGCCTCAAGGTTCAAAGATCTGACCCTGAAGGTTTAATAGTGCGGACACTTCGTAACTTTTACTTATTCTACTTAACACCCCGTTTACAAACTCTTGAAAAGGAACAGCTTGAGTAACTTGGCAAAACCTTTTATTTCCTGACTTCTTATATCTACTTTGTTTCGGTTTATCTTCTCAGAGTAGTCAGTTAGGAAACGCCGACCTCATCTAGTTTTAAAAATATTATTGACATGTAAAAATGTTTGTAAAAACCTACACACATCAAAAGTGTCTAGGGATCAACATATATTTTTGCAATAACTTTTCTCTTGATTGATATTAATTTAAATTTTCTTTAAGGATTCATCAAATAAAGTGTTTTCGTTTGTCACAGTAACGATAAACCAAGTCACCTTTGCATTAATAAAGAAATTTGCCATTTTCCTAATAAAGGGATTTTTGACATTTGAACCACTAACATTAAAGTTCGAAAAAAAGACTGAAATAACAGTTTTCTTTAAAATTTTATTGGGTAACTTAAACAATTAATAATCCGTGTTTCTACCGCGAACACTAACAACACAAGAACATCGGTTTGGCATACTCAAAATGAGTTCATCCAAATCACGCTGTGGAATGGCCGGCAACGTACTGTGGCTTTAGCTCTGAATACAAGTCAGAGTGTTATCAGTCGACTTTGGACACGTTACCGAAGCACTGGTACCGTGGCTGAGCGCCATGAAGGACGGTATCGCTGCACCACACGGAGACAAGACCGATACATTCAAATCTTAACTCGAAGAGCTCCAACAATAACCGCCATGATGTTAGCCGTGAGGCTTCATCACTCTTCAGGGAACTTAATTAGCGACCAAACAGTCAGAAACCGCTTGCATGAAGTGAACCTTCATTCCCGAAGACCGCTACGGGTACCACCTATAGCAATGCACAATCGTAGGATTCGATATCAATGGGCTCTTGAACACAGAAATTGGGCAGAAGAACAATGGCGTTTCGTGTGCTTTTCTGATGAGTCTCGTTTTGGTATGAGACCGGATACAAGACGTATACGACACTGGAGAACCCCTGGACGCCAACAGCGATTAAAATCCTGCCAGGAAGTCCATCCTTATAGTGGTGGAACCAGCATGGTATGGGCGGGTATTTGGATCGGCGGAAGAACTGAGTTGATTTGGATCAGAGGCAACCTCAACGCTCAAATTTATGCTGAGACGATTGTATCTGACGTCATCGTTCCTCTACAAGTGCAAATCGGTCCCTTATTTCAGTTAATGCATGATAATGCACGACCGCACACCGCAAGAGTTGTAAGACAGACTCTCGCCGCAGCTAACATCAATGTCCTGCCCTGGCCTGCTCAGTCGCCAGACTTGAACCCGATTGAGCATGCATGGGATATGCTACAGAGAAGAGCTCTGCCGAATATGGAGGGTATCCAGTTGCAAGAAGACCTTTTTTTGTTGTTGCAACGAACATGGGCGGCCATTCCACAGCGTGATTTGGATGAACTCATTTTGAGTATGCCAAACCGATGTTCTTGTGTTGTTAGTGTTCGCGGTAGAAACACGGATTATTAATTGTTTAAGTTACCCAATAAAATTTTAAAGAAAACTGTTATTTCAGTCTTTTTTTCGAACTTTAATGTTAGTGGTTCAAATGTCAAAAATCCCTTTATTAGGAAAATGGCAAATTTCTTTATTAATGCAAAGGTGACTTGGTTTATCGTTACTGTGACAAACGAAAACACTTTATTTGATGAATCCTTAAAGAAAATTTAAATTAATATCAATCAAGAGAAAAGTTATTGCAAAAATATATGTTGATCCCTAGACACTTTTGATGTGTGTATTTACAAAAATAAAATCATTTTATAATTTATCATTATAACTAGCTTCCGCCCGCGGCTTCGCCCGCATAATATGTCGACAAATTATACACATAAACCTTCCTCTTGAAACACTCTATCCATTAAATTTAAGCATACATAGGGATATAGGGACAGAGAAAGCGTCTTTGTTTTATACTATGTAGTGAAGTGACATAACTTATAATTTTAAATTATCCTAAATCTGCGGCCACCATCTTTCCTCCAAAGAGTTTGTTCTAACCCAGCGTTTGTTTGTTTTTATTTTATTTTAATATATGTGGTTCAAACCAAGTCCAAGACCCTGAAATCCGTCGCCCTATAATAACAGTAAAATCGTGATGTCGCATGTCCTAACAAAATAATAAGGCAATAAACAAACATGTTCCCTTACATATTTTATGATTTGTTTTTTATGAAATTGTGGCTATTTTATTTTAGCTGTTTTATTTTATATCTTGTCTTGTAGAATATTGAATAGTACAATTAACTTAAATTACTTTATACAGTGACTAAGCAGTTCGGTGTTAAGTAATAACAGCCGCACGCGTCGATCGACCAGGTTAAGCTACGCTTGCCGAGGTTGTTCCGCGGATGGGTGATCATTACATACCATGCCCTCCGTGCCTCGAAAAGCACGTTGCTAACCAGACTTACCAAAAGGTATCGTGTTACCCAGTAACTGGGTTGTGGAGATCAAATAGGCAGTCGCTCCAAGCAGTAGGTATACTTTTTTGACGTCGGTTTGTCTAACCAGACTGGAAGTCGACCTCAACAAAGTTGGGAAAAGGCTAGGCAGGTGACGATGATCACAATACTATTATAAAGGCGAGAGTTTATAAGTGTGTGTTTATATGTATGCTACACGCAAAAACTACCGAACGGATCTGGATAAAATTTGACATAGAGATAGACTATACTACATACTGTATTAACACATAGGCTTTATAAGAAAAATTTACGGTTTCCGTGGGATTATTTCCAATATCCACGCGGGTGAAGCCCTGGCAGAAGCTATTGCTATATAAGGTGTTAAAAAATTAACTCTAAGAATTTCGTGGGAGCATTGTACTCATCATAACGAACAACTTTTACTATGGGATGAACCCTGAAATCGCGAAAAAAATATGAGCTGTTCCATACATTTATGCACACGTAACTCAATAAAATGTATGGAACAGCTCATATTTTTTTCGCGATTTCAGGGTTCATCCCATAGTAAAAGTTGTTCGTTACGATGAGTACAATGCTCCCACGAAATTCTTAGAGTTAATTTTTTAACACCTTATATAAAGATAGAAGCTTTACCAGCAGCTTCGACCGAGGAAGATCGAAATTTATCCCACGGGAATGTACAGAGGCCAGCACATAAAGCTACCTCATTCTGTCAAATTTCTTTGATAGATTTTCAACGTGACGATTCCCGGCCACCGTAGGCGCGGGCCTGCGGACGGTGAGTAATGAGTGACTCATCGTCCGATCAGCACCAGGCCCGTGCCGGACGACGCGTACATGTTCCACGCGCGCCTCAAAGAGATGTCAGCATATGAAGGGGCCCCTCAGGGCCAAGCCTGCCGGGTAAGCGGGATTGTCCGAAAGGGTTACCGCTACCCCGGAACCAACCTCAAAAAAAAAATTGTCAGTAAGAGTCTGACACTCCCTACCGCTGGAGGAGTCCATTGATGTTTTCTCATCCTTAAAAAAAATCGTGGGCATACAGTCTGTGAAAATAATATTTAATTCAACTTCCCTTTAACTGGATTAAAATATCGAACATGTAAAAACTTACCATAAAGTCATCGTAGCATATGGCAGCCAGCAGCAAGCAAACACCGTTACTATGGTAACAGTCATCCTGAGCGTTCTTCGCCTGGCCCTCGCCAGAGGTCTCTGATCAGATCTTCTCAGCATTACTTTACTGTGGTCGGACTGATGGTATTTTTCTGAAAATGATTTTTATGTCAGTACAAATAAGGTTGCTTTTTGATTTACCTAACTTCAGTGTGAAACATACACCAAAAGTGGTGGAGTCTCAATTCTTTTTGCTAAAGCATCGTTTACAAGTTTGCTCGGTGAGTGGGCGTGGGCAATAAAACGTCGGGCAATAAATTGCCTAGTCATTTTCGATTACGACTTTCGAATTTCTCGCATTTAGATGGTCGAGAAATTCCTAGTGTACAAGAGGGTTTATTACAGACGCAGTTTAACCTTTGGTGTACCGCAGAAAGCAAACATTCAAATGAAGTTTTTTTGAATTTTCGCCTTCTCGCTGCATAAAAATAAAACAAAACACAACCGCGCAGCAAAGTGTGTGGAGCACCTTAAGGTATTTTTTAATTTAATTTAAGTAAGTTTTTGCGGTAAGGCAGCTCAAACGAAATTTCTATTAAAATACAGCTTATCTTTTGTAGCAAAAAGTGTTCATTTCAAAATTTAAGCCAACGACTTAGATCGCAAATATTAACATACAAAAGGACCCGTAATATGTTTACTTTATTATAATTAACAAGGTGTCCTTGTTGGCAACAAACTATTATTTCAAAGTTAAAATATATTTTAATGTTTCGTCTCGATTCACCCCTACGAACAATATGACAAAAGTATCATAAAAATAGAACTCATGAATCCGTTCACCGCTCATTCAACATCCGTTATTTCTAATCCTGTTAATGAATTGATGGTATAAATCCCGTATTATATCAAATTTCACTGTGGTCTTGGGCATAAACAAAACCGTAACAACCTCTGTGGGCGTTAATATGCTAATACTTCTCATAATATAATATTAAGCCCCTTTTATTGAAATGAGTAACATAAGCCTCCTTTTGTGTCACCATTTGTGTAGATATTCAAAATGTATCATCATCTGCCTAGCCTTTTTCAACTATGTTGGGGTCGGCTTCCAGTCTAACCGGATGCTGCTGAATACCAGTATTTTACATGGAGCGATTGCCTATCTGACCTCCACAACCCAGTAACTGGGCAATACGATTGGTAAAACTGGCTGTCAGATTTTCGGGCTTCTGACGACCCGTAACGACTGTCAAAGATGCACGAAAGACAGCCGGGACCTTGGGCTTAACGTGCTTACCGAGGCACGGAGGAGTCTCGTAATGTAAAGATGACCACCCATCCACTGCAAACCCCGGCAAGCGTAGCTTAACCTGGTGAATCAATCCGTGCGACTGTTATTAATTAGCTACGAGCTCCTCTGTACTCAAAATGTATATACCCAACTAAAAGATTTAAATCGTAGATTCAAAAAGGATAAACATATAAGATGGTCGCGTTCGAAGGCGAAAATTTTAAGTGTTTATCCTTTTTTTTTGTTGGTACTTAACTATCAGAGTAAAAGTAGTAGTAAGAGACTGCCAAGTGTTAGGTCTCGAGTTCAAACCCGAGGCACGGACCTCTGACTTTTCGGATTCATATGCGTATTGTGTAATTATCACTTGCTTATAAAACGGTGAAGGAAAACATCGTGAGGAAACCGGCATGCCTGAGAGATCTTTCTCAACAGCATGTGAAGCTAAGTCCGAGGCCCATGGGTAGCATAGAAACTCTGTCACCAGATTAGTCACTAACCACACGAAAAAGAAAAATAAAGAGTAAAAGTGTGAAAATTCAACTCACCTGAATTTTCTTTAGAATTCTTCGAAATTTCATAAAAAATGCAGGCGTAACACACTGTTATTATTGTTAGGGGTAGAAAATATACAGCAACTAGACAAAACACGTTATAAGCTAACTCCTGTTGTTGGTTAGCGAATGCTTCAAAGGACACGCATTGCTGAAAAGCCGGCACCTTCGGATGACTCATGACACGGAAGACTAGACTCTGAAACAAAATGAATAAGGTTACAGTTCGCCTGAAGATTATGTTAAATTATTAAAGCCGGAACACACAAGTTAATGAAGTTCTTGGTTAGCGTGCATAATGTTGCTTGTTATAAGTATTTCAGAGTAAGTTAGTAGGAATTCTTAGAAGTGCAATTAATATGCGGCTTCTTATGCAACGCAGCCTTATATGCCACGTTTAAACAAAGGAGGTTACATAAAGTTTTAAAATTACCATATTTTTGCTAGACTTGCTACGCAGTCTTTATTTTACTAATGTTTTTATTTATCTGGTCACACAGGCGACTCGAGTTCGCGACTTCTTTAAGATTTTCAATGAAATATACGTGACATGAAAGAAAGTAGAAAGATTTTTCTTTTTGACCCAGGTGATGGCACACAATATACAACGAGTTTCTTTATATGTCATTCATAAATTGAAGGTTATTTCTCCCAAGTAAAAATACAAAAAGTCCTATGTGGTTCAAAACTGCATCGTTTCGATGATATTATTAATTTATCTCGATTTGTGTAGCTATAGTTTCATTGTTAAATATGGGTGTACTATGCCAAATCGAATGCCAAACAATCGAATATCAATTGATCGACCACTATAAATCGAACGTCTGAATACTCAAACGTCTAAATACTCGAACGTTCATAATATCGAAGGGTTATTAAATCGAACATTCAACACATCGCACACTTAATACATCGAGTGTTCAAAATATCGGATGTTTCTTTGATCGCATATTCATTATACTATATCGAAAAACCCAATATAATTTTTAAGAATCCAAGAGAAACACAAAATCGCCTTTTTATCTTTAACTAGCACTTTGCCCGCGGCTTCGCTCCCGTGGTCTTTCCCGTGGGACCCGTTATTTTTCCCGGGATAAAAAGTAGCCTATGTTACTCCTAGAAAACTAAGCTTTCCAACGGTGAAAGAATTTTTAAAATCGGTCCAGTAGTTTTTGAGCCTATTCATTACAACCAAACAAACAAACAAAGTTTTCCTCTTTATAATATTAGTATAGATAAATACAGTTTAGAATTTCGTGTGAATTTCAATTTTGAGTTTTCCTTGTATTTTTGAAAATGATATTGGCTTTTCGATATAAAATATAATGATTATGCGATCAAACAAACATTCGACTTTATGAACACTCGACGTATTGAATGTTAGATTCAATAACCATTCGATATTATGAACGTTCGAGTATTTAGACGTTCTAGTATTCAGACGTTCGATTTATAGTGGTCGATCAATTGATATTCGATTATTTGGCATTCGATTCGGCATAGTACACCCGTTAAATACGAGTCATTCATTTTCATTCACACCAATTTTTTTTATTTATTTTTTTATTATAATGCTGTTATGTCCCACTGCAAGACAAAGGCTTCCCGTCCTTCCATTTTTCTCTGTCCTATCCCACCTGTAACCAATCCTGCAGATAGGCAACAATCAGCTAAGAAAAAGCGATGTTGTCGTACATATTTCACGTAAGGGTGTTTTTCATTAATCGTGACTCTGTCGAAATATTTCGAATAAAAATTAACAAAAAAAGATGATTGAAAAATAATTAAAATGCCAATTGATTCTTTTATAAATGGCTTCATTCGTTTTAATGCATTCATTCATTCAAGAAAAAAAAAATCACAAGTTATAAAATAATTTTAATTTCGGAAGTTGGTGTCTTTGGTTTTGTATTTGAGTTGCCACCGGGTTACAAAATTATAGTTATTTTTCACTTTATACTGTTTGTTTTTTTGGAAGTCGGTCGTTTATATTTTGAAAGTACGTACGTAGAACAAAGCAGCGCGCGTCGTGTTGACTGTATGCGTCTAAATTTCGGGGCACTAATCAACTTTTGATTTTGTATGCGGCCTAATGCCACACATAAATGGGCCCCAATGCTCTAAAATTAAATGTATATTCTTATGTACCTACCTACCACCTAAGTTCACACTGTGGGATGCAATAAACGTGGGAAATCATCAAATGACTCCTCCCGTTCTAGGTGAAACGGAAGAGAGTGTCCGACTCTTCCTGACTAAAACCCATCCATGTTCCTTCCTTAGCGGCTATGTTCCGGGGTAGCGGTAACCCTTTCGAATAAACCCGGTAACCCGGCAGGCTTAAGAAAATCTCTAACATCAAAATTGTTATATTAATCTTACATTATGACCACAGCTCAATACCTAACAACTAATACCTATCCATCCTCCATACCATCAGTATTCCCGCTATGCCAAAAATATTTAATTAATCCTACGAGGGAAATTTAAAAGACCCGTAGTACCGAATTTAATGAATACCTGACAGTAATCACTTCATAACCAAAGTTAGGTACCTAATTTATAATAATGAAGTCTCATAATATACGGCAGTACTCCAGGATAATGAACCATTATCTCACCGACAAATTAAGGGTGGCCGGTATTCGGTACACTGAACATGTGAACATATGTACAGACGCTAGCACGTCAAGCTATCACAAACTGTCAACTTTTCCCAATGGAACATGAACTTTATCCTCTTGTAATAAAGTTGAAAATCTGTTATATAAATTTGACTGATTGGGGTACGTTGATATGCTGGCGAATGTATGTGTTAGACAAAAATTTATATGAAAAATATCTCATTTTCGAAAAGTACTTATATTTTATTAAATTCTTTTGTATTCTGCCGACTTAGATAGGGAGGTTTAAATATTGTATGCGTTCAACTGCGACTACTTTACACACAATTACTTTTTCTATTGTTTTGAATCTTAATTGATATTTTTAACAGCTGGGCGGATATAGGATACAATGAATATACTAATAAAAATTATATGACATAAATTATTAATAAAAACAACCTTTTTACTTATATTATTGGGTGTAGGTTACACCTATGAATAAAAACGATAGAAGACTACCTAGATCAAATTTTGGTTAGGTTAGGCCGATGTACATTTTTCACATTTAGGTAACCATATTATCTTAATCTTTTAAGTTGGTAACTGTAAGAATAGTCACTATCCTTAAAATCGTCAGGGAAAACCCTCTCAACTTTTTTCTTATTTCGTTTTTTTTTGTTCGTGCAACAATCCCTTTAATAAATGAAAATGCGCAATCATTAGATATATCACTGCAAAAACGTGGTTTCTAACTTTTATTGTTCGAAAGAGCCCATTAAGGATATTAGTCGCCTCTGTGCGTGGGATGGCAAAAAGGAGGCGAAATACAATAATTTATTGGCGGTTGGCACTAACTTTTCTTCATAGCAATGATTTAATGAAAATCATCATATGCCTAGCTTTTTCCCAACTATGTTGGGATTAACTTCCAGTCTAACCAGATTCAGCTGAATACCAGTATTTTACATGGAGCGACTGCCTATCTGACCTCCACAAGTACAACCCAGTCAGTAGCTGGGTAATACGATTTCGGGCTTCTGACTACGCGTAACGACTGTCAAAGATCCACGAATGACAGCTGGGACCAACGGGTTAACGTGCTTTAGTACTAGGTATCTAAAGATGGTCACTCATATACGGCCTACCCCGGCAAGCGTCGCTAAACCTGGTGGATCGACCTGTGCGGCTGTTAGTACTTAGCCACGAGCTCCTCAAATAATTTAATGAAAATATGACAGCAAAATATTAAGTACTCAAGAACCATCATAATCGCATGTAAAAACTAGATACTCATTTATAGTTGACAGTACTCATTTAAAAGGCAGTAAGTTGTATATGTTTAGTTATAAGTACAGTCAGGGAATGGGAAATAATAACAAACGATAATTTTTGACAGTTGTATGCCGATGGTGCGACACTATTCTGGTAGACCAATTTCCTTATTTTTATTTAATTAATTAATTATACAGACAATAGAATAATTTCTATGAAACTCCAAGAAATGAATTCATATTTCGACAAGTTATACGATGAGTTAGTTGTACGAGCATATGATGAGCCGATTTTTTTTTTCGTTATTTCAGATTTGTTCCCATTGTAATTTTTTTTCCATAATGATAAGTACAATAATGACCCCTTAAAATATAGCCCATTAATTCAATTTCACCCTGTACTCGCGTGTGTATCAGTGATTTGAATATACGAACAATTTCAGTTGGTACAACACATTTCGTTCACCCTAACGGCTACCCTGAAATCGAGAATAAAATCCGCTGTTGTGTGTCCATACATTTTTGATCGCATAAATCGAAAAAACAATAATGGAACAGCCGAATTCTTTTGGGAGGCAGCGCGATTTAAAAAAATAAAACAGTAAACAAATAATAGTACCATGTAATAAGGACGCGACTTCCTATAAAACTAGTTGTTGACTGATTATATAAAGTCTATCGGGATGTGAAAATGTCAAAGTGCCCGAATTAAAGGGCACCCGTCTTTACTCGAGCGCACTTTCATCAACTTTTCGATTTAACTCGCCTTTGTTAAAGTAAAACCAATAATAAGCTGCTCATGGATTTCACGACAAGTTCAACTACAGAGCTTCAAGTTCTGTTATAACAACGAAGTTTATTGCATTGACCGAGGACTCGTGCACACGGCAAACTTTTTGTAGGTTCTACAATCGGATATTTTTTTAAATGCTGCCTGCTCATATACTAATTATTTGGTGTCTTTTTCTTCTATCTTCTTCTTTTCGTGTGGTTAGTGACTAACCTGGTGTCAGAGTTTTTATGCTGCCCATGGGCCTCTGACTTAGCTTCACATGCTGTTGAGAAATATCTCTCAGACATGCTGGTTTCCTCACGATGTTTTCCGTCACCGATTTTTAGGCAAGTGATAATTATACACTAAACTACTTACACTACAGTACACTACTACACTACTACTACTACTTCTACTACACTCCCTTTCTAGCCATATCATCTTTTACACAGTCCATACATTTTTATTGGTCTTTCTCTACTTGTTTAACCATCCATATTCAAACTCAAAACTCCGGGCCTCGGAGAGCACGTTTCGCTGTTGGTCCCGACTGTCATTTGTGCATCTTTGACAGTCGATACGGGTCGTCAGAAGCCCGAAAATCTGACAGCCAGTCTTACCAAGGCCCAGGTACTGGGTTGTGGAGGTCAGATAGGCAGTCGCTCCATGTGAAATACTGGTATTTAATTTTAGCTGCATCTGGTTAGACTGGAAGCTGACCTCAACATAGTTGGGAAAAGGCTAGACAGATGATGATTCATACTCAAAACTGTCCCAATGACATGTTCCTCATTCGATCGAATCACTTCCATGATATCCGATTTTCACACATCTTTTCAGTCATCGATGTAACTTACCTATGTGTGGTTAATGCAGTGTTATTTATAATCAATATTCCTCTGCACGGCATAGTGATATTGCTTTTAATAATATTGATGAATTAATCAAAACAGCTAAATATTTGACAGTAGGTAAAAGGTTTTTGAATTGCGTGAGAACATTCTGCTAACTGTAACTTTTTGAATTTGGTTACAATTAAATAAATGTTTACAAACAGATTCGTATATATAAACAGCAAACACTTATAATATGCATGTCTGTGGTACAGTCACAAGCAGAAATATCTTGCTTTTAGTCAATAAACAACATAGAGACGCAAAATAAATTAAGCTTCGCTGATCTTAGGACATTCCCATTCTGCAAATGAAAAAATATACCAAATATATCCAATATTTTAGTCTATTACGGATATAACAAAGGTATTTTTATATTTCATATGAATGAAAAAAATGTAATTTTTGTTGCGGACTATCTGTCTGTAGTTCCCCACCGCGACGATCAACGCTTTCGCAATCCGCGAACTTCCGTCTTATTATATTACTCTTTGCCGCGAACTCTTTCTCGCTTGTGAGCTCGTTACTTCGCCGGCCATTTTCGAATTGACGTCAACAAAGATAATGCGGGGCATACATTTTTATTAAAATACGTACTCTACAGTGCAAGTAGTTTTCTCGCAGTCGGCGGTCCGCCATTTGGCGACCCCTGGTATAGTCTATGAACTATACGGCCAGACATTTAAGAGAGGGTAGACAAAGGTTTCATACAATATTTTAGTCTCTTATTGAGTTTACTTAGTCGTTTACCTAATAGAATTAATTTCAATATGAACACAGCATCTGTATGTTTGTGGTCGCAAAGCTCGAAAAGTAGACAGATTTATTTGAAATTTTGACAGGTCGGAATAGCGTTTGTTACTCGTGGGCAAAAATGCAACACCACATACTTACTTCGTAACACTTCGGTCTAAGTCGACACAAACGTAAACCGAAGTTCCCACGGATACGGCATTGGCAGATGGATAGGGTTCTAAGGGTAGGTAAATAGGTAGAGAAGGTAGGTAGGTGACCCATAATTTTGTGCTATCCATGCTAAGCCTGGCCGACTAAACTATGTAGTATAAATTAATTGAAAAAAGTTTGTAATTCTATAATAGACATGAATTTCATAAATAAATCAAAGAACGTGTTTGTTTTAGGGTGAAATATTATTTAACTTAAATAAATCTGCGGTTCATATTACTCCATGTAATTTCGTTTTCATTGAGAAATTGAGAACGTTTTGGAACTTCGTTTATTGTTAAGTATTTGTTTTTGACGCTGAATGTATAACCTTGACTCCAAAGTCAAACACAAACTAGTTCAGATTACTTGCCTGTACCAAATTGCTCTTAGACATATCAACGGTCACGATCATCAAACGTTTTCTATATCGTTTTGAGAGCAGTGGTAATGAAATAATTTATACAAACTAAAGCGCCCGCCTTTTTTTTTTTTGAGGGTGAGAAATCATCAAATTACTCCTACTGCTCTGGGTGGAGCGAAATGGAGTGTCAGACCTTTACTGACTAAAAGCCATCCATGTTCCTTCCTTAGCTCTTTATGTTCCGGGGTAGCGATAACCCTTTCGGACAATCCCTTTCTCTTTCGCTTGTAAAATACTTCGTTCTACTAATTCGTGGCTCCCTCTTTAATTCTTTCCTGCTGCAACACATCTGCATAAATGTTCCGCTACCCATTAGGCATTCACTTCCTCAATTTTCAATACCTCAAGCCACTCTTTACTTAGCCCTTAATTTAATTAATAATATTTTGCATTTTGATGATTCACTTGATGTGTTTACTAGCACCGAACTGACTTTTCTTAAGACTGCGAACCTTTACTTCGTGTCTATTGCCACTCCCAGTACTATTATTTCTTAATTGCACAAATTATTATTATTATTTTTTGTATTTTTTTGTATTTATCATTTATACAAATTACCATAGGATTCAAATTAAATAGCAACCTTTTTGGTTGCTATTTAATTTGGTTTAAACTTGTGCTATCATTAACTCATTACATTACAATACATTTACATTTTTTCTATCTTAATATACATACAATGATGCATTTTAAGTACGCGTTATTGCCGATATAATTAGTATAATATTCAGTTCCGTTCTCCAGTTACAGTCATCCCTATAAAATACTTAAAAAATATTGTTTTAGTTTACATTTGACATTTTTATGTGTAATACATTTGTTTAGTTCTGAGGGTAGACCGTTAATAAGTCTCGGTATAATGTAACCGGTAGTTCGCTCGCCATACGTATTGTTGGCGCACTGTGTACGAAGCCTATTCTCAGAAACTGCCCGAGTGCATACAGGATGTTCGATTTTGTTTCTTAGGGATTCATTGAAAAATTGTTCTTTTAGTAACAAAAATTGTTTTTGTATATGAACTGGTAGGACATTACAGTGTTTAAAGAGGCCATTTATATCGTCGTGAAATTGGTTTCTAATTTTAGGAGATACTAAGGTTTTTAAAATTCGAAGTTGAAGTTTAAAAATACTATCAAGGTAGGTTTTATAAGTACGACCATAACTACTAAGGCCATACTGGATGTAAGATTCAGCCATTGCGTAATAAAGCATTATCTTCACTTTGAAAGGCAGGCGGTTTTTTAATATGGTCATAATAGCGAGATTTACGTAGTTTGTTATTTTTATGAATTCTGTTTGTACCTATCCATTGCTTTTCTATATACAAATGTTAGTCTATAATATGAGCGCAACGTTATGTTATTGATTCTTACAATATTATAATATCTATAAGTCATTAAATTATAATTTCGAAGTACTAATATCTAACCTATAACTTGTATGTTTAGTGCACACTGTTAATATAAGTTGGTTATTAAATAAATAAATCCCGCTGAAAAGCGCCTGCCTGGTTTCGAACCACGAACTACATGTCGTAATTCGGGGTAGTTATAACCACTAGGGTTGTATTATATTCGACTCTATTTGATTTGACATTGGCTCACATTATGTGACCTTTCAGTGACAATTATATAACGAAGAAGATAGAACTTATTCTGAATCACACTTCAGACTAATAATATTATATATTATATTATATAGGCGAAAGTTTGTGAGTGCATGTGTTTGTATGTTCCTTCCTTCTTCACCTGGATGAAATTTAGCACAGAGAAAGCCTGTGACCTTGATTAACACGTAAGACAGTGGCGTAACTATAGGGTAGCAGGACTGGCAAAATGCCACGGGCCCCCGGCCTGACGGGGCCCCAGGCCCGAGAGACTGCGAGCTCAGAGTGACCTAACATTTTTAACAAAATTTAGTCATCATCATTCTCCTGCCCTTATCCCAATTTATTTGGGGTCGGCGCAACATAACAAAACAAAACAACAAAATAACAAAACACAACAAAATAACAAAACAAAACAAATTTTTATTTTTAACAAAATTTAGTAATAAATATAAATTTGGAGCCCCATGCAATGGATTTGCCAAGGGCCTCAGATGGTACAGTTACGCCACTGACATTAGATACTTTTTATCACGGTAGTACGTTTTTGTGCAATAATTTCCGACATCCTTGCGGGCGAAGCAGAGGGGAAAACATAGTTTTATAATAAAATAATGGCGAATGTTAGGTATTCGTGGCTTTGATGTTAATAAAGTGTTGATTCTCAGAACTGATTCTTATAACTTATACTAACAATGTATTACTATTAAACTTTATTTATATGAAAATCAAATGTTTCATGAAAGAAAATAATTGAAAGCACTCTAGCGGAGAAACGAATAAATATTTTTCTGCGGCCGGCGACTTCAATTTTAGGGTTCCGTACCCGAAGAGTAAAATAGGATCCAAGACTCCGCTGTCCGTCCGCCCGTCTGTCTGTCTGTTCGTCTGTCACCAGGCTATATCTCATGAACCGTTATACTCAGACAGTTGACATTTTCACAGGTGATGTATTTCTGTTGCCGCCAAAAACAACTACTAAAAAACATATACAACAAGCGTGATTTTTTTGCCGTTTTTATAGATAATGGCACGGAAACATTCCTGCGCGACTCCAACTCGCACTTAGCCGCTTTTTTTCATACAACCGTACTAGTACCGTCTTTTCTTAGCTACGTTTTTATACCAAACAATGGCTCTCATATTCTCTTGAAAATGGTGATTTGAACGACGATATCAGAGCCTTCACTCGTATTATTGGTTTTTGTTTCATCCCACGCTACGGAAGGAACATGGATGGGTTTTAGTCAGTAAGAGTCTGACACTCCCTTCCGCTCCACCCAGAGCGGGAGCAGTCATTGGATGATTTGCCAACCTTAAAAAAGTTTGTGTTTAGACGTTTCACTTCGAGTGAAAGGCAAAAATGTAATATCGGCTTTAGGCTGCGTATCCGCAAGAGATGTGTGAGGTAGCTAGGCGGTGTGCGGAGAAAAAATCCACCAATAGGACCACTTCATTTTCATAGCTTGAGCTAAGCTAGTGTTGTCATTGGTTAGTTTTACGCACATTCACCTTGACGCATCTCAGACATCTCCGGTGGAAACATCATTAACGACTGTTCACCCAAGAACGCATAGTTAAATAGTCACCATAAACGCACCCTTTTTTTTTTAAGGCTGGGAAATCATCCAATGACAGCTCCCGCTCTGGGTGGAGCG
The DNA here is from genome assembly GCA_951799385.1 of Hyppa rectilinea. Classification (NCBI taxonomy): domain Eukaryota; kingdom Metazoa; phylum Arthropoda; class Insecta; order Lepidoptera; family Noctuidae; genus Hyppa; species Hyppa rectilinea. The sequence goes on from OX637311.1 coordinate 12,625,256, forward strand.
GAAGGGAGTGTCAGACTCTTACTGACTAAAACCCATCCATGTTCCTGCCGTAGCCCTTTATGTTCCGGGGTAGCGGTAACCCTTTCGGACAATCCCGCGCACCCTTAACCACTGTTCACACAACGAACGCATAGTTAAAAAGTCACCATAGCCGCACCCTTATCCACTGTTCGCACAACGAACGCATAGTTAAAAAGTCACCATAGCCGCACCCTTATCCACTGTTCGCACAACGAAAGCATAGTTAAATAGTCACCATAAACGCATCCTTAACCACTGGTCACCCAACGAACGCATAGGTGAATAGCCACCATAAACGCGCCCTTAACCACTGTTCGCACAACGAACGCATGGTTAAATAGTCACCATAAACGCACCCTTAAACATTGTTCGCCCAACGAACGCATAGTTAAATAGTCACCATAAACGCACCCTTAACCGCTGTTCGCCCAACGAACGCAGAGTTAAATACTTACCATAAACCTTATGCGACTCATGAGTCTAGGAGAGGAAAACAACGTAGCATAACTCTCATCTCGGAAATTAAAAATTTTACTAGCGAATAACACCACTGTGCACTGGGGACACTTAAACCTTTCTCATAAACGTATTACGACTTTCAAGTTAAAATTCATATAGTTTTAGGTGTAGTAAAATTTATGTCACCCTTTCATTTTATTTAGGACAAGCGATCCACCCCAGCTTCGCACGGGGGCAATGTAGATACTATCACGAAGGCCAAAGGTATAGGAATATTAACCCATTCACTGTCCAATGAATCATAATTATATGATTCATGTTGATTGTTTAACTATTGTGTCTAGTTTGTGAACAGGTAACCTGTTAATATAACTTATGTTATTCAGAAACAAAGTAGCATTTTAATGGTGAAAGAATTTTCGTTTATTGTTATATTAGGTGATAATAGTAGGTGACACACAAAATACAAAATAAAAAACCAACAAAGTGACCAAATGACGAGGATAGATGCTTATAGAGTCAAATAAATAGAATCACATCATGTCTCTTGGTACATACATGCAACTCGTAGGTTACATGTCGTCTTGTATGTATGTACACGGTCTTATATAAGATTATACGTTTCCATGTAATAATGGACAAGCCCATTGTATAATATTGTTTTAATTTTAATGTTAGTCTTAATTGTTACATTATTATTTTTACTGTTTGTATTTCCTGTGCGCGTCCCAAATAAAATATTTTTTTATCATTCTTTCTATTGTCAAGACCGACTTGGCTTCTGGTACAGCGGGATTGTCCGAAGCGGTTACCACTACCACAGAACACAAAGGGCTAAGCAAGGAACATGGATGGGTTTTTTTTTTCAGTAAGAGTCTGACACTCTCTTTCGCCCAGAGCTAGATGAGACATTTTTTAATTTCACATCCTTAAAAAAAACTAATAAAGCAGTATTTTTGAGTCAGAATAATAACTGAACAAAAGGTGAAAGTTAGGCAAAAATTGTTATTAAAACATTTTTAGTAAAAGAAAATTGTCTGCTCCTAGAGCACTTCTCATTTTCTAAACATTTAAGAGTAATGTGTGAGCAGTTATCCTTCGTCGTAAATCATTATTATTCTTTTGTGAATGGGCTGATAAATCTTGAAAGTTGTAAGAAACTTCCTTTTGCCTCGCTTGTAAGGTTTTCGTTTCGAGATTGGTATTCATTCATCATATGAATAGGATAGGCTTTATAAGGGTTCGTAAAAGTGGTTAACAATAAACGTTTGTAGGGTTTGGTCAAGGTCGAAAAGGAAAATGTTACTAGGGGATCCATCGTGTAGATATTGGAGACGATAAATCAGGTATTCAATCCCTATAAAATGTTCTACATATTATTATTTCTTCGATTTTTAACGCTCGGCGCCGCGCTGCCGATGTATCGACCCAGTCCAATGAAAAGCGGTGCACATACTTCTTAATTTTTTATTTTTGGATTTGTCGATACGTGTGGGCGGTGGCGGACATCCAGCACCAGGACAGCAGTACTCAACTGTCAACTGATACCTACTTGTTCTTTTTTATATGAAAACAGTACACTTCTCTCGTAACACGCTGTATATTTACTAAAATTTGAAAACAGTTTTCGTCTGTAAAAAAAACATTCGCCATTAAGGAGGATGGAGGTAGGAGGAGGATGATATAGTTTTAAGATAATGTTACTAACAATTTATGGACATTTTATTAGTCTCAAATAAACGTATTTTATTATTTTATTTTATTATTGTAAACTTAATTAAAGTGATTGTCTGTCCAAGTAAAAAATCATGTTTTCGTAAAACCTTACCATTTAATTTTTAATATCAAATCTAACGCAAGATGCAAAAGTATAATCAGTTTGACATCTGTTTGGAAATCATTAATTATTCATCTTAACAAAGATCTTTCATTAATCAATATTACGGTTCGTTCAAGTGTGAAAAGATAAATCGATTGAAGAATTCGATAAGATTCGCTTGATAGCTGCCAACCGACCTTAATACCGGACCTAAAGCTTGTTGATCCCGTCACGGTTTATTTACGAAATGGCGTATAAACCCCGCCGTAGAACTGTCAACAAGCTTCCATGGTGATCCATACAACTTTTCCCAACTATGTTGCGGTCGGCTTCCAGTCTATACGGATGCAGCTGAATACCAATATTTTACTAACTGGGTAATACCATACCCCTTGGTAATACTGACTGTCAGACTTTCGGGCTTCTGACTACCCGTAACGACTGTCAAAGATCCACGAATGACAGCTGGGACCAACGGCTTAACGTGCTTTCCGAGACATGGAGGAGTCTCGATATCTAAAGATGATCACACATCCACAGACCATCCCCAGCAAGCGTAGCTTAACCTGAAGGATCAATCCGTGCAGCTGTTATTACTTAGCCACGAGCTCCTTAACGACGTGCCTACAAACAGCGTATATCTGCCAACAAGCTTCCGTAGAGTACTGCACCGTAGATAAAACGTGTTTGTCAAGAAGCTGCCATAGTAATCAATAGCACAGTGACGGCCGTGCCTACACATGACCAATAAACCGGTTTTTTTTACGGCGAAAAAACGTGTGTTCAAAGAGCCTTTTTTTTGAGGGTGGCAAATGATTGCCTTCCTAAGCCATTTATGTTCCGGGGTAGCGGTAACCCTCTCGGATAATCCCGCTTACCCACTATAAAACTAAACCTGCCGCTCTACAAAGGGCCTTTTTTTTAAGGCTGGGAAATCATCCAATGACTTTCTCCCGCTCTGGGTGGAGCGGAAGGGAATGTCAGACTCTTACTGACTAAAACCCGTCCATGTACCTTCCGTAGCCCTTTATGTTCCGGGGTAACCCTTTCGGATAATCCCGCTTACCCGGCAGGCTTGGCCCCAAAGGGCCCCAGTATGTGCTGACATCTCTTTGAGGCGCGCGTGGAACATATACGCGCCGTCCGGCACGGGCCTGGTCCTGCTTAGGGGGTGAGCCACCCAGGCCGGGAGTCGTCACGTGGCTCCCGACGCCCGGAGTGTCCGAGAGAGTATCCCGCGGCGGCTGGGTCGTGAGGTCCTTCCTCAGCCATCCCGCCACTTCCATCGCGAGCATGACTGCTTCGCGGAGGTGACTGCCTCCCAATTCCTCTTGCTCCAGACCATGGGTTGTACCAGGGCCGGACGCGAGAGAGTCGCGCCGATCGCCTCTACGAGGACACGGCGGTGCTCCGCCCAAGCGGGGCAGGTTTCCACCATGTGCTCCACCGTGTCTTCTGGGTAATCCTCGCAGTGGTGACCTGTTCGTTTCCTCCCGCCTGATGATGTGCAAGAACCTCCCGAAACATCCGTGTCCGGTGAGGACCTGCGTCAGGCGGTAGGTGAGGACGCCGTGACGCCTCTCAAGCCAATTCTCAAAGAGAGTCTTACCGTCACTATAAAACTAAAACCCGCCGCTCTACAAAGGGCCTTTTTTTTAAGGCTGGGAAATCATCCTATGACTGCTCCCGCTCTGGGTGGAGCGGAAGGAAGTGTCAGACTCTTACTGTCTAAAACCCATCCATGTTCCTTCCGTAGCCCTTTATGTGCCGGGGTAGCGGTAACCCTTTCGGACAATCCCGCTTAACCTACAAAGGGCCTAAGGCCTGAATTACAATAGTTTTGCACCCTTCACAAAGTCGTCGAGTCCTATAAATAACTATGTCACCCTCAGTTTGAATGTCACTTGCACGTCGTAAAACGATAAAGTCTCTTTGTTTAAGTGACAGTGAGTTAGTTTCAACCGTAATGAAGTTCTACTTCGCATGCTATCGAGTTTGTTGCGCCACTTCTTCTTCCCAGCTAAAGCACTAGGAAGTGGTGAAGGGTGGGCGTTTTTGGGGGACTGTCTTATGTAACTTTGACCTTCAAAAAGTGCTGATTTTCAGCCTAATTTGAATAAATGACGTTTGATTTGATTTGATTTGCATGGGATTTATGCCAAAAGAGGTATGTTCGGGTTGTAGTAGGTGGCGTGCAATAGTTTCTGAACTTTGTGCCTACCCACGTGGGGAAGCGTGAGCTTATGTCTATGTGACTTGCGCGCCAAATAGTAACTTTCATTGACTAATATTTGATACTTTGGGTTACATAATCGCAATTTTCGTTTCGTTTCGGCAAAACGGCAAAAAAAAACACGTTTTTTGAATGGGATCCCGATTAAATATTTATTTTATTCTGTTAACAGAAAAACTTCAACTGTGATAATTGCAACTGTCTAACTATCACGGTTCATGATATACAGCCTGGTGACAGACGGACAGACGTACGGACTTACAGTGGAGTCGCAGGAATAGGGTTCCGTTTTACCCTTTGGGTACGGAACCTAAAATTACCTTTTCCACATGTTTGTCTTAACATAAATCGACAAAATATATGGAAGGTAAAGTAAATTAGGCTAATCATAGTAATCTTGATAATCTTAACCAAAACAAAAAACATTTTCTAAAGTTAAATTAGATTTAAATAGTACGACTTCACTAATCTGTTGTTTCTATTCTATCCTTCGTCTTTTCATTTTGATACCTATTTAATGAAATTAGAAACTATTTACTTTTATATACGCTTTACGAGTTATCAAGAGTAAACACAGACATTTTCACAGACTATTTGAATAATTACACAAAACGGTTCAATTGACTATTTGAAACGGTCAAAAATAAAATATGAAATCACATAGAAAAAGACCGCTCATCTTAAAATCTTTCATCACCGTACAGAAATTAAATATTATGCGAAGAAATAATTTTAAAATTGCATTTAAAACTCATACGTATTCCATTTGATTCTAAAAGTCTGTGACGTCACATTGTTATATTTCATACAAATTCGTACGGAATTTGTACGGGAAATTCCGCGTTTTGACAGTTCATAAAAAGAAACGTTATTGACTACCCTATCAAATAACCAATGACGAAATATTTACTTTTATATACGCTTTACCAGTTATCAAGAGTAAACACAGACATTTTCACAGACTATTTCTATAATTTCACCAAAACGGTTCAATTATGCAATCTCAGAGTATGTTATTTGACTGCCAGACTCACTTCAAATAACATTAATTCATTCATTTCATTTAATATATTAAGCATATAGGAATTTTTGCGCACTTCTACGTATCAAAATCAATAGAATTCGGATTTGGAATCGTATGATATCAATGTGACCTAATTCTTGACATAGGTATTCAATCAAATTGGTCTGAGAGTCAGCAACAAGGTCAAAAGTTAACAAGCCCTCAAAACATCAATCTTTCACCACAAGCTGGTAAGCAGACCGCTACCCCGGAACATAAAGGGCTAAGGAAGGAACATGGATGGGTTTTAGTCAGTAAGAGTCTGACACTCCCTTCCGCTCCACCCAGAGCAGGAGAAGTCATTGGATGATTTCCCAGCCAAAGTCAAAGTCAAAGTCAAAACATTTATTTCAAATAGGCACAAGAAAGGCACTTTTGAACGTCAAAAAGGCACTTTTGAACGTCAAAAAGGCACTTTTGGACGTCAAATAGGCACTTTTGAACGTCAAAAAGGCACTTTTGAACGTCAAAAAGGCACTTAAACGAAAAAAAAGTAGTGGTATTCTGTAAAAATCTCACCGTGATCGTACGTGAAAGGAGTTTAGTAAGCTGTCAATAGTGTCTATGTGCGTGTGTGTTCCTAGCATTAGGTGGAACGACAGCTCACTTCACGCTCACTTCACCTAAGATTTCACGGTGAGGTTTTACAGAATCGACTGACAAAAGACATACCTACATCATATCACGCTTGTAATCCCTGAAGGGTCAAGCAGAGTTGTAAGGACTGTGATCAGTTTTATTGAAGTACGTCTCATATAGAAAAATATTTTACTGGCATGTCAGAAGTTCTGCGAGAGGGATTCATGAAAGAATCGCAATTTTTCTTTGTGTTTTTTTGGAATTTTATATTTTCTTTTGCCTTTAATTATTTTAATTGGTCTATAATCGTTTAAATTAAAGTTAAATAAATAGTAGGTAGTCTGGGTCAGGCCCATATGGGTGCAGGGCATGTACGAAGAGGCACAAAAAACTAGGTCACTAAAGTATTACCCTGTAGGTTACACAATTCAATGAAAAGTCCTCTTATTGGAATAATAACAAAAAATTGAAAATATGTTTATTTTCGGCAAACATGATGCACAGAAAGAACACACAACACTAAAAAACAAGTTGGATGAAAATATGCGTCACTCCTACGCAAAACAGCCATCGCTCTTGCGATTTCGAATGCGTATTTTTTTCAACTTAATACACTCGAGAGCAATGAATCCGGGTCACTTAAAGTATCCTAAAAATCTCGGAAACAAAAAATGCTAGGTTAATGCAATAAATTGTATTTAATAGACAATGTAATACTCCTTAAATGAAGGTATTAAAACTTGTTAGTTATTGTAAAGTTATATCATAAAAAAATCAAATTTGAAAAAGGGCCACTTTCGAAGATGGAACTACGAAATTACAGCATTTGGTTTTGCTTTTGTTTGTAATCTGTCATTTATGTGGGTACATAAACCATGTTGATAGTGCTCTATATTCATTATTCAAGCTGAAATTATGTCGCTTACGCCTGAAGAATGCACCAGAATACTTACAATGCTGGAAACCGGCCGGAGTCAGCGCGATACAGCCAGGACTGTCGGTGTGTCGCTGTCAACAGTACAAAGAGTTCTCCGACGTTACGAAGAAACTGGTTCTAACCTACGCAGACCAGGAACGGGCAGAACCAGGTGTACCACAGCACGAGAAGACCGATACTTGATGAACACCATGCTTCGAAATCGCTTTCTCACAGGAACTGAACTCACAAATCTGTTTCGACACCTCGGAGGAAGTAACCCAAGTGCATGGACAGTAAGACGTCGGCTTGCTGAATCTAACTTAAAACCCCTTAGACCTGCAAACGGCCCTAAACTGGAGCGTGGGCATCGTAATCCAAGACTAAGATATGCCCAGGGCCACGTAAATTGGAGTATTGAAGATTGGTCAAAAGTTATGTTCTCCGACGAATCAAAATTTATGCTCTACAAGCACGATGGAAGACACAGAGTGTATCGAAGACCAGGGGAAAGATTCAAGCAAGCATGCATCGAAGAAAAAGTAGCCTACGGTGGTGGGTCTGTACTTGTGTGGGCCGGAATTTCTTCTGAAAGTCGCACAGAGCTGGTGATCATAGAAAACGGCTCTTTAACTAGCGTAAGATATGTGGAAGAAATCCTCAATGATCACGTTGGTCCATTTATGGTCAATTTAGGTGAGGATGCTATATTTATGCATGACGACCTCATACAGGTAGGATTGTGAATGACTACCTTCAAGAGATGAACATTACTCGTATGAAGTGGCCAGCGCGCAGCCCGGATATCAACCCGATCGAGCATGCTTGGGACGAGCTAGGCAGATGCGTAAAACAACGAAACCCTCCCCCAATCACGCTTCGTGAGCTCAAAATTGCTCTCACAGAGGAATGGGAGAATATTCCCCAAAATCGTATAAGGAACTTGGTGTACAGCATGCCAAACCGCGTAAACGCAGTAATGGAAGCACGAGGAGGCAATACGAAGTATTAAAATTCAAGAAAATCGTAATAAAGTTCAAAAATTTCATGTTTCCTATTTTTGTTTTAAGGAGAGATCAGCAGTTTTTTTCTTTAAGTAATTTTGTGTTAATAAAATGTATGGTGACTCATATTTTTTTTACTTTCATTTAAGGAGTATTACATTGTCTATTAAATACAATTTATTGCATTAACCTATCATTTTTAGTTTCCGAGATTTTTAACATTCTTTAAGTGACCCGGATTCATTGCTCTCGAGTGTATTTGGGCAATACGTACGGTAATAATATCTATACAGTATTCCAACTTCATACAAACGGGCGAAACGCGCTATACCTACGCGCCTCGATCTCGGCAAGCGCTCGGCATGCCGACAGTCGCGACTGACGCAGTGAATAACGGACGGTGTGTTGTTTTTTTAACAATAACCGCATGATTTTTTCACCAAAAATACGTTCAAGTACATTATTTAATATGACGAGTAGGATATATTATGCCGTTTTTGGTTGCATGATTTCGTCAATCACGCCTCCAGAGATAACTTTATTAAATTACTTGGAAACTCTGAAAGGGTACCTTATAAAATAATTTTACTAACTAGTAGGTAGGTACATAATGTGAGTCTTTTTATGGATAAGTATTTCCTTTTATCTCCCGAAAAAAAGACGTCTTAATTAATAAATAAAGTGATTGACACGAGTGAAATAGGTAGTTATAGGCGGTTCATGAGTCATGAATAGTCATGATACGGTAGGTACGCTTGTGTTAAAACCTCAGGGCATGTCTGTTTTGTTAGTTTGTTTTATTTCAAAGACGTGGTATTTTATATATGGACACTCTTTTAAACAAAATATGGTTACAAAATATTGGTTACATAATTCATATTATTATTATACATGTGAGAACGATGCAGAACGGTGAAAGCATCCGCTATAAAATATTTATGTAAAAAAAAAGTTCAAAAATTAAATTAAAACAAGCCATGGCCGCTAAGAGATGACCAGACTCTACTGACAGCGCCCGTTCACGAACATGACGCATGGATTAGCACCATTCAGCTCAACCATTTTGAAGGGAGCTAAATGATCCAACACACACGCCACCATCAGCGAGACATTAAAGTGAGCATGACATACTCTCAGCCGCCAAAGCACATTCAAGTCAATGAAAGACGTACCCAGTAAATGGTCGCTTTATATTAGGTACATAGTACTCACATATGTGCTAAGATTATACAATATTAAGAAATTGAATTTATACAATGCAAATATAGTTTTTGTTGTTGTTGATCTTCCGATCTTCTAATATATTAAGCATATAGGAATTTTTGCGCACTTCTACGTATCAAAATCAATAGAATTCGGATTTGGAATCGTATGATATCAATGTGACCTAATTCTTGACATAGGTATTCAATCAAATTGGTCTGAGAGTCAGCAACAAGGTCAAAAGTTAACAAGCCCTCAAAACATCAATCTTTCACCACAAGCTGGTAAGCAGACCGCTACCCCGGAACATAAAGGGCTAAGGAAGGAACATGGATGGGTTTTAGTCAGTAAGAGTCTGACACTCCCTTCCGCTCCACCCAGAGCAGGAGAAGTCATTGGATGATTTCCCAGCCAAAGTCAAAGTCAAAGTCAAAACATTTATTTCAAATAGGCACAAGAAAGGCACTTTTGAACGTCAAAAAGGCACTTTTGAACGTCAAAAAGGCACTTTTGGACGTCAAATAGGCACTTTTGAACGTCAAAAAGGCACTTTTGAACGTCAAAAAGGCACTTAAACGAAAAAAAAGTAGTGGTATTCTGTAAAAATCTCACCGTGATCGTACGTGAAAGGAGTTTAGTAAGCTGTCAATAGTGTCTATGTGCGTGTGTGTTCCTAGCATTAGGTGGAACGACAGCTCACTTCACGCTCACTTCACCTAAGATTTCACGGTGAGGTTTTGAATTTATACAATGCAAATATAGTTTTTGTTGTTGTTGATCTTCCGCAGCTCCAACAGTTTTTTAAGAAGTCTAATGAATTAGGTGATACGCCCTTGTGGAGCAGGACTAGCATTGACCCAAGCGTTTTTATCAGCGACTAGCACTTTGCCCGCGGCTTCGCTCCCGTGGTCTTTCCCGTGGGACCCGTTATTTTTCCCGGGATAAAAAGCCTAGCCTATGTTACTCCTAGAAAACTAAGCTTTCCAACGGTGAAAGAATTTTTAAAATCGGTCCAGTAGTTTTTGAGCCTATTCATTACAACCAAACAAACAAACAAAGTTTTCCTCTTTATAATATTAGTATAGATGTAATCTCCCAATTTATAATATGCTTGGCTGCATAGTGTGCGTTTTATACAGGATTTAAATTTTGTTTCATTAAGTTCAAGAATGTGGGGAGGTATTTTATTGTAACATTTTAAACAGTACCCCATGAAAGATGAATCTACTTTAGCCAGCCTGAAAAACCTGGTTGAACTAATTGGTCCCGCAATCATCACTTGCAATGTTTATCATAAACAGTTCAAAACTAGCACAGACGGCACTCTAAGTTTATTAGCTTCGAGTGCCGTCTATGCTAGTTTGTTTAGTTTAGTCCACCCGTAAAAAAAAATATCCGTTTATTGACGGTCCGTTGTCCGGTAGAAAAAAACGGACGTATGAAAGCGCCTATAGTGTGTTGCTTAAAGAAGCGAGTTTCAGATAAAGACAAATCGGCACCGATCAGTGCGGGTGGCATAGTCTCGTGTTAACATATAAGCGTGAGATTAAAGGAACATCTAAAAAAATTACCCAGTTCTTCCCGAATACCAATCTGCATCAATCTGAACTGGGAGTTGGGCCCCTAAACCCGCTTTTTTAAGTAAGCACTCTACTTTGGATGCCACTCATGCCACATTTTATTCAGAACACACCACAAACCACATCCATGTAACTGGGCCTTTATCAACAGGGTGACAACAGACAATGGGGAATTTGAAAGGGTAGTCAATAACGTTACTTTTTATGAACTGTCAAAACGCGGCATTTGTACGTGATTTGTATGAAATATAACATTTTGACGTCACAGATTTTTAGAATCAAATGGAATACTTATTAGCATTAAATGCAATTTAGCAATTGTATCTTCGCATTATATTTAACTTCTGTACGTTGATGGAAGTTTTTATGACGAGCGGTCTTTTTTCCATTGTGCTTTCATATTTTATTTTTGACCGATTCAAATAGGCAATTGGACGGATGGTACGAATTTAAAAAATAGAATCAGAAAAATACTACTAACACTCCAATTTTAAAAATTCGCAATGTTTCAGCTATTCGGATAGTTTAACTTGTTCTATACAGTCTAGCTATGTTCCATACATTTTTCCCTTGTGACATGCATGGCTGAAAACAGTTTTATTTTTTATCAGATTTTATGTGTTACATGTTTTCGAACCCTTTTTAAACTTCGTTTGTTTTTACAGTGGGGAAATTTCGGTAGCCGCCATTTATAAACAATTTAGAAACTAAATATTTAGTTAGTATATTATGTACATAGTATAGAAGTATAGTTTTAAGTAAGATGTAATACTAATATCCTATGGGATTTGAAGCCCGACAGTAAAAGCTTTTTATTTATTTATTCAACCTGTTAAAAAATATTTGTGTAGCAGCCGAGTTTATGCTTAAAACTTATTCAGCCTATAGAATTCCCACTGCTGGGACTCATACTTCGATACAGTGAGGAGTGGGCCGAATTGTAACCCACTACGTGGTTCCAGTGTGTAGGTATTCCAAACAAGCTGATATGTAAACAAAAGTATTTTCATGAATTTTAGTTACGAAAGTATTCTAGTTTAGGACTTAACCTAGTTCAAAATATGGGTAATATTACCTATTACTTTAATACTTATTTAACATTGGGTGGTTCTCATTGAATTTGCAGGGTTGTTGTACATTCGTCACAAAGTAAATTCGTCATTAAAAAAATATGTGGAAATTCGTCACAATTCCCAATATATTAATTTTGTTTATTGTAAATTCGTCACATCGTTATAATCCGCACCGATAGCAAAAAAAAATAAACAAGAAGTAGAATGAAAACGATTATTCATTATCACAGCACGTTAACTAATTTACCTTACATCTACATAAAAATCATAGTTTTCAAGTGAATGATTTAAATCAAAAATTTTGTTTGCAATCGCTACTTTAAGAATAAAATTTTTGAAAAGAGGATTTGTGACGAATTTACACATATTTTAAATACGTGTGACGAATTTACTTTCATTGTATAGATTTTTCAAAATATGACGAATTTACTTTGTGACGAATATACAACTACCCAATTTGCAATGTGACAAAACATCGAAATCTAGTTGGGTTAGTTCTCACACACGACAACGGTAAAGGCAACTACTGGTCGATTCTGTAACAAACTCAGCGTGAAAAGTTAGGTGAAGTAAGCTATCGTTCCACCTAATGAATAATGCTAGGGATTGACACTATTGACAACTCACTTTAAACTCACTTCACGTACGGTATCACGGTGAGATTATTAAAGAATAGCATCACTGCATTCGGCTACGCCTGAGCGATTGATGTCGTGTTTGACGACACGGTTGGCGCAGTGGTTGAGCGTTTGACTGCTGCGCAGCATGTCGCGGGTTCGATTCCCGCACGGAAAAAAATTTTGTACGACCTGCAAGTATTTGTTACGGGTCTGGGTGTTTTTCTAGCTATAATATGTACCTATGTATTTGCAAAAAAAAAGTATATACGTAGTTTATCAGCCATCTCGTTACCATAACACAAGCATTAGGTTGCTTAGCTTGGGACTATATGGCGTTGTGTGAAATGTCCAAGGAAAAAAAAAATGTGCTACTGTATTGAAATACACGAGCGACACGTGTCGACGTCTCCAATTGCCTCTGACGTTGTCCGCATGTGTGAGCTCTGAATTGGAACACAAGTATGATAATAATACCAAACGAAAAGAAACACCACTTTGAGTAGAATTTGATTCTCGCCGTTAGGTAAAAATAGATCCGAAAATATCTAACCGTCTTCAATATTACCGTCTATCGAAGAAAGAAAACTGAGGATATAGAATTACCTAGTTTGCGCCTCTGTAGATACATTCTGCCGAAGCCGAAATAACGAATAATAAGCTTTTTCCTTTGCTATAAAAGTCTCGTGATTTTTGTCAGTTAAAAAAAACGTATCGTATAAGAAGTAATTAACATTACGAAACACATCACATTAAAATCATGTCATCTAGCACACGCCAATATACAAATTAAAACATTGAACTCTGCGTAAATAAAAAAAAAGAGCCTCCAGGCATAAAGGGCGTACCCGCTTATACGTGCAATACTGTACTATGTCCATACAGCCGTAACTCGAAGTTACAAATGATAAACTAGGACCATCGATGTAAAATCAATCAATTTATTGCTAATAAGCATCAGGATAAATAAATATGATCAATTGTCGAGACTGACAATTGATCATATTTACGAGATGACCCTCAAAAAAAAAGACTAATTCAATTCTTTTTTTAACCGACTTCTAAAAAAGGAGGAGGTTCTCAATTCGACGGTAATTTTTTTTTTTTTTTTTTTATGTTTGTTCGCGCATAACTCCGTTGCTTGCCAACCGATTTGAAAAAATCTTTTTTTGTTGGAAAGGGTATACTTCCCAAATGGTCCCATAAAATTTTTATCAGAATCGGATAAGCGGTTTTTGAAAATCAACAAAAATCTAAAAAAAATCCTACTTGATATATGTGGACGATGTTCTAATACTGTAATTTACATACCATACGTAGTTGTATTAAAATTATGGGGGTGGGGTTGTGTAGGTACCACAACTAAAAAGTGAAAAATAAAAACTTTTTTACAAAAAATAAAACCGACTTCCAAAAAAAACACTACAAAGTGAAAAATAATTTTGATTTTATTTTTACAAAACCCATTCAAAACTTTAAGCCTTAAAATATATTACAGGCTTTATCGTGGTAATAAAATAAACACAAAGATTAATTGTTGAACTCTAAAGAGATCTAAATGAAATACGACGAGTATATTAAAATAAGAGAAACAGCCCACTTCTCCAAGTGAAATTTAAAGAAGCGGTACACATAAATACTCCTTAGCGTTCTCGGCCAAATTGGAGCCAGAAGGCCATTTGTAATGGGGTCTCTGTATTAAGGGTTGTCAGCCGCAGGAAGCCGGCAAACGGTTTCCAACTTAAACCTACCTTTGCGGATTACAAGGGTTATTTACTTAGCAGTGAATCAATTGCTCCCCCAATACGGTTGGCCCAAATTCCAGGCGGTCCAAGTTCTTGGAAAATTATTATTATTAATTGAAAGGAATACTTAGAATTTAGTCTTCTTCTTTTTTTCGTGTGGTTAGTGACGAACCTGGTGTCAGAGTTTTTATGCTGCCTATGGGCCTCTGACTTAGCTTCACATGCTGTTGAGAAATATCTCTCAGACATGCTGGTTTCCTCACGATGTTTTCCTTTACCGATTCTAAGCGAGTGATAATTATACAATACGCACATGAATTCGTAAAATCAGAGGTCTCGATCTTGGTCTCGAACTCGAGACCTATGACTTGGCAGTCTGACAGTCACAGCACTAGGCTATCACTGCAAAAATTTAGTACATACATAGAAATAAACTCTCGCCTTTTCCCCACCCTTTTATTAATCGATTCTTATTGACTCCTTTTGCTTCCTTAACGTTCACACATGTTACATAAATTCGATCAATTTTTTAAATCGATAATATAACACAACAGAGGATTTTGGTTTAATTCTTGATGTGAAATATCTTATGCGGCGGGTCAGGCCGAGTGTCTGTCCTGCGTCGCTAAGCTATAGGTAATATTTGTATAAATATTACTAGCTGACCCGACAGACGTTGTCCTGTCTTAATATGATACCTAACTTACCTATCCTACCTACCTACCTACTTTCCTATCCACTGGGTAGGTGGGTTACCAACTCTACCTACCCTTCCTACCGTACCCATCTACCCTACCTACCTATCTACCATCCCTAGTACGGTGTGGTTAACGTGTAACGTGTTGGTTATTAATTATGTCATATTTATTTATTTTTATAAACTTTTCTTTGATGCATATTATTAGCTGTACAAAATAATTTGGATTCATATGTCAGGCCTCCATGACGACTCACATTTTTTTGCTTCAAGCACAATTATTCTAATCATCCATCTAGGTACACATACCACAGAATACTAATTAAAATCGTTCGAATTTATGTTTACTCTGTGCGCTCGTGCTACGGCCATTAGTTTTTAAGCCAGTTGGTTTTTCAGTAAGTTTTGGTTTCATAAATAACAAAATTGCCTTGCGTTGTATAAAGTACGTTAAACTTTGATAATTATTATTTACAATTAAGGTAAAGGTTACCTAGTTAACCTCGTTTTCTTGTCATTTTTAGTCAACGATATTAGATATTATAATATTAATTTTATTATAAATTCTGCCAGCCTTTTGGGAACATTTAGGTTTTAAATGTAAATATGATTAGATTAACCTAATTTTATTAATATTATATAATTCTTCATTGTTCACCATAAAAATTATAGATATGGTAAATGTAGAAAATTTAACAAGGGGTGTAAAGTGATCTTTAAAAACAACCTTTTGACGGATCAAGGGAGAAGAAGAGACAATAGAACAGGTAGTCCGTTGTAATAATAGCGTGACTCTGCTCACGTAATGGATAAGTACACATCTATCTTTTCATGTCGTGATCGGGGTTATCTGATAATATTTCACATAATATCCCTTTCATCTTCAATAGAGGATAATGTGTCGTGAATGTAGGGTTTTGTACATCCATGACAAGTCCAAAATGGCTCGTTTTCTGTTTGTTTTCATCATAATTTTTTTTTTTTTGGTATATTATTTGCAAGTCTCAGTTTGATCAAAAAACGTAGGTAACTATTTTGATTCGTAGCATTATTTAAAGTTTGAAATGCTCGTGGTACAGAGGCCAGCACATCAAGTTACCACGATCTGTCAAATTTCTTTGATAGTATTTCAACTTTATTGCAAAGACATGAGGTTCATTTTTAATTGAGAAAATTTGACAGTTAGGGATAGCTTGATGTGCTGGCGTCCGTACATAATCAGGTTTATGGACTTATCAAGTTTATATCAGATACTATAATTATAAATTTATCCTAGATGGCCGTAAGACGTTCTTTTTAATAAAATATTTCTGATAATTTTGAATATATCTCACAGATTTTTTTAATTATTCTGATGTATTTATTCATTTTATTTTTCGAATGATTGTTTAATTCTTTTTCATGGCAAGTGATTAAATACTAGATACTTATACATGTATTAATTTATAAAACAGTATATTTAGACAAAAAAAAACCCTAAGTACACTTAAACCTGAAAAGAATATTTATTTTAATTTTTCCAAGTACAGAGGCCAGCACATCAAGTTACCATCACAATCTGTCAAATTTCCTTGATAGTATTTCAACTTTATTGCAAAGACATAAGGTTCATTTTTAATTGAGAAAATTTGACAGTTAGGGATAGCTTGATTTGCTGGCGTCTGTACCTACCTTTTATCATTATTAATTTTATATAAATGAGTAATTTAATGTAAAAAGCTCTTTAACGCAAAGAGTTTCGTGGAAGCACTCTTACGCAGGTTATTTCCAGGTCAGTTAACTATTTAACAAAAGCCTGGGTCACTGCTTGCGTCTGTTCATTTCTTTTAACTTCAGTGCAATAAATTATTTTTTATTTTTCTGTTCATTTATTTCATTTAGTCAAGAGCCGACAGATTTATATGAACGGACTATATAAGAAATTGTAGGAGTAATCCTTACAATTATTGTCATGTAATAAGATAGTTGTTGTTTTTAACTACTTAAAAATAATACTTTGTAGTTTTGATAGCTTTGTGATTGTTGTCATTTCTAAACAAAGACAGATTCAATCAATCTGCCTAGCCTTTTCCCAACTAGGTTGGGGTCGGCTTCCAGTCTAACCGGATGCAGCTGAATACCAGTTTTTACATAGAGCGACTGACAAACCTCGGTCGGTAACTGGGTAATACGATACCTCTTGGCAAGACTGGCTGTCAGATTTTGCTTCGGATGATCCGTAACGTCTGTCAAAGATATTCACGAATGACAGCCAGGATCAACGGCTTAACATGCTGTCCGAGGAGTCTCGATATGTTAAGATGGTCCTCATCCACGAACCAACCGGCTAGCGTAGCTTAACCTGATGGATCGATCCGTGCGGCTGTTATTACTTAGGCACGAGCTCTAAACATGACCAGATGATTACGTAATAGTTGTTTAAAGCCATTTGTATGTGTTCCATGTCTGACCCACACATTAGGCAATAGTTAACAATTCAATACAAGGCTTTTGAACTGCTTTGTACTCCAGAACATATGTACATTTTTCTTTCGTTTTCTTTAATAACGTACCTAGTAGAAACAATTATTGCAATAGTTGTGTCAGAGAGCTCAAGTTTGCAACTAGAGTCGAGTTAATGTGGCTCTATTTTTAATGGTTGCGAAAGGTCTTAATAAAGTCAAACACTCTAGGCTCCAACAGACATGCGCGACACGACACTAGTAAAACAATTTTTATGAAATTTCATAGATTTTTGTCTACCAGAATTGCAACGCGCCTGTCTGCGGAATTCTTTAACTTGAGATGCTCAAATAAGACCTCTATGCCCCCAAATTCTCATTTCATTGCGTCAGCGCCGTCAGCGAGATTAATTTAAGGGTTACACAAGGATTTGCGTTAATTCTATTTAGGCGGAGTCTTTCAGTCGTTGTTATAAGCAAAATAATACGTTAATAGATTGGCTCAGATAACGTAGTTTACGTTAAGCTATATGATCACACTAATATTATAAAGCGAAGGTTCGTGTGTGTATGTGTGTGTGTTTGTTTGTATGTTTGTTTCTTACTTCTTCACGCAAATTAGAAAACTGCCTCTGAAATATTTTAAATCTTAACTTCACGAATGGCTCATAGATAATTTTATTTTTTATAGTTGAAAGGTTTTTTAAGTTTAAAAAACTTTTTTACAAAAAATAAAACCGACTTCCAAAACAAACACTACAAAGTGACAAATAATTTTGATTTCGGAAGTCGGTGTCTTCGGTTTTGTATTTTAATTTTTTGCCACCGACTTCCGAAATCAAAATTATTTGTCACTTTGTAGTGTTTGTTTTGGAAGTCGGTTTTATTTTTTGTAAAAAAGTTTTTATTTTTCACTTTTTAGTTGTGGTACCTACCTACACAACCTCCCCCTCCCCCCCAAAATTTTAATACCACTACCTGGTATGTAAATTACAGTGACAGGAACTTATTAGAACATCGTCCACATATATTAAATAGGATTTTTTTTAGATTATTGTTGATTTTTCAAAAACCGCTTATTCGATTTCGATAAAAATTTTATGGGACCATTTGGGAAGTATACCCTTTCCAACAAAAAAAGAATTTTTCAAATCGGTTGGCAAGCAACGGAGTTATGCGCGAACAAACATAAAAAAAAAAAAATACAAACATCCGAATTGAGAACCTCCTCCTTTTTGAAGTCGGTTAAAAAGTAGGTGAAAAATATAATATAATAAACTGAATATAGACAAAAAAAAATACTATTTTGTAAGTGTTGAGTTGAGAGGTTGAGTGTTACATTAGTGTGACAACAATGTTATGTCATGTTCCGGTGTACCGGTATCCCTTTCGGACAATCCCGCTTTGTATGTACCCTGTGTATTTGGGACCCTGGATAGCAGTAGGTTTGTCTTTTCGTTCCATTTATCTCTGAAATCTCAACCGTCATCACTAAGTTCATTTCCTTCATAGCCATAAAATTGTCTCTCTACTGAAAAAGCCAGAGACAGTGTTTTTGGCGAAATTGAACTGAACTTCGCGGAACAATTGGGAAACATTTTTACCAGAGGTTTTCAGAGAATAATGTTAACGTTACACGGATTCCCTGTTATATAGCCTCGAGTTTTTCTCAGAATCGGTTATCTGCATTTTGAAGTGTTAAAACCTTTTATCACTTCAATTTCATTGTTTCTGCGTAATATTCTGCGTTCGTCGATAGGTACTTTAATTGGAGGAGTAAAAAATAAAATCCGGAAGCGATTTAACTTATTAAGGCATTGACTGCCACGCATCAGACACAATAGAAAAACTATTGTTCGCGGTCACCGGTGACCGCGTTGGCGCTCAACGTGTTAACTGGAATTTATTATAGTAGGTGTTAAACGCCCTAATTAGACACGCTGCTGGACAGCTCTACAGAAAATAAAGCGGAAAAATATTTATTTATAAACGGAACAATTTTTATTCAAACACGTGTACGGGTTTACGTGTCACTAGCATTTTATTTGTGACGAGTTTATTAACTCGTCGTTACTATTGTAAGGTACTTATTTTGGGACTCGATTTGTTTCTGTTTTTTCACGGAATTTGATAAATAATATTCGAGAAAATCGAAAAATTCAAAGAGGGTAGCAGAAATCGGTGTCGAAGATTTAAATGAAATAAGCCCAAGGCTTCTATTTCTGAAACTCTTTAACAATCTGGCTAGCCTTTTCCCAACTATCTTGGTCAGCTTCCAGTCTAACCGGATGCAGCTGAATACTAGTATTTTACAAGGAGCGACTGCCAATCTGACCTCCACAACCCAGTCAGTAACTGGGTAATACGATACCCCTTGGTAAGGCTGACTGTCAGACTTTCGGGCTTCTGACTACCCGTAACGACTGTCAAAGATCCACGAATGACTGCCGGGACCAACGGCTTAACGTACTTTCCGAGGTACGGAGGAGTCTCGATGTGAAGATGTTCACCCATCCGAACAACCCCGGCAAGCGTAGCTTAACTCGTTGGAATGATCGTAGCGGCTGTTATTACTTAGCCGCGAGCTCCTCTTGAACATACCTACTTATTTATTTATTTAATAGATATAATTTGCGCACACATAATTAGAGAAATTAACAGAAAATACCTACAAAGGTGATGGTTAATGACCTATGTTATTTTTGACAGCGGTTTTTCTACTAGTATTTTAGTTTGGGTTTTTTTGCATATTTGCCCTAGCTATGTAATGCGACTCACGAGTTCAGACAATTTACTTTTATTATAATTTCATGATCACGTCTCTCAAAACGATAAAAGAAAACGACGTGAGAAAACAAAAAAGGTCGAGGAAATGAGGTCAAGACATGACCATGTGTGATGAAATAAATTTACTCAAAGTAAAGTGCCTGTCTGCGTTCGTACCCACGACCTTCAACTCGAAGGT
The DNA here is from genome assembly GCA_951799385.1 of Hyppa rectilinea. Classification (NCBI taxonomy): domain Eukaryota; kingdom Metazoa; phylum Arthropoda; class Insecta; order Lepidoptera; family Noctuidae; genus Hyppa; species Hyppa rectilinea. The sequence continues at coordinate 12,645,671 of OX637311.1, forward strand.
CCCAGTCGTTACCACTGGGCTACCACTACTCCTGAGGTAAGAAAAGAAAGAAAATACGTTTATTAGCGTCAAATATGACGCAGAAAAAAAAGGAAATATACGTCAAATCCGCGCAAAACGGCTATCGCTCAGCATAATGCTTGAGGTAGGTAATACTTCAATAATGCACTTGACATAAACTCCTTATACCTTAACACAACAAACAGCATTCAAACCAAATACTCTTAGGGTCGATTTTTCTATACCCTGAACTTATATCTGAAAAATAAAAATGGCGGTTTGACACATTTCTGTCTAAGCTGTCAAACTGCCATATTTATTCCTTCGATAAAACTTATCTGACGGTTAAAAAATCAGCCTTTAAACTAATAAATTAACCAAGTGTTATAGTAAAAATTAAAATAAAAATTAGTTTAAAAATTAAAATTTAAGGATCACCTGAGGAAGGCTGCATAGAACAGCGATGATCCACGCAAGGGACAGCATTATCTTGCTTCTCTTTCTTGCAATGGGTAGCCTTAGCGGGTAGAGGATGGCGAAGAATCTGTAAGCAAACAAATTGTATTCAATGATTAGTGTCAAAAGCTAGGTCACCCTTTACATACCGTATTGTGGTAGTCAAGTATCATAGACAATTCTTATAAGGTGGGGTTTAGAAAATCATCTCTATACAGTGTGACGGGGACATTGTCGCGCAACCTGTTACCATGGGTTCAGTACATAATTTTGGACATCTTTTTTCTTAGGGTGGAAAAAACTAAAATCCATGTTCCTTCCTGAATTGTTTCTTTCGGACAGTCCCACTGACATTCTGTGTTGAAAGTATTTCCAGCAATATGTTTACATCTCGTTTTTCTATGGACTGTATCACTGGTAGGTTGATTGAATTGAAAAAATCTTGCTATTGCTTGGTTCAATAATCGGTACTCGTTTCCTCTTCAATGGTAATACAAAATATACGTGTTTATCACACAAACCACTATAGGGTCGAGAGTTGATACTCTTGACGTTTTACAACATAGATTAAAAATAAACTTCGTGTAACCATAAACACCAACCAAATGCCATACAACTATGTTGCCATAACTGCTACTCGCCACTAACTAGGTATCCAAACAATTTCTGTCTGAACTCAAACTGCTTTTCTACTGCCCCAATTAAGATGACAAAATATTGTCAAGCAATTTCAAGAACAATTTAACTATTTTAACTTCACCATTGACAGCAGTCAAATCACTTTTTGAATACTTATAAATTGTTAGAAGTTTTAGACACTGTTCATCAAAAGAACTCTGGCCTGTCATCAATTTATTACATTCAAAATTAGAACATAAGAAATATTCTATTTTGAATTTCTGAGTCATTTGTGTTATTGTGTATGACTACTTCAATAAAAGTTACACGAACGATTCGCCGCGCTTTTATTGAATACATTTCATAGATAGAACCCACACAATATTATATTGCCCGTTTAGTCGCAAAAACAGGCGACCTAGGGTCTTCAAGATAACAAGACACATTTCACGGTTTCATAAATCGAACACCAAACGAATTTCGACAAAATTGACGTTTGATGTGTCTATGGCACGTTCCTACTTTACGCATTCTAAGCAAGAATTCCATTTCCTTTTTTGGATTTTACCTCAAATACAGTAATGAGTGAGCTGAAACTGTCGATACGTATTGAGATGAGTGAGCACACTCAATAATAACTACCTCACAATTATGTGTTACCTCTCACGTTACATATTTCGTTAGTAACTTCTTAGATTGCTCAAAAGTGTTGTAACATCCGGACAAACTTATTGAGGATTTTGTGACGTTTCTTTTTACGTCTTATTTTAGTATTTGAGAAAATAACAATTTGCTGGATAAATATAGACAAACTTTGACAGCTGCAGAACTAGGTAGACAGCCTATATTATTAGCCTAGGTAGTTGCTGTAGGTTGTCAGGAGCCGCGTGACGACTCTCGCCCACCGTAGGCGCGGGCCTGCGGACGGTGAGACATGGGTTGCTCACCATCATACCAGGGCCAGGCTGCCAGCGCGTTGATGTTCCACACGCGCCTCAAAGATATGTCACCATTTGGGAAGAGGCCCCGTAAGGGCCGGAGCCTGCCGGGTCAGCGTGATTGTCCTAAGCGGTTACCGCTACCCCGGAACATAAAGGGACATGGATGGGTTTAAGTCAGAAAGAGTCTCACACTCTCTCCGCTCCACACAGAGCGGGAAGACTCATTTGATGATTTTCCCACCCTAAAAAAAAAGGCTATATCTCTGAAAACTTTTTGTCGATTTCATTTAAACTGTCGACGCGGACTGTTTAAGTTTACTTCACCTCATAAAACGACAGGGTCTATTTGCCCAAGTTTGTCATGGGAAAAGAGACATTGCATAGTTTTAATTAAAAGCAATTATACGTTCAACTGTTGAAATATAAAATATGATTCAAAACAATCGAAAAAGTAATTGTGTCTCATTCGTCACAGTTGAAAGCATACACGAGGTCAATGTCGTCGAAGGGAAAAGGCCTTTTCCCTTCTATGTTGAGGTCAACTTCTAGACCTACCAAATGCAATTGAATACCTGTATTTTACATGGCGACTGCCTGGCTGACCTCCACAACCCATCGTGTTACTGGGTAACATGATAACCGTGGTTAACTTGGTAAGACTATACCCAAATATTTACGAGGCATCATTTCTAATTAAGAAGGCTTTTCCTGTTGACAGCGATGCGGAAGAATTTTTTGATGCTCTTTGATTATATACTTATTATTTCTATTAAGAAGTTTCTCCCAGCATATTATTACCTTTACAATAGAGCTTGGAATTACATAACATAACATGACGGTGTACCTATAGTACAAACACATTTCGTTAGTTATGTTTGAGTCCCATATTTTAGGGGGCCAGCCAATTTATTGCCGACCAGCGGGCACAATTCCAGACTTAGGGCTGCTACTGTAAAATTCCAGATGGAAAAACCCATAACACTGCCCAACCAGGGAATCAAACCCAGGACTTCATGCTCAGCAGTAGCATTTGAGCACTCTAGATCAGCGAGACAGGCAACTCGGAATTAAACACCCGTTAAACGCCTTTTAAATAAAATCGCTATAAAAGCCAAGAACCAACGAAAATGATAAATGAAAAGACTATCACCTATAAGTACCCATTCAATTTACAGACTATTTTGTGCAGAGTTTTGCTTAAAACGGATAATGTCTGTCATTTAAAACAGCCCAAAGATCCCATAAACTTCGATTATTTTAAGAATGACTTTGTGTTTCTCGTCCTTAGCCTTAATGATAGTCTGGCTTACCCAACTTTAATCTTTTGTAAATAATGGCAATCTAACATCCGCATCCACAGATGGTCATGAAAGTAAACAAATAGGGAACATGCTGGATTTTTTTTGCTTAATCAATTAAACACTTTATTATAAATCTAAGCAGCCGAAGCAGTGATAGCCTAGTGGTGTGACCGTCGGACTTCCAAGTCCTCGAGTTCTAACCCAAGGCACGCACCTCTGATTTTACGGAATCATGTGCGTATTGTATAATTATCACTTGCTTAAAAATCGGTGAAGGAAAACATCGTTAGGAAACCAGCATGTCTGAGGGATATTTCTCAACAGCATGTGAAGCTAAGTCAGAGGCACATTGGCAGCAAATAAACTCTGACACCAGGTTAGTCACATGAAAAGAAGAGATAAACCTAGGAAAAGTATTGGGAGTTCAATTTTACTAAAAAAATATAGTTTACTAATACAGTTGAAACATGTGTTATTGTCGCGGCCATCACGTGACGTCATTTACCACGGTACTGCTTTGTTTACGCCTCTTTTAAGGCCCAAAATCATATCAATTACATTATAATTAGTCAAACAATTTGCAAGGAAATTACATATATTCACATGGCTTTTGAGGCCATTTTCGGCATTTCTGAAAACGACGCGTTTTGAAATTGCGTTTCATTCCACCGAAAAATGTACAATAACATAATGTTTAATAAAATGTTAAGGAATAGCAATGTGTTTCTCGACTCTTCACTCGATACGTTGCAAATTCAATAAAGAACGAGTTTTTCATAACATTAATATTGCCTATTATTGCTAAAGAGTCAACAATTTCCTGTCCAAAACAATAAAATAAAAATCTGATACAGGAAATAAATTGACTATTCAAATCTTTTTCTTATTTTACCGCGAGCATAGTATAATAACAATACCCATTAATCATAAAATTAATATTTAACCTTTCATATGCCGTTATTAATGAATAATGACACAATTAAAAAACTATTGTCTCGCGTAGATCTGCGTTTCGGCTGCCAATAGGTTAATAATCAACGTTATTGAGAGTCTGTGAGCGCGGATGTAAAATAATCCCGCTCCCATGGCAACTGAGCACAAAAGAGTTTTGTCAAAGAAGTTGTCAAGCTTCTATGTATATTGTACTATGGTTATTATGGTCAACATCAAAAGCCAAGTACCTATAGGTACCTACGAAAGCCCTTAGTTTCAATAGAATGTAAAAAAGAATATTTTATAATTTTGCTGAGAAAAAAATATTTTTGTGTTTTCTTAATAGAAACATTAAACAATTGAACCAGACCTTTCGCCTGTTCGGGTTCTATTATAGATTCTTCAAAATGTTATTAATCGTTCTTTTGACAAGCAATAAACTAAAGAATTTTCTGTTACGATAACAGCTGGTCTTTTCTCTAAAAATCTCATCGTGTCAAGTTACGTGAAGTTAGCTTGAAGTGAGCTGTCAACAGTGTCAAACTCTAGTGCTAGACGAAATGACAGTGCGTTTTAACCTTTCTGCTCTTGGTGAGATTTCTACAGAATATTTTGGCAAAAGTTATATTTATTTTATTGAATGCAGATACAGATTTTTTATCGAAGCTGAGTATGTATAAAAGTGGCCAAATATATTTATTATTTTTGATTTCTTTCTTCGTATTGGTTGTTATGTCTTTTATTTATAACTTTCAATACATCGAAGATTCCTTGACAGTTCAAAAGTGCCAGTAATTGGTTTATTTGAAATAAATACTTTGAGTTTGAGTTTGGGTTCCTAACCGCCATTTTTGTTTTATCAAGCACAGATTAACAACCTTCTAGACTTCTTTAACGAACGTGTGTATGTATTTTTTCAAAGTGTTTGCATTGATATTTTCGTTTAAATTTAATCATTCATCAGGACAGGAAACTTGGGCGATGGTTCCATATAAATTACTACCCCGGAATAAAAAGAGCTAAAGAAGGAACACGGATGGGTTTTAGTCAGTAAGAGTCAGACATTTCGTTCCGCTCCATCCAGAGTGGGAAAGTCAATTGATGATTTCCACACCTCAAAAAATAGTTATTTGTTATGCAAGGCTGGAAAGTTGATTTTTGGCGCGAGTACTTTTATTGAAACCTGAGTAAGCGAAGGATTCTAGGGTTGAACCATGAGCGAAGCGAGTGGTTCAAATATAGAATCCTGAGCGTAACGAAGGTTTCAAAGGTACGAGACGTAGAAAAGCTTTGCTGCCGAGCGCAACACACAATTTTTCACCTCACTACAGCGAGGAAACTGCTAGGTGCAAGAAAACAGGTGTTGTTGAGTTTTATTTTGTTCGAGCGTCTCAGATACATTGACTCATGTGAAGAAAATAACAGATACTTGGCAATGTATCTTATGAGTTACATAGAATATCTCCAAAATTAAATACCCTGTATTTTGTTCTATATCCTACTTGTCCTCTAAGGAGAATGAAAGAAGAAAAAACTAACTAATTTAATTTAATACTTATTTATTTTTGCCAAGCAAAGGATTACATAACACATACATATTAGTATTTATTTTATTTAAAAAAATAAACTTAAATTACTACACAATTGGGTATTTGACAGGGTAGTATTTTTATGGCATATTCAAATGTGACGCCACAGATTTTTTTAATCAAATGGAATACTTATTAACATTAATTCCAATTTTACAATTACATCCTCGCAAAATATTTAATTTCTGTACTGTGATGGAAGTTTTTAAGGTGAGCGGTATTATTTAATATTTTATTTTAGACCGTGTCCTGCATTTTCAGTGGACTGGCAGTATAGAAAATTATTAAATAGAAAGGTTCGAATTTTAAAAACTCTTTCCACGCTAGAGAGCAAAAATCGATTTTCGGCTCAGATTTCGAATGACAAACAGACTCTTTCCGAGCCTGTGAGGTGAAAAAAGAATTTATTTAAGCCAGACACTTTTATTATATTATACATTGTTAATTTCATTATAATTTCTAACAATTTCTTATTTAATAAAGTCACGGTAATTTAACTTTTTACAGAACAATAACTTGTTTGTGTGGTTTAACTTTAAATGCAATTTGGTTATCTTTTTATTTTCGTGTGGTTAGTGACTAACCTGGTGTCAGAGTTTTTAAGCTGCCCATGGGCCTCTGACTTAGCTTCGCATGCTGTTGAGAAATATCTCTCAGACATGTTGGTTTCCTCACGATGTTTTCCTTCACCGATTTTTAAGCAAGTGATAATTATACAATACGCACATGAATCCGTAAAGTCAGAGGTGCGTGTCTTGGGTTCGAACTCAAGACCTATGAATCTGGTTATAATAAATAAAAATAAATAGAGGTCGCTGAACCCTGCCCAACCCTTCAGGGAGTACATGCGTGATATTTTGTGAGTACGTCAACATTATTGTGTTCATCTAAATAAACCTGTAAACCTTTCCGATCTCCCTAAAGACTTTGAGATTTAGAAATACTCTAGTGAGTGATCCAAGTTCTTAAGAAATGTGAATGAACGAATAAAACTTTCTGATTTATCACGTCTTCAATCATTTGATAATCAATTTTAGCTTCGTTTATGACTGTTTTTACATTTAATGTTTGTATGCTACAAAGGCCGACTCTTTAGCTTTAGGCGAAAAGCTTTTATATCATATAAATTATGTAATGACGTTATAAGTTCATAAGATTACTTTATTATTTTTAGCAAGCTAGTTCTTAAAAAAGTTTTTAATAATAATTTATTTTTTACGTTTTTATAATTATTCTCAGCAAGCCCTTTCATTTTATACTCATATTCTAGGAGTGCATTAAAATAACTAGTCTGACATCTTGGGTGTTACGCAATGTTGGATTTACATTCAGTCAAAAAAGTATCGGGAATGGACTTAGAGCATTTAACCTAGGAATGGATGATTTGTTTATGGTTCCAAATTCAAATTTTTGTTTTGTTTGTAGTTGTTAGATTGGCACAACTGTTTTCCATTTTGGCGCGGAGTTTGAGTTGCATCTGTTATTTATATTAAATACAGTGCTGGTTTTAGTAATATCATAATATAGTGTGTATTGCGAATTTCATAATGGACAAAAATATCGAACAAAGATTTTGTCTTAAATTTTGCATCGCCAATGGAATTTCGTGTTTGGAGTCACTGAAAATGTTACAGAAGGCTTACGGTGAATCGACTTTATCAAAAACTCGTGCTTATGAGTGGTTCAAAGCGTTCAAAAGCGGTCGAGATGTGATGGAAGATTTGCCTCACTCTGGTAGGCCGTCAACGTCTGCAACTGAAGTTAACATCGCAAAAGTGAAGAAAATAGTGACTGAAAATCCCCATTCAACTCTGAGAGAGATAGCCGCCGAACTTTCTGTATCTCACGAGTCGATCCGTACCATTTTAACTAATCATTTGGGTATGAAACATGTTGCTGCTCGGCTAGTCCCAAAAGATCTGAATTTTCTCCAAAAACTCAATCGCATGAAAGTCGCTGAGGACATGCTAGAACGAGTCAGTTCGGACCCAACATTCATGAAACGCATTGTTACTGGTGACGAGACGTGGGTTTACGAGTTTGACATGCAAACTAGCATGCTTGCAGCTCAACAAGCTTCGGAGTGGCGCTTTCCAACTGAACCGACACCGAAAAAACCACGCCAAAGTCGATCAAAAGTCAAAGTCATGTTGACTGTTTTCTTTGACTATCGCGGTGTTGTGCACTCTGAATTCTTACCGGAAAATCTAACGGTAAATAAAGAATATTATTTGAGCGTTATGCGGCGTTTAAGAGAGCAAATTCGACGAAAAAGGTCAGATATGTGGAAAGAAAATTCTTGGATTTTGCACCACGACAATGCGCCTTCGCACAAGGCTATCATTGTGAACGAATTTTTGACCAAACACTCAACAAATACCATCCAGCAACCACCATATTCACCAGATATGGCTCCTGCTGACTTTTTTCTTTTTCCTAAACTCAAATTACCACTTCGTGGCACCCGTTTTCAATCGATAGAAGACATAAAGTAGAATTCGCGGCGAGAACTGAACTCAATTCCGGAAGCAGGGTTTAAAAAATGTTTTGATGAATGGATTATTTGTTGGCGCAAGTGTATCGTTTCTAAAGGAGCATACTTTGAAGGTGATAAAATAAATTTGGATGAATAACAGACATTTTGTGTATTATTGATCTTTTCCCGGTACTTTCTTGACAGAGTAGTAGAATGACGTCACACAGCTAACCAAGCATTGTCAATCAAACTAAACGTGTTTACAAAATTTCAGCTCAATCGATTGAAAGAAAGAAAAATATTTTATTCAGGACACGCACAGGAAATACACAGAAAAAAAAAACAAAACGGAATATAAAATAAAAAATAAATAAAAATATGGGAATAAAGTCTGAAAAAAAAGACCTCTGCGAGGCCAAAAAGTCTCCCATCTCAGCATAGCAAGATATTTGCTTCAAAATTGAGTTGCAAGAACTCCCCCGAACAAACATACTTACATACATTGTAAGTTAAATAAAAGCTTCTACAAACAAACGAGTAGCGAGCTGAATTTAACGTGAACTTGTTCTTTGGAATCCAGCTCACAAGCTTAGCTGGAAGCCAATTACTCAACTACTGCGTCAATATAGACCAACGTAAAACAAGGGTTTGTTAATTTTAAAGTTTTGGGGTCAACGCACTCAGCCCATTCAACCTTAACAGGAAATCGTTTAAACAATATCTACAGTTTCAGGCCTTCTATAAAAGTTAATTACTAGTTTGCTACACAAGCCAATTGGCAATTGATTGACATTTGATGAAATGGCGGCAGGTCACGGGAACAATTTGAGACTCCCACATTCCCCTTAAAATTATGGGGAAGATTTATAAAACCATGGTTAGACCTGCCGTCTTGTGTGGTACAGAGTGTTGGGCCACAAAAGAAATGAATGAAAGACAATTGCATGCAGCTGAGATGAGAATGTTAAGAGGGATGTGTGTGTTACGCGAATGGATAGAATACGTAATGAGTATATAAGAGGAAGTCTGAAAGTGACACCAGTGACAAAAAAAAGTTGTGTGGAAATCGGTTGTCATGGTATGGGCATGTTATGCGGAGGAATGAGGAAAATGTTGTCAAGTAAGTTTTGAGTATGAATGTGGATGGTTATACAAGTATAGGAAGACCAAAGAACGATGGATGGATTGTGTGAAAGATGATGTGGCTAGAAAGGGACTACCGAAATGACGACTAATAGAGAAGTTTGGAAGAAAAATACAAATGCGCCGAGTGCAAATAAACTGTTATAAGGGCAAGAGAATGATAATTATATGTACAGAAGATAATTGGCAGATATTCACTAGTAACGTTCCGAAGTGAAGTTCTTGCTTGACTGCGTGACAGAGTTTTTATGCTGCCCATGGGCCTCTGACTTGTATTCACATGCTGATGAATAAAACGCTCAAGAATCCGATAAATCAGAGGTTCGAACTCGAGACCTATGACTTGACAGTCCGACGGTCAAACCACTTGGCACTTATGCTGCCTTATAAATATTACAATAAAAGGTTTATCTTTAGAACCTTCGAACCATTTTTGAGTTTCGTACTGTATCTCGACTACACGAAAGTTCGAATTACAAAAACTGTCGCCAAACCCGAGATTAAATTCTCAATTTTGTATTAAGAACATCGCTTTGAATAAAATTTAACTTACCAGCCTTGAAAAAAGTTTGTAACTTAGATGTAGGGGGTAATCTTTGGAACTACTTATCTGTTTCTGAAAATTCTTTTACTAATACGAAGCTAAATTATCCTTGACTGTCATAGGTTATAATAAAAAAAAACCAAGCGGTCGACGCCGCAAGCGACGTGTTGCATACAGAGGCCAGCACATCAAGCTACCCCAATCTGTCAATTTTCAACTTTATTACAAAAATATAAGATTCTTTTTCAATTGGGTAAATTGGACAATTTGGTGTAGCTTGATGTGCTAGCGTCTGTACATTACGGTCACATTGACCCGCAACCACGGTAATATTATCTATACAGTATTCCAACTTCATACAAACGGACGAAACGCGAGCTATACCTACGCGCCTCGATCTCGACACGCGCTTGGCATGTCGACAGTCGCGACTGACGCAGTGAAGAACGGACGGTGTGTGGTTTTTTAAGAATAACCGCACAATTTTTTCACCAAAAATACATTCAAGTACAGACGCCAGCACATCAAGCTATCCCTAACTGTCAAATTTTCTCAATTAAAAATGAACCTTATGTCTTTGCAATAAAGTTGAAATACTATCAAAGAAATTTGACAGATTGTGGTAGCTTGATGTGCTGGTCTCTGTACATTATTTAATATGACGAGTAGGATATATTGTGCTGTTTTTGTTTGCTATTTCGTCAATAACGCCTCCAGAGATAACTTTTTTAGATTACTTGGAAACTCTGGAAGGTAACACTATAAAATAATTTTACTTACTAGCAGGTAGATAATGTGTGTATTTTAATGGATAAGTATTTCCTTTTATCTCCCGTAAGAAAGATGTCTGGATTAATAAATAAAGTGAATAGAATAGTAAAGGAAAGTGATTGACACGAGTGAAATAGGTATAATAGTTATAGACGGTTCAATCATGATACGGTAGGTACGCTTGTGTTAAAACCTCAGGGCATGTGTGTTTTGTCTTGTTAATTTGTTTTATTTCAAAGTAAAGACGTGGTGTTTTATTATTAATAATAGTTGTTTATTGTAATGTGTAAATGAATAATACTAGAAAAAATAAATTTGACCGTCTGTCTGTCACGAGATAGTTGAAATTTTCTCAGATTAAGTATTTCTGCTCCTGCTACAAATCTACCAATCAAAAAACAACACGCATTTTATTGAACACTTCCTATTCAATTCACAAAGTATTTTATTTGTTTAAATAAAAAAAGTGTATTTACAATCACAAAACTAAATGGAAACACGAAGTAGGCAAATGTAATTAAAATGCTGGAGCCGGCGGGCAGCCCTATCGCATGTTTACGTACCGCGCGGCTGTAGGCATTTATTTCTAAAATACGGCCGAGTTACAATACTGTATAGATATTATTACCGTGCCGCAACCAATAGCACAAAAAATCGAAATGACTACCAGTTACAAAAAACTGCAAAACAAACGCGTTCGTAGTAGCTATTTTTGTTCAGTCTAAATTAAAACTAAATGCTCTTTTTTTATGGACGTTTTTTGCATGTGTGCATGAACAGGCTATTGTGTCTTCTAGTATATAGGCAAACATGACTAAGACTTAACCTAAAATAGCCCCGAATAAAAAGCCACGACAAACGAAGCCGGACGGATAACCTTTTTTTATTTCACTGATTTACGCCGCGTGATTGATGTTCACTTTGACAAAACGCTGTCAGACCGGATTCGCTGAAAAAAGAGTAATGTACCAGGAATTTTACTGAATTTGTACTGCGAAGTCGATGACGAACAAAATGCTTTGAGAAATACAAGGTGTTTCTTTTTCATGTCATAAATCTAGGGTATGAATGAGACCATATCGAAGAGTCAACTGTCATACCAATCATTTTTCAGTTTATATATATTTTTTGTTTTAATTCTTCATACAAACTAATTAAACAAATAAGATATTATTCATTTATTCAGACTAACGATATTTCGTTCGCTAGCCCCACTCTGTCACAGTGCGTCTTTGACTGGCGCGTAGTAGAGGAGGTGGAGACCTACTCCGATCACCGGTATATCCGGTTCGACGTCTCCACCCAGACCTCAAGCGCACCGGTCCGACAGGCCCCGAGTGGTCCGCGGTGGGCGCTGAAGCAGCTGGACCGGGAGCTTCTCCTGGAAGCCTCGATCGTGCAGGCCTGGGTTTCATCACCGGTCAGGCCTGCCGACATCAACGACGAGGCAGAGTGGTTCCGGGAGGCCATGTCGGAGATTTGCGACGTGGCAATGCCCCGAGTCCGGCCAGGATGCGCCCGACGTCAGGTGTACTGGTGGTCGCAACAGGTGGATGAACTTCGCAAGGCGTGCGTCGAGGTGCGCCACCTGTACACCAGGCACCGCAGGCTCCGCATCCGCCCTCCGGATGCGGCAGCCAAAGACTTGTGAAATTTTCATACAAAAATAATACAAAATTCGTTTTCTTAAAGTCCGTTTGCTTAAATTATAAAATCTAATAGTTTCAATAGTATACTTACCTGCCTTGCGGTACTCCAGTGTGTTTTCAGCTTGCTCGGGTCCCGTTTGGTAGTCGTAATAGTTGTTTTTCTTCCCAATTTTCTTCAAAAATTACGTTTTTCATTAAAAAGTCAAATTTTTTGCTCTGGCAACATTTAAATTCCTCCATAGTTTGCTAGCGCCCGCCGAGACGCGTCTTTTGACACCCCTCACGTGCGTCTAGCCCCCATAGAACACCCGCAAATTCAATTTTAAAGGAAAATTTGCAAGCAGGACCCGACGGCTTGCCAGGTAAAGCCTGGGTCCTGGCCTTAGGGGCTCTCGGGCCCCGACTGGAGGCGCTCTTAAGCGCATGCATGGAGAGAGGCCAGTTTCCGCTCCGTTGGAAGACGGGGAAGCTGGTCCTCATACAGAAGCCAGGGCGCCCTGCGGACTCTCCGTCCGCATTCCGGCCCATAGTGCTGCTCGACGAGGTCGGCAAACTCTTCGAGAGAATTATTGCGGGCCGCCTCGTCGGGCACCTTGGAAGGACGGGGCCTTGCGGACTGCCAGTTTGGCTTCCGCAAGGGGCGCTCGACGGTGGACGCCATCATGCGCGTTAGAGCCCTCACGACGGGGGACGCGGTGTCCCAGGGTAGGGTCGTCGTGGCGGTGTCACTCGACATCGCCAACGCTTTCAACACCCTGCCCTGGAGTTGCATTGGGGAAGCACTCCGGTATCACCGGGTGCCGACTTACCTCCGTCGAATAGTCGGGGCGTACTTGACGGACAGAGCCGTCATCTACCCCGGTCGCGATGGGGAATGGAACCGGCGAGAGATGTCGTGCGGTGTCCCGCAGGGATCGGTTCTGGGGCCGTTCCTGTGGGACATCGGTTACGCCTGGGTGCTGCGGGCCGACCTCCCTGACGGCGTCAGCGTAGTTTGCTACGCTGACGACACGCTGGTCCTGGCGCAGGGGAGGTCGCATCAGGCGGCGGCAGACGCGATGACACGCGGGGTTGCGACAGTCGTTGGGAGGATCCGGCAGTTGGGTCTCGAGGTGGCATTGCACAAATCCGAGGCCATGTCCTTTCATGGGCCTCGGAATAGGCCACCATCGGGATCCCAACTTACGGTAGGAGGGGTTCACATCGGCGTCGAGACCACGATGAAATACCTGGGTCTGGTCCTCGACAGCCGATGGAATTTCGTGGAGCATTTCCGACGTTTGGCCCCCAAGCTGGAACGGACTGGGGCCGCCCTGAAGCGGCTCTTGCCCAATTTGAGGGGGCCAAACGCCTCCTGCCGGAGGCTTTACGCGGGAGTCGTGCGGTCCATGGCCCTTTACGGGGCCCCGGTGTGGGCGCGTTCACTGCGGCGGCGAGCCACCCATTATCTGAACGCGCCCCAAAAGGTGGTAGCCATACGGCTTATCCGGGGGTACCGCACGATCTCGGGCGAGGCGGCAAGCCTCCTTGCCGGACTGCCGCCGTGGGATCTGGAGGCGATAGTCCTCGCGCGCTTGTTCGAGTGGCGCGCGGAGGTACTAAGCCGGGGGGAAACTCCGTATCCGCAGCAAATTGCGGCGGAGCGGACGGACCTCCGGCGCGATCTCATGGCGGCCTGGAATCAGCGACTGTCGCAACCCAGCGCAGGGCACGCCACGATAGTGGCGGTAAGGCCCCTCTTTGAGGAGTGGCTAGAGAGGCGTCACGGCGCCCTCACCTACCGCCTGACGCAGGTCCTCACCGGACATGGATGTTTCGGGAGGTTCCTGCACATCATCAGGCGGGAGGAAACGCCCGGGTGTCACCACTGCGAGGATCGCCCAGAGGACACGGTAGAGCACACGGTGCAAACCTGCCCAGCATGGGCAGAGCACCGCCGTGTCCTCGTAGAGGCGATCGGCGGCGGCGACCTCTCGCGCCCGGCCCTGGTGCAAGCCATGGTCCGGGGCGAGAGGGAGTGGGAGGCAGTCACCTCCTTCTGCGAAAAAGTTATGCTCGCGAAGGAGGTGGCGGGATGGGAGAGAGAAAGGTCCTCCCGTGCCAGCCGCCGCAGGAGACGCCCCGGGCGTCGGGAGCCACGTGTCGACTCCCGGCCACCGTAGGCGCGGGCCTGCGGACGGTGAGTAATGGGTGACTCACCGTCCGATCAGCACCAGACCCGTGCCGTACGGCGCGTATATGTTCCACGCGCGCCTCAAAGAGATGTCAGCATATGAAGGGGCCCCTCAGGGCCAAGCCTGCCGGGTAAGCGGGATTGTCCGAAAGGGTTACCGCTACCCCGGAACATAAAGGGCTACGGAAGGAACATGGATGGGTTTTAGTCAGTAAGAGTCTGACACTCCCTTCCGCTCCACCCAGAGCGGGAGCAGTCATTGGATGATTTCCCAGCCTTAAAAAAAAAAAAAAAAAAAGACTAACGATATTAATTAAAAACAAATCTAATTTACAATATATTCATCCTAAAACATTATCTATTAAGTATGTACAAGTGGTAAAAAAGGGAAAGAGCTCATAGGGCGTCTAAAATTTTATCCCTATCGCTGTCAGTGGGAAATGTGCCCAAAAGGCTGGCCACGTTGGTTGGCAATGCTGATTCTTTGGCCTAAAAATTGACCAGCCCTCTGGTCATGTGTATATCATAACGGTTCACAAAAATCATATAGCACGTGCCCTCATTTTTTTTTTTGTGATGGTGGGAAGACATCAAATGGCTCCTACCGCTCTGGGTGGAGCGGAAGGGAGTGTCAGACGCGGCAAATACAATATAAAACAGCTTTTCTATTCATTTTAAAATCTTATATTACCAACGTTTAGCAACACTTTAAGCTTTTAGTTCTGAGAAACCGCACGTATCTGAAGGAGTAAATAATAATTCAATTTCCTCGCGAATGCGTGTACACAAACTGATTGCCTAAGTTATTAAATTTTTCTTTGCGGAAGTTTCCATTTTATTTAATAACCGGTATTTTGTTCAGAGAAAATATTAAAATAGGACATAAAAACACATAAATCACGTTTTTTTTTTTTGAGGGTGGGACATCATCAATTGACCCCTCGCTGGAGGAGCAGAACCCCTCTGGGCGGAGGAGTCAGATTCTTACTGATTAAAACCCATTCATGTCCGGTAACCCTTTGGGACAATCCCACTAAGCACGAGAGCCCCTAGAAGTAGTGCCCCTGCCGAGCCTTTTCCCAACTATGTTGGGGTCGGCTTCTAGTCTAACCGGATGCAGATGAATACTAGTATTTAACATAAACCTCCACAACCTAGTAACTGGGTAATACGATACCCCTTGGTAAGACTGGCTGTTAGATTTTCGGGTTTCTGACGATACGTAACGACTGTCAAAGATGCACTAATGACAGCGGGGACCAACGGCTTAAGTGCTTTCCAAGCCACGGAGAAGTCTCGGTATGTAAAGATGGTCACCAATCTAAGGCCAACCCTGGCAAGCGTAGCTTAACCTGATGTTGTTGTTACTTAGCCACGAGCTCCTGAGAGAGACTGGCATTACCATAACATAATTTGCATAATTATAATGTTCCCAATGCACTGCAAGCCTACTATTTGAGAGAGAGTGAACCATAATTCACCACGCGGTCTCAGTACGGGTGTCATACGTCTCCTAATTTTTGGTTAGAGGATATGCCGGTTTTTTAAGAAGTTTTTCGTCACAGTTTTGAGAGCTGTGGTTACGATATTAACTACACAAAGTAAAGTGCCTGCCTGCATTCGAACTCACGACTTACGGATCGTAAGTCTGTGCCGATACTGCGCTTATTCATTTTAGTTTAGTTTACACAATGTACATATTTTTATTAATTCATAACAAAAGAAAAACGTGACTGACTGACTGACTGATATATCAACACATAGCTCACAGATAGTTATGTATAATCTTCTTCTCTTCGGTGGTTAGTGACTAACCCGGTGTCAGAGTTTTTATGCTGCCCATGGGCCTCTGACTAAACTTGCTGTTGAAAAATATCTCTCAGACATGCTGGTTTCCTTACGATGTTTTCCTTCGCCGATTTTTAAACAAATGATAATTTACAATACGCACATGAATCCGTAAAATCACATGTTGGCCTTGGGCACTCGAGACCTATGACTTGGCAATCCGACGGTCACACCACTGGGCTATCTCTGCTGTCAGATACGTTATAATGACGTGATGTGTCGTGTGATGGCTGAAGATGTGAATGACTGTTTTATGCGAATGATGTCGCGGGCAGAAGCTAGTTATTAATAAGGGTATTTCTCCAAGGAAATATAGTAAAGTTAAAATTTTTCTTCAAGGTACTAAGAATTTTTTAATTATCTTCACTATTTCCTTACCTTGGTAGAATACACAAAAACTTACGCTGGAAATATTAGCTACTGTGCTTGTTAACAGCGCAAAACGTCTATTACAAGAAATAATTTTCATAAGAAAATGTATTATTTCTATAAGAAAATACACGTCAGCAGTACACGTTCCTAGTGGTTCAATCATTTTCGCTCTTGATAAATGAAGTAGGTGCATGCTCCATGTACCCATTAAGGTAGCAGATATTATTTTAAGAATCATTATTGGTTGGCGTTTGGGCGAGTTTTCACCTTTTAATTTAAACGCCATCAGCACCTCTAAATCGTGTTCAACAGCTATCAGTACCACAGATTTCACAACAGCGACAGCTCTTGAACTCGGCTTAATTAAGCTGATCGCGTTCAGTTTTAATTATGAAATCCGCGCTAAGTATTTCATTTCACACATTGGCACTAGGTCGTTCCACAACCCACAATATTCAAGTCTTCTGTATCGATTTTGATAACATGACACTTTTTTTTTAAGGATGGGAATCATCACATGTCTCCTCCTGCTCTGGGTGGAGCAGAAGGGAGTGTCAGACTCTTACTGACTAAAACCCACCCATGTTCCTTCCGAACCCCTATGAGCAGCGTTAACCCTTTCGAACAATCCCACTAATAAAGAGCCCCTTTAGCTATACTGACATCACTTTGAGGCGCGCGTGGACACGAACACGGGCCTGGTTTTCATCAAACGGTAAGCTACCCAATTACCCTACGTATTTTCTGAGTTGTCAATTCGCCCACAAAGAAATTAACTTCGTGCGAGTCGCCTTTAAACAAAAAAAAACGATTCGCACATTTTGGGCGAGTAAATTCGTGTGAATCGACTAAAAAGCCAATTAGTTGAGCAATTGTTTTGTGAAATCTATTGAAAAACCAGATGGCTGCGATCGTCGTCAAAAGAAAGAAAAGAAAGTGTTAAAGTATTTCTTACCTGTCGAGCGATATGCAGACCAGAACATTTGATGACAGGTATAAACCGAAAGCCCGTAGGACTAGAAAGAATTTGCAAGCCATGTTTCCTGCCAGCCACGCGTTTGTTGTTCGCCAACCAATCTGCAAAAAAAGAAAGGAACTTTTCATAAAAGCAATAAAACTTGAATCAATGAGAGGTATTCTGGTTACTTAATGCCAAGCCTTTTCGTAACTGTATTTTAGTGGGCTTCCAGTTGTACCCGGATGCAGCATAATACCAGCATATTACATGAAGCGACTGCCTAACTGACGTCCACTTCCCAGTTACTGGTTACCACATTTGGGCATTTGACTTCCCGTCACGGATGTCAAAGATCTATGAATGTCATTTGGGACCAAAACGGCTTAACTTGCTTTCCAAGTCTTTAATACAGTGGGCACGCCACGATAGTGGCGGTAAGGCCCCTCTTTGAGGAGTGGCTAGAGAGGCGTCACGGCGCCCTCACCTACCGCCTGACGCAGGTCCTCACCGAACATGGATGTTTCGGGAGGTTCCTGCACATCATCAGGCGGGAGGAAACGCCCGGGTGTCACCACTGCGAGGATCGCCCAGAGGACACGGTAGAGCACACGGTGCAAACCTGCCCAGCATGGGCAGAGCACCGCCGTGTCCTCGTAGAGGCGATCGGCGGCGGCGACCTCTCGCACCCGGCCCTGGTGCAAGCCATGGTCCGGGGCGAGAGGGAGTGGGAGGCAGTCACCTCCTTCTGCGAAAAAGTTATGCTCGCGAAGGAGGTGGCGGGATGGGAGAGAGAAAGGTCCTCCCGTCCCAGCCGCCGCAGGAGAAGCCCCGGGCGTCGGGAGCCACGTGACGACTCCCGGCCACCGTAGGCGCGGGCCTGCGGGCGGTGAGTAATGGGTGACTCATCGTCCGATCAGCACCAGACCCGTGCCGTACGGCGCGTATATGTTCCACGCGCGCCTCAAAGAGATGTCAGCATATGAAGGGGCCCCCCAGGGCCAAGCCTGTCGGGTAAGCGGGATTGTCCGAAAGGGTTACCGCTACCCCGGAACATAAAGGGCTACGGAAGGAGCATGGATGGGTTTTAGTCAGTAAGAGTCTGACACTCCCTTCCGCTCCACCCAGAGCGGGAGCAGTCATTGGATGATTTCCCAGCCTTAAAAAAAAAAAAAAAAGTCTTTAATACAGTACAAGAGAGACTTGATGCCTTTAATTAAATTATCAATAGTAATTTCTGTAATGAATCAACGAGTTTTTGACGTTTATAATTAAATCGAAAAAAAAACAATATCACCAAGCCATATAAAACCGATAAAATTACCGCCACATAGAAAAAAAACATTAATTTATTTATTTACTGGATCATGAAAGACTTGAAGACATGAAGCTTAAAAATCTAATAAAAAGGATCGCGTATAGAATTGGATTGGAAATATATGTGAGCAGACAAACTTATTATTATCACTACATGGTATAAAACAAAGTCGCTTTCTCTGTCCCTATATAATAATAATAACAATAAACATTTATTTCAGAATCACTTCCATATTATTTTGTTAGTAACAATGTAATCTTACCAACTAGTGTTAGTAAATTAATTTAGGTGCAAGTAAAGTTTTATTTTAAGGTGTGAGGCTCACCGACCCAGGGGAATGTCTATTTGACTGCGTGCAGTCGTATCCACCGCCCCAAGATCGGAGAGTCCCACCTATCAGCTAACATACTAAGAATGATGTTGGGGCTGGCGCGCACACGGCGAAGTAGAGATGCGCATCTCTTGCGCATGATGGCCGAAAAACTGTCAACATTCGCGTCGGCAAACATGCCGGACGCGCTACAAAAACGCGGCAGCCCCATCAACACCCGGAACGTGTTGTTATATTGAGTGCGCAGGCCACTATATGCCCTCTGCGTAAAGCTAACCCACAGGCTGCACGTGTAAAAGGATTGGCAGTAGGCTTTGAAAAGCGTCACCTTAACCTGAGCCGTACAACGCGCAAACCTGTGAGCCAACATCCCACATCGGACAGCCAGCGACCTACGCTCCCGCTCCACATCAACGTTATCCCTCAGGTCGTCTGAGACCCAATGACCCAGATATTAAAAATTTGCGACTCTTTTGAGAGGTTGGCCGCACAGCGAGACTGGTGGAATTGTGCTATAGCATTTACTGCCTGCTTTAAATATCATTAATTCGCTCTTATGTGTATTATATTTGAGCCCATGGGTCGCAGCGTACGATTCACATATATTCAACAGTTTCCTTAATGCTCCGATTGATGGGCTCAGCAGAACCATATCGTCAGCATAACTTTTATTATTAAGGCACACACCATCAATATGACAGCCGATTCCGGTTCTGCTAAGCTCATCGATCAGATTATTAATGTACAGATTAAACAATGCAGGTGAGGACCGCCCCCCCTGCCTCACCCCACACTCAAGCCTGTACTCAGCTGAGAAGGAGTTAGCCCATTTGACACGGTTCTGTTGATTAGCGTACCAAAATTTGAATAAATTTATAACTTCCCCGGGCACATCCGTCTCATGCTGCAGTTTACCCCATAGCACATTATATGATACCAGGTCAAAAGCTTTTGACAAATCTAGGTAACACGCAAATACTGGTGTCTTTCTTGCTGTGTAGTACTGCACAGTCTGCTTCAGGCTAAGGATAGCACTCTCTGTAGATAAACCGGGCCGAAACCCGAATTGAGCATCGTTTATTTTAAGATGTTTATCAAGCTGATAGACAAGCAGACTGTCCAGCACCTTCGCAAATATTGTCGCCAAAGAAATTGGTCTATAATTCGATAGCACCGACGAATCACCCGTTCTATTTTTAACTATAGGTACAACAATTGTACGCATTAGTTTCTCAGGTAAATAAGAATTGCCAAGACATAAATTTAAAAACATACGTAAAACTCGTGGCAAGTGTACCCCAGCATGCTGCAGGTGCTCGATGCTAAGACTGTCATGCTTGGCAGAAAACGTTACGTTGCGCGCGGTGCAGACGGTCCCATAATCGGGCGCAGGCAACTGCGGCTCATTGTTTAGGGGTGATTGTACTTTAAAATACTGCCGAAACAGATCCGCAATACAGCTATGGTCATGATTTAATTTGTTTGTTGATTTCCAGAATTTACTAAAATCTTTCTTAGAATGGTGTTTAGCAATTATATCCATTTTAATCTGGTTTTGATTTGCTTGACACCATTTTAATTTACTCTTGAATAATTTTCTGGATTCGCTCATATCACTGAAAACCGGACCAGAACTGGGCCTACCAAACATTAACCAAAGCTTATAATAAAGTCGCGCCCTCTCGTGAGCCTCGCGGACATACCTATTCCAGCCAGTTACATGCCTACGCTTCGTTATACGCTTTTGAAAATAACTGAATTCAGCAGCGTTCACAAGTACATATCCTATGTAGGTTTGCTTAAATCTTTAAAACTACACAACGGATTTTGATGCGGTTTTTTTTAATAGATAGAGTTTGTCGACTAATTATACACATAAACCTTCCTCTTGAATCAGAGGAAGGTTTATGTGTGTAATTTGTAGACATATTTTGCGGGCGAAGCCGCGGAAGCTAGTTAAGTATAATAATAATTACTTCGCAAGAAAAAGTAAAATATATTTCATTTAATAATGACGCATAAATTTAATTGCATAACATAACTGACATAAATTTTGATAAGAATATTCTTTAAATGAGTTTATTCTGAACTAAAATAAAATGTACCTAAATAACAACTTATACTTAATTTATAAATGCAAAAATATGCCATACCTGACTAAAAACATTAAGAAACTAAAACATGGCATCGAAAAATATGAGAATATTATTTAAAAAAAAAGGCTATCATAAAAAAATACGGAAAAAAAAACAATGTAACGAAACCAGGCCAACAGATATTATAGATAGCAGGTGTTAACTTATGTAGTAAAAGAAGTAGGACTGATCACCCAGGAGAGTTCTGAAAAAAGAAATTTGCGGACATTCATTTTAATAAATCTTAGGTAGGTACAAAAAATATGAAAAATATTTAAGCCAACTAGAGGCTTAGTATTTTATACCTGACTAGCGACCTTTTTTTTGGAAACAAGGCGAGAAATCGTCAAATGACTCCTCTAGGTGGAGCGGAAGGGAGTGTTACTTTTACTGACTAAAACCCATCCATGTTCCTTCCTTAGCCCTTTATGCTCTGGGGTAGAAGAAACCCTTTCGGACAATCCCGCTTACCAACTAGCGAGCTGCCACGGCTTCGCACCGGTGCAATGTCGATAGGTACTATCTTGCGGGTGAAACCGCGGGCGATAGCAACTACAGCATATATACCCCTCCATATATATCGCACCTTTAGAATTAAACGACACAATTCAAAAAAATCAAACATTGAGTTATCGTCATGTGACTCAAAACGAAAATAGTGAAAAGACTTTTTTATAATTTGCAGCACAAACATAGTACGTAAACGATCACGAAATAATAGACCAAATAGTACGGAAGTGTTAAGAACTTTAAAACTTCTTTTGCTATTTCCCTAAAAGTCACTTTTTTGAGTTACGTCGTTTTCATTCTAAAGGTGCGAATTATTATCTTCAGTATCTTCGGTATAACCCTTCCTCTTGTTTTACTCTATCTATTGATGAAAACCGCATTTAAATCTTTTGCGTAGTTCAAAGATCTGAGCGTACAGAGGGATGGGCGGCTGGGAGCGACTTTGTTTCATATAATACTGTACAGAGACACTACGATACCACGGCTTGACAGGATTCACCAATTAGTTTTACTGGAGGTCCCTTTTTTAAAAATAATATGGCTGTCACGGTCCGTTTGGTAAGCGATTACTAGCAATCAAGATTAAAAATATTTACTAAAAAAATAAAACGAACAAAAACATTTTTACTTAGAAGTAATTTAGGCATAAATAATTACGAAATTTTTGTTCATTTCGTAATATTTACTATTATATCACGAAATGAACAAAATTAACAAAGCAATTAATTATTATAAATGTTTTTTTATAACTTTGAACATCTGTTTGAAGGCTATATTTAAGTTGGTGCAAACTAAAATACAAAACTTTTAATTAAATATTAACTAGCGAACCGCCCCGGCTTCGCACGGGTGCAATGTAGATACTAATGTGGTGTCAGTGTGGAGAGCGATTTTCATAATCTTTGGTATGGGGATACTTTGAACTCTGGACAAGGATATGGGCTACTTTTTATCGACATACCACGCGGGAGAAAGTTATAATTGTAAAGAACGATACGAAAAAACTTCCCTCTTAGATCACTCTACCTATTGATGAAAACTGCATTAAAATCCGTTGCACAGTTTAAAAGATTAAAGCGTACTAAGGGATCTGGCTGAAATCTAAGAGGTTAAACTAAAATACAATATACGTAGAAAACTTTCTTTTCGATCACTTTATCTATTACTAGCTTCCGCCCGCGGCTTCGCCCGCAAAATATGTCGACAAATTATACACATAAACCTTCCTCTTGAATCACTCTACCTATTACAAAAAACCGCATCAAAATCCGTTGCGTAATTTTAAAGATTTAAGCATACAGACAAACAAACAGACAAAAATAGCGACTTTGTTTTATACTATGTAGTGATTGATGAAAACTGCATTAAAATCCGTTGTATAGTTGAAAGGATCTAAGCGGACAAAGGGATCTTGCTGAAGTCTAGATTAAAATTAAACTAAAATACAAAACTTTAAATTTAATATTACTTTTAGATTATTTTTTAGTTATAATCAACCATTGGGTGACTCCTGGGCTAGACTTTAATAAAGAAAACTACATAATATATAAGTATTAAAAATATTAGAATATTAAAGTAAGTAATTTATTTGATTGTATTTTTGTATGATTTATATTAAATTATGTTTCACAATAAGTGTTATTTATCTGAAATAAATAAATTAGAATCAATTAGATAAAAGACAGGCTTACACAAGACACAAAAAAAATGACCAGTGCTCCTAGCACCCCGATTTCAGAATTTAAAATATGCTTGTAGTTACCATAACATCAGGCGGAAGATTAAAGAAAACCTTTTATTGGAATCTCATGAAACTTCGCTTCGACTTGTTTTTTATTATTTTAATTATGGTATCAAATTTTGATCCTCTTAACTTGTTTAATAGGATAACAACTGGCGTTACAATGATGTTTTTCTATAAATATTTTCCTTATTATTTTATGTTTTTCTTCCTTAAAATACTTAACAATATTATTATTAGTAACTCATAATACTTATACTTTTTTTTTAACTAAGTCTAGCGAAGTTTAAGCGGGATGGTCCGAAAGGGTTACCGCTACCCCGGCACATAAAGGGCTAAGGAAGAAACATGGATGGGTTTTAGTCAGTAAGAGTCTGACACTCCCTTCCCCAACACCCAGAGCGGGAGGAGTCATTTGATGATTTTCCACCCTCGAGAAAAAAAGTCTAGCGATGTTCATGAAAAATAAAATTTACGTTTCGCGATTAGGTAACTATGGTTTAAGGTCCGTTTTTATATTAAAAGCGAAAGTTCACTTATTCATACATCCACTCACGAATTAATCTCAAAAACGTACCTACAAAAATGAAATTTGGCACAGAGGTAGATTATGAGTTGAAGACGTCAGTTAAGGAAGGATATTAGAAAACTCTCACCGCAAAGTGGTGAAATGGGGGTTAGGAAGGTTGTATGAAAAATTGTATGCAATGCTAGAAAAGAACAGATGGAAGATGACACGGGTACGGGTAGCCCAAATCCGGGAATGGAAAAATGGACATTTTTCATCCGCGAAGAGTCTTTCCTTTGGAAAACTTTTAACATTGACGCGGACGGAACCGCGGGCAGCAACTAGTGATAATACATATAAAATGCAAATTCAGCCAATCTAACTCGGAGTATAGCACCTTTTTGTTGACTATAGCAATCGAAGAAACATGGAGATAAAATGTCTTCAACTCGTCTGTCAGAGTTCTCGAGTAACTACTTGATCCCTCGTTATACCAGTCATCTTTAGGCAAACCAAACACTAGTGAATGTTAACATAACCTAACATCACACCTGTACCTATACTCTGACGGAATCGGCAGAGATGCTCCAATAGTACACCCACATTTCGCCAGTTATTTTTAAGTACTTTGTAACAGGAGGTTAATCTGTTGCCATAGACTGGGCACAAATTCAGACTACGGGCTGCTACAGAAAATATGTAGATGGATAAACCCAATAACACTCTGTACAATCCTAGAATCAAACCCAGGACTTCATGCTCAGCAATAGCGCTGGCGACCACTGGCAGTCAGTACTCATAGCCATAGGTAAAAGAAACAAAAACATTGTCTATTAAAGATAATTTTGTTTCGACCGAAATTGTACAAACAAAAGAATAAACAGAATCTCAGATGAAGGACAAAAGCCACTTAACTAACTTAACCTATTTTCCCCATTCAACTCCGATTAACAACAATAAATTCTTTAACATAACATAACATAATGACGACACGGTTGGCGCAGTGGTTGAGCAATTGACTGCTGCGCACTATGTCGCGGGTTCTTGTAAAAGATTTATCAAAAACAAACTGGTAGAATGCATCGGCATCTCTAGTCTCAGCCCACATTAAAATTTTAATTTATAAAGCCTGTCTTTGTTGACAAAAAGCCTTTTCATAACCACCTTTCTCTCATCTATTTATTCTATCGACGACAGGCAACTCTTGCCCGTCCATTAGAAAATCTCCATTTGGGTCAAAAGCTGACATTCCGTTAAGCACAAAATAATTATGCACCGGAAGGCCACTGTCTGACCCATAACCAAACGTAAGCCGGGTAAATCCCGGCCCTTTGACAGACCGGGTTTTACCCAAAACGTATGTTTTTGTCAAGAATATCTTTAGATACCTTAATCATACCAACAAGGATCTCTAAGGACGATAAACATGCGCAAGATTTGTAAGTAAGTATGATTTAATTGGGGATTGCAAAAAGAAAAAAATAAAAACTTTTTTACAAAAAATAAAACCGACTTCCAAAAAAAACACTACAAAGTGAAAAATAATTTTGATTTCGGAAGTCGGTAGCAAAAAATAAAAATACAAAACCGAAGACACCGACTTCCGAAATCAAAATTATTTTTCACTTTGTAGTGTTTTTTTTGGAAGTCGGTTTCATTTTTTGTAAAAAAAGTTTTTGTTTGTTAGCTTAAAATGATCGTCATAATTTATTATATTATTTTGTAGCAAAAAGTTTGTAGCTCCTTACAAAAGAATTTGTTAAGATTTTTCATAATGAAACGAAATTATTTTGCTTTTATGCAAGCTCTCACGTGGTCAAGAAAATTTTAGTGATTAATATTACGTCTTTTATATTTCTCGGGACCCCGCAGTCTCATACTTTTAGAAAGTGGCCGAAGCCAACTCTCGTAAAGGCCACTTAGACAGTTTTAAATGTAATCGGTAAGGCACCAACCGACGATTATCCCTATATGCACAGTGCAAGTGCATCCAAAGGCAATTCCCGGTTGGTGCAGAACTATTTCAGGACATGGAAATAAAATGGGCTATGGGTTTGGGTAATCATAATGGAACGGTTACCTACTTTGAACAATGAAAAAACTGTCCCCTGCCTGGCAATGTTATATTATATACACGAATAAAATGACAGGGCGCAATAATTGGCTCCCGGAAACTGTCGTTAGCATAAAGAGACGTCGTGACAAGGGACATGTCCTGAGGTGTAAGAGTGGGATGTGTTTTAGTCAGTAAGAGTCTTTTTTTTTTTTTTTTTTTAAGGCTGGGAAATCATCCAATGACTGCTCCCGCTCTGGGTGGAGCGGAAGGGAGTGTCAGACTCTTACTGACTAAAACCCATCCATGTTCCTTCCGTAGCCCTATATGTTCCGGGGTAGCGGTAACCCTTTCGGACAATCCCGCTTACCCGGCAGGCTTGGCCCTGAGGGGCCCCTTCATATGCTGACATCTCTTTGAGGCGCGCGTGGAACATATACGCGCCGTACGGCACGGGTCTGTTGCTGATCGGACGGTGAGTCACCCATTACTCACCGTCCGCAGGCCCGCGCCTACGGTGGCCGGGAGTCGTCACGTGGCTCCCGACGCCCGGGGCGTCTCCTGCGGCGGCTGGGACGGGAGGACCTTTCTCTCTCCCATCCCGCCACCTCCTTCGCGAGCATAACTTTTTCGCAGAAGGAGGTGACTGCCTCCCACTCCCTCTCACCCCGGACCATGGCTTGCACCAGAGCCGGGCGCGAGAGGTCGCCGCCGCCGATCGCCTCTACGAGGACACGGCGGTGCTCTGCCCATGCGGGGCAGGTTTGCACCGTGTGCTCTACCGTGTCCTCTGGGCGATCCTCGCAGTGGTGACACCCGGGCGTTTCCTCCCGAAGAGTCTGACACTGCCTTCCACTGTACCTAGAGCGGGAGGGATCATGTAATGATTTCCCATACAAAAAAATGATTTTTTTTCAAACCCACCCATCCATGTTCCTTCCTAAGCCCATTATGTTCCGCGGTAGACAATCCCGCTGAACATAAACAGACCTTTGACATATAATGTTGATTAATTTGTAATGAGAACCGACATCCGCACCTGTGTGTTATGCGGCGATTTATTGTGACAACAATGTGCGGGCATTAAGGTCATTATTAGCTACCTATTCGGTATTACTATTCCCGGATCTTATGACGAAGACTCCTTTCTCCATCCATCTATCACAGGGATGAATATTTCGAACCTTTATGAAAAGACTCTTGAAACTTTCACAGACTTTGAACTACTAAGGCCGGTCCAAAAACAAATATTAAAAAAGAAAACATTTAAGGCAGCTTTCCAAAAGTGGGCGATAACGCCCTCTTGTGGGAACTGCAGGCCTCAAGGGCGGCAGTAAGTGACCGAGAAAATAAATCGGGGGCGTTGTGTAGAGGCTGCGGGGGCGATTTGTAATTTCATTTAGATAGTGGTTTTTAAGTAGATGAAAAAAATGGGGGCGCTAAAAGTAATTTATACTCAAAGTCGGCAGTAGACAAAATAAGTTTGGGAACCCCTTATTTAAGGGGATGGCAGCAACGCCATCACTAGCGCCAGCCAGTGCGATAATCGTTGCGTTCAAGAGACCCATCGGGATGAAACCCAAAGCCGGCCACACATCCCTAGACTTACGCTTATCGTCGTGATCTGGAAGCTAAGTAACTACAGTAAGAGGATCGTTAGTTAGAAGATCATCTTGCTAGGTATCTAATCCGTCGAGATTAAGCCGCTAATTAGAGCGAGTTCTCTCTCAGAACCGTTTCTTGAGGGATTATACTACACAAGGCGGAGAAGTCAATAAATTGAAGTTCGTATTTAACATTATACAGGATGAAAAAGTCTCACTCAGTTGTACTCATCATTATGAACTAGTTTTATGGGAACAATCTAAAATGGATAAAAAACAGCTATTCCATACAATATTCTCGCATAACTCGTCAAAAGGTAGGGAACAGCGGATTTTCCGCTATTTCAGGTGTTTTCCCATATTGAAAGTTGTTCATAATAAAAAAAAAAAAATACTTTATTTCAGACCTTGATCCATATGTTGTTAGTAATACACACTACTTAAACGCTATGTTAGTTTTAAAAGTAATTAAAAATAATAAGAAAAGCACTAATTCATATATTTGTTGCACTCACCTGACGCGCCGGGTACATGCACATGTACACGCACCCAATGCGCCATAATGGTGCAACATGGTTTATCAGTAATGACCTTCAGAATACCATTGGGGCTCCCACGCACTCTGCGCATCATGGACGCAATCCTTTTCCGCAGGATGGTACTGAACCCATCAGTATGTGTTGCGGCAAACATTCCTGATGCACTGCAGTAACGTGGAAGCCCCAACAATACTCTGAAGGCATTATTATATTGAACTCATAATGATGAGTACAATGGTACAATGACTCCATAAAATATTGCCCGTAAATTCAAATTCACCCTGTATAATTGTATTCCCCGAAAAGTAAGGTAGAGGAGTACCTGTTAAGTAACGTAACACCATATATCTTCAGAAGCTTCAACAGTATTTCAATATCGAAACAATTAGTTTACTTGTGGATCTACATTGGCCCAAGCATTTGTATCACTGATGTAATCCCAAAACTTACTCGTATAATATCTGCCTGCCTAGACTTTTCAAGTATGTTTGGGTCGGCTTCCAGTCTAACCGGATGCAGCTGAATACCAATACTTGACATAAAGCGACTGCCTATCTGACCTCCACAACCCATTAACTGGGTAACACGTACCTTTTGGTAAGACTGGCTGTCAGATTCTCGGGTTTCTGACGACCCGTAACGACTGTCAAATATGCAGAAATAACAGCTGGGACCAACGGATTGACGTGCTTTCCGAGGCACGGAGGAGTCTTGTTATATGAAGATGGGTACCCATCTTCGGCCAACCTCAGCAAGCGTAGCTAAACTTGATGCGAACTGTGCGGCTGTATAATAAGCCTGCATTTTTTTCTCCCGCTCTGGGTGGAGCGGAAGAAAGTGGCAGACTTTTTCTGACTAAAACCAGTCCATGTTCGTTCCTTAGCCTTTTATGTTCCGGGGTAGCGGTAACCCTTTCGAACAATCCCGCTGAGTAGTATGCCTGCATAAAGTACGTTTTATGCAAGATTTGAATTTCGCCTCATTCAGTTGAAGTATGTGGTGTGGCCTTTATGGATGTAAATTATAAAGCTATAATATTTAGATACTGAAGTTTATTTAAGCCATGAAACGATAGCCTTGATATACTAAAACCCAATCATAAAAATGTGTAATATTATAAAGTTACATCTTCACTTTATTTTTGTACATCGTAATAAATTGATGATTTTTATTGGACTAGTAAAATATGCCTCCATGTTTTATTTTCTTTTTATTATAACAACAGTATTATGGCGGAGCCTCTCATAAGTATCATAAAATAAATATAAATTCTGTACGTACCTTTTCAGAAAACGTGTACCTACTTTTTTAATACCTATATTTTTTATAACACTAGCGCCCCGCCCCGGCTTCGCACAGGTGCAATGTAGATACTCTCTAGCTAAACTCTTCTAACTATACTTTTATATACTATGCGTTTTAAACTTTCTCTTAAATCACTCTCTCTGTTGATGAAAACCGCATTAAAATCCGTTGCGTAGTTTAAAAGATCTAAGCGTATGGACAGAGGGCGGGGAGCGACTTTGTTTTATACTAAGTAAAGATAGTAGATGCTTAAATCGAGCGTACAAGAAAGTCAAATACAACATAAAATCTTGAAATTGTTGTTAAATATTTGCATTACCTGGGAACTCTTTGTTTTTGTATTTTGTTTGTTACCCAAACAAAATAAATTCGAAATTACCTCGAAGGTCTTAGGTAGAATTTCGCCAATGCAGCTGATCTAAACTGCGATCAAGTCGAGTTGCCAGTGTCAAAAATGTTATATTTATACTGCCAGCTCTTAAACGTGGTTGTTTCAAAAGTTTCTCATTGGCGAAATTCGCCCTTAGTATATTATTATTATCTTTAGATCTGCTACGTTATGTCTAATTGGTAGGCGAGGACGCTGGCACCCTAAACACAAGTTAAATCTTACAATGGGTGCCAGAGTTCATCGAAAATACTTACGCTGTAAAGCATAGTTGTTAAAATTTAAGTGTTTTATGTACAATGTTAAAGTATAAAGTAATATAAGTATAAGTAAAATAACTTTTTTTTTTTTTAGAGTTTAAAATTCTTTCCTTTATCAAGTCAGCCCACATAATTTTATTGTGTGCTGACTAAAAGTTTAAATTAATAATAAATTAATAAATATTTTGTATGCGACTATACCTTTACAGAAGTTACACAGTAATTTATGTAAATAAATACTCTGAAATCTAATTTAGAAAATGAAAACACAAAATCGGTTTTTCAGAACATCACGTAGACACCGTCACATAAATTCGGCTTAGATTTCGGGCCAAATATTCCCAATACGATAAACATAAATATAGCTATTGCAACCTTAAAACCAAAATGTTACGAGTGTACCAAAAAATGGCTGCTACTGAGCAATTCCACATGGAAAAACCAAAATAAAACTTGGCTCGACCCGGGAATCGAACCCAGGATCTCATGCTTGCAGTAGGGCTTGCGACCACTACACCAACTTGGTAGCAGTTGCAGTAAGTATGGATTTATAGCGTGTAAAGATAAAATTACTTACAAGCAATGTGGAGATAACAGTTCGACCATAAAATTGAAAACATTGACAATGCTATGCATGGGATGTAACTATCAAATAAATCCTAACATCGAAATTTAAAAATAGAAATTTTCTAACGAACTAAAATGATAGTGATGGCCGGCTATGCGTTTTGCTCATCTTTAATTAGCTATAGTAACTCTTTCTTTCTTTTCGTGTGGTTAGTGACTAACCTGGTGTCAGAGTTTTTATGCTGCCCATGGGCCTTTGATTTAGCTCCAACAAGCTGTTGAGAAATATCTCCCAGACATACTGGTTTTCTCACGATTTTTCCTTAACTGATTGTAAAGCAAGTTGTAATTATACAATAATGCTGAAATATATAAATCCTTAAACCAGAGGTGCATGCCTTTTTTTTATTTTTTTTAAGGCTGGGAAATCATCCAATGACTGCTCCCGCTCTGGGTGGAGCGGAAGGGAGTGTCAGACTCTTACTGACTAAAACCCATACATGTTCCTTCCGTAGCCCTTTATGTTCCGGGGTAGCAGTAACCCTTTCGGACAATCCCGCTTACCCGGCAGGCTTGGCCCTGAGGGGCCCCTTCATATGCTGACATCTCTTTGAGGCGCGCGTGGAACATATACGCGCCGTACGGCACGGGTCTGGTGCTGATCGGACGGTGAGTCACCCATTACTCACCGTCCGCAGGCCCGCACCTACGGTGGCCGGGAGTCGTCACGTGGCTCCCGACGCCCGGGGCGTCTCCTGCGGCGGCTGGGACGGGAGGACCTTTCTCTCTCCCATCCCGCCACCTCCTTCGCGAGCATAACTTTTTCGCAGAAGGAGGTGACTGCCTCCCACTCCCTCTCGCCCCGGACCATGGATTGCACCAGGGCCGGGCGCTAGAGGTCGCCGCCGCCGATCGCCTCTACGAGGACACGGCGGTGCTCCGCCCAAGCGGGGCAGGTTTGCACCGTGTGCTCTACCGTGTCCTCTGGGCGATTCTCGCAGTGGTGACACCCGGACGTTTCCTCCCGCCTGATGATGTGCAGGAACCTCCCGAAACATCCATGTCCGGTGAGGACCTGCGTCAGGCGGTAGGTGAGGGCGCCGTGACGCCTCTCTAGCCACTCCTCAAAGAGGGGCCTTACCGCCACTATCGTGGCGTGCCCTAGAGGTGCATGCCTTGGGTTTGACCTCGCGACCTATCACTTGGCAATGCGACGGACACACCACTAGGATATCACTGCTGCTATAGTGACTAAACTAGCATTGGATATAGCATTTAATTGAATTTTCGTATGCAGGCTGGGAACCGTATTAGATACACACAGTTTAGTTTATAATCGTATTCTCGTGTGCCTTGTATAATTATGTTACCACAAAGATCATATTAGTATTAGCTATCAGCGTTAGATAAGGGGCCAATAGGCGAAAGCCTGGCGAGTCAGCGGGATTGTCCGAAACGGTTACCGCTACCTCGAAACATAAAGGGCTGAGGAAGGAACATGGATGGGTTTCAGTCACTAAAAGTCTGACTCTCCCTTCCGCACCACCCAGAGCGGGAGGAGTCATTTGATGATTACCCAAACTAAAAAAAAAAGTCCTATTCATGCTCGACATAATATCATCTATGTATTCGACATAATATCATCTATGTATTCGGCATAATATCATCTCTGCATAGATATGCATGAATGGTTATTCATGCATATCTTACAGTCGATTCCAAAAACGTGACTCATTATGCCCCCTAAAAGTTGTACCTTTGTAGGAGACCACCTGGGACCTTGTGTAGGGTGACGTTTGGAAATGCCCAGTGCCGATTTTTTAATCTTGAAAACCCCGATTTGGCACATATTTGGTTAGTTTCATGTAAAAGATCTAATTGATGAACAACACGTTGCTGTGTTAACAAAGTTAAATATTGTTTTCTCTGAAAGACTATATATGCCACAACCATCGGGAATAATCATAATCATCATTTTCCTGCCCTTATCCCAATTTATTTGGGCTCGTCGCAACATGTCTTTTTCTTCCATACTATTACTACTATTCGTCGTCATCTCGGTAGTCACTCCCTTTCTAGCCATATCATCCCTCACACAATCCATCCATCGTTTCTTAGATCTTCCTCTACTGGTATAGCCATCCACATTCATACTCAAAACTTTTCTAACAACATTTTTTACGACCTTCGGGAATCTTTAACTAGTTATTGCGTCCTCAAAGTGCCTGTTTCACATACATTCCAGTCCGTCTTCTCTTTGGAAAGTTAATTAAAGTTAAACGTTATTAAATATCTTCTGACCTCAAGCTCGCAACAGATATCTTGTAAACGACAGCGAAGGCCATTTTGATTTTACCTATAAACTGTTGTAGGGATCTCCACCGACGTTTACGAACAATAAAGGTCGCTGCATACTTAGCATGTTTTATCCCACACAGAACGGGACGAACGTTATTTGATGCATCTATACCAGAGTTTATAAATCATACAGTCGTCCAACGAAGACGTCTAGACAGGGCAATCGTGCGGGGTGTAAGGGGCGAGACGGGGGCAGGGCGCTCCCGAACTACGTACATTACCGTGTTAGTAGTTCGGGAGACAGCTTTCAGGGCTATCGTATGTCAATTTATTATTCTTTTCATTTATGTATAATAATTAAAATGGTGCATACGACGTGTGTTGTGAGAGATTGCAAGTCGTCATCTTTCATTAATAAAGAAATGCAATTTCTTCAATTGCCGCGAACGGATGAAAGAAAACAAATAAATATTGTTTATTTGAAAGAAAGAAAATACTTGATTATATGTCGAGCCCAGAGGCCCTAGCATGAGTTTTTACGATTTTATTTTGCAAGTATAACCACCGTTATTCATATTATTATGTCTAAATATTTTCCATTTTGTCATTAATAAATGTTGTTTACTTGGGACAACCCTACCTGTAGCGACAATGCCTACGTTGTCGGCATTTACCATGAGATCAAAGGCGTCGTCCTACTGTATCTTTTTATACTGTATTTATATTAAAGAGTGCACGGATGGTACAACGACGGGTAATCTAGGGGGTTTTCCCCGTCCCCTAGGTAACACATCGTCAGTGACGATGTTCTTTGATACTCCTGGCTGGTTTCGCTGTAAATACACAGGTGCTTTGGTCGTAGTAAGCCAATGAACGTGCAAGTGTGGTAAACAAGAAAATTTTGACTGCTTTTTTTTCTGTTTACCTACTAGCTCGTTAATTTTGCGTCGCTGTCGTGGTCCATGTTTTCATTGAACAGCATTTGCCGTCTCCGCTTCGAACACGTTCTCCGTCCAGTATTCAGCAACCTTTACTTAGTGTTGAAAGCGAAGGAAGTTGAGTAATTACTTTATCCGTCATAAAAGGTGAAGCACAAAACTGATAGGTACAGAAGGTCAACTCTATACAACGAGTGAAAATAGGCGCACGCACACAGACGCTCGACTAGCGAGAACCTTGACTATTAGGTTGACAAATCAAAAGATGCAAACGCGTCACATAACATCACGCCAATAAATGAGTTAATGTGACAAAGTCCACAAGTACTAAGTGATCGTATTAGTCCGGTAAATTTAGACATCCGAGAGTACAATAATTCGCACCCAGCTGAAAGTTGGTAGGATTGTTCAAAACATCACCTTAAATGAAATCTAATCTCACCCTTTCTGAGAAGAATTTAAAAAGTGAAAGAGTTGTAATCGTCATAATATGTATAAGATATGTACACCACGTATATATGTCACCGTTAGATTGTAAAGATCATTAGATTACAATATATCTAGAGAGATTGTAAACTATCGATAGATTGTGAACCGTATCATTATGATTGCAATTTGACTCATTATTCTTCGCTATATTGTAGTTTACAATCTTACTAGATAGATTGTAATATAACGATGTTTACAATCTTACGGTGACATATACATCACTAAAGTTGTAATACAAGTAAAAATATTATTCTTTTATTATTATTTTTAAGTCTTTGGCACATCTCGTGACCTTGAGGTCCCGGACTTTTGGAGGGACGCGTACGAGGGACCGAGGGATCGTTCGTTTACGTCATTGTATGGGGCCAGCCTACTGTACCTATTTATTTTGCGGCTACAAGTTGGAGAGCCGGGGACGTAGGATACTAATATGTACACTTATTCTACGCATCCCCATATAACTGTAAAGCTTGAATGTTTGTTTAATTGCCTGGCTTTCGTTCGTTTAATGTTTAACTTTATAAAATAAATGAAATGTTTTGGATCATAAAATATAATTTATCTTGCGAATTCAACTGCGTTATTTAAGCTGTTTAGAATATGAAGGTTTTTTTTTGTTTTCACTGCAATAGGTATGAGGCAATAAAAAACATTTTATTCTAGTCAATAATATTATGTAGAACTAGCTTCTGCCCGCGACTTCGTCCGCGGAAAATTTCTTGTTTTAACATTAAATAGGTACATCCATAATACATAAATATATGACCAATTGACACATTGTAAAGGGCAAATCTTATCTCTGTGATGTCCTTGTGATCATAAAACAATTTAATTTCATAAGAATTGATATTTTGTTGTTTAAATAATCATCCAAACAGAAGTACGTCAAAAAAATTCTTTTTTTAAAGATAAAACGAAATATAGAAGTTAAAATACAAATGATAGGAATATTGTGTCGCGGCCTTTTTTGTAGAAATAATTAAGGCGAACCGGGTTGCAATACGTTGCTTTAAATTTTAAACAACTGTTTAGGCAGCGCATGCAAATAATTCTGTTTTTGGAGGTATTTCTTTCAGACTTGCTAGACGAAAATTGCGATAGCTCGGCTAATATGTATGATATAAATATAATTTATAGCCTATAGCACTCAGGAGTAATGTAGCTTTCTATCAGAGATTTTTTTTTTAAATTGGATCATTAGTGCCGGCGATTACCCCCTACATACAAACTTACAAATTTTACCTCTTTATAATATTATTATTAGTAATTAGTATTAGTATAGATGTGACTAAAATTATAACAGGCTCACGGGTCAATCGAGCTTAAACTGCGCTTATCGTGGTCAGCTCTTAATTGGGTGGGCCATACATTACATGTAGCGAATCTTCGTACCTCGGAACGCATGTTGAGCTGTTTGGTCCATTAGGTAGTAGCTCCATGTGAAATTCTGATATTCAGCTGCATCCGGCGAGACTGAAAGCCGATCCCAACATAAGATTGGGAAGGCTAAACAAGATTTTGAGATTTAGTGACAACAAGAGACAACTTCAAATATGGAGTTCTTCATAATTTCATACATGAACATCAAAATCTTTTTGTTTATTCTTGTGAATGAACATGCTAGCATTAGCATTATAGCTAGCAAATGACAAATGTGCTCGTGTTAGTTAACAGTCCTAATAATAACCAGCGAATTAGTACCTACTATTTGATTACACGCGGCCATGCCCGGAGTACGCAAGCTCTAATGGCTTATTGGTCGCTTCGCACGAATTTACTCGACCGAAATTGGCG
This sequence comes from Hyppa rectilinea, assembly GCA_951799385.1. Taxonomy (NCBI): domain Eukaryota; kingdom Metazoa; phylum Arthropoda; class Insecta; order Lepidoptera; family Noctuidae; genus Hyppa; species Hyppa rectilinea. Next base: position 12,682,218 of record OX637311.1, read on the forward strand.
AATCTACACTTCACTACATAGTATAAAGCAAAGTCGCTTCCCCCGTCTGTCCTAATGTCTGCATGTATGTATGCTTAGATCTTTAAAACTACACAACGGATTTTGATGCAGTTTTTTTAGATAGAGTGATTCAAGAGGAAGGTTTAGGTGTATAATTTATTAAGGTTTGCGGACGAAGTCGCGGGCAGGAAGCTATTAAATAATAATAATAATACTTTTTGTGAAGTCTACTCGTACGAAGTCATTTATTCATGGGCGAATCTACTACGCTAGAAATACGTAGAAACAAAATTTAATTCAACACTCAAGTGAAGCGTCTGATTTTGATTTGGCAGGTTTTGTAAACAAAGATTTGAAATCAGAATAAGAACAGTAGGAACAAACCTCAACTATACGTGGTGTTATGTTACGAGTATGTAGGTACAAACCTTAACTAATTTCCATAAAACTGTTAGAGATCAAAAGCGTAACCGTTGACCTCCATTCGTTTCTCTCGCGCATCAAACAAGCTGCGACGCAATAAAAAGAGAGCAAACATTTTGATGACTTTCTTTTTTCAAATATTTTTCATGTCTGACGTTTACAAAGACAAGACCTCCGAATGCATTCAAAGTTTCAGACGTTATGGAACGTGGATGTTTAGTTCAGTAGGGTGTTTGTAGATTTTACAATCTGCAAACTCAAATCAATTCTTTGGTGACTGACTTTACAGTCAGGGATATTAATTATTAAGTAAATTGACTGTTAACTTAAATTATCCGTATAATCAAGTCACAACTGTCATTATTTAACAATTGTATGAAATGAACATAGCATATTGATTAAGTGTGTGCTTAATAATTCCCAATTTGGTTGAATTGCACGAATTTACTCGCTTCGAGCGGACGAATTCACTACGCCAGAAATACGTATTAGGCAATTGGTTTTTTTTTTTTTTTGCAGTAAAACTGTACAAACGTGAAAACCTTGCAATACCTACGTACTCCCACGTGGAGCCGGTTACGTAACTGCCGGACACACCAATCCGGAATCCGAACTACGTCTGAAAATCACAAAAACATTAAGCCATACCTGAAAATTGAATTCATCCCACCTATGTAGGTCCTACAACCGAGAAGACTGCCGAGAGAGTTAAGCATTTTATTTTAAACTACACGTATTTCTTATCCTCGCTTAGATTTTTGTTGATGATTAATGTTGTAACAATGGCATCCCGCAGTTCAACCGTAGGATTGTCTACTGCTTAACCGGGCTTGCTTGTGAATGCCACAATAAAATTGCAGCCAGCCAGGGCACTATGAAAACTTACAAACTAAGCGACTACACAGCGTAGTTTGCTACGCTGACGACACGCTGGTCCTGGCGCAGGGGAGGTCGCATTAGGCGGCGGCCGACGCGATGACACGCGGGGTTGCGACAGTCATTGAGAGGATCCGGCAGTTGGGTCTCGAGGTGGCATTGCACAAATCCGAGGCCATGTCCTTTCATGGGCCTCGGAATAGGCCACCATCGGGGTCACCACTGCGAGGATCGCCCAGAGGACACGGTAGAGCACACGGTGCAAACCTGCCCCGCTTGGGCGGAGCACCGCCGTGTCCTCGTAGAGGCGATCGGCGGCGGCGACCTCTCGCGCCCGGCCCTGGTGCAAGCCATGGTCCGGGGCCAGAGGGAGTGCGAGGCAGTCACCTCCTTCTGCGAAAAAGTCATGCTCGCGAAGGAGGTGGCGGGATGGGAGAGAGAAAGGACCTCCCGTCCCAGCCGCCGCGGGAGACGCTCCGGGCGTCGGGAGCCACGTGACGACTTCCGGCCACCGTAGGCGCGGGCCTGCGGACGGTGACTAATGGGTGACTCACCGTCCGATCAGCACCAGACCCGTGCCGTGCGGCGCGTATATGTTCCACGCGCGCCTCAAAGAGATGTCAGCATATGAAGGGGCCCCTCAGGGCCAAGCCTGCCGGGTAAGCGGGGTTGTCCGAAAGGGTTACCGCTACCCCGGAACATAAAGGGCTACGGAAGGAACATGGATGGGTTTTAGTCAGTAAGAGTCTGACACTCCCTTCCGCTCCACCCAGAGCGGGAGCAGTCATTGGATGATTTCCCAGCCTTAAAAAAAAAAAAAGGGCGTCGCTCGGCGCTAGCTCATCGTTCGATCTGGCCCGTGACGGACGGCGCGTACCTGTTCCACGCGCGCCTCAACGATATGTCAGTATTTTAAGGGGCCCCTTAGGGCCGAAGCCTGCCGGGTAAGCGGGATTGTCCGTAAGGGCTACCGCAACCCCGGAACATAAAGGACTAAGGAAGGAACATAGATGGGTTTTATTCAGTAAAAGTCTGACACTTCCTTCCGATCCACCCAGAGCGGAAGGAGTAATTTGATGACTTCCCACCCTCAAAAAAAAAATGGGCGTCGCTGGGGCAGGGCAGCAAGGAACGCACTGAATCGGGCGTATTAATATGTTAGCCAGTCTGTTTCTCCGTTTATACATACGTATAACCTAGATTATTATAAAAGGATTATCTTATCCAACCAGCTACCCGCATTAATATGCCATTGTAATTAACCGGTTTAATAATAATTGGTGGATTAAGAGGATTTCGATTGCGTACGGAACAATGATGTACCTACAAGATACAAGATATGTCTATACAGTTTGAGGAAGAATTAGATCAAAGGACAATTATGATTAAACTAGGTGATATTGTGACGTTTTGGCTGAAATTAGCTTGCATAGTAACATCAATTAATTCCTTTACTGAATTTGCTGTCACATAAAAATGATGTTATTACAACACGCCTGAGGGCTGGCCTATTTTTTGGCCACAGAATCAGCACCGCAATACAAAAACGCATTCTGGTATTTTTCCCGTTGACAGCGTTGCAAACGATTTTTTTAATGTCCCATGATTTTTTTCTCTCTATTAAGGGCTGATTTTTCCAACGTCAGATAAGTTTTATCACAGGAATAAATTTGGCAGTTTGACAGCTTTTACATAGAAAATATGTCAAGCCGCCATTTTTATTCTCGAGATAAAAGTTATTAGGCGATTGAAAAATCGGCCCAATATTGAAAAATCGGCCAAAAATATGTAAATAATCGGGGTTGATGCCTGGGCAAAAAAAAAAGAAATCAGAGTCTGTCAATCAGATACTCAAAAAATATTTGACACGTATTTTTTACTTTATAATAATAATAAAAAATGACTTCGATATATTAGCATTAAAGTTGGGGAGTGGGGCTAGCTACGTCACAAGTTAGTATGAAAACTACATACCTACCTAGGTATGTATGTACCTACTTGTGTCATGCCACATTGTATAGACGTAATCTTTGGATTACGTAAAAAAAGAAAAAATACGTGTCCAATATTTTTAATAATCTAGCTTGAGGACTAAATATTTTTTTTTTGTCATCATCCCTATTGTAAGTTGAAAATAATTAGAAGCCCTTGAAACATTTTCAGGAACTGCACTACAGTAAAAGTAAGTACTACAAAATCTGTCGTTTATATGCTACTTCCTCGTATGTAGGCCTACCAAACAACGGTCAAGTAAACACCAATGATTACTTAATGAGTGTTCCGAGCTGCAATATATTCTGCTAAATGTTGCGCGTGTTATTAATAAAACACGTGTAACGCTTTCCCATTCCAATATTAAAAACCGGATTTTACGAACAATTTCGTGAAACGGGATTACTTGCACGACTAATTATTAAAAAAAAATTAAAAGCAATCTCTAAATAAAAACGAAAAAGCGGAAAACATCAAAGAGATTAAATAAATAGAATGTTTTAAGTGGCAAAATATAAATTTCCTGGACATGTCATATCCAGATATTCTTTTTAATGTTCATGTGTGGCTTATACATACTCTTTAGCTGGGTAGTAGAGGTCAGATTGATTTAAATGTTATGTGTTTCGTAATGTTAATTACTTCTCATACGAAAAATGTGTAGAGTCAAGTTCTTCCAACTAAACGGACAGCTGTGCTGCTGGGGAGTTTGTTGCGTCACTTCTTCTTCCCAGCTAAAGCACTAGGAAGTGGTGAAGAGTGGGCGTTTTTGGGGGACTGTCTTATGTAACTTTGACCTTCAAAAAGTGCTGATTTTTAGCCTAATTTGAATATATGATTTTGATTTTGATTTTTTAGATAGACAATTGCTCCGTGTAAATTAATGGTAATTACAGTGGAAGCCGACTCCAACATGCTCGTAGGAAGAGGCTACGAAGGTGATTATGGGTGGCAAAAAACTGTTAGGCTGTCTACTTTACCACAAACCAAATACTCAAAGCATTTATTTCAAATCATCAATCACAGGCACCTTTGAATTGTCAAAATTCGGTCAGTAAGAAGGATGAAGCTGCATTCCAAAGCACCTATGGAGAAGGTACCTATGGAGAATAACGGGCAAGAAACTCAATCCATAATGAACAGGTGCATACCCATCGCACAGGAAAAGCTAAAACTGACTATAAACCTATTACTTCACCGCGCACCAGACGAAGTAACTCACAAAGAGGATGTGAGTTAGTTCATCCGGTGCACAAGAGACTAATAAATTGATTTACTAGCCCTCTGAAATTAGCCACCAATAACAATCACTTCAGGAAGATTTACAAACAACGTATAGTCAGCCACCGACCGTGGGAATACGCTGCTTTTATTTTGAGTTTGGGATATCATTAAATCGTTGACTGCCACGCAGCAGACACAATAGAAAAACTATGTTTCGTGGCTCACCGGCGACCGCGTTGGCACTCAACGTGTTAAATGACTCCTCCCACTCTGGGTGGAGCTGAAGGGAGTGTCAGACTTTTACCGACTAAAACCCATCCATGTTCCTTCCTTAGCCCTATATGATCCGGGGTAGCGGTAACCCTTTCGGACAATCCCGCTTACCGGAAATACGCTGGATGCGAGAAGCACAGAGCCAGTTGATTTGGCGATGCTATGTTGGGCAGTGGTCGTCTTTCGGCTGAAAGGACAACGGTAGATGCAGAACAGAGTTCGCCAAATGAATTCCAAATATAATGTAGTAATTGTTTAGAATCGACTTTGTTCTTCAACAAATACCACCGAATCGAATGTGACAACCTGAACAAGTGTGTACAGTCACGAGCAAAACTACATATACACTTAGGTAATTTCATAAGCGGTTTTCTGCTTAATTATTGAATGAATTTGTATGTTGTCACACACATTGCATTTTCGAATCCATAGGTTTACCATACATGTCGTATCTCAAAGTTGAAATAGTTACGTTATTTTACGAGAAAATTGGTTTTGAACATTACTAGGTGTATACATATTGGTTCTCGTGACTGTACTAAATCTAAAGTTGTATAGCGATGTAAAATTCCAACTGTCTGCTATTTGTCACCGCTTGCTACGAACCGTAACATTTGGCTGAACTTAATGTTTTCAGAATTCCACACAAGCACTGCTAATTTAAAGCTAAAACACAAATTGCCTTCCAATAAAGGCTTATTTTGTATCCGCTTCAGAATATTACCTCAATTTATAGGATCACAGGAACCGGACTTAGGAATTCAATTCATGTTTCTAATAACAGCTCGTGCGAGATCCACGTCATATACAGGGTGGTAATAACAATAGTCTTCAAAAGCCTCTGTCTTGGTTAAATGTCTGAGTCTTATGCAAATACAATATGATAATTAGATGCCTTGGATGGGGGAAAGCCGATTCACGTCATAATCTATAGTACTAGAAACTACATACATATATTCACCCACACGTTGTTGCTCGTGTGTATGCGCTAGCGGTTGCACGTTTATCGTAGTTATAAATAGAAATTGAACTATTGGGGGTGATCAATATACCAGAGGCTTGCATTCAAAACAAAAGAAAAACAGGCAGCCCACCTGTAGTGCGAATTGGACGAAATTGATAAAGGAGGATTTTCCACAATGTTTTACGTCCCTCCAAATGAAATTATGGTTAGTTATGTTATTTAATGTCATCGTTTTTAGTTTATACTTAGTTAATTAATTGTTATTTGGCATATAATAGGAAGATGGCAGAAAATAGGTTGTTACTTTTTATCGTTTGCACAGATCAAGGCGACCCTCGTTAGTGCATTGCGTTGCGTCGTCGAAACGGATCAACGCATTGTATACCACACACCTGCGTTGCGACGACGCACGACTTTGCGCAAGAGGACGACACACGCACCTTAATCTACCACCACAATGGATCGGAACAAACGGAACGTCTCACGCGACGTTTCAACGGATCGACAGACGAAAGACGAAGTGGGGGGAGAATGATGCGCTGCGCTGTCGGATTTCCGGTGCGACGACGGACAGTGATCCACTTATTGAGGAGGAAGCTAGACGAGCGTAAGCTGAGGCGCAGCTGCGACGGCGTGCATACCCTCTCGCATTGCGGTGTCGCAGATGTCAGCACAAAGCAGGTGTGGCATACAATACGACGCAACGCATAAATTGGGCCTCACTCTAAAATATATGAAAAACGACGACGCAGCGCAATGCAACGCACTAATGAGGCAGAGTTCCCGGTTTTTAATTTTACAAAATTCGGTATTTTTATGAATACTGTGAAAAACAGCGCTCATTTTGAAACTCTTTTTCATATCGTCCGTGTTTTTAAATACTGCTAACTCCAATATTTATTTACTTGATATCACGCTAGTATTTCCACGAAGGGGTTAGATAGAGCAAAGTTGATAACATCCTCAACTCAAGTTTTTTTTTAAAGGTTTCGAAAAACGTACAACCTGTATATCGCAGGCTTTTATTTAATTTCGATATTACCCGTGACCGATCGACCTCAAGACTCGATAAGTCTGCTCCATTGGGTACCCGGATTCGTAACATTCCGGTGACCCTTGCTCCAAGCTAACACACCTGTTACAACTTTACCCCAAAATTCAAATTATAGGCCGTCCGCTTCACGCCTGTGTTTTCTCGGCAAAATGTGGAAGGAAAGTACCACAGCCTATCTTTGGCTGAGGTAGAAAGTATTTCAACATTTTATTAGTTATCGAAAAAGGATCCTAATGCCACTAATACAGCACAAGCCCAGACATCGGAATCTTAATGAAAAAATTCAAAACCGAACCGTGTCACAAAAAATACGATCTTTATTATAAAAAAAACTTTTTTACAAAAAATAAAACCGACTGCCAAAAAAAAACACTACAAAGTGAAAAATAATTTTGATTTCGGAAGTCGGTGTCTTCGGTTTTGTATTTTCATTTTTTGCCACCGACTTCCGAAATCAAAATTATTTTTCACTTTGTAGTGTTTTTTTTTGGAAGTCGGTTTTATTTTTTGTAAAAGTTTTTATTTTTCACTTTTTAGTTGTGGTACCTATGCAACCCCCCCCCCCCTCCCCCCAAAATTTTAATACCACTACCTGGGATGTAAAAATGCCTTTTATATTTCAGAAGTTGTTTTGTGGACACATTGATGATAACATCAGAACTAAATTTTCAATGGCACCTTTCATTCAGAATGTATCTTATGACAGTTCCAATAAACCCAAATACTGCTAGGATACATTGTTTTATTTTGAAGTTCTCATGCCAACCTTGCACCTTCCGGCTCCATCATCAGATCAGTTCGATAGTACCTTATAGCCAAAGTGCATTTCATGACAATTCTAATAAGCCCAAACACGGCTAGAATACATTGATTAATTACGGAGTTCCGGTGCCTGTCTTCCGGCTCCATCATCATCACCAGATAAGTTCAATGATAAAATTTTCAACATAACTATTCAGGATTGTATGTTTATTTGTATTGTCATAGTTGCTTAACTATCTTGATTGTGATATCTATGCGAGTGTCAAGTTCCGTTAGCCATATCTGATCTTCTTCACCAGTTCCACTTCATCAAATGTTACTTTTTGACTGTAAACGCTTGATTTCTCGATGAAAATATTAAAATTACTATGTAGTTGCCTATAATATTTGAGGAGTTCCCTCGATTCCTCATGGATCCCATCATCAGAACTAGATTTTGAAAAAAATGGGACCAATCTGGAAGCATATCCTTTAAAGTTAAAAAAAAAATTGCAAATCCATCCATAAACAACGGAGTTCTGAGGTAACAAACATAAAAAAAAATAAAAAAAAAATACAACCGAATTGAGAACCTCCTCCTTTTTTTGAAGTCGGTTAAAAATAGTTGTTACCAGCGGCCCGCGTGTATGTAGGAATTATCCTACGGGAACTGTAAAATTTTCCGGGATAAACAGTAGGCTGTGCGCTATTCCAAACTATCTCTGTGCCAAATTTCATCCAGATCCGTTCAGTACTTTTTGTATTTATTCGTTACAAACAGTCAAAAATACTTCCTCTTTGAAGTCAAAATTTAAAATAAATTAAGTATTTGACTTTGATAGGCACAAGAAAGGCACTTTTGAACGTCAAAATAAACAAGAAATAGAATGGATCCTAGTTGCCCCTTCCAAAAGGTAGTTTCGTATGTAGAAGAATGGGAAATTATATGTGAAGACGGTGCATCTCAAATAAAATGAACACCACAAAAGGTAAAAAACAAATATAACAATACATGGTGCTCACATAGTTACAAACATTCTACTAGTTAATAATAATAAATCAATCAATGTGTAAGTTAAAATGTATAATATTAAGTGTAGATAAGATATATTTACGACGTTGTTTTTAAACCAATTGTTGTTTTTTTACCATCATCAGTTGGATAATTTACTCGGAAAGTTTGTGTATTTATGCCCCGAAAGGTTAGGCAGAGGTACACTATTGTACTTTTGTGTAACTCACACGTAACTTACTCACGTTGATGAGAACACGGCCTACTTATTAGTAGGATATTATTGGGCATTCTACCCCACCTGCCGTTCCTACGGCTCACTCCGTTCGCCTTCGTCACTCTCGGTGTGTTAGAATGCCCAATAACATCCTACTATAACTAGCTCTTCATATCAACCACTTACCTCGATTAACAAAAGCAGATCTACGGTTTAAACTTTGTTTCACTACACTACTTTACTGTCATTCTTTCATAGTTTCACTACACATTTCACCACTACTGAATTTATTCCTAATTTTAATCTACATGAAACGTGGTAAGCTAAACTTCAGGACAGATTGTCTCATGCCTCTCCGCAAAGTTAGAGATAGCGCATTACCACAAAGGTTCAACGCACACTCAGTTTATGCGACCAGATTGGTACCGAGGGCATCTGAAATTTAGAATATCGTATATATTAAACTAAAACTTGGGACAGATTGTCACTATGCCTCTACAAAGTTAGAGATAGCGCCTTACCACAAAGGTTCAACGCGCACTCAGATTATGCAACCAGATTGGTACCGAGGACATCCGAAATTTTAATTTAATTTCGTTTCATATAGATGAAAATTTACACGTTTATTAAACAAGTAAATGCGTCGGCTGTCTGAACCGATGACCTAAACTTCAGGACAGATTGTCACTAGTCTCTCCACAAAGTTAGAGATAGCGCCTTACCACAGAGGTTCAACGCGCACTCAGGTTATGCGACCAGATTGGTACCGAGGACATCTGAATTTTAGGCTACCGTATGCATTAAACTAAAATTTGGGACAGATTGTCACTATGCCTCCACAAAGTTAGAGATAGCGCCTTACCACAAAGGTTCAACGCGCACTCAGATTATGCAACCAGATTGGTACCGAGGACATCCGAAATTTTAATTTAATATATTCACCCAGACGACACTACTTACACGTTAATGAACACGTTACGTCTTCTACTGATGTCTGATTGCTAACCAACCGCACGTCGCGCTAATTAAAAGCTAAGGCTAAAAAGTTAAGGCGCATTTACACTAATATTTACCGTCCGGTGTGTGTAAGTCCGGTCAGTTTCGCCACATTGTATTCTTTCATGAAATACCTGACGCCGCGCGCCGGCGTCGGAATCGACCGTATCAGACAACTATTACGAGTGGGTGTAAATGAGCCTTTACAGTCTGTGAAACTGCAAAATTGCAAGTAGCAATAATTTGCTGCGTATATTTTGTTGTATGTAAGGTATGTGTGTGTGTGTAATTTCCATGGGAACCTTTGTATAATATGCAAGATAAGCACTGCGCTTGTTGCAAACATTGTTTAAATTTGTCTTATACAGGACTTTCTATGTTCATATAAAATAGGTACTTACTTCATTTTCGGTACGGCACACTCATCTTGGAAATTACTTTATTGTAATAATTATGACCTTTATGACTTTGTAGTTACAATAAATAAATATAAAAATATTTTTAATGAGTATTTTTATTGTCTAGGGATTGTTTAAAAATACTATTTATATTATCAAAACTGTAAGATTTCAATATAACTTCTACTTTATGACTTTATTAATATACTACTTATACTTATATTTCCATTATAGTTGATGGATTAATATTTGCAGTTTGACTGCAACATACGTAATAAACTAGTTTTGGTACGCGTATCCGTTCAAAACTTTTCTGCACATAAATTATTTCGAATGCAAGTTATTGATTGATGACGCTGGCGTCATCCCTATATGATCAAAGTACAGGTTAAGTTCGACTCTGCAAATAGGATTGCGAATAGCCCTGGTAGCAAATAGGCTTATGTATATTTCTAGGTTTCAGCTTCGAATCCCTATCGCAATCCCTTTTCCTATAAGTTAATAATTAAATTAATAAATTCGTTCAGCATTCGTTATTACCCTAAGTATTTTAATTATATAAATATACCTAATAAAGTAATCACCAAATATTTGCTCCAGATTTTTTTTTCACATTAGTCTCAAAAATCTATTATTTTACAACTGTGCATACCTAATGATGTCTTGTTATTATTTTTTAAATAAACAAACATACAGAAATTAAATAAATAGTAGTAAATGTAGTAATCCTATACCTAAGCCAGGTAACTAACGGCACCTTTGTCGGTGTCGGACAAATGCTGGCTTTATATTTCATTTCTCACGATAAAATTGCATTTTGACGGAATCAATATTATGATGTAAATGGACGTAACTGACATAAGTTAGCAATACAATTGTAATGCTTTGATTTAAGGTTTAATTTTGTAATGAGGTTAAATTTGCTGAGATTGTATTTTTCTTTACTTAAATTCGATTAATTTATATGAAAATTCACATTCGCTCGAACGTCTTCTAGTGAAAAGCTCCACTTAAGTTTATTGTCAATTACGAATACCGCATACTTCCATAAAATGTACGTAAGTATTTTAAAAAATAATTATGTTATTTCAGTGTCCTTGTGTTTCATAAGTCGAGCGTTCAATTGTTCTAATCTTATTTACAGCCTTTTTTCATTTGAAATTAATTGTTGTCTACTCGATTACAGGTCTGACTCCGAATCTGAACATACACGTCGCGCACCTGAGGTTGCAAAGGTGCAGCCAAAAAAGAAATCTCACAAGCGTAAAGCTTCTGAGAGTACCTCCACCTCGCAATCGGAATCTAAATCTAAATCAAGGTAATTTCTATTATTTCTTGTCTTTAGGTATTTGTGTATTTTATTCCAATAAGAGTGTTATACGTTAGTAGTGGATTTATTTCTATACTTAAAACCAGGAACACAATCCAATGATTCATAATCTTATTCCATTGGTTCTTTTTTGATAAGGTACTTTATTATTTTATTTTTTTACAGTAAAAATCAACAACATGATAGCTCGGACCTCTTCGGCCTAGAGGATAGCGAGCATCGCGCACCAGCAACCGGCAGCGAGGACCTCACGTCCTCTCTCGTGAGCCGAGTCGCTAACGGGAAGTTGCGGCGGGCGGTGAACCTACAAGGTGACTTTTACGTGGAGGTAAAAGTTTATAATAAGTCTGATGCAGCGTCCACGACTCCACTTGAACGGTGGAAAAAAGCCTTAGTGGCACTTAAAGTTCAATTAAACCAAGAAACTCCGCAGTGGGACGCGCTGCAGACATTTATGAGACGGGTTCATGTAGTTTTTCAAGACTCGGAGCCCGTGTTCTACAGTGACAACATAAATATAAAATAATATATTAACTATTATTTTTGTTATCCGTTTATTCTAAGGCTAGGATAGGTTTAGGTTAACTGTAAAAAATATTTGGGACTTTGGGATAGCTTAGCTTTGTTACAATTATAATTTGTGTCTTTTGTTTGTGTTGTTAATCTAAAACTTGCTCTATTTTACGTGGACCTTAGACCTAATAATACACAAAAAATGCCTTTCTGTACTGTTTGCAATACATCCGTTGAGCGCAGTCAGTGGACAGGTCACCTACGCAGTACTAATCATAAAAACAAAAATATTTCGTATTTTTGCGAAGGCGTTGAAATAATACATGCTGCTTTTCGTAATCGTATAGCTTCGTATAGAATTGCCGATCCGTCTGAGAATTACTGTCCAAAATCATTTTTAAATATTGTTGAAGACAAAATTAAAACTTTAATTGATATGTCCCTTAAAGATCACATTAGTATAAAAGTTAATTTCGAATATTTTGCTATGTTTTTGATGGTTAAAAATGATTGTCAAGAGATGAAATCATTTTCCACAAAAAATTTTACATTGCATCAGAATTATGAATTTACACCATTATTGTCTCAAGTTAAAAACACTTTAGCAAAAAAGATAGAAGAATTTCAAGACCGTGATAGTGGATGGACGTTCTTGTACAGTTCTCATTTGGAAGTCAATGTCAACAAATATCAACCTTTGCGCGGTTCAGGCTTTATCGAATTGCCTGCTGCTATAAAATCGAAAAAAGCATGCGTTAATATACGCAATAACGATGAATATTGTTTTTTATGGTCAGTAGTTGCCGCTTTATATCCAGCTAAAAGTCATCCTGAAAGAGTATCATCTTATCCTGATTTTAGAAACGTGTTAAATGTAAAGGACATATCATTTCCATTAAGTTTGTCAGATGTTGCGCGGTTCGAATTAAATAACCCTAATTTTTGTATTTACATCTATGGTTTAAAAAATAATATCGTCACGGGACCGCTGTACAAACCAAAAGCTTTGAAAGGAATGGTAATTCATTTACTCTACTTAGAAAAGGGCGATTTGTCACATTACTGTTTAATTAAGGACTTGCCACGACTTGTTAAGAGTCAAATATCAAAACACCACGGTAAACTTTACTTTTGTGATAATTGTTTAATGTTTTTTAATTCAAATGATGATCTTAGTTCGCATAGTTGTGGGGGTATTGCCACTGAACTACCTCCAAAGGGTTCCTTTATACAGTTTAAAAATTATAATAGAAAGCAAATTGTACCATTTGTTATATACGCGGATTTTGAAACAATGCTTGAACGGTACGAATCTTGTGACCCTGATCCAACTAAAGCGAGCACTGTTACACGTCAGCGACACGTGCCCGTAGCTTACGGTTATCATATTACGTGTGCGATAGATGAACGCTACAATCGTTACGTTTCATATCGCGGTTCGGATTGTGTACCAAATTTTGTAAAGTCTATCTATAAAGATGCGCAAAAAATTCATAATATTTTAAAAAAATATGTTCCTATGATTTACACCTACGATAATGCTCGCGACTTTGAAAACGCGATAACATGTCACATTTGCGAGCACTTCTTATTCGGTGATAGAGTTCGTGATCATTGTCATTTAACAGGTAAATATCGCGGTGCAGCTCACAGCTATTGTAACTTACAATTTAAATTACCTAAATTTTTGCCTGTGTTTTTTCATAATTTATCTGGTTATGATTGTCACCTTTTCATAAAAGAATTAGGTGAAGCTCCTGGATCTATTAAAGTAATACCTAAAACAAAAGAAAACTATATTTCATTTACAAAGTTTATTCCGATTTCCTCCGAGGAAAGCATACAGGTCCGGTTTGTAGATTCTTTTAAGTTTTTAGGAACCAGCTTAGAAAAGTTGGTCAGTACAATGAAAAAACAAGAGTTTCAACAATTAAAATCTTATTTTCCTGACCAAAACGAATTTGACCTACTTACCCGTAAAGGCATATATCCATACGACTATATGTGTCAATGGGAACGTTATGAAGATACGTGTTTGCCTTCTAAAAAATGCTTTTATAACTCTTTGAGTAATAAACCCATTTCCGACGAAGATTATGCACATGCTTGCTCCGTTTGGTCTGTATTTAATATCCAAAATATGGGTATGTATACAGATTTATATCTTAAAACCGACGTTCTTTTGCTAACAGATGTATTTGAAAATTTTCGTAAAACTTGTAAACGACACTATAATCTGGATCCCGCATTTTATCTAACAGCACCAAGTTTATCTTTTGATGCAATGCTTTTAAAAACCGGAGTTCAATTAGAATTGATAAGTGATGTTGAAATTTTTAGAATGATACAAAAAGGTATTCGTGGTGGTGTTTGTATGTGTTCCAAAAGGCACATTAAAGCCAATAATAAATATTTAGACACCTACGATCCATCCCATCCAGATTCGTTTATCATTTATTTAGACTGTAACAATTTATACGGCTATAGTATGTGTCAATCGCTACCCTATTCTGACTTTAGATTAATGAATAAACAAGAAATAGAACTTTTAAAATTAAACTTAACTGACATCAGTGATACTGCGGAAAATGGTTACATTCTTGAAGTAGATCTAATATATCCAAAGAATTTGCACATTGAACACAATGACTTTCCATTTTGTCCAGAAAAATGTTTACCACCGGGTGGTAAGAACAGAAAACTAATACCCAATTTGTATGATAAATATCACTATGTTATTCACTATGTACATTTAAAAAAATGCTTGCAGCATGGTTTAGTATTGAGAAAAATTCACCGTGCTATTACATTTAAGCAAAGTTGTTTTTTAAAGCAATATATTGATATTAATACTCAGTTACGACAAACAGCAAAGTCAACGTTTGAACAAGATTTTTTCAAATTATTAAACAATAGTATTTTTGGAAAGACGTTAGAAAATAATGAAAATCGAATAGATGTGAAGTTAGTAAACAAGTGGTGTGACTTAAGCAATAAAACAAAAAAGACTACTTGTGCTGAAAAATTAATAGCCAGCCCATATTTTCATACCGCCTCTATATTTTCTGATGATCTAGTAGCAATTCAAATGAAACCTTCGCGTATTATTCTTAATAAACCGATATACATAGGGTTTACAGTATTAGAATTATCTAAGACTCACATGTATGATTTCCACTATTCTATTATAAAACCTTTTTATGGTAACCGAATTGAATTGTGCTATACTGACACAGATAGTCTTGTTTATGATGTGCAGAGTAATGACGTGTATAAAGATTTCAAGGTCCGTTTTCTAAAATATTTTGACACAAGCAATTACGATTTAAACAACGAATTTAACCTGCCAATTATTAATAAGAAGATTCCAGGTCTGTTTAAGGATGAAATGGGTGGTAAAATTATCCAAGAGTTCGTAGGACTGCGCTCAAAATTGTATTGTATTAAAACTTTAAATAAAACAATAAAAAAAGCAAAAGGCACAAGAAAAAATGTCACAGCAAATTTAAACATGTTAGATTATAAAAATGTTTTGTACAATTGCGATGTCATTCGCAAAAAAAATGTACTATTTAGGTCTATAAAACATGAAATATTTACCCAGGATGTAAATAAAGTAGCACTTTCAAGTAATGACGATAAACGGTTGCTATGCGCTGATAAGGTCTCTACTTTGGCCTGGGGTAATACAACTATGTTAATGTAATCCACTATTATAATTTAACTAAATCACTTTCACCATATCATGTATTTTATTGATTGTAAAAATGTAACTGTCTAAATATATGTTAAGAAATATTAGATATGTACTACCAATCAAATTATTATTGATCCTTAATTTTAAGATAATTGTATCCATAATTAGGATTAAGTTTTCTTTGTATATACAAATAAAATTTAGGTACTATTCCATTCAAATATGTGTTTAATTTCTATACCCATTGACAACCCGATCAGACATTCTGCTTGCATTCAATGTGCTGTGCAATTACAAGCATGTTTCAACTTGTTGAAACTTGAAATTGGTTAGCAGTAATAAAGCAAGTACTAAGTAAAATAATATACTTATGTATTATTATAAAAATGTATACAATTCCTGATGAATAAGCGTGCGCCCGGCGCCGGCGCGCGGCATTGAGAAATACGACACTTATCAGGTGTTCGCGCTCGTGAGGAGGTAAGCGCTGTCCACAAGGATACAGGTTCAAACTTGTCGAATTCAACATGAAATTGATTCGCAATATATTGTACAGGCTCTGGTTACACTAGAACATTCATCCATCATAAACAATGTCATTACATTACGCAGTCACTTGTTGGAGTGGTCACATCGGTTCAAAGCAAATAACTCGTAAGTATATTCTGTTCTGTGTATCTTTTATTTCCTTTTTTGTTATACAATTAAATAATATTAATGGCTATTTTGTTTGTTTCAGATCTTCAATAATGTCAGATTCGCCTGATATGGTCTTCTCCCAATACGGCCAAGGTTTCCCGACTCCGAGTTTAAGTTGGCATATCCCAGAAGCACACGGGTCTGCCAATAAGAAGCCTAGAGCAAGACGGGAGTGCCAAAAACGAAAATCACCTGAGCAGTCTGCGTGTCAATCGTACGTCGTAAACAATGAAAAGAAAAAAGGTTTACGACTTATACAAGTGAAAGTTTTGGACATCAGTGAAAATCAAGAACCTGCAAGTGACAATGAGGAGGTGATAGTGATAAGTGCGCAGTATGTAGTCAGTGAACCAGTCGACAATGTTATGGACGAGACAATGTCGTTAATTAACAAAATATCCAAGAAACTCTGCGATGACTATTATTAGTGATATTATTAAGTAAGTAATTGGTATTAGTTATGGCAAGTTATTTTTCTTATTTTTCTGTATTTAAAAATAGTTTATAAGTTATTGTGTAGAATAAGTTTTAAATTTTATTGTAAGTAATGTTGAAATAAATAATACATAAAGTATGTTTAGGTTAGAAAGATGAAATAATTAAATATTATAATTTATAATTGGTAAATAAATGATAAATGTATAAATAAAATAATTTTCTTTCTTATTGTAGAATAATAATTATGCATCACAAATTTGTAAATAGATAAATAAATGTTTTACGTATTAATATAAATTTTGTAAATAAGTAGGTAAATAATGAATCTATTAATAAAAGAATTATCAAATAGGTATTATAAGTTTTTGTTGTAATTCATGTAGCAACTAGGTAAATAGAATTAAGAAAATGTATTAAGAAATCATTACATATTTGTAAATAATATAAAGAATAAATAAAAAATATATTTCTAATTTAAATTACGTATGTTTTTTAAGTAAGTAATTGCTATTAGGGCAAGTTATTTTTCTTATTTTTCTGTATTTAAAAATAGTTCATAAGTTATTGTGTAGAATAAGTTTTAAATTTTATTGTAATTAATGTTGAAATAAATAATACATAAATTATGTTTAGGTTAAAAATATGAAATAATTAAATATTATAATTTATAATTGGTAAATAAATGATAAATGTATAAATAAAATAATTATGCATCACAAATTTGTAAATAGATAAATAAATGTTTTACGTATTAATATCAATTTTGTAAATAAGTAGGTAAATGATGAATGTATTAATAAAAGAATTATCAAATAGGTATTATAAGTTTTTGTTGTAATTCATGTAGCAACTAGGTAAATAGAATTAAGAAAATGTATTAAGAAATCATTACATATTTGTAAATAATATAAAGAATAAATAAAAATATATTTCTAATTTAAATTACGTATGTTTTATTATACATTACATTGCTTGAACTTCAAATTAACTGTAGTAAAATAATGTTTAGCTTACTATTCGTTCCCAGTTCTCATTAATTGTTATAAAAATATTGTATTAAATTATTAGGTACTTGAAATTAAATTTATTTACATGACTTATTTTGCTACATCTAATTTAGAGCTTCATATGGGTGAATCATAGTTAGTTATTAGTAGAGTGATGTTTAAATAAAATAAACACAAGTAGGTTAAAATATTTTTTATTACCAAAATAAATTAAATACAGACATGTTATTGTCAAAATACCATTTCTTAATACATATAGCATTATTCAAAGCACAATTCAGTCTATGATTTACACAATTAAATTCATTAATATTTTTACAATATTTCTTTGTCAATCTTGAAAAATTAGGACATCCTTTTTCACCTATATCTATCACTTCACAGTTATCACATAAGTCTTTGATCCACTGAATTTTTTCTAATCCCTTCGTCATAATTTTTTTATTTTCTAAATAGGGTATAATCACGCGACGAAATTCTTTATAGTCTACGTAGCCCTCACTCCAGTAAATTCCTCTATTTCTTTCTAACCACCTCACCTGCTTTTTTTCTTCTTGGGTTAGGTAATGGAATGAATATGGTGGTTTTACCAAGAACGTTTGTGTATGCTCCTGACTTACGATGGCCACTTCTTTCACAATAAAATAATTGGTCGAATCTTTAAATCCTTGGATTTCCACTATGACGGTATCCGGCTTCATGATAGCTTCTTTACAATATTGCTTAATGGTTTGTATTCAACAATGCAATCGTTGAGAATGAGACAATATGCTGATGTTTGATCTGGTATCTCTGTATCGCTCTCAATTTCCACTCTCACATCCACAACCGGCCCTGTCTTTAGATTATCCGCTTGTCTAGAGCAATCGACTACAAACAGCGGTGCTAAATCTCTAAATTGTTTCTCACTTAGTATGGGCTCCGAGCGACGTCCGTAATACGACTGTTGAAATCTGGTGTATTGCTCGTATAATAAAGCGATTCTGTTATTAGCAAAACTCACATTTAAGCTTTCGTATGGAAAATACGTTGAATTAAGATACACTCTAACGTCTCGAATATGACAGTGATCGAATTGAGACATGTCGGAACTTGCATTGTTTTTTCTATTTGTCTGTAGCCCAATAATAATGTATCTTGGTTTTTCTATTTGAGATGAAGTTTTGATGGACCAGGTATGTTTTGTAGTTTTAGGCAAAGCTGGATATTCGTACAGATCCCAATTTCTGTATATCATTTGAAGAGGGCGATCTTTTTCTAATACTTTTAACAAACCAATTTTTTCTTTGTCTGATACTTTAACATGCGGTACGCGCCATATGATTTTGTTAATCTGAACATCATCCACAACTTCGCCAGTATTAAGTTTTACAGCGTTCAAATTAGTATTACTACGTAACAAAATCAGTTCATGTCTACTATTTATCACGACTTTTTTAAAATCTTCAGCAAAACCGAGGAGGTTACGAAGTGGTATAGAAGCAGAAAATCTCCCTCCATGTATATTTTTTATGCCATCAATATTCCAGCCCCAGGCATTTGACATTTTTGATTCACTTTCGTTCATTGAAATGAGTGATTTCATGGTTGTTGTTATACCTGCATTTTTTATTTTATCAATCTCCACTCCATTTAGCTCATACCTAATGTCTTGGAACAAGTAGAGTAGAGCATTGTTCGTGAAATTGATACTAGTAGCTTTGTCCTTCGTATCTTTTTTGCTAACGATAACAGTTCCTTCCAAATATAGGGTGCTAGCTGACGGTAATATGTACAAGTCCTGTTGGTTGATAGGTATGCGGATTTCATCGTTCCTGTTGAAACTCGTTACATAGGGCTTGTAGGAATGAAATTCGATTCCTTCTATAGTATTATCGTATGTTGGAGCGGATAAAACATCTAAGATATTCATTTTAATAATCCGATCGCTCTAAGGAATGCTTTATTGTCCTTAGTTAATTTTATTTTCTTCTTAAAGAGAGGTCTTATTTGAGAGCTAGCTCGAGCAGAACTGATATTCTTTACTTGTTGAGACACATTTTTATTGTAGTCAATCATTTTTTTCTTCTAAGATGCAGATATACCTGCACTTCTTCACCACGTAAATTGATTAATCGTTTGTTTATATCTAACAGTCTGATATGTATGCAGCTTATGTTGTTTTGATTGATTGGAAAGTATATTGCGTTTTTCGGGATTTCTATGATCCTGTATCCAGGTGGCACATTAAGTGCAAATTCGTGAATAATATGACTTGGTTCACCGTTTACATATGAACCGCTTACAATATCACATTCAATCCTGACTACGGTCGTAGGTAGAATGTTGACTGGAGACTGTGACACATGCCATTTATTTGCTTTCAAGATTTGTTTGTTAAATCCTAACAGTCTACTAAAAGAGTCTTCATTGATAAAATTAATGTCTTTTGTACAGAATATTGTAGTTTTTAAAGTATTATTATTACACCGTAGTTTGATCGCTGCATGTTTTATTTCGGATTTTAAATAATCGCAGATATCTTGCAATTCATAAGTGCCTTCCGGTATTTCAATAACTTCATTAAAACCATAATAGAACTTATTATTACTTTTATCAATGTTTGGAATAGAATTAAATGTTGAAAAGTGCAATAACGCACACTCATACTCTCCATCTACACACATCAAAAGTGTCTAGGGATCAACATATATTTTTGCAATAACTTTTCTCTTGATTGATATTAATTTAAATTTTCTTTAAGGATTCATCAAATAAAGTGTTTTCGTTTGTCACAGTAACGATAAACCAAGTCACCTTTGCATTAATAAAGAAATTTGCCATTTTCCTAATAAAGGGATTTTTGACATTTGAACCACTAACATTAAAGTTCGAAAAAAAGACTGAAATAACAGTTTTCTTTAAAATTTTATTGGGTAACTTAAACAATTAATAATCCGTGTTTCCACCGCGAACACTAACAACACAAGAACATCGGTTTGGCATACTCAAAATGAGTTCATCCAAATCACGCTGTGGAATGGCCGCCCATGTTCGTTGCAACAACAAAAAAAGGTGTTATCAGTCGACTTTGGACACGTTACCGAAGCACTGGTACCGTGGCTGAGCGCCATGAAGGACGGTATCGCTGCACCACACGGAGACAAGACCGATACATTCAAATCTTAACTCGAAGAGCTCCAACAATAACCGCCATGATGTTAGCCGTGAGGCTTCATCACTCTTCAGGGAACTTAATTAGCGACCAAACAGTCAGAAACCGCTTGCATGAAGTGAACCTTCATTCCCGAAGACCGCTACGGGTACCACCTATAGCAATGCACAATCGTAGGATTCGATATCAATGGGCTCTTGAACACAGAAATTGGGCAGAAGAACAATGGCGTTTCGTGTGCTTTTCTGATGAGTCTCGTTTTGGTATGAGACCGGATACAAGACGTATACGACACTGGAGAACCCCTGGACGCCAACAGCGATTAAAATCCTGCCAGGAAGTCCATCCTTATAGTGGTGGAACCATCATGGTATGGGCGGGTATTTGGATCGGCGGAAGAACTGAGTTGATTTGGATCAGAGGCAACCTCAACGCTCAAATTTATGCTGAGACGATTGTATCTGACGTCATCGTTCCTCTACAAGTGCAAATCGGTCCCTTATTTCAGTTAATGCATGATAATGCACGACCGCACACCGCAAGAGTTGTAAGACAGACTCTCGCCGCAGCTAACATCAATGTCCTGCCCTGGCCTGCTCAGTCGCCAGACTTGAACCCGATTGAGCATGCATGGGATATGCTACAGAGAAGAGCTCTGCCGAATATGGAGGGTATCCAGTTGCAAGAAGACCTTTTTTTGTTGTTGCAACGAACATGGGCGGCCATTCCACAGCGTGATTTGGATGAACTCATTTTGAGTATGCCAAACCGATGTTCTTGTGTTGTTAGTGTTCGCGGTAGAAACACGGATTATTAATTGTTTAAGTTACCCAATAAAATTTTAAAGAAAACTGTTATTTCAGTCTTTTTTTCGAACTTTAATGTTAGTGGTTCAAATGTCAAAAATCCCTTTATTAGGAAAATGGCAAATTTCTTTATTAATGCAAAGGTGACTTGGTTTATCGTTACTGTGACAAACGAAAACACTTTATTTGATGAATCCTTAAAGAAAATTTAAATTAATATCAATCAAGAGAAAAGTTATTGCAAAAATATATGTTGATCCCTAGACACTTTTGATGTGTGTAGTTGCAATGTATTAGGATAGTATGTAGTTAACACTGACGAGTCTCCAGTTATCGACAAAGTGAGTGACATCTTGCAAATGATTGAAATGAAAGAAAAGCATTTATTTTATAATACATTTTTATTCCAAAAAGTCCACAAATAATTTAAACATAAATGACCACAATTGACTGCGTTAAATTTTTGATATCTTGTGTAGTTATAAAACACATTACAATTTTTAAAATATTGCATCAATTCCATTGGAGGTTTTAAATTTCCATAGCTATCAAAGTATTCACAGTAATTGTGTACTTTAGCATAAGCTACCCAATGCGTTCCTTCGTTCTTAGAATCGTCTAAGTTAACGATACCACATTCAATACATTTCGACTTCCGAGGAAGTCGATCCTTCATGTAGACCCCACGAAAATATGGGATGTCACTTGAAAACTTTCGGATGTCTACATTTGTTAGAGGACGATTGGGTAGCATATTTTTCAGTTTTTTGAAGATGTTACAAACAATCCTTTACCACTTTTATATGGCTTAATGTATAAACCCTTGCCCAACACTAAAGCCTCCATAGCTTTATTATGTCGTTCTGTTTCTTGCAAATTTTGTTTGCTTGCTTTGTAATCATTAACGGTTTTTGCAATGCCAGCTGCACCACCAGCTAAAGTTCCTAAAGCTGATAACCCAGCGAAAATTGGAATTAAAGGTAAAACTCCTCCAGTCTTTGGTATAGGTATTACTCGGGGTACTCGAATTCGATGATGAATGTTTGGAAATAACTTTTTTGCGGTTAAGTAAGCTGCTTTAATTAAAGTCTTATTATCTTTGTGTTTAAGTTTCTTAATTTTTGATTTGATTTTTGAAACTAAGCTTTTAAATGTTTTAATACCAGATCCAGACTTTAGTTTCGCTTTCATAACTTTGTTCACTATCCAAGAGCTTAGTTTTTCACCTTTCCCTGCATCTTTTGATTTAAGTCTTTGTTTAGCCATGTTAAGTAGTTGTAAATCGGCTTTGTGACGATTTGATAAGTCTGTATAGTTTGTATACGCAATATCGTGTTGCATGCAAGCTTCGTCTAGCTTATTTACACCTCGGTCACCTCGCGCTAAGCGTTTCTGAAGTTTGGTTCCTGGTCCGCAATAATTGTATCCTGGTAAATGAACTTCGAATGGTAGATTATTTATTATGCTGTTAACTAGTCCACCTCCTTGCATTACTCAAATAATAATGATAGGATTTCAGATGAAAAATGGTTATATAATAATATTATTTCATTATTGCAGCTTTTTCAATCCAACTATTTTCTGCGCTGTTTAGACCTAACCATTTAACATACAATTTATTTCCTTTCTTTCTCAAAACCTTTTCTATCAAATAAACATCAGGATAATTCGATTTTTGTAGTTCTTGTTCGTAAAAAGCTCCTAATATGTTTTGCTTCCGTTGATCTTCTATGTGATAAGTAACTGGTAAGGTTTTATTTATATTTTTTATAATAAATAATTCAGTTGACCAATTAGGAGTGTAACCTTTCTCAAAATTATGTTTGTATTTACTTATACGAACACAATCACCAACTTTGAATTTAGGCTTGCACTGAACTAAATCAAGTTTGTTATTTTTTTTAATATTTTCTTTGATTACTTGTTCATTATTTTTATTCACGTCAACCGGTTTAAATTGAATAGTACGATGTTTTGTGTTGTTATATCTCTTCAATGTATCTTCCAATGGCAGACCTAACCACTTATAGTTTCCATTGAGACTAAAATATTTATATAATTTATTTTTTACAGTTCTAATCAGTCTCTCTACAATTGATGCTTTTTTAGTAGAAAACGATGAGTAATGGTTAATGTTGTGCTTTTTCATAAGCGTTTGAAAAGTGATGTTATAAAATTCAGTTCCCATATCAGTTTGTAAGTTCACCGGATTATTACGACTACTAAGCAATATATGTTCGAATGCACGAGTAACATCAAATTTATTTTTTGATTTTAACGGTTCAGCCCAGGCATACTTTGAGAAGCAGTCAATCACCACTAAGATGAAATTGTAACCTTTGTTATACTTTTTCAGGTTTTGCATGTCCATCAAATCTGCTTGCCATAAGTCGTGGATTCCTTTCAGAATAACAGAACGTCGAAGGTAATTTCTTCGTGCCGCTTTGTGTATTTCATTTACAATCTGCTGTTTTACCATTACGGAGTTTTTTGAAGTAATTTATCTACCTCTGCTTTAGTATAAAACTTATCTTGCAAATGAGTTGAAACCTCTGGTAACCTTGCTTTTAAAGTAGCTTGAACTGTACCCTTTGCATCTTTTATGACTTGAGAACGCAAGGTAGCAATCAGATTATTAACTTCTTTAAACATATTAGCATTCAATCCATCTACATAATCCTTGTTCACACCCAGATTCTTTAATTCTTTTATCGTGTTAGCATTCAATTGATCTACGTAATCCTTGTTCACAGCATCATCAGCTTCTACTGGAGATCTAATTCCTCTCAGTCTTGATGTTTTGATATCGTAATCTCCGTTTTCTGATTTTAACAATGCATTCTCATTAAACTCAAATAACTCTGATAAACGCATTCTTTTGTGTATGTAGTGTCCGAATTTGTCTACGTTCATGTTTAAGGTGTATTGTATCGAGAGGCTGATAGTAAAATAAACACATTTTTAAATATTTATTTATTTATAATTTTACTTTCACGCAATTCTTCAATGATAGATATAATTTCATTATCTAATCCAGTGTTGCCAGCATCTCTAGATGCAATTAATAATTTCAATCTTTCTACTAATTCATTAGGATTATCCCAGTACACTAAATCTACGTTTTTTCTCCACTTTTTTATTAATGGTAGACCCTTTCCCTGAACTGTATTCTTCAGTTTAAAAAGAGGTTTAATAATTTGCATATATTTTTGCCCTTTATTACTTTTTATTGGTTTACTTGGATCGTAGTCTCGACGATGTGCATTTGTATCAAGTAACATCGACTTATAATTTTGCATGTCATTATCTGTAACCAAGTTTAAGTCTACATCTTTCTTAAGCAACAACTGTTTTAAACCAGGTGTATTTCGATATTTACGTTCAGCCACGGTAATGTATTGATCGTTGATCGTTATGCAAACAGAACCTAACATCAGTTTCCCGCGGTCTGCTCTAACCCCAAATGGAATATCTACCAACGCTTCTGAAGATACTGACCAGGATGATGTATCATAATCTTGATTCCCTTCAACTACTGATCCATAAGAAGAGTCACTGTTGATATCGGATTCATATTTGTCTTCATCGCTATTATTATCATTACTTTTTGCGCTACCAGTTCCTTCTTTCGGCATAGTTTCGTTAGTAAACGGAACATCAACAAAATCATCACTAGCACCCAGGAGAGCAGTTTGTTTACTAGCATTAGCAATTAGGTTGAGAGGATCTGTAACAGGTTTGAAAACAGATTCCAGTGCTTGTTTATTGTTAATCTCAGTATCTCTCATTTTTCGTACTTTTATCTTTACAGCTTCTGCCGCATCAACAATTTGTCGTTTCAATGATTTTTCCATATTGGTAAAATAGGTCGTAATTGATTTAGCGTCGTAAGGTGAATAATAATGTTTGGCAGGTAATAAGCCTTTTATATGCATTCGTGTTCTTAGTCAAAGACTACAAACGTGTCAAATTTATTTCTATAACATCCTTTGTTTTTGGAACAATCTTTATTAATTACAACATAATTGAACGGTACACTCCATATTTTTGAACACATTTCACGAAATTCATTCCATGTCATGTCAGTGTTGACGTGTTCTTCATAAACATGTCTCATATTTCTTTCATCTTGTTTAAAAAGTACGATTAGGTTTGCGTTGTCTCTTACTAACTGCTTAGGGATTTTACTATACGTCTGATTTAGATAAAAACAATCGATGGACTTGTGTCTCCCCATAGCAAAATAATCACGTATACTACTTTGATTTTCACAAGCAACATCATCAAATACAATTACAGAATTCGGTTTTGCAGTTTGAACACTCAGTACTTGCTCATTTTCATGATATTTCTGAAATGAAACGCTTGGTACTCGTTGCAAGACTTTTTCTAAAAAAACGTACTTGGGTTGTTGCAAGGTTTTCGAATAAACATAAACATTTTGAAATCTTAAACCATTCTCGTGTATAAGAAGACCAATTAATAAATTAGTTTTTCCACAATTTGACGGTCCGCAAATAATGCATCGTACCGATTTAGGTAATAATTCTCCATGACGAAAACCAGTCTCCTGAGAATTAACACAAAGTTTGTTTACATGTAACGATTGTGGTTGTTTTACAAATTTCATGACGACTGCTTGAAACGGCTATATTAATAATGAGTCGATTAATGTATTACATTGACATATATAACTAGTTCCATCGGCTGAACTAGTATTTTACTGCACTCCTATGTATCCTACATGGATTTCATTTATATTATTGGGTATAATACCACACCGAGAGAGACGGAGGCGAACGGAGTGAGCCGATGGAACAATCTGGTCGCATAAACTGAGTGTGCGTTGAACCTTTGTGGTAATGCGCTATCTCTAACTAGTAGGATGTTATTGGGCATTCTAACACACCGAGAGTGACGAAGGCGAACGGAGTGAGCCGTAGGAACGGCAGGTAATTATTATCCAAAAATTATTTAAAGTATTATCCATAAATTCTCTCGTCAAGGTAATCTTGAGAACTTATCTAAGACATTTAAAAATTCAAGTTCAAGGGAACAAAAAAAATTTATGAATGGTATAGCATAATCAGTCTATTATGTTCCCACTGCTGGGACACTGGCCTTCTCTCAGTGAGAGGTAGTGTACTGTCATCCACTACGCTGACCTAATGCGTGTTGGTAGATGTAACAAATACGCAAACCAACAAATTAAAAATAATATAAACAAACTAGTCACTGTTTATTTCTGTAAAGCTACACAAAAGTGTGTTGACAAAGTTCAAAAACGATCTTTGTTATTTGGTATAATAGGTATAATGCAGCCTTGAAACAGAAAACACGCCATCCTGATATTGCGTAGTCGTCTAGCTACAGAGCTACGGCGTAGCGCTCGTAGCTTTGTTTGCTACGAAGCAATTGCGTAGCGATTAAATCCGCAACGTCCGTAGTGTTTGAACAATGTATTCATGAGCTGTTTGACTACCTTCGGAATTGTTCCAGTTCATGCAGGTAACATGATACATATTCATTTTTAAGCTATTCCAATTATACCTATGTTGTACGAATAATTTCAAACGATCAGTTTCCAAATTGTCAATTCTAATGGATCCTCTTACTGAGGAAAACGATAAAACGTAAGTATGTCTTCATATTATTCAGGATGCTATTATATTAAATATATGTCGGCGTCGCATTATAAACAACACGCGGTGGCGCCGTAGCACCGTAGCGCGCTGCGTCATTCTCCCGCCTCCTTGCTACGGGGCGGAGTTAGTATGCGCTACGTCGTAGCACTGCGTATAAAAGGGGCCGCACGGCGGTAAAACGGCATTCTGACTACAGGCGTCGCCCGGTGCACAGGTTGTATTGCTCTTAATTATTGTTACTCTGCCTCTCTGTACATTCTTGCTATTTTGTGTGAACTAAGCTGTTACTGTATTACTGAGGTGTCGTGGCTATTATTATAAGGTGTTGAATTAATTATTCCCTGAAAACTGATTAAGTGAGTAGCTGTAAAATTCATTGATCAAATAATTCTATTTCTTACTGTTAACCTAACGTCTTCTATCTATTTTACAATATGTCTGATCCTGTGCCGTCATCAGAAGTGGGATCAGACCCACTCCCACCTATATCTGGGACTGCCGGCAATTTAATGCTGGAACAAATGTCGTTCTTTTTTTCGGCTAGTATGGAATCTATTTAAAAAAAAAAAAAAAATAGCAGATAATATGACACCTCGCCACATGACACCCAGTATGCAATTTCCTTTCATATCCGAGTGTAGCCTTATGAAAGAAAGTAACTGTGATCTTATTACTGGTGGAAAATTTCATTAACAAGTTTAAGTTGGTTCTAATAACGTTAATTGCTCCCTCCAAATAAAATGTCCAACCATGGTACAAAACTGTCTTCTCGATGTTACATATCGATTATCGTGTATTACCTGATGAATGTCTCAATGATAACATATTATTAGGTCGCGATATTTTGAGGCAAGGAATACCCGTTGTGGTTAGTAACGATGCCTTAACTTTTTCAAAAAAAAAAAAAAAACCCATTTCATGTCCTAGCTCTAAATTAGAAATGCCTGTTGACATTAATTCGATTGACACAGATCTTTGATATCATCTATAAGGAGGGGAAAAATATGGCACATGCAGATTTCCTTTCACGTAATCATGCTGACCCATCTTTTACTCATAAGCCAGCTAAAATTGTAAATTTATCTGAACTGGAGAGAAGTTGGTTATCTGAGGAACAACAACGTGATTCTGAAATATCAGACATTATTTCTAAATTCCGTTCAAATGACTTGCCATCTGAAATGTCACACACATGCGATATTAAACAGGGCGTACTTTATAGTAAAATCGAACGTAATAAAACCACTAAATGGTTACCAATATTGCCACACTCTTTAACCTAGTCAATGATTAATCACGTACACAGCGAAATTAAACACCTTGGTTATGAAAAAAAAACACTAGATAAATTATACGATCTATTTGTAGATTCATGCGTCGTTTGTAAAACTTCCAAAGGTCCGTCTACATCCAAACCCTAAATTGGCCGTTCCATGGCATACAATTCATTTAGATTTAACTGGCAAACTCAGCGGAAAAAGCGAGCGTAAGGAGTATTGTTCCGTGATTATTGACGGTTTTACAAAATTCGTCTTGTTAGAACATACCTTAACCCTAAATGCATCAGATGCTATTAAATCACTTAAAAATGCATTGAACTTGTTTGGCGCTCCTAAAAGAATAGTTGCAGATCGTGGTAGGTCATACGACAATACTGAATTTAAGAATTTTGCAAAGATAATCGTATTGATTTACATTTAATAGCCACTGGTTCCAGTAGGGCCAATGGCCAGGTCAAGCGTGTCATGAGGACCTTGAAAAGTATGCTGACACAGATACCGATAGCTTATGGCAACATCATGTAGGCGATATCCAATTGGCTCTCAATAGTACTCGTTGTAGAGTTACAGGGTTCACGCCCTTGGAATTAATGTTTGGTATTAAGAGTAGTTCATTAGGGATATCAGGAGTATCTACCCATCATCCTGATGAAGACAGGTTAAACCTCGAAACCATTCGATCCGATGCTTCTGCTAGTATAAAAAGGCTGGCCCAATATGACATAAGTCGATTTAACAGGGGTAAAGCTATAGTAAAACCTTTTTCAGTAGGTGACTTTGTCTTTGGTTGTTTGTCTTTGTTAAATGCGAGGAAAGACACCAAACGAAATTAGACCGTAAATACAAAGGCCCCTTTAAAATAACCGCTATTTTGGAAAATGATAGGTACGAATTAAAACACATTAATGGAAACAATAGTCTACAAATACTCTCACGAAAACTTGCGAGAAGTACCACGTGGTCAGTCATTCTTTTCGGAAAATTATGATGAGGATGACGTGTCGGCGAATAATAACACAGAGGTTCATGAGACTAGGCACCAGATTAGCAATGATGATATTCAGTCTGATAATAGTGATACTATCTCTGTCAATAGTGATACCATGTCTGCTAAAAGTGACACTATATCTACCAGTTCAAAAAAAAAGAAAAAAAAAAAAAAAAAAAAAGAGATCCGGTCCAGTCTAACTGAAGGGATACAAAAAAAAAAGATCCGGTCCAGTCTAACTGAAGGGATACAAAAAAAAAGATCCGGTCCAGTTTAACTGAAGGGATACAAAAAAAAAAAAAAAAAAAAAGGATCCGGTCCAGTTTAACTGAAGGGATAACACCTGAAGGGCAGTTGCCGGACCAGGGAGTAAATCCGGTCCAGTTTAACTGAAGGGATATATCTGAAGGGCAGTAGCCGGACCAGGGACATTAAAAAAAAAATGAAAAGAAAAAAAAAAAAAAAAAAAAAAAAAAAAAAGGAAAAAAAGGAGCTCATCTTGTAGGGTCAAAAGTTGACCGGACCAAGAAACAAGCCTTGAAGGGTCATGTATGACCAAGCAGTAATAATTCTGAAGGGTCGATAGACCGGACCAGATTATTACTCTGAAGGGATTACTTTGAAGGGTCTAAGAAGACCGGGCAAAAAAAAAAAAAATATAGCAGGATGACCAAACGGTGCCTAATCAGTTTTCTGTTCTAGATATGACATTATAAGCTAAGCGTACGAGGACGTCCGCACGTCAGCATGGCCGTGTCGGCGTCGCATTATAAACAACACGCGGTGGCGCCGTAGCACCGTAGCGCGCTGCGTCATTCTCCCGCCTCCTTGCTACGGGGCGGAGTTAGTATGCGCTACGTCGTAGCACTGCGTATAAAAGGGGCCGCACGGCGGTAAAACGGCATTCTGACTACAGGCGTCGCCCGGTGCACAGGTTGTATTGCTCTTAATTATTGTTACTCTGCCTCTCTGTACATTCTTGCTATTTTGTGTGAACTAAGCTGTTACTGTATTACTGAGGTGTCGTGGCTATTATTATAAGGTGTTGAATTAATTATTCCCTGAAAACTGATTAAGTGAGTAGCTGTAAAATTCATTGATCAAATAATTCTATTTCTTACTGTTAACCTAACGTCTTCTATCTATTTTACAATATGTCTGATCCTGTGCCGTCATATACCAATAAAATGCTCACATTACCATAAAAGTGGTATAAAGATAACCATGGCTTTATAAAATTTATGTGTTTGCATTTATTATATTTTCATATGACGCATAATAAGTGTTTGGACAAATGGCACCATTTTAATTTATGGTATTAAAGCTGACTTAGAAAATTTATGAAGACACCAGGTGTTGGTCGTGAGTTTTGTGCGAAAAAACTTTGCACTTTTAGAGATTTGGAAAAAAACATTTAGTGACAAACGCAACAATTTCATTATCCTGTCTCAAGGCTTTGAGTTTTTGAATATTACTAATGATAGATTACCTTAGAGCAGTGATAGTTTAATGGTAACAGCCCCGACATACAAGTTGTAGGTCGTAGGTTCGAACCCATAACATAACAAGACGCCAGTAACCATCTAAAGGGTAGACAGAGGTGTACCTAACACCCAAATTTTGCAAGTTATGTTTATGTCCCAAATAATAGGGGGCGAGCCAATAGACTTCAACCGGGCACTAATCCTGACTTCGGGCTGCTACTAAGAATTCCAGATGGAAAAACCCAATTAAACATTGCCCAAACCCGGGAATCGAACCCAGGACCTCATGGTTAATAGTAACGCTACGACCACTACACCAACGAGACGGTCAACTTAATTATATGAATAATACTACTCTGTCAAGAAAGTACCGGGAAAAGATCAATAATACACAAAATGTCTGTTATTCATCCAAATTTATTTTATCACCTTCAAAGTATGCTCCTTTAGAAACGATACACTTGCGCCAACGAATAATCCATTCATCAAAACATTTTTTAAACGCTGCTTCCGGAATTGAGTTCAGTTCTCGCCGCGAATTCTCCTTTATGTCTTCTATCGATTGAAAACGGGTGCCACGAAGTGGTAATTTGAGTTTAGGAAAAAGAAAAAAGTCAGCAGGAGCCATATCTGGTGAATATGGTGGTTGCTGGATGGTATTTGTTGAGTGTTTGGTCAAAAATTCGTTCACAATGATAGCCTTGTGCGAAGGCGCATTGTCGTGGTGCAAAATCCAAGAATTTTGTTTCCACAAATCTGGCTTTTTTCGTCGAATTTGCTCTCTTAAAGGCCGCATAACGCTCAAATAATATTCTTTATTTACCGTTAGACCTTCCGGTAAGAATTCAGAGTGCACAACACCGCGATAGTCAAAGAAAACAGTCAACATGACTTTGACTTTTGATCGACTTTGGCGTGTTTTTTTCGGTTTCGGTTCAGTTGGAAGGCGCCACTCCGAAGCTTGTTGACTAGTTTGCATGTCAAACTCGTAAACCTACGTCTCGTCACCAGTAACAATGCGTTTCATGAATGTTGGGTCCGAACTGACTCGTTCTAGCATATCCTCAGCGACTTTCATGCGATTGAGTTTTTGGAAAAAATTCAGATCTTTTGGGACTAGCCGAGCAGCAACATGTTTCATACTCAAATGATTAGTTAAAATGGTACGGATCGACTCGTGAGATACAGAAAGTTCGGCGGCTATCTCTCTCAGAGTTGAATGGGGATTTTCAGTCACTATTTTCTTCACTTTTGCGATGTTAACTTCAGTTGCAGACGTTGACGGCCTACCAGAGCGAGGCAAATCTTCCATCACATCTCGACCGGTTTTGAACGCTTTGAACCACTCATAAGCTTTGGCACTCATAAAGTCGATTCACCGTAAGCCATCTGTAACATTTTCAGTGACTCCGAACACGAAATTCCATTGGCGATGCAAAATTTAAGACAAACTCTTTGTTCAATATTTTTGTCCTCTAAGAAATTCGCAATACACACTATATATGATATTACTAAAACCAGCACCTTATTTAATATAAATAACAGATGCAACTCAAACTCCGCGCCAAAATGGAAAACAGTTGTGCCAATCTAACAACTACAAAAAACAAAAATTTGAATTTGGAACCATAAACAAATCATCCATTCCCGATACTTTTTTGACTGAATGTATTGACTCGGCACGGATTAAATGTAGTAATTTATTCTCGCCATGTAAATTGTATGTGGTTGGGATTGAATAATAATTAATTAAATATTATGCTAATAGTGGCATTGAAATTAATTCCTGTTTGGAACTGCTAATGCACCTGTCATCCATGATATTGAGAACTGAGGATTAATATTGTTGAGTATATGGGTGACGCTGTTTAGTACATTCTGTACCACCTCTTTTTTTTTGAGGGTGGGAAATCATTCATTGACTTTTCCCGCTCTGGGTGGAGCGGCAGGGAGTGTCAGACTTTTACTAAATAAAACCCATCCATGTTCCTTCCTTAGCCCTTTATGAACCGGGGTAGCGGTAACCCTTTTGGACAATCCCGCTTAATTGTTATCCCCCTGAAGACAGATTTTTAATTAAAAATTTATGACATTTGTTATGCTGTGAGTGGCTTCCGTATTTAGAAGACTTTATAGGAATAATACTTAATAGTACTTAGAGAATCCCCAGCACTGGGTATCGTTGTAGAAAAGCCGCTGGCAGCAGCTAGTTTGAATAAAGGGGAAGGTCGAAAGTGCCAGCAGTGCCAGAAAAGTAAGGAAAAAAGTGACAAATATTAATATAAATGGATTAAGAGGCAGCTAGGAAGGTCAACGAAAAAATGGATGGATTGTGTGGCGTATGATACTTATGAAAAAAACAGCGAATGATGGAGTGGCAAATAAGGAAATATTATCTAAAATTTATTTTAACAGGAAAAAATATCTCTTGTGCTCGGTTGGTTTAGCGGTTGCAAAGGCGACAACTAAGGTTTAGAACCTGGGGTTTGATAGCCAGAAAAATTGTTATTGGGTTTTTGCTTCAGGAAGCTTTCTGTCTGAGTCTAGAATGATGCTCAATTCTATGGCAACACCCCATATTCTAAAACCGCGAAAAAAAACAGCTGCTCCATACATTATGGTGGCATAACTCGTCAAAACGTGTGGAACAGCACATTAATTTTTTCGCGATTTCAGGTGTGTTCCCATAATAAAAGTTGTTCATAACGAAGATTAAAGTAACCCCTTAAATATTGCTCATGAATTTAATTACACCCTGTATAGGGTTTGACCATAAATACACTAGTTCATACTATCCCCCAACCCTTTTAAAGTATACAGGCCATACTACGTTTTAAAAAAAAAACATCCCCCTAACAATAACGCAGTGAATAAGATTCAGCAAAATCATCATTTTGTTCACAAAACTCCCGACATGTGAAGGAAAATCCAATTCTTTACTAAAAGGACACTTTTCGGGGAGGATAACGGTGCTAGATAATAAATGTACGTGAATAATGGACGAATCCCAACGATGAAGAAGGAAGAAAAACAGACGTGACTATGCCACGTGTTTACCAAGCTGCGAAAATATTCTAAAAATATATATGTGAAATTTTTGGTGTGAAAAATTTGGGAAAAATAAAAGTAAAATAAAGAGCCGTGGCAGCTAAGAGATTACATGTCTCTACTGACGGCGCCCGTTCACGAACATGACGCCTAGAGACAAACAAACGGACAAAAATAATTAAAACGGTATTATTTTTGGCATCAGATTCGTTCCCACACCTCTTAACAAAAATATTTATAAAATAAATTAAACTTACTGTACATTTCATTTATTTTTGATTTCGTTACTTTATATTATATGTATGAAAGTACATGTAAAAACATTTTTTTTAACTCCTCTCGAATAAAGGTTAAATAACAATGAAATAGGTACCTATTTGTTTATATTAGAAACCAAGTATAATCAGGGAAATAAATGTATAAGCAAAATGATACCGTAAATCAAATTGCCGAGTTATAGTCGTTTAAAAACTGACAAAGATTGCCTGTTGCGATTTGAATATACGGACAATATAAGTTGGTCAATTTGCTTAAAAATTAATTTCCTCCAAATAACTTGAATGCATGAAACATACAGACCGACTAACTTGAAAGGATTTATGTTTAATATTCATAATGGAATGCTTTTGAGTTGTTACAGCTTCAAGCATGTTTATTTGCATTTTTATCAAATAGCATTCCCTAGAGTAAAGTATTCTTAGCTTTACTCTAGACCAGGGATTTCCAAACTTATTTTGTCTATTGACCACTTTGAGAATATTTTTAACGCCTCCTGTTTTTCACCTACTTAAAATCACTATCTAGATGAAATTACAAATCAGCTAAGCCTCTACACAACGCCCCATTGTTTCTGAGTCTCTTACCGCCTGCCTTTAGGCCTAAAGCACCCACAAGGGCGGTATCAACCACTTTCGGAAAGGCTGCTCTAGAGTAAATTGAGAATGCATTCTACTTTAAACATAAAAAAAATGTTTCAATAATCTTTCATTGGATTTAAGTCTTGCAGATACTCCCAGAATCTGTTTATATAAAAGGAAACCGTGACTGCCTGATCTATCAAGACAGCTAAAACCACTGAACAGAAAATAAAACAATCAATCTGCCGAGTTTTTTCCCAACTATTTTGGGGTCGGCTTCCAGTCTAACCGGATGCAGCTGAATACCAGTATTTTACATGGAGCGACATGCCTATCTAACCTCCACAACAACAAACGTAGTCACTAACTGGGTAATACGATACCCCTGGTAAGACTGACTCTCAGACTTTTGGGCTTCTGACTACCCGTAACGACTGTCAAAGATCCACACGTGACTGCCGGGACCAACGGTTTAACGTGCTTTTCGAGGCACGGTGGAGTCTCGGTATGTAAAGATGGTCACCCATCCTCGGCCAACCCCGGCAAGCGTAGCTAAACCTGATGGATCGATCCGTGCGGCTGTTATCACTTAGCCACGAGCTCCTCTAAAACCAATGAGCAGATTAGGCTGAAATTTGGCACAAGCTAGTCATTAATAAAAAAATGCTGAAACATTTATATGATTAAAAATTACCCGTCATTTACAGTCTTCTAATAACTTCAAAGAACATAATTAAAAGAGCAATTAGTATTTATTTGGCGTTAATTTAATCGCATAGTTATTTATTCTAAGAAAATATATAATGTATATTTTAATTACAAAAATCACACCTGTCGCAGGTTTGTAGGAACAAACACACGATAAATAACAAAGAGTAGTTTATTTATGTTGAAGTAAACACTTGATAATAAACAAACTAGTACAGTACAGGGAGCGGGACCCCGAGCGTGTGCTAGCGTAGAACTGGTTCTCAGAGCTGTCCGACCAGAGAGGTTGAAGCAGACCGAGAGCGCAGTGAACACTGACTGCGTACGTTTTTTTTTTTTTTTTTGAAATGGCATCTCGCAGTTCAACCAAAGGGTTGTCTACTGCTTAACCGGGCTTGCCTGTGGCTGCCACAAAAGAATTGTAGCCTCCAGCCAGGGCTTAATAAAAACTAAAGCTAACTTACAAAACTAAGCGACTACACGCTAAGGGCACCCCCTGCGGGGTTCGGACCTCGGCTTAGGGCGTCGCTGGGGGGGGACAGCAAGGGACAGCTGGATCGGGGGTTTTTAAAACTACTGGCTCAGCGGCAACGCGGGCTGGCTCGAGC
Organism: Hyppa rectilinea; assembly: GCA_951799385.1. NCBI lineage: Eukaryota > Metazoa > Arthropoda > Insecta > Lepidoptera > Noctuidae > Hyppa > Hyppa rectilinea. The sequence goes on from OX637311.1 coordinate 12,718,650, forward strand.
AAGGGTCGGGAGGGTGAGAGTGGACAGGGTCGTCGCGACGGGCCTCGACGGCGAGGACGGAACGACGGAAATTTGTATCTGTATGTTACTCTAATAGTGCTAGTAGCCGGGCTGCTCTCCTGGAGGAGAGTGGTGGCATCGTCAGGGGCAACGAGGGTATGCCGTGGACGGCGAACCTTACTGATGCGGGACGGGGTGTATCGGGAGGCGGCCGCAATCAGGGGATTGCGGTGTTTTATGGCAGTGTCAAAGAAACGCTTCGAGAGGCGTTTCATGAACTGCTGAACTGTGGGGAGTTTAAAATCTACATGAAGGTCCATGTTACGGACGTAAAAGGGAGCTCCTGAGACCTTACGGAGGAACCGGTTTTGAAGTGTCTGCATTCGATGCAGATACTTGGGTTTGGCGTGCGCGAAGACGACGCAAGCGTAAGTCATGATGGGGCGGATTACAGCCTTATAGAGACGCAGTTTGCACCGGAGTGACAATTTGCTGCGTTCTGTAAGCATGAATTGGAGCCTACCGAGAGCGAAAGCGGCCCGCGAACGGACCTGCTTTATGTGCTCTGCGAAACTGAGGTGCTGGTCGAGAGTGACACCCAGGTACTTGGCATGCTTCGCCCAAGGGATCGGCTTGCCGTACATGGTGATCGGATTAGGGGGGTTGGGGAGGGCCCTACGAATTCTCCTAAAGAGAACAGCCTGGCTTTTATCGGGGTTGACCTCGATTCTCCATTTCCGGAACCAAGCGCCGAGGACGTTGGCCGCGGTCTGGAGAGTCTGAGCTATAGCTGGCGGACTGGTCCCTGTGTAGTAAATGGCCGTGTCATCGGCGAATAACGCCAATTGGGCCTTTTTACTCTTGGGGATGTCGCTAGTGAACAGGGTAAAGATTAGGGGGGAGAGAACGGAGCCCTGGGGGACTCCGGCGCGAATCGGGTGGGGGGCGGAGAGAGCGCCCTCGATGCGGTAGCGGAAGGTGCGGTTCGACAAAAAGTCCCGTAAGATGAGCACGAGACGGTCGGGCACGCCGAGTTGGTATAGCTTATATATTAAGCCATTGTGCCAGACTTTGTCGAAAGCCTTCGCTATGTCGAAGAACAGGGCGCCAGTCATAGCGCCACGCTGGAAGCCGGCACTGATGTGCTCGACTATGCGGTGCGCTTGCTGGACGCACGAGTGTTGGGTACGGAACCCGAACTGCTCGTCCGGAATCAGGCTCTTCGCCTCGGCATAGTCCTTGAGACGCTTATAAATAAGCCTCTCGTAGATTTTGCCGAGCACGTTGAGCAGACTGATGGGGCGATAGCTGGTGGGGTCTGATTTGGGTTTGCCGGGTTTGGGGATACCTATAACAGAGGCCTCTTTCCAGGCTTGTGGGAACATGTTATTACTCATGGCGCCATTGAAGATGGCGGTCATGAGCATGATCAGTTGGGCGGGGAAGAGTTTGAATACCCTATTGGTAATTCCATCTGAGCCGGGGGCTTTACGAGCCTGAAGACCCTTGATGATGTCTTGCACCTCGTCAGGGGTGACGGGGGGCAGAGGATCATCTGGATCTTCGACGGGTGGGAGAGAGGCTCTACGTTCGACTTCGGCGTCGACTTTGGCGAGGTGCTTTGGGTCGACCGGAAGGGAACTGGGGGAGCATTGGGACTCGAGACTGTCGGCTAGGAGCTCGGCTTTTTCAGAGCTATCGAAAGCGATGCTCTTGTCAGGACGGGTGAGTGGAGGGGTGGAAGATTCTTCGGGAGCGCGAAGCTTCCTCTGAAGGTTCCAGAAGGCATGGTGATTGGGCTCAAGTTCGCCGAGTAACTTGTCCCAGTTGTCCGAACGAGCTTCCGCAATGCGTTTCTTTACAGCACGCTGTAAATTGCGCATGTGGGCTTTGTTCGCATCGCAGGGGAAGGAGTCGTAGGCACGGATGGCTGCGTTCTTCTCGGTTATCAGCTCACGTACGTCAGCGGGTAGTTTCCAGCGGTGGTCTTCCACCACCGGGACTTCCCGTGAGCAATCCGTCAAAACGGATTGCACGTGTTCTGTAAACGAGGCGATCGCGCCGGTAGTGTCATCGACAGAGACAATGAGGTCAGGAATGGATTCCAGCTGAGGTGACAGAGTGTCGGATTTAAGCTTTTCGCTTACTTTCCTCCAGTCGGTCACCAACTGGGTGCGGGGCGGGTGGTCAGGGTCAAGCGGACCCCCCGTGTAGGGGGTGAGGTGCATGACGACGGGACGGTGGTCAGAGTTAAGCTCTTGTAGCGCCTCTAAAGATTGCAAACGGAGGTTCACATTCTTGAGGAGCGCTACGTCGAGGACGTCGGGAGTTTGGTTAGGGTCGCCGGGATAGTGGGTGGGAGTCATCGGAGCGATGACGTCAAAGTTAAGGGAGGCCCCTAAGTTGAACAGTAATCTGCCTCTGGTAGAGGTGAGGTTACTGTTCCAGGCGGGATGTTTGGCATTGAGGTCGCCCGCCAGGATGACGGAGTCGCTCAAGCCGAAGAGGAGTGAGAGGTCGGCGGCGATGGATGGATGATCCTCGCTACCGTTGGTCGGTGGGAAATAGCCGGAGATGATGGTGATCGGTTGATGACCGGTCATGGCGAGCCGACAGAGAGAGATCTCCAAGTGAGAGAGGAGAGGGGGGGGATCTAGCGGGATGCAATGGAGAGTCCTTCTGAAGTAGATGAGGGTTCCGCCCTTGTGACAGCGTGACCGATCATTGCGAACTATGCGATAGTTGGCGATGTTCGGGTTGCGTATATGGGGCTTCAGAAAGGTCTCCTGAACTAATAGGACGTCAAGCTGATGGTCGCGGAGGAAGGCGGCGATCTCATCGCGTTGACTTTTAACGCCGTTAGCGTTAAAGAAACCTAGCTTGAGGGACCGGGGCTTTGTACATCTAGCACCTTTTGTAATATCCATAATTGATATTTAAAAGGTGAGGTTGGAGATGGCGCGCAGTACCCCGGGGTAGCTGTGGTATGCCATGAGGATTTTAATAGGGTCGCCCTTGGCGGCGTAGACCTGATCGGCCATCGCGATTGCCTCCGGGGTTTCGAACACTTGGTTCATAACCGCGAGGGTGTGGACGAGGATCTCCGTCGTGGTGGGCTTGATACCTGCTGGGGAGAGGGAAGGGACCTTTTTCGGAGCTGCCGAGGCAGGCTTCAAGGGGGCGGCGGGTGGAGTTGCCAAAAGGGCCACGGGGGAGGGGGTTAGCCCAGGGTTAACGGTAACCTTAGGCGCGGGGTTGGTAGCAGGGGGCTGAGAGATGGGGGCCGCGGTGACTGGAGCGTCGCTGCGGAATAAGTTGGCCCAGGGCATGGGTCGTTGGGGGCTGAGTCGCACTGGCAACTGCGCTGAGGGCACCTTGATGGTAGCCGAGGGGCTTTCCCTCTTCTGGCGATCGCTAGCGCGCTTCGCCAGTTTGGGGGAGGAAGCCTTGGGGGCTTTAGGGCAGCCACGGTAGTTGGCTGGGTGGCCAGATTGACCACACAGTACGCAGCTCGGGGGTTCGGTGCATAAAGCCCGATCCTTGGGGCGGGGGCAGTCCGCTGTGCCATGGTCACCCAGACACTTGACGCACCTGGGGGTGGCGAAGCAGTTAGACTGCGCGTGACCATATAATTGGCAGCGATGGCACTGGCCAATTATATTAGTGCGGCGGGGTTTCTCAATAGAGATCCCCGATAGTGAACAGACCGACTTGATCTTGAAGATCGGGTGGTGCCCTTCTACAGGGTCACACACCACGAGGACCATGTCGTAGGCATGTCCGTGACGCGCCTTGTGAAGGCGGTGCACCGCTGAAACTGAGATGCCTTGGGCAGAGAGGTCATCTTTGATGTCCTCCGTAGGGATCTCCTTCGGGACTCGGCGGATGACTACGCGAGTCGGTGTCTCTTCCGGGAGAGAGTAGGTGTGGAACGAGTAGTTCCTCGTTCGCAGCATAGCGGTGAGCTCCCTGTAGTCCGCGGACGAGGGAACGGACACCTTGATGCCCTGTTGGGTTGATGTGGCGCTGGTGTACTGGATCTTACGATCCACGCACATCTTGGACACTTCGGTCCATTTGGCCTTGTCTTGGATAAAGACCGGAGGCGGGGGCTTTTGCTTCTTTCCAGAAGCGGAAGCGGGTTTCGCCTTACTGCCGCAGGGGCGGGGAGCCTGAGAAGGGGCAGGGGTGGGGGAGGATGAGGCCGCTACGGCCTTTTTGGCCTTGCTGGCCTGGGATGAAGACCCTTTCTTCCTCTTCCCTCCTTTTCCGACGACCTCGTAGTCGTCTTCCGAGGATGAGGAAGAGGCAGAGAGGGGGCCATCGTCGTCCGAGATCGGAGCGGACGTGTCCATGCTCTCCGGTAGAGCTTGGACTGGGGTGGTGGGGGCAGCCTTTGTCATTACTGGGACAATAGAGCCCAGTGCAGCTGCGGACGGAACAATAGAAGTGGCCGAGACAATGGGTCTCGCACTAATTGGGTTCGCGGAAGCGGGCTCAATTGTCGGTAATGACAATGGAGCCGGAATTCCGGCAAGCGGGTTTGAGCAAGCCGCTTGAATAAGGCCTTGATCGGCCGGCGGGGGCGAGAGCGGGCTGTCGAGCGCGTCGGTGAAGTCGGCGACTGCCGACGATGACGCGGTGGGACTGGCACGCAAAGCACGGGCGGAATGCTGGGCCACGAATTTCGGGTCCGGGAGCAATTCCGTAAGAAAATATTTGACCCATCTCGGGTCGTAGTCCGACATTGTCGGTAGGGAAAAATTAAAACCTAAATGCGAAAACACATGGCATTCGCACCTAACGGCCCTAGAACCTAATTCCCCGGGTGGATAGGCCCGGGGATGTGTAGCCTCCCTGTCGGGCGCAGACAGGGAGGTGAGTACCTATGGTGAGCCCTAAGCTTGTAAACCGTTCGCCAATCTTATTGTGCGAACGGGCCCTGACCGGGTCTAGTGCGAAGGGGTAGACACTCCCAACCGACACTAGGTGTGTTGCTGTGGACGAAGTCAGAAACTAGAGTTGACTAGGAGATCCCCCAAGGCCAAACTTCTAGCTCTCGGCTCCAATTGACTGCCTCACCCTGAAGGGGATCGGCGGGTGTGATTGGGTCAACACCCCACTCGGCTTCGTTGACACCGTGAGGTTTCAACCGAGGACCACGAAACTGTGGTTTTACCCAGAGGGGGCCAAGACCGACGATAACGTTTTGACACAATTTCTGTTAAGAAATAGCGACTGTAACTACCTCCTTGAAAAAGGCAGTAGTATACAGGAAACACTTGTAGTCGATGACTACGAAACTGGCGTCGACCGGAACACACTAGCGGTGAGACAGGGTGCGGCGAGCAGGTAGCGGAGAGCAGGTAGCGCGCGGCACGTCCGTCCGGGGCGAGTGTCGGGCAGCGAGTGACTGACTGCGTACGCGCCGGTGGTCGGCTTATAAAGGCGCTCGCCAGCGGTGGCGAGCGGCGGGGACGTCGTGTGTGGGGAAGCCACGCCCAGTATGACGTATAGCGTTCCGGTGTTGTTGTTACAGTCTCCCCCTCTGGATCTGAAGTCGTCCCGACGATGATCCAGCAACTGGAGGCATGTTCTTGGGTCTTCCGCGTTTCTTCGCTTGCCTTTTGTCACTACTAAGCTCCAGGCTTTGCTTTCGTGGTCGTCTTCTTCCCCTCAGGGGCTGTACAGGAACTGGTAATAGAAAGCTCGACAGGATGTTCGTCTTCACCCTCCCCCTGGACCAAAACTGCTCGATCAGTTTCGTAGGTTCACGCTTTGTATTGTATACACCGTTGTTCTTCTCCAGCAGCTGATTGACTAGCTTTCCTTGGTCCGTTGTAATATGTGTCACCACATCGATTGAGTCTATACGAACGTCCCAAGTATTTGCATCAAAAAGGCTAGCACTCTCTGGAGATAGCTCAGCGTCTTCTCGGTGGACATTTATTTGAGCATCTCGCATCATGAAGTCCGCGAAGCTTGGAGAGTACCCATCGAACAGCCGAGACCTTTTCTTGCTTGGAGGGGTGGTAGTCAGATCAATCAGTGCCAGTTTGTAGTCTGTATCCGCTCGTTGGTCTTTTGCAGGAGTTGTTGCTTCACCCGTGGCCATAATCGCTGGAGGAGGAGTCGATGGAGGCGTAGGTATGGTGTTGGTCACGCTAGCAAGGTCCTCAGTGTCTGTCACTGTCATCTCGCTGAGTGGACTTGGCAAAATTACCATTTCCTTGATGACGGTGGATTCGAAGATGGTGAATTCTTCCGAGTAGAGCTCATACTGCAATTCAGGTTCGTCGATAAAGGACCACGTATACTGAGGTATGTTTATTACCACACCCGCATCTTGCAAGAAGTCGACGCCCAGTAGTGTGCGGTTGTCTCGAGCTTCCTGCAGTACGATGAACCTGGTGGGAATTTTACGACCATTCAGGTTCACCATAGTTTTGCACACAAGCACCACCTGCTTCCTCTTTATGCCATCCGCTAATGTAAGATCCACCGTTTTCTCGTTGAATTTACATCCTTTCTTCAGCAGGGACTGGTAGAGGGTGTAAGATGCGACACTCCCCAAGTAGCAAAATTTGGTCATGTAAATATCTTAGGAGTATGTATTTTTTTGTCCTATTGGAATCCTACAAACGTTTACAAAACCGCATTTGGGCGCAGTTTATAGGACCATTATGCCCTATAATCATTTTTTTACGGTCCGGTAAAGTGCAATTCGATTTTATAATTATCTTATTAGGTGTTTTTACAAGATATTATTGTTCTATAAAGATCCGGTAAATGCATTGAATAAGCGCGATTAACGATATGACGAGTGCTGCTACTGGTGTAATTGATCCAACAGTTGGCAGCGCGATCCCATTACTAGAGCAATCATTTGATCACTTATTGTAACGGTAACGTACTGCAGGTGTCTTAAGAAAAAATATAATATTTTCAAAGGGTAAGTATTCCACATTCTAATATCTATTTACAATAGGTAAGAACTTTTGTCTTTTGACTGTTGTGTTTAGAATGCCTACTCAACTTGCGAAATTAATTTTATTGATAAAGTGTTCGATTGTAATAAACATATCTTCATGCCCCTTCAAAACTAAACATATTTGTTATTAACTTTATTCGATAATAATTAACAAATACTCATTAAATTATAAGCCGCCATAGGATCTGGATCCCGTGTCATAATATTGCATTATCAAAACTGTTATAAACCAACTTAGTCAGAGTTAAGACTACTACAGGATATACCTACTTGGCCACCATATTTAAGTTTTAGGGTTCTTTTAGAAAATACAAAAGAAAGAACCCCCACATGCCAGTATATGTATGGTAATGTTTTAAACAGAACGAATATTTTCAGAATAGTGTAAGAATTCAGATTTGGTCCCATAGTAAAAGTTGTTTGTTATCATGAGCACAATCATGTGTTTAGGTATCGGTCACTAATTACCAGTCACCCTATATAGGCACTTAACTAAAAAAATATTTCAGCGTGTCACATTTGAGCCTGGACTGGAAATGGTTGTAATAATGCATGTCGATGATTTTTTGACCAAAAAGGACTTCCGTAAGCTCAAGTATTCGAAATGGCAATGGAATATTACACACTTTTTGTTAGCAGAAAAATGTTACGGTTGTGGTTATAATGTTTCAAATGACACAAGCACAACCAATAAGCCATTACATTTCACTGTGGCTCAAGGGGATAAAATAAAATTATAAAACAATGATTTTTTTTGGTGTAAAAACTGCAAACAATATACGTTTTATGACCACTACCCTACCGACGAGTGTAAATTCTGCTGTTAATATATTTTTAGGTACCTTTCACATTTTATCTTAATTAACGTAAAATAATGCATAATAGTATTGTAGGGATATTGAAAATAATATTGATGCCGTTGAGAGGTGATATTCTCTCAATGAGAACTCTTATTTATAGTACCAACTACGAAATCCCGAAATAATCAACTGTTCCTTCGTTGGTACAGAGTAGATATTCAACAATTCGTTATAACTCAGAATATTCACTTAATGAAATCTGAACTATATTTTCCTGTAGGACAGTTTAGCATTATGTTGAATGAAGGTGTGCACCTACTTAATTGCTTACCTTGTTTTTTAGATTTGCTGTAACCAGGAAATTATGCCATACAAAGTAGTACAAACTATAGAGGGAGGCATATCTCTGCTGGTAGCTGTCCCACAGCAATGGGAACAAAATGGGATCTTATATTGGCCCAGAAAAAACCCCGACAAATTACAAAGGCATGAACATTGTGAACCAGAAGAAAACTGGTCAAAGAAAAACTGTATTTTAAAACGAAATAATATTATAAGTCTTCAAAAGGCAGAATCTTTAATTAATGCAATGTGTCAAAACTCGGACACTGAAACTGAGCCCGACATAAGCGTAAGTCGGGCTCAGTTTCAGAGTCCAAGTACCTACAAGGCAATTTAAATATAAATGTAATGTAATGTTTTACTGTATTGTTGTCATCATTAAATTCACTATCACTGCTTCCGCTTTTATTTTCATTATCTTCTTGATTATAACAAATATCAGAAGAGTTATCTTCCCAGTCTTCTAGATCTACACACATCAAAAGTGTCTAGGGATCAACATATATTTTTGCAATAACTTTTCTCTTGATTGATATTAATTTAAATTTTCTTTAAGGATTCATCAAATAAAGTGTTTTCGTTTGTCACAGTAACGATAAACCAAGTCACCTTTGCATTAATAAAGAAATTTGCCATTTTCCTAATAAAGGGATTTTTGACATTTGAACCACTAACATTAAAGTTCGAAAAAAAGACTGAAATAACAGTTTTCTTTAAAATTTTATTGGGTAACTTAAACAATTAATAATCCGTGTTTCTACCGCGAACACTAACAACACAAGAACATCGGTTTGGCATACTCAAAATGAGTTCATCCAAATCACGCTGTGGAATGGCCGCCCATGTTCGTTGCAACAACAAAAAAAGGTCTTCTTGCAACTGGATACCCTCCATATTCGGCAGAGCTCTTCTCTGTAGCATATCCCATGCATGCTCAATCGGGTTCAAGTCTGGCGACTGAGCAGGCCAGGGCAGGACATTGATGTTAGCTGCGGCGAGAGTCTGTCTTACAACTCTTGCGGTGTGCGGTCGTGCATTATCATGCATTAACTGAAATAAGGGACCGATTTGCACTTGTAGAGGAACGATGACGTCAGATACAATCGTCTCAGCATAAATTTGAGCGTTGAGGTTGCCTCTGATCCAAATCAACTCAGTTCTTCCGCCGATCCAAATACCCGCCCATACCATGATGGTTCCACCACTATAAGGATGGACTTCCTGGCAGGATTTTAATCGCTGTTGGCGTCCAGGGGTTCTCCAGTGTCGTATACGTCTTGTATCCGGTCTCATACCAAAACGAGACTCATCAGAAAAGCACACGAAACGCCATTGTTCTTCTGCCCAATTTCTGTGTTCAAGAGCCCATTGATATCGAATCCTACGATTGTGCATTGCTATAGGTGGTACCCGTAGCGGTCTTCGGGAATGAAGGTTCACTTCATGCAAGCGGTTTCTGACTGTTTGGTCGCTAATTAAGTTCCCTGAAGAGTGATGAAGCCTCACGGCTAACATCATGGCGGTTATTGTTGGAGCTCTTCGAGTTAAGATTTGAATGTATCGGTCTTGTCTCCGTGTGGTGCAGCGATACCGTCCTTCATGGCGCTCAGCCACGGTACCAGTGCTTCGGTAACGTGTCCAAAGTCGACTGATAACACCTTTTTTTGTTGTTGCAACGAACATGGGCGGCCATTCCACAGCGTGATTTGGATGAACTCATTTTGAGTATGCCAAACCGATGTTCTTGTGTTGTTAGTGTTCGCGGTAGAAACACGGATTATTAATTGTTTAAGTTACCCAATAAAATTTTAAAGAAAACTGTTATTTCAGTCTTTTTTTCGAACTTTAATGATAGTGGTTCAAATGTCAAAAATCCCTTTATTAGGAAAATGGCAAATTTCTTTATTAATGCAAAGGTGACTTGGTTTATCGTTACTGTGACAAACGAAAACACTTTATTTGATGAATCCTTAAAGAAAATTTAAATTAATATCAATCAAGAGAAAAGTTATTGCAAAAATATATGTTGATCCCTAGACACTTTTGATGTGTGTATATCGATTTTACTTTGTACGGAACCATCACAAACTTCACGAAACTCACGTTTATTCAATAAAAGTATCGACTGGTAATCTGACCCCGATTTCATTTCAAGGTACTTTTTCGAAACTCGTCTTCGATAACTGCCACTACGCTTAAATCTTTTCCATTTGTTTAAATCCATTTCTATTTTCTCTAACAAATCACAAAATGAAAGCAAAATGGATGATTACTCTAGTAATAGCAAATGTAGGACACATTTAAGTAGAATCATACCTATAAATATCGGAGGGCATGCTAGTTTGGTGCTAACAATCCATTATAAGTCACGACTAAGACAAATTGATCCTATAATATCCTTGACCTATAGCAGCTATATCTAAGACGTCTATAGAAGTGCATGTCTTATAGAAGAATGAAACAAGACGTTAACAAGAGCAAACAATCATATTAAATGCGTGTATAGGACGAAATGCGACACTTTCCTAATTAGTTTTATAACATGCGCTTATAAGACTGCAACTACTAGTAAGAATCTTATAAAGTAATCCTGTAAACGTTTATAAAATTAATTATGGGATCGTATGTACTTGTAGCACAAATCCTCTTTTAAATGCTGTTGTAAGATCACTACCTTAGTCAAAACGTCTATTAGACTCCTAAATGATGTTTATTCTTATAAGTCGGTTACTATAGGAAAATTTTGCTACTTGGGTCATCTTTGCGCATGTGTCCATGAATGCCGTCCCCATTATCCCTTCCACCTCTAGGAACACCACAGGCCGTGAGTGCGTCTCTTCAGGGACGTCAAGAGCGCAGAAGCTGACGTTTTCTTTTTTTACCGGTGACAGGCTTTTCTTGCACGTGGAACAATTACTCCTAAAAACACCGGGTGCTCCACACCCATAGCAGGAGAACTTCGGCTGGGAAGGAGATGGCGCCTGGGTTTGACCCTCTGAGACATATTTCACTGTAAGAAGAGTGCCTTCAGCCCGTTTCTTTTTACGACAGACGTCTGCTGTATGTCCTGGGTTTTTACAGAAAGTGCACCTCAGTTTTACTTTTTTACCCTGGGTATTCCTGATTTCGCCTGTCTCTGAACTTGCTGCGTACTCCTGTAGGGTTTCCTCAATACCTCGTGCCGTCTCCAGGAGCTTGTCAAATGTGGGTACAGTATCTCGCGGCATGCGGTTCCTTATATCCAAACGGATGAGTGCAAAGATTAAATCTATCTGTTGCGACTCAGTGAATGCTGGAGGGGGAGCCAATGAGAACAAGGACCTTTTCCTGGCGATAAATGCTTCAGTAGTATCGTTCGCCTCCTGAACTTCATGCGTAATCTGGTGGTACACCATGAATGCTGGTTTTTTCGGGGCAAACGTATGGCGTAGCTTATTGCAGAAATCTTCCCACTGCGACACACCAGTTTTTACTCCCTGCCACCACACTGCTGCCTCATCTCGAAGTAAAAGTGGGAGACCTTGCAGTGCTTCTGAGTCACTCATCTTCTCCGTTGACTTATAAACGGTAGCTGCGGCTAAGAAGGCTTCCACTGCATCTGTGTTCTTTTTCCCGTCGTACGTGAAAGTGCAAGATGCAAATGTTCCCCGTTTATTGGCCGTGATTGTACTCAGGAGTTGCTGGAACTGCTCGTTTGACATGGACATCTTGATATCTCGATGTGGAAGACGACGCAGGTTTTCAATCTTGATGCCTGGATTCGGCCTCGCGTTGTGCGCCAGATTGTCGCAGGTTTGTAGGAACAAACACACGATAAATAACAAAGAGTAGTTTATTTATGTTGAAGTAAACACTTGATAATAAACAAACTAGTACAGTACAGGGAGCGGGACCCCGAGCGTGTGCTAGCGTAGAACTGGTTCTCAGAGCTGTCCGACCAGAGAGGTTGAAGCAGACCGAGAGCGCAGTGAACACTGACTGCGTACGTTTTTTTTTTTTTGGAAATGGCATCTCGCAGTTCAACCAAAGGGTTGTCTACTGCTTAACCGGGCTTGCCTGTGGCTGCCACAAAAGAATTGTAGCCTCCAGCCAGGGCTTAATAAAAACTAAAGCTAACTTACAAAACTAAGCGACTACACGCTAAGGGCACCCCCTGCGGGGTTCGGACCTCGGCTTAGGGCGTCGCTGGGGGGGGACAGCAAGGGACAGCTGGATCGGGGGTTTTTAAAACTGACTGCGTACGCGCCGGTGGTCGGCTTATAAAGGCGCTCGCCAGCGGTGGCGAGCGGCGGGGACGTCGTGTGTGGGGAAGCCACGCCCAGTATGACGTATAGCGTTCCGGTGTTGTTGTTACACACCTTTATTTCCAAAGGCACTTGGGGTAAGTTGTCTCTCACCAGTCCTAACCAATGCGAACGGTCGCGCAAATACGCGATTGTTACTTCACATGTAGCTGTCAGCGAAACCAAGGAACTAAATAAATGCAACATTCGCGTGTTCGCAGGACGATCGCTCTGGTTAGGACGCTACCTATGTATTAAGAGCATAGTCCTTAACCGATTGCAAATCTAAGCTTCAGGCTGTTATTGAATTTTTTTAAACAATTTGGTCATTAATATACACTTAAACTGCTACTCGATACCTGAAGTCCGATGCCACGCTCAATAAAATATCCTAGGAGTAACTAAATTAAATTATTTTTTGTTACTAATTATTTTATTCCAATTCTATAATTTTGGCTAATTTTATCTTGTTTCATTATTTTTTTTCCAATTGTATAGTTTTATTCAACTTTATAAATATTTGTCTATTTTTATGTAATTTAACCCATTTTATCATTGTTCTTCGTAAATGATTCTACGTCAAAAGTTATCCCAAGGGAAGGTATAACCGGGATGAAAAGTCCTTTGTGTCAATCCAAGCCATAAACTATCTCAGTGCCTAAGTTCATTCATATCCGTTCAGCCGTTTGAGCGTGAAGTAGTAACAAACAGACACACTCACAAACTTTCACCTTTACAATATTAGTGTGATATGTAACAACTAAAATTGACCGATAAATTCAATGTGTGGTGCGATCTGTAAATAAAAGTTGGTAATAAACAATTCAATCTATACATATAATAAAACAGTAAAAAAACTGTGTCTGTACATTGAATTTATTAAAGAAATAATAATTAAGGGGGGTTTAGAAACAGTAATAGAGAATGAATCCAAAAAAAAATTTTTGTCTGTTTGACTGTATGTCCGTTTGTCTGTTTGGCGGTTTGTTTGTACACGCTAATCTTCGGAACTACTGGACGGATTGGAATGATTTTTTTTTTGTTGTATAGGTATTAAGTCTGGGCAACATATAGGCTATAATTTATCTTGGAAACTTGAACACATGACGCAGAACCGCAACAGACCAGCTAAACTATAAGAGATACAAAAATGATACCTCAGCAAAAATTGTTCCACGTGATGAGCATTTTCTGCTGAGAGAATAAATTTGAAGATCTGGAACACCTGATGTGGAACTCCAAGAGCCCAGCTACACTACAACATAACACATATAGGAATGACGTCTAAGAAAAAGTTGTTCAATCTGATGGACATTTCCTGTTGACTTATAAAAATCGAAGATCAAAAACATAAACATCAACAAATCGAAGATGTGGAAATCAAAGCTATCACTGTATGTTTTGGTGGTTGTTGGAATGAAATAAAACTAAAGCTCAGTGTGATAAAAGATTTAAATGGGAAAAAATAACATAAATGGCGACCCCGTTGTCGCTGGCATAAGCAACAGGGTCCGCGTACGAAGTCGCGGGCAGAAGCTAGTAAAATTAATAAATATTAAATAGTTAGCCGCACAGGTCGATTCATCAGATTAAACTACGCTTGCCGGGGTTGGTCGTGGATGGGTAACCTTCTTTACATACCGAGCCCCTCCGTGCCTCAGAAAGCTTGTTATGCCGTTGGTCCCGGCTGTCATTCGTGGATCTTTGACAGCCGTTACGGGTCGTTAGAAGCCCGAAAATCTGACAGCCAGTAGGTATCCAAGGGGTATCGTATTACCCAGATACTGGGTTGTGGAGATCAGATAGGCTGTCGCTCCAGGTAAAATACTGGTATTCAGCTGCGTCCGGTTAGACTGGATCCCAACACAATTGGGAAAAGGCTAGGCAATTGATTGATTAAATAGTTAGTGAAGGTCGTTCGTGGACTAACCCCAACAAACTCTTTCTCAAGCAACTTACCACTGAATCAAATAAGAAAAAAATATCTAATAAAGAAAATGATCCTTCTGCCCCTGAGTATAAGAGACAAAATAAACAAACTTCAGAATTTATGACACGATTATTGCTTGGCACACGACCTCCCATATTCCTTCCAATATTATTTCCTCATTCGCTCTTGGAACCGCTCATCTATTTACTGGCTCGGAAAGTCCACGGCCTTGCTGCTTCCACCTTTTATTACGTTTAATTTACCTGCGAGTCCTAGTGACCTATATCTTATTTAAAGCTGACAAAAGCATGCTCTCCTTGAAGTATGCTCTCTCTTTAGGCTTTAAACAGACTCCGGACCCAGGTTAAAACCTGCTCAGATGGGGTTTCATAGACAACTCCGCCTTGGAGTGTAAATATGGTACTGTTCCACAAACGATGGGACACTTAATCTCGTGTCAAGTTCAAGTTCAAGTTGTTTATTTGTGATACATGGGTTACATACAGGTGTTCATTTTATAATTATATACTTAAGAATGTTCATTCCATGATCAGCCACTTGGGCATACAAATTAATAAATAACACAGTGAAATCATAATTATAATAATTTGATTCAAAATCAATTGAACATAAGTATTAATAATTGTATTAGTCATGACAGACCAGTGTCCTGCGTGTCCTGCCGTATGCACGTTACAGGAACTGATGGACGCTAGTGATGCCGTCAAACACGTAGCCGAATTCTGGGCCGAGTACATTTATATTGCCATCGACACGCTATGAAGAAGAAGTATGCTCTCCTTATTATAAAAACTACCTAGCTATACGAGGGATGACTCAAGAATGACGGATAGGACTCAAGAACTCGACACGTCATTTTATACCTATTCGGCAAGTAAATATTTATTTTTAAGGTAGTTAGGATTGCCGGATCAGCGGGGTTGTCCGAAAGGGTTACCGCTGCCCTGGAACACATAGGGCTAAGGAAGGAACATGAATGAGTTTTAGTCATCAGAGTAATTTGATGATCATCCTTAAAAAAAACATTTAATAAAGTAACGATCTATTAAGCCCCTTACAAGCAGTAAGACAAGCCAAGAGCAGTCCCATTAATCAATTGAAAAAAAAAAACATTACAACATCAACATCGGCGAATCCCACGTGTGTCGGGAGAAATTCGTTCGTTCCGTTTGTGCCAACTAACAGGAATAGTTGCATTGTTTCTTAATCACTAGAAATTGTATCCCGCATCCCGGTGTTGCATCACCTTTTTATTTTGAGGGTGGGAAGTCGTCAAATGACCCCTCTCTGGGTGGAGTGGAAGGGAGAGTCAGCCTCTTACGGACTCGTTGTGACGGCGCGTCGAGTTACGCTGCGAGGTGTCGCGTAGCCGGCCACGCCGGTACAGCACACCTTTCGGCCAAAACTCTTCTTTGAGAAAGGGCACCAACTCATGAGGCGGAACGCGCACCATGAACGACTTGTAATTATTGTTATGCTTAGCAGTGGATGGGTATAGTCAGGCTCTAGATGATGATGATGGTTCTACGTATATCAAAGAGAACCAAAAACTTGAACAAGCCCTTGGCTAAACCCGATAGCCTGCACTTTCTTGTGAGGATTTTATTTGACCTAATTTTCCTATGAGGCCTTGTTCCGTATATTTAATTTTGAGCCAATATAGCATGTCTCACCTTGAGGTAAGTACACGTAACCTATTTCAAATCAAGATAAGATTGAATCGGGATCAAGATTGGATTTTTATAACAGGATTTGAAATCAAAGCCTCCTGTTGATCAAACAGTAAATATAATGCATGTCTTTTTAAGAAATGATAACAGTGATAGCCTAGTGGTGTGACCGTCGGACTGCCAAGTCTTAGGTCTCAAGTTCCAACCCAAGTCACGCACGTCTGACTTTTCGAATCCATGTGCGTATTTTAAAATCGTGAAGGAAACTTCGTGAGGATGTCGCCATTGTTAAGTGATATTTTTCAATAGCATGTGAAGCTAAGTCAGAGGTCTGACACCAGGTTTATCACTAACCACTCGAAAAAGAAAGAAGAAAAAGAAAGAAAGATTAAGAAATAACGGAAATAACGTGACGTCGAAATGTTCAATATATTCGCAATTAAAATACCTCAAAGTTAGATTACTTTGGTAAAGCTTAACACATAACGATGAAACATCAAAATACCTGCATGTTTCCAGGATTAACCGGACTCTCATTATATAGAATGTCTATTCAAAGCGAGGTCAGCTTGACTGGAACAGTATATTTGCCCGGCTTACTGAAAATTCATATCATGGTTGGTTCGAACTCGAGAACTGACAACATTCCTAATTTTTCGGTCGTGGGACTAAAATCTGTGTAGCCTATAATCGGTGATATTCACCTATGTGATAAACATGGATTAATCTTCTCTTGAATATAGCCATAGAGCCATCTTTATATCACTGTAAAGAATGAGATAGAATAAACAGAAGATCAACAAAGGGATTCATTACAAAACTGCGTTAACGCTTATTTTATTGAAGAAACTGTACCCAATCTTCAGTTCAGTAAAATCATTAATACACCTACACACATATTCCCACCCACATAACCCGAACACACACCTGAACATGCTACGATTTTGTAACATCCTAGAACCAAATTATTTCTTTTCCTTTTTAATCAAGTCTCAACTATGTGGAAAGTAGCCCACTGGGACGTAGTGAGATAACTTCGCCACAATTATAACTTACCAAGGTTGCAGTGATAGCCTAGTGGTGTGACCGTCGGACTGCCAAGTCATAGGTCTCGAGTTCAAGGCACGCACCTCTGATTTTACGGATTCATCATGTGCGTATTGTATAAAAATTATTACTTGGTTATAAATCGGTGAAGGAAAACATCGTAAGGACACACGCATATCTGAGAGATGTTTTTTAACAGCATGTGAAGCTTAGTCAGAAACCCATGGGCAGAATAAAACTCTGAAACCAGGTTAGTCACTAACCACATGTAAAGAAGAAGACCGGGGTCATAAGGTTTATTATAAACAGTAAAAACTTTTATTTATTTTTATAAGCTATGTGCAACACGATCCAACAGTGTAATGTGATCAAAGAAACTGTCCTGTGATAAAACAGGGTGAATCAACTCATAAAATTACTTTGTAACTGTTTTTGTCACATCGAAGCCTCTTTAAAAAGATTTTAATTAAAAACTTTTGTGCTCATCAACAGTTTTACCGATAAACTTAACTTTTTTATCTATACTAATATTATAAAGAGGTAAAATTTGTAAGTTTGTATGTAGGGGTAATCTCCGGAACTAATGATCCAATTTCAAATTTTTTTTCACTGATGGAAATCTACATTATTCTCCTGAGTGCTATAGGCTATAAATTATATTTATATCATACATATTAGCCGAGCTATCGCAATTTTCGTCTAGCAAGTCGGAAAGAAATACCTCCGAAAACAGAATTATTTGCATGCGCTGCCTAAACAGTTACAGTATATCGCAAATTTCCGCGGACGAAGTCGCGGGCAGAAGCTAGTTTATTATAAAATTCAACCACATACTTATACTATTTTACGAAAAATATCCTAAAGTAATTTAAAGGGTCTAATTATATTAGCTAGTTTAACTCCGTAGACCTGATAGGTTTTGATAGCTTAATATGAACAAACAAAAAATTTGCTAATTTAATGAATTTTGTAGGGCATCAATCCCAGACAGGGTAATCACTTAAAGTATCAGTTTAAAAAAATCTGTTTCTTTTTGTGTTTTCACAGACGTGATGGCTATCAATAAACATGATAAAACAAAAAAAAACATATTTTCTCAGCATATTCTGTAGCTTCAAGTGGCAAAAACAGTAGCGATCGTTGAGCCCAAAATCAAACATCGAATCATTATTATATTGTCGCGTTTCGGCATTAATAACCATCACGTAGCTAATTTAATTTGTCACTTTAAAGCCTTACAAACTACAAGAATCATAGTTCGGCCTGTTGATACAACCGTAAAACAATGTTGCACGGCGGTTAACTAATCCTTGTTGAAATACATTTTGCACTTAGGTTGTTGATAATCATTCGAAATCGGAACGCAGCGCAACCAGTAATCTAATCAAAAACTTAATACACCGGGCACTACTGCTGTTTGGATCGCGCGATTGGATTTTCAGCTTTCAGCACTGAGCTTAGCGTTGAAAATCCTTCATTTAGGCATTTAGTCAGGTATTAAGGCTTAGTGGAAATCTGCATTAGCCATGTAAGTCTACCTTCGCAGTAATCCAGATTAGGTGACCTATATGCATTGATTACGGCACATTATTACACTTTTTTTGACCAGCGGGTTAATGGCGTAAGTCACTTAAAAAAACCGCAATAAATTACCTAGTTAACACTAAAAAACTTGTGTTTTTTTTTTATTTTCATTATAAATTCGGCGCAAAAAAGAACATTTACCGTAACTTAACCATAACTAATTTAATCATCATTATATATTTAATTTAAATCAATGGCATATAGGGTATATTATGCCATTGATTTAAATGAGAGTGAAATGAACCGTGTTAATGTTGAACCTAAGAACTCAGTTGGTCGCGGTTGCGAACACTAGAACAATAAAGCAGTCACACTTTCATTACCAGGAAATGTCTAAAAGCCATCTTGCCTTTGTTGCCTACGGAGTGAGGCAAACCAATTTCACGTTATTATTACGTACTTTCAGGCATACCAAAATGTACAGTCGCCAGAACATCAAAGTACCACAAACTGAAATTTCTTAAATCGATTTTGAACTTAATACACATCACAGTACGGTTTAAAATCATTTGGAGAAATTGGACAGTATGGTGTAACTTGATGCGATGACGATCGTACACCTCTAACGGTCCGTTACATTCGCCTTATGTACATTAGGGGAAGTAGTTTATTGGAACGTAATACCTTTACAATAATACTTTGAAGTCGGGTATCTTTGGTTATGTAAGGAAATAATCTTCTTCTTCTTCGTGTGGTTAGTGACTAACCTAGTGTCAGTTCCTATGCTGCCCATAGGTCTCTGATTTAGCATCTCATGTTGATGAGAATTATCTCTCAGGCATGGAAACAATAATTATCCGAAAGGGTTATCGCTACCCCGGAACATTAAGAGCTAAGGAAGGAACATGGATGGGTTATAATCAGTAAAAGTCTGACACTCCCTTCCGCTACACCCAGAGCGGGAGAAGTCATTGGATGATTTCCCACCCTCAAAAAAAAGGCATGGAAATAATAAAAAGGTAAGATAAAACTTGTGGTTTCCGTCTAAGCCCGGTTTTGTAATATGATTAAATTGTCAGGTGCTTCTCCTGTATTTTAATCTCTGACAGTATAATTACTCGGTGAAATTGTATCTTGCGGCCGTAGCACGAACGTGCGATGAAGGTACCTCGAAACGATTTCTGTGAATGTTACTGATTTGTGGATGTCAGATAGGCATTCGCTCCATGTAAAAATTCAGCTGCATCCGGTTAAACTGAAAGCCGACCCCAATATAGTTAGGCAAAGTCTAGGCAGATTGATAGATTGATGTCTATAAACATTTTATTTTCTAAATATTAAAACACTTTTTTCAATCTGTGTGTCGTGTGACTTTAAACAAAAATATGCAGCGTGAGCCGATGTTATCTGTGGTGTGACGTCATACTTATGTGTCAATGTCAAATGTCAATGTCAAAGCTTTGGTTTTCTAGCGATCACGAAAACCACACACACAACACACAGGGGTAACACAGGTGTTATGGCCAACATGCTGAAGGTGTAATGCTATTGCTTAGATTAAAAATCGTTCTAATTTACATTACGTTTGCGATTCGAGTTTATGCTTAGGTATCCCAAAGCTAAATATAACGAGGAATGGTGGGAACAGGTGCCATCGCCGACGAGGTATCGACTAGCTACTATCAACAATGTTCTAGCTTTAGAAACGTACTTACCAAAGATCCCGTGTAAGTAAATGAGACATTTATATTAATGCATAGTTTTTTGCTGAGTGTTCACACGGCGGCGAGTAGGTACTCGTATGTCGCAGGACTAAGAGCTATCGAAATGAGTACCTAACCCAAATTTGTGGCCAACAATGGCCCTTAATTGTTAATTATATTACAGTAAACACATTCCAGGTCCTTATTGGCCACAAACTGTATTATTTCAATGTTAAAATCCCTTTTGAAATTTCGTCCCAATGCACCCCTGCGTCCCTATTCAGCCCGTTTGACTGTAGTATCAAAGAGGACACTCACGCTATAAGGTACTGCGAGGAATCGCTCGTCAGGGCCACGCACTCGCTGCACGTAGCCCGTCAACTCGTTTTCAGTATCTTTACTCCCTTCTCGTTAATCGCCGGCGGTGGGACAGGTGCCTTAAACCGAAAGCCTAAAGCTATAGCTTGTAACATCAGTATTGATCACTAATCCTTTAATCGCATATTAACTAAATGGCTAGTTAATTGATTTTCGCTTGTTAACTGATTTGCTAATTAATTGGCGGTTGGCTGCATCTACTGTTTTTGGCACTCATCATTATGTTACATATTATGACAGATTGCCTCATTGGTGTCGGGGCGTGGGTGGGTCGTAATAGTCCAATTTGTTGCAACAATTCTTGTTTTGTTGGTGGCAAACTGGAGGGATCATATCCTACGATTTTTTGTTTCGAAATTTTTGTCATTTTCATTTTGTGATTTAATAATACCCTTTTTCAAATAATTTTGATAATTATTTTGAGATTTAAGAAAAAAATATCTGTTCAGTGATAATAAATATTTGACAATCATAAAATCGACATAGTATTTTATCCATGCTGTTAGCTACCACAATCTCATCAAAATGAAGCTACTCACGGAAAATTAGCTTGATAGTAATCAAGTGCAAAAATGGACCATAGATCCTGGACTATAAGTGCCATTATTGGGTTTAATCCTTGTGTAAGGCTAAGTGTTATATCATTTTTTAATTAAAAATTTCTCAGCTCGAAGGTGAGGGACTTCTGCATAACTACCGAAATGTAGGACGCCTTACTCTCTCGAGAAAAACACGTGTATTTCATAGTATAGCTTATGTACATTACGTAAGGTCAAGTTTTCATGCACACAGAAACTCGCAACTTAGTACCTAAGTTTCTAATGTAAAGCCATTTAATACAAACGTTTGATACGTTGAGTTCGAAAACTTTAGCATAAATGATCGTTAGCAAATTATATTCGAAGTTCGTGTTATTCGATAATTTGACTTTGTGTAAGTTAATGCTGGGAAAGCCGTTTAACAGTTAAGTTAAGTATATAACAATTTGTAAGACACGGTATGAGGGGAACAGGAAACAGACAGGAATTTAACTTTTATGAGCGGGTCGCAAGCGTGCCGTACGGACTCATAATCCTTCGTCAATTAGAAACGCGGAGGCGCGGGCGAAGATGTATGCTCCCCGTCTCGCAAACATTCGAAAAAGGCTGCGTAAGGTCCGTACTCCACAATAGGAATCAAGCTATCTTCTTCTTTTCGTGTGGTTAGTGACTAACCTGATGTCAGAGTTTTTATGCCCCCATGGATGTCATCAACTTAATTATAGAACAGAATCCTCGATATTTTGACATGGCGCCATTGCACCCTGACGAAGAAGGGGCGGGGACTATAATTAACGCGAGTTTGTCAACTCGATTTACATAAATAGTATCGGTTCATTTCTGGTAACGTGTAAAGACGACCAACTGCTCGCGATGGGCAATGTTCCGAAATACTTGATGATCAATCGGACCCCGCGGCCCTAGTGTTACCTATTAAACCCAAACGGCTCAAACGGATATTTACGCAGTTTGTGGTTTTCTGCACCAGCAGCAACAACCTGGCCATGCTAGGAAGATGGGATGGCACTAGTGCGGCAGTTTGCATCCCACACCAAAGCCTACCCAAATTCTAAGGCATAATGGTTATTTGGTCTGGCCTCTTCCCATAGTCGCGTACGAAGTCATTGGCTTCTGAAATATGTGACACCCGGTGTTATTCAAATCGAATAGATTTCACAATATAAAGGTTTTCAAAAGAATTTAATGTAAACATAACTATTTAGAAAAAATCTCGGTATGTTAAAGCGCGACTGACGTCATTGTTTAAATCTTCTTCTTAGCGTGTCGATGGCAATCTAAATGTACTCGGCCCAGAATTCGGCTACGTGTTTTGCGCCATCTGCATCACTAGCGTCCATCAGTTCCTGTAACGTGCATACGGCAGGACACACAGGACACGCGATTAAGTGACCCATCGTTTGTGGAACAGCGCCACATTTACACTCCAAGGCGGTGTTTTCTATGAATCCCCATCTGAGCAGGTTTTCCTTGCTTCGGCCAACCTCGGTCCGGAGTCTGTTTAAAGCCTTCCAGGTTGACCAAGGCAAGTAGCACCCTGGAGGGACGTTCAGCAGGTGGAACGAATGGAGTGGGTAAGGAAGCACTGTCTCGCCACAGCTTCAGTCTTTCTTTATATGGTTCGACAGTGAGTGGAACGACACACTTTAAAAAACTGTTTCGGCTTTTCTGCCTATGTGGCACAAGGATGATTTTAATGATTGTTTTAATAAGATCACTCTGTAAACAGGACTCAAACGAACAACTTTTGGGTCCCGTGTGGGTATCAAATAAGTAGATCAGTTAAGTGCTCCAAATGGATTTAAAAATATTTCATCAAAACATTAATACTGATTTCAGCTACGAGTAAGTGTTGTTTATACGTAAACCTTGATCCTTAGTGGTAACGCCCACTTTTCGCCGAAAATAGGAAACCATTTTCTCCCGAGAATTTTCTAAATTTATATTATCGCCTGTGATAACAATTTTATTTCTGAGACAGCGATCCCCACCTACCCTTACTTTGTTTTGGAAACAAAAGCATGCACGAACCTACCTTCTCTTTCGTTTTCAAAAAATAATCGAGCTACAGAGAAAAGATTTTCCCGATTCTTATTTTTAATTTGTTATTCTTGCTTTTTCTGCCTTCTCTGAAATATTTATGTACCTAATAAATATTTCACTCCGCACGTTCAACACAAGGAATGCTTTATTGGTAATTTGTTGTTTATAGATATAATTCTCGATTAACTGAGTATAATTGTGTATTTATCGCATTGGGTTATCCTGCAATGGTAGGTGTAAAAAGATAAATAAATCATCATTATTATTTATAAGTTAGTTGCATGTACCTGTATACTTAAATCATTTATCATTTAGAGGTTCAATAGTGCCTTTCTTGTGCTTTTTTGAAATAAATGATTTGACTTTGACTTTGCTGTGTCAAGTAAAAATATTTATTTCAATTTTCCCGCCTTTTCGTATATTTTCTTCGACCTTGTCTTCATATGCGCGTGGTAGACGTTCCAATGCTAATAAAAAATATGTATTTAATAAAAAAAATATTTTATTGTTAATCAAGAGACCTTAAACAGGAACATATATTAAGGAGGCACGCGATATGGACGTATTTCTTTCTGGAAATACGTCCATATCGCGTGCCTCCTACAATCATGATTTCTTGCCGTCTACAATCTGTTTTACCGCAAGATGACCATCGCCACACATGACAGCAAAACAGCCTTAAATCCAATGATATATTGACTTTCAATGCTTTCGTAATATATACCTATAAATACGTACTCCAAAAAGATAGAAAGAGCTGCTCACCTGTCACATTGATCATGAAATACACTCCTAACGAAGATACATTGAGAATCACAGAATGAAGGCACTTGATTAATTTATTTCTTTTGTTATCGTGGCGGACCGTAGAAAAGAGCTTTGTTGATAAAAGAAAGAATAAAATTGTTGTTTAAAACAAAGTCTCTTTTAGGTATACAAGGTTAAATTGAAGTCGTTTTAAACCTCTTAAGGGGTCTTTGCACTCATTATAACGAACAACTTTTACTAAGGTACCAAACCTGAAATCGCGAAAAAAAATCAGCTGTTCAGTACATTTTATGTTTGTCTAACTCGTCAAAACTGAAAAGCTGATTTTTTTTCGCGATTTGAGGTTTGCTTGTACCTTGTATATTAAATATTGAGAATTAATGTACAGTCTCCAGCACATGAAGTTACCAGAAACTGTCAAATTTTCTCAATCGATTTTGAACTTTAACATCAACGTTTAAGATTTAAAATCATTTGGAGGACAGTTCGGTATAACTTGATTTGCTGGCGGTCCCGTACATAGATTGAAACTGAAACCTGAAATATTACCTTGAACCTGAAATTACGGGGGACGTGCCGGGTAGTCCGCAAAATTTAAACTTTCTTAAGTTTTTTTGCAATTTGCAGGTCAGTGACAGGTTGTATGTCGATCAAAATATGATACGCGGTCGTCAGAAGTACGTATTGACAGAATTATAATCATTAGAACTTGACACCGATCAATATCAATGAGATACGCAAAAGAGGAAAACCATTCAAAAGGTGGAACGATGAAATAATAAAAACAGCTGCCAAAACTTGGTGCAGATTGGCGAAAGACAGAAGGGCATGGAAAAATTTGGAGGAGGCTTTTACCCCCTAAGGCGATCCTTACTTAGAAAACGATTACTAACACTACAATTTAAAATTATATGATAATTACCACAGAAATATCTTCTTTATTATATCTATGATAATTATCTACTAACATTTTACTCTTATTTTTGTTTCAATTTTTTATTTGACTGTTTTTTTAAGTAAGGAATCAATAAAAGCTATTTTATTTTATTTATTATTAGACCTTAAACCTATTAGTTCTGCAGCTAAAAGAGGAAATCGTGGCCAAGTAATAATAGCCGCACGAATCGATCCATCAGGTTAAGCTATGCTTGCCGGGGTTGATCCTTGGATGGGAGATCTTCTCAACATAACGAGACTTCTCCTTGCCTCGGAAAGCACGTTAGGCCCGAAAGACTGACAGAACCAGTTTTACCAAGGGGTATGGTATTACCCTGTTACTGACTGGGTAATGAAGGTCAGATAGGTAGTCGCTTCATGTAAAATACTGGTATTCAGCTGCATCCGGTTAGACCACCGATCCCAACAGGAAAAGGCAGATTGAGTTCTGCAGCTAAAAGTTCTCAAAATATTATTCAATTAATGTTAGAAGGATTTCAACCACTTATTAAACATTACTATAAAGTGGTAAAAAGCCAAGCGTCTTCAATAGGTTATTTCGGCTTAAGCAAGCATGAACGATAAAGTACCTAACTTTTTACGTAACTTCGAAACGAACCCAAAACAATGAAATAGAAAGCACTTGAAAGTTATTTACCTTGAAGAGGTAGTCAGTTAAGCTAAGAGGCTTAGTTAATTAAAACAGAATCGACTTAAAAGTTTCAACTACTTAAAAAAAGTAAAGGAGTTTGCAAAATTCGACTTCATAGACAACTTAATATCACGCCTATAATCCCCGAAGGGTTAGGCAGAGATGTAGGAACCTATAGTGCACCCACATTTTGCCAGTGTATGTCTCACGTAATAGGGGGCGCGCCTGTTGCCATCAACTGGGCACAAATCCAAACTCCGGCTGCTACTAAGAATTTCCTGGTGGAAAAAACCCAAAAACATTTTCAAATCTAGAATCTAGCACCTCATTCTCAACAGCAGCCTTTCGACCACTAGTTAGCGAGGTAGTACAAACCAAGAAGCCCGTCGATAAATCGTTGTATTAGGAAACAAAAACAGAAAAAAAATTAAATTACGGAAAAACTTAACGTTTTTCTATAGAAATTTGGACAAGACAACGTCTGTCAGGTTGTTTTTTATAAGGGATAGGTAGGTATGGCTACAAATGATCCCCTTTATTTTGGAGGCTGTGGGATAAAATGACCCCTTCCGCTCTGGGTGGAGTGGAAGGGAGTGTCAGACTCTTACTGACTAAAACCCATCCATGTTCATTCCTTAGCCCTTTATGTTCCGGGGTAGCAGTAACCCTTTCGGACAATCCCGCTGACCCGACAGGCTTTGTCCCTAACGGGCCCCTTCCCAATTGCTGACATCTCTTTGAGGCGCGCGTGGAACACGTACGCGCCGTCCGGCACGGGCCGTCCTGATCGGACGGTGAGCTACCCATTACTCACCGCCCACAGGCCCGCGCCTACGTTAACGGGGAAATGAGACTAGGAAAGTCTTGAATCTTGAAGGACAGTGTTCTTTAGCGGGATTGACACGTGCGATACACGTGCGACACTCATGTTACTATGTATATTGAAATTTATCATTTACACACCGAAGTATAAGCACACATTGACGACGAGAAGCAAAGTGGCAGGACGCATATCCCAATAAATATCGAATATCGCTCATGGCTCGAGTTTCAAGCTAAATGAGTACAGTCAGCCTCAAAAAGGCGTGTGTTTCGACAAGACTTCATTAAAATAAGGATGATGACAGGGTAAAAAACAAATGTTTAATTCGTCAGTCAGATATTAAATAAAATATTAGTTCAAAACGTCTTACTTTATCATATTAATAAAAATAGACTTACATAAAACTCATTAAAGTTGGGAGTGTGGGCGCGCTACGTCATAACTCAGTATAAAATCTACATAGGAGGTCACGCCACATTTTAACATAATGTATCGAAGTAATCTTTTGATTTCGTGAAAAAAGATAGAATACGTGTCCTATATTTCTAGAATCAAGCTAAGAGACATCTGAAAAATCTTTTAGTCATCATTCCTATTGCAGGGAAACCAAATCAAATCTTATCCATGTAATAGTTGTAAACATTAACGCAAACTCAAAGCATTTATTTCAATTAAACCATTTACGGGCAACAAAGCACAAGACTCAGTCTCAAGGAGTCGGAAGAGTCGTTCAGTCTGAAATATGTAGTAAATACCTCCATAGAAGATGGGTAAGAAACTCTAGACACTTGTAAATTATTGTTAATCTTTCGGAAGCGAAGTGTACTTTCTACATTCCATTATATCTCAACAATCGCTCCATCGCGGCATGCCGCCCGTGTACGTCGACACTTAATCTCTGCCAGAACGTAAGATTACTACACAATTTTCTTAAGTGTTTTGTTATGTAGTCTTGCTCGGTTGCAAGACTAGGTACATAACAAAACATTTGTTTTGAGTGTAAATCAAACTAATATTATAAAGGCGAAAGTTTGTGAGTGAGTGTGTGTGTGTGTGTGTTTGTATGTTTGTCACTCCTTCACGCTCAAACGGCTGAACGGATCTGAATAAAATTTGGCACGGAGGTAGATTATGATCTGGATAAGCATAAGATACATTTTATCCCGTTAGTACGTTGCCGTGGGATAATTTCCGACATTTACGTGGGCAAAGCCGCGTGCGGAAGCTAAAGTACCCGTCACGAGAAGCTATAAATTTTGTAAACAAGTGTTCAGGAGTTCACAACATTTGGACCAACAAAAAAAATGAATTTGTTTAAGATTTAATAAATTATTAAGTAGCAAATATTAATTAACATATAGGTATTATTTAAGAATAATTATTTGTCAGATTCCGATGTTTGAAATGATCCATTTCTGTGTGAAACAAACTCGTACGCATTCGAAACTCGAATGACGCGTTTATTTCAAAATGGCGTCCCGATAGTTTACAATCCCTGCGACGGACGCGTTCCGGTACCAAGAAACACAAACGATAGCGCTTAGCGTCGTTAAAATATGATCCGACTAAATTAAATAGGTTGTTACTTTCATATAACCCGTCTATATTTCATGTCGATTGAATATGGTCAATTTATTATTATCTCGCAGTATAAAATGTTTACTTAGTAAAAGATGTTTGTTTACATAATTTATAGCTTCTCGTGACTCGTACTTTAGTTGCGATTTAAATACAGACACAGAACAACACTCAAGTCGCTCAATCTGATCCAGGCTGTCCCTTACTGCTCTCCCACAGTGACGTCGAGGTCCGATCCCCACAGGGGGTGCGCTTAGCGTGTAGTCGCTTAGTTTGTATGTTTTTATAAGCCTTGGCTGGGTGCCTTAATTGAGGCACCCGCAGACAAGTCCGGTTAAGTGTGACCTATTATCTTCTTCTTCGTGTAGATAGTGATTAACCTGGTATCAGAGTTTAAGCTGCCCATAAGCCTCTGACTTACCTTTACATGCTTTTGAAATATCTCTCGAGCATTCCGGTTTCCTTACGATGTTTTTCTTTACCGTTCTTTTTAGCAAGTGATAATTACACAATACGCACGTGAATCCGAAAAGCCAGAGGTTGGCTTGGGTTCGAACTCGAGACCTATGACTTGCCAGTCGGACGCTCACACCACTAGGTTATCACTGCCTAATATGATAATTTATATGCATATAATCTAACTTACTATCGAAGAATTACATACTTTTTATTTGAACCGTACAAAATTGTCAAGTATAATACACTCGAGAGCAATGAATCCGGGTCACTTAAAGAATCCTAAAAATCTCGGAAACTAAAAATGCTAGGTTAATGCAATAAATTGTATTTAATAGACAATGTAATACTCCTTAAATGAAGGTATTAAAACTTCTTAGTTATTGTAAAGTTATATCATAAAAAAATCAAAAGACAATGTCCAAATTGGCCCTGTGCAATAAAGAGTATCAGATTAAACGAAAATTAATCGCCTATTTTATTATTTAAGTTGCAAATACTTCTGTATTACGGACTAGCTGTATTCCAAAATGTACTTTTATTAGAATTTAACGCGACTAATAACATTCGATCGCCATCTATGCCTAATGTCATGTCGTGTCAGAAGTGAAATAGGGATGTCCAATCAATTATAATCGATTGATTGAATTATTAATCGATCGATTGTGTTTTCTTTTCTAAAGTGTATTTTTAAAAACCTAATAAGAATACTTTATTTATGCAGTCATACTCCAATTTAAATAGGTAGTAAGAATAATACTATACAGTAATCAAAACTTTTTATTTCTATACAATCATTTAAACATCTAATTCATTTTTTACGACAATTAATACAAAAATAACATTTCTTTTTCGGCGTAAAATAAACCATTGTCATACATACTTGTAATGTTTATATGACAAAGGTGATGTAACAGACAGTTTGAAATAATATAAGACCACAGTAAATCTTAATCAAAAAATCGATTATTGGTGTGGTGTCGTACTACATCCCTAGTTTTGCTGTGAACGTCACGTCGCGTCGTCCATTATTGTCAATTTGTCACTTTGGCAAAGTTACAGTTCCTGTGCTGTGCTTTTCCTGTGTTCTTTTCTTGTGTTCGGTGTTTTGGTGGTTAAAAATCACTCAGAGCTATGAAAAATCGTAGGTACCTACATTTAATATTCGTTGTTATGGTTAGATTATAACCTCAAAATCTGATACTTTTTTTGAAATATATCTTTTTTGCAGCTAGTCCGCTATAAATACAAGATCTTTTAAGAATCTACTAATGATAGAGAATACAATACATAATTATCCGATGCTCTTGGCTCCAGGGCCAACAATGTATGGACGCAGAGCAATGTCCTTTGAAAAAGGGCCACTTTCGAAGATGGAACTACGAAATTACAGCATTTGGTTTTGCTTTTGTTTGTAATCTGTCATTTATGTGGGTACATAAACCATGTTGATAGTGCTCTATATTCATTATTCAAGCTGAAATTATGTCGCTTACGCCTGAAGAATGCACCAGAATACTTACAATGCTGGAAACCGGCCGGAGTCAGCGCGATACAGCCAGGACTGTCGGTGTGTCGCTGTCAACAGTACAAAGAGTTCTCCGACGTTACGAAGAAACTGGTTCTAACCTACGCAGACCAGGAACGGGCAGAACCAGGTGTACCACAGCACGAGAAGACCGATACTTGGTGAACACCATGCTTCGAAATCGCTTTCTCACAGGAACTGAACTCACAAATCAGTTTCGACACCTCGGAGGGAGTAACCCAAGTGCATGGACAGTAAGACGTCGGCTTGCTGAATCTAACTTAAAACCCCTTAGACCTGCAAACGGCCCTAAACTGGAGCGTGGGCATCGTATTTCAAGACTAAGATATGCCCAGGGCCACGTAAATTGGAGTATTGAAGATTGGTCAAAAGTTATGTTCTCCGACGAATCAAAATTTATGCTCTACAAGCACGATGGAAGACACAGAGTGTATCGAAGACCAGGGGAAAGATTCAAGCAAGCATGCATCGAAGAAAAAGTAGCCTACGGTGGTGGGTCTGTACTTGTGTGGGCCGGAATTTCTTCTGAAAGTCGCACAGAGCTGGTGATCATAGAAAACGGCTCTTTAACTAGCGTAAGATATGTGGAAGAAATCCTCAATGATTACGTTGGTCCATTTATGGTCAATTTAGGTGAGGATGCTATATTTATGCATGACAATGCCCGACCTCATACAGGTAGGATTGTGAATGACTACCTTCAAGAGATGAACATTACTCGTATGGAGTGGCCAGCGCGCAGCCCGGATATCAACCCGATCGAGCATGCTTGGGACGAGCTAGGCAGATGCGTAAAACAACGAAACCCTCCCCCAATCACGCTTCGTAAGCTCAAAATTGCTCTCACAGAGGAATGGGAGAATATTCCCCAAAATCGTATAAGGAACTTGGTGTACAGCATGCCAAACCGCGTAAACGCAGTAATGGAAGCACGAGGAGGCAATACGAAGTATTAAAATTCAAGAAAATCGTAATAAAGTTCAAAAATTTCATGTTTCCTATTTTTGTTTTAAGGAGAGATCAGCAGTTTTTTTCTTTAAGTAATTTTGTGTTAATAAAATGTATGGTGACTCATATTTTTTTTACTTTCATTTAAGGAGTATTACATTGTCTATTAAATACAATTTATTGCATTAACCTATCATTTTTAGTTTCCGAGATTTTTAACATTCTTTAAGTGACCCGGATTCATTGCTCTCGAGTGTATTAACCGATTTTAAAATTGATCTTCAAACACAATACACGGGCTTCACTTTCAAACAACATTATAAACTTAATTACTACTTATCTCTCTTGTTAATTAGACTCATACAAAATAATATCTCCCAAGCTCTACCGCAGTTGGAATTCGCTTTAATTATTGTCTACTAGCTTTTGCCTTCGACTTTGCTCGCGTTAATCTTTCTGTAATATTATAGTAGTTAGGAGGATTGGTCTATAGATGGGTGACCATTTTCAGATATCGAGACTCCTCTGTGCCTCGGAAAGCATGTTAGCCGTTGGTCCCGGCTGTCATTCGTGGATTGACAGTCGTTACGGGTAGTCAGAAGCCCGAAAGTCTGACAGCCAGTCTTACCAAAGGGTATCGGATTACCCAGTTACTGACTGGGTTGTGGGGGTAAGATTCGCAGTCTCTCCATGTAAAATACTGGTATTCAGCTGCATCCGGTTAGACTGGAAGCCGACCCCCTTTTTTTTTTTTTAAGGCTGGTAAATCATCCAATGACTGCTCCCGCTCTGGGTGGAGCGGAAGGGAGTGTCAGACTCTTACTGACTAAAACCCATCCATGTTCCTTCCATAGCCCTTTATGTTCCGGGGTAGCGGTAACCCTTTCGGACAATCCCGCTTACCCGGCAGGCTTGGCCCTGAGGGGCCCCTTCATATGCTGACATCTCTTTGAGGCGCGCGTGGAACATATACGCGCCGTACGTCACGGGTCTGGTGCTGATCGGACGGTGAGTCACCCATTACTCACCGTCCGCAGGCCCGCGCCTACGGTGGCCGGGAGTCGTCACGTGGCTCCCGACGCCCGGGGCGTCTCCCGCGGCGGCTGGGACGGGAGGACCTTTCTCTCTCCCATCCCGCCACCTCCTTCGCGAGCATAACTTTTTCGCAGAAGGAGGTGACTGCCTCCCACTCCCTCTTGCCCCGGACCATGGCTTGCACCAGGGCCGGGCGCGAGAGGTTGCCGCCGCCGATCGCCTCTACGAGGACACGGCGGTGCTCTGCCCATGCTGGGCAGGTTTGCAGCGTGTGCTCTACCGTGTCCTCTGGGCGATCCTCGCAGTGGTGACACCCGGGCGTTTCCTCCCGCCTGATGATGTGCAGGAACCTCCCGAAACATCCATGTCCGGTGAGGACCTGCGTCAGGCGGTAGGTGAGGGCGCCGTGACGCCTCTCTAGCCACTCCTCAAAGAGGGGCCTTACCGCCACTATCGTGGCGTGCCCTGGAAGCCGACCCCTATAATTGAGTAAAGCGATATAATTGGGAAAAGGCTAGGCACATTGAGAAAGACGAAAACCCAGTCTATCGACACTCTAGACTAGCATGAACGTTATTGTTGTGTCCTTCGGGCACACTACTTTTAATCGAGACGAAAGGTACCCTTTGTACGTTTCTGTACACCTGACAACGTGTATGCAAAATTTCAGGATGATCGGTTCAGTGGTTTAGGCGTGAAACGTGAACAAACAAATAATCTTACTTTTGCATTTATAATAGGAGTTAGAATTTTGCGGACTGAGAAAAGTCCTATGCTTGAAGTGGAGGCTCAAAATAAAACGTAATTTGAATAGGAATATCCTCATTATGGTAAATCGTTTTTATATTTACTCGGGGAGAGATTACGTAGACATTAGCGGTTGTATGTGTTACTAAGCGTTAAAGGAATTTCTCTTTTCTTCTTATGACAATGCATCCACGCTATGGGCGAAAATTCTACTATTATCTACAGGTACAGATTCCAGTACATCAAGTTACCCCAATCTGTCAAATATTCTTTTCACTTTGATATATTTTCGACTCAAAGTCAAAGTCAAATTATTTATTTCAAATAGGCACAAGAAAGGCACTTTTGAACGTCAAAATGAACTGGAAATAGAATTGATTCTAGACGCCCCTTTCAAAAGGTATTTTCATATGGAGAAAAATGGGCAAGAAACTCCACCGTTACTCTTTTAAAATGTTTTACAATGTTTTGTATACCTGAATTATAACATTACTAGCTACTTACATAGCCTATAGCCTTCCTCGATAAATGGACTATCCAGCAAAAAAAAAATTCAATTCGGACCAGGAGGTAAAAGATTAGCGCGTTCAAACAAACAAACTCTTCAGCTTTATAATATTAGTATAGATATGTAAATGCGAAGCGCCCAGAAAAAAAACAATACACCACAAAAGGTGAAAACAAAAACACAAAGCAACAACTATAGTAACTTTATTATAAAAGAACTAGACCTACTAAAACAGGTAAACTAGTTTGGGTGTGTTAAGTTGGTGGAAATAGACTCGCACCCTATTATATGGGACTCACATAACAGACCTCTGCCTAATCCTTTGAGGATTAAAGGCGTGATGTTGTTTTAGTTCCGGTAACAGGCGACGAAAGGCGACTTTTTCCTCGGAATGGAACAATTACTTAATTAACAAAGTCATTAGCATCTCCAGTTACTGTTACTGGTAGCCAACATAATCCACTGCTGGGCAGATTATTAAACACAAATGGAAAAGGCATAGAAATCAAAGATAACTTCGTAATGTTTTATATCGAAAACATTTAATTTATATCTTTCAGAAAAAGATTGGAAATATCAAGTACCTAGTTACTCATCTTATTCCGAAGTCTTATTGATTTCATGCTTTCGGCCATTGTTTATTCTTCCTCCATTTTACGGAATGAGAGGTCTTCTTCTTTACGTGTGGTTAGTGACTAACCTGGTGTCAGAGTTTTTATGCTGCCCATGGGCCTCTGACTTAGCTTCACATGCTGTTGAGAAATATCTCTCAGACATGCTGGTTTCCTCACGATGTTTTCCTTCACAGCCTTTTAAACAAGTGATAATTTATACAATACGCACAAGAATCCGTAAAATTAGAGGTGCGTGCCTTGGGTTTGAACTCGAGACCTATGACTTAGCAGTCCGAAGGTCACACCACTAGGCTATCACTGCTGCTAAATGAGAGGTAAGCATAAAATATTTACCGGAAATGTTTAAAATTGTACACAATCACTTTAAATTAAGAGTAAATGCATGATTTTACACGTGTGTGGTAGAACCTTAAACCCGCGGTTTTCAGCGAACGTGCGCGGCAGTATTTTGTTTTGAATCCCACCATTTGCTAACGTACTCTATTCAGCCTTCAATACAACTCGTCATGGTTCAGTAAACACGGCTTTTGTGTGCTGCTCTTACAAAAAGTTTCTTGTTTTTAGGGAGGGTACGACCTATACGAGAATAGCTTATGCTGTGATGAAAAGCTTACTGAGTCAAGGCTGACTGCTAAAGAACCGTTAAGGGTCTATTACTGTGTGAAAAACCTCATATTCATTTGAAAAAAAAGAAATGTTTCGGCGACATGTTTTGTGTTGCAAGAAACATGTTCTTATTCTTCTTCATGTGGTTAGTGAGTAACCTGGTGTCGGAGTTTTTATGCTGCCCACGGGCCTCTGACTTAGCTTCACATGCTGTTGAGAAATATCTCTCAGGCATGCCGGTTTCCTCACGATGTTTTCCTTCGCCGTTATTTAAGCAAGTGATAATTATACAATACGCACATGAATGTGTAGTATCAGGAACATGTTGGAGGTCATAGAATGTTGTAGTGTTGTTAGCAATCCTTTTATATGACTAAATAGTAACGAAGTCAAAACTGTACAATGTTAAAAATGTATAGATAAATACTAGCTTCCGCCCGAGGCTTCCCCGCAAAATATGTCGACCAATTATACACATAAACCTTCCTCTTGAATCACTCTATCTATTAAAATAAACCGCATCAAAATCCGTAGCGAAGTTTTAAAGATTTAAGCATACATAGGGATATAGGGACAGAGAAAGCGACTTTATTTTATACTAGTCTCTAATTTAAATAACTGTGCCCGCGACTTCGTCCGCGTGGAATAGTGACTTTTCGGGCAGCATACCTTTTTTTTTTTTTTTTAAGGCTGGGAAATCATCCAATGACTGCTCCCGCTCTGGGTGGAGCTTAACAAATGTTCGCCGTGATTCTTTAAATGGACATAACTTTTTTATTCATGAACCGATTGACATGATATAAACACTAAATGTTAAGTGAAGCTTACTACAATATATTTGTGAAAATCGCATCTAAATCGAATCAGCCGTTTCTGATATTAGCGTGCACAAACACACAGACAAACAGACAAACAGACAAAAAGAAATTAATTACAATTTCGGGTTCGGCATCGATATAATAACAACCCCTGCTACTTTTTTTTTTATATATTTCCATTGTACAGACACCACTTTTCTACTATTTTATTATATGTATAGATAGATATAGACTATATAGTGAAAAGCGAAAGGTCACTCATTCATACATTCACTCACTGATTAATCACGAAATCTTTAAAACAACTGGAAGATGGGCACAGAGATAAGTTATGATTAGAAGACATCAGGTAAGAAAGGATTTTAGTAAACTCCCGCCGTAAAGGGCTCAAATAATGGATGGAAGTTTGTATAAAAAAATCTTCAACATTGTCGCGGTCGGAGCCCCGGGCAGCAACTACTCTGATTTTAATTTCAACTTGATACCACTACGCGTTCAGACAGACAAACCGAATGGTGCCCGATAAGGGTGCCATTTTTTCTTTTGAGATATGGAACTATATGGCGGCATTGCACTATTATTTTTTAGGGTTCTGCACCCAAATGGTAAAACGGAACTCTATTCTAAGACTCCGCTGTCCGTCCGTCCGTCTGTCCGTCTGTCACCAGGCTGTATCTTGTGAACCGTGATAGACATTGCCATTTTCACAAATGATCTAATTCTATTGCCGCTATAACAACAAATAGTAAAAAACAACACAAAATAAATATTTAAGCCGGCTCCTATACAACAAAAGTATTTTTTTTACCCGTTTTTATAATTAATGGTACGGAACTCTTCGTGCGCAAGTCCGACTCGCACTTGGCCGGTTTTTTTTACATGTCCTTGCCAACCTGTATATGCTTGCCTAGGTTTTATAGAATACCTATGAGCAGAGCAAATACTCAATTAATACGGTATAAGATCGCCTTTACGCCTACATGAACTTAACATAAACTTCATGTAGGCGTTATAAGCGCTTTATTACAGAACAACAGTATACTTAAAGGCTCTTGAAAAACAGGTCAAGTGTATCGTTATTTCATGAATTACATTTTATAGCGACTTTTTATCGTATAGTTGACTGGTTTAGTGCCAAAAACGTTTATAGCAAACCAAATTTGTTTTATGTTCGCCTCGTAGGTCTACTGGTACAGCTGGACATGAGGTTTTGTATTCCCAGGTCATCTCAAAAGCATCCCAAAGTCTGGATTGTGGATGCAGGACAGGAGAGGGAAAGGTTCTCCTGGCCCAGCCACCGCGGGAGATGCCTCGGGCGTTGGGTGCCACGTAACGACTCCCGGCCACCGTAGGCGCGGCCCTGCGGGCAGTGAGTAATGGGTAGCTCACCACCCGATCAGGACCAGGCCCGTGCCGGCGCGTACATGTTCCACGCGCGCCTCAAAGAAAATATGTCACCATTTGAAAGGGCCCGTTATGGCTGAGCCTGCCGGGTAAGCGGGATTGTCCGAAAGGGTTACTGCTACCCCGGAACGTAAAGGGCTAAGGAAGGAACATGGATGGGTTTGAGTCATTAAGAGTCTGACACCCCCTTCCGCTCCACCCAGAGCGGAAGAAGTCATTGGATGATTTCCCACCCTCAAAAAACAAAAAAAGTCTTTGATTTGTGCCCAGTGGTTGGCAATAGGCTCGCTTCCTGTTACAGGGGACATAAACATAACTGGTAAAATGTACGGAACACCTCTGCCTAACCCATCGAGAAGTATAAGCGTGATGATATGTTATAATTTTTATTTTTTTATTTTAAATGAACTTGAGCCAATATATGGATAAGCAAGTAGTGACATAGAGAGAAGGTACAAAAGCCAGCACATCTAATTGCCACAACTTTATTACAATAGTATAAGGTTCGTTTTCAATTGGGAAATTGGGAAAATTTGACAGATAAGAATAGCTTGATGTGCTGGCGTCTTACACTTTCCGATGGTAATAGGTTAGTCGACCTCGTAATTTTTATCACCCTTTTTTTGGGATGGGAAATCATCAAATGATTCCTCCTTCCCGGGTGGAACGGAAGGGACTGTCAGACTCTTACTGACTATAACCCATCCATGTTCCTTCCTTAGCCCTTTATGTTCCGGGGCGGTAACCCTGTCGGACAATCCTGCTTACCCGGTAGCCCTAACGGCCCTTTTTTTCATGCTGAACTCTCTTTGAGACGCGCGTGGAATACCTACGTAGGCGCCGTCCGGCACGGGCCTGGTCCTGATCGGACGCTGAGCTACCCATTACTCACCGCCCGCAGGCCCGCGCCTACGGTGGCCGGGAGTCGTCACGCGGCTCCCGACGCCTTTTTATCACCCTTAGGTGATAAAAAGGCGTCGGCAGTTAGATAGTTTAACCTTAGTAAACTTTAGAGCCACTGGGAAATGTTGAAAGAATTGGTAAAGTCATAACGAAGTTGACTATACACAGTTATTGTGAACGGCGCCATGCTAAAATAATTACGCGTAATTGCTTTAACGGGGTAATTCAAATTAGTACCTTTTTAATTGCGGAAGATGTAGACGCAATAATTGTGGTACAATTTGAGAACCTCTTTATCTACCTCTTAGTTATACAATTATTACTGTAACGAATGGAGCCGAAATCTGATGATGGAAGAGGTTGTTAAATTTTCCTGATAATAAAACATATAAGGGACAGTCATGGTACAAATTATCAATAGAAATAAAAAGGTCAAATATTACTTGCAGGTTTAAAACTACTTAAATTTATTTTATTTCCATTCTTTTCTCACACTAGGATAATAAATGTGAAAGTTTGTGAGTGAGTTCGTATGTTTGTCCGTCCTTCACGCTCAAACGGCTGAACGGATCTGGATGGAATTGAAGCCGCTGGCAGCAGCTAGTTAATAGTAAAACTGTTCGGGATTAAAATCGTCTATATATTTTTATGTAAAACTGTTCGGGATTAAAATCGTCTATATATTTTTTTATTTTTTTGGTAAGTGACTAAAATGAAATGAAAAATAATTTAAAGCATAAAAACTAACACTTTTTCA
Source organism: Hyppa rectilinea (assembly GCA_951799385.1). Taxonomy (NCBI): domain Eukaryota; kingdom Metazoa; phylum Arthropoda; class Insecta; order Lepidoptera; family Noctuidae; genus Hyppa; species Hyppa rectilinea. Next base: position 12,757,062 of record OX637311.1, read on the forward strand.
CTTGTATGAATTTAAAAACTGGGTCAAGAATTTTTTTTGGGTCAAGAGTTTTTTTTTAAGGTTTGGATTCTTGTACTTTATTTTATTAAATATTTTTTATAAAAACATTAATTTTAGCCTGTAGTTATCTCACAGATATTCACAGTATACCTGACTGAGGATAAAGATAAAATACCTATAAAATTATGCCCTAATAAACGCCACTATTTACTGTGACTCGTTCCCATAAATTGTTCGAAAGCTATTCAATTCAAGTGAGTAATGATTCAAGTATAAGAACATAAAAGAAGTAATTTATAACTACTCCAAGGCGCATTAAGGAAGTACACGGATGTCGCACAACACATTCAATTAAAGTACTGTCGCCAAACCGCCAATTGTGTCCAAATTATTTTAAACCTTAAAACGTTGACAGTTAAGTTCAAAATCGATTGAGAAAGTTTGACAGTTTGTGGTAACTTTTTTGCTGGCAACTGTACCACACAAGCTGATCGATGTTCTATTCTATGGAGTGAGTCTACGGGCAATCTAGGTATGGATTGAAAATAAATCAGCCTTGTCCTGATTTAACTGCTTTTAAATACTAATACAATGAATATTGTTTATCTTAAGAGACGGTGATCCTTAAGGTTATTCAAAAATCCTAAACCCTTTGATAATATTACCTTTTCACGGAGTTAAAAGCCATAACCCTCCTTCTAGCGCAGTCGGGTAAAAAGGCGAACAAAGCTTAAAACTTTTTGCACAAAAATTCTTTACAAGAGTTAATTTTCATTACGGACCTTTCGACCTTAAATTACTTTCGTACCCCTATGTTAAGAATTCCTTATTATTAAAAAATTTCTTCAGACTCCTGGGGGCCAACCAACACAACGAGAACGAGAAAGAACAACGCACATCCAAACTTAAAACTGAACCTCTTTTGTAAATTAGAAAATAAAATTATCTTCGCTGATAAGGGCATCATTTGAAAACAGCTGGACCGATTTAGTTACTTTTTTTTTCTAACAGTCCAAATAAGAATTTTTTGCTAATTTACCTGGAAAAAAAACTAATACCTTTTTTCTATGGAACATTTATGTGAACTATTGAGATTTGAACTGGGCGACTACAGGGTCAGATAGCTTATAATAAAACAAAGCACCTACCTCCAACGGTATAACAATGAACAGCACAATCATATCAGCAACAACTAGATGCGTCATCAGCAAATTGACGCGTGATTTTCGCCGGCGCGAGCGCATGAGCGATGCGAACACGCCCACATTGCCGACTGCCCCAACAATCAACAGCGCGCTGTATATCCCCACAACGAACACCTGCTCCGGCGCAGGTATCGTGGTATCCACCACATCTGTCACATTGACTATAGAAGTACCCTCCATGGTGAAATAATCCCAGAATTGTTGGTCTCTGTCGTCTTCTACAGCAGGTAGAGTGTCTTGTAACATTTTTTTAAATTTTATGTTATTTTTTTTTTGTTAAAAAGAAGTTCACATCATTAGACATACTTTTTTGACGAAATTGTATTCACTTCACCATCACTTCTATATATTTTAGTAGTAATATAAACTTGACTGACACTTGATTAATTTTAAGTTAATAATTAATTCGGATTGTTTTTTAATCACTAACTTCTACACACTTCACTAAAACATAAAAGGTAGGTAGCCTATTTAATTACACTTAACAATTATTTTATTTTATATTGTTTTAAATATATTTATTGATAAGCAATAATTGCTTTAATTACAATTAAACTCACATTCACTTAATTTTAAAACTTTTAATTTATTTATGGTTTTATTTTAAGTAATCACAAGGACACCAAAACACCACAAGTAATATCTAAAATATTTATAGAATTATTTAATTATACATCCGAGCGAAACTATTTCGACGCGTTGGAAGTCTACGAAAGCTCGTAGCGCTACGAGACGTGTTACCGCCGTAGCGTCGTAGCACGTTGTGACGTAGACCGCGGATACCGTAGACATTATGAATGAATCTCGCTATTCAACAGTCACTGATTGATAAAACCAGTTTCTTTGGTGTTATTAAATAAGGTTAAGTGTTATGTTGATATTATGCATTTAATCAAATCTAACATTATTATTGTGAAAGATTATTTCCTGATTTGTCCTTTATTTGCACAGCAAAAGAACGATGTGATTTTTGCATAGATTAATGCGGGAATTAATCAGTTAGTAAAAGCCAGTTAATCATATTAATAGTTATTCAGAAATTTTCTTCAGTATACAGTAAATCAATAGCAATTAATTATCCCTTGTCATATAGGACAGAGGTTTGCTCGCTTTTAGTCTATCAGACTTTGTTATATTACTGTATATTTTGTGTCATAAGATTGCTTTGATCGTTTGCGTTTAGTAATTTAACGGACTGGAGAGGCCTGTGTCCAGCAGTGGCCTGCTAAAATAGGCTAATGATCATAATCAGCTTATTATAGCTGATGATGATGAATTGAACGAAAAGCACGATCGAAATTAAATGAAAAAGTGATGAAGAGGAGCTCGTGTCTCAGTGATAACCGCCGCACGGATCGTTCCATCAGGTTAAGCTACGCTTGCTGAGGTTGGTCTATGGATGGGTTACCATCTTTACAAACTGAAACTCTTCCAAGCCCCGAGAAGCACGTTAAGTTGTTGTTCTCGACTGTCATTCATGGATGGACATTCATTACGGGTTGTTAGAAGCCCGATAGTCTGATAACCAATCTTACCAAGTAGTATCTGACAACCACAATCCATTAACTGGGTAATAACCCAGTTAATGGATTGTGGTGGTCAGATATGCAGTCGCTCCATGTAAAATACTATGGTATTGGTATTCAGCTGCATCCGATTAGACTGGAAGCCGACTCCAAAATAGTTGGGAAACGGTTCGGCAGATTGATTAAATGGTATTGATGGATTTTTTTCTGTAACCGATTTAATTCAACATTTGTAATAGAGCTTAAATTGACGTAATTTAGTGAATCACACTAATATTATAAAGGCGAAAGTTTGAGTGTACGAGTGTGTGATTTTATGTTTATTACCTACTCACGCAAAAACCACTAAAAGGATCTGGACCAAATTTGGCTCAGAGAGAGATTATAACCTGGATTAACACCTAGGATCATTTTTATCCCGTTAGTACGTACGATCTCCTATGAAAATTTCCGACATCCACATTTTCAGTGTGAAACCTTAATAGGCTTTTATAAACGATTCATTATTCTGAATCAGCAAAATTCGTTTAGAAATCGGTTGGAAATGGCTACTGTACATTTCTATGAATGAAATATTAAATCAATAAATTATCTACATCAGATAGAGAGAAATCAATCGTGCTAAGTAGGTGCATAAAGCGAGATTATTATTAATTCTAAAAGACTTTTAATCCAGAAGATATTTCGGAACTTCATCGAAGGCTTCAATCTAATAAGTTGGCATATCATCTTAATCCAATCACGTAACGAAACCATAATACATTAATATTAATAACTATGTTAATCACATTCGAGACACATCCCAACAAACTAGAATCTATGCCAGGTTTATTAATGACATCCTAAATCGTGTCACTGAGCTCATTAAAATTCTGTTCTTGTTACTAACCACTTAATATTATATACTCATCTCCTGTGGGATAGAAAGTGGGATGTAGGATGGCGACGACTTCTTTGTATGCCGCTATCAAATGTCTTATGTACATCCTACTAAGGCTCAATTTAGCGGCGAAAAGGGTTACCGCTACCCCGGAATATAAAGGGCTAAGTAAGGAAGATGGGTTTTAGTCAGTAAGAATCTGATTCCATTTCGAGGCAGTGTAAATTGAGCCTTTTTTTAAGTGTGGGAAATCATCAAATGACTCCTCCCGCTCTGAGTGGAGCGGAAGGGAGTGTCAAACTCTTACTGACTAAAACCCATCCATGTTCCAACCTTAGCCCTTTATGTTCCGGGGTAGCGGTAACCCTTTCGGACAATCCCGCTTACCCGGCAGGTTTCGGCCGTAACGGGCCCCTTCACATGGTGACATCTCTTTGAGCCTAATATAATAATTATATGTTGGAAGAGATTTCTACAGAAATAAGCATCACCTTTGTACGTATTTTTCTGTTTCTTCCTTCTTTTTCGTATATCTGTGTGCACAAATTAACCTACTCTATCTAGAACCTACCGATACTGAAGTTCGTATAGAAGAAAAATATAATTAAAAAAGTTGCAGAGTGACAATCTTGTTCATGTAACCTCGCCAAGACTCTTTTCAACAGCAGTGGGTGTAAAAAAATACAGAAAAATAAGTTAATTTCAAGTTTGCACGTCTCTTTAACGTTTTAATCATATTTTGCAGCACCACAGTCAAAAGGAAACATGATTGAGAAATAAACTTGGGTCAATCAATCTGCTTAGACTTTTCCCAACTACGTTGGGGTCGGTTTCTAGTCTAACCGGCTGCTGCTGAATACCAGTATTTTACATGGAGCGACTGTGTATCTGACCTCCACAACCCAGTTACTGGGTAATACAATACCCCTTGGTTAGACAGGCTGTCAGATTTTCGGGCTTCTGTCGACCCGAAACGACTGTCAATGCACAAATGACAGCCGATACCAACGGCTTTACGTGCTTTCCAAGGCACAGATTAGTCTCGGTATGTACAGATGGTCACCCATCCACGGCCAACCCCGGCCAGCGTAGCTTAACCTGATGGATCGACCTGTGCGGCTTTTATTATTTAGGTGTACATTAGCTATAGTTTGTTATACCCCAAGTAGATTTTTTTCCGATGTGAGCTTTGTCACAACAATCAAAAGTCAAAATAAAAAGCCACTTGTTCAGACTATAAGTACTGAAAATCACCACTTTTTAAACCTAGTACTTCATATTTCGTCTCAAATGTCATATGATCCCCGAAGGTTCATAAGTAAGATACACTCGAAACGACAATAAAGATAATCTTTTAAAACCGTTGAGTTAATACATGTACACAGTTTTTAGTAGGCGAATATTCGACGACTTACTATGCATTCTGTTCGAATAACATAACACTAATATTAGAAAGGCGAAAGTGTGTGAGTGTATGTGTGTTTGTATGTTTGTCACTTCCTCACGCTCAAACGGCGTAACAGCTCTGGATGAAACTTGGTACGGGGGAAGTTTATGACCTGGATTAACAGGTCAATAGGATGCTTTGTATCCCGGTAGTACGTTCCCTTGGGATAATATCCGACATCGACGCGGGCAAAGCCGCTGGCAGCAGCTAGTTTAATATATATTGCTAATTTCAATTATTCTTGCCTCCACCTCGAACTAATTTCAAAGTGGAGTCACAGTAGAACAAGGCATACGGACGTCCGTTGCTCCCTTTCATGATGTCTCATAAAAATAGTACCATGCGTCATATTGCATTTTACACAAAGACAACGCGACGTGTGTAGAAAACAAATGACGTGTGACATTAGACTGCGACGAACAGGGTGGCAGGGATATAAACGCACAACCCATGTAGTCTTTATAATATGATTCTGGAAGGCAGAGGGCGTCAGCATGAAGGAAGGGGCCCGTTAAGACCGAAGCCTGCCGGGTCAGCGCGGGATTGTCCGAAAGGGTTACCGCTACCTTGGAACGTAAAGGGCTAAGAGGCCCAGAGTGGGACGAGTTATTTGATGATTTTCCATCCACAAAAAAATTTAGTCGAGGGGGCGTTGAAGTTTGTTGGTTATTACAAAAAATATCAACTGTTTTCTACAACAGTGGAACACAATACCTACACGGTCAAAATGAATGACAGATGTATACAGAAATTTTGATTTTAAATAACGGACGATACTAATTAACTATGGCGCCGAAAAATTATTCTGCATCATGTATCAAATTACTTTTTTTTGTAATATTGCAGCCTGCCTGAGCTTTTCCACAACTGCCAATACTGTCCATCTGTAATCATCCTTTTGGAGCTGTTGTCACTCACTCGAAATCGGCCAATTAGTGAGGACTGACTTTTTGCTCATTATAGCGTAAAATCGCCTCCTTCGCACCACCCACGCGTCGGCAAACCGGCCCAACCGACGCACCGCAAAATCAAAAATTATATTGTGTATATTTTTTATGTTTGAATTAAGGACTAGTTCAAATTATTTTTCAAAGCCAATGCCTGTAAAACATTTTCTTTATTACTTCAATTAAAACTTTGTACTTGTAACGATAATTTCGAAGAACTTCTTATTACTTCAGATACTTTTAATGTTATAACTTTTGTTCGATACATTAATAAATTATGTTTAATGGTGTTCAGTTTTGTACTCATGTTTTTCTTTCGGATTTGAACTCTATAAGTTTAGAAATAGTCTTTACTTTCAACACGAGCGATCAGTTAAGAAAATAATATGGCTACCTTGTCAAAAACAAAACAAAAGTAGATCATAGGTATTAGGCTATTTTTAATCATTATTTTTATATCATTATTCTTGATTATTTAAGCATCTGCCATTTAATCGCTTCAGCACCCTTCGTTGACTGGTAGAAAATGCCGAAGTCCGCCTTTGTACCAATATAGTGTGCGAAAAAATTAAGTATATAAATAAATATCTAACATTTTCCCAGGTATCCTAAAAAGCGTTGCTCAGAGGGAGTTCCGGAGTGGTTTTTTAAAAGCTAGCGGGGCCCACTTCCACGTGCTGATATTGATCACCTAGGTAGTTTTACTGAGCTAATGATCCCACTCTCCCTGGTCTTTTCCTAAAAGACCAAGCTCCTATTGAAGGTTTCCCACCGAAAACAAACGAAAAAGGTATCTAATATTTCATAAATCTAAAAAATATAATTATATGTAAATTAAACCTAATATTTTAGATAGATAATTGTTCAACACGTGTAAAGACAATTTGCTCTTTAACTTAGTAGGGTCGTCGTTATAGATATTATTTTTGAATAATTCTAGGTATACGATTTTTGTGGCCTCACGGAATAGGAACATGTAGGTAATGTGTGTATGACTCCGAATAGAATATTAAATTATCTGTTTACCTGCCAATATGTAGGTTGAAGTGACAGTAACCAGCAGGCGTAGGATAATTTGATTTCCAAATACAACCTCGTGTACCTACACGTACCACAAACGAGACGAGAGGCAGTGTAACGGCGGCGTATACATAATTTTTCATTAAAATCTCCAATTCAATTAATCAATTTACACGTAGTTCACAAACATATGAGTAACATGGCATGAACGTTTTAACAAACAAAAAAGCGGGTCCCACACTTGGCATAGCTTGTTTCTTGGTGAAAGCAAACACTACAAAAAGTTAACAATTCAATGTAAAATCGTTTTTGATAATTTGATAATAAAGTTCATAATAATAAAATGTAATCAACCCGCAGGGCAGCATCTAGCAAGCTGCTGGGCTGTAACAATCCCACAGTCTTTTGGTGCTTCACTCCATTTTTAAAATGGTCTAATGACCTGTGCGAGTTGGATTCAACCCGTCGCCGTCGTACGTTTTCCAAAAGACCGTGGGGTCCCAGTCACAGGGTCAGGGATATGTAAAAGTCATAAATTTGGATTAAAAATAAACATGGAATAATAGGAAAGAACAATAAATATACGCACATTTTTTAATCTACTCATATTTTACACGCTGACGCGCTAATCAGTCTTTATTATTTTCTTTAATCTAGGAAACATGCAATGGTGTTTATCTCATTATACATACATACATAACATAATCAGCCTATAATGTTCCCACTGCTGGGAATAAGGCCTCCTCTCGACGAGTGTGGGCCGTAATCCACCATGTCTTCGAATTTTTGGTTCTAGGTACACGCCGGTTTCCTCTCGATGTTTTCCTTCACCGTTTTGAGAGCAGTGGTGATGAAACAATTTACACAAAGTAAAGTGCCTGTCTGGTTTGAACCGACGACATACTCGTAAGTCGCGGCCACTGCACTCATTATATGAACATCAATATATGAAAAATATTCTTAAAGGTCATTTACCAGAACGAACCGGACCAACCCTCTACAGTACTTATAAAATTCTCTGGACATCCGTGTTGAAAAAGCACATGAAAAAGCTTACGACATATGTAAGTTTTTTTTTGAACGAAGTCCTTTAACACGGCTTGCGGTAAAAGTTGACAGAAAATGTAACGTAATTAAAACGTGTTATCCGACATGCGCCTTTTTCTCTCTATGTTGAAAATGTTCTAACTTTTGCCGTTTTTCTACGTCAAGTTTGAACGTGTGCACAGCGGGCGTGAGGCGAACGTACGGAGTAAACGTAACATAAATTCGAACGATATTAAAATTAAAAATACTCGTTTTGAAAATAATATTTACTTAGTTTTAAGATTTTCATAATTTCTATGGGTGAGCGTGTTAGAAAACTAAATCAAAATGAATTGGATAACAGATTTAAAAAATCATTCGGTTTAAATACGGGTTTCTTTGTTTAGAATATTTTTTTAGGTTCCGTACCCAAAGTGTAAAACGGGACCCTATTACTAAAATGCCGCTGTCCGTTCGTCTGTCACCAGGCTGTATCTCATGAACCGTGATAGGTAGATAGTTGAAATTTCACAGATGACCTATTTCTGTTTTAATTTTATTTTCTTGTGTCCGCTATAACAACAAACACTAAAAACAGACTAAAATAAATATTTAAGGGGGTTCCTATACAACAAACGTGATTTTTTGCCGTTTCTAAAATAATAATAATAATAATCATTTATTTCAGGTCCGAGACCCATATAAAATAACGACAGATAAATACAAATACAAACACAGAAATTATTGCTAAAACTCAATTCCATATAAAAATAAAACATATAAAATTATAAAAATATCAGTACGGCTTAAAAACAATGTATATACTTTACAAACTACTTATTAATTAATTAATTAATTTATCTATAATTTAATTGAATTTTAATTGAATTAATTTACTTGATATTAAATAAGACAGCACCAGAACTATGCACCTTATTCCAGTGCCTCACAATCGGACAGTCCACCTTCTCTATTAGGTATGGTGTTTAGAAGAAAATAATGGTACGGAACACTTCGTGTGCGAGTCCGACTCGCACTTAGCCGGTTTTTTTTAAATTCAACTTTTACGTACCCAAACTCTCACACAACATTCAAAATGGATAAAAAACAGTGTAACATAAAGGCCAGCTCCCTGAAACGCCCACCCCTCACCTCCTTAAAGAGATGAAGCCCCGCAAAAAACTTCTCTTAAACAATGTTGATCTTATAAATAACTAACGACCCTCCAAAATAATTGAACTTTTGACTTAGTGACGCGTTTTTGCTAAAAGAACATCCTCATGGATACCCTCCTTGTGAGAGGAACTGAGGATAAAGTCGGACTCCTACCGACTAAAATCCTACGATTCCCACGACTTCCTTTCCCACGGCCAGGAGCCTGGGATATGACATCCGTCTACCCCCATCCACGCACTTTCTCTAAAACGTAAACAGAAACTTTAATACCTAACTAGTCCAATCAACAAGGGGGTTGGATAAGGTGATAATTCCTCTGTCGCTGAAACTTTGCAGTGTGATAAAGTAATGTTTATAGATAACGGTTGACCAGTTATCCAACATTTTTTTTATTTAGAAGTTAGGTATTTACACCTAAACATGAAAATCATTTCTAGATCTGGGGGAAAAATTGCTCCGTCCAAAATTCCTTCGGTATATGCCAGTATATACTGATATGTATAGGTATGTATCGGTATCCAACATTTTTTTTATTTGGGAGGGCCAGGAAGTTAAAAATACCTATTTAGGTCCATAACTTGTTCGAAAAAATTCCTCCGTCAAATTTTCTTTTTTTGTATGTTTTAATATCGTCAAATGTATCGCACTGCACGAAGATCCAATAGATTTTGCATTTGTAACATAGCATTACGGTTTTCTGCCAATAACTCAGTGAAAAAAATTCCTCCGTCTTTTTTTATTAATTTATCTGTCATAGTATACGTAAATGAAACAGTTTTTTTAAAGATCCAATAAAATTTCGGCAATACACACGACTTTTAGAGTATCAACTATTATTTTAAGATGAATGGACTACGAGCGGGCGGCGGGGGCAGTGCGGGGCGCGGGAGGAGGGGCGCCGGCCGCCGCGTTGCATACATACTCACTTTTCTGTTATTTATAGAATCTAATGATATTTCGACTTCGGACATGCACCTTGTAATACATTAATTAACTTATCATATGGGTAATTAAGTAGGTACCTAGCACGTCCGTACCGGAAGCAATGAGTTTGAATATCTCTTGGGGCGATTCAGATATGCGATTGATCGTATCGTATATTTTTCATGAATTGTGAAGTAACCATACCATTGATAGTGTCGGACCACGCACAACCAACAAGCTTAACATAATAGTTGAAAAACATGCTCTTCATTACAATTTGTAAGAAATTACCAATTGTCCATAAAGGTACAATGTTATTTGACTATTACTAGACAACTTGTAAAGCTTGCTTAGTTGTGATAGTTTTCCTTTGAACTTCATTATTTGTATACATGGTGAATTTTTCAAGTGGGCATAGATGGCCTAATCCGAATATACGAGTAATAACTAACTTATTTCTTATTCGGGATTCTTTAAAAACTGTTTAACGTCAAACAGTCTTTGTCAATTAATATTTAGTTTTATTTATTCAAAGGCACTTGAACGTCAAAATTAAGTAACAAACAGGCACTTAACTAATCACTGGTTTTGTTTCATTATATAGGAACTATAACAATTATTAGCAGTGGTTGAGCGATTGACTGCTGCGCAGTATATCGCGGGTTCGATTCCCACACGGAACAAATATTTGTACGCCCTGCAAGTATTTGTTACAGGTCTGGGTGTTTTTCTATCTATAATATGTATGTATTTACGAAAAAATGAAATATACGAAAAAATACGAAATGTCCAAGGATATTATTATTATTTCTCGATACTCGTACAACAAGTGTATAGAAATATAAAAAATCGACTACCTAAAAAACCTTTCAAAGCAAAAATAATTTTTATTTCAGTTTTTGCCACGAACTAAACATAAAAAAAAACATACAGCGAATTGAGAACCTCCTCCGTTTTTTAAGTCGGTTATAAATAATGTTACTTCTTTGCTGTATTGTAAACATTATCAGCCTACTGTACCATTTTTTTCGCCAAGTTTTCTTCGATAGGTACTTACTTCCTATCCGCCCCCCATATTGGTATTGTTCCCCTTTTTCAGATATAGATAATCTACCCCAATGCTTAGCACATTAGTGCTGAAGAAATTCTATGAATATTATTTTTCACACATATTTGGAAAGAAAAATTTCATGGATATTATGTATTATCGTTTTGTGAAATTTCCATGGATATTATGTATTATTATTAAAAATAAGCTACTTATGTTACATTAACCATTTTTCCATAAATAACATTTATAATAAGGAAGGAAAGAAGGAAACGCCATGTAGCCCGCGAAATTCAAATTTTCTTACTTTTTTTGCAAATTGCAGGTCAATGCCAGGTTTTATGTTGATCAAAATATGATTCGTGACAATAACAAATATTTTGTATTATTATCCTAATTAGTATCCTTTGATTTAGCAATATACATACATATCTCACTAAGTTCATAAAATAACCCTATGGAACGAATATTTCTGTAATATTGATGCCATAGGATGATATTATGAACTTACTTAGGGTTGTATTAATGATTTATATTGTTACAATTTTGTAAATAAATACTTGCTACGGTCGCAAATCATATTTTAAAACGTGTCACTGACCGGGACCGGCAAATTGCAAAAAAACGTAAGAAAAATTTAATTTCGCGGGCTACCCTGAATAATTATACAAATCACTCATTGATGAGAGTATAGGTATATTGGGTGCAGAGGTCAAGCTACTCCAATCTGTCAAATTGGGAAAATTTTACAGATTGGGGTAGTTGATACATGTATGTACTGGCGTCTGTACAATATGTTTCTTTTTTCATTTTGGTGGATGTCACATGACTTCGCATATTTAGTGATTACTCTCGTTTAAATAAATATTTTTTTTATAACTGCACAATTTAGTGTAAGTAACTAAATCCACTATATGGCACCTATCTATCAAATTATCAAGTTAGGTATTTTATCTGACGAAAAACTGTAGAATCTATTTCAAAAGGATTACAAAGTTACAATTGCTTAACGGGCTCAACTCTACTATTTTTTAACATTTTGTGGTGCTGTGCCTTTGTTTGTCAAGCTCGACTTGGTGGAGATTAGAAGTATATATTTTTGTTTCTTGGTTAATAAAACTTTATGAAGATAGTTCAATAAAAGTAAGTTTAATAAGAACGAATGGTTAGTTTATTGTTTGTTACTCACGAATGAGAGTTGATTGATACCAAATAATTAATAAACGTTGAGAAAAAAAATTGTATCAGTGTTTTTAATTCAAATATCTCTTGTTATACATAATATGCTATGCTAAACATATTGTACAGAGGCCAGCACATCAAGTTACCACAATCTGTCAAATTTCTTTGATAGTATTTCAACTTTATTGCAAAGACATAAGGTTCATTTTTAATTGAGAAAATTTGACATCAAGCTATCCCAATCTGTCAAATTTTCCCAATTTGACAGATTGGGGTAGCTTGACCTCTGCACCCAATATACCTATACTCTCATCAATGAGTGATTTGAATAATTATTCAGGGTAGCCCGCGAAATTAAATTTTTCTTACGTTTTTTTGCAATTTGCCGGTCCCGGTCAGTAACACGTTTTAAAACATGATTTGTGACCGTAGCAAGTATTTATTTACAATAATTGTTATAGTTCCTATATAATGAAACAAAACCAATGATAAGTTAAGTGCCTGTTTGTTACTTAATTTTGACGTTCAAAAGTGCTAGGTACTTAATTACCCATATGATAAGTTAATTAATGTATTACAAGGTGCATGTCCGAAGTCGAAATATCATTAGATTCTATAAAAAACAGAAAAGTGAGTATGTATGCAACGCGGCGGCCGGCGCCCTTCCTCCCGCGCCCCGCACTGCCCCCGCCGCCCGCTCGTAGTCCATTCATCTTAAAATAATAGTTGATACTCTAAAAGTCGTGTGTATTGCCGAAATTTTATTGGATCTTTAAAAAAACTGTTTCATTTACGTATACTATGACAGATAAATTAATAAAAAAAGACGGAGGAATTTTTTTCACTGAGTTATTGGCAGAAAACCGTAATGCTATGTTACAAATGCAAAATCTATTGGATCTTCGTGCAGTGCGATACATTTGACGATATTAAAACATACAAAAAAAGAAAATTTGACGGAGGAATTTTTTCGAACAAGTTATGGACCTAAATAGGTATTTTTAACTTCCTGGCCCTCCCAAATAAAAAAAATGTTGGATACCGATACATACCTATACATATCAGTATATACTGGCATATACCGAAGGAATTTTGGACGGAGCAATTTTTCCCCCAGATCTAGAAATGATTTTCATGTTTAGGTGTAAATACCTAACTTCTAAATAAAAAAAATGTTGGATAACTGGTCAACCGTTATCTATAAACATTACTTTATCACACTGCAAAGTTTCAGCGACAGAGGAATTAATGTAATTTCTCCATACAAAGAATTTCCTTATTGACTGGACTAAACCTTCCATATGGGACGGGGCCATCAGAGCGCGAGCCGTAACCAGTCAGGGGCAGTCACATTCGCGCCCGCTGATCCCCGATGTGGGTCAGCGGGATTGTCCGAAAGTTTTACCGCTGCCCTGGAACACAAAGGGATAAGAAAGAAACATGGATGGGATTTACAGTAAGAGTCTGACACTCCCTTCCGCTACATCGAAAGCGAGAGGAGTCTTTTGATGATTTCTCAACCTTAAAGAAAAGCCTCCCGACGTATGTGTGCGTGGAAGTACCAGGGTGTATATAGTCAGTAAGAATCTGACTGACTTCTCTGTCTACCCGACGAAGGACATCCATGATAATTTCCACCCCGACCACAAAAAATGGTCCAGGAAGATACTTGTACTTTTGCGTGCACCTAGTATCAGCCCGGTTCAGCTATCAGGTCCCCTAACCAAGGTGTACTATAACACCAGCTCTATGAACCCCTTCAATGGACAAAAGCGTGACGTCATTTATGCGTTATGCGTACCAAAAGTAACCTTTAACCTTACACAAACAACGTCAGAGGTTACAACCTACGAAACTCACTCTGTTGGAATTAAGAAATTAAATATTAAGATACAAAGCAACGCCATCTATTTGTTAAAAGATGGTACTCTGTTTACTGTTGAAGCAATTGGTTACAAATTCCCTAAGCAATTGTGCCATTACCAGGATTGATATGTATGTAAATAATGTAGTTTCTATGTAGCCTGTTTCGGTGTACCTTTTGGAAGGGGCGACTAGAATCAATTCTATTTCTAGTTCATTTTTGACGTTCAAAAGTGCCTTTCTTGTGCCTATTTGAAATAAATGTTTTGACTTTTGACTTTGACTTTGCCATAGTCAGGCTAAGTAGATCAATCAATCTGCCGAGCTTTATGCCAACTATGTTGTAGTCGGTTTCCAGTCTAACCGGATGCAGCTAATTACCAGTATTTTACATAGAGCGACTACCTATATGACCGCCACAACCCAGTATCTGGTTAATACGATACCCCTTGGTAAGACTGGCTGTCAAATTTTTGGGCTTCTGACGACCCGTAACAATTGTCAAAGATGCAAAAATGATAGCCGCGACCAGCGGCTTGACGTGCTTTCCGAGGCACGGAGGAGTCTCGGTATGTAAAGATGGTCACCCATCCACGGCCAACCCCGGCAAGCGTAGCTTAACCTGATGGATCTACCTGTGCGGCTGTAATTACTTAGCTACGAGCTCCTCAGCTAATTAGATGAATATATTACATAATTGAAAAATTATTTATTTGCAGAAGATATGTAACATTAAGTAAGTACAGCTTGACACACATCCCCACGTCCTAACCAAATAATCAGTCTCGCAAATACGCAGTCGCCGCGATCATTCGTGTATGTCACTCATTTGTTCGGTAAACCGATAGGCGCCCTACCGTCGGCATGACCACACGTTCGTTCGAACCCTTTGGAAGGGGCGACTAGAATCAATTCTATTTCTTGTTCATTTTGACGTTACAAAGTGCCTTAAATGCCTATCACTACATAGTATAAAACAAAGTCACTTTCTCTGTCCCTATATCCCAATGTATGCTTAAATCTTTAAAACTTCGCAACGGATTTTGATGCGGTTTTTTTAAATAGATAGAGTGATTCAAGAGGAAGGTTTATGTGTATAATTTGTCGACATATTTTGCGGACGAAGCCGCGGGCGGAAGCTAGTTTGAAATAAATGATTTGACTTTGATTTTGAACAAAATGGATGGTCATTGTTCACGCAGCGGACCTTGCTTAGGTTAAGACACGGTCACATCATCACATCAGTAAGCCCAGGGTTACTAACTTTGCCGGGTAAGCGGGATTGTCCGAAAAGGTTACCTCTATCCCGGAACATAAAGGGCTAAGGAAGGAACATAGTTTTAATCAGTAAGAGTCTGACACTTCCTTCCGCTCCACCCAGAGTAGGAGGAGTTATCTGTTGATTTCCCACCCTCAACCGTTACTAACTGAAATCACTAAATAGTGAGAAAGCCAGAATGTCAACTTCGCAGTTTTTAAATGGCGACGCTCCCAATCTCAAGCTAGTTAATAACGCGTTAAAATATCGCGTAATGTACCAAGGTTGCTTTTTTTGTCTAACCGTGATTTTAAGTAAAGTTTTTGAGGAAAAAAAATGGGATTTTTAAAACGAAAGCGAATCATAATAAAAAAAATATCGTAGAAATGTAATCAGTAGTGTTTTTATAGTAATAAGTTAACATTTTATTTATGTTTAGAATGTTGAAGGGATATAAGCTGTGTTGCAATAAAAATACGTCGTTACTTAACTGTACTATTCTAAATAACTGGGTTATATATAAGGCAAGTTAAATCTTCGGGGACTACTATAATACAAATAAGTAAAGCAGAAAAGTAATTAAATCATCACAAATTAGTTATTCATATTTCTCTAAAGATTTAAATTAATTTTAAGTTGCCTTGTTACTGCCACGCAGCAGACACAATAGAAAAACTATTGTTCGCGGCTCACCGGTGACCGCGTTGGCGCTCAACGTGTTAATATAGTTGAAAAACGCACACGAAAGCTCCAAATTGAATTTAATAAGTAATTCTGCTTTCATTATTTACGGAGCATTTATTTAAGTGCCTAAAATCAGGATACCCGCAAAAAAGGGACAACCTTTTTTTTTGAGACTTCAGACACTTACTAAATCCCATCCATGCTCCTACCTTAGCCCTTTATGTTCCGGGATAGCGGTAACCCTTTCGGACAATGCCGCTTAAAATAAGGACAACTGGCAACACTGTCGTGATCACGTACGGACCGCCATTGAAATACTTTTGATGTGACATGGATAATGGGCCTACGTGTCAAGAGACTGTGGGAGCAAGAACCACAGACAACCAATTTTATTTATAAAAATATTAGTAACTAGCTGACCCGACAGACGTTGTCCTGTCTTAACTATGATACCTACCCTACCTACCCTACCTACCTTACCTACCCTACCTACCCTACCTACCCTACCTACCCTACATACCCACCTCGGAACTTCTTACTGGGTGAACCAATTTTGATGATTCTTTTTTATTTGAAAGCTGGTGCTTCCCGTGTGGTCTTTGGTCTAGTTCTGACAATGGCATTCATGAGAAAACCATATTATTATATGTAGGCATTAAATTTTTATCTTCATGATGTCATTAGTAGGTACTTCAGGTCACTGTTGTTTACATAGCAAGTTTAGTAGTGGATACGAATTGGTGTGGGGACTGTGGGGTAGGTAGGTAAAACTCAAAAATGAAAACTAAAAAAAAACTATTTTTCAATAAAAAGGAGGACTTCAGAAAAAACACTACAAAGTCAAAATAATTTTAATTTCGGAAGTCGGTGACCAAAGCCAAAAATACAAAAACAAAGACACCAACTTTTTTCATACTATCTACCCTTACGTATATATACTTCTTACTACTAAAATAGAGACACTACTGTGTCTTCTGGCAACGACGTTATTAGCAGACAATATATCACTTCCACCTTTCACTTGAAATAATTACTTCGGCATATTTTCAACAAGTGACACTCAACACACAGTATGATACTGGAACCCTTCTTAACTTCATCATATTTCTTGACCATGTTCATGCTTTATGAGGAGCTCGTGGCTAAATAATAGCAGCCGCACGGATCGATAATCAGGTTAAGCTACGCTTGCCGAGGTTGGTTCATGGATGGGTGACCATCTTTACATATCGAGACTCCTCCGTGCCTCGGAAAGCACGTTAAACCCTTGGTTAAATTCAAATTCAAGTTCAAATTCAAAATCATTTGTTTGCTAATATGGGTAAATTACATTAGGTTGTTAGCAGAAGAGTAGGTACAGTTCCGACCATATTACGCCTCGAGGCATGCAAATTACAAAATGGCGGCAAACTACCAACACAATTTTGGAATATCAATAAAAAAATTAATTATAATGGATAAAAAAATAATAATTTCACTAAGTCAATAAAAAAATTAAATGTCAAAAAAGAAACTTATTGTCAATTAAAATATCATGAATTAAATGAAAATTACAAAATAAATTAATAATGTCAAAGTAATAATAATATTGATAGTTAAATTAGTGCATTAGCCAAATGTCCTGGCAACAGTAAGTCCTTACATCTTCCATTAAATAATCAAGAACACTATAATAACATTTTTCTATCAAGAATCTTTTCAGTTTCTTTTTAAATTCTTCTATGGGTGAAATTTCCAGTATAGACTTTGGTAAATGATTGTAAGCCCGCGGTGCCATACTGAAAATGCTTTTGGAATAAAGTGCCGTCTTGTTAGGCTTGCAACAGATTTTTTCAGTATGCCACTTACTCTTATACTTACCAAAAAGATTTTTGTTAGTTCTTGCAAAGCTAACAATTTCAAATATGTAGACACACGGCAATGTTAAAATGTTATGTTTAATAAAATATGGTCTGCAACTATCAGTCTGTTTGATATTAAACATACCCCTTATACACCGCTTTTGCGCCTTGAAAACCATATCCTTATTAGTGGAATGACCCCAGAAAATAATACCGTACTTTATCAAGGATCCCACGTAGCCATGGTATGCCGCAAGAACAGCGGAGGTGTTAACCGTTTTTGCCAGCATATGTAGGGCGTATGATTGCTAATTTAATTTTTGGTTCAATGTAACAGTATGTGTCTTCCAAAGGGGTCCCGGCTGTCATTCGTAGATCTTTGACAGCTGTTACGGGTAGTCAGAAGCCCGAAAGTCTGACAGCCAGTCTTACCAAGGGGTATGGTATTACCCTGTTACTGACTGGGTAATGAAGGTCAGATAGGTAGTCGCTTCATGTAAAATACTGGTATTCAGCTGCATCCGGTTAGACTGGAAGCTGACCCCAACATAGTTGGGAAAAGGCTTGGTAAATGAATGTTCATGCTTTATCCTGTAGACCTAAAGACAAGAAAACAATCGTTCAATAAATTATAATTGCTTCATTAACGCAATCAAGCGATAAATCGATCATTAGAGAAGGCTCTTAGTTGTTATGGCTTGTACTAATGTGTTCGGGGTTCCGCAATTGTCTGATAGCATCGATGTTGGAATGGATGTTAATGGGACTTCGTTTAGGGAAGTTTCCAGTATCAAAACGATAACTATTAATGTTCATAGCCTTGTTGTTGTCTGAGCAATTGACTTTGAGTCAAGCGTACATTATTATCACAATGCCATAGTTGCGATGCAACAACATTTTCTCTACATCATCATCCAATTTTCCTTTGAGTAATAATTATAATAAGCATTTTTATTGCCTGCGATACAGGTATATCCTAGTGCAGGCATATTTAACAGTATGTTACCAATTGTTTTTCCTAAATTTTTTTTGGTACTCAGCGACTTTACTCTTCGAATAAATTATTTATTTATTTATTTTTATTTCTTTTGCCCAGCTCACAATACAGGGGTTTTTTGTGTATTGTGAACTGGTTAAAGGAAAATGTTCGGTCACCAGCGCAACAAACTATAACAAACTGTCAAATTTCTCCAATTGATTTTAAACCCTAAAACGTTGTAAGTTAAGTTCAAAAAAATCCATTGAGTAAAAACTGACAGTTTGTGATAACTTGATATGGTGGCGATTGTACGAAAGTGAGACGTGTTCACGGTGATGTTAAAAGGGAAGTACCATCTGTCAAGTTCATATAAAGTTTGACATCTATGACGTTGTCATTACTAAACAGAAAGCGATCGTAAACTTTGAGCAGACTGTGTGGTCACCCAATACTAAGGTTTGACGCAAACGAGGAAAAACCACCGGTCGCGGTGTTGAGTACCGGTCGCCCACACGTGTGCGACGAATTCATAGAAAACGTATGAAGAAGCGTGTGAACTGCTTGTCGCTGGCCTGCCGACCGGTGGCTGTGGTCGCTCGTTACCCGAGAGCTTTAAGTCTTATCAGTGGATCTCAGCACCAAGCACTTAGTGGTTATATAACACTTAGTATATGAGTGTTATATAACCACTACGTGTACGGTGCTGAGAAATGCTACTATCTAAAAGCAAACATCAAAAATGTGACAATATTGTGTCAAAACCACTCTAACGTCGAACCCGTGCGACTATTTCTTTTTATATTATTTGCATAAGCAGTAGTTCAAAACTTTCGCTATTTTAAATTGATTTCTTAAAAAGATTCACCTTGCCTCGCCGCGCCGGTTACAATGTATTCAGTGAATGATTCTGAATGTCCGGGCGTTAAAAATTTTCGTCGGTTATTTTAACGACGAAAATTTGTAACCGAGTGAGGTTCAGAATCAGACCGCGAGGTAGTTTGTTTTCTTTTTTGTACCTACCCAAGGATAGACGTTGTGATGTACTGTGTACGAAATGAATGACTCAATGTTGCCGAAAATAAAAATAGATTGTTTAGTAGCACGCATTAACAATAGTCAAAAATATGTACACAATGATATCATTGTCCAAAACAAATCACTATCAATTATATTCAAAATATAACAGTTTGGTATCTAATCGACTTCCTTTTCAAAAAGGAATCCACGTTATCAATAACACTGCTATCATACCATTCAATCAGTAATTATGATAATCAATATTCGTCATAGATAACACATTATTGAACAAAGAACGCGTACGATTGTATCGTTTTCATTTTAAAATTTATTTAAATTATGAATTGAAATATTGTGTAGTTTTAAAAGTGCATTTCGAAATTGTTCGGTCCTTCGGTACGGATTATTAAAACAAGGTAAGTGAGATTAATGTCTATAAATTGCACTCGTAAATTGTCTGGGCCAGGGTTGTTATTTGGTGTGACAACAACGTAGGAATTATGTTTAAGACGCTGTGTGATAAATTTGTATTTAAGGACTGGGTTTTATAGTTGATGACGGAGATTCTTATTAACCTTTTGAAAGCGATTGTCACATATACGTGACAAGCAAGCGCATGCGCTGTACGCCAACGACACAAATATGTGACAATGGCAAAAACACATAACACGAAAAAACAATTAAATCATTACTTTTATGAGAGTTTACATGAATATCAAACAAAATTAAGCACTCATACGTATTTAGTGACGTGAAACTAATTCAAAGACACCATGGATATTGGGAAATTCATGTTAACAAGAATAAATTTGCAGCTTGTCGTTGAGGGCACGCGCATGTATTTATGCTCTGACGTTCAAAAGTTTAACTTATAGATGGTTGCTTTGCTTGATGGAGAAAAACCGATAACCTTTACATTAAATTTCGATAAAGTCACGAATTCTATAACATAATATTGAGACACGTAGTTCGGGTAAAAAGTAAGTAGGACCAACCTTTTACAGATTCATTTGATGTGTCGATTACATACTTAATTCAATTAGGATTACAAAATCTTGTATTCAAAACTTGTCAGTTCATAGCATATTTTATCCATAGGTTATTACTGTAGAACACAGTATGACACTATTCCATTTGTAGTACCATTAGAATAATAACAGCAAAATAACGATATTTATCACTACATAGTATAAAACATAGTCGCTTTCTCTGTCCCTATATCCCTATGTATGCTTAAATCTTTAAAACTACGCAACGGATTTTGATGCGGTTTTTCTAATAGATAGAGTGATTCAAGAGGAAGGTTTATGCGTAAAATTTGTCGATATATTATGCGGGTGTGACTGTTCCTAAATTACCCCAGGCTGATAAAATTTTCGTTTTTCCTAACTTCGTTAATATTAGTGTTTGGGTCGGTTAAGGGGGAAGAGCCGCGCCCCGCCTTCCGCGCGACTCTGTAGGGCTCGTCCCGGACTGGTCACCCTCCCACCGACATAGAGATTAAATGAATTCCAAAAGTGAAGAAGTCCAAGGCCTTGCTTCATTAAAAGAGCAAGGGAAGGGTTGGAAGGAATTGTAAATAGGACTTAGGAATTCATAGTAATGAAAATTGGAAGTGGTTTTAGAAGATGAACAAAATAATAGGGGAATGCAAAGTATATTATTACATAACTTAGTGAGTAACCCTTACACTAGTGTAACGGGTATTTTGACGGACATTACTCACACGATACCTCGCATCTGCAAGGCGCGTGTTCGTATAAGTTTGACTCAATTATTGGACTGGAAATAAAAAATACACTATTCAAGAATTACTGGATAAGAGTGTTGAGAATCTAGGCACGATAGTCATTATAATTATAATAGAATTTTAGATAGGACTCTTTAAAGAACTAATATTATTGGTGTTGAGAACAGTGTGAAGGTCTCGAAGATGGTGGAGATAAATAAGTGGACTGTATAATTTGCTGGTACAACTGAACTTTATTGTCAGAAACCGTACATGTTAACAAAGCGGTGGCCCAAGGAGAAGTGTTGTATGCGCTTGAAGAGTGACTGCGTGAGGTCCGTCGTCCGCACCGCCCGTCGCCCGCGCACCACACCGCGGTCGCCCGGCCACGCCGCCTGACTTAGCGGCTCAGACGCGCTGCGCCTGCCGCACCCGAAGATGTCGAGGTTCGGTTCTCGACATGTTCCCGCCTATCACTTGCACGATAGCTGTGGATAGAAATATGCGTGACGCAGTAAAATCTGTGATATTACCACTAGTAAGTACGACACCTTCACTAGCAGATTTAGAAGTGGAATTGGGTTTTTCGAGATGTAACAACGTGTTGTGTTTATATTTGCAGTATTTACAACCCGTTAAATTACATCTGTTACTCGTATGGCCAGGACGTAGGCAATTCAAACAAACTTTTAATTGTTTAGCCTTTTCTATGCGAGATTCAACTGAAAGAACCTTAAAAGGTTCACAGGTATATAACGAATGAGATTGATTACACAACGGACATGAAGATGAAATTTCATTTTTTGATTTTATTTTATTGTGGGTAGAATTCGAATGATTCTCATGATCATCCAAACCTTCCAATAAATCAGCTCGGTTTCTTAAAAAGGTTATAAACATATCTAAAGTCGGGCTATCACTTAACTTATTTCTATGTTCTTCCCAATGACGAAAGGTTATTTTATCTAATTTGGTAGCCATCATATAAATAATTAAAGTGTCCCAGTATTGAGTGGGCTGCTTCAATATTGTAAGCGCCCTTATATTTTTGGTTGTTGTATCAATAAGGTAACGAATAGACTTACAAGATTCCTTTTGTATATGTTCAAGATTAAGTAAGGCTTGTACGTGGTTATTAACAAGCAGACGATTGTTGTCGTACCGCTCAAGCAATAAATCCCACGCTATGTTATACGTATCACTAGACACAGTAATATGTTTAATTACTAAAGCTGCACTTCCAGTAAGCGAAGCGCGAAGATAGTGAAATTTGTTAATATTGTCGATATGTTTATTATTGTGAATGATCGAAGCGAAAACATCTCTAAACTCGAGCCAGTGCTGATAGCTACCGCTGAACTGAGGCAAATCAATTTTAGGTAACCTAACACTAGGACTGGCCTTGAAATCCTCACCTGATTGTGCGTCATTGAAGCTTGCTGCAGAATCACGACGCTTAGCTGCGAGTAGACAGCGTGCACTTGCCACCAGTGCAAAATATTCGTTTTCGAACTGTTCACGCTCAGAAGGCGACTCCTGTTCCTCGCCGGACGATCCCTCACAAATCATCTCGATCTCATCCTGCAAAGTGTCGAAGTCACTGTTTAACGCTTCAATTTTACTTAGACGGCACTCTAATTCAGCGATCTGCATATCGCTAAGCGCTTTGCAGCTTTTAAGCACATTTAAATATTTATTGAATGTTGTAAGCTTAGCCTTCAACGATGATCGTTTCTTTATTAAAGTTTTGCGATTATCAGGCATTATGAACTTTTGAAATAAAGAAAGAATATAAGCAAGCAAAAGTAAACTAATTCACCAATAACTTTAAATAAAAGGATTTGAAAAAAAAGTGCTCGTCATTAGCTACACGCTGTTTCCTTTGTTCTAATAAAGGATACCTACAGCTGGCCGTTCGCAAGTTATTCGGGCCCCGTTAGAAACCCTGTTTATTGAAGACTGCGAATGATTATGCAACAGCGACAGCGATATAGAAATCAAATGAATGCGCGTAATAAGCTTGACGATTACTTAAAACGCAATAAAAATGCGAGAAAAAAAAAAAAAAAAAGAATGATGACGAATGAACTAATGTAAGACCATCAAATGTTGGCTCAATTGGGCTATTTTTGAAGCTAGGCAAGGAAGAAAACGAAAATATTTGGTATAAGAGATAAGCGTGAAAAATAAGGAAAAATGGAACGAACTCACAAAACGTCTTATCCAACCACTAATACTTGTCCTCTTCGCCTTTGTTCTTCAAATTGTCCTCCAAATTGTCCTCCGTCTCATATGAATGTCCACGGACGCGCGACGTGTCGCGTAGCCTTCTCGAACAAAGAGGGTCCAAAGTCCGCTCGTACAGTTTCGACGACGACGATTCTGACGACGATTTCTGGCAGATCTTCAGTTTCGCGAAGGACCAAAAACTGTTGAGAACAGTGTGAAGGTCTCGAAGATGGTGGAGATAAATAAGTGGACTGTATAATTTGCTGGTACAACTGAACTTTATTGTCAGAAACCGTACATGTTAACAAAGCGGTGGCCCAAGGAGAAGTGTTGTATGCGCTTGAAGAGTGACTGCGTGAGGTCCGTCGTCCGCACCGCCCGTCGCCCGCGCACCACACCGCGGTCGCCCGGCCACGCCGCCTGACTTAGCGGCTCAGACGCGCTGCGCCTGCCGCACCCGAAGATGTCGAGGTTCGGTTCTCGACAATTGGTCTGAGGTAAAGAATACAAATTCAGGAAAGTGATGTTAATAGAGTTGAGAATCGAAACTCAAGAATGATTGTTAATAATAGTTTTGGATAAAAGACCTAGTAATATTCAGGAATTACTAGTTACTAGAGTAGAGAATTAAGCCTGGAGAATAATCATTTCTAATTAGATGAGCTGTGGATCAACATTCAACACACAGTATTGTCAATGAGGAGGGTAGAGGATTCGCTGCGCTTGCGCTTTAACTCATTATTTATAACTACGTTAATTTATTTAATTACGATGTACCCACTTCAGTGAGATCGGGAACCGTTTTACAACGTTTGTCTCATTCTACGTGTTCTGCTAGACCTGACGCATAGAGCCTCTAACGACCCTAATACGATTCTAAAAGAACACGTTCCCTAGCATAAAGTAAATGTCTTACTCAATCCTAAGGCAGAGTGCTGCGGAGCCCAACCGCAATTGAGGAAGACAAGTATAGTGGTAGTTCTAAATGCAGACTACTGTGAATTTACCCCGTGAGATTACCCTTACGGCGGTTTAGCCTCCTTCTTCACTATAATAATACAAATCCAGCACAAGCGCACCGTAGACTCAGTCTCTAGCAAAATGCATCACGATCGTACTTGGTGAACGCCGAAGTGGTATTTCGTCACTTCACATTTCCTTACTCTTCCCCATTTAGAAGATGCGGTGCGGCTAGTAGCGGCTTTGCATCAAAGTGACGTGTCTCGCTAAATAGTGGCGATTTAGTAATAGTCCTACTGAACGGACGGGTTTTGTTTTAACGAGACACGGTCCCTAGCGTCTTTACAACGTCTACCAATTCTGTTTGGGGTACTTGGTGAAGCCTACCCCCGCTCCCTGGAAATGTGCGTCAACAAGCCTCACGCAAAGTATTTTGTGGCAAGACCTTTTTGGAAGCAGACATTATCAGTAACGTTTGGTTGATTTATGTATCCACAGATTGGCTTTATAGCCTAGTAATGATGATAAACACGGTTCTGCCTTCCAGGTCTGGAGGGTTAGTTAAAGTCAATAGTCAGGAGCACTGGTGCTCAGTGTCAAGTATAGGGTAAGGCCTTCCCCGTTTCCCTATAACCAAACGCAACTGACAATTATCTGTCAAGGTACGGATTAGGAGATGGGCGGGTAATATAACCCTATACTATCAGCCTAGGATAATTATTGTAGTAAAAGACTCACCCAGTCGCACCAACACACACACACACACACACACGTATACTACGTTAAGTACTTGCTTGGTCTAATCTGGGCCTTTACTTGACTTAAACCTTAGTACTCGCTGTCTTGCAACAGCCCACTCGGACATAACCTCATGGTATACACCAAACCGCCTATCCTAACTGCCCGGACCAGGACGTCCGTATCGTATAGCGCTCCAAAACCGACTGCCCCGCCTGATTGCATCAGTCTCCTAAATTTCTCCAAAACACCACGCTTATCGCATGTTCCCACACTTTCGCGGGTTTTATGGCCGTTTTGTACAATTCTTCTATTGTTCCAAGGGTGCATTAGGGGAACGACTGGGCTCAAGTTATGGCAACCAGATGTGATACTAGTATTGTAAGTGGCGTTTAGAAATCGGATATTTCACTCGTTTCTTAGAATTTGCTGAATTATTGCTTTCAAACCGTCGGCCGGCATTGTTCTAAGTTTGCCTGTCATTAAATAGAGAATATATGCGCCTCTTAGTGGCCCGAACCATGTGCTGATTTTAAAATAAATATATTATTTTGTTATTAAATAGGAGTACGTGACAGACAGTCACACGGGCGAAGCCGCGGGCGGAAGCTAGTTTATAATAAATAAATAAAGAAAAACTGTTTACTCTGCACAAACAAAACGCACATTTAATAAAAGAAATAAAAGTCATTAAAATACTAGATATATAACATACTCAGACAAAATACTGAATATTTGGTAATGTTGTTATAATATACTGCACTTTAGAGTTATCTCTTAATGTAAATGGATAATAAGTTACACTGATTTGTATTTATCGTGAAATAACGGAGTTTAGTACACGTTTATATAGAAATAACGAACGGGTTTTTCGAATACTACTAATATTATGAATGTGAAAGTTTGCGAGGATTGAACTTTGTTACTCTTTCAAGCAATAACTACTTTATGGATTTTTATTAACTTCACTGTTGTTTACATAGCAAGTTCAGTAGTCGTATACGAGTTTGTGTGGGACTGTTCTGTTTTGGTAAGTCCTGCTATAACGCAAAAGTGAAAAATAAAGAAAACTTTTTTTCAACATTTTTTTTTTTAATTTTAAATAATGTTTTTTTTTTGTGTACAGTATTATTATGGTGTTTTTCTGTAATCTTGCTAACTATGAGCAGTGGTGGCCCAAAGGTATCAGCCTCGACTTACGAGTTGCAGGTCGTGAGCCCAAGCAGGCGCTTTACTTTGTGTACTTAAATCATCACCACTGCTCTGCTCAAAACGGTGAAGGAAAACATTGTAAGGAAACTGGCTTGTCATAGAACCAAAAATTTTAAAACTTGTGTCATCCGTAAACAATTCCACAAAGCGATGCCGAGCGCACAAAATGTGATTTGAATCAGGACGATTATCTGAAAGCGATAAGCTGCGGTATATTTGAACACACATGATCCATTTGCCATAGGATAATGGCCCTTATTACCACGACCAGGTAAAAAAACAATTAGCTTTAGAACTTGCTAATGGGATATTCCGAAATAACTTTTGCCTTGCAATCAAGCCTCACTCACTTATTTTTTTATCACTATAAACAGCTTATAGTGTTGCCAGGCCTTCACTCGGTATGAGGGAGTGGGCCGGCCATCCACCACGCGGGCCCAATCGCGTTGGTAGATGTCACATCCCTTCAAACGTTTCGTTTCTAAGACCGGTTACCTCACAAAGTTTTCCTTCACCGTTTTGAGCGCACGGGTGATGAAACAAAGTAAAGCACTTGTCTGTGTTCGAACCTACGACCTAACGAATCGTAAGTCGCTGCCACCACTGGTGTCCTCTTCTCTGCTACAGCAAAATAGCTCTTATGAATCTATTCATACAGCTTACAATATTCATTCTTATGTAATGGAAACCGACCATAAAACATTATTTAGAAAAAATAGGCTGACAAAAACGACCCAATGTGATGTTGTTGTCACGTCTAGTCTAGAGGTCGACAATACCAAAGGCGATGAACCACACAATTGATTAACGAAGGATTAAGTTACACTGGTGTAATTCGTTTCTACCGACATACGTATAAATTATGTAGGATTTACACAATAATCAATTTGAGAAAATGACAATTTTGTTTTTTTTTATAACCTACGTGTTCAATTAAAAGAACGAATATCTTGTCCTGTCTTCTCCATAGGTACCTTTTTCTTTCAAAGGATAGGAAATGGTCAAAAAACTCTTTCCACTTTGGTGGGAGCGGAAAGGAGTGTCAGACTCTTACTGACTAAAACCCATCCATTTTCCTTCCTTAGCCCTTTGTGTTCCGGGCCAGCGAGTAATCCTTTCGGACAGTCCCGCTGATCCGGCAGAATAGGTACCTACTACGTTTTGGAATGGGCAACTAGCTTCATCTTTCTGACTGATCGACCCCTTGACCATTCAAAACTGGCTGTAATTGGTTTTTAAATAAATGCTCTGAGTTTGAGTTTTTTTGTCAAAGCTTTATGAATGTAAAGCCTGAATATGACTAGTCTAATTAACGATTACTTTAATATGAATCCAATGTGTGTGTGTGTGTTTGTTTGTTGCTTCTTGACTTAGTTACGTAGTTAGTTTTTTTGTTATTTCAACAAAAATTGGCGCAGTGCTAAAAAGTGATCGGGAAAAGAAAGTACCCTTGTTTTTGAAAATCTGGACGTATCTTTACTAATATTACATATGCAAGTGTTTAGATGGATGTACCTATGTTTGTTAGTTAATCATGCCAGAACAGTTGAACGCATCTGGATGTTATTTGGCACACAAACAGTTTTTATTCTGAATTAACACATAGGATACTTTTTATCCCGGTAGTACAGACGCCAGCACCTCAAGCTATCCCTAACTGTCAAATTTTCTCAATTAAAAATGAACCTTATGTCTTTGCAATAACGTTGAAATACTATCAAAGGAATTTGACAGATTGTGGTAACTTGATGTGCTGTCCTCTGTACATTCCCATGGGAAATTTCCAACATTCACGCGGGCGAAGCCGCTGGCAGAAGCCAGTATTTAATATTCTAGAAACCATTATTATTTGACTGTATCTTTGGGCCAACTAATTTTGCGTAGTCTTTACGCACCAAAACACAAAAAGGATAATTCAAGGTATTAAATCTATTAATACTTGTTATTTACAAACGATTTTGGTATTTACTGAGCCGTGTCTGATACTTCCTTTGTGAAGATGTAATTATTAATCATGAAAAATATGATAGTATTACCTAATTATTTCTTCGGAATTACGAATTAAAATGAAATAGTGTATTTTGTACATAGGACATTGATTGCAATCACTTTTACACGTCTTATAAAAAAAAACAAGCTAGATGGAATCGATTTTTTCTGTCTGACTGCACATAAAAATAAATAGTGTTACCAACTCAAGAATCAAAATCTCAATATTGGTATTTTGAGGAAAAAAACACATATTTCAGTGAACCTGTCCAATCATTGCAAGCATTTATGACCAATAAAAGTCTATAGAATACAATAAAATAATCGTGTACCTCAACTCCGAACTTAAAGATAGAGGTTAAAATGTTGTCTTGTCTTGATTAATTATAATTATAAGTCATGAAAATAAGGCTTCTCAAAAAACATATAATACATGCATACAAATATATAATATTTGTATGCAAATAAAAATGAAATGTACTTAAATTAATAATGCTTGAAACTTAATGTTTAATGTTCTTTGATAGAAAAAGGCAGTGTTTTTTGAGAAGCCTTATTTTCATAAATTATAATTGAAGGACTTGTGGCTAAGTAATTAGTATGAAAAACATGGAGTTCCATAGCGCGTAACGCTTTTTTCGTTACGTCACATTTTCTGCCAGTGAACTCGTACCCGTTCAGTAAGCCGCGTAATACTCTACGATACATTTTAGAATTACTTTCTAATAAAACAGTATTTCCACCCACATAAAGCCTACAATACTAAAGAGGATTAAGATATTAGTTAAGTTCTTAACAAAAAAAAAAAACTCCCGTTTGTCTTTGTCACAATTTAAATTCTCATCTGAATCCAACAAACCGCAAATTAATTCCAGCCGGTGCACTCTATAAAAATCTCACCCTAAAATTTTGGTGAACTGAGTGTGAGTGTTCCACCTAATGCTCCTAATAAAGCTCACTTTAAACTCGCTCCACCTACAGTCAAACGGGGTGAATAGGGACGCAGGGGTGAATCGGGACGAAACTTTAAAAGCAATTTTAACATTGAAATAATATAGTTTGTGACCAACCAGGACAATTAATTGTTAATTATAATACAGTAAACACATTACAGGTCCTTTTTGGCTACTACATTACGGTGAGATTTTTACAGATCAGCACGGCTTTAGCTATGAAATTACATATATTGAAGACCTTAGACTTCCTTGTGCCTGTGACTTTTTTCGGCTTTTACTAAAAAATAGCCACATTTCCCGCCCAGGGCTATTACTTCGTTTTCGCTTAGCGTTGTTACAGATTTTTCTCTTTTCACTTGTCTCATAAGAGCCGTAGCGTGATGTTAAGCCTTGAACGTTTCTCAACACTTGGCGTAAACGAAAAAGATTATTTTAAATACGACAGATAGTTTCAAAGATTAGCGCGATCAACCAGAAAAAAAGTGCGTGGGCAGTGCGACTGCGTAGTGGCTCAGTGGTAATGGACTTACGAGTTATAAGTCGTAGGTAGTTTCATCATCACTGTTCTCAAAACGATGAGCAATGTCTTCTTCTTGTTCGTGTGGTTAGTGACTAACCTGGTCTCAGATTTTTATGCTGCCCGATGGGTCTCTGACTTAGCTTCACATGCTGTTGAGAATTATCTCTTAGGCATGCCGGTTTCCTCACGATGTTTTCCTTCACCGATTTTTAAGCAAGTGATACAATACGTGCAGAGGCCAGCACATCAAGTTACCACAATCTGTCAAATTTCTATGATAGTATTTCAACTTTATTGCAAAGACATAAGGTTCATTTTTAATTGAGAAAATTTGACAGTTAGGGATAGCTTGATGTGCTGGCGTCTGTACATGAATCCGAGAAATCAGAGGTGCGTGCCTTGCGTTCGAACTCGAGACTTGGCAGTCCGACGGTCACACCACTAGGCTATCAGTGCTTTTAACATTGCGAACATTGTTAGGAAAGCGGAATTTCTTAGAATCAACAATTCGAAGACATGTGACATCTACCAACCTGCACTGGGCGCGCGTGGTGGATTACGGCCCACTGTCTCGTACCGAGAGGAGGCCTGAGTCAGTGGGAACATTATAGGATGATTATGCTAAACGGAAAAAAACAAACCAACTCTTCAGCTTATGTTAAATTCATTTAATTATCTCTCCGACACGTGTAACGTTTTCTTTATTTTCCCCATTCAAACGATAGGTCTTAAT
Source organism: Hyppa rectilinea (assembly GCA_951799385.1). Classification (NCBI taxonomy): domain Eukaryota; kingdom Metazoa; phylum Arthropoda; class Insecta; order Lepidoptera; family Noctuidae; genus Hyppa; species Hyppa rectilinea. Next base: position 12,788,151 of record OX637311.1, read on the forward strand.
TTGTTTGTGTCCAGTTACCAACGTTTGCTGAGAAAGTAGGTAAAGCAATGTTCAGACCAGACTGTGTCTAAACAGTTTTTTTTTGAGAGTGGGAAATCAATTCTCTTAGAGAGGAGGCCTTTTTTTTTTAAGACTGAAATCATCGAATGGCTGCTCCCGCTCTGGGTGGAGCGGAAGGGAGTGTCAGACTCTTACTGACTAAAACCCATCCATGTTCCTTCCGTAGCCCTTTATGTTCCGGGGTAGCGGTAACCCTTTCGGACAATCCCGCTTACCCGGCAGGCTTGTCCCTGAGGGGCCCCTTCATATGCTGACATCTCTTTGAGGCGCGCGTCGAACATATACGCGCCGTCCGGCACGGGGCTGGTGCTGATTGGACGGTGAGTCACCCATTACTCACCGTCCGCAAGCCCGCGCCTACGGTGGCCGGGAGTCTTCACGTGGCTCCCGACGCCCGGGGCGTCTCCCGCGGCGGCTGGGACGGGAGGACCTTTCTCTCTCCCATCCCGCCACCTCCTTCGCGAGCATGACTTGTTCAGAGAGGAGGCCTGTGTCCCAGCAGTGGGAACATTATAGGCTGATAATGTAATGTATGTAATGTTAAGTTAAACCCTGCTATCATCATTTTAATGACGTCCGTCACTGTATCGGCCAACACAGTCGTAGGAAGCCGTAGCTCAATAGTCTGTTTATCAGCGGGGTTGTCCGAAACGGTTTTCGACCCGGAACACAAATTGCTAAGGACAGAACATGGATGGGTTGTAGTCAGTAACAGTCTCACACTCCCTTCCGCTCCACCCAGAGCGGGCGAAAAAACAAGACGGTTCTAATTGTGGCCACGCGCCAAAAAAACCTTGTAGCGTTGTATGTCCCCAGACACTTAGAGCATTTAACCTATGGAGATGGCATAGCTAAGCGTACCCCTCTGCCATGACCGATTGGCCATACGGTTTGACACGGGGCCATTTGATGATATCACACCTCAAAAAAAAATGGGCACACAAATCATATTCATTTACGTATCTACTTCAGAATATTTTAATAGTTTTATAAACCAGTATTGGAACTTATAATAATACCGAAAACGAAATGTCGTACTCACATAAACAACAGTTTAAAAAAAATGTAAAAAAAAATGCCAATCAATCAGTGAATCGTCGTCAAACAGTTTACGGTACATAAAATTGAGTTGACACTGGTGTGTGCACTGCCTTAGCAAACAAACATGTTTGCTAAGGCAACAACACAACTCAGTTGCAGGCTTGCAGCACGTACGTTAAAGTGCTACCAACATAAGTGACTATTTTTGTGCTCTAGCAACATTGCAGGGTTTGAAATGTTCTTGTGAAATTACAGTCACCTGAGACATTTAGTGGTACTTTTTTTTACACCTAAAATAGTTAAAACATCAAACTCAAACTGAAGCATTTATTTCAAATAAACCAATTACAGGCACTTTTGAATTGTCAAGGGGCAAGTTGCCCATTCCAAAGCAGTAGGTACCTATGGAGAAGAACGGGCAAGAAACTCCATGGACACTCTTTTAAATCAAAATATATTTACAAAAACTGGGTTACATCATTCATGCACAAACCATAGCAAACACAAACCTTGATAACTATTCTACAATGGTTTTGCTATTAGGTAACAGTACCGGTATTACCAGAAAAGGCATAGTGGATGGTGTGAACACCTTATTAAATTTAAATATAGGAAAGCTGATGTTGTGTGCTTTCCCTTATTCTGATACTTTGTCAAATGACGAAAATAATTATATTTATAAATTAAATAACACAATGCACAAACTGACATTATGTCACAGTGACAAATTATTGTACTTTGACACTAACAATTTTGTTAGTGGTTTTAAATTAACTCAGAGAACTTTGTCTCTGTCTTGGGAATGTAGACATCAGATTGCTATGTTGATAGCATATAATATTAATGAGGTTATAGCTAATATAACAAATTCTATTATTAGGGACGAATCTGTGTTGCCTAGTTATACTAACAACATAGAGAATAATTATGTTACATCATGTTGTACGAAGGAGGATCTAACTATAGTACCAACAACCTTGGAGGCCATGAACACTCAGGTCGGGTATTCTCTTCCTGCTAGAACTCATATGGACATTCTAGACTCTTCGGTTGTAGTTGTGGAGGATACTCTGGATAGTTCTTTAAACTAGTCAGTAGGACAACAGAAGTTACCACTTCTAACAACCAGTTATTATTACTACAAAATAATAAAAAGGTATCTTCTGGCAATATTACTCTTAAAAATAATAAACCGAATGGAGTGCAACATACATTAAAATTATTAAATCAAAATATTCAAGGTTGCTCTTCCAAGTTACTGGAAATAGAATTGTTCTTGGAAAATACCAAGTTTGATGTCATTTGTTTAACAGAACATTGGTTAAAAGATCATCAAGTAGTGTCAATTAATTATGAAAATTATTGCGTAGTTAGCTATTTCAGCCGAAAACTAATGATACATGGTGGGTCATTAATATTAGTTAAAAATTCAATAAAATCCAAAGAACGAAAAGACATCATTGGACTATCTGTTGAACACACCATTGAATTGTCCTGTGTTGAGCTAGATAAGCATGTTATTGTATGCGTGTACAGACCTCCAAGTTACCAGAATCTATCTGTGTTTGATTCTGTAATGGAAGATGTGTTAAAGAAACTTAGTACTAGTAGCAAATCAATAATCATATGTGGAGATTTTAATATTAACTTACTAGAAAATAACTCGAATACTGTCAGGTTATTAAGTCTTTTTGGGTCATTTGATTTGTCCAATGTTTTTATGGAACCAACCCGAGTAACTGCTTCCTCTGCCACTTGTATAGATAATATTTTTTGTAATTGTGAATACTTACATAAAGATATCTTAAATAAGTTGCCATCTGACCACAGTGGACAAACGATAACATTTTGTTCCTATATGCCCTTACAACAAATTCAAATAAGATTTAGGCCAATTACATGTACAAATTTAAACAAATTCAAAAAGTCTTTGGCCAGTAATTTATGTGTTCAGAATTTTAACAATATATCTGACCCAAGTGAGTTCTACACCGAGTTCTTTTTACTATTAAATAAGCAATTTAATGACTCTTTTCCACTAAGAACTAAAAGTATTTTCACAGAGTTTTTATTTAGCGATTGGGCGACTCCTGGTATTCGCAAAAGCAGGGCAAAACTTTTTGAACTTTATGGCCTCAAGCAACATATGAATCATACAAACTTTCATCAGTATGTTGCAAAATATTCTAAAACTTTTAAAAGTGTGTGCAAAATAGCTAAAGCTCTTTATATTAGCAATAAAATAAAATCAGCTGATGATAAAATAAAAACTACCTGGCAAATAATAAATAATGAAACAGGTAGGAAAAAGCAGCGTAATACTGAGTATAATTTAGAGACTGCACATGGCCGCATCAACTCAGATATAGAAATAGCTCAGGAATTTGAAAACTTTTTTGCTAATATTCCACTCAAAACTACTGCATCATTAAATTCCTCAGCCGCGCTTTCTGCTGCCTTACTTAGAAAAAATGTAAAGGCATGCCCTTTAGAATTTACATTTCAGCATACAAACCCCCAGGCTGTTATAAAAGCTTTTAAAGATCTTAAAATCAAATCAACAGAAGATCTCTGGGGAATGTCTGTAAAAGTCTGTAGTTCTATTATAGACACCATTGCGCCCTATTTAGCTTTCATATTTAATACCAGTGTGGACCAAGGAGTCTTTCCGGATCTTATGAAACACAGTAAAGTAGTGCCATTGTTCAAATCCGGTGATAGTAAAGAACCCAACAATTATAGGCCCGTTTCAATTCTGCCAGTTCTCAGTAAAGTGTTTGAAAAGTTGATGCTCAATCAAATGTTACGTCACTTTAATAAAAATTCCATCTTGCATGACCAACAGTTCGGTTTCACCAAAGGGCGTTGTACTACTGACGCTGGTGTCACCCTAATAAAGAACATTTTTAGCGCCTGGGAAGAAGCACAAGATGCCATTGGAATCTTTTGCGATCTCTCTAAGGCGTTCGATTGCGTAGAACATGAGACGCTTCTGCTGAAACTAGAGCACTATGGGATTAGAAATACAGCCCTTGATTTACTTAGATCATACCTGAAAGATAGAAAGGTTAAAGTTCAAGTAAATGGTGTGAACTCGCTGGGGTCGGAAATGACAATGGGCGTTCCTCAAGGTTCGATATTGGGTCCATTCCTCTTTTTAGTTTACATTAACGATTTACCCCAATTACTTCAAAATCAACCGAAGATGGTGTTATTTGCAGATGACACATCATTAATCTTTAAAATTGATAGACGCTCTCAAAATCTTGACGACGTGAATAACTCTATTCTTCAGGTCCAAGATTGGTTTACGGTAAATAATTTGGTACTAAATGAAAAAAAAACCAAATGCATTAGATTTACATTACCTAATGTGAAAAGTAGCGATTGTGACATCATATTGAACGGAGAGAAGCTGGAATTTATTAAGCAGACGGTTTTCCTGGGAATCACGCTAGACGACAAGTTGCAATGGGGTCCCCACATAACAACTCTTGCGGGACGGCTTAGTTCGGCCGCTTATGCTGTTAGAAAGATAAGGCAGATGACAGACGTAGAAACCGCGCGTTTGGTCTATTTTAGTTACTTCCACAGCATAATGTCGTATGGCATTTTACTGTGGGGTCGGGCTGCTGACATTGAATCCATTTTTATTTTGCAAAAGCGAGCGATCAGAGCCATTTACAATCTTCGTCGTCGCGAATCGCTTAGGGAACTATTTAAAAGGATTAATATTATGACGGTTCCTTGCCAATTCATTTATGAAAATATTATGTATGTAAGAAAAAATAGACATCTTTTTAACAAAATAAGTGATAGGCATAACTTTAATACTAGAAATAAAGACAAAATAGTTCAACCATTTTTCAGATTGTCCAAAGTACATACATCTTTTATGGGGTTCTGTGTTAAATGTTACAACAAAATACCTTGTGACATACTGAAATTAAATGAAAGAAAATTTAAAACTCATATTAAAAGTACACTTTGTAAACAAGCTTATTACAAATTAGAGGATTATATCAAGGATAAGGATGCTTGGAAACATGCTGGTCCTGCTCCACAGGACAATCTAGTGTCTAGACAAAATCAAACTGGTTGCTAAGTAAATTAGGTAATAATTTATAATTTGTACCATATTATTTTATTATATTGGAATAACATCTCACACATTGATTAATTTATTATTGTTAACTTTTAGAATGTTTGTAAATATGTGAGCACCATGTATGTACTTATGACATACCTAATTAAGTTTATTTTTCACTGCTACATGCGTTCTTCTTTTCACCATTTTGGTGTATTGTTTTTATTCTGGGTGCATCGTCTTCACATATTATAATATTATAATACATGTATACAAAACATTGTGAAACATTTTAAAAGAGTAACGGTGGAGTTTCTTGCCCATTCTTCTCCACACGAAACTACCTTTTGGAAGGGGCGACTAGAATCAATTCTATTTCTTGTTAATTTTTGACGTTCAAAAGTGCCTTTCTTGGGCCTATTTGAAATAAATGTTTTGACTTTGACTTTGACATGATGATATATACACGTGAGAACGATGCAGAACTTAAAAAAAGCGTCCACAAGATACAAAAAACAATTAAAAACTAAGTTAAATTTTAAGAGAGCCGTGGATACCGTTCATCCGTCTAATCCAGTGACATTGTTGCAAATCGTAGTCAATATTTTAGTGCAACACAGAGCGATATCTCATCACAAATTTAGTGTAATAATCAGAACAACGAAATGTTCGACAGTTATTTGCGATGTTGCCAACTTTCTAGCGCCCTCTTAATGGCGCTCCCTGGCCAAAACTTTACCACGGCATACTTTGATTTTACTGAGTGAGTCTCTCATCCGAATATGAACTTTATTCATACAAACTAAGGAGCATACTTCATTAACTTTAAAAAAAAATATGGGTGAGAAATGCATTACCTCATCTACTCTCTCCACACTAGATAGAGCAAGCAAAACTTATGGTATGGCATAAAATAAAACATCACAAAATTAAACATACTCAAGCTCAACGCAAACACTCAAGTTTATTGCATCTATTTAAATTATGTCCATTTAAATACCCTCGTCACGGCAAAATCATCTTTCACTCTATACTTTTAAAGTTGATATTTGTGTGATTTACTAGGGGTTGTATACTTAATTAGATACTTAAAAAGCCGTTATGTTTCAGGTGCAGCCAGATATGAGCTATGCTACCACACGTAAATGGATATCAAGAAGGTATAGATGAAGACGACATACCATTCGCCGTTGATAATATCAAAAGTAAGCAAGAATTTTTTTTAAGTATTATTAGCATTCTTACTAATATTATAAACTACCTTCTCTATTAAGAAAACACAGTATTAGTACTGTAGAGCCTGAGTGAAACCTTATGTTGAACATGGCTGGTAATAATCTGACGGCATTCAAACCTTTAAATTATGTTTAAAGGAGTTGATAGGTTTTTGTGACAAGTGACAGACTGTCTTGGGCCGCGGGGCTTGGCAGATGTATTCGTTATAATTATATGTGGTGTTTCTCGTCCTGTGTGTTTGCATTCATAGCGTAGTAAAACCCAATACACACAGATTACACGCCGTTAGATTAAACAAATGAACAGTAATAAGCAGTTCCAAATAACGCAGTTAAAATATGTATGTTCTGTCGAACGATCCAAGCCAAAAGAGGACAGGCGACGGGCGCGCTCAGCGAGCCAGTCATTCATAAAGTATCGTATGTGTTAATCCAGTTTATAAACTTTCAAGCGGGATTGTCTGAAAGGGTTACCGCTACCCCGAAACATAAAGGGCTAAGGAAGGAACATGGATGGGTTTTAGTCAGTAAAAGTCTGACACTCCCTTCCGCTCCACCCAGAGCGAGAGAAGGCATTGGATGACTTCCCTCCCATAAAAAAAAAGTTACTTTCGTATTTATAATATTAGTAAGGTGCGACAATGAGTTTGTTTGTTTGTACGGTTTCACGCTAAAAGGACTGAAAGGATTTGAATGAAATTTGGCACGTGGATCAGACTACAGTCTCATCAAGACGTATCATATTACCCGTTACTAGGTTGTGGAGGTCAGATAGGCAGTTGCTCCATGTAAAATACTGATATTCAGCTGCATCCGGTTAGACTGGAAGCCGACCCCATCTAATTGGGAAAAGGCTAGGCTAGGATTGATTGGTTGGGGGTGCAGGTTGAAGAGCCTCCTCGTGGCGCACCCTGGGCAACGGCGGCCCCCACTGCCCACCGGCTTTTGGTGGACAGTTGGGGTCGACGGCTAATCTTCAACAAACGGGTAAGGGTCATGGTTCCAATCACCGATCATCTCTTGTTGGTCGGTGAAGGGAACCTGGCTAGGGGCGGGACGGCCAGTCCGTCGATGTCCACCTTGCGTCCACTGTCCTCTCTGCTTCCAGAGGGTCGGTCTAGTGGGCGCAAGGCGGAAGGTGGGAGAGGAAGAAAACCTCTTTAAAAAATCACCCCAATCCCAAGGTCTAGCGTGCCGAGGGGATGGATGGCCCGGGGGTATCGTGGTCACTAGCGCAGGGGGGGGAAAAGGGGATAGGGACCTCACCCTTTAAAGGAAAAAAAATATGAAAAATGTCTGATGCGGTATCCAATCTCCAGGCGGGTACCCTTCGGGGAGAATCCCGCCCCTCTAACGAGGGCAGCCCCATCGTATCTGGGGGGGCACCCACAGACTTAACGCCGACATCACCGGCGAGCGACAAAAGGTCCTTCAGGAGAACCTGAAGGACCTGCGCGTTGTGATGACGCCGATTGCCGTCACTGGCAACACGAGCCGAGGAGGCTCCAATCCCAACAGGGACCTACGCGGAGGCAGCACGAGGTCTGGATCGAGATCCAGATCCAGATCTCGTAAGCGGAGTCTCTCCTCCAGCGAGGAGAACTTGGCGGCTGCCAAAGTGCCAACAATGGCACGAGGAAGACGAGGTCGAGTGGTGACGAGTGGCGTCCCCGCTCGCGACGTTCGGGGTCGCTTTCTGCGGCCCGACACTCCAGCTCCAGTGGAGTGCATGGAGGGCGCGGAGAGCGACCCAGGGGCCCCTACCACGGATCTCAGTGGGGGCTCCACTACGTCTCTGCTCGGCAGTAACCGGGCGGAGGCGAGTGCGGCAAAACGGGCGCAGAAAAGGGCTGTCGTGGCTGACGAGGTCAGCGAGTTGGCCCGACAGGCCCGAGAGCGGCGCGCCGCTCGGATGACTGGGGGGAGTGCGTCGGCGGTGGCGCTTAGTCGCCAGGCGCTGGACGGCGTGGACGTCGTCCTGAAGGTTGCCACCGGATCCGGCAACCTGAAGGGAACGTTCACGCGTGCCCTAAAAGAGGCGGCGGATCACATAAAGGAGGCGGTTGAGGTCCTCCTTAATCAAACCAGCTCGGAGGAGACGGCAAAGTTGTGGGAGGAGAATGGCCGTCTCCGATCCGAGCTAGAGGACCTCAAGCGGCAGTTCGCCGCCGCCCAGAGGGCAGCCCCCGCTGCCGCTGGCGCCTCTCGCGTCACGGCTCCTCGGCCGGCCCCTTCGCCGGCCCCGCCGTCGACCTCTGCACTGGCAGATGCAGAGGTCGAGAAGATCGCCCGCATCTGCATGATGCAGTGCGGGCAGATGGTCGGAGCGCGACTGGAGGCGCTGGAGTCCAGACTCCTTCCGGCCGAAACCCTCCGCCCTCCGCTCGCTGCGGACAGGTGGAGGAAAGAGGGACCCGCCAATCCGCCACCAGTCGCGGCGAGGAAGGCGGGAAAAACCGCGGGTGCGTCCACGCCCGCCACCCAGACGGCGGCACCTCCGGCGGCCGCGCCCGGGCCTCTGACAGAGGCCTGGACGACGGTCGTCAAGAGGGGCCGCAAAAAGAAGGCGGCGCCACCAGCACCGGCGCCCGCCAAGGCACCGACATCTGCCAAGAAACCGGCGCCCAAGAAGGCCAGAGGACCGCCTAAGGTCAGAGCCCCACGCTCCGCGGCAGTGGTAATTACGCTGCTGCCCGGAGCCGTCGAACGGGGCGTCACATACAAGGCGGTCCTCACTGAGGCAAAGGCCAAGGTCGCATTTCCCGACCTTGGCACACCGACCGGCTTCAGGCTGAAGCCGGCGATGACGGGGGCGCGACTGCTGGAGGTGTCCGGTGCCTCTAGCGGCGAGAAGGCGGACGCAAGGACGTTCGGGTGTCCAGGCCCATCAAGACAGCGGAGTTGCGTGTCGACGGCCTGGACGACTCGACTACTGAAGCCGAGGTCGTGGCGGCCATCGCCCGTGTCGGTGGGTGTCCGCCGGACCAGGTGCGTACGGGCGACATCCGCGCCGACGCTTCCGGACTCGGCATGATCTGGGTGCGGTGTCCGGTGGCGGCGGCGAACAAAGTCGCCAAAGGTGGGCGATTGTTGGTGGGGTGGGTTGCGGCCAGAGTTAGGCTGATGCAACCCAGGGCTTTGCGGTGTTTCCGTTGCCTGGACGTAGGGCATGTCCGGGCGCGGTGCACCTGCGAAACGGACCGCAGCGACCTATGCTTCCGCTGCGGCCAGCCCGGCCACAAGGCGGCGCAGTGCTCCGCGGCGCCAAACTGCAGCCTCTGTACAGCTGCAGGGAGGCCCGCCGGGCACCGAGCGGGTGGAAAATCTTGTGGCGGCCCCGCCAACAAGAAGAGGAGAAGAGGTGCCAAGGCTGCGGGGGACTCTTTACCCCCCCCACAGTCTGGCAGCCTCTCGGCCGACTCCCGGCCTAGGAACGGTGTCGTGGAGGGGATGGACTGCGCATAAATGGCGCTGTTCCATTTCCTCCAGGGCAATATCAACCACTCTGCACAGAGCTCAGGATCTTTTGCTCCAGAGCATGGCAGAGTGGTCGATCCACGTGGCGGTGGTCGCCGAGCCGTATTTCGTCCCCCCCCCGCGACAACTGGGTGGGTGACCTCGACGGCTTGGTGGCCATCATCGGCGGGGCTCTCGTCAGCCCGTCCCGGGGACACGGCTGGATAGCCGCCCTCGCGGACGGCGTTGGCGTGGTTGGGGCTTACTTTTCGCCCAACAAGAGCCTCGCCGACTTCGAGAACTTCCTTGTCGAGTTGGGTGCCGTCGTAGGCCGACTCCACCCTCGTCCTGTGCTGTTGCTGGGGGATCTCAACGCCAAGTCATCGGCGTGGGGATCCTCTGTGACCGATGCTAGAGGCGAGGCGCTGGAGGAGTGGCTGGTTACGACTGGCTTGGTCGTCCTGAACCGGGGTTCGGTTCGCACGTGCGTGCGGCAGCGGGGCGGCTCTATAGGACGTCTCGTTCGCTAGCCCTGCTGTCGCGGGCCGTGTCCGCGACTGGCGTGTCGCCGTGGAGGTGGAGACGTTGTCGGATCACCGATACATCCGCTTCGACGTCTCCGCCCACACCGCCAGCGGCCGCAGTCCAGCGGCCCCGCGAATGGACGGCCCGCGCTGGGCGCGTAAGCGCATCGACAGGGAACTTCTCGAGGAGGCCGCTATTGTCCAGGCCTGGATCCGGGAGTCGACGACGAACGGACCCGTCGACGTCGAACAAGAGGCGCTGTGGTTCCGCGGGGCGATGACGCACATTTGCGACGCGTCCATGCCCCGGGTCCACACGCTGTCAGCAAGGCGCCAGGTGTACTGGTGGTCCGCCGAGATCGCGCGGCTACGTATAGCGTGCGTCGCGGCGAGGCGCCCGTACACCCACTATCGAAGACGACGTCGTCGGGTCCCTGACGAAGAAGCCGCGCTGTATGAGGTGTACCGCGCGGCTAAGCAGGCTCTGTGGCTGGCCATCGGCGATGCGAGATCGCGAGCCAGGGGGGAGATGCTGGAGACTCTCGACGGAGATCCGTGGGGGCGCCCTTATCGTGCGGTTCGAGGGAAACTAAGAGCCGCCGCGCCCCCACTCACCGAGAGCCTCCAGCCCGAGCTGCTGGAGGAGGTAGTAACAGCCCTCTTCCCAGCGAGAGCGGAGCACACTCCGCCGCCGATGGCTATGCCCACAGCCGCAGAGCCTCCGGAGGAGGAACACGCCATTGACGTCCCAGAGGTGACACAGGCAGAGATGAGGGCAGCCGTGATGCGGCTCCGGGCCAAGAATGTGGCTCCGGGGCCTGACGGCATCCACGGCATCGCGCTGGCCCTCGCTCTGAAGGAGCTAGAGCCCCAGCTGAGAGGACTCTTCACCGCGTGTCTTGAGCAGGGCCGGTTTCCAACATTGTGGAAGACCGGCCGGCTAGTCCTGCTCAAGAAGGTGGGGCGCCCTGCGGACTCACCGTCCGCGTACCGGCCCATAGTGCTGCTCGACGAGGTGGGCAAGATGTTTGAGCGAATCATCGCAGCCCGCCTCGTCAGCCACTTGTGCGAAGAAGGGCCGGACCTAGATGAGTGCCAATTTGGTTTTCGGCACGGGCGCTCCACTATTCACGCGATCTCGCGGGTGAGAGTCCTGGCGGAGGAAACGGTGTCTCGGGGTGGGGTGGTGATGGCGGTGTCGTTAGACATTTCCAACGCCTTCAACACCCTGCCCTGGAGTTGTATCAGAGAGGCACTGCGCTTTCATCAAGTGCCTCTCTACCTCCGTCGCATCGTTGGGGCTTATCTGTCGGAGAGGTGTGTCACCTACGTGGGACGTGATGGCGGTTACCAGCACCCCATGTCGTGCGGTGTTCCGCAGGGATCGGTCGTCGGACCGCTCCTGTGGAACATCGGCTACGACTGGGTGCTGAGGGGTGAGCTCCAGCCGGGCGTGCAGCTGACGTGTTACGCTGACGACACGTTGGTCACGGCCCGGGGGAGCTCGCACAACGCTGCTTCGTTGCTGGCGACGGCGGCGGTCTCACAAGTTGTGGGCCGCATTCGGCGCCTCGGCCTGGAGGTGGCCCTCAACAAGTCGGAGGCCATGGTGTTCCATGGTCCCCGACGGGCGCCGCCGCCGGGATCACACATTGTGGTCGGGGGGGTCCGCATCGCTGTCGAGCCTACCATGAAGTACCTAGGATTGGTGCTCGACAGCCGGTGGGACTTTGGCCCCCACTTCCGGCGGCTTGCGCCCAAGTTGTTGGGCGCGGCCGGGGCGCTCTCAACGCTGCTTCCCAATCTGGGGAGCCCGAGCGCCACTTGCAGGCGGCTCTACGTGGGGATCGTGCGATCGATGGCCCTCTACGGGGCACCGATCTGGGCGGCTGACCTGACGGCCGGGAGTATCTCTGTCTTGCGAAAGCCACAGAGAGCTATGGCCGTCAGAGTCATAAGGGGATATCGCACGATCTCCTACGAGGCGGCATGCGCACTGGCCGGATCCCCGCCCTGGGACCTGGAGGCGAAGGTCCTCGCGTCACTGTTCCGGTGGCGCGAGGAAATGCGGGCGCGGGGCGAACGACCGATGCAGCAACAATTGGAGCTGCGTCGGTCTCAGCTCCACGAGGTCCTGGTGGCGGACTGGCGGGACAGGCTCTCACGCCCTACCGCCGGCCTCAACACCATCGAGGCGATCCGACCGGTGCTCAGCGAGTGGCTCGGAAGAAGGCACGGCTCCCTGACATTTCGGGCGACACAGGTTCTCTCGGGGCATGGTTGCTTCGGGAAGTTCCTGTGTCGCATAACCAGGGAGCCAGACGCTCGGTGTCACCACTGCGTCGACTGTCGGGAGGACACGGCACGGCATACGCTGGCAGAATGTGCCGCATGGCTGGAGCCACGCCGTGCCCTCATCTCTGAAGTAGGCAGTGACCTGTCGCTGCCGGCCGTAGTGAACGCCATGGTCGGCAGTGAACAGGCCTGGGACGCGGTGGTATCCTTCTGCGAGCAAGTCATTTCGCAGAAGGAGGTTGCGGAGCGGGAGCGGGAGATCACCTCCCTCAACCCGGCCCGCAGCAGGCGCACCGGGCGTCGGAGGAGGGCAGACAATGCCCTCTTCCAGCCCCCCTAAATGGGTCCAGGGGCGACGGACGCGGGGCTAGTCCGTCGCCCCCCACAACAACATCTGGACCCGAGGCGGCGGCGCGTAGTGTTCCACGCGCGCCCCTCCAAGACGGTACGAGGGGAGTGTCGTACACCTCACTCCCGCTCGGCCGAGACGAGGCCCGCTGCAGCGGGCCGGCACCACGGGGGTTGCGGAAGAATTCTTTTTGATTCCCGCGACCCCCGGCGAAGGTGTGAGAGGGAACACCCGGGGTGGTTTTTAGTCAGTAAGAGTCTGACAGACCCCTCCGCCCTCCCCGGGGCGGGGGACATCCATGAGGATTTTCCACCCGGATCAAAAAAAAAAAAAAAAAAGGATTGATTGGTTAGACCATAACCTGGAAAAGGACATAGGAACATTGAAAATGATTTTCTTATGATTAAGACTGTACTTCATTAATTCTAATTAACATGTTAGGTAGATCGAATCTGTGCTTTTTAGGAACAGTTGTTCTGGTGAGGTAACACGTGTAGAACATTAACATTGACATGTACGGCTGCCCCATTTCAAAAATTGACCCTTACTCGGTTTTAAAATGGGACAGCCGTATAGCACGGCGTAGCCAAGCGGATTACGTAATGAATCACAATGATTTCCACGAACTCTCGACGAACTTGATTGAAGCCTGAAATGCGAGCTACGATTCTGTTACTAACAAATTGAGTTCATTTTGTTTCGAAAACAAAACAGAAACACTTTGATTCTAATTTATTGGGGGGCGGGGGGAGAAACTCCCCTAAACTGGAAAGCGAGTATGTATGACCCAAAAAAAAAACTAAATAGATTCGCCTGCCAGTTTAGGCTTTGTTTAAGTGCGCAATCATGTAAGGAATAATTCACACCGTACCGTGACACTCCCTCAGTGATAACAAATCGTTTTCAATTAATCTAGTGTGGCCTATGCTTTAAAACAAAATCCTGGGTAGGGTATAGAATTGAAAATCCCTTTCCCTTCGATATAAAATTGAAAATTCCGGTCAAAATTGAAAGCCTGATGAGGCTTTGTTTCAATGGTTTTGCTAAAAGTAAATGGGTCATTCAGGATTTCTGTTATTAATCTCTAAATATAAGGCAAAGGTCACTGATTCATACATTCCCTCACTGATTAATCACGGAATTCCAAACACTAAGATTCCTACTAGATTTTTGAAGATGAAATTGGGCACAGAGGTAAATTATGAGTACAAGACGTCAGCTTAGAATATTTTAGGCACCCCCTCCCCCCCTTAATGGGGTGAAATAGATGGGGCTGAAGTTTGTATGAAAATTTTTCAATAATGACGCGGGCTATAATTAAAGTTCTTTGAAGCATAGGTACGCATATTATAGAGAACTTCTTGATGAATGAATGAATGATATATTTATTTGCAAGAATATAGGTAGCTACATCAGTTCTTAATATCTATCGGTTTCACTATATTCGGCATTACAGCCGTGCAAATATTTAGATTTTACATTTAATTTTTAAATATACAGGGTGGAATTTTGTAATGCCCCCTGGAGGGAAAGTACTCTTAATACTGTAGATAGAAAATTTTACTCAAAGGAAACATTCCTTTATTTTTGAATAGAAAGAAAACTGCATTCAAAGATTTCCAAAAAATCGCTTGCCACACCCGGGAATCGAACTGACTAAAATCTGCAAAAAGTACACACTGTACTTTTATTGCCGCGATCGTTAGTATCAATTATAAGGATGAAATCTCTCGAACAAACTTGATAAATTAAATGATAGGAAAACCATGAAATCTTTAATTATTTACAAAAAATTGTAAACTAATTAATTAGTTGCTCGAAATGGGGTCCATTTTCTTGGATACCCAAATGTATTCTTGTAACAAATTCATTTCTTGTAAAAAGGTTACAAGAAATGAATTTACAACACGTTATTAAAGGAATAACGTGTTGTGGTGAATATTATAAATCGTATTCTGAACTTCAACTCTCAACTCGTTTACATTCGCATAAGATTTAATGTAAATTTGGTTTTTAACATATCCCCATAAAAAAAATCTAAAGGGGTGAGATCTGGTGATCTCGCAGGCCATCTGATTGTGCCGTTTGTACCAATCCAGGTATTCAAGATATTTATTTAGAAGAATACATTTGTGTATCCAAGAAAATGAACCCCATTTCGAGCAACTAATTAATTAGTTTACAATTTTTTGTAAATAATTTAAGATTTCATGGTTTTCCTATCATTTAATTTATCAAGTTTGTTGGAGAGATTTCATCCTTATAATTGATACTAACGATCGCGGCAATAAAAGTACAGTGTGTACTTTTTGCAGATTTTAGTCAGTTCGATTCCCGGGTGTGGCAAGCGATTTTTTGGAAATCTTTGAATGCAGTTTTCTTTCTATTCTAAAATAAAGGAATGTTTCCTTTGAGTAAAATTTTCTATCTACAGTATTAAGAGTACTTTCCCTCCAGGGGGCATTACAAAATTCCACCCTGTATAGCATGCAGTACATATTTAGTAGTTAGGATAATATTATATTAAGTAGTTTCATAATTAGAGTTTTGATTACAATGCAATTCATAAAATTAAAATTAAATACAATTAAAATAGCAATCAATAATAATGATGTCATGCCAATAAAAAATAAGCAGAATAATAAAAATATTTCAAAAATTATTCAAGTAGGTAATGTCAATATGTAGATGTCATAATAATTATAATATTAAATAAATGAAATAATAATCAATTTTACATTTTATACTCAAAATGATACCTTCTTGATAATTTATACAGCTTCTAATACAAGGTTCAAAAGAAAATATATTATACTCTCGTGCAAATAGCAAAAATTTTGAAATAGTGCTGGTAAGGTATTTCTGTTTATTACACAAAATGCTAAAAGCAAAGAAAAAAATCAATTTTGCAAAAGGACGCAACCGTCTGAAAACGAGAAAACGGACGTCATATAATTAATTATATTAAGTTTGCTATATACTTTTCTTTGAACTCTTTTCCGGGTAACGTACATTAAACGTAATTGAAATTGTATATTATATCTAGAGTTCATAATTTGTATAAGGTCATTAAGTCAAAATTCAGGACAATAGGCTCGCCCCCTATTACCTAGGACTTTATTACTGCCGAATTGTAAGTGCACTAAAGAAACACCTTTGCCCAACACCTCGGGAAATACAGGCATGATGTTATGTGGTGTTAACATGCGGGACATCCGATATAAAATGTAGGAATATATAATATTATTAATGTACTTACCAAGACCACTTCTGGGTCCAAGTCCAAACAACAACATAGCGCAGGGATGTCGCACTCTTACGTTTTCTGGGCTAAATGCGAAGCGTAGAGATAGACTACGATAACTTGGCGCGCCCCTCCAGATTACTGTTTCAGTGTTTGTAGTCACATCGTTACGAAAGAGTTTTTATGTAGGTGCGAGTATTCATGTTCAGTAGTAGGCCAGTAGCAACACGCGTTGTGAGTCTAGGCGGCGCTTTGTAATTACTTTCACAAATACTTTCAAACGTTTCGTTATCCTAGTTTATCTTTACTATAAGAATGCGTTTGCCACGAAAGATGAGCGAAGATGCGTAGCGGCGAATGCACGTAAAACTAACGAATAACAACACTGAGTCTTGATTATTTAAAAAACATCTCCTCTCAGCATCTCCGCTTTGGTGGAGTCCGGGCCTTACTTAGCTCAAACTATGAAAATGAAGTTATCCCATTGGTGGATTATTCCTCGCACACCGGCTAGCTACTTCACATATCTCTGATGAATACGTACCCTTTGACTCAAATTCGGCGGCACAATGTCGACGGGAGCAGTTGCCTCTACCGTTGACGCGTGCCGCTCGTGTACACAAGCTTAAATTTAAGTCGTTTTAAACCTCTTAAGGGGTCATTGTACTCATGGGACCAAACCTGGGACTATTTTTACTACGGGACTAAACCTGAAATGGCGGAAAAAAAATCTGCTGTTCAGTACATTTTGACGAGTTAGGCGAACATAAATATGAAGGGACCCTTTAGGGCCAAACCTGCCGGGTAAGTGGGATTGTCCGAAAGGGTTACCGCTTCCCCGGAACATTAAGGGCTAAGGAAGGAACATGGATGTGTTTTAGTCAGTAAGAGTCTGACACTTCCTTCCGCTCCACCCAGAGCGGGAAAAGTCATTGGATAATTTCCCAGCCAGCAAAAAAAGGCGAACATAAATGTACTGAACAGCTGATTTTTTTTCGCTATTCCATTTACAAGTACTTATCCAAGTCTGAAACCTACTGTACTTTGAGTACATTACGACAAGAATAAACGACACAATACTCACTCTATACAATCTCCTGGAAATGGTCAATCCATTACACAATAATAGCTGATGGATGACACTGCAAATCGAGAGTAACACGTGAACATCTGAACCTCCCGCTACATTAGATATTCGATTGACAAACACAAGTGTTGCCACTTAGATATAAGAACTTTGAAGACACTATTGTCTGTTCATAGTAGTCAATTAATTCTTTATTAAATTGACACACTATGTCAATCTTACCAAAGAGCATCGTGTTTCTCAGTAACTTGGTTGTGCAGGTAAGATAAGCAGTCGCTTTATTTAAAGTATTGGTATTCAGCTGCACGTGTGTGTGATGACAGCCATTTCACACATCTGTCAATGAATAACAGTTGTGATTTACGCGGACTATTTAAGTTGATTTTATTTATGAATAGATTTTTTTAAAGAATTGTGCATTCAACTGACTGCTAACTGCTGCTGACTGAGTCTGAGGTCCTGAATTTGATTCCCGAATCATGCAATACGTGAAATGTGTTGTTTCTTTTTTCAATTATGAATACTTCATAGCTGCCTAAATGTGCACTTTTTGTAAACGTTTTATTAAGTTAATAAGTCTTTACTTTCATTTCAATACATCTATTATGTACTTACATTTTTAAATATTTTCAGAAGAACATTTGAAAAGATAAGAAATAGTAGTAACCCACCGGTACGGTGGTCGGGACCATGGTCCAAGCTACTGGTAAATAATAATTATTAGATTATTCATATTATTATGAATCACTAGCTTTTGCCAGCGGCTTCGCCCGCGTTTGTAGGTAATTATCCCACGAGAACCGTATATTTTGCCGGGATATAAAGTAGCCTATGTGCTATTCTAGACTATAATCTATCTCTGTGCCAAATTTTATCCAGATACATTCAATCGTTTTTGCGTGAAAGACGAACAAACATCCATCCATCCATCCATCCTCACAAACTTTCGCATTTATAATATTAGTAGGATTTGTAAGTAATCAACGACACGCAGAGCGTTAGCGTAGCGCGTATTGTACCATGTTAAACCCATCACTAACGTAAATAAAAAAATCGAAAGTAAATAGTATTGTTTATGAGATTTACAGCAACTTCCTAAATCTTTGAAACTGGAATTTTGAAAAGTCTTATCCAACTGGCCTAACAAAACGATGAGTTACTATAAATCCAAACTAAACACAGTGACCGAATGTCCTACCCTGGGCATAAAAAGAACCTTCGTTTTTATCCCTGACAGAGATTTTCGTCTCGAATTCGAGACATCAGACACGACCGTCCCAAGTTGTATTGTAAGGACTTAGGCCGACCGTCCACAACGCTACTTCTTCTTAGCGAGTCGCTACTCAAAATTAACGTCAAATCATTTATTTCAAATAGGCACAAGAAAAGCACTTTTGAACGTCAGAATGAACAAGAAATAGAATTGATTCTAGTCGCCCCTTCCAAAAGGTAGTTTTGTATGGAGAAGAATGGGCACGAAACTCCACCGTTACTCTTTTAAAATGTTTTACAATGTTTTGTATACATGAAATTTTGATTTTGTTCATGCCCAGAATAAAAATACCGTGTTATTAACTCAAATAAGAGTTGTGGGTCAGTTCAGTGGCTCAAATCAGATTTGTAGATCGAAGTTCCGAACCCAGCCAGGCGAACTTCGTGTGTGAATTATTCCATCACCACTGCTCTGGAAACGGTGAAGTAAAACATCGTGAAGGAATCGTCATGTCCTTAGAGCTAAATGTTCGAAATCATGTGCCATCTACCAAGCCGCAATGGACGTAGTGGATCACGGATTTTATTATCAGAAAATAAGTTAATTTAAATTAATAAAAATCTAGTCATTAATTTAAGGTATTAAAAAACTAACTCTAAGAATTTCGTGGGAGCATTATACTCATGTTACGAACAACTTTTACTATGGGATAACCCCTGAAATCGCAAAAAAATATTAGCTGCTCTATGCACACGTAACTCAATAAAATGTATGGAACAGCTCATATTTTTTTCAACAGTACAATGCTCCCATGAAATTCTTAGAGTAAATTTTTGAACACCTTATATAATAATATGTAGAAACGTGCAATTTTCATTTATTTATTGTGAATTGGAATTTATATTCATCTTTTTTTTTTAATTTATTTTACTTTAGAGTAGCGTCGTGGACATTAGCCTTAAAGCTAGGTGTTTATGTCTGTTTTCGTTCCCAAAACGATAAAAAAGGATGGCTTAATCCACCTTTTAACCGTGATGAACTGTTTGTCTACGTAAAGGGATTAAGGGCTGGAAGGAAAAATTTATAAGGGTTGAATTGGGAAAGGCATCAAGGGTTTGTGGCTAAATGGCAGTTTGGTGGGGCTGTTGACCGACCGCAGACGAATTTGATGGGTTATTATTATTCAGTAATTAACACACCTCGTTTAAGTCAGGCGAGGCTATAAAGTATCTTAACCTATTGACCGCTTGATTTTATATCAACTGCAGAGCCCCCAGCGCCCAGCTCATAAAAAAAAACTCAATTTGAGACGAATAGGGTCTTGCAATTACATAAAAACCGAAAACCCAACATAGACTCTCAGTCGCATAAACAAAACTCAGGCGACACGGACACGAAAACAATTGTCGTATTAATCCGACTGGAGCGGTCATATCTAAGGATATCATACCCAGTAACCAACAACAATCCATCCATTGCTGGACATAGGCCTCTCCCAAGCTGCGCCACAACACTGTCCTCCGCCTACCGCATTCGGTCAGTCCCAACCACTTCTTGAAAGCTTTCGGTTCACTTAGCTGGAAGGCGTCCTCTCTACCCTCTCGATACGCGGTCTCCCCTCCAAGACTCGTCTGATACACCGGCCATCGGTCCTTTGACAAATATGGCCAGCCCGTTTGCACTTTAGCTTGATAAATCTGAAGGTGAAGGTTTAGTTTTGTCGAACGTGTACTAATCTATACTAGTCTATACTAATATTATAAAGAGGTAAAATTTGTAAGTTTGTATGTAGGGGGTAATCTCCGGAACAAATGATCCGATTTCAAAATTTTTTGCACCAATAGAAAGCTACATTATTCCTGAGTGCTATAGGCTAATATGTATGATATAAATTATATTTATATCATACATATTAGCCGAGCTATCGCAATTTTAGTCTAGCAAGTCGGAAAGAAATACCTGTGAAAACAGAATTATTTGCATGCGCTGCCTAAACAGTTGTTTAACACGTTAAGCGCCAACGCGGTCACCGGTGAGCCGCGAACAATAGTTTTCTATTGTGTCTGCTGCGTGGCAGTCAATGACTTAAAATTTAAAGCAATGTATGGCAACCCGGTTCGCCTTAATTATTTCTACAAAAAAGTCCGCGACACCATATTCCTATCTTCTGTATTTTAAGTTTTATATTTCGTTTTATGTTTTAAAAAAGTATTTTTTCGACTTACTTCTAATGTTAAAACAAGAAATTTTCCGCGGACGAAGTCGCGGGCAGAAGCTAGTACGGTATAATCCAAATACGGTGTCGTGTGAGTGAGCGTATGTTCACACGACACCGTATTTGGATTTGCTCATTGTCAAGATTTGTGTAGATGTCGAAACCCAAAAACAACGTTGGATCGGCTAACGAATGTAGGTACTAATTTTTCACTTTTGTTTCATTTTACGTTCAGACGTTTTACTCCGAGGGAAAGACATGAAAGAACACAATTGAAGCGTCCGATATCAGCTCTGTCTCGCATGTGGTCGAAACATTATGCTGAGCGATGACCGTTTTGCGCGGGTGTGACGCATATTTCCCCACAACTTGCTCTTTTTTTACTGCGTCATGTTTGCCACGAATAAACGAATTTTCTTTCTTTCTAACTTTATTTAAAGATAAAATTTGTAGTATAGAGTAGCTAATACACGAGATTGGTTTTATAGGTAACTAGCTTCCGCCCGCGGCTTGGCCCACAAAATATGTCGACAAATTATACACATAAACCTTCCTCTTGAATCACTCTATCTATTAAATAAAACCGCATCAAAATCCGTTGCGAAGTTTTAAAGATTTATGCATACATAGGGATATAGGGACAGAGAAAGCGACTTTGTTTTATACTATGTAGTGAAGTATTCTATAATACATATTAAAAATGTTACCCCCGTAAAACTGAAGCAGCATTTAATTAAAACGCGACGGCAGCACTCATGTTGATACATGAACCACAGCGTTTTCCAGTAAAGCCTGATTAACGTTCACATGCTTACAAATTAATTAACGCAGACAGATTAATGGGACGTTTACGGATCTTCGGAATCCTATTTAGATCGAGGAAGGCAATTGATAATATGTGGGCTAAACTGAAGAATATGAGGTTTTTCTAGGCTTTTATCTTCGTCGCCGAATACTCATAAACAAATAAGCCAACTTCACCTGTATGTTTGTTTGTATGTTTGTAACCGACTCCTTTGGGCGCGATTTTGAACCACTTTAAACGGCCAGGTTTCGTTCAAACTTTGTAGATTTATCTAGAACCAATGTCAATATATTAATTTGCTAAAATGAATCCATTTTTTTCTAAAGACACGCTTTTCTAAATAAACCAAACTAAAAACTAGGAAATAAATAATAGTTAAAAAAAAATAAAAAACATGCCTTTTTCTTCAGTTCGGTTTTCTTTAAAAAGTTAATTAGTTTTTTTTAATAAAAATTATTAGATTGCCCTCAAAACGCTAGAAAAAAGGAAGAATACAACGGATAGAGTGAGAGGATAAGACGCGTTAAATGCATCATCTTCATCAGCTTACAGCAGTCCATTTTAAATAGGCTTTCTGATAAGTTTCTAACTGAGGGTGCGGAGATAATGAAACGAGTGTGTTCATTGAACGCTGGTTTATTACTTAAGGTTACATGAATCCACTCACACAATCACAATACCTATAGGACCTATGTGTGAGTGACGAGCGCATACATATCACCTTTCCAATTGAAAGCCATTCAATTTGGTTCTTGGTAGCTCTCATCCAGCCATCCTGCGAAGATCGCCCCTTCACCTAGTCTAAAGGCGTCTTACCTTACGTTTTCCAATTCGCGGGATCCACTCAAACACACGTGTCAACAGTCATCGATCATCTGATGCATAAATATGCAAATAAGGTTGTGTAGTAGTCAATCAGTTCAAATGATGATTAGATTGATTAATTTTGAAATAAATAACATTTAAAAAAATCTGGCTATAAACATAACACTCAAATCATTACATAATTTACATTAATTCGTCTAATACAAACATTGCATTAAATATAAATTTACACACTTCATTAAAAAACAAAATGATAAGTGCATGGTCACAACAACACGTCAACAAAAAATAAATAAAACTAGTCAAATAACCCGCCCTAACTGTTCCAGCGGTGCCCAAAACGCTTGCTACATTGCCACGTTAAATGTCAATGGCTAAACTCTGCACCAAGACCGAGCCGGAGCGGGAGTCAACCGTTTCCCAACACTTAAATTAAATAAAAAAATATTAACAAAATACAGTTAACGACTCTTTAAGAGAGACTCTTATTTAAATATTGTTTTTTGATATAAAAAACAATATTTAAATAAAAAATAAATGCTAGTTTCGTAGAAAATTAAAATGGTACTGCTTCGATACCCCAATTAATTAATTGCCGTTAAAAGTCATTCATGTTAGAACACATTTTTGACGAAAATGTAGAGTTAACTTTGCACTGTTTTGTTCGCCAGAAGTAACTTTAATAGCTGAAGGATAAATATAGCCCGACGATTTGAACATTTTACCTATGGGTAAAAGTAAAAAAAACTTTCTATTTCGAATAATTATCAAAGTTTCAAAAGGTTTTCAAACTCATCTCGTCTTACCCAAACACTACACCACAGAACTGAGAATCTAGCATTAGAGCGATTCTGCAATCCGAATCCGAGAATTATCGGCCCGATGTAGCTATAGTACTATTTGTATGAGAGGTTGCGAACTAGATCCGAACTCTATCCGCTCAAATTTAGAACATTCCTAATTCGGGTTGAACTCGGATTCAGATGGGATGAAGTGCGGAGCCGTTCTTACGGTGTACAGTTCACGTAGAACGCTGGATATCGGCGCTAAAAGGTATGTCAGTGCGCTTGTCGGCGTTGTAAATGCTGTTTGGCTTAGGTAGTTTTCTTACCAAATCAGCCCGAACCAGTGCCCATTAATTTAGCTAGGAACTTGTCGGCGCATAGCGATGGCAAGAGCTGGCATATTGGTGCGGGTTATCAGCTTTCTATAGCGTGAATAAACCCTTAAGCAGCTTTTGCATCTGGCGTAAACGTTCAGCAAACATATTATAAGCTGCGGTAACGCGACCCTTACGTAACATAAATTTTAAAAACAATTACAACAAACGCCAGATGTGAACAGTCACGAGCAAAAATATGTATACAGTTAGCTAATTTCTAAAGCGGTTTTCTCCTTATGTATTGAAAGAAATTTTATGCTCTTGGACACATTGCATTTTTGAATCCATAAGTTTACCAACCATGTCGTATCTCAAAATTGCAATAGTTATTTTACGAGAAAATCTCTTCTGAATATTGCTAGGTGTAGACATATTAGTGCTCGTGACTGTACGCCCCCCTAGGTCAATACACTGAGTATTTAGGAGGCAATTATTTAGCAGGTCAGGCTCTAACACCCCTATTACAGTGTACACCACCCAACGGAACTGCCCAATAAGTATAAAATAGTCGTTACAAAAGGAAACCAGAAAATTAAAGCGATGTTAAACACAGAGATAGGTAAATAAAGTGAACAACGCATTGTTTATGATGTCAACAACCTTTTGTACACTCACGAGCATATACACCTCACAGTTACGCCTTTAAAAGCGTTTTCCAAATGCAACTTTGAGAAATGACCTATTTTTTTTAATCCGGTTTCGATAAGAATATGTTCGTAACACCGTTAAATATCTATCAGAATCTACTTTAAGAGAAATTCGCTGTTTAATATTGCGTACCTATGTAAGTTTTTCGTGTGCAATTCAACTTACGAAGTATCCTGTAGGTGCCTCAATAAATAAAGGCCTACACAGACAGGGCATAAAAACAAGTACAACTAAGCAACTACTAAGGGCAACCCCTTTGGGGTACGGACTTCGGCTTAGGGCGTCGGTAGGGGCACCTAGGGAAAGGCTGGATCGAATTAATATTGCGTAAGAGTAAAGTTTTTATTTTATTTACGTATATTAAGTATTATGATATGCTCGTGACTGTACGTAGAACGTTCTACGCAGGTTAAAGGATGTCATAGGCTTCACACGCATGATAAAAGGGTGACACAAAACTAAGTTTAAACAACTTTTAGCTACAGGGCCAACCCCCACCACTTACAGCAGTATTTTTTTAATTCAGTGTGAGACAAAATTGAATCTGATACTGACTAGGAAATAGGGATGATGACTAGATTTTTTTTAGTCCGTAAGCTAGAATTTACAAAAAATATTGGACACGTATTTTTTCTTTTTTTTACGAAATCCAAAGATTACGCTGATACATTGAATTGAAATGTGGCATGACGTCACGAGTATGTAGTTTTTATACTTACTTGTGACGTAACGAGCTCCCACTCCCCAACTTTAATGCGTTTTATCTCAGTAATTTTTTGTTAATATGATAAAGCAAACAATACGTGAATAATTTTTTTTTATTATCTGATTGACGGACTTAATATATTTTTTTTTACCCAAGCATCATCCCCGTCGCAAAATCTTAAGAAAATTTAAATTTTTAAAGCCACTCCGGTGCTACCTTTACTTTAGTTAAGTTTAGAAAAGCGTGGGTGAAGAGTAAATGTCTTAAGTATAGGTATTTACAGACGCCAGCATATTAAGTTACCAACACCTGTCAAATTTTCTCAATCGATTTTGAACTTAATAATATAGCCTTGAGGTTCAAAATCATTGGGCGAAATTTTACAGCTTGGTATAAACTTATTGCGCTACCGACCATACTACTAATGAGTAAGTCACATGTATATAAATGTAACCAAGCGAGATTTAAACAAGTTAAGGGCCAAATACATTTTTGAAAGCAAAGCATTTTTACAATCAGCACTTTCGAATATAAAATAGTTAAAAACTTTTTTTTCTCTTCAATGTTTACACACAGGTACTATACTAGTATTCACAAAGTGACACGTGTGATCGTCAAATTCAACAAAAATGGAGCCTTTTATATGTAGGTACAGAGGCCAGCACATCAAGTTACCCCAATCTGTCAAATGTCTTTGATAGATTTTCAACTTTATTGCAAAATAATAAGGTTCATATTCAATTTAGAATATTTGACAGTTTGGAATAGCTTGATGAGCGGGTGTTCGTACATCCGATAATTTACATAGACCGTAAACGATCCTCTTCAAACATGAATTTACAATTCAGAATACATTGCAGAGAGTTGGTCAAAGGACGTTGTTCGAATTTTTATTTCGAAATTTGAATCGAGAGCCTAATCGACTCTCTTATTGGTAGATTGAATAGATGTCAAATATTATGTAAGCGGCTATGATTAACTGGCAAAAATACCTTCCACAAATCAGATTAAATTAAATAGACCTCCAAAAACTGAGCGTCAGCTTTTCACTTCATTGAATGCACATACATAAATATTCATATATGTACATTATGTCACTTGTTGTTCGGTGAACTGGAAGGTCGCGCCATCAGAGGGCGCTTTCCGGTGTTCGAAACAAAAGTTACATAAACGCGTCGATGACATATTCGCGCGACGATGCTTTAGGTTAGGACGCGGGTAAGAGGGCCTTTTTTTTGCGGGTGGGAAATCAACAAATGACCCTTCCCGCTCCGGAGTGGAAGGGAGTCAGACTCTTACTGACTAAAACCTATCCTCCACCACACTACACTACACTACACTAAAACCTATCCATGTTCCTGGCTCAGCCCTTTATGTTCCGGGGTAGCGGTAACCCTTTCGGGCAATCCCGCTTACCCAGCAGGCTTGGCCCTGAGGGGCCCCTTCACATGCTGACATCTCTTTAAGGCGGCCGTGGAACACGTACACGCCGTCCGGCACGGTCCTGATCCTGATCGGACGATGTCGTCACGCCGGCCTAAGCCTCAAATTAACAAGCACTTAAATAAAATCAAAAACTAAATATTTCCTTCCATTTCAGATATAAAATGGTACGACCGGATACTGCTCAACAGGCCTCTAAGGGTACTCCTTGCATTGATAGTAGCTGCAATCATAGCTCCACTTCTAGTATACAAATTCATTATGGTGCCAACCCTCGAGCTTCCACCACCTGATGGTCTATCAACTGGCTCTTGCCTCATAGCAAGAGAAGCTAGACTCCCATGTGGTGTAGAGGCAGTCCCACCCGAGAGATGCCACGAACAATGCTGCTACGATCATCACCACGACTTATGTTACCATAGATACCCTTCAAGATTCTCCTACCTATTCCGTGGACAATGGACAGAGGACACAAACTTGAATCCAAGGTTGCAAACAATACCATATGCTGCACAAAAAAGCTACAAACACCTCAGACTATCCATCGATGAAGTAACAGCAACTCATCTCTCCTTCACTTTCTACCATTCTAACAATATTCAAGGCCGAAGACTAACTGAAAAGGATTATTCATACAGAATTACAAAACCCGATAACAGGCATCCAGATTTAACCGAATTAAATATAATAGTAAATTCAACTCAAGGAATCATTTTCAACACAGCACGTGGACCCTTAATAGCTGCAGACAACATATGGGAGATCTCATTTAAACTCACAAATGAAACGATGTACGGTCTGGGAGAAATACCTTTGAAACCAGACACTGTAAAACTATTATACAATCACAAAGGAGGATTGGATTCTATACCGTTAATATTTGCTAAACTGAACGGGTCGTACCACGGTTTGTTGATCGAATCAATGGCTCCTACAGAAGTGATTGTCAGAGCGGACAATCAATTGGTACTTCGCAGTATCACGAATTTGGGACTGAAGTTTCATTTGTTTGTCGGACCGAAGCCTAGTGATGTGATGAAAGATGCTATGGCCGCTATTGGGGCGAAAAAGAAACTTGAATATTGGATGTTAGGCGCACACGTTTGTAGGTGAGTTGTTGATTGACTTTAATACTATAATACCTTCTTCGACCCACCCTGTCGCATACCATCGCTCGTCCGCGCTATTTCTTAGTTTTCGCTTAACGTTCTTTCTGTTTTTTTTTTTGTTTTTGCTCGGTTCCTGAAGGTCACATCGTGATGTGAAATAGCCTATAACCTTCATTAGAAATTAGACTATCATATGAAGAAAAAAAATTCAAATCCGACCAGTAGTTCCTGATATTAGCGCATACAAACAAACAAACTCTTCAGCTTTATAATATTTTATTAGTAAAGATATCACTCGGGGGAAACTGGCGTTTGTTATTGAGTTTACTTTCATTTTAAGAATATTTTTAGGCTGTCAGGTAAGTTCTATAACTTTTCTACGGCCGATAGAAATAAATTTCCCTCATTTAAATAAGTTTTCTAGTATTCAAATCTTCGTCACGGCTGTTGACTTGACTGATGCTCAAAGTTAATTCAAAGTTTTAGAAGAAGACTAATTTACTTAATGTTACACTTCGAACTAATTTTCTCAAGCACAATCTATCGATTCAAATTCATTGACAAATCACAAGTTTTTAAGTTCTGTCCTGAAGTTATACTTCTAACTTCAGGACAGAACTTAAAAACTTGTGATTTTCTCTCTCTAGCTACCTTTACTAAAGATATTAATTTATATTGTTTATAGTAATTGAAGAGATGATTGAACTTCTTCTTCTTCTTTTCGTATCGATGGTACTTTTTTGGATGTTATTAAATTGAATATATCTGCATCAGTTGTTATAGAAAAGAGAAGAAAAGAGATAAATATTGCACACAAGAGAACCTTTCGTGTCGTAATTACAAAGCCATACAATTAAAAAGCCCTGTCTCGCGTAGATCTGCGTTCCGGGTTAGTAAATAGAGCAATGGGTTAATCTTTTCTTAAGCTAGATGAATTGGCCAAATTAATGCTGCTGCAGCAAAAAGATAATCTATTCAACAAATTTATAGCGGAGTTCAGAATGTGTCCCCTCCACTAATTCCAAATCCCGTCGTTCAACGATGTCTATTTAAAAATTATTGATGCTATGAATATTAATTAAATACCTAATTTTTAGATCTTTTTTCAAAGAACTCCAATTAAAAATAGCTCACAAAATATCAATTAAGAAATTGATTAAACTAATTACGCAAACTTCAACGTGTTTCACGTCAATTCACAGTGAAAGCAATTAATTGATGTTTTTGAAAATAGAGAAAAGTTCAATGACCTGAAGAACGCGATCATTTCTGGCACGTGGCGATATTGTACGTTATAAATACTTTTGAGTTATCTTTAATAATTATTTCTCACCATTTTATTTGATGCTGCGTGAAATCTTTGAAAATTTAGTGAAAGGAATTTTCAGACACTAGTTTTTTAAGCAAATAAAATACCCACCTACTTCTTTAAATTTTTAAAAGCAAGTTTTGTCAATAATGAAAATTTACTCCGGTACATTGGTAGAAGTAAGTACCTACAGACACCTTGTCTTCCGCTGACAGAAAAATGTAACCAGGTTTTCATTTTGACAGTTCAACAACATTCATTGCGTTATTAACGTTACTGAGCAGACAAATTCCCCAACATAAGAAGCAATGGATTAGCAATATCCTTCAAAATAATTCCGATTACGATTGAAAAAAGTGGTTGAATTAGGGTGCTGGTCACAGCAAATCAAGTAGTCTTGTTTACATTACATACTATACCATACAATAATTTGTCTACTAACATACCGCCATAGCGTGTCCACTCACACCGGTCTTGTAAATATCTTTGACTAGCTGCTGCAAGAGGCTCCACCCGCGTAAACATTAAAATTTTTTTGTAAGAACTTCCACCCCCTATTTCACCGCGACACGAGGGGAGTCTCTTAAAATCCTTAAATTGCTTAAAATGTACGAATAAGGGACTTTTCAATTTTATTAGTCACCTTGCTTTTTTATTAATTAAGATCAAAATCCAATTTCAGAGAGACATCATCTAACGACCCACTAGCAGAACTCCGTACCTTCATATCATCAGCCACTACAGAAAGAGTGCCTTATGAGAGTCATTGTGGCGCTGTTCCTGTGGTCTTCGAAACTGATTGCAATGATAACATGGTCTATCTTGTCGACCAGAGTGAAATGCAGATCAGGAATGCTGGGAAGAAGTTTGTACCTCATGTTTCTCCATATGTAAGTGTCTTTTTAACGTTCTATAAAAGACAGCGCTGTGCTTGTGGGGAGTTAGTTGGGCAACTTCTTCTTGTCTAAAGCACTAGGAAGTGGTGAAGGGCGGGAGTCTTGGGGGACTGCTTTATGTTGTCGTTAATGTAAGTGAATCATCATCTGCCTAGCCATTTCCCAACTATGTGATGGTCGGCTTCCAGTCTAACCGGATGCAGCTGAATACCAGTATTTTACATAAAGCGGCTGCGTATCTGACCTCCATAACCCAGTAACTGGGCAATACGATACCCCTTGGTAAGACTGGCTGTCAGGTTTTCAGTTAATGTAAATGAATGTTGACAAAAATTTAATATCACACCTAAAAATAATTAATTACCAACCTGCTTTTTCTCGCAGCTTCACTCGCGTTAATTAAGAATTTGACGGTCAATTCTGGTTGTCTTCTGTTTGAAATAATATAATTCAATCATGATTCGAACCCACGTCGCGCCATCTTTTATCATAAGAACGATATTGTTGTTTTCCATGGAAATGGTTAAGTACTATTTCGGGATGAAGGATACCCTATGTCCGTTTCTGTACACTTGGCTGGCACCGTAAATGCAAAATTTCAGGATGATCGGTTTAGTGGTTTCAGCGTGTAAAAGTAACAAACAAGCTTACTTACGCATTTATAATATAAAGTAAGGATTTACTAAAGCCTTATTATGGCCCGTCTTTTCTTAATTTGTCCCACGCTTTTTAATTTCAGCCTTTCTTTAGCATTTTTCACTGTCAAGAATTTTCTGAAGAACGAGTTTAGTTAATTAACTGAGTGATTGCATTCAAAGAAATTATTAAATATGAACGTAGCTAAAAGTTAAGACGAGCTAAAAAAAAGTTGGGTAGATATTTAAACGAAAACAACAAAATTATTCTATAAGAGGGAAATCGATGAACAGAGGCTTCGATTCCCATATTTGTTCCGGTCTAGACGTAGCTTTTGTAATTTACTTTAAATTGGATGTACTCAACACGAAAACTGTCGTGGAACATTAAAAAGTAATGTTAGGTACTTTATGAGTAGCTGCAGTCGTTAAGATATTTTTTACACACAGTCCATAACCACAATTCATATTAATGTTCGCTTTAACAATTTTACTGCTATGTATAGTATATGTACTACAAATAAATTATCCTTAACTTTAACTAATAACATGTACTAGTATATAATATGTATGTAGGTACTCTACTTTTTTTTGAGAGTGGGACATCATCATATGACTCCTCCCGCTCTGGGTGGTGCGGAAGGGAGTGTCAGACTCTTACTGACTAAAACCCATCCATGTTCCTTCCGTAGCCCTTTATGTTCCGGTGTAGCGGTAACCCGTTCGGACAATCCCGCTTACCGTATATGTACCTACTAAAGTTTCCAATAATACTGGTATTTGTGGTGGTGATTGAGGCTTATCGAGAAACAAAACAGTAGATAAATGAGTGGAAACATTATTTATAACAAAGGTATAAACTGATAAAGGAATGAATCTCCTAAAATCCCGAGAAAAAGCACACTGAAGAATTATCAAATGAATAGAAAAGCAATTCTCTTATTCACTTTTACAGATAAAATACACAGCACCACCAAAAGATATAGAGGAAGAAAGTAAAGAAGAAGGTGAAGGAACTACAGAAGCAGTACAAACAACAACAACAGCATCAACAACAAACGGCCGTTGCTTTGATGACGAGAAGTTCGATCGTTACAATATCCGGGATTCCGATTCCTACCACCTATATAAAGGCAAAGTTAACGAACATGACGTCATCTATCCTGGTTACATTTGGGCAAGTGAGAAGTTCATGAAGAGCTTATGGGTTTTCAACACTAATTTCGCAGCCGTCATTTTGGAAAACAATTGGCCTTTAGACGAATCTGAAAAGGACCCTGAGGAATTTTATGAATATTTTCCGTATTTCAATGAGGTAAGTGCCAAATCGATATGTATTTAATCCAACATCAAATAGATCTTATTTTGCTATTTATATTACTTACACATTATTGAACTTTTAATACATTAAGACCAACTTAGTTGTAGCGTTCGCCGGCCGCTGCCAAGACAACACTCGCTTTGCTCGCTCGGCTCGCGCGCTTTGTCACGACGTCTGACCTAACCTAACTCATTTGGTCAGGGTGTTCTTACTTAGTTACTGCGACCAACTGTTGTAAATAAAGAAAGAAAGTTAGGAAAAAGGGTGTGCATCTTTAGAAGCCCTAAAAGATTTTATTGGAGAAATAAATTAAAAAATTGAATATTATAACAAGATCAATAAGTTTTAAAGGGTAAGTTAAATAAAAAACTACCTACCCAGGAAATGTTCAATACTTAACTTGAAAGAAAAATTATTAACAGAAAGCAATCTATCAGATGACGGAAGTCTTTCAAAGATCCATTAATTGTTATAAATTTTATATGATTAATCATCTTATACCTACTGATGAAAAACTCGATGATAAATTAATATGCCAAAGAACCGAAACTTGAACTTTAACCTAAGGGAGCGCGTTAAAAGCGGGGGTTTGTGACGGGTCAAAGGGCTGTATAATGGCGGAATTTGGTTTTGAAAATGCTGTTTAAATTATGATGATAAATAGAAATTCAGTCAAACAACATTAATTGAAGACTGCTAAAATATACAGATTGTTTTTAAATTGTATGATTTACCTATAATCCGATTAATACAAATGAAAAAATATTGTGAGTAAAATAAACGGATACATCTCCAAAGAAATTTAATTCAGAAGAAACAGTTCAACTTTTATTTAAATACCATTCTGTTTCAGAATTTTGAAGCAGCTTTTAATATTACGCCCAAATGGAATACCACTCGACCCACTCGTCCTGTTTCTAGAAACACACGTCTGACTAACGAAACAGAATTTCCAGGAGAAAATTATTTCATCAGACACAACGAATACGGTAACCAATTTATCAATGCATTTCAAAAAATCAAAGGGTCCATCCCAACGTCATCCACAAGTCAATGGATGAATGGAAACGTTACCGTAAATCGGCAGAACATAACAACTTCGTGGACTAATTTGCGAAAAGAACTGGTAGACGCAAGTTTGGGGGGCGCTTCTGGTCACTGGTACTGGTCATCCCCTATTTGCGGCGACACAGAAGAATTTAACACAGATACACAAATCAGACTATGCGCCAAATGGTACATGGCAGCGACTTTCATGCCAATGATCAAGATACACTCGAAAGTAACTCCAAGAGATCCTTTAGCATTTGGTGGCAACGATAGAGTGCACATGGTGACAGCATTGAATAGACGATTAAGTCTTCTTCCATACATTTATACAGTACTTCAAGATGGTCCACTCCTAAGGCCAATGTTTTACCAGTTTCCTTCGTCTAAAAACTTAACAGACTTAACGAGTCAATTTGCCGTTGGAGATGATCTGCTGATAGTTCCCAATTTGGAACCAAGCCAGACCCACGTCCACGTATGGATGCCTCCAGGAACGTGGTACGAATTCTGGGGGGGATTGAAGATCATTGGAGAAGAGGGAAATGCTGTTACTATGACTACCACAGAAGCCGACTTCTTAACTTTGATGCGCGCTGGATCCATCATTGTTATGCAGAAGGTAATTTCAATAACGTCAAGTACATAATACATTTTTAAATCGCATTAAACATTATTAATTATATACGATATTTCAATATCGATTACCGATTATCTATTTTTTTTTGCAAATAACTTAATATGTTGGCAACGACTAGTAGCGGGTTGAAGCAATTTAAAAATGTATATTGTGAGAGTATATTATCTACTATACAACTAAGTATGCACATGTTTTATAGAAAATTATAACCATGTCGACACGCTGACCCAAAAAAATAAATCTCTCAATCATATCTATTACAGCGTCCCTTTCAATATATCGTAATGATATCACTATTATTACTCGAATCTTTAGGACCTTGGCACATATTATTCTTCATTTCTTCAAACATGGATAACGAACTAAATTACTTTATTTTAGGAGGTACAACTATCGGCAGACTTGACTCGCCTTCGATCAAGATACTCACTTATAATAGCGCTGGAGTGTGAAACAAAGATTATTACAGAAACCACTGAAGATGATGGCAACACGAGTTCTACACAAGAAACGACACATGCTAGTGCAGAAAGTACCAGTGCAAGCACAGGAACTACTATTAAAGATGCACCAAACAGCACTGAAGAAACCACAGACCCGACTGATGAAGATGAAGAAATCACAACAACTGAATCACCTATAAATACAGTGACAACATGTTTTGCATCTGGAAAATTATTCATGAACGAAAATATGTCGCTGATATTTAAAGCTAATGCAACAGCGGTTACAATTACTGCCGCTTATAAGGAGACGTTAGACTTTCAAGTATTTTGTAATGCAGCTGTAGCTACATGGGCGGGAAGTGTCAGAGAATTAGCGATATATGGTTTAGATGAAAAGGAAAATAATTATGATGTAAAGAAACTTATTAGTAGTACGACTCCATTAATAAACTTGTGTCAACTTGTAGACAATGATGAGATCGTTTTTAAGTTTGTAGATTGATATTGTAAGGCCGTGTCGTAACCGAAAGCGATGATCGCGCTCGTTTATATAATTAGTAAACGACCGCGTAATCGCGTATTCGCTCGGCATTCACTTTCAGTTAGGACAAGGGTAACAATGTTCAATTTGCCATGTATTGAGACCAGTACAATTTAAAATAAGAAAGATCCATTCATGGAATGTAAGTGCATGATTTGAAAAGTCATTATATTTTTATAAGCTGATTGCACATTCAGTATTATTTATTTATCTCTGACCATTATACATATCATTAAAAAACAGAACACTATTCCTGCTTTTATTGAATAAATCTCGGTGACGGTGGTGGCAAAGTTTTGGGCCAGCAAGATCTGAAATACAGCCGTGCCAGCATCACATAGACAGAAAAGACAGCTGTAGTAGTAGTAGTGCCGAAAAAGTAGTGCCGCGACATTCTCCAGAACACACGACTCGTAAAAAAAATATCAGCTGTGCCCCCGACTTCGTCCGCGTGGAATAGTGTCCTTCCCTACACAAATAATACACATGCGTATTAATACTTTAAAGCGCTATTTGCAGTGTTCCACTATTAAATTAAAGCTTATTTGATACACGTGAGCATGATACAGAGTTGCCCATGGAAAAAACATTTTTATTCTAAATGAACTCCTGCAACGTCTGTCCTTGGGCTTTATTAATTGTTATTGCAAATCCTGCTTTCAGGGGAAACTGCACTCTTTAAATTGAAATGGTTATTCAGACAGAATTATTGGCATACTAGGTATCAACACATTTTCTCCTTCTGCCATGATTGTAGCTTTTATACTGTTGTTTTGTAGCCGTGTACCATAAATTTTCCTTGCCACGTCAAGATTTCTCATTAATAGGACTGGAACACCAACTTTCAGCCTCAACTTACGGGAAGGCACTCCTGATAATACATACCCTATAGAGTTTCTTAACTCTTTAGAGTTGAGAACATCCCACTCCATGTCTGACATGACTCGTTCATTTATTTGATTTACTATCTCATTATTCGGCGCCTAAATTGCCCTTTCATACAGCCATTCTCGATTGCCCATATTTATTTGAAGATGTTATCGACAATTTGACAGAACTCACGTCTCAATGTAATCATGTCGTTACTGTCAGTTAGCATACAATCTTCTGCGATTTTTGGAAGAGCAGCTACATATTGCCCTGCTTGAGAATCATTATGAAGTTGTACCTACTCGCATATTTTTTGGTGAGACAAAACTTAAATACAGATGCTTACAAACAGGCATTTATTTCATATGTCGGCGTACCTATTGTAATAACCGGAAGGGTCTGTCTAGAGCAGTATTTCCCAAAGTAAGCAATAACGCCCCTTGTGGGCGCAGCAGGCCTAAAGGTAAAGATTTCTCACAACCCTTTTTCCGCATTAAAAAGTAGCCTATATCATTTCTCAGTTTTTTCAATTTCATTTAAATCGGTTCAGTAGTTTTGGCGTGAAAGCACGACAGACAGACAGAATAACTTTCGCATTTATAATATTAGTCAGGATTATTTCAATGGAACACTAAGAATAGAACATTGAATCAGAAAACCCTGCTGAGTTCAGAAGGGTTTAATGAAGTATTGTTACCTACTGAATTCATTTGGAAGTATTCAAGGCTGAGCCTACTTTTCCGTAGGTACCTGAAATTTCATTATTGGCACAAAATGAAATATTCTGACATAAGTCCTTCACGGGAAGCAACAGTTGTTTTATTTATTTTAAGCTCCAAAAGTATGGCAACATGATTATTGTGATAGTCAAATAGGGAGTCGAAGCTGTCTCCCCTAAACAGAGATTACTTAGTGATCTAGCTAGGAGAACGGCTTTTCACCCAAATGATTTTAAACCTTAATACGGCGATCATATTGTTCAAAATCGATTGAGAAAATTTGACAGTGTATGGTAACTTGATGTGCTGGCGACTGTACTACAAATCCTTTATGTACCTATCTAAACCAATTGTTATATTACTTACACATATAACATTTAAAAGGTTACAACAAGACATACATAAATTATTTAATAATATAAATAAGAAGCTTAACTTGAATGCCAGGAATGCTTGGTAATTAATTTATTTTAACTCAAAACAAATTTAATAATAAAATGTCAATTTCACTTCACGTGTATTTGGATTGATTTTAAAAATAAAATTCCAATCGTTATGCAAACCATGCAAATGGCAAAACACACACAAAATCCACACACAATAAAATAGAAAGTCCCAGGGTCGGTAATTTTAGATTCGTTAACTTACTGACCGTTTGTTTTATATCAATTGCCGTGACCCCCAGAGAACACCTAATAATTTACAAATGTACGAAGAGTAATTAAATTAATAACGACCCCATGATCCTGTGTATTTTACTGTGTGTAGGTACATAATTAAACAAATAACATAGGAAGTCGTATAACTTTTTGAGCGCCACGGTCGGATATAGCCGACAAATGAAAACGTGCCCAACACGCCACTGCCCGCGTCGGATAGGAAAACGAGATTTTTTTGTGGCTTGGCGTGGAGGGGGACGCCAATGCGTTTATGCTCTGGCGTTCAAAAGGTATAATAAATAATACGACCTCAGAATATAATATTTTATTTGCTCTCAATTGGCGTATTAATCCGACTGGGTTGGTAATAGGTTAAAGACACTGAGCACAAAACCAGTTTTGTGCTCCGTGGTTAAAGATGATCATTTTTATATTTTTATCTAAAGTTTTTATAGAAATGCCGCAGGTTTCTTTACAAAAACTAGCTTTGTGGCTGAATGAAACTGCGCGTAAACAAGCAATTTTCACTAATTATTTCCGGACATAGCAAAGCAATAATTAGTTTAGCAATCTAGTTTCGGAACGTGTTGTTAATGCACCGTCACTTAGTCATCGCACAGCCTAAACCACTAATGAAACAACCATGAAACAACCAATAATCTCTCTCTCTTTTCGTGTGGTTAGTGACTATCCTGGTGTCAGAGTTTTTATGCTGCCCATGGGCCTCTGACTGTTCAGAAATATCTCTCAGACATGCTGGTGTCCTAACGATGTTTGTCTACACCGATTTTTAAGCAAGTGATAATTATACAATACGCACATGAATCCGTAAAATCAGAGGTGCGTGCCTTGGGTTCAAACTCGAGACTTGGCAGTCACACCACTAGGCACTTCTAAACCACAACCACAACAAGCATTGACGCTGTTTAGGGCCTACTGCCAATCATTTTATACCTGCAGCCTGTGGGCCAATTGCACGCAGCGGGTCGTGAGTTCTCTGAGAGTTCAGTACAACAATGCCTTCAGGATGTTGATGGGACTGCCTCGCTATTGCAGTGCGTCAGCAATGTTTGCAGAAGCGCAAGTGGACGGTTACCATGCCATAATTAGAAAAAGAGCAGCATCGCTGATGCGAAGAGTGAGGGACAGTCCCAACAGCTACCTGAGGGTGGTTGCAGAACACCTGGAGAGTCCTATATGGAGGCATTGGATCCGCCTACATATATTATAGAATAATTTTAGTGGTATTTTAGTTAGTTTGTTTTATTATTTTGTGTTTTACTAACTTAGTTCTTAAGTGCCCGTGTAATACTAACACTCTGTGGACTATCTTGGTCTGAAATAAACTTTATTATTATTAATAAAATAATTACATAAAATAACCCACGTTTCGCGATTGATGTTTAAGTCACATGTAATAGGGGGCGACTATTTATCATCATCTTCATCTTACAGCAGTCCAGTACTGGACTGACCTAGACCTCTCCAACTGCTCGCCTTTCGCAGGAACTGTCATCCAGCTGCTACCAGCCGCCCTGCGATTTTCATCGCACCAGGCTGAAGGTATCTTAACTTACGTTTGCCGGTTCGTGGTCTCCACTCAACGCAATCAAAATCCAATAACACAAAATCAAAACTTTGTAATTAAGGAAAGTTAGGTCAATCTGCCTAGCCTTTTCAGCTGAATACCAGTATTTTACATGAAGCGACTGCCGATCTGAACGCCACAAGCCAGTCAGTAACTGGGTAATAATAATAATAATAATAATAATAAGCCCCCCAAAACAACCACACGTCCTGATAGACCACCTAATCACGTGGGGGGCGGACACACGAATGAGAAGTTACTGGCGTGGCTAACGTGGCTCTGATTACCCACTCAACATGGAGACTCGTTCAAAAAGAAAACGTATAGGACCGCTGCCCGGGGGCGATCGCCGGGGCGCACCTGGAGCTGACGCTGGGTGTCTCAGCATGCGAACCGTCAGCGGTGAGGAGCTGAACAGGCGGGCTCCCACCGGCAAAGATGCTACAGCCGAAATCATTGACGATGGTGACAGACTGACGGACAGGACAAACACCCCTGTAGAACCGTACAGCCCAAGTACAGTATCTTACACACCTTCTAGACAATCATCACCATCCATACCATCGTCACCCATACCATCACCACCTTCCATTATTAGTTTAAACACGGTCCAACCTACTCCGACCTTGAATGTTGCGCGGGAGGTATCTACCTTTTTACCCGCGTCCACCAAGGCTGGAAAAGCAAGAGTTCGCATGAGATGGAGCAAAGAAGTTAACCTATTTATCATGCGGACTTACCTATTCATCACTAAATTAGAGACCGATTTGACCACGTACAGAAAACAACTGCATGAACATTTTACTCGTCAATACCCAGAGATTACAGTCACAGAACAGAGAATTTCAGACCAAAGAAGAATAATAGTAAGAAATAAGCTCTTATCTCAAGAAATAATAGATCAGTTAAAAGAAGAAGTACGTACACAACTACTAGAATCAGAAAATAATGAAGATGACATCACTATCGCACTAACACAAAGCGCAGCTGAGCGTAATGAACAAGAACAACCAACACTGTACACTCAATCACAACCAATCACACAATCTCAACCATACTTTCAATCACACACATATTCCCAAACTACGCATATATCCACGCAAACCGAAAGTATTACATTATTGTTAGAAAATGAAGTACATACTCTTGCAGATACTAATCAAAATCAGTGCACAGATACGATTATTCTAGAATTACACGATAAATTGAAAACAGCTCTCACTCAATATTCCGGCATGGACCCAGCAGCTCGACCGAAATTACCCAAACTTAGGTACACACCAAAACTTTTTCATCTCGTTAACTTATTTAACCAAAATATTCTACACCAATACATTAGCGAAGAAACTCAACTTATAGACGTACACACCTTAATATATTGCACAGCATTAGTTATCTCCGAAGAACTTAATTTTAAAATCACAGCATACACAGGCAACTCACGACAAGGAAATATTAACAAACCAGCATGGCAGCAGAGACTTGAAAGAGATATAGAAAAACTAAGAGCAGACTGCAGTAGGCTAACTCATTACATTAACAACAATAGATCAAACAAAGTAGTTAAAAGAGTAGAAGCAATTTTTAAAAACATGGCTACCCACACTAGGCACGAACCCGACAATAGAAAACCGGAACAGTTCTTGGACACACTTAAACAGAAATTAGCTTTAAAAGTACACAGGTTGAGAAGATACAAGAAAGCACAAGAACGTAAAAATGATAATTCCTTGTTTGCTACGAATGAAAAGAACTTTTACAGAAAATTACTAAGACCACAAACTGACACCGAAACACCGACAGCCGAAAACAACGTTGAACTACCAACAGCGGAACAACTAGAAACATTTTGGTCTGGCATATGGGAAGAGCAAGTGCAGCATAATGAACAAGCTGATTGGATAACAGATGAAAAGAATAAATGGAGCTCACTAGAAGAAATGGAATTTGTTAAACTAACTGAGTCTGACATAGCTAGTATTACAGCGAGACTACACAATTGGAAATCCCCTGGTATTGATAAAATTCATAATTACTGGTATAAAAAACTAGTCATTGCATAAAGTTTTAGCTAAAAATTTAACAGAAATAATCTTGGGGAAACAAAATATTCCAGAATTTATTGCTACAGGTATAACTTATATGTTGCCAAAAACTACATTCTCACTACAACCTTCTCAATACAGACCAATAACGTGTCTACCTACAATATACAAGATCCTAACGGCAGCAATCACTACAAAAATAAATAAACACATAGAAAATCATAAAATAATAGCAGAGGAACAAAAGGGATGCAGAAGGTGTCACATGGGATGTAAAGAGCAACTTGTTATAGATTCAATAATTCACAAACATGCCGCCACAAAAAATAGAAACCTCCATTGCACATACATAGATTATCAAAAAGCATTCGACAGTATTCCTCACTCCTGGCTAATTCAAATATTACAGATTTACAAAATAAACTCCAATATAATAGACTTCTTACAGACCATCATGTCCCGTTGGAAAACTACACTTCAGTTAAATTATCGACACAACGCTATCACTACTAGACAAATATCCATAAAGAAGGGTATATATCAGGGAGATTCTTTAAGCCCTTTATGGTTTTGTCTCGCTCTGAACCCTCTGTCCCACTTACTTCAACGCTGCCAAGCTGGATATTCCCTTAAACACACCACAGAAGATACCGTTATTTCACATCTTATTTATATGGATGACATAAAACTATACGCAAAGTCTGAAAAAGAAATCAAAAAACTAATAGACACCACGACAAAATTCAGTAAAGACATAAACATGAAATTCGGGTTAGATAAATGCAAAATAGTTCATATAATAAGAGGCAAAATAAAACCGGGTGACTATCCTGTTAATAATACAGACACAATAACAGCTATGGAACCAACAGATTTATATAAATATTTAGGGTACAAGCAACTCAAAGGAATAGATCACACAACAATAAAACACACCTTAAACACAGAATACAAAAGAAGAGTGATCGCAGTATGTAAAACTCAACTCTCCGGAAAACATTTAATAAAAGCATTGAACACCTATGCGATCCCAATATTAACATACTCGTTTGGGGTAATTAAATGGTCAAAAACTGACATCCAGCAAATAGAAAGAACCACACGCACCACACTCACTAAACACAATAATCTACACCCTAAATCTGCAATAGAAAGATTGACCATCAAACGACAGCACGGAGGGAGAGGCCTAATAGACGTCCATCATCTTTGGCAGAAACAGATAGCCAGACTAAGAACATTCTTTCATACTAAATCACACACAAGCAAAATTCATAAAGCTATAGTTATGAACGATGTCAGCTACACCCCACTTAACCTGCATGAAGATACAGATACACAACACACTAGCAATGACGACCCACATAAGCAAAAATTAGAAGACTGGAAAAAAAAAGTGTTGCATGGGCGGCACCCCCATGATCTAGAACAATCTCATATTGATACAATAGCGTCAAATAAATGGCTTAAAATCGGTAACTTATTTCCGGAAACCGAGGGTTTTATAATCGCAATACAGGATCAGATCATAAATACAAAAAATTACAGGAAATTCATTATAAAAGACCCCACAATAACAAACGATAAATGTCGAAAATGTCACACACAACCAGAGACCATACAGCACATAACAGGGGCATGCACA
Organism: Hyppa rectilinea; assembly: GCA_951799385.1. NCBI lineage: Eukaryota > Metazoa > Arthropoda > Insecta > Lepidoptera > Noctuidae > Hyppa > Hyppa rectilinea. The sequence goes on from OX637311.1 coordinate 12,830,016, forward strand.
ACTCTGACACAAACAGACTATACACACAGACACAATCAGGTAGCAAACGTCATCCATCAAAAACTGGCACTTAAATACAAACTCATACACGATACAAACACACCTTATTATAAGTACGTACCACAAGCTGTTCTGGAAAATACTACACATAAACTCTACTACGATCGTGCCATACTGACTGACAGAACCGTTCACTATAATAGACCAGATATAACCCTTCAAGATAAAGTTAACAAAATCACATACCTCATAGATATTGCAGTCCCTAACACACATAATTTACAAAAAACAATAGGTGAGAAAATCAGCAAATATGCTGAACTGAAAGAAGAAGTGACCAGAATCTGGAAGCAAGAAAAAGTGTACGTAGTACCCATTGTTATCTCTACGACGGGTGTTATACCCAACCACCTCCACCACAGCCTCAAACTTATAGACCTGAAAGACTCAATTTACGTAACACTCCAAAAAGCCGCAATTTTAAACACCTGCAGAATAGTAAGAAAGTTCATGCAAATTGAGGAAAATGAAATCAGTCACACTAACACACAGACAAACTAATCATTAAAAATAAATCACAACACATACTCTACATTGACTTGGCTTGGGCCCGTTAATGTAGTTAAAACTAGCCAAAGAGCTAAGAAACAAAATTTGTTTACCGAAAATAATAATAATAATAATAAATGTTTATTTCAGAATCAAGTCCCATAGTTTGTTAGTAACAGTATAAAATGCCTTATATCTAGTGTTAGTAAATAAACTAAGCTAACGGGTATAAATTTTAAACTAAGTAAAACCGCTAGAGACTTTCCCATCCCAATCTACTTCACCGCATGGAGTCGTATCCAGCGTCCCAGAATCGGAGAGTCCCAGCGGTCTGCCAACGTCCTCAGGATAGTGTTGGGGCTGGCGCGAAACCGATATAATAACGATGCGCATCTCTTGCGCATGACGGTTGAAAAGCTGTCAACATTTGCGTCGGCAAACATACCGGACGCGCTGCAAAAACGCGGCAGCCCCAACAACACCCGGAAAGCGTTGTTGTATTGTATGCGCAGGTCGCTATATGCCTTCTGCGTGAAGTTCACCCACAGGCTGCACGTGTAAAAGGATTGGCAGAAGGCTTTAAAAAGCGTTACTTTAACACGTGCAGTACAACGGGCGAACCTACGGGCCAACATACAGCATCGGACAGCCAGCGACCTGCGCTCCCTTTCCACATCTAAATTATACAATACCCCTTGGTAAGATTGGCTGTCAGACTTTCGGGCTTCTGACTACCCTTAACGACTGTCAAAGATTCACGAATGATAGCCGGGACCAACGGCTTTACGTGCTTTCCGAAGCACGGAGGAGTCTCGATATGTAAAGATGGTCACCCATACATGGACCAACCCCGGCAAGCGTAGCTGAACCTGAGGGATTGATCCGTGCGGCTGTTATTACTTAGCTTAGCTTAGAAGGTAGGTAGTTTTCTTAATTACAAAGTTTTGATTTAGCAATAACAAAAAATTATTAGAACTAATGATTAGGTCAATGAAGCTAGTATACGAGCAGTGACGAGCAGGGTCACGGACCACGTGACTGCAAGTGTCACTCATACGGCTTCACGGAAATGTAAAGCACCATTCCCACTGCATCGTGATTTTTTTACTGCTGGGTAGTTTATATTTTTCAGCTGAAGACAAATTCTGATAGTCACCATGTTCAATGTATGGGGAACAGTACGTATAGGAAACCGTAGGTAAATGTTCATCATTTATTTATTTGGTAACATTTCTTGCACGTAAATTTACCCAATTTAAAATGAACCTTAAGCTTGTTATAGAGTAAGCGGGATTGTCCGAAAGGGTTACCGCTACCCCGGGCTACGGAAGGAACATGGATGGATTTTAGTCAGTAAGAGTCTGGCTCTCCCTTCCGCTCCACCCAGAGCGGGAGAATTCATTGGATGATTCCCAGCCTTAAAATTTTTTCGTCATTCAAGTTTGATCACAAATGTGCATAGACAGTATTAACTTTCATAATAGGTACCTACTATCAAAAACCTTGGAAATGTTTACGTCACGTTATTTTGTCTGACTAAAAATAGAATCATTTCCCTTACTGACTGGTCCGCAATCTAATAGCCTTTTCAATAAGCTGATTTTTCTCACGATCGCTCAGATTAGCTTCGCTGTAAGAACCCCAAAGGGTCTGGATAAATAAAACCTTCGGAGAGATATTTTTTGCTTGTAAAAATAAGCGCAGCGTCCTTTAACTACGTAAGTATACAACAGAAATAGTATTATAATGTTTCTGCTGGAATAAACTAACTTTTCTTTCTTCGTAGAGAAAATCAATGACGAAATTAGTATTACTTAGATCTGTACCTAGACGAAAGTCTAAGCATGAACATGGAGGATGATGTCCACATAACAATGAAGAAGATATTTATGAGTATACGACACTAGCGACACGTACGGTTATTTACAGTTTGAAAAAACACCGAGATTTCTTTATTATATGTTAGTTTAATGATCGTTGATGGTTGATCGTCAAAACCGTATCAAAATCCATTGCGGAGTTTAGAAGAACAAGCCGTCATACAGACGGACATGAAAATCATGACATCTTGGGGCACGGCAGCCAAGTCGAGCAAAAACAAAGGGGAGAAGAGAAAAGTGTAAATTTATAACGCGTTTTTAATACAGTGCCATCTAGTGAAAGTAACAAGGAACTTGCTCCTGACGGGGTTTCCCGACCGCACACGTTTTCTTTTAACCGAAGTTAAAGTCCCGAAAATAACTAAAATACGCTCTTGCACTCACTGGGTACGTCCTTTTTTATTGTTTAATGGGCCTGACCTTGACCTCGATCATGCCTGGTGGAAAGCGATGGAAGAGGTCTTTGGCCTTTGCTTAGAACAACCAACTTTTGTCAATACCCAGCTCGTCCCACACGCACATTATTCGTTCAAACACCTTCTCTAGATTCTTAAATAAATGAACCCACTTTCTGTAGGCACAGTATTTTATTTAGGTACATTCGTCAACACAATAAATTCTTTAGATCTTTTGGCAACGGATACAATACGCCATCGATTGTTATTTGTATCCATGCCAACGCAAAAACAGGTTATTGCGAGGAGGTAATTATTTTATCGGCAATGATGCAATTAGTAGCAGATCACTTGTACGACCCCCTTATCTTAAAACAATAAAATAGTCTCATGTGTGCGTACTCTATTCTTGCACGCGTATCGTAATAGACGGTCCATTTTACGTAATACAACGCTCAATCAATAAGTACTACAGCTCTCAGTGTTTATATTTGTGTGTTTACAGTAACATGGATAAGACCGCGGACAGTTCCATTGCGGGGGACATAGATTATATCGAACTGACCCCTTAGTGAACCCAGATAAATCTACGTTTATAACAAATTACAACTTATTTTGTGGTGAACCGCGGTCAGTGAAGGCAGTCTTCACTCTCGATACGAAACTAATGAAACCGGAGAACACTCTTCAGGAGCCTAAAGAAGAAAAACGTAAAACAAGTTTCAACAATCCTGGTGCCAGAATGCCGAACATCAAAGTGTTTACCGGGAGCTCGCATCCGGAGATGGCGAAGAGAATTGTTGCTAGACTCAACATCAATCTAGGAAGAGCTACGACGAAGAAGTTCAGCAACAAGGAAACTAATGTCGAGATCGGCGAGTCCGTCAGAGGTGAGGATGTGTACATTGTTCAGAGTGGCTGCGGAGAGATCAATGACAACCTGATGGAGCTCTTCATCATGATCAACGCGTGTAAAATTGCTTCCGCGTCTCGTGTGACAGCTGTGGTTCCTTGTTTCCCTTACTCCAGGCAGGACAAGAAGGACAAGAGCAGAGCACCAATCACAGCTAAACTACTTGCGAATCTTGTATCAGTTGCTGGAGCAGACCACGTCATCACAATCGATCTACACTCCTCACAAATCCAAGGATTCTTCAACATACCTGTGGACAATTTGTACGCTGAACCCGCTATCACAAAATGGATTAAGGAGAATATTCCTGACTGGCAGAGCAGTGTGATGGTATCCCCTGATGCTGGCGGTGTGAAAAGAATGACAGCAATTGCTGACAGACTGGATATCGATTTCGCGATTATCCACAAGGAGAGGGAGAGAGCTAATAAAGGAGACTCAACTGTTCTCGTCGGTACTGTCAAGAATCGGACAGCTATAATGGTTGATGATTTAGCCGACACCTGTGATACAATCGTCAAGGGGGCTGAAGCATTACGTGAGGCCGGAGCGACAAAAGTTTACGCAATATTGACACATGGAGTATTCGCAGGAAACGCTATAGAAAAGATTAATAACTCCTGTCTTGAGGGCATTGTAGTAACAAATACGATCCCTCAAAATGCTAATATGCAAATGTGCCCGAAGATACAAACTATTGACATATCTGTGATGCTTGCCGAGGCCATACGGCGTACTCATTACGCAGAATCTGTCTCATATTTGTTTACAAACGTACCTTATTAGAGTTTCTTAGTTCCTAACGTGTTATTACTAATTAGTTTTCTTTGTTTTAGCATAGCAAATGTTGAAGTTTCCATAATTACTCATTCATAAGAATCTACCTACTATTTAGGCGTATTTATGTAATTTCTGTATAATTAATCAATGGCGAATAAAATTTTATTTACTAATGTAACTCGCGTGCGGTTTTATTGGGTTAATTTCAAATTGCTTACGTAAGATTAGGGAGCTCTTCCATAAATTGAAAATAAATAATTGTCATAGAAGCTTTCCTTTTTTTCTCCCATGAATTTATCAATAGGTAATGTTATGCGAGTAAAGGTAATTTCCGACTAATTTTGTGATTCTTCACTTTACCAAGGCTAAGAAAATTAAGGTAACTGTAAATGCCACGTGTAAACCTAGTTTTCGACTGCACTAGTCTTGTCTACAGTTATTATTTTACGGTAATATTATTAAATAACAATTCTAAAGTCTTTTATTTACCATATTTATTTGTTCGCTATTCAGTAGTCCCTTGGTAACAGACATAATTAATTAAATCCACGTTGTTTTTGACTAACACGAACTTTGAATATTCCAGAAACAGTTTATTAGGTTAGAAATTAATCTGACGATTTAGGTTAGAAACAAATTTTAATGGTTACAATTAAGCAGACACATTTATTACAGTAAATCAATCTACCTAGCCTTTTCCCAACTATGTTGGGGTCAGCTTCTAGTAACCGGATGCAGCTGAATACCAGTATTTTACATGGAGCGACTGCCTATCTGACCTCCACAACATAACACGGAGGGGGACGGGGGGTACCACGATACCCCTTGGTAAGACTGGATGTCAGACTTTCGGGCTTCTGACTTCCCGTAACGACTGGCAAAGATCTACGAATGACAGCCGGGACCAACGGCTTAACGTGCTTTCCGATGCACGGAGAAGTCTCGATATGGTCACCCATCCAAGGACCAACCCCGGCAAGCGAAGCTTAACCTGATGGATCGATCCGTGCGGCTGTTATTACTTAGTTACGAGCTCCTCCTTAGCCACGAGCCCTTTTATTACAGTAGCGAATCATATAATAATCAACAAAATCAAGAAACTCCCGGGCTATGGCGCAGGCGGAGAGTTTTAATTAAGCTACCTAACCAACTGCATAATAGACATGGCAGCATGCATTTCAAGACTGCTCATTTCGCAGAAATACTTATGAAACTACACACTTTTACCTCATCATTAAAGTGACACGAAAGGGTTCTACCCTCATTTTACGGCTAGCTGTGCATGTCGACAAATTGCCAAGTCTCCACGTCAAATTAACAAGTTCCTTTGTAATTAAAATTTACCTTTGCGTTTAGTAGCAGTCATAAGATACATGTAACTAGGCATTCTGAAAGATATAGAGGGGAATGACCAATTAATCTTTAAAAGGTCAAGTTAAGATAGGCAGAACGTTGAATAACATAATGACATGTAGGGGAGAGTGGGTAGGATTCGTACACTTTTTACTTTAAGCCACATAAAACAAAAACTATCCATTATTTAAAAATAACTTTAATGCTGTCACATACTGCACTTATCAGCCTTTAAGATGAATGATGTGTTGTTTCGATATAAGAAAGCATGGCGATGCTACGACAACTTTACTAAAATGAGAAAAACGTACGAACCTACCCCACACGTGGGGTAGGTTCGTACATAGCGTAGGGAGCTTTCGTACATAGTGGGGTACCTTCGTACAATGAGAGAAATAACCACTATTCAATGTAATATTATCATTTATTGAGATCACAATTAACACAGAATCAGCCTTTTTTTAGGGACAATTATCAATTATTATTTTGTGTACCTCAGTAGGTACTACAAATAACTACTTACTCTTAGTAACAAAAAACGTACCTCAGTACTAAAAATGACTACTTAGTCTTGGTAACAAAAACGTATCATAACTTTTCTCTTATTAATATAATAAGTAGGTACCTAATGAATCAACATAATAAACTCTAACATTACAGCAACAAGCCTTAGTCTTAAGTATTAATACACGTACTATCCGACAGCATACACAGATAAGTCTTTCTCGAAGCTATAAATGTTGGACGTTCTCGCTGTCAAAGCAGATTTTGATGGTGTCAGTATATGTACCACATCTGTTATATTGACACTCCCCTCATCCTTGGTGGTGGGAAAAACAAATTTCCAGGAACCAGGCTTCTTCCTCATAAATGAAACTATGTATTCAATAGGACTGTATTTTATAAGCACTTGCCCAACATAATATAAAACAGTATTTTTTTTAGCAAATTTGACTAGCACGAAACATCCTTGGTTTATGTTCATAGACATAACTGGAGTTTCATCTTGAACATCCAATTGCTCGGACGCTTCTTCGATGGGAGAACAAGAACTTTCTCTTAAACTGATATTAGTTTCATCCTCAGAATCAGACTCGTCCTCACTGACAGGCTTGAAAGTTTTCTTTTGCCTCTTTGATTTAGTTGTCCTTACAGTTTTCTTCTGTCTTTTTGGATTGGTGTTGATGGATACTAAATTGAAAGCTCGCTTCATCTCCTTAGCCTTTTGTTTTATCTCTTGCTCTTGCTTCTTCAACTGTTTTGTTTTCTCTATTTCTTCCAGTCTTATTTTCTCCGGAGTATCTGTATATATTCTCGACTTTCCTTGCTGTTTCCCTTTTCTCGACTTTTTAGACTCAGTTCTGTCTACTATAGGGTAAGGCCGGATAACTTCTGGAGTTATTAGTCCTCCAGCAGGTAAAGTCGCCGGTGGAGTTGTAGATCTATGTAAGGTAGGTGAAACAGGAACTAAGCTCTCTACGAGATCTTCTTGAGTAAGCTCCGTTTCTGATACATTGGCACCTTGACTCGCTGTTGAAATAGACTGCCCACCTTGTGCGGATTCTGACTGTGGCGGAAAAGAAGCTGATGTAGGGGCCAACCCTGGTGGTAAATCTTGTTGTTCCACATCTTCAACATTACCTATCTCGTCGATCTCTTCTGGAGCTGACGTGGACCCGGATTGGTATACGCTTACAGCTGCAAAGTCGTCGTCTCCGAAGGCTAGCTTATTAAATGGCCAGATTCCAGTCTTCTCAAAGGCACGTGTTATATTTCTCCCACTGAACGATTCAAAATAGGCTACTTTGGCAAGCTTCGGTATATTGTATATGTTTAGAGTTTTGCCCGGGTTATTCACATGCCAATCGTTAAATGCCACTTTCAATTTTGCCTTGAAAGGTCCAAATACACCAACGTCTAAGGGCTGAAGACGGTGAGTTGTATGCGGTGGGAACGAAAGGTAAACTATGCCATTGTCACGAGCATAGTCTACTGCTTCTATTGTGACATGGCTTTCATGGTTATCAACCAGTAGCAAGATAGGGTTATCTTTTGAGCACAACGTTTTCTTCTGGATATGTTTCAACACCTCCAAAAATATAGTGGTATTTATCCAACCACTCCTTGTTGCCATTCCCAGACTACCTTCCGGAGCACCGTCCATAAAATGGTCTTTAAAATGAACCCTGGGGAAGATAAATAGAGGCGGAATTGTGTTGCCACTGGCTGATATGATTCCTCCAAATGTAACAAGTTCTCCTCTCTCAGCCGAAACAAGTTGACCGATTTGTTTTTGGTTTTTCTCAGCTAAAACCTTGGGCGTATTTAATACTGTGGATATCCCCGACTCGTCAAAATTGTAAATTCGGTCAGCAGTGAACTTGTATTTTACGTATACAGTCTCAAGGTTTTCGAAGAAATCTTTTATGGCAGTCTTATTGAATGCGAAGCACCTTGCGGCACTGGTGTTTTCTGGTTTTCTGAGGCTTAAATTTGTGCAACGCTTGCGAAAACTCTCCACCCAATCCTTTCCTGCCATTTGATTGTGATCCCAATTAGAAGGAAACCGTAATCTATTAGCTTTTGCAAACTCGTACGCAAGTTTTCTTACTTGGACAATCGTCAATCCGTAGTGCATTTTGGAGCATTTCATTATGTACGTATTTAAATGAGCCTCTTCTTCTGCAGAAAACACTTGGTTTGAAGAGTATTTGGAACTGAAAACACGTACCTTACTATGTCTATCTTCAGTAGCTGCTTGTTTATGTAACTTCGTCAAGCGACTTTCGAGCGTAGTTGGTTTGACGCCATATTTTTGCGCAGCCTTTCTGATAGATAAGGTTTTATTCAAAACTTCGTCTATCGCAGATTTCATGCTATCTTCGTCTACTTGTCCCGTTCTCGTCCCCTTTTTCACATACTTTCGCGGCATTTTGATTCTGTAATAATAATATATTCGGTAAAAAAATGTTTAATGCTATGCAAGTTAGTGTGGGGAGGATTCGTACAGTACGAATCTACCCCACTGCTAACTGCACGAAGGTACCCCAAACCAAAAATTCAACGATTTAATTTAAAATAAAAATACCCGTTATAGTTATCAGAAAACAACTGCGTGCATTTAAAACCTCAATACCATTCCACCAACTAAATTGAATCACTTTTATAACTAGAGTAAAACTAATAACATTTAAACACGTTTCAAAGTGAATCCAATAATTACTTACGTGGAGCGAAAACACGAACGGGCCTGTTGTGTCGAAGCCGGGAGCCGCACTGCCCCGCCGCTCCGCGCGTAGCCTATGCGTCTGAGTGGGAGTTACGCACACAAACATGAACACGCCAGTCTGCTGTATAGCTTAGATATCACTACTGTACGAATGCTCCCGTTGTACGAATGCACCCCACTCTCCCCTAATGAAAAACAAACGTTACTCTTACCTAATCTTAACGTACAAATCGTAATCTCATTACAGACGGCGATTATTTCTGAGCTAAATATAGCGTAAACAACACCTATCTATCCGTGAACATATTTAGAATAGATTGACAGCGTAATTTAGAAATGCTGAGCACCTGTTGTCCCCGGTGCCCATTCAACATGCTAAATCTTCTTCTTTTCGTGTTGATGGTATATTTTTAATTTCAATTATATTAAATTGGTTGCCACATTTATCGCGGTATCTGTCTATCTTTAGGTCATCAGAGGTGCAGGTGAACGGGTACTTAGGACACTCCAGCAGGTGGGGCATGGTCTGGTCAGAAGCTCCGCAATCGCACTGGGTTTGACTGGATCAGCAAAACCCCACTTCGACAGGTTGTGCCTACAGCGGCCTACTTGGGTACGCGGTCGATTGAGAGCTTTCCATATAGACCACTGCAGAATACGTCCGGAAGGCAAGTGTTCCTGGGGTTTTACGAAGGTGGTGGATGCTTCTCTTCCCATAATTTCATTCTGTCGTTGGGTGGTTTGTCCTGGATGCTAAGTTAAACCATGGAGGATAATACCTAAGAAATAGATGAAAGATGCTGCACTGACACCATATTAATTGTAATGACGGCAATGACGTTAAATTCAGTATGACGTGACCACATAAGCAAAGTTTAGGTCGAAGTTCATTTGCAGATAACATGTGAATAAACAAAATTGTTTCGATAACATAAACAAAAATATTTTACAATTATCAGTCGATTTCTAACTATTTATTTTGAATGAACCATGGAGTTGACCAAGTATGCCAAACCTTCGAAAGAACACGTTCTTTGCAAAATATTGGTGCAATGCGGGTTGCGTGTCTAGTTCTGGCCAACTCCAAACTGCAGATAGATTATGGCCTGCAATAGTGAAGTGTGCCTAGACTTTCCCCGTGAGCCATGTGTCTAAATATTTATCATATTATGCCTGTTTACCTCTTCCTACCTACTCCCTTTTAATACCTATTTTTTTTTTTTGCTTAGCCCTGGTTGACGGTAAGCGGGATTGTCCGAATGGGTTACCGCTACCCCAGAAAATAAATGGCTAAGGAAGGAACAGGGATGGGTTTTAGTCCGCAAGAGTCAGACACTCCCTTCCGCTCCACCCAGAGCAGAAGTCGTAAGATGATTTCCAAACCTCAAAAAAAAAAAAAGCCCTTTTTGACCTTCAATATATCTTTAATTTTTTTAATAAGACTCAATTTCTTCACCGTCAGACACACATGCAATATAGGCAATCAGTAAACATCAAATTCATGCAATTTAGAAACCCCCTGCAACAATTTACCACCTAGGTACTATCTATTTTTATCTTATCAAATTGTTATTTCTCGACCGTGCTGCCATCTATGAGAAACGAATTACAACTACCAAGTTATCAGCTGGTAGAAAAATAAATGACAACGACCTCGAGTAGTCAGTGTTTAGTGATGCTAATCAACAGCTGACCGAAGTAAACTTAATTATTCATTTGGCTATTTTGAAAAAGGGTAAGTGTTTAATTACCTATCTATTGTAATGTGCCTGTTTGTTTGCTATTAATTCGCAAAGCAACTAGTGGTTCTCAACTCATTGGTAACATTCAATACTTTATACATTGAGAGAATGCGTTCCTGTCCCGTTAGTTGGACACGATTAAGAATTATTATGGTTTGAATTCATAAAACACGTTTTCTTTTTTTGAAAATATACCGTAGAAAAAACATTTTTTGTATGATATCATTATTTTCTTCTGTAAAATAACTCATGGGTTTTAAGGTTAAGTTCCTGATACAAAACTTGTTTACATCTCGGAGTGTCTAAAGTCTAATCTCGAGAAAATAATAAATACCTAAAGATAGGTAATCATTGGTTTTTATTGTAGTTAGATAAACATTCAATTCTATTCTGCGTGGTTAAGACAAGTTATAAAGGTCAATTGGGATACAATGAAACGAACAAAACTATTCGTCGTTTTTTTAACAACCAGTCCTTGAACTGTCATCTGTTTGAAGATTAGGTAATAAGTACGTATTTATGTTTTTGTTTGCATGTTATATTATTTTTATTATAGATGAAAGGTTTGCCCGGTTATTTTGATTCATAAATGGCTTGTCAGGCTAGTCTATAACAGTGGCGCCCGACAGCCTGGTATAAATAAGGGCCAATCCAAAAATCTGATTTTAATGTTGATGTTCCAGGGTAGCCCGCGAAATTCAAATTTTCTTAAGTTTTTTGCAATTTGCAGGCCAGTGATAGGTTGTATGTTGATGAACATTTGATTCGCGGCTGTAAGACGTATGTAGTTACAGAATTATAATCATCAAAATCATTAATACAACCCTCCGAGCTCATAAAGGTGTAAAAATGACTTTTTACAAGGTCAAAGTCATTCCGGAACCTTTATGAGCTCGGAGGGTTGTATTAATGATTTTGATGATTATAATTCTGTAACTACATACGTCTTACAGCCGCGAATCAAATGTTCATCAACATACAACCTATCACTGGCCTGCAAATTGCAAAAAACTTAAGAAAATTTGAATTTCGCGGGCTGGTTGGAGGATTCACCTTAAGCTTTGAGTATTTAAAAGTTTAAAAAATGCTTATATGACTTGTACTTTAAACAGGACACTACAAAGGATAGACAAAACAAAATTACCAAGTTCACAACGTAGACACAATAATAAACAATCAACTTGAACCATGGGGCATTGGACAGTGAACGTATAAAAAAAAATACACTTCACATCAAAAAAATCGAAACACCTTCGTTTTAATTGGTTAAAAAATTGAAACACGTAATTCTAATACTAAAAACATTTCATTCCATGAAAAAAACGTTATTGTATAGCTGGCAATCTGGCAATTACAAAGGTAAGCGAAAATTTAAAATTCGAAATTAGAATTTCATTTGTTTATCGTCTAAATGAAATGAATCACTATTTTGAGACAAATGTGCGTTTACAGTTGGAGAACATTTCACGTTCAAAAACTAAAAATTTGCGTTTATCTTTAACGTTTTTGTTTTTAATTTGTTTACTGTGACTTTAAGACGTCTGAAAAAAGTTTTATTTTCTAAAACATATGGATACTTCGCCCACAGAAGCCGCCCAAGTGGTGGCATTGCTGGATTCTGGACTTAGTCAGCGTGTTGTGGCTCGAACATTGCATCTAAGCCTGTCATCTGTTCATAGAGTCTACAACCGCTATCGAGAGACTGGTATGTTCACGCGCCGTTCTGGATCTGGCAGGAATCGGGTCACTTCTAAGAGAGATGATCGATTTATTGTAACAACTTCTTTGCGAAACCGGCGCCTTAATGCATTTCAACTGCAGCAGCAGCTTCAAGTTGTACGAAGGGTCGCTGTAAGTGACTCTACAATTAGAAGAAGGTTGAAGGAACGTGGACTGGTACCACACAAGCCAGCAAATGGATCGAAATTAACTGCAGACCATCGAAGAGCGCGCCTTGACTTTGCACGCGAGCACCTAAATTGGTCATAACTCCAATGGAGCAAAGTTCTCTTCTCTGATGAATGTAAAATCATGCTCTATGGTAACGACGGAAGGAACAAGGTCTACAGAAGAGATGGAGAACGCTTTGCACAATGCTGCATTGAAGAAAGGGTCAGTTATGGTGGTGGTTCGTGGACGGTTTGGGGAGGAATCAGCGCCGACGGTAAGACAGAGCTTGCCTTCGTGTCTGGGCCACGTCTGCCTGGTTTGGACTGTCATCGGTACGTGGAACAGTGCCTAGAGCCTCACGTGATGCCCTATGCACACTTTATCGGCAACAGGTTCACATTTATGCACGACAACGCCAGAGTCCACACCGCGAGCGTCGTACGTGATTACCTTACCGAAGTCGGTATCTCCATAATGGAATGGCCAGCAAGGAGCCCGGACATGAATCTAATTGAACATCTCTGGGATCAACTAAAGAGGCAAATCCGAGCGAGAGATCCTGCCCCAGACTCACTTGATTCACTTGACTCACTTCAGGAAGAATGGGACAACATCCCACAGCATGTCATCGTAACTCTCATCCTATCGATGAAAAACCGGATGGAAGCGGTGATAAGAGCTCGAGGAGGGAACACTAGTTATTAAACGTTATTTAATAAAAGTTTTTCAGTTTCTTTTTCACCTACGTGTGTTGTTTCATTCATTGCCTTCGTTCTCCATACAAAATAAAAATGACTCATTAAAGAAAACACGAAACCTATGAAAATTTAATTTGAATTCAGAACAATAACATTAGAATTTGAAAACCTCATAAAACTCACTATTAAGCGACATTTGATATTTATTCATAAATAATAATAAAAAACTGATAATCCTTACAAAACATAAACTTGCAAGGTGTTTCGATTTTTTTGATAAGTGTAGTAGGTACCTATGGATGGTTTTGAAAGCATGTCTTTCGATCCCGCGATTACGGGATTCTTCTGGCCGTTTTCTGACCCCAGAAATCCCGGAACTATACTTGGCTAATCTCGGGATTTTCGGGATTGCCACAAACAGGTCTAGTTTGCACTCCGTAGTCCGTTGCGCCTTGACCATTCCTAGATTATATTAATAGCATGTGTATTGTATTCTCTAACTACAATACAAACAACAGATATTTAGGTATGTGGTCACACCCCCGCGGTCCCGGCTCCGCACTTAGGACCAGACCAGAGTCAGTGAAATCTTTGAATAAAACAAAAATCACCTTCAGGTTTTTCTTGTAACTACAATCGGACTATATATTATCCTAACGATCGATGCAATAAAAATACAGGGTGTAATTTTTAAAGATTTTAGTCGATTCGATTCCCGGGTATGGCAAGCGAATTTTTGAAAATCCTTGAATGCAGTTTTCTTTCTATTCAAAAATATAGGAATGTTTCCTTTGAGTAAAATTTGCTATCTACAGTATTAAGAGTACTTTCTCTCCAGGTGGCATTACAACATTCCACCCTGTATACACATATCATTATAAATAAATTCTTTAAATAAGTTGTACATAACATAAATAATTATATTTAACACACAGGTACCTACTAAAATGCCGACAATACTCTACAAAGTGGACGGCAGTCCTCCTGCAAGAGCTGTGATGATGGTCATCGATATTTTAGGATTAAATCATATCGAACAGAGGGATTTGAATCCTGTGTTACGGGAACAAGACGCGCCGGCACTTAAAAAGGTAATCCAAGTGCCTGTATTTTGAAGGGGCCCGTTAGGGCCGAAGCCTGCCGGGTAAGCGGGATAGTCCGAAAGGGTTACCGCTGCCACGGAACATAAAGGGCTAAGGAAGGAACATGGATGGGTTTTAAGTCAGTAAGGGACACTCCCTTCCGCTCCACCCAGAGCGGGAGGAGTAATTTAATGAATTCCCACCCTCAAAAAATGCAAACTTTATATCAATGTTATCGATGCAGGTTTGGAATTAATTTCCTTATTATTTTATTCTTCACAAGAAACAAAGCAATGTAACGAAATTGTTTCCAGTCACCGCCGGTGGCGACTCGGAATTTTTATTCCCATTTGCCTCCGGTGGCAATCCCCGAGGGGGCGACTGGGAATGAACGGGCAAGATAGACCAATAATCTGAAGGTAGCTGGCAGTGGCTAGATGAAAAATCGTGCGCTTTGGCCCTCCTTGAAGGAGGCCTATGTCCAGCAGTGAACTGTAATAAGCTGAAATGATGATGATGATGATATTCTATCATATACTTAACCATGCCCAAAAAAACATGGCTCCGTAACCTGATTTGAATATGACAGGCTTATAGTCGTATCGAAGACCTCTCGATCTGGAACTGGGACCCAATCCCCATTGCCGAATGGCAGAACTTATACGAAGTACAGTAATACAATGTACAATACCTTTGTATATAAATTATTAAAAAATAAAATTGTGTTTTCAGAAAAACCCCATGAGAACTATACCTATTTTAGACGAAGGCGACTTCTGGTTGGCAGACAGGTAAAAATAACTCTTATCGCTCTCTGCATGGATTTGTTTTTTTCTGCGATTGCTTGATCTATAGCCAAACGTTTCGTTTTTTCAGCCATGCAATAATGATTTACCTTTTGGAAAAGTATGGAAAACCAGAGCATTCACAACTATACCCAAATGACAACAGAAAGCGTGCAACTGTTCACCAAAGATTATTCTTTGACTGTGGACTTTTCTTTCAAAGACTAAGAGCTGTTATGGTAATATTTTAACGACATATTTTATTGTATCAAGCCGTAAAACGTAAGGCTAAACATGCCTGATCGAACACTATATCAGATTTTCACAAATAATGAAATGAATGAATATCAGATATTTATAATCAACTAAGTTACCTACAAAGTTCAAGGAACCGATGATCTGGTACAATACTTTCTCAGTTATTTTAACTCTGACAGCAAACAGAAACCTTTATGCAACGAGAATAAAGATCATTGTGATGAGGCGTTAACTGTGTCGTGTAATAATCAGTTATTCACGCTTTACCAACCTTGCTGGCCCGCTGATAACTTCAATGCAGCATGAATGAGCTTTCTCGTACAGATCACGCTGAAACGAAAGAACAGCCGATCTAAGCTATAAAAATAACTCACCGCGAAAACCTCAGTGAAGTGAGCTGGCAAAAGAATAAAGCTGTCAATAGCTAACATCAGTCGGTTACTTCTGTAAAAAACTCACCGTAGGCTTTACGCGGGAGTCGTGCGGTCCATGGCCCTATACGGGGCCCCGGTGTGGGCGCGTTCATTGCGGCGGCGAGCCGCCCACTATCTGAACGCGCCCCAAAAGGTGGTAGCCATTCGGCTAATCCGGGGGTACCGCACGATCTCGGGCGAGGCGGCAAGCCTCCTTGCCGGACTGCCGCCGTGGGATCTGGAGGCGATGGTCCTCGCGCGCCTGTACGAGTGGCGCGCGGAGGTACTAAGCCGGGGGGAAACTCCGTTTCCGCAGCAAATTGCGGCGGAGCGGACGGAGCTCCGGCGCGATCTCATGGCGGCCTGGAATCAGCGACTGTCGCAACCCAGCGCAGGGCACGCCACGATAGTGGCGGTAAGGCCCCTCTTTGAGGAGTGGCTAGAGAGGCGTCACGGCGCCCTCACCTACCGCCTGACGCAGGTCCTCACCGGACATGGATGTTTCGGGAGGTTCCTGCACATCATCAGGCGGGGGGAAACGCCCGGTTGTCACCACTGTGAGGATCGCCCAGAGCACACGGTGCAAACCTGCCCCGCTTGGGCGGAGCACCGCCGTGTCCTCGTAGAGGCGATCGGCGTCGGCGAACACTCGCGCCCGGCTCTGGTGCAAGCCATGGTCCGGGGCGAGAGGGAGTGGGAGGCAGTCACCTCCTTCTGAAAAGCAGTCATGCTCGCGAAGGAGGTGGCGGGATGGGAGAGAGAAAGGTCCTCCCGTCCCAGCCGCCGCAGGAGACGCCCCGGGCGTCGGGAGCCACGTGACGACTCCCGGCCACCGTAGGCGCGGGCCTGCGGACGGTGAGTAATGGGTGACTCACCGTCCGATCAGCACCAGACCCGTGCCGTACGGCGCGTATATGTTCCACGCGCGCCTCAAAGAGATGTCAGCATATGAAGGGGCCCCTCAGGGCCAAGCCTGCCGGGTAAGCGGGATTGTCCGAAAGGGTTACCGCTACCCCGGAACATAAAGGGCTACGGAAGGAACATGGATGGGTTTTATTCAGTAAGAGTCTGACACTCCCTTCCGCTCCACCCAGAGCGGGAGCAGTCATTGGATGATTTACCAGCCTTAAAAAAAAAAAAAAGGCGTAACCTTAGGTGAAGTGAGCGTGACGTGGGCTGTCTTTCAACCTTGTACTAGTAATTGACACTATTGACAGCTCATTTTAAACTCACTTCCCCAATGTTATCACGGTGAGGTTTCTACAGAATAGCACTACAGGTGGAATGACAGCTCACTTCACTCGAGTTTTCACTGCTATCTTTACAGAATAGAGCAGCTTAACTTTTTGGCATGTTCATCACTACATAGTATAAAACAAAGCTGCTTTCTCTGTCCCTATATCCCTATGTATGCTTAAATCTTTAAAACTACACAACGGATTGTGATGTGGTTTTTAATAGATATAGTGATTCAATAGGAAGGTTTATATGTATAATAACATGCAATGTCCGTCATCCACGCGAGCGAAGCCGCGGCAGAAGCTAGTGTGATATAAAACAGATCATTGTGTTCCTAGGTACCAACGTACACGGGTAGACTGACAGAGATGTCCAAAAGCATGATAAGGAACATTGTAGATGCATACTCCATGCTCGAAGATTATTTATCTGAGAACTTGTTTATGGCAGATGATGTGATTACTATTGCGGACATGAGCATAGCCTCCACTATGGCTAGTCTTGAAGGATTAGTTCCTATTGAAGAAAAGAGGTTTGTATGGTTTTGATTTATATGCTTTTCTATCGTCAATTTTGTTCTGCGTGACTTCCCACGACTATCAGATAGGTAAAAGTATCATCGCCAGGAGTATATTTTGGACTCCATAAAGACACATTCACTTATTATACATCGTATTGCTCAGTTACTGGGTTGTGGAGGTCAGATAGGCGACTGCCTATGCTCCATGAAAAATACTGGTATTCAGCTGCATCCGGTTAGTCTGGAAGCCGACACCAAGCTGGGAAAAGGCTAGGCAGATGATGAAGATGATGAAAGACACATTTTCTTTTGGAAAGCCCATATTACAAATAACAAATATACCAGACTTAATAAAACAGTATCTATTCAGCCAACAAATTATTGCACACAATTTTCTATAAGGAAATAAGTCCCAATTACGAATGCAATTAAAATCTATGTATAACAAAGAATTAATAATACATACTCAGTATTTCTTATTTTCCAGATTCCCCAAATTGAAGCAATGGTACAATAACATGAACGAAACAGATTACTGTCAAAAGATAAACATTCCCGGTGGCCAGGAACACTCGGACGGACTTAAAGCTTTGATGGCGTACACGAAATTTAATCAGAATTCTAAGAAACTAAATGCAAAGTTATAAAGCGATTTTTGAAGAGAAATGGGATCTAAGAACACAAGAAAATTATTCTTAAGGCGAAAGCTATATGGTAGCCTGTGGATATTTGTTTTTACATTTTTTTTGCCATTTACAGGTCAGCATCAGGTTGTATGCTATTCAAAATATGACTAGCGATCTTAACGATTATGTATTTACAGAATTATAACCACTCAAATCTTCAACGCAAACACTGCAACTATTTTGTCTAACTGTCAACTGCTATTCTAAACTCAGTGCCTTCAACGCGCATTTGTGTCGCCAAAATCCCTAGTGAGTGCCTTCCAGACGCATTGCAATTGTGTCGAAGGCAATGGAGCTTAGAATGGATCCAAATGTAGTGAGCACGTATGTGTCTGCGATAGAACAGAAACCACACAGCTTTTTTCATGACAGTGTATGGGTTAAGTACAAATTACTCTAAATCGATATTAAAAGTAAATTCTTGGAAGTCGTATCGGTGAGTTAAATCATTTTATTCAATATTAAATACGTTTGTTACGATCACGAATCTTATTTTGATCAAAATACAACCGTAAACTGACCTCCAAATAATAAAAACCGAAAGGAGATTATTTCGCGGGCTACCCCGCAGCGCACCCCCTGTTAACTTAAAGGAAAGAAGATTTAAAAGAGAAGGATAGCGTCGAATTTTTAGTACGTACACATCCTTTATAAAATGGAAGCTAAATACTGTGTTGCCAGTTCTCAGCTCAATTGTATTATGTAAATGAGGTATTAATGTTAGTGCACTTTGAAATGATGGTCATAAAGAGCAAAAACTTGTTATAAGATAAATTGTATATTTTATTTTGTATCATTTATATTTATAATATTTTAAATAAACCAGCTATTTATATTACAAGGTCCAAGCAGGGTTACCAAAAAACAAAATACAGTGTAAGAATCACAGGTTTTTTATTTCAATAACTAAAAAGAAATGCAAAGAATTTTTTTCAACTTTACACTCCAGTAACGTCTAAGGCTACCATAAGGATAACTTTTTCTGAGAAAATTAATGATTACAAAAACGTTACACAGTTAAACATTTCCTATAAGTCTTGTATAGTCTCTCGCGAACGCCCGCACATCGTAAGAACAATAGCACTTAACGATTAAAGTACACGTAGAATACTCGAGATATCGACGTAGTCCCTCAGTCATACTTAACACATACATAATTGCGTTTCAATAATAAACGAACATCATAATGGAATCATAATGCAAAGTTTCACGCAAACTCATAGTCACTTGTCAAATTTGGAGTGGTTGTTTGTTTGTTTGGGCGTTACTGTCAATGTTGCACGTTTAGTCTTAAATGTAACGGCAGGGAGATGGCCTGCATTAGCCGTCCTCCTTCGGTGGTGTGAACCATCCTGGAAATACACACGAAATTATTTTAATGGCTTCCACAATATAGCGTTTCTACAGACGGACTGCATTCTCTGCGACAACTAGACTAGAAATATATTGTTAGGATCGGCATCGCCTTGCAGTAAATGTAGTCTATCTGCAAGTAAACACTTTTACTTGATATATTATAAAAAAAAATTGTTAACATGATAACAAAATAATAGTAAAAATAATGTTAAATAAAAATTTCATTATATTTAAAGTACAGAGGCCAGCACATCAAGTTACCACAATCTGTCAAATTTCTTTGATAGTATTTAACTTTATTACAAAGACATAAGGTTCATTTTTAATTGAGAAAATTTGACAGTTAGGGATAGCTTGATGTGCTAGCGTCTGTACAAGTAAATGTTGATATATCAAAACAATATTTATAACTAGGGGACCATAATCACTGAATATATTTCGGCATTTCTTCTCAAAGAACAGTCAGCAAGGAGAAGCCGGCGCCATATTGTTTTTGAAATATTGACCGGCGATAAGAGGCGAGGTTAATTACCACCTTATAAGGGGTGCTAGCCATTCGCGAGTGAATACCGCACTATAGTCACTCCCGCTCATAATAGCAGGTTTTCCCCAGACGAAGATCTATGCGAGTTATATTAATCTCTACAAAGTACAAAATCGCTTCCCGTAGTCTGCCTCTCTGTTGGCTTTGATCTTATAAACTAGGCAACGGATTTAAATGCGATTTTCATCAATCAAGAGGAAGATTTATACGTATATTTTAACTAGCTTTCGCCCACGGCTTCGCCAACGTGATAGTAATTATATTGCACCCGTGCGAAGCCAAAGCGGATCGCCATCAGCGGGTCCGTAAGTGTTACCGCTACCCCGGAAAATAAAGGGCTAAGGAAGGAACATGGATGGGTTCTAGTCAGTAAGAATCTAACTCTCCCTTCTACTGCACACAGAGCGAAAAATCATCTAATGACCCCCATTTATTTGATGATCTAAGGAAGGAACATGGATGGGTTCTAGTCAGTAAGAATCTAACTCTCTCTTCTGCTGCACACAGAGCGAAAAATCATCTAATGACCCCCATTTATTTGATGATTACCCCACGCTAAACGTACGTCACCAGTGTGGTACAGGCTGGTGTCAATGCGGGTGTTTTGCTTACGGCAAAACGTAAAGATAGGTTAGGTTAGCTGGGCTGTTTCCGCACTTAAGCCTCTTTATTGGGCCTTTGTACGTGGAAGCATAAAGATAACACCACTCTACAATTCAGGGGTTAACGGCATGATATTATTTTCTAAGTTGGCTTATTTTTCTGTTGTATTGTAATATGCAAATTGTGTTTATCTTTAAGCGACTGTTGCACTGTAATTCTATGTATAAGACTGTATTATGTCGACATCCAGTTTAAACAATTGTTATTAAACCTAGCAAAATAAATGTAACTTTATGTAGGCTCGTTCGTTATTGTTTTTTTACCTTTCTCCTCCTTAGCATCCGAAATGTTACGATCAGTAGACCAAAGCAGCGATATTTTATGGGAATATAACATGATTATCTTATATATAAAATTCTCGTGTCACAATGTTAGTTACCATACTCCTTCGAAACGGCGGGACCGATTTTTATGAAATTTTAAATGCATATTCAGTAGGTCTGCATCGGCTGAATCGGCTACTATCTATTTTTCATACCCCTAAGTGATTAGGTAGGGTAGGGTAGGGTAGGGTAGGGTAGGGTAGGTAGGGTAGGTAGGTAGGTAGGTAGGGTCGGTAGGAAGGGTAGGTCTCACAAGTCACAGTTGAGGCAGGACAACGTCTGTCGGTTCAGCAAGTGCACTACTAAATTTTATGCTATATTTGATATATTACGTTACGGGCTAAGACCACCACAGCATGGGCACAACGCGGAAGATCCAGGCGTAGAACAGGCAGGACGAACTAGACTCAAACAGGAGGGATTGCTCATTATTGTTCAGGCTCAGGATCGAATTGAGTGGAAAAATAGGGAGGCCAGGTCCGAAAAGGTTACCGCTACCGCGGAACATAAAGGGCTAAGGAAGGAACATGGATGGGTTTTAGTCAGTAAAAGTCTGACACTCCCGCTCCACCCAGAGCGGGCGAAGTCATTGGATGATTTCCTACCATAAAAAAAGGCATTTTCCCTGCAGTCAATACAAGCTGATAATTACAATTATTCCAAGTTTAATAGTAACTGTTGATAATAACAAGGACAGAAACAATATAACGATAGTACCAGGAAATCCCTATAATTATGACTGACGTAACAAACATTGTTAGGTTAAACTGCGACTATTACTAATAACAATATTGAGGTATTTGTTAAGTATCGATATTTTAAGTGCATATACGGCGGAGGTTAAAGTAGTTGCAAAGTTAACTGCCTGTATACCAACCCAGCTTGTTCGACGTACGCGAACTAACGCCATTTCCTACTGTGACTAGAGGCTGTATTATTTTAAACAGATAAGATATAACATTCTGGTCAAATTAGCTATCTTAAACTGGAAAGCAACTAGCTTCATATTTCTGACTGACCGACTCCTTTCGGTTAAAGGGAGTAAGCCGTAATCCACCAAGCTGCCCCAGTGCGGGTTGGTAGAAGTCATTGATTTCCTCATGACGTTTCCTTTCACCGTTTTGCTTGCAGTGGTGACGAAGTAATTTATACAAAGTAAAACGCCTACCTGGGTTCGAACCTACGACCTACAACTCGTAAGTCGCGGGCGATACCACTAAACGTTAAATCTTCGTTCAAATATACGCATTCGCAATATTAGCGGCTTACATCCATAATAGGTAGAATTCTTTATCATTGACAAAAATTAATTAATTATTGAAACAATCACTGTAGGGAAATAATCATTAAAACAATAATAGTGGTAAGTTTAAAAAAAAAACTAATTCCGTTCAGTGAATGATTGCGTAAGAATTTAACCTGAACAGATTTTGGAATCGTCATCACTTCAAACTTCTTGTTAGACAAAACGTAACAATTCATGTCCTGATGTGGTAGAAGCAGCTCTGACCTGACCATAAAAAAAACAATAAATCTCACCATTCTTCTCGTGTATTTGCACGAGGCATTTGAAGCTCTGTTGCGCGCGCGCAAGGCTGTACTGCGACTGCGACACGACTTTGGTGGCGCCGAACTGGATCCGCGCCTTGCCCTTGACCAGCGTGGCCGCGATCTGCATGATGACGGCCTCCACGGTGTAGGCGGACGACCAGCCTTGCTTCGTGAGGAGCTCCATGCATATCGCGCCGCCTACTAGCACGTAGCCTCCTGGAAAAACATGAAGAAAATTATGAATGTGTTGAGTGAAATCATATGGGGCAGTAAAGGCAATTAACTGTGAGTTAATTAAAAAAAATTGTAACCATCAACAATGTTAGATTTTTTTATGAGTTTAAATCACCTTAACCTTTGCATAATTGAACTTAGTAACAAATAAGCTGTATAGGCGAAGCCGCGGGTAGATAAAGCTAGTTCTTTATTAATTACAAAAACAAGGTTCTAAGATTAGACGGACAACATATGTAGATGCCAGTACATCAAGCTATCCCAAACTCAAATATTCCGAATTAAACATGAACCTTATTCTTCTTTCATACAGTTGAAAATCTATCTTCCTTATGCTTGATGTGCTGGCCTCTGCACAAAGGCCAACTTAACCCAGAATTGATTCATCTGACGATAACTGCAACAATGTAGTATGCAGTATATATATATGTATATATAATTATACTGTGTTTTATGGGCCTTCGTAGCCTAAAGGAAACGATGGTTGGATTGTGTGAAAGATGATATGGCTAGAAAGGGAGTGACTACTGAGGTGACGACTAATGAGAAAAAGACATGTTGCGCCGACCCCAAATAAATTGTGATAAGGGCAGGGGAATGATGATGATGATGTTGCCTGAAATAAAGGATAAATAAATATATTACTAAAGGAGAAAAGTCTTGTCTCACCTGATATAATAGGGTACACAACCCTAACGAACGGTGGTTCGAATGGATACGTCTCTTTGAACATGATGTTGAGTAGTATCGAGTCCTTGCCCTCCTTCTCTTTGAGGACCAGCAGGTCGTTGTGTAGCGGACTGTCGGGGTCCACTGAGCGCAGCCTGATGTTCCACTCGTACAAGGAATCGTTTACTAACTCTGGAATTAACGAGATTGAAATAAGAATATTATATTATTATTTTTATTTAGAATAATGAGGAGCTCGTGGCTAAGTAATAACAGCCGCACGGATCGATCATCAGGTTAAGCTACGCTTGACGGCGTTGGTCCGTGAATGGGTGATCATCTTTACAAATCGAGACTCCCCCGTGCATCAGAAAGCACGTTAAGCCCTTGGTCCCGGCTGTCATTCGTGGATCTCTGACAGTCGTTACGGGTAGTCAGAAGCCCGAAAGTCTGACAGCCAGTCTTACCAAGGGGTATCGTATTACCCAGGTAGCGGATCGTGGAGTTCAGATAGGCAGTCGCTCCATGTAAAATACTGGTATTCACCTGCATCCGGTTAGACTGGAAGCTGATCCCAACATAGTTGGGAGAAGGCTAGGCAAATGATGGATTTTTATTAAGAAAAGAAGAAACTATATACTATGTGATTTAGCCATTTTTGCTAAATCCTTCAGTTTGTGTACTCTATATAGAACATATATTTTTGCATGAACTCTGCATCTCAATTAACCCTCAACTTCGATGTGGTACGATGCGCCCTAAAATTATATGCTAGAATGACTGCGGTTGCAAGAGCGAGAAGGGGATTGGTTTATGCTTTCCAAACAGGTAGGTACTGCTGCCAATAGATTTAATAGCAGTTCTTTGAAATAACCCCATCCACCGACCGACCTTGGCAAGCGTTGCTTAACCTTGAAGATCGACCCGTACGGTACACTACATAGGTATTATTTAGCCACAAATGCCTTAACAGGAATCTTATAGTAATATAGAGCCTGGAGCAGTCATTGGATGATTTCCCAGCCTTAAAAAAAAAAAAAAAAAAAACAAGGTCTGAACTTAAGATTATTATAAAAAAAATAGAATTAACAAGGCACGTCATACGATCATATTTTAATACATCTACCAATACTGCAATAGAATTTAGCGTCAATCGTCTGTGATTGTATGACTACTCAAGGTCAGATGATCAAAACATATTCAGTTGAACTATTGTGAACGGAGTCTGTCTAAGTTTGGCGACACATTGTCAATGCTAATACAAGTGATGTTTATTGCTATTAATATTTGGACTTTTACAATATTTTACTGGTAGTTAAGATTACTTCAGTACTAAACGCGATCAGCATATCTAAACCACGTTCAAGAGCTGTCAGTGTCAACATTCCTCAGAAAATAACGAAACTGGTTAGATTAAACGTGGTCAAATATGCTAATCGTGTTCAGTTTCATTGGTGAAATTCGCTGTAAATCTGTGATAGTCACAATTCAGCTCTATCCATTTTTCAAGCATCCCCGCTCAAACACGAATGAGCTAGATACCTCCCTCAAAAGTTTAAACTTGTCTATGAGTTACCTGTACATTTTCTAGCTCGCTAGATCCAACCAGAACCCAGAACAGATAGTCTGCTATGGTTGTTTTAAATCTCAAGGGCGCGTCATCTGACTTTGACATGTTGTCTATAGACATAAGGTTGAAATTATAATAATAGACCCGGGTCCGTGAATGAAACAACTATAGGTACAGTCACGAGCAAAAAAAAGGAACAGGTAGCTGGTTTCAAAAGGGGGTTTCTCCTTAATTATTGAATGAAATTTTATATTGTCACACACATCGCATTTTCGAATCCATTGATTTACCGAACCTGAAATATCTCAAGGTTGAAATAGTTATTCTACGAGAAAATCGCTTCTGAACTTTGTACGGTGTATACTTATTGGTGCTCGTGACTGTACACTTAATTCAGTCAAGCCTTTATTTCAATTACACCATTTACAGGCACTTTTGAATTGTCAAAGACTCGGTGTCAGAAAGATGCAAGATAGTTGCCCGTTTTAACGCGTAGGTTCCTATGGACACGAAACTCCATGGGCACTTGTGACAGAACACTCACCAATAGAATACATATTGTTTTTGAAGGAGCATGAGCGATATATGTCCCGGAGCTCCTTCATGAGTCTGTCAGTAGCCTGTAGGCTGCCGGACACGCTGCCCGACAGGTAATCAGCTCGCTGGTTCTGTCGCAGCCGTTCCAGTGTCGCTAAATGTTCTGTTTCCATGTCGTCCTGAAAATATAAAGAACATTTTTTTATTTCTAGAAAGAAACGATTTATTTACAGTGCACGTGACGCAAGGATAAAACAAACAAATTGGAATTTTCCCCCAACGTGCGTCACGTCACATCCATGTAAAACGGCTATCGCACAGCATAATGCTGTGAGACAACTGGGTAACCGTGTTATTAAGTATTTATTTAGGCTAAAGAAACAATGCAACGAGGTTATTACAAATTATTGGTTTTATCATAATTATTTAGTAGACGAAAGACGTCTACTCCTGTACATATTATGCCACCCCTAAGTGTCCCCTCATCGACCGGTCGTGTTTTGTCTTCGGATTAAGCTGGATTCTTGCTTCTGCCTACGTGTTCCGACACCTAGGTGAAGACTCTCATAGCCATCCATCCTATGATCGGTGTGCCCCGCCCACTGCTACTTTACTTTGCTATTTAATGGTCAAATAGCTTCTGACAGTGATTTCACCCGTGTGGATGTCAGAAAGTTATCGTACTACAGGAATAAAAAGTACCCTATATGTTAATCTAGATTATTATCTCTGTGTCAAATTTCGTCCAGATCCGTTCAGCCGTTCTGGCGGGATTGAGTAACAAACATCTATACAAAATGTTCGCATTGATAATATGAGTGTAGATGACAAAATTGATAGGTAAGTATCTAATAAAAATAAATGATCCTGTATGCTTTACATAAGCTTGATCGCAGAAATAAATGAGGCATGTCTCGAGAGATATGGTGAAGATGCAAGATCATCTATCAACACAAACACTGCCACTATTTTTTGGTGCAATTCTAAGCTCACTGCCTTCAGCACACATACGTGTTCGTGGCAGTGTATGGGTTAAAAATATAACCAACAATAACAACACACTGCGATCAATCAGTTCAAGGTTTTTCTTCAACTGATTCAATGCAAAATTGTTAGCTGGGCTGAGTCCCCAGGTTGCAGCGAACGAATTATGTATCGTCACTAGCAGTCTATTTATGGGACCGCGATGTTTACGCCAAGGCTGTGGTATACCAATAAGCTCATGTTTTAAAATTAATTGTTAATATTTGAATAGTATAAAACCGAGTCATTTGTCGTGTCTGGTTTCCACTTAATTTTAACCTCCATTAAGTGCATTAAGCATCGAAAGTAATTACGTGTTTAATGAATTTTGATGCGGTTTCATTTAGAGTGATTTTCCGAAAGGTGGCCTGACGATTTGATAACTTTCGCAGGGCCAACATGGCCATAGATCGCACAAGATTTTGAGGGAAAAAGTGTGGCCTTTGCAGAGCTGTGGGACACGCCCAAGCTAAAAATTAAATTTAGGTGGTGTGCGTTTGTATAAAACTTATAATAATTGATTGTTATTGTTTTATACGTATATAATTATATATAGTGTGTTTTATGGACCTTCGTTGCCTGAAATAAAGGATAAATAGAATAAATTGAGTCCGCCTTTCTACCACTTATGTATGCGAGTCAATCAAACAATCAGTAAATACCTGTGCGAAGCAGGAGAGCGTCACTTACTAGTGACGTCATAAGTCGACTTATGTAAGAAAAACAAAAGTACCTACGGAAAAAAACTATTTGCAGGGTCAAGAATGGATGGAAATCGAGTGTGGTATGAGGATTAAATATTTCAGAAATATGCGTTTTAATATTGATGAGCTGCGCTTGCATATTCAAATAGCAAGCTATGTTTATGGCATAAATAATACGACACTGAACACAAAGATTGCCATAACGTAATGCCGATGAATAAAAACAAGTGAAATTCGCATTTCCATACATAACTCCAAGTTTATTTGAACTTGAAAAGTCACATTCACATCGTATTTAACGTCTAGTGCAAAAACAGACTACGTGCTAATAGAATTTGTAAATTTCGTCACATTGACCTGTGTCAAAGCATAACGATCATTGTATTCTGCGCATTGTTTTGTTTATTTGAGTATGGCGCAAGTTGCAGATGGAGCCTTTGATATTTTGAGGTAAACAAAGCCTTTCACTCTTGGATTACTAGATATGTCACATAGATTAAAAGACTCTTATGCCATTGGTTATTTGACACGGTCGAAAATAAAATATGAAATCATATAGAAAAAATACCGCTCGTCTTAAAAACTGCCATCACCGTACAGACGTTAAATATTATGCGAGATTATAATTGTAAAATTGGATTCAATGTTAATAAGTATTCCATTTGATACCAAAAATCGGTGAAGTCACATTTTAATCTATACTAATATTATAAAGCTTTAGGAGTTTGTTTGTTTGAACGCGCTAATCTCTGGAACTGCTGGTCCGAATTGATTTTTTTTTTGTGTTTGATAGTCCATTTATCGAGGAAGGCTATAGGCTATGTAACATCACGCTACCACCGATAGGAGCCGAGGAGCGGGTGAAACCGCGCGGAAGTAGCTAGTATCTCATACAAGTCACGTACAAATTCGGCGTTTTGACAATTCATAAAAAGTAACGTTATTTACTACCCTGTCAAATACTCAATTTCATTCACCCTTCTTTGTAGAAAACCACTTCTTTTTTAACCAGTTACGCAACGTAAAACGGGGTGAATGAGGAGCCAATCGGGACGAATCTTAAAAAAGGATTTCAACATTGAAATAAAATAATACAGTTCGTAGCTAAAAAGGACTCAAGTGCGTTTACTCTATTATAATTAACGATTAAGTAGCCCTGTTGCAAACAAACAATATTATTTCAACGTTAAAAGCCATTTTAAAGTTTCATGACCCTACATCCCTATTCACCCCGTTATAAGGTACAATAAATTGGTATTCAGCTGCATCCGGTTTAGACTGGAAGCCGACCCCAACATAGTTGTGAAAAGGCTAGGCAGATAAAAATAATAAGGTACAATAAAATAATATAATGCCAAATGCTCGAGATCCGCTGCGCTCGCTCGAAACTTGTAAGGGCACTTTCACATTAGGACATTAGCAGCGCGACAGTAGCACATGCCTTCACCACCCGTTCTGCCGTGGTATAACTAAAATTACAAATTTATGTAACGCCCGTTGATATGTAAAGACAAATCTGCATTCAAAAATTTTCGTAAATTCGTCTACCACACTTGGGAAACGAACCGAATAAAATCCGTCATCTGGTCGATATTTAACTTTTGATGCATTATTAATGCATTATACGTACGATACGACCGGTCATTCCAAAGTATTTAACTTGATCTACGTTTTGGTACCTCCAAGTGACAAATCGGTGTTGTCATTGAAAAGTTAAATCGGTTTAGATTTTTACCGGGGTTGTGCCCAGCTCGTGTTCAGCTCGTTAAGCATAGATCGACGCACCTTAATCGACATAGATAATATAAATCATTTTAAGATAGCAGCAATATTCATTCAGTATGTATGTCTGCGTGCGTGCACCGACCGATAAATTGTTTTATTGCGTTTAAAATGTCTACCATCTAAGTGTGGTGATTATGATTACAATATCCTGTCATTTAGTAATGCTGCTGCCCGTAAAGGTGGGTATCAGTCAGGCAACCTTTATCGTTTCTTACGACATACTAACAATGTAGTTATCATGTGCAATGTAGAATGCAATGAATTGTATGCAGTAAGAAAGGAATCACATCCACGTCATCACATCACAACTTCTTGACAAATTCTATAAAACCATCTCCAGTCCCTGTTATTATTTTAACCTATTGATGTGGTTCTTCATGTTGTTGGACACCCCCTCTGGGTGTGATCACCAACTTCGTATTACTAAAATAATATATTTTTTAGTTATTACCGATGTTGTTATGAGGCGAAAGCTGTGCTGAATGTAATCATCGTCTTCATATGATTAAATTAATATCTTGTTTATTTAATAACGATGTTTTTTTGTGGTGCATGCTGTGTATAACCTATACAGGGTGAATTTGAATTCATGGGAATTAAATATTACGGGGTCATTGTACGCATCATTATGAACAACGTTTACTGAGGGAACACACCTGAAATCGTGAAAAAAAAACTGGTGTTCCCTACATTTTGACGACTTATGCGAGCATAATGTACGGAACAGCTGAATTTTTTTTTTATGTTATGCTTCTGTTTTTTTAATGTTTTGTATGTCCTGCCATTGGTGTACCGAATAAATCACCTGTCCCTATTCTAAATGTCGGATATGTAATCAAGAAAGTCGTTTCAAAAAGGACAGGCGAAATTATTACTCCCATAAGAATGATGAGTGATAAACCAACAAACGCTACATACTTTGTTGCTGCGTGCTGCGTCGTCGACCATTTCTAGTGGCAAGTCGTCTTCTCCTTCAGATTCGTCTTCCTCCGCTGCCATCTCTTCATCCTCCTCTGTTCCCGACTCGGCGCCGTTCGACGTTACACTTGGAACTCTAGAAACAAATTTATTTATTTATTATTATATAAATTATGTATTTAGTACCTACAGTAAATTAGTAATTAATACTAAATTAAGTTATTATGACTATGTTTTCTTAGACATGTCTAACATTATCATCTGCCATTCATCAGCAAACAAGTCCAAGTCTCCACGAGCGCGTTGGGTTTTTTTTAAATAGGTTTTTTATTTTTACGCATACTTGTACCTACACGTCAATAATATTTTTTCAAACTAATTGAGGTCGGTGTTTCCTATCTGACTACTCTAAGAAAGGCCAAAACAAACTCAATAGCCGTGTTCAAGAGGTATCAGTGTCAATCTCGCTATGGAATATTGACACTGACAGATTTTAAACGCGAATTAAAAGCGCTGATCGCGTTCAATTTCGGTGAAATCCGCACTTAAATTTATAGAACAGGAAAATAACAAAAATAATTATACTACACCACCGTCCAAGTTACACAAAGGCACCCTAATTGCGTAACTAGCAATCAAAAACCCAAATGAATTTGAAGGATTTTGCTAATCTATTGATCTATATGTTCGAAATTTTGTGCCGCCCAAACACGTAAATAACGCAATGTAATAATGAAACCCATTGCTACAGTTAGCGTGTTACGCAATCACCCCGCCTGGTTATAATCAATATTATAACAGGTGTGCTTGGGCGGTCAATCAATCAGACTTGAGCTTTTGTGTCTTCGCCATTTCATACTTATTTACGATCCAAAAAATACAACAACGTCATTAAAGATTCGAGGACTAAACGTATGTACAAATTCCTCAAATGTCGCATAAACCCCATAGGTTCATAGTACGAAAAATTCTCTCGAAATGACAATAAATATAATCGTATAAATCGTTGAGCTCTTTTATGCAAACGGCTTATTAATAGACGAACATATACTGGCTTAAAATACTGTTGAAGAATTGAAAGCTAGTTTGCCATTTAACGAAACAGAGATATAAATTTGGGGGCACGGCAGACCCCTGCAAAATCCGGCAAAAACCAACAAAGGAACGGCCGTAACATCCTTCTCCCGACGCCATGCAGAACATTTTCAACCCCCCATAACTTTTTGTAGAAAAAGCAAAATTCATGTATTTAAATGACCAAGACTAATATAGCTAGGTATATTCCAATATTACATTCAATTTGATGCTGTAGTTTGGAACGGTTGCAAGTTAAAGTTCCTTAATTTTGTCACCGACACACTCACTCACAATCATGGCTTAGTAATAACAGCGGCACGGATCAATCAAACAGGTTAAGCTATGCTCCATGTAAAATACTGGTATTCGCTGCATCCGGTTAGACTGGAAGCCGATCCCAACATACTTGGGTAAAGGCTACGCAGAATATACACAC
Source organism: Hyppa rectilinea (assembly GCA_951799385.1). Lineage (NCBI taxonomy): Eukaryota > Metazoa > Arthropoda > Insecta > Lepidoptera > Noctuidae > Hyppa > Hyppa rectilinea. The sequence goes on from OX637311.1 coordinate 12,861,818, forward strand.
TTACAATGCTTAGCAGACATAAAAGGTTTAAATTTGGAACACAATTAGTGTTCATCATAATCCTACTAATATTATAAATGCGAAAGTTTGTGAGGATGGATGGATGGATGGATGTTTGTTCCTCTTTCACGCAAAAACTATTGAATGTATCTGGATAAAATTTGGCACAGAGATAGATTGTAGTCTAGAATAGCACATAGGCTACTTTTTATCCCGGCAAAATATACGGTTCTCGTGTGATAATTACCTACAAACGCGGGCGAAGCCGCTGGCAAAAGCTAGTATAATTATAAAGCAAGGAAAACCAAAAGCTGTCTGGGAAAACAAGCAAGGTCAATGTTGCATCGGCTTCAAAAATATTTGTCAATGCAATATTATCGGACAAGTCTTGCGTCATAAATATCTGTCTACTCAGTTAATTCAGAAGAACGTGATACATCGTTGTGGAATCATTTTGTTTATTAAAGAAATGAAGATGTCTAATATTGATACGGTCATTATAAAATATTGTTAGTTAAGGGGGATATTTTTTATCAACTGGACACGGTCAAAAATAAAATATGAAATCACATTGAAAAATGACCGCTCGTCTTAAAAAAACTCCATCAACGTGCAGAAATTATGCGAGAATATAATTATTGTGACATAGGATTTAATTTTAATAAGTATTCCATTTGCTTCTAAAAATCAATGACGTCACATTTCAACATTTCATACAAATCACGTACAAATTCCGCGTTTTGACAGTTCATAAAAAGTAAAAGTATGTGATTGACTACACTGTCAAATACCCTATTCCGATTAGAATTAGGGCCGAAAGACGTAATGCTGATTAGAGGTATTTTGTTCTTGCACATGATTGTTATAAAAATAATCAATATGAAATTGGTGATAATCTTGCAAGACACGCAAGATGACTAAGCTCCACAAAATTTCAGCTAACATCGCAATTTGGCCTTGATTGTATCTTCGTAGTAGACAAAATTAATTTCAGTCTCTGGCTGAACATTAGGTATATTCATGTTTTAAACCGTTAACAGTTCACATTATACATATTTTCACACAAATCACGTACAAATTCCGCGTTTTGACAGTTCATAAAAAGTAACGTTATTGAAGTACACTTTCAAATACCCAATTGCAGCCTAAAGAACAGGAAATTATACCTACTCTCTCGGTGCCGAGTGTACTCTATTACATCTGATACGAAAAACGACGTTGATAATAGATTGTAGAGTGCTGTAGTTAAGTATTTAGCCAGCACAATGCTGCACGTGTTCAGAACCGATCGATGATAGAAACATTATTTCTTGGCCTATTGTTCATTTTCCACATAAGTTCTACTCAAGACACTCTAGCCGAACCGGATAGGCTTTCCCATTGGCAACTTCTAAATAGAGCCGAACCGGATAGGCTTTCCCATTGGCAACTTCTCAGGGCTCTGACATGATGAGTCACCAAAAAACGACATACCAAACTTTTATTTATAAACAATTAGCTTCCGCCCGCGGCTTCGCCCGCATAATATGTCGACAAATTATACACATAAACCTTCCTCTTCAATCACTCTATCTGTTAAAAAAACCGCATCAAAATCCATTGCGTAGTTTTAAAGATTTAAGCATACATAGGGATATAGGGACAGAGAAAGCGACTTTGTTTTATACTATGTAGTGATAATCTGAGTCCCATGTTTCAAGCTTCAAAACATTTCACACAGCCTTCCTTTAGCGCAAACAGTTCCTCGTATTTTTTGTCAGGTGCAACTAGTAAGTGCCTACAACACGCACAGAATACGTGTCGTCAAAATCCCTACTGAGCGCCTTCAACACGCCTTGCAATTTGTTAACAATCGTAAATACTCGTGTTGATGGCACTGAGCTTAGAATGGATGAAAATGTATTGAGCACGTATGCGTGTACGCACGTGAGCACTGGGAGATAGAACAGAAAACACACAGCTGTGTTAATGGCAGGATATGTGTTAAGGGATGAATTTTCAAAAATCCTTCCTTGAACTTTACCGTTGTCTTAAAAGAGACTTCGTTACAAAATTTCAAACTAATGTCTAGACCCAGCGGTTTATACTTGTTGTCTATCAGTAAATTTAAGATTTTTAATAAGAATGTTACCTGAAGTTGTATTATTACCTAAACTTTATTCACGGTCTATCAGGTTAAGGTACGTTAAGGATGGGTGATCATATTTACATACCGAGACTCCGTGCCTCGGGAAGCACGTTAAGTCGTTGGTCCCGGCTGTCATTTGTGCATTCGACCGTGTGAAGCCCGAAAATCTGACAGCCAGCCTGACCACGGGGTATCGTATTGCCCAGTTACTGGGCTGTGGAGGTCATATAGGCAGTCGTTCCATGTAAAATACCGGTATTCAGCTGCATCCTGTTAGACTGGAACCCGACCCCAACATAGTTGGAAAAGGCTAGGCAGATGATGACTTTATTCACGCTTGTAAGGAAGAAGCTTGCAGAAAAAGATCAACATGTGCGGCATATGTTTGGTACAAACCTCTGTTGTGGCGCTGGGTGCACTGGAAGAGACAAGGAATCCAAATCTGGTGGTTCTGGTACGCCATGTAGCTTGCATAGTTCTCTCAACAGTATACCGACCTAGAAACAACAGAAAGTGAATTGTGTTAAACCAATGTGACATCTTTTTTGGTAGATATAAGGTTCAAAATGGCCCTATAAATTGAATCACGTTTTGTTGTATTTGATGGTGCGTTAAAATCAGAAGTGGTTAATCCTATATGTATGTTAAGCAACTAAGGCAGTCAGTTTTATGGCGTGTGGCTACAATCGGAACTAACGCCACCATGTCGTTTTTTCATAAAACAATTGTAGGAATGTTCACTAACAGCGCCCCCCTTTTTTTTTTAAGGCTGGGAAATCATCAATGACTGCTCCCGCTCTGGGTGGAGCGGAAGGGAGTGTCAGACTCTTACTGACTAAAAGCCCATCCATGTTCCCTTTATGTTCCGGGGTAGTGGTAACCCTTTCGGACAATCCCGCTTACCCGGCAGGCTTGGCCCTGAGGGGCCCCTTCATATGCTGACATCTCTTTGAGGCGCGCGTGGAACATATACGCGCCGTCCGGCACGGGTCTGGACAGCGCCCCCCTGTCAACTTCATTCGATCGCCAAAATATGCTTGTAGCAGTCTCTCCTTGCTGATCCGACTAATATTTTAACCACAAAGACGTGTTAATATAGTTTGAGTCCATACAACAGAAGTCCTCTTTTGTTTTCTGTCGATGAAGACCCCAAAAACTAGGTCGACTTTTGTAAAGAAATAAACAATACATTTGTTATGCTTGCGCATCACATTATTTACTGTAATCCGTAGAACTACAAAATATCACCTTCACATAAAATTAATTTGCTAAAATCATACTTTTTGCTTATCAGACCAAAATAAACGTCGAGGTTTTAAATAGAAAGCTAAATGATCACTTCCTATGTTACCGAAGCTCACCTTCATAAAACGACTCGCTCTTGTTTTAAAAAAAAATCAAGGTCGAAGAGTCCGACATTTTTTTAATATTTACCTTAAAATAGGATTGTTAAAGCTTTTTAGCACGTGTCAAACTATTTAGCGCATCGCACGTGTATGAAAATTTGAAAATAGTCAATGGCATATTCAATTTGCACATTGTGTAGGTAGCAAAGCACTTATTTTTGTACCGACAGAGTTCAATGAACTCGAGTTCGTGCTGAAATAATCATTACATAGGTAGGTGCATAGATAAAACTGCAAGTTTTTAGCAAATATCGTTTTTTTACACGTTTTAAAATTAATTAACACTTTGTTATGATTATTTTTTTAGTGTAAATAGATATAAAAAATGAGAAGGAGCCAATATTTTTATGTAAGTCAAATAATTTGAAATTATTAAATTTTTAAAATAATATATCCTTAAATATTTTTTTTTTCCTTTCTATGGAATCTTTACCACCGTTAGATGTTGCTCTGAAAATATTTAGTGTTGGAACAGATACACCTTATATAGAGTAGCTACTCAAACATTTTTTTTTTTTTCATTCACCTTCATACATTTGGTCCAAGTAATTTTCCATTCAATTAAGGTCAAAATCAATGTAGACAGTTCATACATAATTACAATTTTGTTTCTCAGTTTCAGCAGAAGTAGATTTGCAGTCTTTGATGTTATTGTTCTTAAAAACGCGTAATATTAAAAACTGCCGATCTACTACATAAGTAAGTTCTATATAAGTATTTTGTAAAAATGAGCTTTGCAGAAAGCAAAAAGAAGTTGTTCCGTATTTCATTACTGCCCAGAATTCGATCCTTATTAAGGACACTATCGAATGGTTTAATACTACAGTGTGTGGTTTTTCAAAACCATCGGGTTCGATTCCTGGCTAGAAATAATGATTTTTCAAGAAATCAAAGATGCAGTTTTAGCTTTCATCAAAATCGAGGCCGCGAGTCGCCAACCACATTGAAAAATTCACCGAGTATACCACTATAAGAGATGGTGGTCGGCCCCCAGGGGAATGACCATGCGTCACATGTGAGTTCTAACATAACAGGAACTTGCTCACAATTTCTCAAAACAATGACTAATGTCTGGCTTGGTTAATTATCCAATTCAAGAGACATAATTAAGGAAAATTTTTGGAGCAAACAAACCCAGAGTTAATAAATTAGTTTTTTTTTTAAAGGATGATGACAGTTAATTAGGTCTATGTGGAAGAAGAAAACATGTTGCGCCACCCCAAATAAATTATGGGGAAGGCGGTTGAATCGGCAAAAATTTTACCAATTTATATAACCTGACTTCAAAATATTGAAACTGTAACAACAAATAATGTGTACAATTAAACATGGCCTATCTCAAGAAGGAAGGAAGCACTGGAAGTCTATCTTGTGTAATTGAAAGTTACGATTAGTATACAAATATTAACCTACTTGTAATTGAAAGTTACGATTAGTATACAAATATTTACCTACTGATAACCAGCTTACTCTATCCATAAACACAATACACAAGAAAAATTTCTATGGGTATGAAGTTTAAAAAAATTACATCATATTATAATGACAGGCGGTATTAAAATCACATACATTTTATATCCTTACCTGGTTTATAACATGGTTATCTCTGCCTTGTGTATTAGTCAGGATCTGGACAGCATTTGTAACTATGGGATCTTCGCTGTCAGCAAACCAAACAGGCGGTGTGTTGGGGTATGTCTCCTGGTTAACAAAAAAAACATATTTGTAGAAATCATAGATGAGATTGTTCCTGTAGGCGTAATGTTTTCTAAGGATATGTTGTATATTTTCTTCCCAATTGCCGTGGACAACTACTTGCAGTGTCCAGAATTCGAGCGACAGAGCTGTTCAGGATGCTAATGTATTGGTTGAACGACATCATTGACATAGAAAAGGAAGAATAAATTATACTTCTGTTGTTAGATATTGTAATAACAATGTTATACAGGTGTTAAGCCCTTGCACAATAAGTTGCATCTTCATTCCTGCCTGCCATACACAACTACCTACAAATCTACAGGATTTAAATGAGGCAAATGACAGAGTTGTCCAGAACACTAATGTATTGATTGGACTGAGTCATTGACATGGAAGAGGAAAAAGAAATTATACTTAGTTGTTTGTAATGTGACAATATCAATGTAACAGGTATTCAGCTGTAAAGGCACATGGATTATTAGACATTTATAAGGATATGAAGCATCAATTTCCCTGCCCATTATACACAACCATGGTCGCACCAAACAGGTGAGGAAGTAGGTGGTTCAAATGAGGAAAATGGTGGAGGATAAAATTTGAGTCAAAAAAAATATAGTTATTTGTAATTGTTTTTGTTTTTTACTAAAAAGACAGGACTGATTGGGTGTGGCAATAGGAATGTTACAGTTAATAACCCACTAGGATTCATGAAACCCTAGTAATCTCATAACTGAAGTTTTATTTGAGATCTAGAGTTGTAACTCCTGTATTTACATCATTACATGTTTCAACGCAAATAACAATATTCTTTCATATTCTACTATATTCTATACATTTTTAAATTTGAAACAAGCTATACCATGTAACTTGACCCACATTGTAATATTTATACTTTGTGGGATAACAAAAACCTATAACTCTCTATATCATCATGCCTTATTTATAGAGGGCTGCTTGGTATTATTACTGAACAACCAGATATTCTGAAGAAATATTTAAAATCTTTTTTTTACTTGAATTACTAAGACAATTTAACCAGCTCTGTTAGCCACTGATACATTAAATTCACAAGAGTCAAGCAAAATCAATAATAATTACCTATGTATGCAGGCTACCTAATACTCCACTTTCAGGGACAGCTAACTTGAAAATCAATAGTTACTACTTGGCACAAGTATGCAGACTGCTACCTTGGATTACTTCAATAATATGGTCAGCAGTGAATTCAACTACACTCTGGAGTTTTATAAAAACAAAAGACTGCACTATTTAAAAAAAATATCTTGTATATCTTGTGCAGCCTATACCTAGGTACTAATAATTTTTGTATTTAGAATATTTCAGGGTTGTTTGTTGCTACTAATAATTTTTGTATTTAGAATATTTTAGGGTTACTGTACCAACTTCCTATATTAAGTAAGGTGCTGTTTAGTTTCAAATTTTATGGATTTTTGTAGTGAAACATTCATAATTAGTTTTTATGATAGTTTGATTTCAACTTAATCAATCACAACTGATTTAATATCAAGTATTGGTTGGGTTTAAGATATTGGTGGCATAAACATATTGGTGAATAAAAATGTTTTATCACATAAGACATTTACAAGTGCACAGCTAAAACACAGCATTTTCAGGTTTGAGATATATAATTTATGCAAACCGAAAGAAACACGGTTAAAACAAGAAATTACAGTTACATTGCTTATACAGTTATGGAAAGGCGATAATTTTTCAAAAAGCAAATGGTCATAAAAGTATTGTTTTATGTACTGTGTGAAGTTTATAGTACATTATTTAGGTCAGTATTTCATAGCTGCTCCAAAATATGAACAATTTATAATGCAATGTAATGGAGTTTTTTAGTACGGATGGCTATATGATTTGATTTGATACAAGTAGATGGATGATAGATAGACTGTGTGATAGATGATATGGCTATGTGTGAATACAGAGATAATTACTAATAGAGAAGTAAAGAAGAAAAAGACATTTTGCACCAAACCAAAATAAATTGGGAATAGGGCAAGAGTACAATGAACCCTCAGGATTTTTTATGTACACATCAAGTCTTTATTGGAAACATATGGGCATAAATAATGGAGTAATTGGGTTATCAAACACCAATACAGTATTTATTGAAACAATACATGTCCATACAATGGGTTACTAATGTTACTATGTACCAAATATTGATAACAGTGTGTAATCATCATTGTTTGGTATTATATCATTGATAGTTGTATGGTATATAAACAATATATACATATACATTTACACAACACATGTGAATCCTAGTAAACAGTAATGTTCAAATACATTCAGTGCACACAAATAACCTGCTATCAATGAATGGCCCAACTAAGGCCACTGAGCACATTCCAAGCCTGCATTGTTGCATCAGAAAAAAAAGACAGTAATGGGTCCAACAAAATGTCTACATGACAAAAAGCAGGTAGAGAGGATGACTAAGAGCCTTTGTCCCAAAAACGAGCCTGTATACCGTTATCCAAACAAAACAGACGTTACTCTCTCTATAAAATAGCTGTAATGATTCACGAACACTTTGATAATGACGTTCTGCGCCCGAAATGATCGATACAGCGATTCGACACGGCACCGTTTGCTCAATAAACATATGATCCACAAACGCGTTAACGCGCGACTATTGATTATGTTTAAAACATCAATGTTTTGTAAATAATTTACACAGAAACGTGACAAACGTGTAGGTGCAACAGGGAAATGTAAATTCACTTCCGTAAACCTTTTGTTGACAGCCCTGCCCTCATAAACAACGACCCTTTGTCCCAGCTTAGGATAATCAATATGTGCACCCCACAGCCAACACATTAATTTTTATCTCACCAAGGTTTATTAGACATATATGGTACTTACAGTAATATTGGCATGTATTTCATATTTCTTTCCATTTTTGCCAACGAATCTGCAGGTCAGTTCGTCGACACTGGCTGACATTATCTGAAACCGTTCATGGTTTTTTGGAAACACTTGTTCTAAAGTTTTGATTTCTAACTTAAGTGTATTTAAGCAAGCCATTAGTGTTTATTGAAACACTAATTCTAAACTAACTAATAGTTATCCACGATAAAATACATGAGAATAAATTTTACGTTCACTCCGCGACCAAGCAAAATGGCGGAACGTAATGGCGGAAATTATTATAAAAAATACTGTTTGCTGACGATAGAGGGCGACTACGACTAGTCTTATCTATATTTTACAGTTGCAACATTCAAAAACCTGTACTTCTTGGACTACTTGGTAGGTATGTACAACTAAAAGTTTTGATATTAATGATCTACTATCAAAAACGTAGGTTTAGTTAAGGAGTATTCATATTCCTGCATCACAACCACATGCATCGCACCATCTAATATGATGATGATGGCAGTGTTTTTTATGCTGGGTTTGGGCTTCTCCCTTTGCTTCGTATATGCTGTTGATAAATTAAATCATATCAATCTTTATTGCATCCATAATGTTTAAATACTCTAAGACACATACAGGTGGTAAATATGAGTAGTTAAAAACAATTATGGACCCTGTTGGGCAAGCAAAATTTTAAATAAGTAGGAGAGAGGAAGAGCGCTTTAATCATCTCTGGCTTGCCGGTTTCCTCACGATGTGTCCCTTTACCGTTGGGCAAATAATAATTATACAATACGCGCAATATAATTATGTATGCGAAAACTCAGAGGCGTGTGTGTGGCCTGGGTTAAAAATCGAGACCTAGGACTTGGCAGTCCGACGGTCACGCCACTAGGCTATCAAGTGTATTCACGCTACTTTGTACAATCTTTTTTGATCGGCTCTCTAAGAACGGCTACCCGACCCATCTGAGAACAGATGCAAGACAGCGTAGAAAAGGCTCACGGGTTAACTGGAAACCAGGAATTCTGGATGAAACCCATCACAACACGGGTGGAGGAAACCCGTGTAAGTTTTAGATTATTTTTGTCTGGCTACACTAGTCAAGCAAAGGAAACCTTAGACGATAAATATAAAACCCCACCCCATTAAGGAGGATGCGCAAAGATTGCCCGCGAAATTCCAATTTTCTTGAGTTTTGTAATTTGCAGGTCAGTATCTTGTTGAGAATATAATTCATGAATCATGACTAAACAAAAAAAATACGGCAGTGTAAGCGAAATCATTTTAATTTGTAGTTTTGTACATTGGTTTCTCCATTCAATGTGCTTGCACATAATTGTATTAAACCTTCCACAATATTAATGATTAATATGATGACCACTAGGTTAAATGCTCTCTAGTTGCCAAAATCTAAGAGGCCCGTTTTGACATTTGTCATCGCGACGTAACTAGTGAAGTAGATAAACGACTCGGTACTCGATACTCACGATAAATCGATTCAAGTTGGTATGAGTATTTGATCGATTTGATTATGTATTACAAAGTGCATGGGATTTAAGTTCTGTTTAGAAAACGTAACTTAAACTTTAATTTTATAGGTATTTTGAAATGATACAGTGGTACAAAAGGTTAATTTCGCGTGGGCGCTAAGTCATGTGCCGCTTGGTCAGAGACAAGCCATTTTATAGAAAACAGTATCGCCAATTCAAAGTTTTATTTACGGCTTTGAGCGCCAAGCTCATTATTATCAGTAAAATCACTAGATAATATATAATTATTTAAATCGAATGAAGCTGGTGAAATTCAGTAATTAATTGGTTACAACACTAGTATTTAAAAAAAAACAAAGACTGAGAACGTAACTGTTTTTGAGACGTTTCGTATTAATTGGAAATTGCATGCTACTATAAAATTAGCGCAAAAAGAATACTCGCAATAATTCCATCATATTATTTATCGCGCCAAAAATATGTATGTGTTTTTTTTAAAACATTATGTAATTATTTATTATTTTATTGTTTCTTTCTGTTTCGTTCCAAGTTACATTCTAGGTCCTTTCTCAAATGTCAAAACGGGCCTTTTAGATTTTGACTAATATAGGATGACCACAGAATCTAGCAAGAGCCGAACCTTATAGCATTTTACCTAGTTCTAGGCGCCGTTTAATGGGTTAAACTTTCCTTTACTGGACTGGCATTTATGGGGTGGGAGGGGGAGGGGGGGAAAGGGGGGGAGGAGGGCTACCCTCCTGTACCATCCCCACACCGCGAAACCCCATGGTTATGGAGATGTCCGGGGCCCCCCTTGTGCCCGGGGGCCCGAGTGGAGAGGGGCACCCCCCACAGGTGTGGGGGGTGCCCCCCTCCACTCTGGCACCACTCCCATGATAAGGTAACTCACCATTTCCGAGAAAAATGACTTTTCCTAACTTAACCTCAAAACACTCAAAAGTTGCTCAAAAAGCGTAGTCTGAGCCCCGCTTCGCGGGGCTCAATGGTTTAAAAAAAAGTAACCTAACCTAACCTAACCTGTCCGAGTCGGGGTAGGGCAAGGCGGTTTTGGATATTTTTCGGATATTCACAACACTTGCACTTCACTACACTCTTCAGACACAGAAGCATAGGGCTTCGGAGACGCCATGGTAGTCAAACGTAAGGCTTACAGGAGTACGTAAAACGATCTCAACTGCAAGTGTCACAAACGATGACTGACACTGACAGCAACACAAAAAAACGCGGTAAACAAGAGGCAACTTTGCGTTCCGTTCCAAGTGTAAACAAAAATTCGTTATTTTTTGTGTAAAAAAGTCTACGTAATTGCATAATATTATTTAAAAAAAATGACATTTGGTCAAATAAAATACACCTTTACTGTAAACGGAACGTGAAATGACAAATTGACGTCTACCATCGTAATTTATCTAACCTAAAAATTGGATTTGTATGGAAACTTTGAATAATTATATCTCGTAAACCGTGAATTTTCGCATAAAAAAAAACTGTGTGCTTGCTTTTTATTTGTGAGTATTATCTACAAACAACATAAGGAACTTTCAAATCCCAGTCCAGTAATGGAAAGTTTAGCCCCTAATATTAACTTAACTCGGCGATTTAGTTTACACACTGTAAAAATTAGTGTATATTACTTACTTACTATTCATACCAAGGTAGAAAAATTTAATAATTTTAAATCTGTTTAATAATTTTTGAAAGATAACAAAATTACACTTTCAGGTGATACTAACACCACAATCCTCTGTTCATTGCAAAGAAATTGTAAAAAATTGCCTTGGCCTACGCGCGAGGAAGTGATTCCAGCCGGTCGATTCTGTAAAAATCTCACTGTGATTTAGGTGAAGTGAAGTGTCACTTTATAAGAAGTTACGGGATTGACACTATTGACAGCACCTCGTAAACGCACTTAAGTTTTCACGGTGGGATTGTTACTTAATACACCAGAAGTTTATTGCTCGCGAGGGTATATACCTAGAACATACCTTAGTATTATATAATAGGTTTGGACTATTTTAGACCTCTTTTGACTGCCTTGTTGGTCTAGTGCTATTGGTGAACATGAAGTCTTAGGTTCGATTCCCAAGTGGGGAAAAGTGCTATTGTTTTTTTTTCGTTTAAAATCTATACGTAGCAGCCTAGAGTTTGGATATATGCTTTTTTTTTTTTTTTTAAGGCTGGGAAATCATCCAATGACTGCTCCCGCTCTGGGTGGAGCGGAAGGGAGTGTCAGACTCTTACTGACTAAAACCCATCCATGTTCCTTCCATAGCCCTTTATGTTCCGGGGTAGCGGTAACCCTTTCGGACAATCCCGCTTACCCGGCAGGCTTGGCCCTGAGGGGCCCCTTCATATGCTGGCATCTCTTTGAGGCGCGCGTGGAACATATACGCGCCGTACGGCACGGGTCTGGTGCTGATCGGACGGTGAGTCACCCATTACTCACCGCCCGCAGGCCCGCGCCTACGGTGGCCGGGAGTCGTCACGTGGCTCCCGACGCTCGGGGCGTCTCCTGCGGCGGCTGGGACGGGAGGACCTTTCTCTCTCCCATCCCGCCACCTCCTTCGCGAGCATGACTTTTTCGCAGAAGGAGGTGACTGCCTCCCACTCCCTCTCGCCCCGGACCATGGCTTGCACCAGGGCCGGGCGCGAGAGGTCGCCGCCGCCGATCGCCTCTACGAGGACACGGCGGTGCTCCGCCCAAGCGGGGCAGGTTTGCACCGTGTGCTCTACCGTGTCCTCTGGGCGATCCTCGCAGTGGTGACACCCAGGCGTTTCCTCCCGCATGATGATGTGCAGGAACCTCCCGAAACATCCATGTCCGGTGAGGACCTGCGTCAGGCGGTAGGTGAGGGCGCCGTGACGCCTCTCTAGCCACTCCTCAAAGAGGGGCCTTACCGCCACTATCGTGGCGTGCCCTGCGCTGGGTTGCGACAGTCGCTGATTCCCGGCCGCCATGAGATCGCGCCGGAGGTCCGTCCGCTCCGCCGCAATTTGCTGCGGAAACGGAGTTTCTCCCCGGCTTAGTACCTCCGTTGGATTTATGCTAGCTTGATGTCTATAGGCTCTCTCCCCGTTACATGGGATTAAACCTTTCGCCAGTCTACAATGGGTACACATTGTTTTACCAAAAATTGGCTTGATGTTCTGCTATCTTAGAACAATCTTTATTCCAATGCAACGCGTCATAGATAGAATCTATATTTCAGTCATCCGTTGCGCAATGTCAATTTATAACATGTAAACTAAAGGTTAGTATCATACAATCTGTAGATTCATTAGACAGATTAGATTATGATCTAATAATAATAATATCTTTGGACATTTCACACAACGCCATATAGTCCCAAGCTAAGCAACCTAATGCTTGTGTTATGGTAACGAGATGGCTGATAAACTACTTATATATATATTGTTTTTGTAATCTATACATATAATAAAACAGTAAAAAAACTGTGTCTGTACATTGAATATATTAAAAAAAAAAAAAATTGAGAGGGGTTTAGAAACAGTAATAGAGCATGAATCCAAAAAATAAATTTTGTCTGTTTGTCTGTTTGTTTGTACACGCTAATCTTCGGAACTACTGGACGGATTGGAATGATTTTTTTTTTGTTGTATAGGTATTAAGTCTGGGCAACATATAGGCTATAATTTATCTTGGAAACTTGAACACCTGATGCAGACAGCAACAGACCAGCTAAACTATAAGAGATACAAAAATAATACCTTAGCAAAAATTGTTCCACGTGATTAGCATTTTCTGCTGAGAGAATAAATTTGAAGATCTGGAACACCTGATGTGGAACTCCAAGAGCCCAGCTACACTGTAACACATATAAGAATGACGTCTTAGCGAAAGTTGTTCAGCCTGATGAGCACTCTCTGTTGATGTATAAAAATTGAAGATCTGGAACACCTGTTGTGGAACTCTAAGAGCCTAGCTACACCATAACACATATAGGAATAACGTCTTAGCACAAGTTGTTCAATCTGATGAGCACTGTCTGTTGACTTATAAAAATCGAAGATCTGGAACACCTGTTGTGGAACTCCAAGAGCCTAGCTACAACATAACACATATAGAATTGACGTCTTTGACGTCTTTGTTGTTCAATATGATGGGCATTTCCTGTTGACTTATAAAAATCGAAGATCAGAAACATCTGATGTGGAAATCAAAGCTATCACTAATTTTACTGTGTAATTATAAAATAACATAAACTGGGAGTACCTGCACGCGGTGAAGGCGGTAACAGTTTAGGACTGATTTTCGATGACCATGGTATATCATTGAAAATTTGACTCTACTGGCCAAAACTCCTATTTATTTTTTTATTTTATCGTATGAATATGCCTTCGGGCTTATGTTGTTTGAGTGTTTAATTTCCTTTTCCATTTATCTTCGTGACACTGTAGCCTACCCGGTAACGCAGGGGAGCAGTCATTTTAATTTAGATTTTTATTGATCAGGTATCTTCACAATAAAACTATGACCATGCCTAGAAAGAGGTCAAATCTTTCCCAATGTTCCAAGAGAGCTAAAAGATTGAGGATCATAAGATCCCAAGAATCTACCGAAGAGCGTCAGGAGAGACTTGATGTTGTTCGAGAACATTAGGCTGCAACTCGCTCCGTGGAAACCTCTTCGGGTCGCGAAGCACGCCTGCGTTCTCAGCGTATTCATTAGGTCTCTAGAGACCAGTGAAGAATATGATGCGCGACTGACCGCTGATCGTGAACGTCATGTATTGTCTCGCGAGTCAGAGACGTTCACGGAAAGAGAATTACGCTTGAGTTCCAAGCGTATCTACGCATCGACTTCTAGGTCTCTAGAGGAGGAATATAATAATGCGGTTACCAAAATTAAAACGATGACAAATGGACTGTATGTTTTGGTGGTTGTTGGAATGAAATAAAACTAAAGCTCAGTGTGATAAAAGATTTAAATGGGAAAAATGATAAAAAATAACATAAATGGCGACCCCGTTGTCGCTGGCATAAGCAACAGGGTCCGCGTACGAAGTCGCGGGCAGAAGCTAGTATATACATATTATAGATAGAAAACACCCAGACCTGGAACAAATACTTGCAGGTCGTACAAATATTTGTTCCCTGCGGGAATCGAACCCGTGACATGCTGCGCATCAGTCAATCACTCAACCACTGCGCCAACCGTGTCGTCAAACCACTACCACCTACCTACCCACCTAACTACCTAATTAATTAATTATTTATCTATGGAAGTAGCCAAATTAGACAAAATCATCTAATTATTCGAACTGCCTAGCCTTTTTCCAACTATATTGGGGTCCGCTGCCAGTCTAACTGGATACAGCTGAATACCAGTATTTTACATGGTGCGAATTATTCGAAGTAGGTACTCTGACATCCATTTTGAGTGTGACGACCGTGCTTGGCTGCAAGCCACATTACCCATTTCTAGTGTAAGCTTAGGTTTCCGTTCTCATACCACAGCACCGAGGAGTTAACCGCAAAAATCATAGCCCCTCTCAGGTTGTCTCTGAAGTGTCGTGTTTAACCGATGCAATGAACGCCAGGCAGGTGGCTTGTCCGGATACGGTGCAACCCGAGAACCCATCTTCCCAGAGACATTGGGATAAGCCATTTTTCGTGGGCTACCCTTTCACCTTAATAGGGTTTAGGTCAAATCTCTAAAATTTATAGAATTAAAAGTTTCTTTAGGAACCGCATCAATCAAAAGAAATGATAGTATTTATTAAGTTATTTATTTATTTATTAAGTACAAATCAAATCAGAAATACAAACAATTAATTAGTAATATTCAATACCTAAAAAGAATTTAACAATGTATTGGTTTTATTAAAGTACAACATCATCACTAGTTCTACACGCACAATGGTCCACCAGAAAGAATTAGTCCGAATACCAAAACCTAGGGTCTAGGGCCTCTAGGCCATACCATAGAACATAGAACGTAGCTCGCCAGAAAGTTGATTCTGAAAAATCTTATCGTGCTATCTAGAGTGAAGTTAACTGTCATTCCACCTAATGTTAGGGATTGACACTCTTGACAGCTCACTTCACCTAAATTTTCACTACACTTCGCTACAGTTCTATTTATTTATCTCTTCGTACTAATCTTAGAAGTGTCCTTTCGTTTGGAGTCATCAACAATCGCCAGGCTGTGTATGTGAATGTTTCCACCGTATTCTTGGTGCACTCAACACGGAACTTGGAAAATACCTTCACCATACAGATCCCGAACTGAAGTTTTGCGAATCTGGAACCTAAAAGAATATCACTCATGAAAAAGGCATTAGGAGAAACTAAAATGAATTCAAACGAACCGTAGTGGGCCCAACCACCACCCTATATGGCAGTATTACTAGATCACTGTTTCACATTGGTAAAGAGATGGAGCTGTACAGTCACGAGCAAAAATATGTATACAGTTAGCTAATTTCAAAAGCGGGTTTCTCCTTTATTATTGAACTAGCTTCCGCCCGCGGCTTTGCCCGCATAATATGTCGACAAATTAATTATACACATAAACCTTCCTCTTGAATCACTCAATCTATTAAAAAAAACCGCATCAAAATCCGCTGCGTAGTTTTAAAGTTAATTAAGCATACATAGGGATATAGGGACAGAGAAAGCGACTGTTTCATACTATGTAGTGATGAAATTGTATGTTCATGCACACCATGTGCGTTCATGCACACAAAGTTTTACCAAAATTGTCGTATCATAAACTGGGAATAGTTATTTTACAAGAGAAATCGCTTCTGAATATTGATAGGTGATTAGTGCACGTGACTATACCAACCACAGAAGAGATAAGTTCTGTGATACCAACACACACATCTTTTAAAATCTCATCGAAGACAAAAGTGTCAAATATGAATCAGAAGTCAGAAGTCACATGCTTTGTTTTTTTAAGAAATTTTGCCACAGTGCCGCGTTGACGACTGAGACGTGCGGACGTCTTATTCATTTTGTCGCGTAACTTATTTACAAAATTACCTTAATGTTACTCAATCAAGTAGATAATGGATAGTTTTATAAGATCTTTGAGTACGGAGTCTAATATACCTGATGAAAGTACTTTAAATGAAGGGATGATGGAGAATACAAGGGAAGAAACAACTATTGAGAGAAGAACGATGAATATTGAACGTGAAAATCAGAGAAATGTTGAGAAAAGGGTAAGAGAAGATAGTGAAGAAATTATCGAAGTGGATGATGGTTTTACGACCGTAACCAGAAAGGCAAAAAGATTATTACGTAGTAATTCACAAAATCACAATTGTATGGATAATGTGGGTAGTTGTGATAATAATACGCAGCAAGAAAAATATTTTGAGGTATGTATCACATCTAAGACGGTACTTCCAAAAATGGTTGGTATGGCCAAGCTACTGAAGTCTCAAAATATAAACGACATACTTAAAATCAAATATAAAAGTCCTTACAAAATCTTCATCATACTAAAATATATTGAAGATACAAATAAAATACTTAATTGCCAGAAGTTTAAAGAATTAGAATTTAGATGTCAAAGAACAGACCAATTAAGTATTATTTATGGCATTGTGAAAAATATTGACTTGGAAATAGAGGAGAATGAACTCGCTGAAATATTTCAAAGTGAAGTAGATATTTGCACGGTTAAAAGACTGAAAAGAATATCTGAAGAGGGGCAGTGGATCAATAGTGAAGCTATTCGCATCGCTTTTAAGGGAGCAACATTACCCTCACATATATTTGGATATGGGTGTCGTTTTAAGGTTGAAGCGTATATGTTCCCTGTTACACAGTGTTCAGGATGTTGGAAATATGGTCATATGAAACGTTTTTGTCCAACCCAGAAAATATTGTGCCCTAAGTGTGGCAGTAAACATGATAATTGCGAAACTGAGGAGTTCTCATGTATCAATTGCAAAGGCCCACACATGGCATTAAATAAAAATTGCCCAGTATATCTCAAAGAGAAAATGATAAGGGAAATAATGAGTAAAGACAAGTGTTCTTACAAGATAGCGCTAGATTTCTATGTGACACAATTAAAAAAAAGTAAGGAAGTTACTCCTGTCAACGCTGAAACCCTACCTCCTTCTGCCTCTTCTTCAAACACGAGAAGCTATAGGGACGCCCTGCTTACACCCCTAGAACCATCAATTAATCCAGCAAATACCCGCATAGATTCAAGTAGTTCACTGGAAGAAGTCAGTGAAAGCGAAGAAGAAGGTAACAAAAATAGAACTACTTTTAAACCAATTAAGAAGAAAAAGAAAAAACAGAACGTGAAGAAGAAAGAACAATCAAAGGGTAATACAAAACAAAATGTAGAAGAAGGTCATAAAGAGAAAAACCATACAGAAATAGTAGAAGAAAGTCCCTATAGAAACGAGAACATAATAACTAAATTGAAGAAGTGTTTCAACAAGGTTAGAGAAATATGGTCGGCAGATTGTTCTTCAGAACAAAAGATGAAGAAGAGTATAAGATTAGTATTAGAAGAAATTATGATGTATGTTGTTTCGTATTTTAAAGATTGGGATATTGTAAGTAAGCTCCTTGGTTTATTCATAAATGGATAATGTTAACATAACTACTAATATCAACATATATCAGTGGAATGCTCAGAGTCTGAAGCCAAAATTAATTGATTTAGAGTTATTACTCAATAGAGATAATATTCATGTAGCCATTTTAAGCGAAACATGGTTGAAAGCAGATAGTCGCATAAATATAAGTGGATATAATGTATATAGAAAGGACAGGGATGACTCATACGGAGGAGTATCGATTATCTCACACAGATCGTTAAAAACCTTCATAGTTCCTATAAGTATGACTAATTCAGGTATAGAAATAGTACATATTAAAATTCTTAATTGTAAATTAATCCATAATATAATTTCGATATACTGCCCGTCCTCTGTGAGAACCTCTCAGTTAGATTGGGAGCATATTTTTTCAAGATTTCCAAAAAATACTATTATTGCGGGCGATTTTAATGGCCACCACACCTGCTGGTCCAGTAAAAATGATACTAGGGGCAATCAACTGTTTGAAGCGGCAATTGATAACAATTACATCTCTTTAAATAATGGTGATCCCACTAGGATGAAGCTCGTGAATGGTTTTTTACAAAAAACTTCCCCTGATGTTTCATTCTGTACCACAGACATATCTATTAATGGTGTTTGGAGTGTTAGTAGTGAATGCCTGGGTAGTGACCATTTAATAATAAAAATGTGCTTCAAATATCCCGACGCAACTAATATTACCCTAAAGCGCAATTTAAAAAAAGCAGATTGGCCTAGTTATCGTCAATTTATTTCTAGCTGCTTTGTAGAGGTTCCGCCGCCATCAGAAAATGTACAATACATGTACGACTATCTTACTGCCCAAAGGAGATTGTTCTAGACCGCCCTATAACCAACAAACATTTGACGTGTACGTTAATTTTAATTATATTTTAATATGCTTTTTAAAAATAATAAATTCAAGCGGACACTGTTTAATTCTTAATAGGTTTTTAAAAGTGACCTCATTGATTTTATTACCAACTGAACTCGCCATCTTTCAAGGAATTGTCTATGTGAATGTCACAAAAGATTTGACAGTGTCGCTCTCGCTCATATTACATAAATATCGATATCGACGACGATGTCCATAATATCTAGTGATAAATAATGGATGTTCGATATTTAACACTTCCAAAACATTGAAAATGTGCAACATAAAAGTTTTTCATGCATATTTTTTTCACGGAATTAGTTCCGTGAACATTTTAATGGAACTTATGATGAATATGGCCTAGCACGATTATGATGAAAATATAATGAACAAAACAAACTCACAAAATGTACATACTAGTCGAATGAGGGATTTTCTCACAAGTGAGAAAATATTAGTTCAAAAGAGGCGTTGGTAAAAAATACGTCACTGTCTCAGGTTTTTGATATCAAATAAGCTTTCTTATTTACGGATCTTATTTTTGTTATCAGTTGCCGGTAAAACAAAGACGTATTTTTTACCCACGCCATCTATTGAACTATGTTTTTTCACTCGTCAGAAAATCTCTCATTTAACGATTGAAATGTCATTTACGACGCAACTCTAGTGAATTGTTCTCATAACCATTTCACGACTTCAATAGCCATATTTTTACTTTTTAAGTACTTAAACTCTATTTTTAAATGTCGCAAACTAAAACGTTACACATTGTTCGTTGGGAACAAAATATTTTATTTTAGCATTAATATAATTGAACTAGAATCATAGCAACAACGGGTTTATGTTTGAAACGGAACAAATTAATTTACATTTGACATAATTATTGATCTGTCATTTTGGTCTGCTAAACTCAAACTCAAACTCAAAGTATTTATTTCAAATAAACCAATTACAGGCACTTTTGAATTGTCAAGGTGTCGGTCAGTCAGAGAGATGAAGCTAGTTGCCCATTCCAAAGCAGTAGGTACCTATGGAGAAGAACGGGCAAGAAACTCCATGGACACTCTTTTAAACAAAATATGGTTACAAAATATTGGTTACATAGATCATATTATTATTATTATACATGTGAGAACGATGCAGAACGGTGAAAGCATCTGATATAAAATAACGTAAAAAAAAAAAGTTCAAAAGTTAAATTAAAACAAGCCATGGCCGCTAAGAGATGACCAGTCTCTACCGACAGCGCCCGTTCACGAACATGACGCATGGATTAGCACCATTCAGCTCAACCATTTTGAAGGGAGCTAAATGATCCAACACACACGCCACCATCAGCGAAATTAAAACCACAGATTAAATAGGTGGTCATTGATAATCGATATACAATGATTGATCTTCAAGAGAGCATCTCTACGTCACTACGTCAGTCGGTGCCTGTGGCTGTGTTGTGTTGTTGTGAATACCTACCTATTTGGCGATTTCTTTTGGCGTTTTTGATTTTGTTTCCGTTTAACGGACTACAATTTGGATTGCTTTCAACGTGACCTGGCTTCGAATAACTGATTCTGTGATCTGCTTAAACGACACCTTAGCATTTTGACAACGGATAACGGACTTCGCTTAAAGTAAACTTCAACCAATAAATAATAACTGTACCTAAAAGGCATAATACAACTGTATTTACGGTAATATTTTACTGTATTTGAAGTTTAATGCTTTGTAGAAACCAGAAATAGCGATTTTAGAAGGAATTACTTACGTTTTCTTTTATTAAAAATAACCTCAAAATCGGTTCCTTTTCTTTAAATAAATCTTTTCTCTAAAGTGTCCGTCAACAAACTTTGTTCTTATGGGCTACTAAGGGCAGTTTACAAATAGAAAATGATTTTTTCTATGCTGTTGGCTCCAGGGCGAACAATGTATGGGCGTAGAACAATCTCCTTAATAAAGCTGTTGATAAAACGATTCCACTCATAAAATTATGTAACAATCCAATTCGTAAATTTATACCTAAACCATATTGGAACCAAAAACTTTCAAAAGTGGTAGCTGAGCGTCGTTTAGCTCTAACAAATTTTAGAAAAAACCCTATACCTCAAAATTTAGATTTACTTAATATTAAAATTTCTGAAAGTCAAAACATTATAAGGCAATCAAGATCTAAGTCTTTCCATAATTTTTGTGACAGTATTAATGTGACTACAACTTCAGCTACCATGTGGAGAAAAATGCGATGGATGAAGGGATTCCGACAGACGAGATCTTATTCATCGGACGAAAAAAAAAAAGAACTATTGAATTCTTTGGCGCCAGACTTTGTGATGACCCCAACGCCATTATTTGATGATAATGAGTCACCTCTAAATTGTGAATTTTCGAAACAGGAATTGGAATCTTGCTTTAAAACTAAGGATACATCTCCCGGTATCGATAATATTACATATACAATGATTCTTAATTTACCTATTATTGCAAAAAAATATTTACGTCAATTATATAATTTAATTTTTAAAACATCAACGGTACCCTCTCAATGGCGAGATATTTACATAATACCGATTCCAAAGAATAGCAGCAGTGCCGATGGTAAGCTTCGGCCAATAGCATTGATATCTTGTCTGTGTAAAATATTTCACTCTATGATTCTGAAACGGCTAGAATGGTTTATAGAATATAATAAAATACTATCTCCTAGTACTACTGGTTTTAGAAGAGATCACTCATGTCATGATAGTCTAGCACGCCTAGTTACTAAAATACAAATTGGCTTTACTGAAAGTACCCCAACTGTAGCTGCTTTTTTGGATGTGGAAGGAGCTTATAATAACGTTCTTGTTGACCGGGTAGTACATATTCTAAATGACTTGAAAGTAGGGAAGTATATTTGTTCTTATGTCTGGGAATTTTTAAAAGAAAGACATCTCACTATAAAAGCGGACGAAAGCAATAGACGATATGTAAGATGGACTGGTAAGGGAATTGCACAGGGGGATCCTTTATCCCCCCTTCTCTTTAATATTATTACGGCCAGTATTTGTCAAAATATTAATAACGTTTGTGTCAGTCAATATGCTGATGATTTTGTTTTATACTGTAATACAACTAAAATACAAGACAGTGTTGATAATTTGCAGCAAGCTTTAGATTATTTTGTAGCATCAATAGAAGTTTTAGGATTAGAATTATCAAACAATAAATCAAAATTATGTTTATTTACCAGAGGGCGTAGAAGACTTGTAGTTGACATTAAGGTAAACAATAATACTTTAGAAGTTGTCGACTATATAAAATATTTAGGAATGTGGCTGGACAAGTGCTTAAGATGGGGGAAGCATATTAACGAAGTGTATGAAAGTTCACAAAAAAAAATTCAGTTACTCAAAGTTTTGGCGGGATCGGCATGGGGTGTTCACCCTATATTTATGCGTAGATTGTATATGGCCCTTATTAGGAGTAGAATTGATTACGGATGTTTTTTGTATGATAACTCTGCAATTAGTCATACTTATAAATTGGACAAATTACAAAATCGAGCATTACGAATAATCGGCGGTTTTATTAAGTCGACACCGATACACGTAATGGAGAGTGAGTTGAGTATACCTCCTTTACAAATTAGAAGACAATTCCTTTCTTTAAAATTTTGTTTAAAGCTACAATCTAGGACAAATGATATTTCAACGGGTTTGATTACTGATCTTAGTAGTATGATAGAAAATAGGTACTGGAATAGGAAGAGGAGACCTCTACTCGTTGCTTCCCATAGTATGATAGCAGCTGAGGAGATTTCATCTTCCTACCCAGTTTTAATGTTCACTTTGGATACATGGATGTCTAATATAGATATTAAGGATGTTATTAAATGTAGCCTAGATAGTGTCACTGCTCCAAAATCACATTATGATGTTAATTTGTTAAAGAATAATGCCCTTAATGAATTATGTGAAAGGTACGCTGGCTGGCATGTTATGTATACAGATGGGTCCAAAACATCAGACGGAGTGGGAGCAGCTTTTTGTGATTTAGCTAATGGATATCATAAAACTTATACTTTGAATAATCACATTTCCATCATGACTGCCGAACTATTTGCCATTTCTGAGGCTTTGAAATATGTGCTAGAGCTAACTGCAATGAAAGTGGTGATATGTAGCGATAGTAAGAGCGCGTTACAACATATTTCTAAATGTGTTCATAATGGGTCAAAGGGCTTAGCTATAGCATACAGAATTTTGGAACAAATTCGGTTGTTTAACCAAACAGGTAAAAAAGTAAATATTCAATGGGTGCCATCTCATGTTGGACTTCGAGGTAATGAGGAGGCTGACAGACTAGCTAAATATGCCATTATGTCAGGCACAAGAACACGGGATATAATACCAGGCTATTCGGAAATGTTGTGTAAATATAGGAAACTAAATAAACTATCCTGGAATGAACATTTTAATGAAAGATCAAAAGCTAAAGGAATCTGGTATAAAAGTATACAATGTGAACCTCCTCATATACCTTGGTTCACCGGGTCGAAACTGAATCGAAGCCAAATTGTTGCTGCGCATCGCTTGCGCTCAGGACATATTCCACTAAACAAATTTGCTTACCTCATGCGAAAATCTGACTCTCCAAACTGTGAGGTGTGTGGCAAGATAGAGGATGTGCAACATGTGTTGGTGGAATGTGTCCGATATACTATTAAGAGAAATGCAGTTTTAAACGCGATGAAATTGTCGGTAATGGATGTTGGAATGTTCCATGGTATTTTAGCTAAGCCTACATCTGAAGCAGCAAAAATATTGTACAGTTTTATTATACGTATATAAGAAATTAGTTAAGGTTAGGGGTATTTTATAAGTTATATTTGTTTAGAAAGTAAGTAAATATTTGTAAAAGCACGATGGGATTGACATCGTCGCATTTGTGTACAAAAATCCCTTAAATAAAGAAGATTAAAAAAAAAAAAAAAAAAAAAAGAAATTTTGCGAGCTCTGGGATCGATACTTATGCCGAAAATATAATTGTTAGAAGTCTCGTTTGAAGTAATGTTGCATCATGCAGAAACTACCGGATAGGTTTTGTTATGATTTTACTATTTTTGATATTCCAAGTCTGGCCAGTCCGTGGGGTATAAAATATTACGCTATTTGTTATGAGGGATGAACAGTATCGCATTACGCATATCGTATCATAAGCATATCATATCGCATTTCATGTGCATTACTCTTCTGTAGTTTACCGCAAATGATAAAATAAGGTGCGGATAAGGTATATCTATCGAGATAGTTCCTTTTGCAGATTTAACATTTTAAACGATTATCATCACGCTTTACCCTTTATGCAGTTAAGCAGTCAATTTCAAATTGTACAGGGTTGATAATATATGAGATGGAGCAAGAAAATGGGCAATTTTCACAAAATCTTTTTTTTACCTGCACGGGCAGAAGCTAGTGTTATAATAACTCATAATAAATGGAGGTAAGCTGTAACTGGCTGTAAGTATGTTTTACAAAAAATATGTGTATTTTATGCTTTATTAAAAGGAATTGGGTTCTGAATAATTAATTACAATTGGACTATTTTTTTTAGGGGTAATTATAATAATATCCTTAGACATTTCACACAACGCCATATAGTCCAAGCTAAGCAACCTAATGCTTGTGTTTTGGTAACCAGATGGCTGATAAACTACCAAATTTTTTTTTTTTGTAAAAACATAAGTACGTATTATAGATAAAAAAACACCCAGACCCAGAACAAGTACTTGCAGGTCGTACAAATGTTGGGTCTGTGCGGGAATCGAACCCGCGACAATCGCTCAACCGCTGCGCCAACCGTGTCAATACTAGTGTATTGCATAGGTATATAATTATAATGAATACTAGTGTTTATACCAGGGGCTCCCAAACTTATTTTGTCTACTGCCCACTTTGAGAATAAAATGAAATTGCAAATCCCCCTTAGCCTCTACACAACGCACCCATTATTATTATTTATTTATTTCTGGGTCTCCTAATGCCCCCCTTTAGGCCTACAGCGCTATCGCCTGCTTTGCCTTTATATTGTTAATTTGCTTGTGTAATTACATTCGCCGCAGTATTTGAAATAAAAATATAATAATCACTACATCGTATAAAGCAAAGTCGCTTCCCACGTCTGTCCTAATGTTTGTATGTATGTAAGCTTAGATCTTTAAAACTACACAATGGATTTTGATGCAATTTTTTTAATAGATAGAGTGATTCAAGAGGAAGGTTTATAAATGTATAATAACGAATTGTTTTACAACGAATTTAACGCGTGCGAAGCCGCGGGCAAAAGCTAGTAATGGTTAAATTAAACTTATAGTAGGTACAGACGCCAGCACATCAAGCTATCCCTAACTGTCAAATTTTCTCAATTAAAAATGAACCTTATGTCTTTGCAATAAAGTTGAAATACTATCAAAGAAATTTGACAGATTGTGGTAACTTGATGTGCTGGCCTCTGTGCAGTACGATTCAAGCTTAATGGCGGCTCGGAACTTATGGCGAATGGCTTATAACTAATACAAGAGTCAGCGGGGGTGAGGGGTGGGGTACTACGCATCTAGTAGAACAATTCAGAGCCGCCATAAAGTACTTATGGCACGAACTACCCATTTAATGATTAACTTACCAAGACAACTTCTAGGCCCAAGTCCAAAAGATAACATAGTACAGGGATGTCGCTCTTTCATGTTTTCTGCTGAGAATCTTTCCGGTTTAAACTTTTCAGGTTCAGGATAATATTTCTCGTCATTTTGGATCGACAGCGGCGAAATTGCTACTACGGTATTTTTATGAATGACGAAATCTGTTCCGTCCAACTGAATGTCCCGACCAACATTTCTGGCTACCGAGTTTGCTAAAGGATGCATTCGCAGCGTCTCATCGAAAACCATCAGAATGTATTTCATTTCTGATAATATTTCATAAGTAAATTTACCACCATGCTTTTCTAGGACTTCATCAATTTCTTGAATCATTTTTTCTTGTGCATCAGGATTCTTAGCTAGATGAAACATTGCATAACTCAATAATAATGAAATGTTTGCATATCCGGCAGCATAAAATATAAGCACTTGTCCAGATAAAACGTCGTCCGTAATTTTTAACCAAAATTCTTTATCATCTTCAGCTTTCTTCCCAGAGCTGACAGAGCCTTCCCTTCTCAAACCCATCAAGATACTCATTGTATTGTTTGCCTCAGTATTTGTAACAGCTCCTAGATCGATGCCAGCTTGAAGAATTTTTTTGCAAAATTGATCTACTTTGTCAGAAAAAATGGATAAATTAAACTTCGACAAAGTACCAGAGAATAATAACTCCAATTCAAGAAAGAAACTGGTTTTCTGGATTCTTGCATCCATTATTTCACAAAGATGGTTGTGTTCATTATATGGGTCTACATCAATGCCAAATGCGTTCATCATGATTGAGTCAACACCATATCTTCTAAAAAGTGGTAGCATATCAAGTTCTGACTCTTTCATAGTGGCTCGTTCAATAAATTCAATAAACTTGTCTCCTCGGTCGGCAAGTACAGGAAAATTGGTCTTGAACTTGCTAGATGTTAACACTGAACCTAATGGTTTCCTTAACACTTTGTCCACCTCATTGCTGGCATGAAAAAGATTATCTCCCAATCGTTTCCTGCTGAAATTCAATCCCCGATCAGGAAAAGAATCAAAGTCCTTAATGAGCACTTGTTTCACTATATCAAGATCACGAATCAGTAAAGTGGGAGACGACATTCTGTACAGGCCAACAACCTTCTCGTTGGGATATTGTTTGTAGAGTTCATTGTACAGCACTCCAACGTGCTTTCTTCTGAAGAATACATCAATGAAGTTCCCGAAGAATGGGATAGGGGTTGGTCCTTTGACATTTCTTACTTTCCAATAGTGATAAGTCCTGGTGAAGTACTTGTAAAGAAAGCAAACAACCGTTATGAACGTCAAATAATATGAAAACATGGTGCTAGTTACCTTATCAGTATCCCTGTCAATGAGAAACGTACCAGTCAGAATGGTTAGTACCTAATAACCAGTTAGTTATATAGGTACCCGAAAACAAAAATGTAAAAATCTAGCCAAGTTCGTCGATGTTCTACGGACACGATTATGAATTTATTATGTTATTTTCTACTGAATACAACTATTTGACTGCTGGAATAGTGATTTTCGGACGTCAAGTTAATAAATTTTAACTGTTATGAACTTTTTAAGTTACATTTTCCATATTAGGGGGACCATAGCAGGCAAGCAAAATAGCAACATTTTAAGTTTCACAGACTTTGATGTAGAGGTGGTCAAAAGTAGCTAGAAATGGTTCATGTAAGATGTCACACAGGTGTGTTCGCTGAACTTGGCTTGAAATCTGCCATGTGATTAGATGGGAATGAAGGAGCTGATAATAATTAGAGCAATCAGCGTTATCGCATCGTAGATTGAAAGCAAAGTGGCCGATAGATAATATACAACCTCCGCCTGTTAACCTTTTTAACCTTTTGAACGCCAGAGTATAAACGTATCGCCGTACCCCTGACGCCAGGCCACTTTTTCTGTCAAATGACCTTCATAAAAAATAGGGATTCCAAAACTCTTATCGATATAGGTACAACGGAGTTTTTATTTTCGTCTTTAATTTTTTAATAAACCGTACTCACGACACTGAAATTTTATTTGACCTGCCACTATATTCCAATATAGTAATTAGTAATCTTTACACAGCATTTAACAGATACTATCAATGAAAAAGAAGATATTAGAAAACTAAAAAAATATATTTATTACAATATGGTTACAACACTATTCAACATGACTTGTCTTGGTATTGATGGCGTTGCTTGCCAGTCAAATAAGACATTCTCGCATCTGAATTAGGGATGTAGCAGTGTACACGTTGGTTATCGATTCTAATAAGTATTCTTATCTAATATAATACCTATCCATATCTAAAATATATAAAATTGTATTTAAAATTAATCATTTTTTGATTAGGTTAGCTTACATATTAGGTGCATACTATGATTACTAACTTTATTAATGCATACCTAAATAAATACCTATGTAGACAGTGTGCGCTGCTCTAGGTACGACATTTTTCTCATTCGTAAGAGTTATATAAAAATAAAACAAGAACTATTGTTCTTGTGGTCAGATCAGATAATATTTTCAACGATGTTTCATATTATCATAAGTAAACCTAATAAACGAGAAAACACTTCAGGTGCGTATCAAAGCCTGTATCGTTCTTCCATAATATTGTGGGTTTCTTGTTGAAAAAAAAAATCGTTAATTAATCACATATTCAGGACAAGCAAGCGCATGCCCTGTACGTCAACGACACAAATATGTGACAATGCGTTACACTATAACACGAAATAAACAATTAAATCATTACTTTTGTGTGTGTGTTATACAGTTGTTTGAGAAAGGTGTAGCGAAAGTTAAGAGTGTGGTACAGACCACCCTCTTAATTTTCGCTCATACAAAACTTCAATACTTGATAAAATGTAGGGTAAGATTTTTTTTTTCAATTACGATGTTGGTCCTTGGGTAAAAGTTGTTCTGTTTGATGGTATGTACCACATGCTTAATTTTCGCTACACCTTTCTCAGACACATTGTATAGATATCTAAAAAATGGAAGCTCTCGTACGTATTTAATTACAAACTTTTTAATGGGGTGTTTAGAAAAACAAAAAATTACAAACTTTTTAATTTACTTATGTATTTGTGCCAAGTTTAAATTTACTAACTCAAGGAATAGGATTTTTCACACGAACAAAATACCCTACCTAATCTCTACACTGATTAATAATTAAGATGTGCCGTGCACTATCCAATAGGAATTTTTAGATCACATAAATAATTATAGTAAGTAGTCAATAACCGAACAGAGGAAGATAAACTATTTAATTCCGCACGTGCAGAAAATCCTATAAAGGATTTTGAACACGTGAATGACATCGTATCTTCAGTACATAGTAAAAGATCTTGTTGATTTTTATCTTTTTATTTTTTTCGATTAGTGATATAACCGTAGTAGGTTTTTAATTTAGTGCAACTGTCATGAAAGGTTTTGGAGGAGCATGTGTAAACTCACTCGGTTCATGTTGCCTAAGTGTTTTGATAGATAATGTAAAATTAGATGGAATAGTCGAAATAGTGAATTATATTACATCAGATATTGAGCTATTAATTGGGCAAACAATGATTAATAGTAAGAATGTTAGTTTAGTCACTTCTGCTTCTTCTGTACGTTTTGTTCCATGTGAAATTATGCAGGATAGATTCACGGATATAAAATTAAATGCAACGGACTTTATTGAAAAATTTCCAGTTTATACAAAGCATAATGTTATAATACCAAAGCAAAATCAATTATATGTAGAAGTTTATGTTGACTGCAGACAAAACAATGAAAAAGAGCACACATTTTTAACGCACACAGTATGGATGCAGTTAGGTAATTTAACGTATTTATTACCTTCAGCTATTATTAATTCAAACCATTCTTATTTAAAAGTTGTAAACCTAGGTCATGTAGATATCATTTGGGAATCTCATAGGTTGATAGTTAGAGCGGAGTTGGTAACAATACCAGCATTTAGTAGAGAATGTAGAGTACTAGCCATAGATAGTTCAGATACGGATAATATACAAATTAGCTTAACAGATATTGATAAAGGCCACCTCAGTGATAATGAAAACAAACAATTACTAGAGCTTTTAAATAAGTATGCGCACTCATTTGCTAGAAGTACTAAAGATTTAGGTTGTACTGATCTTATAAAGATGCACATTCGTACAATGAGTGACCAGTCTGTTTGTTGCAAGCCATATAGATTGTCGCATAAAGAAAATGAAATTGTTAATGGAAAAGTTAAAGATTTATTAGAAGCAGGTATCATTAGAGAATCAATGTCTGATTATGCTAGTCCAGTGGTACTAGTTAAGAAGAAGGGTGGGGATTACAGGCTTTGTGTTGATTATAGGGCATTAAATGCTAATACTGTGAAAGATAGATATCCTTTACCGCATATCGAAGACCAGGTTAGTAAGTTATCAGGCAAATTCTATTTCACCACCCTTGACCTTGCCCAAGGTTACTACCAGGTCAGCATTCATGAGGACTCAATACCAAAGACTGCATTCGTTACTCCATCAGGCCAGTATGAGTTTTTGAAAATGCCCTTTGGTTTAGCCAATGCCCCGGCAGTATTCTCTCGTTTAATTCAAATGACACTAGGTAGAGTCGATCAAAACATTGCTCTCTATCTTGATGACGTCATGTTACCTACGGAATCAATCCAAGAAGGTTTGTGCTTTTAGAGAAAGTATTACAATTATTGACCCAGGCAAATTTAAAACTAAATTTACGTAAATGTTCTTTTCTTAAACGTACCGCTACGTACTTAGGCCACGAGATCTCAGCTGGGACAATACAACCAGGCCAAGCGAAAATAAAATGTGTCGCAGAATATAATAGACCGCGGAATGTACATGAGATTAGGCAATTTATCGGTTTGACGTCATATTTTAGAAAATTTATTCAAAATTTTGCCCAAATTGCTCGCCCCTTAACAGAACTCACGAAAAAGGATGTCAAGTGGCATTGGGGTTCTGATCAAGAAAATGCATTTCAAGGTCTCAAGCAGCGTCTGATTGAAAGGCCAGTTTTAGCTATTTACAACTCTGATGCAAAGACTGAATTGCACACAGATGCCAGTAAAATAGGCTTGGGTGGGATTCTTATGCAATATCAAACAGATAATAGTTTAAAACCAATTGCTTATTTCAGTAGGGTGACAAGTAAAGAAGAAAAACACTACCATAGTTACGAGCTTGAAACGCTCGCTGTCGTTGAATCTCTTAAGCGATTTCGAATATATTTAACGGGGATTAAAGTTAAAGTGATTACAGACTGCTCAGCATTAAGAACAACTCTTGTAAAACGAGATTTAATACCGCGAATAGCTCGTTGGTGGCTCACAATACAAGAATTTGATCTTGAGATTGAATATAGGCCAGGGGAACGCATGAGGCACGTAGATGCGTTAAGTAGGAACCCCGCGACTAATGCAATACTTATAATTGAAAATTCCGATTGGTTAATAACCCTACAGATACAAGATGATAATATACAAAACATTATTTCTAGACTTCGTGATAACTCCGATTCAAATTTATCTGCAAATTATATAATAAAAGATAATATACTCTATAGGAAAACTGTTGCTGGAGAGCGGTTTGTCATCCCTAAGTTAGCTAAATACGGTTTACTACAAAAACTTCATGACCAGATAGGCCACCCTGGTTTTGAAAAATGAGAAAATTCTATTAAGGCTCAATTTTGGTTCGAAGGCATGACTAGATTTATACGAAAATATATAAACTCTTGTTTACAATGTGCGTTTAATAAGGGTAACTATGGTAGATTGGAGGGTGAATTATATCCAATTAACAAGCCAGCCATACCTATGCATACGTTGCATGCTGACCATTTAGGTCCTTTTGCCAAAACTCGTAAAGGTAACACTTATATTTTAGTGGTTATTGACGCTTTTACTAAATTTGTATTTGCCCGACCAGCTAAAAATTGTAGTTCAATAGAAACCATTCGATTACTAAAAGAAATTATTATGCAGTTTGGCTATCCAGTTAGGATAATAACAGACCGAGGTAAAGCTTTTACGAGTAGATATTTTAAACAATTTTCCGAGGAAAATCAATTCAAACATATATTAAATGCTATAGCCAGTCCTCGCTCCAATGGGCAGGTCGAACGAGTAAATCGCACATTATTAAATGGTCTTAACACTATGTCCGAAAGCGAATGTACCTGCGGGATAATAAACTAGATGATATAGTATGGGGAATCAATAATACACCCAATAGTACTACTGGCTTTTCGCCATTTAGCCTTATGTTCGGTCATACTAATTCAAGGTATCCATCCTTCCCGTCTGACGCACCCTCTACTCCTGAAACTCAACAGAACCAACTGCAGGCCAATAGGGAAACTGCTAAGCTATGTATCGATAGAAGTATGACTTCCATGAAAACGCGATTCGACAAAAAACATAGGAAATGTATTAAGTACACCGTAGGTCAACTAGTTCTTTGGAAAGGTGGTGTAGCTAGAGATGCAACCACTGGGGTTACTAGGAAACTTATTGGGCGATATACAGGTCCCTACAAAATATCTAAGGCCGAACAGTCGTTGGACCGATATACAATCTCGAGTATTAAGGGTATGAAAGGCTACAAAAAGTTTAGCGCAGTAGTTCGTGGAGAAACTCTTCGGCCATACAAACCAACTATATCTGAGGACGAAAGTTCAGGCAGTGACCGAGAGGTAGACAGAGACGATTTGATTTATGTTCTTGAAAGTTAATTAATTAACACAATATACTGATCGTTACAGATGTGTGACTCTTCATTATTTGAATCTTGTATTATCTTATAGCTAAGTTTAATGAACCTAAAGTGTAGTAAGTAGTTTCCTAAAACAAAAAAACAAAAAAAACAATTAAGTGAATAGTTATTTCTCTGAATTTTACCTATCACTAATAATCGTTTTATAATTTCACTGTGTGACAATAATTATTAGCAACAAATCCACGTACAAAAACGATATGATACTATGTAGGTAAGGACAGCTGTGTGATCAAGTCCATCAGTACCTATATTTTTATGGCTACGTGATCTAAAATCTATTAGTAAAGACTGCTGTGTGATCTATTTAATAATTATAGGGATGGCTATGTGATCAAGCCCATAATAATAGAGTCAACAGGCAATCGCTGTGTGATCAAGCTGTGTGTACAAGTTCATGGTAAGGACCGCTTTGTGATCAATAGGGACGGCTTTGTGATCAAGTCCATAACAGGGACAGCTTTGTGATCAAGTCCATAATAGGGACGCGGACGGCTTTGTGATCAAGTCTAAAATAAGGACGGCTTTGTGACCAAGTCCATATTTTAGCTGTGTGGCCAAGACTTAATTTGTAAAGATAGCTGTGCAATACTTCTAAATGCGAGATCAGAACTGTATTCTATAGAAGGAGACAAATAAAAATAAATCTTATAGCTAGGTATCCAGCTGTGTGATAAAAAGTGGAAAATAAAAGAACATAAACCAAGGTCATTAACTAATTTAATCAAACATATAAATAATTATATTTCACAAACACCAAGTTACTGCCGTACATTATTTCTATTTCAGGACTTCGGGCAAGCCGCTGAAGGAAGCAACGAGGGCCGTGGGACACGGCCAAAGACTACAATATGTATAGGGACAGACACGGCCTATGCAGGATGGCCGAGTGTTAACAAGTACCAAATAGATACTCGACGGTTATGACGTAGTAGTTGATTATTTAATCCTAAACTACTTTCAAATATTCTCATGAATGTCTAAATAATATTTTTGTATTTATTTTCCATAATAAGTCATTTATTTGATTTTAATAACAATAATTTAGTATTTCTCATATCGAGTAACTGACAGTTGATTTGAATATGGCGGTAAAGTGTATAAAAAGAGAGGGAAATCATTTTTAACATTCATTATATTGTGAAATAGTAATAAGGACGTTGCTCTGCCCAAATATAGATGAAGTGTGAATTATTATAGTTCGTGTTTGTTTTAAACCTGCTACTGAGTATCACTATACCAGTGTTTCCCTAATATTTTTCTACCATGGCTTGCGATGTTCCGTGCCCAGGAACGTGCCTAAATAATGGAAACAAATACTGCCGGCAATATCCTAAAACTGGGAATAACTTGGGAATTTTGTTATATTCACATATTGTATCACACTAGTTGAATACATGTCAAATAATCAATGAATCCTGAAACCATCGTGAAAAAGAGAATTCCCAATAAATTGGGAATATTAACGGAAACTTAATTTGAATACCCTGTTGCCACTGTAGCGCCACTTTAATGTAACGCATTTGATGGACACTTTTCACAGATAGATAGTTGTCCATATCTGTGCCCACCTTCCTGCAAGACATAAAAAAACCAAACTACAAATGTCACTGTCATATCAATTGTCAATATTTCATCGTGTCAGTTATGTCATAATATTATTGTGATATGTTTTGTTAATACGATTTTATCATTGAAAAAACATTTAAAATGGGTCGAAGCCCTTCTCCTTGCAGAAGTAATTATTACAAACGGAGGCGTTCACGTTCCCGCGATAGAGATAGACACAAAGTTCGAAAAACAAACTCTTCAACGTCTAACAATATCGAAGAAGACTTTAGTTTTACGAACTACAAGCGAGATTTAAATAAAATAATACTGTCTAGTAGTGAAAGTAACACTGTTGTGAATAACCTGGATGACTTTTGGGTTTTTCTGAAGAAATATGAAGCGACTTTAAAAAAAGCCGGCAAACCCATTATTGACTATGGACCTGCGGAAAACTGTGAAGAATCTTCGCAGATATTCTCCAAATTTCATTGCATTAACTTTACTAGTTCCATTAAATATGTGGACACTGTATGCTATGATAGAGACAGAAAGAAATTGGATCAGAAATTGTTTCAAGCATTCATGAATATTGTGTCCATTTACATAGATTTTAAGAATAAAGAAAAGTTTGAAAAACTTAAAAAATTGAGGCAAGCACAGAAAGATTTACCTGTAGCAAAGTATAGGTAGCTATTATGTTTTATATTCTATCAAATTTCTTGAGGTGCCCAAAATTAGTAGTGTAGTTTTCATTTAAATATAGCCTATGACCCTCAGGCATAATGTGCCTGCTTCCCATTAGTGAAAGAAATTTCGAAATCTGATCAGTAGTTTAGCCCTACATACAAACTTACCAACAAATATCTCTTTTTAATGTTGTATTCAAATATTTTCATTACAATAGAAAAACAGCCTTTTTTGGTACCTTTATTCCCACTAATAATAATCTTCTTTGAGTGTGGTTAGTGACTAACCTGGTGTCAGAGTTTTTTATGCCTCTGACTTAGCTTCACATGCTGTTGAGAAATATCTCTCAGGCATGCTGGTTTCCTCACAATGTTTTCCTTCACTGATTTTTAAGCAAGTGATAATTATACAATACACATAAATCCGTAAAATCAGAGGTGCGTGCCTTGGGTTCGAACTCAAGTCCTATTACTGCTTAACTTCATTCACTAATAATAATAGAACACAACACAACTGCAAACAATGACCACAATTGTTTCAGAAATGAAATTGTGTCAGCAGTTCAAAATGAAAGAGTAGTGATAGTGGCAGGAGATACGGGCTGCGGCAAGTCCACACAAGTGCCACAGTACTTACATGAAGCTGGGTTTCAAAGTATTGGTAAGTTGTTGGTTTGATCTAGATTCTTACACATTTATTAATTTTCTTGCTTTCGTCCATGTGTGAGTAGGAAATTATCCCTCAGCAACAATTATTTATTTCATCCAGATCCATTTGGTAGTTTTTGTGTGAACGAGTAACATTGATTCAAATATCCTCACCAACTTTCATGTTTTTAATATTAGAATTTTGGTTTCACATCTGTCATTTGCCCTTAAAGGTTAACCTTTCAAATGTTGTAAACTCCTGTCACTGGTAAAGATGCCACCAGACTAAGCTATTTCTAACTGTCAAATTTTCCTAATTGAAAATGAACCTTCTGTTTTTGCAATAAAGTTTAAATACTATTAAAGAAATTTGACCGATTAGGGTAACTCAATGTGCTGGCCTCCAAATAATAACTTCAACCAACAATAAATATAATTTCTAAAAATGTTGTGACGAGAACGAGAAAGACTGAATGTGAAACTGTGTCTCCTGAAATGGGCCTCGTTGAATGGTTGGCAAATAAAAATAAAAAAAAATCATAGATAAATTATAATTTTTGTTGACAGCATGCACCCAACCAAGGAGGATAGCCTGTGTTTCGCTGTCAAAACGAGTGGCGTATGAAATGCTAACACAGTTTGAAAGTAAAGTTGGTTATCAGATCAGATTTGAGAAGAGCAAGACTGCTGATACTAAAATATGTTTTATTACTGAAGGATTACTGCTTAGACAGGTCAGGTACAGTATTATTTTAGCTAACTAACGAAAAAGTCTAAGCAGAGCAGACTTTTATTGTTGACATTGGAGAATAAACTTTAACATTAGTGTCACAAAGTACAAAATTGCATGAACTAGAAAGCAAATGTAATCACCGCTATGAAACACTAAAACCAAAACCTAACATTAAAATTTTCATATATTAAATATATTATTTTGCCTAACTGCCTTGTTGGCTTAGTGGTGGCGCAGCTACTGAGCATGATGTCCCGGGTTTGATTCCAAGGTCAGGCAAAGTGGTCTTGGGTTTTTACATCTGGAACTTCTCAGTAGCAGCCCGTCTGGATTTGTGTCCAGTTAGTGGTAATAGACTCGCCTCCTATTACATGGGACTTAAACATAACTGGCGACAAGTAGCTCTGACTGACAGCTGACTCTGCCTAACCCTTTGGTGATCACAGGCGTGACATTATGCTGACTCTTCTCACTCTTAATAAAACATCCTTAAGGTTCAAAATCCAATAGCAAGTGAAAACAACAACAACAATTAATCTTCGTTATGCATTAACTATTTCAGATGTCATCATTTCTGAACTTACCAAGTTATGACGTCATAATTCTAGACGAGGTCCATGAAAGACATCTGATGGGAGATTTCCTTCTAGGAATATTAAAATGCCTTATACAGACTCGTAATGATATCAAGTTGGTGCTAATGTCGGCTACTATTAATATTAAGCTGTTTGAAGATTATTTTTCTGCGGAATCAGCTGTTGTTGTACAGGTAATTTTTTTTTAAAGTAGTCATACTATCTTTTCCGTGAATAGCATAGTTGATAGCAGGATAAGCTCGTGGCTAATTAATAAAAGCCGCACGGGTCGATCCATCAGGTTAAGCTACGCTTGCCGGGGTCGGTCTGTGGATGGGTGACCATCTTTACATAACGAGACTCCTCCGTGCCTTGGAAAGCACATTAAGCCGTTGGTTCCGGCTGTCATTTTTTGCATCTTTGGTAGTCGTTACGGGTCGTCAGACGCCTCAAAAACTGATAGCCAGTCTTACCAAGGGGTTTCGTATTACCCAGTTAATGGGTTGTGGAGGTCAGATAGGCAGTCTATCCGTGTAAAATACTGGTATTCAGCTGCATTATTAGACTGGAAGCCGACCCCAACATAGTTGTGAAAAGGCTAGACAGATTGAACACTGGTGATATGAAGTTAAGTTGTTAGGAATATTTTAAAAAAAAGTGGAAATATTTATAATTTCAGGTGCCAGGTCGTTTATTTCCCATACAATTAAATTACAAGCCCATTTTAATTGAAGACAAGCCAACAAGAGATGACCGGCTTGATGCTCAGCCGTACGTACAAGTCATGCAGCTTATTGACAATAAATATCCACGTAAGTGTTGTTTGTACAAAACGCACAAAGCGTTAAATAAACTACGCTGTGCGGTGCTAACCCAGTGGCGTAACTATACCATCTGAGGTGACGCCCTTGGCAAATCCAAACTCAAACTCAAACTATTTATTTCAAATAAAGCAATTACAGGCACTTTTGAATTGTCAAGGTGTCGGTCAGTCAGAGAGATGAAGCTAGTTGCCCATTCCAAAGCAGTAGGTACCTATGGAGAAGAACGGGCAAGAAACTCCATGGACACTCTTTTAAACAAAATATGGTTACAAAATATTGGTAACATAGTTCATATTAATATTATACACGTGAGAACGATGCAGAACGTTAAAAGCATCAGATATAAAATATTTAAAAACTATCCAATAAATTAAATTAAAACAAGTCTTAGCGGCTAAGAGATGACCATTGCATGGGCCCCAAATTTTATATTTATTACTAAATTTTTTTTAAAATGTTAGGTCACTTTTGAGCCCGTGGCATTTTGCCAGTCCTGCCACCCTATATTTACGCCACTGATAGCACCACCATTTTTACCCATTTTTATGCTACATAGTGTATTTTTTTCTTATAACATGAATTCTGACATATAATTTTATAATTCATGTATACAAAACATTTTAAAAGAGTAACAGTGGAGTTTCTTGCCCATTCTTCTCCACACGAAACTACCTTTTGGAAGGGGCGACTAGAATCAATTCTATTTCTTGTTCATTTTGACGTTCAAAAGTGCCTTTCTTGTTCCTACTTGAAAAAAAAGAATTGACTTAGATTTTGTCGCCGAACAGTTAAAAACGAAATGATAATTTTTTCATAGTGTGGTTAGTGACTAACCTGGTGTCAGAGTTATTATGCTGCCCATGGGCCTCTGACGTAGCTTCACATGCTGAGAAATATCTCTCAGGCATGCCGGTTTCCTCACGATGTTTTCATTCACTGTTTTTTTTAAGCTCGTGATAATTATACAATACGCACATGTATACGAAATGACAGAGGTGCGAGAAACGAAATGTCAAAAATCTTCACTACACAGAAGAAGCTGCTATTGTTTATCTTAAGACTTATTAAAATGGTTCTTTATTGCAGGTGACGAAAGAGGCGATTTGCTGATATTTATGTCAGGCGTACAAGAAATCACTGCTATATGCGATGCAGCTCAGCAGTACGCAGAAAAGACTAAACACTGGATTGTGTTGCCGCTTCACAGTGGACTGTCACTTGCTGAACAGGATAAGGTAAGCCTACCATCACGCCTTTTTGCTCCGCAGGGTTGGGTAGAGGGGTACCCATAATAGAAACATAGACATTTCGCCTTTTATGTTTGAGTCCCATGAAATAATAATCCCAGTATAAAGTGTGTTAGGTTAAACGAGGGACATACTTTCTGGGGTTACTATACTCATGAAAATGAACAGCTTTGACTATGGAACTATACCTGAAATCACGAAAAAAAAATCAGCTGTTCAGTACATTTATGTTCGCCCAAAGTGTATGGAACAACTGATATTTTTTTTCATATTTTAGTGTTGGTCCCATGGACAAAGTTGTTGATTTCCATGAGTACTATACAACCTGAAAGTATGTCGTTTAACCTAACACATTGTATACCCACGTACTGCAATACTTAAATACATTCAGTCAAAAAAGTATCGGGAATGGATGATTTGTTTATGGTTCCAGATTCAAATTTTTGTTTTTTTGTAGTTGTTAGATTGGCACAACTGTTTTCCATTTCGGCGCGGAGTTTGAGTTGCATCTGTTATTTATATTAAATACAGTGCTGGTTTTAGTAATATCATATATAGTGTGTATTGCGAATTTCATAATGGACAAAAATATCGAACAAAGAGTTTGTCTTAAATTTTGCATCGCCAATGGAATTTCGTGTTCGGTGTCACTGAAAATGTTACAGAAGGCTTACGGTGAATCGACTTTATCAAAAACTCGTGCTTATGAGTGGTTCAAAGCATTCAAAAGCGGTCGAGATGTGATGGAAGATTTGCCTCGCTCTGGTAGGCCGTCTACAACGTCTGCAACTGAAGTTAACATCGCAAAAGTGAAGAAAATAGTGACTGAAAATCCCCATTCAACTCTGAGAGAGATAGCCGCCGAACTTTCTGTATCTCACGAGTCGATCCGTACCATTTTAACTAATCATTTGGGTATGAAACATGTTGCTGCTCGGCTAGTCCCAAAAGATCTGAATTTTCTCCAAAAACTCAATCGCATGAAAGTCGCTGAGGACATGCTAGAACGAGTCAGTTCGGACCCAACATTCATGAAACGCATTGTTACTGGTGACGAGACGTGGGTTTACGAGTTTGACATGCAAACTAGTCAACAAGCTTCGGAGTGGCGCCTTCCAACTGAACCGAAACCGAAAAAACCACGCCAAAGTCGATCAAAAGTCAAAGTCATGTTGACTGTTTTCTTTGACTATCGCGGTGTTGTGCACTCTGAATTCTTACCGGAAGGTCTAACGGTAAATAAAGAATATTATTTGAGCGTTATGCGGCGTTTAAGAGAGCAAATTCGACGAAAAAGGCCAGATTTGTGGAAAGAAAATTCTTGGATTTTGCACCACGACAATGCGCCTTGGGGCTATCATTGTGAACGAATTTTTGACCAAACACTCAACAAATACCATCCAGCAACCACCATATTCACCAGATATGGCTCCTGCTGACTTTTTTCTTTTTCCTAAACTCAAATTACCACTTCGTGGCACCCGTTTTCAATCGATAGAAGACATAAAGGAGAATTCGCGGCGAGAACTGAACTCAATTCCGGAAGCAGCGTTTAAAAAATGTTTTGATGAATGGATTATTCGTTGGCGTAAGTGTATCGTTTCTAAAGGAGCATACTTTGAAGGTGATAAAATAAATTTGGATGAATAACAGACTTTTTGTGTATTATTGATCTTTTCCCGGTACTTTCTTGACAGAGTAGTATGTTCAACGAAGATTTTTTCTTTTTTTTGTCCTATGACATTTCTCGTCACCTTTGGAAGGCGAACGAGGGGCCAAAGCTAACTCGCAGAAACCTCTTAGACAGTCATAATTATAAATGTTCAGGTTGTCATAGGAGCGAGCTTACTGCCTTCAACTGGACCCAAATCCAGACCTAGGGCTGCTACTCAGAATTCCCTATTGGGTAAACCCAATAACACTGCCCAACCTAAGAATCGAACCTAGGACCTCATGTTCAGTAGTAGCGCTTACGACCACTAGACCAAATAGGCAGTCAATCTTTATTGAAATCCAAAATGTACACATACAGGTGTGTTATCAGGATCTCAATCTCAATCTCAATCTCAATATCTTTATTGCTTTACCATAATGTGTACTTAGGTGGTATACATATAATTTAGATCATTATGGACCCTGTAGGGCACAGCAAAAGGATAGAAGAGAGGAAGCCCTGTTTTAGGAGATACTAAGTTGCTTTTGTGGGAGCAAGTTTTAGTTAAATAAATATAATCAAAGTTAGGAGATTGTGAATTGAATACTAACATTTCGTCTATCTATGGTTTATGTATTGTTTTTTTTTTATTGCTAAATATACCTAAATATTTTTATTATATTATCTTATAATTTTGTTTATTTATTTATATACATTGTTATTCTTTGGGTAATTCTTATAGTCAAAATATTAAATTTAGTATTATTGTTTTTTTATTTAATTATTATTTTTTTAAATTATATTATTCATCCATTATTTCCGTGTCATTAATATATTTTAAATATTCCTATAAATTGCGTGGTTAATTATAATACTTTTATTGTTCCTATTATTTATGTTTATCGTTTAAATATTCATCTAAAGAGTAGTAGCATTTGTTAATAAGTAATTTTTTAAGTTTTCCTATAAATATATTAAATTTTTCTTCTTTCTTTATTGTGTCAGGGAGTTTATTGTAAATTTTTATAGACATTACGTAGGGACTTGTAGAATGCATTTTTAGCTTGGATGTTGGTATGTTTAGTCTAGATCGGTGTCTAAGTGTGTACTGTGATTGGATATCTTCACGTTTTGTGTAGAACTCCTGATGCTTACGGACAAATTTACATATTTCTAGAATGTATATACTGGGGAGGGTTAGAATGTTATATTTTAGAAAATAGGGTTTGCAGCTGTCGGTTTGATCAATGTTAGCCAAGATACGAATTAACTTCTTTTGTAGGGTAAAGAGTGTTAGTACATCTGTACTGTTTCCCCAGAGGATTACGCCGTAGCTAAGCCATGCATTGGCATACGCATAGTAGGTGGTGAGGGCAGTTTGTAGATTAGTTGTCTTTTTGATTTCGCGGAGAGCATATGAGAATTTTGAAATTTTTGAACGGGTTTTTTGTATTTGTGTTTTCCAGTTAATGTGTTTGTCTATTGTAAGTCCAAGTAGTGTAAATTCGTCAACAGTTTCTAATTTTGAGCCGTTAAAGGTGAAGTTTAAGTGTAGAGGAGCTTTTTGATAAGGGTGGAAAGTCATTAATTTCGTTTTTGTGTAATTAATTTCTAAATTGTGTGAGGTCATCCAGTTATATGTTTTTGTGAGTATGGAGCTGAGTTTTTCTTCTATGTTTGTGTTGTTTTGACATGAGACTAATAAGGATATGTCATCCGCGAATAAGACACATGGCCCCTCTATTATTTCCGGTAAGTCGTTGATATAAACAAGGAATAATAAGCACCCTATGACACTTCCTTGGGGGATGGAGGCGTTGGTTGTTTTGCTCTTTGATCGTATTTTTTCTATTTCTCTACTATTGTGGTTAAAGTATTCGATTTCAACTATTTGTTCTCTATTTTTTAAATATGACGTGAGCCATTCATGGGCTGTCCCGCGGATTCCAATTCCATACAGTTTATTAAGCAGTAATTTGAATTGTACCTTGTCGTATGCTTTGGTCATGTCCAGTAGTATTCCTACGGCGTATTTCTTGTTATTTATGATGTTAAGGGTTTCCTGGATATATTTATAGACAGCTAATGTGGTGGAACGATTTTTCCGGAAGCCGTTCTGACTGTCGCTCAATATGTTGAACTTTTCGCAAAAGGTGTATATTCGATCACACATAGCTTTTTCGAAAATCTTGGAGGCTGAGGGCAAGAGAGCTATTGGACGATAATTATTAGGGTCTGTTTTTGTATTCTTTTTATGGATTGGTTTAATTAATGATTTCTTTAACAATTCGGGGAAAGTGCCTTCTGTAAAAGACTGATTTATTAGTAGATAAAAAGGTAAGGTGAGTTCATTTGCACATTCTTTCAATAACTTAGGTGGAATTTCGTCTAAGCCGTGACTTTGCTTATTTTTTAGGTTTTTGATTATTTTGTTAACTTCCCAAGCTTCTACGGGGCTGAGGAACATGGTATTCTCCGTGGAATTTAGTATTTCTGTGTCGTCCAGTGTACTGCCGGATGGATTGTTACTGTTTTCTCCTATAGACGCAAAGAAGTCATTAAAAATGTTGGCAATTTGTTTTGTTTCGGATATTAAAGTATTATTGTCTTGTAATTGTATGTTATATATTTCCTTTTTTGGTTTTTTATTTGTTCTCTCATTTATAATGCTCCACATCGTTTTTACTTTGTTGTTTGAATTCTTTAATTTGTTTATATATTGTAATTTTTTTGCAGTGGTAACTAAACGTTTTAATATTTTTTCATATTTTTTATAGTGTTGTGTAATTACTTGGTTTTTGTTTTTAGTGGAAAATAATTTTAGCAATCTTTTGTTTTTACAGGAAACTCTAATGCCTTTAGTTAGCCAGTATTTTTTATAGGTAGTTCTTATTTTCATTTTACGTATAGGAATGCATTGATTTAAAGTTTTTATTAAGAGGTTGTTGAAGGAATTATAATTTTCATTTATATTATTATTAGGTTGTATAATGTCGTGCCAGTTTTGTGAACTTACTATAGATTTAAATTTTTTAATGTTTGCTGTATTAAATAACCTTTTATTAGTGTACCAGGTCATTCTTTTCGCTGGTTGAGGTATGTTTAGGTTTATAATTGTTCCACTGTGGTCCGATAGTCCGAAATGTTCTACGGCTGTAAACATGTTTTTGTCGCTGAAGTTCGTAAATATTAGATCAAGACATGTTGCGGTTGTTTCTGTAATGCGCGTGGGACTTTTTATATGT
Organism: Hyppa rectilinea; assembly: GCA_951799385.1. Lineage (NCBI taxonomy): Eukaryota > Metazoa > Arthropoda > Insecta > Lepidoptera > Noctuidae > Hyppa > Hyppa rectilinea. The sequence goes on from OX637311.1 coordinate 12,905,527, forward strand.
TGAGCAAATTTGTATTCCAGCATTAGGTCCAGAAATTGGTTAGTTTTTAATTTTTTGTCGAGAATATTAATGTTAAAATCTCCACCTATTACAATGTTAGATTTATTATACTTAATATTTAAATAGTTTAAGATTTCTTTTAATTTATGAATAAATAAATCTTCCTCTTTTCTATTCCAGTACATAGTAATTAATAATAGGTTTTGTTTAGGTAACTCAGTAGCGCACACTTCCAGTACATATTCTATAGACATGTTTGAAATATCATTTAACTCTGTATACTCAATTTGTTCTTGTAAGAGGATGCATACGCCGCCTCCTCCTCGAGTTTTCCGGCAGTATGACGATGCAATATTGTAGCCACTTATTTGGATAAGGGAAATGTTGTCTTCGGATAACCAGGATTCAGAAATACATATGGCTTGATACGGGTTTTCTGTTAAAAACGCTTCTATAGTGTGTTGTTTGTTATTTACGCTTTGCATATTTTGGAAGAGAATTTTACATGGTAGGTCTATGCTTTCGAAAGGAGTGATTTTTTATGTCTTCGTTGGTGGTAGATAGGTCGCAGGTTCGGTCTGTATTGTTATTGTATAAGGTTTCTTTCGTGTTGTTGTTTTGTGTCATGTTGTATGTTTCGTTTTTTTGGTTAACTTTCTGTCCTTCAATAAACAATTGATTGTTTTTGATGATTGCAAATAATCCATTTCTTCGAGCCTGAAGCATTTCTTCTCGCATTATTTGCTATGTATGTTTTGCATTATTTGTTACGGATGTATTTCTATTTTATTTATTTGGGACAAAAAAATATTAATATTAAATTATACATTACAGGCTTTTATAAAAAGTAGTTCTATTACAGTCGAAAAGACGTATGTATAACCCATAATATTGTCCACGAAGTGACATCGGAGTATGTATAACGAACATATGTTAAATGAGAAAAAATAAATTAGAAGAAAACCACTATAGACCGACTAATTGAAGGAGTGTGTTCCTCTGTGGCCGGACCACAGTTTAGTACTCAGATGCTATAGTTCGAAATAATACCTACCGTAAGTCTACTTTCATCGGAATATATATATATATTTAGTACCTCAAGAGATATCTTTTTAATTAACAATTAATGTGGTCCGGCTGCCAGGCAGTGCTCTCTGGCCGCGCCACCTCAAATTAAATAGAGTATAATGAACTATTAATAAATCAATATCCCGAAAAAAACTACCTAAAGAGTACCTTGCCTACGACAAATATGGTCCAATAAACCCCTTTAGTTAAGGAGTTATTGGTCGTAGAGTGTGGTCCGGCTGGAAGGTATACTCTGCAGCGAGTCAATTTTGCAATATTTATTATTAACTATCCATATATCAATTTATATAATAGTACCTTTTCTCTACTCTTCGTTGATACTTATTTCTCTAAAGAAACTATTCATTTTGATTAATTAATCTTTAAAGTATGTGGCGCGGCTAGGGAGGATTACTTTCAGCAAATATAACGAAATATGCTTTATTTCTTTATGCCAACGAAAACTGCATAATAAGTACTTTATAAAAAGACCTGGACTTCATCTATAAACTTTTATTTTTATTACCAACAATGATTTTGAAAAAGGTGCACTTTTTGGTTTTTGTTTACCTATGTACAGACGCCAGCACATCAAGCTATCCCTAACTGTCAAATTTTCTCAATTAAGAATGAACCTTATGTCTTTGCAATAAAGTTGAAATACTATCAAAGAAATTTGACAGATTGTGGTAACTTGATGTGCTGGCCTCTGTACCTAAGAATAGGTAGTTAATTTGACGAAGTAAGTGAACATTTTGGTTTAAAATAAACAATAAGTATACGAATAACTAATATATTTTCATAATTAAATATTAACAATTGTTAATACAAGGTATTGTATATGACGGAAAAGCGTTTTATATAACAAACTTAAGTCAATAGATTGAATTTAAGCATTTAACCCTTTAAACAAGAAATAACAATGAAAAAAACAGTGTACCAAAATCGCGTATTCAAAATATAGTCAATCAGCATTACAAATAAAGGAATTTTGAAGTTATTTTCCATCTTTAAAATGCAAGACCTAAATTAAAAATAAACATTTTGATAAAAATAAGTTATAATTTACAATTTTGTGTATAAAATACAATGAACATTCATTTGCTGGTTTTTAGTCCTTGTAACTTTAGTACTTAAATCATCATAAATGTTTCCCAAGTATCATCCAGACGCTTGCAGTGAGCGACGTAATGGCGAATATAATATATTCTTAGGTAGATAGGTAAACAAAAACCAAAAGTGCACCTTTTTCAAAATCATTGTTGGTAATAAAAATAAAAGTTTATAGATGAAGTCCAGGTCTTTTTATAAAGTACTTATTATGCAGTTTTCGTTGGCATAAAGAAATAAAGCATATTTCGTTATATTTGCTGAAAGTAATCCTCCCTAGCCGCGCCACATACTTTAAAGATTAATTAATGAAAATGAATAGTTTCTTTAGAGAAATAAGTATCAACGAAGAGTAGAGAAAAGGTACTATTATATAAATTGATATATGGATAGTTAATAATAAATATTGCAAAATTGACTCGCTGCAGAGTATACCTTCCAGCCGGACCACACTCTACGACCAATAACTCCTTAACTAAAGGGGTTTATTGGACCATATTTGTCGTAGGCAAGGTACTCTTTAAGTAGTTTTTTTCGGGATATTGATTTATAAATAGTTCATTATACTCTATTTAATTTGAGGTGGCGCGGCCAGAGAGCACTGCCTGGCAGCCGGACCACATTAATTGTTAATTAAAAAGATATCTCTTGAGGTACTAAATATATATATATATTCCGATGAAAGTAGACTTACGGTAGGTATTATTTCGAACTATAGCATCTGAGTACTAAACTGTGGTCCGGCCATAGAGGAACACACATTGAAGGAAGCCAATGACAAGAGCATTCATCTTATGGGCGACTTGCAAGAAATTGCGAAACCATTTTTTTTTAACTTGGATTGCGACAGCGCGAAAATATCATAATCACAGAATTGTGACTTACAGGTTTCTAGAAGTATAGCTCCATCTCTTTCCCACTGTGAAGTAATCTTAAAATAAAATAATAATTAATAACTATAATAATTAATACTGCTTAAAGAGGTGATGGTTGGCCCTCGGGTACTTTTTGACTTCAGTAATCCAACAACGTACATATGCTGAACAATATCTTTGTAATTTACAGGTGTTTGACTACCCACCAGATGGAGTTAGAAAGTGTATAGTATCTACTAACATAGCTGAAACCTCAGTTACCATTGATGGCATACGATTTGTGGTTGATTCTGGCAAGGTAAGGTAGACATTTGGAACCCACCATCTTGTTATACAATTATTTATATTAATAATAACTATGTACAAGTATTGTTTTTCGAGACATCGCCAAGCGGTTGGTTGACTCTTTACGTGACCAGAGGGCTGGCCTATTTTTCGGTCAAAGAATCAGCATTGCCATACACCATGGCAATGCTGCCAGCTTTTTGGGAATTTTTCCTGTTGACAGTGATGTGGAAGAATTTTTTGATGCCCTTTGTTTTATTTTAATTTTTTCCCTCCCATTTTTTTACTTGTAAGTACATAGATATTATCTATACTAATAATATTATAAAGAGGAAAACTTTGTTTGTTTGTTTGTTTGGTTGTAATGAATAGGCTCAAAAACTACTGGACCGATTTTAAAAATTCTTTCACCGTTGGAAAGCTTAGTTTTCTAGGAGTAACATAGGCTATTTTTTATCCCGGGAAAAGTAACGGGTCCCACGGGAAAGACCACGGGAGCGAAGCCGCGGGCAAAGTGCTAGTTATTCATATTTTAAGTCTTTTTAGATATTTAAATGTTATGTGAATAAAATTATTTTTATCAATACTAGCTTCTGCCAGCGGCTTCCCCCGCGTGAATGTCAGAAGTAATCCCACGGGACCGTACTACCGAGATAAAAAGCATCCTATGTATTAATCCAGGATATAAACTGTCTGTGTGCCAAATTTCATCCAGATCGGTTCAGTAGTTTTCACGTGAAACAGTAACAAACATACAAACACACATTCACACACACAAACAAACTTTCGCCTTTATAAAATTAGTGTTATAATAGGATTATTGCACTAAACATTTTTCACTTACTATAATAACAAATTGCCCAACGATGGGACACATTATTGAAAAAAAAGAAGAATAATAACAATAAGAAAGTTTAAAAATTCACATAAAAGTAGTTTAAAAAATAAGTTATTCACATAGTTATTATGTTGTTCTAGGTCAAAGAAATGAGTTACGATTCGACGACAAAAATGCAGAGGTTGAAAGAGTTTTGGATATCAAAAGCTAGTGCTGATCAGAGGAAAGGGAGAGCTGGTCGTACAGGTAGTAAAAATAATGATGTATCCCGCTATGACATATTGGTAATATCTTTGAATAATGATGTATCCCGCTATGACATATTGGTAATATCTTTGAATAATGATGTATCCCGCTATGACATATTGGTAATATCTTTGAATAATGATGTATCCCGCTATGACATATTGGTAATATATTTCTTTCTTCTTTTACGTGTGGTTATAGTGACTAACCTGGTGTCAGAGTTTTTAAGCCGCCCATGGGCCTCTGACTTAGCTTCACGTGCTGTTGAGAAATATGTCCTAGTCATGCTAGTTTCCTCACGTTTTTTTCCTTCACCGATTTTTAAGCAAGATAATTATACAATACGCACATGAATCCGTAAAATCAGAGGTGCGTGGCTTGGGTTCGAACTCGAGACCCATGACTTGGCAGTCCGGCGATCACACCACTAGGCTATCAGTATAATATAAAACCAATAAACATTAATTACGTACTGTGAAGGTCAAAGGGACCTTCACTTAGGGAGCTCAGAGTTAGAGCTTGGGTAGTGTGTTGTACGGATTTCTGTCTTACAAGATACAAACACTTGACACAAATATTGAATTATACATGTCATAAACTACCTCTGTGCCAAATTTCATCCAGATCTGTTCAGCCGTTTCAGCGTGAAGGACGGACAAACATAAAAACACAAACTTTTTCCTTTATAATATTAGTGTGATAGTAGTTTTATCTCACGAAGCGACGTTTGCTTTACTTGTGGTTACCAAGTGTACAAACACGCTGAGAATGCGCAAGCGCGCTCTCGGTAGTTTTGAGAGAATGGCGAAGTCAGAAGAGATTTTATATCATGTGCTGTCGCTACTCGACACACATTCTAAGTGTGTTTGTACAATTGGTTACCAAGAGTAAAGCGCGCTTCGCTTCCTTAAATAATATGACTCCTACTATAATATACTATAAATTCAATTTCACAGGTCCCGGCGTCTGCTACCGCATATACTCGGAAGAACAATACAACGATATGGAGTCTTTCAGTACTCCTGAAGTATCGCGAGTACCTCTAGCGTCACTGCTTCTTTTGATGAGCTCGCTAGGCGTCAGTGACGTCAGACGGTTCCCGTTCCTAGATGCGCCGCCCGAAGACGCCGTGGAGAATGCTTTACTGGAGTTGAAGCAACACGTAAGTGGCAAAAACAGTAGGCGGAACCATTAAGTAAAAACCTAGTAAATACCTATACAGGGAGGTAATGAAAAAAGTGTTTAAGATATCGATCAATTAATTAATTCAGCCTATCGTAGTCCACTGCCGGACGTAGGTCTCTCCCAGGTTGCGCCATAACACCCTGTCCTCCCTCTTCCGCATCCAGTTTGACCTAGCCACCTTCTTGGCTTTATTTTCTGCACGGTGATGGTAGTTTTTTAAGACGAGCGGTCTTTTTTCTATGTGATTTCTTATTTTATTTTTGACCGTGTCAAATAGTCAATTAGGTTTTATGTTGATCAAAATATGATTCGCGGCCGTACGATGCCGTATTGAACAAGAAGTGCATTAATTAAAATTACCGATACAACCCTCTCCCGTGCGGTCCATGGCCCTTTACGGGGCCCCGGTGTGGGCGCGTTCATTGCGGCGGCGAGCCGCCCACTACCTGAACGCGCCCCAAAAGGTGGTAGCCATTCGGCTAATCCGGGGGTACCGCACGATCTCGGGCGAGGCGGCAAGCCTCCTTGCCGGACTGCCGCCGTGGGATCTGGAGGCGATAGTCCTCGCGCGCCTGTACGAGTGGCGCGCGGAGGTACTAAGCCGGGGGGAAACTCCGTTTCCGCAGCAAATTGCGGCGGAGCGGACGGACCTCCGGCGCGATCTCATGGCGGCCTGGAATCAGCGACTGTCGCAACCCAGCGCAGGGCACGCCACGATAGTGGCGGTAAGGCCCCTCTTTGAGGAGTGGCTAGAGAGGCGTCACGGCGCCCTCACCTTCCGCCTGACGCAGGTCCTCACCGGACATGGATGTTTCGGGAGGTTCCTGCACATCATCAGGCGGGAGGAAACGCCCGGGTGTCACCACTGCGAGGATCGCCCAGAGGACACGGTAGAGCACACGGTGCAAACCTGCCCCGCTTGGGCGGAGCACCGCCGTGTCCTCGTAGAGGCGATCGGCGGCGGCGACCTCTCGCGCCCGGCCCTGGTGCAAGCCATGGTCCGGGGCGAGAGGGAGTGGGAGGCAGTCACCTCCTTCTGCGAAAAAGTTATGCTCGCGAAGGAGGTGGCGGGATGGGAGAGAGAAAGGTCCTCCCGTCCCAGCCGCCGCGGGAGACGCTCCGGGCGTCGGGAGCCACGTGACGACTCCCGGCCACCGTAGGCGCGGGCCTGCGGACGGTGAGTAATGGGTGACTCACCGTCCGATCAGCACCAGACCCGTGCCGTACGGCGCGTATATGTTCCACGCGCGCCTCAAAGAGATGTCAGCATATGAAGGGGCCCCTCAGGGCCAAGCCTGCCGGGTAAGCGGGATTGTCCGAAAGGGTTACCGCTACCCCGGAACATAAAGGGCTACGGAAGGAACATGGATGGGTTTTAGTCAGTAAGAGTCTGACACTCCCTTCCGCTCCACCCAGAGCGGGAGCAGTCATTGGATGATTTCCCAGCCTTAAAAAAAAAAAAAAAAAAAAACCCTCTCTCGACGGCCGTCTCCACCGCGCCGCGCGCTTCTTCCGACACAGTTCGGTTTCGACTGTTGATATATCTGTCAATTATTTATACTTCTTTATTTTTCTTTTAAAAAAAATATATTCAACCTAATATTCATATTAATATGTACAGAAATAATATGTATAATAATCAAAGAGCATCAAAAAATTCGTCCACAACACAGGAAACGTTCTCAATTTAAATATACTTCTTAATTTAAATGCAACTTTTCTAACTTTCCAGGGTGCCTTAACATCAAACGAGAAACTAACAGCCCTCGGTCGTACTCTAGCCAACCTGCCAGTAGAGGTGTGCCTCGCTAAAACAATAGTGTTGGGCGCGGCCACGTTGCCGCCATACAAACTGGACTCAGCACTCGCCCTTGCAGCCGCCTTGGGCGTACGGTCTATCTTTACTACGAGAGCGCATCGGGATTTTGAGTGTGAGGTAAGTTGGTAGAATAACATAATCCATCAATCTGCCTAGCCTTTTCCCAAGTTCGTTGAGGTCGGCTTCTAGTCTAAGTAGATGCAGTATTTTACATGAAGCGACTGCCTATCTGACCTCCACAACCCAATCAGTAACTGCGTAATGCGATACCCCTTGGTAAGACTGGCTATCTAGATTATCGGGCTTCTGACTATCCGTGACGACTGTTAAAGATCCACTAATGACAGCCGGGACCAACTTTCGGGCTTCTGACTACGCGTTATGACTGCCAAAAATTAATGACAGCCGGGACCAACAGCTTAACGTGCTTTTCCGAGGCACGGAGGAGTCTCGATATATAAAGAAGGTCACCCATCCACAGACCAACCTCGACAAGCGTAGCTTAACCTTATAGATCATCCGTTCGGCTGTTATTACTTAGCTATTTTCATTAAAAAAATATTCTCTATATTCCAGAACGCCCGCAGACCAGACGAATCTGACCACGGTGATCCTCTAACCTTACTTTCCTTATACTGTGCTTGGCTTCGAGAAAAACGAGACACGCGCGGCGGGCGAGCGTGGTGTAAACGACGAGGGATAGAAGAACAACGGTTATATGAGCTTACCAAACTTGCTGCACAACTTAGAAGCTTATTGCAAGTGAGATAAGGTTTATTTTACCTTAAAACGTTTGTTTTAAATATTTCCTACGACAAACAGTTGATTATATGGACAATTTAAGGTTTTTTTTTGGTTCAAAAATGCAAATTCGAGCCTTTTATTACGAAGCCAGTCTTTTCATTACAGGCTAATAACTTGATGGAAACTCCAGAGCCTGAATCAATGTCTTCTGCTGAAAGAGCTCTACGACATGGTCAAATGAAGCAGTTGAAAGATGCGAGGCGGTAAGACTTTTATTTAAATACTCCTTGCGATGTATTTGTCTTTTTTTTTTTAAGGCTGGGCGCTCTGGTTGGAGCGGAAGTGAGTGTCAGACTTACTGACTAAAACTCATCCATGTTCCTTCTTTAGCCCTATGTATTCCAGGGTAGCGGTAACCCTTTCGGACAATCCCGCTTACCCGGCAGGCTTGGCCCTGAGGGCCCCTTCATATGCTGACATCTCTTTGAGGCGCGCGTGGAACATATACGCGCCGTACGGCACGGGTCTGGTGCTGATCGGACGGTGAGTCACCCATTACTCACTGTCCGCAGGCCCGCGCCACGGTGGCCGGGAGTCGTCACGTGGCTCCCGACGCCCGGGGCGTCTCCCGCGGCGATGTATTTGTCTATGATAGTCTTAGCAACTCAAGATGTAAAGTGCAATGAAAGTGAAAGTTCAGAACTTTGAACATTTAAAAATGGAGTATAAGGACAGGCGCACAGCTGGCGAAGCGCAACTCAGCGTCGATGTCACTACCAAACAAATACCGAACCTATAGCAGTTGTTATAAAGTTTAAAATAAATTAACTTCCATTTGTTGAGGGCGCGGTTTAAGCGGAAAGAGGCGCGCGTCTCAGGTAATTTATTCTCAACTTTATTTTTAGATAGACAATGTTGATTTTTGTTTGGCAGTGAAAACCTCGCACTGCGCCTCGCCAGTTGTGCGCCGGGCTAGCAAATTATAAATGTCAAAAGTTCAGCTCTTAAATCAGTATTTTTTTAATACACACACACACACACACACTCACACACTTTTAAATCAAAATATAGTATGTAAGACCGATGCATAAATCTCCATTTCAGGCAATTCAAGCAAAAAGCCGCCGAAGATCTGAAACGCAAGAAGCGCCTCAAGGTAGACTCTTGGGAGATAGTAGACGAGAATACGAACGAGGACGATGACGTCATCGATATACGAGACGTTGAGTTCCGTATGACGAATGACGCGCAACGGATACAGTCGCTTATCGCGGGCTCTAACGCTTCCAGTGGAAGAGATCTTGTTATGTTGAAGGTAAGAGGTTTTATCCTTTCTCCTGCCCTTATCCCAATTTATTTGGGGTCGGCGCAACATGTCTTTTTATTCCTTACTTCTGTTTTAGTCGTCATCTCGATAGTCACTCCCTTTCTAGCCATATCTTCTTTCACACAATCCATCCATCGTTTCTTTGGTCTTCCTCTACTTGTATAGCCGTCCACATTCATACTCAAAACTTTGCTGACAACATTTTTCTCATTCCTCCGTAAACATGCCCATACCATGACAACCGATTTCCACACAACTTTTCAGTCACCGTTGTCACTTTCAGACTTCCTCTTATATACTCATTCCTTATTATATCCATTCGCGTAACACCACACATCCCTTTTAGCATTTTCATCTCAGCTGCATGCAATTGTCAATCATTAATTCCTTTTGTGGCCCAACACTCTGAAGGTAGGTGGTATACTATGTATTTCTGTGTTTACCTACTTAAGAGGTACAAAAGTCACAAGTCAAATTATTTATTACAAATAGGCACAAGAAAGGCACTTTTGAACGTCAAAATGAACAAGAAATAGAATTGATTCTAGTCGCCACTTCCAAAAGGTAGTTTCGAATGGAGAAGAATGGGCAAGAAACTCCACCGTTACTCTTTTAAAATGTTTTGTTTACAAAAACTGTAAAGTTCATATGCTGACATCTCTTTGAGGCGCGCGTGGAACATATACGCGCCGTCCGGCACGGGTCTGGACAGCGCCCCCCTGTCAACTTCATTCGATCGCCAAAATATGCTTGTAGCAGTCTCTCCTTGCTGATCCGACTAATATTTTAACCACAAAGACGTGTTAATATAGTTTGAGTCCATACAACAGAAGTCCTCTTTTGTTTTCTGTCGATGAAGACCCCAAAAACTAGGTCGACTTTTGTAAAGAAATAAACAATACATTTGTTGTGCTTGCGCATCACATTATTTACTGTAATCCGTAGAACTACAAAATATCACCTTCACATAAAATTAATTTGCTAAAATCATACTTTTTGCTTATCAGATCAAAATAAACGTCGAGGTTTTAAATAGAAAGCTAAATGATCACTTCCTATGTTACCGAACCTCACCTTCATAAAACGACTCGCTCTTGTTTTAAAAAAAAATCAAGGTCGAAGAGTCCGACATTTTTTTAATATTTACCTTAAAATTGGATTTTTAAAGCTTTTTAGCACGTGTCAAACTATTTAGCGCATCGCACGTGTATGAAAATTTGAAAAAAGTCAATGGCATATTCAATTTGCACATTGTGTAGGTAGCAAAGCACTTATTTTTGTACCGACAGAGTTCAATGAACTCGAGTTCGTGCTGAAATAATCTTTACATAGGTAGGTGCATAGATGAAACTGCAAGTTTTTAGCAAATATCGTTTTTTTACACGTTTTAAAATTAATTAACACTTTGTTATTATTATTTTTTTCAGTGTAAATAGAATTTAAGTACCTATATAGAGTAGCTACTCAAACATTTTCTTTTTTTTCATTCACCTTCATACATTTGTTCCAAGTAATTTTCCATTCAATTAAGGTCAAAATCAATGTAGACAGTTCATACATAATTACAATTTTGTTTCTCAGTTTCAGCAGAAGTAGATTTGCAGTCTTTGATGTTATTGTTCTTTAAAAACGCGTAATATTAAAAACTGCCGATCTACTATTATAACTTTATAATTTTTGTAACGTCTTCATATTATGAAGACGCTGTACCCAGAATAAAAATACTACACCACAAAAGGTGAAAAGAAAAACAAATATAACAATGGCAGCTAAAATTAAGTGTCATAAATACATGGTGCTTACATATTTACAAACATTCTTAAAGTTAATAATAATAAATTAATCAATGTGTGAGTTAAAGCTAGTACAAAATGTTAAAACAGTGTGGTACAAATTATAAATTATTACCTAATTTACTTAGCAAACAGATTGATTTTGGCAAGACTAGGTGGCATCCTTATTTTTAATATAATTCTCTAAGTTGTAACAAGCTTAGCATGCCCCATAGTATGAAGGTATGGGAGAAAATAATGGAGAAAAGACTGCGAGAGGAGAGCGAGATTACCCCAAACCAGTTTGGGTTTATGCCAGGGCGAGGAACAATGGACGCCACCTTTGCACTCCGCCAATTGAGCGAGAAGTATAGACGTGCACACAAAAACTTGCACATGTTGTTCATTGATCTAGAGAAAGCGTATGATAGGGTACCTCGGGATGTCGTGTGGTGGGCCTTGAAAGAGAAAGGTGTGCCCGGGAACTATGTAGAGTTAATTCGTGCTATTACAGCCAATCTCGTACATACGTTCGGTCGGCTGCTGGCAACACCGACAAGTTCAATGTGGCGGTGTGGTGGACCAGGGGTCGGCTTTAAGCCCTTACCTCTTCCTTTTGATTATGGATGCTCTTATGGCGGACTTACAGGAAGAGGCACCATGGTGCATGCTATTTGCCGACGACATCGTTCTTGTCGGTGAAGATGGACCTGAGATCCAGAGCAGACTGGAGAAATGGCAACGGAAACTGGAGATTGTTGGCCTGAAAATCAGTAGAACCAAAACGGAGTACATGTCCTGCGATTTCGGCGGTCTCTCCAGTCCTGGGGTCATAGCGCTTGATGGCGCGCTTCTCCCAGTTTGCTCCGACTTTCGGTATCTCGGTTCACTTGTGCAAAGCGATGGCGAAATAGATCGAACTGTTAAGCATAGAATTAACACTGGGTGGATGAAATGGCGGCAGGTCACGGGTACAATTTGTGACTCCCGCATTCCCCTTAAACTCAAGGGGATGATTTATAAAAGCATGGTTAGACCAGCCGTCTTGTATGGATCAGAGTGTTGGGCCACAAAAGGAATGAATGAAAGACAATTGCATGCAGCTGAGATGAAAATGCTAAGAGGGATGTGTGGTGTTACCTGAATGGATAGAATACGGAATGAGTATATAAGAGGAAGTCTGAAAGTGACACCGGTGACTGAAAAGTTGAGTGGAAATCGGTTGTCATGGTATGGGCATGTTATGCGGAGGAATGAGGAAAATGTTGTCAGGAAAGTTGTGAGCATGAATGTGGATGGCTATACAAGTAGAGGGAGACCAAAGAAACGATGGATGGATTGTGTGAAAGATGATGTGGCTAGGCAGGGAGTAACTACCGAGATGACGACTAATAGAGAAGTATGGAAGAAAGAGACATGTTGCGCCGACCCCAAATAAATTGGGATAAGGGAAGGAGAATGATGAAGTTGTAACAAGCTTGTTTACTAAGTGTACTTTTAACATGAGTTTTAAATTATCTTTCATTTAATTGCAATATGTCACAAGGTAATTATTGTAACATTCAACACAGAACCCCATAAAATATGTATGTAATTTTCATAATTTGACTACACATAATTATGTTCGAGTTGGCACACTCGTTTCGGCTGTATTTGTTAAACAACAAAGCCGACCGGTAGCAATGACTTCACAAACTCGACTTATATTCAGTTCTGCTGATTGGTTAACTCTGGTCGTCATCCAACTTCGCGGGATCATATTCGGGTCATTTCGGCAGAATCCGAACTAAGCCGAGAGACTTTTTCCCCGATCATATAGCAACAATTATATTCGCTTGCGCCTACCGGAACAAGTGTGTGACACGCAATTTGCAAATTAATAAATACAAATTAACCTTTTGAACGCCATTGTCACATATACGTGACAAGCAAGCGCGTGCCCTGTACGCCAAAGACATGAATACGTGACAGTGGCAACAACACTATAACACGAAAAAAACAATCAAAACATTAATTTTGTGAGTGTTTATATAGATATCTTAAACATTGAAGCTCTCGTACGTATTTAATGACATGAAACAAATTAAAAGACTTAATGAATAATGGGAAATTCATGATAACAAGAAGAAATTCAATTTGTAGCTTGGCCTTGAGGGTACACGCGTGCATTTAATATACTCTGGCGTTCAAAAGGTTAATTCCGCTGTATTACCAGAAATGGTAAAAAAAATATTGATGTCGTGTGTTATAAAGATTTACGTTTATTTCTATAATTTAATAATATCACTAGTAGCTAAGTATTAACAGCCGCACGGGTCGATCGATCAGGTTAAGCTGCGCTTGCTGCGGTCAGACCGTTGTTGGGTGACAATCTTTACATACCAAGACCCGTCCGTGCCTCGGAAAGCACGTTAAACCGTCGGTCCCGTCTGTTTTTCTTGGATCTTTGGCAGTCTTTACGGGTCGTCAAAAGCCCGATAGTTTGACAACCAGTCTCACGAAGGCGAATCGCGTTACCCACTGGGTGTGGAGGTCAGACAGGCAGCCTCTCTATGTAAAATACTGGTATTCAGCTGCATCCAGTTAGACAGGAAGCTGAACCCAAAATGGTTGGGAAAAGGCTAGTAGATTCAGCCAGATTGTCCGAAAGGGTTACCACTACCCCGTAACATGAAGGGCTAAGGAAGGAACATGGATGGGTTTTAGTCAGTAAGAGTCTGAGACTCCCTTCCGCTCCACCCAGAGCGTAAGGAGTCACTTGATAATATCGCAGCCACAAAAAAAATTTGCTAGGCACAGATTTGATCACACAATTTTGTAATTTCAGGTGGTTCTATGCAGAGCGTTGTACCCGCAAGTGGCGGTAGCTGACAACTTTAATCATAATAAGGCAAGTATTATTATTACGATGCGATTGCTATTGTTTATTATAATTTAGTGGTCGGCCCCCTTACTTATTAAATAATAATAGTAATATTATTTTGTAATAGTTTTAGTTATTGATATTAATATATCCCATAAGCCTAACTTATAATAAGGTTACGCAAAATATTGTATAACTTAGATATTGAACATACATGTTTACTAGTTTACTTAATTAATAATAGTTAATAGTTTACTTAATTTAATGACTGTACTATTTACCAAGTACTTTCGTAGAGAGATGGCCTGAAACACAGGTTTAAATAAACCTAGATCAGGCAACGCCTACATTACATTTGTAGTTCTATTTTTGACTGTATCTCATATTTGTCATACCATAGTTTATATCCAGATTTCTATAATTCTATTTAATAGACCTAGATTTATACATACCTACTACTGATACAATTTTTATTTTTTTCTGTGAACTTATTATTATTATTTCAATAAATTTATTATTATTTATTATATTATATTATAATAAAAAAACGCGTATTAAAATTAAAAAACGAGTATAAAAATTCGTATAACGCTAATAATCGTCACGTAACGAATATGACGTGACGATTTTTACCAGTCAATTCCTAAAAGGACAACATTACAAATACGGCAATAAGATTATAACACGCGGGAAATATATGAGCTAAGCGTCATTGATCGTGGCTTAGCCACTCTCTCTTAAACTCTTCGATCTAGCACTTGGACTATACCTTACTAATTAAACTTATTATATCTTCTAAACTAAGACCCGATTTAATCTGTGCCTAGGCGACAAATTGCGACTTATTAGCGATTAAATTTGGAACAAAACAGATCTTCGCTAGGTGCCCTAGTTTTTGAGATATAAATGTGGCTAAACTGGGGAGACTCTCTCCAGATCGGCCAACTATAAACACTTATAACCAGTGACCAACAAATTCTGATATTTGGCGACACATTTCGACAAATTAGCGACAATTTTTTTGTGTTATAAAAATTTAAATCCCTAATGGTGGTCAAGCCAGTGTCAATGATAGCTTCCACTCTTTCCACAGTCAGTAGGAGAACAGCTACACCACACGTGGAGTAAACCATTCGTCTTCCTCCACCCTACGTCGTTCTTCGGCAAACAATCTCGCATTCTTCAATTGACTGAAGCGGACATACATTCAGTGCCTGTTAGTCTTGGGTTTGAAGGAAAACTGCCAGTGTCTTCTAAGCATCAGATATTGTGTTATCTGTAAGTATTTATGTTATAACGTTATCTATTGATACTCAATTACTTTATTGCGTTCCAAAATGTACATAAGTTTTACATTGGTTGATGGGTTGTAATAAGTCACAATTTTGGACCCTGTCGGGCACAGCATAGAATGAGGGAGAGAGGAGAAAGAGCACTGAGTGTTTACTTCTAATACTAACTATCTGAGAACTAATTTATATATGATGACTGGTAATTAGTGACCGATGTTTAAACACGTGATTGTACTCATGATTACAATCAACTTTCCCAAAGAAACTTTTTTGTATATATATATATAGTTACTAAACGTTTTTTTTTACTTCAGATCACTTCTGGAGACTACAAAGCCATACATAATGAATTCGATGCGCATGCCCGCTGCTCAAACTTTGTTATTGTTAGCGCATTCTATCGACACGAATATTGGATTTACAAGGTAAATTGATTTTGAAACTTATCTGTAGTTTTTTAATCAGTGAAAGACGATTAAAATGTATTAAACTATAGTTTTTTTTTACTTTTTTTGAAATCATTACTGGCCGTTGTGGGTATGCGTTCCTAACCCCTGTTTCAATACAGAAAATACGTGTTTTACAATTTTAAACATTATTGGCCTTGTAATAAGTCCCATAATGTTTATCTTTTGAGCCAGGTTAAAACCATCGGACCATTTATGAATTTCGGACTAAATTTCGACTATGTTAAAGTTCTAATACCAAAAACTGTAGTCATACTCGGGTTTAAATTGTCAATTTTGTATTAAGAACTTTACCGTGCTTAGAATAAAACTTAAAATGCAATAACTTATTCAACTGACAGATGTCAGGAAAGTACAGTACTCCCAAATTAATAATGCACATGCAGATCTTCGCTAATTGTCGTATTCCCGGAAACACCCGAATCATTGAATCGTTTGAGTCCTAAACAATGCACTTGCATTTTGCACCTTGTTCGAAAGAAATAGGAAACAATATCATGTGTACACAATCGAAAACAATTCGGGCGGTCGGCGGTCAGTCAAAGGTCCGTCAGTCGTCTTGTTATATTGGTGGTGACTGCACGCGTGCTCTTTGTCTGGAATTATATAGAGCTGCTATTACACACCCTTCTTGGTTTTGTTATCAAAGGTGAATTTAATTTCAACTTTAATTACTTATTCAAATTTAAATAGTTAATTTTGTAAAACATATAAATATACTAACATTTTTCACGTTTTTTCAATATTAAAAAATTAAAAATACCTACGTAAAAAACATAACACAAAAGTACTAGAAAAAACATATTAAAAATCAGATTTAGGCTTATATGAATTATAGCTCGCTATTTACTTACATGGAATTATTGAATCAAATTTCGTTACTGATAAATCAATATTTATCTCTTTTAGGACAAAACACATAATCTTACTAAATTATGCATGAAGAAAATGCACTTAACCACTCTATATACATATCGTCTTCCGACGCTCGGGGAATACGACCGTTGCCGAACAGTGGCGAAGATTTCTATGCGCATTATCACTTTTGGAGACCTGTATTCTCTCGGTGACCGAACTCAAGAGTGACGTTTTACTCCGTGATTAGTTTTGACTCCTCCAAAACTTAGAAAGCATTGTACTGCCGATAACTTTTCACTAACGAACGGTCACGTTGTATTTCCAGGATCGTCTGCGACTCTTGGCTGCTCCTAGAATTTCCGTACCCCGAATCGGGACTCACTTTACTCTTGAAAGCCGTCAAACTGCGTCAGAGGTGGGATGAGCTGATAAATCGAAGAATTGCTGGTAAGTCAGTTATTTCGAGGAAGGGATGGCCCAGTGGTAACGGCTGCGAGATGTAAGGTTATAGGTACAAATCTAGACAGGCGTTTTATTTTGAATAAATTGTTGGTTTAATATGTCACATGTCTTTGAATTAGTTATAGGACATGCCACAATCATGTCATATCACTCTATAATGTTCCACATTTCTAGGAGTCCGACCTTTCAGTGTAGGTTGGTAATGACAGAAACGATATAACATGTTTTTACACAGCTCAAAAAAAGAGCACTTATTTCAAATAAACCAATTGCATGCATTTTTGAATTCTGATAAAATCGATCAGTTAGAGAAATGAAGCTTTTCCAAAGTTAGTACCTAAAGTACGATTATTAATTCCAGTCAGTAAAATGACATTTCCAGTGTTGCAGGTTTTTAGTCCCAAATAAATAGTGATGTGGTAAATCGAGGTTTTACAATTAAAAGTTAGTCGAGATTCCTATTTTTTTAAATTGATGATTTTGACTTTTCGGCGATACGTCGCAAAGTTCACCAATTCTTTTATGCGAAGGACCCTCCAACTATTGCCAAGGTACAGTACCCGGCGATAAATATTGCACATCGACCTTTGGAAAGAGACAATCGGCTAATTTCGGCTTCGTAGAGCGTTATCTCTGTCGCACGAAATACAAGCAGTCCGGTATCTATTAGGAGTTGTTAAAACAATTATGATTTGCTTCTTTTGATAATTCTTTTTATTCTTTGTATAAAATACACCAACTTTTCTATCAATTCATATATCAATTTCTGAAAATTTCTGTATAGGCTCAAGCAAAGGGGTACGTCGCCAGGAACAATAAAAATTTTAAATTAAAGGACGTAAAAAAAATATTTGAAGAAGGCCTGAAAGAAGTGACGCCTCAAAATTGGAGACAGTGCATCAACCATGCCATAAAAGCCATAAAACTCGACCACATAGATGAATATGTGGATTCATTCATTATAAATGTAACTGATTCCGATTCCGAATCTGAATATACCGATTCAGAATCGGAATCAATAGCAACCGTAATGAATAAAAACGTATAAAATTACTTGTATTTTCCCGACTTTCTAGTGTTAATTCCTCTGAATCTCTAAACATTTTTTTCCCAGCTTTTGTAATAATGTTGTAGTGAGAAATTTTAATATGCTGGTAAGGTCCATATTTCTAAAATCGTATTAATTAATACGGTATGTATTACATATTTACAATAAAAAAACGCTTTGATACCTAATAAAATAAAGCATGACTAAATGTCTAAGTCTATCGATTGCCGAACATCACTATTGTAGCGGGTCACCCTTTTTTGTATCAGTGACAGTTGCACTTGTCATTTTACTGACTCGAATGAATAATCTTACTATAGTAGGTTCCTGTGGAGAAGAACGGGCAAGAAACTTCGCGAAAAACCGTAAAACTTAGGTCTGCGCGTATATAAATTGAATCGGCTTATTTGTATAAAAAAATAATTTGTACTAAGGACTGGCATTGTCTGAAATAAAAGTAATACATATTACATTATTATAAAACTTAAAAGAGAATATAACATTCCAGATGCTACCCCAACAAAATCAGTTGAAAATGAGCTCGAAAAAGAAAAAGTCTCGAAAATATCCTATGAAGAAATCCAACACGATTTATCCTGCGATATGGGTACCTACATGACATCAGACGTGTACTACACCATCAAGAGGCTATTACCTGGTGACCTGAAGGTCCTTTACTACGGGAATGATGAGGCCCATCCGAGTGTGGAACCTAATCCCTTCGATGAAACCTTTGTTTGTAGACCTCATGAGAAGAAAGGAGGTGTCTATGTCACTGATAATGTTGTTTATAATTGGTTAGTATGATCTTATTTTACCACAGTCCAGTTAAGCAGTAGACAGCCCTATGGCTGCAATGCGAGATGCAATTATAAAAAAAAAAAAATACATTCTTCTTCTTAGCGTGTCGATGGCAATCTAAATGGACTCGGCCCAGAATTCGGCTACGTGTTTGGCGCCATCACTAGCGTCCATCAGTTCCTGTAACGTGCATACGGCAGGACACGCAGTTTTGTGTTTTACCATTTATACTTTGTGGATGTTTTCAAGGGCGATTAATTGATTTTGGTTCAATTTGTTTTGATTTTGACAGCCTCTTTGGTCTAGTGGTGGCAAGCGCTACTGCTGGTCCTGACCTCGATTCTTCGGTCGGGCAAAGTGATTTGGTTTTTCGATTAGGAATTTCTCAGTAGCAGGCCGAATACGGGATTCGTGCCCGATTGATGGGAATGGGTTCGCCCGCTGTTACATGGGACTCTGGGACTCAAATATAACTGGCGAAATGTAGGTGTACTATAGGTACACCTCTGCGTAAACCTTCGGGGATTAAGGCGCTATGTTATGAGAATAAGACTGTGCCATAACAATATATGAACAGGTCAGGACAAGTCCGCTGGAAAGAAATTTCTTTAGAAATAAGCCGTACCTTTGTACTAAGACTATCTATGTAGTATATTAATGTATTATAATAATAATAATCATTTATTTTAGGTCCGAGACCCATATAAAATAACGACAGATAAATACAAATACAAACACAGAAATTATTGCTAAAACCTACTATACCTAAATAAACCTATTATACAGTCTGTACATAAATAATAAAATAAATAAATAAATATAACATAATTATTTTTCGTTTGTCAAAAGTTTAGTTTTTACCTGCGTTTGAGGGATTTTATTCAACAGTGGGTCTACACGGGCTACATTAGATGTTATAAAGATATTCCTGTAGAATTTAGGGTAAATTTTTCAATCACCGGATAACTTTTATCTGAAGACCAAAAATGGCGGTTTGGCATAGTTTCTATGAAAAGCTATCAAACTGTCAGATTTACTCCTCCATTGAAACTTATCTGACGACTAGCTGATCCCGCGCGGTTTCACTCGCTGCTAGGCTTCTATTGGTCGTAGCGTGATGTTACATAGCCTTCTTCGATAAATGGACTCTCCAACACAAAAATAATTTTTCAATCCAGAGATAAGAGCGTTCAAACAAACAGACTATTTAGCTTTATAATATTAGTATAGATTATATGATAGAAAAATCAGCCATTAGTGTAATACTCATACTAAGACTCTGTTTCATTTTCCAGTGTCGTCGATACGATTTGGAGCAGTAATAACTATGAAAAAACATACAGCGAACCGTGGAAATGCACCAACTGCGAGCTAACAGTCTGCCTATCCCCCGTAGAAAGACTACAACACACCCAATTCACATGTTCAGCCAAAGAACAAAAGAAGGACGTAGAAGCACCAAGAACTTCACGGGAAATTAAACCTAATGCTAAAGAGTATAAGTGCGATGTTTGTAAGCAAAATCTGTATATGACTCCTGTTGAGATTTTGAAGCATAGAAAAAGTTGTAGAGTAAAGGATGACTCGCGGTAGACCGTGCCGGTTCCAAGCCAAGTCGGTCATAGTACACTCTCGCTATACCAAGTGACAACCGAGTGACGGCCGAACAACGGGCAACGCTCGGAAACAACTCGGTCTTGGTCAATTTTTTGTTTGAAAGATTGTACTGCTTCATAGCAGTGATAGCCTAGTGGTGTGACCACTGACTGCTAAGTCATAGGTCTCGAGTTCGAACCCAAGCCACGCACCTCTGATTTTACGGATTCATGTGCGTATTGTATACCTAATCATCACTTGCTTAAAAATCGGTGAAGGAAAACATCGTGAGGAAACCAGCATGTCTGAGAGATATTTCTCAACGGCATGTGAAGCTAAGTCAGAGGCTCATGGGCAGCATTAAACTCTGACACCAGGTTAGTCACTAACCACACGAAAAGAAGAAGACTGCATCACTGTCCACTTGTAATTGCTCGGTCGAGGCTCGTCTTTGTTATTACAGACCCGGATCTGGCTCGGTGACCGTGCTACGGCCCTCCCTTGGCTTGGACCCGACACGGTCTAGCTTGAGTCATCCTTAAACCACCCATTTATTGGCACTACGGAGTAACTTTACTAATCGATTAAGTTAGGCATGTTCTTTTAATTTTTACAAGGTAATATGGATTAATATTGGTTGAATAAATATATGAGAAGGACTTTTGGGTAGTTTTTTATTTTAAGTTAAAGCACAATAATCAATAGAGATGTCCAAAATATCCAAATGTTGCCTTTTTTTTGAGGATGGGAAATCATCAAATGAATCCTCCCGCTCTGGATGGAGCGGATGGGAGTGTCAGACTCTTGCCGATTGAAACTCATCCATGTTCCTTCCTTAGCTCTTTATGTTCCGGGGTAGCGGCAACCCTTTCGACCAATCCCGCTGACAAATGTTGGCTTGGTAATCCTTTTATTGCCGGAGAAAATTACTTATTATTCCCCTTACCCCCCTTACCTTATTATTTACCCTTCATTAATATCGTAGATACATATTGAATTAATAAAGTTAATCAATTGTATAGCTATTAATGAGTATTCAATAAACTAACGTAATATTTAAAGGGAACTAATTTATTGAGCTGATATTTAAATTGTTGGAAAGAAAATAACATATCAATATGCACCTACATGTAGCAGTTTTCGTTTCATTTCCTAATTACAGCACGTAAACTTATATGAAAATAGCATGTACAATGAACTAATCGTATTTAAGAGGGAATTTAACGGTTGGGAGTTTTTGTGTAGTACGTAGTTTTTTTAAACTAAAACAAAATTTGAATATTGCACTAAAATCGCTCTCCACGCCATTGTTCTAAAATTACGGATAAATAAAAACATACTGTATGTTATTTTTCTAATTTCTAATAACCTACCTATTGTAGGTTAGACTGGAAATACTGAGAGCGTATCATAATCAGTCTTATCCGGAAAACTCTTCCAGAAACATAACACTGCTTTGCTGTCCCGAAATCAACCTGCCTAGACTTTTGCCAACTATGTTAGGATCGGCTTCCAGTTTAACTGGATGCTGCTGAATACCAGTATTTTACTTGGAGCGACTGCCGATCTCACCTCCACAACCCAGTCAGTAACTGGGTAATACGATACACCTTGGTAAGACTGGCTGTCAGACTTTCGGGCTTTGGTGTCCCGCAGTCGGGTAAAAATACTTATCAGATTCTATTCTTCTTTTTCGTATGGTTAGTGACTAACCTGGTGTAAGAGTTTTTATGCTGCCCATGGACCTCTGACTTAGCTTCACATGCTGTTGAGAAATAATATCTCGCAGGCATGCTTCCTCAAGGATTTTTCCTTCACCGATTTTTTAAGCAGATCAGATTGATCCTGTCACACGTAAAACGACATCTTTAAAACCGACTCCAAAAAGGAGGTTCCGTGTTCAACCCACCGCGCACCGTTGCGGGTGTATGATTAACCGCACACAAACGCAACTCGTGACCCGCCCGCTGGCGATCGCGATTGCTGTCTTAATTCGCACAATAACGCACCGTGCGTTGTAATGACGCAGTATGCACAGTCACGAGCAAAAATATGTATACAGTTAGCTAATTTCAATAGCGGTCTGCATCTTCGAATCCATAGGTTTACCGAAAACGTCGGTTTTCAAAGTTGAAATAGTTATTTTACGAGAAAATCGCTTGTGAAAATTGCTAGGTGTTTACATATTATTATTGCTAGTGAGTGTACCTGGGACTTGTAATTAAACGATGATCATGGTTTGAGTTTTCTGAACGTCTAATATTGCTTTAGGATGCGTAAAATAATATATATATTTTTTTTAATAAGTAGGTAATTCATTCACAAATATCGATATTTTATTTAATTATGTATCTGTCCGCGATGTCATATTGAGCCCTATCAGTATACCAGCGCTACGACACTTAATTTTAAACGTCGCAATTTAATGCATTTGTTTATCATATCAAAAGCAAATACTTTCACATTTTCAATAATTTCTTAAAAAATCACGAATTGAATTTACACACAACACGTGTAAATTAAATTCGTAATTTTAAAATTTTCATGTATGTCGCAATTTAATTATTTTTGTTTGTCTTATCAAAAGCGAATAGGTACTTACGCAACATTCTCAATAATTTCTTTAAAAATTAAGAATTGAATTTTACACACGACACGTGTTCTGTGTAAATTCAATTCTTAATTTTACAATGGACCGTCGCGCGTCGGTCGTGAGTACTCGTGAGGAATAATGGGCATGTTAATGCACATTGTTACAATTTCTTTGACCAAAGCTGTATTTTCAATTATTATGTGGTAATGTGCAATTTTTGAATAATTATAACCCAGGGACATACAACGACTGATCTATTCTGTAAAAATCTCACAGTGAAAACAAGTGAAGTGAGCGTGAATTGAGAAGCTGCCGTCAATAGCGTCAATCCAAAGGTAGAATGACAGGTCACTCCAAGACTCCAAGGTCACTTCACAAACTTTTTCATGGTGAGTGTTTATTACGGTTAAATTCAGCAGTTGTGCGAGCATAATGTATAGAACAGCAGTTTTTTTGCGATTTCATATTTGTTCCCATTGTAAAAGTTGTTCTTAATGATGAGTTCAAAAACCCTTTAAAATATACCCATGAATTCAATTTCACTCTGTAGAATAAATAACTTGTAGGACAACTTTTGCGGCACGTTGACTCTTAGATAAACGTTATAAAAACTAAACAGTAACTGTGAGGTGTTGTTTATGAAATTTGAACGGTTTCAGATCATAGACAAACCGGAATGGTCAGCGGGATTATCCGAAAGGGTTACCGCCCCGGTAAACAAAGTGCTAGGCAAGGAACATGGATGAGTAAAAGTCTGACACTCTCTTCCGGTCCACCAAGAGCGGGAGCGGGGCGGTCATTTGATGATTTCAATCCTCTCGATATCAAATCATCTTTAATAAGCATACTCTTAACAATTTTTGCCTCTACATATTTTAAACTGCACCGTTGCCTTATCAACCATTTCCCCCCAACCGCCCAACCTCCGACCGAATTATATTTCAAATTACACAAATCATCCTAAACACCCTCATCTAAGGCGTCTTTAAGTTTATCTATAAATTGTTATACACACACTACACCGCTACATATAATTAGTTTTAACTTTATAGGCAGATTAAATTTAAAAAAAATGTAGGTACAGCTCCAAACAACTCGAACTTACCCAGTTACTTACATTGTAGCAATCACGGAACTTTACAAATTACACTCAAAACGTCACTTTGACATTTCAGCCATTTTAACGTTTCGCAATTTGCAAAGACACGGTCTTCCATTTTTTTTTTACAAAATAATTGTCTCAATCATTGGCTCATACATCACGCTTGTCAATTGTTTGGAAGGCACGAAAACGTGAGCATTTCGTCGTACGCGCAAGATTTGGAAAAAAGAAATGAGGGCGAACATGAAAAGTTAAAGCTTTGGTCTTTTGAAGTTAATTATGGTATGTATTACTTATAATATTAACTGTAATAAAGGTCCTGAGATATTTTTGTCCGTTCGGAATATTGTAGCGTTCAATGTCGCTGCTCGGCTCCTATTGATCGTAGCTGTTACATAGCCTGTAGCCTTCCTTGATAAATGGACTATCCAACACAATAGTTATTTGTTATGCAAGGCTGGAAAGTTGATTTTTGGCGCGAGTACTTCTATTGAAACCTGAGTAAGCGAAGGATTCTAGGGTTGAACCATGAGCGAAGCGAGTGGTTCAAATATAGAATCCTGAGCGTAACGAAGGTTTCAAAGGTACGAGACGCAGAAAAGCTTTGCTGCCGAGCGCAACACACAATTTTTCACCTTACTACAGCGAGGAAACTGCTAGGTGCAAGAAAACAGGTGTTATAATTATGTTGAGTTTTATTTTGTTCGAGCGTCTCAGATACATTGACTCATGTGAAGAAAATAAGATACATTGCCAAGTATCTGTTAATTGGCAATGTATCTTATGAGTTACATAGAATATCTCCAAAATTAAATACCCTGTATTTTGTTCTATATCCTACTTGTCCTCTAAGGAGAATTAAAGAAAACAACTAATTTAATACAAATAACTAACTAATTTAATGTAATACATATTTATTTTTGCCAAGCAAAGGATTAAATAATATATTATATTAGTATTTATTTTATTTAAAAAAATAAACTTAAAATACTACACAATTGGGTATTTGACAGGGTAGTATTTTTATGGCATATTTAAATGTGACGTCACAGATTTTTTTAATCAAATGGAATACTTATTAACATTAATTCCAATTTTACAATTATATCCTCGCAAAATATTTAATTTCTGTTCTGTGATCGAAGTTTTTAAGGTGAGCGGTATTATTTAACTCTTCAGCTTTATAATATTAGTATAGATTAGCAGTTTTGAACGTCAATATGAACAAAATATAGAATTGATTCTAGTTGTCCTTTCCATGAGGTACTTTTGTATGGAAAATAATGGACAAGAAACACCACCACCTCTTTAAAAACGTTTTACAATGTTTTGTGTGAAGCACCTAGAATAAAAATAACACCACAAAACGTGAAAAGAAAAACAAATAGGTATAATAATGACAGGTAAATAAATTATGTCTCTATCGGTTGCGTTTTTTTTTTGAGGGTAGGAAATCTTCTGCCTATAATGTTCCCACTGCTTATTTATTTATTTAGGCTAACCAACTACTGTTTACACCAGTACATTAGCAGCTTATTATTTAAAGTAGGGTACATGCAATTGCGGGTGCAACAATTGATTAAAGGTTAACACCGCTAGCACAAATAATAGTGGTAGAAACATTAATTATTAAATTAAAGTGAATAAAATGTGAACATTAAATTAATAAGTTAGATTATAAACGAGTAAACAAGATAAAAGTTAAATAATAATTGATGTAAAAATTAGATTAATAATTAGACAAAAATAAAATAAAATAAATTACATTGAAATTTAAAAATAAATTAATACAACAGCAATCAAAATTCTGAACTGTGGTAAGGACTAAGGTAATAACTATAAAATATCCAGTTCCATAACAAACAAAAGATAAACATTAATAATAAATAATAATAGTATAACATAACAAAAATAAACAACCGAATTCAATAAACAAAAATTATCCTTTTAAATTATACAATTAAAAATGAACTAGTTATAATAGATTTGATTATCGAATTAAGAAAATAAAAATACATTGTAAAATAAAAAAAAACATCAAAATGTAAACGGCAATATCCCTACACGTGTGTCGTATGCTGCGACACAGGCCTCTCTATGAGAGGGAGTGGGCCATATACCACCACGCGGGTCCATTGCGGGTCGGTGGCAATAATCATTAGAACACTCGAATTTTGTTACTTACGCAACTAGGGTGTTGAATGCTAATTTAATTTATTAATTAGTCGAAAGGTAAGCTTATGAAGTTAAGTTAGATGCCCATGGGCAGCATAAACACTCTGACACCAGGTTAGTCACTAACCACATGACAAACTAAGAAGAACTTTGGTTACCAAACCCTCTGGAAAATTTTCAATTATTCCTTAAGTCTATGGGACACTGCCATGAACACAGCTGTGTGTTTATTGTCCATACATTGCAATGCGTGTTGAAGGTACTGCCTTAGAATGGATCAAAATGTATTCATCACGCGTATGTGTGTGCAGGGCACTGTGAGATAGAACAGAAAACACAGCTGTGTTCATAGCAGCGTATTACAGATATGGGTTTTTAAGAATTATTTTAAAATAAAAAAGTTAAAGGTCATTGAGGACCCGTATTTTGTATTAATACCTACATAGGTACTTACTATTGGCAAAAACCATATCGAATTCATAAACACTATAGTTCAAAAAAATAAAGCTTTGCCATACTACTAAACCTATTAGTAGGCGTTACTAATCATGACAATTTACAAATTACCACAAGTAGGTAGGTACTGAACTCGCGACCTTGTCTTCGCCTAGCTTGCCGCGAAGGTTTCGGACTGAACTAGTAATTATGTATAATTAGACGTCTTATCCGTCCGTGCGACCTCGCCCGGTAACAATGCCGGACCGGCCCGGAAGCGTCAACTGGATGATTTTCGTTTGTTCAGATACAGTTGTGCAGATTTACATAACGACGCAATTTTA
The DNA here is from genome assembly GCA_951799385.1 of Hyppa rectilinea. Taxonomy (NCBI): domain Eukaryota; kingdom Metazoa; phylum Arthropoda; class Insecta; order Lepidoptera; family Noctuidae; genus Hyppa; species Hyppa rectilinea. Next base: position 12,932,832 of record OX637311.1, read on the forward strand.
TTGGTTTAAAATAGATGCTTTATTTCACTTAAAAATAATACTATAGATACAATATATTATGGACTTCTACCGCTTAATTGAGACCGTTCTTGAGGTAGCTGCGCGGTGTGGGAGGCAGTCACCTCCTTCCGCAAATCAATTATGCTCGCGAAGGTGGCGGAATGTATGAGGGATAGAGCCTCACATCCCAGCCACCACGGCAGACGCTCCGGGCGTCGAGAGCCACGTGACGACTCCTAGCCACCGTAGGCGCGGGCTTGCGGACGGTGAGTAATGGCTAGCTCACTGTCCGATCAGCACCAGCCCCGTGCCGGACGGCGCGTATGTATTCCACGCACGCCTCAAAGAGATGTTAGCATCTGAAGGGGCCCATTAGGGCCGAAGCCTTTCGGGTAAGCGGGATTATCAGAAAGGGTTAGCGCTACCCCGGAACATAAAGGGCTAAGGAAGGAACATGGATAGGTTTTAGTCAGTAAGAGTCTGACACTCCCTTCCGCTCCACCCAGAGCGGGAGGGGTCATTTGGATTTCCCACCTTCAACAAAACACGGCAGCTGCGCGGATGGGCTCAACTGTCACCCCTCCCGCACCACGCATCTACCTCAGGAACGGTCTCAGTTAAGCGGTCGGGCTATAGTACTTACATGTTTTTCTCGTATGAGACAGTATTTAATCGCGACAATAATGCATTAGCATGCATGCATGAGAGTATTTTTGTCTAGAGAATATAGGAAGCCTTTGGTTTAGCATCCTTATCATTCTCCTGCCCTTATCCCAATTTGTTTGGGGTCGGCGCACCATGTCTTTTTCTTCCATACCTCTCTATTAGTCGTCACTCCCTTTCTAGTCATATCGTCTTTCACACAATCCATCCATCGTTTCACATTCATACCGAAAATGTTCCTGACAACATTTTCCTCATTCCTCAACATAACAGTCCATAACATGACAACCGATTTCCACACAACTTTTCCGTCATCGATGTCGCTTTCAGACTTCCTCTTATTCTTTCCATTCGCGTAACACTACACATCCCTCTTAGCATTCTCATCTCAGCTGCATGCAATTAATTGTTTTTCATTCATTCCTTTTGTTAACTTTAGCATACAATTAGTACTCAGAGTAAGAAAATAGGGATGAAACGACAAACGACCTCTAGACGCTAGATCGAAACAAAAATACTACTCCCATAATAGTTAGCCTATAGGAAGGCATTTCCATCAAATTCAACTTTATCGTGCACCGCACGCGGGCCAGATGGCTGGTTAACTTTTAACCTCCAGTTTTACTGCAGCACTATTTTACTTATTCACTCCACCAGCACCTTACTGCTGTGATATAAGAGATATTTTCGCATGTCCAGTGTGTGTGCTAACGTTGTTTCCTGCAGAGCTTGGCTGTCAAGCTGTCACCGCGTAAGAAGGCAAGTCAGGGCATCTGTTGTGCTATTTAATGAATTTATTTCATGGAAGTAAATCAGGGTAGGTATTAGTCGTCACTCCCTTTCTAGTCATATCGTCTTTCACACAATCCATCCATCGTTTCACATTCATACCGAAAATGTTCCTGACAACATTTTCCTCATTCCTCAACATAACAGTCCATAACATGACAACCGATTTCCACACAACTTTTCCGTCATCGATGTCGCTTTCAGACTTCCTCTTATTCTTTCCATTCGCGTAACACTACACATCCCTCTTAGCATTCTCATCTCAGCTGCATGCAATTAATTGTTTTTCATTCATTCCTTTTGTTAACTTTAGCATACAATTAGTACTCAGAGTAAGAAAATAGGGATGAAACGACAAACGACCTCTAGACGCTAGATCGAAACAAAAATACTACTCCCATAATAGTTAGCCTATAGGAAGGCATTTCCATCAAATTCAACTTTATCGTGCACCGCACGCGGGCCAGATGGCTGGTTAACTTTTAACCTCCAGTTTTACTGCAGCACTATTTTACTTATTCACTCCACCAGCACCTTACTGCTGTGATATAAGAGATATTTTCGCATGTCCAGTGTGTGTGCTAACGTTGTTTCCTGCAGAGCTTGGCTGTCAAGCTGTCACCGCGTAAGAAGGCAAGTCAGGGCATCTGTTGTGCTATTTAATGAATTTATTTCATGGAAGTAAATCAGGGTAGGTATAGTTGCAAGGTTATTAAATACTTTAGAAAATCGTGGCTTTTGAAGATAATGGTTGACTCCGTTGATGGGATCGTGGCAGTTTCCATTGGTGGGAGGTGATTAATAAAAATAAAAAGGCGTGTTTCGTGATTTTTTATGCAATTACTTATCTATACTAATATTATAAAGATTTGAAGATTTTGTTTGTTTGAACGCACTAATCTCTGGAACAACTGCATCCTGAGTCCGAATTGAAAAAATGGTCTGGTCCATTCGAGGAAGGCCAATAGGAGCCGAGCAGCGGGTGAAATCGCGCGGTAGCAGGTAGTTAAAAATATAAGCGATAAAGGACTGAGTAAATTGAGCTGTGTAAGAACAGGATGTTACGGCCGATCTACACAGGATTAAACTACAATAACCAATCAATATTGAATTATTGTCGTTTTCACGTGACACATTCTAAGACACGACACCCTTATCACCAGTGGGTTTGTGGCTGATTCCTTACCTTAACTGACTTCCTAGTAAGTCGACCTAGTACTTACTTCAACACCTTTTTTTTGTGGGTGGTAAATCATCCAATGACTTCTCCCGCTCTGGGTGGAGCGGAAGGGAGTGTCAGACTCTTACTGACTAAAACCCATCCATGTACCTTCCGTATCCCTTTATGTTCCGGGGTACCGGTAACCCTTTCGGAAAATCCCGCTTTTACTTTAACACCTTAAGGTTGGGTGTCACTTGCATGTCATAAAACAACGAGGTATGTTATCTACGTGATTGGCAACTCTATACCATCGCAAATCAACTAATCCGCCTAGCCTTTCCCCAACTATGTTGGAGTTGGCTTCCAGTCTAACCGGATGTATCTGAAAACCGCTATTTTACATGGAGCGACTGCCTACCTGTACTCTACAACCCAGTAACTGGGTAATACGATTCGCCTTGAGACTGTATGTCAGATTTTCGGGCTTCTGACGACCCATAGCGGTTGTCAAAGATCCACGTGTGACAGCCGGGACCAACGGCCACTTGGATAACACAAGTAAAGCGCGCGTCGCTTTCTGCGATAAAATACTGTATCAGATATCGAATCGCTATACCTATTATCGCAGTTATCTATTGTGAAGGCAAAACAAACAATGGCCATTATCGGGGCATCCGATCCCGACACGTAGCGTCACGAGGGTTTTCAATTTACGCCGACTTGGAGCTAGGGCTGGTTGTAGGAAGGGCCTAAAAGTAATGCAAAAAAAATGGCTAATTATGATGATCATGGCCGAGAATTGCAGTTAGTTTTGTGGACAGAAAGTCGGTGCTGTAAGTTAATGTGTAATTTTCTTAAATTTTTAAAGTTACTTGTCTACAGACTGTTAATAATAATCATTAAATTACTGGCTTAAAAATACCTTAGAATAACATACATACTTATATATCAAGGAAATCTATGTGGAGGCCATTTCAAAACGACTGTACAATTTATGCAGTACCTAGGTAAGGCGAATCTGCCTTAAAGCGAATCTGTCCTAAAGCGAACAAGTGGTCCAAGTGTTCTTATTCTCTTATAAATAATTAGATAGATTAGATTAGACTGAGATGTGTTTTTTTTAGATTTTCGTTCTTAGTCTTTTTCATATTTGTCCCAACTGCAGATTTTAGTACGTAATTAACAAGTTTTTATTTTTCTCAAATTTGTATTTTTTATTCTCCCCCTTTAACCCCTTCAAAATTCTTAGACTACTCGCTGTAAATTTTATAACAAGACAGTAGAATATATATATATATTATGCAATTAAGTGCATTCTTATAATCTATCCCGGTAACTTTGTCAACAGATTGTGAACAATTCAGCGAAACTTCATGGTACGTATTCGTTTTGCACATTTATTCAGTTGTGTAGTTATATCTACACAACTGAATAATAAGTACAGTCATGAAAAATTAAAGTTTTTCTACTCTGGCAACCTTAACGTGTTGCGCAGACGCAGCCGACCGCCTGTGTTCTGACTCACCTACTTTATAGTTGAGAGCTGACGACCGTGTGGTGCACCCTTTATAATTTAGCTCGTAACTCCTTGCTATTGTGATTTGTGTGGAATGGACTTTGAGTAGCTGTGGTTTCCTAGATTACATCGAAATTAAAGGCAGTTAGAATTTTAATCGTTAGTTAGGTACCGCTAACTTTAAGTATTATTATTAACTTATTAAGTAATACCTAGTTGTTGTTAAAGGTTAGGTTGTTACGAACGAAGCGCTTACTTTGGGCATTAAATGTATGTCAAAAACATCCCAGAATTCTCAGACAAAAAAAATACACAACAGTTATACCTGTTATACGCGTATTAATACTAAACAGTTATAATATCTAGCTCGGTGAAGGAAAACATCGTGAGGAAACCAGCATGTCTGAGAGAAGACGTTACTCGGTCACAACCTTACTTCGCCTGTCATCTCTGTGCCTTACCGTTTATCCTGCTGTACTCCACTTGAGTTCCATAATTCGTTAGTTTGGTGACAATTAAAAAAAAATTTGCTTGCCTAGCCTTTTCCCAACTATGTTGGGGTCAGTCTTACCGGATGCAGCTGAATACCAGTATTTACTTGGAGCGACTGCCTACCACCTTCATAACCCATTCTGTAACTGGGTGATACGATACCCCTTGGTCAGACTGGCTGTCAAAGATCCACGAATGACAGCCGGGACCAACGGCTTAGCGTGCTTTTCGAGGCACCGAGGAGTCTCGATATGTAAAGATGGTCACCCATCCACTGACCAACCCCGGCAAGCGTAGCTTAACCCGATGGATAGATCCGTGCGGCTGTTATAACTTAGCCACGTGACAATTTTTTAATACCTGAAAAGTTCTTATTTAATCAAACTTCACAATTTCATGAACCTATACTTCTAACAAAATAGAAACAGCTTATCTAAAATAGGTGCAACATTTATAAAAAAGTATAAAAAGAAATAAAATCTAGTCTCATAGTTTCCAACGCCATCTGTCGGGTGTAGCGAGCCGGTGTCGCAGCAGTCGATGTATCGCCCAATAGAGCAGTAAATCGTGCGATATCTTCGACCAACCGATCGTGAACGATCTTGAAAGGGTTCTTTCTATTTCAGACTGTATCTTATTGGGTACTATACTAGTTGAACTATTTATGGAGTTGAGGGTTTTTGAACTTGTCGAGACAACCTTGTTGCTGTCTCATGGTATTGACAGAATAATTAGACAATATAAGGTCCCATTAAAATAGATGGACAAATAAGCTTTAAGTCGGCACACTAGAATAAACACATCAATTATGCGTAGGTACCTTAGAGCATTTAGGTTAAATGCTCTAAGGTAGGTACAGGTACACTTCTTGTAAGTATCTAATGCGATTATCTTTTTTTTTTTTAATATTGGCCTTATTTTGGTAGTTTGAATGATTTGTAAAAGTTTGTCCATCTATTTTAATGGGACCTTATTATACTATCGCCAGCGCATCGAGTTAGGTATACTAAACTGTCAAATGTCTCCAAATTATTTTAAACCTTAAAAAAATTGTGAGTTAGATTCAATTCGGTGACTGTACAATAGACTACCAACCCAGCTGGACTTTACTAATCTGCTATAATGGTAGCGATGACTGTTTTCAAATTGGCACTGCAACGAGTATGGTAGAAATTATTAGACATCGTGGCTATTGGTTCCGTATAAGACCAAATCCAATTCGTTCAAATTAATTGCCATAGTATTGGATATAAGTTTCCTACACTGAAGTAATTTATCATTTTCAAAATTACACCTTATAAGGATTTGAGTGAGCAATAAAAATGACAACAAATTCCAGATATATATACGTACAATACGTACAAGGAGATACGTACAAGCTAGGAGGCCATCTTTTTACCTTTTTTTTGAGGGTGGTAAATCATCAAATGACTCCTCCCGCTTCACCCAGAGCGAAGGGAGTGTCACTCTTTCTGACTAAAACCTATCCATGTTCCTTCCTTAGCCCTTTATGTTCCAGAGTAGCGGTATTCCTTTCGGATAATCCAGCTGAATCTTTTTGTTTACAGGATAATAAATAAATAGACGAGTTTTTGTAGAGTCAAGCTAATTATATTTCTCAATACTTGAGATCAAGATTGGTCCGTGTTATAACGGATACTTTTTATTACAGCAAAATATTTCAGGGTGTTCGGATATGTCCACTTGGACGAGGACATGGGCTAACCTAGTTTAAAACGACGGTTAGCGTAGCTTAAAGCGCGTGTGTCGTTGTCCGAAAATGTTTAATTTTAGGATATTTATTTTATTTTTAACATAAATACTGAACCGGTTTGACGTCACCACGTCAACGTCGGCTGTCGCGATACTTTTTATTACAGCAAAATATTTCAGGGTGTTCGGATATGTCCACTTGGACGAGGACATGGGCTAACCTAGTTTAAAACGACGGTTAGCGTAGCTTAAAGCGCGTGTGTCGTTGTCCGAAAATGTTTAATTTTAGGATATTTATTTTATTTTTAACATAAATACTGAACCGGTTTGACGTCACCACGTCAACGTCGGCTGTCGCTGAAAATCAGCGCTGTGACTGTCTAGCGTAGCATTATGCTGAGCGATGGCCGTTTTGCGCGGATATGACGCATATTTTCCCACAACTTGTGGTTAGGAGTTGTTTTTTTTTTTACTGCGTCATGTTCGACACGAATAAACGTATATCCATCTTTTTTTTCTTTTTTACGGGTCTAAAAGATCCAATAATGTTCTTGCCAGTTGAGAATACACCTCGGAAGGTCGGGTGCGCGTGACCACGGCGGTCACAGACGCCTGCTAATTTGTTACCGCCGGACAGACCGCCACACAATCACTGCAGACTACGATCATCAACTAAGATCGGTCACGTTGCTGACTTATTGTCCTTGCTGGGCTGGTGTATTGGCTTCTTATTGATGTCGCATGGTTCTTAGGTAGTAGGATGCCAATTGGAACGAAGTTCCTTATCGCGCGTTGCGAAAGGGGGCTAGACGGAATGTAGACCAAAAGTTGTAACGACATTTATTTTGGAGTAAAATATGATGTCTTTTTATTCAATATGTTCTGATTGGTTTATTTTAGATCAGATTTTTTTTCTCTTATTAGTATTCTGTTTCTGCCTTTTTTATCCCAATCTCAGTAATTACACAATGGCTTCTTTTTGTTGAGGGTGGGAAATCAGCAAAGAATTCTACCGCTCTGGGTGGATGGAAGGGAGTGTCAGTCTCTTACTGACTAAAACCCATCTATGTTCCTTCCTGAGCTCTTTATGTTCCGGGGTAGCGGTAACCCTTTCGGACAATCCCGCTTACCCGGCAGGTTTCGACCCTAACGGGCACCTTCCTTAGTGCTGACATCTCTTTGAGGCGCGTGTGGAACACGTACGCGCCGAAATTACACAACCCCTAAGTCGCGTTTTGTTTCCATCTCGACTTTTTCAATATCTTGATGTTGAGCGTCTTGCAAACCACTATTTGCACGGACTTCCTTCTTCAATTCGTCTGCAATGCGTAGTTATTCCTACAGTTATTAAATAGAGCAGTTAAAAATATATATTCTCAGCGTCTTGGATATCATAAGATCACATGACAAATAATTTTCCCACTGCAACATAACCTCACCATACCTCCACTCGACTATCAACACAAACGTTCCCACCAACGAAAAGCCGTACTAACAAAAGTATCCAGCTTATCCTTTGGCCTTAACGTTGGTATCGCGAGGCATCTACAGGACAGGGCTAGATAACGCGGGCCAGATACTACCGCTCTTGATAGGCTGGTAACACGCAATGGCGAGAAGCTCACTGGCACAGAACATGTCTTGAAAAGGGGCTTTGTTTTTGTGAGAGTTGAAGAAAGGGTGTGATATATGCAAGTAGATGGTAGGTACATTTTAGTCTAAACATTTGTGGATCTTTGACAGTCGTTCCGGGTAGTCAGAGTCTGACAGCCAGTCTTACCAAGGGTTATCGTATTACCCAGTTACTGACTGGGTTGTGGAGTTAAAATACTGGTATTCGGTTGTATCCGGTAAGACTGGAAGCCAATCGCAACATAGTTGGGAAAACGCTAGGCAGATTGATCAATTACATTAACATAAGGCTCAGACATTAATTCCGCCTTTGTACAGCATTTGTTTTTACTTGTGCGTAAAGATTTATCTATACTATAATAATAATATTATAAAGACGAAAGATTTGTATGTATGTTTGTTACGAATAAACACAAAAACTACTTAACGTACTTGATGAACGACACAAAGATTGATTATAGTCTGGAATAGCATATAAGCTTTTTTTATTTTGCGAAATAAGTTTTGTTACGTTTTTTTTGCCGCAGTATTCTCTGTCTTTAAAGTGGCTACGATACGTTGTATTAAGATGGGAAACATGAAGCTTAAATACTTATACTGCGTATGTTGATGACGCATTCCGATTTTTTTCCTAGGAGGCAATAGAACAATTTTTCTAAAGATATGGATACTGGTGACAGCTGCTGTGTGTTTGATAAACTGAAACTATCAAGAGCTAATCACAAGAATGCTACCTTTTCCCACCAAGAACGTAAAACTTTAAGCGACTGTATATAAGGTGTTAAAAAATTAACTCTAAGAATTTCGTGGGAGCATTATACTCATCGTTACGAACAACATTTACTATGGGATGAACCCTGAAATCGCGAAAAAAATATGAGCTGTTCCAAACATTTTATTGAGTTACCTGTGCATATTTTTTTCGAACACCTAATAGAAGACTAAAGAGAAACTGTTGTACCAGCAACCGCTTTCTAGTTTTGTACTCCTTGCCACAGGAAAACGAAACAATCTCTCAGAAAAAACCCATAAACAATAACTTACAAGCGCGACACTATCTAAAAGAAAGCGGGAAGCTATAATCTCAGTGATGTCCAGATAGTTTGCCGAGCGTGAAGCGAAGGACGAGCGGCAGCAGTGCGGTCGTTGTGCGATTTGTCGTCCGAGATCGTATCGTCGCCCGTAATTCGGCCGCGACTGCCGTGCGTGTTCGTACACCGATTGCGCTTGATTAGGTCTGAGACACAATGAGTATTTCTAGTCATCAGCCTGTCGATTCTGTAAAAGTGAGCGTTAAGTGAGCTGTCGTTCCACCTAATGCTAGAGATTGACATTATTGACAGCTCAGTTTAAACTCTCTTCAGCCACATTTCCACGGTGAGATTTTTGCAGAATCGACAGGTGTTTTTTACACGTTGATCTCTGAATGATGCATAGAAAATTACGGTAGGAGAATTTTCTCGTCTCCCAGGTCTGCGATTTTATGAGCTATACGAGGAAACTCTAGCTAAGTTGTTGTTAGTAGTTGTCATGGAAAGCACGTTAGGCCGTTGGTCCCGGCTGTTATTTGTGCATCTTTGGCAGTCGTTACGGGTCGTCAGAAGCCCGAAAATCTGACAGCCAGTCTTACCAAGGGGTATCGTATTACCCAGTAACTGGGTTGTGGAGGTCAGATAGGCAGTCGCTCCATGTAAAATACTGGTATTTAGCTGCATTCGGTTAGACTGGAAGCCAAAGAGAGGCTAGGCAGATTGACGAGAATAGTTTAGCTTTGGTGGACAGATTAGCCATTCAAGTAGAGTCTGTGAGTGTCAAAATTCGACATAAAATAATGTTACTGACAGCTCATAGGTATACAGGGTTTGTTCGCGTTCTGTTTCATTGGTATAATTCGTCCTTAAGCGTTAAACGTAAAATATATTTTTAAATACAATAAGTAATAAAAATTGCTGCGGTGGTCTAGTGGTCGCAAGCGCTTCTGCTGAGCATGAGGTCTTGGGTTCAGGTCGGGCAAAGTATTATTAGGTTTTTCCACCAGGAATTTCATATTAGCAGCTTGCAGTCTGGTTTTGTACCCGGTTGCTGACATCAGGCTCGCCCCCTATTACATGGGACAAACTTAACTGGCGAAATGTGGGTGGGTGTACTATTGGTACATCTATGCCCAACCCTTCGGGTATTGCAAACGATTTGTAATGTTATATTATTTAATTCCGAGTTTTCAAAATTCTTAGTTTGAAATTATGCCCCGTAAACAGGTATAGTCTTACCAGTTTTACCAAAACAGGCGTGATATTATGTATTCAAGTAATAATTAGGTATAATGTTTCTAAATCCGTTGAAACCATGCGAATAGTAGGATTTTGGTACCGGACGTAAGCAGTAGACTGGAACGAAGATAAGCAGGTACCAAGAATTCATTTGTTTGTCATCTTGAATACAGTAACGGACCACGCCTAGGTATTATGATTATTGAGAATTTATCTCAAGATTAACATAGTCTTAAAGTCAATTAGGCGGAATCAACCGTAACAAAAGATTATAGAGACATGTTAATCTGATATTTCGCGGTTAGTTTTTAATCAATTGATTGATTTGTTGGTAATACAAAGACTAAATCTACGTCACCTGCCTTTCAGTCGTCAGAGGTCGAATAATCCCTAATACTCTATCTATGTGTACCTAATATCACGTATTATGTAAGGTGACTGGTAATTAGTGACCGATATTTAAACACGTGATTGTACTCATGATTACAATCAACTTTCTCAGAGAAACTTTTTTTGTATACCTACTCAATAGTTTTATTTTTATCACAATAACAATACAACTGGCGCGCGCAAAGTTCAATGAACTTCGCGCCGAACAGCTGTTAGCAGCTATTGAGTATACAAAAAAAGTTTCTTTGGAAAAATTGATTGTAATCATGAGTACAATCACGTGTTTAAATATCGGTCACTACAATAATTACCAGTCACCTATATACTTTATCAATAACTACTTCGGCCGAAAACAAAAAGCGTTTCTGACACATGTCAGTTGAGCACAAAAGAACACGTGCTTTACGAATTTAAACCTTATTAGTTCCTAATCGTGTCCAACTGACAGGTGTCAGGGATGCATTCTCTTGGTGGCCTGTAATAATACTCACAACTACATACAAACTCTTTCGTAAGGATGTGGCTACAAACATTGAATGTTATTTGGAGGGGCGCTCTATATTTACTCTCATACACAATAAACAACTAGTAACCATTCTGACACTCAAAGCTCGGTAATTTAGTAGACATAATTACCTGTTCATACAGGGTGAAAGGGATATCGACGCAAAGTCGGGTACCATGGATTCAGCATGATTCTGAACCTCTCTCGTTGAAATTATTGCCGGTTATAAAAAAAAATTAAGCAAAAAGTCAGAAAGAAAAAAAATATTCTGCACAAACAAAACGCATATTTCTGAAAACAAATTTAAAATCACTAAATACACTCGTGCTAAGCAGCTAAAAAATCTCGTGTTCAGAAACATTAAAAACCATTGAAAATTAGTATCTCGGCCATGGACAATGGATGGATCACAGACAAATTAATACTGCCGACTTAATCAACTTATTGTATAAGAACGTACTGTTTCATAGTAGTCTATGAAACATCTGTTTATTTTTCGATCGCGGGGCTATTACGACATTTTTTTAATTATTGCTTCGGCATGAGCTATTCAAATAATTTAAAGCCGCTTCGCCCAGTGTCCCACCGCCCCTACGTCACAAGTCGAAGCTCCTACCGCTAGATACCGCGGCGCAACTCGTGAGCGATGCTTCGCCAGATAACCATTGCTTTGTTTCGCTGTAAAACTCGAAAATTAACATCATTTGCCAACGCCCGATCGCTGCAGTGATACCGACACTCGTAAATATCGGTGTATGGTGTGAGATGTAGAGGGAATTATTTTCTTCTGAAGGTTTTTTACATAGAGTTTTCCGCGGTCGATTCGTGGATGGGTGACCATACATTTAATACGATAATTTTACCCTTAGTATTGTCAGACTTTCGGGCTTCCGTAACGACTGTCAAAGTTCCACGAATGATTTGAACTTGACTAAATTTTTACGGTGAGAGTTTTTCAGAATAGCACTACTGGGCATGCACTGGCGCTGGTTGCGAGTAGCTACTACGCACTTGACCTTTCTGAAGAAACCACCAATCCAGACTAATATTATAAATTCCAAAGTAACTCTGTCTGTCTGTCACCTTTTAACGGCTAAACTACTTAACGGATTTCGATAAAATTTGGCAGAGACACAGATTTCATCCTGGGAAAGGTCATAGGCTACTTTTTGCCTCAAATATATCCCCAAAGGGAATAGGGAATGAATATTGTGATAATAATATAACCTTACTCCACGCGGACGAAGTCAGAAGCTCGTAAGGAATAAGGTCACAAAATAGGTTTCGAAGGGCGTCCCCTCTCCATACAAATTTGTGATGATTAGAATTTTATATTTCATCATCATCTGCGTAGCCTTTTCCCAACTATGTTGGGGTCAGCTTTCAGTCTAACCGGATGCAGCTTAATACCAGTATTTTACATGGAGCAACTGCCTATCTGACCTCCACAACCCAGTAACTGGGCAACACGTTACCCCTTGGTAAGACTGGCTGTCAGATTAAGAATTTTACATTTGCCCATAGGATTTCCACATACTCGCTTTCACTTATATTTTAGACCACACTTCTACAATAACGTGGTGTTTAGTTTTAATAGTCGTCGAGATGTCGGAATCCGATGTTATACGTAAGTATAGGAAACTATTGTGAGCAGTAATGTCTCGGCCTTATAATCATTAAATTAAAATCGGTAACACATTTAACCTTATTACAGCCGAATTTACTTACCTTGGTAACAAGTGTGGCAGTTCTGCTTGTTCGAATAAATATTTAAATCGGTAGAGTTGCTCTCACAGTTCGCGCGAAATAGTGCCGAAAATATTCCTATTTAATTGCATTCCATAATGTGTGAAGATCTTACAATATGTAGCTAAGGTACAGACGCCAGCACATTAAGCTATCCCTAACTGTCAAATTTTCTCAATTAAAAATGAACCTTATAACTTTGCAATAAAGTTGAAATACTATCAAAGAAATTTGACAGATTTTGGTAACTTGATGTGCTGGCCTCTGTACAATCACGAGCCCTGTAGGGCACAGCAAAAAGTATAAAATAAAGTTAAAATAAAATTAATACATAATAAATTTAAAACATGTTCATAATTAAAAATAATGGCGTTTCCGTGAAAATCAAGCCAAGTCAGCTAATCATTATTTTTAAAGGCAACACAAACGCCACCATCTTTTGACGCGGCAGGGCCAATCTATTATCTATGGTTCAGGCATGTTTTGGATTCTTGGTTGAAGGAGTAGACAAAAAATAAATTATCAGTAAGAATAGTGCTGCCACGAAAAAGTAATAGCGGTTTGAAGTTGTGTATGCCTCAATACTTATCTCTATCATCATTAGCTACACTGCTGTGTTTCATTCTGTAGTAGCTTCTGCCCGCAGCGTCGCCTGCATTATATGTCGACATATTATACACATAAACCATCCTCTTCAATCACTCTATCTATTAAAAAACATCGCATCAAAATCCGTTGCGCAGTTTTAAAGATTTAAGCATACATAGGGATATAGGGACAGAGAAAGCGACTTTGTTTTATACTATGTACAGAGGCCAGCACATCAAGTTATCACAATCTGTCAAATTACTTTGATAGTATTTCAACTTTCTTGCAAAGACATAAGGTTCATTTTTAATTGAGAAAATTTAACAGGTAGGGATAGCTTGATGTGCTGGCGTCTGTACCTAGTGATGTCGCTCATTTAGTGCAACAATGACGTCATTACATTTTTTTTAAATAAAAGTGCGCAGTCAAAATGTGCCGAAAGGCTATTACATCGGGAGAAACGTCGACACAATTGAATTTATAGTGGTTTATTGAACTAACGTTTAAAATCGTTACGGCTGTAATAAGTCCCTTCAAAATGCCAAACCTTTGATAGAAATCTTTAATTGGATCTCTTGTAAAGAAGAGGAGAGAGAGGACCTCGTGGCTAAGTACTAACAGCCACATAGGTCTATCCATCAGGTTAAGCTACGCTTGGCAGGGTTGGCCCTGGATGGGTGACCATCTTTATATACCGAGACTCCTCCGTGCCTCGGAAAGCACGTTAAGCCGTTTGTCCGGCTGTCATGTGTGCATCTTTGACAGTCGTTACGGGTAGTCAGAAGCCCGAAAATCTGACAGTCAGTCTTACCAAGGGCCGTATTGCCCAGTTACTGGGTTGTGGCGGTCAGATAGGCAGCCGCTCCGTGTAAAATACTGGTATTCAGCTGCATCCGGTTAGACTGGAAGCCGACGCCAACATAGTTGGGAAAAGGTTAGGTAGATGATCATGATTGGATCTTTCGTAAAATTACTAAAAGTGTAATTACGTCATTATTGCAGCAAATGAGCGATGTCAATTCTATTATAGTCACAAGAGATTTTCCAATATTTTCTTGGTAAGGTCGGTTGCGTATGCGGCAACCTTTTTGTAATGGGTAGCCCCTTTTCTTCGTCTCTGTTTACTATACTAGCCCATTGTTAGTTTACAATTGTTCGGCGCCACGGTTTTAAAATTGTTAATACTTACCTACTATTGAAATATTTAAATCCAATGCAACTTCAACATAAACATTTCTTTAATCCCATTCAAACTCAAGGGAACGCAGCGGCTTACTCCACGAAAACATTCTTTATTCAAATTGTTGTAAAAACAAAATGGATTCCTTTATAATCCCAATGTCTGCATGAATTTAAAATGTCAATCGGTCGTTTTTACATCAATTATTCTACAGTAATGTAATTACTTTGCGATACAGTGAACAGTGTCTATTGTTGGAATACAATGGTAGATATGACAAGCTATGATGGCTGGACCTCCCAACTGGCTAGAAACGACAAAGATAAATCTACAGATTAACCCAATATTGCTGGTTTGATTTAGACTCTATTGACCTTAACTTAAGGTGTTATGTATGCAGATGTTCTAGTTGATGACGGGAAACTCAGTTGGTAAAAAATTCAAGTGGCGCCAAAGAAAGTTTTTGAAGAAAACGCACGAATTTTACGCTATTTTGTAAATTATTCATGCTTCTGTTGTTATGAAATTTGAATTTGAGCACCCTTTTTTGGAGGCTGTATGAATACATACGAATACTTTCATATTTTACAAATATCATTATTTCATGAAAAAATGGTAATATAAGTACTAACAGTCGCACTGGTCGATCCATCAGGTTAAGCCACGCTTGCCGGGGTGGACCGTGGATGGGTGACCGAGACTCCACCGAGCCTCGGAAAGCACGTTAAGCCGTTGGTCCCGGCTGTCATTTGGGCATCTTTGACAGTCGTTACGGGTCGTCAGAAGCCCGAAAATCTGACAGCCAGTCTTACTAAGGGGTATCGTATTGCCCAGTTACTGGGTTAAGGAGATCAGATAGGCAGTCGCTCTATGTAAAATACTGCTATTCAGCTGCATCCAGTTAGACTGGAAGCCGACCCTAACATAGTTGGGAAAATGCTAGGCAGATGACATTGCTATTCACTATTGTTGGCTAAATAAGTAGATTGGGTTGTTCTACATAAATAAAGCAGACATAAATGGCAAATCATTTCGTATTTTTGACGCTCGTTAAGTGTTCATTCTCAGGAAGCTCATTCTCAGTTTGGTTAAATGTTATAATATTAAACATATTCATAGAAATATTTTTTTTGGCAATTCTTTCATGAACTTTTCGATCTAGCTACCTTACTAATTGAACTCATAATATCTTCTAAACTAAGACCCGATTAAATCTGTGACTGAGCGACAAATAGCGATTAAATTTGGAACAAAACAAATCTTCACTAGGTGCCCTAATTTTTGAAATACAAATGTGGCCTAACTGAGGAGACTCTCTCCAGATCGGCCACCTATAAACCCTTATATCTTTTGAACCAGTGACCGACAAATTTTGATATTTGGCGACAAATTTCGACTATTTAGCGACAATTTTTTTGTGTTGTTAAAATTTAAATCCCTGATGGTGGCCAAGCCAGTGGCAATGATCACGTAATTTTGCTGGCAGAATGTTAGGGTCGGTAAGAAAGAAAGCATAGAGTCGATTCAACCATAAATAGCATATAATTCTGTTGATATTTAGGATATCATAAGACAGCTTCAATAATTCATCATAGATACGATCTTATCAGTTTTCAAATCATAAGTGTCAGTTATAGGTAAGGCTTCTTCACAGATTTAATGAACTATAATTCTCACGGCATTCACTTGTTTACACAATTATTAATTGCTGGTAGAGTCGCCAGCACATCAAGCCCCATTGAAAATAAACTTTATGATTTTGTAATAAAGTTAAAATCTATCAAAGAAATTTGACAGCAGACAACAGAAGCTTGCTGGCTGCTGAAAGTTAACTTTTTTTAAATTTTAGCTATAGTGTTGTCTACTGCAGGGAGCGTCCTTTTCTTCCTTGTTTTGAACTATAGTGTGGACCAAGCCTGACTGTAGCCGTTAAGGTCGTCTTGCCATCTTCTCTCCAATGAGGTTTTAAATGAAATCCGTCAGTATATTAAAACAATTTGTTTGCTTCTGCTATCGAAATAAGCGGGTACGTACAATCCGGAGCAATCGTGGCGGCCTCCGATACGCAAATTGCCCGGCGGCTGTTTACAAAGACTTGCCTCTCTCGGGGACAATTAACTTCGCCATCTTTGCTTTAAGTTCGCGTACATTAAGAGATGTTAGTTGTGGAGATCAGATAGGCAGTCGCTCCCTGTAAAATACTGGTATTCAGCTGCATCCAGTTAGACTGGAAGCCGACCCCAACATAGTTGGGCAAAGGCTAGGTAGATGATGACGCAGTTACAATAGAGCAAAATCTTTAAAACCGGTTGCGACTACTCAAAATTGCTTTTGATAAAATATTGCAATAAACTATGCTAAAAGCTAAGTAGAGCTCGCGGCTAAGTAATAACAGCTACACGGATCGATCCATCAGGTTAAGATGCTCTTGCCGGGGTTGGTCCGTGGATTGGTGACAGTATTTACATATCGAGACTCCTCCGCGCCTCGGAAAGCACGTTAAGCCGTTGGCCCCGGCTGTCATTCGTGGATCTTTGACAGTCGTTCCGGGTATCAGAAGCCCGAAACTCTGACAGCCAGTACCAAGGGGCAGGGGGATTACCAAGGGGTATCGTGTTACCCAGTTACTGACTGGCGTGTGGAGGTCAGATAGGCAGTCGTTTCATGTAAAATACTGGTATTCAGCTGCAACCGGTTGTACTGGAAGCCGACCCCAAAATAGTTGGGAAAAGGCTAGGCGGATTGATTGAAAATATGACGAAAAACAGAACAAACGCAAACACGTAAACTGATGGATATAATGTTACTGCATTAAAAAATAAACTTATTTTGATTGATGACGACTATATCAAATTATCGATCAAAATATTTTAGCAATTTTGCGTTCTAATTATTTTTAAATCTTATCTAGACATAGATAAGGTTTGAACATTCTGATGGAGGTAAGTCCCTATGACGACCTTATAGCTAGGTGCATGATCGTCATCGGGTACTCCCCGATGACGTTAATTGAATAACCAATTTTCGACATTGACATCAATTTTTTTTTATCATTGTTATCCGCCAATATTCCACTGGAGGTCGAGCGCCATTATACCTTCTTCTTCACATATTGTACCTTCACGACTATTGATCTGGGACTTTATAGCTTGTTCAACATACATCACGTATTTCAATCACTGTCATTCCAAATACATGGACGTAAACGCAGTGTAAGGAGTATGTAAAGACCGTACGGCATTTTTTTTTCTTTCTTTTTCTACTCTGCCTGGCCCTTTGGGAAACAAAGGCATATATTAGGCATGTTTTGCTGTTCGGCATTATAAGATTATATTGAAGTTTCAAAAAAAATCAAAGTTTGCCCAACATTGCCCAATATTCAGAAGTTACTCAGTAAGACACTCAAATTAAAATAACTATTTTTTTAATAGAATTTTTTAGGATCAAACCTGATCAGCCCAAAGCCAAAAAAAAACTTACAAATCTTACCTCCTAAACGCTATGACACGTCCCCCCTGCCCCCTGCGCCTGAGCGTGGGAACGCGCGATCATTACCAGAGCTGCGCAGACGCCGCGCTTACGTAATTGGCGCTGATTTTACGTATAATCACCGGGAAGAGCGCACTACCATTGAAACTGAAAGGGAAGGGTTTGAGCTGTATTTGTATGTAAATTGTAGGGTCATTTTTGTTTGGTTTTGAAACGATTTTTTACGAAATTGTGGGGGGTTGTTAGGTACCTCAACTATGAAGTGAGAAATAAATACCTTTTTGCAACAAAAAACCGACTTACAAAAATACACTACATAGTGAAAAATATCTTTAATTTTGGGAGTCGAAATACAAAACTTTGAAGCAAGCAGAAAACAAAAGTCTTGCAAAGCGGTCGCTTATTTTTTGAAAGAAGAGGTTTTTAACCTACGTAGGTTGAATCCAGCTTGTGTAGCTTATATTTTTTTAAATAGTACTGACTAAAGTTGAAAGCAGTATTTAATATAAAACATAAACAATATAGTTATTACATAAAATAATAAAATATCAACGCAAGCTGCAAAGCAGCCTTGATATTGCACTTTGAGAGTACATCCAGCATGTCCAAGGGCTATAGTCATTGACCATCTCACGAGGAGATTAAGAACAGCAATTTATTCGCTCCATACACAAAAAACCAGTGTCTTTACGCCCAGCGGCGTTTCATATCGCACTACACACGGTCACATTCTTGGCCCGCTTGTCCGACTACCCGCACGAAAAAAGGACAAAAAGTGCCACTTGCCCCGCGGCAGCGGGCGCGAACGGACGTCCCCTGTCGCTTTGTGGGAACGCTTAATACGCTCATTTGTTACACTGTCATGTAATTTGTGGTATTTAACCACAAATTACACAAGGGATTTATGGTTGTGATTTTTGCGATTGAAGTACGATATGACATTTGTATGCAACTTTTTGTTATAATTAATGCCTATTTGATACTCTACTCGTTTAAAATATTAATACACTAACTTCGCGTGCGTGTTACTCGACGAAGAATTTGAATAAATGTCGGATTAATTTATAGTTTTTTAATATTTATTTTAAGTAGTGGACCGAAATCTAATAAATTGTCTGTCTGTAAATATAAGGTGTTAAAAACATAACTCTTAAGAATTTCGTGGGAGCGTTGTACCTACTCATCGTTACGAACAACTTTTATTATGAACCCTGAAATCGCTAAGTGAATATGAGCTGTTCCATACATTTTATTTAGTTACGCGTGCATAAATGTATGAAACAGCCCATTTTTTTTCGCGATTTCAGGGTTTATTCCACGAAATTCTTCAAGTAAATTTTTTAACACCTTATAATATATCAAGTCCTGTTGAGAAGTAGACTTTATCTCTTCAACTGTGACTAATGAGACACAATTACTTTTTCTATTGTTAGCGACCTGAATCAGCTTGCTTAGCGAAAGATTATGAAGAGGCATTTCAACCAGACCAGACCATACACCAGACCATACAAGCCTAACGTGGGCATGCTCGCAATGTTCTTACCGGTGTAACAGCCATCCAGGTTTAAATGTTATGCGCACATCGATAAAGCGTAACAATAGCTCACCGCGGGCTAAGAGCATTGTTGTGAATACAAGATTTCTAAATAACAACAGTTTTCGCAATACATTATCATCTGATGAAAGGATTGCACGACGTGTTTTGTTCTTTAGCAACCAAATTGCACCTGAGGACCGGGCCGAAATTTAACTTTTTAGAGTTCCGTAACAATATCGTCAAAACCCTCAGGTCTGACTCAGGCCTTGGTGTTTTTTTTTGAGCCCTCCTCCTCTGGAAAGGAGTGTCAGACTCTTACTGAATAATACCCATCCATATTCCTTCCTTAGCCCTCTAAGTGCCGGGGTAGCGGTAACCCTTTCAGACAATCTCGCTGAAGACCTTGATGTGAGTCTGTCTTTCTGCTTTTTGATCAGCACACATTAAAATCTTTGCTGTGAGTTTGTTTCCTTTTTTCTGAAGAACTTCGAAACTCTGTAAACTTATTTGAATGAGACGTAAGGTCTCGTATTTTTATTTTAGGTTTTTTTTTTTTTTTTTTTTTTTTGTTATTTATAAATTACTAGCTGCTTCCGCGCGGTTTCACCTGCTACTCGGCTCTTATTGGTCGTAGCGTGATGTTACATAGCCTTCCTCAATTATAGATGTACTATCCAACAAAAAAAGATTTTTCAATTCAACTCGGACCAGTAGTTCCAGAGATGAGCGCGTTCAAACAAACAAACTCTTTAGCTTTATACCTAATATTAGTATAGATTTGCTACATAAAATGTAAATACAATATTGGACTATAAATATTTAAAAAAAAATTGAATTATTGAGGACTTTATTGTACATACAAGTTGATCCTAATATTGATATTGTTTCGAATTCCAAATTAGTTAGACGTTCAAAACAAACAAAAAATTATTGTAAAAAAATATGATAAAAACTATTTTGACCCACACTTATCTGCCTTTTTTCGACATAGAAAAACAGTAGAGAGTTCTGCTTAGTCCATAATGAACAGTCGGGGTTTTGTGCCATTTGTGGGCCATAATAGGCTATAAAGTAGCAGATCCGTGCCATATGGAACTCAGAATTGCATGTTGTATAATCATCTGCCAATTGTTTTGTCGTGTGACCACATTTTACGCTCAACATTATTACATAATCTTGATCTTCTTTTGTTTACATGTTTAGTTTGATAAATTTCATAAGCAGCCTTTAATGTTCCCGCTGCTGGGACTCAGGCCTCCTCTAGGTGAGAGAGGGAGGGCCATAAACTTCCACGAGGGTTGGTGGTGGGTTGGTAGATGTCCCATGTCTTCGAATTTTTGGTTCTAAGGCGATTAACACACGGCACCGCTCGACTGCGCGGTAGGAGCAGTTTGCGGTAGAAACGAGCACCGCGGGCGGTGTACCTACGTGTGTTAGGCATCAACGGATTTCTTAGAGACCAATGCGACATGAGATCCGTGTAAATCGCCTAAGTCATCAATCCGGTTTCCTCACGATGTTTGCCTTCACCGTTTTGAGAGCAGCGTGATGATGAAATCATTTAAAGGAATTAAATAGTCTGTCTCTTTTTCTCTGGGTTACCATTGCTGTCAAAAAATCATCATAGAACATCATCATATCCTTAAAAACATCACCAAAATCATAGTACCAACATTTCCAGGTCTCTAACACGCCGTTCTTAATAGTTCCAAAATAATTGCTCTCACTTGGCCCATCATAAATCAATCCTTAATTAGATATACTAAACCTCTTTTGACGTTTAGCCTCTTCATAATGATACCGGTATCTTCGGTGTATCCAATTTGATACTCGTACACAGTTTTTTCGGCGATATTATTTGATGGTAAGTTTTTGAAATTGGTGTTCGACGATGTGATTAGAGATTTGTGATTCGTCTTGGTCATTAAATGGGCATCTGTGAGGGCACTTCCTATATACCGTGGTTCGTGTGCTAAGTTAAAAATGAGAGCTGTGTTACTAGATTTGATATTATCAAGATATACAAAAAAAAGGTACCTACTAATTTTTTTATTATTGTTTCTTGAAACGATGGTGGTATGAACAAATTAGGAAACTTACTCTTGTAGCAGTTGTATCTCAGGAAAATATAAAAAAACTTGCTTTTGTTCGCGGCTTCGCCCGTGTGGGTGTCGGAAATTATTAACGTAGTAACGTACTAACAGGATAAAAACGGGTGTCCTATGTGTTAATCCATGTATCCATCCAATTAATGTTATAATCTATGTCTGCGCCAAATTTTTTAATATCCTAAACTAATTGATTAGCATCTGAGATTACTCCTGGAGCTGCTGAAGATTCACAAAAACTTTTTGCATTATATAACTTCAATCTCTTAGCATTGTATAATTGCATAGCACGTTTGTGAGTACTATGTACCTACTATAAAGCTACAATTTACTGAGTACGTCTTACATTGACTTGAATGTGCCCTGGCGGCTGAGAGCATGTCATGCTACCTGTAATGTCTCACTGGTGGTGGCGGTATTTTGGACCATTTAGCTCCCATCAAAATGGTTGAGCTGAATGGTGCTAATCCATGCGTCATGTTCATGAGCGGGCACCGTCAGTAGGGGCTGGTCACCTCTTAGCTGCCACGGCTGTTTTAATATTTAAATTAATTTTGAATTTATTTTTAAAATCTTGTAATTATGGACGCTTTTATTAAGCTCTGCATCGTTCTCACGTGTATATTTCAACATGAGTGATGTAACCCAGTTTTTGTAAACATATTTTGGTTTAAAAGAGTGTCCATGGAGTTTCTTGCCCGTTCTTCTCCATAGGTACCTACTGCTTTGGAATGGGCAACTAGCTTCATCTTTCTGACTGACCGACCCCTTGACAATTCAAAAGTGCCTGTAATTGGTTTATTTGAAATAAATGCTTTGAGTTTGAGTTTGAGTTTGAATTGTATCCGGATCCGTTCAGTAGTTTTGGCGTGAAAACGTAACAAACATACAAACACAGACGCACTCTTACAAACTTTCCCTCATTATAATATTAGTGTGATATTTACGAATAAAATCCTAGTGTTTGATGATTTATCTTTTTCCTTTTATATCTGGCTTAATTGGAAGGGATACCAAAAATGCTAATATAAGTGCTTCATTTCTAACGTGACGAAATTATCGTGGTTGTCCATGTTCGTAAAAATGGAAACATCAATCAATCAATTATCTCAGCCTATCGCAGTCCACTGCTGGACATAAGCCTCTCCCAGGCTGCGTCACAACACCCTGTCCTCCGCCTTCAGCATCCAGTCTGTCCCATCCACCTTCTTCGGTCGATCTAGCTAGGGTGCGTTCCACACTACTCCACTCAAGGACTCGTCTGCTTCACCGGCCAACAGTCCTTCCACAAACATGATCAGCCCACTGCCACTACAGTGTGCTTAGTCTGTAAGGTCTCCGGTTCTTCTTATGGAAATTTATACGTGCAGTCTGTAATGTTTGCGTGCAGTTTGTTGTTTTTGTGTCTGTCTGTAGTGTTTTAGTGTGTGTGTTTTGTTTTTTACACTAAAAAGCATCATCATTTATATTTTTATACATTTTACTTCCCTGTATTATCTTGATGGCATGACGTGGATGGGCTCGTCCACGATAATATTCGTCACCTTAGAAATTATAAAAAGCGATCAATTCCATAATAAAGTAGGTAGGTAAGATATTGTATTATTTATAGCAAATTTTTGATTAATGAGTACCTATTCAAAGAGTGTAGCAGGTGGCCTTCACACAAAATTGCAGCTAAGCCTTCCGGGTCAGCGGGATTGTCCGAAAGGGTTATCGCTACCCCGGAACATAAAGGGCTGAGGAAGGAAAATGGATGGGTTTTAGTCAGTAAGAGTTTGACACTCCCTTCCGCTTAACCCAGAGCAAGCAGTGCTAGTGGAAGCAGTGATAGCCTAGTGGTATGACCGTCGGACTGCCAAGTCTTAGGTCTCGAGTTCAAACCCAAGACACGCACCTCTGAGTTTCCAGATTCATGTGCGTATTGTATGATTATCACTAAACTTGCTTAAAAATCGGTGAAGGAAAACATCGTGAGGAAACCGGCATGCCTGAGAGATATTTCTCAACAGTATGTGATGCTAAGTCAGAGGCCCATGGGCAGCATTAAAACTCTGACACCAGGTTAGTCACTAACCACACGAAAAGAAGAACCCAGAGCGGGAGGGGTCATTTGATGATTGCCTACCTTGAAAAGAATAGGTGGCCTGCTATAGTTTCTGCCTACCTTCAAGGGAAGAAGGCGTGAGTTTACGTACAGTCCGAAACAAAATCCTAAAATAAATACATTAAAATCCCAAACTGTCAAATATTCCCAATTGAATATAAACCATAACCTTTTGTAATAAAGATGATAATCTATGAAATAAATTTAACAGAATAGAATAGCTTGATGCGCTGGCCTCTGTACGTATGTATTTGTACGTATGTCGCAGTAAATGGTTGAGTCCGTAATATACGTATATCCCCAAGGATATAATATCAAGCGTAACACATTTCAAGTCATATAATTGCGTCTTATTTGCAGTATAACTATCATACTAAGCAGCACTTTGCTGAGCGATGGCCGTTTTGCGAGGATGTGACGCATATTTCCCCACAACTTGATTTTTATTGCTTGCTTTTTACGTCATGTTTGCCGCAAATAAACGTATTTTCTTTCGTTTTCTTTCTTCTTATACTATAATATAACTATTTAGGCATTCCGATCAAATAGGTTAGATGAAGTTATAATGGTGGCCAACAACGCGCGAGCCGAGCGAGCGAAGCGAGCGATGTCCTGGTAGAGGCAGCCGCTACGTCGATATAGTCGCAGTAATAGTATTAGGCCATTCCAACAGTTATGAACTGCTTTCATATAATCATAATACGGTAAACAGCTATGTATAATTGTATATCCCTAGGGACATAACTGACTATGTCACGGTTTCAAATATCTTACTTTCACATATATAGGTACCTTCTTACATTAGGTGAATTTAGTCGTTTAAGTCTTTTTATGTTTCATGCGATAAGAATGAATAAGTATTATCTTTTAATATCTGTTATGATATGTTAATCCTCGAATTACTATACAAGACGAAATTTTACAACATATGTAGTAAAACTAAAAGATTGGTAAAAGTTGAATTCCATGATTTATTACTTGGCTTTCTAGCGTTCGGTCTCTTCCCAGTTCGCGATTTGATTACTTACAGGGTAATGAAACGTGGTCACTAATAATAGGTCTGATATCGGTGCTGGATTTAGGACCACCCTTTTGAGGGTGACATATCATCAAATGACCCCTCCCGCTCTGGGTGGAGCGCAAGGGAATGTCAGACTCTTACTGACTAAAACCCATCCATATGTTCCGTATAGCGGTAACCCTTTGGGACAATCTGGCACTACCAGCACCCTGGGCGAGATTTTCCGGCCCTTTTTTCTGTTGGAGAGTGCAGAGAAGCGTACACCTTACCTTTCTTCGGACATTATTTATTTCGTACGTTTTTATAGAACTATTCCGGTCGATCGGAGGTTAAGCTACGATTGTCACTACTTGAAATTTTCTAAACTATAACGGGGTACATCACACTAATATTATAAAGGTGAAAGGTTGTGAGTGCGTGTGTTCGTATGTTTGTTACGCTAATGTTTCTTCACGCTGAAATGGCTCAACGGATCCGAGTGAAATATGACACACATATAGTTTAAAATCTGAATTGAAAATCTGAAAAATTATTACTACTTACTTTCATACTTACTTACTTTTTATCCTGAAAAATGTACGGTTTCCGTGGGATAATTTAGCGACAACTACGCGGGCGAAGCCACCGACAGAAGCTAGTTGAAAGATAAAGTTACGTAGAAAACAATTCAGGCAGAACGTCTGATACAGATAACCGTGATTTCTAATACTTATTATAATTAATTGAATAAAGATAAAGACTAATTTGACGGCATTAGACGTGATTGCAGTGAACCCAGTGATTGTGTTATTTAGTATCAATTCTTATTGCGTACACAAGATATCCATTCAAAAGCTTTTGAAGACAATAATATTTGTGGGAAATCCAAAGCATATTGTTAAACGATAATATATTTTGTGGGACGATACTGATCAGATTTGTGTTGATAAAGATCACCCGTGTTTCATTGATAGGTGTTTATATATATATATATAGATAGTATTTGAATAGTAATAATATCTGAAGAGAAGAGAGAAGAGAAAGAAGAAGATGTTTAACGTCTAGAAAGTCGACAAATCAACTGTTTGATAGAGACTGTATTGGATACGATTTGAATAAAGGAAAGTGTTCCAAAGAATGCAATGTATATCATAGAAACTGAAAACATACAACACTGTGCTTCCAAGACTCCAATACTCAAATATTCGCGGGAGTAGAAAATTCAAGGTTCAAGATAATCAATAATTCGATTATTATATTGCGTTACCAACCATACAGAATTGTTACATAATTTCCTTTTTAAATTTGCAATATGTAAATAAAATATGCGGGAGGTTGGCCATATCACACGTGAGTATTGCTATTAGTTCTTTCTACCCCGTTTCTTCTCAAATTTATAAGCGAATTACAGTAATTAAACAGCATTAATAATTACATGCACAAACGGACGGCTAGATAAGCGTAAAAAAAATTATTTGTGACCGTTATCAGTGCACCGACAAATCGTAGGTTCCTCGTTCGTATATAACATTTTGGCCGGCTCGTTTATCATTAATAACAAATTAGACACTGTGACGATAACTACAACAATGTTTTTATATATAACGACATTTATATCGTTGGTCTGCTTCTTCTTCTACTACTTCACCAGAACTTTCAATTATTGGAAAGCAAGAAATGTCAAAGGACCAACCCCTATCCCATTCTTCGGAAACTTTATTGATGTATTCTTCAGAAGAAAGCACGTTGGAGTGCTGTACCATGAACTCTACAAACAATATCCCAACGAGAAGGTTGTTGGCCTGTACAGAATGTCGTCTCCCACTTTGCTGATTCGTGATCTTGATATAGTGAAACAAGTGCTTATTAAGGACTTTGACTCTTTCCCTGATCGTGGAGTGTATTACAGCAAGGAACGGTTGGGAGACAATCTGTTTCATGCCGATGTTACGGTGATGAAAATTTTAAGGAAACAATTAACTTCAGTGTTTACTTCAAGCAAGTTTAAGGCGAATTTTCAAGTGCTTGCCAGTCGAGGAGACAAGTTCATAGACTACTTGGAAAATACTACTTTGAAAGAATCAGAAATAAACGTGTTACCAGTTTTTAGAAAATATGCAGTCGACTCAATAATGATGGGTGCATTTGGTATTGACGTGGACCCTTACAATGACGATAATGATCTATGTGATGTCATGCATTCAGGAATCCAAACACCAAGCTACTTTCTTGAACTGGAGTTACTATTCCCTGGTATTCTGTCGAAGTGTAATTTATCAATTTTCCCAGACCATGTGGCAAAATTCTCTAAACAAGTTATTCAAGCCGGTGTCGCTCTTGGAGCCGTTCCAAAGGGTGATAGAAGAAAAACAATGGATGTCTTGATGGGATTGAGACAAGACGGTAATGTTAGTTCCGGGAAAATAACTGGAGATGAAAAAGAACTGTGGATGGAAGTGACGGATGATATTTTAGCTGGACAAGTGTTTATATTTTATTTTGCGGGTTATGGAAACAATTCGTTAGCAACGACTTATGCACTGTACCACTTGTCTAAAAATCCTGATAAGCAAGAAATATTGATACAAGAAATTGACAACGTTCTACGAAAACATGATGGGAAATTCTCTTACGAAGCACTAATAGAAATGAAATACCTGCAGATGGTTTTCGATGAGACGCTGCGAATGCATCCTTTAACGAACGCTGTTGCCAGAAATGTTGGCCGGGACATTCAGTTGGATGGTACAGACTTCGTCATTAACAAGAATACTATAATAGCAATGTCTCCCCATGCCATTCAGCATGATGAAAAGTATTACCCTGAACCTGAACAGTTCAAACCCGAAAGATTTAGCCCAGAAAACGTAAGAGAGCGACATCCCTGCGCTATGTTGTCGTTTGGACTTGGACCCAGAAGTTGTCTTGGTGAGTACATTAACAATATATCCTACATTTCATATCGGATGTTCCACATGTTAAAACAACATTACCCGTATTTCCCGAGATGTTGGGCAAAGGTGTTCCTTTAGTACAACCACATTTCGGCAGTAATGAAGTCCCATGTAATATAGGGCGAGCCTATTGCCATCGCCCGGGCGGGAATCCAAACTTCGGGCAATTATGACTAAAAAATGGAGAGGCCAGATGTTCAGAAGTGGACAGTTTCATTGATGTTGATGATCAAATTATGCTGATTGATGATTTTAATTCAGCTTTTTGATTTTATCGAGTTTAGTTTCAACCGTATGGAATGTTACTCGGGAGTACCTACAGTTTCCCGTTTTTTTTTCTTTCATGGAAGGTTTCTCTTACAGGTTCGAGGTTTGCCCACCTCCAGTTTGGGATCTGTATGGTGAAGGTGTTGTCGAAGTACCGAGTGGAGTGTACCAAAAATACAGTGGACAAAATAACTTATACACCCATGCTACTACTGCTGACTCCAAATGAAAGTATACGTCTAAGATTAGTACACAGAGAAAAACCGTGATAATATAGTTAATAATAATTTATTAAGGTTAATTACTGTAGATATTATATTTAATTCTGTAAATGTCGGTGTAAATATTAAATTATTGTCATTTGCATACATAATGTGGTTCATATTTAATTATATAAATTCCAAGCAAATATCAGATTTTTTTCTGTTCTGACATATTTAAGGAGGCTTATTTCTTAAAAAAAAAAAACCATAAATTCCAATAGATTTGACACACAACACAGAATGTTATTCTAAAACTAAAGCCATTTATATTCCCCATAACGCACGCAAAGCTTGCTATGTTACAAAACCGTCGCTTTATCAGCGCAAACGCATCAACACGTACTCGGCTATCGGCCAATCGCGTTCGAGGGCGGGAACGGCGAACGTTGCCTTTCGAAAAAAGAACACCGCGTTCCATTTGTACGATGTATCTTTAGTTTTTAATGAGTACTTGACAACCTTTATTAGGAAAGGCTGGATTTAAAAAGGTTCATGTTACAGGTTAACAGGATTATGTTTTTTTTTCGATGTGTTTGTGCTTGAAACTGACAGAACCGATATGCAGTAAGCAGCGTACGAACCCTCCAATCCAGGGCGTCCAGTTCGGCCTGAGTCCATTCCATGCCGAAAGAGTACATCAAAACTGGCATGACCCAACCATTGAAAGCGCGCCTAGTTTCCACCTGATAAAAGACTGTCAATTCCTTTTTTTAAGCGGCCAAAGAATCTCCTTTAACGATTGCGTCATATCAGTAACATTGATGCCCAACACTTTCGACATTCCCAAATACTTATAATTTTCGGATGAGAAGAGTGCTCTGTACCCGAGAGTTGGGTTCCCACGGATTCTCAATCTTGTCGTTTTGGCTGAATACCAGTATTTTACATGTAGCAACTGCCTTCTTCACCCAGACAGTAACTGGGTAATACGATGGTAAAACTGGCTGTCAGACTTTCAGGCTTCTGACTACCCGTATACACTGTCTAAGATCCACGAATGACAGCCGGGACCAACAGCTTAACGTGCTTTCTAAGACAGGGAGGAGTCACGATGTGTAAAGATGGTCACCCATCCACGGACCAGCCCCGGCAAGCGTAGCTTAATCTGATGGATCGATCCGTGTGGCTGTTTTTACTTAGCCATGAGCTCCTTCTTTAATGACGTCATAATAACAATTAAAGTCATTAGAGACAGTTCAAAGTTTAAAAATAAAATTACACTTCTCAATACAAATAATTGAAAAGCTATTGATATGTATCTTTAAATTATCATTGCCCTTGACATTTCGCCTCCAGTACTTCCTAGAATCAGAAACGTTATGACAAATGTATAAAAACTATTATTTAACTATAGTCGGCATCAATCACTGTCAACAGTTATAATAACATAGTCACACAATGATACGTTAAAGGATATTAAACATATACCGAAACATATGCTTCAAAAATAACGTACCATTATTTTTCGTGTGGTTAGTAACTAACCTGGTGTCAGAGTTTTAATGCTGCCCATTGGCCTCTGACTTAGTATCACATGCTGTTGAGAAATCTCTCTCAGACATACTGGTTTTCTCACGATGTTTTCCTTCACCGATGATTTTAAGCAAGTGATCATTATACAATACGCACATGAATCCGTAAAATCAGAGGTGCATGCCTTGGGATCGAACTCGAGACCTATGACTTGGCAGTCCGGCGGTCACACCACTGGGCTATAGACCATAACAAGTCAAGAAACAAATTAATGGGTCTGCAGACCAGACATAATCGCAAGTGGTAAAGGACAGGGGCCCCTCAGGGCCAAGCCTGCCGGGTAAGCGGGATTGTCCGAAAGGGTTACCGCTACCCCGGAACATAAAGGGCTAAGGAAGGAACATGGATGGGTTTTAGTCAGTAAGAGTCTGACGCTCCCTTCCACTACACCCAGTGCGGTAGAAGTCATTGGATGATTTCCCAGCCTTAAAAAAAAAAGTGGTAGAGGACTGTTTAATTAGTGTGATCTTCTTCTTCGTGTGGTTAGTGACTAACCTGGTGTCAGAGTTTTAATGCTGCCCATGGGCCTCTGACTTAGCTTCACATGCTGTTGAGAAATATCTCTCGGGCCTTCCTTCACCGATTTTAAGCAAGTGATCATTATACAATACGCACATGAATCCGAAAAATCAGAGGTCCTTGGGATCGAACTCGAGACCTATGACTTGGCAGTCCGGTGGTTACACCACTAGGCTAACGCTGCTTATAGTGTGATAATCGACATTGACGGCTTTGTTTTAGCTGGTCGATTCTGTAAAATCTCACCGTGAATACTTAGGTGAAGTGAGCGTGAAGTGAGCTGTCGTTCCACCTAATGCTAGGGATTGACACTATAAACAGCTCACTTGAAACTCACTTCACCAAAGTTTTCACGATGAGATTTTTACAGAATGGCACCACTGATGCTTTCACCACAAACGACTAAACATAAAGTATTTAATCTGCAAATAAAAATGGTCATACTTAAATTGGTGTTTATAAATCACGACAGGCATATCTAGTTATAATGACATATTTCTAATGAATCTATGTATAGAAATCAACCATATTTTTAACCGACTTCTAAAAAGGAGGAGGTTATTCGACTGTGTGTTTGTTTTTTTATGTTCGTAGGTATGTCCTCCGTTTTCTCGGTCAATTGTGAACCGATTTTGAACATTATTTTTTTGTTTGAAAGGGTATAGTTTCGAAGTTTTCCAATTGTCACCTAGTCATATTTTGATGACGGGATCCTATGAAAAACGAGGGAAATCTTCAATTTTTATTAGATTTTTTAAACCTATACAGTCCACTTTTATAAAACGATAAGAATGAAATAAGTTACAGAACGAACATCTTCTTTTCGTGTGGTTAGTGACCTGGTGTCAGGGTTTTTTTATGCTTTCCATGGGCCTCTGACTTAGCTTCACATGCTGTGGAGAAATATCTCTCAGACATGCTGGTTTCCTCACGATGTTTTCTTTCACAGATTTTTAAGCAAGTGATAATTATACAATACGCACATGAACCCGTAGAATCAGAGGGGCGTACCTTGGGTTCGAACTCGAGACCTATGACTTGGCAGTCCGACAGAACAAACTTGGAATAAATAAGTGCGAAATTAAAATCACAAATATCCTGAGAGACCTGTGTTCCAGTAGTGAGAATGTTGTAGGCTGATAACAATAATTGCTTGTCTACATGATAGAGTAGTCGATGACGGCATAAGTGATCAATAATACTATGTTTTCTCTTATAGATAACAATGATCAGATACATGGACCTAAGATAAAAGTACAGCTAAGCACCGCGAATTAAAAGATAAGATAGTATTTTGGCAGACAATCTGATATAAGAATCAGGATATATATCCAATGGAGATTGATATTCTAGATGGTATAATGTCTGTGTCCAAAAGTCATTGTAGGTGTTCTGCAGTGCATGGCTAAGGACATTCACTCTCAACCTATGGCAGGCGCGATTCTGATGGTGTGCGAGGGTTCGTGTTAAGAGTGCCTTCGGCAATTCCTCCATCACGCTTGTTTGTGAGCGATCTAAAGCCTTTAGACTCCCGGCCTATGTTTGCGCGGGCCTGCGGTCGGAGAGTAATGGGTAGCTCACTGTCGGATCAGGACCAGGCCCGTGCCGGACGGCACGTACGTATTCCACGCGCGCCTTAAAGAGATTTCAACATTACAAGGGGCCCATTAGGGTCGAAACCTGTCAGTCCAGCGGGATTGTCCGAAAGGGTTACCGCTACCCCGGAACATACAGGGACATGGATGGGTTTCAGTCAGTAAGAGTCTGACATTCCCTTCCGCTCCACCCAGAGCGGGAGAAAGCATTTGATGATTACCCACCATCCAAAAAAAAAACCTGTATCATAGGTAAAGATGCCAGATTAATGGTCTCCATAATCAACAATGCTTATGTTCGAGAATCAATCCCAATAAAATTAACCATGACTCATAATAATTTAACTGGAATATAATTTGAGGAGTATCTGCTGTCAATAG
Source organism: Hyppa rectilinea (assembly GCA_951799385.1). Taxonomy (NCBI): domain Eukaryota; kingdom Metazoa; phylum Arthropoda; class Insecta; order Lepidoptera; family Noctuidae; genus Hyppa; species Hyppa rectilinea. Next base: position 12,965,231 of record OX637311.1, read on the forward strand.
TGATAATTTCGTGGCACCCGCCAATCATAAAACAATTATAGTTATGTGCTATTGAAAATATGACGGACCTCACAATACGGAAGAACATTAGATGATATGGAACCGAGTACAGTAAGCTGAGCTTGGCGAGGCTTTAAATTGGATTAGTTAAAAGCCTGTAGCTCACGCCTCTGTACATATTTGTGTTTTTTTTTCTTTTTTACGGGTGGGAAATCATCAAATGACTCCTCCGCTCTGGGTAGAGCGGAAGGGAGTGTCAGACTCTTACTGACTAAAACCCATCCATGTTCCTTCCTCAGCCCTTTATGTTCCGGGGTAGCGGTAACCCTTTCGGACAAACCCGGTTGCACATTTCGGTGGTTAAAGTATTAAATAAATAAATAAATAAGCTGCTACTGCGGGTGGTGCTCAAACTACAGGACGAAATTGAATTTATGGCCAATATTTTAAGGAGCTATTGTACTCATTATTATGAACAAATTTTACAATGAGAACACACTTGAAATTGCGATTTGACCGGAAAGCAGAACGCTTTCCGATCAGATCATTCTAATCTATGTATGTACATAATTATATAAAAGCGATAGGTAACCCATTCATACAATCACTCACTCACTCGCTCACTCACTGATCACAAAAACTACTGGACATACGAAAACAAATTTTGGCACACAGGTAAATTATGAGTGGGAGACTTCAGCTAAGGGTAAAATAGGGGGTGGAAGTTTGTATGAAAAATTTTCAACAATGACGATTGATATTTCTAAAGACGCAAAAAAAAAACAACCATAAGGAAAATCAACATTAATGACCCAATATTTTCTTATATTATCACTTCGAACTCATTCACAAATCAATTAACGATCTCCCAAATCAAATTATTCATCGTATACTATATTTCCGTCACGTAGATATTAGTCTACGTGAGAATTGGCCCACAAATGACTAAACTCATTGACTTTAGCTAACGACTTTACCTAATTCACTAATGCTGCGACACCTTATTGTGTAAATATAAGTGGTCGCACTAATGAGTGACAAAACCATCGTAGACACCTAATCATTCTAAATTAATTATCGTATCAGGCTATTAACCTCTGATCTGTACCTTATAAGAACTACATTAAAAAAAAAAACAAATTGGTATCTTTCTTTTCTTCAAATAACACTCTTTCTCCAAGATATCAAATCCCATCATTTATAAGCACAACGTTCGATTTACAAAATCAAACATCGAAGTAGGTGTTCTAAATTTCGTAGTCCTAAAATTAAATCAATTAAATTCGAAGCCAAACCGATTGATGTTAGAAATTTTATTTATTGTTTATTCACTAGCAACATACAAATATTCTTACATGCTTAACCCAAAGCGATATTGTAGCACACATATTTTTATAGTGCCACTGTTTTTACCATAGAAAATTCTATAGTTGTTCTTGTAAATTCACCCAAAGCACAACAGAATATATCTACGTCATCATCAGGCTGAGAATGGCACAAGCACGTTACTTTTTTTTTAAATCTTTATGTAAGGAGGTTAGTCAAGTTTCTCCGTTAGCGTTTCTTATATTATGATACAACCATTTTATGAATGCAATTCAACAAGCACTTGACGACATATTCTGAACTATGCAAGACAAACTTAGAGTAATAGCCAAAGGCCAAAAGCCTAGGTATTCAACAAGCACCAACCATCCGGGGGTATCTTATTTCTTAAACCCCAATCGTTCAGCTAAGCAAGGCCTGCTCTCCGGGTCAGCGGGATTGTCCGAAAGGGTTACCGCTACCCCGGAACATAAAGGGCTAAGGAAAGCACATGGATGGGTTTTAGTCAGTAAGAGTCTGACAATCCCTTCCACTCCACCCAGAGCGGGAGGAGTCATTTGATGATTACACACCCTCAAAAAAAAGCAAGGTCTGCTCTGTTGTCTGCTCAAGATAAAAATAATGATTGCCACGTAATCGAATAAAATCTATTGTTCTATGCTCTACCTCCTTTTTGGGAAATCTGAAAACAAAGCTATATTATTCCGATAGCTTATCTTACAATACAGTGACAGCTTAACACCAACATGATAATGATAGAGCTCGTGACACGATCATTACTGACACCTTAGAGTCTGATCATTTCCTTGTTACAGTGCACGCATAAACATCATTATTTATTTAATACTAGCTTCAATCGGCTGACTTCGCACGGATGGAAGTTCTTATCTACGGCGCACTTTCTTATCTACCCTACCTACCTTACCTACCCTACCTACCCAACCTACTCTACCGACTCTACCTACTCTACATACTCTACCTACCCACCTACTTACTTTTTTTCCTTTTAAACCTTTTTAACTTATTTCGGTCGTGTTTTCATCCATGATTTCAGCGTGAAGCATCCTCTTTTTATCTTAATCTAGCCACGTACACCTTCTTTTCAATTTAGCATTTTTTTTCAGTTTGGGAAATCTTCAAATGACTCCTCCCGCTCTGGGTGGAGCGGAAGGCAGTGTCAGACTTTTACTGACTAAAACCCATCCATGTTCCTTCCTTAGCCCTTTATGTTCCGGGGTAGCGGTAACCCTATTGGACAATCCCGCTTACCTTTCACTTTAGCACAATCAGCCTATAATGTTCTCATTGCAAAGACACAGGTCTGTACCGCGCTGGGCCCGCGTAGTGATTCCTCGCGGGCCAAGGACGGGTTGGTAAATATCACACTATCTTCATCACCACTGCTCTCAAAACGGTGAACGAAAATATCGCGGGGAAACCGACATGTCCACCAAAAATTCGAAGACATGTGATATCTACCAACCCGCACTAGGCCCGCTTGGAAGATTATTATATAGCCCACTCCCCCAACAGATAGGCCTGTGTTCCAGCCGTGGGAACATGAGAGGCTGACTATGCTAAACAATTGAAGATCAATAGTAAGTTTCCAAACATGGTCCTCAGTACCAATGAAGCATAAAATCCGATCACTTCCTCATCTGTTAGAGTAGCACGCACAAACATCATCATTCATCATAATTCCGGCACTCGAACGACAGTTAAGAATTAAATTGTAGTTTTTGTTTCTTAGTACCTTTGAACGTTTTGATATTGGCTTCAGAATTGGCGTTGAATTGTTGAATGGATGCTAGTGTTTGTAATTAGTCAACGGTTCTACATGTCTTGTCTAAGGAAAGATTTGTGTGGTGGCGAAAATTGTAACGAAATCTTGATCCTTTATCTATACTATAGAGGTAACATTTGTTTTAGGTTTGTTTGTAGGAGATAATCTCCGGACCGAATAATCCAATTCTATTTTTTTTTTCTCTGGTAGAAAGCTGCATTAATCGTGAATGCTATTGGCAATAAATTATACTTATATACACGCGGACGAAGACGCGGGTGAAGTGCTAGTTTTGATTATTATGATTAACAACCACATCATGTACCCTTTTATTTCCTTCCGTTCTGGGTGGAGCGGAAGGGAGTGTCAGACTCTTACTGACTAAACCCATCCATGTTTCCTAGCCCTTTAAGTTCCGGGATAGCGGTAACCCTTTCGGACAATCCCGCTGACCCGGCAGGACATCATGTTCCCGTTGGAGAAGGTTTTTTATGATTTTCTTAAAACATTTTAGTCGACACTAAGAAATTAGGATACAAATTGAGATGTCTGTTATAATTAGTATTAGCAACCAGTTAAATGTAGATTTTTTTATTAAATCCTCTTTTGTTTTAAGTGTTGTTTCTTTATTATACAAAACAATATTGATAATTCCATAATCTGATTTATTTTAGGGCAATACATTATAATTATCATTAGTGTCGAACTGTATCTCACAAGAATTTGTTGATTTTTATCTACTATTATGATTATTTTGATCAATTATTGTCATTAATTAATTGTTCTAATTCATCATTATTTGCTCTGAAATCGCACACACCATCTTAATTTGTTTATATAATTTACCTATCTATTTTTTTATCCTGTTTACGTATTGTCTTATTTAATTTAATATCTTATTAATCAAAAAGATATATTAATTCGGAGAATCATTACGAATTTTTGATTGTGAAACAAAAAAACTGTCAGATATGTTTTAATCCAGGAATAAAAGATAAAAGTTATCTGTTGGGAAAACCTAAGATAAAAAGCTTAATCAGCCTTTAATGTTCCCACTGCTGGGACAGGCTTCCACTCTATGATAGGGAGTGGCCATAATTCACCACGTGGGCACAGTACGGGTCGATGGATGTCACAATTGCCATCGACATGCCGGTTTCCTCACGATGTATTTCTTCACCGTTTTCAGAGCAGTGGTGATGAAATGAATAACACGAAGTAAATACGTATACAATTTACTTGATAATGGATATTGATAATGGCCACCAGATCACACAAATAAATCATCGATTAATTAATATTAGATCTACTTAAAATGTTGCGCAGAAGATCAAATATTGCTTATGTTAATGTCAATAGCAAAGACTGATGAGCGATAAGTCGTTTTGAGCCACAGTTATCTTTATAAAAACATTATTAACTAGCTGACCCGACAGACGTTTTCCTGCCTTAACTAAGACCTACCTTACCTACCTACCCTTCCTACCTCCCCTACCTACCCTAACTACTCTACTTACCCTACTTACTCTACGTACTCTACTACCCAACCTACCCTACCTTCCCTACCTACCCTACCTGGTATCTATCCTACCTACCCTACCTAACCTACCCACCCGACCTACCCTTCCTACCCTACTTACCCTACCTACCTTACCTACCATACCTGCGCTACCTACCTAAGGGTATGAAAAATATAAAGTAGCCGATTCTCAGACCTACTGAATACACTTTCTTAGCAGCCTGGTCATGGTACGTCAACCAATTGTTTTGCCTTCCCGGAACCCCTCCACTAACACTTAAACTTGATGGTATGGTATTAAAGTTGAAATTGACTTTTAATTATTATTACCAATCTTTTGTATGGGAATATAGAAAAGTCTTATTTTAAAAAAGACATTTTCAGGCAATTTTTTATTTTTTTCTCTCTGTAAGAACCATCCTCGTACTTTAATGGATATTATAAAAAATGAATTAGAGAAATCGGTTCAGCTGCTCTCGAGATTTACGCTTAGCAACACATTCAACGTTTCATTTTTATATTATAGATAAAATAAAAATATTAGCACAAGGACTTGCAATCACGTTTTTTGCAATTCGTCCACTAGTCTTGAAAACTCAACGTATGAAGATGAGTCGAGTTCCTATATGATATAGATACAGCTCATAATTATATCTAACCGAACCTTAGTGGATCGCCTACACATGCCCTTAGACACGTGCCAAGATGGCGAATGGTTAGCACGACACACAACATAATGTGAACAGCAAATGCCAGACGCTAAACTGATTGGCGGGCAATGAGTGTCATTAACATGCCAATGTAAGATTTGGGTCGTAGAACAGAATTGGTAACTGCAGAAGGCCTACTTTGAACCATCTTTACCCCATTAGGTTCAAAAGAAAAATTCTCTCGAAACAACAATAAATGTAACCGTAAAAATCGTTGAGCTCTTATAAGCAAACGGCTTCTATTAGGCGAATATCTAACGGGTTAATAGGTATAAGCGTCTATTGAAAGTAAATCCAAGACAAATATAGGTATGTCAAACTCAAACTCGAAGTATTTATTTCTTTCAATACAGGCACTTTTGAATTGTCAAGGAGTCCGTCAGTTACCTAGTCAGAAAGTTGAAGGTTGCCCATTCCAAAACGTAGATCTCTATGGAGAAGAATCGACAGGACAAGGACGCTCTTTAAAATCAAGATATTACAAAATCTTGGATGAAGTGGCAGTGGGCTGGCCATGTATGTCGAAGGACCGATGGCCGACGGAGCAGACGAGACCTGAAGTAGAGACCGCGCATCGGCAAGCGTAGTGTGGGACGCCCCCCAGCTAGATGACCCGATGACCTTAAGAAGGTGTGTCAGACTCTTACTGACTAAAACCCACCCATGTTCCTTCCGTAGCCCTATATTTTCCTATATCAAGATAACACGGACTGCGATAGGCTGAGGTGATTGATTGACAAAATCCTTGGTACAGACGCCAGCATATCAAGCTAACCCGTACTATCAAATCCCAATTGACTATGAACCTTATCATTTTGTAATGAAGTTGAAAAACGATCAAATAAATTTGACGGATTGAGGTAGCTTGATGTGCTGGCCTCTGTACCTACAAGAAGAGATAACTAGGAAAATCTTTGAGTATTGGAAAGATTTCTTATCACGTAATTGAGCTTCTGCATTTCTTTATTAAAGCCCATGCTGACTCAAAGCGTGACACGAGACTAACCATCATACGGAGACCCTTGTCATCTATTATCGTCTTTCAAAATGCTGATACATGTAGAGGTCGTCATTATCTGGTCACAAAACGCAATTAAGATTAATTAGAGTAGCATACTCTTTGAATAGCAATGGCGTGTCTTTCAACAAAATGGCTGAATGGAATTATTTTGTTTTTTTACTGTTTTTTTTTTAGAAAATTCTGAACTGAATCACACGTGGAATTATAATTAAGTTAACCCAATTTTGATTGAGTAGGAAGTCATCAGTAGTATTCATGCGAGATATTATTAAATTCAGTAATTATCTCTACTACTCGTACTGACTGAATAGCCACGGATTGTATTGGCAGTTGAGGGAAATCAAGAAACGAACCTGCGGGTTGGTGCGCATTCCTAGGTCTACCCCAGAGAATTTTAGAGAAGAAATTAATAGCTATCTTAGATACATTTTGGGCGGAACTCCGCATTGTTGGTATCCGTCTTCCCCAATCGAAGAGTTTACCAACTATAGGCCACAGAACAAAGCCTTTTTTTTAAGGTGGATAGTCATCAAATGACCCCTCCTGACTTCCTTAGCCCTAATATGTTCCGGGGTAGCAGTAATCCTTTCGGACAATCCCGCTGAAGAACAAAGGCCTGCACTAGGCCCTGTGTATCTCATCTGGAATCAATAGCTGATTCTCGGCCACCATGGGCGAAGGCCTGCGGACGGTGAGTACCTTATCAGCCCGGTAGGGCCCGATTCCTGCCGGGTCAGCGGGATTGTCCGAAAGGGTTACCGCTGCCCTGGAACACATAGGGCTAAAGAAGGAACATGGATGGGTTTTCGTCAGTAAGAGTCTGACCTCCCTTCCGCTGCAGCCACAGTGCGAGGAGTCATTTGAATATTTGCCGTGAACGTGATGTTATAATTTAATTGACTATAATATTAAGATTGTAGTAAGCATGGTTGCGAATCTAAAGATTTCCAGGAAAACAATAATTTATTAGCCTTTTCGGTCACTTAATTAATCTAATTCAGTTATCTTTGAACTTTGACGTCTTTCCAGTGAATAGAGATAGGCTCGCCTCCCACATCAGAGGAACTTGTGCCGATATCTTACTTTTTATTAAAAAAGGCTACATTTGACAAAATCAAGTCCTATTGATTTAAAAGAGTGTCCATGGAGTTTCTTGCCCGTTCTTTTCCATAGGGACCTACTGCTTTGGAATGGGCAACTAGCTTCATCTTTCTGACTGACCGACCCCTTGACAATTCAAAAGTGCCTGTAATTTGAAATAAATGCTTTGAGTTTGAGCTGAGTATCAGCAAATAAGAATGGTGGTTTACCAATGCGACAATTTGGCGACATGAAAATCCTGGACAAAATTCGCATGGCACATGTTTTAAAATTTCCTATATGCGGTATGTCATCAAGTGACAACGCTCAAGTACTTATTGAGAACCACGCTTAGGGACTGCTCCCTCCTTTTCTGCACTTCGTTGTGTGTATCGCATAGTATTTAGTGTCAGTTACTGGCTGGTATCAGAAAAAGTGTCTATAGCATTTCCCATCCTTCCCATGGCTGTTGACGCCTCCAAAAGTAGCAACATAAATGACGCACAAAAAATTAATTCCAAAATCAAAGCTCAACCTCAAACAACGCGACAGAGTCAGCTAACATCATTGTATACACTAGAACTTCCTGGCTATATAGTGTTAATAGACAATAATTGATCTTTCTGACGGCCACCCGCGTCGCCACTGTTCGTGTATTTTTAACTGCGAACGCATCCGACCGCGATGGCGTCTGTTTTCGAAGATGGCCGCTAAGTTGGCGGGAAATGTGCGGTGGACTTAGCTGTTTGTTAGTTTATTTTGATTTGATTGGTGCATAATTTAGAATGCTGTATTTATAACTAAAGCAATTAGTGTCTGTTGGACATAACACAGTAAAGAGAGGAGGTTCGCTCGCACAGATTTCTTAAAAATGTTTCTTATAAAATATAAATATAAAAAATAAAAAATATTTTTCTTTCTTTTTTTCTTTTATATCAACTGTAACTTGATTAACACATGACAGCGTACTCGATATTATTTTATCGGAATGGCAAGAAATGTGGGCAGGTACCAACCTATTTAGACTTAGATATATACCATCATGATAACAAAAAATGCACTTGACGTAAATAAGGAAAATCAATCAATTAAATGATGAATCCGTTGATATAATAATATATTATGGAAATACTCAACGACTAATTAAGATAAGCCTTACAAATGCAGAACCAGAACGGATAAATACCTAAAATTATACACGAGATAAAGAAGCTACAATTTATGACTACAAAATTCTATAATTTATCTAAATTGTAATAAATAAACCAAAGTGAAACGACAACAGAATGTTTTCATAAGCAATTATTGTTCTTTCACGTTATTTGTTCCAGGCGACAAGGCGACAATAACTCACAAATCCGCAACATGCCGCCTCCCTCGTTAGCAAAGTTCCAATTTTAAATTCATCGCGAGTCATTTGCTCTTGCGATCGCTGTGCAGGACACATGACGTCATTAGTCACAAGGAGTGTACTATGACTGCTGGGTTTTGATACTTGCTTTATTTTTATAGGTATAGGTACTAAAAATATTGTATGCGTCAGCAGAGGCGTATCACTCGCTATCCTTTAGTGCAATCGTCTAACAAAGATAAAAATCAAGTATCAAAATTAAAATTACGAATACCTTACAAGAATACGTGGGCTGATTTACATTGATTGCATGTACCATCAAATTAATTATATTATTAGCAATGATAGTGTTTAACTTTTTTGTGCCACTTATCATTATGAATAGAAAACACATCCATATTGCATGTAGCATGTGCAATAAGAAGTAGAATAAAGTTACAGGGCAACAGAACATCCAATTCCCAAAAATGGTATCAATAAACTAGTTACGCAACTTCAAGAATACCTTTGTTTGTCAGCATGACTAAAATATAAATCAAAATCTGGTTGATAGTCCTGATTATAGCATGTTTGATTTCATATCATATATCCAATAAATATTTGCAACGTATCAGTAATCTGGAAGCTAATGAAATCATTGTTTAATCAAAATTATCTTAAGTGGCAGGGGATTAAATACTTAATAGCTATTTCAGTTAGGGTAAACCCATTTTGTCCTCCGTGGGTAAAACCAGTTTCGTCACGTTATTATCGTGCGTGACATCGTCTACATAAGAAACGCATGTTTCGGCACATTATTCTTGTCTATAATTTTTATATTCTTTGTAAACAAAACGCCTCGGAATCAAGGTCGAAAGAAGAAACAAAGGTAATTAGATTTTTTGAGCTCTTATCAGTTTCATACTACGATTACATGTACTGAGCTTTTGCTACACAATGTTCATTGAAACCGATAACCCACGACAGTTTCTTAAAAAAAAACATATATTTGCGTAAGGATCAAGACCGTCCATTCCTGCTACAACTGAAGTCGACGGCGCGGCGTGTCGTTGGCGCGGCGGCGACATGACGAATGGAGGCGCGCGTTCCAAATTTAAAATCCGCCGCGTAACGCCCGCGCTAATGGCATTGTTTATGGAAGCGTTCTGACTTACGAACTGATCAGTGTTGCTCTACTTTGAAATTTGGAGAACAGGTATGTACACAAAAAAAAATCTTTTCATCGTCGTCCATTGCTTTGTAAATAAGAATCCATTAGGTAATTATGTTTTAGGATGAAGGATGCACGGGTTGGTCAACAGCCAAAAACATGATAGCCGAGGTGGCTGTCGATAAGCTGCGGTTTCAGCTTCTGTCGTCATCATCTGCTTATGGACTTCATATTGGCAAGATAAATCATTCTTCTTCTACCTGCAAATAAATACTAGTCATGCTTCTGCATTGTTTAAGCATCTAAATATTTTTCTTTTTCAGTAAAGGTCGCTTTTTACCAACCCAAAACTGGCAACACCAAACGCAAGCGGTGGCGGCCTCTAGCCGAGCATTAGTTTAAATGACGCTTGAAATTATTTTAAGTGCAGTGTACACTGTAGGGCTTACTCCGAGCTCATTTTGAGTGTGATTTACTAGTGTTAGTACCGGGTGGCCTTTGTACACCAGGATATGGCAAAGACATCGTCACTTTTCAGTGTGGTCCTTGGATGAGAATAGAACTACTTACTCTTCCTGTGGGCCTTGTGGAGAAAACTAGGAATTTAACACATTGCAGTTTCTAGAGGAGGGAATTTTGCATGTAGTTATTGTCTCTGGGGTTCGGAAAGGGTTACCGCTACCCCGGAACATAAAGGGCTAAGGAAGGAACATGGATGGGTTTTAGTCAGTAAAAGTCTGACACTCCTCCCGCTCTGGGGAGGAGTCATTTGGTGAATCCTCACCCTCAAAAAAAAAGGGTTTGGAAATCAAGTCCTCGTATAGGATCCCTAAAACGAATGCAATTTTAGAATTATTGTCAATCGCTTCAATCGGTCTTTTGAGTACCTACATGGGTGGAAATAAACTATGATAACATGGCCCGCCCAGCCAAAACTCAAAAAACGTAAAGTCATAACAAAACGCCACCAAGACTCACAACGCATGTTGCTGCCGGTCTGCTACTAAAGAATACTTCCAACTATCTACATCTTACAACCTCTTTCGTAAGGATGTGACTACATTGTAATTAAGAGGGGCGCACAAAATTATCATAGTTTATTTCTACTTGATTAGAGTGTAAATGTGGTGCTGTTCCACATACGATGGGACACTTAATACTGTGTCCTGCGTGTACTGTCGTCTGCACGTTACAGGAACTGATGGACGCTAGTAATAGCGCCAAACACGTAGCCATATTCTGGGCCAAGTCCATTTAGATGGCCGTCGACACGCTGAGAAGAAGAAGTATTGTTTGTTTTTCGTGTGTTTAGTGATTAACCTGGTGTCAGAATTTTTATGCTGCCCACGGGCCTTTGACTTAGCTTCACATGCTGTTGAGAAATATCTCTCATGCATGCTGGTTTCCTCACGATGTTTTCCTTCACCGTTTTTTAAGCAAGTGATAATTATACAATACGCACATGAATCCGTAAAGTCAGAGGTCTCTTGGGTTCGAACTCGAGACCTATGACTTGGCAGTCCGACGGTCACACTATTAGGCTATCATTGCTTATTAAATATAAATAAATCATTCAAGCAGACAAGATTATGTTAGACTACTTAGAAGCTCAAAGCTGACCTCAACATACTTCGCAAAAGGCAACGCTGATTGGATTATCTCAAGTTATTCCAATTACAGAACACATAATAATAATTGAGCGTCAAAATAGTTATTGTATCGCAATTAGACGTTACTCCAGAATAAATTAAACTGTCTTAAGAATGTAGTTGCATCATTGTATGTATCTACTTGTTAACCGCTTTGACCTCTAGCGAGTCTTTTTGCATTAAAGGCGACTCACACTTGCTCGGTTAAAAATCACGCAAGATTTCCTTTAATTTTTTGCAAATAAAATCAATTACTGCCAGCGTTTTGGGAACTTTTCCTGTTGACAGCGATGTAGACGAATTTTTTGATGCCATATGTTTATTTTTTCTCATCTTTTATATACTTTTAAATTATGTAAAAATAATCTGACCAGTTTAGACTAGAGACTTATTTTCTTTTGATATTGTCTTGTCTATGGTCACTATCATGTCTTTATGAGAAAACACAAAACCTTTATAGAAATATGTACTAGCTCTTGCAACTTACTTAATTACCATTAAAAACTTATAGGTTCAGTAGCCAGCACATCAAACCACCCCAATCTGTCAAATTTATTTGGTATTTATTTGGTTTGGTTTGGTATTTGGTATATTTTCAACTTTATTACAAAAGTGTAAGGTACATGTTCAATTGGGAATAATTGACAGTTTGGGATAGCTTGATGTGCTAGCGTCTGTACCTATTTTTGCAAAGTTCATGTCCGTAACCTCGAATCAAGGCCACCAATAGGATGTAATCAAGCAGCCTCTTTACATAACAAATCAAAATTAAAAGTCATTTTATTGAAGCTAGGCTGATAATCAGCACTTTTTGAACGTCATGACATAAGACGCCCGACCTTCACCACTTCCTAGAGCTTCAGCTGGGAAGACCAACGCAACCAACTCCCCAGGTAAGCGGGATTGTCCGAAAGGGTTACCGCTACCCTGGATAATGGGCTAAGGAAGGAACATGGATAGGTTTTAGTCAGTAAGAGGCTGACACTTCCTTCCGCTCCACCCAGAGCGGGAGTGGTCATTTGATGATTTCACACCCTTAAAAAAAACAAAATCTCGATTTTACACTTAAATAAATAAAATAAAAATAAAAAAAACCTTTTCTTTCTTACAGAAGATGCTAACTAGCAAAGTTAATTAGTTTGTTAGAATCATAAATATTGGTAGTTTATTCCTATAATTTTTTTAAATTCGAAAAAAATATTTAATAAAACTGTAACTTAGTTTTGTAAAAGTTTATTTTCGAATTTACACTTACTTAATGCAAATTCTTCCATTTTCAAAAGACATTGCGAGTCTCCAACTTCGCACGTTCTCTACCGATCAAATCTAGACAGTCCTTAACAACCACACAGTGAATTTCACTAGCGCAGCGGGATACAGATGTGTTGTATTAACCAGCAGTAGGTGAAGCGTACAGACGGACGTACATATTAAGAGCTAACGTTGGTGGATTTACGTTGATTGCCAAGGGAAGAGCTTGAAATGTGGCTTTATTGCGAAGTAGGTATTTTTTGTTGTTTTAAGGCAAGAATGATCAAAGCCTTTCGTTCTTCTTCTTCATAGCGGGCAGACACAAATCCTGTGCCTTTTTTTTTGTAAATACTGAGCCTGGGCTGCTGCTAATTAACTCCTAATGAAGGCTACAGTGGTCCTGCCGGGTCAGCGGGACTGTCCGGAAGGGTGACCGCTACCCCTGAACATGACGGGCTAAGGAAGGAACATGGATGGGTTTTAGTCAGTAAGAGTCTGACACTCCCTTCCGCTCCACCCAGAGAGGAAGTCATTGGATGATTTCCCACCTTCAAAAGCGTGTCTATCGACACGCTTTTGAAGGTAAGGCAAAAATAGTACTTATATAAATATTTTTTAAATTAGTTTGGCCCAAAATTCATAAATTCACAGCCTTTCGTTTATAAGATAGTTTCATTAAAATCAAGAAATAGGATTCGGGATTCGGTGGCAATAATACTCTATTATTTTGAACTTGCTGCTGCTCGCGGCTTCGCTCGCGTGGGCCCTAGTTATTGGACTAAAATAAAAGCATCCTTAATTAATATTTATAACATCAGCTACCCGCCAGTGAAAGTCTCGTCAAACTCGATCCAGCCGTTTCGGCGACAAGCCTGAATAAACAGAAAAACAGACAAAAATTTTGAATTTGTTTTTTTTGTAAGAAGAACCATGTATAACTTCATAATTATGATATTCTGTCATTACAAACTTCACTTTTATTCATTTGTATAGGTTACGAACTTATAATTATAAAGTTCATATCTTAATAGCGTAGTGGTGTGACCGACGGACTGCCAAGTTATAGGTCTCGAGTTCGAACCCAAGGAAAGATGATGGAAAACATCGTGAGGAAACCGGCATGACAGATATATCTCAATCAATGCATGTGAAGCTAAGTCAGAGGCCCATGGACAGCATAAAAACTCTGACACTAGGTTAGTCACTAACACTAACCACACGAAAAAGAAAGAAGATTGCGTATCAGGTGTTACTACAAAGTGATTGTTTTCCGATAAATCGTGTGTCGTTAACAACCCCCGTCCCTAGGGAGCTTACATTTTACAAAACTACAAGTCATGTTAGCAATATTTGTCAATGACGCGACCGGGCGGCATGTGTGAACACTGAACACGAGTTGGACAAATTGACGACATTTTGGTCGTGGTGGAGGGCAATTACGACACCACAACCACAACTCCACGTCAGTGCACGTATTTTGTTTTCCTTTTATTTATTTGGGAAAACAAACAATTACTTACACATTTAGGCTAACAAAAAATATAAGTTACAAAAATTATACAAATGTGAAATCAACCACGTTCTCCACAGGTAAACAATCAGACAATTTAGTAAACAAAAAAAAATTAAAACAAATATTGAAGCATTAACAACACCAACAATTAAGGTATTAATGGTATCGCACAATGTAATTACAGAGTCACATTAGTTTTTCAATAAATCAAGCAACATTTGTCTAAACCTTGGGGTAAAGCAAACCGATCTTAGCTGCAGAAATTCTTATTATAATTGCTCGTGAGGCGACGAAGCTTTTCGTGGTATCGGATTTTTAGCTGATAGACTGACTCGTTGATATTGTGCTTGCAAGCTCTATTACTGAACTTAGGTAATAGGGGTTGAGTCTATTGTCATGATTTGTAACCGGTTACACAAATCCAGACTTCGGACGGAGAAATTCCTAATGGAAAAACCCGATAACACTTTGCTTGATCTGGAAATCGAACTCAATACCTCATGCTCAGCAGAAGCGCTTGAGACCACTTCACCAACGATGCATTCCTTTGCGATAGTCCAGGTAAAAAACAAAACAAGTAAACTTTTCCACAAATCAAATATCTATATATATATATTTATATTTTATATACATATAATAAAACAGTAAAAAAACTGTGTCTGTACATTGAATATATTAAAAAAAAAAATTGAGGGGGGTTTAGAAACAGTAATAGAGCACGAATCCAAAAAAAAAATTTTCTCTGTTTGTCTGTTTGTTTGTACACGCTAATCTTCGGAACTACTGGACGGATTGGAATGTTTTTTTTTTGTTGTATAGGTATTAAGTCTGGGCAACATATAGGCTATAATTTATCTTGGAAACTTGAACACCTGATGCAGAACCGCAACAGACCAGCTAAACTATAAGAGATACAAAAATGATACCATAGCCAAAATTGTTCCACGTGATGAGCATTTTCTGCTGAGAGTATAAATTTGAAGATCTGGAACACCTGATGTGGAACTCCAAGAGCCCAGCTACACTATAACATATATAGGAATGACGTCTTAGCAAAAGTTGTTCCACCTGATGAGCACTCTCTGTTGACGTATAAAAATCGAAGATCTGGAACACCTGTTGTGGAACTCCAAGAGCCTAGCTACACCATAACACATATAGGAATGACGTCTTAGCAAAAGTGGTTCAGTCTGATGGGCATTTCCTGTTGACTTATAAAAATCGAAGATCTGGAACACCTGTTGTGGAACTCCAAGAGCCTAGCTACACCATAACACATATAGGAATGACGTCTTAGCGAAAGTTGTTCAGCCTGATGAGCACTCTCTGTTGAAAAATATAATAATGCGGTTACCAAAATGAAAACGATGACAAATGGACTGTATGTTGGTGGTTGTTGGAATGAAATAAAACTAAAGCTCAGTGTGATAAAAGATTTAAATGGGAAAAATGATAAAAAATAACATAAATGGCGACCCCGTTGTCGCTGGCATAAGCAACAGGGTCCGCGTACGAAGTCGCGGGCAGAAGCTAGTAAACCAATAAAATAACTTGACCCCCGAAACAAAATCAACGAATTCCCATTCAATACACTTCCTATTACTTAGATCAACCCCCTGTATACAATACTGACCCCAACACCCTGTATAAGATACTGAATCTAACCCCAAAAATCCAAATACACTTCAGGCCACTCGTAAACCTAAAAAAGAACTATCCAACCCTTGAAAAGATATATAATAAAAATAAAAAGACGGTAAAAAAAAGGTATAAAAGTGTCCGGGGGATGGCAAATGAAATGGAATGCAAATGTGGGATGTGATAAACGGATAGGGGGGATCAAGGGGGTGAAGTAGGAGAGGAGGGGTGACTTCTCTTGCTACTTTGTTGCTTGGATTCAGTTTTGGAAAGCAGGTTGAATTGAAGGTATTGATTTAGTGATTGTTACACATTTTTGAAGTCTGAATAAACATGGCGTATCAACACAATCACACAATCAGCTGTTCCCACTGCTGGGACCACCACGCGAGCCAGTACGGGTTAGTAGATGACGTATTCGATTTTATTCTTCTAGGACATGCCGGTTTCCTTACGATGTTGTCTATCACCGTAACTGTTGGCATAACAACATTAAAATAAAAATATGTACCTATATAGGTATGAAATATGAATGCGCACCTATCGATCTATTATTTTAAGCTACGGTTGCCAGGGTTGGCCGTAGATGGGAATCTTTACATACCGAGTCTCCCGTGCCGTCCCGTCTACCGTGCCTCGGAAGGCAAGTTAAGCCGTTGGTCCCGGCTGTCATTTGTGAATCTTTGACAGTCGTTACGGGTCGTCATACGCCCGAAAATCTGACAGCCAGTCTTACCAAGGGGTATCGTATTACACAGTTACTAGGTTGTGGCAGTCACTCCATGTAAAATACTGGTATTCAGCTGCATCCGGTTAGACTGGAAGCCGACGCCATCATAGTTTGGAAGAGGCTAGGCAGATTGATTGCTTTATAACTATGTCTCAGAAATAAATCCTGCACAAACATTTTATGACTTACAAGTGAAGTATGACAAGAAAAATAAAGTAATCATTGACCGAAATATTATGTCAACAGAAAACTAGAAACACGTCGTCACGTTGGTATTATAGCCCTAGGTATACAAGGTGCTAAAAATTAAAACTAAAAATTACGTGGGAGCATTATACTCATCATTACGAACTTT
Organism: Hyppa rectilinea; assembly: GCA_951799385.1. Classification (NCBI taxonomy): domain Eukaryota; kingdom Metazoa; phylum Arthropoda; class Insecta; order Lepidoptera; family Noctuidae; genus Hyppa; species Hyppa rectilinea. The sequence continues at coordinate 12,982,307 of OX637311.1, forward strand.
TACTATGGGGATCAACCCCGAAATCGTGAAAATAATATGAGCTGTTCCAAACGTTTTATTGAGTTACGTCAGCATGCCTGAGAGATATTTCTCTACAGCATGTGAATCTAAGTCAGAGGCCACTGGGCAGCATAAAAACTCTGACACCAGGTTAGTCACTAACCACACGAAAAGAAGAAGATTGAGTTACGTGTGCATAATATGTAGGTACGTATGGAACAGCCATATTTTTTCACGATTTTGAGGTTGATCCCATAGTAAAAGTTGTTCTTAATGATGAGTATAATGCTCCCACGTAATTTTTAGTTCTAATTTTTAGCACCTTATATTTCACAAACAAACATGACATCCATTAAGACTTTCGAATTTGTTTTTCACTATGAATTTAAAATCAAAACACCTAGCTGGAAACTTTCAAGACAAAATAGTTTCATTTCAGGTATATAACGTTAAAAACAATTCCACGTCCATTACTACTTTGAGGTTTTACCCCTAACAACATCAAAGGAGTAGTGCCAACTTCCAGAAATAAAATGTATTACTTCAGGTACCTACTCCGGTATACTTCAAGTATACTTGAAGTACATTTAGACAGGTACGTAACACTCATCGAGCGAGTGGCTTTTACGTTACTGTTTACGGCTTACAGTAAACTTTTATACCTCTCTTGATATAGGTAGGTTAGGTAAATCTAAAATTAAGAAGGGGCAGCGAGTTTTGGTCGTGGCAAGAAAGGATGACAACACAAGTGACTAAATAGGCTATAAAAAGTTTTAAATGGAGGAGGTTTTACCATATATAAATTAATACTTGTACAAACCTAGGTGTACCCATATTGATGTACAAAAAATATTATATTTAGAATTGGTAGGCTCCGGTCTATCATTATAAAGGCTCCTGTAGACATGCGCGACGTGATGGTGCGACGCGATTTTGGTGTATCATGAAGATTTCATAGAAATGATTTTACTAGAGTTGCGTCGCGATCGAAATAGTAAAAAAGATGCGAATTTAAAAGTTAACAGATTTGAAGTCCTAAGTAGAAATAAATTTTTGATACCTACCTAAGTAAAAACCCTGAGGAAAATAGCATCTCCTAGAAAGAAAAGTTCGAAAATATGTGACATGTATCAACCTGCACTGGGCCCGCATGGTGGGGTAACGCCCACTCGCTTAGTGAGAGGAGGCCCGTGCCCCACCAGTGGGGGCATTAAAAATATCCTTGGACATTTCACACAACGCCATAATTATCGTCCCAAGCAAAGCAACCTAATGCTTGTGTTATGGTAACGAGATGGCTGATAAACTACTTATATACATTTTTTTTTTTGTATTATAGGGTGAACATTCTATGGTGGGCAGAAAAATAGCCTAATTATCTTCAATATAGTTGAGTAGATAGTAGATTATTAAGTTTTATTAGTTCATATTTTTAATACCTGTGATAGGTTAGTCACCTACCCACTATTGCATTAAGGTGACCTGAAAGGATATTGGGTGAAAGTTAAAATAAATAAATAAATAGTAAAAAAATATGTATTAACGCGTAAACGTGCAACACGAGTTGCATGACACTTACCTGCTTTGTGAATATTAGCGCCATCTAGTTTTACAAGATAAAAGCTCTTCTTAAATTAAAAAAAATCATCATATAATCATTTGATGTCATTTCATTTAGATCTATACGAAAATTTTGGGGGTAGTGCAATTAACCCCACAAGTTACGCAACACATTGTAGTAAAAAATCAGCAATAACCCTAAAATGCTTACCTGTTGATATCACCGCGGATCGTGCGGGTCTTTACGACCCCACATAAAGTTTTATGTTGCACAGCCCTGTTTGCGTAACATCACTAGTCGACCTTTTTTATTTGCTGGCTTTTTTATATTTTTCGCGTTTTTATTAAGGGAGTGGGGGCTGTTTACTTACCCAAGTTTTGGTAGTCACAGCATTACCTACCTACTTAGTGCAAATTTCACCAATAAAACTGAACGCGATCAGCAGGTTTACATCGCGTTCAAGCCATGTTAGTACCAATATTCCACAGAAAATAATGACGTTGACAGCCCCTTAACCTATAGGTAGGTACGTGTTTATCGCTTTCAGCGGCATTGGTGAAAAACGACCTTATTATCAAATTGTTATAGCCATTAAGTACGTTTGGTGCATCAAAAGTAGCTGACTTTTTACGTCACATCGCAGAATGTATTATCAAGGCGTGCAACAGAATATCAGCGCCATCTAGTTTTAAAAGACAAAAGATCTACTAAAGCTAATAAACATCATTAAAGCGAGAGCGCCTGATTTTTGTAATTTGTCCTACAAATTACAAAAATCAGTCAGTGTGTAAATGTCATCATCTGCCTAGCCTTTTCCCAACTACGTTGGGGTCGGCTTCCAGTCTAACCGGATGCAGCTGAATACCAGTATTTTACATGGAGCGACTGCCTATCTGACCTCCACAACCTAGTAACTGGGCAATATGATACCCCTTGGTCTGACTGGCTGTCAGATTTCGGTCTTCTAACGACCCGGAACGACGGTCAGTGTGTAAATTTGTATCTCGTAAACTACTCTGGTCACTGGTGTTTTTGCCTTAAATAATTAAATCATTTAATATAATTCCAGCAAAATTTTACGCTACTCCACATTTCTTACTACAGCGGATAGACACATACCTACATGTTCTCATACTATCCAAGCTGAAGTTGCTTTCCACGGTACAAAAAAAACGATACAACATCCGCTAACAAATTGAATAGCAATCCAAATTCACTACCCGAAAATTTCCTCTGAAAACTCAAAAAAACTCGACAATCCCGGTCGAAATATCCCTAACTAGCACTCGGAACTTTCGAGATCGATTCACTGTTTGAGGGTTAAGTCTTATTCGGGCACTGAATGAGCTATTAATAAACGAAAAATGTTTGTTTGTTCGTTTTGTTTTGAAGTTTGGAGTTACCTAATTGGAGTTGGTTTACGTTTATTACGAGTTTTGAAACCCGGTTCAATTAGTGACGGGGGTAGGTAGGTAAGTGGCTTAGTGTTCCTCTTTGGATGATATTACGGTGGTAGCCATAATATCAGTCAACGGGATTGTCCGAAAAGTTTACGGCTGTCAAGACAAGTGTCAAACGCTCCGTGTCGATTCGATTTCGAAAATAGTTGATCGAACAATTCGTTATCTCAGCGATTCGGCTTGTCAAGAACGCCACTTGTCAACGCATTTGTTTGGGAATATTGGTCGAGTTTCGTTACACAATTGACATTGTCTAGCACTTAGCGATCAAAAACGATTGAGCACGTGACATATCGAAAGTTTATGCCAATTGCATACATTTCGGATTTATCTAATTTCGTTAACGTTAATGAAAATGTGACTTTGTCTAGGGCCCCTGGAACATAAAAGTCTAAGTAAGGAACATGAATGGGTTTTAGTCAGTAAGAGTCTGACACTCCCTTCCGCTCCACCCAGAACAAGAATGGCGGGCGGTAATTCAATGATACCTTCAAAGAAAAAAACAGCCATAATATAAAACTCAAACGTCAAACTAGGCAGAGAGAATTAGCACTTTTTGAATGTCAAAATTACATAAGACAGTCCACCCTAAGCGCCCGTCCGCCAACGTCCTTGCGCTGGGAAGTTTGTTGCATCACTTATGAAGCTAATCTAAACCGTTTTCAAGTGTCAATATTCCACAGATAATACTAACTTGTCAATGTCATTATTGCTATGGAATATTGACAGTGCAGCAGTGGCAGGTTTTGCCCTTAAACGAGGTTTATGTGCTGATCGTGTTCAATTTAATTGGTGAAATTCGCGCTAAGTGTGTCACAGATGTAGAAGGCGGGCGGAAAATCGACTATTTTTGCTAAAATTAAAATATTAATTCTGTCTATGTACGGATTCAGAAGGCGAAAGTCAAATTTAAGTAAAATTGAGGCATTTCTTTCACATGAAGCGCTTAGGTGAAATGCCACTTGTATGCCATTTTACCTACTTGTATATAATTATGTCTTTAGGTATAGAGAGACTAAGCGGGATTGTCCGAAAGGGTTACCGCTACCCCGGAACATAAAGGGCTACGGAAGGAACATGGATGGGTTTTAGTCAGTAAGAGTCCGACACTCCCTTCCGCTCCACCCAGAGCGGGAGCAGTCATTGGATGATTTCCCAGCATTAAAAAAAAAAAGGTACTTATAGAGAGACATCGAGAGTATTTTAACGCGGTAAAATTTTTGTAAAAATCTTACCGCGTAACTTACTAGTGAAGTGTTCTGTCTAGGTATAGTGTCAATCCCTAAAAATCAATCAACCTGCATAGCCTTTTCCCAATTATGTACCTAAATATATCTAATGAAACTCATAAAAACTAACTTTCTTAAAGATATAGGTACCTACCTACTCTCGCCCTTTTAGCCAAGCGGTAATCACTATAAAGTTCTAGTTAGGTCACCGAACCAACATTTTCGACCCAAATTCGACCCAGATTCCAAGAAAAACGCCCAGATCACTAAAATAATTGAATTCTCGAAATTCTAACCACTGACTACAAAATTCATTAATAAACCAGTTCAGTACAAACGGAACATTTATATTTGTATATTATGGTATAGCAACACGAGGTACCAGGCGTACAGGATCGCTAAGGAGTGTGTTTGTCACCTGTGCTCAGGACATACGGGCGTCGGCCGTCGCGTCTCCAATCAATAGTTTCGCGCAAGCCCAGCGGTCGGCCACGAGACAAAACGACATAATTCATTTCTTATACTTTGTTCTATCTAATATACGTTGGAGATAGCTTTTTGGAGGATTTCTAGCGAAAATGGCTGAAATATTCCTGGTAGAGAAATTAGGTAGGTACTTTTAGTGGTTTTGGCTTTAATTCTCGTTGTACCACTGTACGTATCTCCATTCTTATTCACGAAAAGAGCTATTGTTTTACAAAAAACTGTAGAAAAAAATATGCTAGTTAATCGAAATTTGACTATTTTAGCATGAAACTGAAAGTAGCCTATGACGGTAGCCCTTTTTACCTACTTATTAAAATACATGACCGTTACGAATTTCAAATGGAACACATTCAAATTCGAATTCAGAATATGGGCGTGGTTGACCAATGAGAAGTGTCACGCGCTGCGACACGGTGACAGTTTCGACCAATAGCGCGGCGACAAAGGCGGTGACATTTTTAAACGAGCTATTCGAGACCGCCCACGCGTTGTATGTTGCTTTGAAATGTGTATATTTTTTGCTAGATTTTCTTCACTAAGCTCAGCTTTGAAATCAATACTTTTAAAATGTATTATCATTTTCTCTTTTTGACAATTGCTTTAGAATGAGTGAGTACCTACCTATGTTTACACATACCTAGGTAACGTAACTACCCTAAATAATTTGAAACTTAATCTACTGAGAAGTGTGATCTGCATGAAGTCATTTCACACTTTAATTAATCAACTTGTTCAAGACTTAGATGCTTAAGCAATTAGGTAATAATTACCTAGGTACATTATAATTAATTAGGATATCAAATTATAATTTATTTATGGAAGGTATAACATTTGGTACCTATAAGTACAGGTTTACAGAGATAACATTTGAGTAGGTACGGTACTACTTATTCAACACTAGCTTCTGCCCGCGACTTCGTACGCGGACCCTGTTGCTTACCTATGCCAGCGACAACGGGGTCGCCATTTATGTTATTTTTTATCATTTTTCCCATTTAAATCTTTTATCACACTGAGCTTTAGTTTTATTTCATTCCAACAACCACCAACATACAGTCCATTTGTCATCGTTTTCATTTTGGTAACCGCATTATTATATTTTTCAACAGAGAGTGCTCATCAGGCTGAACAACTTTCGCTAAGACGTCATTCCTATATGTGTTATGGTGTAGCTAGGCTCTTGGAGTTCCACAACAGGTGTTCCAGATCTTCGATTTTTATAAGTCAACAGGAAATGCCCATCAGACTGAACCACTTTTGCTAAGACGTCATTCCTATATGTGTTATGGTGTAGCTAGGCTCTTGGAGTTCCACAACAGGTGTTCCAGATCTTCGATTTTTATACGTCAACAGAGAGTGCTCATCAGGTGGAACAACTTTTGCTAAGACGTCATTCCTATATATGTTATAGTGTAGCTGGGCTCTTGGAGTTCCACATCAGGTGTTCCAGATCTTCAAATTTATACTCTCAGCAGAAAATGCTCATCACGTGGAACAATTTTGGCTATGGTATCATTTTTGTATCTCTTATAGTTTAGCTGGTCTGTTGCGGTTCTGCATCAGGTGTTCAAGTTTCCAAGATAAATTATAGCCTATATGTTGCCCAGACTTAATACCTATACAACAAAAAAAAAACATTCCAATCCGTCCAGTAGTTCCGAAGATTAGCGTGTACAAACAAACAGACATACAGACAAACAGACAAAATTTTTTTTTTGGATTCGTGCTCTATTACTGTTTCTAAACCCCCCTCAATTTACTTTTTTTTTAATATATTCAATGTACAGACACAGTTTTTTTACTGTTTTATTATATGTATAGATATAGATATAGATAGATATAGATATAGAATAGATATAGATAGATATAGATGTTCCAGATCTTCAAATTTATACTCTCAGCAGAAAATGCTCATCACGTGGAACAATTTTGGCTATGGTATCATTTTTGTATCTCTTATAGTTTAGCTGGTCTGTTGCGGTTCTGCATCAGGTGTTCAAGTTTCCAAGATAAATTATAGCCTATATGTTGCCCAGACTTAATACCTATACAACAAAAAAAAAAACATTCCAATCCGTCCAGTAGTTCCGAAGATTAGCGTGTACAAACAAACAGACAAACAGACATACAGACAAACAGACAAAAATTTTTTTTTGGATTCGTGCTCTATTACTGTTTCTAAACCCCCCTTTTTTTTAATATATTCAATGTACAGACACAGTTTTTTACTGTTTTATTATATGTATATAGAATATATAGATAAGCATTATAGGACCATACCTACTCCTTAGATAAAGCCAAATGCTAGTCACAACATAATAATAACATCACGCCTGTAATCCTAACAGGGTTAGGCAGAGTTGTACCTATTAGTGCACCTACATTTCGCTAGTTTCTTTTTTAAGTTCCACGCAATGAGGGCTACAACATACAGCAAGTAGGTATAGACGGCCAGCAGGTCAAGGTACCCCAAACTGTCAAAAATGCCCAATTGAACGTGAACCTTATTCTTTTGTAATAGAGTTGAAAATCTATCAAAGATATTTGACAGATTGGGGAAGCATGATGTGCCCTCTGTACCTATTAGGTATTTAATCACATCTAAGTCCCAACCTATTAGTTAACCATTAAATGTTTTACCTACTACGTCGAAAATTAATCATGTAGACTGAGAAGAAAACTTGAACAATAAACGAAGCCTTTAAAACAAATGATTTATTTACGCACAAACATTTTTAATTCCAATTTCAAAGCGGGTTTCATGAATGTGACACTTTCAGCCAATGGCCGCCCACCTGTTTGTCATTGGTCGTCACCTAGATGTCACTGTTTGTCGCATGTCGCATAAGAAAAGGATGGCTAAACACAAATAGTTCCAAGTGCAAGAGAGACAAGCGACGTTTACGTTGCCCACTCGAATTTCCACGGTGTGGAAATTTTAATTTTAGAACGAGTAGTGATGTGGTGACATTGTTACTAATTTTCTTTCTGTCTACTTAGATATATAATTTATGTTGTAATTTTGGTGTTCTTTTATAAGGTTCATTTATTTTCCTTCTTATTGTCGGAAATAATTGATTAATATTTACCACTAATACTATTGGTTTTTACAGGTGGGAACACAATTTTCACACTGAATGACGTCACCAATTTTCTTTTTTAAACTGTCAAATTTTGATTGACAGTGTCGAAATTCAAATCTGTTAAACAATTAAGTGTTAAGTAGGTAAGTACAAAATTCATAGCATGAAGTTGGTACACAATAATTACACCTACCCATAAAGTATATACCTAGGTATGAAATGTCAAGCGAACCATATTGCGTAACTAATTTAATGGCGTGGTGTTATACTAGCAATTACTGATCCTAATTTGAGAGCCACGACCAACATGTTTAATGTCTATTACGATACCGTAACAAGGTATTAGGCTCAGGTAATTCAGGTATATTGCTATATGAGCCCCATTTAATGTAACTACATGGGTAGTATTTAGGTGCCAACATGGTTTCTGCGAAACTGGACTAAAATGAGTTATGGTTCTAGATTATTAGGGGACTAATTTTCGATTGGATACCGCTAAGTACTGTAGAGGATTGAAGATCCTCTACTGAGGGGGCTCAGTGGTAGAGCGTGTAATGTGTGCATAAATAAACTATATCTTAAAAACCCATACTGTAAAAATGAAAATTTATTTATAAAAAGATTATGAGATTTCCTATGACCTCTTTTGGTCATAATTTTGGAAACAAACTTTTTCATTTTAATTTTTCTGACATAGAAAGTCATATTCTGAAAACGTCTAAATCTGAAATTGTCAATATTTTTATATGTCATAGAGCCGTTCATGAAAATTTTATTTCTATGTTGATTTTTCTTTTTAACATTACAAACATGTTTAACTCTAGCTTTAACTATTCGCCGATGTATGTACAAGTTACGATAAGTGTTTGTAACCGCAATTGCTGAAGAACCAACAAAATGCTCACTCTCCTCCGCCTCTATCTTCGAAAACTCTAACGTTGAAGGAATAACTAACGGTTCATTTTCCTTCATCTGCACCATTTCACCTCTCAATTTATGTGACTCCGCATCAACCACAACCAAATCTTGGACACTTACATCCAATGAAATGGATACGAGACCATCTTCATCAACACGATCAACAGCGATGTTATTTTTATTTAATTCTACATCGTGACCATTGTGAAATTCATCAATAAGCTCTGGAAAAGAATCATCATTAATAAAAGGACTGGACCGACCCGATTCATCCAGTTCTTCCTCGTGTTCTGACTCGAACACTTCCGTCTCCTCATCAACATCACAGCTGTCTAGGCAGCTTTGCGCGTCAGCGCCAACAGCATCATCAACGTCGTCATCAATGCTGCTAACAACATCGTCATCATCACTGCTCACAAGGCAGCTTGGCTCCGTATCTAGCACCTTCTCTTCTGTTGCGCTAGAAATTACCACAGCATCAACACAAACATTTACAAAATTCTCCTGTCCGCACTCCTCAGACAGCTCTTGTGTTGCGCTAGGTGAGACAACATCTTCCACAACAACATTTATTATATTGTCCTGCACAAAAGGAACACACACTCCTTTGTGAACTCTGCACGGGAATTCTTTCCTCAGTGCGTCACACATCGATTCAAAACTGATCTCTTGATCATTATACAAAATTGTCGAATAATAAATGCGGGCTGGACCTTGCATAAATGCGCCCATAATCAGAGCCCAATTGCTCTTAATCCACTTCCTAACTATCGCTAATACATTAAATTCGGCTAAAAATTCCTCGAAGCATACGCCGTTGTAGGCGGAATAAATAGGTAATCATGCTCTCCATGATAACCATAATAACAAAACTATAAAAACCACTTAGCTTCAAATATCCAGGCGTTGCATTCGCCTGCTTTAATAACTTCACTTCATATATACGACTAGGGCGTCGTTTTTATAATATTGCGCACCACCAACAGGATGCGTAAATATATATTATTATTATTTACTCGTAGAATACTCGTTGAAACAGTTTTCCCCATATATTTCGTATTTATATCATTATACTTATTCGTGCAGATATTATTAGGTTCTGCACACACCAATATAAGAAAAAACAAACGAGCGGGATCGTACCGCGTCTTCTAGTGGAGACTCTGGCGTCCTCCACCAAATGTAGAGGATTGAAGATCCTCTACTGAGGGGGCTCAGTGGTAGAGCGTGTAATGTGTTAGGAAACGCGTTAGGAATTTAAACGTATGATATTATATTTTCACTTTGTTATAAAGAATACATCTGTCTAGCTCCGCTGCCAGTCGTGAAGTCTCGAATGTACAAAAGCCTAATCTATATTTTAATTATTTGAAAGGTTCGAATGCCGTCAGATAATTACCAGCCATGTACAACATAAGGTTTTACTCTAAGGCTCTACAGTACCTACCTACAAGTTATTTGTTGTAAACTCGTATTAGGCGCCATCTTTTTTAGGTTTTTGCTAGGTATCGGTTTTCTTTGATTCACGAACATTAAATTTTTACCAAATTTAGAAAACACATTATGATTATCACATTATGATAAGCACGATTAACTCAGAAGTCACGGAATATCCGAACAAATTATTTAATTCGCAGACGCCATCTTCTTTTGTTTTCAAATAAATCAGTTGCGTGTTCTTTTTGAAGCGTGCCTCTAACAATCGAATTTAGAACAATTTTGGTATATCGGCACGAGCTTCTGTCGATCGAAATTAATTCGAAATTCAAAATTCTCGCTTTTAGCTTCCGTGCGAGTATTTTGAAGTGCAGGTAGCTAATCTTTATTCTGAATTTGAATGACGCTGCAGGCTTCAATGACATGTTCTTCTTATTGAAGGACAGACTGGCTACCAAGGTAGTTAAGTCCACGCTATGTCTTTTGGGTAGGCAGAGCCTAAGGGTTTCTACATGCTTTTGGAAGATTTTTGAAATTATAGTTTTATTTATTCTTTTAGTTGGTAGGTAGCGCTGTTACTATGTAAGTGACTAAAGAATGCTCAACAATTTTGAAAATAAATATGGTTATAAGTATAGGTATTTAGTCTACCTATCAGCCAGTCTTACCAAGGGGTATCGTATTGCCCAGTTACTGGGTTGTGGAGGTCAGATAGGCAGTCACTCCATGTAAAATACTGGTATTCAGCTGCATCCGGTTAGACTGGAAGCCGACCCCAGCATAGTTGGGAAAGGTTAGGTAGATGATGATGATTTATTCTACCTGTATGAGTCGAGTAATTTAGCATGGCAATAGCGATCGTTGTTCCGTAAAAAGCCAAGTAATAATAACCTGTATTTGGTTTTTCGTTATTGGAACATGTTGAAGATCACGATGGATATTGTTATTCAGGTCATGGTTCATGGTAACGTCCTCCTTTAACGCGAATGAATAGAATAAGAAATGAGTTTAAAAGAAAAAGTCTGAAAGTGACACCGGCGACTAAAAAGGCAATGACTACCGAGTTGACGACTAATAGATAGGTAAGTAAGTTGGTTGATATGGAAAAAAAGACATGATGCGCCGACCCCAGCAGTAGAATGGAAATTCAGCGGGATTGTCCGAAAGGGTTACCGCTACCCCGGAACATAAAGGGCTGAGTAAGGAACATGGATCGGTGTAAGTCAGTAAGAGTCTGACACTCCCTTCCACTCCACCCAGAACGGAGTCATTTGATGATTTCCCACTCTCAAAAAAAAAAAGCAGGACTATGGGGTCAACCATTATTCATAATTTCTTAATACTTATTTCTTTATTGCGTTCCATAAAGTTGTTTATACAGTTGGTAGGCTTATTATTGTTATTTACTTATTGTTATTGCCCCGCTAAAACAACTCGGTTAGGTATAGTAGGTACAGCAGCTAGCGCACCAAGTTACCACAAACAGTCAAATTTTCTCAATCGATTTTGAACTTAACAGTCAACGTTTTTGGGTTTGGTATAACTTGATGCGTTGGCGAACGTACATAATATTGCAGACACTGTTTTATAGTATATTCTAGATATATTGTAGATTCTCAAACAGCTGACACCGCGACCTCCTGTAGGAACTGCGTGGTCTACATTTAATTACTCCGTGATAGTAAATGACCTTTAGCTGTGTGTGAGGTTTGTTTAGCTGTTCTTGCAGATATGTGGTAGTTCTAATTAGATTCCATAATGTATTGTAGGTATTTACATACGCAACCCTCAAAGCTGGCACAAAATTTTTATATTCTTTTCTTTTTTATAATCTTGTAGCCAAATTTTTAAAATAAATGGAATTTCGCTTTCAAAATAAATGGAATTAGGTATCAAAATACCTTGGAGTTAAGTAATGCACAAAAGTTATTTATCAGCCCAATGGCGTTGATGCAATTTTAAATTTGGTATTCGAATTTCGGTAAGCGTTCGAAAACGGTCGATCACGAGTTGTCTCATTTGAATTTCGAATCACGAAAATGAGTTCTCACAGTCTGTCAACCCCTAAGGATAGAATGTAAAAATATTTTAAATATTTAAATTTCGATAATGTTTTGGATTTCTGCACGTGCAACAAATTCTTCACATTTTGTTTAAATGACTTAAGTTATGTTGAATTTTAATGTAACATTAAATAATAATATGTAAAGTAAAATTAGAAGAGGGCTGGTTTCACAGCAGGTATTTAAATACTTACTTTGCACAATCTACCAGATTGTTTAGTGGAACAGAATTTGAATTAAACTTGCTTTTACTCGATCAGTAAACCGCGAATTTTCTGGAAGTGATTAAACTGTGAAAGATATGTAGGTATCTAATATAATATAAGTATAAAGAAGGTAAGATTTTTTTTTTACCAGAGCAACGGGAGTCTAAACGATTAGCTATATCGATAAACTCATGATTATTTTTTTCGACGCATCTATTTTAGTCTAATAATATGCTCCAGAAGAATGCCAGAGTCAGTAGGCATTAATTACGACTTGCCTGTCTGTCTTTCAGACTCAAAGATAATGCTAGACTGCCGAATCACTTCCATAGTAATTTTCTAGTTGCAAATTGTCTATCATTTCTTAATTCTTTAGCTGGAACAATAAATCTACTAGGTATTGAGTTACAATAAAATTATAAATTGTCGGTATCGCGTGCAATATGGAGACGAGCCCCGCAGCGATGCTTCCAAATTCAAAATTCGGCCAGTCCGATTCTATTGTTTGGATACGCAGCCTGGGGCTAAGCTTGCGTGATCTTGTTCTTGTAACCATAGACAATGAGAACTTTTGGTCGTGTAGGTATCTGAAAATTGCTCGGAATTTTATGGTATGCACATGTCTCGCATTGTTTTGAGCTTCCAAAAGCATGTATACGAACGTTTAAAATAAGAGTGCGTAATCGTTAGGAACAATATTTATTTTCTGAATTTATTAAAAAAAAAATTAAACCTTTATGCACAAGTAAAAATACCGTACAAAGGCGGACTTAATGCTGGAGGCTTTTTCTACCAGTCAACAGAAAACATGGTAGGTGCAACATAGGATATTAACTATAAATTACAGGAATCAATACACAGATATACAGATACCGATCCTTATTTCTTCTGACAAAGTTTTTGTGTGTTAGGTTAAACGAGGGACATACTTTCAGGTTGTATAGTAGGTACTCATGAAAATCATCAACTTTGTCGATGGTCCCAACTCTGAAATATGAAAAAAAAAACAGGTGTTCCATACATTTTGACGAATTATGCGAATATAAATGTACTGGACAACAGATTTTTTTTTCGTGATTTCAGGTATAGTTCCGTAGTCAAAGTTGTTCATTTTCATGAGTATAGTATCCCCAGAAAGTATGTCCCTCGTTCAACTTAACACACATAAACTTTGTCAGGAGAAATAAGGATCGGTAGCGGAGAACTAACGATCAGCAGAGGAGAAAACGAATCCAGCATATCAGCACTGGGATATTTCCGCCAACCACCATTTTTTTGCACAAATAAATGAGTAGATATTCATTTACTTATCTGTTTTTTCTTAGATAATCCTTAAGTTAGATGGAAATCTGTTTGAATAGCATGTTTTACTTGTTGATACTTTTACCGATTATCATCATCTCTTCAAATCGAGAGGAGCTTCTGACTGCACACAGCCGCACAGGTCGATCCATCAGGTTAAGCTACTCTTGTCGGGGTTGGCAGTGGATGGGTGACCATCTTTACATACCGAGACTCCTCCGTCCTTCGACAAGCACATTTAGCCGTTGGTCCCGGCTGTCATTTGTGCACCTTTGACAGTCGTTAGGTACCTACGGGTCGTCAGAAGCCCAAAAATCTGACAGCGAGTCTTACCAAGGGGTATCGTATTTCCAAGTAACTGGATTGTGGCGGTCAGGTAGGTAGTCGCTCCATGTAAAAATATTAGTATTAAGCTGCATTCGGTTAGACTGGAGGCTGACCCCGACAACGTTGGGAAAAGGCAGGCAGATTGAGTTTGATCATCTATTCAAATCGAGATTTGGTAAAAAGAGGATGTATTTTCCAATGAAGAACTGATCTACCCAAGTTTATGAGTTTGAGGTTTTATTACACATACAAATTTAAGAAAATAATGCGAACCGCTTTTCAAGTCTACATAAATATTAGTTTTAAATAAATAAACATTTTTCACTTTTAAGTACCTAACCATAATTATTTCACGCCACACCTAAAAATATTATTTATTGGACAAATCTATTAAAGCCCGTGTCCATAATAATATTGCTGGCTCCCTTAGAAGCCAGTCTCATTAGTTAGAGACACGAAAAAAAAACGCTCTAGAAAGGCCCCGTTTCGAACTTTTCAAATTCAAATTTGGAACTTGTAAAGGCGCGTTCATAATAGGCTATGTCTAATGAAGAATTTCTACAGAGACCTACAATCTTCGATCTCAACGAAAAGCCAACCTTTATTATTTGATGGTAAAGAGAATAGAATAGAATAGAATGCATTTATTTGTCAGAATATTGTACAAAGCTGTTATGTGCGTATTACGTCCAAAATATTCTGCCGTTTCCGGCGTACAAATATAGTTGCTAAAAATAATTATGAGTCATCATTAAGTACATAAAATTATTAATAATAGGGATTACAACAAAAATTGAATAATAGTTTGGAAAGAGATTATATAAGTCAAAAATCAATGAAGTCAAGGAGATAAAACATTAATGTCAATTATTATTTAGGTAATTTTTCGTTTATAAAATCTTCAGTAGAATAATAACATTTGCTTAAAAGGAAATCAAATAATCTTCGTTTAAATATTCTGAGGCTGAGAGTTTTGAAGCCATCAGGTAATTTGTTGTAGACAGTAATGGACATGCAGTATACATTATTAGAAAACAATTTAATTCTACGCCTAGGAACATTAAGCATATGCACTTTTCGGCTGGGTCTGGATACAACATCATTAAACAATTCAAATTCATGTCTGTTTTGGTGAACAAAGATACAAATTTCAAAAATGTATAATGCTGGAAGTGGTAATATTTTAAGTTTATTAAACAATGGAACACAACTGTCCAATGGGTGCGCTCCACAAATTGAGCGTACACATTTTTTCTGAGCTCGAAACACTCTTTGAAGTTCAACCGAATTACCCCATATTATAATACCATAGCGCAAGATTGATGAGACATAGCCATGATATGCACATAGTGCTGCCTCAACACTAGCCACACGTGTTAGTCTATATAAAACAAAAACAAATCTATCTATCTTTTTACATAGATCATCAATGTGAGATTTCCAGTTACAATTTTTATCAATTATTATCCCCAAGAATTTTGCATAATCAACCTCTTCTATAGTCTCATTTCCATATTGTATTTTAAGCCGTGGACGTGTACTGTTATATGTCTGGAATTGTATCATTTTTGTTTTATTAATGTTAATATGAAGATTATTTTGTTCAAGCCATGTAATAATTTTATTTAATGTCATATTTATTTCGTTTTGGTACTCAACAATGTCGTCATTTTGATTTATAATACTAAGGGTCGTATCGTCAGCGTATAGTATGCAATTGTGGGGTGTTACACTATGCAAGTCATTAACATAGATCAAGAATAATGGTGGCCCTAGTATGGTCCCTTGGGGGACACCACAGTTGTTTTCGCGATATTGAGACCTATATGCGAGCTTTTCATTTCCTGTTTGTCCCGAAATCTCAACACATTGCTGTCGATGTGTAAGGTAGCTTTCGAGCCATTTCAACGCGTTTCCCCTTATGCCATATCGATCTAATTTATAAATTAATAAAGTGTGGTTCACGAAATCAAATGCCTTGGACATATCTAGAAAGATAGAGGCAATTGGTAGTTTACCATTAAGGCATTTTGTTATTAATTTTAATAGAGCAAAACAAGCTGTTGTGGTCGATTTATTTTTCCTGAAACCAAATTGATCTTCACTTAAAATTTTGTATTTGGATAAAAAACCGGAGAGTCTTTCCTGCATGGCCTTTTCAAAGACCTTTGATAATATTGGTATGAGTGTTATGGGGCGGTAATTATTCATATCACTTCTGTCACCTTTCTTGTGAATTGGTTTAACAATTGAAAACTTCAACCTTTAAGGGAACAAACCTTGCATAAATGACAAGTTAATAATATGGCTAATATGAGTTGATAAAAATGGGGAGCATAATTTAAGGATTTTTGTATTAATGTCATCGTAGCCTGTTGAGTTGGTTGATTTTAAAGAATTTATTATTTTATGTACATCCGTGTCATTAGTTGGGGTCAAATACATAGTATTAGGATGGTAAGTCATCGGTGGTGTGTAGTCAATAGATGGGTTAATGGTGTCATTCGTCATATCAATAAAAAAATTGTTAAATATGTCAGCTATCTTTTCTGGTTGAGTGTAAATTTGATGGTCCAATTGAATTTGATTGATGTCATGAGTATTTTGTTTTTCGCCGGTATTACTTTTTATTACCTTCCAGGAAGCCTTGCATTTGTTACTGGATTGAGATAAATAACGCGTGTTCTCGCCTTTTTGTGCCTGAAACATGCACCTTTTTAGAATAGCAGTATATTTAGAGTAGGTATTTTTATGACGTTTTTTATTTGCTGTTGAGAGACGATATTTTAGATATAGACGCCGTTTGTTTATACAACATTTTTTTATGCCTTTCGTCATCCAATTATGTTTTACGGGCTTAATAGTTATCTTAAACTTGATTTTGGGGAAACATAAATTATAAAATAATAGTAAAATGTCATGGAAATAATTAAATGCAATGTCAGTATCTTCAGTCTGGTAAATATCCGAAAAGGACAGTGAAGATAGACAGTTAACAAACTTATCTATATTTTCTTGATTAAAATCGCGTCTTTGTTCAAAATAAAATGGTCTTTTAATATTCGTGGTGTCTACCGTTACCTCAAAACATATAGATTGTCCTGTTTCGTGATCAGATAGAGCTAGGTAGTGTATTTGGGGCTTAACATTTGGTATATTACTCGTAATTAGGTCAATGCAAGAGAGTTTTCTTGTGGGATTGGTAATATGATTAGTTATATTATAGTTATTTAAAATTGATTCTAGCTCTTTGAAATGTTTATCTGCTTTAATTGCGTCTAGGTTCCAGTCACCACATAATATGATGCTTTTATTTTTATTTTTTATAAGTTTTCTTAAGAGGATGTTTAAATTTTCTAAAAATAATTTAATGTTTGAATTTGGTGTGCGGTAGATGCAGACAACAAAGAGTTTCAAGTTTGTGATTTCAATTGCACAGTATTCGAAATAATATAACTTGGGGTCAATTAAGTTACATAAAGGTTTGCAGTCTAGGTCTTTTTTGGTCAATATACAAGTCCCACCTCTACGTTGATGCGGCCTTGAAAAGGCTGACACTACTTTATAGTTTTTCATGGTAAGATTAGATTCTGCCCCTTGTCGTATAAATGTTTCACTGAGACACACAATATCAACACTCATATTAGATTTTTCTAGTTCCGTTATTGATAATTCTAGAAGGTCTTTTTTACTCAATATACCAGCTATGTTTTGATGTAGAAGAGTACATTTGCGTCTAACCTCGAAAAAACATCGGTTGGCTAGTGTTTTCACTGCTGTTTAAAGGTTTAGAAGACCAGCTTTTTTCCTTGTGCCCAACTTTAATTTCTTAGTACACTACGGAATAGGTACCTACAGTCAACAAATGTATAAGTTACAATAAACAACTTCCTACTACCCTGTCAACATTGGTATTATTTTTCAATGTTTCAGTTTCAGTTTTTACAAGTTAGCTACCAGTAAACTTAGTTTTATTTTTTGACAGTAGATACGTACCTACTTTAGTACATGCCTCAAAGAAAAGTTTTATCTTCTGCAAAACGTTGTACTAAGCTACACTGAATAAATTACTCTGAATTATGAAACCAGTTCTCTGACTTATACCTGCTAAAGGTACTTCTTTCTGAAAGTTAATTTTTCGCTGAGTAGTTACGTACGTAGGTACTTGAGCTAAAAAGCTAGCCAGTGAAATGAAGCGTTGATCTAGAAACTTTTAAATTTATCACTAAACCTAGGCAGTAGAATATCTCAGCTAACTGTTGATCTTATTTTTTATTATCTTTGTGCACATTCTAGTTTACAGTAAATCATGTGATATTTTTAACTAGCTTCTGCCCGCGACTTCGTACGCGGACCCTGTCGCTTATAATGCCAGCGACAACAGGGTCGCCATTAATGTTATTTTTTATCATTTTTCCCATTTAAATCTTTTATCACACTGAGCTTTAGTTTTATTTCATTCCAACAGTACAGTCCAATTGTCATCGTTTTCATTTTGGTAACCGCATTTTTATATTCCCCACTTGTCTCTAGAGACCTAGAAGTCAATGCGTAGATACGGTTGGAACTCAAGCACAATTCTCTATCCGTGAACGTCTCCGACTCGCGAGACAATACATGACGTTCACGATCAGCGGTCAGTCGCACATCACGTGCCCCACTTGTCTCTAGAGACCTAGAAGTCGATGCGTAGATACGCTTGGAACTCAAGCGTAATTCTCTTTCCGTGAACGTCTCTGACTCGCGAGACAATACATGACGTTCACGATCAGCGGTCAGTCGCGCATCATATTCTTCACTGGTCTTTAGAGACCTAATGAATACGCTGAGAACGCAGGCGTGCTTCGCGACCCGAAGAGGTTTCCACGGAGCGAGTTGCAGCCTAATCTTCTCGAACAGCATCAAGTCTCTCCTGACGCTCTTCGGTAGATTCTTGGGATCTTATGATCCTCAATCTTTTAGCTCTCTTGGAACATTGGGAAAGATTTGACCTCTTTGTAGGCATGGTCATAGTTTTATAGTGAAGATACCTGATCAATAAAAATCTAAATTAAAATGACTGCTCCCCTGCGTTACCGGGTAGGCTACCGTGTCACGAAGATAAATGGAAAAGGAAATTAAACACTCAAACAACATAAGCCCGAAGGTAAATTCATACGATAAAATAAAAAAATAAATAGGAGTTTTGGCCAGTAGAGTCAAATTTTCAATGATATACCATCGTCATCAAAAATCAGTCCTAAACTGTTACCGCCTTCAACGCGTGCAGGTACTCCCAGTTTATGTTATTCTATAATTACACAGTAAAATTAGTGATAGCTTTGATTTCCACATCAGATGTTTCTGATCTTCGATTTTTATAAGTCAACAGGAAATGCCCATCAGATTGAACAACAAAGACGTCAAAGACGTCATTCCTATGTGTTATGTTGTAGCTAGGCTCTTGGAGTTCCACAACAGGTGTTCCAGATCTTCGATTTTTATAAGTCAACAGAGAGTGCTCATCAGGCTGAACAACTTTCGCTAAGACGTCATTCTTATATGTGTTATGGTGTAGCTAGGCTCTTGGAGTTCCACAAAAGGTGTACCAGATCTTCGAGTTTTATAAGTCAACAGGAAATGCCCATCAGACCGAACAACTTTTGCTTAGACGTCATTCCTATATATGTTATAGTGTAGCTAGGCTCTTGGAGTTCCACAACAGGTGTTCCAGATCTTCGATTTTTATAAGTCAACAGAGAGTTCTTATCAGATTGAACAACTTGTGCTAAGACGTTATTCCTATATGTGTTATGGTGTAGCTAGGCTCTTGGAGTACCACAACAGGTGTTCCAGATCTTCGATTTTTATAAGTCAACAGGAAATGCCTATCAGACCGAACTACTTTTGCTAAGACGTCATTCCTATATATGTTATGGTGTAGCTAGGCTCTTGGAGTTTCACAACAGGTGTTCCAGATGTTCAATTTTTATACGTCAACAGAGAGTGCTCATCAGGCTGAACAACTTTTGCTAAGACGTCATTCTTATATGTGTTATGGTGTAGCTAGGCTCTTGGAGTTCCACAACAGGTGTTCCAGATCTTCAATTTTTATACGTCAACAGAGAGTGCTCATAAGGCTGAACAACTTTTGCTAAGACGTATTCCTATATATGTTACAGTGTGGCTGGGCTCTTGGAGTTCCACATCAGGTGTTCCAGATCTTCAAATTTATTCTCTCAACAGAAAATGCTAATCACGTGGAACAATTTTTGCTAAGGTATCATTTTTGTATCTCTTATAGTTTAGCTGGTCTGTTGCGGTTCTGCATCAGGTGTTCAAGTTTCCAAGATAAATTATAGCCTATATGTTGCCCAGACTTAATACCTATACAACAAAAAAAAAATCATTCCAATCCGTCCAGTAGTTCCGAAGATTAGCGTGTACAAACAAACAGACAAACAGACAAACAGACAAACAGACAAACAGACATACAGACAAACAGACAAACAGACAAACAGACAACATTTTTTTTTTGGATTCGTGCTCTATTACTGTTTCTAAACCCCCCTCAATTGTTTTTTTTTTAATATATTCAATGTACAGACACAGTTTTTTTACTGTTTTATTATATGTATAGATATATAGAACTGGCTTTGGAAAAAACGAGGCAAGTTTACCAGTAGCTAGTATGAACTGCTGTTACAAATTAAAATGATTGTTTTGATACTGTGACTGGCATTTGTTTCCTTTGGATACCATACATTTATTGATGAAACTATAAATTACTAATATTTTTATTAAGTCTACGTTGGTTTTAAAGTAAACATTATTTTATTTCAATAAATTAACCAAACTACAGTGTAAACTCTCCCTAACCTAGCTCGCGTGACGATACTTTTTAACCATAGAACGCTCGTTCTTTTTGCGAATTAGAAGTGTTCTCTCTTCAAAACAAATTGCTGACAAGCGGGACGTTCGAATTTCGTATGCGCCAACCGCAGACCACTGCGTTACCAGCTTACAACTACATTTAAAATTTCGATTTTGAACTCTGTGGGGAAGGTGTTAAGGTTTATTTAGCGTGTGAAATTTTATTATTTTGAATTTAATTCATGTTGCGTTTCGGATGCAAATGTGGCTGATGAGACTTGATTATGTAAATGAGAACGGACTAGCCTTGTGGTGAGACTTTTGAGTGCGTATTGTTTGGATCGCGAGGTAGCTGCACATTATGCACCTTTTTATTTCCACTGTTTAATAACCGTGGAACACTTCGTTCGTTAGATGTTTCAGTGAACGATGAATCGTTTTATGAATGAATTGTAGAGTTTCATGAAAATAAGACATTTAAAGGGCAAGGTCTTGTCCATTTTCAAAATTATTCCCTACCTAGAGCTTTCAATAAGATCAAGAATAAGAAAACATCCTCAATTTTTGTGGAAGGTGCATAACGCTTTTTCCTTACGTGACGATTTCAACCAGCCAACTCTTACCGCAAGTTGCGTTATGGAATTTCTTTACAAGTAACAAAATCTTCGTGTTTTAACAAGCTTTACAAAACTGAGTTAAGCGAGATAGGTCCCTAAGTATAAATATTAAAGGAAAGCTGCCTATTGTTCCCAATGCTGGGACACAGAACTTCTCTCCTCGAGAGGGCATGGCCAGGTTGGTATATGTCACATGTCTTCGAATGTTTGGATCTAGGACATACCGGTTTCCTCACGATGATTTATTTCACAATTTTGAGAGCAGTGGTGAAAAATTATTTACACAAAGTACAGCACCTGACTGGGTTCGAAACCCATGATCTATAAATCGTATATCGCTGCCTTCACCACTGGGTCACTACTGTTCAAAGTCAAAGTCAAAGTCAAAACATTTACTTCAAAAAGGCACAAGAAAGGCACTTTTGAACGTCAATTTGTTCTATGTCCTGTATAGAATATCGACTTCACTACATAGTATAAAGCAAAGTCGCTTCCCGCGTCTTTCTGCCTGTATGTATGCTTAAATCTTTAAAACTTCACAATGGATTTTAATACAGTTTTAAAATGAAACTTTTATTACATCGTCTCAAACTTTTTCGTCTGTGTGTTGCATGTCGTGTGACGGTCGGCCGCGGAGTAGGGATAAAGTGAAAGGCGCTCGTCAGAGCAACCAAGGCCAATATGGCGGCGCCTATAGTGTCAAATGTCTATAATGTGAAAAAAGTTTCACTTTTACCATGGTTTCATAAAACCACACAATCCTTTTTTTTAATAGATAGAGTGATTCAAGAGTAAGGTGAATTTGTTGACATATTATGCGGGCGAACCCGCGGGTGGAAGTTAGTATTATTTAAAGACACCAGTAACAACTCACATAATTAATTATGTAACCTCCCAACATTTATCCGTATCACTACCCAAATGTTTACCCCCAACAGAAGCTACAAACAAAAAGAAAATCAATTTATAAGTTCCCCACTTTTCCCTAATAACGTGCTATAATAGAAAGTTTAAAAATTAACGGACACTGCACGCGATGTCACGCTGACGTGTCGCGTGAATGACGTCACGGTAAATGTCACGGGTGACAAGCAAATGTCAAATGTCGGCGTGTCGCCGACGTGACGCTGTAGGGTGGGGAAAGCGATAGAAATTGGATGTTCTTTTGTTAATTTATGATTATGTAGTTTGTCATTGAATGGTTCGTGTGTGACTTTTACCAATCTGCACTGAGCTCGTGTTGTCGATAACGGCCCATTCCCTCAGGCCTTTTTTTTTTTTAAGGCTGGGAAATCATCCAATGACTGCTCCCGCTCTGGGTGGAGCGGAAGGGAGTGTCAGACTCTTACTGACTAAAACCCATCCATGTTCCTTCCGTAGCCCTTTATGTTCCGGGGTAGCGGTAACCCTTTCGGACAATCCCGCTTACCCGGCAGGCTTGGCCCTGAGGGGCCCCTTCATATGCTGACATCTCTTTGAGGCGCGCGTGGAACATATAAGCGCCGATTCCCTCAGGCCTGTGACCCAGAAGTGGGATCATTATAAGCTGATTCATTCATTCATTTACCTAGTCTTCTCCCAACTATGTCAGCTATGGGTCAGCTTCCAGTCTAACCGGATGCAGCTGAATACCAGTATTTTACATGGAGCCTGTCTGACCGCCACAACTCCATTATAGGCTGATTATGACCTGCCGATTGTGTAGCTTCCTATCGGTGGCAGATTTTCTGTAATCGAATCAGTTGTTTCAGACATTATTTACTACAAACATACAAATATTTTCGTTTATTAGATTTCAGACTTTTCAGTGCTATGGATTTTTTTAAGGGTGGAAAATCATCAAATGACTCCTCCCGCTCTGGGTGGAGGGGAAGGGAGTGTCAGACTTTTACTGACTAAAACTCATCCAATCCCGCTTACCCGGCAAGTGCTATGGATTAAGGTCGCCAATTACAAATCCACATCCATACTCCACTTGTGATACAGGCAAGCACATAAAATTCAACAAAGTAGTTAACAAAGTAATTCTGAAACAAGCCACTGTATAGGAGAGGCCAGGTCATACAAATACATTAAAAAACCGACCACGAGCAAGTTAGACTCGCAAACGAATGGTTCCGTACCACCCTACAATATTTAACATACTCAATAAAAATCTTCACTTCAGTTAAAAAAAAAAGTTATAATTTTTTGGATAACCCCTTATTTTTTTTTAATATATTACAAATTTATTATCTGTTATTATAGCGGCAGTATAAATATTCAATCTGTGAAAATTTTAACTGCCTAGCTATTACGGTTCATGAGATACAGCCCGCTAACAGACGGAGGGACAGACAGTCAGTGGAGGCATAGTAATGGAGTTCCGTGCGGCATCACTCGGGTACAGAAAGAACCCTTAAAAGTTAGCTACTCCAGTTAAATTCAAGCTGAAGTAGAAGTAGAAGTTGAAATAATAGGATGACCGAACTTACACCTTATGTCTAGTCTAACTTGGAGCTACCTACGAGAATTACCTTGTACGGGTAAAAACTTACGTCTAGGGTCTTACCTTTAAGAGCCATTTTGATAAAGACGAAACTACTGTCTGTTACTACATTAGGACTATAATATAAGCGGGATTGTCCGAAAGGGTTACCGCTACCCCGGAACATAAAGGGCTAAGGAAGGAACATGGATGGGTTTTAGTCAGTAAGAGTCTGACACTCCCTTCCGCTCCACCCAGAGCGGGAGCAGTCATTGGATGATTTCCCAGCCTTCAAAAAAAAAAGGGACTATAATTGACTATTTGAAACGGTCAAAAATAAAATATGAAATCACATAGAAAAAAGTCAGCTCCTTTTAAAAACTCCCATCAACGAGCAGAAATTAAATGTTATGCGAAGATATAATTATTCAATTTAATGCTAATAAGTATTCCATTTGATTTTAACAATCTGTGACGTCTCATTATTATATTTCATACAAATCACGTACAGATGCCGCGTTTTGACAATTCATAAAAAGTAACTTTATTGACACTCTTTTTGATAAAACAAAGCACCAAGCAGTATATGTAATTGTAACTCTTATGGATCATTGATCTCTAATAACATTTGACGTTGAATCAGTATGAACTAAACTTAAATAATAATAAGCATTAAAACTTTCCGTGAAAATCTATATTTTTTATTTTAAAACTAGATAATAACTACACAATTAATAAGCCTGTCAAGTCTTAAAATAACTACATGGAAGACTTCTAAATATTTATTCCTGTAGAAATTCCATCTTAAAACATTCCCCTTCATTTAAATTACCCTTTCTCGTCCAAATTGTGTTCAGAAACGCATAAAGTCGGTATTCCTTATTTGAAATTCATAAATCACGCAAATTAGTGTTGTTCGGCTTCTGGAATTTTAACTTTTTTAGCTCCAGGCTGTTTGCGAGACGTTCCTTGCCTATATTTATTATCTGTAGCATAGTTTTGCAATATGGCGTCCTTAATTTCGGTTGCTTGCTTATTATCTTATTAAAATTTATGACTTAATGTGGGGTTATTAAGTTAGAGATTTGGTGGTTTCCTACTGGAGTTAGATCTCTTACTTACCTATGCATTTTGGATTGATTTAAAAAGTTACCACTTTGCCTCTACCATTAGGGGCTTGCGGCATATTAATAATTGTTTATTTTGCTTGATCTGAGTTTATTCGTTAGAAACATACATAAAAATCTTTCCTCTTTATAATATTAGTATCTGATGAAATCCTTACGATACACAACACGGTAAGCGGGATTGTCCGAAAGGGTTAGCGCTACCCCGGAACATAAAGGGCTAATGAAGGAACATGGATGGGTTTTGCTCTACCAACTGAGTCCCCTAAGTGAAGGTCCCCCTGATCTCCACAGTAATCCCAGTTTTTGTTGCTAGGTAACAAGAGGACACTTCTCCAATATCCATCTTTGAGGCAAAATAAGTCATCTCTTAAGATAACCGCAAGCAAATAAAGTTGCTTATTCTTTGGAGATATTTAGGTGAAAGTTGCATCTAGCATATGTTCTCACAGCTGAGTCACAGGTTCTCTCTGTGAGAGGAAGTGGGCGGTAATCCACCATGGTCCCAGAGCGGGATGGTAGATGTCCCATGTCTTCGAATTTTTTCTTGCTAGGACAGTATGCTCACGATATTTTCCTTCGCGATCTTTAGAGCAGTCGCAAAGAGGTAAAAATGAAAATCAGATTAAATTTTCCAAACTTCTTTATTACATATTTATTATCGTTTGGCAAAAAGGAAGTATATAATGTTTTATTTATATAATACAATCTTAACAATTAAGTTTTTAATACTTTTTGGTACTTATACAATTTAAGGTATTCTAATATCTCACATTACACGTAGACCTGATTGAGAAACACCAAGAAATGTACAGTAATGAAATCGAAATAATAATATGTCATATATTAGCACCAAAATATTAGGAGATATGATCAAATGATTATTCTACAAAATTTGTAGGATTATTTCCAACGAGTTTTGAAGAATAAAAAGACGACTTCGATATTTAAAAACAGAACATAATCAATAAAAAGATTAATTTCAAATTAAACTGTTTCAAGGCTCGTTAAAATAATCACATTTGTGCTAAGAGACCAAAGAAAGTAAATAAGACAGAATAATTTTAAATGCTCACAACTATAGGTACATCATACGAAATTGTAAGTACACAAACATTCATCACCAAATTCTAAATACATCAACCAAAACTATGTACATTACACACTATTATTTATTTACATTTTTATTGCACGATTTATTACTATGGAATGTTGAATTACAATTAAATACTATCTATGCTACAACACATGGAAAAGTCTAAGCAAAAACTACTTTAATATTTACATTGCAAAGAGTTCGACTTCCACTGACACCTCAAAAACGGCTGCGCCGATTTATGTTCACCAGTCCTCATTCTAATGAGAATAAAAAGGTACTGAAAATGTCATGCCTTAAAACACTATTTGGTAGTACTAAATTAAATCACAAATGCACTGGAGACTACACAGTCCTATTGAGGTCACGAGGGGTTGACGTGGATCCTTCCATTCTGTCTGCGGGCTACATGGGATTCGTAATGCATATTCCTCTTGGTTCTTGAGAAGAATGCAGCGTTACAGCCACTGACAGAGCACCTATGCAAGGATTGCACGTGCACGCTTTCACAATGATGTTTCAAACTGGATAGGTCCTTGAAGCAGTCTTTACAACCCCGACATGGATAATGACCATCTTTATTTGGTCGTGGCGCCTCGTCTTCTACACAGTAATTAAGCTTTCTCGAATGCGGCGGGGAGTAATTTTGTTGACAGCCGAAAGCATTCAAACTTGGAGGTAGAAAACCTAATGGGATCGGAGGGAAATTAGGAAGCATACCAAATGGCGTGAAGAGGAACGAGTGTTGTGCAAACATATCCCTGTTACTCAGATAGGTTTCTGGCAACTGAAGGTGCGGGTAAGGAGACGTGAAAGGCAACTGCTGAGTCAATTGGCTCTTCAGTTTATCAGATTCTTTTGCTCTGTAATAGATATGAGATTCTACGTAAGGTACAGCACGCTCCTCCTCGTTGTATCGCGAGATTAGTTCCATTTGTTCTCGTATTTTCTCCAAGAATCGTGAAGACTCTTCCGATATTCTATACTCTTCTATTTTCCGATGTAAACTCATGTTTGCACTGTGCCGATCTTTGCTTCGCTTGGATGAAAAAGCTGCTCTACAACCTTCTACATTGCATTTGTACATAAGCTTTAGATGTGCATTTTGGTAGTGAGTTTTAAGAACATAGATATTTTGGAAAATCTTGCCACATACTGTGCATTTACGAGGATTTTCATGATCCATAGGAACATCAGTTGTACTGACAAAGAAACCATTGTCAAAGTGTCCAAAGATTTGTCCGTGAGTGTCCTCGGCATTGTAATCAAAACTGGACACCGAAGAAGATGGCGATCGGTCAGAATAATCTATGGAATCATTCATTGATAAATTATACGGGCCCAATGACTGGGAATCATGTTTCTTAGGAATGCTAGGAAAGTCACCTTTGGATAAACTTTCAAGTCTCTTCAATGCATTTTCTGACGAAAACTGTTCTTCACTGGACCGATTATTTGCAGGTTTATATACATCTTGTTTATCGATTGGCTCATCTTTTACTCTTAAGTCTTGGATGTTGTAGCTCATATCTGTAGGCTCGTCTTTGATAATAGGTTTTTCTGGTGTGGATTCGATATTTTTAGGTTCTTCATGAGTTACATCGATATTATTCTCGCTAGACTGACTATCTTCAGTTTTAACTCTTTTTAAATCTACAGCGCACTCGTTTTCTTCAGTATCCGGATGGTCACGTTTTGAATTTGCTGTACCGTTTTCGGAAATGTAATGATTTTGTAAACGAGTAGGGTTCAGATTTTTACGTTTTCTCTTCATAACTTCAGGACTAGCGGTTTCATCTTTTCTATTGTCTGTTACTTCTGTATTATCACTAAAACTCCTTTGATCAAAGTCTGTTTCAGAGTCATCGATGGATCCTATGGACTTGTTCAAAGTAGAATAATAATCACTAGTGTCGATGTGTTCATTATCATCATCATCGTCGTCGCCGGCCACCACCACAATACCATCATCTTCATCAGATTCTCCTTGACCATCTTGGTCTTTATTTTCTACGGAATCAGACTCCCGTCGCATTGACTGGCCGTGGTCAAAAGATGGTGAGAAATTCATATTCATACTATTTTTATAGTCTAAAGGTATATTCGATGGGAACTGACCCATATTATGCGGTGGATTCAGAAGAGGATATGATCCGAATGGGTGCATAGGGTTCATCACTGGTGGTATATTGAGGCCAGCCCTATGTGGTGAAATGAGGACTGGGTGAACTTGAGCGGTTCTTCCGTCATGGGGAGAAATTTTCCGTCGTAAGTGTGGAGAATGTAATTTCGGATTAGGATTTGCACTGTGACGGTTTCTAGATCTTCTTGAACTGAACATCATGCTGCATCCTTCAACAGTACATTTGTGCATTTCACGTAGATGGACAGCTGAGAAATGGATTTTGAGAGCTCCTTTGTCACAAAAGGTTTTCAGGCACACGTTGCACTGTACTCTCTTTTTACCAGTTGCTGGATTGATGAAGTGCGTTCCTAAGTTCAGTGGCATTTGTGACGCACCCCATTGTCTTTTCGGTGGGCTGATACATTTACCTAACATCATGTTCCTGGAGTTTTGTGCCACTTCAGCGTACGCATCTTTGCTTAAATTGAGGACGTTGTCGTCTTCAGGTTTGTGGTCATCTGATCTTCCTTTGCCATTGCTATGGATTTTATTGTCTGACGGTTCCGCAGGTTTTGCTGACATTTGAGGTAGAAGAGCTTGAAGTGAGGCTAAGCCCATCGGGTTTTGACTAAGAGCAGCCACCATGGCTGCCTGGTGATTAAATGTTGAAGGCATTGTCATTGGTGTAATAGGCAAATTGGTAGGTAATGGAAAGTTGAAGAATTGACTTCTCATTAAATCCATGGTAGCTTTTTCAGCAGATCCTAAATCGTATGGTTTTCTGTTTTCTTCTTTTTCGTTGCTCTCATTCGTTTTGTGCTTTCGGAAATCAAAAGGTTGCATGTTTTGTAGGTGACTTAAAGGCGATGAGTTTATTGGACTAGTAGTTGAGAGGGGACTGGATGAGGTAGATAGGCGGATGCTATGGTTGGGAGATACTTCGGCTGACGACACTCTGTGAGAAGGTGACTGATGCACTGGGGATGACCTATTACGGCTGGGTGACATTGCTTCTTTCTTGACTTCTGTATGACCTTCCCTTGGGCTGCTTCTAATATCTCTTTCTTGGATACTTTTAAGATAATCGTAGTGTTGTTTCGCTTCCATCATGTGCTGGAAGTATTTGAGAGATTCATCGTTTCGGATGTCTCTGCCTGAGTGTTCCATTAGTCTTCTGAATTCTGCCTCAAGCTTGGCTTGCTCGAAAGCTCTCGTATCAGGGTACTCTAGTCTCTTATCTGGCTTGTCGTAGTTAGCTCCCGGCGGCGACGGAAGACCATTCTTCTTGTAGATGGGAAGAAGGGAGGTCTTGTGGAGGGCTCTCGCTTCCTGCAGCTTGAGGATCTGCTGCAGCGCCATGTTGTGCTCCGGTCCACGACCACTCCATCTTTCAGCGCTACTTGATTGTGATTCCTGGAACAAGAAATAAATAAATTTATAGTTGCATATACAAACAAAATAGCACACTGGGTGATGTTGCGTGGTGTTTACAGCAACTAATGGCAAATGTTGATGACGGGATAATCCCAATTAATTGGGATTCCAACTTATTCTTTCACAAATTATAAGTTCTGCCAAAATTGAATATGCAAAATTGCAAACCATCAGTTATAAATAACAATTCCGGTAACCCGAGTTTTGAAAGCGTTTACCGTCTATAAACGAAATAACATATCATGAGTCGATTTACAAAACAGTCCATTTAATAAAATTATGAATGAGCGCGGCTAATTCTAAAAGATTATCGAGTCTAGAGCAAGCCTTAAACACTGGTTGTTCAAATCCCTCTTCAAAGTAACTATCAGGCCGACACAAACCACACCTTGCGTTTTCAAAGGCTAATATCAAATTAATTCCGAGAACTCAGAGCAATTGGGTAAAATTGTGTAAAATGACGGTTTCGACTCGACTTGAGAATAGAAAAGTGGTTTTGTGTCGCGTGTTTGAAACGATTTAATCCGAAAACTAAATTACTATTCATTTGGTAAGCATTCGGGGCCGCCTCGCGATGTCAAAGTTAAATTTTCGAGTTAATTCAACCACTCTGTAGCTTCGTTTGAACAGGTTTCAAACAAAAACTTGTATGTAATTATTATTGTTATGTCGTGAGAATAACACGAAAATAGACTGTGGCAAACCACTTTGAACAATTGAAACTAAAACAACGTTGTGCGCCATTATCGTCTGAATAATCTTGAAGTATTCGATGACAAATGAATTGTTCCATTTATAATTTACACACTATGTAAAAGGTGTCATATTAATCACTCACATTGTACTTAGCAAAAGCTTTCCACCTTACAAAGTTAAACGTTTAATAAATATAAAAGCCTACACACAATTTACAAAACCGCATTAAAACGTCACTTAAAATTCAATATAAAAAAACCACATCTCATTTCAAAATTCGTTTCAACGCATAATAGCTGGCAACACCCAGCATTCACTTATAATGAACTTGATTGTCGCTTTAAAACAGTTTGTCACTCGATTACGGCGTGTAACCGATGGGGTTGCCATATAATTATCCGTTTCCCCGGAATTAAATTGTCGTTTGTAGTCGGCGCGTCGCCGCCGCGCCGCGTCGGGGGCAATTTCGTAAAAGCGACCAATTATTACAATGATTCTGTTTCTATTGCCACAAAACGGATAAATGCTGGATCATAAAGTGTCTTTTAGAAAAATATACGTCTGAGAGTTAATGTTTTTAAAGTTATGCGGAGAAATAATTATATAGAGTTTTCTGAAGTCGTTTCGTGCTTTCTAAAGTTATTTTGTCAAAATTGGGATTGCGTTTTGTGTCGTTTTTGTTAGAAGACGGATTTGTTTTTGTCGTTACTGTAATAGGGACGTTTAAAGAGTTTAAGAAAATTGGAGTGATCCTATTTATGATGATGTAATTTAAACAGATGTTTAAGAGATTATTTTGTGTTTACGGACGATTATTTTTGTATTAGGAAGACTTTTTACGATGTTGTTGGTATCATACTAATCCTCTGAAGGATTTGTATGATTAAATTGAAAATACAAGGTCAAATTAAATTCTCTGGAGAAACTATGCTGATGAGATGGATAACGATATCCAAACATTTATCTGAACACACGAAAAATATGAGCTGTTCCATACATTTTGCATACGTAACTCAATAAAATGTATGTAACAGCTCATATTTTTTTCGCGATTTCAGGGTTCATCCCATAGTAAAAATTGTTCATAACGATGAGTAGGTACAATGCTCCCACGAAATTCTTAGAGTAATTTTTTTAACACCTTATATAACACGATACCTGACTGTCGCTATCTAATTTAATTTGACCCTGTATACAATGTACAGAGGCCAGCACATCAATTTACCACAATCTGTCAAATTTCTTTGATAGTACTTCAACTTTATTGCAAAGACATAAAGTTCATTTTTAATTGAGAAAATTTGACAGTTAGGGATAGCTTGATGTGCTGGCGTCTGTACCTATAATTTACGGCAATAACTATTTTAATGTAAAAGGCCCGGCTTACAATGTTTATGAAATTAATTTCAGCGATGTACCGCTCTCGTTACGGCGAGTGACCACGAAAGCCAACGTTAACCTCATCATTATTACTTATCATTATCATTAGCCCCACAACGTATCATTAGCCAATCACAGCGTAAAACTCACGCGCACCTTCTACTTTAATTCTTTAATCGAATAACGCATTTCTTGTCGTCGGGGTAGGTACTGTTGCGGGAAGAAGTGTTACGCAATTCTAATTTCCTTACTAATATTATAATTGAACTTTTTTGTACGAATGTTTGTTATCAATCACGACAGAACGGCTGAACGGATCTGGATGAAAAAAGACACGATACTTAGTCTATAACCTATCCAGGTTGTATGTAAATCCTTACATATAGGATACTTTTTTTCCGGTCGTAAATTCTCGTGGGATAATTTCAGACAAATACGCGGGCGAAGCTGCTGACAGAAGCTAATTATAAGTAATTTTTTCAACTTATTCCATCTATCATTCTATCTGCACTATAATAAGGCAATTTGTGAGGAGACTTATACCTTAGCATTTCGCTGGTCTGGGCGATGTAGTCTTCTCACGAATTTGTTTTTAGTTAAGTTACTAACTATAGTGTGTAAATGAAAACCTATTACTAACGATTTATGGGTCTTTAAGTTATCCGAAATAAAATGGTATTTATCCGAAGATATTAATAATTACATTACAATCCACATCTATACCTAGCTTTTATGCATAAAGTATCTTAAATTCATTTTTATTAAGATTCTCTCCTTCACAGCAAAGAAACAAGAACACAAATTTGAAGTCTAGACAGTGATTTTTTGCGTTTGCGCTGAGTGTTTTCTTATAAGGCGGTCACCGACTGACTGTGGGAACGAAACAAGTAATTGTCAACAGTCCACAAAAAGGTTGCAAAAACCAAAGTCGCGATGTTAACCCGAGGTGGTTGACCCGCCAACATATCCGTACACCCGAAATTACTCATATTACCTCTTAAAACGGACTATTTTCCACCGCTCTGAGTGAAAAACATAAATTTGCACACATATCTGACCCACGCCTACCGGCAGAGCAATGGACAAGCGGACATATTTCATGGCATTTTTTTTTAATGTAACATAACAAAGTGTATCTTATTACCTTGATATATGGTCTCATTTCAGTTGGTCGTGAGGTTTTTTTTTAGGTTTTTTAAATGTGTACTTCGCGATCGTTTTTCGTTGGCTCGCTGTCGTGACATGCCATATTGTTCAGGGCATGATACATGAAGTAAGTAAACAGGTTTGTGTACTGTGAAGCGCGAAATGCATTGCCATTTTGCTTAATGACCGCTTAAGCACGCACCTGAGATGCACCGCCCCGCTGTGTTCTTGTGGGAAATGTTTAGTTCTATACAGCTAATTTAAATTTGAGCCATTAACTTCCGTTTAATGTGGACATTATGAAGTTTTTACTGAAATTAATATTTAACTCGTGATGTCTACACATTGGTAGTCCAAAATCTTACCGTGATAACTTAGGTGCAGTGAGCGTGAAGTGAGTTCTCCCTCCACATAGTGCTAGGGATTGACATTATTGACAGCTTGATACTCAGTTCACTTCACGGTGAGGTTATTACTGACCAGT
The DNA here is from genome assembly GCA_951799385.1 of Hyppa rectilinea. Lineage (NCBI taxonomy): Eukaryota > Metazoa > Arthropoda > Insecta > Lepidoptera > Noctuidae > Hyppa > Hyppa rectilinea. The sequence goes on from OX637311.1 coordinate 13,015,803, forward strand.
TGCAGTAAACTTTAAGTTTGGAACGACATGTTCAGTAAAACAATGCTTCTTTTAAACCAGGCTAATAAAAATCGTGAAGATTTTATTGAATCATAAAAAACTTAAATCATTGTTCCATTTAAAAAAATCTATACCACTTGTGCAACCACCAGTACCCCTACTTCGAATTTACCCTAGTAACTAATAATTATGCACACACAGGTAGGCAAGTAGGTGAAGTGTCTACTAGCCTTGCAATTTGTTGGTAGTTGGCCGTATACGCCAATAATTGGCTCCAATTGTAACCTTAACCAATGTCCAACAATGTTGCCTTTATATTCACTTGAAACATCTGTCTGAAGGTACGATTTCTGAATACATAAGGATAAGGTGTTTACTAAAACGAGGTTCGGCTACAAATTTCAAACTTACCCTTTAAATTAATGAGGTATAATTTATTGTAAGTGAATTAATGTGATGTTGAACTTAAGTACTTGTTTCCCATTAAAGTTGTCTATCTAAACGCAAAAGACTGTTTATGTGATTTGTTGAAAATGGTCACATTAGATGGTAAAACACACCAAAAAGCCCTAAATGCCCAAAAGTCAAATCATTTATTTCAAATAGGCACAAGAAAGGCACAAGTTTTGAACGTCAAAATGAACAAGAAATAGAATTGATTCTAGTCGCCCCTATTTCTAGTCGATTCTAGTCGGCCCTAAATTAGTCTAAGATTTCCCTATAAAGCCTTTCACTAAAATACTTCTTAGTACATTAATCAATCTGCTTAACCTTTTCCTAAATTGGGGTTGGTTTGTAGTCTAACTCGATGCAGCTGAATACCAGTATTTCACATGAAGCGACTGGCTATCTGACCTCCACAACTCTGTCTGTACGATAACCCCCTAGAAAGTCTGGCTGCCAGACTTTCGGTCTTCTGACTACCCGAAACGACTGTCAAAGATCCACGAATGACAGTACAATACTTCTTAGTACATATTGTGTTAAAGTTAGTCCTTCGAAGTTAGCACTTGCTAGGTTGATTTACAAAGGTTTAGATCACTCTTGCTTTTACTTGCCGAGATGAGATGAGAGATGCCGAGAGAGAACCGAGCACAAAGACATGTTTTATTTCAAAAAGTATTTATATATTAAGGTGAAAGCGCCAAGGCCCGTAAAATTCAAATTTTCTTATGATTTTTGCAATTTGCTGGGCCCCTTAGCTAATCCCCCTTAGGTTCCTTTCATTACTCGTAAAGGTAAAAGCATCACTTACCATCCACACCACATGGAAATAAAAACTTACCATTATCATCACAATAAAATGTATTCCTACATAACAAGTCAATGTCGACATCGACAATTCGACATCAAACACGGTGATTGTATCAATATTTGTCGTTCGTTCAACAATGGCATGATCGCTGTGTGGGTGGCCGGTTCGTGTATGTCTATTAATTTAATTATCATTACACTGTGTTATGTATGAATCAGTGATTTAGTGAAAGTGGATCCCTAAACTGTCCGTTCCGGTACTTATATATTTCTTTTTTTTGCATTAATATTGTGTCTATCACTTTAATTAATCTGCCTAGCCTTTTCCTAACTATGGGTCGGCTTTCAGTCTTTTCGAATGCAGCTGAATACCAGTATTTTACTTGGAGTGACTGCCTATCTGACCTCAACAACTCAGTGAGTAACTGGGTAATACGACACCCCTTGGTAAGACTGGCTGTCAGACTTTCGGGCTTCCGACGACCCGTTACGACTGTCAAAGTTTCACAAATGACAACCGTGACCAACGGCTTAACGTTTTTTCCGAAGCACGGAAGAGTCTCGATATGTGTATATCACTTATGCAAATAAATCATTACTAAGTTGTCCTTATACATAGCTAGAGAATTTTAGTTAAATTTTACAATTGTATTACATATCCTAAAGATTTCAAAAATACATTTTATTGCCCGTTGATACTGAATTTCATTCTCTGTTATAAATAACACAAATCTATGACCTATAAATTGTATACTGCTGTGGAAGAGCGCAGTCTCCTAACACAGGCATTACTTGCTTAACAGGAGGCACCAATCACCAACTTATGTAAAACTTTATGGTTCAGAAATAAATTTGATTGATTTGATTTGATATTCAGCGGGTATATAGCTGTGCGAATCTACAAATTTACATCGGAAAAATTGCAACCCATAATATTGCTGAGCAAAAAAAAAAATACAGTTTAAAGCCTAAATTTGTTCCATCAACCAACATCACGACACCCATTATTCTTTACACTCCGCTTACGACCACAAAATAAACATTATAACAGGTTTTACATCAGGGACACTATAATCTGTCCACATACGCTATCAACGGTTAAAAGTTTAATACCATTCTTGATACAATTTAGAATCTATATAAAATTATCCCTGAGTAGCGCTTAAACTTAATATAGGTAATGATACAGTGTGGTCCCCGGTCTTATCTTAATCTCGGCTTAAGGCGCCTCGTGGAGTCGTTATGGGTATTAAATAATAATTGGATAAGCCAGGGGTCAAGTATTGATCGAAGATTTGACCGTCTTAAGGAATTTGACACGAGTACCAAAGAAAAAATGGGCGGCTTATTTGGGTGTGACATTTCGTGATCATGTAAATTAATGTCTTAAAGAAATGGGCGTAGGTATAAAATATAATATTAGTATAAAGGAAACGCCGAAAATATTCTCTTTCTAAGGGCAGATTTCATCAATGAAACTGAACGCGATCAGTGCATAAACTAAGTTTAAGACCCGTCAGTGTCATTATTTTTTAGGAAATATTGACATTGACTGCTCCTGAACAAGTTTTAGTTGTGCTGATCGCGTTAGTGTTATAGGATGTATTATAAGCGGTAAGAAATTGACACTCAATATTATTTATATGGTTAAAGAAATAATGAATTTAGGGCAATAACTTTTCAGTCTGAAGTCTCCATAGGGCTTATTGGATGATACGCACGAATTTAACTCGCACAAAACGTGCGAATCGACTCCTTTAAAACATATAATTTTTTCTGTAGTCGATTCGCACAAATTTTATTTATTGGCGTGCGAATCGACACCCTCACAAAAATGTAGTAGGCTATTCGCACACATTTCATTTTAAGGAATAAAAAAATTAAAGTACAGTCGTATCCAGCCATCACTGAAATAAAACCAAAAAAATAATCGAAGTTTAAATAACAGATATTTACTTGAAAGTAAGAAAAATCTGTATTATTATTATATTATTTGTATTGATTTGTTTAGTACTTAGTTTTAATTTTAATACATATATTTTTATTGTAGATTGTGTTTTTATTATCTATCTATTACGAGTAAAACACATTTGACCTTACTATACTTCTGTACTCAAGTGTACTTTATCTTAACTGCATTTCATAAAAAATATTATGTGTGCGAATAGCCTACTATATATTTGTGAAGGTGTCGATTCGCACCCCATTAAATAAACTTTGTGCGAATCGACTACAGAAAATTTAATATTTTTTAAAGGAGTCGATTCGCACGTTTTGTGCGAGTTAAATTCGTGCGAGTCGTCCAATAAGCCCTCCATAGCATGAAGTGTCATAAAAAAAATAATGTCAAGTCGATGGACTCTGAACAATTTGTAATTAAAATGGATTGGACAGTCCGAAGTTGAACTGTCGCCTTTTACACGTACAAAGTGAAATGAAAATGGAAAAGACTTCTTTGACAGAAATCACTCAGAGGAACAAAATTTTGAAGAGGGGAAGAAAGACGAACCTTGTCGTAATCATCCTCCCACCAGCGTTTCACAAACTGCGTGAGTTTTCCCAAATGGCTCTCACTACATTCACTCATTATGAAAGGACACTGATCATATTCAAAAAACATAGTCCAAATTCTTAACACTAAAAACACTACGAACTAAAACAGTCACTTAAGACTTAAATGTCACTTTTACGGACATTCACGAACTTCAGACCAAAAAATTCGAAAATAGAACCGTCACTTAACACTAGTGTCACTTGTGTGGACATTGATATGTCACTGGGCTTCGGTCGGTAGGATCTGATGTCTAAGACAAGACTAATCCTTCTAATCCTGTGACACAAGTGTTAACACCTTAAAGTCACCGATGTTTAGGGGTGGGGGTGGTAAGGCGTCACCTAACCCTAAACTACCTGGTTGGACTAACAATAGAGTTTTATTACCTTACTTAGTCCGTATTAGTTCGCAGTAATTTTGTTCAATGGTTTGTCTTTTGAAACAAATAATCGAGTTATTGTAGGGTTAGTCCAGTTTATTATTTAAATGATTTGTCTCGTAATTATATGCGGATTTATTGTAGACGATCAGGTGTTCGTTTTTAGTTTATAGTCAGTAGTGTCTCAGTTTTTATTATTTAAATTGTTATTTTAATTTACTCAAAGATGGCTTATGTATTCAGCCGTTGTGCAAAAAAGTGTAAATCAAAAAATTAATAATTAAGTCTGCTATATTTTTTGTTACTGTTAAGTTGGTGTTTTTTTAAAGACTTTAAATATTAATAATAACTATCTACAAGTATATAAAACGGAAGGGGAAAAAATCAAAACGCATAAAAAAATTCCACTTCGCTGTCAACACGAAAAGTTCCCAAAAGGCTGGTTGCATTGCCGCGATGTTTGGCTGATACCTACTTTGACCAAAAAATAGGCCAGCCCTCTGGTCACGTGAAGAGTCGACCAACCGCTTGGCGATGGCTCTAAAAACCAGTATGCTATTGCTTTTCTTTAATTTTTAAACTGAGTATAAGAAGATTTTTGAGAAATATAGGCATCTCTCACGTTACTTTACTCGGTGGTCCACTTACTTTAGGTTTTATTTCTAACGATCCGCCCCAGCATCGCCTGGTTTTTATGAAATGACAGAAACATCAAGATTTTTATAATAAGACCTACTATTGAGCTTCCACGAATAATTTTTGTAAATAATGGTGAATAACGAATCAAAATCAGTTGCCGAGTTTACAAGAACAACTTGTTTGCACGAAAAGCGTCTTTAATGTTTAATAAATTGTATAGACTAAGCATTTAAATTGCCTTTTACGATGACTCGAAAGTGTTAAAGGAAGTTAATACATGAAATGACGAGAAAATCTAGGTAAATTAAACAAGAAGATTTCACGAATTTATGGAAGTTATAAATCATTGGAACGCAAATTGGCACTAAAGTGTTAGTTTACCGGGAAAGAGCCGCCCTCAATATGAAAATAATTAGCAGTTAAATTTAAAAAATAAGCATTTCCCTTCAGCTTATAATAATTAGTGCCTTCTTTTTAGTCATTTACTTATAGAATTCGAAAAAAGAATTAGCAATTTGACTATAATAAATATTGACTGCCGATTTTAGCAGACGCACATTCGACTTTATATCACACGTTAAATAATAATTATATTTTAAATCAAAATAGCCGTCTTTCTGAAATATTTTATTGCTTTATATGTAACAAAATGAGTTGGGTAGGTATGTATTTTTTTTAATAGGTAAACCAACCAATGTCGCATTATGGATTACAAAAAGAAAAAGGATACAAATATAAAATTAACCACGTTCTCAACAGATAAGCAATGAGATAATTTGCTATTTTTTAAGACTAACGTTATAAACAATAAAAAATAGGAATATATAGAAACAAAGCCGTATAAGCTATGTAGTGTATGATTTCATTAAAATACAATTTCCAACGTAATACGATGAAGACTTAAAGTTGTATGAATGTTTCATGTTGTTGTTGAATGTACCTATACATTACATATACATAGGTACTCATTAGCCATAGGTACAACGCGTTTATATATTGTTTGTTTTCATAACAATAGGGTGGTACTAAGAATTTTTGCACCACCCAGAATACATTTTAGCACAATGTGTATTTTAAATGCGAAAGGAAAAGCGTGTACAAATTCAAAAGATTCACCAATAATGCGAAATACGAAGTGCCAAAAATGCGCATTTTTTAAAAACCCAGCGCGAACGCAAGACAATAAAGAATATTTTTCTCAGAAAAAGTTTCGGCGCCATTGAAGTTGACCGTATGTGAGATACGTAGATAAAAGAAGTGTAACGCGAGGCGTCACGACTAACAATAGGGGCTTTCTCCCTACTGATAAGGGACTGTTTTGTTTTTGTTTTGTATGCGGAGCGTAGGGTAGGTGTACCATTCATCAGGTTTTAAGAAGTCGGTTAATGTTAGGTATTTTTCTACCTACTCTTATCAGTGCTACCTACTTGTCCCTTAGAAGTAATTACATAAGTAGTTAAGGTAAGGTAAGCATTACAAAAAACTTAAAAGTCTGTCTTCAGTCACTATTTGCTAACAAAATTGCAGATATCTATACTAATATTATAAAGCTGAAGAGTTTGTTTGTTTGAACACGCTAATCTCCGGAACTACTGGTCCGAATTGAATTTTTTTTTGTGTTGGATAGTCCATTTATCGAGGAAGGCTATAGGCTATGTAACATCACGCTATGACCAAAAGGAACCAAGTAGCGGGTGAAACCGTGCACGAGCAGCTAGTAATTAATATTCGTATTAATAATAATTCTAAAGTAACCTTATTTTGCCACTAATAAATCTTTTATGAGTTAGAATTTCAATAAACAAATAATAATTGGTTCTCATAGAAGTGCAAATATAATGGTGAGGTAAGAAGACCTGAGGCTATTTATATAGCTCTATAAAATTAGTTGGGCAATGTAGCAATCCTTTGAAATTATTTATTGCTTGCACATGCCCCTAACACTGCCAATAAATAGTCTTGTTGACATACATTTGTAGGGGAAAATATAAGAAGCACTGGACTTGGTGTTCATTTCATCGAAAACAAATATCTAAACTGATATTATACTCGGTTAAATTTTAGTCGTTTTAATCCCCTTAAGGGGTCATTGTACACATTATAACGAGCAACTTTTACTATGGGACCGAACCTGAAATCGCAAAAAAATAATCAGATTTTCAGTACATTTATGTTATCCTAACTCGTCAAAATGTACTGCACAGCTGATTTTTTTTTCGCGATTTCAGGTTCGTTCCCATAGTAAAAGTTGCTCGTTATAATGTGTACAATGACCCCTTAAGGGGATTAAAACGACTAAAATTTAACCGAGTATAGAGGAAACATTTGTATTTTTGTTTGTTTGTAGTACTCAAAACTACTGAACGGATCTGGATGAAATCGCAAAGATAGATTATAGCGTTTATTCCCAGTCGCGAGGCAAATGGGAATAAAAATTCCCAGTCGCCACTGGCGGTGATTGGGAAGTCATTGCCCCCACTTCAGTTTCGCTAAGAAGCAGCATATATATAGAGAAATTACATCTAAAAGAAATAGTGAGTAATCTAAATGATATGATACGTACTCCTTCATTATTAATCAAAAGAGTATAAAACAAATATTTACTGCTTTGCAATACAAAAAAAATGATAATATGGTTTTCGGATGCTTTCACCGTTCTGCATCGTTCTCACATGTATAATAATAATAATATGATCTAACTATGTAACCAATATTTTGTAACCATATTTTGTTTAAAAGAGTGTCCATGGAGTTTCTTGCCCGTTCTTCTCCATAGGTACCTACTGCTTTGGAATGGGCAACTAGCTTCATCTCTCTGACTGACCGACACCTTGACAGTTCAAAAGTGCCTGTAATTGGTTTATTTGAAATAAATACTTTGAGTTTGAGTTTGAGTTCATACTGAAGAAAAAAAATATAATCCTAAATTAAAAATGCGTAAAAATAAGTATAGATTCCATGCAAATCATAGCAAACGCTTTCAAATGCAACACACCTATCTCAAATACCTACATAATTCCAAATCCGATACAAAGGTACAGTCATAGCCATAATTCAAAACCTGCCCGACGAAAGCAGGTTTCTATCACTCGGCTCATCACTTACCATGTCAAGCCAGCGTACGCATCAGATACCAACGCCCCCGGCCCACAACACCAATAATATAATTTTGCACCTAATAATTTTGAAATGCAATTATAATTTCGCGCTGCAATAATAATTCTATAATGTTTCTTGGCATTTATTCCTCTCTGTCTACCTACTTGTGGGCGTTGCTGTGTCATTTGCTGATTGATTGTACAATTGATTGATTGGCCTGTTTTGACAGTGCTTTTTCTAGTCGACTGTACCTGGTTAATTAGTTTTTAAGTTGAGTAGGCAAGATGGATGGGTCTAAATGTTTCTATGAATTTGAAGGTTATAAAAAAATGTGTTCAGCTTCATAAATGATGGAAAAAACCATTAAATGTTAATCTCAGTCAAATGACAACGACGAAAAAATATTATAGATTAGCACTAATTTGTTAAAAAGAGTTTCTATCATAACATAGGAACTGACGACTAGAAATTCACACGAAAATACATAACATTGGCTATCTCATTATCACACTAATATTATAAAGGCGATTTTTTTTTTAAGTCTGGGAAATCATCCAATGACTGCTCCCGCTCTGGATGGAGCGGAAGTGTCAGACTCTTACTGACTAAAACCCATCCATGTTCCTTCCGTAGCCCTTTTTGTTCCGGGGTAGCGGTAACCCTTTCGGACAATCCCGCTTACCCGGCAGGCTTGGCCCTGAGGGGCCCCTTCATATGCTGACATCTCTTTGAGGCGCGCGTGGAACATATACGCGCCGTACGGCACGGGTCTGGTGCTGATCGGACGGTGAGTCACCCATTACTCACCGTCCGCAGGCCCGCGCCTACGGTGGCCGGGAGTCGTCACGTGGCTCCCGACGCCCGGGGCGTCTCCTGCGGCGGCTGGGACGGGAGGACCTTTCTCTCTCCCATCCCGCCACCTCCTTCGCGAGCATAACTTTTTCGCAGAAGGAGGTGACTGCCTCCCACTCCCTCTCGCCCCGGACCATGGCTTGCACCAGGGCCGGGCGCGAGAGGTCGCCGCCGCCGATCGCCTCTACGAGGACACGGCGGTGCTCTGCCCATGCTGGGCAGGTTTGCACCGTGTGCTCTACCGTGTCTTCTGGGCGATCCTCGCAGTGGTGACATCCGGGCGTTTCCTCCCGCCTGATGATGTGCAGGAACCTCCCGAAACATCCATGTCCGGTGAGGACCTGCGTCAGGCGGAAGGTGAGGGCGCCGTGACGCCTCTCTAGCCACTCCTCAAAGAGGGGCCTTACCGCCACTATCGTGGCGTGCCCTGCGCTGGGTTGCGACAGTCGCTGATTCCAGGCCGCCATGAGATCGCGCCGGAGGTCCGTCCACTCCGCCGCAATTTGCTGCGGAAACGGAGTTTCCCCCCGGCTTAGTACCTCCGCGCGCCACTCGAACAGGCGCGCGAGGACTATCGCCTCCAGATCCCACGGCGGCAGTCCGGCAAGGAGGCTTGCCGCCTCGCCCGAGATCGTGCGGTACCCCCGGATAAGCCGTATGGCTACCACCTTTCGGGGCGCGTTCAGATAATGGGCGGCTCGCCGCCGCAGTGAACGAGCCCACACCGGGGTCCCGTAAAGGGCCATGGACCGCACGACTCCCGCGTAAAGCCTCCGGCAGGAGGCGTTTGGCCCCCTCAAATTGGGCAAGAGCCGCTTGAGGGCGGCCCCAGTCCGTTCCAGCTTGGGGGCCAAACGTCGGAGGGCGAAGCCACTGGCAGCAACTAGTTTATATTATAAGATCAACAATCAAGTGACTAGTTTAAATAAAAATCACAATTGAAGGGGCGGTGAACAAAGGTGATATCTGACAAAACTGAAAAAATCGAGTTTCATGCATAAATGTATGCATATTTGGTAGTTAACACCTTTGCTAGGGTCTGTATTTTTGGATATGAATTGCAATTAGATATTTTGAGCCCACCAGTCGATTTATCGTCACTTAAAACCAATGTTCATGCAAGAAACTCGATTTTTTCAGTTTTGTCACATAACACCTTTGTCCACTTACCCCTTCAATTATTAGTCTCATAAAGGCTAACTAACATGCAAATGATAATTATTAGCAAAAGTAACATTCGATTCCTTACAGATATTTAGATCCAATTACGTTTTATGGTATTAAACCGAGAAATAATGAATATTCATGTAGGTTTTATATCTTTGTTTACGCCTCCTTTGAGATAGAAATTGTTGGAAAGCGTTTATAATTCGAACTTACTAAGCTAGGTTGAAATGAGTGTAGTACGAAGTGGAATTAATAATTCTGTGAAAGCGCGTAAACGAATCATCTGCCGAAGATCGACGTGACTAAAATAATGTTAAATACGGTTTTCATTTTATTAGAAGACTTTTGTAAATTGTACCTACACTGGATACCTGCAGCATCTAGTGCTAAAGCTTTAATCCGTGTTTTTTTTTGAGACTTGGGAATAATCAAATCTCTCGTTCTGGGTAAAACGCTGACTCTTGTTAGACTCTTACTGACTCTTACAGATAGCCTAGGTAACCCTTTCGGATAATCCCGCTGACACGGCAAGCATCATGTTGACTTCTCTTAGTTCGGTGACTAACCATAAAACTATTAGCGACTGAATTCTTGCTTGTCAACAAAGTGTTCATAGGTGCCTAATTGCCTACTTCATGTGACAGGTGCTATTAAACGAATTGTTTGGTGCCTAAGAGAGACTAAAGCTATTCATTACAGATTTCGAAACTTCAAGTTCCAATTCCCAAACAAGTTTAGGTATACCAAAATGGTATTTAATTACCCGTTGTAAAATCACATCGTAATTTATGTTCGTCATGTTGATATGATCTCGGGAACCTAGTGTGATGGGTGTTGCCTTTGTACTTCGTCACTGCAGCTGCAATACTGCTAGTAATCACCCACTTTGTTAATTTATGATCTAAGTTTGTTATTATAGTGTTTGCTATGTAATGTGTAGGGTTGACTAATTGTGGTATATGTGTAGGTTTACCCAATGTTGCAAAATTTTATAAGGGTAGCAACCTGGCCAGCGGGATTGTCTGTAAGGGTTACCGCTGCCCCGGAACACAAAGGGCCAAGGAAGGAACATGGATGGGTTTTAGTCAGTAAGAGTCTGACACTCACTTCCGCTCCACCTCAAGCGGGACGGGTCATTTGATGATTTCCTATCCTCCAAGAGTTGCCCAACCCGACTTTTAGCAGCAAATTTAAATTCCGCGCAAGACAGCCCCAATCCCGTTTTTCAGGAATTACTAGACAATGTGGTTATCATTGTAAACTTAATTTAAAACATTTACAAAAGCATAATTTGTTTTTTTAAACAAATTTTGCTTTTGTAAATGTTTTAAATTAATAATAATAATAATATCCTTGGACATTTCACACAGCGCCATATCGTCCCAAGCTAAGCAACCTAATGCTTGTGTTATGGTAACGAGATAGCTGATATACTACATATATACATTTTTTTTTTGTAAATATTATTCATTATATTATAAATAGAAAACACCCAGACTCAAACCCAAATTAAGTTAAAAAAAACGTAAATAATTCAGTAGTGTTTTCACTACTGAATTATTTACGTTTTTTTTATTATAACCCGCTTTTGCCGAAAGAATCCCGGTTTTTTTTACTCGAAAAGTTTCAAAATTCCGCTTTACTCGAAAAAAAATCTGGCACCCTCTTGGGAAGAGGGAGTGGTGGAGAGAGTGGCGTGAGTCCAGTGCGGGTTGGTAGATGTCACATGTCTTCGAATTTTTGGTTCTAAAACATGCCGGTTTCACGATGTTTTTCTTCATCGTTTTGAGGGTAGTTGTAATAGAAGGGACTAGTGATGAAATAATATACACAAAGTAAAGCTCCTGGCTGGATTCTTAACTACCCACAACTCGGTAAATCGCGTCACCACTGAGCCACCATTGCTGCTTTATGAAATGTACACAAACATAATCTTTACTCAGTTTTAGGTGACAGGAAAATAAAACTACCCACGCTAAAACAAAAACGAGTCACCCGTACCGCTTACAATAATTTACATATTTTATACACGTTATTATACAAAATTGATGATGCCATTTCGCAATTAAACCATTAAAACATAATCTTTCATTGTGACCTGATAAATTAATAAAATAATTGCCCAAAGGTGTGAATTTCCGATCAATTTTATGAATGGACGCTCGAGAGAATGGCTATTGTTAAAATTCTTTAATTTAGTCTTTTAATAGTCAGCTATTGACAAACTCACGAACTAGCGAATATTAGACAGTGCTTTTTTTAAAGGATTTTTAATGCTAGCAACGATTAAGTTAATCTTTTTTAGATAAAATCTGATAAATTCCTTCCGTGAGAACTTAGGTGAAGTGAGCTACAAGTGCGCTGTCAATAGTGTCATTCCCTAGACAACTCATTTCTAGCTGACTTCACCTGAGTTTTCACGGCGAATTTTTTACTGAATGTACCGGCTTGCTCTATATATTAGTGTTGTCCAGATATAAAGACATACATTCCGTTCATATATATCAGAATTTTCGTTTTGGAAAACAAGAACATGTACAGAGGCCACCACATCAAGTTACCACAATCTGTCAAATTTCTGTGATGGTATTTCAACTTTATTGCAAAGACATAAGGCATTTTTTATTGAGAAAATTTGACAGTTAGGGATAGCTGACAGTTAGGGATAGCTTGATGTGCTGGCGTCTGTACATCTTTTCTAGGGAGTGGGCTGCAGGTAATCTACTTTTGGGACTTTGAATTTTTGTTCTTAAGATAATTATGCCGCTTTCGTCACGATAATTTCTTTCACCGTTTTGGGAGCAGTGGTGATAAAATTATTGACACAAAGTGAAGCGCCTGACTGGGTTTAAACCCACGACCCACAACTCTAAGTCGGCCACTGCGCCACCACTGAATAAAGACATGAATCTTTTTAATTCATCGGCTATTCTTTGATGAGGCAGGAATTTTAAAAGTAATAACTTTAAATAATTTTATTTAATACACCAAATCACAATTTAAAAGTAGCAACACAGAACAATAAAACTCATCTCACTAGAATAGTTTCTTATCAGGATCCGAATCGATCATCGTAACGATTAGTTCATTCGGTTGCGTGGGCGCATCTATTGTTATAACTGAAGTTCGTTAGGGTTAGTGTTGTCGTTTATTGTGATTTATTGTTTTGTTGCGAAAGTAGTATAATTATTATAGCTGTGAAGGTAAATTGGACCGGTTTACATAATAAGATTGGAAAATAATTTATGTACATTTTTCGTGTCGGAAAAATCATAGTAAAAATAAACTTTTCAATTAAAATAGAAAACATTTTATATTTTTTGTTTTTTTATTGAATACTAGCTGCTCTCGCCCGGTTCCTATTGGTCGTAGCGTGATGTTAAATAGCCCATAGCCTTCCTCGATAAATGGACTATCTAATACAAAAAGATTTTACAATTCGGACCAGTAGTTCCAGAGATTAGCGCGTTGAAACAAACAAACTCTTCAGCTTTATAATATTAGTATAGATTTAATTATAATCTATTTAAATAACGAACTTGGAAAATTGTTTTCGGATTTTATTTTACCAGACTGCGCCTGACCTGTATTTATTTCTGACAGTAGGTAAGTAAAACAAATAAGGCACTATAACATTAAGTGCCATGAACCTTCACGACACATGCCAAAAGTCTTAGAAAGGGTAGGTAGAGGGAGACGAATAAGTATTTGAATTCTTTGAACACCCACATGTCAATTCAAAATCGCTAACGATCGCTATGTTTCGTACAATAATGACCAATTAATCAATAATCATAAATTTTTTTATTGAGTCATCCTGTTAATTAATAAGAAAACATTTTTATAAGCTCGTATAATGGCAATCAAATTTTAATAATTATGTATGGTGCTTCCTTATAAAGGGCGCAATAAAAACCATTTTGTTTACGTCGCATTTCAAGGTTTCAACTAAATATTTAATAACTACCTTCTACCTGCGACTTGCTTCGTCTGGAAGTCTTAAGACAGGGTTGTTTGCCGATAGCTACAATCCGAGGATCTTCAAGTCAAGAGTGTATTCATTCTTCACATCATCGTTTACCATTAGGTGCGATGCCAGCATGTCTGAGAGATATATCCCAACAGCATGTGAAGCTAAGTCAGAGGCCCATGGGCAGCATAAAACCTCTGACATCAGATTAGTCACTAACCACACGAAAAGAAGAAGAAGGTGAGAACGTGGTTAACCTTTTGACCGCCACAGTCGTGTATAGACGACAAACCAAAATGTTCCCAGCACGCCACGGTCGCGACTGGGTGACAGAATTTTAAACGTAAATAAATAATAATAATAATTTCGACCTCATTACTATTTTGTAGGTATTAAAGGATGAATTCGGAGCTTGGCGCTGAGGGCACGCTTTTTCATTTTTGACGTGACGGTCAAAAGGTTAAACAAGAGCCTATTATTTTTAACTAAAAAAAAGACACGCAATAATATACTAAAATAACTGAATCCAATGCTAATAAGAATTTGTCTTAAATCAAATCTGACAATCTAAATTTTTCTTGCGGAATTCTGAAAGCCATGCTGTCAGACTCTCAGCGAGATTGTCCGAAAGGGTTACCGCTACTCCGGAACATAAAGGGCTAAGGAAGGAACATGGATGGGTTTTAGTCAGTAAGAGTCTGACACTCCCTTCCGCTCCACCCAGAGCGGGAGGAGTCATTTGATGAATTCCCACACTTAAAAAAAAATGCCATCATACTCGAGTCACTAGCAAATGTTAGTCTCCGAAAACCCGAATGTCATCTCCACAGGTAGTTACGAACTATAAAATCATACAATAACACAAATTATTGTTAGTTTAGTAGCCCCCACCCACGATTTCCTATTTACTAGTTCACTAGTATTCATAGTAACTACAGGTGTCCTTGAACTAATGACCTTGAACCCTATCGATTTTCCGTTTGACCTTGTATTGCGAGACGGTTTTCAAAGCTATTGATTCAAAAGTCTGAGTAAATATTGTTCTGTTACTAATCTGGCGTTACAAGTTGGTATTGCGTTAAAAAAAACTTAATCAGGTGTACAAATATTTAAAAAAAAACTGACTTTGGTAATAGACTCATCGTTATTATTTCATCCGTTAGACATCCTACTGCTGGCCATAGGGCTCCCCTTAGCATTGCCACTTCAACCGGATTTATGCTTCTCGCATCCAGCGGATTCCTACGGCCCTCGCCAGGTCGTCGGTCTACCTTGTTGGAGGCCAGGCCTTCCTTTACGTGGTCATCATTAAAATTGGTGACTGTAGTCCCTTTTTAAACAGAGATTTCGGTATTAACGTTAAAAGATCTACTAATCACATTATATTTTCATAATATCGTAAAGATATTAGAAAAATGGGTTACTGTTCTCTTTTTAAATCTTAAATACCTACTTAAATTATTTTTAATTCAAATTAACGGTATAATAGGCAGCGACTTAACGAATTTAATAAAAGAAACAAGGAAAATACATATTCGACAAGCTTTTGTCGAATAGGTTAGTTCTATTTATTTTTAATAGATGGCGCTAGTAGTATCAAGACGGGCAAGTTTATGTGGAAGGTCGTTCTGTTAAAATGTAGTTATTTAGGTCCTGGATTTAATAGATGAGATTAGAAAATATAATTTTTGATGCTACGAATATTTACATGCTTTATAATTTACCTTATTCTCTTAAAATGATTGATTTTGCTTTCAGCACTTCACGGTTTGAGTTCTAAGTTTTGAAATAACTTTTTAGCTTTCCTTATGTTCAGTTCATGCTTGTGAGTACGCATTTGTTTTTGCAAAAGCTTCATGAAATGGTAAAAAATCTCCAGCATAAAATATCCTATGCTTTTTATCATCCGCCATGTTATTTACGTTCGCAGTTCACATCAAATCTGAGCCGTCAGTTCGCATATTTGACGGGCGTTGCATTCACGTCGTGGCATAATGTGAAACATGACAAGAGACATCGCCTTGCCACTCGCAGTTATGCGGATTTGGGAATTAATTTAGAGGTACGTAGATATTGATAAATGTATGGCTCGTTCGAATGCTTTTTTAAAGGCTTTGGTATGATTTTTCAAAGCGAAAGATAGTAAACGACGCGGTTGGCGCAGTGGTTGAGCGATTGACTGATGCGCACTATGTCGCGGGTTCGATTCCCGTACGGAACAAATATTTGTACGACCTGCATGTATTTGTTACGAGTCTGGGTGTTTTTCTATCTATAATATGTATCTATATATTTACAAAAAAAAATGTATATAAGTAGTCTATCAGCCATCTCGTTACCATAACACAAGCATTAGGTTGCTTAGCTTGGGACGATATGGCGTTGTGTGAAATGTCCAAGGATATTATTATTATTTAAGGTGATTTTTCTTTATATAACATAATAAATAAATCAGCTTGTAATGTTCCCACAGCTGAGACATAGGCATGCTCTCAGTGCATGTTGGTGGAAACCACAAACATGTCTTCCACATTTTCGTTCTAGGACAGGCTGGTTTCCACACCATTTTTTGTGAGAAGTTGTGATGAAATTAAATAAGTACACAAAGTAAAGTGCCTGTGACCGTTCGAACTTACGACCTACAAGTCGTAAGTCAGGGTTGATACCACTGGGACACCACAGTTTACATACGTACGTAACGGATATGTGTACATACACTTACATACCTAATGGATATGTCACTTAAAAAAGGTTATAGGAAAGAGGTTGACTATCCCCTGAATCTTTAAAGCAAACACTGGTTCGGAAAACAATAGTCGTAAAGGATCTTTATACTAGTAAACCTAAACAACGTAAGAAATAATCAGATGAAAAAAGATTTGGTCTAAAAAAATACAATCCGTTTTATGGAAGCCATATTAGGCACCGTAGGCAGGCGCGAATTTAGTAGAACATTTTAGAAACTTCATGGAAATTGTTCCTTCAGTCATGTCGCACCGTCGCGCTTGTTTGCGGGGCTTTTATGTATGTAGCAGTTTGCAGATAGTGTCATCCAAAAAGACGCGCTCTACTCTTCTTCCTATTTGCTTACAGTGCAAGTGTGCATCCATTCGCTAGAGTAGTGCTGTCAAAACGTACGTACTTTGATCAAACAACTAACACACCGCGGCCCCTTCGACCAAAAAATAGTGGGACGTGTCTTCGTGTAGTTAAATACCTACCTGCTTTGACACAATTTTCAATATATAGCTTCCCCTATTTATATTTAAATCCATTTTAGTCCAACCATACCTTAATCCACTCTCCCAACAAACCATGAGATGCTCTCCGAGTCTACGGGAAACTCAATCAGTGTAATGGGTCGGCGCGCAAACTATGCATTTTGCTGATCACTCCCGATTTATTTCAATAATCCACGTTGCGGTAATGTCTGGTCACGGACGGGAATATTATATTATACTCAACCCCGCGGGTTCTTGGACAACTAGCGGTCGTTGAAAATTCAATTTTGCACTTTATGTAGATATCTTAATATGTAAGGACCGTAGAAACGAGATTTGTTGTCATATTTTAAACGCAGCGCATGAATAAGGCATTGTTGAAAATTTAAGTTTGCAACATTACACATTTTCAATAATCTTCGTTTTACCATCACGGTGTAAGATACTTTTTGTGCACCTGTCGATGTGAAAACTCAGGTGAAGTTAGCTGTCAATAATGTCAATGCAATAGGTCAAATGACAGCTCACTTCACCAAAGTTTTCACTATGAAATTTTTACACCATAGACCGGCTGAATCAAGTAGTTTTGGCTCTGTCAGTAAATGAAAGAAATGAATTTTGATTAGTTTTTTTTACTGTTTTTAATCCTTCGTGCTTTATGTAGGTACTTATGCAAATGATAGAACATTAGAGCGTACTTAAAAAAATTATATCAAAATTAGCGACAACTTTGCTCTGCCAATCTATCCAGTGTAGAATCAAACATCTTATTCAAAAACTCGTTACAATCCGCCCATTCTGAAGCTATCCTCACACAATTTTATAATACTTAGCGTCGAAGCCGACAGCTTCGGTTGTTCTCGGCAAGGCTCGGGTGCCCGCGGCGCTCGGCGGCACTACGAACTAATGGCATCACGCTCGCGGCGCAAGAGCATCCGACATCTGTACCGGGCTTAGAACTGTGATATTCTTGGGTATTTTGTTTGTTATTTATCTTATAGTACCTATAGAAGATGTAGCTATAGATAAGAGTAGTTCATGGATAACTACGAACTGTGGTTGGTTTTAAGAAACTTTTTAGAAATAAATACTAAGAAAGAAAGAAATAAATTCTTCATTGCCTGCTGCTTTGGAATGGTCAACTAGCTTCATTTTTCTGACTAACCGACCCCTTGACAATTCAAAAGTGCCTGTAATTGGTTTATTTGAAATTAATGCTTTGAGCTTGAGTTTGAGTGAGGTTGATATATCAAAGTATAAAAGCAGCAGAATCGAAAAAGAAATTTAATTGAACACTGTTTGTAGTGTTACAGTCACGTGTCGCGCTAAGTCTTGAGGACAGTTTTGAATATGAATGTGGATTGTTAAGAGAGTAAAGGAAGACCAAAGAAAGGATGCATCGATTGTGTGAAAGATGATACTATGTCCACAATTAATATTTCTTAGACTATTTATACTAATATTATAAAGAGGAAAGATTTGTATTTTTGCGTGTATGTTTGTAATGAATAAACTCAAAAACTACTGTGCCGATTTCAATAATTCTTTCACCATTAGATAGATTACGGGTCCCGCGGGAAAGGCCACGGAAGCGAAGCCACGGGGAAAGTTCTAGTAACGTATAAAAGTAATAGAGAGAGAGGAGCTTTGTTATTTTTTAACCAAATTGCAACGTACTATATTAAATATTAAGTTTATTTATTACAATATCCGTTCTTTACATTTCAGCTGCGCCCGCGCCTCTCGGCGACAAAACATTTACACTAATGGCGTCACGCTCGCGACGTTTACGCATCTTGCACGTCGACGAATTTTCCGCCATTACGGGTACCCTACAATTACTACTCATACCTTCAGGGAAGTGTAAAATAATAAATACGTGGACATTTATTGTAAAAAGGGTTTTTTTATGAAGTGTTGGACATGATATTTATGAGTGGTACAAAATTCTGTGTTCAGTGGTTTATATCAGCCTATAATCTTTCCACTGTTGGGACACAGCCTCTACTCTCGTTGAGAGAGTGGGCCACCCACCACGTGGGCCCCGTGCGGGTTGGTAGATGTCACATGGTTTCGAAGATTTTGGTTCTAGGGCAAGCCTTCCTCACGACGTTATCCTTCACCGTTTTGAGAGCAGTGATGATGAAATGAACTACACAAAGTAATGTGCCTATTTGGGTTCGAACTCACGATCTACTGAAATACACACCCAAAAAGCTTCAGTGGTTTATCTTGAGTTAATCTACAGATTTTCAATTGAATGTTTTTTATATGAGATAAAGATGTAACGTAGATTTTCGCAATTGGGAGATTATACTTTACGTAGATTGTTAGTGACTATGGATCAAGTCCCATTTATATGTGGTAAGTTTAAAAATTCGACTGATTATAGACATGCAGATGGAGTGACAATTAAAAAGTGCCTGTAATTGGTTTATTTGAAATAAACGCTTTGAGTTTGATTTTTAATGAGTCGTTTTATTAAATAAGTAGATATTTTATGCAAAACATTTATAAAATTATACACTATTATCATGGTCATTATTTTTTCTGGTAACAAGTTTAAATCTGTCCTCCCACATAGAGCCTTAAGCTAGTGACGGGAAGCAGGCCCAAAGGATAATAATTACAGGCTTATCATAATATAAAGCCGCTACGTCCAAATAAAAATGAATATATTTTTTGAAAAAATTATATTCATAGTTGGTTGTTCGTGGCTTAGTACTAACAGCCGCACAGGTCGATCCACCAGGTTAAGCTATGCTTGCCGGGGTTGAGCGTGGATGGGCGACCATCTTTACATACCTAGAGTCCTCCGTGCCTCGGAAAGCACGTTAAGTCTTTGGTCGCGGCTGTCATTTATGCATCTTTGACAGTCGTTACGGGTCGTCAAAAGCCCAAAAATCTGACAGCCAGTCTTACCAAGGGGTATCGTATTGCCCAGTTACTGGGTTGTGGAGGTCAGATAGGCAGTCGCTCCATGTAAAATACTGGTATTGAGCTGCATCCGGTTACACTGGAAGCCGTCCCTAACATAGTTGGGAAAAGGCTAGGCAGATGATGATGGTTTGGTAATGAATGAATGAAAGGCTACTAACAAAAAGTATTTATTAGGCAGATGTCAGTCAAAACCCCCGAGGGGACACTCGAGGACATAACAGTGACCTAATTGTGTATGCTCTTGCGAAAGGTCAGATGCGTGCGTGTATGAACATAAACGAGGCAAAAGGATTATGTTAGGAGCGAAGCAGGTGACGTACTATAGTTTCTGCTTACCTCCTCATGGGAAGAAGGCCTCGTAGGGCCTTATTAGGTGTTAAAAAATGAACTCTAAGAATTTCATGGGAGCATTGTTCTCATCGTTTCGAACAACTTTTACTATGGGATGAACCCTGAAATCGCGAAAATAATATGAGCTGTTCCATACATTTATGCACACGTAACTCAATAAAATGTAATGATGAGTACAATGCTCCCACGAAAATTTTTGTGTTAATTTTTATATGATAAGTATTTTTATACCTATAGACAATGTAATTATGATAGTGTATATTTTTGCTAATACAACGAGAAGCTTTGTAACGTCAGCGTAACATGTTTTAATTTTGCCATTTCCAAAAATTTTTGTCTTCTTGTTTAGTTACGAACTGGATGACTTGCGCTGTTACAATTTTGATACAAAGACATCAAATCCTTAAACTATCGATTAATTTTAATAATAATTTGAATTTATGATCATCATCCGCCTGCTTTTATTTCAATGTATTGAAGATCATCGTAGTATGTCTCCTTTATTATACGCCTTTTTATCAGCCGTAATCCTTTTCTATATAATATATAACTCCACACAATCCATTCGTCGTTAAAGTCACTTTAAAAAAAAAAACATCAGTAAGGTTCTAAGTTCCATGTCTTTTCACACGCTATTGGTTATTCTGTTATCCAAGTTATAGGTATACTCTCCGATTTGCTTAAGCTTTTCGCCAAAGAATGAATTTATCAGCTCTTGCCAATTCATGAATGGCACTCCTTGAAACACGCATCAGGAGGATAGTCAATTTCTGACTTTAAAAAAGACAAATCACGTTAGAAAAATTATCGCATTATGCTGAGAAAGGAGCCTTGTTGGCCTTGCACAGGTATTTTTTATTATTTTTTGTTATTGTATAATCTTGTTTCTAATGTTATTGTTGTAAACTTTTTTTATGTTGGTGTTTTCTCCAATAAAATAAATATAATCTATCTCAAATAAAATATTTATCTTTCTCCTTTAAAAATAATACTTCAAGTCACATAACTGCCTTGTTAAAAATAAATTGATTAATCATTCATTTTTGTTATTACGAGTAGTTTGGAAAGAACCTTTTGTGGCGCCGCATAGTTTAATTATCCATGGCTGGATATCATGACGTTGCGTTATTGTCAATGACATTGGCTCCTGGTAGAAAACGCATCTTTAGAAGACAGATGGCGCCACACTGCTGGTATCCAATTGTTATATTTTATTATTATGATTTGTTTAAATAATCTGCTGTATGTACTAGTAAATAGGTACATCACTGCTACGCACCGTCTACGCTACGCAAAGTTGACACTATACATACGCTACGCCAATATTTCGCTACGGTGTCTACGCTACGCAGCGTCTACGCGACAGTGCTACGTAGTATTTATCCTACAAAATCGAAATCAAAATCGAAATTTTATTTCTGAAAACCTTTTATACGTCAGAAACTAAATGCACAATTTCAATTTGTTGTTAACTATGTAGAAGAACCGGCAAGAATCTCCACGGTTAGGTACTCTTTCTTTCTATTGTCTTTAATAATATTGCCAAATGGTAATATTAATAGGTAAGTATATGAGGACAGTGCAGGCCTGTCAACAAATACCAGGCACTTCTTTCTTTTTCGTGTGGTTAGTGACTAACCTGGTGTCAGAGATTTGATGCTGCCCATGGGCCTCTGACCTAGCTTCACATGCTGTTGAGAAACATCTCTCAAGCACGACGGTTTCCTCGCGGTGTTTTCCTTCATCGATTTTTAAGCAAGTGATAATTATACAATACGCACAAAAATCCGAAAAATCTGAGGTGCGTTCCCTGGTTTCGAAGTCAAAACCTATGATTTGGCAGTCCGACGGTGAATCTACTAGGCTAAAACTGTTTACCAAAATAGCACAAGGTGCTTACCAAAATAGATAATAGTCAAGTGGTTTTCAGTCCACAACGCCCATAAGGTTTTCTCATTCAGAAAATAGAACGACACTACGCTATAGTCTACGTTAGAAAAATACTTAACCTTTGCCATATCAAGTGTCTAAACAAATGGTAAGCGGGATTGTACGAAAGTATTACCGCTATCCCGGGGCTAAGGGCTAAGGAAGGAACATGGATGGGTTTTAGTCAGTAAGAGTCTGACACTCCCTTCCGCTCCACCCAGAACGGGAGTGGTAATTCGATGGTTTCCCAACCTCAAAAAAAAACTTCGTAAGGAAACTGGCATGCCCTAGAGCTACATCCAACCCGCAGTGGGCTTGTGGTTTACGGGGAACTCCCTCTTTCAGAGGTGTTAGCAGTCATGTGATGATTTAACAATTTATTAATGAATTTTTACTTTTATTTTAGTGTAAATTAACACATATAAAAGGTATTAAGTACCTACTTTTTTATACTTATCGTTACAATTTAAGTAATGGTTAAATTAGGTATATTGTTAACGTCCTAAGTAAATTATTTAACGTCCAAAATATTTAACATGCAACAGAAAAAAAAATTGTGACAAAAATAAAGAATGAAAAAGAATCTCATAAGATTGCTAACATCACTCTCACAAAATGTCACAACCCGAAATTTTATTATTTTTCTAACATTCCCGTTAACTATTTATTCATAGATAATTAATAGTTAACGGAAATTTTATAACATTTTCATCGTATTTATAGTTTTAAAATGTTCTCCAATTTTGTTCCGAAAATTCTCTCTTTATAAATAAACTGGTCATTACATTTAGTCATTGTAGGTACCTTCGAAAGTATTGGAACCTCAACATTAATTACAACTCAAACCTTCGCAATACTTAATGAATACATTCGTATCTATAATTAAATTATCTATTGCCCACTCTGTACACCCACGCATGGGCTTTCGGTAATAAATAAATAGCAGCTGATTGATGTTTCACCATCGGTTGATTCGATGATTATTTATTTACTGTCTGTTGGCCCTGTTTGCTTCATTTCGAACAAAAAAAGTAAGCAAAGATTTTTTTATATCACGCAGAATCTAGCGGTTTAGGTACGTCAAAATATGTATATGTTAATGTTAAAGAGGCGTAATCAGGGTAAAATTTTCTAAGTCGCGAAAAGTAATTCTTGCTTTAGCGGTTTCGTTAAAATAGAAATGGAGCTTAAAAATTAAAAGCTTATTCTAAATTATACAGCTGTTCACAATACTGACGTTTCATGAACTCCAATTTTCCACCATTAGTTGCTTTTGTTAGTGTAATAATATTTCTGGACGGTCGTAAACGTCGGAAGGTACATAAATTCGGCAAACTAACCTGAATCATGAATGCTTCTGGTGACTGTCTTCCACACAAACAAACATCAAACGGCACTGAGCGTCACTTCACAGTACATTTCACATGTAATCCTTCACGCTATACATGTACTACGTACGTACAAGACACAAATATATTCGTGATTATATCGTGTGGAACATATACAAAGAGCGACGTTAACACGACCGCCTAACAGTCTGTGAGACCGGACACTGGGCTTCAGGCGGCGTAGAGCGGGATGAAAGATATGCGGGGGGACACATGCATGCTGAAGGATGCCAAAGGAGCCGGGCAGATGCGACAGGACTCCGGAGAAAAGAGACGACTACACTGCGTGACATTTGAAAACTGTGTCTTTACACCACCTTTAGCTACGGCACGGGAAAATGTTGTCTATTCGCGTGTACGCAGAGTTGAAGATGGTAACTGCATGCTGGCGCTTAGGATGTTTTAGCGATGGTGAGTAAATGTCCTCTAATGTGTCGCGCAATCCGAAGCGCTAGCTTTAAAACTAAGTTGTGTAGAGACGAGTATTGCGCGCGCGTGCTCTGTCGCTTCGGCCGTCTGGTGGGTAAAGTGTGTGTCGCGTTTTGTCGCTTTCGGAGCGGAGTCGCGGGTGTGCGAGCGGGATGGGAGCATGTAGGCAGTGGGGTGGGAGGAAGACGGGGAGGTGTCACCACAAGCGCTTTTTAGGGACTTAAAGCCGGATGAGCACAAACAGAGGCGTACTGCGGATTTGTAATATGACGTTTTTGCGCATATGTGGGTTTTTCAGTACGCACTTGTGCTACCGCTGCTCAATTGTGTCCTGCGGTCGACTGCTTGTTTCAGTCGAATTGTTTTTGTTCACGGAAACTTCTGTACTAATGAAAACAAACACGATGCTTGTCTTAACACAAAACATTTAAGTTTCACAGAATTTTAATAAACTGGTGGTTGATGACGCATATTTAGAATCTTGTAGTGATTTGAGACAGATATTAAAGGCGCTTTGAATTGTAACAGGATCTAGATTCGATGTTTTGTCTATTTTAATTTTTTTCACCTTTAGATTAAACGAGATTCCGCAACGCCCTTATTTAACAAAAGTTCCCCAAAAGCGCCGCGAGCAAAAAATTCAAATCTCATTACTCGAATCCTTTTTCAAAGTCACTTGTCCGATGACACTTGTGTATTTGAGTGAAAAAAAAAAGATGACTTTTCAACAATAATTCATCCAATTTTGGCACAAAGCGGTAGCGCCACCACACAATGGTCAGAATAGGATCCTGACAATGAGATTGTGACATTCTCGGTTTGTCACATTGTGGCCCACAGGAGTTGCATTATCACCGGTTGGATACAAACTCCTTTTGTATTTTTTTTAGGCTTGCAAATGTCACTGGCCACCCACACGGAGTTGGTAGCGTGAAATTGGGTAAGGGATAAACTGTCGGCAACGTTACTGATTATGATTATAAGATTAGTGTTGCCCTCATTGTAGACAGAAAGTAGGTTGGTATTGTTTGGGTAAATGGTGTTGTTTACTTTGAAAGTTTATTTCTTATCGATTAAATATAGTGTGTTTAGAGTTGATTGTCGTGGTTCAAGGACTTATAAACGAAGATACATTTTATGATATTTTTTACTAGAAATTTTACAGTTAGTCTACAAATTGGCCATGTTTGCCGTTTTCCTTATTTCTGTTGCCGAGTTCTGTTTATTTTAAGATTTTTCAACTTGACGTTTTGTTACCTGTATTCTGGCGATAGGTAGCGCTACGTGTCACGTTTGAAACTCTAATAAAGAATTCCTGAGCATTTGCCAAAATTACTTTAACAAAGAATTCTGTAAGAAGTTTAGCATTATTGAAGGATACGATAAAAGACTTTTATCAAATACCCGTAAATTAAATAATCATTGAAAATCATACGTTGTGTTTGAGTTTCTGAGATTGTTTCAATAATACGGCTCTCATTAGTAACAAGTGCGTCAAACATACCGGTTTTGTGCCACACTTGTACGGTCAGTAAAACAAACAAATGAGTTGCAATGCTGAAGTATATTTAGACGATTGTTTCTCTTGGTAGGTATAGATGACCAGATTTAGATTGGATTGGGTTGAGATGTGGAATGTAGTGTGGAAATAAATAATTTAACATAGTGTGGTTATAAGTAGGTATTTTAGTTATTACCATAAGGATATAAAATATTTTAACATTTATAAACAATAATATGTTATAATATAATGTCTTCTGGATAAATAATTCACATTATTCTTATATATATTTTTATACGTTTCGTCTAGCTGTTTCAATATGCTGATTTACTCTATATATTTTTTGCTGTGTCCCAGCATTGGGAACATTATAGGCTGATTATGTTCATGTTTGTGAGAGTATGTCCAGTAATAATAAGTAGGTCTTGCTACGTTTACGAGAAATTAGCATTTATCATATTAAGTATTAAGTATTTATTATAATCGTAGACGACGCTTGATCGCTTGAATAAACCAAACTTTTTATAAATAAACACTTATAACATTTTATTCTTTTTCTTTAACATTATTTCTCCGCAGTACCTATTGGTAATGTAATTTTAATAGCTCGTTTGTAGACAAGTGGTTTACGAAACCCAGGGACGTTATTTATTACAACAATTACTATTGTTTCGGGATTTTGACTGATGCCTGCTAATGGCCGCAGATTATCGCGTGTCATTTGTTTAAATCAGTCTAATGGCTGTTTTATTTACATAGTTTTTGTGGTTGTGGGCTGTTTCTTTTAGGCGGGGATTATTGAGTCTGTTATATTGTACAAATGCTAATTTTTGTCTAGTGATTTCCTATGTATTACTGGACTTAGTATATTTATTGATGTTTTGACAATCTCGATATGAACAGTGGTGCAAAATATTGTGTTTTATAGAAATTTTAAAGTGAATAAATTAATTTGGCTATATAAAAGTATGAATTTCGAAGTATACTGTTGTTATGATAACATTTTAGTTTAGTAACTCTAACAGTTAGCTCAACCAAATAGATGCAATCGCATAACGTATCATCTAGGCGTCGATTTACCAAATTAATTAAAATACTTAAAAAAAAACTTTAAAAATAACACCGACATCTTTATCGCAACATCTGTGCTCAAAACCCAGCAAATTAGCCCTACGAATTCAGATCGCCCTATACACAGACGGGACACGCAATAAAATGTATAACAATTCTTTTCTATCTACCCTCGGCTAAAAAAAACTCGTCACCTGTCGTGTCATTTGGCTCCAATAAACGAGCCGCCAAAGAAAAACACGAAATTAGAAAAAAAAAGTAGAATCGCCCAAAAGTGACCGAACTTGTCGTATGACAGTTTGACTTCGGGACCCTGCAATGCAAAGTTAACAACTGCAGTCGTTTGAGCCTCTATTTCACATAAATACAAGGGTGATTTTCGATTGGATTTGGTAAATTGCATTTTTTCAAGGGACAGTGTTTTTCTGTTAATCGTTTTGACTGACGAATATTTACGATGTGAATTGTTTAGTGCGGGCGAAATAAATAAAATTCAGGTCCGACTTCATTAGTTCTGTTTTTGTTACGTTTGTCAAGCTTTTGTTATGTAATAATTGGCTTCGGTTGTCCCTTTCGACTTTGATGATGCCTTCCGAATTTGAAATTGGAATTTTTGTGTTTCTGGTTTGGTCATTTGCGCTTTTTCCCTATTTTTTACGTATCATCTTCACTACTCAATACTCAATATATTTATTGCTTCCACATGTGAACTTAGATGAAGATAGAGTGAGGGGGGGAGAGGAGAGAGGAGAGAGAGGGGAAGGGGGGAGGGGCCGGGCCTTAAAGAGTTTAAAATATTTTTTTTTTATTAATGCGTTTTTATATGTCAATGTTGTTATGGAGTCGGTTGCAATTGTAGACGGAACATTCAGAATATTGGTTCTGCCGTAACTACTCATCCAATCCATTACTTTGTTGTAACAATCTTAGAAACAGATTGTTACAACAAAATCAGACAATCTGTTTCCATTCTTATCAAAATTAGTAATCTGTCAATATTGACCATAAATTAATCAGTTTTGCTATTAGTGAGCTTAGAAGACTCAGTTAACCACAAAGCTGGGGGCCCCAAAACTTCAATCAATTCTTTAAAGTCCTCGACCGAAAATATCACATATCATCCATCACGTTTTATTTTATCGCGAAACCAGTTAAAAGCTCTTAACTTAATTAACAGTTATTAGCTGAAGCGGTGTTTAATTGACGTCGTTTTGCCCCCAATTCAATTGTGAACGTTATCGTCGAGGCCAATTGTTGGTACTTGGCTATCGTTATGCTGAGACGAATTTCTTCACTTCCTCTGTCATGTGCTAAGGCAATTATTTATGATTGCTGTAACGCACTTGATTGATGTAGTTTGATAGTTTTGTTGTTTCCTAAGTGATGTAGGAAATAACATTTAAAACAATACTTATTCTTTCTTTGAGCTCGTGCCATAGTAAAAACAGCCGCACAAGGTGTTCCATCAGGTTAATCTACGCTTGCCGGGTTTAGCCGTGGATGGGTGACCATCGTTACATACCGAGACTTCTCTGTGCCTCGGAAAGCACGGGGAGCCGTTAGTCCCGGCTGTCATTCGTGGATCTTTAACAGTCGTTACGGGTCGTCAGAAGCCCAAAAATCTGACAGCAAGTCTTACCAAGGGGTATTGTATTACCCAGTTTCTGGGTTGTGGAAGTCAGATAGGCAGTCGCTCCATGCAAAATACTGGTATTCAGCTGCATCCGGTTAGACTGGAAGCCGACCCCAACATAGTTGGGAAAAGGCTATGCAGATTGATTGATTCTTTCTTACTTTCTTCGTATGGTTAGTGACTAACCTTATAAAAAAGCAGTGATAGCATGGTGTGACCGACGGACTGTCAATTCTTAGGTCTGGAGTTCGAATCCAAGTCACGCATCTCTGACTTATTGTATCCATGTGCGTATTGCATAATTATCACTTGCTTAAAAACGGTGAAGGAAAACATCGTGAGGAAACCAGCATGCCTGAGAGATTTCTCAACATGTGAGGCTAAGTCAGAGGCCGATGGGCAGCATAAACTCTGAATACAATATGAGGGTTTACGAACTAATTTGAATGAAGTTTCTTAATAAGGTTGGAAGGAACAATATATTTTACTTGAGCTTTTAAGTACCTATTAAAGTTTATTTCTTAATTGGATTGAGGAAAACCACAATATTATCAGATGTTAAAAATTCAAATCATGTGAGGAGAAGGAATCAAGAGATTAGAATAAAGAGAAGAACGAAGAGACGGAAAGAACACCCAGAACAGAGAGAAAATAAATAATAAAAAAATCTAGGTAAGTTTTATGAAAAGAGATTTACCTACCATTGCCAACAATAAATTCTATAACAACAGTAACCACCAAATCACACACGATCCTTTACATGTCAAGCATATGAAGATGAATGATAAAGAAATTAATCATGTTGATAATACCTACTTGAAAATTACCATAAAAGATTGCGATATAAAGATAAACTGAACCTTTACAAGCTTTTTTGCTGTTGGACAGTTCATAAAAATATTGGCTTATTACGGATGACTAATGAGTTCCATCAATAACAATCTATAGACCACAAAACAAAAAACTGAAGGTATGAATCTGAGTTGGTACTTTGAAGGTCAGAGGAACCTCCACTTAGGGAGCTCAGTGGTAGAGCTTGTGTATTGTGTTGTAGGGATTTGTATCCTACACAATACAAACACAAGGGACAGCAGCTACTGAATTATATTGCTTTTAACAAATACATGCGTCAAGCAGCACGGCTACTGACAGACTCTTCTTTTGTTTTCTAAAAATCTATCAAACTATTATATTATTTTGAAAGATCGAATGCTGTCAGTTATATTCTAACCAGCCAGGCTTTTAAGTTCCACGAGGTTTCACTTAAGCTCAACAGTACTTATAAAGTGGGTACCTAAGGTCTGACCGAATGCGTCAATCATAAAGATAAAAAACAGCAGCCATTTCATCTCATTCCGCAAGCTTCGCGGCTTCCAGTAACCCTTGCAATTTCAACAATTGAGCCTCGGACAATCACACACAATTGAGTTTCAAATCAGGAAAGTGTTATCTATTTTATTGTGGCTACCTTCCCCGTTCGTGACTTCATTTGTGCTAACGCCGCAGCAGTGGCAAAACTCAGCCTGCAAAATTAAACACCAACATCGACTCAGGATACACTCCTATAATTGAATTTTGATTCATGACACAAAATAAACCCGAGGACGAAAATTTAAACACCGTTATCAAAATAAAATATACATCAAAAAAGGCCATTCAATTAACGATACGACATAAATAAGTACGAGACAAAACGCTATAAGTTCACGGGAAATATTGTCACAGCACGCGCTCTGAATGGATTATTAAAAGGCCCTATATCATGGTGCCCTTAGCTGTGTATTAATGTCGTCACGTTAGCGTAAATTATCGGGACATCCAATTGGACGGTGTCGTGACAAAAGAGCATAAATATAGGGAAGTCGGCTTTATGGGCTGTGTAAGGACACGCAGGGCTTAGATGAGAGCCTTGCGGGACCTCTCCAATGTTCTCGTTTATTTACGGTGACGGATCCATTTAAGGTATGACGACAGGTTATTTTTTCATTATGGTTAATCGAAGGGGGATTGTCGTTGTACTCTGGTATTGTTTCTGTAATTTATCAAATAACTTTGGTATATTTTATTTATATACAACACGTAACATAGTCGGGAATGCAAAAATATATTATCCAATCCTAACTAAAACTGCTAACAAAACTAAAATATCATTTTCAAAAGTTCCTCCGCATCGCTGTCGACTGGTAATGTACAGAGGCCAGCACATCAAGTTACCACAATCTGTCAAATTTCTTTGATAGTTTGTCAACTTTATTACAAAAGTATAAAGTACATTTTATAATTTGAAGCTTGATGTGCTGGCGTCTGTACTGAAGCGATTGGCGGCATTGCCATGTAGTATGGCATTGCTTAGCCTCTGGTCAACGTAAAAGCCAGGCCATGGGTCACGGTAAGTGTCAACCAGGCTTTAGGAGATCTCGTTGAATAAACCGTGAGCTCTCGGACCCCACGTCGGTATTTTATTAGTTAATGTCAAGTTGATGCTCAGTTGCTCACGGACTTGTGACGATATTAGCATTTTTCTGCTCTCATTTCTTTAAGGTTTCTGCACATTTCATTTGAATTGATCCTGTTTTCGTCCACAGATTCACATTTCTTACGCAAACAAATGCTCATTACAAAGTTCGTTCCTAAGAACAAATTAAAAGTCCAATTAAATACAATTTGAGTTTCATTACTCATCGGCGATCGTTATAACATGTAGTGTCCTGTCACCAGGACCTAAGGGCCAGCGGGTGGTGGCGGCAGAAAGTGGTGGAGTGTCGAACGGCTGGAAGAGTTCAATGAATGCTATTAGATTTATTATTTATTGAGTATTTAAATTGTTTGACGGCAAATAGTGCAGTGATCTTAAAAAGATTTGTAGCTGTGTTTGGAAAATTAGTGATAGATTCTGTGAGAGATTTATTTGTTTTCTTTGAGAATACTGTACGACTATTAGGTTTATTATTAGAGAGAGTTACAGTATCAATGTTGTTGTTTAAATTCACAAGTTTTTAATGAATTTCATGACCATCCTATCTTGAAAGATTGTTATTGCTACCTGCTTCCTTATAGGAGACATAACTGTAGCTACCAAGATACCCATATTTCCTTTACTTCTCTACTTTTGAGTCGTATAAATCCTCAGTTTCAAATTACTCCATCATCTAAAGCACTATCCATATAATGCGTGCGGCAATATCATACGGGCCAGTGTCGACACATACTGTGTTGGTTTAGTATACGCACCGCCGACGCTCGCCCCGCGGGACGCCTACCCTTTTTTATTCCTCTCCTTTTCAAAGGACCGCGACTTTTGTTCTCCTGTTTTGCTCCTTAATGATTTTTTACGAATTATTAATTGTACGATGATAATATTCGATTGAAAAATGTTGATTGTTACGATTTGTAATATCGATTGTGTTTTAAATCGGGGTGGTAACGCCATAACGTGCATCATTAGTGATTGACTGATATTCTGTCTTCTTTGATTCGATTGTGTAATGTTTGAACTTTATCTTTAGTGCTTACTTTTGATTAATTTTAGCTTATAACGACTTAGTTTTGCTGTCTGACCTTATCATGGGGAAACTCGTTTCTACTAGTAACTAAATATGAGTTTACTTATGAACCGAGACTCCGTGAGCTACTTTTTGATGGCCTGAATTATGTATATAGACGAGGCTAAGGTGTGTGACCACCAAGCGAGCTATGCGCTCAACTATTCTTCATAATTTTAAACTAAACGGAAAACGATATAAGTAAAATGCACGTCCATAACTCCATAACTATCCCACCTACATAATTAAACGCATGCACATCACATCTCGTTTCGTTACACGCGTTCCCACCAAACCTTTTGTAAACGCGTAATGTGCACCAGTAATATTCCGGTCCTAATATACGACCAGCGACCGTCCGTCGCCCGTAATACCGAAAGGGCACACTGTAATAGCAGGGCGGGACAACACAGCGTTTCGGACGTCCCATAATAATCAGTATAAATACTCGCTTCTAATAATTAATGGCGATTTTGATTAATCACCTTTTGAATCTGGTGATTAAGGGTTCTGAGAAGTTGACATTGGCGTTTTGTGAGGAAAATGAGGTCCGATTTTGGGACAATGTAGCGACAAAAAGTGTGACTAAGTGATTGGATTTTTATAGGAAGTATGTTTTGTATTTATCAGTGAGGCAATACTTTTACACCGGTTATTTTTTGAAGATATTTTAATCAATTGAAAGGAGTCCTTATAGCCTTATTATCCTTTTTGTTTTTGTATTTATTTATATTTAACTAGCTTCCGCCCGCGGCTTCGCCCGCAAAATATGTCGACAAATTATACACATAAACCTTCCTCTTGAATCACTCTATCTATTAAAAAAAACCGCATCTAAATCCGTTGCGTAGTTTTAAAGATTTAAGCATACATAGGGATATAGGGACAGAGAAAGCGACTTTGTTTTATACTATGTAGTGATTAGATAGTCATTTAATTTAAGTATGTATATATTGAAAGGAATACTTACCAACATTAATTCAATATAATTGTATTTTTTTGTTGCCAATCATCGTGTTTCCCAACCTATTGAAAAGATCGGTAAAAAAATATAGTTTACAATCAAATTGTATTGTGTTAGTGACACTTGATGGTATAATTATTCGTTTTTAAGTAGCCAATAATCTTTGTGATGATTTTTTCCTTACATTCTTTTCTTTGAATTGAGGTCACCCTTTTATTCTGAAGTCTTGGTTCGGTATTATTATTATTTTTTGTTTTTATTTTTATGGTAGCAGTGATAGCCTAGTGGTGTGACCGTCGGACTGCTAAGTCATAGGTCTCGAGTTCAAACCCAAGGCACGCACCTCTGATTTTACGGATTCATGTGCGTATTGTATAATTGACACCTGCTTAAAAATCGGTTAAGGAAAATATAGTGAGGAAACCAGCATGGCTGAGAGATATTTCTCAACAGCATGTGAAGCTAAGTCAAAGGCCCATGGGCAGCTTAAAAACTCTGACACCAGATTAGTCACTAACCACACGAAAAGAAAAAGAAGATTAGTTTATTATGAGCTCTGCTTTGCTTTTTCTGATCTTCGTGCTCTAACCGATGAGCTGCTTTTGTAGCATCACACTCATACATTATATATTTAAGTGAACGTGTGATCACATTTCCTTTGCATTGTTTCTGTATCCAGATAACAGCTGGCCAGTTCCTCGCCAGGTATCGGGACTGGATTGTAGTTTATCTTCTAGTTGTTTAGTATCAGTGCTTATTTCAATTTTGGTTTTTACTACTACTTACATACTTTCAGGGTTTATAGTACCCCTTGAAAATGAACAACTTTGACTATGGGACCAACTCTGAAATCACGAAAAAAAATCAGCTGTTCGCATAATTCTTCAAAATGTATGAAACAGCTGATATTTTTTTTCCAGGTTTGGTCCCATAGTGAAAGTTGTTCATTTTCATGAGTAAAATATCACCTGAAAGTATGTCCCTTGTTTAACCTTACATATTTTAATATTATTAATTGTTCCTTGGCGTGAGAACTCTTAGATTAAGTACCGTGACGTGTGTTCTATCTAAGCAATCAGTATCATTGCAGGTGACGATGAACAATGGTCTGTAAAGTACAGATGGCGCCACAAGCTGTATAGCACGGGGTATCTCTCACCATTATCTATAACACTAGCGGTATAGAGTAATGAATAAATTCAGATGTCATCTTGAATATTTTGTTAAATGCTAAATTATTATTATACGTATTATTATTCTTCTCAGGTTTGGCATTTAATAGGTAATTATTTATAATTGGGATAGGTACCTATAGCTTCGACAATTTAATAATTCAAAGATGTTTCTGATTTCTTTGAAATAAAATAATCAAATCAAATCAATCTTTATTTGTGAACATAAGTACAAAAAGGTGTTATTTATACATTTTAGCTGATCTGTATGTTCGGCCAATAATCCGCATACAAATATAATATTAGTAAGCAGGTTATTTTTAAAAATAAGTAATTTTATTTATTTCTGACAGGTAAGCAAGGAAGAGAACGCAGTCATAAATTAGTAATTTTTTTACAAATAATAAAATCAATAACCATTTCAAATATTTTTTTATAATTTTTTCAAATAAAAATATTTAAAAATATAATTTATAAGTGTTTATATGAAATTATAGGATATCAATTACAAATCTAATAATTATATAATATCATACATAACCTATGAGCCTCTCTCTACAACAAACCTACTCTACATTTCGACCGAAGGACGTCGGCCAAGCGGGCCGGGCGAAACATCAACCATTTTAATTATGTTCAGGACACCATTAACAATAAATCTGTTGTTCCTATACGCGCACACAGACAAACAAGCCCACATACACGCACACAAAGAAAATAAATCGATATAATCGTGTGAGCGAATCGAGAATCGATCGATGGTCTCCACGCTCGGATTTATGACTGATTATAATTTTGTTTTAACGTTTCCCAGTCGTAAAGTACTGTGTGACCAATTAGATAATTAGTATGTTAGTGCTGTGTGATAGTCAGTGGTCAATTTTACAATGGTTGTTGGTGAATTTGACTTGTAAGTAGTTAATTTATACCCAATGAGAAATCCTTTGCTATCATAGCATTTTAGTAGGTTTCTGTTTAAATATTTGGTTGTATGATATAGGGGCAACTGGAATCATTTTTTTTTGTAAATTTTGATGCCCAAAAGGACATTTTATGTGCGCATTTGAATAAACACTTTGATTTTGACTTTGATAAAGTTTTAAAGCTGCTGCAGACGAACGCGACGCGATTCTGGTAGAAAAAAACCACGAACTTTTTATACGAATTGTTCTTTAGTGTTGCAATGTGCTGGTGCGCCTGTCTCCTGAAGCCTTTATAGTAAGAAGTTTACATACAAATAAAGTCTGAGATACTTTTGATTGCTTACCAATTGTTCAATTGGACCCAAGTTCTTAGCAACAAGTTATATCTAACATTGACGAAGCTATTTTAGTAATAAGAACTGTATTATTATTTTACAATTAAATAGAAAATCTGACTTAGATACCAAAATGTCGCAAGTTTGTCATCTAGTCTTAGCAAGGAGTACAGTTTGGAAAAAGGCATAATCAATTGAATGAAGTCGCAATTAAATAAAATCCCTAGTAATCTTAGAAAGGACTAATTTGAACAGATCATAATTGTGGTAAACAGCTGTTTATGACGTAATCTATCAAGTTAACCCTCAAAGGTCCCTTATCTATCATAATATTGAAATAGTCATATGTTAATGTCGTAATAAATTCAGTTCTGTCTAGATATCATTTCAATTAAACGTTGCATTATTTTTGTTTTTAAACTCACTTATCATACCTAAATATCTAGAACTTATCTTTTTAATGCTTCTTATTTTTGCCGACGCAAATGAAAATGTAGTTTACAGAAACTTTCAGGACCTCCTGTAGAATAAAATCTGGCGTCGACATGATAACACAGACATTAGTAATTAATATAATTATTATATATAAATAAATATGAGTCATTATACGACGTATTCAACTGCAGAATCTATAGATATAATTTACTTATACAGGGTTATTTGTAAAACACCAGAAACCTCTTAAGGCTAGGTATTCCTTCAAAAGTAGGCATTTAGCACTGTCGGCTGCGCGCGAAATAGTTCGCGTGTGTACACAGCGCCTCACGGAACTCGCATGACTCGCTCAGCGACACAGTATAGAAATATGCAGAAGGATAAGTAGGTACTAGACTTTTAAGGTATATATTTTTTTTATGATAAAAAGTTACTGGTCGTAGCGATAAACTAGAGCTTCGTTAATAAATTGAATAGTTGTCTATAAAATAATTATAAGAATATAAAATAGTCATAATTTGGCCGTTGGAGTAATTAATTGATAATAAACAGTTCGTTCGCTATTAGTAGGTTTCAGAACTGTAAAGATAAAATTCTGATTTGTTTATATGTTTTTGTCTAGGTTGTATAAAATGTATACTTATACAAAACTACATACTACACTACAGTACTATAATAATATTTTTTCTTGAGGAGGTATTTCAATTTCATGCCGACTTATGAAATTGAAATACTTACCGACGGTTTCAGTTACCGGTATTTACTGCTAAGATAGTTTGGCATAAAAAACCTAGGGTGTCAAATAAAACAAACTTTAAATTAAATTTAAAATGTATTTATACACAGTGGAATCCATTTCCTTGACATGGAAGGGAAATAACAAACATGTCATACTAAGCAGACATCATACAAAGCATGTAGAAAATAAACAATCTCCTGTTTTTGTTATTATGTATTTATTTTAAGTATTTGTTCTGTATCTGGGTGTAATTTATCTATATATTATGTATTTAAAACATACTAAAGAATGTTTATCAGTTATCTGGTTACCATAGTACAAGCTCTGCTTAGTTTGGGATCAGACGGCGATGTGTTGACCCAAGATATTATTATTATTATATTGTTTTAATAGAAAGAAACAAAATAGTGACAAATCTAAGTAAAAATACTGTCAAAAATTTTCAAAATTGATTACTCTTGAGCTCGTACCCAGTTGCAATTCTGATAATGGCTCTGAAGATGATGAGGCTATGGACTGTACAGAATTAACATTTCCCATTTGTTGTGCAGGTGATGATATAGCTGGAGATTCCACATAATTAAAATTTTCCTTGTCATCTTGTAACGATAACGTTCTTATTGGCATTCCACGTGCGTGTCTACTGTCCACAATTTCCGGTATTAAACATTTTATGTAAAATTTGACCAGCTTTGACTCCATTTGCGTCTTCCAGAAATTATCGTCCCTTTCGATGTTCAGGCTGCCCCACTGACCTATAACAAAAAGTAAATAAAATACCTATATCTCAGATGAAATTGATAGTTAGGTAATCATATAAATATGATTTATTAAATAAACCTTAGCGTTCTCTCTGCTGATATTTTTATACTGTGGCTCGCCACTCGCAATCACCGAACCAAAGGCAAAATACAATTATCAAAAAAAAATTGCGATCTTCGGTACTGATACTCTTAAACTATGGTACGACAATCGTAAGTTTTAGTTTTATCCTAATAAATTACCAATCAGAGATTAAAGTAAAATAAAAGAAAATTTTAATAATTTCAAGACCAAACATTATTACAATACAAAATATAAAACATTTAGTTTACTTACTTCTTCACATATCTTTGGCGTGCATTATTTTTATTTATCACTTTTATTGCTTTAGACGACTTTTTTCGCGTGCGTTGTTTATTGCCCATTATGACAAGCAACAATTATAATGAATTCGTCAAAAACAGATGGTATGGTGCGCGGAATTGTCGCGGAAAAAATTGACACAAGTCCGTCCTCCGTAAGCGCCAGCGCGCGACTGAACGGGCGTGTCCGGGCCACCGCGGGCTTATTTAAACATAGTAACTAACAAAATCATTTTATCAAGTCAAACTCTGCGAATTTGTCTATAACACATTAGTTTCTTTAATTTAGTACAAAAATTAAATGTAAAACATTAGTAATGTAGTCATAATATTGTAAAAAGGTTTTAAAAAGGGGTATCTTTGCGATTTTTTTCTATCGAGTAAAACTCATCAGGTCTTGCAACTGAATGCGATTTTGACTAGACAAAACCCTTATCTAGCACATATATTTTTATTGAAAGTTAAAGAACTATAGTGTTTGTCTCAGATGGTTTAAAAAACACTTAAATGCGCGGCCACCTAGCCTTAAGAGGTCATTGTACTCATCATTTTGAACAACTATTACTATGGGACGAAACCTGAAATCGCGAAAAAAAAATCAGCTGTTGCCTACATTTATGTTTGTATAACTCGTCAAAATGTTAGGAACAGCTGATTTTTTTTTCACGATTTTAGGTTTGGTCCCTTAGTAAAAGTTGTTCATAATGATGAGTACAATGACCTCTTAAGAGGTTTCTGGTGTTTTACAAATAACCCTGTATAAGTAAATTATATCTAAAGATTCTGCAGTTGAATACGTCGTATAATGACTCATATTTGTTTTACAAATAACCCTGTATTTCTATGGCCGTATCAAATTATAAAGGTTTTGTTATATTTATTTGTTAGCTCGTGGGTAAGTAATAACAGCCGCACAGGTCGATGCATCAGGTTAAGCTACGCTTGCCGGGGTTGACCGTGCATAGGTGACCATCTTTACATACCGACGCTCCTCTATGCCTCGGAAAGCACGCTAAGTGACTTCTCCTGCTCCACCCAGAGCGGGCGAAGTCATTGGATGGTTTCCCAGCCTTAAAAATTAAAGCCGTTGGTCCTGGCTGTCATTTGTGCATCTTTGACAGTCGTTACGGGTCGTGAGAAGCCCGAAAAACTGACAGCCAATCTTGCGAAGGGGGTATCGTATTACCCAGTTACTGGGTTGTGGAGGTCAGATAGGCAGTCACTCCATGTAAAATACTGGTATTCAGCTGCATCCGGTTAGACTGGAAGCCGACGCCAACATAGTTGGGAAAAGGCTAGGCAGATTGATTGATATTTTTGTATTAATTTATACTCAATCAAAATTAATCAACTCAGACTATCGCAGTCCACTGTTGGACATAGGATTCTCCCAGGCTCCACAACACCCTTTTTTTTTGAGGGTAGGAAATCATCCAACGACTTATAGAGAAGGGGTTTGGAGTTCACCGAAGCAACTCGTACCTATAGACGTCGAGGCAACGTCTGGCCTTTTTTTGAGGGTGGGAAATCATCCAATGACTTTTCCCGCTCTGGGTGGAGCGAAAGGGAGTGTCAGACTCTTACTGACTAAAACCCATCCATGTTCTTCCTTAGGTTTTTATGTTCCGGGGCAGCGGTAACCCTTTCGGATAATCCCGCTTACCCACAACACCCTGACGTCGCATCCAGAGCGACCCACAAAAATATCTTCAAAAAAATAGAATTACCGATTTAGCTTACGGAAGGACCGATGGCCGATGTAGCAGACGAGTCCTGGTCACTTTCAGTAATCAGTTGCCCAATGTAAAACATACCTAGCAATTCCACGCTATTTAACTCGACTCTCAGCCACTCTCATCCGGAAAAACCAGTCTGCAGAGGTCGTAATTAGCTTCTTTCTTTTATATTTTCCTGCAAACGAAGCTATCTAAACCAGAATTAATCACGCCTCTTCGAACTGTATATTCTTTTTTAACGCCTCGTTTATCACAATTTTCGATCAATTTAATTTATATTTTATTTGTTCTGGGTCCTCCAAATTTCGTAAGGTATAATTACGCCTTGGGCATTCAAAAGTTATTATTATCTTATGACATCCTCAAGTGTATTGTGACTCTTATCGTAACATCGATTGGACTTTAATTGTATGAGCTGGTCTTGCCAACTTAACCCTTACAATCCTGAAAATAGAACACACTCGAATACTCACCTTATTTCCGTGTCATAGGGATGTGTTACCATTTTCTCGATTGATTTCCTCTTTGGTATTTTTGCCGGCAAATATCACACGACGTGTTAGAACTAAGGACGTATCGAAATGTCTTCAATGACACGTAATGTTGATAACCCTTTGCACTCATCTGACTAACCCAGAGACACAATAAAGCCCGACATGTCATACACTGACGTATTCCGGTCGTTCTAACGTCGCAAATTGTAATAAATGAGCTGATTTCAAGGAATTAGTGATAAAATATGTGATAATATCTGTTGACAATTGTGATTTGTGCGCAGAGTGAAAGGTTGTCTGTAATAGTTTGATTTGATTAGAGCTTGTTGAAATAGTACCTTGTAGCTAAGCATAGAGTTTTTACTGTGGTCTTCCTTAAGTATAGACACTTATCCATACCTCTCCTTCTTCGCCGTGTCGATGGCATGACGTGTATTTTATTTTGTTAGTCCAATACTTCGCACTTTCGCGGCATCGGCGGTGCTGGCGCAGAGGTCACTGTAGTAGCATTATAGGGGCATATACGGTAAAATAACGGAGCTCGTGGCTAAGTAATAACAGCCGCAGGGATCGATCCATCGGGTTAAGCTACGCTTGCCGAGGTTGGTCCGTGGATGGGTGACCATCTTTACATATCGAGACTCCTCTGTGTCTTCGAAAGCCCGTAAAGCCGTTGGTCCCCGCTGTCATTCATGGATCTTTGACAGTCGTTACGGGTAGGCAGAAGAGAAGCCCGAAATTCTGACAGCCTGTCTTACTAAGGGGTATTGAATAACCCAGTTACTGACTGGGTTGTGAAAAATATTAGCTGCATCCAGTTAGACTGGAAGAATAATAAAAGACTGATTTCTGTAACAAAAACATTGGTTATTTAATACCGAATGGGTCCTTATACTCTGCAACATATTTCTATGGAAGCTGCTAAATGATTACGAAGATTATCTTACCTTATAATTGTACAACATAGTTATGAAATATTAAAGAAAATAAAAAAAGCGGTGTCTTTCAACCGCGTCATTACGTACTACAGAATAACTGACAAAGGGACAATACTTTCAATAGATATCCTTTTGTACATAACTACAAATATAAGAGCGATAACATGCCTCTATAGAAATATAATACACATCCTAAAATTGACAAAGAACATGAAATTGGATTACCGAGCACTTAATATCTCCTTTCTAATGTCTTTCGCAAAATGTTAGTCCCTTATTTTGTTGCACCACCCTTTCGATTTCAAACCTAAAGTGGTTAACATAAAGTTGAAGATTCTTCAGCAGTTTAAACATAGTTTGTCGTTTAAAAAGGAGCAAGTTCCTGGTACACATATGCGACAAAAAAATATCACCGCCCGAAAGATGTCATATTAAGAAACATGTCAATCATATTTTTATGACGCATTCAATAAGGGCAGTTGTTCAGTTGCGTATTTTTTTTTCTACATATTTCACGCTCAGTTAGAGTGGCCCGTTTTTTGTGGCCGAAGTTAGACGAGTGTTGTTCGGGAAAATTCGGAGAATTATTTGTAAATCGATAATTGAATGCACTCGTCGATAAATCGGATTGTAAACTGGATCGAGTGTTTGTACAACGAGGGCTGGCTTCCTGTTATGGGTTGGATTATATTTGCTGTAATATTTTGGTTGTTATCGCAAATATTATCAAAATTCTGTTTTCATGCTTTGTGATTTTCTGGTCAAATAGTTAATTTGTCCTTTTCTACTTCGTTATGTTCCTAAAGGTGGTATCTATTGAAATTTTGTTCCGGTCGAA
This sequence comes from Hyppa rectilinea, assembly GCA_951799385.1. Taxonomy (NCBI): domain Eukaryota; kingdom Metazoa; phylum Arthropoda; class Insecta; order Lepidoptera; family Noctuidae; genus Hyppa; species Hyppa rectilinea. The sequence goes on from OX637311.1 coordinate 13,057,420, forward strand.
ATGTTATTTATTATATAGGTACTGTGAACTCCACGGAGCTGTGTATCGCGTTATTAATAAGTAGGATTAACTTCAATTATTATTCCGAGCTCATTTGTTTTTACTTTCACATACCTATCTTTCTAAGCTTTACGTTGTCAACTGTCAAATCGATTCCCTTTTCAAATGTCATTCAATGTTCGTCTCCAACCTGCCAGTTATTTATACTAAAGTCAGGGAGGTTTTATTCTAAATCCATGTTAAGTTAAGCCTCTACTGTATATTTTTGTAAGAAGGGACCAGAGCTACAATGTAAGCAATGTCTTCTTGCTTTTTTTTCATACTACTCATTATTGACACCGCCACTTACCCACACGTCTCGAATCACCCAAATTAGGTAACAAAACACAAAATTCGGTACACAAGGAGTTTAAAACACAGTTTCACTTTGTAATTAGACAGGTACCCGCTAAACGTGCTGCGTGACCTCATTGTACTCCTTCGCACCTTCACAAGACCACGTCAAGCATTTATGGCTCTGCATTGTCTTACAATTACCGAACGTTTCAAGAAATTTGGCACTAAGCACTAACCATTATAACGTGACCCTTGAATAAAGCCTCCTTTTATAAACTTATAATTAAATAGTAACGAAGTAAATTTTGTCCATTTGTCTGTTTATCTGGATGTATGTTCACGATTGGCGAGAAAACGGCTGAATGGATTTGGATGAAATTTTGCACACTGATGGTTTAAAACCTTGATTAAGACTTGGATTAATTTTAATCCTGGTATGACTTCCCCGTGGGATATTTTCTGAAATCCATGCAGACGAAGTCGCAGGCAAAATATAGTATACTATAGAAGATACAAAGGTCTTTATAAAGTGGTTTTTGTATGAGGTAATTAGCGCGAATGGCCGGAATTGCATCGCAAAGTGCCGCTAATACGGTGTGTTTTTTTGTTTGTTTGTCTGTTTGTCCGTGGTGTAACCCTGGACAGAGTGCCGTTGTAGTGAGTGAAACTTGATAGCACGCGACATTGCCGCCGCGGGGAGGAGAGTGGGGTTCGGAGATGTAGGAGGAAAGTTAGTGAAATAGATGGTGCGTTTATTAATATTAGGATAGGAATAGTATTTTGTAGAGCTAGTATATCAAATGGACAATAAAGAGTGACTCAGGTTTATATCTAGTCCATTAGTAAACAATGCCAAATATAGGCTAGACATACGTTTTGCCAATTAATATAGTTTATTTATTATAATTTATATTGATATTTATAATCTACATCAGTCAATTTAGAATGAGTGATTAACTTTTTAGCTTAAGATAACCGCTGTCTTCTTTATTGATAAACAATAAGTATTTTAAATAATACACTTAAAAACTGTATGATTTAAAATACTCACATCCCAAAAAAAAAGTACTCTAGCTTTTTGTGCATAAACAAACAAACGCGACTCCTCAAAAAAAATGCACTGAAATGCAACAGTGTACCTAACATCCCCAGTGTCCCCCTACACAAGGGCTCCTTGTCTTGACAACGCAGCACTGTGCAGCTAATCACTTTCACGTGCCTGTCCCTTCGACTGTGCCACTCGGGCTGCACTTCCTCACATCTGATTGGTGCACTGTTATATCAGATTACTAGAATAACTTTAGACATTGAGGGTGGAATTTTGTTATTTATTAAATTTTTGTTGACAAAATAAATATTTAATAAATAACATAACATGTGCCACTTATGAGGAACTCGTGGCTAATTAATTACAGCCGCACGGGTCGATTCATCAGGTTAAGCTACGCTCGCCGGGGTTGGTCCGTGGATGGGTGACTATCTTTATATTCGAAACTCCTCCGTGCCAGAAGGCTGAAAATTTGACAGCCAGTCTTACCAAGGTCAATTCGGCAGTCGCAGTCCAGTCCATGTAAAACACTGGTATTCAGCTGCATCCGGTTGGACTGAAAGCCAACACCAACATAGTTGTGAAAAGGCTAGGCAGATTGAACATGAGTCACTTATAAAAAAAATGTTAGTTGCCCAGTTTTTTTTATAGGTAACTTTTGTAGCGTCACGATCAAGGATTTATAAGTGTTTTTTCCTAGATTGACTGATTTTATGAGGTACGAATCAATTCCTATATATCTTAATCTATGTCATTCTTTGCCTCCCTTTTTTACAGACTTTAAAGAGGAAGAGGCTATCAATTAGGTTGTATTTCTTTTTGTCATTTGAAATGACGATCTTTCTACTGAATGACATATTTTTTTATTTGAAAGAAATACTTCCAGATTCGATTCCCATATGAATTTAGTCAAGTTCTGATGAGTGGTTCTTGCACTAGGTTTTATAATGCAAATTTTAACTTCCTGTCACTGTTAATCACATACTAGGGACTTCCAAATAAAAAAAATCGGAAGTCGGTGTGTTTGGTTTTGTGTTTCTGTTCTTGCCACCGACTTCCGAAATCAAATTTATTTTTCACTGAGTTTTTTGGAAGACAGTTGTTTTTTCTAAAGACAGCACAGTTCCGTCAAAATATGCATTAGCCAAATGCCAATTTATATATGATTGGTATTTTCAGATTATACATATTTACGAATCAACCCTTTTTTTCAGTTAAAAATATCCATACCCTTATTGCAAATAATTCATACACACGAACTAAACTCCCGGGACCCTTCATTTTTTCCGTGACACGCAGTCCCTCCGAACATTACAGCTAAACACAGACGTCCAGGGTAATGGGGTAATAGTGACTTGTACGGGCTCAATAATTTCGTGTCATGTACGACAGGGCTACCCGTTCCCATGGCATTCCTGGATAGCGACAAGTGGCAAAGATTGGTGCAGAGGTGATGGTCCTTTGAGTCGGAAATTGTGGGACTTTTTTGAATTTTGCGAATTGCGATAATACGAATCACAATATGACGTCACTTAATGTTAGGTAGCCAAATAAGAAAAATGGAAGCCTGTTTTTTTTTGAGGGTGGGAAATCATCGCTCTGGTTGGAGCGGAAGGTCGAACATTTCAACTTGTCCATTGCTTAGTTTACAAGTCAAAGCTTCCTCTCCTCTGCATCATTCTAAGGCACTTATCCCTATACAGGACAGACATTAGAACGGGTAACTACATCTTACACGAAATTATTAAGCCGGTACAAATCACAATTACAACTTTCCAATTTAATATCGAGTAAAATGCATAGTGCGAATAGTCTGCGAGTAAAATGTGTATGTAACATGTCGATGGATGGGCAGAAATTATAAGGGTTCCACTTTTTCAGCGGAATCGTCCGAAAGGGTTACCGCTACCCCGGAACATAAAGGGCTAAGGGAGGAACATTAATGGGTTTTAGTCAGTAAGAGTCTGAAACTCCCTTCCGGTCCACCCAGAGCATATGAAAAAAGAACAAACCTGAGACTATTCTACCTACTCCCGCGTCTGCAAACTCCCAACCCTGCGAATACAGAGCCGCTTCGAGCACGTAAATAAAAGTAGACAAAGAGAGCAATTCCGCAAAAAGACGAGATGGGCATAAAAAGTAGCTGTCATGGCGTGGTCACGACGATGAACTATGTGTGCTGTCTGTGACCACTCTGTATGGGAAAGTATGGTGGACGGTAATTATTGTGTGGTGAGGTATCGGTGATGGGTGACATGTATGTACATATTGAGGGAAATAAGTTACTTTATTGTTGTTGTATGAAATTGGTATGAGGAGAAACTCGTGGCTTAGTAATAACAGCCGCACAGGTCGAACCATCAGGTTAAGCTACGCTCGCTGGGGTTGGTCTGTAGATGGGTGACCATTTTCAGATATCGACACTCCTCCGTGTCTCGGAAAGCACGTTAAGCCGTTGGTCCCGGCTGTCATTTGTGCATCTGTGATAGTCGTTACGGGTCATCAGAAGCCCGAATATCTGACAGCCAGTCTTACTAAGAGGTATCGTATTACACAGTTACTGGGTTGTGGAAGTCAGATAGGCAGTCGCTCCATGTAAAATACTGGTATTCAGCTGCATCCGGTTAGACTGGAAGCCGTCCCCAACATAGATGGGAAATGGTCAGTTAAGTTTTTTTTTGTTAATTAGACGAGACCAATGAAAAAATGCGCGTTTGCAAAGTCCGACTACCGAAATCGTCGTACTAATCAACTGGCGCCAAAATAATGATTCGAATCATAAAAACATTCTTATATATTTCCCACACAAAATCCATGAATTAACTATCAATTATAGAAACGGAAATTAAAACCGACGTGCACTTAAGCCAAGGCAGATGAAGTCAGATCCTCATTTGGAAAGCTTACGTCAGCAGGCCACCGGTCTTCGTGACCTGTCGCTCATCGCAAGTAATCCAAGAATTTATATTAATCACAGTGTAGAAAAATTATCAGCCAATGCACAGTTATATGAGCAATAGGATTTTATATTTATTTAAGTACTAGCTTCTGCCCGCTGCTTCGGCTGCGTTGATGACGATAATTACCCCACGGGAACGTACTAACGAGAAGAAAAAGCAGCCATGTATTAATCCAGGTTATAATCTATCTCTGTGCCAAATTTCATCCAGATCCGTTAAGTAGTTTTTGCGCTACAAAGTGACAAACATATATACACACACATACAAAAGTTTCGCCTTTAAAATAATATTATAGTGCGATTTTTTTGTCTCCGGAAGTTGTGATTGCTTTGAGCATCGGATGAGCGGGATTTGCTTAATTATTATGCAGAAATGTTGCATTGAGAAAGATTCTCAGTTTTTAAGAGAACCAGCACAGATGGCAAGAAATATACTACGATAACATGGCCCGCCCCTCATCGCCACCAAGACTCACAACGCATGTTGCTGCTGGCCTGCTACTGAAAACGAATACTTACAACCTCTTTCGTAATGATGTGACTATCAAACATTGAAACAGTAATTTGGAGGGGCGCGTCACACATAGTGGATATTTGAAAATATGCCTTATACCTATGAGAGAAAAGTTAACATTTCATATTGCTGAGAACAGCAGGTTATTTTTATAGGTGCTGTTAAATTCTTGCTTAAGCTTCATAATGGCTTCATTACATAGATTGTGTGCATTCTTCTTCATTTATTGTCAATCAAATCAATCTGCCTAGCCTTTTCCGAACTATGTTGGGGTCGGCTTCTAGTCTAACCGGATGCAGCTGAATACCAGTATTTTACATGGAGTGACTGCCTATCTTACCTCCACAACCCAGTAACTGGATAAGACTGGCTGTCAGATTTTCGGGCTTCTGAAGACCCGTAACGGCTGTCAAAGATGCACAAATGATAGCCGGGACCAACGGCTTATCGTTCTATCCGAGGTACGGAGGAGTCTCGGTATGTAATGATGGTCACCCATCCACGGACCAACACTGGCAAACGTAGCTTAACCTGATGTATCGACCTGTGCGGCTGTTATTACTTGAGCCACGATCTCCACCTTTATCTATAGTATAATTTAAAAAATCCCCCGATCACCCATAATAACCAACAATTCTTGGTCAACTATTAAACGATCGGATAACAACACTGGTATTTAAAACAGTATCTTTGAAATGCTGTTTTTGTACTCCGGTGAAGTTACATTAACTGACACCGGTGGACGTCAGGTGCCGGGGACGGGCCGGTCACGATTCTTTGACCGATGTCTAGCTGAAATACTACCATCATTTCTCTGGACATCTCAAGCAAAACCCAACTTTACCTTTCAAGAGCCAACGTCCAATTTCGAATGAGACGTGGTAATGTAATCGTATCTCCAAGTCGGGCGATTTTGAACTACATGAATATTGATATAAGGTTGGTTTTTGGTTGTAAAGAACGGAGCACGATTGAAAAGACTGCGCGTTAGTTAATGCTCTACCTATGATCGTAATAAGTAGACGGTGTGTTGAAAAATTATCGGTACCATCGCAGGCGCAATAGACGCGTGACTTTTTTGCCTGTTTATTATTGGGTTTGAAGATTCCGATGTAGAAGTTACTGGATGGGTTTTGCGAATCTTTTTTTTTTTTAATTAATACGATAGCTTTATGGCCTAGTGTTTAAGGCCTGCCCTCGTATTTATATAAGGTGTTCAAAAACTGACTTTAAAAATTTCGTGGGAGCATTTTACTCATCGTTACGAACACCTTTTACTACAGGATGAACCCTGAAATCGTGAAAAAAATATAAGCTGTTCCATACATTTTATTGAGTTACGAGTGCATAAATGTATGGAACAGCCCATATTTTTATCGCAAGTTCATTTTTTAATTCCTCATATTATACCTCATGTAGAGGTTGTCGAATTCGCAAGTACCAATGTAATATTGTTATCTGAAGGGAAGGTGGTTTTATACAGCTTCAACACATTTTTTCGGCTCACGCTTAGTTTATAGTTCTAACCTATACCGTTTGGTAGACCTCGCCTAGTTAGTGCGACCAACTGGGGAAGAAGGCAGTTAAAAGGAGGCTCATTTATTTTAAAAAGCGTACATCATACAAAGCTCGTAAGAAGCTCGTGGTACGTAATAACAGCTCAGGTCAATCCATCAGGTTAAGCTACGCTTGCCGGGGTTGGCCGTGGATGGGTGATCGTCTTAACATATCGAGACTCCATCCCGTTTCGGAAAGCACGTAAAGTCGTTGGTCCCGTCTGTCAATTGTGCATGTTTGACAGTCGTTACGGGTCGTCAGAAGCCCGAAAATCTGACAGCCAGTCTTACCAAGGGGTTTCGTAACACCCAGTTACTGGGTTGTGGCTGTCAGATAGGCTTCATGTAAAATTCTGGTATTCAGATCCAGTTAGACTGAAAGCCGACCTCAACATGTTGGGCAATGCTAGGCAGATTGATTGACACCACAAAAAGCTCAAAATGTTTTTACTGGCTTAGTGTAATTCCTTACAGAATAGCTCTCAAGAAAAGGCGTGGTGGTTCTCACAGCCACAACCCAATTTCTGCCACATCCAGCTTCATAAATCCGTGTACAAACAAGTTCCAACAACCCGCTGAGCTATAATAAATGTAAAGTAAGCCCAGCCCCCATCAAAATGTCATCAATGTTGGGCAAATAGGTGACGGCTTACATAAAACTAATATTGTTGTTTACACCGAGCCCATTAATGCTACATGGCTATTCTAGATGACCATGTTTGATAAGGAAGTGTGCTGATTGTGGCTGGTTCGAGTTGAGGGTTGACCTTTGAACACCTGGGATTCTTTTTTGTTTATGCTTTGTCTTGGTGAAGGATTAGAATAGTACAGAATAGAATACTCTTTATCGTGTACACCATAAAAAACGGAGGAGCTCGTTCCATCCATCAGGGTGAGCTACGCTTGCTAGAGTTATTCCATGGATGGGTGACCATATTTCCATACCGAGACTTCTTCGTGCCGCAGAAAGCATGTCAAGTCTTGATGGAGGAGCTCGTCGACCCATCAGGTTAAGCTACACTCGCCGGGCTTGGTCTGTGGATGGGTGATGATTAAATATAGAAGATCCTCCGTGCTTCGGAAAACACGTTAAATAGTTGGTCCCGGCTGTCATTCGTGGATCTTTGACAGTCGTTACGGGTCGTCAGAAGCTGGAAAGTCTGACAACCAGTCGCACCAAGAGTTATCGCATTACACAGATTCTGGGTTGTGGAGGCTAGATATACAGTCGCTCCATGTAAAATACTGGTATTCAGCTGCATTCAGTAAGACTGGAAGCCGACCCCAACATAGTTGATAAAATTCTAGGCAGATTGATTTGGTTTTGTCTTGATGCTTGATGGTACAGAGGCCAGCACATCAAGTTACCCCAAACTGTCAAATTTCTTTGATAGTATATCAACTGTATTACAAAGAGATAAGGTTCATTTACAATTCAGAAAATTTGACAGTTAGGGATAGCTTGATTTGCTGGCGTCTGTACATAAATTAGCCAGAATTGTGCACTACGTAACAAATTAAATTATAACACGACATTTGGCAGACAATTTTTCCAACAAATTCCAAAGTTTATTATAATTACATAGTAGAGAGGCGACATTTTGACGGCTCAGTCGCAAAATGACCACTTCTCAAAATGACTACAGGTAGCAAAATGTCCCTTTCTCAGAATGTCCCTTTCGCAAAATGTCCCTTTCGCAGAATGTCCCTTTCGCAAAATGTCCCTTTTGCATAATGTCCCTTTCTCAAAATGTCCCTTTCGCAAAATGTCCCCTTCCTCAAACAGGCATGAATTCCTTTCATCAGTAAAAAACTGGTCAAAAGCCAGTAGGTGTACAACACAGAAGGGTACTGTAGTAATGTTTCATCAGTAAAATGGGTAGGTAGATGCATGTACATAAAATAATTAACAGAAATCGAAGATTGTCAGATTTATTGTCAAAACATCAATTTTTTTTATTCATCATTTAATTTTTTTATTTATAATTTTTTTTTTTTTTTTAAGGCGTCAGTTTATGTATGTATGTATCAATTTATACAAATAAAAATCTACTAATTAAACTAAACCCAATTTAAAACATAAAAATTAAATGACTTGATTGCGTAATAAACAAATTAAAAAAAGAGAGTAAATTTTGGGACAATAAAATAAGAGATTATTTATTTAACAAGGAATAAAAGAATAGACGAAAGGGGTACATTTATTTCGACAATGAGTTAACACTTGCACAATTTATAAAAAAAGTAATTTTACTACAATTATTATTAAAATAAATAATTGTTTTTTTTTTATTATGTAATCAAGACGTTTATTTTTTGAGTTTTGTATTTAGGTTAAGCTTAATTTCTTGATTATTTATTTTTTTTTGTCTTACGTAATATTTTTTACTGATGAAAGGAATTAATGCCTGTTCGAGTAAGGGGACATTTTGCGAAAGGGACATTTTGAGAAAGGGACTTTCTGCGAAAGGGACATTTTGCGAAAGGGACATTCTGCGAAAGGGACATTTTGCGAAAGGGACATTCTGAGAAAGGGACATTTTGCTACCTGTAGTCATTTTGAGAAGTGGTCATTTTGCGACTGAGCCATTTTGACCTCTTGTTCATCTTCATCATAATATTACTATCATGTAGGTTGCGTCTAACGGTTATTTTTAAGGGGACTACAATTTATAATGCTTTAAAGTATATGATTCACTGCAGTTAACACTATTACAAAAATATATGATATTCTTCAGGATATAATCTAGTTAAGTAGTGTGTTGAAAACATAGTACAACTAATTTTAATTGGTAGAAAAAAAAACATATCATCACGCCTTGGTACCCTGAAGGGTTAGTTAGAAGTGTATCGATAGTGCACCCACATTTCACATTATGTTTAACTCCACTCCTGGCTGCTACTGAGAAAACCCAGATGGAATAACCCAATAACACTTTACCCGACCCGGAAATCGAACTCAGGACTTCATGCTCATTAATAGCGCTTACGTCCTCGAGTACAGTCAGTGACAAAGGTTTTGTGCCACACATGGGTACCTACATAATTATGATTAAAAAAAAACAAATGAAAACAAAACAAAATGCTTTCTTGAATATCTATTGATCAAAAGATTTTTATTGTAACTAATCATAGCTCAGACATTTTTATTAGCACCTTAGCTTAACAATATTTTGACAATACAAAGCTTTGAATAAAATTAACAGATTAAAAATAAAGGCTGCCCCAGATAGACGCGATGCGATGCGAAGCAACTCTAGTAAAACAATTTTTATAAAAACTTGACGGAAATGTGAACAGAACCGCGTTGCGTCCCGCCTGTCTATGGGAGCTTTTACAAGAGCGTGACACTCCAACAATATACTAAACAAACGTTCAACAAACAGTTCACTTTTACTCCCGTCAACTTGACAAGCTAATTAAAATACTGCTGAACCTTAGAGTATAAATAATACAAGGCATGGCGCACATAATCAGTCTAATAACCTTTTCCTAAACATCGTTCTGCTGGGTAGTTTGCACAACTGCTGAAACCACTGCCACCCTTGTTATTATCTTATTTAGATTTCTTTTTGTATAGCTTACTACAGCCAACAGGCTATTAGGTATGAGTTGCTGCTTTTATTGACGATTTAATATACGGTAACATAATAATAAAAAGTTTATAGCTGTATCTTAGTGGCTGCTAAATATTTACAACACTTTGAGGATTTTTTGAGGATGCTACGAGCAGATTATAATAACAAAGCAACGAGGTTGCTACGCAACGTATGGTAAATGATGTCAACACGAAATTTTAATGTTATGAATACTTAAATTTAAATATTAAATTTTTGTTTTCTCCCCTTTCTGTTCGTGGGAACGCTGGTTTAGACAGATTAGCTAGACTCATTCTTTTAATTTTCAAAATGTACAACAATGGTCACAAAAAACACACTTCGCCTGATTCATACCCAAAGGGCTGCTAGTATTTGATTTATAAGATTCAAGTGCGTAGTTCAAATTAATAAAACTATCTGAGATCACGCCATTTATGTTTTGTATATCACATATTGAATTAATAATTAAACTTTGACAGTTGTCAGAAGTAATATTTTTTTTAATGAGAAATTGTGTACCTCCAACAGCTTTGCACGCAAATAATAAGATAAATGATTCTGAAAAATGCATCCTACTAATATTATATACGCGAAAGTTTGTGAGTACGGATGGATGTATGGATTGGATGAATGGATGTTTGTATCTCTTTCACGCAAAAACTACTGAACGTATCTGGATGTTTGGAACAGAGATAGATTATAGTCTAGAATAGCACATAATCTACTTTTTACCACGGTAAAATGTACGGTTTCCGTGGGATAAATTCCTACATACAAGCCCCGCGAAGCCGCTGGCATGTGCTAGTACCTATAAAAAAGTTCCAATGTAAGGTTAAGATTTTTATCAGAACTGTTCAATACGACAATATATAACGCGGCAATGCTGCCAGCCTTTTGGGAACTTTTCCTGTTGACAGCGATGTGGACGAATTTTTTGATGCTCTCTGATTATATAGGTACTTATTATTTCTGTATATATTACTATGAATATTTAGCTTTTAAATGTAAATTTAGATTAAATGATGAATAACTCAAGAAAACGACACAATCCTCTTTGGTGGGGATTTCTGAAATAAAACATTTTTCGAACAGATAAAAAATATTGAAAAAACTATATTATACATAAGGATCATTCTCAGACTTGGTACTTATTTAAAAAAAATATTTAATTAACTAAAGAAACAAAGACAAACAAAGATTTTAATACACTGAATACATTAGTACGTAAAACTACGCTTATGATCAAATAAACAGATCCAAATTAGTATATGAGATTCTTCTCCGGTCGTTTCTACTTACGCCTTAAATGGCCTAGCGTGAAGGCTATAATAAAAAATGAAGGACAGACCGCAACCAGTTATGATTAATTCGAGAAAAATGCAAATGTATCAATAAACATGTTTAATAAACACGCAATAAATGTATGTTGTGCGCGACTGTACAGCATGCAATTAATAAATTAAAAATTGACAGTTAAATTGACAACAGCGTGTGAACTAACTTTACAAATTTGATTTGATTTAATTTGAAAAGGTAGGTAAATAATTGTTTAAATCAAATCATGTATTTGCTTGACTATGGGTCATTCATTCACTTATTATACTTAGCAAAAGTTATTTATGCCCTAACCCACCTGAACAGGTGTGCAAACATTTATTATAAATAAATATTTCTAACACTAATCATTAAAATTGGGGTATTTATGAAAAAACTAACTTGAAAATTGAATTACATTTTTATAATTTATTTTAATTTTATATGATCGTTAACGGCTTATCATTTAATTTTAAATATTCCTTAACTGTAGATATAATATTATGTTTTTTTGTTAGAATAAACATAATTTTACAGCAAAAATACATTTTCCAAGTTAGTATAACTAGATTAACAGTTAACTCTGTTAAAATTCAAATTATTGAAAGGTCTTATTAATAAACGGATCCGTAAATAAATCATCTTTCATTTTGATCATAAAATAGAAATCGGTGGATCAAAAGCGACACATTTGATCGGCGCTCTCTAATCATCTGATCTGCGGTCGGTATCATCGGTCACAAAAGTACATTGTATATATTATACAGTTTGTTAGGCTAAACAAGAAACATACTTCATACATTTGGGTGTTTTTCTATCTATAATATGTATGTATTTACAAAATAAAAATGTATATAAGTAGTTTATTAGCCATCTCGTTACCATAATACAAGCATTAGGTTGCTTAGCTTAGGACTATATGGCATTGTGTGAAATGTCCAAGGATATTATTATTATTATTATACTTCCAGGTTGTATAGTACTCATGAAAGTGAACAACTTTGATTATCCCTGAAATCATGAAAAAAATATCAGCTGTTCAATACATTTTGATAACTTATGCAAACATAATTAATGTACTGAACAACTGATTTGTTTTTCGTGATTTCAGGTATAGTTCCACAGCCAAAGTTGTTCATTTTCATGAGTGTAGTACCCCTTGAAAGTAAGTCCCTCATTTAACCTAACACACTGTACATAAAATAATTGTAAGTAGGTACTTATCTTGCCGGCGGCGGCAGGAACAATTCTTATAGTTTTTGCTGATATGAGAGAAGAAACAGACTTGAGACTAATAAACAGTAATTCTTTAAAATAAGCAAAGAAAAATGTAGTACAACAAAGCTCGTACCTGAATTTACTAGATATTATGAGATACTTAGATTACGACAGTATTTAAAAAAAAATGTTTCCTAAGACACATTTACAATTACTATTAAAAGAAAAAAAGAAAAAATTTGGATGTCATGAGCCGATAAAGCAATCAAATGTCAGTATTAAAACTAATATCTACTAAATAAAGACATCGACAGGCTATCATGCAAATTACGGACAAAATGTCACGGTTCCAACAAGTTTATAATAGCATCCTGCATTAAATAGGAATTCTAACTAGAAGTAATAAATATACTGAATAAATATTGGGCGAGCGTCGTCGTCTGCGCAATCAATTTTATGACGGTAATTACCTTTTGCATCACCGACTAATATTGTGTTTAGTATAAGTAATCAAATATTGTTACAATGTTCCATACAGGTTTTTCATTATCAAGGCGAACGATGTTAGAACCATATTTTACGATTTAATATTTTCCATAAAAAAGTACCTAATAGCGTTTTGCCCGTTATTATGTAGGTATCACTGGCTGTCACAAAATGGGAATTTTTGGTTGCTAAAATATATTTGAAAAAAAAACCTACCAAACTTTTTCATCAATATTTATACGAACATTTAAAATATTATTATTAACACTGCACTTTTGTGCATGACAGTACACGCGCATACGCAAGACAGCGTGCAAATCGATGTCACGACATCCCGGCTGGTCTCGCTGATGGCTCATTAGACGGACGCCATTCATCATCAGAACTGGTCCTGAAGGGTGAAAGGTTACCAAGAGACGTGTTTCTCGCATGTAAGTATGTTTTTTTCTTTGTCGTTTTTAATTGGAAGAACTAAAAGTGACAGGTTTTTTAGAGACTTTTGTTTTGCTACAGATTTTTATTAGCTTTCTTAAGTTCGAATAAAAAAGTATTTTTAAAAGTTTCTTACCTTGTGTTTTGTTATTTGCAATACCCCCATTAGTACCGGACCGATTCTTTTACATGTCGGAATTTTTTTTGATGTGTAGGCCACCATCATCATCATCATTGGCCGCTTTCTTCCACCAACAGCTGAGTAAAGGCCTCCTTCCTTTTTTGCTATGGTTCCCTGGTATCTGCGATACAGGTTGATCCATATTATATAATGTTTCCTAAAACAGCAGCACATATATAAGGTCCCATTAAAATAGATGGACAAACTTTTAGAAATCACTCAGACCACCAAAATAAGGACAATGGTAAAAAAAAACACATGAGATACTTACAAGAAGTGTGCAAGTACCTACCCATAATAGAGGCGTTTATTCTAGTGTGCTGGCAATTTATTATTTTAGGTCAAATAAAATCACTTAAATCAAGTTTTGTTTTGCTTGGATATCTTTGGTTAGACGTACTGAACGCTGTGTTAAAATTTGTCCATCTATTTTAATGGGACCTTATATACAGGGTTATTTGTAAAACACCAGAAACCTCTTAAGAGGTCATTGTATGAGTACAATGATGAGTCATTGTGAACAACTTTTACTATGGGACCAAACCTAAAATCGCGAAAAAAAAATCAGCTGTTCCTTACATTTTGACGAGTTATACGAATATAATATATATGTTTTACAATAACCCTGTATAGTCTGCCTAAAATGTTCTCATTGCTGGGAAACAAAAGGAGGCCCTTTCTGAGTGAGAGTAGGCCATCGTTGGTAGTTGTCACATGTCTTCGATTTTTTTTTGATCGGTTTCCTCACGTATTTTCCTTTTTAATTTTGAGAGCAGTGGTGATGAAAGTAAAGAACTCACTCCTTAGTCGAGCGCGATACCTCTGCTCTCAAAACAATAGCAGTTTCATTAAATACTTCTATTACCAACCAACCTAGCGTTCAAATCTATCTATCTATACTATTATTATAAAGCTAAATAGTTCATTCGTTTGAACGCGCTAATCTCAGGAATTGTTGGTTGGAATTGAAAAATCTTTTTGTGTTGGGTAGTCGTCCATTTATCGAGAAAGGTTATAGGCTATATATAGAGTATAGACAACCAGAGTATAAATAAAATATGTTGCAAGAACGGGAAAAATACTCCTTTTTGAGAGCTTCCGTTGCGTGCGCTGCGTAAACGGTTTAAGTTACGCAAATATCATGTAAGATGGAATTGTTTCTCTTTAAAAGTTAAAAAAAAAAGTCCGTGACACCATATAATAATATGTCTTTCTTTTAAGATTGACTCACTATAACCTTTTTTATGTTAACCCATTGTGTTTGTATTGTTTGCGAAGGACTTTTATCAACATAATATTAATCCTTTTCCAAATAAATATGTTATTAATCACAAGTAGATATTAAATATAAACAAAATTGTTCTTGACATCACTTGATTTCAATCAACATCTTAGGAGATATCTAAATCACTCTCTTTCAGGTGACGCAGACGAAGTTGCACAGGTCAGCTAGTCTATAATAAACATAAAACCTATCACGTACAGTCAAGATCAACAATCAATACAACAGTGTACTTAGACCGCTGTCTACGACAATTTCACATGCAATTTTCTTGTTGAAACTGACCATTACTTGCCTCAAATTATATTACTACACAAAATATAAGGTAGACACTTTATTGATTGGTTTTATAGCTAAGCTGAACGAGGCTTTCTAATAGATTATATAGTTTTTTTGAATTATTCACTATACTGGGTGACAGATTCTCAGGAAGAGTGAAATAAGGCAAGGTGGATTAGCAGAAAATGCCATAGGTAGTTCCGCCTTAGTTCAGTATTGATTCCCGCAATGACATCACTTCACACAGAATTAATACTATAAACAAAGTTGCCACTGAAATATACGTGAACTGTATGACTATCGTAAAAAAAAAATTTGTCACAATCCCTATATTATGACTAAATTAATTTTTTTTAGTCCGTCAGCTAAATTATTAAAAAATGTTGGATTTTTATTTTTCTTTTTTTACGTAATTAAAAGATTACGTCGATACGCTGTGTTAAAATGTGTTATGACGGGACTCCTTTGTAGATTTTATACTGAGTTGTGACGTAACGCGCCTCCACTCCTCAACTTTAATGCGTTTTAACTAAGTCATTTTTAATTAATATGATAAAGGAAAAAATACGTGTCAATTTTTTTTTATTATCTGACTAACAGACTAAACATAATTTCTTTCTTTTACCCTGTAACGCAGTGTGCAATAGGGATTATTCCTATCGCACACTGCGTTCTTCTAGGCAAAATGGGGGGTCTTCTACCTAACAGTAAAATACCACCTATTTTGTCAAACCTGTTATAAAGTAATCATTAGAACTCTCATTTAACTGAGTGAATCATAACATCTAAAAATACATCGTAACACTGGATTCCTTTGGAATACATTCGTGATTATTAGTCCGTTCTCCACTTATCAGATATCAATTGTGAGTCAATTACAATAAATGCTCTCTCACTAACAACAGTAACCCGGTCCATTTCTCGCTACTCTTGTCTTTGCCTGGCCTCTGCCTACCCTCTTAAAACCTCACTCATCTCCAGCTCATTTCTCGCTTAGCTCTCCACCATCACCTCACCTTTACAGCTAAATATGAAGGAGGATAGGTCACGTACTTATCGCCAGCGATGTGTCGATAATTTTCGATTGGACAGTCTCCATAATGACTGTTTGGGACGTGAGATGTTGCTTGTTTAGTTTTATATTTTATTTGTTCAAACGACATGGTTGCCTAGTAATGATAGTGATTGAAAGTCATGGATGTCTTCAAGGTGGCTCTGTGGGAATAAAATTGGAGAGCACGATATTGTTTTAAAGAATATATTCAACTGCCTGACTGCCTTCTTGGTCTAGTGGAGAGCATGTGGTCCTGGGTTCGGTTTTCGGGTGTTGTTGGGTTCTTACATTTGGAATTTCTTAGCTGCTGGAGTTTGGATTCGTGCACAGTTGAAGGCTCGCCCGCTATTACGCAGAACTTAGGCAAGATCATCGCCATCTGCCTAGCCTTTTCCCAACTATGTTGGGGTCGGCTTCCAGTCTAACCGGATGCAGCTGAATACCAGTATTTTACATGGAACGACTGCCTATCTGACCTCCATAACCCAGTAACTGGGCAATACGATACCCCGTGGTTGACTGGCTTAGGCAAGATGCGGGTATACTAAAAAGGATTACAGGCGTGGTGGTGTGTTGTGAAATTTATTCAAGGAGAACTTCTTCGTAATCGGCGTTTCAAATATACATAGTTGGTTTTTTGAAGAACGAGCATCATGGATTGTTCTTATTCATACTTTGATTCGGTTCTAGTGTTAAAAGATTAAAAGTTTTCTTTATAACTAAAATTAAGCCCACATTTTATTATTTATTTATATAATCACTTACAACTATTGTTACAGGTAAAAACACACACAAAGCAATAGAAACAAAAATACACATGTTTATTTTGTGTCCCTATCTCCATGAAAATAGCTCTAACAACTCGTGATATTTTATCTTACTTGTTCTATGAGGTGTATCTATGAATGTTTTAAATCAATGATAATATAAAAAATGTTATTGCTCTAGCTGCTGGCGCCACAGGAACAAAATAAAAGAATGTCTGAAGTTTGTAAACAATTTTTAAAGATGGAATATGAAATGTAGTATCAAACAAGATACACGAAATGTCTGTACTCAGTTCCACGTCACATCATCTGAAAGTATCCCAGGTAACGCGGCTGGCCACACGTCATACACCTTTGAGCGTCAGCGTCAAAATCCGTCAGTGTCTACCCTGACGCCTGACGCATGACGCGACCCGCCCGTCAAACGCTACTCAAGAACAGTGAAATTTGTTCTCAGCACGAAATATTCAAATATCTAACCGTGTGTCACTCGATACTACGCGACTGACATCTTCATGACTATTATATTTAGGCGAAAACATCTGAATATATCGGCTTAAAGCTTCTTGAAAATCAACCTTATTGCAACTAACATAAAGTTCTGAATGGAAAGTGTTAAGATCGCATATAGCATAAAGGAATTCGTCAAACGACTGTCCGTCATGGCTTTTGTAAAAAGCCCACCGCACTGCCAGCTTATTCATGCACCTCGATAGGACTTTAACTGAAAGTGGTAAGGACTATTTTGCTTTGGCAAATAAAAACTTAACCCTTGTAATGCGAAGGTGGTCTGATAAGGCGCTTCTTCAAAGTGACGGGCGTCAAAATGTTTCAAAAGCGGTCATGTGCGATGACTCCTTGTTAGCAAGTGTTACATACTGATAATGACAAGATAATGATTGAGATAACGATGTTCTATTCCTTATTCAAAGGATGATTTAAATATTGGCCAATGGTATGTTAAAATAATAAAACCAAATAATAAAATTAAGAGAAGGAACAAGTTCATAGGTCAACTAACTTGAAATCTAATGAAGACTGATACGTTCAAAGGATAACTCCTTACTTTGTATTGGGCATTGTAAAACTGACACTGAAATTTATATATATATATATATATATATATATATATATATATATAAATTATATAATATTTAAAATTATAATATGTAATTTGATTTTGAACGAATGCAGCGTGACGCAGGATGTAAAATAACTGTAGTAAGTAAAATAAAAAGGAAAATTTTCACATAAAAAAACGCACAATAGGAAATGGTGTGTAAGTTGAAGAGATCCGGAATAAAAATTCTGTGAATCAGAAGTCATGAAGAAAGTCCGATTTGTCATGAACTATCATCAGTTCAAGACAAATCAGACACTATCAATCGATTTTTAGAAGAAAAAATATTAGAAGTAAAACTTATTCAGAGATCTCGTGATAATTTAAGTGTAATGTAGACAAACAAACTCTCAGATATAACCCAAACTCCAGTCACCAAGTACAAACATGTATACACAAAACACACACACACAGACACCATACGCACGCTCTTCGTTTTACATTAGGTATCATAATTTTAATGCAAAATCGATTACGGCCAAAAACGGGTGAAGACATCGACTCCTGTAACACAGTTACCATCTAGTTCAGGAGTTATGAGCTTCAATTATAAATGGTCACCTTTTTAATGTAACCCATTGACCGCTTGGTTTTATATTAATAGGGGGGCAACCAGCGCCCAACTCATAAAAAAAAAAAAATTCAGTCGAATGGAGCCTTGCAATTACATAAAAAACGAAAACCGAACGTAGATTCGCAGTCGTATAAACACGACTGTGGCGGCAAATGCACGAAAACTTTTGTCGTATTAATCCGACTGGGGCGGTTAAAACTTAAAAGGTTAAAAATGTCACTGACTTTTTAGGTCATTTTGAGATTTTAAATAATATATAAGTTGCAACTTAAATTATAACACCATAACCAAACAGCCCCCCCACACATTCTAATGTCAACAAATAAGCACCTAGAGCCCACAGTAATCACACAACGATGGTCACGCGCATGTAAAAAAAGATCACGTACTTAACGAGAACAATTTCTCAACATTTGACATTCCGTCGAAACAAATTGTAGGTTCGATAGCTGTGTAACGTTTTTCTCACACGATTGGAGAGCAAATAACTGGGTGCTGATGATATGGCAATATCGTTTCACGAGCTAGACTCTGGGTGTACACTGTTGGTAGGATACTGGTAGTAAGGTTGGACAAGGTTTGGATCAAATGTTGGGTGGTTGGCGATCGATGTCAATTTGGTCTTGGTAATTTGATGAATTAAGTTTTGGAGTTGATTGTCTGGGTACTGTTATTAATATAACACTGTCCCACTGCTGAGCAAAGGAGCTGAGGTCTCTCAAATCTTCTCAGACATTTTATCTAGAGCCATTTAGATGTATTGATCCCTTGCTATACAGGTAAGTCGTAAGTCGTCTAGCCACCTCTTTCTAAGCTAGCCTCGACGGTGCCGTCCATTTTAAGCTATTAATATAGTCATTGAAATTTATAAAAACCGGGGTGATAGGAAAGTTTCGGATACAAAACAAAAAGTTGAATTAAAAACCAACTCAAAAAAAATATCATGACAGCTGAAATAGGTAGGAGTTTTTTTTTGACGGTGGAAAATCATCAAATGACTCGTCCTGCTCTGGGTGGAGTGTCAGACTCTTATTGACTAAAACCCATCCATGTTCCTTCCTTAGCCCTTTATGTTCCGGGGTAACAATAACCCTTTCGGACAATCCCGCTTCAAATAGGTAGGGGTTGACGTTGTTTTTATGTTTGTCAAATGTAGAGCACAAAATCTGACTATTCAAAAATACCCTGACAAGCTTGCCAACCACACCGCCAGTGTATCACGCGTCTAAGTATAGCTCCGGTCATACTATCATGGGTACAGCCAATTTTCGCCTCTCATATTGGTAGCGTGTAAGTACTCGATTGTATCATGATTTCGAAATTGAATTGAATACTGTCGTACTACCCGTCGAGATTGCAGCGCACGATTTTTTCTTCCCTTTCTCTCACTATGGCTTCGACAAGGATGGCGAGATCTGGATGTTTTTTCCCTTTTTGGTTTTGTGTTGAATAGGCTCGCAGTTGTCAGTGTCAATTTCAGCTAGTCGTGAACGAGCATAGTGTCAATTTTAGCCAGCAAACTGCGAAGGGTTACCCGTTTCTTTGTAAGGCTCATCTTTGCAGCATTCTTGTTATGATTACCTATATGTAATTTTAGTGATTGTTCTTAGATTGTTTTTTGTTTTCTGATCACACTGGGAAAATTTTTGATTAAAATTGTAAAAATGTGCTCTGATAGACTATAGCTTTTATTATACAGGGTGAAATTGAATTCATGGGCATTATTTTAAGGAGTCATTGTATTCGTCATTAGGAACAACTTTCACTATGGGAACAAATCTAAAATCGCAAAAAAATATCCGCTGTTTTATAGATTATGCTCGCATAACTCGTCAAAATGGAGGGTACCGCTGAGTTTTTTTTTAGTGCAGTACAATGATCCCTTAAAATAATGCCCATGAGTTCAATTTCACTCCTGTATACGGTGCGTCTATTTCCAGTGACGTGAAATTGATATAATTCATATTTCCATTGATAAAAGTACAAATCTTAATGAGCCTTCTAAATTACTAAAAGCGCACACTACTTTGATATTTCGTGTAGTAGATATAAAGACGATACATGATTACCAATCGTGTAACATATCTACTCTCCATCAGCCAGATATATCCAACATCCAAAGGTACATTTTCAATCAACTGATGTCATTTTTCTGTCCACTTATGGTAAATTCAATTCGCATCTCCTATTTCATATCCTTTTCAAATATTAGCCAGTATGTTCGCATATCCATTTATGGAGTTATCTGCAGCGGTAGGCCCAATTACGTCGCTAATTCAGTCGATGATGGGACATTGTGGTTCTCAAATATTAAGCCCATATTTCTCTTGCTCTTCAATGTTACAAAAATTGCGACTTGATCGACCAAAAACGCGATTTTCAGCTGATTGGTCGAGAACCAAAGAGGTTTTGTTTTTTTTTTAATGAAAAAGGAATATGATTTAAAAAGGTTTGAGACTCATTGGCTATTGTCTCATCATCTTTCGTACATAAAATACAGGGACTACATGAAAGTCAATGGAAAACGTGAGTATAATCGTCGAGAAAATTCTTAACTTGAATTTTTACCTTGAACTTGGATATTGGCATTGATTTTGCAACCATTCCACAAATTAAATTACAAAAAAAAATAGTTTTAAATGTGTAACGAAACATACTTACTTCTTAAATTAGTAACGAGTACCTTTATTGAATTATCTACATAATTATTTATTTACCCAATTCTCTTGATAGCTCAAAATAATTTTGCCAAGAAAATTTTACCTAATTCATTACAACATACGAGCTTTTAATATGATGAGGAGCTTGTGGCTAATTTAAACAGCCTGTCTTACCAACGGTTATCGTATTATGTGTTATTATTGTGGAGGTCAGATAAGCAGTCGCTCCATTTAAAATAATAGTATTCAGCTGCATCCGGTTAGACTGGAAGCAGACCCCAACATAGTCGGGAAAAGGCTTGGCAGACTGATACGAGCTTTTAATACTTCAATTCAATTTCTGTCCGCACCTGTACCCGTCACCCACGTCCATGTCCGAGTAATGACATCAAGTACGTGCGCCAATCGTCCACAATATGGCACGACACTGCGCAAATACGCGTCCCGTGACGGACGCTGCGTCGCCACCGTGCCGCCACTGTGACGATCACTTGCGTACGCAATTGTACCTGGTAATGGTACATTTGCGTCCGATGAGACACGTACGAGTAAATCTTCTTGTAATTGAGAATGTACGCTACCGTCTTGTCTGTGAAAGGAATGCTGGATTATGGGAGATTTGTGCACTGTTGGTGCTTAGACATTTAAATAATTGACTATTTGAAACGGTCAAAAATAAAATATGAAATCACATGGAAAAAAGACCGATCGTCTTAAAAACTTCTATAACCGTACAGAAATTAAATATTATAGGAAGATATAATTGTAAAGCTGCATTTAATGCCAATAAGTATTCCATTTCATTCTTTTGAATGATATGTGACGTCATTTTGTTATATTTCATACAAATCACGTACAAATTCCGCGTTTTGACAGTTCATATACAGTAACGTTATTGACTACCCTTTCAAATACCCAATTTCGTGTCACATTTAGAACTTAGGAATTTAGAATTCTTTGTTCGTCTTCTTCTTAGCGTGTCGATGGCAATCTAAGTGGACTCGGCCCAGAATTTGGATAGGTTAGGTACGTGTTTTGCGCCATCACTACCGTCCATCAGTTCCTGTAACGTGCAGACGACAGGACACGCAGGACACTAAATTAAGTGTCCCATCGTTTGTTGACTAGCTTCATAATGTATTTACACTCCAAGGCGGAGTTGTCTATGGTATTAAATAAGCTTCGCTTTCAAAAATCTTGAATGCTAAATGCAAGCCACGAACAGACCTATTATTTTTAATGATACGTCTAAAGATCAATTTGAAGATATCACCTTTCGTGATTCATGGAGTAATATTATATTAGTCTATTTGAAATTGGAAGTGCCAATAATTGCCACCATAATTAATCAAAACGGACCCAGATCAACATTTTTTTTTGATAGCTACAATAGCCGCTATAATGTAATATGTGTTCCAAATTCAAAATTAATAAAGAGTTGAGAAAAGAAAAGTTTTTACGTAACAGAACTTATGGCCGGAATAGTTCTATATTTAAATATTATCAAGTAGTTACGGGCTCAAAATGTTAATAACAATATTTCTTAACAACTATTTTAGTAAACTTAACCTTAACACTGGGGCTATAGTGACGAGAATCCCTGCGGCAAGCTCAACACTGATGTGGAAAGCTTACAGCTACAATTCCCACATGAGTAGGCCGGACTATTCGAGATACACTGCAGGGCTGGTTTGCACGAGATACGCTCATCTTTTAACTATAACGATTCCAAAGTAACACCAGAAAGTAACATCATCATCTGCCTAGCCTTTTCCCAACTATGCTGGGGTCGGCTTCCAGTCTAAGCGGATGAAACTGAATACCGTTATTTTACTTAGAGCGACTACCTATCTGACCTCTACAACCCAGTAACTGGGCAATACGATACCCCTTGGTAAGACTTGTTGTCAGATTTTCGGGCTTCTGACGTCTCGCAATGACTGTCAAAGATGCACAAACGACAGCCAGACCAACAGCTTAACGTGCTTTCCGAGGCACAGAGGAGTCTTGTTATGTAACCATGGTCACCCATCCACGGCCAACCTCGGCAAGCGTAGCTTAACCTGATGGATCGTCCTGTGCGGCTGTTCGTTCTGAGCTCGGAGCTTAGAACGTAATAACAGAATCCAATCATGATTCTGTAATAAAAAAAACCCAAAACATTCCAGTCCATTTCCCAACAATGTTTAATATTCCACCCTTTACAATGTGACATACCACTCCATTGAAGCGTAACCGTTGATCACTGGTGTGTAACCTAACCCTCTAATGCAATTGCACAGGCCTCCTCAATATGCATGGCCTGGCTAAATATTTGCTAACTGATTAAAAGTCAAAGCTGTCCTGCCCGAGGCCACCGCATGGAAACAATTGCTGCTCGCTTCTAAATAATATTAGTGGAGCGGATCATACGCGTCACAGATCACAGGGACGTTTGTGCCCCTTGTGGAGTTGGGGGGTTGGACTTAGTGGTGTGAGGAGCGGGTTAAAAGTATTTTGCTGTGTAAACTTCAAGGAAACTGAGGCAACTAGAATTAATGAATGGGCATAAAATTGGTGGAAATATATTTAAAAAAAAAACATAAATACAGTCGAACTTAAACTTCCTCCTTCTTCAAATTCGGTTAAATGTGCCTTTTATATTACATCTACTTGGAATAAATGATTTGATTTTGTGGAAGGAGTTAGTGGTTTTTGATGGGTTGGATCCTGAAAAGCGATGCCTTAGCGACTGTTTTTTATTTAACTGTTTTGTTGAAATCAGTTTGTCCTCATTTTGACGTGTTATTTACAGTGCAATGGCACGCATTTCTACGAATTTGTACTCGCTTGGAGTATGGATAAATAAATACATAGTTACATTTATTTAAAGCTTTTAGTTTTAGTTGCAGTTTTTTCAACATTACAAATAACACTATTATTGCTATAGTACCCAAGTAACGTTAAGACAACAATCAATATAGAACTTTTAAACTCTTAAACATTGTTTTACATTTTTATTATTTAAATATTGTTATTGGAAACCCGCTTCGCCTAACAACACGTGAGCACCCTAAAGTCTCCCGTCTCAGAAGCTCTGAGTTGACATTAAAGATTATGCGAGATTTACATCGCAGGAAAATTATAATATAAACCTGTATATATATATACAGGTGTATATATTCTGGTGATGTTACAAAATACGGCTTGTTCCCCAGTTTTGAGGATTTTCTTAAATTTGTTTGAGCTTTGTGTGCGAGATATTAAGCTGACTTTTGTTTGCAAATTTCGAGGTATTTACTCCCCGATTGGTGTGTTTGTTGTAAATTATAATGAGGAAACAATATGTACCTATTTGTAACTTTATTTCAAAATTAATGTTTGGATATCTGACATCGCAAGCTTATGTATGGAAATATATTTGCTAAAAAGATTTTTCAGCTTTTTATACAATCCATGGGAATCAAGAGAATTTATTAACTATAAGATAAAGCAAGCTCTGGATACAAATAAAAATATGTATATTGCTGTAGGTATAGCATATTCTTGTTAGGGTGCTACTTAGAGAGAAAGTTAACTAGAGGGGCTCGTGGCTATTTTTTTTGACAGTAGGAAATCATCAAATAACCGGAGGGAGTGTTAAACTTTTACTAACTAAAACCCATCCAGGTTCCTTCTTTAGCCCTTTATGTTCCGGGGTAGCGGTATCGCTTTCGGCCAATCCAGCTGGCTTCGGCATCCAGGCTTCGGCCCCAACGGGCCCCATCTGCTGTGCTGACATGTTTTTATACCTTAACGTACACGGATCTATTTTAGACCCATTAGATACTTAGGTATCTTCTTTAGGGGTCATTTGATGATTTCTCATACTCAAAAAAAAAGATGCTTATAGGTAGGGGGAAGTCCCCTAGTGGCGGACGTATAAGGTTTTCTGGAAATAAAATTAAAACTACTGTGAGAAATATGTATTTATTTATGAATTAGTTAAATGAACAATATATAAAATCAAAATCAATTAACAATAATACAACTTCTGCGTAAACATAATCTAGGAACGTTAATTAAGTTTTGGTAAAAAAAATATAGTCTTTAAAATTGGCACCTAGTGCCGGACGGGTTAATCTTCAAACCCCAAGCGTCGGAAATTCTTTAAACATTGTGCATCTATCACATATATACATATCTCCACATTCCGGAACGTCTGCACATGCTTCATGGGACCATTCTTGGCAGCTGGAGCATTGTATCCAGTCCTCGACGTGGTCCTTCAAATACACTACACAAGTAGTTTTTTCCATATTAGATATAACAGTTAGTGGCTCCTTTTCCTTTCTTTTTTGTCTCTTCCATGTTGAAATATCTCCCTCCTTCTATCCTGTAAAACAACAAATAATCATTATTATGATAAGTATAAATGCTTAGTAAAAAAGTTAACCTATAAACTGTCCGGTGGTAAGGGACACCTTAGTGTCCGGAGGTAGGGGACAGGGAATGACCAAAATTACGTATTTCATACTAAAACTGTTTAGGTAATTAATAAAAACTTCCACAATGTATGAATTATTATAGAACACTGTCTTTATGAACAAATAACAAAAACAATTTAACACAAAACCGTAGCAGTAATACTTACTTGAAATTTACGTGACGCAACGCTTTCTCGCCAGAAACAGCAATCCACTCACCGCCGATGTGCGCGTCACTGGCAAAACGCATCGCGTGATCCTGTATTGCTATGTTCCCCCGCGCCCCTTTCACCGATATTTTAATAGATTGCGTTGTCGTTTGTCGACATAATACGAGTGTCCGACGCTAGGTGCCGTCCGGCGCTACGGGACTTCCCCCTACATACCTATAAGCATCTTTTTTTTTGTACATGTCTCAGCTATATGTAGGTATAGCTGAGACATGTACAGTCACGAGCAAAACTATGTATACACTTAGCTAATTTCATAAACGGTTTTCTGCTTAGTTATTGAATGAATTTGTATGTTGTCACACGCATTGCATTTTCGAATCCATAGGTTAACCATACATGTCGTATCTTAAAGATGAAATAGTTATTTTTTGAGATAATTGGTTCTGAAAATTACTAGGTGTATACATATTGGTGCTCGTGACTGTACCTAATTTCCATAAAAACATAAACGCTCATAGCTACAGTTCATTACGCAAGGTAATGTCACACTGTAACCATGCTTTAGCCAGGGACGGGACATAGAAGGGCAAGCGACAGATGTATTGTTAAACGAAACCAAAATAATCGATATTAAAGGGGCTGTAACATGTTGACGGGTGTTACAAAGCTTTGCCAACTTTATGTTGATCGATGGAATATTCATATCATGGGTCTTCTAGAAGTAGGAGCTCATGGCTAAGTAATAACAGCCATATGGACCGATCCATTTGGTTAAGCTACGCTTGCCGAGGTTGGTCCGTGGATGGGTGACCATCTTAACGTAACGAGACTCCTCCGTGACTCGGAAAGCATGTCCAAATTCTAGCTGTCATTTGTGGATCTTTGACAGTCGTTACGAGTCGTTAGAAGCCCGAAAGTCTGACATCCAGTGTCCCAAGGGGTATCTTGTTACCCAGTTACTGGGTTATGGGAATCAGATAGGCAGTCGCTCCATGTAAAATAATAGCTGAATACCAGATTCAGCTGCATCTGGTTAGACTGGAAGCCCACCCCAAAAAAGTTGGGAAAAGGCTGAGTAGTTTGATTGATTTGGGTGTTCTAGAAGTTATAACTCTTTGAAGAACTGTGTTTAAAAGACTCCTTCCTCATTTAATTTGCCTTGTTTTAACAGGATTAATTGATACGGTTGTTGAAACATTCACAGCCAGTATAAGCTGCAATTGACATAAATGAAGATTATCAGTGTCCAGTTGTGGATATGTCATAATAACAGGAATTGGTAGGCGATATTTTATTGAATAAAAAATATGTAAGTATAAATACTTAGCTGAGATTTATTTGACAGGCTAAGATAGGAAAATAAAAAAAAACTTAATCAGAATAAAACACAATCGGATGACAAATAATTTACCATAGACAACAAGCAAAAAAAACTTTCCAAAAAAAAAATCAACCAATCAAAAAATATTGATTAAAAAGACATCATAATTTACTCCAAAAAAAAGTGTCGTTACAACTTTTGGTCTTCATTTTTTCCGTCTAGCCCCCTTTCGCAACGCGCGATGAGGAACTTCGTTCCAGTTTCATTTCGAACTAAAGAAAACAAAAACATTACTAAAATCCACGTATACCATAGTTCCAATACAACATCCTAATTAAACAAAATAAACGCGAACAAGTTCTGTCGTCTGCCCCCGACATGCCCCGAGTGGCCCCGACTAACGGCGGCGCAGGCGACGGCGACGTTTGGCGATACTTTACAATTTAAGCCTTCGTAAGCTCCTTACTAAGAACCGGTCCCAATCGAGCGGCATTTATTATTTTATTAAGCTTTTTAATGTTTACGAACTTGGAATGAGTTGGGGTGTAGAGAAAGCGAAGATATACAACAGATAGTTTTAATTGAATACGAGTAAAGCTAACGGCAATTCAGAAAATTGTAAGTCATAGAACTCTAGAATGAGAAGATTTTTTTATATCTTTTTGTAAGGATGAGAAATCAAAATGATTCCTCTCACTGTGGGTGGAGCGGAAGGGAATGTCAGACTTTTACTGACTAAAACACATAGGGCTAAGGCAGGAACAGTCCTTCCTTAGCCCTATGTGTGCCGGGGTAGCGGTAACCCTTTCGGACAATCCACTTGACCTGGCAGGCTTGTCTTATGTAATTTTGACTTCCAAAAGTTCAGATTTTTTGCCTAGTTTAATTATATGACTTGATTAAATTTTTTATTTTTGCAAAGAACATGATGGATGACATGGTCTTTACAGTACCAAGTATTGAAATCAGGTGTAGTAAACTAGCTATAGGTAGCATAGTATGAAGTGGACCCTCACCCTTAACAATAACGAAACCAGTATTAAAACAATGATAATAAGCCGAGCGGTGGATCACTTTATTGCGAGAAGGCATCTCTCTCTCATTAACTTAACAATTTTCGTTTCCTTCCTTTTGTTTTGTTGTATGTGACAAATTCTTGATGTGTCAGATTTAGACGTTAGTCATTTTTGGTCGATGGACAGGCTTCTGGTTAAGTAATGACAGCCGCACAGGTCGATCATCAAGTTAAGCTACGCTTGCCGGGGTAGGCCGTGGATGGGTGATCATCTTAACATACCGAGACTCCTCCGTGTCTCAGAAAACACGTTAAGCCGTTATTGATCCAGGCTGACATTTGACATGTGCATCTTTGACAGTAGTTACAGGTCTTCAGACGCCCGAAAATCTGACAGCCTTACCAAGGGATATCGTATTACCCAGTTACTAGGTTGTGGAGGGCAGATAGACAGTCGCTCTATGTAAAATACAAATTCCATTCAATTGCATCCGGTTAGACTGGAAACCGACCCTAACATATTTGAGAAAAAAGCTCGCCCATCCACGGACCATCCCCGGCAAGCGTAGCTTACTCTGATGGATCGATCCGTGCGGTTGTTATGCTCTTGCTCTTAAATTATAGCAGTTGCATGTAAAATCCGAAACTAGTCTGGATAAGTTGAAGTTAAATTTAATTACTGAAGATATAAACATAAAAAGGAACAATTAAGTGGTCACAATAGGAGAACTAATAAAGTGATTAGCACTCAACCCTCAACCACAAAAAGAACAAAGTCTTCGAACAAAGATCTTTAAAAAGGACAATCATAAAAGAGGCGATATAAAACAATGAGACAATTATTGTCGTCGGTACAACCCCGGGATAGGGGAGGAGTAATAAAAAAGAGCAATCCCCCGGGATTCGTGATAAAAGATTTTGGCACGAGGGGAGATACGGGATTAAACGTGTGATACTTTGTCTTTTTAAACGAACCTTTTTTACCCGAGTAAGATATAAAAAGGGGGCTGTTATGAAAATTTAAGGTGGCATTTTTTAGATTTTTGTGCGCCCTGAATAATGTTTAAGGCGTGCAAAGTCTTTGGGTAATGAGATGTTATGTAGGATTAAAAGGTTTTAGTAAAACAACTTTGTTCTTAGTAAGAATGTTAAGTAAAAGAAATCGTATACTTAAAGACACACACTTCAGTCTGTTGTGGCAATGGTGAAAAAAATAACATTGGCCTGTGAAATACAATAAAATAAGCCTTTGTTGCTGTTGGTTAAACTTATTTGACTAAACATTACTTTTTGAGAAAAAAATTATGCGAAATATACATACGTTTAAAATACTCTTTTTCGGTTACTAAAAACCTCTTTAGATGCGGTTGGAAGAGAAACACTCATAGGTAATCAAATCACCCTATAGTTGTTTGACATTGTCATTGATATAATTAGATGCAAAAATCTTAATTTCTTACCACCTTTTAAACTTTAACTTTTTCTAAACTCCTTAAAACTTCATTATTCAAGAATTACCCCGTATTAAATGTCAAATACAATTGTTCCACTTAACTGCCGCTTGACAACAATTGATAAATTAACAAGATTGTAAATATCCCTCGTCGTCTCCCCTCGTTTGCGGAAAAAAGGAAAAAAAAGCTGGGGAGACACGATTACTTGCCCCAAGCGTCCCAAGATGTGACAGATTAGCTAGTAATTTCTTCTAAATTGATATCTCAAGAGGCAT
This sequence comes from Hyppa rectilinea, assembly GCA_951799385.1. Classification (NCBI taxonomy): domain Eukaryota; kingdom Metazoa; phylum Arthropoda; class Insecta; order Lepidoptera; family Noctuidae; genus Hyppa; species Hyppa rectilinea. Next base: position 13,087,482 of record OX637311.1, read on the forward strand.
GCTCTTTTTCCCCCGACTTCCCCTATTTTTTTCCCGTTTTCCTCCGAACTTTGAAAGATTGCCAGTCACCGCCGTTTATCGCGGTAACTATGGAAATCTTTGACATGAATTGGATAAAGGTTGATGTTAGTTGAAGTTTTTGGAATCACTTATTTTTTTAACATTACGCCTGTAATCGCCGAAGGGTTAGGCAGAGGTATGCCTATAGTACACTCGCATTTTCACAGTTTTGTTTGAGTTATCATTATTATCATCATAATATTTTTTTTTCTGTGTCAATATTATTTATTAGCTTTTCTACCCGCAGTTTTGTTCGTGTGTAAGTCGAAAGATAAACAGTATTCTAAAGTTACAGCTACATTTTTATAAAACTTCTGTGCATACTACGTTTGTAGTTTTGGTCTCAGTTTCGCGGTCTCCTGTCAACCACGTCTACCACAACGGTCATCAGTTCTGCGGTTCTTTATAAGCTACATCGACACCTTTAGTCTAACTCTAATTATGTGCAGCTAAATACAGAGGCCAGCACATCAAGTTACAACAATCTGTCAAATTTCTTTGATAGTATTTCAACTGGTGTCCTGCCTTTTCGCAGAAAATTGTTTGCCAGATTATCACTTGCCAACCAACGTTTCGCCGACGTTGGCAGCAAATTTTTGGATGTCAACGTTTCATTTGGTAGAATCATTGTTAAGCTGGTTATTATAATGACACAAAACGTTTGGGACATTAATCTTTTGTCAACCATTTCACTAGGCCACATAAGTATAAGACGAATGACGTTTTGTCAGTGTAACATTTCCTGGCCTACTTGCCTACTTGCCTAAAACAAATTAGTTTTTTTGAATAAGTATACAACAGAAGTCTAAGGTTACGATAGGTTAGGTTAGGTTAGAGTATGACAAACAACGTGAGTATGCCAGAAGCGAATCGCCTTTGTAAAAGGAAACAGTTAAGTAAGGTTAGCTTACCCACATAATTATTAAACGAAACTCAACTATTTGGTAAACAAAAACAATTAAATGAATATTACGCAAACTAAAACATTCTGCTACTTAAAAGTTGGCATTTTAAAAAGTGTCATTATGAAAAACAGACCAAACGTACAGTTGGTAACTGTGAGGTTGGGAAATAAAACAAAATTATATGACAAGTTGGCTAATGATTATTCGGCGAAATAAAATTCTGCGAAACGTTGGTTGGCAAGTGAAAATCTGGCAAACAATTTTCGGCGAAAAGGCAGAGAACCATTTCAACTTTATTGCAAAGGCATAAGGTTCATTTTTAATTGAGAAAATTTGACAGTTTGGGTTAAATTTAAATATCTAGGCCACTGGGTCACTGAAGACCTTAAAGATAATTGTGACATTGAAAGGGAACGTAGGTCGCTGGCTGTCCGTTGTAACATGCTGGCCCGCAGGTTTGCACGTTGTACGAGGCCAGTTAAAGTAACGCTTTTCAAAGCTTACTGTCAATCGTTCTACACGTGCAGCCTGTGGGTCAACTTCACGCAGAGGGCATACAGCGACCTACGCGTTCAATATAATAATGCACTGAGAGTGCTGCTGCGGCTGCCGTGGCGATGTAGTGCGTCAGGGATGTTTGCAGATAATAATATTGATGGCTTTGCCGCTATTATTAGAAAAAGATGTGCATCCCTGATGTCTCGTGTTCGCGGCGGCTCCAACAGTATTCTCAGTGTGTTCGTAGATCGGTGGGATTCCCCGATGTTGCGGAGGTGGATGCGGCTCCATGCCGAAATTTAATTGTATATTTCTATGTGTCTGTAACCTACTAACACTAGCATTTAAGTTAAAATTGTTACTAACCCTATGGAATCCGGTCTGAAATAAAAATAATTCTATAGCTTGATGTGCTGGCGTCTGTACCAGCCAGTCTGTTTTGTGAAAATTGCACCGTGAAAACTTAGGTGAAGTGAACTGTCAGCTCACTTCACCTAAGTATCGACAGTGACATTTTTTATAGAATAGGTCGGCAGTATTTTACGTAGAGCGTGTTCAATTTTTCATCACATGTTAAATCAAAATTAAAGGCTGCTTATAGTAGCACATGAAGGTAGCTCCATTACAGAACATTTAATTACGTATCATCAACATTATTTTGTCGTAAATACATTACAGCTATTGCGTAATATCAATTTAGACGGCATCGCACTGTCATATCTTGTGGCAATTTGTAAAGAAATTGACTTGATTTGTTCCGTTTAGAACTTTTTATTAGTTATTAGATGCATGCCCAAATAAAGTAGTAGCTGTAAAATTGTTTTATGCAGTATTTGCGGCTAAATAAGAAAGAAAATAATGAAAGAATTACGAGCATACAAAATAATTAAGTAAAAAAATTAAACAAAATAGATCTGCAAAATATACAAAATGGCAATAATCGACAGGTGGACGTCATGACTCTGACAAGACGGCTATAATATAGGGGGACCCACAGCACAGCAATGAGCTTTGGTGGTCACCAAAATGAAAAGACTTTCTGAATCCAAATCAAGTAGTAAATGTCAATCAAGGCCCCTAATCAAAGTTAATTAAATAAACAAAATACTCTTTACAATTAAATTGGTAAAATATTAACATTCAAATCTCGGAAACCATTTACAAAGGTATCTAGGATGCCTGTCCTAGGATAAACCTGCATCACGTCCGTTAGGGCCGATCCTGTCGGGTAAGCGGGATTGTCCGAAAGGGTTACCGCTACCCCGGAACATAAAGGGCTACGGAAGGAACATGGATGGGTTTTAGTCAGTAAGAGTCTAACACTCCCTTCCGCTCCACCCAGAGCGGGAGAAGTCATTGGATGATATCTCACCCTCATATAAATAAGACTTCAAGAACGCATACATTATGGTAGTGGGGTGATAGAATTCTCAACAACTACATAACCATAAAATGTTTTAAAAATAACAAAAAGTCATTTCCTAACTATTATTTGCGTAAAATTATTTCTTGCATCTATAATAATATTAAACTATTAGTTATTATTATACCAATGCAACAAGGTCTTGTACAGACGCCAGCACATCAAGCTATCCCTAACTGTCAAATTTTCTCAATTAAAAATGAACCCTAAGTCTTTGCTATAAAGTTGAAATACTTGTTATATTGTGGTAACTTGATGGGCTGGCCTCTGTACATTACATAAAACCGATCACCAGATAGCTAAATGGAATTTATCAACGTCATAATCAGGCCATAATGTTCCCAGTGCTGGGACACAGGCCTCCACTCTTTGGGCCGAAATCTACCATGCGGGCCCAGTGCGGGTTGGTGAAGTCACTTGTCCTCGAATTTTGGTTCTTGGACATACCGGTTTCCTCACGATATTTACCTACACATGCAATTACTGTATTACTACTCATACAAAACTGCATTTTTTTTTCTTGCCGCAAAAGAATTATCTTCCAGAAACAAAGTGAAACAAATCTAAAACTAGCAGTAGAACAATTTAACGTTCACTTATACTATATTTGCGCAATTATACCACACCAGCGTAACATGGTCTGTCCACCTCCTCCTAATCTTCAAGAAACTCACTAATTTGAAGACCATTAAGAGGTCCTGGTAAAATGGTGGTACAGCATGTAAGTAGTCTTGGAAGTTTCGCTCTGTTTATTATAAAGGTTGATGCATCCTCAAAATTGTTGTAATATATCATATTTTACTGTAATTGGAGATATTTTGGGTTGAACTTATGTCGAGATTTTATCTAGGACGTTATAATATGTAATAAAGATAGGTATCGTTTCATGGCTGATGTCTGATATTTGGACGTCCGTCCGTTTGTGTTTATGATTATCAACAGCATTATGCTGGTACTGAACCATGATGGAACGATGTAAACAGTTCCTCCTTACGAACAGGTTATATCGTTCCTCCATGATGGAACGATGTAACCTGTTCGTATATATATGTATGTATATGTCGATTTGTAATTACTCGTGGCTAAGTAATAACAGCCGCATAGTTCGATCCATCAGGTTAAGCTACGCTTGCCGGGGTTGGCCGTTGATGGGTGACGATCTATACATACCGAGATTCCTCCGTGCCTCGGAAAGCACGTTAAGCCGTTGGTCCCGGCTGTCATATTTTGTGCATCTTTGAAAGTCGTTAAGAGTCGTCAAAATCTGACCGCCAGTTTTACCAAAGGGTATCGTATTACCCAGTTACTGGGTTGTGGAGGTCCCCGACATAGTTGGGAAAAGGCTAGGCAGATTGATTGATTGATATTGTCAATTTGTAATTACAGTTGCAGTGAACAAGGAAGTGTTATACATAGTAGATTTTTTCTTGAAACAATGGTCTCATAAAATATCTTCAAATATTCCTTCTCCTTTGGCTGCTTAGAGAAGGATTAGTTGTCCATCCTCAATCATCATCCTCATTAGGTGCGTGCTCAACGCAACTGCAACTGAGAACGACACTAGCTCGTTCAAATGGTTATATTCTATTCTAGCACTTCGTTTGCGTGAATTACAAAAATATCCTAAAATACGCTAGGATAGTATAGCTTCAGCTATTTGTTTTAGTTTAGCTTATTTTCAGATTTGGTTCAGTAGATCTCTGGATCTATTAAAGGACTACGGATCGATCCATCAGGTTAAGCTACGCTTGCCGGGGTTGGTGCGTGGATGGGTGACTATCTTTACAAATCGATCTTTATAGATCTCTGTATCTACTGTACCAATTTTGAAAATTCTAGGGGTAAAGTTTGTGAGGTGAGGGGATAATTCAGAGATTTCAGAATTATACCCTACAACCTAACAAACTTTATTTCTTTATAATATTTGCATAGATATAGATTTCATCGAATGATGGAAATCCTAAGTGGTGTGTCAAACATACTGTATACACAAACGACTTATAGCTAATCGTTAGAGAATTCTAATTCCATTGAAATCTTTCAGAGATCGTCATTTTTTTGGCAGAATTTATACAAATAACGCATTAAGTATACATTTCAAATTATACATGTTTATTTATAGTTCACAATTACTTATTCTATTTTAATACACAGCATGTCATATCACACAGATTGTGCCTGGTCGTCGCCTTCGCATAGGGATTTATTTATTATCTCTGCGGGCTAAATGTTCGTTCAATTGTCGCAATTAGCATAGAGGCTGTTGTGTTGTCAAATGAACAGGCGAAAAAAAAGAAGCGGATCGAAATGACCACTGTCCTTTATTTTATATATCCCACAAAGCTTTTGTTGCATACTAAGTTACCTATACAGGGTGGAATTGAATTCATGGGCTATATGACTTGCTTGGGACTATATGGCGTTGTGTGAAATGTCCAAGGATATTATTATATTATTATTATTATATATCTTAAGAGGTCATTGTACTCATCATTATGAACAACTTTTACTTTGGGAGCAAATCTGAAATCGCGAAAAATAATCAGCTGTTTCCTACTAGTCGTAGTCGAGCTTAATGTATAGAACAGCCCATTTTTTTTTTGTATTTGTTTTTATAGCGGCAACAGAAATACCTACATTATCTGTGAAAATTTCAATTGTCTAACTATCACGGTTCATGAGATACAGCCTAGTGACAGACGGACGGACAAACAGCGGAATCTTAGTAATAGGGTCCCGTATTACCCTTTGGGTACGAAACCCTAAAAACAATCATGCTCAAACTTACTTCTCTTCTGATCTTCGTCTGATTTCAGTCAACCAAATCACAATACCATTCAAATACTCAATTGCCATAACTCCATTCACCAACCTAAAAAGCCTTCACTCCACCACGTCGCCCCGGGCCCTCGCTTGACTTCCAACCGTTCACCTCCGCATCCGGCGATACATATTTTTCCACATTTTGGGTTTTCCAGCGTGAGGTTGTCGTGTGCATGACATTCGCTTTGTCTGGTATTGACAGCTATTTCGGAATATAATAAAAATGTTCCATTCTGCAGCAGGTGGTTTGAAAATGATGGAAATTCAATTTGGTCGAAAATGTTGCGCTATTTTGTGTAAAAATTATGCAATTTTTTGTAAATGTTAATATAAATCTGCCTAGCCTTACCCAACTTTAACCCAACTATATAACCGGATGCAGCTTAATACCAGTATTTTACATGGACCGACTGCCTATCTGAAAATGGTCACCCATCCACAGACCAACCTCAGCAAGCGTAGCTTAACCTGATGGATCAATCCGTGCGGCTGTTATTACTTTGCCACGAGCTCCTCCATGTTAATATCTATTACTGTAAATGTAAAAGGATTTTCCCGTTTATGTCAGACCACTAGGTATGCTATCACTGCTGTTAAAACTACATTTACCTGAAGGTTAGAAAGAAGACCTCTTCTATTGACACTGCAATGTCTTAACCACTGAACTATAGTTTCCAATACCTGTCAGTTCAGCTAAAAACCACACAACAACAAGTCCTACTTACCTCGTAAAGGTAAAAGAGCGTAAAGTTACGCTGTTGGCGCTTGTCAAAAATCTTGAAGGCACCTCAAAGGCCCCTCGTATGAATGACAGCTTAATGTAGTCTGCTCAAAAAACATGATTGATCATTATCAGTTACCGTATCGGAGATGCTGCGTACTTCATACTTTTCCTCTCTCTGGGTTTTGGGAGTTACCTTGTCGTGTAATTTGGCTGTTCTGTCATAGGTATAATATGTAGGCAATGATGAATGAAAGACGAATTTTGAAGAGGGGTATCGAGCCACCAAGCTGCTTAATTGTTGGAAACCTTACTGCTAGAATTACCTTCTATTTAGTGGTAGTCATCAAATGACCCCCTCCCCTTCTGGGTGGAGCAGAAGGGAGTGGCAGTCTGTTACTGTCTAAAAACCCATATATATGCTCCTTACTTAGCCCATTGTATTTCGGGGCTCAACCAGAGTACCCGCCTTGTCTCTTAGATAGCCCTGGGCAGTAACTCAAAACCCTCGACATCAGCAAAATGCATTTTTTGGCTGCCTAAATTCCCGGGCGTCGGGAGCTGCGTGACAACTCCCAGTAATGGGTAGCTCACCGTCTGATGAGGACCACGCCCGTGCTGGACGACGCGTACCTATTCCACGCGCAGTCATCGCGATGTCAGCATGTGCAGGGGCCCGTAAGGGCCGAAGCCTGCCGGGTAAGCGGGATTCTCCGAAAAGGTTACCATTACCCCGGAACATAAAGGGCTAAGGAAGGATCATGGATGGATTTTAGTCAGTACGAGTCTGATGCTCCCTCCCGCTCTACCCAGAGCGGGAGGGTTCATTCGATAATTACCATAGTACTTAAAAAAAATGGATAAATAGTATTGTTCTCATACATCCGTCATTAGACTCAAGCACATACCAGCTCATATCTCTCCCATTCAAAGATGCAGAACCTAGTATTACAGTGTAATTACAAGTTAGAGAGGTCTATATCATGGTGTCCGAGTTCATTGACCCAGTAAATCAGTGGCTAGACACTCGAAGAGCATCTGGACAGCCCTGTTATTAAATTTTGATGTAACGAAACCGTCTGTCACACTTTCTTGGGATCCATTCACAGCCTTTTATGGAGAAGTGCCTGGAGACATTCATTTATTATTCAGTCAAAAGCAATAATTTGCATATTAATTGCTATTGATCTGCAAGTTAAATGCTACGTTTAAAGTGATGCGACTTTTGAAACTATTTCATACAAATACAAATCCATCAGAATTTCATACAAATAAATCAATCTGCCTAGCCTTTTTACAACTATATAGGGGTCGGCTTCCAGTCTAACCAGATGCAGCTAAATACGAGTATTTTACATGGAGCGACTGCCTATCTGACCTCCACAACCCAGTCAGTAAATGGATAATACGATACCCCTTGGTAAGACAGGCTGTAAGACTTTCAGGCTTTTGACTACCTGTATCGCTTGTAAAAGATCCACGAATAACAGCCGGGACCAAAGGCTTAACGTGCTTTCTGGTAAAATAGGGAATAAATAATATCAATATTAAACACTTTCTAAAACTCAAAGAAATGTTTCAGACCTTTTCCATTCCCGTACAGGTGTTGCCATTTCATCATCTGCCTAGCCTTTTCCCAACTATGTTGGGGTCCGCTTCTAGTCTAACCGGATGCAGCTGGATACCAATATTTTACATGGAGCGACTGCCTATCTGACCTCCACAACCCAGTAATTGTGCCATACGACACCCCTTGGTAAGGTGTTGCAATTAAAAAAAAAACATATTTTGTATGAATAACAAACGAATCCGCTTACCATAAACAAGTTTCCTATGAAAGTAAACAAACGTTCCAAAAACATAAATTCTCTACAGCCTGACATATGAAAGTCGCGTCCGAAGTAGTCGTGAGGAATGACTTGATGATGAGAATGATTTGAGGCGCGTAATGATGGCTAAATTAATCTGTCTACTATTTGGAAGCTGGCCTGTCAAGAGGTCAGTACTTTTGAACGGTTTAATTTATAAAAGATTGGCGGGAATCGCATAAAATATCCTTTTTTAAGTTTTGTTAAAAAAAAACCTATACCGGCCGCCTAACACTATCTCAGAGAGCAGTATTACCTATATGAATATATTGCTTCACATTGAGAAAGTGATGGAATTATACCTCCAGTTTAGCGTCACCTCTTACTCACAGTGGTTGTGATAGTGATTGCCCCCAAGGTGATAACGCAGCTAGCAACATAGCATGATCATACTGGTTTAATTGCAAAAGTGCATTGTATGGAGTCAACATAATCTTGACATGATGGGGAAGGAGTTGTGTTGAGAAGGCGCGAGAGAAGCGTCAGATGCTTTTTTTTTGGGCGTGTGAAATCATAAAATGACTCCTCCCGCTCTGGGTGGAGCAGAAGGGAGTGTCAGACTCTTACTGACTAAGACTCATCCATGTTCCTTCCTTAGCCCTTTATGTTCCGGGGTAGCGGTAACCCTTTCGGACAATCCCGCTTACCAAGTGGTAGACGCTATTCTTCAGTTCAGTATATATTATTATAATTATAGTTAAGGCTAGCAAGGTCTTTCACCAAAAAGCACAACAGATGTGAGGTGGGTCCTACTGCAACTCAGCCTATTGCAGTCAATTGCTGGACAAAGACCTCTCCCAGGCTGCACCACTACACCCTGTTGGTACTGATTGTGGATACTAGCTCGGAATAAAGTAATTCCAATATGGACGGCGTTTCGAGTGTTGTGGCACAAATTGAAATAGGCATAAATTCAACTATAGTGTATTTTTCTTTAGTTGTCTCATTTGGTAAACAAATGTCGCCAGTTATATTAAAATTTCTAGGTAATGTATGTGTCTCTGTAGCTTTTTTTTATAATTCATGCCTTATGTGTATTATACAAAGATCAAGACGTTTATGTTTATCTTAAAGTGTATGATTGACACGAAAAATTTTAATTATCGTCCCGTGTTTGTTTACCAAATTGGACACTGTAAAAGAAATACACTATACATAAAAATTCCCAGTAGGTTACGATTTTTGCGATTCTCAAGTAGCTAGTTTTGAGGTTATAACTTAGACCATCATACAAAGTCACGACATAGATCTCATGTGCGTTGGATACGCTAAACAACTTTTACTGCGCAAGCGATGCTACCCGACGCCCCTCGGCTATGTGTCAACTGATGGCCAGCCGTCTAACTTGTTCGATTATGTAATAGTACGATATACATTAAGTTATGATAACATTCATTTACATTTGTATGTTTAATTACTGATTTGTTGAGTTATTTATTCATAGTGGAACTTACGAGAGGTTGTCCGTGGAAGTTCTACCCACTTATTGCACATATAGGCAGGATTTTGGGTGTTGTTCATAATCACTTATTATCTTCTACTTAGCAGTGATAGTCTAGTGGTATCACCGTCGGACTGCCAAGTCTTAGGTCTCGAGTTCGAACCCAAGGCACGCCCCTCTGACTTTTCAGATTCATGTGCGTATTGCATAATATTATCTCTTGCTTTAAAATCGGTGAAGGAAAACATCGTGAGGAAACCGGCATGCCTGAGAGATTTTTTTCAACAGCATGTGATGCTAAGTCAGAGGCCCTTGGGCAGCATTAAAACTCTGACACCAGGTTAGTCACTAACCACACGAAAAGAAGATCTTCTACTTTTTCGTATGGTCGCTTTTCTGATTGTCGCTGTCATGAGTCGCTCATTTCAAAGGGAGAGGGTAGATATACATACGTTCATAACATAGTAATTTGACAGTAAAAGTAATGCAATAATGGATAGAAATCTAGGTATGTTGAGCATCGCAATTACAATTCTCTTCGTGTGGTTAGTGACTAACCTGGTGTCGGATTTTTTTTGCTGCCCATGGGCCTCTGACTTTGGAAGCATGTCAATTTATTAATTATATAATAATGGTTTCGTAAATAAACTTAAAATTCTGGCCAACAATAAAACGTATTCTATGTATCTTAACCTAATCAATTATAATTAACTTTCAGAGCCTTTCAATCTGTTATTAATTTTCACAACTAATTTAAAACATTAATTCCTACATAAAACTCTTCTATCCTCAGGAACCCTTTGTATCCCAGTTCCCTTCTAACTATTAACACTGTACACTGTCGAGATCCTTGCATATGACAGTTGATACGGAACCCGCCTCGCCGCGGGCAATGTGTGTCACTGGCTTTACATTAGCAAGTCCATTGATTAATTTGGGGAATGATTCATCGGATTAGGGGTCTGTAGCAAAATGTGATTAGAATAAATAATTAGTAGACTAAATGACTTTTACTGAGCGACCATAAAAGCGAAAATGGTATAGATCTAAAAATTTCTAAGATTAAATAGAAAGAAAATACGTTTATTTGCGGCAAACATAACGCAGTTAAAAAAAACAAGCTGTGAGAAAATATGCGTCACATCCGCGCAAAACGGCCATCGCTCAGCATAATGCTTCGACCCCATGCGAGACAGAGCCAAGCGCTGATTGTCAGCGACAGCCCGCGTTGACGTGATGACGTCAAACGGCTGCAGCATTTGTTTAAAAATGGCGATGGTTACAGCGGTGGTATGATTACAGCCCACTCCCCTCTCACAGAGAGGAGTTCTGTGTCCCAGTAGTGGGAACATTATAGGCTGAATATGACCGTTCTCCATAAGTCATCATCATCTGCCTAGCCTTTTCCCAACTATGCGGGGGTCGGCTTCCAGTCTAACCAGATGCAGCTGAATACCAGTATTTTACATAGAGCGACTGCCTATCTGAGCTCCACAACCCAGACTGTCTGACTGGTCTTTATAAGTTCGAGTAGGTGTTTAGTACAGTGAAACCTGGTTAAGTAAGACATCAAGGGACCTGCAAATTTGTCTCACTTATAGAGGTATACCACTTACCCAGTGTCTCAGATATCCAGGTATAAATAAATATCTGTCTCATTTAGAGGTCAGAATACAGGTTATTTCAGTTATAGAGGTGCGAGTATTAAATAAAATAAAGTATTATGTAAATATTATACAAAAAAAAATTATCTTTATTATTTAGAGGTTAAATGCATATAAAATTCACTCGCAGTCGGTAACTATGACGATAAAATGGAAGGAACAAATCCCAGATATAGAGGTTTGCTTCGTCTCACTAACAGAGGCAATTCAGTGCCAAAGTGTTGGGACCACAGCATGAGTTCCAGTTATAGAGGTTTCTCACTTATCCAGGACCCACTTAACCAAGTTTCACTGTATTAACATTAACTTGTATTTCTTATGATAAGTGGATTGAATTCTTTTTACGGAAGAAAGCCTATGCAATGTGCATTCCACGAAACAGATTTCAAACGTATGTAGGTAGGTACGCTCATCAAGTAATACCAAACTGTCAAATTTCTCCAAATGATTATAAACCTTAAAACATTGACAGTTAAGTTCAAAATCGATTGAGAAAATTTGACGGTTAGTAACTTCATGTGCTGGCGACTGTACATAAAAGGCAGGGTGTTAAATCACAGCTAGTTGGTTCTGTTAATTACTAGTCACCAATTAACCCGGCCTGGCTAGTTACAAGACCCCTATTTATTGCTCGCTTGGCTAATATCTGTGGTAGCTTCCATTAAACTAATTCGTCACTTTCTATTTTATGGTTTGTTAACGATTTCGTTCGCATAAAGTGGAGTCGTGGATATTGAAGATGCTCACGAGTGAGTAATTATTCTTCTCTTCTTCTTATTTTCGTGTGGTTAGTGATTAACCTGGTGTCAAATTTTGTATGCTGCCCAATGGACCTCTGACTTAGCTTCACGTGCTGTTGATAAATATCTCTCAGATATGCTGGTTTCCTCACGATGTTTTCCTTCACCGATTTTTAAGCAACTGATAATTATACAACACGCACATGAATCCGTAAAATCAGAGGTGCGTGCCTTGGGTTCGAACTCGAGACTAACTCGAGTTTCAACTCACTCTAGTGGTGTGAGTCGGCGGTCACACCACTAGGCTATCAATGCTAGTAATTATTAATAATTGTACATAACATTACGCCAAAAATCCCCTGAGTGTTCGGTAAAGGTGTCAAAAATCTGTCATGCGGTTTCAGGGTTAATTCAGCATAAGCAGTGATAGCCTAGTAAAGTGAATATCGGACTGTCAAGTCATAGGTCTCGAATTCGAACTTGTGACCATGTGAAGCTAAATCAGAGGTCCATGGGCAGCATAAAAACTTCTACACCAGGTTAGTCACTAATCACACGAAGAGAGAGAGAGAGGGCTAATTAAAATAAATTGTTTTGAATTCCCGAAGAAAATTACATAACTGGAGATATGTACTTTGGATTTCGGTGGAATTTCTTCACATTCCTCTAATCTGCTCCTTACCAAACTATCTTTGGAAAGAGGAACTTCAAAAGTGCCTTTTATGTGCCTATTTGTAATACATGATTTGACTTTGACTTTGCCTCTCAATAATATGGCAGATAAATCGCCACCAAAATGACAGTTACCATAAAATTAACTTCCCTCTTTCTGATGATGATAAGGCATGTATTTATTACTCTTTTATTATGATGCTGTTCTATTCCTAGTAAGTACCTATTATAAGGCAAATTACATAGTACATTACAAAGATCAAAACAACAGCCGTTTGTGAAACACGTCACATGTGTGCCTACTGGGGACGTCGTGCTCATGCGCCGAAAGCAACACAACCTTCTTTGAAAACTCATTATGCTGACCGCGCAAAGGATAATTAACCTTAACGTCTGACAGTAAGGTCTACGACAAATTTATTAATAAGTTTGCCGAGCAACACGGTAGAGATGCGAAAGATTGTGACGTCAAACTGAAACGAACTTTATGTGTTAACTTCAAAGTTGAATTTTGAGTGTGTCTAGTAGAATGATTCATCTAAGAAAATTTTCTCCTACATCTCGAGGAGGTTAAATCAAATTGGACCGTATTAGGTTGGGTTAAGGTTGAATTGAAGAGTTAAATTAAATTAGCTTAGAATGCTCCTACGCATGTCAACGTATTCGTAGTGATCTGCCCAGGGTGATACTGTCGGCGTAAGACCTATGATTTAAATATGCTTGAGAACTTTGTTTTGTACAATCGGGAATAAATTATCGTATAATGTTTAAGTGGAAAGGTATTAGATTGTAGAAGGAAAATGAGTGCTCTACCTACATTAAGAAACGGAATTTGAAGAACACTTACGACCTGTTAGGTTTTTTAAGATACACCAAAAAGCTGTTTTATGTATTTTTTAATACCTGTCTAGTGTCTTTATAGGTATATAAAAGGAAATCTTGGTATATGGTATATAGGTATTTATAATAACGTACACAATAGGAATTATGACAACATATTTTTGAGTAGTCCGTCAGCTAGTATTATTAAAAAATAATTTACCTACCTACACGTATTTTTTATTTTTTTACGTAACCAAAAGATTATATCGATACATTGTGTTAAAATGTGGTATGTATCGCATGACGTCACGGTTACGTAGGTTTTTGACCTAATTGTGACGTAGCGAGCCCCCACTCCCCAACTTGAATGCGTTTTATCTGATTTTTTTTTATTAATATGATTAAGCAAAAAATACGTGTCCAATTTTTTTTATTACCTGACTGACGGACTTAATTAATCGAAATTATGCAAACGATATCGCGGGCTGAAGCTAGTCCGGCTATAACATGAGCCAATGAATGGAGTTGGGAAGTAAGATACATTACACATATTCAAATGAGATAGGAGTACCTACTTACTTACATTGTTTCCAATACTACACTACAAAAAACAAACTATAATTACAAATAACCATAGTGATATTAAAAGACACAATTTATTGACACGACTTCAATTACATGGCTATAAGCGTGTGAGCAGGTTTTCAATCACATCCATGATTTTACGGCTCCATCAGACTGTGATCAGCACAATGCTTGCTAACGTCGGCCACTCATACAAGACAAATCAACTCCAACAAATCCCAAGATATCTTCATTTCACACGCTATTTTTATGAGCAATAAACACAACAATACCAGAAGCCAGAACCTAAAATAAAGAGTTGAGCTATTCGAACGCTGCGCCCGCGCCGGCAGCCATAAAATGGCGTTCATTATAAGGCTTGTTACGACACTGTCATCTCCTTTACAATCTTTAATGACAACCCTCATGTAACACCGTTTTCTCAGAAGTTGACAGTATGAAACCATGTTATAAAACTATAAAACATGCTTAATTGTCATCATAAAATCTGGAAGGATATTTATTGTACCCAAACCTTCAAACCTCATCGTCCTTACGGTTCACACAATAAGGTTGAAATTGGCGTGGTTTTCGGTGTTATGCTGGGTTGTGAAAGCTTAGACTAACTCGTTAGTGTGACGGCTCTTGAAGTGCGGAGTGCGATGGACCAGGGGTTAGCCGAGTATTTAATTAATATTGGTTTGTTATTGATTGCGGTATTGTCGGCTATCAGCTACTGACTGTGATTGGGATGCTAGGTTTATAGTACCTGAATGGTAGGTATATCTAGGCGAGGAACTGAGAGTTAGGTTACTTGCAATCTATGTCAATGAAGCTTCGAAATTCTAAGCTTTCTGAGATGTAACGTTGGGATTTGGGCAAAGATGCAGTGGCAAGGATTTTGACTAGAGAAGATTAAAGTTTTATGGATGATTCTAATGATTATGTATAATTGGAGTGTTGACAAAGTAAAAAAGTTTTTATTTTTCACTTTTTAGTTGTGGTACCTACCTAGACAACCCCCCCTCCCCCCCAAAATGTTAATACCACTACCTGGTATGTAAATTACAGTGACAGGAACTTATTAGAACATCGTCCACATATATTAAGTAGGTTATTTTTGTTGATTTTTCAAAAACCGCTTATTCGATTTCGATAAAATTTTTATGGGACCATTTGGGAAGTATACCCTTTCCAACAAAAAAAGAATTTTTCAAATCGGTTGGCAAGCAACGGAGTTATGCGCGAACAAACATAAAAAAAAAAAAAATACAAACATCCGAATTGAGAACCTCCTCCTTTTTGAAGTCGGTTAATTAAAAAATAAAAATATTATATTAAGTCCATCAGACAGATAATAATAAAAAAGTATCAGGTACCTACGTATTTTTTGCTTTATACAGCATATAAACATAACTTACCTACAGCCTTCATTTACCTAATTATTAGTACTTTATGCAAGTTATTTCCGTCCGTAATATATTTGAGCACTTGAACTCATTGGCTATTCCTGTCATGTGGCTAGTAAAAAAGCGAAAAGCAGAACCAAATAGAAGGTTAAAAAAAAAAACATTAACATAACACTGGCGAAATGTGGGCGTACAATAAATACCTAGGTACACCTCTGTCTAAGCCTTCGGGGATTACATGCGTGATGTGATGTTGTGTGTTAATTATATAGTTGCTATTTATGATTTTTTATTTAATTTTATTTGTTCTGGGACAATAAACAGCTACAACAAAAGATAATCTATACTAATATTATAAAGAGGTAAAGTTTGTAAGTTTGTATGTAGGGGGTAATCTCCGGAACTAATGATCCAATTTCAAAAAATTATTCACTGATAGAAAGCTACATTATTCCTGAGTGCTATAGGCTATAAATTATATTTATATCATATATACCGGGTTATTTTTCAATGACCGGCCAAATTTTCGCAGGGTGTTCTACCCATAAATACGAACAACTTTCACTATGGGACCAACTCTGAAATCACGAAAAAAAAATCAGCTGTTTCATACATTTTAGTCGAGTAGGTATTGATATTTTGTAGGAAACAGCTGATTTTTTTTTCGTGATTTCAGAGTTGGTCCCATAGTGAAAGTTGTTCACATTCATGGGTAGAACACCCAGTGAAAGTTTGGCCGGTCATTGAAAAATAACCCGGTATTAGCCGAGCTATCGCAATTTTCGTCTAGCAAGTCGAAAAGAAATACCTCCGAAAACAGAATTATTTGCATGCATTTCTACAAAAAAGTCCGCGACACCATATTCCTAACTTTTGTATTTTAACTTTTATATTTCGTTTTATGTTTTAAAAAAGTATTTTTTCGAAATTTCCCGCGGACGAAGTCGCGGTCAGAAGCTAGTAGGTACTAAATATTAACAATATTGCAACCTACTACATTATCCTATATGATAATGAAATTAATATCAGACAGCAATTTAGTTCTAATTTCACCAATAAAACTGAACGCGATCAGCACATCTAAAACGCGATCAAGAGCGTTCAGTGTCAATAGTGAATCCCTTAATCACCTTAAAACAGGATGAACTACAAAAGATATACCGAAAGTACAACTTTGTTCCCTTTCCTTGTTTCCAATTCCAATTGAGACGTGACTTAAATATTGTTTAAATGATATCAATGGAGTCTTCTTCTTTTCGTGTGGTTAGTGACTAACCCGATGTCAGAGTTTTTAAGCTGCCCATGGGCCTATCACTTTGCTTCACATGCTGTTGAGGTAGTTGAATTAGGTGATAGAATTTTGATCCCACGGCACTGGAAACGCTTAGTTTTTGTTTTGTTCCAGGACTGGCTTTCAGCAATCATCATCGCTCATCATTATCCGCTGTTTTCATACCCTCATAATTTGTTCACATGAACTATAAGGGACCACCCACACTGCGCTAATAAACGCAGCGTTTTACGATCATGGTAATAAACGCTGTTTACAGTGGTCGGTGCATGATGCGTTGTCAACCACGGGGGTTGCTGCGTTGTTTGGACAAACGGTTATGGTATGGCATCTGTTAAGTCGTGTGTTGGGGCTTTTACTTGGGTGGCTCTGGATATAAAACAACGTCTGTGAGGGAGTAATTTTACTTAAAGTTTTACTTAAAGTTTACTTTTGTTTTAACCAAGAGCTGGCGTTAATTGGTGTTTTTTTATATAAATTGTGATAGATTCTGCTCTGCATACTTATAAAGGTAAGGGATATCTAAAATAGATTAAGGTTTAACACATGAAGATAATATCATGGATGTTTCCCCCGAAGCTTTAGGAAGAAGTGTACCTGAAGTACCTACACCCAAATTTCGCCAGGTATGTTTAACCCATTGACTGCCGGAACACGGATCTACGCGAGACACTCAATACGCCTTTTCCAAACTATATTGGGTTTGGATTTCAGTCTAACCGGATGCAGCTGAATACCAGTATTTTAGATGGAGCGACTGCCTATCTCACCTCCACAACCCAGTCAGTAACTGGGTAATACGATACCCTTTGGTAAGACTGGCTGCCAGACTTTCGGGCTTCTGACTACCCGTAACGTCTGCCAAAGATCCATGAATGACAGCCGGGATCAATGGCTTAACGTGCTTCCCGAGGCACGGAGGAATCCACCTATCCACAGACTAACACCGGCAAACCTAGTTTCGATCCATGCGGCTGTTATTACTTAGCTACGAGCTCCTCGCGCAAGAGACTCTACGCGGGACACTATGGGTTTTTAATTGTGAATGTAATTACGGCATACGAAAGGTTAAGTCCCATGTGATAGGAAGCGAGCCTATTGCCAGCACCCAAATACAAACTTGGACTTAAAGATCCTATTAAAGCTGTTTTAGACCCTAAAATGTAATTTTCGACAATTATTATGAATGATTGCAGCACCTTCATTCATCGTCTTTAAAAAAAACATCCTACCAACTTCAATGTCAACCTGTTACTAACGATTAAAATAATATAACATTGGCTGAACCCAATTCAATTGAAGACCACACAATAGGCAAAGGTCTCTCATTCAAGTTATTAAAACAAGTAAATGAAGAATAGAATATTTTTATTAAAATCAAGTTCATTTTGAAATGGTGACCTCGGTCTAACCTTGGTAGTAATCACACACCAATTAACGTCCGTAACAGAAGACAAATGGACGGCTGAAGATACTATTAATCATTTAAGGATAGGTGGTTTCCAAGTCAGTTGAAGTGTCTGCCTTTGTGTTTATAACTTCGTGAAATTATTTTCGTTTGAGAATAGGTACAGAACTTTATTTGTCGAAAAGTTTTTTTTTTAAATGGCATTTCGCAGTTCAAGCAATAAGGTTGCTTAAACTTGAATTAAAAAAGGCGCATTTGGCCAACCCAAATGCGCCTTTTTTAATTCAATTTCTTTATGGGAGACAGTATTGATACACGTGCCAATTTGTCATTGCTTTGGAAAGACCAAAACTATATCAACTGCAAGTTCGTGATGCGGGGATGTAATGGCATGCTGGCAGTCATATAATGATTTTTCCATTCAATTCATCCCGTTACACCCGCTTATGGGTAGAATTTTCAAAAATCCGTTCTAAGCCGAATTTCAGGCCAATCCGTTCAATGATTTGAGCTATACAGGGTGGAAAAGATATCAGTAGTTACATAATTCTGAACATCCCTATGTTTAACTATTTTTCATTTAATAATTGGAAACTAGAAAGGAGACAGTTTTGTTCCATTTAGCTTCATAAATCATTGCATTAAATGTGTCTATTCATCAGGCAAGAAGATTTACAGGCAAGTTTTCCTTGTGAAAATTTGCAGGCTAACAAGACACTAACTGTCTATACACGAAAGATAATGACGATCTAATATAATGGAAAAGCAATATCCAACAGGAGCCAAACATTGCAGGCTCCATGCAGGCTGTCCAGTGTGCGAAATTGGCAGCAGTTCCGACACCTTTTTTTTTTTGAGGCTGGAAAATCATCCTATGACTTCTCCCGCTCTGGGTGGTGCGGAAGGGAGTGTCAGACTCTTACAGACTAAAACCCATCCATGTTCCTTCCTTAGCCCTTTATATTCTGGGGTAGCGGTAACTCTTTTGACAATCCCGCTGAGACACCTAAGGGCGCGTCAGACGTAAAAATTTTGTCACGCATGGTGCCTCTTTGAACCACCCCTTAGGAAGTTACTGTATATATTTTCTAGTACAGCCTGCCTAACAATCGATGTGGTGGCGTGCAGCTAAACGATATAAAGCTTGTACTTGATAGCGTACGATGTATTTAAATGCTCTAATTATATATGTTCAGTAAAGAATCGCCGAAGGCCGACGTGAGAGCTAACAATCACATTTACGACATTGTAGAACTATAGAATTATTTTTTGATAGTGAACGGTGGTCTTTTAACCCCTCAAATATTGTATGAACCCCATAGGTAGGTACATAAGAAAGTTTTTTCGAAACGACATTCAACAGCAACAGCATATAGCAGCATATTTCTCAACAGCATGTGAAACTAAGTCAGAGGCCCATGGGCAGCTTAAAAACTCTGACACTAGGTTAGTCACTAATCACACGAAAAGAAGAAGATTCAATATAACCGTATAAACCATTGAGCTCTTTTAAGCAAACGGCTTCTAATAGGCGAACATCTAATGGGTTAAAGTCGTTAAGTTAGATTTTGTCTCTTGTCTCTTTCTACCTGTTATATTGTTTTAAGCAAGGAAAATGTGGACTTAAAGATGGCTTATTGACTACGAGAACTGCTAAAGGATAGAACTATAGGAAATACCCAGGTAATGAAAAAGTATGACTTTATGCTATGGCCCATTTAGTTTTGGTGTCCACTAGATACAATACAGAAGGAGAAAATACTCTTTTGTTTCAACGACTTCGTTCTTTGGCCTCTAATTCGCGCAGTCTTTTGTTTCTTGAGAAACCGTCATTCGCTGTTGACAGCATTTATGTTGATAAATAGGTTGAGGTTATATACTATTATATTCTAACCCTTCTCACTCTTTGACAAAGGCCGCTCTCCCTTTTCGCCACACTTCAGTCTATCCTCTGCTATTGTGAGCCAGTACTTTCTATATGACCCAAGTATCTCCCTCCATCTCCATCTTGGTCACTAAGCATTTAATGGGATTAGTATTCCATTTCCCTGAAAAGAATAGGAAAATCTTTCTAACCGTCACGACTATCACCTTTTACTAGGTATAGATGGCGCATCAAGCTATCCCAAATTGTCAAATTTTCCCAATTAAAAATGAACCTTATAGTTTTGTAACACAGTTGAAAAACGATCACAGAAATTCGACAGATTGAGGTAGCTTGATGTGCTGGTAAAAGTTCAAATGTCCCAATTTACAAATTTTCTCAATTGAAAATGAACCTTATGCTTTTGTAATAAAGTTGAAAACTATCGAAGAAATTTGACAGATTTGGGAAGCTTAATAATTATGCTGGACTCAGTACCAACCAGCAACAATGTTGTCACCTTTAAAAGCCTTTTACAACATCCATAGCTCGTAATATTCCATCATCATCTCATCTGCCTAGTCTTTTCCCAACTATGTTGGGGTCGGCTTCCAGTCTAACCGGATACAGCTGAATACCAGTATTTTACATGGAGCGACTGCCTATCTGACCTCCACAACCCAGTAACTAGGCAATACGATACCCCTTGGTAAGACTTGGCTTCTGACGACCCGTAACGACTGTCAAAGATGCACAAATGACAGCTGGGACTAACCGCTTAACGTGCTTTCCGAGACACGGAGGAGTCTCGGTATGTAAACATGGTCACCCATCCACGGCTAACCCCGGCAAGCGTACCTTAACCTGATGATGACCGGCCTGTGCGGCTGTTAGTTTAGCACTTTAACTCGTAATATTCCATCATGTAACATAAACTTGAGAGGACTGCAAACTAATAAGTGAGTGCTAATGGCTAGTTCACACATGACGACGGTTCAAGGTGGCAAATGTAATAGTTTTATGACTGTACGACGCTGTCATTTGTTAATGTGTTGTTGTGTGACGTTTAATGGAGGATGGCATGCATATTAATGTGTTGTGGATATGAACGGCAAAAAAAACACGTACGTTGTGTGGGAGCCCCCTTTTTTTTTAGGCTGTGAAATCATCCAATGACTTCTCCCGCTCTGGGTGGAGCGGAAGGGAGTGTCAGACTCTTACTGACTAAAACCCATACATGTTCCTTCCGTAGCCCTTTATATTCCGGGGTAGCGGTTACCTTTTCGGGAAATTCCGCTTACCCGACAGGCTTGGCCCTAAAGGGCCCCCTCATATGCTGACATCTCTTTGAGGCGTGCGTGGAACATATACGCGCCGTCCAGCACGGGCCTGGTCCTGATCGGACGGTGAACCAATGGGAGCCCCCTAAAGTATTTATTTTATTCTGTTTTTTAGTATTTGTTGAAATAGCTGCAACAGAAATACGTCATGTGTGAAAATTTCAACTGTCTCTATCACGGTTCATGAGATACAGCCTGGTGACAGACGGACAGGTAGACGGACGGACGGACAGCTGAGACTTAGTAATAGGGTCCCTTCACCCTTTTGGGACGGAACCCTAAAATTGCGTAAGATAACATAAGAGAATATCGCGCCGATTGGTCGACACTTCACGTGACCAGAGGGCTGGATTGTTCTTTGGTCAAAGAATTAACATTGCCATTCGACGTGGCAATGCTGCCAGTCTTCTGGGCACATTTCCGGACGACAGCGATGCGGATGAGTACTTCGACGCCTAAGTGTCCTTTCAGTTTTTGTATTTATTTGTATATAGTTAGTTAGATCGTCATGTAATTTAAGTATAGTATAAGTTGTTATTATGTAGAAAAATAATTTCTACAATGAAGGATACTGACTCCTAAGACACAGGATTACCTAGTTTAGGAGTCAGGGTTTTTTACCTTATCCGTATGGCCTTTACTTAAATAAGTTATGTATCCTAGTCTGAAGTAATGTCAAAGGTTATGAATAAAGATTTTTTATTATTTATACTTTACGATTAACCAAATAATTTGAAGCCCACATAGGTAAAAATATCCATCTTCAAACGTTACACTGTCACTAAAGATGACTACTCAAGAGTCTTTGACCATTTCCCGCTCTCAACAATGATATGATCGTACTTACTATTGAAGCGGTGTCACCCGTCAACGGCACATAAAGCTCCTCCCACACAGCCGACAAGATGTTGACTCACGCAGTGTCGCAACGACCGTGTCGCTGCGTTGGTGCACTGTGGGTGGTCGCCTGATAAGCATCTAATTAAAACCTAGATACTTTTGTCGCGGAGAGAGTCGCGATTCGGTTGATGCGATTTCTTATCTTGTTTTTTGTTTACCTGTGGATCTACCCACTTGTTTGTTATGTTAGGTTAGTAAAAAAATTAAAAAGAACTATGAAACTGTATTTTAATTGACTTTGTTCTTGTCTCAAATGTACAGTCAGGGAAATGAATTGTAATTTTTGTGACTTTATCAAATTGACACATGACGTCAGCGTACCGCGTTCCAGCCATTTCATACTACCAAACTGTCAAAAACGAAAGTTTTAATTTTAATACTTATACGGAAAAATTAAATTGGGTGTTAATTTCATTTTAAATCAATTCTATCTAATCTCTGATTCTACTGGTTTGAAATATTGAAAGTCAAAACGTTAATTTTACACTGTGGTGTGCGTTGGTACTTATATTCTAAACTCTGTGTCAGTTGTCAGAATTTACACTAATATTGAATCAATCTAAATCAATCCTAACGAAGCATCAGGTCGTATAACAAACAACATTGATCCGACTTCTATTTTCTCTCGAACCCGCAAACTAAAACAACACGCGTCTAAAGTCTTAAAATCGCAAAACCTAACGCGGCCTAAAGCATTTTAGTGATCAAGTGTCCTCCACACCATAACGGATCGGTCGTTCGTTTGTTTAACGCCTTCTAGTGACAACGACAATATCTATTTTCGATCGGCACTTGTTTATATTGTAAACACCAAAGTCATCAAAACACCACGGTGAGTTTACCACCCGTTTCAATCTCTTTAACTCTTATGTTCACAAAGATAAGGTTGAAACTCAAGCGTTTTGTTTTTTGGTAATGATTGATAATAAGTTGGTGAACAGTTGTGATGACATGAATGTTATGAATAGAGGTCGAAGACTCGAAGCCACACTCCGTAATGTGAGAAAATAGTTTTCTGAATTTTATGCGTTTTTGGATTATTTAAAACGGTATGTTGTATTAGTTGACGATTTATTATTGGTAACAGATCTTTGCTTTCTTTGGCTATAAAAACTCTTTACCTGAATTGGCGCTTGTATCTATGCATAAGCGGTTTTTAAGACACCTATGAGGCTCATAGATAATCTTGATCAGATCCAGCCTGTCGCGTCCTGTCCACCCCCAGCGACGCCCTAAGCCGAGGTCCGCACGCCACAATGCATTGCTTTCATCATGGTCACTTAGTTTATAAGTTTTTTGCTCAGACTTCCACAGTAAAGCCCGGTTAAGCAGATGATAGGCTCCTAGGTTGAATTCCTACATGCCCTTCTAAAAAAAAACTTTGTAGCTGAAAATAAGACCGTTACAGACGCTAGCACATCAAGCTAACCCAAACTGTAATATTTTCCCAATTGAAACTGAACCTTACGCTTTTGTGATAAAGTAAAAAAACTGTTAAAGAAATTTGACAGATTAGGCTAACATGATGTATATCAGAAAAAAGTAGGAAATCAGAAAAAAAGTATAGAAGCAGCATTTTTAAAGGCTACCGCAGACAGGCTAGACGCGACTCTAAGGAATAATTGCTATGAAGACTGCATGGAAATTGTTTTACCAGAATCACGACGAGCCGAGCACTTGTTTTATTTGACACTAGCTAAAAAAACATGTGTCCTACCTATGGGTAGGACACATGTTTTTTTTTGGTGGATTTTAAAGCCCAATTCTCCTCATATAAACAATCAACCCCATTAAAATGAACTCAACTCACAACAAATGAATGAAAACCAACAACCCCTTTTTAATTAAAACTTATTTCTCATTTCAAGCTTCATTAATATTACCCACTCCTAATAAATAAATAAAGACGTAATTACATGCCATGGTTACAATAACCATAAATTTTAACTAATCACAACACATACTTAAGGTGACATAGAGCCTGCACGGCCGACTTCCGGCCAAGTTGTCCGGACCGGAACCGGCCGGCCACCGGAAGTTGTATACAAAGTGCGAGCCTTCGCGTGCCAAGGAATGAAGGGGAAATTCGGTGAAAGAAAATTTATGGGTCTTTGTAACATGATATTTGAATATGATGGAGAAATCGTTGGTTGAATGTCTACTTAAGGTTTTTCAAGACCTTTCGATTGATTCTTCCTTTTTTCCGTTTTCTGTCAAAACTTTTTAAATGAAATCTATTATAAGTTAAAAGTAAGACAAAAAGTGACAGAAAACGGGGAAAACAAAAGAATCACTTCTTTTTTGTCTGTTGAAATAAATGTTGATCTTTTTTTATGTACAGACGCCAGCACATTAAGCTATCCCTAACTGTCATATTTTCCCAGTTGAAAATGAACCTTATACTGTTGTAATAAAGTTGCAACACTATCAAAGTAATTTGACAGATTGGGGTAACTTGATGTGCTGCCCTCTGTACTTTTTTTATATACTCTAGTTTATCATCTTTTTTGTTTACACGAGTTTGTGTGGCAGTAAACCTATTTTTCTTTCTTTTTTTCTTAACTACTTTGAATTAAACGCAGCCATAAGGTTAAAGATTACAACTTTCATCATTAAGTGAACGAAAAAAAAAACTGCAAGCCTTCCAAAACTCGAAACTCTGCCCACCTCTTAACGCAACACACTAATACCCCTTCCATTCTTATAGCCCCTCATATCTTCCATCGCATAATATTCCGACACTGCGATTATTATGCGCCTTTAGCCGGGCGGTTAGATTACTATCAGGGCCGTGGAACAGTCCGCGATTGTCGCTGTCTTGAGTCGCACATTTGAAAGGGAGAGGGTAGATTTAGATTGCATATCATAGTAGTTTGACAGTATAAGTAACGTAATAATGGATAGAAATCTAGTTATGTTGAGCATCACAATTTATAATTCTCTTCGTTTCGTGTGGTTAGTGACTAACCTGGTGTCAGAGTTTTTATGCTGCCCATGAGCCTCTGACTTAGCTTCACATGCTGTTGAGAAATATCCCTCAGACATATTGGTTTCCTCACGATGTTTTCCTTTAGCGATTTTTAGGCAAGTGATAATTGTGTAATACGCTTATGAATCCGTAAAATCAGAGGTGCGTGCCTTGGGTACGAAGTCAAGACCTATGACTTGGCAGTCCGACGGTCACACCATTAGGCTATCACTGCTGATAAGAAAGATAATAATTAATCAATCAAACATTATTCGTTATTGCAGGTCTTGGTAGGTTCAGAATACAGCTGGTGTATTTTGTAAAAAATCGCCGTGATAACGTAGGTCAAGTGAATATGAAGAGCTGTCATTCCATCTGATGCTAGGGATTGACACTACTGACAGCTGACTCCAAACGTCAATAAACTATACAAATCACTCTTTCTTTTTTGAAATATGCCTTGACCATCATGGCTTGATGACGCAGAAAATGAACCAGTCAAGATTTTTTTTTACCCTCACAATGCCATGAACTCGTATGTGTGCTGAAGACACTGAGCACTGAATAACACAAAAAAATAGTGGCAGTGTTTGTGTTAATGGCCACGATTTAAAACACAACTTTGCCAAAAAAAATCTTTCTCACTTAAATGATTAATTCAAAACTGAAAAAGTCAAACTGCATTTTCCGTAAAAACAAAAAAGCAACGTCTAGATTTCAGTAAATTCATGCACGTTTAACTGGGCGGTTAGATCACTATCGGCACCGTGAAACAGTCTGCGATTGTCGCTGCGATTTTAATATATTAACCGTTCGCGTGTCGCTAAATAGCGTAGTGTGGCCGGCGCTTTATTTGATCTATTGCTGGGTTTCATTTTGTTGCTGTTTTTTTGTAGAATATTTGAATAAGTGGTGAGTACCACTTAGATTATTAGACTGATAACACTGACAGATTATTAAAAATAACTTGGATTTATAACCTAGGGTTACATAACCAGCCTATTTTAGTCATAGAAGGCACTGTCTTAATGATGCTATTTACATGAGTGGTATATAAAAAATAGGGACGAGAGCTATGTGGCTAAATAATAACAGCTACCCGGTTCGATCGTAAAGGTTAAGCACTTGCCGAGGTCGGTCGGTGGATGGGTGACCATCTATCACATACCGAGACCTCAGTGCCACAGAAAGCATGATAAGTAGTTGGTCCCGGTTGTCATTCGTAGATCTTTGACACTCGTTACGTGTAGTCAGAAACCCGAAATTCTAACAACCAGTCTTGCCAAGGAGTATATTGTTACCTAATTACTGGGTTGTGGAGGTCAGGTATGCAGTCGCTCCATGTTGAATACTAGTATCTAGCATTCGGTAGGACTGAAAACCGATCCAAGAATAGTTCGGAAAAGGCTAGGCAGATTGGTATACTTATGTAAAAACTAACGTCAGCTATCACGTTAGTTTTTAGAAAGGAGTACAGTAAAATGGGGTGAATAGGAATGCAGGGGTGAATCGGAACGAAACTTTATAATTGATTTTAACGTTGAAATAATACAGTTAGTTGCCAACAAGGACACTTAATCGTTAAATATAATTCAGTAAACATATTAGAGCTCTTTTTGGCCACAAACTATATTATTTCACTGTTAAAATCCCTTTTAAAGTTTCGTCTCGATTCACCCCTGCATCTCTATTCACCCCATTTTACGTATTTGTATAAGTAGGTAGGTATATTTCAAACCAGTATACCTGCAGTAAATAACGAATATAATTATTGGGTACCTAAAATACATAAGGCGACTCCGCTACAACCACAAAAGTACCTAAGTATCCACATAATATGAATCACATTATGTAAAGAAATTGTCACCCATTCACATCTTGGTACACCGTCCCTACCATTATCTCACCACGACAGCAAAATGTATAGATAGGTACTACTCAACATAAAAAAAAACAAATGACTGTTTCGCCCGTTTTTACCGCAAACTACGCCACACGTTTACAAAAGTCTGTAAATTTAATTCACCCATTTTGACGTACATTTTCTTAGTCTACACATTTGTTCTAGAAATAACGGCAAAACGTTTTGTCAGACTCTTACAATATACTTAACAGCATATGGTGGGCGACCAACGTTGTGAATACAGCTTTATTTATCCAAACAAATGGGTGCCACATGTCGCCTTCTACAGTGACAAGGCCTTACACGACCAGTGTATCCCGACCTTTACGTTCCAAATTTAAACTATCTCAAACGTCCCATTTGCTTTGCTGTGGGAGAGGGGTGGGGGGGGCAATTCAAAATGGTTGACGCCAGATCTGTGACACAATAAACTTGCGATATTTATTTATTTACAATAATTATACATAGCTGCATAGCCAGATGTGTGAAGTACCAATGGTGGGTTTGTGGCTTTTTATAAATTACTAAATTATTTATAGGAATATAGGTAAACGTAATGATAGTATTGAAAGAACTTGTGTACCTAAGTACTCCACGAAAAACCACATTCTACTTTTAAAACAAAGGTAGGTAAGTAAAAGTCTGTTTGAAAACTGCTTTAAATAACATAAAACCTTTTTCCCTAACTTAGGGTTTGGAAACTAGTCTTATTTTTACATCGGCCTACTGATAAAACAAATACTTTAAGTATTTTACACGACATTGACCCCAATTAGATACATGTATCTAACATGGAGACTACCAATTTTAAGTTAAAATTTTGTACCCAAACTCAAATAATATGATCTTACCTACCATACGAGTAGGTACCTAAGACTCTCACGTGAGATTCAGTTAGCATATTGTCTTACCGATTGACACTGGCAAGCTGTTAACGAATCTCACTGATCTAAACTTGTTCATCACGAAATTATAATTAAATAGACTATGTCGACATGCTTGTGTTGCTAGACGAAAAATTTATTTTTATTTTGGTGGAATTGAAATAATAAATGAGTTGAGTAACGATATGACAGTTGTTCAGGATATTGACATTGAGCTAGTTATTTAAACCATTCGGATAAAAAACATGTGCAGACGAGAAGAACCACCCTCATAATAATAAAACATTTCGCAGCCACCATCTTGGATTTTCAATTTGAGAAAAAGAGAGAAAGTCGCATTTAGTGGGCATAACGTTTTTTTGTTACGTGACGATTTCTACCAATCAACTCCTAACGCCAGCCGCGTTAAAGAATTACGTTCTAAAGAGCCGCAGAAAAAGTCAAAAGTATGTCATGTCATTCCAATTAAGAATTTTCTTAAGGCAGGCGACCAACTGATTGGCGATTATTCTATGTGTAATCACAAATAGTCGGTAAACCTGCACTGTTGGAAATTAAATACTACATTTTTCTTTAATGTGCTAAAACCAAACAATGAACAATTTTTTCCTACACTACTTTCTGCCCTAAACTTTTTCACGTGCAAGCCAGTGACTTCGCGACACGTAGGTATTCTACAAAAGAGACAAATACAAAAATTGATTTTCGAATGGGGATTTCAAATGTTCAACTGTAGCAACCCCACAAACCAGCTCGGCTACGCTAATGATAGAACATCATGTCCATCTAAGTGCCAGTAATGTCTGAACAAATAATGCCCAGTTTTGGCTCTTACGACAGTCCCACGGAAACACGTTGTTTGGACAAGTTTAGAGCCTGCTAACTATATTGGTATTTGTAACGAATCATAGTGTTTGGGAAAGTCTTCTTTGGTTGGTGTTTATTAGATCGATTTATGTTTGAAATTGGATGGGAGTGCCCGTTTCCGTTTCCGTGCATTTATGGTTGAATAGAATGGAATCACTTCAAAGATCAGTACTAATTTAATATTATTTCAATAGTGTGAGAAAGAGGTGAAACTATACAGGAGGTATAGGTCCATTCCTTTCCCAATGTGAAGTAATATTAAAATAGATACTGCGATAAGAGCCTGATGAGCTGAATTACCTATTTCACCAATGTATCTGAACGCGATCAACATAATCTAAACCGCATTCAAGACCTATCAGTGTCAATATTCCACAGAAAATAATAACACTGACAGATCTACGAGATGATGATGATTTGTCGGTCGTCACTATTGACAACTCACTTTAAACTCACTTCACTTACGTTATCACGGTGAGATTTTTACAGAATAGCACTACAGATGATCTTAGTTAAATGTCTCGTATTTGCGTAGTTCTTTCTAAATTACTTAGGTCCAGTATTGGTTAATCGAATCATATTTACATTTAAAAGCGAATAGGTCCAGTACTTAGGTGCCCTTTGCCTTGCGCCTTGAAAAGGTTCACATATTAATATAAAAAAGGTTCATATAGTTTAGGCTTTATTTGCATACAATCCCAGTGGCCAGTTACTTTTTTCAGTCGACAAAAATATACCTACATATTTAATGAAATACATAAATAAGATCGTCAACAAAAAAATTACCACCATAATCACATTACCACAACACAATATCATTACACAGTACTTTCAACGTATTTACAAAATATGATTTAAGTGTTGGCCTCGCTTATCACACACCATCGCCATAATAACCGTAATCAACACGTTTTTCATGTCAACAAGTAAAAAAATAACAAATGACAGTGCCGTATCGAAGTCTGTCATCTTTACGGGTAATTGCCGTAAGGGGGTGGGGGGTAACAACGTTTTATGAGGGCAACGTTGGTTGTAACTGATAAGGGGTGGAAACTAGGATTGGGTAATTATTTAAGAGTTGTTTTGAGTGATTGTAATTTATATTATGTTGATCTGATTTTTTGTGTGACCCCTTAAAAAACCTTGAGTAATTGGTCTAGGTGTGATATTTTATCGTCCAGAATTTGATAACTTGTCGTATGAGCCCGTTCTAAAAGAAAACTTATCCGTTATACTAGGTTTTGCAAGCGACTTCACCCGCGTTTATGTAGAAAATTATCCGGGAACCGTACATTTTTCTTAAATAAAAGGTAACCTATATGCTGTTCCAGATTATAATTTACTCTGTGCTAAATTTCATCTAGACGTGTGTAGTAGTTTTTGCGCGAAAGAGTCACAAACATCCATACATCCTCACAAACTATCACGTTTAAAACAGATTTCACGTAACATTTTCTAGATTAAGTAGGCCAAAAGTAGCATGACAAAGTAAAGATGGCCATGTATAGGTACTTTAGTAATGCAATCAACCTGAAGGCACAATCTCTTTGACCTCAGTAAACCAACCATATCGCACAACAATTTCCTATAACCCCATTATCACGAAACATTAAAATATCACCCTACGTTACAACCCTTGTATCCAGCCATAATCACTTCTGACCTACTAGTTGACGAAATTGAGTGCCATGCCTTATCTAAACGACGATCGACACAGTGTTGGCTTTATGGGCGAACGAAACAGTTTTACCGTGTAATGTGGTACATAAAGATCTGTAATCGCGCGCGTTTTTCAGCTGGGTGACACGCTAGGTGCTTGATAGATAGTGATGTGATTACTGCTTAAAGTGGAAGGTGTGTGTATAAGATTTGATGAAAGTGAAACGTAAGGCATAGTCTACACTTCAAGAGGACGATTTAAAGTATTGATGTACCTAGTTGGTCAAAGTAGCTTAGTAGTAGGTTTCTTGTTTTCCTAAAAACTTAGAACCGTACTGAAAACACTTTAAACTGAGCTAAAATAAATACCTATGCAATGAAACGGATGCGGTCTGAAACAGACCTTGTACATATCTTAAAATTTCTGAATATTCATTTCATTGTGATGGTCATATTTGTATTGGGAACACTCGCTATGCCCAAACTATTTATAGCCAAAAAAAACCAGGGAAATCATATATCATTAAGGACTTAATCATGTCACAGCTGCCTATAGATAGCATAATTCTAAGATAGATATTAGATAGGCGTTATATTTTACGCTGCGGATGGGTTGACTGCTAACATGACAGCTGGCTGGCTATTATAGCCTTTATGGCTCATCCATCATCATCATCTGCTTAGCCTTCTCCCAGAAGTTCTTCATCCATCTGAAAATCGGTGCAATATTCTGACAGGTACAAAGGTTAACAGTTCGAACAAGACTTCATAGATAGAAAACCGCGAACCATTTTGTAGTTTCCAGGATCAATAGAAAACCTAGTGCCCATTAAAAATCGTTTTAAATAAATTAGACATTACTTTTATGTTCATGATACCTCCATTTACTTATAAAGACAGTTATGGTGCACCTATGTGCATAAAATGAGTACCTAAAGAGATAATAGCAGTAGTAACTACATAAAAACTGTCACCACGACACGTAATGACATCCACCGCTATTCATATCACATTATTCCGGTCGACAGCAGTCGTCGCGTTCCCGCGCTCTCATTGGTTGGCGCAGCACTTTGTCGCCCATTTGTCACCAAACGCCAACCAATCACATCCCCCGCCTCGAAAATGGAACACAAATGGAATTGTCACTGCGTTCGTCGCACATAAAACCTCTATGCTATCTCGATCTTTATTATTCTTTATTCGAATTTACAAAATGGCGATGATGCAATTTCGTGTTCTATTTATTCAAGCGAATGTTTATTCAAATACGACAGCCGTGGAAAATTTTAAAGTCGAACAAAAATAAGAATGTGACAATACAAACAATTTTTACACTCATCACTATGTTCGAAATAACAAAAAGGACACAATTTCGCCCCAAATGAAGCGTGACTTGTAACAAAGGGCACGTATGTGCAGTGCGCAATCGTTTATAACACGGCCAATTTTAGTAGTCACTTTGTTTGAAGTAGTGTGGAGTATTGCACGGGTGTTTTTACAAGGTCGCTTATCAGCCCAGTGTGTCGATTGCCCCGGGTTGGTGGAAATAACACGGCTGTATCATTGTTATACAAAAGCGCAGCTGTTCGCTTCCCTAAGGGTAAAAAGACGTTTTGTATGTTTTTTTTTCGATACGGTGAGCGTAGGGCTCTTTTAGCGGTCACCGGGACATGGATGCCTCCTGTTTGATCGTTTGATACATAGTAAGCTTTTAATTTTTTTTTTTCGATTGTCTCTTTTGTTAGTGATGTATCTATGTATTCGTTTTGGAAAGCGTGTTTGTACAATATTGATGTTAACGTAATTTGGGATTTGGCTTATCCCTTCACATTCAAACTAATGCCTGTTGCATTTGAATATTGGCTATAGCTTTTTCCTAGAATACAATTGGCTTTTTGACACGGTCAAAAATTAAATATGAAATCATATACAAAAAAGATCGCTCGCCAAAAAAACTTAAGTAGGTACATCACCGTACGGAAATTAAATATTATGCGTGGATATAATTGCGAAATTGGATTTAATGGCAATAAGTATTCCAGTTGATTCCAAAAACCTGTGTCGCCACATTTTAATATTTCATACTAATCTAATTCCACGTTTTAACAATTCATAAAAAGTAACGTTATTGACTACCCTGTCAAATACCCAATTTTATCCTCTCAGCCGTTACTAAATCTTCTGGAGATTCAAAATGGTAGAAAAAGTAATTGAGTCTCATAAGCTTCTCATAAGTCACAATTGAGCTAGCTTATAATAATTTAAATTAAGATTTAAAACGGTTATTAAAACATAAAATATCATTAAACATACAAGAAAATAAACTGAAATTATTGGACCCTCATGACCAAATTTACCGTTTTCAAAATGGACTTCGAATTCCTTTTTTAAAAAACCTCATTCAGATTTTGTCCTACCAATGTCCCGTTCCCACCCCTTTGAGCACCCAATCCGCCATCTTGAATAATAATCTTTTATTAAAGAGTTTAATAATAATCCTGAGACGGATACGGCAGATGTGTTCTTAGCCTTAGGTGGTAGTGTGTACCGAGCTTAAATATTGCAAACAGCTCTTGAGATTTTTATATTTTTTAATAATGTGTGTTGATAAATTGTGCTTTGAGTGTACTTTAGTTTCGTTATTAGTTGTCAAGTGATTTGTATTAGTAGTGATTGTAACTTTCTCGAAGAAATTGGGTATTTGAAAGGGTTGTCAAAACGCGGAATTTGTACGTGATTTGTATGGAATATAATGTGACGTCACAGATTTTTTTTATCTAATGGAATACTTATTAGCATTAAATGCAATTTTACAATTATATCTTCGCATAATATTTATTTTCTTTACGGTGATGGAAGTTTTTGAGACGAGCGGTCTTTTATCTATGTGATTTCATATTCTATTTTTGACCGTTTCAAATAGTGAATTGGGAATTCTGGTCATCAACTGGATAGAAAAAGTATGGTGTGGAACTGGATTGAACGTTTCAGGTAAGTCATTTAATCAACTTTTTGTTATATTTTCAACATGCAATTTATTTACGTAGTAGTAGTATTTACGTAAAACCTAACAGACTTATAATAATAAAATGTAGGTTATAAGCGTATTAAGTTATACCAAGTGTTTTTATTTCTCACTTTATGTGTGTATGCATTTTGACACTCGTTACGGGTAGTCAGACCCCCGAAAGTCTGACAACTTACCGAAGGAATATAGTATGACCCAGTTACTGGGTTCTGGAGGTCAGACATTCAGTCGCGCCATGTAAATATACGCGTATTTAGCTGCATCCGGTTAGACTGGAAGCCGACCTCAAAATAGTTGGGGAAAGGGCTTGGCAGATGATGAACAAACTATGAAGTCTTTATCTAATATGTAATTTGAAGGGGCAACTAGAATTAATTCAACATAAGTAGACGTTCAAAAGTGCCTTTCACGTGCCTATTTGCAACAAATGATTTGATTTTAAGTTCACTTTCAATTGTAAGTACAGAGGCCAACACATCAAGCTACCCTGTTCTGTTAAATTTTTTTGATAGATTTTCAATTTTGTCTTAAAAGAATAAGGTTCATATTCAATTAGGAATGTTTGACAGATTAGGATAGCTTGATTTACAAACAAACAAGTTATTTGACAACATTGTGACTTAAAATTGACGACATTTACAGCAACAAAATCCAACAAAACCTATACAAAAATAAAGACTTTCGTTAATTATTTACGAAACGTGCCCCAAAACCAGCGGAACGTACGAAAACCATGGGATATTTAATACCCCTCGCGTCCCTTCAACTAGGTCACTGTATCGTCTCCCTGTACCCTCACTGAGGCAGTGGGGCACACATGTATCATACTTATTGCCACACATTTGTTATTTAGGTGTAATATGAAAATAAAATCTTAATCAGATTTTTATGACGTTTGTAGAAACTGTAGGTATTTAGATTTAACGTGATTGAAAAAAAGATAAAATCTATACAAAGTGACTCTTTGTAATGACAAAATAAAAGTTTTTTACCAAATGCATAGGAAAATAAGTTAAGTAACTTTTTGTATCTGTCTGTTTGAGACGGCTAATCTCCCAAACGGCTGGACCGATTTTGACGGGACTTTTACTGTCTGATAGCTGATGTTATAAGGAGTAACTTAGGTGACTCTTATTATAGAAAACTGATTCGAGACCACGCGGGCATAGGCCTTTACAGCAGTAAGCCATAAACTTTAATCGATGTAACGACGAAGATACAACATTGGTGTTTTCATCGAAGTGATTTTTAAGTTCAAAGCATGGATTTTTCTTTCCTTTTGGCTTTACAAAAGTAACTCATACAGTAGTGACTAGCTGTTGGCTAATCTTTAGAGTATCAAACCAGTGTTTTTAAAAAATATTAAAGAAAAAACAAATAATGTTTATTTTAACAAAAAAAATCCATCAGGAAAATTTTAATGCAACACTTTTCTTCGCGACTGTCCAGGGCTGTCACGTTGCTCTTTAACTGATTTATGTGCGGGTCCGAGCAGCTGAAAGTTTGATGTGGGTGCGTTGACGCTGCCAACCCTACCCTTCGGCCACGCGCCCACGTAAGCACCCTATGTATGTATGTATTGTACCTTACAGATGTATGAATAAGCAAGTTTTGGTAGACATCTGCTGTGGGACTGTGATTACAGGCATTCGATTTTTGACGTCCCTAGAGGCAATGCTTTAACATTTGTCTACTTTTATAGAAGTTTCTGCCGGTTGCGTGGAAAGCATTGCAGGCCCAAAACTATCTTGTCTTTCATTCTAACACTTACCGCGAAAATTTAGACTAACAAATTGCCAGGGGACAGAACAGTCGGTTTATTCTGAAATTGAATTCATGGCCATTATTTTAAGGGGCCATTGTACTCTTTATTATGAACAACTTTCACGATGGGCACAAATCTAAAATCGCGAAAAAAAAAATCAGCTGTTCCCTACATTTTGACGAGTTGTGCGAGCATAATTTATGGAACAATTGATTTTTTCAGCTCACAATTCCTACTTTTTCACGATGATATCTTGCAGAATAGCACTACAGGGGGAAATCGAATCGACACGGAGCGATTGACGCGTGTCTGTCGAGTCAATCGACAGACACGCGTCAATCGCTCCGTGTCGATTCGATTTCGAAAATTATGACATTTAGGAAGCTTATGCCAATTCCATACCTTTCGGATTTACCTAATTTCGTTATCATTAATGAAAATGTGAATTTCAAATCACATTAGATGTCCTCATCTAATTAAGGCTCCCACGGACAGGCGCGATGCGAATCAAGTGCTTAGAACAAATTCTGTGAAAACTTCTTGGAAACTGCTCTACAAGAATCGCGTCGCGCCTATCTGCGAGAGCCTCTACAATAAACCCCTTAATGCTGTCCCATAGTCAGGTAATAAGGACAACCCAAAACTAACCAATCGTACAATTTTGAAGACAGGAGAGGACCACATTTTGTTTTTGACAAAGACTCACGCGTTTTATCTATAACCACTTCTTATTCTGACAATCCATGGTCAATACACTATGATTTCTTCGTTTTAATAATACGTTCCAATCCACAATACATACTATTCTACAGTTTCTACACGTCATCACGTACTCCATTTTTATTACCCAACTCTATACACCCGACAATAATCACATCTCACAAGGATTTTCAAATCACATCAGAGCCCGCAGCATCACCCGTCTAAATCTTGCCCCATCTAATTACCAAACTAAGAAATCGTGGTATAATCGTGTCTACGAAGACAATAAAGAGATCATTAATCATTAGGTATTTGGTCCAGTCGTTAATGATGATATTAGGTGTTCTGTGCGTGGTTGGGTTGTGGTGTAAGTTGGGAACTGACGGTGGGAGAGATTGTACGTATTTTATTTATGTTTTGGCCTTGTTTGTCAAGTGGCCGTAAGCGCTGTTGCAAAGAACGAGGTCTTGGTCTAAAAATGTTATTGGCTTTTTTCCTTTAGGCATTTCTCAGCAGTAGCCTGGAGTCTGGATTTGTGCCCGCTATTATTAGACTCAAATGTCGGTGTACCTACCATAGGTTAGTTAAAACCTACACTTAGGCAGAGCCTAAGTCTTCCAGGAAACAAGGCGTGACGCGTTTGAGAGTTTTTATACTGCCCATGGGTCTCTGACTTACCCGTAACAGTCCGTTAAGTTGTTAGTCCCGGCTGTCATTTGTACACCTTGGACAGTCGTTACGGGTCGTCAAAAGTCTGAAAATCTGACAGCCAGTCTTAACAAGGGGTATCGTATTGCTCAGTTATTGGGTTGTGAAGGTCAGATACGCAGTCGCTCCATGTAAAATACTGGTATCCAGCTGCACCCGGTTAGACTGGAAGCCGATATCAACATAGTTGGGAAAAGGCTAGGCAGATGATGATGGGCCTCTGACTTAGCTTCACATGCTGTTGAGAAATATCTTTTAGGCATGCCGGTTTCCCTTAATAACTTCTCAATACGCTGTAACCTTCATCCTTGGACCAAGATCTTCCATCGAGATATGTAGGAGCGAGGGCGGCGCGATCGTGATTGTGCGCTCAAACGCTCTCTGGCGCAATTGTTCATCATTACGTCTTCTTGTAAGGGCTGCAGATGTCGCGTACGCTCACCAAAAGTGTTGCTAGTCGTCAGAATTGTAGGCAGGAATGTTTATGGGTTGATGTTGAAATTGTGTGTCATCATTTTGCTTTGTCTCTACGCTTATCTAAGCGCCATACTTGGAGTGTCATATTAAGTGGAAAATAGACCTATATTACTGAATTGTGATTGAAGATAACTGATTTTTGACTTTGTTCGTTATGAATTTTGCTCTATCGAAGTTACTGGAAAATTTAGAAAATAAGGTAGGCTGGCGCTGTCATAACTGACCTTATCCCTATTTATTTGGGGTCGGCGCAACATGTCTTTTTCTGCTATACTTCTGTACTAGTCGTCACCTCGGGTAGTCACTCTCTTTCTAGCCATTTCATCTTTCACACAATCCATCCATCGTTTCTTTAGTCTTCCTCTACTTGTATAGCCATCAGCAATCCATACTCACAACTTTCCTGACAACATTTTCCTCATTCCTCCGCATAACATGCCCTTACCATGACAACCGATTTCCACACAACTTTTCAGTCACCGGTGTCACTTTCTGACTTCCTCCTATATACTCATTCGTTATTATATCCATTCGCGTAATACCACACATCCCTCTTAGAATTCTCATCTCGGCTGCATGCAATTGCCTTTCATTCATTCCTTTTGTAGTCCAACACTCTGATCCATATAAAACGGCACTGGCGA
The DNA here is from genome assembly GCA_951799385.1 of Hyppa rectilinea. NCBI lineage: Eukaryota > Metazoa > Arthropoda > Insecta > Lepidoptera > Noctuidae > Hyppa > Hyppa rectilinea. Next base: position 13,125,500 of record OX637311.1, read on the forward strand.
TAGCTATCATGATGGAACGAAATTGAGCTGTAATAAAATGTTAAACCAATGGGGACACGGAACTCCTATCATTTATAACGGTTTCGAGACAATCGATCTAAAAGTGAAGAATTATTAATAAACTGTCGGAAGACGGAGAAATTAATCAAAAAGTATGGTCGCTTCCGAAATTTCATCAAGTAGGTACGGTCTACTCTATCTATATCTATATGTCTATTTTACCTACCGTACTCTTTATCTTAAAATCCTTACGGCAAATCTTAATCCTTCATTATGTTTGTCCGTATAATGATTTAAAATAAATTAATACAAAAGTTCTCTCGCAACAAGGCTCCCATAGACAGGCGCGACGCGACGGTGCCACGGGATCCTGGTAGAATAATTCCCATGAAGTTGTCATAATAATCATTCAACTAGCTAGAGTAACGTCGCACATATCTGCGGGAGCCTTCAGTCGCATGTAAAAGAAACTAATTCTACACGTCTAAACTACCAAAGGCATCACCATAAATTACTCAATTAACTACAACATATAATTAACGACGAACAAAATTTTTAATAATCAATCTTTGAAACGAAAGTACAGTTAATCACAGAAAAGTATAACTCGCACAAGATTATGTATAAAAAATAATGAGCACGTTCGAACAAGTGGCGCGATGGATGCGACGGGTTAAGTGGGGCTGCTAAAACAGCGGACAGAATCTTCTAGATACTTGACTGACAAGCGGACTCTTGCGATACAAGAGTCAAGCTGTTTTTTTCCTACTTCATTCATACAAAACTCGAGCGATGTTTTTCCTACTTCATTCATATAAAAACGTTTTGTGAAAAATATTGGACATCTACGGTTATATCTTTGCTTTACCATTGTAAATTAAAAAGTATGGTCGTATTGACAAAGTTCTTGGACATCTTCACTACATAGTACCTATAAAACAAAGTCGCTTTCTCTGTCTCTATATCCCTATGTATGCTTAAATCTTTAAAACTACGCAACGGATTTTGATGCGGTTTTTTTTAAGAGTGATTCAAGAGGAATGTTTATGTGTATAATATGTCGACATATTATGCGGGCGAAGCCGCGGGCGGTAGCTAGCCACTACTAGCCAGTTATAATTATCTTTCCTGCCCTGAATTCCTTGTGTGTTTGTATTTCCATTTCAAATGTCACGTTACATTTAAAATGGAAATACAAACACATACAAGTGATAAAAAAACCTAGGCAATCATAATCTATACGCAGCCTACTTCCGTCTAATCTAACCCTAATAAATGTTACAAGTGCTCATGCAGTTATGCCGAGTGCATGAACGGCTAGGCTAAGAGAAATTGTATTATGAATGTTATCTGTGAACGTAGCAAGGACAGGTAGTAGTCAAGATTTAGGCAGCAGCTAAGCAACTAAGTTCACGAAGATGAAAATATCATTAATTTCCCAAAAAACAAACTTGAGTGACGCCAAAAAGGCTCCTATCTCAGCAGTATGCTTCCATTTAGCGGAATTGTCCGAAAGGGTTACCGCTATCCCGGAACATAAAAGGCTAAGGAAGGAACATGGATGGGTTTAAGTCAGTAGGTAAGAGTCTGATACTCCCTCCCTCCACACCCTGAGCGTGAGTCATTCGATGACTTCTCTACATCAATGAAAAAAAAATCAAAAAAGATAGTTACAAAATTTAATAAATACCGTAGCACCGGTTTTATTTAATAAACATTTAAATCAATTATTTAAATGTTCATTAATTAATAAATCTTTTTAATACGATTATCAAGGCCCCAAATGATTTCCTCAGCGCTTGGTTCACTATCTCCGCTGACTGCATGGCCCCCTAGATAAGTTGCGTACACTGAAGTTCGTGACAGATGTTCAGTGGCGGTCGTGTGAATTTGATAGTGAACTATTACGATACGACCAGTCGTAACTACTGGTACGGTCAGCTCATCAGTCGAGAATTAATTTAAATATTATTTTCCCTGATTATTATCTACAATATTATTTATTAACTAGATGCAATTATTAGTCGTTTAGTCGTGTTTGCTACAGGAAGATGTCAGTTTAAGTAATTAATTTTGCCATTTGCATTCGTTACTTATGTGATTAAGCTATTCAAATTGTGATTAAGTGAAATATTTGATCTAAAGGTATGAACTCGAATTGCTTATAAGCATGGAGTTTCTTGCCCGTTCTTCTCCATAGGTAGGTACCTACTGCTTCACGTGACGACTCCCGGCCACCGTAGGCGCGGGCCTGCGGACGGTGAGTAATGGGTGACTCACCGTCCGATCAGCACCAGACCCGTGCCGTACGGCGCGTATATGTTCCACGCGCGCCTCAAAGAGATGTCAGCATATGAATGCGCCCCTCAGGGCCAAGCCTGCCGGGTAAGCGGGATTGTCCGAAAGGGTTACCACTACCCCGGAACATAAAGGGCTACGGAAGGAACATGGATGGGTTTTAGTCAGTACGAGTCTGACATTCCCTTCCGCTCCACCCAGAGCGGGAGCAGTCATTGGATGATTTCCCAGCCTTAAAAAAAAAAAAAAAGGTACCTACTGCTTTGGAATGGGCAACTAGCTTCATCTCTCTGACTGACCCCTTGACACTTTAAAAGTGCCTGTAATTGATTTATTTGAAATAAATACTTTGAGTTTTGAATTTTTTTAGCAACACAGCAGCGTTTACTATACCTTAAAAGGGACTAATTTTGTTTTGTCAAATATTACAGATTTTTTAAGCTAATATACAGACATTACGCTTCGTTTTACCAAAAGGTTAGGCAGAGGGGTACCCATAGTAGGTTCACCCATATTTCGCCAGTTATGTTTAAGTCCCATGTAATGGGAGGCGAGCCTATTGTCATCAACTGGGCATAAATCCAGATTCCGGAAGTTACTGAAAAATTCATAATGAAAAACTCTTTATAAACTTTGTGACTTTGGCTGACCTGGGAATTGAATCCAGGACCTCATGTTCAGCTATAGCACTAGCGACCATTAGACCAACAAACCAATAGGTATACACAATTTAGTTTAAGTGGATTTTTAAGTATTTTTAGTTGATATTTTTTATACCAATAATAGGTTACCCACCCACCCACTATTGTATTAGGGTGACCTGTAAGGAGTGGGTGAAAATTTAAATAAACAATAATATCTTAATTAAAAATATCTTCTAATAATATCTTAAAAAAAGGGCAATAAAAATATAAAAGCAAAAAATTCTGTTATCGTTAAAATATAATACAATACCATTTATTACTCAGTAAATACGTAGTATTTTTCTGATAGTTCGTTTTTTTTTTTCTAATAATCTTTGCTAAGTGAGCGAATTAACCATAGAGAAAATTTCTGACATACCTAGGTACCTACTGTACTTATAGGATATTTTTACGTTAACATCAACAACATTTCCAACCTTTTTGTTCACATCGATCACAATTCAGATAAATATTTACGCGGATCTTTACCATCCGCTCATTACCCACAACGACGTTACAAAGGCTTCAAGGATTCCCCACAAAAGGTCTCAACGTACAGATGCCAGCACATCCACCTAACCCTCACTGTCAAATTCTCCTTATTGAAAATGAACCTTATGCTTTCGTAGTAAAGTTGAAAATCTATCAACGATATTTGACTGATTGGGGTAACTTTTACTCTGTACATCGAGCTAAGTCTAGCTATAAAAAGCAATGTCAGTCGCAACTTAATGAAACAAGTTGTGTTTTATAGCCTTAAGCTATAGCTTTGTGTAAAAATGTGGTAGTGAGGCGGAAATCACGGTATTTTGTAGCCTTTTTTGTGGCAGAAGTTATGTTATGAGCCATGGTAATGATCTGGTTGAGTTTGATGGAAACATTATTATGCTTGGGTTGTTCTATGTGCTACTAAGTTCATACTTCTTTTCTAGGAGCTTTCAAAGTTTATTTAGTGCTCTATTCTATTCCATTTTTTATCTGTGGCAATAAAGTCGATGACGACCAGTGCTCATAGGGACGAAAAATGAATATAATCTAGGTAAAATGACATTTTTAAATCCTCCTAAGTAATTTGTATAATAGAAGTTAACCGTGACTGACTGACTGCATATAGACACATAGTTCTTACCGCTGTACGGATTGGGCTGAAATTTTAAATTTAGATAGAAAGAAAGAAATATTTGTCCAGGTAACACAATAAGGCTGGGAAGAGATGAGTAGTTTAAGTACCGACTGCTAGGTCACAGTGTAATAAAACAATTTACAGTACTGAGATAATAATAGATCGTTATAATGACGAATGAAGCCGCGGGCAGGAGCTAACTAGCTCCTGTCCGCGACTTGTTTCGAAAAACAAATTGTATGATTCAATTGATTCGAGGCATTCTTTCAACTTCCTTCTCGAATTCTTGAATTTAGAATGCTTGTTTTCTTTGTGTCACTGGCAGGAAAGTATTTTAGATCCATTTCAAATAAGTATACGACATAAATCAAAAACAATACACACATCTGCCTAGCCTTTTCTCAACTAAGTTGGGGTCGGCTTCCAGTCTAACCGGATGCAGCTGAATAACAGTATTTTACATGGAGCGACTGCCTATCTGACCTCCACAACCCAGTAACTGGGTAATACAAAACCCCTTGGTAAGACTGGCTGTCAGGTTTTCTCAGATAAATCAAAACCAATAATAGGTTACTTATTCGAAGATAGATGTAACCGCCAACCAACCTGTCAATGTCAAAATTGACACTTGAATGTACTTGATATAAAAGCGTACAAAAAAGTTAAACAAAAGAAGATCGTAATTTGCTGACCCTATCTGCTGCTTCTTCATGCTGAAGCGAAGACGTGCGTATTCGGACGACGAAATCATAGCGTTGACTGTAGGGGGCAAAGTCGTGCGGCAAACTTTTTTAATTATTCTAATGTGTAACGTCTCATATACTTTCTAATCACGAGCCTCCGTGTGGAAATTAGTTATGTTATGCGCGCAGATGAGCATGTATATGTTTAAAAATAAATAAGTATACATACATTCAATAAAGCATTACCCACGTTCTGGGGCTGTCGGGTATAAACAACTGTCATTTGTTTTGTTTTAGGGTCTGTGATTTTGTGAACGTCGTTCGATTCGAACTTTGTTAGAATTAAAATTGAATTAATATAATTAATGCTACGTTTTAGATAAAGACCTCCTATTATACAGATTATCAATTGTTTTAATGACTCTGAATACGAGGTTTTTTAGCTGCTAAGTTTATTTCTTTTTAAATGTGCGTTTTGTTTGTGCAGAATAAACTCTACTTCTTTCTTTGTTCTTTCTATTGAAATTAATGATAGGTACATAATCTACGAAATAGAATTATTTGTTGCTTGGATACTCAATCAAGAAACACATAAAATCTTCTATTTAGGGATTTAGGTACGGACGCCAGCCAATCAAATTAAACCAAATAGTCAAATTTCTCAAAATTATTTTAAACCTTAAAAAAATTATTATAAAATTCAAATTCGATTGAGAAAAAATTACAGTTAGTGGTAACTTGATATGCTGGCGATTGTACTTAGCTAAAAAGGAAATGTTCAGTAAAAAGTATTTATGCAAGCTGATTACCATAATTAGCCAATTATATTCCCACTGCTGGGACCTGGTCCGATGTCCGATCCTGGGCCGATACTCAATACGCGGGCCCAGAGCAGGTTGGTTAAGCGGGATTGCCCGAAAGGGTTACCCCGGAACATAAAGGGCTACGGAAGGAACGTGGATGGGTTTTAGTCAGTAACAGTCTGACACTCCCTTCCGCTCCACCCAGAGCGGGAGCAGTCATTGGATGATTTCCCAGCCATAAAAAAAAAGAGCAGGTTGGTAGATGTCACATATTATCTTCGAATTTTTGGTCCTAAAAGAAGCTGATTACCTATTTCGGTAAATATTTTATTCAAATGAGTATACATATAAAATCACAATCACTAACTATCCCTTTTAAATCCCATCTTCATTTTAGTTTCCAAGAACCAAAACAACAACCCGAAATCCCCACCAAAATAGTGTTGCCACCCTCAAAAACCTTTGTTAAGCTGACAAAGATTCACCGAGATGAATATTGAATATAACCTCCGTAATATTTACGTAACCCTTCAACTGCGACGGTGCCCCCGCTTAATTACCGGGATGATGGCGAAATATTAATGAAGTATCTGATACGGACATGTTCAGTGTTGCCACACTTTTGGGATTTATGCGACGGTAAGGACTAAAAGCATGCGGGTTTTGGAAGTTTAGGGGAGGTAAAGAAATTGATATGTAGCTGTTTGAGGGTTGATTGTTTGATGAGAAGGAATTATTTATTTATAATCAGGCGAGACAGGCCCGTAGACAAATACCTTAACTTAAACATAACTACGTATTTCAGTATATTTTAGTGTACTCGTATTGTATAGATTACTCACAATCTTTTTGATATTAACGCTGATTCTATTGTGCACAAACTAAAAGTATTGCTCATCTTGTCACTTGTTCTTCAGCTGTTCTGTTTAACTAATGACTAGGTATTATTATTGTATAATATATCGACATAAGATCACGCTTGTTTAATTAGAGTATTACTATGGAGAAGACTTGGTCACGGTTTGGTAATTTGTGAAGGACTTTCTGTAAACAAGGACAAAAAATGATAAAATAAAATAATCTTACATTCCCTGAAGAGTTGAGCTGAGGTGTACAGTCACGAGCACCAATATGTATACACCGAGCCAAATTCAGAAGCGATTATCTCGTAAAAGAACTATTTCAACTACTACTATATGACTGGTTTGATAATCTATGGATTCGATAAAGCAATGTGCGGGACAACAAACCATTTCATGCAATAATTAAGAAGAAAACCGCTTTTGAAACTAGCTAACTGTATACATATTTTTGCTCATGACTGTACGTATAGTATACCCACATTTTGACAATAATGTTTAAGTCCCACGTAAGAGGGGCCTATTATTGCCAACAACCGGGCACTTGCTGAGAAATTCCAATTTCAAAAATCTAAAGTGTTGGTTCTTATTCGTATAACCCATACCATACATGACATCTATACAGACGACTTATTCAGAGTAAGGAGTTTAATCATCCTTTAATATTTTGTGTTTATCATTGACATAGAACGAGAGAATTTAATTAAGACTGACTACCTTCCGCGAAATACAGGCGTGATTTTATGTTATCAAAACCTATATACATATATAGGTGTTCCAACGGCGACACTAGCGCACCAAAAAAAAGGATATTGCATTATGTTCGCAGTTACAGGTTATAAGATTTAATATAATCTGCTACAACGTACAAGCTATAAATAAAAATATACATATTGTATCAAAATTTATCGTCCGCATTAACAATACTTACACGACCTGTAACATTTTGATATAAAAAGTACATAACCCTAAACTGCCGCGCTTCCAAAAAGACAACCATTATATTTCATTTACGCAAAACGAGACAATGGGCTTGCCAGCCATAAAAAATCAAGCCGAACCCCAAAACACAAAGGCTTATGCGCAATTTTGTCAAAATTCACAAGCATTAATATCAATATGTAGAGCAAAAAAGGGGCCAGCAATATCCTCGGGGTCCCTCCGCTTTATTTATCAAAGCCGACCCTATATAACCCTTTCATCGTTACGCGAATTAAATTTCTTTTGCCGTCATTTCCCGTGCATTATCTCGGTTAAAATCATAATGGCGACGCCAGCGCCACAATAGCGGTGCTTGTTTAGTACCCGACTTCATTAATGTTTGCTGAAGAATTTTATTAAAATGTAACGTCGCGTTTGAGGGTTAAGATTAAAAATGGTGGTCGTAGATTATATTATGAATGAGGTATTTTTAATTTTATGTGTTAATTTGTATTAAGTTTTATCATTTAATTTGTAGATTTTAGTTCGTTTTTTTTCTTTTCTTGTTGTGTGTAGGTTGACCTTTTGGCTTGGTACAATCGCGGACATTTGCAATCAATTTTCGACCTTATGCCATTAATAATAAGGATGAAAAGTGGTTCTGCGATGGTACCTACTGAGTACGTTGGCAAGTAATATAAGGCCATTTTATAAAAATGGTTTTATATAAGGTTCAGATCGTTCAGAATTTGGAAACGGAACATTTACAGATTTTTCTTGAATATTTAGGTAAAATATAATACGAGAGTAATTGTTGTGGAGCACATTATACTTAGGTAACCGAATAACAAAAAAAAATGTATTCTACGAGAAAGGCTTAGCAACATAATAATACCTACCTAATTAAAAAAAAAAGTTCAGAATACAGTTAAACTACATACATCCCACCTATTTATGGATTTTCAAACTCAAACTCAAACTCAAAGTAAATAAATATTTCAAATAAACCAATTACAGGCACTTTTGAATTGTCAAGGGGTCGGTCAGTCAGAAAGATGAAGCTAGTTACCCATTCCAAAGCAGTAGGTACCTATGGATATGAACGGGCAAGAAACTCCATGGACACTCTTTTAAATCAAAACATGTTTACAAAAAGTGGGTTACATCATTCATGTTGAAATATACACGTGAGAACGATGCAGAACTTAATAAAAGCGTCCATAATTACAAGTTTAAAAAAAAACAATTCAAAATTATTTTAAATTTTAAAACAGCCGTGGCAGCTAAGAGGTGACCAGTCCCAACTGACGGCGTCCGTTCATGAACATGACGCATTGATTAGCAACATTCAGCTCAACCATTTTGATGGGAGCTAAATGATCCAACATACGCATCACCATCAGTGAGACATTACATTTTAAACTGTATTCTGAACTTTTTTTTTACACAGCATTCAGAATTCAGATTCAACACGAGCCCTTTTCGGGTTGGTAGATGTCACATGTCTTCGAATAGTTGGTTCTAGGACATGCTGGTTTCCACACAATTTTTTTTCTCTCTCACTATTTGCCCTTGCCATTTTAAGAGCAATGGTCATTAAATCATTTACACAAAGAAAAGCGGAATAAAATAAAAACATGTAGACGTAGCTATATTCATAATTTCATATACAAAGAACCCTTTTTCTACTGAATTGTACGACAGTGGTAGGTCCCTTAGACGGCTATCCTTTCATTCAACGATTGAATATTAAAGTTTCGGCAGTTTTTTTAAGTATTTGACTTTAATCTTAGTCCCTCCATTGGTGGGTGTATTGACACTTTTTAGTGCCAATTAAACCAATGAAAGTGAATGCCATCAGTGTCCTGCCGTCTGCACGTTACAGGAACTGATTGACGCTAGTGATGGCACTTTACACGTAGGCAAATTCTGGGCCGAATCCATTTAGATTTCCATCGCCACTTCAAATACAACTGTCCCTGACGCCGTGCGTGCCTCACGAGTATGATAACTGGCCTATTTGATGCCCTGTATACGTCATGTCGACGTGTATACACAAACCCCTGGCTAGGTTGTGATCAATGAAAAAGGACCTAGGGCAGATCCAACCCGAGTCCTGCTTCACTGCGTAGAAACAGACTCCCCAGAATACTTTAATGTCTGACATATCTCTCGGTCTAGCCTTTACCCAACTATGTTGATGTTTATGTACCTGAATACCAGTATTCTACATGGAGCGACTGCCTATCTGATCTTCACAACGATAATACGATACCCCCTGGTAAGACTGACTGAAAGATCCACGAATGACGGCTGGGACCAACGGCTTAACGTGCTTTCCGACACACGGAGGAGTCTCGATATGTAAAGATGGTCACCCATTCATGGACCAACCCCGGCAAGCGTAGCTTAACCTGATGGATCGATCCTTGCGGCTGTTATAACTTAGCCATGAGCTTTTCAATGTCTGACATATTCTATTAATTATCTGCTGTATCTTTACATTAAAGGGTGTTGGCCATTTATGTACAGGTAAAGGTAGAAGTTACAGACCACACACAAATGATATGTTACGTAATTAGATGACCTATACTTTTATTAGCGCTCCGTGTCAGTCCACCTTGCGTCCTCATTTTATTTACCTTACAGCTCTATATATATATATATATATATATTACAGCTGTAGCTGGCTTGTCTGCGTCATTTATCTATATTGCACTATATTTGTTATAGTCCCATCGTAATTGAGTAAATTGTTAACCTTTTACTTTGTTTTTAGGGTTCTGTACTCAAGAACTAAAGTTCCGCTGTCCGTATGTCTGTCACAGGGCTGTATCTTCTGAACAGTAATAGGTAGGCACATGAAATGTTCACAGAGGGTGTACTACTCACTGTAGTCGCTATAATAACGAATAATAACAATAAAATAAAGCTAAAAAATAAAGGTTTGCCATACCAGAAAAGTGTTTTTATCAGTATTTCTGCTCGATCATAAATATGATGGCAATAATTTAAAAAAAAATGTAGTGTTAAATATTCTGTGTTGGTATCCTTCATGCGCTTCCAACTCGCACTTGGCCGCCCCTTTTTTACTTTTAAAGATTACAATTTCCGAGTATGAAGTTTTTTTACTTTTAAAGATTACAATTTCCGAGTATGAAGTTTTTTATGTGTTTTTACTTTAAGGAATAACTTGTTGATTGAAGCGATAGTGTTGTGGCCATGGGTGTGCATTTGTTAGGAAAGTTTACGTTTCTTTAATTTAATACAACTAAAAATAATACCTAATAAAGCTAAAATATAGAGAAAAAAAAGTATAATAACAACTTATTAAATACATACTTAAATTAAAGGATTATCTAACTATCTATATACAAATAAATACAAAAACAAAAACGACACCTCTGCGTCGAAGGCGGTCGAAGTACTCATCCGCATTGCTGTCGTCCGGTAACGTACCCAGAACTGGCAGCATTGCCACGTTTCTTTTAGACTACTTTAAGAAAAAGAAAAAAAGAAAGAAAAAATATTAAAAAAAAAAAAAATTATAGAGTAAAGGAAAGAGTGTCCGTGGAGTTTCTTACCTGTTTTTCTCCATAGGAACCTACTACGTTTTGGAATGGATAACAAACTTCATCTTCTCACTGACCGACGGCGACTCCATGACAATTCAAAACTGCCTGTTGGTTTATCACACTAATGTTATAGAGGCGAAAGTTTGTGAGTGATATTGTATTTTTGTCCGTCCTTCACGCTCGAACGGCTGAATGGATCTGGAGATGAAATTTGGCAGAGCGGTAGATTATGACCTGAATTAACACATCGGTTACTTTTTATCTCGGTAAAATGTTCCTTTGGGATAATTTCCGACATCTACACGGGCGAAGCCGCTAGCAGCAGTTTGAAATAAATGCTTTAAGTTTAAGTTTGCAGTTACGTATTCGACCGCTAGACCAACGAGGCAGTCATAGATTTCAATGAAAAAAAAAAGAACATCATCACGACTTTCAGCAACAAGTTAGGCGTAGTGATAGCCTAGTGGTATGACCGTCGGACTGCTAAGTCTTAGGTCTCGAGTTCAAACCCAAGGCTCGCACCTCTGACTTTTCAGATTCATGTGCGTATTGTATAATTATCACTTGCTTAAAAATCGGTGAGGGAAAATATCGTGAGGAAACCGGCATGCCTGAGAGATATTTCTCAACAGTATGTGAAGCTAAGTCAGAGGCCCATGGGCAGCATTAAAACTCTGACACCAGGTTAGTCACTAACCACACGAAAAGAAGAAGCGACAAGTTTTTTTGATAAAATATTTTATTAATCTTTCTTCCTGGAAGAATTAGCAATATTAAGCCATTAAACACAGCCTCAAAAAGTACAACCTCTAGCTACTAAATAATGTATAAATGTTTCCCACTTATGAAACTTCGCCTGCCCAACTGACGACTTAGATTATAATAACGACTTTCTCGAACAACAAAAACAGTTTTTCTTCAAAATTCCCATTAAGGTACTGAGCACAGAAAAATGCTAAATATAGCTCCATCGACATAATTTATTGCGAGTTTTACGGAATATTAAATTGGTGTGTTTTTTGTTCGGTTAGTGAGCTATTAAAGAAAGCGATGCGCTTCTCTCAGGCGCAGAACGGATGACAGCACCCACAGCATGTTGAGGGTATTGAGTGAGCGGTGGGACTGCACGATGCTTGGCCGTTGGGTCAAATTACACACACAGGTCGGCTCTTGTTAGTGTGTGTTTGTATCTATTATATTATAGTATTATCTTTGTTATTGTCTCTCTATGTTTTGTATGTGTTACTAATATTAGTAAAATAAGCCCCATCCCATGTAATTACTAACACTATGGACTACAAGGTCTGTCAATAAATTATTATTATTATTATTATTAGGCTCACAGATTTAGGAAGAGAGAGAAATATGTAGGTAGATAAGGTTTACTTTGGTTAAAAAGTACAGACGCCAGCACATCAAGCTATCCCTAACTGTCAAATTTTCTCAATTAAAAATGAACCTTATATCTTTGCAATAAAGTTGAAATACTATCAAAGAAATTTGACAGATTGTGGTAACTTGATGTGCTGGCCTCATATCGTACATCATTATACAGGCCTGCTTAATCAACCTATAATATTCCCACTACTGGTACTCAGGTCTCCTCTCCGTGAGAGTGAGTGGGCTGTATTCCATGTCACATTTCTTAGAAGTTTTGGTTCCAGGACTTTGGTTTCCTCACGATGTTTTTCTTCACCGTTTTGAGAGCAGTGGTGATGAAATTTAATACACAAAGTAAAGAGCCTGCCGGAGTTCAAACTCACGACCTACAACTCGTAAGTCAGGGCCGATACCACTGGGATACTTACCACTTTTTTTTTTTTGGGGCTGGTAAATCATCCAATGACTTCTCCCGCTCTTGGTGGAGTGGAAGGGAGTGTCAGACTCTTACTGAATAAAACCCATCCATGTTCCTTCCTAAGCCCTTTGTGTTCCGGGACAGCGTTAACCCTTTTGGACAATCCCGCTTACTGGGATACCACTTAAAATAAACTCCAACTTCCGACTATCCGCTAATTTGATTTGACCGTTTCGAATTCTATCAAATTGCAAACTCTTACCCCTAAAAATATTGCAAACAAAGTAATTCAGAGTTACCCTTTCAATATAATTTTCAAAGAAAGCATACCAAAGATTGTTTAAGTAAATACTTGGAATGATTCTTCCGACGGTACTGTCGAATCGAAGTATCTATCTCCCCCCCCCCCGGCCCCTCGCTGGGGGTTCCCCCCTCACTCCCCAATCGTTAGCCACCGTCTACAATATTTGCATAACTCATTACGTTGCATCCATATTTAATTAGGATATTTCCTTCTTTAGAACTTTGGGTTCGCGGTATGGTTCGGGGATTAGATGCTACTGTATTTTTTGCAATGTATTGCTAATTATTGAAATATATGCGGTGACTATTGTTGTTCTTCTACCCAATGTGAAACTGATAAAGGTACTCAGACTCACCTTTTAATATACATCTCAAATGAGGGGTAGATATAATAAACATATTTTGACCTCAAAGAACATATAACACAAACAAACTGACAACACAGACACAACACAACAACAACAACTGTCAACTGTACATTGACATTTTGTTTGTGTTACTTTTTCAGATATCTCACATATTTTTTCAGTTGTCAAGAAAAATATGGTCTAGTGGTCGTAATCGCTACTGCTGAGCATAAGTCATTTCATTGTAGAAAGCAATGAAAACCGTAAATATAAGTCAAGAGACCCCACTAAATTGAATATTCATACCTCTTGTAGAAGCGCATTGTTTAAAAAGAATAGCTATATGATGTCCATCAAAATCTACAACCATTTTCCACATTCGTTGAGAGAACTTTCTTCCATAAGCAATTGAAATCATGGTTATTAGAAAACTGTTTTTATACCCTAAATGAATTTTTTAACCGTAAGACTTAATCCCTATAAACTAAGTATGTATTGAACTAAGTAAGTATGTATTGATTGTGTGTATTGAACTATTTGTGAACTTTTGCAAACTATTTTTACTGTGTCCTATAGTAAATTTTCGTACTATATCTCTGGCGGAATAAATGATTTATGATTTATTATTTATGATAAGGTTACTGGGTTCGATAGCACGGTCGGGTCAAGTGTTATTGAGTGTTTTAATAACTTTATAACTCGCAACATGTAGATGTACAGACGCCAGCACATCAAGCTATCCCTGTCAAATTTTCTGAATTAAAAATGAACCTTATGTCTTTGCAATAAAGTTGAAATACTATCAAAGAATTCTGACAGATTGTGGTAACTCGATGTGCTGGCCTATGTACCTACTATAAGTACGCCTCTGCCGAACCTTTTAGGGAAGTAACTGAAGCAAGGCGTTATGTTAGGTATATGAAGACAAAATATGGTCCGAACATAAAGTGTGCACATTTTTCTGATCTCAGTTTTCTTTTTCTAGTTCAAATCACCCATCATGAACGGGAGTTCAATTAATTTTCCCCAATAGCTGGTGCTACTTGTAATCGATTGCCATTTAATTCCGTAGCTGCCGGCCCTCTTAGAGCGAGTCGTGAAGGCCCCAAACACGGCTAATGGCTGAGTAAACTTTAATCGTTCGTTTTCTTACTTCCACTTCAATATTTTACGTTTTAATTTGTCTAAAGAGTCTGTTCGATCAATTTTTGATTGAGTGTGGTTGAACTAAAGGATATTTGGCTTTTGTATTTGGATTTGTAATGACTTTTTAGTATTAAACCTCATTTTTATAACAAATTTTTTCAATCGTGTCATCTAATATGAGAAGTATTCGAAGGCTTAAAAATTTTGTTTCTGTTTTTTTTCACTTTTTATTTTGCCAGTTTCTCATGTACATTTTGTTTAAGCAAGTGATAATTATACAATACTCGCATAAAATCCTAGGTGCGTGTCTTGGGTTCGAACTCGAGACTAGGCAGTCCGACGGTCACACCACTAGGCTATCATTGCTACTGAAAAGATTACCATCAAAATAATATCTTTAATACAATACAACAATGAACATCATCATTTGCCTAGCCTTTTCTCAACTACGAAGCCAACCCCAAGGTCGGTTTCCAGTCTAACCGGATGCAGCTGAATACCAGTATTTTACATGAAGCGACTGCCTATCTGACCTCCACAACCCAATAATTGGGCCATACAAAACACTTTGGTAAGACTGGCTGTCAGATTTTCGGGCTTCTGACGACCCGTAATGACTGTCAAAGATGCACAAATTACAGCCGGGACCAACGGCTTAACGTGCTTTCCGAGGCACGGAGGAGTCTCGTTATGTAAAGATGATCACTCATCCACGGCCAACCCCGGCAAGCGTAGCTTAACCTGATGGATCGACCTGTGCGGCTGTTAATACTTAGCCACGAGCTCCTCTACATATACCAATACAACAATGAACAAAAAACCATTATTAAAAATTTTCCATTATATCAGACGATCACATACTCCACGCAAAAGAGTTATAATTACCCCTCAGTATTGTCAAAGTGCACTTTAGCGTCAGGATTACAAAATGGCAGTCCTTTCCCGGGCAAACTATAAGAACAATTTTAAACTACCCTCTTCTAAAATATGCTTAATCAAATACCAACTTTACATCTCCAAGATAAAGTTCAATGTGCCTTGTTTTGGGTAGTATTATAAAGTTTATGAGCAATATTTGAATAGTTCGCAGGTTAGATGTGTGCCCCATAGTCGGTATTGACAAGTGCACTTAGCGAGTGGATTATGGCTACGCATAGTAGGTACCTATGTCATATTTTTGTGAATGATTTTATGCTGAAGTGACGCAGTAGTTATCTAGCTAGCTATTTATCCATCGATCTTGACACCTATATAACTATAGTTTTAGTTCAATATACTGGGTATGCTTATCAAAAACAGATCGGAAAATGATTTTTAGTTTTCTTGGAGGCTCTACTTAAGTTTAGGGTTCTAGTTAGCTCACCGTCCGATCAGGCCCATGCCGGACGGCGCGTACGTGTTCCACGCGTGCCTCAAAGAGATGTGAGCATGAAGGAACAGCCCACTAGGGCCGAAGCCTGCCGGGGCAGCGAGATTCTCCGAAAGGGTTACCACTACCCAGGAACATAAAGGAAGGAACATGGATGGGTTTTAGTCAGTAAGAGTTTGACACTCCTTTGCTCTACCAAGAGCGGGAGCATCGCCACGAACAACTTTTATTATGGGATAAACCCTGATATAGTAAAAGTTGTTCGTAACAATAAGTAAAATGCTCCCACAAAATTATTAGAGTTGATTTTTTAATACCTTATATAAAATCAAAAGAATTTGTTTTTAATGTAATTATCTATCCACTATCGGTAAGTTTACGCCTCAATTTTGCATTTAAATTTTACTATCATTGACCTGCATATCACCATCCCCGATGACACGACATGGCCATGAATTCAATTTAATTCGGGGTGCTGTCATGGGAATGATGGAATTACACCCCCATAGTGTTTGTACTATCCCTTTGGTACACATGTACTTGCAAGGGCGAGCACATAGGGTGCTATGTGCGAACTGGCTGCAATTGCGATTTTGAATTTCGAATTTTGATAGCACGCTTGGGTGAATAGAATTTTATGAATATGAATTTTTGAATTAAGAGTTATTTTGAAAAAGTTTTGGCGGCATCGATATCGCCACCTGTGAACTACGTGTTACGCAAAATCCTACATCGCGCAAGCAATGTTTACCGCGTAACTAGAAAATTATACACAACATCTCCACATTAATCGTCGGGCGGTAGCCCGCCTGACACAATACCCGTCTGGTTGGACTCCATTTTCTATAGCGAAAGAATTAACTTTTCCCTTCCCCTCATACCAATAAAATAATTTGTTTGGCAAATGTTACTCCTGCTCACAGCCTGCATGTTATTAAGCTTGGCAGACAAGAAGATGGTGTCGCTCATCATCTTAAAGTTACTATATAAACTCATGAGTCTGGGAAAAGAATTACCTACTTTTACAGCCTACCCAAATGCTGATTACTCATGCATTTCAAAAATCGCCTTTATTGCTTCGACAGAATGCTGTTCATATCACATTGTTAGTGACGCGCGAATGAGTAATTGATTGTTATCTGAAAACAACATAAAAAACAGCTTCTTCTTAGTGTGGTTAGTGACTAACCTGGTGTCAGAGTTTTTATGCTGCCCATGGGCCTCTGACTTAGCTTCACATGCTGTTGAGAAATAATATCTCTCAGGCAAAAAAACAGCTGAAAGCGCTAAAAAATGTAACATAATATTTACCGACAATGTAAATAAGTGTGAATGACAGGAAGCAATTCTAGCTTTATCCCTTGAAAATCGTTAGCAATAGACTAATATCTACTCCTAGAGTTTATGACGTTCAAAAGCCGTGCCAAGATACAACAGGAAGGATTCAATATTATCTCAGTAAATAAGACACGCTGAAACTGTTACACTATAACATATTACGACACAAGCGAGAGATATTCAAAGGGCCCGACCACACGTACCAAAACCACAACGACAACTTATGCAGGTGCGATTTTTTTTTATTAAATACAGCCGTGCAAAGCAGCTAAAAATATCGTATTCAGAAACATTAAAACCATTGACAATTAGTATTTCGGTCATGGACAATGGATGGACCACAGACCAAATACTGACAACTTAATTAACTTATTGCATTCACAATGATTTGTTTGTGTGCTAATGCTAGCTATAACGTAACTAGCGACTAGCGACAATGCTACCATATCGAAATTTTGTAGATACCAAAACGCAAATTTTATGCAAGAATTTGCAGCGAAACAATTCGCACCACTACTCGCCCACATTTTGTCGCTGCAATGTGGTGTGGTTGTCGTAAGTGTATTCGTGCCTTTATAACATCTAGACATAAAATCATCACACGTGTCAATAGAGATGTTAAAGTGACTTCAGTAAAGATGTCGATAGAAATTCAACTCTATCTTAAAGAATGATGGTTGATTTTGAACTGTGGTGTATCAATAGGTATGTGAACGGTAATCCAGGATCATTTAAGACAAGACCGTAAGGTTTGGATAAGTTTTTGAAGTGGAATTTTACAGAGTTTGTGAGTGTGATTGAATGATTTTAGTGTGTCTTTTCCACAGTTTTGGCGGGCCTAAAGCTTCGTTATGTGGATAATTGTAGTAATATTTTAATTGTGGGCACATGACAGTTAAAAAGCAATATTGTGTTAAAAAAATGCTTGCCAAATGCGTTGGAAAATGTTTTGGCATCCTATCGGCGACACATCCTTGCTTGTTTACATGTAACACATGTTGCTTGATTTTATCGACACCATACGGCATAGTATCAACTGCTTAAGTTTTACCAAAAACTATACAAGTTCCCTAAAAACACATTCTCACCGGCGAAACGGCGAGATTGAAAGGGAGCAATTATTTCATCACATAGGATGCTAGTATTGGGTATTTGAAAGGGTAGTAAATAAAGTTACTTTTTATGAATTGCCAAAACGCGGCATTTGTACGTGATTTGTATGAAATATAACAATGTGACGTCACCGATTTTTAGAATCAAATGGAATGCTTATTAGCATTAAATGCAATTTCACAATTACATCTTCGAATCATATTTAATTTCTGAACGGTGATGGAAATTTTTAAGACGAGCGGTCTTTTATCTATATGGTTTCATATTTTATTTTTGACCGTTTCAAATAGTCAATCTTCTTCGCTCGATATCAACGCGAATAATAAGAAGATTCTTTTCGTGTGGTTAGTGACTAACCTGGTCTCAGAGTTTTTAAGCTGCCCATGGGCCTCTGACTTAGCTTCACATGCTGTTGAGAAATATCTCTCAGGCATGCTGGTTTCCTCACCATGGTTTCCTTCACCGATTTTTAAGCAAGTGATTTATACAATACGCACATGAATCCGTAAAATCAGGGGAGTGTTGGGTTCGAACTCGAGACCTTTGACTTGGCAGTCCGATAACCAACAACTCTATACCCATACTCCTCAAGTCTTAGTGACGCACTCTTGCCAAGAAGCTTAGCGGGTGACGTCTGCTCATCCCCCTGTGACTTAACCGCGGTTATATTTAACAGACGCGGCGCCAGCCGATCCGTTACGTCAAGACGTATAGAGACCGCTTTGTGAATTGTACGTGCTTGAGACGTGACGCGGTGCGCGGTGGGGCGAAAGTAAGGATTAGCATTTTCTTTGAGTTTATGGTAGTATAGAGTCTAGATTACTTACGTTGTATGTAGCTAGTTGGTTAGAAAGAAACTGGCTGCTTTCGAGCTTTCAAAATAATTAGAATAGTTCGAAAGTGACGTCATAGGTTTTTTAAATATAGGTGGTTTGTCAAATAACGAGTTAATAGTAAGTATTTAGCTTAGTGCTGATTCTCGTCTTTCAAAAGTGAAATAGCTATACTCCATTTATAACATTAGACAAATAAATTCGCCTCTTCGTTATTTCTATAAGAAAAACATAAAAATGAACTTCGATATTTTGAAATAAATACCTACAAAGCAATGTAATCTTTTTACCATTTACATTAAAAATAACTCCAAAACGGAGTTATTCCAAGTTATATTAGAATATTTTTTTCGTGTGTTTTGTGACTACACCTGGTATCAGAGTTTTCATGCTGCCCATAGGGCTCTGAGTTAGCTTCTCATCCTGTCGAGAATTATCCCTCAAACATGCGGGTTTCCTCACGATATAGATTCGACAATGACTTTTCCATTTATTAACTCCTTAATTATTATTATTATAATATATTATTAATGTAAGACAACGATGCTCCATTTTCAAGATTGTTCTTTCTTTGAAAAACAACACCCTTTAGTGTTCCAATTTTTAAAATACCTCAGCTGAAAATTCTCCACGCATTAATCCTAATATCGAACGAGACTTCGGACCTTTCAATCCACACTTTCATTTTTATTTTCATCGCAAACGCGTCATGGAAAACCTTCCCTCCGACATTTTGAATTAAAAACGCTGACCCAACGAGTTTGGGGCAAACAAAAAACTCTTAATTGGTAAAACAGGGGACGCCATGGGTCTGATTTCATAGCTCCTGTGTCTCGTTTTATTAAACACGATGGACAAACAGGGTGTTGTAATATGGCTCTAGTGAAATATTTATTTCTGTAAGTGGATCTTTTAAGATACCCGGCATAGCATACCTAGCTGACTGTTCCCTGAAAAGAAATGCCGATACAAACTCAGAGGTCATGGTCTCTTTTAAATTCTAAACATTATAATTATTATACAGATTTTATGTGAGTAACAATGTCTGAAAGGGCCTTTTGACGAAAGTACCATTACAGTGCCATGTCCTGTCCTAACAGAGAGCATACATGCGTCAGTCATCGTGTAGCTCAAACCTATTTTAGGGAGCTCAACGTGCCTTTCTTGTGCCTACTTTAAATAAATGATTCGACTTTGACTTTGACTTTGGCTTTGAAGTCACGCGACGCCACTAAATCTGCAGGACATTTGCTATGGTCATCATCAGTTGATGATATGACCATAAAAGGCTAAGCAGATTGCCAAGCCTTTTCTCAACTATGTTGGGGTCGGCTTCCAGTTTAACCGGATGCAGCTGAATACCCGTATTTTACATGGAGCGACTGCCTATCTGACCTTTACAATCCAGGAACTGGGCAATACGGATACCCCTTGGTAAGACTGGCTGTCAGATTTTTGGGCTATTGCTACGGTCATATGTATAATATACTCAAAAAAACCCCAGACAGTTATAAAATAAATCAATTTAAATGAGTTTTAAACAGGGCGTGTGATGTAGGATCTTGTTGCGAAGAATTATTGAATAGTAGACTTCGTCTGTGTGGTTTTTTTTTTAATATAGCGTTAACAGTCAGGGATAACGTAGCTTCCCATTAGTGATAGAATTTTCGGAATCAGATCTTTAGTTCCGCAGATAATTCCCTACATAAGTACTAACTTACATACTCGTATAAATTTCTCTTTATAGTCCTAGTATAGATGAAGTACGCAAAAGAACTGTGATCACATATCTAGTGACGTGATTCGTTCTTTTGCGGTCATGTTCCCAGGAACGAGGGATGAAAAATAGAAAATGGAGTAAACCCGCTTTTAGAACTGAGGCTTGCAATTCTTCAGATGCAATAGTGTCTGTCTCCATAAACTTTATAAATATTAATTACGTTTTTGATGCACTTAGCATTCTTTGATGCTTGGTCCAAAACTATATCCTCTTGAATGTATTGCTCTCATTTTAACCCTCAAAATTCTGTCAATAGCTCATTAAGAGGGCCGTCTGGACCCTCATGTCCAATCACAACCCCCGCTTATGGGGTAGTTATTATTTTTAATCCCTTAATGGCGTCCCAGATTTCATTACTGGGGTTGGTCTGATTAAAAGGGTGGGACCAATTTTTTCGATGATGCAGGGTGATAGCGTGGTCGATTTTATGTGTGGGCGGTTATGTATTGTGGGTAGCTGAGATTGTAATATGTTGATAACGAAATAATATTGTTCACGGGGCCTAGACAAAGTCATATTATCATTAACGATAACGAAATTAGATAAATCCATAATTTATGGAATTGGCATAAGCTTTCGAAATGTCACGTGATCAATCGTTTTGGATAGCTAAGTGCTAGACAATGTCAAATTGTGTAACGGAACTCGATCAATATTCTCATACAAATGCGTTGACAAGTGGCGTTCTTGACAATCCGAATCGCTGAGAAAATGAATTGTTTGATCTACAATTTTCGAAATCAAATCGACACGGAGCGATTGAAACTTGTCTAGGCACCCAGTTTTCGGGACCAACCACCAACTCTTACAGCAGTCTTATTTTATTATTACTTCAGTGTGAGGGATGTTGTCATACAGTAGGTATAGCTCCATCTCTTTCTCAGTGTGAAGGAATAATAAAATAATATTGCTTTAAGAGGTGATGGTTGGCCTCTTGTGTTGTCATACCTTTATAATGCATTTCTTTTAGCATTAGTTAGACAAATAATAATGGCTAAAATATAACGACAGTTATTGTGTCTTCTTCTTCTTTTCATGTGGTTAGTCACTAACCTTGTGTCAGAGTTTTTATGCTGCCCATGGGTATCTGACTTAGCTTCACACGCTGTTCAGAAATATCTCTCAGACATGCTGGTTTCCTCACGAGGTTTAAAGTTGAAGAAATGACTGCACTTTAAAGTTATTTTTATGTAAATCGATTAAATACATTTGTATTTAACGTGAAATTACGGAGTTTATTTAATTTTTTTTTAATTACTTCTGCTGCCGGCCATCGGTCATTCGATAAACTGGGCCAGCAAACTTCAAATGGCTCACTCTAAGCTATCGGTATCGCCAGTTCATTTATGTTTAGTTTCATTCATGGTTTTATCCTTCAAAGTGACTCCTAGTATAGCCTGCTAGATACTGCACTGAGTGACCTTGAATTTGTGGATCAGCCCGACCGTCAGTGTCCACATTTCGACAGGGTAAGTTATGATTAAGCGGGATGGTCCGAAAGGGTTACCGCTACCCCGGAACATTAAGGGCTTCGGCAGGAACATGGATGGGTTTTAGTCAGTAAGAGTCTGACACTCCCTTCCGCTCCACCCAGAGCGGGAGCAGTCATTGGATGATTTCCCAGTCAAAAAAAAAAAAGGGTATGTTATGACGGGCAGGACGCGCTGGATTAAGACCTCAGTCTTCACATACTTCGGGATAGGCGACGAGAAGAATTAGCTAGAATTAAAAATAATAATAAACATCACCTGCCTAGCCTTTTCCCAACTAAGTTGGGGTCGGCTTCCAGTCTAACCAGATGCAGCTTAATACCAGTATTTTACATGGAGCGACTGCCTATCTGACCTCCACAACCCAGTAACTGGGCAATACGATACCCCTTGATAAGACTGGCCGTCAGATTTTCGGGTTTCTGACGACCCGTAACGACTGTCAAAGATGCACAAATGACAGCCGGGACCAACGGCTTAACGTGCTTTCCGAGGCACGAAGGAGTCTCGGTATGCAAAGATGGTCACCCATCCACGGCCAACCCCGGCAAGCGTAGCTTAACCTGGTGGATCGACCTGTACGGCTGTTAGTACTTAACCACGAGCTCCTCCTAATGATCAATAATCGTAAACATAATTAACAATATTAATAGATTATAACACGTAGGTGGTCCACTTAATTATAGCGTCGAACAATTTTTCGAACATCTTCTAACCCGTGCGTAAACTATCGTAATTCTTTAACATACACTAATAACATTATTGTAATTTTAAAACCTAGCTACTGAGCCACTAATCTGTAAAAGCTTAGGGCGTAAACATATCACGGTGGTCCTGTCTGACCACTGCAGTGTCTAAACAACATTAGTCCTGTACTTACATCCTGAAAAATAAAAGGTCGTAAGTGTTTGAACATGAGTTTAGAGTTACGACGTTATGGTTTTGAGAGAGAGGAAGTTTTAAAGGAGTGTACATATCGGCGGTGCGGCAAAGCGCGGTTTTGTGTATAGAACTGATTAGAACGCGGTTGGGACCTCCGCCGTGTGGCGCTATGACAAACCTACAATGTTGTATGTTAGCTTTTAGATTATTTTTGTTTTACCAGTATTACCAGTATTCGTCGTTTTACTTGCTTCAATCTAAAAAGGTGATTTTTGAATCGGTGAATCGAATAATATTCTCTTAATTTCATTTCTATTCCTATAATTTCAATTTTTTTATACATATATCAATAATAAAAAACATTTAAAGATATAAAAAAGTAGATCTGCATCAGGAACAGAGTCCAAACTGCCGGTGATCAGGACTCTAGAGAGAGGATCCTCCTCTTTATGCCTGCCACGTCCAGGAGTACTGCTTTCTGAATCAGACCCTTAACCCAGCCGCGCTGTAAAAGCCTTCTAAGGTGTTGGTCGGGGCTCGATTAACGGTACAGCGGCCAGCACTTAAAGCTAGCCTAATCTGAAATTTCTTTGATACATATTCAACATTATTACAAAAGAATAAGGTTCATATTCAATTGGGAATATTTGACAGTTTGTACCTACACATACGCACTGCGTGTTATCTGTAATTTATGTGACCCATAGTTAACCGATCGTATCAATTAACCTCGCGTCAATTTTATTGTATGTGAAATTATCACATGCGTTAAAATAATTATGTATTAACACTTTTAAGTAATTGTATATTTTGGATCTCTTCACACGATTTTATTTTAATATCCTGATTTTATCAGAGCTGAATCAATGTGATTTTTAATGAATTCCGTGAATTGGTAGTTGTACCTTTCACCGCAAAATAGTTTATAAGTAGGTTGTATTAAATTAAAAATACACTCCCGGACGACTGAATCGAGTCACCCTGCATATTTTAAAAGTAAAAACAAAGAATACTTATCTTACTAATCTAAGCTAAGTACCTACAAACTGAAAACTTTTGCAGAAATAAAACAAAAATTTCCCACCCTGACGGATTCTTAAGTCCCTTTGCAGAGGACAAACATTGACATAGCCAAGTCCGGTAGCTTTTAAACAGTTTGCCTCTACCATGCTAATAGATGTCTCGATAGTGCCACCGCAAACCTTCGACGTTTTTTTTCGAATTTGGAACGCAGAAAAAAAGTATACGCGTTTTTTTAAAAGGATATTTGAAACTTTGAGACATGCCGCTGCGTTTGACATGCTAATGTGTAGGTTTCTTTATTTGAACACCTTTTGGTGCAATCCTTCAGTAACTTATGTTGTCACAATTTGGCTTCTGTGAGCTATCACTGATCTTGGTTGTAATATTACTCAATTTGCGTGACTACTTCAATGTATAATATACAGTGTGTTAGGTTAAACGAGAGACATACCTACTTTCAGGTTGTATAGTACCTACTCACGAAAAGCAACAACTTTGTCCACGGGACCAACTCTGAAATATGAAAAAAAATATAAAATCTTCTAAAAATATGATCTAATTATCCATTGTCAAGTCACTAAATCAATATTAAAAACTATTATTCATATAAATAAAGTCCCTAACAAAAATAATAATTTAAGTCTTATTCAACTTACTGAGTTAGTAAACACGGCTACATTTAAGCTGTAAATATCCAGTATAAGCTGATCTCACTTAGTATAGGGTTTCCGTAGAATGAGAGGTCAGTTTATACTGGAAATTTATAGTTTGATATAATATCCGACGGGACAAGTCCGCTTAAATGAAAAAATAAATAAAAACATAAAATTATATGCCAAAGTTGAAAGAAATTACACTATCTTTAGGTACTTTAGTCGATTTATGGCCTATTCTATGGTGTTAGCACACCATTATGTTTTGTATAATCCGTCATTCCCATGACTATAACATTGTAGATACTATGTACCAAGAATAAAGTCGTATTTGCAGTTACAACCTTCTGAAATAAACCTTATTTTTATTACGTTAAAATTGAAAAGTATTTTTTGAATCGAAAAATTACTTTGTAATTTCTGATAAAACTCTTTGATTAGCTCAAATTAAAATGGAAAATACACCTTTTGCTTTAGGTTTTAAGATTGAAAATCGTATTTGCTAAATTTAGTCCCTTATGAGATTAAAATGATACTTTGACATAACGACATATTGTTTATAGTGTTCTCATGTTTTAGTATATTTACGGAAATTATTCTTGTTAAGTTTTTGATTAAATGTCAGAGGGAAAATTAATCGTTTTAAATACGCTTATTTTAATAGTTAAAGCAGTTGTTAACGTACCTATAGCGAAAAAAAACTGTTTTTTTAGATATGTTTGTCCAATTTTATGGTTCTTGTAAAACAGGAACTCCAATACAAAAACCAGGGTTACATGTGCGTGTTCTGAACGGAAAATAAATAAATGATTATATACAAAATGGAGACGAGAATGCAAACATAAATGAAACTGCGTTTATCTAATGCTGTCCCCAGCCCGAATACGAAAATTCAATCAAATACACCTAATAGTTTAGTCACTATAGCTAGTCAAAGAATGGCAAGATTCATAGTCGGCCCACTACTATTATTTAGTTTGTTTGAATAAATCACTTTTTTGAGCGTTAGGATTTATTCGATAGTTCCAAAATAGTCCTATTCATTAGTATCGTCAATGTTTTCATTTATGGCCGTATTGTTTTCTCCACATTGTATATAAAAAACATTTATTATTATACAACTACCAAAATGCATATCTTACCTATCTATCAAAATGAAGATTATTTTCAAAACGTTTTAAGTTCTGATGATTATATTCGTTGAGTCATCACACTGACTTCCTCGTTGGTCTAGTGGTCGCAAGTGCCTACATGAGCATAAGTTCCTGGGTTTGATTCCCTATTGGGTTCTTCCATTAGGAATTCCTCAATAGCAGCATGAAGTCTGGATTTGTGCCCGGTTGATATCAATACACTCGCCTTATATTACATGGGACTTAAACATAACTAGCGAAATGAGTGACCTCTGCCTAACCCGTAGAAACAAGGAGTGATGTTATGTGAATCATCACACGAAACCTTAAAACTTGATACCTACCCGCGACGATTTCCAAAAGTCGCATGTCCAAACCCTTCGCCCGCAGTTTTTGTCGTCAAAATCAAAGCGGTCACTTTACGACATGTGAACAAACCTAACACTGCAGTTGCTAAACAAACAAACACATATAAAATGCTGGAAATAAAAGGCAAGGGAAGTGAATGGTAAGTTTGTTTTGAGCGGTAAAAATCCGGGTGATTCACTTTGACGCATATAAGTTACGAATTAAAAAGGACAACAACAGACAAAGAAGCCATTTTGCATTGTACTGTGACAGTATTCCTTGTGGTGCCGCTTTGGAGAGCTAAGAAGCTCTTAGAAGTGACAGAAAATATACTTAAGAATAGGGATGATGTCTTAGAAAAAAAAAAATTGTCTGTCACTCTGATCTTCTTTTCGTGTGGTGAGTGACTAACCTGGTGTCAGAGTTTGTATGCTGCCCATGGGCCTCTGCCTTAGCTTCACAAATTCTTGAGAAATATCTCTCAGACATGGCGTGTTCCTGACGATGTTTTCCTTCACCGTTTTTTAAACAAGTGATAATACGCACATGAATCTAAAAATTCAGAGGTTCGTGCCTTAGGTTCGAACTCAAGACCTCAGACTTGGCAGTTTGACGGTCATAATACTAGGTTATGACTGCTTCGTCAGAAATATTAGACGCATATTTTTACTTTACCATACTAATAAAAAATTACTTAGATAAAACGCATTGAAGATCAGTGGCAGTGTTCGCTACATCAAAATAAGTAAGTTATGTAATTGGGATTTTATTTGAGGACCATCAAATCCTTCAGGATAAGGGTCTGGGGGAGTAGACAATTGTCAATCGCTACTTGTCGATTGGATTTCGAAAATTGTTGACCGAACAATTCGTTAATTCAGCGATTCGGATATCAAGAATGCCACCTGTCAACGCATTTGTATGGGTATATTGATCGAGTTTCGCTACACAATTTGACATGGTCTAGCACTAAGCGATCGAAAACGATTGATCACGTGACATTTCGAAAGCTTATGCCAATTCCATACATTTCGGATTTATCTAATTTCGCTATCGTTAATGAAAATATGACTTTGTCTAGCCCCCTGATCAAATTAAAACAAATGCAAGTCACACTTCTCGTCTTCTCTAACGCTTGTTAACCCTACAAAAGCGCATCAATACTTCTTTGTACACGAGGAGTGTAAATTCGGGCCCTAAGTGTCGCCGCGGTCGTTTTAACACTGCATCGCTAATTGGACACTTAAGCTGCACCTTAAAGGGTTAAAACAGTTTTTATCCGGGTGCCGAAGAGACCGGCACGCAGCGGATGGGTTACCACTGATGTAACCGTGATTATTGTATTATTGATTAGATTATATTTGACTTTATGATATAAGCTGATGATGACATTAAGTAGAATGGTTTTGGTTGGTGTGAGTTCCGTTTGGTATTTCGTTTTCATCGTCACTTCGTTATAATGCCAAGTAAGATTTCTCAGAGAACAGTGGTTGTGGCCTTTATTTTTGCTAGAAAGCTTTAGGCAAACGGAATTAAAAAGTGAGATTTTATGCGTGGAGGCACCTTGTCAATTTAAGTGAAGTCAATAAGAAAAAGAGCTCATAGAGAAGTGCTGGCCCAGTGGTCCAGCCCGATTTACGAGTTGTTGGTCGTAGGTTCGAACCTAGGCAGGCGTTTTACTTTTTGTAATATTTTTTTTATTTTTTGCTATCAAAACGGTGAAGGAAAGTCAAAAGTTGGCAGACGTGTGCCATAGTAACCCGCACTGGGCTATATTTTTTTCCCAAAATCCAAAAAAAAATAATACCCGCATTGGGCTTAGGTGGTGGATTCCACACTCCCCACACCCACTCCTCACAGAGGATTGTGAGCCTGTGTCCCACCAGTGGTCCATTACGGTGCCGGTTTCCCACTAAAGGTCCAGCATTTTGCCAAACGGTGGATATATTCAATTTCGATAAATAGGTAGGTAGGTGGAAACTGCCCTATCTTTAAAAGTTCGTTTTTTATAAAGTAGGTACTGATTAGATTTGTAATATCTGAAAAAAACCTACCGAAAAAATCACAGCCAATGGCAAATAGTTCAAACAGTTAAAAATCAATATGAAAATAAACCCACGTAGACATATCACATTGGTTTTCGAATTTTTTATTTATACTTGAAAAATCCACGTCTAAATTAAACATGTTGAAAATGATGTTCACGAAAATATAATATAAGGACGCTCTACCATAGAGAATGACTGAAAATATAATTCTTACGAAAACATGACAACAATGTCTATTCCTCACACAAATCTATTTACTAAAGCACAATAATCGAACAATGATCTATTGCACATTCAAATATATTATCACTACCATTTATATCACTTATCTCTAGAGCTAAGTGACAAATCACATCTTTGACAATTGGTAACAATAGTTTGTATTTTTCAAAACAACCTTTTCAACACCACGGCACTCCAAATCCTACCTTATTCTGTTAAAGCCACAGTTAAACTTCAATTAACAGAAGTCCAAGAGTTACGTTGAAAAAAATAACATGAAAATTAGCATAGTCTTTTTCGTGTGGTGATAATAGAAAAAATAACTATAGAATAGAATTATCAATGGTATGTCATTGTCGTATGTCCTCTGTTTATTGTATTTATTTTGTTTATGGTCAAATTGTGCTGTCACGATGTTTGGCTATGGTATTCCGGTCAGGTGATTTCTGAGATGTTGTTAAAATACTGTATTTCGGTTTACTCTTACTTTTCGTGATGGAATTCTATCTCAGTTTAAGTAACTATGTCTTGTTGTCAGCCCCTGTTCTAAGGGCACGCCACGATAGTGGTGATAAGACCCCACTTTGAGGAGAGGCTAGAGAGGCGCCGCGGCGTCCTCACCTACCGCCTGATGCAGGTCCTCACCGGTCACAGATGTTTCGGGAGGGTCCTGCACATTATCAGGCGGGAGGAAACGCCCGGGTGTCACCAACACGATGATCGCCCAGAGGACACGGTGGAGCATACGGTGAACGTCCGCCCCGCTTGAGTGGAGCACTATGGTGTCCTCGTAGCGGCGGTGATCTCTCGCGTCGAAGTGGGAGGCAGTCACCTCCTTCTGCGAAGCAGTTATGCTAGCGAAGGAGTTGGCGGAATGGTTGAGGGACAGAGCCTTGCGTCCCGGCCGCAGTGGCTTCAGGACCCGCATTACGTCTTCCGGCCACCGTAGGCGCGGGCCTACGGACCGTGAGTAGCTAAAAAATAAAACCCCTGTTCTAAGATCTCAGAAGCTGTTTAACAGGAAATTTCTAAAAGATATTAGAAAAAAAACAATACTTTTCAAATAGAAGTTGTCATATTTCTTGTAGCTTGGTAGTTGGGCAGTGTTCCAACAAAAAGCTACTACTACAGCTGTCGCCTTGCAAATAGTCGTTTCCTCCCTAGGCAAACAGTATACTATTTTGACTATTAAGACCATCCATTTCAGATAAAAATGCAGAAATTTTACAAGGTGAGAACCTTGTAAAATTTCTGCATTTTTATCTGAAATGTTTATGGTCTACCTACATAATAAAGAGTATTCTATTTACTTTCTAACTTCATTCAAAGTAATATTTTAGGGTCAGCTTCGAGTCTAACCGGATACAAGCTGAATACCAGTAGGTACCACTTTTCATAGTGACTGCCTACCTGAACTAACTTTTAGACCCTATACAAAGAAAATAATCCAACCATTCGCGTGAGCGACAAAACAAAATCAAAGCCATAAACACGCCTTAAAAACACCATCACTTGAACACATTCTATTACTGCATTTCCCTAACCAGTCTCATTAGACCTGGCACCTTGAACTTATTTCCCCTTTCACGCGCCATTCGGGGACAGGAAAGAGGCCACCAATTTAGCTTGACCTGCCCCCTGGCAGGTCAAGCTAAATTGGTGGCTATAATGAAACTTTTGTATCAGCCTTTGACACGCAATATGAGAATTATGTTGTGTTATGATGTCTCAAAACTTAATGTTTCGCGGTCTTTTGTTGAGTGGTATAATAGTCGTAAATTGAGAGGAGTGTCTGTCTACGTTTTTCTTTAACATTGATTACATACTAATGTTTCCTGAAGATTTGAAAAAAAATAGGATATTAGAATCACTTTTAGAAAGAAAGAAAAATATTTTATTAGGGACATGCAAATACAACAGAAAAAGTACTAAATGAAGTGCTGGCATCCCGATAGGGTCCGCTGTCATGCCATGGACAGATAACCTAGAGGAATCGACATTTCCTATCTGAGACATGGCGAATCAAAGGAGGCTAGCTACATAAACAAGTTTAAACTTACGAATAACATAAATAATTGAGTTGAACAATGAAAACCAGAACCGACATATTGTTTCCAGTCAAAGTCGTCGTTACTAATTTATAAATCAGTTATCGTTGAAACAATTTCCTTATTTCATAAAATCAATCCTCTTTGTCTCCATAAATCCAAAATGGCTGTCCCTATACTTGAATCTATATACGTATATATATATTAAACTCTATAGATTCTGTCGTCGGTCGTCAAGGAGTGCTAATTTGTTTTGCAAATTGAGGGTGACGCGACTTAGGGGTGCTCCGTAGTATCGGGTTACCGGTGAATTGATTTTACACTCAGTTGCTTTAGCTGTGGTTGAGAATCACAAGTTCAATTTCACTTGGAAGAAAATTAATGCCGTGCTCAATTAGACGATTGATAGGATTGTTTTTGATTCGGTAGTAGAGTTTTTCATACAAGACTAAGGGTGAAAGGAAATAATATATACTAGCTTCCGCCCGCAAAATATGTCGACAAATTATACACATAAACCTTGCTCTTGAATCACTCTATCTATAAAAAAAACCACAACAAAATCCGTTGCGTAGTTTTAAAGATTTAAGCATACATAGGGATATAGAGACAGAGAAAGCGACTTTGTTTTATACTATTTAGTGACAATATGTATTCCTGAGATGGTATGACACTTACCTAGATGTTTAAACACCGTTTTTTTTTTGAGTGTGGAAAATCATCAAATGACTTCTCCCGCACTGGGTGGTACAGAAGAGAGTGTCAGACTGTTACTGACTAAAACCCATACATGTTCCTTCCTTAGGCCTTTATGTTCCGGGGTAGCGGTAACCCTTTCGGGCAACCTCGCTTACCCTTCGGACAATCCCGATTACCCGATGTTTAAACACCCTAACGCTAGATATATTTTTCTATTCCTAAGTGTTTTCTTACGTAATTCAAATAGCAACTTGTCATAAATGATCTTTTTCCGATTCTTGCCGTTTTGATTAATATTTCTTTCGTTTCGGTCTTAACTACATAATGCTGTATCGTCCTCTCATCTTACATCAATACAGAATCTGAAACTTCAGATATTTGGTCTTGGTAAGTACCGTTTATTAAACCATTATCATCATACTCTGTTCACTAACTGTTCAGTAATTTTTTTATTACATATTTATTATAGTTTATATTAAGTATAGTATAGTAATGTCCTATTTACACACATAATATTTACATTACTAAAAAGACTTGAAATATTAATAATAACCATGTACGGGTTTATAAAACGGGAGCAAAAAAATATAAACAAATAAATCAAAGGGCATCAAAAACTTCGTCCACATCGCTGTCAACAGGTAAAGTTCTTCAAAGGCTGGCAGCCTTGCCACGTTGTATGGCAGGTGTACTTCCTTCCAATAATTATATCACCACTAGCTTCTGCCCGCGGCTTCGCTCGCGTGGAGGTCGGAAATTATCCCACAGGAATGTTCTACCGGGATAAAAAATATCCTATGTGTTAATCCAGGATATAAACCATCTCTGTGTCAAATTTCATCCAAATCTATACAGTAGTTTTTACGTGAAAGAGTAACAAACATCCATACATCCATACTTACAAACTTTCGCCTTTATAATAGTAGTAGGATTTAACACGTCAAACTGATTGATATAAGTATCATTACTTTAACTATAACACTTTACACAGTCACAAAAATATTTGAAGATTTACTTCCGAACTCCCGGTTTGTATTCCATATCACTGTTCCAGAAAAATACTAGGTACAAAAAGAACTGTTATTTTATAACAGTGATTCTTAATAAATTAATTATCTTCAATCCTTTTTCATCCGACCCCAACATAGTTGGGAAAGGCTAGGCAGATGATGAATCCTTATTCATCCACCTCCATTTTAGCATTCACATAATTCCCATTCACATGGTTCTTAACTCTTTCTTCTTTCCCATCTACCATCTATGTACCACCACAGTTTCCATCATGATCTATCCCACAGATATA
Organism: Hyppa rectilinea; assembly: GCA_951799385.1. NCBI lineage: Eukaryota > Metazoa > Arthropoda > Insecta > Lepidoptera > Noctuidae > Hyppa > Hyppa rectilinea. The sequence continues at coordinate 13,158,322 of OX637311.1, forward strand.
GATAGACATAGATAACGCAAGTATCATGATCTGTATGAAAACCAAGCGTGCCATTTTTTGACTACCTATTATCAAAATCAAAAGTCATTTATTCAAATTAGGCTGAAGATCAGCACTTTTTGAAGGTCAAAGTTACATAAGACAGTCCCCCAAAAACGCCCACCCTTCACCACTTCCTAGTGCTTTAGCTGGGAAGAAGAAGTGGCGCAACAAACTCCCCAGCAGCACAGCTGTCTGTTTAGTTGGAAGAACTTGACTCTACACACATTTATCGCATGAGAAGTAATTAACATTACGAAACACATCACATTAAAATCAATCATTTGCCACATGTCAGCTAGCACACGTCAATATACCAATTAAAACATTAAAACTGACTGTACTCAAGCGTAAATTTAAAAAGAAAAAAAAAGAGCCTCCAGGTAAAAGTGCGTGCCCGCTTACATGTGCAATGCTGTACTATGTCCATACAGCCGTAACTCGAAGTTACAAATGATAAACTAGGACCATCGAAGTAAAATCAATCAATTAATTGCTAATGATTACTAACTAGGATCAAGATAAATAAATATGATCAACTGTCGAGGTCTCTAGCTAACCACATTTTGCAATACAACTCATTAAAAAAAAAAACATTGTAATGAGTAGATTATGTCAACAATAAATGGCTAATAAAAAAAAAAAAAAAAAACAACCAAAATAATGAATTGAATACATAATAAAATAATTTTATGAAGCTAATTCTGGAGAAAGAACATAAACATTGTCTTGTGTTAATCACAGCGACCAACTATTCTTGTCATTTAAGTAGTCGTTGGTAGTATAGTAAGCCTTTGAACAAAGGATAGATTTTACTTTAGATTTAAACGTATTAAAAGGCAATTCTAGCAAAGAAGAGGGCAGCTTGTTATAAAAGGTTATACCAAGCCCCACAAATGAGTTATGAACCTTATGAAGCCGATAAAAGGGAGCACGTAGTTTATCCTTATTTCTAGTATTGATGTTGTGAATATCACTGTTTTTAGTATATAAGTGTAAAGGAGATTGTTCTAGACCGCCCTATAACCAACAAACATTTGACGTGTACGTTAATTTTAATTATATTTTAATATACTTTTTTAAAAATAATAAATTCAAGCGGACACTGTTTAATTCTTAATAGGTTTTTAAAAGTGACCTCATTGATTTTATTACCAACTGAACTCGCCATCTTTCAAGGAATTGTCAATGTGAATGTCACAAAAGATTTGACAGTGTCGCTCTCGCTCATATTACATAAATATCGATATCGACGACGATGTCCATAATATCTAGTGATAAATAATGGATGTTCGATATTTATCACTTCCAAAACATTGAAAATGTGCAACATAAAAGTTTTTCATGCATATTTTTTTCATGGAATTAGTTCCGTGAACATTTTAATGGAACTTATGATGAATATGGCTTAGCACGATTATGATGAAAATATAATGAACAAAACAAACTCACAAAATGTACTTACTAGTCGAATGAGGGATTTTCTCACAAGTGAGAAAATATTAGTTCAAAAGAGGCGTTGGTAAAAAATACGTCACTGTCTCAGGTTTTTGACATCAAATAAGCTTTCTTATTTACGGATCTTATTTTTGTTATCAGTAGCCAGTAAAACATAGACGTATTTTTTACCCACGCCATCTATTGAACTATGTTTTTTCACTTGTCAGAAAATCTCTCATTTAACGATTGAAATGTCATTTACGACGCAACTCTAGTGAATTGTTCTCATAACCATTTCACGACTTCAATAGCCATATTTTGACTTTTTAAGTACTTAAACTCTATTTTTAAATGTCGCAAACTAAAACGTTACACATTGTTCGTTGGGAACAAAATATTTTATTTTAGCATTAATTTAATTGGAGTAGAATCATAGCAACAACGTGTTTATGTTTGAAACGGAACAAATTAATTTACATTAGACATATTGATCTTTCATTTTGGTCTACTAAATTAAAACCACAGATTAAATAGGTGGTCATTGATAATCGATATATGTACAATGATTGATCTTCAAGAGAGCATCTCTACGTCACTACGTCCGTCGGTGCCTGTGGCTGTGTTGTGTTGTTGTGAATACCTACCTATTTGGCGATTTCTTTTGGCGTTTTTGATATTGTTTCTGTTTAACGGACTACAATTTGGATTGCTTTCAACGTGACCTGGCTTCGAATAACTGATTCTGTGATCTGCTTAAACGACACCTTAGCATTTTGACAACGGATCGGACTTCGCTTAAAGTAAACTTCAACCAATAAATAATAACTGTACCTAAAAGGCATAATACAACTGTATTTACGGTAATATTTTACTGTATTTGAAGTTTAATGCTTTGTAGAAAACAGAAATAGCGATTTTAGAAGGAATTACTTAAGTTTTCTTTTATTAAAAATAACCTCAAAATCTGTTCCTTTTCTTTAAATAAATCTTTTCTCTAAAGTGTCCGTCAAGAAACTTTGTTCTTATGGGCTACTAAGGGCAGTTTACAAATAGAAAATGATTTTTTCTATGCTGTTGGCTCCAGGGCGAACAATGTATGGGCGTAGAACAATCTCCTTTGTCTAATATATAAAATGTTGGCGAAAATAAATTGTGACGCTACCGTAAGAATACCAATTTCTTTAAAAAAATCTCTCAGAGATACTCTGGCACCTAGCTGGTAAATTGCTCGAACAGCTCGTTTTTGAAGAACGAATATATTATTTATATCTGCGGTTTTGCCCCACAGCAGAAGGCCATAGGACATAACGCTATGAAAATAGCTAAAATACACTAACCGGGCTGTATCAACGTCAGTGTATTGTCTTACTTTCCTGACGGCATAGGCGGCTGAACTAAGCCGTCCTGCTAGACTTGATATATGTGGGCTCCATTGGAGTTTAGAATCTACTGTTATTCCCAAAAAGACTGCTGTGTCTACAGTTTCAAGCACCTCTTTATCTAATATTATTTGTGGTCCTAGATTTCTGACATTGGGTAAGGCGAATTTTATACATTTCGTTTTCTTCGCATTGAGAACTAGGTTATTAGATGTAAACCAATCCGTTACTGTTGAGAGTGCACTGTTAACATCGTCAAAAACTAGTCTATCTCTGTCTACTTTAAAGATAAGAGAGGTATCATCTGCAAACAGTACAACATCACAGATACCCTTTAAATGGAATGGTAAGTCATTGATATACACTAAGAATAAGAATGGACCTAGTATTGAGCCTTGAGGTACACCTAACTGAACTGGTAGCTCAGTAGATTTCACACCATTAACATCTACACATTGAAACCTATTCTGTAAATATGAATTTATAACGTTAAGAGCTTCGTTTTGAACACCGTAATGACGTAGTTTACGTAAAAGCGTGTCGTGGTGCACGCAATCAAAAGCTTTGGAGAGATCACAGAAAATTCCAATAGCATTTTGCGAGTTCTCCCATGCGCTAAATATGTGTTTCAGCAGAGCAACACCTGCATCCGTAGTCGAACGACCTTTTGTAAAGCCATATTGTTCATCATGAAGGAGGCTATTTAAATTAAAATGTCTTAACAACTGCTTGAGTATTAATTTTTCAAATATTTTGCTAAATGCAGGTAAGATTGAAATAGGCCTGAAATTGCCAACGTTATTTTTATTACCTGATTTAAATAAAGGAATGACTTTACTACTTTTCATGAGGTCAGGAAAGGTTCCTAAATCAACACATTTATTAAAGGTAACAGCTAGATAGGGGGCTACGATATCTATTATATTACTTAAAAGTTTAATGGAGATGCCCCAGTAATCACCAGTGTTTTTGGACTTAAGTGTATTAAAAACGTTAACTACATCACGAGGCGTTACATGTTCGAAGCTAAATAAGCGACTACATTTAGGCACACTACTATGGAGAAGGTTTTCAGCTTTAGTCGGTGAAGAATTTAAGGAGCGAGTCGTAGTTATAGGTATGTTGGCAAAAAAATCATTAAAAACCTCAGCTACGTCAGATGCTTTATTAATTAATTTGTTGTCGACCATAATCTCAAGTTCATTTAATTGTTTAACTGGTTTACCCGTTTCATTGTTAATAATTTTCCAAGTGGTTTTTATTTTATTATTGGATTTTTTAATTGTTTCGCTTAAAAATTTTGATTTTGCAAAGACACAAACCTTTTTAAATAATTTTGAATAATTTTTGACATACTCTAGGAAAGGAGTATCAAACTTGTATTTTTTTAAACCGTATAACTCGTATAGTCTCGCTCTACTTTGATAAATGCCTGGGGTAGCCCATTGGTTGAAGCTAACTGCGGTGCCATTGATATCAATGGTTTTGGTTTTGAAAATAGATTGGTACTCTTTTTGCACAACATCAAAAAGGGCTCCGTAGATTTCATTAGGATTCTCAAGGTCTGCTATAGATGGTGAAATTCGATGAGCTATATTATCTTTAAATTTGGTGCAACGACTAGTTGTATAAGGCCTGCATTCTATTTTTTTGCGGCTTTTTATGTAATGGCACAGGGAAGCTAGCTAATAAGCCACAGTGGTCAGATGTTAAGTCACTAAGCACAAATTTATTTTTGGCATCATAATCACTAAATATATTATCAAGACAAGTCGATGAAGATGCCGTGATCCTAGTAGGTTCAAAAAACAAGTTAATTAAATTATAACACCTAAACAGATTAAGAAGTCTAATACTTAAAGGAGTTACTTCTAAAATATTAATATTAAAATCACCACATAAAATAATATTTTTATTACTCGATTTTATTCTATTGAGTGAATCCTCCATTACCGATTCGAAACTAATAAAATCCCCCGAGGGGGGTCGATAAACGCAAATTACCACGTATCGCTCAAGTTCAACACAAGACAACTCAATAGTGCGCTCAATAGACAAATTAACTAAATCTAAACGTTGTTTACATTTTAACTTGTTTGAAACAAGAATTAATGAGCCACCGCGAATAGCACTTTTTCTTACAAATGCACTTTGTACGGTAAAATAATCATCATTAATAAACACTACTTCATGTTCTTTCAACCAGTGTTCAGTCAAACATAACACCTGAACATCATAATTTTCTAAGAATAAACTTAATTCTAGCTCTTTGCCGGACAGACCCTGCATATTTTGATGTACAACATTCAACATAATATGCGGTTTATCCGTGGTCGCACCTAATAGTTTAAACTACAAGGCGCGTCAGAGATAGTGTTAGTACCACTACTAACAGTAATCGATGGTACAGTACAGGTACCAGTGTCACTGTGTATATTATAAGCTAAAAGATTAGCAATTTGTCTCCTAGAAGTAGACGGCAGATGCATTGTATAATTTGTCAGTTTGTAATCAGTAATAAATTGATTACAGTCAAAATATAAAATAGCGTCACTATGGCGACAAACCCTATTATATATAAATAGGTTTAAATTATAAATGTGCCTATTTTGCTCATCAGACAAATAATTAGAATATGGCAAGGCACAGAAAATAAATTTACAATTATTAGTTTCATTGAGGTGTAACATCAAGCGAACACATTCAATTATGTCCTTTTTCCTTACAGTTAAACTGTCCCCATACAATAATATAACAGTTGAACTGGGGTTTATTTTTGTCAATTTAATACTATTAATTAATTGGCTAACACTGGCACCGGGTAAACAATTATTAATGACATATTGTTGACAACACTGATCAAATATACTACCAAAACCTTGACCAAATTTGTCAGAAAAAATGTATGTTGTGTTAATCAAATTATTGGAACTATTACTTAAGTTATCCATACTGATACCTACTGGCTGTTCCACAGAAGGTGGAAGCAGCTCGGCAACCTGGGAGCAAGTACAGCTAAAAGACAGATTATTCATAAGGGACTCATACCTCTCTGCATTGTACTTGACCAGGTCAGCTAACTCATTGGCCTCCTGCATGCGCTTACTCAGGTCTTGTTGAGTAGCCTCATATTTACTAAAGATATCCTTTAGTGCATATTCCCTTATAAACAATTCGTCCTGAAGGTGCTGAGTGTCGGTATCATACATAATATTACATAATTCTAGTTCACTGCTACACTTCTTTAATTCTTGAGATAAGTTAAGATTTTTTTGCCTAAGTTTTGTATTTATGTTATTAACTTTTTGGCGTTTTAATGACTTATGAATTCTTCTAATTGTTCTATTAATTTTGACGTCATAAGCACTATTTAGTGATGTTTAATGATCGAAAACCAAGCGTGCCATTTTTTGACTACCTATTATGACTCACAAGCACTATTTAGTGATGTATGATGATCCGACTAGCGCTGTATACCGATGCAGACTGCGAGCGCGAAAGTGACCACTTACGATTTTTGTACGTAAGCTAGGCACGCGAAGTAGTTGCTCTTGCGTTATCTATGTCTATCTATATCTGTGATCTATCCCCTTTTCTCAACTAACGAGGCATCATTAATGAAGGATGCAAATTGCGGGCTGATCCTGTTACCTATTAGTAATACGTAACGTGCGTGTCCCTCTTAATACTCTAAGCGCTAAGTGGGATACTGTTCCGAAGTAATTGGGAGACGGATTGAGTATGTAGTCTTTGATGATGCTGTAGGATAGCACTGTGATTGCAGTTATCAACGTTTTGCTATGTATATCATTGTCAAAAAAAATCAGCGGTTCAGTACATTTTGACGAGATAGGCGAACATAAGTGTACTGAACAGCTGATTTTTTTAAAGTAGCTAGTCAAAATGAGTACCTACAGGAGGTTTAAAACGACGTATATATAATTATATGTACTCACAAATTAGGACCGTTACTTAAATTATGTAAGAAAGTGGTTACAAAGCATTCAATAACTAGTTTTTACTGTCCAGGAGTGAAGAAAAGTATGAAAATGTGTCATAGAAAGCAATTCTACAACTTTAGAAAGCATATAATCTTGATATATGTATTTATATGTATGATGCTGCCAGTACAGTTGGTTGTACAGACGCCAGCACATCAAGCTATCCCTAACTGTCAAATTCTCTCAATTAAAAATGAACCTTATGTCTTTGCAATAAAGTTGAAATACTATCAAAGAAATTTGGCAGATTGTGGTAACTTGATGGGCCAGCACATCAAGTTATCTGTACATCCAAATAACCCTTACAGTCACGATTGGTAACATTAACCACATCATACCTATAACCTAATATCCGATGGAAACAAAAATAGTCCCCATTGTCGAAAACAGATTATTATATTGAGCACATTGTGGAATCTATTATAATATTTGACTGTAAAGAGAGGGAAATACAGACTTGATACTACTCTATTTTAAGTATTTTTTTTATGGTCTCTTTGAGGAGCTCGTGGCTAAGTACTAACAGCCGCACAGGTCGAACTTCGCGTACCTTGGCCGTGGATGGGTGACCGTCTTTACATACCGAGACTCTACCATGCCTCAGAAAGCACGTTAAGCCGTTAGTCCCGGCTGTCATTCGTGCATCTTTGACAGTCGTTACGGGTCGTCAGAAGCCCGAAAATCTGACAGCCAGTTTTACCAAGGGGTATCGTATTGCCCAGTTACTGGGTTGTGGAGGTCAGATAGGCAGTCGTTTTATGTAAAATAATAGTATTCAGCTGCATCCGGTTAGGTTGGAAGCTGACCCCAACATAGTTGGGAAAAGGCTAGGCAGATGATGGTCTTTCGCAAAGTGTAGAGCCGAGGGAACATGACGCAAAAAACAAAAACAAAGACATAAAAAATAAAAAATCGTTGATGGAAAATATGCGTCACGTCCACGCAAAACGGCTACCGCTTAGCATTATGCTGCGACCTAGGCTGGCAGTTTACCGAACGAACCCAGAAACTTCACCCACACTAATATTTCGGCTCGTAAAGACATTAGCTAAAGGAGTTTTCTTATCAAATCCGGCAGGTGGCGTTTCACACGGCACGACCATTACGTTAGCACATTTATTATTATCTAGGTATCACACGACAACCAACATTCCCTGTATAGGTTACTATCAAAACTATCAGCGTTGAAAACTACCTAGTGATAATAAATTAGGTGATCATAAACACCAAGTTAAGAGATGTCAGCATATGAAGGGGCCCCTCAGGGCCAAGCCTGCCGGGTAAGCGGGATTGTCCGAAAGGGTTACCGCTACCCCGGAACATAAAGGGCTACGGAAGGAACATGGATGGGTTTTAGTCAGTAAGAGTCTGACACTCCCTTCCGCTCCACCCAGAGCGGGAGCAGTCATTGGATGATTTCCCAGCCTTAAAAAAAAAAAAACAGGGTGGTTATATTCAGTGGGATTGGCCGAAAGGGTTACCGCTACCCCGGAACATAAAGGGCTAAGGAAGGAACATGGATGGGTTTTAGTCACTAAGAGTCTGACACTCCTTTCCGTTCCACCCAGAGCGGTAGGAGTCATTTGACGATTTTCCACCGTCAAAAAAAAGGCCGAATAGATAAAGGCAGTTGTGGACATAGTCAAAAGCTGAACAAAAGTGGCCTATTTTTAGAATGAAGACAATTTTGCGTCCACTTATTCTTATTCTTAAAAATGATTGCTATTTGTACGAAACCTTATCCTAAAGAAACAAAAACAACATAGTCCGGACAGAAACCTCAAAAAGTAAACAAACATTATATGCAAGAACCACTGCCTCTGAGACAAAAGACGGCGATTAATAATCACCCCTGAATTAATAACGAAAGTAATTGAGATGTTTGCTCAAAGTCCTAGGGTTGCCCCTCAACCCTTATTATTAGAACAGCGATTCATATTTAGTCAACCGTAATTATGCTGAGATGCGCCATTTTGAAATTCGACGTCATTCTTTGGGGTTGTGTGATTATAATATGGATATATGTTTAGGTTGTTATGTACGAGAAAAAATAAAATAATGAATAAGCTAAAAAATATAATGCGTGCGATAGAATTGTCGTAAATTGCAAACGATAAAGGGTTGTCACACCAACTCGTCCAGAAACATGGAGCTAGATTTTTTTAAATCCACTTGAACGTACCAAATACCAAAGTGGAGACTACAAAACGAACATAATTAAACTGCGTATATCTAATGCTGTCCTCAGCCTGCGTACGAAAATTCAATCAAATATATCGAATACTATAATCACTATTATATAGCTAGTCAAAGATCGGCAAAACTCACAGCCGGCCAAACAAATTAAATAATAGTGACTTATTTAATTTGTTTGAAAAAAATTATTTGATAGTAACAAAATACTCCTATTCCTCAGTATTGTCAGTGTTTTCATTTATGGTCGTATTGTTTTCTCCACATTGTATATTGAAAAATTGCCTGTGTAATCTATTATACCATTGGGTCTATAGGTTACAGACGTCATCACATCAAGCTACCCCAAACTGACAAAATCCCATTTTTTTTTCGTGTGCCTAACCTGGTGTCAGAGTTATTATGCTGCCTTTGGCCTTCGACTTAGCTTTACATGATGTAGAGAAATATCTCTCAGACATGCTGGTTTCACCACGATTGTTTCTTTCACCGATTTTTAAGCATGTGATAATTATACAATACGCACATGAATCCGAAAAATCAGAGGAGCGCGCCTTGGGTTCGAACTCGAGACCTTAACTTTGCAGTCCGATGGTCACACTACTAGGCTCAACTAAAAAAGGTTGAGGCACTCTACAACTCTCCATGTATTCCTAAAAACACACTTTGGTTACACAACAAGGAAACAAATTTCTATAAAATACATCTCCAAAGTTACGTGTATAGCGAATGCACGTCAGTCATACAGTAACGGCGAACTGTTATTTAATCATAGTAAATAATAATTTCAATTATGTACTGTCAATGGGAGCTGAGATAACCTCTCAAACTCTTTGTACAGTTTGCAAATAAAGTTTGTTTTATTTTCATAAGAATTCTTCTTTAAAGTAGTCTGGTGAAGTTTTGAAAACTTGGCATTCTAACAGCGAAGGAAAGCTAGAAAGACGTTGAGGGGTTAAGGGATTTAAAAACGGCAAATTCAAGCATTTTTGAGAACTATCCGCAGGTAAAATAAAGTTTACTGAAAGTTTCCTGTTGGTAGATGACCGGTATTATTCCTGAATCCTGAAGGTACACAGTATAAATGAACGATCGTAACTTATCTTTGCGTCTACGCAAAGGATATATAGTAAGTATACTTACTGTTTTTTTTTAATCGACAATAGGCTCGCGTTTTACCACTAGCTATTTCACCTGATGGCCAGCAATGATGTAGTGAAATTAAAGTCAAAGTTTTTATTAATGTGATTTTTGGTAAAACGACAACGCTTGCCCAGAAGAAGTACTTTTTCTAGGCATTGAATCTAGTTGTTGTGTTGCATTCTACAATGTGAACTTAAACCTACCCGTTTAGAAAGATATTATGATCAATAGTCCATTATTAAAACAAAAACACTTTTATAATAATTTTATGATAGTATTTTTTTTGCTAACGCCCCATTCAATAGTTAAGGCGTGTACACACGCGGTGCACATCACGCGCGTCGCGTGATCGCGGCTGTCTGTCATTATGTTGAGCTCAGCGCACTGCACGACGTTGTTCGAATAGGGTGCACTTTGAACACTGTTCGTATACTAGGTATAATATTGTATGGATACTATTCAGGTTGAATTACGTAGATGTAGAGTTTGTATGCTTTAGAGACTATTGTTGTTAAAGGATATTAATTTATGAAACTCATGAAATAAAAAATAGGTGAGTAAATCTTATTATTTCTAACCCCTTGTTATGTCACTAAAGTGGTGACTAAAACGTATAGGTACATACGGTAAGTGTCAAACTCAAACTCAAAGCATTTATCTATACTTAATATTATAAAGAGGTAAAATTTGTAAGTTTGTATGTAGGGGGTAATCTCCGGAACTAATGATCCAATTTCAAACATTTTTTCACTGATAGAAAGCTACATTATTCTTGAGGGCTATAGGCTATAAATTATATTTATATCATACATATTAGCCGAGCTATCGCAATTTTGGTCTAGCAAGTCGGAAAGAAATACCTCCGAAAACAGAATTATTTGCATGCGCTGCCAAACAGTTACAGTATATCGCAATTTTCCGCGGACGAAGTCGCGGGCGGAAGCTAGTTTCAAATAAACCAATTACAGACACTTTTGAATTGTCAAGGGGTCGGTCAATCAGAAAGATGAAGCTAGTTGCCCATTCCAAAGCAGTAGGTACAGACGCCAGCATATCAAGCTATCCCTAACTGTCAAATTTTCTCAATTAAAAATGAACTTATGTCTTTGCAAAAAAGTTGAAATACTATCAAAGAAATTTGACAGATTGTGGTAACTTGATGTGCTGGCCTCTGTACCTATGGAGAAGGGCGGGGAAGAAACTCCATGGACTCTCTTTTAAATTAAAATATGGCTACAAAAGCTGGGTACAAAAGATATTCCCCTAAAAGCGCTCATCCTTCACCACTTTCTAGTGCTTTAGCTGGGAAGAAGAAGTGGCGCAACAAACTCCCCAGCAGCACAGCTGTCTGTTCATTTGAAAGAACTTGATTTTTCGTATGAGAAGTAATTTATATTACAAAACACATCACATTAAAATCAATTATTTGCCACATGTCAACTAGCACACGCCAATATACCAACTTCCTTCTACTGAGCAAATACCTCAAATTTTAGCAAATTTTTCAAATACCTCATAAGATTTTGTTCGTGATAATAACTCCAAGCGTGTTTTTAACGTTCTAAATCAATTATGATATTTAAATATTACTCAAACAAACAAACAGATACTTATTACATAGGGTGAAACCGAAAGGGTATATAACACACAAAGGGTACATACAAAAGCATGCTACAGACCACCAAACTGAACAACTTTTACTATGGTACCAACTTCGAAATCGCAAAAAAAAAAAAAAACTTTTTTTTTCACGATTTCGGTATAGGTAGTACTTATAAGTGCCTTATATTGGCTTGCCATAGTCGGTTAAGCAGTCAACAGCCTCCCTAGGCTGATCTGCGAGAGGCCATACCTAAAAAGAACAAAAAAAAAACTTGCCATAGTGGTACCAAAAGTGCAAGCAACCTTCAATGGGACGCTTGTCTGACCTGTCATCATTATTGTATGTATTATAAATCATTATTAATTCGCTCTCAATAACAAACCAAACAATCAAACATGCAAACTGGAATCACCATACAAAAAAACCCTTTCAGAAAATAAGCACTTACCAGTTACCATACATTTTTTACGAAACAACTCCAAAGATGGCTAAATGCCTGTCACTTCACATACCGTATTATTACCCACTCATGACCCCCAGTTCCAACTATTTTTACTGAGGGTAGGAAAAAATTAATCCGCCCACTTTTAATTCAAACCCCGAGTGACAGTTGACACAATGGGTAGTATTAAAGGGTTAACAAAGGGCTGCGAACGGGCGCTTTCGAAGGGTTAATTGCATGTTCGTTTCAAATATGGCGGCTATTCGAGTTTTTTTGGCTGTCGTGCAGTTTCTGTGTGCGTGTGTGTTTGCCTTTACATTGGGTTTTTATGATTGATTTATTTATTTTTTATATATTTTTCTAGAGACCGATTTTTTCACTTACCCAAAACTAACGGTTTAACTGGCTGACTTGCCTAACAAAAATGAGCACTTCAAAGCTTAATATTTCAGAAACGGATCCCTTAATCGAAAAATTGTTTTTACAAAATACTTTTGAAAGACCCATCCAATTAAGCACGAAGTGAGCTGTCGTTCCACCTAGTGTTCACTTTAAAGACATTTCACCCACGTTTTTACAATAATAACACTAAGTACTGTAGGTTCTTCGCTTGAAGCCGTGACACTAGTGTTTTTTTTTTTTTTTAAAGGCTGGGAAATCATCCTATGCCTTCTCCCGCTCTGGGTGGAGCGGAAGGGAGTGTCAGACTCTTACTGACTAAAACCCATCCATGTTCCTTTCGTAGCCCTTTATGTTCCGGGGTAGCGGTAACCCTTTCGGACAATCCCGCTTAGTGACACTAGTCCTGACTATAGGTACATTTATTTTGGGTGCTAAGACAAAAAACGACTTAATTGTAAAGACCAATGTAAAAAAAAATATAAATAGTTATTGTATGGTCGGCAGGGCATCAAGTTATACAAAATTGGCAAATTTCTCCAAATGATTTTTAACCTTAAAACGACGCTTGAATTTTGTGTGGAAAAATTCGAAGAGCACGCGGACGAAGTCGTAGGAAAAGTGTAAAACTAATTAAGTAGGTATACGAAATTTATTACTGACGTTTGATGATTAAAACCTGTGTTTATAAATGGAAAGTGTTGCCAACTATATTATTAGTTGAGTTTAAGTTGTTCTTTCTAGCTAATTGTTTCAATAGCTACCCTAGGTCACAATATAAATATGAACAGTACGGAAACTACGAACTAACGTTCGAAACGGCGCACTCACACAAACACGCGAATCGACGAGACCCCTAAGCGGTTGTCGCGGTGCTGTCAGTCGTGAGTGCCGCGCCAAGACGATTAGTTAATGCTCACGCATTTTCGGGTAAAAAAATTGTACTATGCGTTTCAACTAAGAATAGGATGACCTTGGCCCTATATTAGATTAACAATAATCATATAAAAATTACATGAACAAGATAAGTAATTTGCATAAAGTATTTTTTTGTTAAACTTAATTGTTGTCACAATATGGTGCCAAGGTCATCCTATCCTTAGTTGAAACGCATAGTACGGTGCGCGGCCGCCGCCGCGCCGGGTTAATCAGGCGTCGGCGCCACAAATGCGCCAAGCCGCGCGCCGCCGCGCCGCCGCGCCGCTGCGGCGAGCGTCCTCCGCGCGCCCTTCCGACAAGGATCACACGAAACGTTTTCGTCTTTCCGCGGTTCACGCCAAAACTTGTAAAAGGTTACGCCCGCGCCATATTGATAAAGTTTACAAATTGTTGTGTATTAATTTTAAACTGTTCCGTGTTAAAAACAATCTTTTTTTACTGGTATTAACCGAAACCATGAGATGACCTATTTAAATGTTATTAGTAAACAATCGAAAAAACTATCGAGTTGAAATAACTAATTTCAACTCGATTGTTTGAGAACACAAATATTTTTTAAACAGTTCAGTTTCAAAAACATTAAGAGTGACAACCCTAATGCTGCAGTGGAGCGTAGGTAATATTTCAACAAATAGGCCTATTTTCCATACTGTTCATATTTATATTGTGCCTAGGTATAGTCGCCACCACATAAAATAATAACAAACTGACAAATTTCTCCAAATGATTTTAAACCTTAGTTGTAAGTTCAAATTCGATTGCGAAATTTATTTATTTCCCAGAAACATGGTATGTTACAAAGTTGTTCATAATTGCATAGTGCTACATGTCACACCATTATAACGGTATGCGAAATCAACTTATAATTACATGTATTTACAATTAACATTATATTATATTCGTTTTCAATTAACATTCGTGATATTACCTACATTATTTTAATTTCACATTAGTTACATTACAAAAAAGCAGTGATAGCCCAGTGGTGTGACTGCCAAGTCATAGGTCTCGAGTTCGAACCCAAGGCACGCACCTCTGATTTTACGGATTCATGTGCGTATTCTATAATTATCACTTAAAATCGGTGAAGGAAAACATCGTGAGGAAACCGGCATGCCCGAGAGATATTTCTCAACAGCATGTGATGCTAAGTCAGAGGCCCATGGGCAGCATTAAAACTCTGACACCAGGTTAGTTACTAACCACACGAAGAAGAAGAAGAAGATTACATTAAGTTTTTAATTATAAATTATTTCAATTATTATAATACCTATTGCCCACACTTCTATTTTCACCATATTATAAAATTAAACAATACATTCAACATAATACAATACCAGTAAGTTAAATAATTACTTAACAACATAAAGGGCTACGGAAGGAACATGGATGGGTTTTAGTCAGTAAGAGTCTGACATTCCCTTCCGCTCCACCCAGAGCGGGAGCAGTCATTGGATGATTTCCCAGCCTTAAAAACAAAAAAAAGGCCTATATTTTGATGCCAGATCAAGAGAAAAGAGATTCACTTACTATAATGAATTGAATAAAAACATTCCTGCAACAACCAATTCCGTTGACAGTGAACAATTTGACAGTTTGTGGTAATTTGATGTGCTGGCGAGTATTCAATGGCAATAAAATTTTATTGTGCACCTACTGCGGGGCACTTGAGTAATATTAACAATAGGGATGTGGGGATGATAGTTAAGTTTTTTTTGTGTCCGTCAGATTATTAAAAAATATAAGACACGTTATTTTTTCAGTAATCAAAAGATTACGTCGATACATTGATGTAAAATATGGCATGACGTCACGTCTTTGTAGATTATACACTTACTTGTAGCGAGCCCCTACTCCCCAATTTTAATGCGTTTTATCTAAGTATTTTTTTATTAATATGATAAAGCAAAAATACACGATGTCTCATATTTTTTTTCATTATCCTCTGATAGACTAAACATAATTTCTTCTTTTCAGGTATTTTCCAAATTGCAATGATTCTCTTCTTTTCCTTAATTAATTGCATTATTAATGCTGTCGAGGACACGATTTTTCTTATCATAATTATGTAGCATTACAACTTGAATTAAATACTGCTTTAAGAGGTGGTGGATGGCCCCAGCTGTACCGAAAGATAAACCCCAGAACAAACTGTGGAACTTCAAATTGCGTGGTATAAATGAACATTGTCGACAATCGTCACTATCGAAAATAATTCGCGTAAATGTCGTAAATTCGACATAATTTAACGTACATTGTGGTTGGCGTTTCACAAATTAGCGGTCGATTTGATCGGCGCTTGCGCATATGACGTAAAATGACGTCATGTGTTCGTTATTGTAATCTGCGGTTGACAGCGACATACGATTGTCGCGTGCGGAGAAAGCCTTATTTTTTAATCAATTTAATATGTTATTAGGCTTTATGTGACCTTTTGGGTTCGTTTTCCGTAATATGCTGTGCAATTGTCATTCATTTGTGGTTTGACAGCTGCTTTGCTCATTCTTGACGTTAATTTTAAATAACTATTATTGCAAAATAAGAGAGAGTTCGGGTAACATTATCATGAATTTAATTCTAAAACTCTCTGACCAATAGGTAGTACAGTATCGAAGATAGTCGGTAAAGAAGTAATTTTATTAAACACTCATTATGATTTAGTATTCAGCTCTACAATTTACTCATTTTATACTGTGGCGACATCTACAACGCTACATACGAACTACTCACAGACGTCACTCAAAATTCTGCATCGCGCAAGCAGAGTTCACCGTGCGACTAGAACATATTATATCGTCCCGCCATCAATCAAATCGAACCGACAGCTTTCGATCGGCGAGTCACACATCCAGCCAGCATCTACTGCTTCAAAGGGATGCTCACACCGGCCAGGCCAGGTCAGCCGTGACCAGGTATGCCACTTCATACTGGTGTATGGTGCATGCAGTAAACGCGCATACCTGGCTATCACCCTTAGCCTCACCATCAAGCTTGGCACAGTTCACCGCACTGTCGCCCGATCAAATAGTGGTATAAGGTAATACCTCTCCCGGTCGACGAAAGCAGTCAGCCTCAATCTGGCGCTGTACCACATCCAACACACTGAAGCATAACGTAGCGCCACTCCAATTCACTGAAGAATCCTCCGTTTTCCATAGAGTGAGTGAACTTTACGCCCCATTCCTCTTGCGTCAAAAATATTCATCGTAATAATTCAACATAAAACACGATAAAAACCAAAAATAAATAATATTAAAACGTCATAAAACGCCATTTAAGAGCATTAATCAGCTTAATAATAACTGTATGAACGTCCAGCACTGAGTTATTAGGCCGCGTCCACACATAAGTGACGGTTGTAACGAGAAAATTAACAGCCAGGACGACGCGCGACGCGACTCGCCGAAACAATTACACGCCCGCGCGGTAATTCAACGTTGAATTTGCATAATTGCAGCGATAACAGACGAAGCCGCGGGCGATGTCGCGTCAACATGAACCGGCCCTGTGACAATTACAATGTACTTTTTGCTGTGTTTACATGGTCAATTAATGGAAGAATTAATCAATTTATGTTGGGAATATGCAGATGTGAGTGCGCGAAGATTATTGCTAATAGGTTACTCTTGTATTTTTTTTGCACGTTATGCAATGTGTGTGATAAATTGGTTAATCATTTAGTTTTAAACTGCAATCAATTTAGGTCTTAAATAAAATTGATTTTGTTCATTAAGTTTATGCTAATATGTGCAACTCTTTGAGATTATGAGCGCTGTGTAAGCTTGCTATTTTACAGCAGATGTCATTAGGAAGACAAAGTATAAGATGTCAGGTCCGTACTAAAGAGCTAGCAATTTTAATTTCCAAAGTTTTATTATATAATTTTAGTGCGTAAATTGTCAATAATTTAAATGTTCATCGAAAAAAAAAACAATTACCTCTTACGTCACGCTTACGCCAAAAAAACATCAACAAACAGTAATCAATACGTAAATTACAATCATACGCCATAAGGCCTCGTTCACACGACGCGACTGGCACCGCGCGGCGCGACATCGCGACACCGGGGCGCAGGCAATTAATCAAAGTGTCGCGCGTTTCTCGTCAAATTGCTTTATTGTCGCCCAAATTGGTTGAGACCGGCTGATTTTCCGGTAGATTATTGTTCGTTTATTGGAGTTAGTTTGTGTGGGGAAAGTTTGTTTGTGGCTTTAGGTTGTTCTATACAAAGTGTTGATTGTGTTTGGATTAAGTTTTTGGGTTGACTTTTATGACTAGCGAGTATAAAAATCTGGGAAGGAAATCAAATTGGCAATTAAGAATATTTAAAAAAAGAATAACAGAAAATCGCTATCAACAGTCGCTCAATTCTGTAAAAATCTCACTCTAAAAACTTACGTGAAATGAGCGTGAAGTGAGCTGTTGTAAATCTATACTTCTATACTAATATTATAAAGAGGAAAACTTTGTTTGTTTGTTTGTAATGAATAGGCTCAAAAACTACTGGACCGATTTTAAAAATTCTTTCACCGTTGGAAAGCTTAGTTTTCTAGGAGTAACATAAGCTTTTTTAGCATAACTTTTTATCCCGGGAAAAATAACGGGTCCCACGGGAAAGACCACGGGAGCGAAGCCGCGGGCAAAGTGCTAGTACGTGATAAGTACGGAATCCATAATTCTACGGATTGACACTGTTGACAAGACAAGTCGTGGCTAAATCATAACAGCCGCACAGGTCGATCCATCAGGTTAAACAACGCTTGCCGGGGTTGGCCATGGATGGATGACCATCTTTACTTACCGAGACTCCTCCGGGCCTCGGAAAGCACGTTAAGCCGTTGATCCCGGCTGTCATTTGTGCATCTTTGACAGTCGTTATGGGACGTCAGAAGCCCGAAAATCTGACAGCCAGTCTTACCAAGGGGTATCGTATTGCCCAGTTACTGGGTTGTGGAGGTCAGATAGGCAGTCGATCCATGTAAAATCATAACAGCCGCACAGGTCGATCCATCAGGTTAAACGACGCTTGCCGGGGTTGGCCGTGGATGGATGACCATCTTTACATACCGAGACTCCTCCGGGCCTCGGAAAGCACGTTAAGCCGTTGATCCCGGCTGTCATTTGTGCATCTTTGACAGTCGTTGTGGGACGTCAGAAGCCCGAAAATCTGACAGCCAGTCTTACCAAGGGGTATCGTATTGCCCAGTTACTGGGTTGTGGAGGTCAGATAGGCAGTCGATCCATGTAAAATACTGGTATTCAGCTGCAAAGGCTAGGCAGATGATGGTGAAGTTGGCCCATATTAAACAAACTTTTTGCTGAGCAGACCTTTACTAAATTAAAACATTTCTTAGAAATAAAGTCTGGTCACCTGTAAATGTTCCATAATGAGATGTAATAGTTCCCGTGACTTTATCATTAGACGGCCCGCCTTCCAATTCACTCTTAATTTTAACTATAAACATTTTCTATGACACATAATTACATGTTACCAACTTACATGAACATCTGTCGTGTTACAAGTAGGTATACATAATTAGAATTTTATCAACACTTTTTGCGAATAATTTTTGCCGTTAACCCCATGGTTAACGGAAATATTATACATCCATATGTATAATATTTCTAGTCTCCACAAGTGACATTATTAAAGGTGGATCGCTCAAGCAAGCCGCAAGCCTGCGAAATTAAATATTTCTTTTTTTTCTGCAATTTACAGGTCAGAGGTTGTATCTTGATTAAAATATAAATTTGCGGCCATAAATATATCCTAACTAATATTATAAATGCGAAAGTAATTTTGTTTGGTTACTTTTTACCTTCTAACCACTGAATGACTGAACAGATCATTCTGAAATTCCACCTTGTATACCTGAATTGATTGTCAAATTCAAAATTAGTACTAGCAAAGCCGCTGTCATTAGTGTGTTGGTCAGAAGCTAGTAGCATATAAAATAATAAGCTTAAGAATCATCATTAAAAATTCTCTCTAAGTTAGAATTGGTCTAATTATTCTGATTTCATGAAACCAATACCTACCTACATTTGAGACGATGTTAACTTGAGCATTTTTTTATTTTACAAGCTACCATTGCCCATGCGCCTTAATTAGTATTATGCGATTGTCACAGAAATAGTACGACTATTGGAGTCAACCGCAATTACAACTGTGAGAAGTGATGGCCCAGTACTATGAGAACTATGAGATTCAAAATAACTTTTTTTTATGTGCACGTGATCTGTGGCGATAAAACCATTTTTCTTTCTATATCTCAGCACAAAAATAAATATGTACATACCCTGAAAAAATCACCCTCGATCTCAAAAAATCACTCGCCGATCAATTAAAAGTCCCCACTGTAATCAAGAGTCCGCCATTTTGTCTCTGCCGCGTGATCGCACGACCGCACACTGCACCCTCCGAGAATTTGATCGACGCAAATAAAAAGAAGGCACGTGAATAGCAAGCTTTATTAACTAGGAAGAGTTGATGTGGGCCTTTCTAGAAGTGACACAGTGAATAAGTACAGAAGTGAGGAGTATTCTTCTTATTAGCGTGTCGATGGCAATCTAAATGTACTCGACCCAGAATTCGGCTATGTGTTTGGTGCCATCACTAGCGTCCATCAGTTCCTGTAACGTGCAAGCGGCCAGTTACACAAAATTAAGTGTCCCATCGGTTGTGGAACATTGAGGAGTATTAGAAATTGGAAATTTAACTTTAGTCTAGTGGTCGCAAGCGCTACTACTACTGAGTATGAGGTCCTGGGTCCAATCCCCGGGTCA
Source organism: Hyppa rectilinea (assembly GCA_951799385.1). Classification (NCBI taxonomy): domain Eukaryota; kingdom Metazoa; phylum Arthropoda; class Insecta; order Lepidoptera; family Noctuidae; genus Hyppa; species Hyppa rectilinea. The sequence goes on from OX637311.1 coordinate 13,178,686, forward strand.
GGCTTAGTGTTATTGGGTTTTTCCCATCAGGAATTTCTCTAAAGCAGCCTGTGGTGCTTGATGGATAGCTTGCCCGGTCTTACATATATGGTGAAATGTGTGAAGGTATACCCACCATTGCCGAATCCTTGGTAGATTACAGGCGTGATGTTATGCATGGAAAATTGGACACTCTTGAAAAAACACTTTTTCATGACATTTCTGTCACCTAAAAGTGAAGAACATTGATTTTCTTAGAGGTTTTTTTTCTGGATTCTACAAGTTATTAATCAGCTAGGCACTGTTAATAAGCCTTTGTTTTTCTCGTTTCAGATACACTTTGGATCTTCTGATTCTTTTCGTGTGGTAAGTGTTAGTGACTAACCTGGTGTCAGAGTTTTTATGCTACCCCATGGGCCTCTGACTTAGCTTCACAGGCTGTTGAGAAATATCTCTTAGACATGCTGGTTTCCTCACGATGTTTTCCTACACTTTGGATGCAGACAGTAGAAATTCATCATCAATATCAGCCTACAGCAGTCCACAGTGTTGGACATATACTACACTATCACATCAGCTGCTATCGGCCACTCTGCGAAGATCGTCGCTCCATTCAGCCTAGTGGCATAGACAATGAAAGTGGAAAGTTAACGTGGCATAATTTGCATTCAATTAGAAAGTCATTTGTCCCGAGCCCGGCTGTCATTTGTGCATCTTTGAAATTCGTTACGGGTCGTCAGAAGCCCGAAAATCTGACAACCAGTCTTACCAAGGGGTATCGTATTACCCAGTTACTTGGTTGTGGAGGTCAGATAGGCAGTCGCTCCATGAAAAACACTGGTATTCGGCTGCATCCGGTTAGACTGGAAGCCGATCCCAACATTGTTGGGAAAGGCGTATGCAGTACTACTAAAAAGTCACATCCAGCAGTTATTTGTCTTTGAATTTAAATGAAAGGGTCAGAATACTTGAAAAGTTCAACGTGTGCACAATCCCTAATATGAGTGAATGGCGAATATTGTGAATAATATAGGTATGTACATGTTAATACATAATATACCTAGATATCCGCTAGACAGGTAATGGTAAATTACTATTGTATTGCTGAAAATTGTTTTAATAATGTGTAAAAAATGTTGATAAAAAGTAACGGATGAAATATGGTTAGTAAGTTACCCTAAACAGTCAAATATTCCCAATTTTACGTGAACCTTATTCTTTTTTTAATTAAGTTGAAAATCGATCAAAGAAATTTGACAGATTGGGGTGGCTTGAGGTGCTGCCGTGTGTATCTACCTACCTACTTTGTTTTCATTACATATGTGTGTATTTCATGTACAGACGCCAGCACATCAAGCTATCCCTAACTGTCAAATTTTCTCAATTAAAAATGAACCTTATGTCTTTGCAATAAAGTTGAAATACTGTCAAAGAAATTTTACAGATTGTGGTAACTTGATGTGCTGGCCTCTGTACCTATAGGTAGTAGCTATTACTGTCAAGATCTCACCAGTGTCATTTTATTGGACAGTCAAAATTAATCATAACAAATTAATGTAAAATTTTAATTTTTTTCACAGAACATGTTTAAATATTTGTATAGCAGTCCATGGCGACATTATTTACGATCATAGTTGTATAAATAAGACCTTATTGAATCATGTTTAGCAGTGTTAAGAGCAGTGGTGGTCCAGTAGGATCGGCCTCTACTTCCAAGTTGTAGGTCGTGAGCTCAAACCCAAGCAGGCGCTTTAGCGTTCCTGCACACGATGCCGTCGCCGCACCGACGCCGCACAATTACACTGTACATACGAGTCGCGCGAAGCCCGCCACCGCGCCGCCGCCGCACCGCCACCGCACGCGTTCCCGTTCCTGTCTGTTTGATTCATTCCATTACCGGCCGCGTGCGATCTCGCGGCGTGCACGTTCGTACGCGCCCGGTAATGGAATGAATCAAACGAGACAGGGACGGGAAAGCGCGCGGTGGCGATGGCGGCGCGGTGGCTGTGCGGTGACGGGCTTCGCGCGACTCGTATGTACAGTGTAATTGTGCGGCGTCGGTGCGGCGACGGCATCGTGTGCAGGAACGCTTACTTTGTGTATTTAATTTCATCACCACTGCTCTCAAAACGGTGATGGAAAATATCATGAGGAAACCGGCATGTCCTAGAACCAAAAATTCGGTGACAATGTGACTTTCGTCAACCCGCACTGGGCCGGCGTGGTGGTTTATGGCCCACTCCCCTCTCTTAGGGCCTATGCACACCACGTTTTTTAAACGCGCCGTCGACGCGCGTTTGAAGCGATACAGACGCGATACGCACGGAAGTCAGACGCAGCCTGTAGACCTTTGCACACCTGACGCGCTTGTGTAGCGATACAGACGCGATGCAAACGCGCGTGTGTAGCGATACAGACGCGCGTGTGTAGCGATACAGACGCGATACAGACGCGCGTGTGTAGCGATACAGACGAGATGCAAACATGGTTTTGAATTTCAGTTATGAAGTTTTCTGTGTCGAAAGGCTCCATTCTTTTGTTCAAAAGACGTGCGGTGCATCAAATCGCTCGATTGCTACTAGCGTAGATTCACACTTCCCTTTCCCTCGTTGCTAGCGCTCGTATCGGTGTCGCGCGTTTGAATCGATACAGACGCGCCGGTGCCGCGCGTTTGTATCGATACAAACGACAACAAACTGCTCTGCAGGATAAAAACCCGCCGGCGACGCGCGTTCCCAAAACGCGCGTCGACGGCGCGTTTAAAAAACGTGGTGTGCATAGGCCCTTAGAGAGGAGGCCTGTGTACCACCAGTGTAAACATTATAGGCTAATTATGATGTTCTATGTTTTTACATCAAATAAATATATTCTATTCTATTCTATTCCAATACATTCTGTCCAATTCTACACTATTCTAGACAGATGTGACTGTAGCGTTGACCTAAACAGTTTTTGATAAATTTAATGAAAACCAACGAACAAGTTAATAGTTCTTGAAATTCAGTAGTAGCTACTCAAAATGTCATTAAAATCACCCATCACGATCCCATTGTCGAAACCTAACTAACAATCCTTCATACAAACCCTTTTTATGAAAATTTCAAAACGTCACAACTTCAAAACACACCAAACCTGAAACCAACTTCAATTCTTTACAATTAGGTTTATTTTGCCTTATCAGCGTGTATTTAGAAAATGTCTAAATGAAAGATGGTATCGTCCGCGAGGACGTAATAAATTAGTCAGTTATTGAATTCAATTATCAGGGTCTGTTCAGGGTTGGTTATCAGATCGTTACGTTTTGAACAACTGACATGACAACGGTGCTTAATGAAAAACTTTTTCGATTATGGATTGCTTCAGAAACATGTGTATGCCTACCTTTATTTTATGAAACTCTGTCATATTATTATAACATTGCTTACGTGTACGCTTTATGTGTAGTCTCTAGGATTATCTTAATTTTTTTGTTTTTAATACTCGAAAAAGTTATTTTTCTCGGAGATAATTCATAGCTACATAAATTGATAATCATGTGAACTTCATATAAATCTTCCATTTCATAATCACGCAAACTCCATTTATTTGTCTATTTTATAGTGTACCTAATGTGAAAATGTAATGTAATCAAAATGAAAGTGTAAAGCAATGTAATCTATTCGTCATGTAGGTACGTCCAACACATCAAGTTACTCCAATATGTAAATTTTCTTTGATAGCTTTCAAATGTTTAATTACTAAATCATAAGGTTCATTTACAATTGGGATAATCTGACAGTCAGGGATAGTATTATGTGCTGGCGTCGGTACCTACATCAAAAAATTACTGTTAAGTGCGGTAATTGAAACAACAATATCTACGCAATAACTGTCTTTACTTTGCTGTTATTTTTATAATGCTTTAATAAATGGAGTATAGAATGAGAAAGTCAGCATAGCAGCCAGCAAGTTCTTTCTTTTTAGGTACTGGTTTTCAGCACAGGCATAAAAAAGTCTTTATTGAGTAGTTAGACTCATCGCAATCAACGTACTGACATGCATTTTGATGGTTCAAGAGAATAAGAAGTAGATACGGAGTTTCAATATTATTATCATACAAGGTATGCAATTCTTTTATTATAAAACTAGCTTCCGCCCGCGGCTTCGCCCGCAAAATATGACGACAAATCATACACATAAACCTTCCTCGTGAATCACTCTATCTATTAAAAAAAAACCGCATCAAAATCCGTTGCGTAGTTTTAAAGATTTAAGCATACATAGGGATATAGGGACAGAGAAAGCGACTTTATTTTATACTATGTAGGTAGTAATATATATTTATGCACGTTTCATAACGAACTCGCTAAAAATCTCAACCCCAAAAATAATAAAAGGCCCGAATCCAAAATTGGTATCATTTAAATTCCAACGGTCGAACGTCGACCATATTGCGATTTTCAATCAACGTTCGATGTTCAAACGGCATCCATTCGCGCAACTGTCATCGGGCGGACACGGACGTGACGTAACGACGGGTTCGCGGAACGGTTATCGGTACATCTCGGTTGCTACATGTGATTTTAATTTACGGAAGATTACTGCCTTAGGAATTGAAATTTGTTTTTGGAATGAGCCCTTTGTAGTTCTTATAGGTAGAAAGAGAGAGATGGGCTTTGCTGGGTTTGATGACCCTAATGGCGCATTTTAATTCCTGTATTAACTGCACTGATTCTTGTTTCAGTATTATTTTTAAAGATATTTCTCATTTTTTATTTTTAACCTTTGGTTATTTCCACGGCAAAGTCCTTTAATGTATAATTTAATATTAGGTACACAAAGATTAGCTCCCATGAACATGGCGACATATATTATGTCATAATGCGCTATGTATAATGAAATAATCCTCAAGTAAATAAAATAAAATGAATACAAAAGTTACAATATAATTTACTGCCCAATTACACTTCTTTTTTACGATTTTTTTGTACCACGGCTAATCCTAGGTACTTAAATAAAAACAAACACTGCGCAATTTTTGATCCTCCATTTTTAAATATTTGAATTGTATTTTTTTTTGGATAAAAGTACTAAATTGAATTTTATTCGGATTAATTTTATGATAAAATAATTTACCTAATACTTAGCTCGGTTATACCTAATAGCTTCACTTATAACTAACGATATAATCAAATCAATGGAAGACAATTCTAACCTATTTCTAAATTATTGTCGTATCGAAATTTTGAGGGTGGGCAATCATCAAATGCGGAGCGGGAGTAGTTCCCGCTCTGGGTGGAGCGGAAGGGAGTGTCAGACTCGTACTGACTAAAACCCATCCATGTTCCTTCCTTAGCCCTTAATGTTCCGGGGTAGCGGTGACCCTTTCGGACAATCCCGCTTACCCGGCAGGCTTGGCCCTAACGGGCCCCTTTATATGCTGACATCTCTTTGAGGCAAGTGTGGAACATATACCTACGCGCCGGCCGGCACGGGCCTGGTCCAGAAATATTTATTTAAACAATTATTTGGGTGATAACTTTAATACCCTAGGATATAGGTACCAAAAAACATGCAGTGCTTTTTGTGTCTATTTTCATTAATTTAAATAAAGGGCTTGTACATTTCTTGTAGGTCACTTAGGTACGTATTTTGTGTCGACGCGACGCCTTGTTGTTGTAGTTGTGATTCAATTAAACAAACGTTTTTTTGTAAGTCTACAAAACATAATATACCTACCTACTAATCCCCACTTCAATACATCGACCCCATATTATCGAAATGTTGCCAGCACAATAATTCAATATCAAACGATGCACATGGCATTACTTGCATCTGTCAGGCGCCCGCTGATTCAAAAAACGAACGCATAATGCGTTGATACACATTTGAAATCCAGCCAGTGTAGATTGAACTGTTCGATGTACGTTTTTATCGTGGTTTTATAGGAGTAAACGATAGTGTTGTTACAGGCATATACAAAGTAGAGACTACAATAAGATCATAAATTAAACTGCGTATACCAGCCTGCGGACGGAAATTCAATCAAATATATCCAATGGTTTAGTCACTATAGCTAAGATTGGCAAAACCCATAGTCGGCCCGTCACTATTAGGTATTTAGTTTGTTTGACAAAAACACTTTTTAAATATCGGTGTTAGTATTTATTGGATAGTACTAAATTAGTCCTATTCCTTAGTATTGTCAGTGTTTTCATTTATGGTCTTATTGTTTTCTCCACATTGTATAAGGCCTAGGCCTAAGGTATAGGGTCCATTTGTAATACAAATAAATAAATTCATTTAACGCTAAGTTTTTTTAAAGCATTATTCTGTCTTTGTCATCTCCAAACGGCCGACAGAAATAGAACGATGTTTTTCATTAGTTTAGCAGTAAATATATTTATGTGATTTGTGGTGCAGGTGTGCCTTGGTCTAGCTTCTATAACTAACTAATTTTTTAATACTACGTCTATACAATAATTATTAATAGTCCCAGGGTTTCAAGAAGATCATAAATCTTACTATGATCTTTTGGACATTTCTTTTTATTACCCTGGATTCTTGAGCATTCTGATAGTTATACTACTTTTTTAAATAGCATCTAAATTATTTTATCACAATTGTTTAAATCATCCAAAGAGTCTTTTGCAATACACAACAACAGCGTAAAGCTAAATCTAATTCAGACTAAACTTCGCTTTACAATAAATCTGACCTCCACATCTCAGCTCAGGCTCCACTGGTCACTGGCTAGTGTCGCCGCGGGCGGCAGATGACCGCAACATGATTTATGACGGGACACACGAGTGCATTTACATTCGTAAATGTGATCGGTGTAATTACAGCCTTGTTTCGGCCACGGGCGGTTACCATCGATGGGAACGGGACACTTCTGTATGCGATTGTTGATTGGAGGACTCTGCTTTTGTTCTGTCGGTACCTCATTTAAAATAAGTTAGCAGTTATTAAAGAATAAATCATCTTGCCAAAAGTACCGCCAGGACATCAAGCTATACCAATCTGTCAAGTGTGTTCTTTGAAAGACTTTCAACTTTATCACAAAAGTATAAGGTTCATGTTCTATTGGGAATTTTTGACAGTTTCAGATCTCCTCCTCAGAGAAATCCTTAGATTATCAGTTTATGCGATCTATTTTAGCTCAGGGGTGCTTGTATAAGAAGTCGGTTGCACTTTTTGTTCGTTCACGTGGAAGTCAGTGCCTATACTGATCTGCGAATTACAAAAAACGTATGAAAATCTGAATTTCGCGGGCGCATTTCCTTTAAGTTAGAAAAAATTGTCTCACAACAAGCATAACCAATCCTAAATCAGAAACAACATGTAGATACGCACAAAACTGTCTGTTTAAAAGGCTACCAATAAAGGAACCAATTTCATCGCACATTGTTTGTCAAAAAACTCGATTATCTCCGGTGCTGGATGATGAAAAAAGGAAGCAGTATGGTAGTAGCTACTCATCGTGAAGTTGAACTAATGAAGCCCCCTGGTTTTGCTTGTCATGCGAATGCGAGTTAGGATTCTGTTGAACTTGTTTTTGAAATTGCAGTAGAGTAAACCTAACTAAACGTAGAATAACAGACATAATGATTACGTTTTCCACATTTAATGTCTAGGTACTATTTACAACTAACTTCGTTTGGCATTAATCGAAACACGGAATAGGTAAACCATAAATTCAAGCTTCAAACTAATTAGAACTAACATTCCACAAATAAACATACAACGATTCAGCCAGAGATATTACGGTATCAATCCAAACATGTTCTAAACTTAAATAAACTTTTTTCTGGCGCCCGTTTTAAAAAAAGAACTGCTTTCGTTTATTTTCCCGCGCTGTCGATGAACGAGGCGTGACATTCGAAATGTTCGGTGTTGTCAGCGCACAAAAAACATGGAAATAGAATAGTGTTGTTTGGTGTAATATTAATGCGTCTAACGGACCTCTTTTGTGTCGCTAGGGGATGTATCATTCACGTCATCGCTCATTGAAATGAATAGGTTAATGATATTGGAGCAAAAAGGATTAATAGTTTATGAAGAAATGATTTTTAAAAAGATTTTTTTGCGTTAGTTTTTAAATTTCCGGTAGTTCTGATTGTGAAAGATTTTTTGGTTGTTTTTTTCTATTTCCTTCAAATTGGTAGAATCTATTAAGGTTTTTTTCTATTGATAAACTTAGCGGATTTGTAAATGGCTATTTCAACTGAATAGATTCAGGCAATTGTTCGCTTAAATCCTATGCCTGAAGCAATTCTATCTCATTTGCATTTTATATTTGTAACCACTGTCGTGTCCCATTCCTATTATTTGTCTTCAATGGAATCAATTTCATCTACTGTTCACGTAGCGAAGAGGACATTGCCAGATCGTGAGAACCTAGAAGTAGAAGACCTAACGCAATCACAGGTTGATTGGTGGGCGGTAACGGGAATCAGATTAGTTTATTGTGCACTAAAATTAGAGCTTCTTCGTTTTCGGCCGTTTTTCAGGTTTCAATTTGTTTTTTTCTTTAAAGCAACGGTGCTTTTGCCCCCTAGAAAAAAGGAAAATCTGTAAGCCGAAGCATAGAGTTTTGTAAAAATTTAAGGTAGGTTTCCATACTTAGGTTATCCAACCTCTCGGGATCCTATCTACTACCGGGATAAAAACCATTCTTACCTAGGTATGTCCTAACCTTCCAAGGTAGGTACATATTAGTGTGGATGACGTGTTTTTTAGTTGGTAAACATGGTAATCTATGTTTTCTATAAATTTTCATGGCATTAGGTATTTACTTAGTGTATTGGTGGGTGGGTATGGGTTTCAGTTCGATTAACAAGATTAATTCCAAATAGTGGGACATACTATGTCCACGCATGATCAATGGTTTTTACTTTTTTTAAGCACAAGACACGTCACAAACAGCCAGGCCCACTGGGTGTTTTATCGTGTCGTTTCCAAACATTATGATTTAGTGATCGCGAGTGTTCCGTTCAGGTGCCGCGCGCATCTGCCCCTGTTAATAACCCATTGTTTGATTGTGTTGCATATGCCTGTGGTGGCTGATAGGATTCATGTCTTTAGGGGTTTCATAGCAACGGTTATTTTGTAGGGTGGAATAAGGAGTAGAATTTTTTTGTCGTTTTAATAGAGTTCAGTTTCATCTTTTTATAAGGAACGTAGACCTGAAGCTACTCCAAAGGAAACCTCACCTATTTTCCATCAGTTGTGCAGCAATTGTTTTGGAAGTTAAAAAACCTAAAGAATATGATCTATGTATGTATAGGTACTATTCTTTTTCTTTTCGTGTGGTTAGTGACTAACCTGCTGTCAGATTTTTTATTCTGCCCATGGGCCTCTGACTTAGCTTTACATGCTGTTGAGAAATATCTCTCAGACATGCTGGTTTCCTCACGATGTTTTCCTTTCAATTAAATTTAATACATACTTAACATAACATCACGCCTTGTTTGCCTGAAGGATTGGGCAGAGCTGTACCTATATTGCACCTTCATTTCACCAGTTATGTATAAGTCCCATGCAATAGAGACCGAGGCTATAGCCATCAATCGGGCTCTTATCCAGACTTCAGGATGCTACTGAAAAATTCCAGATAGAAAAACCCAACATAATTTTTCCCGATCTGGGAGTCGAATCCAACACCTCATGCTCAGAGGTAGCGCTTGCGACCACTAGACCAACGAGGCAGTTATTAGTTTTATTTAGTAAAAAAAGCGGTACCCACCATAAATAAACAAAAGAACTTTGGTATTTTATCGTAACCATAACACAAGTATTAGGTATCTTAGCTGGGACTATTGGCGTTGTGGGAAATGTTCAAGGATATAATATATTTATTTACATTTATACTATCTCAATAAAAACTATACACAACCAAGAATACACTACAAAAAAGGAAAATCAATCAACAGCTTCTACAGAAAACAAAATATAATAATTATAAGTGTTAAGTTCTCACCACTTTTAATTACTTTTACAACTCATATGGAACTTACAGAAGCTAGCAATAAAATATTTTACACCTAATAAGGAAAAAGCCATTTAGGAATTTTATTATTTTTCTACTTAAAATATAATTGGTTTTTTATTCATTACCTCCATAAAGATGTGCTTAGGAAAGCACGTAAAGCCGTTCGCGTTGGTCCCGGGTGTCATTCGTGGACCTTTAACAGTCGTTACGAGTATTTAGAAGCCTGAAAGTGTAACATATGGTATCGCATTACCCAGTATTACTGGGCTTTGGAGGTCAGATAGGCAGTCACTCCATGTAAAATACTGGTATCAAGCTGCATCTGGTTAGACTAGGAGCTGATGCTAACATAGTTGGGAAAAGGCTACGCAGATTGAACCTTTTCTATGGTAGATTAGGTACGTCTTTTCTTGTTTTAATAAAACTGGAAGAAGTAGGTAGCTAGGTATGCTACTGGGGTATACACAAAATTTGCTTGTTAATGTCTTAAAGAAACCAATCTAAATACTTAATTAGTACTTAGACTTTCGGACTTCCCTCGACCCGTAATGACTGTCAAAGACAGCCGAGACCAACGGCTTAGCGTGCTTTCTGAGCCAAAGATGAGTCTCAGTATATAAAAATGGTCACCCATCCACGGATCATCCTCAGCAAGCGTAGCTTAACCTGACGGATCGACCCGTTCGGCTGTTATTAATTAGCTACGAGCTCTTCTATGCATAATCTACTACGATACAAGCTTTATTAGGGACCTAGAGTCTACTTACCTACGGAGAACTGTTAGTAGGTACAGACGCCAGCACATCAAGCTATCCCTAACTCTCAAATTTTCTCAATTAAAAATGAACCCTATGTTTTTGCAATAAAGTTGAAATACTATCAAAGAAATTTGACAGGTTATGGTAGCTTGATGTGCTGGCCTCTGTACCTAAGTAGAGTGATTCCTGAAACTGCATATTAATGTTTTACGTCATTATTTCAGCCTGAGTGTCTTGTACCTAAAGCTCCAGCAGACAGGCGCGACGCGACACCTCGAAACGATTATGGTAGAATAATTTCCATGAAGTTTCAATAGAAATTGTCCTATTAGAGTCATGTTGCGCCTGTCAGCGGAAGCTTTAACGTACCAAGATTACTCTTACCACAGAACAGTTAATTATCTGTTCTGTGACTCTTACCAACTTAAGAAATTTAATTACAAAGTCAATTTAATCGGTTGGTATCACATTCGCTGGGAACAATAAAATGGCAACAGAAACAGTGGGTATAAACGCCAATACATAATGATATAGCTTTAAAGGTAATTAAATGAATGCTCGGTGACGGATGTCTAATGCGGTTAGTTCCACATTCGTCCGCTGGTCGCCACCGTCCACATAGACGCGAACCAATCGCCTTTAATGAACTGTTTTATGGTTCAGATCGCATGATGGCCGTGTGTCACACTGTAGTGTAACAAGTTGGACGAATAATACCTTAACCTTTCAGGAGATGACAGTACTCAAGGTTAGATAGGTATATAGGACTTTCACTAAGGAACAAACTACGTAATAACCAAAAAAACTATACATCTGATTCATACATTTTCTGCTAGCTTCAATTTGATTTGCAAAATGGTAGGCCCAGTTAATATTATGTGGTTTTTTTTTAATTTGGAATTAATGCAAATTTTGTGTAGGTATATCGAAAAACCCTTAAAATCAAATATCTCAAAAACTATTGCATTTCGGCCTAACATAATAATATGGGGGGTTCAATTTAATGCATTTTTCCCCTCCTATCACTTCCTGAAATATTTCTTCGAATAAAAAGTAACCCTGTATACATCTTGGTGGTATCAAGTCTTCTTCTTCTTTTTGTGTGGTTAGTGGCTAACCTGGTGTCAGAGATTTTATGCTGTCCATAGGCCTCTGACTTAGCTTCACATGCTGTTGAGAAATATGTCTCAGACAAGCTGGTTTCCTCACGATGTTTTCCTTGACAGATTTGTAAGCAAGTAATAATTATACAATAAGCACATGAATCCGTAAAATCAGAGGTGCGTGCCTTGGGTTCGAATCGAGACCTATGACTTGGCAGTCTGACGGTCACACCACTAGACTATAACCGCTGTGTCGTATCAAGTGTTCTGTTTGTTTGTTTGTGTGTCTTGTTTCTTTTTGTGGAGAAAGTAATATTGCCTTTCATATTCAGCATGTCAGTCCGGATAGGAAAAGGCCACTAGCAATCACAGTCATCCTTCTTGAAAAATAATAAAACCATAAAATAATACACCACGGTGTGATAGACATCTTGGACACCGATATGTTTCACCACTACAAAACCGAACCTTATCCTGCGTGGTTAAAGTCCAAATTACAAGAAAAATATTCTGTCCTTTCTGAAGGCAATTATTACTTACATACAGCTACTTAATTAGCTAAAGCGATACATGAGGTTTCTTAGGAGAAGGACCAGTAGTTCATGTTGACTCTGTCGAAGATCTTAAAAAAAAGTCGAAGACTAGAAACTTAGGTAGGTACTTCTCACGAACACATAGGTAATTAGCTACCGATTCGTAACGGAAACTAGTCTTTTTTATTACGAATCAAAGAAAAGAAATCAATCAGCTTCAGTGATTTGAAATCCCTGTGTGCGCACTTACATCTTACTTTATTTATTTTACTACTATGTACGGTCGCCAGCACATCAAACTATACCTACCAAACTGTCAAATTTCCCCGAACGATTATAAACCTTAAAACGTTGGCAATTAAGTTAAAAATCAATCAATAAAATATGATAGTTTGTGGTAACTTTATGTGCTGCCGATTTTGGTAGGTCCTGCCAGCGGCTTCGCGGCATTGATGGCGGAAAATATCCCAAGAAAACGCACTACCTGGATAAAAACCTATAGGTATATTAGCCCCAGGTCTGTTCTAACAGTTTTTTTTCATTATGATAAGCAAAAAAAGATAAGATAAGAAAGAATGAGAAAGGAAAATAGAGTTTTCTTACCTGGTTAATGAAAACGTTTTTGTAAGAAATTATTTTCTTACACGTTTGGTGTCTATAATAAAAAATAGTTTAAAAAAACTAAAAAACACGCTTTAAACTATTTTTTATTTCCTACTTTTTAGTTCAAATTAATGTATTGTCATCGGTCCTCGATAAATCTACAAAGTTTGAATGAAATCTGGCCGTTTAAACCGGGTGAAAATCACGTCTAAAGGAGTCGGTTACAAACATAGGTACATACATACAAGTGAAGCTAATATAAAGCGTGTAAAAAAACTATTATCAAATTATTGCATTGTCATCGGTCCTTGAGACGTGTGCAAAGTTTCAAGTTGATCAGACTTTTAGAAACCGGTCAAAATTAAGCTCAAAGATTCCGTTACATACATAGGTACATAGATACAACCCGAGCTAATAAAAGCGTGTTAAAAAGGTGTCTATATTTCAATAGTTCAACCTTTATAGGTGGAACTATTGGAATATAGACACCTCACTACTAACTTAAAATACTTATGTCAAAAGGAGAGGTAGGTATAAGTTATCACCCTTGTTGAAGTCAGCTAACGAACTGCCCGGAAACATAACCATCTTACCTAGGCATAATATTTTTCTCGCTCAAAATACCGTGGGAATTAGACTTCTTAGAGAGTTTCTAAATTAAACTTGTACCTACCATAAACAAAAAAAAATGGCCGCGATGGACATCAAACCGTTAGGCGTTAGGTGCCATTAGACAAACTCTCATTTTTATGTGTGCTCTGGTCTGCACACAATTTTTGGCGGACTGGGGGTGTCGGGAGGGCGCGCGATCAATACGGGACCCCCCGCGACCCGCGGCGACACCCCGTCCGCGCCTAGCGGTGTTCAGAAAAATGGCACTTTATACTAAGGTAGGTACTTACTTACAGCCATTTTTTGTAACGGTCATTACCTATGCGATAGGCTTAGGGTTGGGTTTTTTTATTATACCTACAGTGTAAGATTTTTATACCTTGCAAACTTCTTTTTAATGAAAAACTCTTTAAAATGTAGAAATTTCTAATGTTTATTAGTCCTACGCAAATATGACTCTAATTTTTTTTATACCTAGTTAGGTACCTATGTAAGATTTTTTTACCTAGCGAACTTCTTTTTAACGAAAAACTTCTTAAAACGTAGAAATTTCTAATGTTTGTTTCGCAAATATGACTCTAATTTTCAAAATTGTGGTCGAGTCGCAAAAATTCACAGAAAAAATAATAGGTATCTAAGTAGGTAGGTATAGTTTAGACCTGTCGATATGATCAATAAGACGGAGCTGTCAATATTTCATATGCAGGCACAATGCGATTCTTAGAAATGGGTTCACATTTTTGTTCTAGCACATGTTTGCTTAGCTTCTGTGAGAGCTTTCACCTTGATATGAGCTACCATTCGTATTAGTAACAATATCAAATCAAATTACAAAGCCTACAAAGCAACTTAGCACAGCTCAACAAATCCCAAGTAAAAGAAAACTGCCAAAGTAAAACAACAAACTAAAACCACGTGGGCTACTATTTATTTTAAAATTGGAACACGTAAGCTCCGCCTACGCTGTGACAAATGCGACCAATAGGCGATGTCGCACGGCCTTCGCGACACTGCCGACCAATGGGAAACGTCGCGCGCACCCAATGACATCGTGGTGACATCGGGAATGATCGTCAACGCCTTTGTCACGTGGTTCAGTTATATTCGTTTTTTTTTTATTGTAGCTTCGTGTAGCGCCTGCGACTCCTTAGTGAAGTCTAGTATTAAAGTTAAAGTTGTTCAGATGTGTAAGCTTTATTGGTAGGACGTTAAACATGCTTCGACGGCGTGGATACCTATAGGAAATTAATGCCTATAGGTAGGTAGGTACCCACTAGGTAGAAAGATTGTTAGACAGGTACCTACCTACATAAGGCAGCGCATCAAGCTATCGCAAACTGTCAAATATTCCCAATTGAATATGAATCTTATTCTTTTGTAATAAAGTTGAAAATCTATCAAAGAAATTTGAAAGATCGTGGTAGCTTGATGTGCTGGCCTCTGTGCCTATGTATGGACAAATTGTGTTATTATTTACCTATGCGAATTCTATCGGTAGGTAGATACCTACTATAAGAAAACAGTGTGTACCTAAATGAAAAGCAGCAGGACGCTGTATAACTTACTGATTTATTATTGCAATAAAAATATGAATAGGTATAGACAACGCCATCTATTGCAAAATGTTTAAACTATACCAACTTGAGCGATTACCTATAACAGTAGGTATCCTAAAATATGAATTTGCTAAGAAACCTTATGTCGATGCATATTTAAGAGTTTTTTTTCACAACTGCATTAGGTATTATTAACTACTTACCTATAAAGGGATAGGCTGTCAATAAGAACAACATAATTATTTAAATATCACAAATTAAGCAAACATCTACCTTCCCTCCTACCCCCTACTTCGGTAGGTAGGTATCCATACTTACCTACCAACTTAAATATACGTATACCTACTTAAGTTATTCGGGACACCAAAACTACATTCACACTATAAACCTACCTACCTACTATATTTATAATAAACAAACACACAAAACACACAGATCCTCGCCGGAAGTGGTAACAGCCCGAGGCGCGATACTAAACGGAAGCGATGCGCCGCCGCATCCCCTGACCGATGGGGCACTACCTATAACAACAAATATTGCAAATAGTTTGGGATACAATATTTGGTCAATAAGGATATAAATATGTGCTTTATGCAGATAGAATTGCCAGCACTAGTGGTATTTTAAAATGTTGATAAATGATAATAAATCCACATTCTGCATGATCGAAAAGAAAAGATAAAATCGATGTGGTATTACCAGAAGTACCTATGTAATTTATAACAACAAATATTGCAAATAGTTTTGGATACAATATTTGGTCAATAAAGATGTACAGTCACGAGCAGAACTATGAATACACTTAGCTAATTTCTTAAGTGGTTTTCTGCTTAATTATTTAATTTATTTTGCATTTTCGAATCCATAAGTTTACCGTAGGTACCTACATGTCGTATCTTAAAGTTGAAATAGTTATTTTACGAGAAAATCGGTTCGGAAAATTACTAAATGTATCTATAAGTAGGTAGGTACATAGGTATTGGTGCTCGTGACTCTACATATTATTATGTGCCTTAAGCAGATAGAATACCCAGCACTAGTGGCATTTTAAAATGTTGATAATAAATCTACAATCTGCATGATCAAAAACAAAAGATTAAATGTTTGATTGTAAAATAAATATGAATACTTAGGTTGGTCTTTGGATGGGTGACCATCTTTACATACCCAGATTCATCCGTGCCTCAATACTTATAATAGCCATTTCCAAAGCGTCGCCTGTGGTCGCGCAGAGATCACTTAGGCTGCATGTTTTGGACACTGAATACTTAGGTTGGTCTTTGGATGGGTGACCATCTTTACATACCCAGATTCATCCGTGCCTCAATACTTATAATAGCCATTTCCAAAGCGTCGCCTGTGGCCGCGCAGAGATCACTTAGGCTGCATGTTTTGGGCACAGAGGGACATCTATATAGGTAAATAAAATTGGAGTGTCTGTTGGTAATACTGAAGTAACCGTTTTTTATTACATGTATAGGTATGAATACAATACGGTACAAAGATACACCAAAATATATTTTTTTACAATTGTTGTCTGTCTGTCTGTTTGTTCCGGCTAATCTCTGAAGTGGCTGGACCGATTTTGACGGGACTTTTATTGACAGGTAGCTGATGTAATAAGGAGTAACTTAGGCTACGTTTATTTTAGAAAAAAAATCGTTTATTTTAAAAACATAACTGTTAGGCGGGACGAAGATCGCCGGGTCAGCTAGTATAGGTACAATAAAATAATCTCGTGGGACTTGCCCTCTACGTACCTTAATCTTCAATATCCAACCAACATTTTAAAACTTATAAAAAACCCACAAATGCACAAAAATCTAAATCCCATGATTACCTACAGTAAAAAAATAAACGCTATCAATAAACAACCCAATGGAGCATAGCTTTGAGCATAAACGTGTTGTCATGGTAATTATATTGTTTTTTTTTTCTACTTTATGTCCCCACGTCCTAATTAGAAAATGCCGCGAGAGTCAAAGATTTTTCAATAGGTACTTACACCATAAAATATAACCAGTTGTGAAAAACCTTCCGGCCCTCCCTTGGTAGGTGTTTCAATGTTTGGTAGATAGGTCGTAGAACGTAAATTGGGAGGTCAAGGTAATTTGGTGATTGTTCAGGGATTAGATTTCTTAGAATTTGGTGGTGTGTTTGAAGTTTTTTGGGGTTTGGGGGATTGTCAAGGCTGAACTAATTAAAAATAAATATATAGGTCGGTATAAGTTGTTGTAGAAAACCATGGGGCCAAGATTGTCGAAACCTTAGTCAAAATAATATAATCAAATTCAAATTCTTTATTTATTTATTTCCTTTGGAAAACTTACCTACACCTAAACAAAAAAGAATAAGAAATTGAAAAAAAAACTGACAGCCAATTACAAGTTTTCACTTATAGCTTACAGAATAATTTCTGCCAACAAAAACAATAAATCGCTAAAGCCAAAATTAAACATAAATATTAAAAGCATAAAACAATACATACAACAAAACTAGAAAACTAAGCTACTCAGGTTAACATAGTTTGAGCAATAATAAGCATCATTTATTACAAACTAAGTGTAATTTTGAAGAATAATTAAAACAACAAAGAAATCCAATGATCGTCGTACCTAGTTGGAGCTAAGTAGCAATCTGCCTAGCCTTTTTCCAACTATGTTGGGGTTTAGGTATACCAGTATTTAACTTGGATCGACTGCCTATCTAACCCCCACAACCAAGTGACTGGGTAATAATAATAATATAGCATTTATTTCGGGTTTTCGGGGGCATGTATTAATCAGCGTGGAGTTTCATCCAATGTCGCAGCATTGGAGACTCCCATCTATCTGCGAATAAACTCAAGACACTGAATACGACACCCCTTTGAAAGGCTGGCTGTCAAATTTTCGGACTTTTGACGACCCGTAACGACTGTCAAAGATGTACAAATGACAGTCGGGACCAACGGCTTAACGTGTTTTCCGAGGCACGGAGGAGTCTCGGTATATAAAGATGGTCACCCATCCACGGACCAACCTCAGCAAGTGTAGCTTAACCTGATGGATTAACCTGTGCGGCTACTATTACTTAGCCACGAGCTCTGACTTCTTAGCTGGAGCTATGTATCTTGTTTCTAATTGTATAGCTTTGCTATTAAAATATTCAAAAGACAAGGGTTTGGTCTTCAGGGAAATATATCTTATCGGCAACTGGGTATGACCTTTTTTCCAAGTAATGTGAAAGATTTCGTTTGGTGAGATTTTTTTCGGAACGAAGTTCTTTATCGCGCGTTGCGAAAGGGGGCTAGACGGAAAAAATGTAGACCAAAAGTTGTAACGACACAAAAAATTAAGACCAAAAGTTGTAACGACATATTTTTTGGAGAAAAATATGATGACTTTTTAATCAATATTTTTTGATCGGTTAACTTTAAATCAGATTTTTTTTTTGATTATTATCTATAACTTAAAAGAAATAAAATTTTATTACATTTCCAGGTATTATTGATCGAAGCATTTCCTTCACTAATTAATCGAAAGGAACTTGTTACATCCGGGTGTCCCTTGACACCTTTCAAGTTTTTTATTATTTTTTAGATTTTTTCCTAATCCAGTTGGAAATCTTATTGGAAAGATGATCCTACTGGAATCATGGAAACATAGCAAGATAAATTCTTACCTACTTAGACTGCTGTCTTGCTTATTGGATTGGGTAATGGAGCAAGATTTGTATTGGTGTTCTAATATTACTAAAAAATCAGGTCTAATCTGGATGCGAAAGGAAAATCAGTGCTGGGACTCTGTCTCACATAGGGTCGCAGCATTATGCTAAGCGATGGCGTTTTTGTGCGAATGTGACGCAAAGGGGTTTGGGTCAAGTTGGTGTCATTTTGAAGTTGAGCGGCCAGTAATGAAATTTATACATTACTATAGAACAGAATAAAGCGATCAAAAGTTATTATGGGCACATTTATCTAAACCATATCAGAACGGAGATATTTGGGTTTGTATTGCTCATTAAAATCGAAGAAGTTATTGAAGTATTTTGCATTCTTTTATGTTTCTGCCGTATTTTCTTAATATAACATGGGACTTAAACATAAATGGCGAAATACGGGTGTACTGTAAAGCGTTACTGAAACCTTTAAAACCCCCTGGCTGCCTGGCTGGTAAATAACAGACAGCATTCGAGCTTTGAAATTAATAGAATAGTTTGATAGGTGTGGAATATTGGGTAATTTGTCGATCATAACGAGTTGGCGTATCCTTGGACATTGTGATTGTTTGTGTATTGTGACTGACCCAGCATAGCTTTTTGGACTCCGATATTCCTGCGGTTTAGGTATAATATATCTATCGCTATGGATATAACTTCTAGTGCATTTTGTATCTGTTGCCGACGAAGCCTAAATCGTGTTGGCGGGACTCGTCGTAGATCATATAGCTTGAAAGTGGAGTATATGCAAAACAATCCCCAATTACAATTTAGTGTTACAATTTTTGGGGGAGTGTCTTATGTAACTTTGACCTTCAAAAAGTGCTGATTTTCAGCCTAGTTTGAATAAATGACTTTTGATTTTGATTGATGAAGAGTTAAAAATGTTTTAGCTATCTCATGATAGCTAAAAACATTTTTTAACTCTTCATCATATTTTCTCTTTTATTATTTCATAATAAAATGTTTGTTACATTTATTTCTTGATAACTAATGTGTATATAATATGTTTTTATTATATCTCAATATCTATAGTATATTAATGTGTTTTTATTATTTCCCAATATCTACTACTGAAGGCACACAGACAGACGTTCGTAAAACAGTAAAAATAATCTCTAAGGGCCTTATCATACTAGCGGATTGCGAGCGTCTTCAAAGCGGAACGGGCGCGCAACGAATACGTTACGGGCGCGCAACGAATACGCCGCGCATGCGCAGCGAATTCGTTGCGGATAATGGATATTCCCAAATTCTTTGATGCTTCCGTTTTCGTCTCCGGCGTCTTCGAAGTAACAAAGCCAACAGCAGTGTCTCCTCGTCAGAATCCATTTTGTTACTGAGTGTATTGTGCGTCGTTAACTTGCTACAAACACGCGACGAACACGTTGCAAAGTTGCCGCACGTCCGCGACGTCTTCGCTGAGCAGCCGCGGCGTGTTCGCGACGCATACGCTGCGCGCCCGCTCCGCTTTGAAGACGCTCGCAATCCGCTAGTATGATAGTGCCCTTATATCAACCTTCTAAAACCACAAATTAGATATCTTACACAGAACAATAATTAAAGTACTTAAACTGATGACATTTTAAAAATATTCAAATACAAATATCTCAGCTCCGATATTACCTACTTAGGACAAAAATAATTGGCTATAATGCGTAGTTAACACAGCTCAATAATGTGTTATAACAATTATTAGTGGCTGCTGAAAAAAATAATGACGCCACCACTCCATACAAAATGACTCAAACCCCTTTTTGTTGTTTGTTTATTTTAACTTTGCGCGTCATGAACTATCCTATCCTTGAAGAAAAGAAAAAGATAATAATCTAACTGGTTTTCTAGTCTTTTATATCATAATATAAAAATACTCTTGTCTTATTATTATAATGGCCCCTATAAGTCATTACAAGCTCTCCTCTGGTCAAGAGTGAAGAGCCTTCTGGTCTTTACAGTAGGTATGTTGGCCCACAACTCTTTGAGCATACGGTCGACTTGGTCTGTCTAGTTCCACTTCAGCGTAGCGGCTTTTTGAGCACCGTCAATCAGTGTTATGACAACAAGATAACCTTATGGTCCCATCTTCCAGTCTGTCCCGATACTTAACCATATGCGCAGAATCATTCTGACAACAATAGCCACTTCACAATCTTCCCTGCCATCGTCAAAGTCATTCCATGCAAAATTAACGTGCTATCCTTACTTTTTTTGTCATCAAAAGTGTGAGGACATGCCTTTATTTATTTTTTTAATAACGGTCCTTTGATAGCTTTTGTGCAACCAACTTTAATATAAAATCGGAAAAGCATTTGTTAAACGAAATTGAACTTTATTTTATTCGTGTTAAGTGCTGCTACGTAAAATTTTAATAAAGTCTGCTTTATACACGAGTTGCCATTTGATTTTGAATCTTATTCCTTGAAAATCAAAGTTGAAAATTCAGTGTTAAGTGCAGTCGGTAAGGTAGAGGTGTCAAAAATCAGCAATGTCATCGCTTCGGAGATCCTGAAGGAAATTGGAGCATAATACAAAAGGATTTTTTTCCCTACATATGTCACGTATATGTGAGAATTAAATGTTTCTTTTTAAAATGACTTTCGGAATTGATTCGAAAAAAAAAACAATTTCAAAATTAATTAGAGGTAGGACGGCCAGTTGTCGGGTCGTTTTATTAATAGTCTCAAACGTGGAATTAGAAAATTGATTTATTTAATTAATTCATTTGAAAGGTAAATAGATAATTTGATTTGTGTCTAATTATTACATAAGTATCGATTAAAAGAAGGTAATTAACCTTATTTAAAAAGATGCTTATCTTCAGTAACAAGTTTAATTGATAATTAAATTAAAACCATAATTTGAACACCATTTGATAACTTATAGGTACCTACTTAATTACTTATCATTGCATCTTTATTGTTAGATAATAGCATTGAAAAAAAAAACGAGTGCGTGGTTCCTTCCAACCTTCTTCAAATACTTTAAGTATACTTATAATATCTAAAGATATATAAAATAGATGTTGGTAGGTAAAATTAATTTGATTTATTTTGTCGGGTCAATAACCGCAGATAGTGTAGTCATTTGTTCATCTTTGACAGTCGTTACGGGTCGTCAGAAGTCCGAAAATCTGACAGCCAGTCTTACCAAGGGGTATCGTATTGCCCAGTAGCTGGGTTATGGAGGTCAGATAGGCAGTCACTCCATGTAAAATACTGGTATCCAGCTGCATCCGGTTAGACTGGAAGCCGACCCCAACATAGTTGGAAAAGGCTAGGCAGATGATGATGATTGTAGTCATTATAATATTAGTTTAAAAATCTGTTTTCTTTTGGTCTAAACTTCACAGATGTGATAAGAATCGAAATCTCAATACAAAAAAACATAAGAATATAGTTTTTCTTAACTCATACTTCAAGTAACAACACTAACAGCAGTCGTTGACCTCCAAAAAACATAAATAATACGTATTTTTATCCATCGCGTTAGCGGAGTTTAGCTACTCAATACACATTAACCTTGTATAAATGCTTTTTAAGCTGTCATCATACAATATGTTCCTTTTTATATCCCATCTTCTTCCAATAACTGCCTGCCTGCGTAGCCTATTCCCAACTATGTTGGGTCGGCTTCCGGTCTGACCGGATCTTCTGCCAATAACTCTAGGGAATTAATGAGACTATGTCAAAAAATCAACTGGAAAATAGAATGAACTCTCCGTTCACATTTTTCATACAAAATAATTCGTCCAAGTCACGATTATTTATGTAAGTGAAATATGACAATGTTGCATTTTCTTAACTGTAAAGTTTAAACTAATCTTCGAACACTTGTTCCTGGGCTTTTATATTATTTTCCTTAAAGCATATTTTCACTAAACCTTACAGTTATGGGACATCAAAAGGAACACGTTATATAAATCAGATCATACTCCAACAATGTCATTACCCAAACAAAACACGCTCGCGTCTATTCGATCACATGTCATTACCATTTCCAATGATGCAAAGTATCAAAGAGCACCGCAAACAAAGGCAGCCTCATCAAATATCATGATGTTACAAAAATGATACTTTTTGTGACACCAGACGACACTATATAGACATTTTGTAGCAATTAAGAACTGGTGATGATGGAAGGTGCGAGGCGGGAGTTCTAAAGGGACGATGAGTTGTTTTTTTTTAGAAGGATTGGTTCGGTGAGAACCTTGTTTATAGGAGGAATTTTTGATATAATGTAAATTATAATTGTTGTAGTCTGTAGAGGGGTCTACACGACCCTGTAAGTGCTATGAAATAAAGCAGAGTACAAAATCTATTGTGTCTGCATTAATTATTAAGTGGGTGGTAATTAACCGTTACTCAGTACCCAGTAACTGGGTTGTGTAGGACATAATATTCAATCGCTCTATGTATGATACTAAAATAGGAGGCTGATTATTGAGTCGAGGTCTTAAGAGTCCACTTTTCCTCAGTTTTTTGAGGATAGGTAGGGAATACCACCGCTTAGTAAAAGACATCCAGGTCTAATTCTCTGCTCCTTACATCCTACAGAACCCAGATATAAAGCCGATACGTGCCAAGAAGGAACTTTTTACAAATTCAAATGAATCAATTCAAAATAAGAACCGGAGTTGATTGCACCAAATCACAAATCGCCGTTTAAATGCCACCCACGTTCGTTCTAAATTAACCGTTTCGGACGCGCGGACGTCGGTGTCAGCTTGTCACTCTGTCACGTTTAAAAGCATTAACCGGGACTTTCACCCGGTGTTGGGTGACCGGCCCTGTGTCGTATTCAATTCTTTTTTTTTTCTCATATTTGGCGACTTCTTCGATTGCCGTTGTGAAAGCATTATTTTTATTTTTCATGCGGAAATGTACGTTCCAAACTTCTTTTTTTAAAACATTCACCTCAAGTATTTTGTCCATTTTGAGCCGTTCGGCTAACTTCGGCCGTTCTCGGGTACAAAGGTTGCGCCGGCGCCGCGTCCTGCTGATCCGATGAACTAAGCGCCCTCCCCCGCTGACAAGCAGGCTATATACAGCGTGTAGAGCGTGTCAATCTTTTCTCTCCTTTATTTTTCAAAGCCGGTTGTTATTTAAGTGGCTCACGAGATTCTTTGTAGCGCCTAGAGATGGTTATCTTTCGTTAATACGTTCGTGTGAGTAGTCAGTGGCAGTTTGGTTGGACATGAATGGTAGCCCCTTTGGTCTTCGTGATTTGATGGAGCTCTAAATTTAAATGACTTTATGCTTACCCAAAAAAAAATCAGCGTTGCTTGCTAGGGTTATGAGTATATGACTTTTCAGGTGACTTGTTTTTTAGGTATTTCAGTAATTGTTACGGACAGGTAGACTAAAAAGCGATAGACAGGTAGATACATGCGGTGCATAATTCAGTGATAAGTGTTACCAAAAACTCTTATTCAGTGACAAATAAAAGAATACTATAACTTAAAATTCAACTAAAAAATTAACAGATCAAATGGGTACTTTATCATATTGTTTTCAAACATCCTATATATACATCTAGGTATCAATACTTCATAATCCCATATTCTGCCTCACACCGTTTTTGTTCGTGATGAAGAAATACCATTGTTTGTGGTCCACACCGATTAGTTATGGGTGACACGGGACTCAAATGTATTGGATAATCGATTCAACTTATAATCGTTCCGATCCTAATCGATTACCTTTTTGTGAACGGCCGGTGCCTTTGTGTTCTTTTTTTAAAAGCAATTATGAAAGTAAAAATGGCGTGTCCTTCTGTGAGGTATTTTAAGTGATTTCATTTGGGATATTGATGTTTTTACTCTTGTTCGAGTCGCTAAAATGTTTTGCAATCTGAGTTTAAGATAATTTACTAGTGCAGTAGCAGATACGGGTATGTTTACTACGAGCAACCGTATCATTGCTTACATACCTATGATTTTCTTTTGGGGTTGGGTGTATGATATCCCATTGTTAAAATGATTGTATCCGAATTGATGGAATCTGGCAACGCAGGCTGGAATTAGAGGCAAAAAAAATAGGGTATTTACGAAAAACTGAGACAGCAGATGGCGCGACACGAAGTAAACAAAGCAAACTGTCAAAGGCGAGTGGCAAAATTTTACGGATTCTTCAACATTTTTTAGCTATAATATAGCCAAAACCATTGTACCATATATTATGGTCCAATGGTGTAGGTCGCCTCTCAGCTAGATGAACCGATGAGCTTGAGTTGAAGGTCAGAAGGTGGCTGGAGAGACTGGATTCGATAGGTGGAGGACAGGGTGTTGTGGTAATATAAAATACGCCATAGATTTTATAGGTTCTAGCCTATAAACCCTTCAAGCCCTTTTATCTACTAATACAGGTTTAATTGGACAGTTTTAATGCGACAGTAGGCACAGTTTCTTTTTAATAATGTATTTAAATATTAAAATTATTTCATATTTAAAATTATTCGAAACTATAACCTTTTTGTGCCACCTTTAGTGCAATAGTGTCTTCTACCGCTAAAGGGCACTATTGCACTAGATGACATGCAACGTTTATAAAATCGTATTTATTGTGCTAAATAATACCTACCTACTTATTGTTTTGTCTGCGAATTCCACATTTATTTCTATCTCGCTCTACAGGATGCTGATTCCCATAGAAACCTTTAACCGCCCTTTCACCTTAATGTAGAAACGCGGGCAAAGGCAGTAGGCCGAATAGCTCACGCCCCTAAGGACAAGACTCCTGAAGATAATTAGTTGTGACTCCAATAAACATTAATCATACAGCCGGACGAAAAATCGTAATTCCCAAAAACGGGCGTCCGGAAATTATTTGAAAAACAAAGCGCTGGGTGACCACGCCCGCGCCGCCTCGGATGCGCGTACGCATACTGTTCCCACGTTTAAGTAGAGCGAGCAGACTTTATGAGATGATGGGACACTATTGAAGAGACGCAGCGGATGATAATTATGGGACAAGAAGGAAAAAAAGTCATGAGGATAATGTTGTAGCAATCGATGCATGTTTACTATTGATAGTTTCAGCTAATTTGGATAGATGGCGTTACCTGTTGCCATTGCTTCGATACTTGGTATAGTGCTTATTGGGTATGAATTAAAAATAATTTTAAAATTACATTTTATGTTTGACAATGTAATTAGTTGACGGAATTTAACATAGCACATAGCATTTAGAAAAGTTATGTCGAGTGTATAGACTCCGACATTGACGGATTCTTTTTTAGTTTGGGAAATCATCCAATGACTTCTCCCGCTCTGGGTGGAGCGGAAGAGAGTGTCAGACTCTTACTGACTAAAACCCACACATGTTCCTTCTTTAGCTCTTTATGTTCCGGGGTAGCGGTAAACCTTTCGAACAATCCCGCTTACCCGGCAGGAATTTATGGATGATACAAATATTCCTTCCAAATGTGATGTCCAAATAATAGCTGACTGACAACACCTCTCAGTTTCGGACCGTTTTTGCGGTTTGAATAAATATGTGTGTATTAAATGACTGTATTATACACACCACAGGCACAGTGCTGCCCAAACTTTTAGGGAAACAAGGCGTGTTGGTACCTATAGTATATTGTTATTAGAGTAACTTTTTAAATACTAGTGAAAAGCGCATCAATCCGTTGCGCGGCTGACCACATACCGACACGAAAAGCAACTTCATTTTATATAAAACTAGCTTCTGCCCTTGCGACTTCATCCGCGGAAAATTGCGATATACCTACTGTAACTGTTTAGGCAGCGCATGCAAATAATTCTGTTTTCGGAGGTATTTCTCGGAGGTATTTCTTTCCCACTTGCTAGACGAAAATTGCGATAGCTCGGCTAATATGTATGATATAAATATAATTTATAGCCTATAGTACTCAGGAATAATTTAGCTTTCTATCAGTGAAAAATTTTTGGAAATTGGATCGTTAGTTCCGGAGATTACCCCCTACATACAAACTTACAAACTTAAAAATTTTACCTCTTTATAATATTAGTATAGATTTCGAATAAATCTAAACAGAAACATATCCTCCAAAAAGCCTCACAACTGGTGACCCTAGCAGGGAGTCTGTATAACGCGATGGGCGTCACACAAGCTGCGCTGGCGATTATTAAGTCTCATGCGCCGCTTGTTGTAATTTAACGGCCGCTTTGACATAAGCAGGACTATCCGCATTTTACTCATTTGTGATTTAGAATGTTGGAGTGGGTTGACGTTCTGATGCCTGAAGATCTAATTATTACTTAGTTTGCTGGTATAAGGATCTATACAGGGTGTAACCGAAAGAGTTAAAACATACTTACAAAAGCATATGCTACAGACAACTCCGAAATCGTGAAAACAAAACAGAGGTTTTCTACATTTCGACGAGTCAAGTGACCAAAAATGTTGACCAAAAATGACCAAAACAGCAGATTTTTTTTCACTATTTCGCAGTTGGTCCCGTAGAAAAAGTTGTTCGGTTTGGTGGTCTGTAGCATATCCTTTTGTATGTATATACCCTTTCGGTTAAGCCCAGTATACTTCCATCAAAATACTTTAGACAAAAATCCAGTTTTCCTAAGGTTTGAAAACAAGTGGATTTTATAAGTTACCTATTAGGAGATAAAGGTAAAGTAAGCCATCCCAAAACATTAGGTACAGAGGCCAGCACATCAAGTTCCCCAATCTGTCAAATTTCTTTGATAGTCTGTCAACTTTATTACAAAACTATAAGGTTCATTTTCAATGGGGTATTTGAAAGGGTAGTCAATAGCCTTACTTTTTATGAACTGTTAAAACGCGGCATTTGTACGTGATTTGTATGAAATATAACAATGTGAAGTCACAGATTTTTAGAATGAAATGGAATACTTATTAGCATTAAATGCAATTTAAAAATTATATTTTCGCATTACATTTAATTTCTACACGGTGATGGAAGTTTTTAAGACGAGCGGTCTTTTTTCCATGTGATTTCATACTTTATTTTTGACCGATTCAAATAGTCAATTGGGAAAATTTGACAATTTGGGATAGGTTGATGTGCTGGCGTCTATTATACATTTCTGCTTCCTGCTAAAAATTACGGGTCAGTTTTGTTGTCATGATCTTGGACGGTGTGCTGTGACATTTCAATGAGAAAAGACGCACAACCTCTCTATTTTTGGGTTAAACACTAAAGTACGATAAAATTCAATCATGTAATTAAAACATCGTTAGTGGACATTATCAAATAAAATTCTATTCATCATCATATTCCTAGCCTTTTCCCAACTATGTTGGGGTCGGCTTCAAGTCTAACCGGATGCAGCTGAATACCAGTTTTTTACACGGACCGACTGCCTATCTGACTTCCACAACCCAGTAACTGGGCAATACGATAACCGTTGGTAAGACTGGCTGTCAGATTTTCGGGCTGTGACATCTCAAAGAGAAAAGACACACCACCTCTATTTTCGGGCTATAAGTACGATAAAATTAAATAATACCTATCATTAAAACATCGTTTGTGGACAGTATCAATAAAAATCCTGTTTATTATTTAAAATGACTAACTGTCAAGTAAGTAGGTACCCTCCCGCGACGACTCAAAGACACAGGAAGTTAAACCGATCGGCGTTCCATCATCGTTCGAAAACCAAAATTATAAATATGGAACACTTACCGGCGGACGTAAAACATTTATTCGTCTAATACGTCGTTATCAAGTGCCGCTACATTTGGATGACTTGTCGTGCGCGCGACCATGATGTAGGGAGAACGGATGTGGCTGATATCAGCTTGGAACAGACCATGCTAGGTAGGTATACAGATAGATAGAATAGGTACTCTTTACCGGACTTTATAGGTACCAGCGCTGCGGTATTTATTTATTATTAAATATTGCAGCATTACCTATGCTGAGATGCCTTTTCAGCCTCGCATAGGTCTTTATTTTTTTGCTTTAATTTTTATTTGATCTTTTTATTAATATTCTGTTTTGTTTTTATTTTTATGTAGGTAGTTCCTGCGCGTGTGCAGAACAAAATATTTCTCTTTCTTTCTTTATTTTGTACACCATAAAAATTGGGAACATTACACGGATTTGCACAATGAGCGGTCTTATCGCTGAAAACGAGACCAGAACCAGTTTGTTTTTTTTTTACATAAATTGGCAATGTTACTTAATAGGGTTAATACTTTCTGGAGACAAAGCTCAAGAAACCGCACCTTCATTCAAAATTCCTGTCACAGTAGGGCAATTCTATAAAAATCTCACCAAGAACTTACTGTAAATTCACTTCACCTACTTGTGAAGTGAGTTTAAATTGAGTTGTCAAAATATGCCTCTTTTGACAACTCAATTAAAAAATAAATTAATTTAAAAAAATAAAAATATAATTTACTCTTTTTTTTAAATTAATTATTATTATTTTATTTTTTTTATTTTATCCCTAGCATTAGGTGGAACGTTACGCGTAGCTCACTTCATCTAAGATTTCACGCTGAGATTTTTACAGAATCGACCGACAAGTCAACTCTATCTCTGTCTCTGTCTGTCTTAATACAAAAACCCAGTAGGTAATTCTCTTACCAGCTAAGCACATCCAGCAGAGACTCCACATCTCAGTTCCAACCACGAGTGCGGCCGCTCGCGCACATATTTATTTATTTTTACCGAAATAGACCGAACGGTCGTCGAGTGCGTCCGATTTATAGAATGCCGTGAGCAATTTCAGTGGAATCCGAAGCGTGGTTTATGTCTTAATGTAGTCGCTGAAATTGTTACAAGTTGGCGTTTGTGGCGTTTTCGTTGGAAAAATACGGGCGCCGGGAGAGGGTTAAGCGTTTATGTTGCAGTTCGGAAACTGTTCTTGGAACCGGTCGCGGTCAGTTCATTGATGGGAATGTAGTTGTTCTGGTGTTTGTTTATGAAGTTTTACTTGTAACTTTTAAATGTAGTGTCTATTTTTCCTAGGGATGTAAGGGTAATTTCTAGGCTTAGTCTTCAAATATCGTTTTAAAGATTTACACGCTTGTCAATAGCCACACGATAAAAAATAAGAAGAAGAATAGTTCAAACAGTTTTACAACACAATTCGTGTTTTCATAGTGATTTTGAAGTTCGGTGCTGAATTTTGCGCCAAATTAATTTAAAAAATAAATTTATATGTTGGTAGGTACCTATTTTTGCTATCGACACGCTAAGCAGAAGAATAGTGAAGAATAACTAAATTATAATACAAATTACTTTCCAATTCCGAGTACCTCCACGTCCTCAAAGCTTCAATTAAAATATAACCTCAAAATCCAATAAAACACTTCATCATCATCATCAGCCTATAGCAGTCCACTGCTGGACATAGACCACTCCAGTTGCACGCCATTCAGCTCGATTCTCGACAACTCTCATCCTGCTGCTATCAGCCACTCAGCGAAGATCGTCGCTCCACCTAGCCTGAGGGCGAAAAAAACCAACTTACGAAAAGATTAATATTAAAAAAAAGGATTGTGTGGTTTTATGAAACCACGGTAAAAGTGAAACTTTTTTTCACATTAAAGACATTTGACACTATAGGCGCCGCCATATTGGCCTTGGTTGCTCTGACGAGCGCCTTTCACTTTATCCCTACTCCGCGGCCGACCGTCACGCGACATGCAACACACAGACGAAAATGTTTGAGACGATGTAAAAAAAGAATCACTTAAAAAAAAAAGTCAAAACCCACCCATCACCCGTACAAAACATAACACTAAAATGCTAAGTGTGTTCCTGATCGACCGATCGCCCGACCATGTAGGTCATACTTCCGTGTATAAAATAAATTCGGTCTAAAAGCGATCGTTCGATAGATTTACTGCCAGTTAATTTGGCTGGATGGTGAACTTATAGAGTGGTTTATGACCATAGTTGTTTTGCTTCTCGGTCTTACAAGGCAGCTTGATGCGTCAGCTAGAAAGGAATTGTTCAATTAAAAGGTTAGTTATGGGGTTAGTGACAGGTTGTGTTGCCAGTTGTTAGGTAAGGAGTATTGCAGTGAGCATCTGAGGATGTCGATTGGTCGAGATATTGAGAACGAGCGATGAATAATTTTCGATATTGTGTCTTCAGTGAATATAAGAGGATGTCTGAAAGTGACACCGGTGACTGAAAAGTTGTGTGAAAATCGGTTGTCATGGTATGGGCATGTTATGCGGAGGAATGAGGAAAATGTTGTCAGGAAAGTTTTGAGTAGGTATGGATGTGGCTATACAACTAGAGAGCGACCAAAGGAGTGACTACCAAGATGACGACTAATAGATAAGTATGGAAGGAAGAGACATGTTGCGCTGACCCCAAATAAATTGGGATAAGGGCAGGAGAATGATGTGTCTTCAGTGAATGGGATATGGACTTCGTCATGGTATAGCATGTTAGGGTTAAAAGGTTGTTTGTAATTTAAGTAGCTTAATTAAGCGTTAAAATAAGTAAAATAGATGTTAAAATTTTATTAATTATGAATTCCTAGCTGTAACTTGTTTATATAGAAAATGTGTGACGAAATCTATTTAAAGTTGGAAAGGGACTAGCAACCGAAATTGTACTGATTTTTTCTTTGATTTAACATAATAATATTTATAAAGGGATCCCCCTTTATAGCCCGCATATTTTTTTTTAACTTGCAGTCCCTGTCACCTTGTATAGTGATCAAAATACAATTCGCGTTTGTTTTGTTACAAGTATGTGTTCACAAAATTATTACCATTAGAATAATTAAAACCGCTCTTTAAGTTAGAATTGGCCGAAAATATCATGATTTCATGAAATGGTCAGGGAAATGTGAACTTTAAGTGATAATTTTAATGATTACAATTCTTTAAATATAAGTTAATCGACATTTAACTGATACTCACATGCAATTATAAAAAACATTTAAAGAAAATTTGAATTTCAAGGGCTACCCTGGTGCTGCCGCCTTAATGTAATGCAAAAATAGCATGTTTAGAAAACATTTGTGAGAATCCACCTTAATACCTTAAACATTACCTTATCTGACTCATCTTGTCACTAATTGTCACACTACTATTGTTAGTCTTCATTTGCATGCTAACTTAATTGCTCAAATTATGCCAATCTTTGTCTACCGTCGACAAACTTTGAATATCAACAAAACTAACAGGCAGCTTATATCATACACATCATAAGGACGTAAATCGATTTTTCCAACTGCAAATTTAATTTGGTTGAGGAACGTGACAATCCTTTTCATATTTTTTTTGTAACATTGATTACAGTACTTTTGTAGACAGAAATAAGGTTGAAAATAGAGTGTTAGGGTAAGACTGGTGCAGCCATGGCCTCTTCACCTCTTAATGACTGAAATTTTATTGTCATGGCATTTCTATGGAATCAAAACAATTGTACTTAGTTAAGTATGCAAATTATGTCAAATAGAAATGACTGTAATTAATTTCTAAGGACAAAGATGACGGGATAAAGATACTTGGCATGCAAGGAAAGAGCCTTCAACCGAGCAATAGACAATTATTATGAAACAAATGTACAGCTAACAGAACACAATCCAGTCCGCATCAGTCCGCATTTAGTAACTTGGGAAAGTATAAAGAAACAGCCTAACGAATGTCTAGGATCATAAAGGGCTAAGGAAGGCACATGGATGGGTTTTAGTCAGTAAGGGTCTGACACTAACTTCTGCTCCACCCAGAACGGCAGGGGTTATTTGATAATTACCCACCCTCAAAATGCATTATTAAAACTTAAATGAGACCAAAATACGTAAGTATAAGTATCTTAAATAATAATTATTATTGTATGGAAAGATTAATGTTAGAGAAATTAGCAAATTTTCATGTTGTAGGTAATTAAGTTATGTATGACTTGTAGATCTGCTTCACGACTGCCGCTCTAGCCTCATATAAACAGCTCGAACTCCCCATGAAAAAAAAATCAGGACATATTTTTTATTTTTTTCAGAAAATATAATAATATAATATCCTTGGACATTTCACACAACGCCATATCGTCCCAAGCTAAGCAACCTAATGCTTGTGTTATGGTAACGAGATGGCTGATAAACTACTTATACGCATTTTTACTTATTTTTTTTTTTTGATCGACCCGTAAAATATAATCTTAAATGAAATACTTTAAACCAAAAATAATAACACAACGTGTATCAAGGTTTTTCGGAAATCTATTTACGAACTTACCCCTAACGTGGTGAACAGGGGTAGTTAATTTTACAGGGGTGGATTTATCTACATAGCTTGGATAACCTTCTTTTATTTTAGAGAAAAAAAAAGAACGATAGTCCACCCAGGTGAAGCTGGGGGCAGAAGCTAGTCACACTAACATTATAAAGGCGAATCTTAGTGAGTGTGTGTTCTGTATTTTTGTTACTTCTTCACGCAAAAACTACTGATCTGGATGAAATTTGACACAGATATAGATTGTAACCTGGATTAATACATGGGTCCCTTTAATTCGTATCCGTTTATATTTTCCCGTGGGATAATTTGCGAGATCCACACGGCCAAAGCCGCTGGCAAAAACTAATACCTACTTAATAAAAAAATAGTGACAAATTTTCAGCAGTCTTCTTCATCTTCTTAGCGTGTCGATGGCAATCTAAACGGACTCGGCCCAGAATCCGGCTACGTGTTTGGCGCCGTCACTAGCGTCCATCAGTTCCTGTAACGTGCGTACGAGTTATCATATTTGTGAGGACGACCTGGATGAGGATGTCACCGGAATATGAGGATGGGCACGTGAGAAGAGAGGCTTATGCTCAGCAGAGGGTGAAGTCAGGCTTTGGATAATGATTATAATGATCACGCGAGTCATCAAAGCCTCATTCTACGAAAAACAGCGTGTGTGGTTCTATATTTGATGGATCACGTAAATTGAAAACATATCCAAATTGCCGATAATTGGCATATAAACCACAATGTAATTAACATTTTTAATATTATTACAGAAACAGTTATAGGCAAATAACTGCCGGACCTGACAACCACTATAATCAACACTATATTGACATAAAAATTATCGAAACAAACATCCATTTCAATAATATTAATTACATAGACACTTTACTAAATTCACATTTGTCAGAACTTGATTAAAATTCAAACAGTTTTACCTCAAAACATTAAAAATGAATTATTATTAATATTTCAATGTCCTAATGTCCGCCCATAGAGGGATAGGTATGACTGACGCGAAAGAATATCATTACAAAAACTTTTGATCACTTTCAATAAACACAAAAGCTCTTAACACAACTGAGTAAGGTTCAAAGTTGAATGGTGGGATTGCTAAAAATAAGGTTGCGTTCGGAGGAGCAGTTTTTTACAAAACACGCCCCGTATGACGGTGGACGAAACTAAAATTAAGGCTTTCGGTTAACTGTCACACTAGAAAGTTGTTATTAATTTTATTTTTGAGACAATCTATTCACGGGACTCATTTTTTTTTGGTTTGATAGCTAAGGTTTTTGGCTGTTCAGAAACATATTATTAGACACGTGCAAAAACGAATGATTATGATGGTTATGGGCACAGAACAGATAAAGAGGTTAGAATGGAAGTAGTTCCTGATTTGTATTAGAACGCGTGTCGCCGCATGTCTCCCACTCTTGTCTCTCCACTACAAGCAAGAGATAATACGTACGCGCATTACGCACACAAATAAACCACACGCACTTACATCGCGTGTTTACTATTGGTTGTCACACTAACGCAAATACTGCTCTGGACGTACACTCACACACGTGTAAAAGCAATTTATTTCTCATATACAGGGTGGAATTTTGTAATGCCCCCTGAAGGGAAAGTACCCTTAATACTGTAGATAGCAAATTTTACTCAAAGAAAACTTTCCTTTATTTTTGAACAGAAAGAAAACTGCATTCAAAGATTTTCAAAAATTCGCTTGCCACACCCGGGAATCGAACCAACTAAAATCGGTAAAAATTACAGCCTGTACTTTTATTGCATTTATCGTTAGGATCAATTATAAGGATAAAATCTTTCTAAGAAACTTGATAAATAAAATGAAAGGAAAACCATGAAATCTGGACTTATAAATTTAATGAGTCAAGTTAAAGCTATTTAAGTTAAAGATCCATCTGTTTACTTATGTTAGTAATAAATAATTTTATCATTGACGTCATTTATCCATGAAAATGACGATTGAAGATTCGTACAAACGGTACGATGAGATGGCCTACGAGATCACCAGATCTCACCCGTTGAGATTTTTTTTGTGGGAGTATGTGAAAAATCAAGATGCCTACC
Organism: Hyppa rectilinea; assembly: GCA_951799385.1. Taxonomy (NCBI): domain Eukaryota; kingdom Metazoa; phylum Arthropoda; class Insecta; order Lepidoptera; family Noctuidae; genus Hyppa; species Hyppa rectilinea. The sequence goes on from OX637311.1 coordinate 13,213,764, forward strand.
CCAACATAGTTGGGAAAAGGCTAGGCACATCATAGAAAATTCAAATTTCCATTAAATTTTATGCGAAAAATAACAAGTTGAGAGTTGAAGTTCAGAATACGATTTATAATATTCACCACAACACGATATTAAAGGTTACTAGAAATGAATTCGTTACAAGAATACATTTGTGGATCCAAGAAAATGGAGCCCATTTCGAGCAACTCATTACTTAGTTTACAATTTTTTGTAAATAATTTAAGATTTCATGGTTTTCCTATCATTTAATTTATCAAGTTTGTTCGAGAGATTTCATCCTTATAAGTGATCCTAACGATCGATGCAATAAAAGTACAGGATGTACTTTTTAATGATTTTAGTTGGTTCGATTCCCGGGTGCAGCAAGCGAATTTTTGGAACTCTTCGAATGCAGTTTTCTTTCTATTCAAAAATAAAGGAATGTTTTCTTTGAGTAAAATTTGCTATTTACAGTATTAAGAGTACTTTCCCTCCAGGTGGCATTACAAAATTCCACCCTGTATGTTACGGCCACCAAAAGGTCGATTAATCATATCGATAAAATTACTGTAGTTTAGTTAATTAAAGTTTTGCATTTTTTCAAGTTGCGGATACGGTACGAATAACTTCCTAATTACATATAAATAAACTTTAATCAAAGACAAATTAAGGGGGAACATCCGATACTTCCGGGAAATTTAAATTTTCTTTAGTTTTATGCTAGTTGCAGCTCTGTTTTACGGCATAATAATAGAAAGAAAGAAAAATAGCATTTTTAATAACATAAAACGTAAAACAATGCTACAATATGCAAAAAAACTATAAAGAAATTTTCAAATTTCACGTCCATATCGAATGCTAAGTCGAATTAACATAATATAATCTAATTAATTTATTGTGAACTACTCCGTGAAAAAGTATTTATTAATTTTATCATGTTAATTTATGAATAATATCTGTGCCCGCCGGTTTCACCCGCGTTACATAATCATTTTCTGCAAAATGTTGCGATCATAAATTGTGCTACATTTAGTACCTATCCATTCAATTCTACCAGTTGCTTAAACCACAGTTTTCTTGTAACAGGATCTTATGGACAGTTAAAAAAAAAGTGTTTGCATCGTAAATTAGATTTTAGACGAAAAACCAACTAAGAAACTAAATTAATAATCCACATTATACAATAATTGGTGTTAATATAAACAAAGTTATTTTCATTGTTATATTACTGACAATAATCATTCGTATGATTTATATGTTTACATCTTAATAATTATATGAATACATCTTAATATCGACATTGTTTACAATTTGGTACAACACTATCGACGCGCATAGATTTCCCAGAATTGAAGCTTTGGATCGACGCACGCGACGTTCGCAGTGAACGCAATACATTGCGCGACCGCCCACGTCGTGCAAGATCGTACCAATGTAATGCAAGCAATGTATAATTTTGCATCTGAATGCGATTTTATCGTTTTTGTCTACAAACTACATAATACTTTTGTAATAATTACAAATATCACTCGTATTTTAAGGTTTTTGGAGTTACCGGTGGAAAGAAATCCCTCCTCGGGCCACATTACACTCCTGACTTCTTTTCCGACACGTTATAATTGGGCAAGACGGCATAATTCTTTTTTTCCGCGGAGAATTGAACGCTTTCACAATAAGAGCGTGACTGTTGACCGGTGATTCTAATTTCGGTTGGGTTTGGAGCGCCCGCGCAAATGTGTGGCGCGCCTGTCCCGCCCACAAGGCCCTTCTAACCTCTTTAACTGTTCTGTGGTTATGGGTGACCAAACCTTTTATGGAATTTGCTCAACGTGGAGTGAGGATAGACAGGTTTAAATGACCTGCTAACAAACACAGATATGAACAGTGAAGAAGATAGGAACAGAAAAATACGTACTAAGGTGATGCTTATTTCCCTTCCAGCATACCTACGATAGAAAAGCAGATAAAAAAGTAGGCAACGTGTGTAAGAGTCGAAGAGAAAACAAATACCCAAAAAAAAAAAAAAAAACGCTCGTAAATAACTAGAGATGAAACGGATAGTTTGGCCGGATACCGGATACCGGATATTCGGCAAGCTACTAGGCCGGAGCGCCGGATATCCGGCTGCCGGATATTCGGCCCTTTATTGCGTTGACGCGATCACTTTGATTTGAATATTGGCGCGGTGAACGAGATCGGAAATATTCACGCGCATTCGGGTCGCACGTAAGAGTCGATCGGTGATTTTATGTTTGAATTCTGATAGATTAACAAGAAATGTCATCATCAAAAACACGATCGCCAATATGGCAATATTTTGATTTAAACAGTGACGATAACAAGCACGCGGTATGTTTTTTGTGTCAGGTTAAAATTTCTCGAGGTGGTGAAGGAAAAAAGGCAGGTACAGCCTGTCTATAAAGTCATGAAAATAATGTTTTGGGAACTAACATTATTCAAAAGTAGGGCAACACTAAATCATAGTACATCGAATGTCATCAACTTGTTTTGTAACTAGATAACTATTGCATTCTATATTGTTTTTCAAATGTACGTGTACGAAACTTTGAAAAAACGTGTTAAATATGCGGTAAACAATCCGGAGTGGAGGTCGGGAAATTATTTTTACAGTGTTTCAGCGATGTTTGTTAGAACACCAAGCTGGACAAATTTTATCAAATTTTGATGATGTTTATGCTCGAACAAGACATCTCGAATCGATCGCAATCACGACCATTTGGTGGTCAGTTAATCTAAATCAGTACTCGCAGTTGTCAAGGTTTGCTAGAATTTATCTTTCAGCACCTGGTAGTAGCGTTTACAGCGAAAAGCTATTTTCAGAAGCTGGTCTGGTATACGAAGCCAAGCGAAGTCGCCTCTTACCAACAAACGCGGAAAATTTGGTATTTATTCATCACAATTTGCCACTTGTTAATTTTGATAATAAAACTTATAATTAATAAAACAAACATTTTTGATGTGCGATTATAAAAATAAACGGTGTCCATAACCTATTGGAGTATGATTTGCCTTGTGTAAAATAATGAGATATTTTAAAATTTTACTATCCGGTATCCGGCCGGATACTGTATTACTATCCGGTATCCGGCCGGATAGTCAAAACAAGGCCGGATAGGCCGGATACCGGATAGTTACCGGATATCCGTTTCATCTCTATAAATAACATACACTAAGAGAAAAGATAGGTACATACTAACATAAAAAATATCTCTAGAATATATATATTATAAGGTTTAGGTTAAGGTAATTTCGTTTGGACAGTACCCATCGTTACCAACAACTCTTACTATGGGATGAACCCTGAAATCGCAAAAAAAATATGAGCTGTTTCCATACATTTTATTGAGTTACGTGTGCATAAATTTTAACACTTTTAATAAATGTTAAAATAATTATAATGTTATTTAATTATGTTAATAAATTGTATCTAAAACTCACACTCATTTACTCTATTTATTGAGTAACGAACTAGTGTGAACAGGCAGCGGTCACCGAAGACTGACTTTAAAACGGGAAAAAACATTAAAATGAACCCTACTGCTTACAATAAGCAAGAATTCTTTAAGTCGTTGACTGCCACGCAGCAGACACAATAGAAAAACTATTGTTCGCGGCTCACCGGTGACCGCGTTGGCGCTCAACGTGTTAAAAATTCACGATTTCGGAATGTATTGCAAATGAAAAGCACACTAAGACACTTAGTATCTACCCAAATTAGCATTTATCCATTTCATTTTATCACTCCAAAATGTCCGACCACTTTAAATCCTTCTCAAATCCAATCTCATCTAGATACAGTCCACGGCTGCCTACACGATTGTCACCCAAGGCTAACCCTTAATATTTCAGCCTAAAGTCAATTTAATTTAGCTTAGCAGACAAAAAACGACGATAGGAGACCAAACTCATAACATGGACCCCGCCTCTGAGGGTTCCAGAGAATTCTATAAGGTCAGTAAATTATTAACATTCGGGACTGCGGGTCCTATTATAAAGTTTGCCATTGGCTATGTTCTGTCGCGACAGGACGAATTTGTTCTTTTGTTCTAATTTTAAATTTTGTAATCGTTTGTGGCCAGTTAATTTGTTAGATGGATGTTTTTGGTTTTTTTGTAGTCTGCTTGTGTGTGCCTGTAGTGTTTTGGGTTCGATTCCCAGGTTGGGGAAAATGTTATAAGGGTTTTCAATTTTGAATGTCGTTGGAAATAGGTGGCCGGAACACTGCTTCTTCAAAATCTATTTTAACACTAAAAGATTGCTTACATCTGAATCAGCATGTACTTGATCCCTTTGATGTTTGATCACTGAAAAATTCACCGCTTATTACTGATTGCGACAGCCCTCTCTGCCTTGGCGCCCTTTCAACCTAAACTGTTATTCTTAAACGCTTCCAACTTCTATTCCGCAATTGACCGTCACCGGATATAACGTCACGTCGGTGCACAATGTTTTTGAAATTCGAACGTCCAAGTATTGGTGTTTATAATGTGGGCACGCGCGTTCTGTCGCACGGGTGGGACAATGTTGCCAGCACTCAAAATAGATATCCTACTACGCGGGAACGGATGCGGTTGCCAACGCAAAATTTGTAATATAGGTAAACATTGTTTGAAAATTGTTATTGTTTATCTGTGGAGTTCTGGGAACTACGTTTTTGTGGCGCGAAAATATATTTTTTTCTTGATGGTTTTCTTTGTGATGTGTCATGGGCATTCCTTGTATTTCACAGACTTGCAGCTCTGGTTAATATCAAGATACGTTTATGTTGGAGGATACAGATACAGGTCCCTTCAATGGGAATAATGCTAGGCTGATTTAAATAATAATAATAATATCCATGGACATTTCACACAACGCCATATAGTCCCAAGCTAAGCAACCTAATGTGTTATGGTAACGAGATGCCTGATAAACTACTTATATACATTTTTTTTTTGTAAATCCATACATATTATCGATAGAAAAACACCCGGACCCGTAACAAAAACTTGAAAGTCGAACAAATATTTGTTCCATGCGGGAATCGAACCCGCGGCATGCTGCGCAGTAGTCAATCGCTCAACCACTGCGCCAACTGTGTCGTCATATTTTGACGACACGGTTGGCGCAGTGATAATAAATAATTCATTGCTTAAAATGTATACCGACCTGTGGGCAATAGTCGCTACAAGGTGGATGCCTGAGAATGGACAGCGCCTTCAAGGCCGGCCCAGGAAGAGGTGGCGAGACGACCTGGACGCATACCGCAATGGATATTATATATGGTGGCTCAAGAGAAAGAGATCTGTAAGGATTTGGGGGGAGGCTTTTGCTCAGCAGTGGGACAGTGCAGGCTAAGTAATATACCGGGTTATTTTTCAATGACCGGCCAAATTTTCACTGGGAATTCTACCCATGAATGTGAACAACTTTCACTATGGGACCAACTCTGAAATCACGAAAAAAAAAACAGCTGTTTCCTACAAAATATCAATACCTACTCGACTAAAATGTATGAAACAGCTGATTTTTTTTTCGTGATTTCAGAGTTGGTCCCATAGTGAAAGATGTTCATATTTATGGGTAGAACACACTGCGAAAATTTGGCCGGTCATTGAAAAATAACCCGGTATAGTAAAAAAAAATTATAACATAATATACAAAGAAAGTCAATACGTTTATTTGCGGCTAACGTGACGCAGTAAAAAAAACAAACAACAGAAAAATAAATCTGGAAAAATATTCGTCATATCCACGAAAAACGGCCATCGCTCAGCATAATGCTTCGACCCCATGAGAGACAGAGACACAGCACTGATATTTAGGACAAAGCAACAACGTTATCGAAGCTAAAGGAGTAAGTAAGAGTCCTTACCGATGGCGTTCTGTAGTTTACCCTCATGGGATAAAAGCGTAAGTGTATGATTGTATGAAAAACAAAAATCACGATTGATTAATTTTTTTTTTATTCCGAAAGGTAAAACAAGTTCACGACGGACTCGCGCACGAAAGGTTCCGTAGCATTATCTTTAAAAACAGCAAAAAAAACATGTCTGTTGTATGGGAGCCGCCGTATATATTTATTTTATTCTGTTTTCTAGTATTTGTTGTTATAGCGGCAACAGGAAAACGTCATCTGTGAAAATTTCAACAGTTTAACTATCACAGTTCATGAGATACAGTCTGGTGACAGACGGATGGACGCACGGACAGCGAAGTCTTAATAATAGGGTCCCGTTTTACTCTTTGGGTACGGAACCCTAACAAAAATGACAGCAATATTAACATAGAAGAAATATATTATTATATAGTTATATTATGAATAAGATTCGGCAAAACAAAAGCTATTCAGAATGTGAGAATTTAGAGACACTTAATCACACTTCCAGAGTTTGTCAAAATAGATAAATATCTACCAACATAATATTTCGCAACAAAACACGAAATAATTCATAAAAGTCTGCTATCTGAGGTCGATCTAAAAGGTCAAGAAGAAACAATGGGTTTGGCCGACCCGTTCGGAAGAAAACGCGACCAAGTTCAAGTCGTACTCGCACACGAACGGTTCCGTACAACCGGACAATATAAAAATATATTTACCGTCGGACTGCCAAGTCATAGGTCTCGAGTTCGAACCCAAGGCACGCACCTCTGATTTTACGGATTCATGTGCGTATTGTATAAATTATCACTTCCTTAACAATCGGTGAAGGAAAACATCGTGAGCAAACCAGCATGAGAGATATTTCTCAACAGCATGTGAAGCTAAGTCAGAGCCCATGCGCAGCATAAAAACTCGTTAGTCACCACTAACCACACGAAAAAAAGAAGAACCGTACAATATTAGGCGCTACCGTACAATTTAGTCCATTCGTTTTTAAATATATTTATTTAAGAAAATGCCATGTCCCAAGCTACATGAACTCAATAGAACTAAGGCACTTTATGAGGCTAGCGATTCATTCCCCTTTCGAAATGTCATCATGGGCCTAGGCCCGACCGACCTGAGCCCGACTGACCTGAGCCGACCCTAACAGTAACAGTCAGTTTAACCGGATGCAGGTGAATACCAGTATTTTACATGGAGCGACTGCCTATCTGATTTCCACAACCCAGTAATTGGGCCATACGATACCCCTTGGTAAGACTGGCAGTCAGATTTTCGGGCTTCTGACGATCCGTAACGACTGTCAAAGATGCACAAATGACAGCCGGGACCAACGGCTTAACGTGCTTTCACACATAATCTACATAATATGGTTGAACCATATTCCCATACCATATACAACCATGTGACAGCCAGACGGACGAACAGCAGAGCCTTATCAACAGGGTCCGTTGGCACTTTTTGGATACCTACGGAACCCTAAAATTTATGGTACTAGAGTCCCGTGGTAGTAATTATGTTTAATTGCTGCTAGTGACATCTGTCTTCATTATATGCAAAGTACCTACGCGCGCAATCATGCTGTAATTAATTGTAGCAGTTTATTACTTAATAGCTGAAGATGAGAAAAAAGTTTTGTTGCTATGTTGTTGCTTATGAAACCGCGATGTTAATCCGAAAGATATAATACCGGCTGTCATTTGTAGATTATTGACGTATGTTACGGGTCGTCAGAAGCCCTTTTTTTTTTTAAGGCTGGGAAATCATCCAATGACTGCTCCCGCTCTGGGTGGAGCGGAAGGGAGTGTCAGACTCTTACTGACTAAAACCCATCTATGTTCCTGCCGTAGCCCTTTATGTTCCGGGGTAGCGGTAACCCTTTCGGACAATCCCGCTTACCCGGCAGGCTTGGCCCTGAGGGGCCCCTTCATATGCTGACATCTCTTTGAGGCGCGCGTGGAACATATACGCGCCGTCCGGCATGGGTCTGGTGCTGATCGGACGGTGAGTCACCCATTACTCACCGCCCGCAGGCCCGCGCCTACGGTGGCCGGGAGTCGTCACGTGTCGTCAGAAGCCCTAAAGTATGATAACCAATCTTACAAAGGGGTATCTTGTTAACCAATTACTAGGTTGTGGAGGTCAAATAGGCAGTCGCTTCATGTAAAATACTGGTAATATTTTAAAGCTGGATGGCGTCAGCATTTTCTAGCTGACTGTTCCCTGAGAAGACATCCCGATAGAAACTCAGAGGTCCTGGTAATTTTAAAGTCCAAACATTACATTATAAAGATTTTATGTGAGTCTAACAATGCAGGGTCATATCTGCCCTTTATGTTCCGGGGTAGTGGTAACCCTTTCGGACAATCCCGCTTACCCGGCAAGGGTTATATCTGAAAGGGCCGTTTGAAGAACGTGAAATTACAGCTTTGAGTTAACTGGTCCCAATGAAAGGCATTGAGGCGTCAGTCACCGTGTAGTTAATTAGGTCTGACTACACCGTGTAGTAGAGTGGTCATGTGAAGGAGCCCGTCAGAGCCGAAGCCTGCCGGGTAAGCGGGATTGTCCGAAAGGGCTACCGCTACCCCGGTACATAAAGGACTTAGGAAGGAACATGGATGGGTTTTAGTCAGGTAAGAGTCTGACACTCCCTTCCGCTCCACCGTCATTTGATGATTGCCCACCCTCAAAAATAAGGTATCACCCTACTCTTATTTCTCTTTCTTTAAAACACATCCTGTATTTCATAATAGTTGACTCAATTATTTGGATCGCTTGCAGTTTACCACGAACGCTGCTAATATTTTTTTAGCCAGCATTTTGTTCATATAATATTAAAATCAACGCTATTAACTTATTAAGTGATCAATTAACACATTAAAGGCCATGAAAACGCGCGCTCATTACAATAATTACGGCTTATTGGCAAACATTGATTTGTAATTTGCATACAATCTGCACTTTTAACTGCCAATTAAAAAATCGCTTTATTCTTTTACGTTTAAGGTTGGAAATTGAATTCAGATGGGTGGAGTAATATGTAAATGTCGCAGTGTACTTGATAAAAGCCATGAAATCGGTTTGTAATGGTTTGTCTGTCATTTTCGCTATCAAAATTGGTCACGGAATGTCTCAAGTTTTGGTATTTTATGGAATTTATAGTTAAAGGAGATGCGTTGAGGTAGCCCGCCAAATTCGTTTTAAGTCATTTTCAGGACAATGTCAGGTTGTATGTTGAATAAAATGTGATTCGCGATCGTCACAAATATAATTAACATCATTTAACACCTAAATACATCTCTCTTTGTAATAATTGACCTAAAATGCCACCATTTCATGAAATGGTGGCATTTTAGGTCAATAGAGTATTCTGTACTTAAACTTATTTATGATTTTAATCATGGAACAGACAGGAGGAGCTCATGGCTAAGTACTAACAGCCGCATAGGTCGATCCAACAGGTTAAGCTACGCTTGCCGTGGTTGACCGTGGATGGGTGGGTGATCATCTTTACATACCGAGACTCCTCCGTGCCTCGGAAAGCACGTTAAGCCGTTGGTCCCGGCTGTCATTTGTGCATCTTTAACAGTCGTTACAGGTCGTCAGAAGCCCGAAAATCTGACAGTCGGCCTTACCAAGGGGTATCGTGTTGCCCAGTGACTGGGCTGTGGAGGTCAGATAGGCAGTCGCTCTATGTAAAATACTCCGGTTAGACTGGAAGCCGACCCCAACATAGTTGGGAAAAGGCTAGGCAGATGATGATGCTTCGAAAGAGGAATGAAATGCTAGCCCCTTAATTCTAATGAGTTAATATAGCTTGGGATAAGAGAAAGTGGGAATAAAGTAGCATACCGAAGAAGAAGAAGAAATAAAGAACTGGGTTGTGGAGGTCAGATAGGCAGTCGCTCCATGTTAAATACTGGTATTCAGCTGTATCTGGTTAGACCGGAAGCACACCCCAACATAATTGGGAAAAGGCTAGATTGATTGATTAATTTTGATTGTGACAGCGATGTATAAAGACGTGAACGATAAAAGCGTGCCATGATATTCTTCTGCAATACCACATCCATTTCCCAAACCATTACAACTTCTCATCTTACCAAACGTCGAATCACAGAGACAAGTAGCAACAAATTAAGAGATTTCATTCCCGCAGTTTGTATACAAATTGTTATATGAGATCGTCCATTGTTTCCACCTTATCAACCACCTGATCTAAGTCGGTGGCTTTGAGTTCCGTCTTCCATAAATTCATATCATATTTATGTTGACTGTTTCGTGACGTCATGAGGTATTTTATGGCTAGTTGTCGTAAGTAGACTACGAGAATGATGTTGTGAAATTGTATGGCTATGTGTTGCACCTACTTTATGTTCCACGCTTTTTTCAATGGTCAGTGAAGCATGTGAAGCTAAGTCGGAGGCCCATGGGCAGCATAAAAACTCTGACACCAGGTTAGTCACGAACTACACTATAAGAAGAAGAATGGTCAGTAACGTGTCTCTTATGACAAAACATACTGTGTGATTTCTAGATCCTTTTCGGAGTAGAAGAAAATATACTGTGTGATAAACTAGGTCCGTTTTGAAGAGGATAGAAAAATACTCTAGAACTACCAGGTCCCTTTGGAAAAGGATGAAAACGTACAGAGGCGAGCACATAAAGTTACCACATTCTGTTAAATTACTTTGATAGTATTTCAACTTTATTGCAAAGACATAAGGTTCATTTTGAATTGAGAAAATTTGATAGTTAGGGATAGCTTGATGAGCTGGCGTCTGTACTGTATTATTACTAGATCCCTTTGTAAAGGTTGAAAATTTACTGTGTGACTACTATATTCCTTTCGAATTGTATGTAAACATAGATACTGTGTGACTACTAGGTCCTTTTCGAAGAGGATGCCGTTAGAAGAGGATTCTATCTAGCTTTCAAATAAGATAAATATTAAAAGCTTTGAAAAATCTCCTCAGTGACGAAATAATTCCACAAAAGTAATTGAAATTTCTGAAAAATTACAGATCGCTCCGGAAAACTAATTGCACAACACGAATCTCCTCTTTTTCAATGCGTCAAACAAATTGCTTCTCCCGATTCATAACTGAAGACAAAGCAAAATTTTATCTTCCATGGCATTACCAAAAACCCGGAGCTAATTAACTCTGAGGGCTCTTAATTAGTGCCCATTGTAACATGACAAGAGAACCGTCCATTTTGGAACGACCTCACGTTTTATACACACGGGTGAAAACGATTACCAATGGATGTTGATTGATATAATTTTCTGTAAAATAAATGCATACACAGATTATTATTATACAAACAGGGAAATCTTTTAAAAATACTTACCTACTGAAAATTAAAACAATTCATCCGTCATCCTTTTTTTTAAGGGTGAGAAATCACCAAAGAAACCTTTCTGCTCTGGGAGTGTCAGACTCTTACTGACTAAAACCCATCCATGTTCCTTCGGTAGCCCTTTATGTTCCGGGTTAGCGGTAACCCTTGCGGACAATCCCGCTGTGTTACAGTCATCCTAAGTCTTGCTTAAAAGAAGTCTTCGATATCTTTCTTCAAGGAATTAACTATAAGGTTATCATGTAAGTAAATAGCTACTCTCTCCACCTCAAAAACCATATTTGCAAAACAAAAACTCTTGACAACATTCAGCATTAAATTACCAAAAAAATCTTAGTCCACAGCTACAAAAGAAGTCATTTATATGTATAACCGAATAGCCGTCACAATCCCAAAAACGTTCTTATTTTGAATCCAACATGACTGTAACCAATTACCGCCAATATATCATTGCCAACATACCGATTGTTGGTCGATCGATCAGGCAGTATGTCCAACTAATGTTTGGGTAACAAATCAAAACAAGATCTTAAAAAACGTTTAACTAAATCATCGTTTCGCTCCGAAAACTGTTTCGCTTTAGATAATTATAGGCTTCTGACCATGATGTTTCTTCTCTGGGAGAATTCCGGAGAACTAATTAACGCGTAAGGACTGTGTGTCCCTTTCCAACAACATAAAATTTGCTATAAAGTTTTATAAGCCGACTGGGTCTGTGTGAGACATACATACATGTATAGGTATACTAACTGTGTGAGGCAGGTATTATACGTGCTTCTTTTTCAGAATAAAAAGTAGGTTGTGGAGGAAAGTGATAAGGGGTTTTTGTAAATGCGGGTTTCACCGACTGCCTCGTTGGTCTAGTGGTCGCAAGCGCTACTGCAGAGCATGAGGTCCTGGGTTCGATTCCCAGGTCGGGCAAAGTGTTATTGGGTTTTTTCATTTGGAATTTAGCAGTGGTAGCCTAGTGGTGTGACCGTCGGACTGCCAAGTCATAGGTCTCGAGTTCAAACCCAAGGCACGCACCTCTGATTTTTCGGATTCATGTGCGTATTCTATAATTATCACTTGCTTAAAATCGGTGAAGGAAAACATCGCGAGGAAACCGGCATGCCTGAGAGATATTTCTCAACAGCATGTGATGCTAAGTCAGAGGCCCATGGGCAGCATTAAAACTCTGACACCAGGTTAGTCACTAACCACATGAAGAAGAAGAAGATTTGGAATTTTTCAGCAGCAACTTGGAGTCTGGATTTGTGCCCGGTTGATGGGAATAGGTTCACCTTTATTAACGCCTCGCCTCGCCTCGCCTCGCCTCGTTCGCCTTAAACATAGCTGGCGAAATGTGGGAGTACGCTCCATAGTTACACCTCTGCCCAACCATTCAGAGAAATAAAGCGTGATGTGATGACGCTGTTTTCTTGACTGACACTTAGGCAGCATGCTTCAAATTCTGCTAGCAAAATCATCAATATAATGCCTACAGTCCAATAAAATTATGAGGTGAGGTAATTAAGCCTCCCATGAATTGTGTCGATCCCGTAGTTCCTGTGCCACTAAGATCTACTACCCTGATGTTTGAATGAATAATTTCGTCAGTTCAACCCACCCTGGGAAAATCTCAGTTCATAGGCCGACGTCAATATCGATACGTTCAACTGCTGCCGGTTTATTCTGCAAAAATCTTACCGTGACAACTTAAGTGAAGCGTTGTTCCACCTGATGCTAGGGATATATCACTGACAGCTCACTTCACTATCACTTCACCTATGTGTTCATGCTAAGATTTTTGCAGAATAGCACTCATGTTGCAAGCGGGATTGTCCGAAAGGGTTACCACTACCCAGGAACATAAAGGGCTAAGGAAGAAACATGGATGGGTTTTAGTCAGTAAGAGTTTGACACTCCTTTCCGCTCCACCCAGAGCGGGCGGAGAATTTGAATATTTCCCACCATCAAAAAAACAAAAAAAAGCACTCATGTTACGGAAAGAACTGTTTTTGCTAAACTACTTCGTGCTCGCCAGTACTTAATACAAGTTCTTATATTGTACCTTACGCGCACTTCGCCTTAGCTCCATCATCCACCTGTTCCATTTCATAACTAGGTCATCCACTTCCTAGCTCGACTGTACCACTTCAGTCACGATTCCCAAACGGAGCATAAATAAATTGTTTTGACAGATAAACCTTCATGTACAGATAACAACAATATCATAAACATGTGTAAAGTGCTCTTATATTTATACTGGGACGACTTCATTTGCATTCTGGCCGGCATCTCAAGCACTTAGCGTGAAGATATGGACAGACGTGACGGGCTGACATGCATCAATCTTGTCACGTGACTCGATAATTATGTTGCCAACTGTACTTTTCAATCGACACCGTTTTTATTACCCTTATGTGGATGTAGATAAGGTGGTTTCTTGCTTAGAATTTTGTTTAAGGATTTGTAGATCAGTTTCTACTTTGGTGACTGATAACATTCTGCAAACTTATGACATTCATACCTGCTAAATGATAATGATCCTTAGTACCGTTACTTAAAGTTGCTTTTTATTTAACATAATGTTTTATAATTTACAGTTGCATTGCACTATAGCAGGCGACATTTTCACACCTTACCGTATTTGATAAGTGCCGCATATTAATTTTGCAAATAATAATAAATAATTCGCTCACGATTCGAAAGTAGGTTGATTGTTATAGTTATAATGGATGGCAGGAAACTCCCTTAAATTACTGCACTATTGACCTAAATAAGTGTGTAATGGTTTTCTTCAATAGAGCTTCTACTTGTGCAATCTCGAACGATGAAAGTTTGAATTTCGAACATTTGTATAAGTAGGTTCAATGATTGATATAAGTAGTGCTAAAGCAATTGGGTATTTGAAAGGGAAGTCAATAACGTTACTTTTTATGAACTGTCAAAACGTTGTATTTGTATGAAATATAACAATAATAATATGACGTCACAAATTTTTAGAATCAAATGGAATACTTATTAGCATTAAATGCAATTTTACAATTATATCTTGGAATAAGTAATAGTTAATTTCTGTACGGTGATGGAAGTTTTTAAGACGAGCGGTCTCTTTTCTTTGCGATTTATTTTAATTTTGACTGTTTCAAATAGGCAGTTATGGATTTAATAAAACATTATGCAACACTACCGTCCAAAGTATCGTTACTACATACTCTAACCAGTATTCTTGATACTTTACAATTTGGAATAGGTATTTTGAGAATTTTCTACCTTTATTTCTTCGTCTTTGTGTAGTTAGTGACTAACCTGGTGTCAGAGTTTTAATGCTGCCCATGGGCCTCTGACTTAGCATCACATGCTGTACCTGTAGTTATCTGTGTGATATTTTTAACACCTCTAACAAGAATGACTTCATTAATTAAGTGAGGAACATATCGAGAAGAGCGACATGCGTCAGTTAATAATCTACATTGACATCTTGTTTCGGCTTAAACAAGACCAACAGATAACAAATAAAGAAAGACACGTTTAATTTAATTACAGATGTAAGTTACTTATCAACAATTAACACGCAAAAAAACACTCACAAAACCGACTTATCATGTACAAGTATCAAGATGCATAAGTATACCGTCAGAAACTATCGATATATCGTCACAAGTCGTCACAGCGACACAATTAGCGCGACGTTGACTTACTTCCACCGATAGAACGTTCACACGAACAACCATAAACTTGATAAGTCCACACGCAAACTGTCGATAGTCGATAAAACGTCTTGAATTATATCGACATGCTGTCAGCCCGTCCTTATTTGCATTTAATTACGTGTTTTTATTTAGATAAAATGTAATGGATCCTACTTTATTATATGGGAACTGCTAGTGTTGTATGTTTGTGGAGTGGCATCAGTAGCTATTGTGTCTACTAGGGCAGATTTTACCAATGATGAACTAAACGCGATCAGCGCATAAACCCCGTCAGCTCTTAAGCTGTCAGTGTCATTATTTTCTATGAAATATTGACAGCTCTTGAACGCGTTTTAGATGTGTTGATAGCGTTTAGTGTCATGGTGAAATCGACACTTAGTTGTAAGTCAGTTTTTTCCGTTAATTAGTTATGTTTCTCATTTAGTCAGATATTTTAATATTAGGTTTGGTTCTTAGGACTTTTCCAAAGTTAATACTTTGGGAAAGTGAGTAATGACAATAATTTCAATACCTACTCAATACTTTATTGCAATCCACAATGTACACTTAGGTAGTAAGGCATCACATAATGATGTGATCATTATGGATCCTTTCGGGGCAGCAAAATAGTAGGAGAGATTCAGCTCTTCTACTTTTTTAAACCTTATTAATCTTATTGAAATATTGCATGAATTCATTAGGCATGTGATGCTAATTTTTAATTATCAACTTATTAAAAGGGAAATTTAAAAAATCCCAGAAAAAAATAAAAGGGAAAATGATACCTCTCAGTAAGACTGGTTATCAGACTTTCAGGCTTCTGACGACACATACCGAATGTCAAAATCCACTGCAAACTGATTATACGCTGCAATATAATAACTACTTACATCGGCAATAAAACAACACTAGCGCATCTGCTAAAGAAAATAATTAGTATAACAAACCACGAAAATTCTTAACCACCAAATAAAATGACCATGCATAAACTTTTATACCCATAAAAATATAATAGCAACCCCGATTGAGTGCGATTCCTTCATTATTGGCGTGGCAACACCTGCCAGTTACATCTGCGGTCATTTTATTGTCCAAAATGAATCCTCGAAAGGGGCAAAAGGATAAAAAATATCAAAAATACTAACAAACTGTAAAAAACTCGGGCTACGGTTGCGATTGATTTGGGGTGTGGATGTGTCGATACTGTACTTATCGATATATTTCAAAAAATCTCAGTTAGAATGTGTTTGCATCTGCATAAGACTATTTGTGTCATGTGATCTCAAAAGTCTCTTGTTACTGGTAACTAAAAAAACTTTAGAAACTATAAATTAAGTGCCAAACTTGAAGTATAAGTTTTTATTTATATTATTATATTGAAAGAAAGAAAAGAAGAAAGAAAAAAAAAAAAAAAAAAATATTATATAAAAAAAAATAAAAAAAAATAATAATAATAATATTATTATTTTTATTTTATTATTATTATCTATCATTTTTTAAAACTACGTAAAATACTGGTCAGACTTGGATTGAATTCAGCCCAAGAACAACTTAACTTTATGGTTGAACAAATAGTCTGCGATACATCGATATATGTCGTGACTGAGAAAAAGGGCCTTGCCACGAAACAGACCGACAAACGCACAGACAGAAATACGGACAACGAAGTAATCTTTTAAGGGTTCAATTTTTACTTTTGGGGTAGGAAACCCCTAATAATAATGCGACCGAGACTAAACGGTTTTATTTAATTGCAACATGATTCAGGCAATTATTAAAAAAACGACTGTAATTATGTACAAGTACTATTCTCAAGTGCCTATTGTGCCTCTTGTATTGAAATAAATTATTTGACTTTAACTTTAGACTTTATTGAACAGAAACTCATTCATCACGAAATAACTTTACATAATTTACTCTCGATTCTCTTCACACTTTTATCGATACCTTCCCCTCACTACGGCAGATGCAGCTTCGATTTTGAGTACACTCGGAAGATAATTCATTTCCACGCCGCGTTGTAACAGTAAGTCACTGATGAACGAAAAAATAACAACAATAGACCATTGTTTTTATATGAACTTGCAGATGTACAGAGGCCAGCATATCAAGCTACCCCAATCTGTTAAATTTCTTAAATTGATTTTAAACTTTATTGCAAAAACATAAGGTTCATGTTTGATTGGGAATATTTGACGGTTTGGGATACCAGATCTACGCTTCAGTTAACATAACATCTGGTTAGTTTTATTTATCGATCGGGCGTTATTTCTTTGATGTTAATAGCAAAGGTGTTAGAGGAAAAGCTTACTACATATATTTAAGATTGATGTATTCAAAATCACTTTTGATATGAAAGGTGATTTTTATGGTTCTGTACCTAAAGGATAAAACGGGACACTATTACTAACACTCCGCTGTCCGTCCGTCCATCTGTCCGTCTATCTCATGAACCGTTATAGGTAGTTATACAGTTGAAATTTTCACAGATGATGTATTTCTGTTGTCGCTAACAACAAATACAAAATAAAAACAGAATAATATAAATATTTAAGGGGGCTCCTATTCAAAAAACTTAAGATTTTGCCGTTTCTATAGATAACTAGCTTCTGCCCGCGGCTTCACCCGCGTGGATGACGGATTTTGCACATATAAACCTTCCTCTTGAATCACTCTATCTATTAAAAAAACTGCATCAAACTCCGTTGTGTAGTTTTAAAGATCTAAACATACATACAGACATTAGGACAGACGCGGGAAGCGACTTTGCTTTAACTGTGTAGTGATGATACGGAACCCTTGATGCGCGAATACGACTCGCACTGGGTCGGTTTTTAAAATTTGGCTTACAGAATGTAGTCTACGTCGTACTAGGTCAGAACTGGACATGCATAAACATCACATCACATCACACCGGTATCCTGAAGGGTTGCAGAGGCGTACCTATAGTGCCTTATTTAGCCAGTTCTGTTTAAGTCCCATGTAATGGGGGCGAGCCTAATGCCATCAAGACACAAGTCCCAACTCTGAGTTGTTACTGAGAAATTCCTAATGGAAACCGAATAACACTTTGCTCGACCTGGGAATCGAACGCAGGGCCTCAAGGTCAGCAGTAGTGCTTGCGACCACTAGACCAACGAGGCAGCAACACGAAACAATACAATTGAATACGGTTACAAACCGTAATTCAATATTATTGCCAACAAAGTTGGGGTCGGCTTCCTGTCTAACCAGATGCAGCTGACTACCAGTATTTTACATGGAGCGACTGCCTATCTGACTTCCACAACCCAGTAACAGGGCAAAACGATACCCCTTGGTTAGACTGGCTGTCAGATTTTCGGGCTTCTGACTACCTGTAACGACTGTCAAAGATGCACAAACGACAGCCGGGACCAAGGGGTTAACGTTCTATCATGTTAATACTAAACATATTTATCGAATAGACAGCATAATTAATATATTTTATTTATCAAGGGTTCAAGTTCTAGTGCTTTATTGCATAATCAGCCTATAATCTTTCCATTGCTGGAACACAGACCTCCTCTCTTTGAGAGGATGGTGGGAGTGGATGGTATTCCACCACGCGAGCCCAATGTGGATTGATAGTTAACACATGTCTTTGAATTTTTGGTTCTAAGACATGCCATGTTTCCTCACGATGTTTTCCTTGACCGTTTCGATAGTAGCAGGTACATCCGGGTAAGCGGGATTGTCCGAAAGGGTTACCGCTACCCCGGAACATAAAGGGCTACGGAAGGAACATGGATGGGTTTTAGTCAGTAAGAGTCTGACACTCCCTTCCGCTCCACCCAGAGCGGGAGCAGTCATTGGATGATTTCCCAGCCTTTAAAAAAAAAAAAAAAAGGTACCTAGTTAAAAAAAACATACAAAAAGTAAAACGCTTCCCTAGGTTCGAACCCACGACCTACAACCCGTAAATCGGGCTCGTTACTACTTGGCCAGCCAGCCTTTCCCTAATTGACTTCACTTAAATTTACAAGGTGCCTCTGCGCGCAAAATTTCACAATTCAATTCTGTCTGCCTAAAGCTTTCCAGCAAAAATACCAATTTGCCTACCACGTCTAATCACCGTCGCTCGTCCTCCTCTACCATTAATTAACAATGGCTAACTTATACGCAGATATATCACCCACAACATAAATGTCACTTGAGTTTTAAAAACTATGCTTTAAGACCTTTGGCCATTATTCTGCTACCATATTTATTAAAAAGCCTAAAGCCCGAGAGTTCCATCTCCTATTTTATGAGTAAAGTTATTCTTCAAATGTGTTCTAGCGGTGGTAGGAGGTAAATTGCGAGGAGACTGAGGTTTTGTCATTATTTCCATTATGGATTCTGTTATGGGATCGTAAAATTTATATAGTTTTAGTGTAATTGTCTATTATTTTTAGGGCTGTATATATTTCTTCGGTTTGGTCGTCTGATAAAGTCTGCGAGTTTTGTTGGTATGCTGATGTTGGTAGTAAGTGTTTGCTTACTTGATAAAGCCACTAAGGCCACTAAGACCAACTGTATATTGCATGGTTTCTTTACGGCGCGCCCTATAAACGGCATACTAACCATTACACATGAACTTACTCGCTCGAAACGGGAAAACGGTCACAATTTTATTGATTTTCTGTTGGCGACTCATACGAAGTTAATTTATTTTTAGGCGAATCAACAAACGCCGATTTCGGGTGAATCGACCAATGAGCCAAAAAACGTGTCTGATAACAAGTTCTCATTAAGATCCATACAACACTAACGATTGTGCCCTACACACGTTGAATAAACGGCATAGTTTTTCGCGGCAAGAAAAATGTGTGCGTATTAAGGGTCTTAAGCTATATTGTGTTGGATGGCGCGTTCTTGTTCCACGCGCCCCACAAAGATATGTCAGCTGTAAGGAAGGGCCAAAGCCTGCCGCGTCAGCGGGGTTGTCTGAAAGGGATACCGCTACCCCACAACATACAGGGCTAAGGAAGGAACATGGATGGGTTTTGGTCTGTAAAAGTCTGACACTCCGTTCCGGTCCACCCAGAGTGGTAGGAGTCATTTGATGATTTGACCCTCAAACAAAAAAAATGCTGAATTATGTTGCATTTTGTTTCTACATTTTAACAATGATACCTATTATGATCTTTTATTAAAGAAATAAAAGGTTTTGTTTTAATTTAGTCACACAGTTTTCAGGCTTTAATTACCTAACTTAATACTACGTTCTGCTGGCAAATGGACCGCTGGCCTTTCATGTTAATCACCTGCCTAGCCTTTTCCCAACTTTGTTGAGGTCGGTTTCCTGTCTAACCGGATGCAGCTGAATACCAGTATTTTACATGGAGCGACTGCCTATATAACCTCCACAACCCAGTAACTGGGCAACGATACCCTTTGGTTAGACTGGCTGTCAGATTTTCGGGCTTGTGACGGCCCGTAACGACTTTGAAAGATGCACAAACGACAGCCGGGACCAATGGGTTAACGTACTTTCAGGTAAATACTATACGAAATTTAGATTTTGATGCAAACCTTACTTCCATCTTCTATTACCTGCAACCAAAAAACATTAACCCAAAACAATTACGAATCTATCAGCAAAAACGAAAGTAAAAGACATACCGCACGAACACTGCGGCGCGGCTCTGAATAAATGCTGGGCCATTTACAAGAGTGTAAGATATGACGTGATATAGATCACTCACAACGTAATAAATAAATAAATAACATAAGAAAAATTACACCGTAAAGCGAATGTTACCGGGGGCGCTGCGGCTTCGCTAGGTTTGTGTGGATACGCCTTTATTATAAAGAAGCAATAATTAATTCGTGGGGCTCTTGGCTAAGTAATAACAGGCGCATGGATCGATCCCATCAGGCTAAGCCTGGTCCGTGGATGGGTAACCATCTTTATATATCGTGACTCCTACGTGCTTCAAAAAGCACGTTAAGTCGTTGGTCCCGGCTGTCATTCGTGGATCTTCGACTGTTGATACGGGTAGTCGGAAGCCCGAAAGTCTGACAGCCAGTCTTACCAAGGGGTGTCGTATTACCCAGTTACTGACTGGGTTGTGGAAGTCAGATAGGCAGTCGCTTCATGCAAAATACTGGTATTCAGCTGCATCCGGTTAGATTGATTGCTTGTGCGCATCTTACTGCAAGCCAGAGGTAAGTCACAAGACTTCTCCCGGGAGGTAGGGTCCGTGGGTTCGCTACTGCCCAAAAGCTGCTGCCGTCCACATGCTGCCCTGCGGGTTCTTGTATCCTACCCAAGACTTGCTTCGGCAGAGTAAACTCTACCGTCACAGACCCAGAGCAGGAGCTCGTAAGCCTATATATCCTATCTGCTTAGCCTTGTCCCAAATATGTTGGGGTCGGCTTCTTGTCTAACCGGATATAGCTAAATAATAATAATAATATCCTTGGACATTTCACACAACGCCATGTAGTCCCAAGCTTAGCAACCTAATGCTTGTGTTATGGTAACGAGATGGCTGATAAACTACTTAAATACATTTTTTTTTTGTAAATACATATTATTATAGATAGAAAAACACCCAGACTCGGAACAAATACTTGCAGGTCGTACAAATATTTGTTCCGTGCGGGAATCGAACCCGCGACATGCTGCGCAGCAGTCAATCGCTCAACCAGGCAGTCGCACCATGTAAAATACCAATATTTTAAATGGTGCGACTGCCTATCTGACCTCCACAACCCAGTTCTTTCTTTCTTCTTCTTCTTCAGTAACTGGGTAATACGATACCCCTTGATAAGACTGGCTGTCTGACTTACGGGCTTCTGACTACCCGTAACGACTGACAAAGATCCACGAATGACAGCCGGGACCAACGGCTTAACGTGGCTTTCGAGGCACGGAGATGTCTCGATATGTAAAGATGGTCACCCATCCACGGATCCACCCCGACAAGCGTAGCTTAACCTGATGGATCGATCCGTGCGGCTGTTATTGCTTAGCTACGGACAGAACATATTAAATTTATTGTCTTCTGTAGAACTTGTGCCGGTATTCAGAGTCGTTTCGTAGGACTTATTAATAAGTTAGCTCACGGTGACATCTCTGAGTATGAAAATTATGACTACATTGTTGTATTGGTTCTCACTTGTAAAAACATATGTAAGTACTACTAAATCATTAAGTAAAATGCTGTGAGTCATAAAAATATAATTATTCTCCGTCTTATCCACATTATAATGTGCAAGTTAGCGCCGGGCGCAAGGGAGCGACAGGGACGGATGATTTAGAAACCCCTCGGGAGATGCGCGACGCGACCCGGTATTAATATTGTGACTCCAATGTAGTATATCCTATGAAATCAGATTAAAAGTTGGTGCATAATGACAAAAAATATATATGAACAAAACGTTTCCATCACTTTGTTTTTATATCGTAAACGTAGAGGTATAGCTAAATTCATAACAAAGGAATAAATGATTTAGATTGTTTCTAAACAATCATACTAAAAATCATCTTTGGTTACTCATAATTTGAACAACAAAAAACAATATCAGTTCACTCATAAAAGACAAGATTTATTTACTTATATAAATAAAAAAAGATAAGTATAAGACAAATACAAATATGCTTGTTGATATGTATTCGTTTCCATCGTACTTGTTAGTGATAGTGACCCTAAGTTTTGTTCTCCTTTTTTGGGTGGTAACCGTAAGAACATGTAATTGTCTCGCTTTACATACAATTCTATTGAATCCAACTGTTGAAGCTGTTGGTTCTCCTACAAAAAAAATACTTTCACTCAACATATTTTTATTCTCACAAACTCAACACTTACATATACTACAATATTATGATCACTCCTTTCCCGGCACTACGTTTTGGTATCTGTCGCCTTACACCTCAAGGTAAATTGGTCCCGAAATTTCAAATTCAAATTCTGTTCTCATTCCCATGTGTGCCCCGCGGCGCAAGCGCTTTTAACATTGTAATTGGTCCTCCGTCGATTGGGCCCAATGGTTATTGCACCCTTTGATGTGGCTTGATTGGTCCCCAAACGGTTTATTACGGATAACTGGGAACTGTGTGTCGGTTATCGTGTGTTGTGTTAGGTCGTGGTCGGCTTCCGAATGTTAATGGGTTTCGTGTGCAGTTTCAATTCCATTTTCATTGCAATCAATTTGGTATGGAATTGTGAAATTGACATTATGACTTCCGTCTGGAAGCCGACCCAAAAGGCAAGGAGATGATGGTGAGATGATGAGTAGCTTCATCTATACTAATATTATAATAAAAACGTTTTTACAAAAAATAAAACCGACTTCCAAAAAAAACACTACAAAGTGAAAAATAATTTTGATTTCGGAGTCGGTGTCTTCGGTTTTGTATTTTCATTTTTTGCCACCGACTTCCGAAATCAAAATTATTTTTCACTTTGTAGTGTTTTTTTTGGAAGTCGGTTTTATTTTTTGTAAAAAAGTTTTTATTTTTCACTTTTTAGTTGTGGTACCTATGCAACCCCCCCCTCCCCCCAAAATTTTAATACCTGGTATGTAAAAATGCCTTTAATATTTCAGAAGTTGTTTTGTGGACACATTGATGATAACATCAGAACTAAATTTTCAATGGCACCTTTCATTCAGAATGTATCTTATGACAGTTCTAATAAACCCAAATACTGCTAGGATACATTGTTTTATTTTGAAGTTCTCATGCCAACCTTGCACCTTCCGGCTCCATCATCAGATCAGTTCGATAGTACCTTATAGCCAAAGTGCATTTCATGACAATTCTAATAAGCCCAAACACGGCTAGAATACATTGATTAATTACGGAGTTCCGGTGCCTGTCTTCCGGCTCCATCATCATCACCAGATAAGTTCAATGATAAAATTTTCAACAAAACTATTCAGGATTGTATGTTTATTTGTTTTGTCATAGTTGCTTAACTATCTTGATTGTGATATCTATGCGAGTGTCAAGTTCCGTTAGCCATATCTGATCTTCTTCACCAGTTCCACTTCATCAAATGTTACTTTTTGACTGTAAACGCTTGATTTCTCGATGAAAATATTAAAATTACTATATAGTTGCCTATAATATTTGAGGAGTTCCCTTGATTCCTCATGGATCCCATCATCAGAACTGGATTTTGAATTTGAAAAAATGGGACCAATCTGGAAGCATATCCTTTAAAGTTTAAAAAAAAATTTGCAAATCCATCCATAAACAACGGAGTTCTGAGGTAACAAACATAAAAAAAAATAAAAAATACAACCGAATTGAGAACCTCCTCCTTTTTTTGAAGTCGGTTAAAAAGGAAAGCTTTGATTATTTGTTTGCATTGAATAGGCTCCGAAACTACTGATAATAAAATACCGATTTGAAAAATTCTTTCACTATTGGGAACCTACACTATCCCCGGGTGACATCATCATCATTCTCCTGCCCTAAGTCCCAATTTATTTGGAGTGCAACAAGTCTTTTTCTTCCATACTTCTCTATGAGTCGTCATCTCGGTAGTCACTCCCTTTCTAGCCATATCATCTTTCACACAATCCATCCATCGTTTCTTCTCTACTTGTATACCCATCCACATTCATATTCACAACTTTTCTGACAACATTTTCCTCATTCCTCCGCAGAACGTGAACATACCATGACAACCGATTTCCACACAACTTTCTGACATATTACATTTTAAAAAATTGGGGTCCCTTACTAAAACTCCAATAACAATAAATAATAATATATAATATAACGATTTCTTACATCCACGCTGGCAAACCCGCGGGCAGGAGCTAGTTATTGCATAATTCTTTTCCAAACCATACGAAGATTGCAGTCCTCTTTTATTCTTTCTCTTTTATGTCATGATTTCCTAGTAGTTCTATAATATCCAGGGAAAACACTCGTAGGAAGGATTTTAGAAATATTGTTGTAACCAAAGTTCAATATTGTCAAGCATAGCCCTCATTACCATCAAAGAGAAGTCGGCAAATGAAGGGGCCCCTCAGGGCCAAGCCTGCCTGATAAGCGGGATTGTCCGAAAGGGTTACCGCTACCCCGGAACATAAAGGGCTACGGAAGGAACATGGATGGGTTTTAGTCAGTAAGAGTCTGACACTCCCTTCCACTCCACCCAGAGCGGGGGCAGTCATTTGATTTCCCAGCCTTAAAAAATAGCCCTCATTACCAAGCTGTACAAATATTTAATAAACTGCCAGCAGATTTAAAAATCTTATTTCACACTGGCTCTTTTAAGGCCAAGCTCAAATCATTTCTGTTGGATAGAAACTTGTACTCAGTAGACGAACTGTTATTCAATATTATAATTCCAATAATCTTAAAAAAAAATGCTATTTATTGTTATTGTTTTTGGATTAATTTTTAGTAATAATCATGTATTCCTTTTATGTTGTCTGTTTTGTTTTTAATTATTGCTGCATGTTTAATATTATTGCATGTCACTTCATTTATTTTAATATTATTAATGATGGTGTATGGAATGTATAAAACACAATTTAAATTGTTCCTGATAAATAAATAAATATTATTTCGTTTCAAAGCCATAAAATAGTTATTTCTATTCAACTGTGTTTCTATCGACCAGCTTTATGTTAGAGAACGAGACGCATAAATTATGTTTGTAGAAGTAAATCACAATTTGATCACACGTTTGATCCTCGGCTTTGGATATTGCTTCTGATCCAAATAGGTTGACTATAGCGTCATTTGGCAGTTGATTATTATTGTAACCTCTTTTTTTGTTCTGTGTTGAATATAGATTTTGTATTTTATTAGCTTCATCA
The DNA here is from genome assembly GCA_951799385.1 of Hyppa rectilinea. Lineage (NCBI taxonomy): Eukaryota > Metazoa > Arthropoda > Insecta > Lepidoptera > Noctuidae > Hyppa > Hyppa rectilinea. The sequence continues at coordinate 13,239,477 of OX637311.1, forward strand.
TCATCGACATCTTTCTTCGTTACCTAGTAGAATAGAGCAACTATACCGACCTCTAATATACAAAGAGAAATTGAATTCATGGGCAATAAATATTTTAAGGGGTCATTGTACTATTTTTTTTTTTCGTGTGGTTAGTGACTAACCTGGTGTCAGAGTTTTAATGCTGCCCATGGGCCTCTGACTTAGCATCACATACTGTTGAGAAATATCTCTCAGGCATGCTGGTTTCCTCACGATGTTTTCCTTCACCGATTTCAGCAAGTGATAATTATACAATACGCACATGAATCCGAAAAATCAGAGGTGCGTGCCTTGGGTTCGAACTCGAGACCTATGACTTGGCAGTCAGCAGGTCACACCACTAGGCTATCACTGCTTTGTCTGCTTTCAGACGGCAGTGATCTACCATCAGAAACCAATGCCATCCCAAAGACAAAGTTTATTTCCCTCCCCCAGCGACGCCCTAAGCGTACCCGTAGGTACGTACCCCACAAGGGGTCCCTTAGCGTTAAGTCGCTTAGTTTGTTAGTTTTTTTAAGCCCTTGCTGGAGGCCTCGATTTACTGTGGCATCCACAGGTAAGTCTAGTTTAGCAGTAGACAACCATTTGGTTAAATAGCGAGATGCCATTCAAAAATGATGCTATTATAAACAAAACAACTCTGCCGTGTGCTAGAAACAGGTATAATAATTCAACTTCATTATCAACCTATAATGATCCACAACTTGGACACAGTTATCGTCTCTGTGAGATGGAGTAGGCCATAATCCACCAACGCGGGCCCAGTGCGGGTTGGTAAATGTCACATGTTTTTTTTTAATTTTTGGTTCTAGGACCAGCTGGTTTCCTTACGATGTTTTCTTTCACCGTTTTAAGAGCAATGGTGATGAAATTATTTACACAAATTAAAGCGCGTGTCTAGGTTCGAACCTGTGACCCTGTAAGTCGCAGCATACCTCTGGGCTACCACTGCTGTATAGTTAGCTAATATTATTCATAATAATTCATATTAGTTATCCAATTAATATGGACTAATATGAATAATATTAACTAACTATTAAGGGCAGTTCAAAGTAAAAATTAAGAAGTCTTTCAATTAAATTAGAATAACTAACGATATGTTTCTAACACAGCAATCTGAATAACTTAAAGAGAGCCCTTATTTTTCATAATTCAACAATTTGGGACCTTCGGAGACCTTGAATTTCAATTCTTTAACGACCTGTTAAATATTCAAATCTAAGAAATGGTTTTCCTGCGGCTATGACATATTTAGTTGAATTTATAATTTTATGACTACCGACACAACGTTCCAACAATGCTTGACCCGCCTTCCGAACCAAAGCTAGTGAAATCGAAGGTCTTCAAAAATGGTCGTTTGAATTGTTTCGATGTTTTGGTAGGGACAAATTACTGTCTTTAAGTGTTTAAGCTATTTGAAAAGAATTTCCAAAGGTGTATACGGTGATTATTTAAAGCGACAAGGGTTAAAAATTTACATTTGAAATTCGCTGCTAATATTTTTGTAATTGAGAATGAGTGCTAACACTCCGGTTTTTTCCTTGTTACACTCTAACAAGATTGCTGGAAGAAAATAAACGAAAGATCACATCAATATTATAGACTGAGTAGGTACCTATAATACCTGATGAGAATCTCGTGTAAGCTGAGAAAGAAAAAAAAGCAAATATAGCACTCGAGGTTGACTAAAAGTGGGACGTGAACTAATTTTAGCTCACGCAGTCCACTGCTGGACTTACGCTTGTCCCAGGCCAACACCCAGTCCTCCGCCTTCCGCATTTAGTTAGTCCCAGGTAGCGGGATTGTCCGAAAGCGTTACCGCTACTTCTGAACATAAAGGGCTAAGGAAGGAACCTGGGTGGATTTAGTCAGTAAGAGTCTGACCCTCCCTGCCGCCCCACCCAGAGCTGGAAGATTTTCCACCTTAAAAAAAAAAGCCATCTTCATGAAGTCATCGGGGGTGTCCTACTCTACGCTTCTCGATACACGGTCTCCATTCTAGGACTCGTCTGCTCCACCTCCCATCATCAGTCTTTCAACAAAGATGGGCTGCTAAGCATGGATCACGTATTAATAAGTAATGACTAATTTAAGCTGATGTTAATTGAACCCATTGTTGACAGACTTTATTGCAGTTAAATTTAATTAATGAGATAAACTTCATATATTTTTATTTCTTCATGATCGTAGCATTTCAAAGATGTAAGATTGCGTTTTGCTAATTAACTAATTAGTGATCAACATTGTTACATATCTTTAACATCCTGTAACAATGTTTTACTACCAAGATGGTTTGCTGTGTAATATTTTATTGTGAAGGGTTTTTATTTGTTGTTATATTATGGCAGCAGCCACATCTCGTGGCTAAGTAGCAACAGCCACGCGTGTCTATCCAGGTTAAGCTATGCGGGTCGCGGGTTGGTTCGTGGGTGGGTGATCATCGTATCATACCGAGACTCCTCCGTGCTTTGGAAAGCACGCCAAGTTGGATGTTAAGGCTGTCATTCGTGGATCTTTGACAGTCGTTACATGCCATCAGGATCATGCCCAGGAAAGTCTGACGACCAGTATTAACAAAGGATATCGTATTTCCTAGTAACTGGGTTGTCGAGGTCAGAAAGGCAGTTGCTCCATGCAAAATACTGGTATTACTACTGGTGCTGCTGACCCCGTATTAGTTTGGAAAAGGTTAGGTCTCAGGGAGTCATTTTCGTTAATATCTATTGAACCGTAAGTATATACTAGGTCATGTTTCCAATGAGACCAAAACTTACTCTGTTACTTGAAAAGCCTTTGCTCCGCTCTGGATTCAAAGAACCAGTCTCGCCTTAAAAGTAGTATTTTGCTTCCTTGGTAAACAAATTACTGTTTACGCTGTTAAATTCCAAAATGCTCAAAAATAAACAAGCTCCTATCAAAACAAAATATTAAAGGTAACTTTATCGCACATAAGTGACATTGATTAGTATAGAATATCGTTGCTAGACAGGGTTTCCCCCTGTTCATGACTAAATAATGAAGCCTTTACAAAATTATGTATGTCATAGACAGTTTGTCATGCCCCGTCTGAGATCGAACCCGGACCCCTCCGCCGGCGTTAGCATTTGTCTTCATTTTCTTAAGAGTAGTGATGGGGTGTGTGTTTTGTATTTTGAATGACATTTGTGTCGATGGTTTTGGAACTGTCGAGTTTAAAAGTCGAATGGAAGGTATAAGTGTCTTGGAAGTTTCTAATAGGAAACTTTCGTTTCGTTTCCCTCTATAGAATCTTTCAAAATGTATTGAGCATCTAGGCGTACGGCTACACTTTTCTACGTTCTGGCCTTTTCTCACATTTCAGTAGTACGCAGTAACCTAACTACAACACCCCGAGCGAATAGGTTAGGACATTGTGTGACCAACCGCGCACAAACCGACCGAGCTACCAGCGAGCACTACGTTCAAGTTGGTCGTAGTGTCGTGGCTATGTAGTATTTTTATGCCCCCAAAATATTAAAATGTTCAATAATATTTTTTGGAACACAAATTGGCAATTATTAAAGAGCCAGTATGAAAATATAATTTAAATCATAAAGGTTTTGTAGAAAATAGCGTTCGAAATGAAATATTAGATTCGGATTACATAAAAACACAATACAATTATTTATTTAGTAATAATGTATCGACAAAATCATCGACAACCTACCAGCACATCCCTAAACCTTAGGCCCAAGAACATTGATATTAATTCGAGCTTCCCGTACGAAATCACGTCTCTATATAATTACCTACTGCGACGGGCAAACAGCGGGTTATTATTGAGTTATGAAATCCGCGACTTTTGTCTTCCCGGGGGAAATAAAGCGTGTTTAAAAACAAAGAGGGTAACGCCAATTACACACTTTCGATATTTATGTCCCGGAGTTGTGCGATATCGTACAGTACCTGGCGATAAATATTGCACTTCGACCTCTGGAAAGAGACAATCGGCCAATTGTCGAATCGACACGAAGTGATTGACTCACTTCGTGTCGATTCGATTTCAAAAACTGTTAATCAAACAATTCGTTATCTCAGCGATTCGGATTGCCAAGATGCTACTTGTCAACACATTTGCATGGGAATATTGATCGAGTTTCGTTACATAATTTGACATTGTCTAGCACTTAGCGATCGGAAACGGTTGATCACGTGAGATTTCGATAGCTTTTGCCAATTCCATACATTTCGGATTGATCTAATTTCGTTATCCTTAATTACAATTTGACTAAGATTGAGTAAATGACTAATTTGAGTAAATAATTATTACTTTTTTACCTACTTCACCTATTTCAAACTCAAGTTTAGAACAATTCTCAGTCCAAGCAATCTACACGAGCATCAGCGAAACCCCAAATCTATTAATTTAGATCTTCAACCTGCGATATCTAATTCCTAAGTCACCGCTAATCAACAGTGTCAATTAGGTGTGAATAGAAGTGGGGGAGGAAGTGGGTGGGGGTAGTGGGGGAGCACCAGGCACCCCATGACACGGCACAGCCTATCAACTGACGATTAAACAACTTTGTCCTATACTGAGCTTGGGCATAGAATTCTGGCAGTATAGATAGGAAAATAGTAAGGAAAATATTACCTATGTGAAGTTCAACCATAATACAAGTTCAACTTCAATAGTGCTATTCTGTAAAAATCTCGCGGTGAAGATGTAGATGAAGTGAGTTTAAAGTCAATAGTGCGAATCTCTAGCATTAGGTGGAAGCACAGCGCACTTTACCTTAGTTACTTCCCACAGTGAGATTTTTACAGAATCGACTGGGTTCCCAGCACTTGTATAAGTCTTGTTCCGTGAATACAAACATTTTCTTTTATCATCTGACAACCAACATTATGCCATAGCTTTCACCCTCAAAGTTAGAGCATAAATCTATCCTGAAGAAGACATATGAGTCAACTTACACCTTTCTTATCGTTTAGATGGTGTTAGGTTAAACAAGGTCCGCATGATTGTCCGAAAGGGTTACCGCTACCCCGGATCATAAAGAGCTTCGAAAGGAACATGGATGGGTTTTAGTCAGAAAGAGTCTGACACTCTCTGCCGCTCCATCCAGAGCTGGAGGGGTCATTTTATGATTACCCTCAAAACAAAAAGGTGAGGGACATAATGTTAGGGTGTAGATATAATATCAAAATTTGAAAATAAAAATCTACCGTTCGCAACATTGCGATCATAAAAGTTTGACAAATCCATTCAAGTTTGTATTTGTTTGTTTGTCTAAGCTGTTAATTTTAATACGCACTACAGCAGTTTAAACTGCGCTAACACTGTATTGATCATCATTTATCAAACTAAACTTTTAAGATCGTCAAAAGTTTAGTTTTTTTCAATAAAACTAAGAATGGAATTTATTGTTCTGTCTATTCCTTTATCGCTCTACATCAACGTTAAGAGTCCTGTCCCTGCAAGTTCCGTCGATTCAATTACAAAAGTTTGACGAGTTCGTCAGGTGTTCGTCTATAGTCTTTGTATAGAGATAATCATAGCAATAGAGCTTTAGGCTTCCATATCTGATGGTTTTATTGTGCTCAATGTGGGCTTTAGGGTTGGAAAGTAGAAGTGTCTGTGTCTTTCACAATGGTCCTTGTAAAAGGGAGAGTGAGTGAAGTGTGTTTTTTGGTATCTACATTTTTATTGCAAAATGACAATCACATTTCACATTCACAATTTAATGCAAACATCATCATCGTTATCATTTCAGACTTTGGTTGTGGAGATAGGTTGTCAGACAGGCAGTCGTTCCATGTAAAATACTGGTATTAAGGACGGATGTTTCATGAGTTCCCGCGACGCCCCCCCCCCGCAGTTTCCCCCCCCCGGCTCAAATAAAAAAAGAAGCCAAACCCATCACAGTTGGAAAAAAGCTATGAAGATTGATTGAAACATCAGCAAATGAACGCTGAAGCTGTGGCAAGACAGTGCTTCCTTACTCACTCCATCCGTTCCATCTGACCACGAGTTACTTTAACCAACCAAGAGGTCTTTAAAAAGACTCCGGACCCAGGTTAATCGAAGCAAGGAAAACCTGCTCAGGTGAAGATTTATAGACTACTCCACCATGAAGTGAAAATATGGGACTGCTCCACAAACGATGGGACATTAATATCGCGTCCTGTTGCATGTCCTGTTATCTACGTGTTACTAGAACTGATGGACGCCAGCGATGGTGCCAAACACGTGGCCGTATTCTCGGTTACATCATTCACATCATGAAATGTACATATGAGAACAATGCAGAACGTAAAAAAGTCCATTATCAAAAGATTAAAAAAACTTTAAAAATTAAATTAAATTTTAAGAGAGCCGTGGTAGCTAAGATATTACTCTAGTCAGGGGCACAATGGGCGCCGCCAGTAGGGACTTTACGAACATGACGCATGGATTAGCACCATTCAGCTCAACCATTTTGAAGGGAGCTAAATGATCCAACACACGCGCCACCATCAGCGAGACAGTGAGCATGATATGCTCTCAGCCGCCAGGGCTCATTCAAGTCAATGTAAGACGTACTTAGTAAGTATAGCAGTCCTTGGACAAGCCCATTCATAGGTACCTTTTCTATTATGTACATACTGCCGCATATTACAATAGGATTTGGCACAGTTTTACGAAGTTTTTTGAAAATTTATAAAAGCATGGTTAGACCTGCTGTCCTGTATGGATCAGAGTGTTAGGCCACAAAAGGAATGAATGATAGACAATTGCATTTGTCATGGTACGGGCATGTTATGCGGAGGAATGAGGAAAATGTTGTCAGGAAAGTTGTTGATTGTGTGAAAGATGATATGGCTAGGAAGGGAGTGATTACCGAGATGACGTCTAATAGAGAAGTAAGGAAGAAAAAGACATGTTGAGCCGACCCCAAGTAAATTGGGATAAGGGCCAAAGAACGATTATGTCATACTGCCGCATATTTTCACTAACCCAATAGTTTCAGACAGAACTTAAATTCAATTGAATTAACGTTTGTAACATAACTATAAACAGATCTCAACAGGTGAATTCACAAGCTCACGTATGTCCTCTGAAATGTCAAAGCGATTACATTTAAGCCCACAATACGATTACTGCGGCACGGTATTACATGTAATTCGTGGGGTTATTATGAAATAATTGGGTACAGTGCGTTCGATACTTTAATTATTTTGTTCCTTTGTGTGTAATTGGCTGAAATGTTGGTTATTTGTTAAGTTGAGGACGTTAAAATGTTTGTTCGGTGAGATGAGGAGGATTCACTTTTAGAATTTTGTATTCTAATTGGACCATAATGAGTATTTAACATAGCTGGAAGAATGCGAGTATAAGATATGAAGATGTCAGCAATCGAGAAGGGGCCGTCAGGGCCGAAGCCTGCCGGGTTAGCGGGATTGTCCGAAAGGGTTACCGCTACCCCGGAACATAAAGGGCTAAGGAAGGAACATGGACGGGTTTTAGTCAGTAAGAGTCTGACAATCCTTTCCGCTCCACCCATAGCGGGAGGGGTCATTTGATGATTTTCCAACTTCAAAAAAAAATGGGTACACTTCTGCCTAACCCTTCAGAGAAACATGATGTTAGGTAATGTTGTTTTATGTAGAGCACTCTCTGGCTTACCTCTCTCCTCTACTTTTTTGATTCAGGTTGGAAAATCCTCATGAATGTCCTCCTCCCTGGGGATCTGTCACACTCTTACTGACTAAAAACCAGCTCAATGTTCCATGTCATACCTACGCCAGGGGTCGTAGAACATAAATACTTATTATAATACAATATTGTAAGATAATTATTGTATTATAAAATCAAAATACATAATAAAGTACGGTTTACATAAAAGACTGAAACAATAATATTTATTTAGTTCGTGTTTGTTTTTGTTGTTGTTTAGTTATTTTGTGTGGTTGGCGAAATGTGGGTGTACAGACGCCAGCACATCAAGCTATCCCTAACTGTCAAATTTTCTCAATTAAAAATGAACCTTATGTCTTTGCAATAAAGTTGAAATACTATCAAAGTTTTTTTTTTTTTTTTGAACTTGATGTGCTGGCCTCTGTACCTGTCCGAAAGGGTTACCACTACCCCGGAACATAAAGGGCTAAGGAAGGAGCATGGACGGGTTTTAGTCAGTAAGAGTCTGACACTCCCTTCCGCTCCACCCGGAGCGGGAGGGGTCATTTGTTGATTTCTTAACCTAAAAAAAAAGTGATCTTACGAGTCTCCTCTCCTCTTGAACCAACCTTGCTGAATGGGCAGATAATTGATCACGACTTATTATTGTCTTCTCACTCAATATGCTAAGACGAGAAAAAAAGAAGATCTCGAGTGTCTGTATGCCAAAAGAGGTTAAACTTAAAAACAAATGCTACCTCATTGCTTGTGCACACGAAGACTTCCATACCCAGAAAACAGTTGATTTAAATTACACACTGAAATATTATCCTCTAGAATTCAGATGATAAAAAAACATACCGTCGAATTGATAACCTCCTCCTTTTTTGAAGTCGGTTAAAAATTGTTGAAGATTGGGTTAAAATTGTCATCTAGACTCTTTGTATACAAACAACTAGAATCGAAACAGCAGGATCGTTAAACACATAAGCGTTTTATTTAACACTGATAATTAGATTGGTAAGACTGGAAGCCGACCCCAATATAGTTGGGAGAAGGCTAGGCAGATTGATTTTTTAAGAGTGATAATCAATTGATAACAGTACAACCTTAACATTGAGTTAAAATAATTTCTTAATTGCTGGAATATAATTAGCTCATGAACAAGAATGATTTTAAGAAAGTAATCGTTTCTGCCTGGGCGTAGACTGATCTCCACTTCCAAGCCACTATCTTTCTATACCAACGGAACTTGTGACTTAATGTTGCCAGTAAAATAAACAGACTTAACAGTTTCTTTTAAGTTGATTCTTTCCTGAATAGTAACTTAAAAGTATAGACGCCAGCACATCAAGCTATCCACAACTGTCAAATTTTCCCAATTGAAAATGACCCTTATACTTAAGTAATAAAGTTAAAAAACTATCAAAGAAATTTGAGAGCTGTTTTGGCCTCTGTACATAAAACAAACACCTCCACATAAACAACACTACAACTAATAATGGTCTCCACTTCCCATAGCCACGCGTCGACGTCCTCTCCGGTATGACAATGATTATTTTAAAATCCTCATAAAACAATATTATGGGCCGCACACTATATTTATACACTGTTGGTTGCCAATTATAGGTCGTAACCAAGGGTTCGATCCCACTCGATAATTGCCACCGCACTAAACATACGTAGAAACATGAGTTATAGCAGTTGACTTTTGAATTTGGTTGTTAAAGTGAGAATTCTACTAATTAGGAGTCATTTGTTTTTGGAGTTGACAATTTGGGATAGTATTGGGGTTTAAAATTATAGAATAGATGAATGTTTTCTTGGATTTATGGTGCTTTAATGAGTGCTGAAGCAATCCCGATGCACTATAGGCAGTCAGACTTGCCGATCACTTCAGTAAAAATCGCGCCGTAAAAATTTGGGTACCTAAAGGGAGCTGTCAATAGTGTCAATGTCTATTGACAGCTGTCAATTTCTATGGCTGGAATGACAGCTCACTTCACCTAAGTTTTTATTGTAAGTTATATAAGGAATAGACTAACTGATACCCAGCTTCAGCATAGTTTGGCAATCTTTACACTGTTTAACCATGACTTTTATAACATGCATTCAAAGAACTACTATATTTATCCGAGGATAAGAGTCCACTTCTTCATTTCGTAAATTGATCAATGCTGTAGTATTAATTTAGACTATAAACAGAACCAGCCGATTTATTTTTTGTATGGCAAGTCGCAGTTCGACCTAGGAGGTCATCTAGGGCTTAACTGGGATTGCGGACCTTCCGATCTCTTTTCATTTTATGACTATAGCTAGCTGCTGCCTGTGGCTCCGCCTGTGTTAAAATGTTGAATTTGTTTCATACAAACTTCCACCCCTTATTTCACTCCTTTACGGGAGTAGTTTCCTATAATCCATTCTTAGCTAACGTCTCCTACTCATAATCTACCTGTGTGACCAATTTCATCTTTGTAGGTTTAGTAGTTTTTGATATTTCGTGTTTAATCAGTGAGTGAGAATATTTCGCTTTTATTATAGTACAGACGCCAGCACATCAAGCTATACCTAACTATCAAACTTTCTCAATTAAAAATGAACCTTATATCTTTGCAATAAAGTTGAAATACTATCAAAGAAATCTGACAGATTGTGGTAACTTGATGTGCTGGCCTCTGTACATTTCTGTGAACGAACGTAGCAAAAGTCTTTTTTTTTTGAGGGTGGCAATTCATCAAATGAAATCCTGCTCCAGATGGAGCGGAAAGGAGTGTCAGATTCTTACTGACTAAAACCCATTCATGTTCCTTCCTTAGCCCTTTATGTATCGGGGTAGCGGTAACCCTTTCGGACAATCCCGCTGACCCGGCAGGCTTTGACCCTAGCGGGCCCCTTCCTTCATAATCTATGTAGCAAAGCTCTGAAAGTTTTCTTTTATTAAAACCTCACCTCAGACAGTCGTATTAACATGCGTAACGGCATATCTTTTTTGCTCCCATTTTATAACCAATTTATACGTCTACTAGATCAGGAAACAGACATATAGACGCAGCGTACAAATTAACTTTTTCCACGATTTTTTTAACATCCTACTCCATCTCATATACATACATACTATATAATTTGTCTACCGTTGGGTCTGCTCCGGTCTTCGGGCAATTGAACCAAATAATTGTCAGCGCATTTTTATTGCGTTTTCCCATCATTGTATGGGGTTGTGGGTCTAATATCACCTTGCTATAGGAAATTGCGACTTTGTAATACAATGGTAGTTTTAACAATGTTATCTTGGGAGCATCTCGGAATGTAATATTGTTTTAGATGAGGAATTGTAGTTATTTTGTTTAGTTTGATGGTACGATTGTCAAATGTTGTGTTATTCAATTTTTGGGATGTTTGGTTACGAGATGGATGATAAGAATCTTTCTGGGATTGTATATACAGCATACAATTCTACTTTAATAATAGGTAGGCCTCGTTGTTCTAGTAGTTGCAAGCGCTACTGCAAAGAATGAGGTCCTGGGTTCTATTTCTAAGTCCGGAAAAATGGTTTATTGGGTTTTTCTGTCTGGAATTTCTAAGTAGCAACCCGGAGACCTATATTATTGTCGTCACTACACTACTAGAGCTCTACGAGGACAATTTACCGCCTGTATGCCATTGACAGGTGGAATGTCAGATGTGTCATAGAAAATGTACTGACAAAACAAGATGGAGACGTGAGACTCTGACCGACTGACTCTCTCCGACTCTGGGCACGTGTCAAAATAACCTTGTAGCGTTGTACAACTGTATACACGTATTCACACGTCCAACACTGTCCACTAGAGCCAGTTTGGTACTTCGAAGTGCCAGATGTGTGACGCTAGGGCGGATAACAACTCACACGTGTAATGAATGCATGACTCGACACGTAGCGACACTGGCTCAGTGTTAGATATTTCAGTAGGGATGTACTGATGTCGATAGTGTTGGTGGATATATCGATATTCTTATCAAGATTAAATACAGCATCAATATTTCTGATTTGGTCGAATAGTAAAAATAGTTTGTAGTCTTTCATAGTCAGCCAGTATACAATCTTATTCTCGTTTGTATGGATAAAAAATGATACAAAAAGGTTTATTGGAAAAAAGATTGGACAGGTAATAAACAAATTATATTATCTACCTTTGGTTAAATGACCGTCGATCTCCAATTTAAACAGAGCAGAGTGCGATTGAGGAGTATCTGACAAACCAAATAGCATCCTTTTAAAAAAACGTCACAAAGAAATCGATATTATTTTTAAAATATATAAAGGTCGGTGTTTCCTCACCTACTCTGAAGAGAAGAATATTAATTCGGTACCTACGTGGCTTTTTTTTACCGAAACAACCATCGACTACGTTCCCACGTCACTAGATCGCACCTGTCCGGCGCGCGCGCACCCGTTCATTAGGTCGCGGCGCGTGATTGTCATTTGGCCACGCCCCCCGCGCCCGCTTAGACAATTATTATAATTCGTATGATTACGACTTGCGTACCAGTGGATGTTTTGTTGTTACGTTTTTTTTTATTTTTGGTGTTATGTAAGTTTTTCCTACATACGTTGCGTAGGAAGGTATATTTTGAGAATGTTACTAGCTACAGTATATTGAGGCAATTTGAACAAGGTTTTTATGCCAAGAACTGCTAGAACAGCTCCATTTCAGTCTTCCGAACTAATGAAATGGATTGTTGGATGCTAATCCATCAAATCATAGACAAGTGCCTAGATTTTTTAAATTTTTTTTCGTCACTAAATATAAAACCTCGTTCGTAACATACAGATAAAATATGCAATACCAAAAACGGCCACAATAGCTAGAATCAGGGTACTCCTATGAGCCACAGTGCGACTGTAAAGCTACACCACAAACAATGATTCATATCTAGTCGTGTTGTCTATGTGAAAACACCTGCACTGTGGAAGAGGTTTGTGAGGCCAGCGATAGCGCTGTCGAAGTCGCCGGATACTGGTCGAATTTTATTTAAAAATAGAATCACCAATACGACGAAGAAAAAGAAGAATATAGCTGGAATCTCTCTAGGATTTACCAATCCACTTAAAAGAATAAACAACCCTGTTATTTTCTTCAGGAATATAGCTGGGTGTCTAACTCCACAAAGAGGAAACGCCCAGCCTACCTGCCTTTTTTTTTGAGGGCTGGGAAATCATCCAATGAATTATCCCGCTCTGGGTGGAGCGGAAGGGAGTGTAAGACTCTTACTGACTAAAACCCATCCATGTTCCTTCCTTAGCCCTTTATGTTCCGGGGTAGCGGTAACCCTTTTGGACAATCCCGCTTACCAGCCTACTTGCCTAACCTGCTAATTATGCAAATTAATTAATCGGAAAACCCAAAAAACGGTAACGCTATAAAAACTCTAAAACTCTTTACAATATCAGACAGCTTAATTAAAGATTTCACCATGACCCATCTCCTCAATGACACACACTGACAAAATAACAAAGACGGAGACCATTATATTGCGCAACCTCTATTTTATATTCACGCACTCTGAGCTATATAATGACATACGAAAGATCTTTAATAGCGAGCAACCAAATTGCTCTGACCGCTTGCCTCTTACACTTGACCAACTTATCCTGCAGACAACACAAGGCATTATAGATCTTAAAGCTTCTAAGTTAAGGGTGGAGTGTATAGCAATGGTTATGATAGCATGAATTTGGTTCTTAGTGGATCACCACGCCTACCGTTGCGACAAATGGGGACAGTTTTCTTTGCTTTCTTTTTATGTCTATGAAAATTCAATCGTATTGTGGTTAGATAAGGTTGGATTTTCGTTGGTGGACGGAGTAGAGAGTGTTTTGTCATTGAGCGTATTGTTGTTTTGTTACAAAATGTAACATTTGGAGATATGGAAGTACCTATCTATGTATATAAATTGTTTTTTACGAACAATGAGATTGGGTAATCTTTTTTTATGGTAATTTCCTATGGATTGCGAGACGTGAGGTCAGTGTTAGAGACATACCTTTGTCTCATGGATACTTTTGCAAGAACAGTCTGCGTTTTATGTATTGCTGTTGGCTATTTTTCCTCGAGTTCGTGGTTAAGTACTAACAACTGCATATGTCGATCCATCAGGTTAAGCTACGCTTGCCGGGGTTGGCCATGGATGGGTGACCATCTTTACATACCGACACTCCTCCATGCCTCGGAAAGCACGGTAAGCCGTTGGTCCCGGCTGTCATTTATGCATCTTTGACAGTCGTTACGGGTCGTCAGAAGCCCGAAAATCTGACAGCCAGTCTTACCAACGGGTATCGTATTGCTCATTTACTGGGTTGTGGAGGTCAGAAAGGCAGTCGCTCCATGTAAAATACTGGTATTCAGCTGCATCCGGTTAGACCGGAAGCCCACCCCAACATAGTTGGGAAAAGGCTAGGCAGATGATGTTATAATTCTTTTTATTGGTAGTTAATTAATACCACTGATATAAATAGTTATAGTTTATTTCCAGACACATTTCGTGCGTACGCCTTTTTTTATAACAAAATGGCGGCCCAAAAGGGCTTCCCACTGCAAACTAAAAACTAGTGACGGACCACTTAAGAAAATAATATGACAATTTTCCATAACTATTATTCAGTCGATCTTCATCTACTTCCTCTGCTTAGCGGTAGGTATTCTTCTGTGTTTTGTCCAATATTGGCCAGAAGCTTTGTATTACATTATCAAACTATCTTGGTACTGTCCAGTTCCTCCACAATTCTGCCAGAAGCCTTTACTACTACTGCCACCAATCTCCAGTGCATATAAGCAAGTGATAGCCTAGTGGTGTGACAGACAGACTCCCAATTCTTAGGTCTCGAGTTTGAACCCAAGGCATGCACCTCTGACTTTTTATATTCATGATCGTATAGTATAATATTATCACTTGCCTAAAAAACGGTGAAAGAAAAAATCGTGAAGCAAAAAATGCTTGAGAGGTGTTTCTCAACTTGTGAAGCTAAGTCTGCCCATGAGTTTTATGCTCCCTAAAACTCCGACACCAGGTGAGTTACTAACCACACGAAGAAAGAAAGTATATCCAGTGGCTAAGGCAATTGCCATACAGAAACATACGTCATTCATATCCTCGTCTTAGTGGATCAGTTATCTTTTGCCTCATCATGACATTTGCAAGAGTACTTACTAACTTATTCATGATTCACGCGATCTCAGCCCTAATTAACGGGCACTGATGCCATCGTTTTTCTAACGACTTCTTCTTTCTACGTGCAGTTAGTGACTAACCTGGTGTCAGAGTTTTTATGCTGCCCATGGGCCTCTGACTTAGCTTTACGTTTTGAGAAATATCTCATATTTTGCCTGCCAGGTACGCGGGATTGTCCGAAAGGTTTACCGTTACCCCGGATCATAAAGGGCTAAGGAAGGAACATGGATGGGTTTTAGTCAGTTAAAGTCTGACACTCCCTTCCGCTCTACCCAGAGCGGGAATCATTCGATGATTTCCCACCCTCAAAAAAAAAGGCATGCCGGTTTCCTCACGATGTTTGTTTGTTTCTACCGACTAAAGTCACAATACAAATGACTTCATACCCAACACTACTCGACCAAGGCTCGTCCACTTAGCCTTCAGGTAGTGCAGTACCCGATAGCAAATCGATACAAAATTGCTTTGACATTTGAAACTGTACACAAAATGTCACGACTGGCAGTGCGACAGAGGCATTCTTAGAATTTTGTTCGTTTATTGCAATCACTGCTTGGAGGTGTAGTTAGGTTTTTGGAGCGAAGTTTGTTTAACGTTGCTTGCGGTAGGAATTGACCGGGAGAAATCGTCACGTAAGGAAAAGGCGTTATCCATACGACTTCATACGACTTTCTAAATTATACAATAATAGAAAGAGACTAAGAGAGATTGAATCGTGTGAATTTAAAACGAATACAAGATGGCTCTGTATTAAATAACCATTCAATAATCCAAGACATCTAATGTAAGTTTTAAAAAGCTCTTTTATAGTTTCACACCCTTGTGTGATGAAAACTAAAGAAACTTAGAAAAAATAAGTCAGTTAAACGTCTCAAGTTTTAAGTGTGGAAAGTTTTGTTTTAAATTTCACGCTTTTTTTATTTTTTTAATGGAATAGAAAGTAAAATTCTATTTCTTTTTGGAAATTTTCCAAAAGAAAAGTCACCAGAAGAAAAATGTTGTCTACATCTCTTTTGTATGTACTAGATCTATTTGTTTCTACTATATCTATGTAGGTACTGTAGGTATGTAGGTAGCATTAGGTTGCTTAGCTTGGGACGATAGGGCGTTGTGTGAAATGTCCAAGGATATTATTATTATTATTACTGTCCTATCGCAGGTATGCTGGAAGAGGTTTCTTAAGAAAATGAGCATCACCTTTACACGTATTTTTCTGTTCCGTTCTTTAAATAAAAAATCTAGAAAAACTTACGAAAGGTAAGCGATAGCGTTTAGTGTCACTGTAATTGGTTTTACATAACCGTTGTAATTCTATAAATAAATAATTCGCTCAAACTTTTGTAATTAACTGTGTTGTTAATGAAGACAGAAGACATATTTTGTAGTTACTCACTAATCCTATTAGTTCAGTCTATAGTGAACAACACCCCAAAAATCTAGGCCAACGTAATCACACAAATAAACGCAAACAACATAATAACAACAAAGTACCAAAAGTAAATTAGTGCGTAATTTAGTTTCGTCTCCCACTTTCTACTAATAACACATTTACCAAACGTTACCTATTATTACATATTACAAAACAGAAAATAATAAGCGAAACGAATTGACCGTCACTTCAGTTAGACATTCGTCTAAATTAGCTTGAGACATCTTTATTATCGAAATCCAATAACACAAGCTTAATAATAATCAAAATTGGGTATTCGAAAGGGTAGTCAATAACGTTACTTTTTATGAACTGTCAAATTGCGTAATTTGTACGTCATTTGTATTGAAATATAACAATAACAATGTGACGTCACAGATTTTTAGAATCAAATGGAATACTTTTTAGCATTAAATGCAATTTTACAATTATATTTTATTACAATTATATATTTACAATTATGTAATTATATCTTCGCATAATATTTATGTTCTGTACGGTGCTCGAAGTTTTAAGGACGAGCGGTCTTTTTCTATGTGATTTTTCAGGAACCAAAAGTTTTTTTTTTGAGGGTAGGATATCATCAAACAACCCCTCCTGCAGTAGCTGGAGCAGAAGAGAATGTCAGACTATTACTGACCAAAACCCATCCATGTTCCCTCCTTCTCTTAGCCCTTTGTGTTCCGGGGCAGCGGTAACACTTTCGGACAATCTCTCTTACAAATACACGACTTGACACTATCTTTAAGAGCAAGTTGCATAAGATAAATGTTTGTGACATTACAGTGACAGGTCCTCAGTAAATGAACCTAGATAATGTAGGTCCCAAGATAAGATGGATGGTAGACATTTGTCATTATTATCATTAGCCTGTAAATGTCTAAGCAGTCCTAGTGATGGATTACCTAGCTCGACGAGGTATTCATATAAATAGGGTATTTAAAAGGCATGGTCGCCATAATCTATATAAATTATAAATGAATGTTGCTAAGCTCAAAACTCAAAAACGGCTGGACCACTTCGGCTGATAATTTTTTTCAATGTTCCTTAAGGACCACAGGAGGTTTTTATGAAGAGTAAAATTGTAAAAATAGCCCGCATAAGTTAAAAAATATTGGTTTTCTGCATCTGACCTCCTGATGACTATGCTGTCCTGGTACCCTTGATTGAATTGTTATGTTCTAGCCAGCATGTTGCGGCATTTGAGTTTTGGCACTAGGGTAGCAAAATCATTTCAAGGTATTAAGTAGGTAGAGCAGGTAAGGTAGAGTAGGTAGGTAGATAGGTAGGTAGGGTAAGTAGGGTAGGTAGTAATATATATCTCACAGCTCAGAAGAGCAGTATTAGGCGTTATTCATTTTCAACACCGCGGGGCACAGCTACTATGTAGATAAATTATATGGACATTTGATATAATATTAGAAGAGACTATTATGTGGGACTTAAACCTAGCTGGCGAAATGTGTTTGTTAGTACTATAAGTATGTACAGACGCCAGCACATCAAGCTATCCCTTACTGTCAAATTTTCTCAATTAAAAATGAACCTTATTTCTTTGCAATAGAGTTGAAATACTATCAAAGAAATCTGACAGATTGTGGTAACTTGATGTGCTGGCCTCTGTACACTTCTGCTCAAGCCTTCGGGATTAAACTTATATTTGTGTGTTCCGAAATGGAAAATCATCACCACTTTAGTCATCTTTTTAATTTCCACAAAAAAATCCACGGTACTGCGACTATTTGAGTTTGCATATATTCCAACCCAACAAAGACCCAACATTATTATATGCCAGTATTATTAACTAATATGTTCAGAGAACAAGATATGCATCTGATGTTGACAATAGAATACAATGGCGCTACGGTGATACACCTTACAAATCATATTACAACATAAACATACCTACATACAAACTACATAGTACATTATATGCATGATGAAATACTTTAGGATGACTCAACCAGCGAACCGCCTCGGCTTCACACGGGTTAAGACTGTATTCTAAGTAAGACTTCCCTTCCCTTGGTAAGACTAGTTGTCAGACTTTCGGGCTTCTGACTACCCATAACGACTGTCAAAGATCCACGAATGACAGCCGGGACCAACGGCTTAACGTGCTTTCCGAGGCACGGAGGAGTCTCGATATCTAAAGATTAGTCACCCATCCACAAACCAACCCTGGCAAGCGTGGCCTAACTTATTACTTAACCACGAGCTCCACCTGACAAAAAGTACTAGGCTTACATGAATTAAAGATAGTGTTTTATTAGTACTATTATCATCGATTAGTACCTTAGATTCTTTTCACCCTTTTGTGGTGTAGTATTTTTATTCTGGGTGAATCGCCTTCACAATTATAATTTTATAATTCATAATATTTTATATACAAAACATTTTAAAAGAGTAACGGTGGAGTTTCTTGCCCGTTCTTCTCCATACGAAATTACCTTTTGGAAGGGGCGACTGGAATCAATTCTATTTCTTGTTCATTTTGACGTGCCTTTCTTATGCCTATTTGAAATAAATTATTTGACTTTGACTTTACCTATTACCCTAAATTCTTCTCTATACGAAACTAAGAACCCTTTGAAAGGGGCAACTAGAATCAGTTCTATTTCTTGTTTTTTTTGTCATTCAAAGTGCCTTTCTTGTGCCTATTTGAAAAAATGACTTTACCCTTTGTCCAGTAACTATCCATAACTGACCGAATAGAAGTTCCAATTATACCTACCTACCTAATTAACAATAGAGCATCCAATTAAAACTTAAATTATCAATATGACTCGACTCCAAACCCGAAACTCATTTACCAATATTCCGTAAAACCAAATTGATAGGCGCGGTTCACACGGCCGCGTCGACACCCCCGCTTTATGAATAATCGAAAAGCGCGAACTTGCCCGCGGTCATGTGTACATAGCCTATGAATAGTGGAACCGCGCAGGTGTGAGCTGTATTCCCTTCATGTTTATTTTTGATAAAACTGTGTTGTTTTTAGGGTTTAGTGTAGACTGGAGTGTTTTGGGGTTGAGAGGATTAAAATTGACGGTAGAAAAGCCTACATATGAGGTACTTATTGCTTTTGTTGGGAGGAAACTTCAATGTCTTGCTGATGGTGGCGCGTGTATTGGATCATACGGTTCCTTACAAAATGGTTAAGCTGGATTGTGTTGATCCACGCGTCATGCCTTTTAACTGACAATCAGTAAGAGTCTGACACTCCCTTCCGTTCCACCCAGAGCGGGAGAAGTCATTGGACGATATCCCAGCCTCAAAAAAAAATGACTCTTAACTGACAGGGCTTATATTTTTAATTGTTTTATTTCTTTTCTTTTTTACATTGTTCTCACATATAGAAGTTACTAGAATAATGTACCCAGCATATTGTAATATCTTGATTTCAAAGAGTGTCCTTGGGGATTTGTGCCCGTTCTTCTCTATGTAAATTTTGGAGAGCAGCTAGCTTCATCGTTCTGACTAGGTACTTGACCGATTCCTTGACAATTCAAAAGTGCCAGTAATTGGATTAATCGCAACAAATGTTTTGAGTTCACGACTGATGCTCAATTAACAGATATTTTAAGTACAGGGTAATAAGGTGTCCTTTCTGATTGGTCAGTAACAACATTGCTTGTACCGTTTCTATATAAAAAGCCTACAAAAAAAGTGTGGTTTTCAACACAGACCTTGCGAACCATTCGCCCTGAATTACATAATATTGTATTGTACATATTTTTTTTATCAATGATAATATAATTGATAGAAAATGATTGAATGATTGATTAATTGATTTCTATGTCGCGGGTTCGATTCCCGCATGGAACAAATATTTGTACGACCTGCAAGTATTTGTTACGAGTCTGGGTGTTTTTCTATCTATAATATGTATGTACTTACAAAAAACATCCATCTCGTTACCATAACACAAGCATTAGGTTGCTTAGCTCGGGACGATATGGCGCTGTGTGAAATGTCCAAGTAGGTATATTATATTATATATATAAGGTGTTAAAAAATTAACTCTAAGAATTTCGTGGGAGCATTGTACTCATCGTAACGAACAACTTTTACTATGGGATGAACCCTGAAATCCTGAGCTGTTCCATACATTTTATTGAGTTACGTGTGCCTAAATGTATGGAACAGCTCATATTTTTTTCGCGATTTCAGGGTTCATCCCATAGTAAAAGTTGTTCGTTACGATGAGTACAATGCTCCCACGAAATTCTTAGAGTTAATTTTTTAACACCTTATATATATTATAATAATGCTGGGACACAGACCGCCTCTATGTGCGATGGAGTGGGCTTTAATCTACCACGCGGGATTAGTCTTCGAGTTTTTGGTTTTATAACGTGCTGTTTCACCGTTTTGAGAGCATGATGGTGATGAAATTAAATAAGATAAGAAAAAACCATTCATGAAAAAATATAAGTACAATGTTACATTTTCAGGGAGTCACAAACTAAGTGTCGCTTGTATCTTGTGACTCGGGAAATACACAAAGTAAAGTGCCAGTATGGATAAATAACCTGCAAAAGAAAAATCCTTCCCCGTTTCTTTCCACACATTCATTATTATTCATACCAAATCAAATTACATTCGGGAGGCACAAACCGACAGCGAAAGTGTTAAAAACGAGCTTTGTTTTTCCACTCAAAATGATCACCGGTCCAATTCCAGTCCTTACGAACATACGCTTAACCAGTCCCCTGAGGTTACATAACATTAAAAACATCCCGCAAAACACTCGTCGCCATGTAACTCGACTAATAACCGTTTACGCGCATGTGCCGTGGGCGAAGCGCGCGCGCATCTGATTGATGCGTTTATAATTATGGCGCGGTTTTGCGCTCGTTGCGCGGGAAAATATCATTTGCGCGTCTTAATGTCGAGAACGTGTGATTGCGTGCGATGAAGATGCTGCGAGCTATGTTTTGTTAAAAGATCTTGTGAAGCTCAAAGTTGGAATAAAGGTTATGAATCTCTTGCGTCGTTTTCTTGATTATTTGTTTGAACAAAGTATGGTTGACATTCGATTATATTGTACTAGTACTACTAGTACTACTATTAATCACTCTATCTATTAAAAAAAACTGCATCAAAATCCGTTGCGTAGTTTTAAAGATTTAAGCATACATAGGGATATAGGGACAATGAAAGCGACTTTGTTTTACACTATATGTAGTGATTTAGCGTTGTACCGTCAGGGAAATTAATTGTTGCAATTAAATTGGCATACTGTGCTTTCCATGGCTCCAAAGAAAAGGGGAACAGAGAAACCACAACCCATATGGGTGACAAAAGACCAAAAGACATAGGGAGATGGAACGGATGATGACGCACAAGAGTGAAATATAAATGGAATGCGTTTTGACGAAAACGAAGACAGAAGTCATAAAAATACCAAAACGATGAATCGGGAATAATTTCTCTTCCAGATAAACGTCATCATGTCAACGCCGGCTGTCGCTGGAAATCAGCGCTGTGGCTCCGTCTCGCATGGGGTCATCAGGAAGCATTATGCTGAGCGATGGCCGTTTTGCGCGGATGTGCGAACGCATATTTCCCCACAACTTGTTTTTTTTATTAACTGCGTCATGTTAGCCGCAAATAAATAAATTTTCTTTCTTTCTTTCTTCCAGGTACCTAATTAATCCAAGACTCACTCTAAGTGCCAATCTGCCTTACACCCAGTACAGTATGACGACATCAGCCCATCAAATGACAAGTCACCTTTCCAAATGAATTAGCGATCCATCCGTCGCGTGTCGAATCCACCTGGCTTGGGACGTACAGTCAACCGCATTTAAGTAACAGTTTGACATTAATTATAAAAAAATATTTATTCGTCTTCACATATATTTTATAATTCATGAATACAAAACATTGTAAAACAATTTAAAAGAGAGGTTTTTTTTTGGTGTGGAGTTTCTTACCCTTCCTTCTCCATACGAAACTACCTTTTGGAAGGGGCGACTAGAATCAATTCTATTTCAAGTTCATTTTGACGTTCAAAATAGCTTTTCTTGTGCCTATTTGAAATAAATGATTTGACTTTTGACTTTGAATTTGATTTCAATATTTAGGTGAGTAGTGTTGGCCCAGTAGTAGTGGTCGCGACTTTCGATTTGTAGGTCGTAGCTTCGAACCCTGACAGGTGCTTTACTTAGTGTACATTGTTTCACCACCACCTGGTCTCAAAAGGAAGGTAACCAGCATGTTACATTCGTAAATATTCGTAATAACTTTCATATGGCGTTGCTACTGCCCCGCAATGTGATGAAAAGACACGCATTTTTCTTCGCAGGAGGACAATGACATCTTATCAGCTGAGAAACTGTACCTATTCTCTGCCTTGAACAAACATTGCAGATGCCCTGCAATAATGTCGCAGTCGCAATAGCGACATATATTACCTAAGCATTGCTGACATTAAAAGCGCGTTTATACTGCTAAAAAATAGGTTCCCTTTTTTTTGAGGGTGGGAAATCATTAAATGACTCCTCCCGCTCTGGGTGGAGTCTGGGGGTGACAGACTCTTACTGACTAAAATCCATCCATGTTCCTTCCTTAGCCCTTTAACGGGGTAGCGGTAACCCTTTCGGACAATCCCGCTGGCCCGGCAGACTTCGGCAATAACGCGCCCCTTCTTTATTGCTGACATCTCTTTGAGGCGCACGTGGAACACGTACGCGCCGTCCGGCACGGAAAAATAAGTTCCGTGTCATTCAAATTAAAAGTCATTTATTTAAACTAGCCTGAAAAGCAGCACTTTTTGAAGGTCAAAGTAAGACAGTCCCCCAAAAACGCCCACCCTCCACCGTTTATAGCAGTTTTTTGTTGCATTATTTTTTTAAGTCGGACTTGCAGTTGACTGTACTTTCAGAATTAAAACACGTCATGTCTTTGGGTCGTAACACCGTTCCGCCTAATAACGCGCTTAATTTGTGTGAAGTGCGAAATAAGTTATTTTGCGAAATGTCTACTAGATGTTTTGTAAGATATTTTGTTACTTTGTTTCTTCGCAAATACGCACTTGTTTTCGTCACGTGTGTAGGTAACAATGCCGACTTATATGCGTCTAATCACATTAATAATAAAAAGGCGAAAGTTTGTGAGTGTGTGTGTGAGTAAGTCTTAGAGCATTTAACCTAAAGTATGTTTGTCCGTCCTTCACGCTCAAACGGCTAAACGGATCTGAATGAAATTTAGCACAGAGGTAGTTTATGACACAGAACAGATAAAGAGGAGGAGGAGGAGGGACCTCTTTTATCTGTTCAGTGGTTTATGACCTGGATTAACACATAGGATTTTTTATCTCGGTAGTACAGACGCCAGCACATCAAGTTACCACAATCTGTCAAATTTCTTTAATAGTATTTAAGCTTTATTGCAAAGACATAAGGTTCATTTTTTAATTGAGAAAATTTGACAGTTAGGGATAGCTTGATGTGCTGGCGTCTGTACGTTCCCTTGGGATAATTTCCGGCATCCACGTAGGCGAAGCCACTGGCAACAACTAGTAGGAATATAATGCTTTGTCAACTTCAGCCAATTTAGAAGGAAACTAAGAAAGAATAGACATTTTTTGATTCTGGGCAAATAAATGGTACAGACTGCTCATCAACCTATCCATAGCGGTCAATTTTTTCCATTTGAAAATGAACCATATGCTTTTGTAATAAAGTTGGACAACTATCAAAGAAACGGACGGATTGGGGTAACTTGATGTACTGGCTCTGAAAAATATGTATAAAAATTAGACATAAAAAGTAAAACAATTCTGTATACTTTGGTGTATTTTGTCTGTCTGGGTCTTCGTTAACCATCACACACTTTGACAGCATATGTCACTTGTTTCACCTCAAACAATTTCAAACTTTCAGACCTTTCAATCAAACCCCAAAATCAAACAAACCGCAACATATTAACTTTTCAACCTTTTCCCACTACACATCACATTTTCAATAATCGTGCCTGTATTGACAGGACACTCCAACTAACTTGACGCACCTCTTTTTAAACCGCCTTTTTTCAACTCCGGCGCACCGTTTGATCGCAGTGATTTGACAATATGCTTGCGCATGTTTGACATACGCCGCGCATATCGAAGAAATCTCCATTAACGACAGGCGTGGAAAAAAATTGACCACAAAAGACTGTCTGAATCGTCAATCGCGAGGGTGCTGGCTACTAATGGGGACCCGTGATGGTGGCGAGAGGCGTGGAGACGAATTAGTTGGAAAGTTTTAGAGGGAAAAAGTTCAATATTTTAAGGAAGCGCCAATGTAGCCCGCAAAATTCAAATTTTCATATATTTTTTTTGTAATTTGCAGGTCAGTGTCTTACAGTGACGAATTATTTTGATGTAGGCATTTTAAATCATTACTTTTTTTAAATGTCTCTTTTTAATTCAATTTGAAAGTGTTTGTATTTTAATTTTTGATCTGTTGAAATATTATAATAATTTAATATTTAATTTGTTTTTAGTTTAAATGTCATTACTAACATTTTTTGTAAGTTTTGTGTTACTAACAATTTTATAGATCTTGGAAATGTGAAATAAATGAATAGGTATACATGTATCAAACGTTGATCAAAGATAAGATCAATATGATCCGCGGCCATAGCAAGTACGTATTTACAGAATTATAATCATTATAATCATCAATAAAACTCTCTTAGCTAGAATAATTGACATTTGATGTCATGATTTTATGAAATAACCGTTCCATATATGAAGTCGAGGGTTATATTGTTTTTTTTTATGATACGCTATCATGACAGTGTTTAATTTTTTCCCTTACTAAAAAATTAAGTACTAGGCGACTCTATAGCTTTTCGTCCGCCTATCAGCCATCGTCTCTAATGAACTTCCAAATGGAAGCTGTTCGTATCAATGCCAATCAGATTCATATTTATCGAGAGCATCAAAAGGTTTTAATGGTGGTAGCAAGCTGTTGACCGCGGCACAACTGCATCTGACGGCCGCGCATTACAATGTTAAAAGGTGTAAAAGGTTTTCGGGTTTCTTCAGTGGTTCCCATGGGATTTGGTATAGATTTTAATAGGATTTATAAGTTACAACTTATTTTCCATTGCTTAGTAACGTAGGTACTAAACTACGTACGTTTTTACGTACGAGTAATAACAGCCGCTCGGATCGATCCATCAGGTTAAGCTACACTTGCCGGGGTTGGTCCGTGGATGGGTGACCATCTTTAGTCATCATATTCATACTCAGAGATGTCACCGTGAGCTGATTAATTAATAAGTCCCAAGAAATAATTCTGAGTACCGGCACAAGTTATACAGAAGACAATATTATGTTCTGTCCGTAGCTAAGTACCTAATAACAGCCGCACGGATCGATCCATCAGGTTAAGCTATGCTTGCCGGGGTTGGTCCGTGGATGGGTGACCATCATTACATAACGAGACTCCTCCGTGCCTCGGAAAGCACGTTAAGCCGTTGGTCACGGCTGTCATTCGTAGATCTCTGACAGTCGTTACGGGTAATCAGAAGCCCGAAAGTCTGACAGCCAGTCTTACCAAGGGGTTTCGTGTTACCCAGTTACTGACTGGGTTGTGAAGGTCAGATAGGCAGTCGCTTCATATAAAATACTGGTATTCAGCTGCAACCGGTTAGACTAGAAGCCGAACCCAACATAGTTGGGATAAGGCTAGGCAGATTGATAGTAACGTACTAAAATCATTGTTACAAAAAAAAGGTTTAGATATCAGTTTAGTCGACTCTAGCTTTACCCCTGCGAATAATAAGTATCAAACGAAACAAAACTAATGACAACCACAGAGCCATGATATTCCCTTTCTTCTAAACGTAACGAATACATATTTCATGACCGCAAGCCCATCAGACGATGATGCAGGACTTTCTTGAGATATCGTCAAATATCCCGAGATTGTCCTTTTAATTACGGGTCGAGAGTAATGATGGTGACTTGCTGTTGGTTATAGAAATTTGTAGAAAAGAAAGAAAGAATTAAAATTTTTGGTTTTTGTTGGTATTGGGAAGGAAAGGTTGAGGAAACTGGCATGTCCTAGAAACAAAAATTCGAAGATATAATAATAATAATATATCATTTATTTCAGGTAACAAAGACCCGTGTGACCCCTATGTGTCATCCACCAACCCACACTGGGCCTGGGTGGAGGATTACGTCTCGCTCCCTCTCAGAAGAAGAGGTCTCTGTACCAGAAATGAGAGCATTATAGGCTTTTTTTTTGGAAAACAATCAAATGACTCCTCCCGCTCTGGGTGGAGCGGAAAGGAGTGTCAAACTTTTACTGACTAAAACCCATCCTTACTTAACCTTTTATGTTCCGGGGTAGCGGTAAACCTTCCGGACAATCCCGCTGACCCGGCAGACAATCCCGCTTATGGGCTGATTATGTGTTATATGGAAAATATTATGTACCTACACATTGTTACAAGGGGAATGAGGTTAAATGTGGTATACCTACATAAGTGTCTCGTCCCCGATCGGATTTCGACCAATCTTTCGGTCAATCGACCAATCAATTGGAGATTAGCCAAGTGCCACGTACGCAGAAGATATTATAGTTCACAAGTATGCGCGCAAACACTGCTTCTTTCTTCACCTAGTATGAAAGGACAGCAATTTGACATGACCGAGGAGAAATCAGGCGTAGGACCAACGGCTTTACGTGCTATCCGAATAATTCGAGACACGAGAACTTAACAAGACCAATTTCCGGGCTGCTACTGAGAAATTCCAAATGGAAAACCCGATAACTCTTTGGACGGCACAGGAATCGAACCCAAGACTGAATCGAATTCAAGCTTAGCAGTCACGTTTGCCACCAGGAAGTCAACACGCTTTTTTACAATAAAATGGTTTTTTTTTGTTTATCACTCTATTCTTATTTTAAACTTGTTGAATATTATTTTCTTCTTTTTCGTTTGGCTTTTCATTAAAGCGTGTTCTTTTTTTAAAACTATTATTTATATTTGTCCACTCACTAAACATAAAGTCTTAACATGCTTAATTTAAATCATATTTTCGCAAAGCACCTGTCTATCCAACTAGAAAATAACTTAAAATCTTTAATGTTAAGACTTGTTAAGAGTTCATGGGTCTTAATTTAAATTGTGAAAAGCGCAACGAATCGTAAGTGACAGAATTTCTTCTTAATTCCGTATTTAAATTATAAATGCTATGTGTGAAGTGACTATGTCTATATATTTCGAATGTGAAATGCAAGAACTGTGGTTCTTAATCATCTCTTATTTTTAAGATGTAATTTTAGATGTTTGTGTCAGTGAAATCGAAAATAACATTGTAGAACATCGCCCATTTTTATTTTTTTAAGGGTGGGAATTCATCATATTTTTGCAGCAAAGTTGCGAGCAGAAGCTAGTACAAAAAAAAATACGTAGAGTAAAAATTAAAAATGTAATTAATAAAAAAAATAAAAAAAAGGAAAAATTTAATGGACAGCGCCGTCGAGGCCGGCCCAGAAGTGGTGAGACGACCAGTGCAAGAGATGGATCGAGGTAGCTCACTCAAGAGACTGATGTCTGAAAGGATAGGTTAAGTAAAACAGACTAATTTAGATGGTCAAAATTGTTTTGAAGAGATACCATAATATCATGTTCATGAACGGGCGCCGTCATTAGGGACTGATGACCAGTCCCCAGCTTAGCTGCCACGGCTCTTATAAAATTTAATTTAATTTAAAATTTGTTTTTTTTTTAATCTTTTAATTATGAACGCTTTTTTACGTTCTGAATCGTTCTCACATGTAGGTATATTTCAACATGAATGACGTAACCCAGGTTTTGTAACCATATATATTTTTTTAATATTGTCCATGGAGTTTCTTGCACGTTCTTTCATCTAGCTTCATCTTTCTGACTGACCGACCCCTTGACCATTCAAACGTGCCTGTAATTGGTTTATTTGAAATAAATGCTTTGAGATGGAGTTCTATAAATCACATAGGTCACTTTAAGCCTCGGCAAAAAAAATCACTCATACAAACAAACCCTTCACACATATCCCTATCATTCGGTACCCTAAAAGGTTCCGTAGTCCTGATCCCGTCTCCACACTACCCATTATAATGACGGCTGCGCATGACTTGCATATATTCAGGTCTGACGATGATGTATGGGTCTTAGTTTGTAATGAGCCCCGCGATCTGTTCAGCGGTTGCGTGGGTGAGGGTTGTGGACTGGACTTTGGATGTCTAAGGCAAGATCAGACACTATTAATGGAGAAGTGAATCCCTTAAATGTAATTAAAAGCTTTATTTTCTTTTACAGGCTATAAAATCTTTGTATCAGCTTTCATTTCTTTTAGATGGTCTTTTGTTGCTGGTTTTTGACCGTGCAGGTTTTTTAACAGAAGGTAAGATAATCTATGTTCGAATTTAACTTGTGTTTTAGTGTTAAGCACTCTGTTCAGTTCGACCTACATAATATATATTATCGTCACGTCATAAATATTTCGAATATCGAATACACTAGACATACAAAGTTAAACGACAATAACAGGGTGCGCTTCTCCAAATTACTATTTCAATGTTTGTAGTCACATCCTTACGAAAGAGTTTGCATGTAGTTTAGCTGTAAGCATTCGTCTATCAGTTGACGACACGGTTGGCGCAGTGGTTGAGCGATTGGCTGCTTCGCACTATGTCGCGGGTTCGATTCCCGCACGGAACAAATACTTGTACCACCTGCAAGTATTTGTTAGGAGTCTGGGTGTTTTTCTATCTATAATATGTATGTATTTACGAAAAAATAATGTATATAAGTAGTTTATCAGCCATCTCGTTACCATAACACAAGCATTAGGTTGCTTAGCTTGGGACGAAATGGCGTTGTGTGAAATGTCCAAGGATATTATTATTATTATTATTATTATCAGTAGCAGGCCGGCAGCAACATGCGTTGTGAGTCTTGGTGACGCTTCGTCATTTTCACTAATACTTTCAAACGTTTTGAAGTTTGGAGGCGACATGTTATCGTAGTTTATCTCTATGGCTAATTTATTCAAAATTCGAAATATTTGAACAAAAGAGAAACGCAAATACTTGGACAGTTTCGTAATTTTTAAAATTGGTTTTGAAAACATCAATTGTCACCTAGAATAAGCTCGGATCAAACGATTGGTCACCTCATACCACATTTTAAGGACAATATAGGGTGATCTTTTGTACCGAAGGACCACACCGCGTAATTCCGCTCACTTTTTTAAGCGTAAAAAACGCAACGCACGTCCTTAATCCCGTCTTATGGCAGCTAGTCCGTACAATTTGTCATCAATCTTTCAATGGAGGAGTAAGTAATGGTATCTCTGACAAATGACGTCACTAATGACGTGGAACCTAACATATATTAAACTTAGATTACATGTCTAATGAAAGCCAAGGATATTTGGGTGGTCGGTGGACTAGGTTTTTTTTATTTGACTAAGCAACGTCTGCCATCTTCTTGAATGAACAAGGCTGTAGATATCTGGATCTGCTACCAATGCCAATATTAACTGAAGATTTAACTCTTTCTTTCTTTACTTTTCGTGTGGTTAGTGACTAACCTGGTGTCAGAGTTTTTATGCTGTCCATGGGCGTCGTTAGCTTTATATGCTGTTGAGAAATATTTCTCAGGCATATTTCCTCACGAAATTTTTTTCTGATTTAACTAATATTTAGACAAATAAAATAGCATTATAATAGGTAATTAAAACTGAATCTAGAAAACCGAAAGACATTTTTCATAGTGCCTTATGAAAAATCTTACTGAAATTCCAATAATATCCATGTCGGGGGTGGACTGTATATTTTTACTCTAAATTAAACTCGGGATCGTACTTTAACACATATAATTATTTAGGAACACAAATAGCACTAGAACGTAACAGATTTACTAATATTTAACAAACTTGAACAGCAATAACGTGACTCTAACAATTTAAACTGACACACAAATAGACAACGAAATTAGCATAAAGACTCCAAACGTGAAAAACTCTTCAAATACACGGTCGCCCTGCTTATATACATTTTGAGCAGGGCGCAAGTAGTGGAGGGACTAATACATGGTCCGCCGCCCGTCCGCCTATTGTTTACCATTATTGAGTCGCGATTGCGGAGGGCGGCAGTTATGCGGCCCGACAAGTCTCGACTTGTCGGAACCTGTCCAGACCATGCATTAGCCCTTCTTACAACATCGCCTCTGTGGCGTCTGTGATTGGGGGAAATAAAACGAGCCCTACGATTGGTCTTAATTAACCCTATTACCAACTGTGTTTTTATTGATTTAATAATCGGTGTATACAATCATCATCACTTATATTCTAAAGCGTCGACGTCCGCAACATCCTCCCCCCGGCGCAGGGCTACCGAAGCCTATTCTTCCACGCAGAGGACGGCGAGCTTGGTGACTGGGCGCCGCAGGACACCCGCCGTTGTTCTTACGTCCGCTGACCGCACCTTGCCGTCGGGACCGACGTACACTGCGTCGATAGCCCCCCGGGGCCATGTTCCCCGCGGGAGGGAGGGGTCGATGATAACGACCAAGTCGCCGACTTGGAGAGGGCGGCGGTGGTCGTCGGCCTGCCCTCTGGGCACCAGGGTGGGCAGGTACTCTGCCACCCAGCGCCGCCAGAAGTTGTCAGCCAGCGCCTGGGCGGCCCGCCACTGCTTGCGGCTGGCCTCATCGCAGGGCCCAGCTACTGGCAAACCTGAGGAAGTTCTGAGCAAAAATGGTTAGGGGTGAGGGCTTCGGGATCCCTGGGATCGACCGAAACATGGGTCAGAGGCCGAGAGTTGACTGCGTGTTCGGCCTCTGTCAGCAGCGTTGCCAGGACCTCCTCCTTGAGGGCCCGCTGGTGGAGGGTCGCCCCTAGTGCGGTCTTCACAGAGCGCACCAGACGCTCCCAGGCTCCCCCCATATGCGGAGCCCCTGGCGGAATGAATTTCCACCTCATACGGTGGTCGATGCCGAAGCGGGTGAACTCCGGGGACCACTCCCGGTAGGCGGCTCGCAGCTCTACATCAGCTCCCCTGAAATTCGTACCATTGTCGGAAAACATTATATGGGGCCAGCCCCTACGCGCCGCCATTCTTCTAATGGCCATCAAGGCCGAGTCTGTGGACAGACTCGACACCAGTTCCAAGTGGACCGCTCTGGTCGTCAGACAGGTGAATAAGGCCCCCCATCGTTTTTCGTGGCGCCTTCCGACGACCACTGTCATGGGGCCAAAGTAATCTACACCACAATGGGTGAAGGGCCTGGAAGTCGGTGTCAGGCGTTCTCTAGGGAGGTCTCCCGTTGTAGGCACTACTGGGGCGGCCTTCCGGACGCGACAAACTTGACACTGCCGCGCCGTGGCTCGCACCGTCGGTCTCAGGTTCACTACCCAGTAGCGCTGTCTCAGCTCGTTGACCACGCGTTCGTTGTTGGCGTGGCCAGCTCGGCGGTGCTCGTGTTCCACTATCAGCCGTGCGTATCTATGTCGGCCGTGCAAGATCACTGGATTCTTTCCGGTTTCTGGGACCGCCGCGTGACTTATTCTACCTCTCACTCTTAGGACGTCTTCGCCGTCCAGGTAGGGGTCCAGCTTGTAGATGCTGCTGGACCTGGGTACTGGTTTCCCTTTCTTCAGCGTCTCTATCTCTTCCGAGTAGTGTTCGGACTGGGCTTGTTTCATCCATACTTGTTCTGCCCGTTCTATGAGGTCGACACTCAATGTGCTGGCCTTGTCCTTGCACTTTCGCGCGACCAATAAGAGAAGTGCGGTCGTACGTAGTAGCTTCTCAAGCTTCGAAAAGCGGCGTATATCTGGCAGGTGAGAAGGGTGCTTGGTCATCACCTCGGCCGCGGTGTACGTCACCTCTTCGCTTTCCTTTCGGGTCGCGCTGTCCTTGGCCTTCTCCTTCGGCCAGGACTCCTCGTCCATGTATAGGAACTCCGGGCCGACGAACCATCGGTCCGTGGCCTCCATTCTCGCCGTGTAATTCGGCCGCGTGGCGTCGTCCGCCACGTTACTATCCGTGGGCACCCACCTCCATTGGCTGGCGTCAGTAAGCTCGGCGATCTCGCCGAGGCGGTGTGCCACAAACGCCGTATACTTGATGGCGTCCTTCTCTATCCATCGTAAGACCGTCTGGGAGTCGGTCCAGTAGGTGACTCTACTGGGCTTGTCTCGGTGTTCCCTCTTGATCGTGTCTGCCAGTCGCGCGCCAATCACCGCGGCCTGCAGTTCTAGCCGCGGGATGGTGACAGGCTTCAGCGGGGCGACTCGAGCCTTTGCCGCGACCAATCTCACTTCAACGGACCCGTCAGACTTTTGGGTCCTCCAATAGGCCGTCGCGGCGTAGGCTTGTTCACTGGCGTCGCAGAACACGTGCAGGTCGGCCACGTCGTCTGGGCCTCTACCGTAACACCTGGGGATGCGTAACTGTGTCGTCGCGTCCAGACTGGTCATCCATTCTTTGAAGTGCTGCGCGTCCTGTTCTGGGATAACTTCGTCCCATCCCACGCTCTGTCTCCATAAGTTCTGCAGCAGTATCTTCCCGGTGACCGTAAAGTGGCTGATCAGGCCCAGCGGGTCGTAGACCGCCATCACGGCTCCGAGAGCTTCCCTCTTTGTCGGCGGTCTGTCTCTCAGTCTTACTTCCGGTGACAGCCGACTGAGTCCCGTGTTGAAACCTAGCTCGTCTGAGCCGGTCTGCCACAGTAGTCCTAAGGTCTTGTCGGTATCCTCAGGTCTCCGTCCGAGCTTGACCTCCTGGTCGCGCGCCTGTTTCTCAGGCGTTATGCTTCTCACGACCTCACATTCGTTGGAGCACCAACCTCGTAGGTTAAAGTGCGCGTTCTGGTGTATCTTCATGACATCGCGCGCTGTCTTAATCGCCTCTTCCTCGGTGGCGAAGCTGTCGACATAATCGTCCATGTAGTGGCTCGACGTGATGGCGCGCACGGCGTCAGGGTACTCGTGCGCGTACAGCTCCGCGTTGGCGTCTCTCACTGAGTGCGCGATGAAGGGTGAGCAGGAGGCTCCGAAAATCATTGAAGTCATTTTGTATCTCTTCGGCGGCTTCGTTCGATCATCACCTCGCCATAGGAACATCTGTGCCGCTTGGTCCGGCTCCCTTATTTTCACTTGGAGAAACATCTCTTCAATATCCGCTGTGACGGCCACCGGACGCTCTCTGAACCTGAACAGTATCCCTGGTAGCGACTTCAGGAGATCAGGTCCTTCCAGCAGGCAGTCATTCAGACTCACTCCACTATATCGGTGAGCCGCGTCAAACACCATGCGCATCTTTCCCGGTTTATTAGGGTTCACGACCGGGAAGTGCGGTAGGTACCATACCTTCCTACTTGTGTCTTCCTTTCCGTTGCACTCCTGGGCGTAACCTTTGTTCAATAGGTTATTGACCAGAGCGCTATACTGGGCTGCGAACTGTGACGATGAGTCCATCTTCCTCTCTATCGTCCGTAGTCTCCTGAGTGCGCAGCTATGGTTATTGGGCATGGGGGCGTCTTCATCACGCCATGGTAGGCCGACCTCATAGTGGTCACCGACCTTCCTCATAGTACCCTGAACCATGTCGATCGCCTTCTGGTCTTCAGGTTTCGTTTTCCTAGCTAACGAAACACCTAGGGCGTCTATCTTAAAATGAGACCTAACTAGCTCCTCTACACGACGCACGTCATCTGTCTGTTGTCGTACAGACGCCTCGTGAATATGGAGCACGATCTGTCCCGCCTTTTCCTGTAACGTAGTACGCGGGGCAGTACCGTGGATCACCCATCCCAGTTGTGTGAGCGACGCTGCGGGCTCATGTTTCCTGCCCATGCGCAGCTCTCGTGTGACTATAAGGTGCCAATTGTCTGAGCCTATCAGTATCTTAGGTGTGGCCGTGTCGAAACATGCGTCGTTATCTATGTCTCGTAGGTGGGGGTAGTGTCTCAGGGCCGACCTATCTATTGCCTGTCCATGTAGTTGCAGGTCTTTCATGGTCCGAGCCCGCAGCTCATGGTACTTTCCATCTGGACCGCGCGCCTGTAGCTTCACCGCCTGGCTCTGCTCTTCACGTTGGTGCGCGGTCACGCCCTGTATACATAGTGTGGACACTGGCCCCTTTACCCGCAGGCGGCGTGTCAGCTCTTCGTCGACCAATGAAACAGTGGAGCCCTCATCTAAGAGGGCAAACGTCGA
This sequence comes from Hyppa rectilinea, assembly GCA_951799385.1. Taxonomy (NCBI): domain Eukaryota; kingdom Metazoa; phylum Arthropoda; class Insecta; order Lepidoptera; family Noctuidae; genus Hyppa; species Hyppa rectilinea. The sequence goes on from OX637311.1 coordinate 13,273,977, forward strand.
CACTTGCCCGCCGGGCCCCTTCAGAGTGACCGGGCATATCTTTAGTAACACTCGCTGACACGTATTGTTATTAGGCGCTGAGACGGCCATCACTGATTCTTTAGGGGATAACATCTCGTGGTTTTCCTTACCTTTATCTCCCTGTGGCGCCTCGTTACCTTGGGGCGCCTGGTGTAGCAGCGCGTGGTGTGGGCGGCTACAATTGTCCTTGCCGCAGCGCCTCGCGCGGCAATGCTCGCGGCGGTGGCGCCTTGTCACACACTTATAACACACACGCGCGGTACGTGCCCAGTCCCATCGTTCACCGACACTCAGTTTTAAAAACTTAGGGCACTTAGGTACCTCATGGTCACTGCCGCAACACAAACACTCGAGCTTTCGCTCTTCCTTCTCGTCGGCGGTCGCGTACACTATTTCCCGGCCTGACCTCTTCTTCACGTTCGCTGGCGGCCCGCCTCTGATTTCCTTCTTCTGGGCGGGCGCGGGCGTCGCTACTGTGAAGGCGTACCTCATCGCTCGGTCGGCCTCCCGCATCAAGAATCTTGATAACACTATTATCTCGGGTTCGCGCGACGACTCCGACGCTTCGGTGGCGTAGTCGCACCACCTTGACTTAATGTGTGGACTCAGCTTGTCCACCACTTCACTGACTAACATGGGGTTATATATGTACCCGCGGTTGTCTATGTTTGACAACACACACACTATGTTTTGGAGTTTCACGGCGAATGTGTTCACTTCGCTAGCCACACTGGTGAGCCGGGGTAATTTCTTTATGTCTTCCATAACCCTGCCCATTAATATCTCTGGCCGTCCATAGTACTGCTCCAGCGTCTTCATTATCACCTGTGGGTCAGACGCGGTGTACAGTAGCGCCGACACTGCTTCCCGGGCCTCGCCTTTCACACAGTGTCGTAGCCTGGCCAGGTTCTCGGCTGCGGTGAATCGGTACACACTCGACGAGTCGTCGTATGCCGCCTTGAATGGTAGCCACTCGGTGGCCGCGCCTGCGAAAGTAGGCAGCTCCGTCACTTGTCGCGGCGGCGGACGTACTCGCACCATCTTCTCTAATGTCTCGGCTAATTGCTCTATGCCTCTTCCCATACGACGTTCACCCCGTGTGGGCGAACGTGAGGCCGAGCGTTGTCTCCGTCGGTCGTGTCTGGTGGGCGTGGCGGCGTCTACACATGTAGCGGGCTCAGCGTGAGTGGCCGGGGCTGCGGGCACAGTGGTGACACGCGGGGGCTGCTCCTCCTGCAGCCTGTCTGCTGCTGGAGGGTGACTCCGGTCCATATTTTGGAGCCACTCGTCCACCCTGTCCTCGCTTCTGTGCTCGGTACCCTCTTCACGGGCCTCCGACTCAGCCTCAATAGCCGCTACCTCGTACTCGAACCGCTTGCTGACGAGCGCCTTCTCTATCTCTAGCTGCTCGTTCCGTAGCGCGGCGATTCTTCTCTGCGCCTCATATTCCGCCTTCTTCACTCTAGCCACGTCGCTGCTGTACGATTTCCTGGACCTAACAGTACTCGACGAGTCTCGAATCGGTAACGTACCGGGATAGCCTGACGCCGATAGTGTCGCGGACGGTTCCCTGGGGTCGAACGCGGTCGCGGTGTCTCTACTCGCGTGTGGAACGCGTGGAGTCGGTGCGGCGGACGCGTCTTCGCATACGGGCGGCGCGACTCTCAACGCCGCGGCGGTGGCGAGGGGTGCGATCGCGAGAGGGTCACTAACGGTCACACTCGCGGAAGCACCGACCGGGGTACGTGGGAACGGGAACGCGGACGCTATGGTTGACGGTGACCTGGGTGGCTCATCGAACGCGCGGGGCCGTCGGCTATCATATCCCGACTCGGACTGGTTCTCCTTGGCTGCTACGCTTCTAGTCTTCATGGTTCTCTCCATGACTGACTCTTGAGGGATTAATCTTCTTAATCTGGCTACTGTCGTTATAGTCCGGCTATCGTAGGACCAACTGTCCTTATGATCCGGCTCGCAAGGACCAACTGTCGGGGGTGGACTGTATATTTTTACTCTAAATTAAACTCGGGATCGTACTTTAACACATATAATTATTTAGGAACACAAATAGCACTAGAACGTAACAGATTTACTAATATTTAACAAACTTGAACAGCAATAACGTGACTCTAACAATTTAAACTGACACACAAATAGACAACGAAATTAGCATAAAGACTCCAAACGTGAAAAACTCTTCAAATATTTTTTTTTTTTTTTTTTTTTTGTTAATGGCATCTCGCAGTTCAACCAAAGGGTTGTCTACTGCTTAACCGGGCTTGCCTGTGGCTGCCACAAAAGAATTGTAGCCTCCAGCCAGGGCTTAATAAAAACTAAACCTAACTTACAAAACTAAGCGACTACACGCTAAGGGCACCCCCTGCGGGGTTCGGACCTCGGCTTAGGGCGTCGCTGGGGGGGGGGACAGCAAGGGACAGCTGGATCGGGGGTTTTAAAAACTACTGGCTCAGCGGCAACGCGGGCTGGCTCGAGCAAGGGTCGGGAGGATGAGAGTAGACAGGGTCGTCGCGACGGGCCTCGACGGCGAGGACGGAACGACGGAAATTTGTATCTGTATGTTACTCTAACAGTGCTAGTAGCCGGGCTGCTCTCCTGGAGGAGAGTGGTGGCATCGTCGGGGGCAACGAGGGTATGCCGTGGACGGCGAACCTTACTGATGCGGGACGGGGTGTATCGGGAGGCGGCCGCAATCAGGGGATTGCGGTGCTTTATGGCAGTGTCAAAGAAACGCTTCGAGAGGCGTTTCATGAACTGCTGAACTGTGGGGAGTTTAAAATCTACATGAAGGTCCATGTTACGGACGTAAAAGGGAGCTCCTGAGACCTTACGGAGGAACCGGTTTTGAAGTGTCTGCATTCGATGCAGATACTTGGGTTTGGCGTGCGCGAAGACGACGCAAGCGTATGTCATAATGGGACGGATTACAGCCTTATAGAGACGCAGTTTGCACCGGAGTGACAATTTGCTGCGTTCTGTAAGCATGAATTGGAGCCTACCGAGAGCGAAAGCGGCCCGCGAACGGACCTGCTTTATGTGCTCTGCGAAACTGAGGTGTTGGTCAAGAGTGACACCCAGGTACTTGGCATGCTTCGCCCAAGGGATCGGCTTGCCGTACATGGTGATCGGATTAGGAGGGTTGGGGAGGGCCCTACGAATTCTCCTAAAGAGAACAGCCTGGCTTTTATCGGGGTTGACCTCGATTCTCCATTTCCGGAACCAAGCGCCGAGGACGTTGGCCGAGGTCTGGAGAGTCTGAGCTATAGCTGGCGGACTGGTCCCCGTGTAGTAAATGGCCGTGTCATCGGCGAATAACGCCAATTGGGCCTTTTTACTCTTAGGGATGTCGCTAGTGAACAGGGTAAAGATTAGGGGGGAGAGAACGGAGCCCTGGGGGACTCCGGCGCGAATCGGGTGGGGGGAGGAGAGAGCGCCCTCGATGCGGTAGCGAAAGGTGCGGTTCGACAAAAAATCCCGTAAGATGAGCACGAGACGGTCGGGCACGCCGAGCTGGTATAGCTTATATATTAAGCCATTGTGCCAGACTTTGTCGAAAGCCTTCGCTATGTCGAAGAACAGGGCGCCAGTCATAGCGCCACGCTGGAAGCCGGCACTGATGTGCTCGACTATGCGGTGCGCTTGCTGGACGCACGAGTGTTGGGTACGAAACCCGAACTGCTCGTCCGGAATCAGGCTCTTCGCCTCAGCATAGTCCTTGAGACGCTTATAAATAAGCCTCTCGTAGATTTTGCCGAGCACGTTGAGCAGACTGATGGGGCGATAGCTGGTGGGGTCGGATTTGGGTTTGCCGGGTTTGGGGATACCTATAACAGAGGCCTCTTTCCAGGCTTGTGGGAACATGTTGTTACTCATGGCGCCATTGAAGATGGCGGTCATGAGCATGATCAGTTGGGCGGGGAAGAGTTTGAATACCCTATTGGTAATTCCATCTGAGCCGGGGGCTTTACGAGCCTGAAGACCCTTGATGATGTCTTGCACCTCGTCAGGGGTGACGGGGGGCAGAGGATCATCAGGGTCTTCGACGGGCGGGAGAGAGGCTCTACGTTCGACCTCGGCGTCGACTTTGGCGAGGTGCTTTGGGTCGACCGGAAGGGAGCTGGGGGAGCATTGGGACTCGAGACTGTCGGCTAGGAGCTCGGCTTTTTCAGAGCTATCGAAAGCGATGCTCTTGTCAGGACGGATGAGTGGAGGGGTGGAAGATTCTTCGGGAGCGCGAAGCTTCCTCTGCAGGTTCCAGAAGGCTTGGTGATTGGGCTCAAGTTCACCGAGTAACTTGTCCCAGTTGTCCGAACGAGCTTCCGCAATGCGTTTCTTTACAGCACGCTGTAAATTGCGCATGTGGGCTTTGTTCGCATCGCAGGGGAAGGAGTCGTAGGCACGGATGGCTGCGTTCTTCTCGGTTATCAGCTCACGTACGTCAGCGGGTAGTTTCCAGCGGTGGTCTTCCACCACCGGGACTTCCCGTGAGCAATCCGTCAAAACGGATTGCACGTGTTCTGTAAACGAGGCGATCGCGCCAGTAGTGTCATCGACAGAGACGATGAGGTCAGGGATGGATTCCAGCTGTGGTGACAGAGTGTCGGATTTAAGCTTTTCGCTTACTTTCCTCCAGTCGGTCACCAGCTGGGTGCGGGGCGGGTGGTCAGGGTCAAGCGGACCCCCCGTGTAGGGGGTGAGGTGCATGACGACGGAACGGTGGTCAGAGTTAAGCTCGTGTAGCGCCTCTAAAGATTGCAAACGGAGGTTCACATTCTTGAGGAGCGCTATGTCGAGGACGTCGGGAACTCTTCAAATATTTTTTTTTTTTTTTTTGAAATGGCATCTCGCAGTTCAACCAAAGGGTTGTCTACTGCTTAACCGGGCTTGCCTGTGGCTGCCACAAAGAATTGTAGCCTCCAGCCAGGGCTTAATAAAAACTAAAGCTAACTTACAAAACTAAGCGACTACACGCTAAGGGCACCCCCTGCGGGGTTCGGACCTCGGCTTAGGGCGTCGCTGGGGGGGGACAGCAAGGGACAGCTGGATCGGGGGTTATTAAAATTACTGGCTCAGCGGCAACGCGGGCTGGCTCGAGCAAGGGTCGGGGGGATGAGAGCGGACAGGGTCGTCGCGACGGGCCTCGACGGCGAGGACGGAACGACGGAAATTTGTGTTTGTATGCTAGTCTAACAGTGCTAGTGGCCGGGCTGCTCTCCTGGAGGAGAGTGGTGGCATCGTCGGGGGCAACGAGGGTATGCCGTGGACGGCGAACCTTACTGATGCGGGACGGGGTGTATCGGGAGGCGGCCGCAATCAGGGCATTGCGGTGTTTTATGGCAGTGTCAAAGAAACGCTTCGAGAGGCGTTTCATGAACTGCTGAACTGTGGGGAGTTTAAAATCTACATGAAGGTCCATGTTACGGACGTAAAAGGGAGCTCCTGAGACCCTACGGAGGAACCGGTTTTGAAGTGTCTGCATTCGATGCAGATACTTGGGTTTGGCGTGCGCGAAGACGACGCAAGCGTATGTCATAATGGGACGGATTACAGCCTTATAGAGACGCAGTTTGCACCGGAGTGACAATTTGCTGCGTTCTGTAAGCATGAATTGGAGCCTACCGAGAGCGAAAGCGGCCCGCGAACGGACCTGCTTTATGTGCTCTGCGAAACTGAGGTGCTGGTCGAGAGTGACACCCAGGTACTTGGCATGCTTCGCCCAAGGGATCGGCTTGCCGTACATGGTGATCGGATTAGGAGGGTTGGGGAGGGCCCTACGAATTCTCCTAAAGAGAACAGCCTGGCTTTTATCGGGGTTGACCTCGATTCTCCATTTCCGGAACCAAGCGCCGAGGACGTTGGCCGAGGTCTGGAGAGTCTGAGCTATAGCTGGCGGACTGGTCCCTGTGTAGTAAATGGCCGTGTCATCGGCGAATAACGCCAATTGGGCCTTTTTACTCTTAGGGATGTCGCTAGTGAACAGGGTAAAGATTAGGGGGGAGAGAACGGAGCCCTGGGGGACTCCGGCGCGAATCGGGTGGGGGGAGGAGAGAGCGCCCTCGATGCGGTAGCGGAAGGTGCGGTTCGACAAAAAGTCCCGTAAGATGAGCACGAGACGGTCGGGCACGCCGAGTTGGTATAGCTTATATATTAAGCCATTGTGCCAGACTTTGTCGAAAGCCTTCGCTATGTCGAAGAACAGGGCGCCAGTCATAGCGCCACGCTGGAAGCCGGCACTGATGTGCTCGACTATGCGGTGCGCTTGCTGGACGCACGAGTGTTGGGTACGGAACCCGAACTGCTCGTCCGGAATCAGGCTCTTCGCCTCGGCATAGTCCTTGAGACGCTTATAAATAAGCCTCTCGTAGATTTTGCCGAGCACGTTGAGCAGACTGATGGGGCGATAGCTGGTGGGGTCTGATTTGGGTTTGCCGGGTTTGGGGATACCTATAACAGAGGCCTCTTTCCAGGCTTGTGGGAACATGTTATTACTCATGGCGCCATTGAAGATGGCGGTCATGAGCATGATCAGTTGGGCGGGGAAGAGTTTGAATACCCTATTGGTAATTCCATCTGAGCCGGGGGCTTTACGAGCCTGAAGACCCTTGATGATGTCTTGCACCTCGTCAGGGGTGACGGGGGGCAGAGGATCATCGGGATCTTCGACGGGCGGCAGAGAGGCTCTACGTTCGACCTCGGCGTCGACTTTGGCGAGGTGCTTTGGGTCGACCGGAAGGGAACTGGGGGAGCATTGGGACTCGAGACTGTCGGCTAGGAGCTCGGCTTTTTCAGAGCTATCGAAAGCGATGCTCTTGTCGGGACGGATGAGTGGAGGGGTGGAAGATTCTTCGGGAGCGCGAAGCTTCCTCTGAAGGTTCCAGAAGGCATGGTGATTGGGCTCAAGTTCGCCGAGTAACTTGTCCCAGTTGTCCGAACGAGCTTCCGCAATGCGTTTCTTTACAGCACGCTGTAAATTGCGCATGTGGGCTTTGTTCGCATCGCAGGGGAAGGAGTCGTAGGCACGGATGGCTGCGTTCTTCTCGGTTATCAACTCACGTACGTCAGCGGGTAGTTTCCAGCGGTGGTCTTCCACCACCGGGACTTCCCGTGAGCAATCCGTCAAAACGGATTGCACGTGTTCTGTAAACGAGGCGATCGCGCCGGTAGTGTCATCGACAGAGACAATGAGGTCAGGAATGGATTCCAGCTGAGGTGACAGAGTGTCGGATTTAAGCTTTTCGCTTACTTTCCTCCAGTCGGTCACCAACTGGGTGCGGGGCGGGTGGTCAGGGTCAAGCGGACCCCCCGTGTAGGGGGTGAGGTGCATGACGACGGGACGGTGGTCGGAGTTAAGCTCTTGTAGCGCCTCTAAAGATTGCAAACGAAGGTTCACATTCTTGAGGAGCGCTATGTCGAGGACATCGGGAGTTTGGTTAGGGTCGCCGGGATAGTGGGTGGGAGTCATCGGAGCGATGACGTCAAAGTTAAGGGAGGCCCCTAAGTTGAACAGTAATCTGCCTCTGGTAGAGGTGAGATTACTGTTCCAGGCGGGATGTTTGGCATTGAGGTCGCCCGCCAGGATGACGGAGTCGCTCAAGCCGAAGAGGAGTGAGAGGTCGGCGGCGATGGATAGATGATCCTCGCTACCGTTGGTCGGTGGGAAATAGCCGGAGATGATGGTGATCGGTTGATGACCGGTCATGGCGAGCCGACAGAGAGAGATCTCCAAGTGAGAGAGGAGAGGGGGGGGATCTAGCGGGATGCAATGGAGAGTCCTTCTGAAATAGATGAGGGTTCCGCCCTTGTGACAGCGTGACCGATCATTGCGAACTATGCGATAGTTGGCGATGTTCGGGTTGCGTATATGGGGCTTCAGAAAGGTCTCCTGAACTAATAGGACGTCAAGCTGATGGTCGCGGAGGAAGGCGGCGATCTCATCGCGTTGACTTTTAACGCCGTTAGCGTTAAAGAAACCTAGCTTGAGGGACCGGGGCTTTGTACATCTAGCACCTTTTGTAATATCCATAATTGATATTTAAAAGGTGAGGTTGGAGATGGCGCGCAGTACCCCGGGGTAGCTGTGGTATGCCATGAGGATTTTGATAGGGTCGCCCTTGGCGGCGTAGACCTGATCGGCCATCGCGATCGCCTCCGGGGTTTCGAACACTTGGTTCATAACCGCGAGGGTGTGGACGAGGATCTCCGTCGTGGTGGGCTTGGTACCTGCTGGGGAAGGGGAAGGGACCTTTTTCGGGGCTGCCGAGGCAGGCTTCGAGGGGGCGGCGGGTGGAGTTGCCAAAAGGGCCACGGGGGAGGGGGTTGGCCCAGGGTTAACGGTAACCTTGGGCGCGGGGTTGGTAGCAGGGGGCTGAGAGATGGGGGCCGCGGTGACTGGAGCGTCGCTGCGGAGTAAGTTGGCCCAGGGCATGGGTCGTTGGGGGCTGAGTCGCACTGGCAACTGTGCTGAGGGCACTTTGATTGTAGCCGAGGGGCTTTCCCTCTTCTGGCGATCGCTAGCGCGCTTCGCCAGTTTGGGGGAGGAAGCCTTGGGGGCTTTCGGGCAGCCACGGTAGTTGGCTGGATGGCCAGATTGGCCACACAGTACGCAGCTCGGGGGTTCGGTGCATAAAGCCCGATCCTTGGGGCGGGGACAGTCCGCTGTGCCATGGTCACCCAGACACTTGACGCACCTGGGGGTGGCGTAGCAGTTGGACTGCGCGTGGCCATATAATTGGCAGCGATGGCACTGGCCAATTATGTTGGAGCGGCGGGGTTTCTCAATAGAGATCCCCGATAGTGAGCAGACCGACTTGATCTTAAAGATCGGGTGGTGCCCTTCTACAGGGTCACACACCACGAGGACCATGTCATAAGCGTGCCCGCGACGCGCCTTATGAAGGCGGTGCACCGCTGAAACGGGGATGCCTTGGGCAGAGAGGTCATCTTTGATGTCGTCCGAAGGGATCTCCTTCGGGACTCGGCGGATGACTACGCGAGTCGGTGTTTCTTCAGGGAGGGCGTAGGTATGGAACGAGTAGTTCCTAGTACGCAGCATAGCGGTGAGCTCCCTGTAGTCCGCGGACGAGGGAACGGACACCTTGATGCCCTGTTGGGTCGAAGTGGCGCTAGTGTACTGGATCTTACGATCCACGCACATCTTGGACACTTCGGTCCATTTGGCCTTGTCTTGGATATAGACCGGAGGCGGGGGCTTTTGCTTCTTTCCAGAAGCGGAAGCGGGTTTCGCCTTGCTACCGCAGGGACGGGGAGCCTGAGAAGGGGCAGGGGTGGGGGAGGATGAGGCCGCTACGGCCTTTTTGGCCTTGCTGGCCTGGGACGAAGCCCCTTTCTTCCTCTTCCCTCCTTTTCCGACGACCTCGTAGTCGTCTTCCGAGGATGAGGAAGAGGCAGAGAGGGGGCCATCGTCGTCCGAGATCGGAGCGGACGTGTCCATGCTCTCCGGTAGAGCTTGGACTGGGGTGGTGGGGGCAGCCTTTGTGATTACCGGGACAATAGAGCCCGGTGCAGCTGCGGACGGAACAATAGTAGCGGCCGAGACAATGGGTCTCGCGCTAATTGGGTTCGCGGCAGCGGGCTCAATTGTCGGTAATGACAATAGAGCCGGAATTCCGGCAAGCGGCTTTGAGTAAGCCGCTTGAATAAGGCCTTGATCGGCCGGCGGGGGCGAGAGCGGGCTATCGAGCGCGTCGGTGAAGTCGGCGACTGCCGACGATGGCGCGGTGGGACTGCCGCGCAAAGCACGGGCGGAATGCTGGGCCACGAATTTCGGGTCCGGGAGCAATTCCGTAAGGAAATATTTGACCCATCTCGGGTCGTAGTCCGACATTGTCGGTAGGGAAAACTATAACCTAGATGCGAAAACACATGGCATTCGCAACCTATCGGCCCTAAATACTAATTCCCCGGGTGGATAGGCCCGGGGATGTGTAGCCTCCCTGTCGGGTGCAGACAGGGAGGTGTGTACCTATGGTGAGCCCTAAGCTTGTAAACCGTTCGCCAATCTTATTGTGCGAACGGGCCCTGACCGGGTCTAGTGCGAAGGGGTAGACACTCCCAACCGACACTAGGTGTGTTGCTGTGGACGAAGTCAGAAACTAGAGTTGACTAGGAGATCCCCCAAGGCCAAACTTCTAGCTCTCGGCTCCAATTGACTGCCTCACCCTGAAGGGGATCGGCGGGTGTGATTGGGTCAACACCCCACTCGGCTTCGTTGACACCGTGAGGTTTCAACCGAGGACCACGAAACTGTGGTTTTACCCAGAGGGGGCCAAGACCGACGATAACGTTTTGACAAAATTTCTGTTAAGAAATAGCGACTGTAACTACCTCCTTGAAAAAGGCAGTAGTATACAGGAAACACTTGTAGTCGATGACTACGAAACTGGCGTCGACAGGAACGTCGACCGGAACACACTAGCGGCGAGACAGGGTGCGGCGAGCAGGTAGCGGAGAGCAGGTAGCGCGCGGCACGTCCGTTCGGGGCGAGCGTCGGGCAGCGAGTGACTCGGACTCTTCAAATACACGGTCGCCCTGCTTATATACATTTTGAGCAGGGCGCAAGTAGTGGAGGGACTAATACATGGTCCGCCGCCCGTCCGCCTATTGTTTACCATTATTCAGTCGCGATTGCGGAGGGCGGCAGTTATGCGGCCCGACAAGTCTCGACTTGTCGGAACCTGTCCAGACCATGCATTAGCCCTTCTTACAACATCGCCTCTGTGGCGTCTGTGATTGGGGGAAATAAAACGAGCCCTACGATTGGTCTTAATTAACCCTATTACCAACTGTGTTTTTATTGATTTAATAATCGGTGTATACAATCATCATCACTTATATTCTAAAGCGTCGACGTCCGCAACAATCCACAAATCGGAAACGGAAGAAGTACGGAACGTCTAAAACAATATGAAAAGCAACTATTTTGCACCCCTAAAAATACCTATTCTCTAAATTTTAGTGGACCACGAATTTCATAACACTAAAAATAATATTTCACAAAGAGCACCCTTCTTAAGTAATACAGATCTATTTAACACCGCTACCATTTCGACAGTCACACACCCGACCCCAAATAAGATTCTTCCATTCACACAGAGTGAATAGTGAAAAAGACATTAAACCGAATTTGAACTGCAATATATCAAACCATCCTCTCCTTTGACCCGAAATGTTATGACAACATGATGTATATCCAACGATGATATTCCAAAATCAAATCTCATACTTTTTAAGTATTTTTTCTTTTTCAGTGACGTATGAGATAGTGATGGGACATCCGCAACAATTGTTCGAGTGATGGGTCGGCGACGATTTGACTTGCATTGTTCGGTTTTTTTTAAAGGAGTTATTGGCTACCGCGTGTCATCGTGTGTCGTTATGATAGGCGTTTTTTAAAGGTAGGATACTCATCCCTAATGATGTTAGTAAGGTCTAATTCTGGACATAATAAAATAAAATTATTGTTCACAGAAAACAATGAAACTTCAAAGTAAGTGCATCTTTTATGTATATTGTGTGTTATTATTAAATGTCTCTGAATTGAAATTGTAAAAGGTGTCAAGAACAAGGAAATAACAACAAAGCAATAATTTTAACAGAATGTTGAAGGCACCGTTGAAACCAATATCACACGCGTTGACGATCTAATAATATTATTGTTGATGCAAAATGGAAGCTTACAGCGACTAAAAAATTATTGACCACGGCAAACAAAAAATGTTTGTACTTTTGATACTGAAATTATTGTATGACTGATGATACTCCAGTTTGGTTAAAACTCTAGCATTAATACAATATACTTAAAAACATATTACCATTGCTCAAAAAACAGTGAAGGAAAACCATCGTGAGGTGACCGGCATGTCCTAGAAGACTTGTGACATCTACCAACGCGGACTGGGTACGCGTGGTAGGTCCACTCCCTCTCTAAGAGAGATGGCCTATGTCCGAACAGTGGGAACACTATAAGAGCTGAGTAGGTATGCTATATTTATCAACTCACGCCTAATAAGGCGGTTTCTGCCTACTCCCCGAGGATACTCAGGGAGTAGGCAGAAACTACGATACTTAGTTACTTGTTTAAAAAATAATAATATTATACAAAAACAAAAAAGACCGCTATGAATATTTTTGGTATCCACAAGTTTTTCATCAACGTACCTAGTTATAAAGTAAAAAAGTGAGACATATTTAAAATTTTTACCTCAATAAAACAGGCACGATAAAAACTCAGAATAAAAACGCTCGCTCTTATGACTTAGACAGATGTTTCAACGGCTAAATACAAAGGGAACCGCGATCGTTTGCGGCCCGGCCTTCATCGCTCGCGATGACATTCACAAAAACAATACTTCTATCAGTATATGCAAGATCCAGATAAAAAATATTTAAATAATATTGAATTTAATTTATCAGCTGCATGAATGCATGAGAAGCAAAAAGAGTATGTAAGGATTCAAGCAGATGGCTTTCTGTGTTTGTTTGTTTTTATTTTTTCAGGTGGATGTCAAATCAAGCATGGATAGGTATCGTTTGATTAAAGAATGGAGATGATTAGACGGAAAGTTCGAATAGGGAAGTGCAAAAAACAATATACAAAGAAGATGAAACTAACACCAAATCCAAGTAAGTGGGGGTTTTATTCCCGGAATAAAGTTCGCAACGATTCAAAAGATGCACATGATTTTCCAAATTGATGACTTACATACTTAAATTATTAACTTAAAAATATTTTGAGAAAAGCCATGTCAAAAACAAATCAGTGTCGTTTTAACAAAATAAATTATTCTTAAGTAAAAAACTTAAGAATAATTTATTTTTAGATAGTATTTAACATTTGCCTTAACAGGTCAAATACTCCCAATTGAGAACCTTATACTTTTGTAATAAAGTTGAAAATCTATCAAAGACATTTGACAGATTGGGATAGCTTGATGTGCTGGCCTCTGTACATCAAAAGAATAATCAGATAAGTCTACAGTTTCAAAATGAGACGGTATTATAGTTTTCTAATACGCCTATTTTTTAATAAAGAAATAAATATTTCAAATTTTTCATCTAACAATTTACAGTTGTCTACATAAGCTCGTGAAATAAAAATCGAAATTGTAATTTCCTGGCAACGTCTGATCGAGGGACAACAATTTGCGGTCACCGACTGATTACCAATACGAAACCCCAACGAAAACACTAACAAACCACCCACGTACGAAAACCAACTCAAACACACCGTGTCAAAGTTGGTATTTGAGTGAAAATAGTCACGGATGTAAGATGTTTTAATCGAATAATCGTTTAGTCGAAATTCGTCACGTTCACCGACATCTGTCGCCTGTAATCGAATCGAAGCTCGTTCAAATCGATCGACATCGAGACGATTGCATAATTCCTTACGATGACAATACGAATGGCGAGTTGGGAACGTGATTATACATAATAATGGTCCCCAATCGGCTAAATTGCTTTCGGCGGAACACCGATGACATTTCGATTATAGAGATCAATAGGTTTTTTTTTTCAATTGACGATGCTATCCTTAGTGATAGGTATTTTTTGGTCATTGTCTTTTTGTGACGACAAAAATATTTACTGCAGACAGCCTGTTTTGCGGAAAATTGCTGGTGTTTAAGCCTTCGTAAAAGCTGATCGCGGTGGTACAAAAACAAGAACATCTGCTTTCAAAGTAAATTATTAAGATCTGAATGTAGCTTTCACCTATTTTTGCCTTCAGTAAACTTGATTAATTATTAATAATTTATTTTTATATGTTTCAAGCAGGTTGCAACTTGCTAGAGGAGGTAGGTACATAGGTGCTAGAGACAGAAAATATTAAACCTGTGTCCATTGACTCTCCTTTTACCATCCTTGGAAAAACACTCAATCTGCAGCCTATCGCAGTCCACTGCTGGACATAGGCTTCTCCCAGGCTGCGCGACAACACCCTGTCCTTCACCTTCCACATCCACCCTAGCCACCTCATTAAAGTCACCAGTCATCTAGCTGGGGGGCGTCCCACACTACGCTTGCCGGTGCGGTCTCCACTCCAGGACTCGTCTGCTCCACCGGCCATCGGTCCTTCGACTATTTTTACTGTCTATTTTTTTCCTTCAGAGACACCGAGCATCAAAAAAATACAAAAAGAACTGACTTGGCTTTAACCCTATACTCAAAGAAAATGCAGAATATATTGGTCTGAAACACAGAACCCGAAGAAATATTTACTCAAAATGTTCACTAAATCACTTAAGAATTCATTAACGAAACAAAAGCCTCGTCCTGCAAAGTGACGCCCTTCACCAGTTGATTAATAAGCCGCAAATTGAATGAGCCTTCTTTGACAGCATCAATTTTCTCCGCAGTTTCACCGCTGGTACTGTTACCCCTAAAAATCCACTTAGAGAGTCTATTTGAAATTTTGATCGACCCCCAACATGACACCTCGCATCTATTTAGGATGTAAATTGTCAAAGTTAAATTCAAATGGGCTTACATGTAGTGAATTTATAATTTTTTTAAGGATTTATTGTTTTGGTGCAGGTATACTTTTTCTTTATTGTAACAACAACAAATTTGCATATAAAAACATCTCCATAATAGTAACCAAAACATAATGTTGACGTGACTCAATTATGTTGGATTTTCCCTTATTTTTAACACGCTCATGTTTTCGAGGTTATACTCATAAAGAGATAGTATTATTTAAAATAACCAAATCGACACTCCTCTTAATTATTATCTCATAGACAAGATCTCATAGACGACTTTCCAAATATGGATAGATATTCATTTCGAGGCAAACATTTCCTTGTATGGAGTTATTATAAAAAGATGACGACCTGTTAGATTTTTGGCAGTTAAAACGTTATTCCACTCGTAAATTTTGATAGAATCATAGCTTTTGTTCATGTCATAATCAAATGAAGCTCATTGGAAATTAAAAAAAATGTTACTGTCGATTGTTACCTTCTTTCGATTCATTTTATTATTCTGCCCTTCCATTTTCACTTGCTTTTGTTTTTTCGGATAGTCAACTGTTTTAACTTCTTGATTTTTTAATCGACCTAAGTCACAGACCAACACAGTCTTTTTCCTATTTTTTATTTTTCACACAGTGATTTAAACATTTCTTGCTTTTATTTTTCAACATTTAAAATATTCCCCATAAGATTAGGTGCGTTATCCTTGTAAGTAGCCAGTAAACTCCATGTAAACCACTACTAAAACAGTTTACGCGTCCCCGCCATTTTGGATTGCCCGGATTGTCTCATACGTCAAATTGTCACGGCCAGTCGACGTTGATCGATGGTTGCACCTGCCACGTATCAACAACCCTTGCTACTCGCTAACTTCATCGCCTGCGACTTGAGAAATGTGATTTATTATATCTGTGATACAGTATGGAGTGAAGTGAGAAAATTTTTTGAAGGTTGTAGGGGCGAAACAAAATTGTTTTTCTGATTGTTTAATAAACTCAAACTCAAAGTATTTATTTCAAATAAACCAAGTACAGGCACTATTGAATTCTTCTTCTTAGCGTGTCGATGGCAATCTAAATGTACTCGGCCAAGAATTCGGCTACGTGATTGGCGCCATCACTAGCGTCCATCAGTTCCTGTAATGTGCATACGGCAGGACACACAGGACACGAGATTAAGTGTCCCATCGTTTGTGGAACAGCACCACATTTACACTCCAAGGCGGAGTTGTCTATGAATCAAACTTTTGCATTATCAAGAGGTCGGTCAGTCAGAGAGATGAAGCTAGATGCCCATTCCAAAGCAGGTACCTATGGAGAGGAACGGGCAAGAAACTCCATGGACACTCTTTTAATCCTAGTTTTCGTTGATATCCTTATTGTCGCACAAACTGAACTGTATGTGGCAGTTGGAGGCATATAAGTTGTTTTTGCCAAAATTATAAAAAACTTGTACCTACAGTGTGTGTTAGGTTAAACGAGGAACATGCTTTAGGAGAGTGAAGTACCTACTCATGAAAGTGAACTATTTTTACAAAGAGACAAACTCAAAAATCTATACTTATAGTAATATAATAATAATAATATTATAAAGAGGTAAAATTTGTAAGTTTGTATGTAGGGGGGTAATCTCCGGAACTAATGATCGAATTTCAAATTTTTTTTCACTGATACAAAGCTACATTATTCCTGAGTGCTATAGGCTATAAATTATATTTATATCATACATATTAGCCGAGCTATCGCAATTTTCGTTTAGCAAGTCGGAAAGAAATACCTCCGAAAACAGAATTATTTGCATGCGCTGCCTAAACAGTTACAGTATATCGCAATTTTCCGCGGACGAAGTCGCGGGCAGAAGCTAGTATGAAATAAGGAACTAGTTGCTCCATACATTTTTGTTCGCATAGTTGGATAAAATGTAGGGTAATCAGGTCTTTTTCAAACTTTGGAGTCAGCCCCATATTACATAAACATGATCGGCCTATAATGTTCCCACCGCTGAGACACAGGCCTCCTCTCTAAGAGAGGGAGTGGGCCATAATCCACCACGCGGGCCCAGTGCGGGTGCGGATGTCACGTCATGTCTTCACTGTCACGGCCAACCCCGGCAAGACCTGTGCGGCTATTAGTACTCAGCCACGAGCTCCTCAACATTTCAATAAATATTTATGAATATTTTTATATGAAGACAAAATTAAAACGAAATTGAAAGATATCAAGATGACACACCGATTCTTTTGTCACCAATTTTATACCAACTTTTTCTGAAACTAACAGTTACAACTTCCAATCAAAATTCAACTCTATCACTTAATGATAAAGTCCATTTAATAAATTTTTGATCAGTAAAGTTAAATTTAGTCATTGATATTCCAATATGCTCGATATTGGACTAGGACCACCCAATGTTGGCTTGAATGGCCTCGTTAAACATATTAAGCTGTTATCAAAGGCCTCGGCAGATGGTGACAGGTGACAAAGAAAAAATAAGATCGGAGAGGAAAGAAAAATACAAAAAAATGTGTCATCTGCTATGATATCAACACTTGGTGTCCAAAACTTGAATCAATAACAATAATATAATTAATTTAAAAAATTATAAATACGCATAGGGATTTGGAATTCCCCCCTATTTTATTAACATGCTATGATTTAAGTATTTTTTTTTTATGAAGATTGGTTAATCTACGGCATAAAATATACAAAGGCCAGCACATCTTCCATGATACTAGTTACTGACTGGCTTGTGGAGGTCAGATAGGCAGTCACTCCATGTAAAATACTGGTATTCAGCTGCATCTTGTTAGACTGGAAACCGACGCGAACATAATTCGAAAAAGGCTAGGCAGATTGATGATAAAATAATACGGCCAATCAAAGGCCCATGGGCAGCATGAAAACTCTAACACTAAGCTAGTCACTAACCACACAAAAACAGGAGAAAGAAGGACAATTTATTAAATTGTCTAGTTATCTCGACCAAAAGCTTGATCATCATCTGTGCGCAGCCTCACATACCAGCTCTTTAATTAAGCCACAGAGCCGGCTCCATATCGATAATTAAGCAGTAATAATATCGATATCGTCAACTCGAATGACGTCGGCACATCTCAAGGGACAATAGTAAATCAACGTCACGTGTCAACCAAGTCCCTTACCATCTCTTATATTCTTGTAGTCACCACTTTAACTTGAACCTTAAGAAGCCATGACTTTAAACTTTCTGATACAATTTTATTAGGACCAGCAAGATCTGAGGGGTCTAGTAAAATGGTTGTGATGACTTGCAATTCTTCTGTCGCCTACCCACTTACTCCTAATGATAATATTAATGCTATCTCTGAAAGCAATCGCTTCGATGTTTTAATGAAAGACTATTTCACTTTGATTTTCGTTCGCGAAATGATTTCAAGGGCGAAGTGATTTGTTTTGTCTTTTGCGTTGTCATGATGTTGGTCTATGTGTTTGATTGATTTTTTTAAAGCAGCAAGTCCTTTGGCATGGTGTGTGTAATTAGAGCAGTGGATGCCCAAGTGTAACAAGCGCTACTTGCGAGTTATAGATCGCACAAATAAATTATACCCTTACTTCTGCTCTCAAAACGGTGAAGTCAAACATTGTGAGGAAACTGGCATGCCTCTTTTTTAAAGTGGAAATTCATGAAATGACCCCTCCCGCTCTGGGTGGAGCGGAAGGGAGTATCAGACTTTTACTGACTAAAGGTCACAGCTCATTAGAGCCACCCGGCACCCATTCCGCACCGCCTCGTCGCACGGCGTCCACTCGTTGTCGACAGGTGGACCACAGGTCGACGCCGCGTTAACACCAACCAAACGTCAAGCGGTCAACCGTGTGGCTTTAATGGACTGTGACCTTAAAACTCATCCATGTTATATCCAATCACACCTACCCCAGGCACTTTAAAACAAACCGTCTTTACAAGCTTCAAAAATTTTAAAAACACCAATTTCGCAGCAATTCCTCTAGTCTATTCTGTGGACTATCCCCCGAGATCCCGTATAATGCTGCACACGCTTCTAACCGAACATTGTAGTATATTGAGACATAAATTTTTCATACGCCGCCGGCCACTTGTGATAACCTCCTTGACCAGCCGCTCCCAGAGGATGCATAAAGGACTTCTCTTGTATAAGGAATCACATATTTCATAACGGGGCTCGTCTAGAGGTGGAATGGTGTCGATGAACGGGCTGAGCGTTTTTGAGACATATTAAAGAGGTAGAGATGCCGTCATGAAAGTACAGTCAGTTATAGCAATTAGCTGAGCAGTATTGGTTGAGATTGTTTAAAGATTTCGTACGATTTTCATACTTTTCTAGTTTTGGGTAGATTTTGTGTAAGTATCACACTAATATTATAAAGGCGTAAGTTTGTGAGTGAGTGTGTGTGTGCGTGTGTGAGTTTGTATGTTTGTCCGTCCCTCATGCTCAAACTGCTGAACGGATCTGGATGAAACTTGGCGCAGAGGTTGTTTATGACCTGAATTAACTCATAGAATTAAGCAAAAGAAGCAATAATACTTGCCCGACCAGGGAATCAAACCCACGACCGTATGCTTGCCAGACAGCAAACTTGCTAATAAAAGCTTACTTCATCGACAGTGCAATCATCCCATCCCTTATTTTCATTCACACCCTCGATTTTTTCCCCCGTACCGTCACAAAGGGCTATAGGACTACCGGACAATAATAAATATTTTGACGATATCGCATAAATAACCTTCTTTTATGAATACCAAGCGGCCCTGTGCCATCTAAGGGCGGTAATTTCTTATATTTTATGGTCACTCCTTTATAAATCGTAGCTGTTTGTATGGGATAGGGTTTCGCGCTATTTTTTACAACGAGAATAATATTCAAATTGGTAGGGGTCTAAAAGGTCTTTATGAGTGACGTTTTAATTTGTCAATGGGTTCGTTTTTTGTGATGAATTTTTTGGTGGAAGGAACGGAATGAAGGGGAACTTCCATAAACTTCATAATTTATGCAACCGAAGTAAATGGTTTGAAAGTGAATTGCGAGTGTCACAAAAGTTGAGAAAAAATACCTAGGTCCTCTAGGTGTCTGAACGTGCTTTCATAACACCAAAACGAAAGCCCTTTAGTCTTATTAGAATATTTGTGCCATAAGACATAATTTAATTTATTTTAATGCATCCAAGCAAGCTGCCTTTAGTTAGACTTGAGAAGAAACTCATATGAACAGTGGCTTGACACTATGCTTGATACTATACAAGGTGTTAAAAAATTGACTCCGATACCATCGGCATCGACACCATACGCATCCTCGTGAAATTTTTAGAGTTATTGTTTCTACACCTTATACAATGAACTCGATATTATATTAAGGGTGATACGAAGACGTAGCCCACAGAATAAAAATTTTACGTACTTTGCAATACCAAAAAAAAAAAAATTTCGCCTAATAGCTTTCACCGGTCTTTCTTCTTTTTTGTGTGGTTAGTGACTAACCAGGTGTCAGAGATTTTATGCTGCCAATGGGCTTTTGACTTAGCTTCACATGCCGATGAGAAATATCTCTCAAAGACGCCGGTTTCCTCGCGATGTTTTCCATCACCGTTTTTTTAAGCAAGTGATAATTATACAATACACACATGAATCCGGAACGTCAGAGGTCCGTGCCTTGGGTTCGAACTCGACACCTATGGCTAGTCATTGCAAGTCCAAGCGTCAGTGCTGTGACACTGCCGGAAATTGCCTGCAGTCGGTGATGTGTCGGCGCACGCGACACCGCAACTCTAATCAGTGTGCCGTTATACTGCGGTGAAATGCTTTATATCTAGCTCTAATATCAATGAGGACATTGTAAAACAAATATTTCTATATGTTGCTGAGGTATTTTTGTAATAAAATAAATACCTAATCATAGTTTTCTGTTTTCAAAATCGTTCAGAATTTTTCGTCTACATCGGTATGGTCGGTAGTGCATCAAGTCAACTGATTTTCTCCAAATGATTTGAAACCTTAAAACGTTGACGGTTAAGTTCATAATCGATTGAGACTTGACAGTTAGGGGTAACTTGAATGTGCTGTAGCGACTGTACCTACTATTTCTAATATCGAAAAAGTGAAGGATTACTTTTGTTGATAAGTAAATTATTATTAAAACACAAATTTTAGTATGTGCAAACCGGTATTGTTATTATTTTATCATGTTCAGGTACCAATACTATTAACGTCTAGCGTCTGTGAAGTTTAATGCACCTGTCGGTCGATCCTGTTAAAATCCTACCGTGAAAATTTAGGTGAGGTGAGTTGTCGTTCCACCTGACAGATGCTAGGGATTGACACTATTGACAGCTCACTTTAAACTCACTTCACCTACGTTTGGAATTTTACAGAATAGCACAACAGGGTAGCCCGCAGGTACCCCGTGAAATTCAAATTTTCATTTTATTACAATTTGCAGGTCAGTTCCAGGTTGTACGTTGGTTATAATATAAATCGAGGCCGTAGAACCATCATTACAACTCTTTAACCCATTCGATGTTTCACATATTAGAAGCCGTTTGCATATAAGAGCTCAACGATGTATACGGTTATATTTATTGTCGTTTCCAGAGAATTTTTCTTATGAAACTATGGGTTCATGTGACATTTGAGGGGTTAAGTTAGAATTGCTTTCAAATGTCATGATTTCGTGAAATAGTCATTCTGTAGGGTTTCAAGAACTTACAGGATTGCATCATCATGTATCAGTTCATCGAGGAAACCGGCATGTTCTAGAACCAAAGATTGGAACTTGGTTCGCGTGGTGGATTATGGCCCACTCCTCACAGAAAGGCCTGCGTCCTAACAATGGGACCATAGGCTATTTATGTACTCTCTTAGAGCTAGTTCTCACCACCCATCATTAAAATCTTCAAACAAATCCAGAGAATAGAAAATATGATCCTTTATCATGAATAACGAAAAATCTAGTGGACTTTTTATTCTAATGCTTACTTACGTAATAAGTCTTTGATAAAATCCTACATACAAATATTCAGAAAAACTGCCCTGTAATTTTCAAATATGAAGATCAAAGATGATAGATTGATTGGAAAGCACATCCCTTCGGACGATTGACCCTTTGATCCTCTAGGCTACTTAGCGGATTGGTCCTTTCATGTCATTCGCTTTTCAAACCAAAATGGATGTTCTAAAAAGGTTGAATAATGAAATGGTTTTCTTTTTTTTTGGTAGAATTAGCTGGTTATTTTATGGCCAGTGAATAATGAGAAAGTGGATTCTTAATGGATTGTTTGAAGTATCAGTGTCTCTCTCATTTGGTTTTGAATTATATCTAGGTATAGATATTTGGGAAGGGCTCGTGGTTAAGTAATAACAGACGCACGAGTCTATCGATCAGGTTAAGCTACGTTTGCCGCGGTTGGTTCGTGGATGGGTGAACATCTATACATACCGCGACCCCACCGTGTTTCGGAAAGCTCGTTAAGCTGTTGGTCCTGGCTGTCATTTAAAGATCTACGACATTATGATCGTTACGGGTAGTCAAATGCTCGAAGGTCTGACAACCAGTCTTACTAAAGGATATGGTGATACTCATTAACTGAGTTGTTGAAGTCAGATAGGCAGATGCTTTATGTAAAATACTGGCGTTCAGCTGCGTCTGGTTAGACTAGAAGCTGACCCAAACAAAGTTGGAAGAAAGCTTGGTAGATGGTGATACACGCACATATATTTAGTAAAATATATATATGTATATGTCTGATCATAACATAAAACATTCTTTTTGTTCGTCGATCCAAAAAATATTCACAATTTTGCAAAAAAAAAAATTCAGGTATCATACAAAATCTGAAACTAAATTTTGTCCTTATCTTTGTATGAAAGTTTATTATAATTTTGTAGCAACTAATAAACAGAATATTTAATGGGACAAAAAATTACTTTACATTGAAACTTAATGATGTCCCAAGGTGTAATGAAATTACACTAAAAATGTGCAAAACAATTAAAAACATGATTGGCTTTATATTAACAAAGAAACGTTTTCATGAAACACCCATAAAACTTTGTTGGCTTATTAAAAAAAAAAAATAACGAGTCGTGCCAATTATGACCCCTTTGACCAGTTAGGAAGACCTACCCTTCCCCTCTCTAAGCTTATAATTTCAGAACTTTCCGCTACACTGGAGTGAAATGAAGAGGTCATTGTAAACTGGCTTCGTTTGCATACCATCTACTAAAAAGGTGGGCGTGGTCGATTTAAAAAGGCGAAAAGATCAAAGGTCTTGATATTTTTTGTTGTTTTTTTGACATCAGTCGCTTTTGTGTTTGCAGTTTATGGTAGTAATGAATCTGGCTTTTGCCTTAAAATTTTTTGTCTTCGTGAGAAATGTTTTATAGTGAACTTGTAAATTTTTTTAGTTAGGTGCATCCTGACAATTACTACCTATAGGATATTATGAAAAAAACATGGCTGAAATTTTTTTTAACTAGTTAAGGTACCCTAAAGGCATCGTGCGATGTTTCAAGAAACAAACATGTCTTCATCTACACGAATAAATAAAATTGAAGTGTCTGTTTGTAATGTCAAAATAACAGCTTTTTACTAAATGCATATGAAGGTATATACGGTACCCATAACAAAAGAAAACTTTTTTTTTCTGTCGGTAAGTTTTTCCGACTCATCTCAGAAACGACTGGACCAATTTAAAAAATCTCATAAAAGTAGAACAACACAGAGAGAAAGAGAGACAGCTGTAAAGACTTTACTTTAGAACAAAAACCTTCTGGCAGTGATAATTAAGGTATTACTTGAGCTTATTTACATATTTACTTAGGAATAATACCCTAATTTTCTAGCTCAGCCTGCAGTCATGTCTCCAATACATATACATATTTCAACAAACAAACAAAGACATTTACACGACAAAAAGCGATGTTTGTCACACTCCACCGCGTTTAATACAAAAAAGTATTTCCCCAAGTTTTCCGTACAGTCCGTAACAGTAACACATTTACCGATATTAGGAAGGAGTAAATCACTAATTATTAAATTATTATCGTGGCAACACTCACGGCATACTGTCACGCACTCACAGACTGTTATTGATTCACTGAGTTTTTTTTTTGCTCATTTCGTAACAGACTGTGATTGGCGCATGTTCTAGTGCTTTCTTGAATATTTACGCGAAATTCAAATATGCTTATGTTTTTAGCAATTATCGGCTGACATGATGGCAGTAACCAACGTTTAAGTCGCGTTTCTTCATTGCTTTGAAATTAATTATCATTTTAGTGTAGGTATCATTTTTAACAAACAACACAAAACCTAATCTATTGAAGAGCTTCTTGACAATCAGACTTAGTTCTCAGGTAAACCATAAAAAAGCAGCCGCATGAGAGTCAGACTCAAATATGAAGGGTTCTGTGCCACCGAACAATATTTAACAAACTAAACTTTAAAAATGTAGGTAATTAAGTAAAATAAAACAAATGTCCGGCAGTTATTACCTTTATGATAATTTATTATTTGTTAATATAGCGACCGTAGTCTACATTGTTTTTTTTTTGAGGATAGGAAATCATCCAATTATGACGTCACCCGCTCTGGGTGGAGCGGAATGGAGTGTCCGACTTCTACTAACTAAAACCCATCCATGCTCCTTCCTTAGCCCTTAAAAAAAATAAGTCTACATGTTACGGTTCAAAAGATACAGCCCTGTGACGGACGCTGAGGTGGACAGCAGTGCCTTTAGTATATCGTTGACACTCTTTGTTTACAGAACCCTAAAAAGATGAAGCTGATTATGAATCATGTCAGACAAGACGATAAAGTTATTAAACTCAAGTAACTTAACATGGAACAATTAAAATAATATTATTATGGTACTTTAAACATTATGTTTGAAGGTCACAGCGTTGTAAACAATTAAAAAAACCCAAAGTCCTAATCTAACAACAATATAATAATTAATGTCAGCGTAATTAGAAGATAACAGTTATGTGAACAATTTTTTTTTACAAAAAACTCGTCACAACGTTTTTGTGATGTATTTTTTTCTACAACCTGTATAGCTTGACACGCGGCAGAGCGGGGAACTAAAGGCTAATGTTCCCAGTTTGACACTTCGTTGACGTTTGTCTATGGAAGTGGCGCCACCATGATGTGTCAAGCTAAACTGGACGGTCTATAATGATTTTGTACAGGTACTAGTGTTAAAATGTATGTCTCATCTTGGGAAACGCCATTGTTTTAGTTATTTGCATAATAATAACTATCTTGTACAGTGACGTGAGTTTTTTGTTTGATGAATCGCACTTTTTAAGAATTGATAATTTTTTTTTTTGTTATAATTTAAATAGTTTTTCTTAATGTTTTCCTTCTTAGACTAATGCCCTGTCGTAAACTAGTTACTTAACACCATGTTTTTATAACTGTGCAAATATTTATTTTCTTAATGGTCAATAACAGTCGATAGCACATCAAGTTACCACTAACTGTCAAAATCGAATTAGAACGTAACACGCAACGCTTTGAGATTTAAAATCATTTGGCGAAATTTGACAGTTTGGTATAACTTGAGGTGCCGGCAAACGTACTGTAGTTGCTGTCTTACTGTGTAATTCATAGCCCGGGCAGTAATTGAGTCTTATCATAAAAATCATGGGAATCAGTATAAGTATGTACAGACGCCAGCACATCAAGCTGTCCCTAACTGTCAAATTTTCTCAATCAAAAATGAACCTTATGTCTTTGCAATAAAGTTGAAATACCATCAAAGAAATTTGACAGATTGTGGTAACTTGATGTGCTGGCCTCTGTACATTATTATTATTATACTGTGAAGTAGGTATTAATCTTTTGAGGAATTTAGTACTTTTATGTGAATTCACAATTTTATGAAGCAGTTTACGAGTTGTTAAGATCAATTATTGGCCATGTGATGTCATTCGTAACAATTGTAGCTAGCCGTTATCTTGTGTAGGTACAGTCGGAAAAGTTAATTGCTAAGCAAGTTTAGACAAACGTCTATTTGACGTGCTAGAGCCATCTCATACAACTGTCAAATCTTTGACAGTTAGTTGTTTTTTTTACGGACGATTAAGTTGGCCGTGAATTTGTTTTTTTTTGTAGCATATTTGGTGTCCCACTGCGGGGCAAAAACCTGTCTTGTTTTCTTTCAAAACATTATATTTCATGTGATCTCTGGTGAATTAAATACCCTGAATTTATGTGGGAAACTTTGAACCTATTAATTACCTATATTTATTTTCTTATGTACAGAGGCCAGCAGATCATGTTCCCACAATATGTCAAATTTCTTTGATAGTATTTCCATTTTATTGCAAAGACATAAGGTTCATTTTTGATTGAGAAAATTTGACAGTTAGGGACAGCTTGATGTGCTGGCGTCTGTACTATAAATACTATAATATACGACCTGAAACTAACATATATATAAATATATATATATAAATATATATATATATATATTATGTACTAGTAGGAGAGTGTCCATGGAGTTTCTTGCCCGTTCTACTTTGCTTGCATACTGCTTTGGAATGGGCAACTAGCTTCATCTTTCTGATTGATCGACCCCTTGACAATTCAAACAAAAGTGCCTGTAACTAGTTCATTTGAAATAAATGCTCGGAGTTTGAGTTTGTGTTCGATACAAAGGTGGAAAAAAAGGAAAAACACATTGGGCTTAATTGTGTTTATATCATTATTGTTATTGGCTTAAAATTGTCCGCATCGCTGTCAGTGGGAAATGTGCCCAAAAGGCTGGTAGCGTTGCCACGTTGGGTACCTCATATAGTTCTAAACCTGTACTATAAAATGTTACGAACATAATTTATGTGACAAGTTTTTAATTACCTACTTATATAAGTGAAGATTTCTTTAAAATTGTTGCATAATAATTATACTATGATACATTCACAAAATAAGGGTGCGCGCTGAAGCGTGCACGATGATATAACATGTCATTCTCTACGAAAATTTTAGTGTATTTAAATTTAAATTACCATAATAATAGCTAAGAAATTCCAGTTATACCTGACACCCTGCATAATCAACCTATAATGTTCCCACTGCTTCCCAGCAGTACACACAACAAACAGATAAACACCACACAGATACAGGCCAGATACAGGCTGGATACAGGCCTCCACGTTCCGTAGCAACGTGTAGTAACTATGGTTCTCCACGTTATGTAGAGTGTGACCTATTGCAATTAACTGACAGACTGATATCGTCCGGCGAACTGTTAGTCTGCGGGGCCTTTAACCTTTTGAACGCCATTGTCACATATACGTGACAAACAAGGGCATGCCCTGTGCGCCAATGACAGAAATAAGTGACGATGCGTGTACACTATGACACGAAGTAAACAATTAAATCATTACGTTTGTGTGTGCTTATGTAGATATCTCTAAAATTGAAGCTCTCGTACGTATTTAATGACATGAATGATGAAATGACATGGCTTGGCGTGGAGGGCACGCGCGTGCGTTTATGCTCTGGCGTTCATAAGGTTAAGAGGGACTGGGCTATGATCCACAAGGCGGGCCCAGTGCGGAATGGTGGATGTCATCTAACTTCTAAATTTATTGTTTAGTTCTAGGACATGCCCGTTTCCTCGCCATGTTTTCCTCCACAGCTTTGTGAGCAGTAGTGATGAAATACTTTATATGAAGTCGATAAAGTGTTTTTTGCGATTCGTACCCACGACAAACTAGTACGTCGCGCCCGTTACCACTAGGCCATCAGTGCTCTAATGGAATTTATTTATTTCAAATTGACTTTGATAAAAAGCTAAGCGTCATGGGATAGAGGCAGAAAGATGACGAGACATCAGGGGCCCTAGACAATGTCAATCGCTCCGTGCCGATTCGATTTCGAAAATTGCTGATCGAACAATCCGTTATCTCAGCGATTCGGATTGTCAAGAACGTCACTTGTCAACGCATTTATAGAGAATATTGATCGAGTTTCGTTACACTATTTGACATTTTATAGCTAGAACTTAGCGATCGGAAACGCTTGATTACGTGACATTTCGAAAGCTTATTCATGCCAATTCCATACGTTTTGAATTTATCTAATTTCGTTGTCGTTAATGAAAATGTGACTTTGTTTAGGCTCCCAGGCACTTTACTTTCCCATTTATTCACGAAAACTATATAATAATTTTCTAATAACACATCCAAGTTTAATGTCGTAAAAGATGCGAGTAAGGTGAGGGTGCGCGGCGGCGCGTGCGCTCCGCCGGGTTTGTCACGCTCCACGACAATTGGTGGAAAAAATCCACTGAGCACACCTAGTAGGGTTGCCAGCTAAGATTATGGTTGAGAATTTAACCTGTCGTTCTTAAATAAATACACTTAATTTCTAGTCTTGTTTTAAAAGCATTTAATGCCTTTCTATAGTGTTGCAATTATGTTCTAAAAACGTAAGAATCCTGTTTCTATAGGTACGAAGCAAAATTCAGTTTTTTGTTTTAGATATTGATATTGAAAACCGTTTACCTAATAATTGACTAGTTGTCTGTTAAAAACAAAATATGGAATCACATATAAAAAAGACTGCTCGTCTTAAAAACTTCCATCACCGTACGGAAATTAGGGCACGCCACGATAGTGGCGGTAAGGCCCCTCTTTGAGGAGTGGCTAGAGAGGCGTTACTGCGCCCTCACCTACCGCCTGACGCAGGTCCTCACCGGACATGGATGTTTAGGGAGGTTCCTGCACATCATCAGGCGGGAGGAAACGCCCGGGTGTCACCACTGCGAGGATCGCCCAGAGGACTCGGTAGAGCACACGGTGCAAACCTGCCCCGCTTGGGCGGAGCACCGCCGTGTCCTCGTAGAGGCGATCGGCGGCGGCGACCTCTCGCGCCCGGCCCTGGTGCAGGCCATGGTCCGGGGCGAGAGGGAGTGGGAGGCAGTCACCCCCTTCTGCGAAACGTCATGCTCGCGAAGGAGGTGGCGGGATGTGAGAGAGAAAGGTCCTCCGGTCTCAGCCGCCGCGGGAGACGCCCCGGGCGTCGGGAGCCACGTGACGACTCCCGGCCACCGTAGGCGCGGGCCTGCGGACGGTGAGTAATAGTTGACTTACCGTCCGATCAGCACCAGGCCCGTGCCGGACGGCGCGTATGTTCCACGCGCGCCTCAAAGAGGTGTCAACATATGAAGGGGCCCCTTAGGGCCAAGCCTGCCGGGTAAGCGGGATTGTCTGAAAGGGTTACCGCCACCCCGGAACACAAAGGGCTAAGGAAGGAACATGGATGGGTTTTAGTCAGTAAGAGTCTGACACTCCCTTCCGCTCCACCCAGAGCGGGAGAAGTAATTGGATGATTTCCCAGCCTTAAAAAAAAAGGCGTACAAGAATTAAATATCATGCGAAGATATAATTGTAAAATTGCATTTCATGCTAATAGGTATTCCATTTAATTCTAAAAATCTGTGTTGTCACATTTTTATATTTTATACAATTCACGTACAAATTCCGCGTTTTGACAGTTCATAAAAAGTAACGTTATTGACGACCCTTTCAATTACGCAAAGTAACCGTAACACTTATTCTTACTAATTTACTAAAACAAACAACCTCACCTCAAAGGCTAGTTAGTCTTCATATATCGCACATAGTCCAAGTGGTCGTTCGCGTAGAATAGCTATGTGTTGTTAGATCAGTCAGTCACGGTTTCCTTTTATATAATTATAGTTTAAATAAAGAATCCGATGTTTAAATTAATTTTAAAATTACATCATAATTATTAAATAATATTTAAAAAATTTCAAGTGTCTACCCTAAACGCATGGACCTGTTACGTGGCGTGCAGTGGACGGATTCACTCGCCGTATAAGTAATCGCGATCTGTTAATAAATACCATTCTTCGCTTACTGCAACGAGTGCGGGCTACTTACGACGAATTGTCAGGAAGCAATTATTTCTGCATTATTATTAATATTATTTAAATGTAACTTACTTGTTACTTACTTTATAAGGTTGCTCAAAGTTAAGTAATGACTATCGACTGATTATTTTTGAGGTTTAAACGTATCTTACGTATAAGTAACGTTTATAAAATATACTGATGGGTATTTAAAATGTAGGAGTATACATTACAGTACAAGAGCTGTAAAAAAAAGGAAATTAAGTACAGATCTTTAAACTTCGTAACTAACACAAATTCGTAAAAAAACAGATATCTTTTTACTTGACAGTTTTAATAATTTAATTGCTTAATTATTTAAATTAGTTTATGAAGAAAAAAATATCAAGTGCGAGGTGACATTGACAAATGACGACTAAAGTTTTTGTCAATATTTGTAGTAATCATGACGTTGGATTAAGTAAGTGTAAAAAGTTGTTTTTAATCGTTGATATCAATCACAGTTCCCAAACACAGTCTTGACAATAATTATGCTAATGTTGTCTTTTAAATGTTATAAAACATACGTAGTAGTATTTTTTTCAGCGTATCGAGACCACAAAGAAACCTTACATTAAAAAAAAGGGTTGTTTTAGATACTAACGTCAAAAGTAAAAATTAGAGCGCACTAAAATTCCTTAGATATATTAGATCATTTCATTTCGGATTCATATGCGTATTGTATAATTATCACATGCTTAAAAATCAGTGAAGGAAAACATCGTGAGGTAACCAGCATGTCTGAGTGATATTTCTAAACAGCATGTGAAGCTAAGTCAGAGTCCCATGGGCAGCATAAAACTCTGACACCAGGTTAGTCACTAACCACACGAAAAGAAGAAGATCATTCGGATTTTTTTTACTGTTAAAATAATTATATCAAACCTTTACTGTCAGACCACAATGTATCCATACAATAGCGTTAGTTAAAAAAAATCATGCCCCTTTAAGTTCACAAATAAACAAGCCTTCTACCTATTGATTTGACTTACAATAATTCTATTTACCATTAAAGTTAAAAAAATATTATATTTCCTGATCAGCTGCGGTCGCGGTATGACGAACGTTCGTCATACCGCGACCGCGCCTGATCGTCACAAGTGCATATTGCATTATTCATGCGGTCGGCCGGCCGCGTCGGTCACACCGCGCCCGTAACAACGGAACCGCTGCGCCTGAGTTGAAAAAACACCGCACCGTCTTCAGTCGATTGGGGTTTATCATGCAATTGTTTGTTGACTTTACGTGGAATTGTTTTTCTTTTACACTCTGTGCGCTATGGGTTGATGGACTAATTAATCACTCTAGTTGCCATTCTGGCTGCTAAATGTGGCTAAGTTTTTGTCGTTGATTTTTTGTTTTTTTTATATTAGACTTTATACTCCATTTATGATAACATGAGACAAATAACAGCATCATTTAATTATTTCGATATTTAAAATATTAATTAAACTTCGTTATTTCAAAGCTAAATACAAAGCAATGTAATCTACCATCTGATCATTGACTGCTGCGCACTATGTCGCGGGTTCGATTCCCGCACGGAACAAATATTTGTACGACCTGCAAGTATTTGTCACGAGTCTGGGTGTTTTTCTATCTATAATATTATGTATTTATTTACGAAAAAAAAATTATTTAAGTAGTTTATCAGCCATCTCGTTACCATAACACAAGCATTAGGTTGCTTAGCTTGGGACGATATGGCGTTGTGTGAAATGTCCAAGGATATTATTATTATTATTTACTATGCAAAAATATCTGTAAAGTGCAGTCATTTCAACCATATTGCATAATGATAAGTGTCGTTATTTAGCCGTTATTTGTCTAATGATATAATAAATTTCGAAGGTATAGTTAGTTTTATATGATTTGACATTTGTACAATTATGTCCTTTTGACTGTCAAGTCAATATCTGTTATATTAAAAAAAATGCAGAAAACAAGCAGGATGCTTAATAATAACGTGTCAATGCCATGCCATGACAAAAGCTTCTATCTAACTTTTACATTATAAGTAAATTTTAAACTCATACTCAAAACATTTATTTCAAATAAACCAATTACAGGCACTTTTGAATTCTCAAGGGGTCGCGGTCGGTCAGTCAGAGAGATGAAGCTAGTTGTCCATTCCAAAGCAGTAGGTGTCTATGGAGAAGAACGGGCAAGAAACTCCATGGACACTCTTTCAAATTAAAATATGGTTACAAAATCTGGGTTACATCATCCATTCATTCTGGGTTTGGGTTTCTGGTGTTATTTTCTTTCTCCCAGTATCTAGCTTTAATAAAAATCTTGTTTAATCTTATTTTAACTATCGTTTTAAACCGGCGGAATTTCACAAATTAATAATATTCACCGAAATCCATCCAACGATAAAAGACGGTACGGTACACTAAAAAAAATACGCCAAAAAATATTTTATAACTCACTAAATTCGAGCTTGGTGATATATAAATTAGCAATATTATTTTTACAACTATTCGACCTTCCAAAATTCCTTATTACAGCTTCATAAAGTCGAAAATTGCATAATTAATATTTGACCGTCAAAATTTTGTGATGTGGTTTTCCGTTAAGCGCCTTGGACAGTTCGCGGTAAGGTCGGCAAAACGGTAGATTGGACGATTTTGATGACGACCCGATATTATAAATCGTTTTTGTCAAATGTCAACTTCTGTGGTCGCCTCCGTTTGGGGTTTTTGTCTTTTTTGTGGACCTTATTAGTCTTTGCTTGTTTACTGTCTACTGATTTTTCAAGGATAAAGATTACCATAGGACAGATTTTAATTAAGTGTTCATCAATTTTATTATTATTATTATTATTATCAGAGTGAAACGTGATACTATGGGTACAAACCACGGAACATACTGTTCTGTGG
Organism: Hyppa rectilinea; assembly: GCA_951799385.1. Classification (NCBI taxonomy): domain Eukaryota; kingdom Metazoa; phylum Arthropoda; class Insecta; order Lepidoptera; family Noctuidae; genus Hyppa; species Hyppa rectilinea. Next base: position 13,306,323 of record OX637311.1, read on the forward strand.
GTAAAAACTTAAAGCTTGGACAATAACTCATTCTGTGGTTTGAATCGAAATGTTCACTTAGCGATTGTTAGACTTGTAAATAAAATCAGCTGTTCCATACATTTTGACGATGTATGTGAACACAAAAGTGTATGGTAAAGACGCCAGCACATCAAGATATCCCTAACTGTCAAATTTTCTCAATTAAAAATGAACCTTATGTCTTAGCTATAAAGATGAAATACTATAAAAGAAATTTGACAGATTGTGGTTACTTGATGTGCTGGCCTCTGTACAACTGATATTTTTTCGCTTTTTCATATCAGTCCTATAGTAGTTCATAAAGATGAGTACCATTATTCCCTTTTGGCTATTGCATAAACTAAAAACAATGTTGTATATTTATTAACTAGGTACTGGCTGCCAACGGCCTCTCCCGCGGAGATGTCGGAAGTTATCCCAAAAGAACGAACTACCGGGATAAAATGTGTTAATCCAGGTCTTTAACTACCTCTGTGCCAAATTTCATCCAGATCCGTTCAGCCGTTTGAGCGTGAAGGACGGACAAACATACAAACTCACAAACTTTCGCCTTTATAATACAATCATATTAGTGGGATTATGGACAAATTATTTGGGAACTTATATATTTTCTTTCTTGATCAGGAAGTTACTAGGTTGTGGAAGTCAGATAGGCAGTCGCTCCATGTAAAATACTGGTATTCAGCTGCATCCAGTTAGACTGGAAGCCGACCCCAACAAATTTGGACAAAAGCTGGGCAGATTTATAGACTTACCATAATTAATGATTATTTATTAAAAAAACTATGTACAAGGTATGAATTGTCACAAATATTTTTGTTTGTGGGTGTACTATATTAAGAACACCCCTGCCCATCCCTTTTGAGAAACAAAGCGTGATGTTATGTGATTTTGTTTTGATTTACAGTCATTTTAGAGGTCCCCTCTTAAATCTATTGGGCCTTTTTCCATACAAATGCATTTCGCTGTTTTCTTCGTGGACTCTAGAGCAATGATTTTTTATTTTAAAAATCTAGGTCTAATTAATAAGCCCTGTCATTTCCCTTTTTCTAAAACATTAATTTTTCTCGAACTCACTAAGAGAATTATGACGAACCAAAATCCCGAAAAATAGCCCGTTTGTACCGCCATTTTCAGACGACTATGAGACAAATTTGATAAGGTTTTAACAAAAAAGAAAATAATAGAAACATAATAATTTTTCAGTAAATTTTGAAATAAGAAATTTTTAGATCAGTACAGTTTAGTAGAAGATTAATTAGAAGAATAAAACAGTGGAATACAAAACGTCTTTTGATCATAGTTTTTGTAGGTAAATTCAGCCTGAGCTGCAGTTGTCCCTTTCGCACTTTACTGGGAGTTTGTCGCAATAGTTTCTTCAAATACCTATTTTTCAAATTCCTAGAGAATAGAGTCTTAAAAATTATTGTTACTCCCTAAAAATCTGTCAAATAAAATTCAAAATTCTTTACCAACATCTCCAGTAGATACCAGCAAACATTTTTAGAACTTTTATCGCTACATTCTTCTCAACGACTATATTGCGCACATCAAAGGTACAGTCAGCGCAGTGTTTATGAGAAAGTATGACATGATAGGGACAAAGTTAAGAATGTTAATTGATCCTCTCTTTGATACTAAATGTAAACAGGGGGAGTTTTTAATTTGATGCGCTTAAGTTTGTTTTTAGGGCGAGAATGCGAGATTAAAATCGTGTAGGGCGATGTGTATGACGTGTATGTCAGAATACACGTGCACAATTTTTTCCAAAACATCACTAAGAGAATTATGAAGATCCAAAATCAAAAACAGCCAGTTTTTACCACCATGTTCAGACGACTATGAGACAAATTTGATAAGGTTTTTATAAAAAAGAAAATAATTGAAACATAGATATACTTTTTCTGTAAATTTTGAACTTAGAATTTTTTAGATCAGTCCAGTTTTGAAGAAGAAAACGCCGGAATACAAAACGTCTATTGATCACAGTTAATGTTGTTAAAATCACCCTGAGCTGTTGTGATTGATTCGTGTATGGTGCAATATGTGATTGTGACTTGATATTGACCATAATAGGTACAGAATAGTCTAGTCTGCCTAGCCTTTTTCCAACTATGTTGGGGTCGGCTTCCATTCTAACCGGATGCAGCTGAATACAAGTATTTTACATGGAGCAACTGCCTATCTGACCTCCACAAACCTGTAACTGGGTAATAACATACCCCTTGGTAAGACTGGCTGTCAGATTTTCGGGCATAGGTCGGTGATAGGTACAGAATGGTCCCTAGAATTATTGTTACTTTCCATCAAGTCTTGGTGGTCAGCCTTGTCGTGTTGAATTGTTGAATTTTCTCAAACCTGGACCTTATCCACTCTTACAGCCGTATAAGGGTGCGTTTCCACCATAGATAAGCAAGGATACGTAGTGGCGAATGTGCGTGACACTAACCAATAACAACACTAGCTTATCTCAGTCTATAAAAATGAAGTTATCCTATTGGTGGATATTTTCCTAGCTAATTCACACATCACTGGCGGATACGTAGCCTTATTGCAATATTCTTTTTTTTCTGCTCTTTATTATTTGTTCTTATAGTGGCAACAGCAATACATCATCTGTGAAAATTTCAACTGTCTATCACGGTTCATGAGATACAGCCTGGTGACAGATGGACGGGTGGATAGCGGAGTCTTAGTAGGTAATGGTCCCGTTTTACCCTTTCGTTACGAAACCCTAAAAAAAGAGTATCTATAAGTTTGACACGTGTAAAATCCATACATAATCCACAACACGTTGTAAAACTCAGCCATATTATTACAACGACAAAAATACCTCGATAATTACACTAACTCAAAAGCTCTATTATTAAGCAGTTAAATCTTACAAGTATTAAGTACAGTCACCGTCAAACACATCATACACACGACAAAAAAAAACAGAATGGTATACACGTGTATTTTGTATACCGGTTCAACGGCCGAAGCTAAATTAGTACACTTCCTTAAAGTAATGTTAAAGGTATTCGGTTTATTTTTAATTACGAGTACGTATCGTGAGTGCTCTGAGTGATCGTGATGATCGAAGGAACGAATTATGTGACAGTTTTTGAGGCGAGATGGAAAGTCGGCCATTTTGTTGTCGTTGGTGACGGTGGTTTGAATTTAGAAGTGTCAGACACGTGTCGTTGTGTCATTTTTAAATGATAGAGGTGTTATTTGTATCAATGATTTGGTTCATGTCAGTACTACTATAGAAAATACTATTTTAATTAAAATGTCGTGTGTATTTTAATAAACGTGACAATTAAATTAACATACGATTCTCAACGATTTTTCTATGTTATTGAGAAATTTTATTGACATTAAGCACACGGAAATCAATTTATCTGCCTAGAATGTCTCAACTACGTTGCGTTCGGCTTCCGGTCTATCCAGATGCAGCTGTATACCAGTACTTACATGGAGCGACTGCCTATCCGACTTCCACAACCCAGTCACTGGGTAATACTCTACCCCTTGATAATACTGGCTGTCAGATTTTCGGGCTTCTGACGATCCGTAACCACTTTCAAAGATGTACAAATGACAGCGGAGACCAACGACTTAACGTGCTTTCCGAGGCGTGGAGGAGTCTCGGTATGTAAAGATGGTCACCCATCCCCAGCCAACCCGGCAAGCGTAGCTTAACCTGATGGATTGACCTGTGCGGCTGTTATTAGTTAGCCACGAGCTCATTAAGTAAACTGAAATACTGAATAGAAAAAAACTAAATATAATTCATCAACATGGAAACAATGTTATATAGCCCTTAATTTATCTTTTTTTTTTGACGTTTGGAAATCTTCGAATGACTCCTCCCGCTCTGGGTGGAGCGGAAGGGAGTGTCAGACTTTTTACTGACTAAAACCCATCCATATTCTTTCCTTAACCCTTTATGTTAGCGTAATCCTTTCTGACAATCCCGTTTAATTAATTTGACATAACATTAAGAGGATGTCGTGTGTAATTAAATAGCAATTTCAATATGTAATTTAATCAAAATAAATGCGTATAGCTTGAGGCAATTCATTGACATAAAATTGCGTAACTTTAATGACTGGTGTTCACTAATTGACAATGGCTTTTTCAAGTTTGTGTGGTCGTCTTAATGAGTACCGGAGTAATGAGAGGGGACCTACTAAGGAGATTATGTTGTATGTAGGATTTACTTAGAACCGAGTATGTTTCTTCCATTTTATAGGGTAAAACGGGACCCTATTACTAAGACTCCGCTGTCCGTCTGTCACCAGGCAGGACAGTTGAATTTTTTACAGATGATATATTTCTGTGGCCGCTATAACAAAAAATACTAAAAAACAGAATTCAAGAAATATTTATGGGGGCTTCCATAGGTACAACAAACGTGATATTTTTGCCGTTTTTATACATATTTATACGGAACCCTTCGAGTTCGAGTCCAACTCACACTTAACCGGTTTTTCCTTTTATTATATTTGGAAATCTTTTAAGCTTAGGTTTGAAAAAACGTTGCATACAGTAATTCTGCTGTTTCATTATTTTGTAATGTTTAAATACTTTGGAACTATTGTATAGACTCATTTCTTCCAACTGAACAGATATATAGATAGCTGGCACTGCTGGTAAAGTGGAGAGTTTGTTGCGCCCCCTTCTTCTTCAAAACTAAAGCACTAGGAAATGGTGAAAGCCAGTGAAGTGAGGGGTCGTCGTATGTAATTTTGACATTCAAAAGTTCTGATTCTCAGCCTGATTTGAATAAATAACTTTTGATTTTGTTGTGCCTCAAACACAAACTCACCACTCAGTGGATCGCTGAGTTAAGAGGCGAATAGGCATTGTTAAATATTGGGCTTAAAAAAGTTTTTATTTAAAATCGCTGGGTATGCGCTTCGGGGGAAACCAAGAGTAGGCATATGACAGGTAAATTAAGCATAAGGTAAGTAGATAATTTAAGGGTAGCGCTTAGCACTCGGGAAACTAAACACGAGAAGTAGGTACAAAAGTATGCTATTTTATCACAGGATCTCTGATCTTTCATTATTTTTAACCGACTTCTAAAAAAGGAGGAGGTTCTCAATTCGACTGTATATATATATTTTTTTTTTTATGTTTGTTCGCGCATAACTCCGTTGCTTGCCAACCGATTTGAAAAATTCTTTTTTTGTTGCAAAGGGTATACTTCCCAATTGGTCCCATAAAAATTTTATCGAAATCGGATAAGCGGTTTTTGAAAATGAACAAAAATCTAAAAAAATCCTACTTGATATATGTGGACGATGTTCTAATACTGTAATTTACATACCAGGTAGTTGTATTACAATTATGGGGGGGGGGGTGGGTTGTGTAGGTACCACAACTAAAAAGTGAAAAATAAAAACTTTTTTACAAAAAAAAAAACCGACTTCCAAAAAAAACACTACAAAGTGAAAAATAATTTTGATTTCGGGAGTCGGTGTCTTGGGTTTTGTATTTTCATTTTTTGCCACCGACTTCCGAAATCAAAATTATTTTTCACTTTGTAGTGTTTTTTTTGGAAGTCGGTTTTATTTTTTACTACTAAAAATCTGTTTAATAAAACAAAACCTCGTTAAACACCCAAACGAGGCTTGTTTGTTCGTGTTAGTAAATTATTACCCAAAACCGCTGGCCTGCTACTTGTTATAGTGCCTTAACGATCGGACCAATTGAAGTACGGGTGGTCTAGCCATAAACGCGAAGTAAGTCAAGTCCGAGACATACGGTAGTGTAAATATAGCTTTATGTGTATGATGCGGTGATGAGAGCAAGTTCATGTTGAGTAATTTTTATGCAACTACCAAAAAGGAGGATGGATGTCTATGTTCGTATGTATTTTCGATTTTTCTGTATGTTCAGCTACTGGGTTGTGAAGGTCAGATAGACAGTCGCTCCATGTTAAACACTGGAATTCAGCTGCCTCTAGTTAGATTGGAAGCCGGCCTGTGATATATTCTTTGTTCATTAATAATTTCGTCAATGTTATTGTGGATCGATTGTAATTTTTTTTTTTTTCATTTTGTAAAGTAAGCTTTATACTTACATTTTACATCCGTTGTTCTTAAGTTGCGGAGATACGTAGGTATTTAATCAACTTTGTTTATAATAATAATTTAATCTTCATATTATAATTAAAGCTTCTTGTCACTGTTGTTTCTGTTGTCATTGTGGGAACTACGGGGCAGTTACGCAAAATTATAAAAAGTCATTGGTTTAAAATTTTCTTTTTAACCACTGAATTCCAAAATTAAAATATCTTTTCACTTCGTTGTGTTTCTTGGAAATCGGTTGTTATTTTTTTTTAAAAAGCTATTTTAATAACAATTTCTGTTTCCAGAATAAAATTGGATTGGAGTACAGCACTTGCAAAACAAGAAACAGCTGTTGAGAATATCTGCAGTTTCTTATTCTGGTCTCTTAAGTTGAATTGACGACAATGCACTGAATAGAATGAAAACTACATCGTACCTACTTAGGATTAAACACATTTTATCGTATATTTAAATTGTTGAATGAATACCACAAACATTGTAAGAATTCTAGGGGCCTTTGATGGACACCATGGTATGGAGTTGCGGTCTACTATACCTACTGTGGTAGGTAAGTGGTTACTCTTACTATGAAAGCATTGATTTAAGTGTAATTTAATTGTTTGTTTTACGTGGTTTCCGTTCAAAAGTATCTTCAAACGATATCAACATTAGGTTGCCTCATTTTGAAAGACTTCAATAAAATTGATCTTTTTGATAAAATAATCGACATCTGCCCAACATTTTCCCACTAATGTTGGTTTTCCAGATGCAGCTGAATACCAGTATTTTAAATGGAGCGACTACCAGTCGACTACCGGTCAAAAACCCAGTTAGGTAACCGATTATCAGACTTCATGTTTCTGACTTCGTCTTTCAAACATCTATAACCACGAAGAGGTCTCAGTATGTAATGATCGGTAACCCATCTACGAACCGACCTCGGCAAGTGTTGCTTACCTACTTACTTTAAAAATCGACACGTTCGACTGTTATTATTTAGCCACAAGCCTAAGCTTTTTGATGTTAAAAGAATATAATTTTATTTTATTTTCGTTATTTTCGTTCTTTTCGGAAGGCTTACATACTAATATCATTATAATAATAATAATGTTTAACTAAATTGCTTATTACAAGCCTCCACAGATAAATATAAAATTATTTTCTGCTGAAAAGATGACATCTGTAAAACATAGCTTATCAATAAAAAAAACATGTCACAGCATACAAGGAACTAACATGTATACAAGAGAACACGTGTGAAGTAACAAAAATGTCTAAATTTGTCACTTGTGTAATGTCCCGAACGCAGTCACTGTCAACAAACATCGTTTGATATATTTCAGGCCGTCCGTCCGTATGTCCGTCGTTCGTATACATTACGACCAAAAGACATCTGACGACGGACTATCAATCTCACAATAAATACCGGCCGAGACATCACAAACGATCCAAATAATAAATCAACACAACATAACATTAACATCTGAAATATTCGAAACAACTTTGTTTTCATTAACAGTGACTTTAGTGGACAGACTAATTCTTTTACGAGTATTTTAATACGTTTTTCACACGTTTCAACATAGCTCACATGTGTTACTGCATATTAAACATGTTATGACATTATATGAGACGAAAAGTATCATTTTTTAATATGAAAACAGGGGTTTTAAAATCATTTTGGACGTTTGTCAGAAGCTGGTAGGACGTCAAATAAAAAGTTACTCTTTGACAAAAAGTTAATTAGGTAATAAACATGTATTACGAGCTTCGTGTCACAGTGAACCTAAACAATATAAAACGTTCCGGTGTTTAGTCGTAACTTGCACGTTTTTCTGCATTATTTTGGGTTTTTTATTCGCAATGACGTCAAGGGACTTTAAATGTCGAAACTTCTAAAATAAACTTTTAATTCAGAGTATCGCTTGGGCACCGTTTGGTAATTTGAGAAAGACTTAACGTCACGCCTTGATTTCCCAAAGGGTTGGGTAGGGCACCCACATTTCACTTGGTATGTTTATGTCTCATGTAATAGGAGGCGACAATAGACTCGCCTCCTATTACATGGCAATAGTGCCATCAATCAGACTCCGGGCTGCTACTGAGAAATTCCAGTTGGAAAAACCTAATAACAGTTTACTCGATCTGGGAATCGAACCCAGAACCTCATGCTCAGCATCTTGCGAGCACTTGACCAACGAGGAAGACATTTCCATAACTATAAAAATTAACGTATCGTGGACCGTGGTAGTCGTCGAAAACAAAAGACGAAGAACTGCAATATTTTTATAGAACTAGCATTTAAAAGTTAAGTTAATATATTTATTTAATCATATGCGACAAACTTACCTACAACAACTGATCTTAATGCTGATTCACTAGCTTTCTTTCTTCGTGTGGTTAGTGACCAACCTAGTGTCAGAGTTTTTAAGCTGCCAAGGGCCTCTGACTTAGCTTCACATGCTGAAAATATCTCTCACACATGCCAGTTTCCTCAAGCACTCAATACGCACATGAATTCAAAAAGTCAGAGGTTCGTGCCTTGGGTTCGAACTTGAGACCTAACAATTGGCAGTCCGTCGGTCACACCACTAGGTAATCATTGCTTGTGGCTAGCATTCACTAGCAATATAATGGGTACACGGAGATTTTTAATTCAGGGTTATCCTTTCTGGAGAAGAGGGTCAGTCTCATGATTACATATCCCTAGGGGACCAACTACGAAATAACAAAAAAAACATACATGGCTGTCCGACTAAATTTCACAACCACGCAATGACATTGATTGTTGATAACGTTTATTCAAAATAAAAAGGACAACTGTACTAACATTCATAAAATTCAAGCCCAATACACTGTCACTCAACACAGAACATAGCCCTCAAACAATCAACAATCAACTCAAAAAAACCATCACTTCTCAATGACAAGAGTACATAACCCGAATCATTTATCATCCTGAGGCATAAACAGCATATAAATTAAACTGGCAATCCACCAAACCGATGCATTAGCATCAAGGTAATGAAATGAGGCGACAGTTACTTTAGTGAACGCTGCGGGCCTTCCATTAACCCATCCGCATATATATATCTTCATAATGAAGAAAATCTTACAGTTAAAGTAAAAGTTGTAGGATATTAAGCATATGTGTGGGTGGTGTGGTCGTTATCTGCATAGACAAGATTATTTCTTGAACAAATGATTTGCGGAATTATGCTGTGGATGCCAAAGTTGTTAATTAAGGTGATATAAACAAAGTTAACAATACAACTGTTCTAATAAATCTTATTATCAAAATAGTGATATCTCAGCATGTCAGCAGCGAAGAATTCGACAGTGACATAGTAACAATATACTGAAACGTGTAGGCGTACAGAAGATAATATAATTTCTCAACAATAGTTGAAGAAGACAATCGTAAAGTCACGCCGCGTGCGACAGCTCACACTTTACAACTAGGTATCAACGCCAATAACGTCCATCCTATTTTTGTCCGGTTATACATCTACTAATTTATAGTGCTATAAAGTTTTGCTTGTCACTCACACGGGATTTATGCCCCGTCCGTCCTAAATGTGGTTTCTTCCGCTGACGAATTTGCTCATGTCAACGTCTACTATAAACAACATTTGAAGCGTGTAGCGCAGGCGACAGAGGCGCCTCCGAGCCATTTGCCGTCTTCCATCTGTGACGAAACGGCGACGAACAAAGGAGTATGTCTTCTGACGTAAAGTAAACAAAGTCTAATTTCCTGGACATGTATTTGCTGTACTATTTCTATTACAGCGTCCCGCAAGGTACACTCTCGGCCCGCAATATCGGTCTTATTGTTTGTGGTGCTGAATTGAAAGTCGTGTGTTTCCGATCTGATAAATGGAACCCTGTCGAAGGTGTGTGATGTAAATCGTGCAGGCGGCGCCGGCGACGACGTCGGGACGCCACTGCTCATACAAACAACCGTCGAAGCGTATCGAGGAAGGATGCTTAACACTTGCACCTCTAATTATATCCGTGGAACGCGTTGTAGAAACAAACACGTCTTTCTAGTCTGAAAGTTCGAATGGTTTAGCATTTGAGTCGGCTGAAACAGATGATCTTGTTAATGATGTAATATATTATCATGAACAAGAAGAGAAAACGGTCTTTCTCCATTTAAAACTATTGTTAATCTTCAAAAGCCTATACTTCCCAAACAATGGTACATGATGTTACCTAAACAGTCATTCTCGATACACTTTCGACCAAAAATAGATACGAACAATAAAGTCAAACCACGAGACGATCACAGAGCGCCTGAGAAGTGTCTCCTGGAAAAATGTTTTTAAAACGATGTAAAAGTTTCTCGGAACACGATTGAGGGCAGGTTTGTTTATGTTGAGAGAAACAGACGTATGTCATTCGGATGACGAGATGACGAACTTCCTTCGGAATGATAGCCATCGAAATAGATGTGGTGGTAATAAAATTTTAGATTTGGGACAGGTGAGTATAAATTATATGGCCAGATGTGTTTGCGAAGTTATCATTGAAATTCTTTTGTTACTATTTTAAAGATGTTTTTCATTATTGTAAGCTTTGAAAAACTCTTTTTGTAGGAGCTTTTGTACAATTTTATAATGTATCTCGTCACTCAACCGCAGTGTCTCAAGATGAACGTCTTTGACTAGTGTGTTTCGCCAATGATGACATAATAATATGGCACTAAAACTTGGTCACTCACCTTGGCCTTGGCTAAATGTCACCCGGCCAAAGAGCAATGGAGAGGGCTATAGGACTTTTTAACAACAAAAATGAAGAGATCCGTTGGAGAACCAAGATCACCGACATATTCTTTGGAAAGAATTGCTAAGTGTTAGATTAAATGATCGATGTGGCTCAAAGAAGTCGTAGTTCTGGAATGCCTCCCACAATGAGGACCAATGACCTTATAAAGGCTGCACGAATCCGCTGCATGAGGTAATTACAGATCCGAATGGAGTAGCGGTTCTTGTAGAAGGCCAGCAGTGGACGTCTCGCTGAAATTATGATGGTGACATGCATTCAGATGTTACCATCTTTCGTTCTTTTATTTACAATTATCGAGATCTAGTCTAGCGTTTTTATCGGATCACTTAACCAACATCTTGTAAGCACCTAAATATCCTCTACAGTCTTAGATTTAGTCTTACTACTAAATCTCAATCTGCCGAATCTGTAACTGGAATTAAATAAAACACGAACGATTAGTTATAAGAAAAAAAATATCTTGAAGAACGTTTCAGCAATAACTTTTATTGTATTTTTATTTTAAGCGAAACGTTTTTTGTGAAGGTTTATGACTGAATATTTTATTTATTAGTTGAGTTTTTATTTATTTTAACTGTATCAAGAGATTCAAGATGTACAGACGCCAGCACATCAAGCTATCCCTAACTGTCAAATTTTCTCAATTAAAAATGAACCTTATGTATTTGCAATAAAGTTGAAATACTATCAAAGAAATGTGACAGATTGTGGTAACTTGATGTGCTGGCCTCTGTACACGTGCGACCTTTATTCATTAGAAACGTAAAAAAGTACCTACCTACCAATTAGATATAATATCTTACTTAGGGCTCCATTTTTAATCACCACATAACTTTTATCTGAAGAATAATAATACAATAAGGGTTTGACATATTTTCAATGCAAAAGCCGTCTAACTGTCATATTTGTTCTTCCTTTAAAACTTATATGACAAATGAAAAATCATTCCTTATTTAAATAAATGTAATAGCATGCCCAAACAAAATTCTAAAACAATTCCTTATTCAAAAACTAAACGGTAACAATGTCACCCTCCCCCCAATTTTAAATAAACAAATGACAAACAGACCACATCAAACGTTCAATTTGTTAGCAACGTGGAGCCATTGACAAAATCCATTAATGTCAAGTCGGTATCTCGGCAATTAGTAAACAAATGAGCCGAATGACAGATCGGGCTTGTTGACGATGTTGGCACCGTGACAAGTTGTGCCACGGGCGGCGACGAAACGGTTAAGGTGAATGAAGCATGAAAATGGAGCAAAATAATGCGGCATTTTCGATGAAAATTACGGATTTTATGACGTAAGCACAGTTAAGACGAAAATGAATTTGAAAAGATAACAATAGAAATTAAAACAGAAAATACAAAAAAAAATTGTAGGTTTAATTATTAATGAAGTTAGTGGCGCCATTCTAATCCATTAATTTCGTGGTGGTCTCGATAAAAAGTAAACAAAGGAACTTCCTGTTTGATGAAAAAGAAAAAAAAAGTATTGAAATTGTTGACAGATTTGGCACTGTGACAAATTGTGACGAGAGTAGTCGTGACGATGGGATGAACGGTTGAAGAGATTAAATTATTTAAATAAGATTAACTAACTGGAGGAAAATATTGGAGAATTTTTTTTTGAATGAAAGTAGTGTGTACGTAAGTAAAGCTTGCACATTTTAAATATAAACGTTTAAAATAATTAAGTATTACCTTTATTTTCTAATTAAATCAAATCACAAGGCCATGATACAGGCTTGAGCATCATACTTACCAGATGCTTGATGACATTCTCAGACTATTAAGAAAGTCCCAAGTTTGGATTTTATTGGCAAAATATATCTGAAATTACTTTTAAGGTAGATCACATGAAAATGAAGAAAAAAAACCGCTTTGTAATCTTGCCAGTTTCTAACCGGAAACCACTACGATTTCGTAAACAATGGAATTAAAACAATTCTAGCAACTTAATGAAGTTGGTGGTACCATTGACTATCCATTAGTTTCAGGGTGGTCTCAGCAATTAGTTCAGAAATGAGCTGAATGTCAGATCGAGATTGTTGACAGTGTTGGCAGCGTGACAAACGTTGTAGGTGGCAGTGGAGGGTTAAGGAGAATTTACAATGGGTAATAATGTTAATATTAGAAACCATAGATATTAATCCATGATATGTTCGCCTATTAAAAGCTGTTTGCTTATAAGAGCTCAACGATTTAATACGGTTATATATATTGTCGTTTCAAGAGAATTTTGAGACGACATTTGAGGGGTTAAAGAAGAAGATGGATGATATATTTAGGTTCTTGTGGATATTTTCACTCTTTTAATGAAAATGCATGCACTGACATTCACAATTCACTTATAGATTTTAACAGAAAACATAACAGTAACTTCTCTCAGTTCAGTAATTGTTTCAGTTTCTTATACCTTTTCTTTTTTCTTCTTTTTGTATACATAATTTTGTATTTATTGTCTATAATGTGTTGTATGCCTATGAATCAGCTCTGAAGAAATATATTTAAAACGCTTAACTTGTAAGTAAGTATTAAGCAGTGATAGCCTAGTGGTGTGACCGCCGGACTGCCAAGTCATAGGTCTCGAGTTCGAACCCAAGACACGCACCTCTGATTTTTCGGATTCATGTGCGTATTGTATAATTATCACTTGCTTATAATCGGTGAAGGAAAACATCGTGAGGAAACCGGCATGCTTGAGAGATATTTCTCAACAGCATGTGATGCTAAGTCAGAGGCCCATGGGCAGCATTAAAACTCTGACACCAGGATAGTCACTAACCACACGAAGAAGAAGACTTGTAAAAAAAAAATACCCATATTTTAACACTTTTTACATTTACAACACTATTCCCGTATTGCTTAGTTATTCCTTCATGTAGAAATAATTAAGGGATTACTACGAGCCTAAAAAAATACCCAAATCATAGACAACGCGTTAACAGAATACGGCTAGAAACAGACTGCATCCCCCTTAACACACACCAGTGTGGTGACAGCACCAACACATGTCCCACTGTAAAAACATCTCGATGAAGCCGAGCTATTCCCTGCATCTATTTTGAATTAATGACAAACAACAGAAGACAATCGTCCATTTTACACCGAATTAAAGTTGATTTATTTTTTTAGGCCACGTTCATTTGATTGCCTGGAGACTGAATTGTTTATGGCCGAAGGTTTGGTGATTACGTTATATTTCTGGATGATGGATTCTGGTGGTGGTACATGGAGTTCATTTGTGGGTGGTGAAGATTCAAATTCAAATTCTTTATTGCGAACTAAGTGTAAAGTTGAAGATCTTAACTATAAATTGGTTCTTAGAACTTAGTTGCCTTTTTTTTTTTTTTTTTTTTAAGGCTGGGAAATCATCCAATGACTGCTCCCGCTCTGCGTCGAGCGGAAGGGAGTGTCAGACTCTTACTGACTAAAACCCATCCATGTTCCTTCCGTAGCCCTTTATGTTCCGGGGTAGCGGTAACCCTTTCGGACAATCCCGCTTAAGAACTTAGTTGCCTAGGCATTGCAATTTAAATCGAAACACATATTATTTAAAAATATATATATATGAACTCAGTTTTACAGTTATATAGTTTACATTATATTATACTTAAAGTGATCACTTCTTCATCACCCACAAATTAAAAAAAATTGTGGGAAAAAAGTTTTTTTTTTTTATAATTTTATATGCATAACATCACGCCTTGTTTCCCGGAAGTGATAGGCAGAGGTACACCTATATTTCGTCATTTATGTTTAAATCCCATGTAATAGAGGGCGAGCCTATCAATCGAGCACACATTCAGACTTTAGGCTGCTACTGAGAAATTCTTATTGTAGGTTAGATTATACATTCTTGCTTTTTCTAGTGACAAAATTTATAGAAAATTTTAAAGTAAGTAAGTATAAGGATTCGCGATTTAAATTCGAAAAGCTAGTAGGTATATTCCAAACGCGAAATACGCGCATTGACGTGGGTTTGCGGACACCAGCCCATATAAAGTATATATGTATATGCATTACAGTACAGTACAATATTAAAAAATTAAAGACTAGTAAAGTGACTTTTTATTCGAAGGCAAAAAGAAATGGGTAGGTTAATCTTAGGGCCCATGCACACCACGTTTTTTAAACGCGCCGTCGACGCGCGTTTTTGGAACGCGCGTCGCCGGCGCGTTTTTATCCTGCAGAGCAGTTTGTTGTCGTTTGTATCGATACAAACGCGCGGCACCGGCGCGTGTGTATCGATACAAACGCGCGGCACCGGCGCGTCTGTATCGATACAAACGCGCGGCACCGGCGCGTCTGTATCGATACAAACGCGCGGCACCGGCGCGTCTGTATCGATTCAAACGCGCGACACCGATACGAGCGCTAGCAACGAGGGAAAGGGAAGTGTGAATCTACGCTAGTAGCGTTTGAATCGCGTCTGCATCGCTACACACGCGCGTTTGCATCTCGTCTGTATCGCTACACACGCGCGTCTGTATCGCTACACACGCGCGTCTGTATCGCTTCACACGCGCGTTTGCATCGCGACACAAGCGCGTCAGGTGTGCAAAGGTCTACAGGCTGCGTCTGACTTGCGTGCGTATCGCGTCTGTATCGCTACGAACGCGCCGTCGACGCGCGTTTGTAGCAATACAGACGCGATACGCACGCAAGTCAGACGCAGCCTGTAGACTTTTGCACACCTAACGCGCTTATGTAGCGATACAGACGCGATGCAAACGCGCGTGTGAAGCGATACAGACGCGCGTGTGTAGCGATACAGACGCGATACAGACGCGCGTGTGTAGCGATACAGACGAGATGCAAACGCGCGTGTGTAGCGATGCAGACGCGATGCAAACGAAGTTATGAAGTTTTCTGTGTCGAAAGGCTCCATTTTTTTGTTCAAAAGACGTGCGGTGCATCAAATCGCTCGATTGCTACTAACGTAGATTCACACTTCCCTTTCCCTCGTTGCGGGGGAAACCCCGTCCGTAGGGAAGGCGCGCGAGCTAGCGCTCGTATCGGTGCCGCGCGTTTGTATCGATACAAACGACAGCAAACTGCTCTGCAGGATAAAAACGCGCCGGCGACGCGCGTTCCCAAAACGCGCGTCGACGGCACGTTTAAAAAACGTGGTGTGCATAGGCCCTAACTGAGAAAGAAATAAAAATAATAGTCTAGTAAGTACCTACATACTACTAATAAAGCTTTTTGTATCTCAATAATTACATATAATATACTCCCACATTAATTCAAATCAAACACGCAGTTAACGAAGAAACAAGATATTTAAGATTTCCCATATATATTTAACACTTTACCCATTTCTCTGAAAACATTACCACTCAATACAACACCCTATTTAACAGACAGAAAGATACAAATTCAATTGACAAAGTCTTAATGGGATATGTTCCACATTTATCGCATCTCCAGTAGTGATGTTTGTCACAACTGATTTAAGTCAATTAGTGCCTTTTTATTCGTGTTTGGAGTTAAACATCACATTATAAATGTCGGCAACTTACGACCAATAAATTAAACTATTTAGTTAAATTAGTAGTTGTTTATTTACTTTTCTTGTATGATTTATGGCTTGTTTAGTGTTTAAGTGTCATGTTCTTGGTGCGTGGGAGTTGCAAGTGTTTAGAGCAACCGAGTGGGTTGTATATTGATGTCATTTACATGCAAGTCATAAACATTAACATCTCTTGCAGGACGGCTAAGTTCTGCAGCATATGCTGTCAGAAAGATCCGTCAGTATACTGATGTAGATACCGCGAGGCTAGTCTATTTTAGTTATTTTCATAGTATTATGTCTTACGGTATTTTACTTTGGGGACGAGCTGCAGACATCGAGTCTATTTTTATTCTGCAGAAAAGAGCTATCAGAGCCATTTATAATCTTCGTAGGCGCGATTCTCTAAGGGAACGGTTTAAGGTTATTAACATCATGACTGTACCTTGTCAATATATCTATGAAAACATCATGTACGCACGGAAAAATCTGCATCTTTTTAGTAAAAGAGGTGAAAGACACAACTATTTCACTAGAAATAGGGACCAATTAGTTCAACCAGGTTTCAGGCTGGCTAAAGTAGATTCATCTTTCATGGGGTACTGTTTAAAATGTTACAATAAAATACCTCCCCACATTCTGGAACTTAATGAAACAAAATTTAAAACTTGTATAAAACGCACACTATGCAGCCAAGCGTATTATAAATTGGGAGATTACATTGCTGATAAAAATGCTTGGGTCAATGCTAGTCCAGCTCCACAAGGGCGCATAAACTAATTTATTAGACTACTGAAAACTGTTGGAGCTGCGGAAGATCAACAACAACAAAAAAACATCTTTGCATTGTATAAATTCAATCTCTTAATATTGTATAACTGCTTAGCACATATGTGAGTACTATGTACCTACTATAAAGCGACCAGTCTCTGGGTGCGTCTTTCATTGACTTGAATATGCCCTGGCGGCTGAGAGTATGCCATGCTCACTTTAATGTCTCGCTGATGGTGGCGTGTGTGTTGGATCATTTAGCTCCCTTCAAAATGGTTGAGCTAAATGGTGCTAATATATGCGTCATGTTCGTGAACGGGCGCTGTCAGTAGAGACTGGTCATCTCTTAGCGGCTAAGGCTTGTTTTAATTTAATTATTG
This sequence comes from Hyppa rectilinea, assembly GCA_951799385.1. NCBI lineage: Eukaryota > Metazoa > Arthropoda > Insecta > Lepidoptera > Noctuidae > Hyppa > Hyppa rectilinea. The sequence continues at coordinate 13,323,867 of OX637311.1, forward strand.
AATAGTTTTTACATATTTTATATCTGATGCTTTTAACGTTCTGCATCGTTCTCACATGTATTAATATGAACTATGTAACCAATATTTTGTAACCATATTTTGTTTAAAAGAGTGTCCATGGAGTTTCTTGCCCGTTCTTCTCCATAGGTACCTACTCCTTTGGAATGGGCAACTAGCTTCATTTCTCGGACTGACCGACACCTTGACAATTCAAAAGTGCCTGTAATTGGTTTATTTGAAATAAATACTTTGAGTTTGAGTTTGAGATATTATTTGTTTGCAAGTTTTGACGACACGTTTGGCGCAGTGGTTGAGCGATTGACTGCTGCGCAGCATGTCACGAGGTTCGATTCCCGCACGGATACAAATATTTGTACGACCCGTAAGTATTGGTTCCGGGTCAGGGTGTTTTTCTATCTATAATATGTATGTATTTACAAAAAAAAAATGTATAAAAGTAGTTTACCAGCCATCTCGTTACCATAAAATAAGCATTAGGATGCGCTTAGCTTGGGACTAAATTACGTTGTGTGATATTATTATTATATAACATCACGCCTTGTTTCTCCAAAGGATTCGGCAGAGTTGTACCCATAGCTGCGTAGTAGGTACTGTAGACCTAGACTGAAACCTTCTTGCTGAACCTAGCTGGTTGGTTAGAAAATAACTGACAGCTTTCGAGCTTCATCAAAATGATGGAATATTTTGATAGGTTTTGATAAAAGAAATGAATAAGAGTATGTCAGTAGCGTTGCTGCTGGACGCATGTATTCTTGAAAAGTAATATAATTCAATAGCTGCTGCCCCATGTGTTTCTATTTCTAGGATAGAAATCCCTACAACACAACACAATACACGAGCTCTACCACTGAGAGCTCCCTAAGTGAAGGCCCATCTGGTCTTCACAGTACCGCCAGTTATGTTTTAGTCCCATGTAATAGGGGCTGAGCCTATTGCCATCAACTGCGCTCATATCTAGCCTTCGGACTGCTTCTAAGAAAAATTTAATGGAAAAACCGAATAACACTGCCGGTCCTGGGAATCGAACACAATACGCCGTGCCATGTAAGTGATATAATGCGTGGATTTTTGTAGGTACTGGGTACAGACGCCAGCACATCAAGCTACCGCCAACTGTCAAATATTCCCAATTGAACATGAACCTTATTCTTTAGTAATAAAGTTTAAAATCTATCAAAGAGTTTTGACAGATTGGGGTAGCTTCATGTGCTGGCCTCTGTACAATGCACGGACCCTATTTTTATCACTATAATACAGAGGTGTATAACAATCATAATCAGCCAAAAGAAAACATAATTATGCTTTAATAAGTGAGTATAATATTTCTATTTGCAATAATTTTGGTGTTCGCTAGGTTCTCCGTAAAATTATCTCCTATCTTACTCTTCTATTTAAATCTGTCAGACTAAACCCAATTTAGGTTTTTTTTTCACCTGTAAGGAACAGGTGGAGAAAGTACCAAAATAACTGGGTCTGGAATGGCCAGAATAACAGATGTCAACCCGTAAGCCACTTGAGCAAAGACTCTATGTATCTTATCTCAAACTTCTGTATCCCTGCACGCACTACTTAGATTACACCCACACCGCACTTAATAGTGCCTTAAAATGTTCTGTTCTATTGTAAAGGTGAATAAATTTAGCTACGTCTATGTCAACCTTTATTTTCGACCTTATGGGCACGGCTTGAAAGCTTGTAAAGGTGATCCGATTTTCATTTGTTCAGAAAAACACTTAAAAAATAATAGTATTTAAAAAAACAATCATGTTGTGCATAAACTTCGTACTGCACTTTAATTCCGAAACTGTCTCATTAATTTTGCACCGCAGTGCATTACATACTACACCTTTAACTTAATTAGAACAATACAGTACACATCAGTGCAAAATAAATAACACGCGTGTCGTAACGAGCTCACTTTCTTCTGTGCGCATGACGCGTGAACGGGCTCATGTACACTTGGGTGCATTAATTGTTTCTGCCTGCCAGTGTATTGCGCAAAAACTTCCGTTTTGTGTCGTGTACTACGGATCCAATATGAAACCTTTAAAGACTTTACAAGAGCGGCCATTTTGGATTTGTCTGTTATACATTGGTGCTTTTAATAAATGTTTCTTTTTTGACAGTTATTTAAGAGCAGCAATTGATATCATTTTTGGTGTAACTGTAGAATTGAATATAACTAGCCATTTGTCAATACACTTGATATATAACAAGTCCGTATAATTAGTGTTACATACGTTTTCCTTTGATGTGACAGCTGATTGGCCAATTAATGCATTGTGTCACACGCCGACTTAAAAATTAGGGTATTGTGAAATGTCAATGCGACACGTAAGACGATAATATTGTATAATTAGTTTTATATCATCATTAATGTGGTTAAAGCGACTTTTTTCTTAGGTCTGTCGGTCTTTGTACTAGCCGATAGTTAGACACTTAGGGCCTTATCATACTAGCGGATTGCGAGCGTCTTCAAAGCGGAACCGGCGCGCAACGAACACGCCGCGCATGCGCAGCGAATTCGTTGCGGATAATGGATATTCCCAAATTCTTTGATGCTTTCGTTTTTGTCTCCGGCGTCTTCGAAGTAACAAAGCCAACAGCAGTGTCTCCTCGTCAGAATCCATTTTGTTACTGAGTGTATTGTGCGTCGTTAACTTGCAACAAACACGCGACGAACACGTTGCAAAGTTGTCGCACGTCCGCGACGTCTTCGCTGAGCAGCCGCGGCGTGTTCGCGACGCATACGCTGCGCGCCCGCTCCGCTTTGAAGACGCTCGCAATCCGCTAGTATGATAAGGCCCTTAAGGCTAAGGTAACAAGAAACATGTGAGCATCAAAATACATGAACCTATTTTATTAAATACGGTAAAACGGGATGCATAGGGATGCAGGGGTGAATTGGAAAGAAACTTTATCTCTTCATCTTCTTTTCGTGTGATTAGTGACTCCTGGTGTCAGTTTCTATGCTGCCTATGGGCCTCTGTCTTAGCTTCACATACTGTTGAGAAATATTTCTCAGGCATGCGAAACTTTATGAAAGATTTTAACGTTGAAATTATATTCTAGATTGTTGCCAACATGGACACCTTATCGTTCGATACTATACAGTAAATATATTAGAGCCACAAACTGCACTATTTCATCGTTAAAAGCTCCATATTACGGTATGTGTATTATAAGTTATACCTATTTATGTGTCAATTTTATTCATAACTCTGAATTATTTTATTTTGAATATTTTTTTCTATCATTGCTACTAATGTGTTCACCACCCGTGGTAAACTGGTGGAGAATACCTAAGGCATTAAGTCCTTCTATGTACCTTTATCGTGTGCGAAAAGTTTAAATAAATAAATAAATTAATTAATCGACAAACCACGAGTAACATTCGATTTCATTTTGACAATTGAATTAAGACACGCCTGATGTCGATGTCAATGCCGATGCGAACACAATTACATAACTTTGCAAGACGAAGTCATGTTCAGCACTTCTGTGAACTATTGAAGGTCTTGTAAACAAGCTAAATGCTGGTGGTATCGTTGTTTTACAATATTCTTCAAAGAAATAAAGCCGCTATAAAATTCTTATTAAAAGAAAAACAAAGTACAGACGCCAGTACATCACGCTATCCCAAACTGTCAAATTTTCCCAATGTAAAATGAACCTTAAACTGTCGTTATAAAGTTGAAAAACTATCAAAGGAATTTTGACAGATTGGGGTAGCTTGATGTGCTGGCCTCTTTACCTATCCAACGTCACGTTACACCCGTCAGCAAAACACTTAGCGAGATCAAAGAAATTAAGTAACTGGTAATAAATAAGAGTAGTGTATAAAGACATGAGCCGACATTTAATTCGGATTGTTTAAAATTAAACAAACGTCGATTTCAGATCAAAAAGTTTAATGAATTATGTTGAAATTATAGACTAGAGAGCAAAGAGGTTGAATCAGAAAAGTCTATATGATCGCAAGATGAAGTTAAAACTTCAAAAGATATACCTATTATACTGGCTGGTTTGGATTTGAAGCAAGCTAAGCGTTCTGTTTTGAAACCATTTCAAGTGTAGATGTTGAATGACAATGTAGGTTATAGGACTCGCGCGCTAACATGACACCTAGATTGTTAGAAAGAGACAGTCACAGTGACATGGGTGACAAAGACGAATCAATAGTTTTCTTTCTCAAACTTGATGTGCGATATGAATGATAAAGGATCTCAACGTAAAAATCCAAAAGAATCACCACCCATCGATACTACATGTCCATTGACTCCAGCTGTAATCCAAACAAAAGCACAAATGACAAACGGTACCCTGAAAAAATAACCAATGACTCATACAGCCTGACCAAATTGGATACACGTCAGGATGCCTCAGAATTCATTGGTTGCGATGACCATCTAAATCTGTACGGTTGTCAGCCCACCCGGGCGTGAGAGATTGTATGTGTTTACATTAATTTTTACAGCGGCCGCGACAGAAACCAGAGCGAGAGCATTGGCTAATTATAGACGCGTTTTAAGCTTACCACGTGGGGTCGTTGACGTGCCCTCGCACTGTAAAATGTTATAGAAATCGAAGAGTTTTTGAGATTATGAGATTGGCAGCTGGTTAGTTGATTGTTACTATCCAGAAAGAAAGCTCCGACACCAAAATATTGAATCCGTCTTCCAAATATTTGAGTTGTAAAACTAAAAAAACAAAACTTGTAAAAAGAAACAAGTCTCGCAACTCAGTTCTTCTACCGTCAAAAGTTGTGAGATCCATGTTATACCAACTCGCATACTATATTAAGTCCCTACTTAAGTGACCTTCTGTCTTATATATTATTATTACGTAATTAGCTTAGCTTTTTTCTTGAGGGTTTGAAATCATCAAATGATTCCTCCCGCTCTGGGTGGAGCGGAATGGAGTGTCAGACTTCTACTGACTAAAACCCATCCAGTCCTTCCTAAGTTCTTTATGTTCCGGAGTAGCGTAACCCTTTCTGACAATCCCGCTGATTCGGCAGCCGCAACTTCGCCTACATGGACCTTTATTATTTGGTTTTCTAAAATAAAAGTAGGTTAATCGAGCCACGCAGTGACATCCTCCCTGTGAAATTGAATGACACTGAATTGAATTGTAGTCAATTTAGAAGGTGATTTCCGGAACACCTTACCTAATTCACAAAGTGAGCACGTTCAGTCCCTTCATTCCTGGATCTTTTCATCATTCTTGACAGTCGATACGGGTTGTTAGAAGCCAAAAAGTCTGACAATAATCGTATTTTCTCTCTTTTTTTGCCACATTACAATCAGACTATTTACTTTAATAACAACTTAACAAACCTCTAAAAATATTAAAAAATAGTAACCAACCGATATCGGGAACAGGATCCAAGCTACCAGCGGTCAGGGTTCCAGAGAGAAGAACTTCCTACCAATGTTAGCCGTGTCCAAAAGTACCGCTTTCCGAATCAAGCTCTTGATCCGGCTGCCCAACGAGAGCCTCCTGACATGGTTATAATTAGATATTTTTCAAATAAAATTAAATATCAATCTTTCTTCCCATTCACGTATCAATTTTAATCTCATCAGAATATTTTTCAGTAGCATAAGTACCTAAATGTTATTTGGCATCGTGGAACGTGAATCCTGGACTGTCAGCACATTAGATTTACAGCAGAATCTTTACAAAGACCTGCTCCCCAAAAAAGGCAACTTAATCAGATACTCCTTCCAAATATTTTATTAAAAATCTGACATCTTGAAAACAAAAATTAATTCAACAGAGTTAATAATCTAAAATTGCAAACCCATCTCAATTCATTTTGTATTTGCACAGCGTGAAATAAACCTGTCAGGCTAAACGGTTCGCATTGATTTATTTCGAGTAAATATACAAAGTAAGAGAAGCAAGATATTGTGTACTAACTTACTCAGTTATGAGTTATAGAAGGTGTAGGGTATAAGCACCGACAACTTTGAATAAGGGTCTTTGTTAGCTGTTAATCAAGTCCTGAAATGATCCGCTGCTAGGAATAGGGTTCCTATCCTCAAGTTGAACTACTTCACGGTCCTCCATTCTTTCATACCAGTACCTCCAATGCCTCATTCTAGTCACTACACCGATAATCTAGCATGTCAACTTGCCTATTCGTTTTATGTTTTTTCATGAAGTAAATGGGACTTACAATGTTCGTATAGTGCTATTCTGTTAAAATCTCACCATGAAAATGGGTGAAACTAAAAAAAAAGCTGTCAGTAGTGTTACGCATCTAGTGGAATGACAGCTCACTTCACTGAAGTTATCACCATGAGAGTCAAGGTGGCTCATTAAAGCCACCCGGCACCTACCCCGCACCGACCTTTAAAGAATAGACGGGCTGATCTTACGACAATGAAATTCAACGATCGCAAATTGTTTTGTCTCTTTTTTTCATTACGACTTTAAAGCGTGGTAACCAGCATTGGCCCAGCATCGCTCTGTCGACCTGGCACAATGACAGCCTAGGAACAAAACAACGCGTTTTTAACCGACTTCAAAAAGTTGGAGGTTGTCAATTCGATTGGTACTTTTTTTATTTAGACAAATCTTAAATAAACTTAAAACCAAAAAAATATAAATATTCTTTCTTTCTTCGTGTGGTTAGTGACTAACCTGGTGTCAGAGTTTTGAAGCTGCCCATGGGCCTCTAACTTAGCTTCACATGCTGTTGAGAAATATCTCTCACACATGCTTGGTTTCCTCACGATGTTTTCCTTCACCGATTTTTAGGCAAGTGATAATTATTCAATACGCACATGAATCCGTAAAATCAGAGGTGCGTGCCTAGGGTTCGAACTCGAGAACTATGAGTTTGCAGTCCGACAGTCACACCACTAGGCTATCACTGGTATAAAAATATTATAAATGTATAAGTATTAAAATGTTAAAGTGAAATTATTAAAAAGAAAAGGGGAGAGCTCATAGGGCGTGATTTTTTTCTTTTGTTAGTACAACGAATATAAACTCGTCTATCATAGGAACATAACATTTGACACACGCTATAAGGTATTTAGAAAATTTCTCCCGTTCCACGTTGAATAATATTAATAGAATACCTGTCATCATAATTACCTTCTCAATTTTTTATCGTTCGGTAATTCCAATAAGAACGGTAGTAGCCCATTTGTCTGGCTTGCTACGTGATGGTCGTTAGTTCGAACTCAGGCGTAACCAATGTGTTTTTCCAGCCATCCATGTAGTTTGAATTTATCACGGGATCCAAACTGTGAGGCTAAGAATCCCGATGGAGTTCCATTTTAATTTTTGCGTTCAGAATATCTGGTGTGCAACCGTTGCAAGAGTGAAACACAACAATGTTATAAGTGCTTGCACAAGTCAAATGTATATACAATGTTAATTACTTGCAATTATGTTGCTATATGGGTGGCAATTCCATTTTCTCAAACTCAAAGCATTGATAAATGTGTAGAATCAAGTTCTTCCAACTAAACAGACAGCTGTGCTGCTGGGGAGTTTGTTGCGCTAATTCTTTTTCCCAGCTAAAGCACTAGGAAGTGGTGAAGCGTGGGCGTTTTTGGGGGACTGTCTTATGTAACTTTGACCTTCAAAAAGTGCTGGTTCTCAGCCTAGTTTGAATAAATGACTTGATTTTTATTTTTATTTTTTGTTCAAATAAACTAATTACAGGCACTTTTGAATTGTCAATGGTTCGGTCAGTGAAAAAGATGCAGCTAGTTGCCCATTCCAAAGCAGTGGAGAAGAACGGGCAAGGCTTTCCACGGACACTCTTTTAAATCAAAATATGGTTACAAAATACATATTATACCATGTCCCTTGCAATGGGCGTGTGACCGCCCGTAATTTTCTGAATATTCATGAAAAATGGGTTATATTGTATATTATATTGACTACAGAATTATTGTTGTAATTACGTATACATGTGAGAGCGATGAAGAACGGTGAAATAGTTTCTTAATGTCATAAGCATCTTTTTCACCTGCTTCTACAAAATAATGCATCACTGCTTTACATCTCGTCTAGTCTGTTATCTTGTTGATCACCAAAAATAAATCAATCACTAAAGTTTTCAGCCAGCAACAACTGTAGGTACAAGTGCACACCATCCTGTATCAACAAAGTGACAATATTCCAAGTAAACGCATTCCGCGACAAGTGGACCGGTAAAGGCGTGGCGTCGTTCTACTGAATTACACGAATTCCCAATAAAGACGGGACAAGTGTCCGTAAAATGGCCGGCCGCGTGTGGTCACCGGATGCGCATGAATGGGACACTGTCAATGAATGGGACGTTATTCGCAATGATGCAGACGAAATGATAGTATCGATGATGTTTACGACTGAGGCTGGTATTTTTGGAAGAATAATTTTGTATGAGCCTGACAGTGACGTCAAATCTACGTAGGGAATCGCCATCAGTCTCCACGGTACTATATATATGGAGATATATAATATATGTACAGTACTGTAGAGCCTGGATGAAACCTTATGCGGAATCTAGGGCTGGCCGGTTAGAAAATATAACTGACAGCATTCAAACTTTCAAAATTGTGGAATATTTTGATTGTTTTATTTTATAAAAGATATGAATAAGGGGGTCTGTCAGTAGCCGTGCTCCTGGACGCATGTATTCTTGAAACATAACAGAATTCAATATAGCTGCTGCCCTGTGTGTTTCCATTTGTAGGATTGAAATCACTACACCACAACACACACAGTACTGTAGAGCCTTAGAGTAAAACCTTATACCAAGGCTGGAAATTATCTGACGGCATTCGAACCTTTCAAATATTTTATGAGATAGTTAGGCTTTTTTACATTCTAGACTTGTCCGCAGGCAGCGAAGCTAAACAGATGTATTCGTTATAACAAAGTGAAAATATAATACATGTGTGTCCATCCGTGTTTCTTTTCTTAGTGTAGAAAAGACCCTATACACACTTTACACGCTCTACCTCTGAGCCCCCTCAGTAGAGGATCTTCCATCCTCTACAGTACTGTATGTGGCTTACCCAAATGTCCTTTCTTTAGTATTGTTCATCGCATCGTTGAGCTCTTTAAGTTCTGAGTTGACATGCACTATTAAAGACAAATGCACGCACTGGCTGGACACTAACAGGCCCACTCAATCTGTATGGTTCTTTCCTCAAAGGACCATTTCAGACACCAATTTGCATGGTCTTCACGTGATCATCATCATATGCCTAGCCTTTTCCCAACTATGTTGGGGTCGGCTTTCATTCTAACCGGATACAGCTGAATACCAGTATTGTACATGGAGCGACTGCCTATCTGACCTCCACAACCCAGTAACTGGGTAACTAATACATACGATACCCCTTGGTAAGACATGGTCTTCACATTATCTGACTGATTTTTGAGTTAGTTTTGGCCTTTCTCGTCAGATTAGATATGCCAGATAGTAAATGCAGCCCTCATTTAATTTTATAAACATTATTAAGGGTAAAAGTGTTTGAGAAAACTAAAAAAACTAAGATCATTTATCACGAGGCACCAGGTACCTATTTGGCGACTTGTCCGATGATATCTTCTTACGACGATCCCTCTTTTACACTTAAAAACCTACAACGTCATGAACCAATTTTGATGTGAAGATAAAATTGGTTGGCAAGGCCACCTTCAAAATCTATTGTAGAATCTTTCGTACTTGGGCGATAACATCACGTACTTCAAAAACAATAATCAGGGTCGCAGAACAAGAAAAACATAATAGCTGTACAAAAAATCCGCCACGTGTATATTGAAATTGTTTATGACTAAGTTAATCAAATCAATACATTGTTAGATGACTAAAATGAACATGAACACCATCACCACCATTAAACAACGTTTGACAGCTGTCAATGTCAAATTCCCTCAACACTTTTGACAGCTCTAAACTCTCTATTTCATGAAATTCGTCGTTAATCGAATCTTTCTTCTCACATAGGAAGAATTTCACCAAATAAACTGAACGCAATCAGCACATAAACTTCATTTAAAGGTCGATAATATCAATTTTTCTATCTTCTTCTTCTTCTTTCATGTGGTTAGTGACTAATCTGGTGTCGGAGTTTTTATGCTGCCCATGGGCCTCTGACTTAACTTCACATGCTGTTGAGAAATATCTCTCAGGTATGACGGTTTCCTCACGTCCTTTTCCTTCACCGATTTCTTAAGCAGGTGATAGTTATAGAATACTCACATGAATCCTAAAAATCAGAGGTGCATGCCTTGGGTTCGCACGGGAGACCTACCTATGTCTTGGCAGTCCGACGACGGTTACAACACAAGGCTATCACTGCTTATATCTCTCGTTAATTTTTTCCGTGGAATATTGACACTGACATGTTTTGACCGCGATTTAGATGTGCTGATCGCGTTCAGTTTCATTGGTAAAATTGGCCCTTAATCTAGATCCATTATTGACTATATTGATTACTGCAATGTTATCTCCATCTGCTGTACCTATTCATCCAAACAATAACCTCCTTCTTTCGTAGATTTGTGTAACTATTGTCAAAATTTTCCAACCAACCAAGAACAAATACAAAGAACGCAAGAATTGCCTCCGAAATGAATTATTTTTAGTCAAATCTGAACACGGAACCCCAAAAACCAATTCAAAACAGCCCGGTCACACGTCCACCTGCTGTAATTACCTTAATTGACTTTTTCAATTAAAACCCGGTCACGGTGGGGATGTCTCTGTTGCTACACGCTCGTATCATTTGATATGTATCTCTGTAATTGGCCGGGTTTTCTCAATACGTAACAACACTGCTATGACGGATGTGGCAAGGAGTGGAGGATTGAGATAGAAATTGTTGGTTGTAAAATTGTATGGACGTAATTATAAGTAATAATAAATGTTTTTTATATAAATATGTATAATAAATCAAAAGACGAGGTAATAATAATAATAACTTTGTGCTAGTGACCTTTTCTGGGGGGGCATTACTGCGTGTGCGCTACCCCCTTTTTTTTTTTTTTTTAGGCTGGGAAAACATCCAATGACTGCTCTCCCTCTGGGTGGAGCGGAAGGGAGTGTCAGACTCTTACTGACTAAAACCCATCCATGTTCCTTCCGTAGCCCTTTATGTTCCGGGGTAGCGGTAACCCTTTCGGACAATCCCGCTTACCTACTACGTTGAATACACCGGTTCTCGTCCGACTCTACCCCCTGCATTTTAACGTATATTATATTACATTGGTCAGGCAGAGGACATAGTTCTTCCATAGTTTTAGGTACCCAATCCATTATAGCCACCCAAACCCATATGTATTACCCAAAATATTTTTATTTCCATGTTCTGCAATAGACCTGCACCGATCGGGGGTTATCCTTGGATGAACTTGCGTAGTGCATACAGGGATAATCGTCGCTTAGTGCATCCGCATCACTTAAAACGGTATAAGGGGCCTCAGCGAGTTGGCTTCGGCCCCTCGTACGCCTTCCAAAGGTCCGGGACCCCAGCTTCCCGAGAAATGTCAAATGACTAAAATAATAAAATGTATTAAAAAAATGGTAAAATACAGTGTACATCTAAGAAGTAATGTAGGTATTGCATAGTATGATGCCTGTACTAGGATAAACCTGTATCACAGGCGACCATCTTACAATTACTTAGGACAACAGATTTTTTAACAATATTTAACATAACTTTTAAGAATTGTGAAAAAAATAATTTATTACGTTATAATTAACTTAAACACTAATATTTATAGTCTTGAACATGAAGATTATAAGGAAGAGGGGGGTCGGTAAGTAGGTGTTTGAGGGAAAATGGCGAGTTTTTATTAAAAATTGAATTGGGAACAGTTAAAGAAATTAATTACTTTGCCATACCACTTTGCTAGCTTGGCTTATCCAGCGTTCTTTCTGGCTCAGTCTCAGCCTAGAGTCAACAGCATAAGGCTGCCTCTCCTCCAGAGATGTACAGACGCCAGCACATCAAGCTATCCCTAACTGTCAAATTTTCTTAAGTAAAAATGAACCTTATATCTTTGCAATAAAGTTGAAATACTATCAAAGAAATTTGACAGATTGTGGTAACTTGATGTGCCCTCTGTGCTATGCAGCTATACTGCGAGGATGTGAAAGCTAAGCTACAAAACTTTGTGACCGTTTTCACTGACGCTTAGCTATGTAGCGGCCGCGCTAGTAAGTTGCGCTATGAGTATGCACATAGCTACACCATTCGCGACCATCCATAGCACGCATCCAAAGCATACATCCAGATCATGCATCCATCCATTTAAAAAAACATAGCTTGCAATATATGGCCGTTTGACGTTTCGTGTTTTCTCCTTTTTCTTTTGTATTTGCGTTTTTTCTTTGCGTCATATTACATCCTCATCATCAGACTAGACTTTGCTCACAGCTGGGCCTCTCTCTCCTCTCATACCTGTACCAGTCCCAGGCTCTGGTGCCAGTCCCATCCATATTTTGCCCCCTTCCATTGACGTGTGTCACTTTTACTGCAAATAAATGTATGTTCTCTTTTTCTTTAAATTTGCGTTGACTACAGCTGTTTGTGTTCCACTTAAAGAAAGCTCTCCGTACTAAAGGAATACTAGAACATGTAAGTGGTAGCTATAAAGCTTTATAATCTTATCTGCTACAATAAAGCTTATCATTTAATTTTTATTATATACGGTTACCAGCGCATCAAGTTATATAGTCAAATTTCTCCGAATGATTTATAACTTTAAAAAGTTGATTATTAAGTTCAAAATTGATAGAGAAAATTTGACTGTTAGTAGTAATTTGTCGTGCTGGCTACTGCACTAAATTAGTTTTTATGATGTCACAGTTTCTGGGTCTTTCCCTTCTTCATGCTTGATGACCGGAGTGACCGAGGTAAATTCTAATGCATAACTAACTGCTAACTAGTGTAAAATTATGTAATCAAAAAAAAAAAAAGTGGATACGTGTATGTAGTTCTACGCACACATACATAAACTCATGATTTATTTCGATGGTACTAAGCAGGATCTACAGAAGTCACCTGCATATAAGAAGTACCTATGTACGGTCGCAAATGCATCAAGTTATACCAAACTGTCAAATCTATTCAAATTATTTAAACCTTAAAATCCTGAGTGTTAAGTTCAAAATCAATTGAGAAATTTTGACTGTACGTTTATTAGTTCTATGTTTTTTTTTAACCTACACTGTCCCACTGCTGAGCAAAGGCCTCCCTCTAATCTTTCCAGACATCTTTTTCCACCACTTTGATCCATTCCTTACGGTACGGGCCTGGGTTGTCTCGCCACCTCTTCCTGGATTACTTGGTTCTATACCGAAGATAAATGCTGACAAGTGTAAAAATGCGTTAATGATTACGTAAAGAATTACAAGGTAGGTTAATTTTAGCATTTGAAATTGCACCATTATTGCTAAAAAGATAGCAAGTTTAACTCAGATTCCGAAATTGGGTTCTGTTTTTTTGTTTCAAAGTCAAAGTCAAATCATTTATTTCAAATAGGCACAAATAAGGAACCTTTGAACGTCAAAATGAACAAGAAATAGAATTGATTCTAGTCGCCCCTTCCAAAAGGTAGTTTCGTGTGGAGAAGAATGGGCAAGAAACTCCACCGTTACTCTTTTAAAATGTTTAACAATGTATGTATTGTATACATGAATTATAACATTATATGTGAAGACGATGCACCCAGAATAAAAACACTACACCACAAAAGGTGAAAAGAAAAACACATATTTATAGTAATGGCAGGTAAACTTAAGTATGTCATAAGTACATGGTGCTCACATATTTACAAACATTCTAAAAGTTAATAATAATAAATCAACTCTACGTTCTATATCGAGTCGACAATTGAAGTTCTCCTTACAAATGAGTTTTACCAAATATTGTCGTTAATAGACTTTTTTGTGACCTTTTGGCGTTAATTAGATCTTCGGTTGCTCGTTGTTTTCCCTCTTATCGAGAGGAGGCCTGTGTCCTCTGCAGTGGGAACATTATAGCCTTTTTTTTTGAGGGTGTGTAATCCATCAATTGACCGCTCCGGCTCTGGGTGGGCCGGAAAGGAGTGTCAGACTCTTACTGACTAAAACCCATCCAAGTTCCTTCCGTAGACCTTTATGTTCCGGGGTAGCGGTAACCCTTTTGGACAATCACGCTTAAACATTTTAGCCTGATGATGAGGTTGTATGCGGTCCCCTAAAATTGACAACAAAACGAAATGTCTCAGAGCTTCATTAGCAATTTTTCCCCAAAAGATTGCAATCTTGAAATAATCTTGTATCTTAATAGACATTTAACGAAACTATGAGCTTGTTATGAAAGTCTTGCGTCACTAATTAAGACATTTGAGCTCTTTAAGATAGTGTCACGAAATATTGTGTGTCCAATTCATTATGCACTGTCTGCATTAAGTAGTGTGTGCCTTTTACTATTTGCGGAAATACAACGTTGCGCTACAATGGTGACATTAATTTAACACACGGGTAGGGCTAGTGCCCATTAATCATATATTAATGTTGATAGGTTAAAATTAATCGCAAATTCAAAAACCTCAAACAAACTAAGACTGGCTGTCAGATTTTCGGGCTTCTGACGACCCGTATCGACTGTCAAAGATATACAAATGATAGGCGGGACCAACGGCTTAACGTGCTCGAAGAGACACGGAGAAGTGTAGGTATATAAAGATGGTCACCCATCCACGGTCAACCCCAGCAAGCGTAGCTTAACCTGCTGGATCGACCTGTGCGGCTGTTATTACTTAGCCACGAGCTCCTAAGACGTTAATGAGTTCTTCAAAAGTCAAACACATAATTTCAATGATAGATACAATTACCCAGACCAGGTGACCCTTATTAAGCACAATATTAAACGCCAGAGCATTCGAAGCCGCCGACCGCGGGACTTAATAAAGCGGAACCCTTTATATTCTTAAAAATATCAGCATGTTACACTTTTTTCTCAACAAAGCATGCAGTACGAATACAAACGAGACATTTCAAGATACTGTCATGTCGCTAATGACATAAAAAAAACAATTTAACGTAACATAAATTAAGTCACAAAACGGAAGGTGCAAGTGGAATTGCCACAAAGCAACCGACATACTGCAAATACTATGTCATACACCATCGCGAACAGTGCCTCACACGTTTCATCGAAATTCAACAATTATTAAATTCCCTCATTAGACCTTATAAGGGTCATATAAAGCGCCGCTCAAAAACTATCAACGGTCACCTAATAGATGAGTGTCGCATTGCTGTACGTACGAATTTAATCGCGGCGGTGCTCTTTGTGACGTTGAAGACACAAGATGGCCGCCGGAGATCAAAGGGGCCGCGCGTGTGAGGCTCCCGCGGTGAAATGTCACCGCGCTCGATCAATTAACGGTTATCCAATGTTAATGTGTTATTGATATCGGAATAGCGAACTTGGTATTACCGTAGCTTATTCGATTTTTTGTATGGTTTAAGTGATAATTGGTAAGCGTAATTGAATTCTAGCCGTTACGTTGCATAACTGAGTTGTAATTAGTGTAACAATAGTGGCATTTGCGTTATATGATACTTAATTATAAGTGGTCGTGACCTGGGTTTTAATTAGCTTAAGGTTTATATCCTCTAAGCGTGATAAAAATGACTTTAACCACAGAATGACTGGTCGCTATAGCTTGTAGAGTATCAGCGTTCGTCAAACTTTATTCAGTCGTTATTCTATAATAGAACATGAATTATGTATAATTATGATCACGACTAGTTAGGCAGAGAGCACACAAACATTTTGCCAGTTACATTTAATGGGGGCGAGCCAATTGCCATCAACCGGGCACAAATCCAGACTCAAGGCTGTTACTGAGTAATTAAAGATGGAAAAACCGATTTTGTCAAGACTTCATGTTACGCATTAGCGTTTGCGACCACTAGAGCAACGAGGCACCTGCTCATCATATAATATAGTCAAGTACGTAATGTACTAAAATAAGAAAACTCGATTATTTTCTCGATTACTTCTCAGTACGATTAAGGGCTATCAATAATCAATAATTAAACTTGTAAGGTAAACCACAGTACTAAAACATTTGTAAAAAGGTTCATGGATAAGTGTTGTCCATTCAAATTCCTAATTCATTTTATTTTACTTTTTTATAAAAATTTGCACTAGAATAGATTGGACGTACACATTTGCAACAATTTCAAACTTAAGGAAAAGATCGATTATTCTACCCGGTCAGCGGGATTGTCCAAAAGGGTGGGTTACGGTTACCCCAAAACATAAAGGGCTAAGGAAGGAACATGGATTGGTTTCAGACAGTAAGAGTCTGACACTCCCTTTTGCTCCACCCAGACCGGGAAGCGTCATTTAATTACTTCCCACCCTCAAAAGAAAAAAAAGGGATGTTTTGTATTCATCTTCAGCTCACCTAGTACAACCTACATAATACCCAAACATAAACTAAACTAAAAACAATCGAAAATAAAACACATAAATAAACAACTAATTACAAGTACGAAATCATCTGAAATCTTAACATGAAAAGACTTAAGGTTGATGTTCCAGGGTAGCCAACCCAAGGTTTCGGAATGACTTTGACCTTGTAAAAAGTCATTTTTACACCTTTATGAGCTCGGAGGGTTGTATTAATGATTTTGATGATTATAATTCTGTAACTACATACGTCTTACAGCCGCGAATCAAATGTTCATCAACATACAACCTATCACTGGCCTGCAAATTGCAAAAAACTTAAGAAAATTTGAATTTCGCGGGCTGGTTGGAGGATTCACCTTAAAATAAAAGAATTGATTCTAGTCAAAAGGTTTCCTTTTGGAAGGAGGGACTAGAATCAATTCTATTTCTTGTTTATTTTTACGTTCAAAAGTGCCTTTCTTGTGCTTATTTGAAATAAATGATTTGACTTTGACTTAACGCTGACGCCTGCAACTCGCACCGCGCACAATATTTAGCCGTGCGCTGTGGAAACTAGGCTCAATCGGGCTACGATGGACAAACTAATGGCCGTAACAAATTGTTACAGACGTACACATAGCTGAGGCCTGAGATGTGTACAGACTAACAGAACTATTAATTTTATTAGTTGTTTTGAAACCGACGCGGACGGTATATGAAGGTAACATTGATAAACTGGGAGCAAGTGCTCCAGATAACATTATTGAGGATGTCGTAGATTTTCTTGAGTGTTCGAAAGTCTTGCAGAAAACTAACTTTGACTTATACTACTCTGTGAATTAAATGCTAGAGTTAAAGGCGATTGGCAAGCGGGATTTTCCAAAAGGGTTACCGCTACCCTGGAACATAAAGGGCTAAGGAAGGATCATGGATGGGTTTTAGTCAGTAAGAGTCTGACACTCCTTTCCGCTTCACCCAGAGCGGGACCAGTCATTTTATGTTACCCACACACAAAAAAAATGGGGATGTGCCGCCTGCCGGGTCAGCAGAATATCTGAGAGTTCTCAAGATGTTTTCCTTCACCGTTTTTGAGAACAGTGGTGATGAATAAATTTACACAAAGTAAAGCGAGACAGGCGCTTTCGAACCTACGAACTCGTAAGTCGCGGCAGTTTGGTGCCACTTGGCCACTACCGCGAGAAGTAAATGCCTTACGTTTACGTACAGACGCCAGCACATCAAGCTATCCCTAACTGTCAAATTTTCTCAATTAAAAATGAACCTTATATCTTTGCAATAAAGTTGAAATACTATCAAAGAAATTTGACACATTGTGGTAACTTGATGTGCTGGCCTCTGTACGTGTAGTTGCGTATCTTGTAGTTTAATTGATAAAATTGCTTCCAATGGCACCTCAAGGTCAAGCACATTGTTGTAGAGTTTAAAGGTCTGAACGTCATCGATGAAAATGATTTTGAATAGTATTATTGCACCTAACATAATTTTTTAAATGATAGATAAAAATTGAAAAGATTTTATTAAGTTGTAGGTTAATTTAAAGCTTCCTCTCTCCTACTATCTCTTGCTGTGCCCGACAGGGTCCATAATTAGGGCACGCCACGATAGAGGGCACGCCACGATAGAGGGCACGCCACGATAGTGGCGGTAAGGCCCCTCTTTGAGGAGTGGCTAGAGAGGCGTCACGGCGCCCTCACCTACCGCCTGACGCAGGTCCTCACCGGACATGGATGTTTCGGGAGGTTCCTGCACATCATCAGGCGGGAGGAAACGCCCGGGTGTCACCACTGCGAGGATCGCCCAGAGGACACGGTAGAGCACACGGTGCAAACCTGCCCCGCATGGGCGGAGCACCGCCGTGTCCTCGTAGAGGCGATCGGCGGCGGCGACCTCTCGCGCCCGGCCCTGGTGCAAGCCATGGTCCGGGGCGAGAGGGAGTGGGAGGCAGTCACCTCCTTCTGCGAAAAAGTTATGCTCGCGAAGGAGGTGGCGGGATGGGAGAGAGAAAGGTCCTCCCGTCCCAGCCGCCGCAGGAGACGCCCCGGGCGTCGGGAGCCACGTGACGACTCCCGGCCACCGTAGGCGCGGGCCTGCGGACGGTGAGTAATGGGTGACTCACCGTCCGATCAGCACCAGACCCGTGCCGTACGGCGCGTATATGTTCCACGCGCGCCTCAAAGAGATGTCAGCATATGAAGGGGCCCCTCAGGGCCAAGCCTGCCGGGTAAGCGGGATTGTCCGAAAGGGTTACCGCTACCCCGGAACATAAAGGGCTACGGAAGGAACATGGATGGGTTTTAGTCAGTAAGAGTCTGACACTCCCTTCCGCTCCACCCAGAGCGGGAGCAGTCATTGGATGATTTCCCAGCCTTAAAAAAAAAAAAAAAAAGGGTCCATAATGATCTAAATATTCTACCTTACCACCTAAGTACACATTGTGGAATGCAAATAAAGATTGAGAATTGAGTATTTTTTATCGTCACAATGACACGTGCATATGTAAAAATATAATTGATAACTTATACAAGGTGAAATTGAATTCAAGGGCAATATTTCAAAGAGTCATTGTACTCATCATCAGAGGAGCTCGTGGCTTAGTAATATCAGCCGCACAGGTGCCTCGGAAAGGACGTTAAGCCGTTGGTCCCGGCTGTCATTTGTGCATCTTTGACAGTCGTTACGGGTCGTCAGAAGCCCAAAAATCTGACAGCCAGTCTTACCAAGGAGTATCGTATTATCCAGTTTCTGGGTTGTGGAGGTCAGATAGGCAGTCGCTCCATGCAAAATACTGGTATTCAGCTGCATCCGGTTAGACTTGAAGCCGACCCCAACTTAGTTGGGAAAAGGCTAGGCAGATTTTTTGTACTCATCATCAGAAAAAAAAATCTGGTGTACTGTAGGTACATTATGCTCGCATAACTCGTCAAAATGTAGAGAACAGCTGTTTTTTCATTTCGCAATTTCAGAATTTTGTTCCTATAGTGAAAGTTATTCATAATGATAAGTACAATGACCCCATTGAATTATTGCCCTTGAATTCAATTTCACACTATACATAATAATACAAAATAAAAACATGCTGCAAAACCGAATTGGGAGCCCAATCAATATCTTTTTTTTTTATTGTTTATTTTTCTTTTTTTTTGAATTTATTATGTTTTGGTACACCAGTTTTACCATTTTATAATTTGTCATTGAAGAGCGGGGCCTCCTACCACAGGCATTTCTTTACTTAAAAGGAGGTCCCTATATAAGATTTACTGTAAAAGTTGTACATGTTACTGCAATAAACTTTTTGTATTTGTATGTAACATGTAATAAAATAACCTTATAAAATATTTGCATTTTCACAAAAAAAAAATCTCATAAGCCGAAAACCGTTCATAAACTCGTCATATAAGATTTAGCAGCAATCATACTAATAATAATATTACTGTTAAATCCATCATATCCGGCCCAGTAGTGTTGGTCTCTACTTCCGAGTTGTAGGTCGTGAGTTCGAACCCAAGCAGGCGCTTTACTTTGTGTATTTAATTTCATCACCACTGCTCTCAAAACAGTGAAGGAAAACGTCGTGAAGAAACCGGCATCACGGTAATATTATCTATAAAGTATGGTAACTCGGCCGCATTTTTGAAATAAATGCCTACAGCCGCGCGGTACGTAAACATGCGACAGGGCTGCCCGCCTCAAGCATTTGAATTACATTTGCCTACTTTGTGTTTCTATTTAGTTTTGTGATTGTAAATACACTTTTTTTTTATAAACAAATAAAATACTTTGTGTTCAATAATAATGCGTGTTGTTTTTTGATTGGTAGATTTAATTAAAAAACCATGTTTATGTTTGAATAACAAATCGGTCTTATAAATTTGCGACCGAAAAATATTTGCGCCTCGACTGAGACGTGTACGAAATGCTTTATTATTAAATTTTAAAGTATAAAAAAGCCGCATTCCAATATAAAGCTTAATTAAAAATTGTTTTAGAAAACATGCAACCAAAAACAGCATAATTGTATCCTACTCGTCATATTAAATATGTACCTGAACTTATTTTTAAAGAAAAATCGCGCGGTTATGGTTAAAAAAACAATACACCGTCCGTTCGTCGCTGCGGCACAGTCGCGACTGTCCGCGTGCCTAGCGCATGCCGAGATCGAGCGCGTAGGTATAACTGGCGTTTCGTCCGTTTGTATGAAGTTGGAATACTGTATAGATAGTATTACCGTGTATGTTCTAGACCAAAAAAAAATCGAAGACAAGTGACATCCGCCAACACGCACTGGGACTGCGTGATGGGTTATGGCACACTCCCTCTTTTAGAAAGAAGGCCGGTGTCCCAGCAGTGATAATGTATACCCACATTATCAAAAAAAAAATCACACACTCTAAAAACCCAAATATCTACACCAATCAATATCTCATAATGACAGCATGAAAAGAAATTATACATTCTACACTCTACAGCATCTGTATTGTATAGAACATTATATTAGTGTAATGGGATGGCAATATAGCATAGCAAAAGTAACAAAAGTAATTCGTTGTAGATGTTGGTCGAGATTGCCGCCTCGTGAGGGGACGAACTTATCCGAAGCACCTTTAATTACGATGGGACGTTTATACAATACGACTTTTTGAAGATGACACGATTTTTTGGGCGGTAAATGTAATTGAATCGACTGCCTCGTCGGCCAGCGCTGCTGCTGCATGAGGTCCAGGTTATCCACTCCCAGGTTGGGTAGAGTTATCTCAGTAGCAGCAAAGGGTTTGGATTTGTGCCCAGTTGATGGCAATGTTGGTCGAGATTGCCGCCTCGTGAGGGAACGAACTTATCCCAAGCACCTTTAATTACGTTGGGGCGATTATATGTTACGACCTTTGGACATGATACAATTTGTTACTTAGTGGGGATAAAGTTAATTAAATTGTGTTGGATAAAATAGAATAGAATTTAAAAAAATATTTTGCAACTATGGGTAGTACATACTATGTGTTATGAAATGGAAGCTAAGCCAACAAGCCAAATGCATTTAGGTAATTACCATTTGGTATTCATTTGTTTTTATTTCGAATTTCAATTTGTTCCTTAACAGGTATACTTAGTCGATCCACAAAGCTATCTATTTATCTATCAATTTGACCTGTAAATGGCCACTGCTGGACCAAGACCTTCCTCTCTCTTTTCCACACACGTCTTTTGCCAATTTTGGGCAATTCTTTCAGTAAGAGTCAAGTTTGTCCCCCCAGCTATTTCTTGGGCTGCTGCGATCGCCTTAATCCGTAATTCACTACTGAAAAATTCCTAATGGAAAAACCCAACAACACTTGATTGCTTCTGGTTTTAAATAAATAAGCAAATTATTAGTTAAATGACATCTCAATTGCTTAGTACTTAAAATGTTTGATGACCACTTATGTATGTCTACATAGTTGCGTATGAGTCACTAGTATCTTAATGAAACTTAAGAAGTAGCAATAAATCTAAGTTTTTATAGTTAGTGTTCATCACAAAACGGCTTGCTAATACTTTTTAACGAGACATTAGTTATTGAATATTACTGAGCAAAACATCCTTTTGTCACTGAACTAATCCATACTAATATTATAAAGAGGTAAAATTTGTAAGTTTGTAAGTTTGTATGTAGGGGGTAATCTCCGGAACTAATGATCCAATTTCAATTTTTTTTTCACATATTTATGTATTATGGATATACCTATTTAATGTTAAAACAAGAAATTTTCCGCGGACGAAGTCACGGGCAGAAGCTAGTGATAAATAAAATTATCTCAAAAATTATTACTAACCCGTGTGGCCCAGTAGTAACAGTCCCAACATACGTGTTGTGCAAACGCCAGCACTTCAAGCTCTCCCTAACTGACAAATTTTCCTAATAGAAAATGAACCTTATAACTTTGCAATAAAGTTGAAATACTATCAAAGAAATTTGACAAATTGGGGTAAGTTGATGTGCTGGCGGCTGTACGTACAAACCCGTACGTGCTTTATCTTGTGTTAATAATTTCATCACCACTGCTCTGAAAATGGTGAAAGAAAACATTGTGAGGAAACGGGCATGTCCTAGGACATTCGAATAAATGTGACATCTGCCCCTGTACTGAGCCCGCATAGTGGATACAGCCCGTTTCCTCTCAAAGAGGCGAGGGCTGGGTTCCAGTATTGGGAACATTAAAGGGATTTTTTTTGAGGGTGGTAAATCACCAAATAATCCCTCCGCTCCACCCAGAGCGAGCTTACTGACTAAAACCCATCCATGTTCCTTCCTTAACCCTTTAAATTCCGGGGTAGCGGTAACCCTTTCGGACAATCCCGATTACCTGGCAGGCATAGATGACCTAACGACAAATCACAGCGCTACCGTTCCGACTTCGACCAATCATAGAGACTAAAGACCACAGTGTACAGACAGATATGAATGTACACCATTCACCATCCAATGACTCCTCTCGCTCTGGGTGTAGCGGAAGGGAGTGTCAGACTTTACCTGACTGAAACCCATCCATGTTCCTTCCTTAGCCCTTTAAATTCCGGGGTAGCGGTAACCCTTTCGGACAATCCCGCTTACCCGGCACACATAGATGACATAACAACAAATCACAGCGCTACCGTTCCGACTTCGACCAATCATAGAGACTAAAGACCACAGTGTACAGACAGATATGAATGTACACCATTCACCATCCAATGACTCCTCTCGCTCTAGGTGGAGCGGAAGGAAGTGTCAGACTTTAACTGACTAAAACCCATCTATGATCCTTTCTTGACCCTTTATGTTCCGGGGTAGCGGAAACCCTTTCGGACAATACCGCTTACCCGGCAGACGTAGATGACCTAACGACAAATCACAGCGCCACCGTTCCGACTTCGACCAATCATAGAGACTAAAGACCACAGTGTACAGACAGATATGAATGTACACCATTCACCATCCAATGACTCCTCCCGCTCTGGGTGGAGCGGAAGGTAGTGTCAGACTTTAACTGACTAAAACCCATCTATGATCCTTTCTTGACCCTTTATGTTCCGGGGTAGCGGAAACCCTTTCCGACAATCCCGCTTACCCGGCAGACATAGATGACCTAACAAAAAATCACAGCGCCACCGTTCCGACTTCGACCAATCATAGAGACTAAAGACCACAGTGTACAGACAGATATGAATGTACACCATTCACCATCCAATGACTCCTCCCGCTCTGGGTGGAGCGGAAGGGAGTGTCAGACTTTACCTGACTGAAACCCATCCATGTTCCTTCCTTAGCCCTTTAAATTCCGGGGTAGCGGTAACCCTTTCGGACAATCCCGCTTACCCGGCACACGTAGATGACCTAACGACAAATCACAGCGCTACCGTTCCGACTTCGACCAATCGTAAAGACTAAAAACCACAATATAGAGACAGATATGAATGTACACCATTCACAGTCCAGTTATAGATGCCGCTACACAATACGTAGATCGCTGGTCACAGAGTAACAGAGCGGCAACATTTAATGACCGAGTATGTCCAGTTACTCAGGTGGTATGTATCATTTCGTCATTTACGTTATGTACAGGAACGGAATTGCGTTTTGATGCTGTTTATGTTGATGCAAGATTTTTGTGACGTAATTTTTTGTTAATTAATTGTTTTGGTCTTGTCTTGGAATTAATCCGGACGGGTCTGCGTTTAGTTCCTCATTGTTAGTCAAATCTCACCGAGTCAAATGAGTACTGAAATAGTAGGCACTATTGCAGGGATTAGGTAGGCACTATTTCAGGTATTTTATGAAGGTGCATTATGCATTAACTTACTGGGCGACCAGCTAGTAGCTGTGTGCATAAAACGGGCAATGTTCTTCGGACGTAGAAAGACCTATTTAGGTATGTAGGCATGAAGGCTGAAGACTTTTTCTTTCGACGCCTCTCAAGCCACAAGACTTATAGTACAGTTTTCTATTAACTCATTGAGGGACACTGAACGCCTATAGATGTAATAACAATTAAACTTCTATTGTGTCTCGTTCCGTGTCCATCAATCTCTCACTGTGGGTATATATTATTATACCCAGAGTAACTCTTGTTGTGTACCAAATATGTTCTTAAAGCTAATCTCTTCTTTCGTCACCACTGCTCTCAATACTCTAAAGGAAAACATCGTGAGAAAACTGATATGTTCTAAAACCAAAAATTCAAAGACATGTGACATGTGACAAAACCCACGCCCCAGAGGAGGCCTGTCCCAGCAGGGACAGTATACGCTGATTATTAAAGCCGGTTGTAGACTATTATTTCTATGGTAAATAGTATGTAAGTAAATACCGATAGTCAATTTAATTTTGTCAGAGTTTCAAGACTTTAAATAAATAAAATTGCTTAAGAATTTTATCGTCCTACAACTACACTATGTGTGGTGCACTCCTGCCGCCTGCGTTACAGGTACGCACGGCTACACATCAAGCTATACATTTCCAGTTAAAGCTGATCTCGCATTGTATAGGATTTCCGTACGATGCGAGACCAGCGTAAACTGGTTTTGTATAGCTTGATGTGTAGCCGTGTGTACATCCTAGTACAGGCATGTTACAATATATAAGGTCCCATTAAAATAGATGGACAAACTTTTAGAAATCACTCAAACCACCAAAATAAGGACAATGGTAAAAAAAAAACCACATGAGATATTTACAAGAAGTGTGCAAGTACCTACCCATAATAGATGCAAAGTAAAATCGCTTTAATTCAAAGATTTTTTTTACTTGGATATCTTTGGTTAGACGTACTGAACACTATATTAAAATTTGTCCATCTATTTTAATAATACCTTTGTAAATTATTATAAGATTTTAATGTTAATACTTTACCAATTTTAATTCTGAATTCATTTTTTTTTATTTTACTAGGATTAATAAAAACATTACATCCCCTACTTACACTAGTTATCAAACCATATGAGGATGATTACAAGTTCCAAACTACATGTATCATGACCAATTGTAACTACAAACATCTATTGCGTCCAAATTCACGCAAACTTGCCCAATGTTCATTAGCATTTTTACGACGGAGCACGCAATAAAAAGTGTCTTGCAGCCAATGACTAGGTATCAAAGTAACAGTAACATTATACTGTCCGTTCCATATCGGAACATCTGTGCGTAATAGTACAGGAAACAAGAACAATGCCGTTTGACCTCATATCTTGGAACAAATCTATGTCTCTGGTGGAGAATATTTTGGATGGACGTTTTAAAGGGAACCTCTGGTCGAAATTAGAACGTTTTTGGGTGTGGTCGAAGAGATGGGAGTACGCGGTTTTATTTGGGTGGTATCCCAGTTGGGTTCAAAACGATCCTTAGTCGCCAGACTAATGCAATAATCGTTCATTTCAAAAACAGAAATATTCAATGAAAACCAGCTGTGGTCATACTATCTATTCTAATATTAAACTAATATAAAACTAAACTAGCTTCCGCCCGCGGCTTCACCCGCATAATATGTCGACAAATTATATACACATAAACCTTCCTCTTGAATCACTCTACTTATCTATTAAAAAAACTGCATCAAAATCCGTTGTGTAGTTTTAAAGATCTAAGCATATATACAGACATTAGGACGCGGGAAGCGACTTTGCTTTATACTATGTAGTGATTCAAAAGTAACTCTTTCTTTCTGTACGTAGCCTATTTCACGCCTAAACCATTAAACGGATTTCGATAAAATTTGGCAGAGAGATAGATTCTATCCCGGAGAAGGACACAAGCTAGTTTTTGTCTCAAAAATATGCCTAAAAAAGGTATATATCGAGGGGATTAATATTGCGATATAACCGAACACCAAGCGGACGAAGTCACGGGCAAAAGCTAGTCTATTCATATATCTAGACGGGTAACTCAATAAAAATATGTAGGTGCTATGTGCAGCCTTAAAAAAACTGCAGTCGCCCTCTAATGTAAGTAGGTATCTACAAGAGTTTGATTAATTGATACGTCTTCTTGATATTTCAAATCTTTTAGAAAGGTGCACAAACAGTGACAAATTATGCACTCAGAGACTTGTTAACATTTAAAACTAGTTTTTCTAGTGGCAGAAAAGTAATTAAATACAACATTGTAATCTGTTATCCTAATCCTAACTAATTAGTAGTATAAATATTGGGTTTAAGAAGAATAAGGCATCAGAAAAGATAACGAATTCATGAATTTGATTACAATTTTATGTTGATGACAATTTTGAACATCTTAATTTTTGGTTTTAGTGACATTTCCGTGCTAATCTATAACAATTAAGTTGTCCTTTTTTATCTAAATTCAAAATAAAATGTTAAGTGAATTTCGAAGTGGCGTTCCCATTTTGAACAGTATTTCTTCACCGGTATACAGACGCCAGCACATCAAGCCATCGCAAACTGTGAAATTTTTCCAATTGAAAATGAACCTTGCATTTTTGTCATAAAGTTGAAAAACTGTAAAAGAAATTTGACAGATTGGAGTTACTTGATGTGGTGGCCTCAAACAGGACAGGTACACCGACAAATTTTACAAAATATTCGTCAAATCTAAATCGTTGTCGCATACAATTATAAATTTAATATTAATGATGTAACTTATATGTATATTTGTCAAAATATCATTTAAAAGAGTGTCCATAGAGTTTCTCGCCCGTTCCTTCTCCTTACGTAGGTACTAGTTTTTATAAAGAAAATATGGATTGGATGAATTACAGACAGAGATACAACCATTGATTCAAATTAAGATAAAAAGAATAGACTAGACAGCTGCCACAACAGACAGTTAAAGAAAACATAATTAATATACTATCGAATGAATGTAACAAACCAAGTGAATCAAACACACAGTATGATTTACGTTCCCGTACTGTTAGCTCAGTAACAGCTTTCAGTATCCACTACGCTTTAAACTAAGGGAATTAGCTTCATATTTTCTGACTGGGGAAAGGGTCGGTCCCTTCGACGATTCAAAAGTACCTGTGAATAGTTTCATTGAACTAAATGCTTTCCGTCTTATTACAAAACGACTTCTAATTTTAGTCCAAACCTAAAGCCACGAAGCAGTTATTGTATTTCGAGTTTAATCTTAGCAATGTAAAGTTCTTAATACAACATTGAGAATTCAAATTCGGGTTTGACGACAGTTTTTGTAATTAGAACTTCTATTGATGTAGTCGAAATACAGTTCGAATTTCAAAAAATGGATTAAACGTTAGGCTCTTAAACCTTTTTTTGAAATAAGGCCTTTTAAGTTTGAGCTTGAAATACACGTCATTTCCCATGCAGTACTTTTCGCCCGCTACCCGCTGTCGCTTATCACTCGTACCACTTTGTCCAACGTACAAGGTGTTATTATGTAAATGATGAGAGCTCCGTTTCGGCTGAGTCAATACGCCGGGAAGTTAATCGACAACACGTGCGAGTGGCAGTGGCACCGCCTCCTGAACTGCCAGAAATGAATGACCTTAGTCGACACAATGATGGAACTAACTTCCTCAACATGTTCGTTTAAGCTACTGCTATCCAATTTGGTCTTCGTTTTTGGCTTTGAGATTTAAAGCTCTTTTGGATTGTTCGACTGTATTTCGTACTACTGCAAATAGGTTATTTTTAAGTCCGTACTGTACATTTTATAGGCACCTGAAAATTTAATAATAGTCGCCTACCGGTATCGGCGACAGGGTCAGAGAAGTACCGCCTAACGATAGTCGCAGTTTCCAGCAGTTCTGGATCAAACCCTTGATCCAGCTGCCTAACGACAGTCTCTTCTGTGTTGGTCGAGGCTTTTGGCTATTATATTATGACATTATTTACAGAAAAAAAGATAGAATTCCTCTTTTTTGGTTTAAAAACTCAAGACCGAGCTAGTTATTTCGTGAAAGCAACCTTAAACAATACCTTGGTGAGGAATAAATTTAATCTATTCATGTCATTACTAATCAAAATTAAAATACGAATATTATGGAACACAAAACTTAATTACAATAATATACAACCTAATACAATAACAACTTATACATACTTAAATTAAAAGACTATCTAACTAACTATACACAAATAAATCCAAAAAAAAAAAGAAAAAAGGGACGCTTAGGCGTCGAAGTACTCATCCGCATCGCTGTCGTCCGGAAACGTGCCCAGAAGACTGGCTGCAATGCCACGTTGAATGGCAATACTAATTCTTAGGCCAAAGAACAAACAAGCCCTGGTCACGTGAAGTGTCGACCAATCGGCGAGAAAATATTTAATCTATTAAATCTGTTCAATCTAAATCTGCTTTATTTTGCTTTTTTTAGTATTTGTTGTTATGGCGGCAACAGAAATTCATCATCTATGAAAATTTCAACTGTCTAACTGTCACGGTTCATGAGATACAGCCTGACGGACAAACAGACGGATGTACAGCGGAGTCTTAGTAATAGGGTCCCATTTTACCCTTCGAGTACGTAACCCGGACGTACACGATGTACGGAAAAACCAAATCAAGAGACCAATAAACAAATGAAATCATTTACCTAACCCTTATAAGGTACAGTGTCACATAAGGAAACAACATGACTACCGATACTGTGTAAGAACATCTTGTCTTGAATGACGTCAGGTCACGATGTTTGCGCGAATCAATTTAATCAGAATTGCGCTCAGTGACAATCGCACTGAATAATGGCATATCGTGTTATTTGTCGTGGATTAAGTGATACAGAAGTCCTACTATCTTCCGACTGGTAAGTTCAGTCAATGTACCGCATGTAAGGTCAAAGGTTCTAATTTGTCAAATGAAAACTAGGTGAGCTACAGATGAATACGAAACATCCCTTTTTTTGAGGTTGGAACATCATCAAATGACGCCTCCCGCTCTGGTTGGAACAGAAGGGAGTGTCAGACTCTTACTGACTAAAACCCATCCATGTTCCTTCCTTAGCCCTTTATGTTCCGGGGTAGCGGTAACCCTTTCGGAAAATCCCGATACCTGTCATCATCATCATCATTCTTCTGCCCAATATATTAAGGTCGGCTTAAAATGTCTTTTGCTTCCATACTTCGATTAATCGTCATCTTTCTAGCCTATTATAGAACCGTTATTCCGATAAATGTAGGTATATGTACATATATGTGTGTGTGTGTGTGTGTTAGCTGATTTGCACGGATATAGTATGTGACTTTTTTTTTTTTGTTTATTTTTGTAATTGTGCGTCCTGTTTGTGCTGAATAAATATTTTTTCTTTCTTTTCTTTCTTTTTTTTCTTTATTCTATTGTAAAAAAAAGTAATTATTTTTCCACTGTCCACTACTACCACTTTTCCCAACTGCATAATTATGTTAAGGTCGGCTTCCAGTCTAACCAAATACAGCTGAATACCAGTATTTTACATGGATCGACTGCCTGTCTGACCTCCACAACCGAGTAACTAGGAAATATACCCCTTGGTAAGACTGGCTGTAGGCTAGCGAGCTTCTGACGACCCGTAACGACTGACAAAGATCCACGAATTATACCCGGGACCAACGGCTTAACGTATTTTCACGGCACGGAGGAATCAAGGTTTGTAAAGATAGCTTAACGAGATGGATCGTCCCAAGCAGTTGGTATTACTTAGCCACGAGCTTCTCGACTGCTGTATATTGCAGTGTGAGTCTGACTGGCTACAATCCAATTAAATATGTGTCAATTACACAATTAACCTTCTGTGTAATTAATTTCTTGCCTTTATTGGTATGTTTAGAATAGTTTACCTATTGTACTAGGTTTACTCACATCTAGGACATGATTAAGCAAATGAAATGCAAATTTTATTACCGTCATCTTTCTTTTATTACCTCTAATGGGTCATTGTGATGCTTATGGGAATCTAATACACTTGCTGCGAGTCAATTTAACTATTTGAACACACTTTTGTATCAAGAGTATCTTAAAGACTTGTCCTTCGGAGAAGTTATATTCTGGACCAAAAGAAAAATCCTGCTTGTGTTTCCAGAACATTAGTTTTTTATTGCTCTCAATAGAGAATGCAGTAGTTATTTCTTAAACTTCAACAAGATTATAGAACAAAAAAAATCCGATGATCTGATGCTAGAAAAAAATCCCTAAGTCAAAGTCAAATCATTTATTTCAAACAGGCAGAAAGGCACATTTGAACGTCAAAATGAACAAGAAATAGAATTGATTCTAATCGATTATAAAAGGTAAAAGGTGAAAAGCTAAACAAATGCAACAATGGCAGGTGAGATTAATTGTCATAAATACAAGGTGCTAACATATTTACAAACATTCTAAAAGTTAATAATAATAAATTAATCCATGTTTGAGTTAAAGTTGGTAAATGGTAAAACAGTGTGGTAGAAATTGTATATTAATACCTAATTTACTGCAACCAGTATGAATTTGTCTAGAGCAACCATTTTGATTTTGTCTAGATTCGAACCTCAAACAACTTTACCTTATCGAAAGCCTATCCGATTGTCTAAAATTATTACCTAATTTACTTAGCAACCAGTTTAATTTTGTCTAGAGCAACCATTTTAATTTTGTCTAGATTCGAACCTCAAACAACTTTACCTTATCGAAAGCCAGCGATTATCTAAGACCATCAATAGCCGTGTTACTGTGTATATATTTTTTGCTTCTTTTTTATCTAAACAATGTACGCACGTATCGACTTCTTCACAAGTTATTTTAAATTTTTTCCTCTTGTTATCTTTTAGAATATCAATGTCCGACGACAATTTCCCGGACACTATGTCGATGATGTCATCATGGCCTAAGAGTCAAGGTTCCCTGTAATAATAAATGTTTGAATGCACAATCATTAAAAATCATTGTGTCTGTTTTTATCAACGTGTTATTGAGGAACTCTTTATATGGAATTGGTTGGTGAGATGAAAATTATTTTTTGCATATTTTTCCTTGATTGGACGTCGGAAAATCTTCATGAGATTTTTTTGTTCTTGTTATTGCATTAGAGACGTAAATATTAAAAAAAACACTATCTCATGATGGACGTAATACGACAAAGTTATTGAAATGAAAATAAAAATCATCATCGTTCTGCTGCCTTTATCCTTATTTCTTTTGCGCTCGGCGCAACATGTCTTTTTCTTCCATACTTCTCTATTAGTCGTCATCTCGGTAGTCACTCTCTTTCTAACCACACCATCTTTCACACAATCCTTTCATCATTCATCATCTTTTTTCTCCCTCTACATGTATAGCCATCCACATTCATACTCACAACTTTCCTGGCCACATTTTTCTCATTCCTCCGCATAACATGCCCAATACCATGACAACCGATTTCCACACAACTTTTCAGTTACGGGTGTCACTTTCAGACTTCCTTTTATACATTCCGTATTCTATCCATTTGCGTAACACCACAATAAAAATGAAATGTGAAAAAAAACTTTTACAGGCTGCAAGCAGCTCCTGTAACTAAAAACTGCGACATCGAGTGCTTGGGTCTTTGACATAAAATTTTTTGTTCCAAACTAGTTACAACATTTTTTAGTCCATTAATTACTAATTATCGACCTCATGGCGATAAACACGTCCGAATGGGAGGTGGACGGATGGACAACCGCTTATAATAATTATTGCCAATCTACTGCGACGATCTTCGCTTCATCATTGCGTACGCTTTCATCTGTTTGACAACGATGAGCTATAGTATATATGTAAAGTGTAGATGCAATTTGAAAGATAATGTTTTTCTAGGTAATACAGATACATTCCTTTCTTTTATCATCTTTATATTATTTCTACCGAAAGGCGTAAACTGCTGGTATAGGCCTTCCGCAAGCATCGCCACATCGACCGGTTATGTAATTCACGCATCCAACGGATTCCCGCGGCCTTCACCAGGTCATCGGTCCTTTCTCCTGCTCTTATTCTACTATATCTAAAGTCTTTTTCTTCCATGCGTCAGTAATTCCTTCCAAGTCCTATAATCTTTCACACATTCATTGATTATTATCATTAGTCTGCCTCTTTGCATATAAAATAGATTACGTCTTGGTTTATTGATTTTGTGTCGAATTTGTAAATTAAATCAGCTAAGTATTAAATTACTATTTATTACCTACTAGCAAATTTTTACATTACTGTTTTATAAAATATATAAAAATCATCCTGCTTCTCCTTCTATCAGCTTGCATTAGTCTTATTTCATTTCAGTTCCACAAATGATTGTTTTAATAATAAAAAGTGCATAACAAAACACAGTATCAAAACTCTTCCCATGTTCATCTAAAACCTTCCATATACTACATTGCAGGCGGCATATTTTTTGTCACAGCGTTGATAAGATCGCCGCCGGAGCGATCGGCTCACAATGGCTCAGTAATTGACAAACCATGACTCGATAAAGTCAAGGTCCAAGCCACACTTGTCTCCCGGCTCCCATCACGTTCACGTGCGATTTGATTGAATTCTTCTAAGATTAGTGGATTAGTAGGTACCCGTTGTATCACGTCTCGTTATTTTATGGTTTGAGTTGAATTACAAGATCAATTTATTGGTAGATGGACTAGTACGGATTGAAGAACGGTGACATATAGAAGAAAAATGGTTGTAGTTAATTAGAAAAATAAAATCGGAACTGCTAAAAAATAGCACCTTGTTTTTTTTATTATATGATACGTAAGTCAAATTTAAGCTACTTTGGGATCGATAGCAAAAATAGTGAAGGTATAGTAATATGTAGGATATCCCTTTGGCAGAAAATAATAAAATTACCCTAGTAGGCTCGTGAAATTCCATTTTTTTTTTGCAATTTATTTTGCCACGTTAGTCTAGTGGCCTCAGGGCCAAGCCTGCCGGGTAAGTGGGATTGTCCGAAAGGGTTACCGCTACCCCGGAACATAAAGGGCTACGGAAGGAACATGGATGGGTTTTAGTCAGTAAGAGTCTGACACTCCCTTCCGCTCCACCCAGAGCGGGAGTAGTCATTGAATGATTTCCCAGCCTTAAAAAAAAAAAAAAAAACAGTGGTCCGTTACTTCTAAGCATGAGGCCTTAGGTTCGACTCCCGGGTCGGGCTTTGTGTTATTGGATTTTTCCAATAGAATCTCTCAGTAGCATCCCAGAGTCTGGATTTGTTCCCAATTGATGGCAATAGGTTCGCCTCCTATTACATGGGACTTAAATATAACTGGCAAAATGTGGGTTGTAGGTACTCCTCGGCCTAACCCTTCGGGGATTAAAGGCATGATGATGATGACTTTAGCAATTTCAGGTCAGTTTCAGGCTGCCACAACAAAAATATGTATTTACTTAAGAAACATCTCATCCAAGTTCACTCAAAAGTCATGATTTCATAAAATTACGACATTCGAGATCAATTCTAACACCACGTCACTTTGTTCTAACCATCTATTTTAGTCAATTTTTTGACGGTCATATTGAAATACCAACATATTAGCCATACTTTTATAGTCAGACGAAAAACAGACGACGTATCTTTGGCACTCATATACTAAAAACAGCTATAAATCATGAACGTCATTTTAAAATAATCTATTGTATCGATAGGAAAATAGTATAATATACGTCTGAATGTAACTGTTTTCCT
This sequence comes from Hyppa rectilinea, assembly GCA_951799385.1. Classification (NCBI taxonomy): domain Eukaryota; kingdom Metazoa; phylum Arthropoda; class Insecta; order Lepidoptera; family Noctuidae; genus Hyppa; species Hyppa rectilinea. Next base: position 13,357,906 of record OX637311.1, read on the forward strand.
ATTTTTTGTTCATCAAAATGTTGTAACTTTGAACGTGAAAAACGCTTTTGGAAGAGTCTAACCACAAACGCAAGATAGTGCTCGGTAACTAAATAGTACAAAAAGTACCGTTACATGCAGTTATATCAACGTAAGCTCTTAATTAGTGTTTCTATTAATGCCTTCATAAAATGAAGAAAGAAAATACACTTATTCAAAACAGACACAATATTCTACTACCAGAGTTGAACATAAAAGAAAACAAAAGAAGGTAGTGTAGAATTGAAACTTACAAAGACGAAGGAGTCACAGAGCCTCAAAACAAAATACAGATCCTCAAAATAGCAGCCCTAGCCAAAGTGTTAGATTACACAGCTTCTTCTTCTTCGTGTCGCTGTTACGATTGTATTTCACTACGTAGCTTCATCTTTCCGACTGACTGACCCCTTGACAATTCAAAAGTGTCTGTAATTGGTTTATTTGAAATAAATACTTTGAGTTTGAGTTTGGACGTAGTAAGACCTATTTAGGTATGAAGGCATTTGAACTGAATACCTTTTTCTTTCGACGCCTCTGAAGCCACAAGTTTGAGTTTTTCAAATTAAAATTTTGTTGGCCCAAAACTTCGCAACTTCCTTCACTTAGGCTGCATGTTTTGGGACACAGAGGGCAGGATAGAAGGTGAAGCATAGTTTGAAATATAGTTCCACATCCACACGCTGCTGCCGTACCGTTGAGGTAGCCCCACTTCATCAGGTTGGAGTTACATCATAGTTACATTACTCAGCTATTACCAATTTAACAGACTTGATATAACAAAGACGACATTTTCCTTAATTGGGTATTTGAAAGGGTAGTCAATAACGTTACTTTTAATGAACTGTCAAAACGCGGCATTTGTACGTGATTTCTATGAAATATAACAATGTGACGTCACAGATTTTTAGAATCAAAAGAAATACTTTTTAGCATTAAAAGCAATTTAACAATTATATCATCGCATTATATTTAATTTCTGCACGGTGATGGAAGTTTTTATGACGAGTGGGCTTTTTTCCATGTGATTTCATATTTTATTTTTGACCGATTCAAATAGTCAATTGCTTCTCACAATTTACTTGGGGAGATCCTTTTGACGCTTCACGGCTTTACCGTATGTGTAATTACTCAAATAAATTACAAGACTAAAGTGAATTTTACCAATGAAACTGAGGCGATCCGCTCATAAACCCCCCATAACGGGTGTCAATGTCATCATTTTCTTTGGAACACTGACACTGACAGATGCCGATTAGATGTGTTGATCGTGGTTAGTTTCATGATGATGAAATTGACACTTATAGAAATACTCATAATGTTATTATTGAATAACTCTGAGTCAGTTCTCAGCAATCACTTAAGAAACTTCAAGCAAAAAAGTTCATACATTCCAATGGCGTTGCACCCGCCAGGTCAGCAGCCACTTTAAACTTTAAGCACCAAATCACAGTGCACGAAACCTTGTCATTAAATCTGACCAGTAAGAGCAAATAACCAACCATTATGCCCATTATAGCCAAGACCTTCTGACTAATTTCTGAAAAGCTTGCCCAGCCTTCGACACCTAAACGATCAAAAGTCGTGCCCGTGTATCGTTGAAAACGTTTAATCGGTTGCCTTCCGTACATACCTACAAACACTTCCGTCATTGATTGCAGCCGACCTCAACATCAGTTATTTAGATGTCACGACCGATTCTCGATTCAAATCACGACCATAAAGGTCATGGCTACCACAATAGCGTTGAATACGTTTTGGTAATGTCCACGGGTCTCAAACAAGAATTTATGAATTGCACAGAGTAATTAAATCTCATTTCGAAGATGAGCTATCTTTAAGCACGATAATGTTTTTGGACGTTGATTCGTTAAGCTATGGTTGTCTGATGTGAATAAAGACGAGTATAATTTGACTGACATATCTTTTGTGATGACCACAACGTATGACCATTAATCATACTTTTTTGTCACCTGTTCGCTAACATGACGAAATTATGTTCTTTGTGACGGCTTTGTAGGGTGCTCCTTGATCATGGGAGCCTAGTCATCGCGACTCGTAATTAGTTTTTAAATTGGATGCCGAGCAAAAAACCAGAGAAGTCCCCGTTATTATGTTCTAACGAAATTTTTATTTGGAATTTTTCGTGATTGGATTTGACAAATTACTGCGGACCGTCGATCAATTTATTTGGTCGTTATTCATTACTGTTTTTCTTGCGATCAAAATTCTTCTTTAGCTGATTTTCATACATTTGACGTACGATCGTAGACGTGCGGTTTATTATTTCATTTGGGATGCACCGTTACTGTTTGTTAAGGGTCAAAATGGCATGTTTGTCTTATCAGTCACCCACTGAATATATTAATTCTGTATCATCTTGGTTTAAATTATTTCGATTCTTATTTTCTTCTTCGTATACCTCCCTGGCACAACCATATTTGAGACCTTGATATTCTAATTGATAGTTGAATTTCGGCATTACTTACCCATTTGTAGTTTTTAGCAAGAGTTGACTAACGTTGATGACACATCTAATTCGAGGATTACTTAGATGACAAATGTTGTTTAGCAAGATTATTAAAGATTAATCTATCATTATAGTAATCCTTTGAGACAAACAGATTTCACTTTTAAGGATTTTATGTGACACCAAAACGACACTTCACTTTCTAATCTAGTATGAAGTTAATCTTTTGAATCATTAATTAAATCACCTTTTACTGTTAAATAAAGATCTCTTTTAACCACAGTAGCTGGTATGACATCATAAATAGCACCTTGCACTGTAAACTTGTCTAATCTACCGTCTAAAGTGTTACGTAGAATGATTTGCTCATTCACTTAAGTAATACAATCTTCTAGTGACAAATTATGTCTCCCGGATTCTGTAGCGATAAGATTGAGATCCATTAAGTTTAGAGATTATGCAAAGTGATTTATTGTCTAAGTCGCGTTTCTGTTGCTAAATAAAATGGATGTTGCGAAATTTGATTTGATATTTTAGTCGTGGTTGGGAATGAGAACGAAGTTGACGGAAACATTATTACTGATGTCAAAAAAGAAAGCTAGTTTATTTTATAGACTCCTTTTACTAATATATATCTGATGGTATATTATAATGCAGTTAACGGAGACTGTAAACATATAGTTATCATAACAAATTAGGCTAATAATATTTAGTGATATTTTTTTTTATTGCGTGATATGCAGTGTATTTTCTTTTGCTTGTTTCCGTAATAATCATATCAAGTAGTATCTGTTTTAGTTTATGATATCCTATTTTATCTTCCTGTCTTCTTCTTTATGTTTTTGTCACTTGAATATTGTCTTCATTATATCTTTAACCTTGTCAATCTGTAGAAACGTTGTGAATTGTACATTTACCCTATTTTAATTATTTGTAATCTTAGATGTAATATGTAATGTTATACGTTACGTTATATGTTTGTTAAGTAACTAAATAAATTTAAAAAAATACAAATCTGCCAGGAAATTGTTGTCAAACATATGACTAGATATGAAACCTTTCATAATTATAGTTTTAAAGTAGGTATATACAAAAGGTATATTGCCTTTATAAAGTGGAAAGTATAAACTGTAATGATCTACATACAGACTTATAACTCTTCTCTTTCAGACCAACAATGCCTTTATCGTACAATCTTATACCTCTTATTACCTTACTGGGTGATCATCCATCCTCATTCCTACAAAAGTAGTACATCTTCATAGTATAATGACCATAAAACTCAGTGAATAAACATATCCAACCGATACCCGTCGATCACATGTCATGGAAGAATCATTCTCCTTGAAAATAGAGGCAGCTGAATATAAAACTTAATATGCCAAAGACACCCTTCAGATAAGCGCCATTATATTCAAAGTTCCACGAACAAGACGTCAATGGGATTTAAATACGTCTCTCTTAGGTATCCCACGTTTTTGGGGCCCTGAAATTGGTTGGGGAAGGCATGGTAGATCGTTTTCTGGTTTAGACTGTAGATTTAGCAACATAGTTGGTTTCAAGGGTGGTTCTCGGAAATTTTTTTACTTTCGTTTACAAAAGCACAAGAACATAGTCCAACAGTATTTACTAGCCCGGTCAAATTAGACCAAAAAAAATAGGGTGAAATTACATTAATTCGCAACAAGCTGAATATTGGTACAATTCTTGAAAATACAATTATAAATAAAACCTGAAAGTACTCCATCATATATACAATCATCAAGTTCCTGGACTATACTGTATTGGTGTCTTTATCGAAAGATCTTTGAAATAGTTCCTTTTTTGGCGTAATTTTTTTTCAAGGTTACAAGACGTTCGGTTGACGATAATGTTAAATAAAATCCGTTATACAAAAGTGGTCACCTTTCTCAATACTTTTTCCCACCAGCCATGACCCGCTCACTTCCCAGCCCCAAGTCTTCAGTCAAGAAACAATCGCCCAAGCCGACGGCGACCGCTCCACTGTACTGTCAATCGTATCATTAAGGAACCCCGATGGTGGGTCACACATCAACCACGCACTTCATTAGCCACTCTTCAAGGTACGTGAGACACATTCCAGATGGATTTCGCAATGCTTAAGTGGATAGGAGATTGATGTATAATGGTGGGAATTAAGCTCGGTGATTTTTATTCTTATTGTGGCAGATAGGACATGATATGGTGAGATTAATGAGACTTTGGTTAAGCTTTTGATATAATAATATCCTTGGACATTTCACACAACGCCATATAGTCCCAAGCTAAGCAACCTAATGCTTGTGTTATGGTAATGAGATGGCTGATAAACTACTTATATACATTTTTTATTTTTAAATACATACATATTATAGACAGAAAAACACACAGATCCGAAACAAATACTTGCAGGTCGTAAAAATATTTGTTCCGTGCGGGAATCGAACCCGCGACATGTTGCGCAGCAGTCAATCGCTCAACCACTTCGCCAACCGTGTCAATACTTTCACCTAGTTTTAGATTTTTTGGCCTGCAAAATTGAAGGAATCTCCTTAATGCTAAAATGGAGTTTGACATGTTCTTAATTCATTGGGTGTGTCTTCGAGATACATGTTGAAAAAACAAACGGTAGTGGGCCTAATCTATACTGTACATGTATACACATGTAGTCTATACATGTATCTGCAAGGGTCTATACCCTTGCAAATACATGCGAAATAAAAAAGGTTTGAATTCCAGTCGAATAGAAATTGAAGTGTTCCGTGTTCTAACTGATCTATATCATACAGAAGTAATAGGTTATTTTTACGAATGACAGACTAGATCAGCAGTGGGTTACAGAAATATAAAAGTTTGTCATATGCTCGCGTCAGTCCCAAATCTGTTTTATAGGAAGTTTACTCACAAACACATCTACATTTTATGAGCTTTTTCATAGCATAGTAAAACCATTTTCAAATCATTTCTAGTTTTGATGTCGTATGACGGATGTTTCTCTCTTTAGAGATTCATTTCGTATTGGGTTTAATATGCTTTTAAATCGTTTGTAATAAAAATACATGGCCATTTTATATTTTCATATTTTTACACACTGTCTTTTATTATATAGATATGGCTTTTGGTTATGATGTTGATTGTGAAATATTAGATCAATTCTAGTTCTGTCTTGTTTAAAAATATATTTTAACATAAGATTTTTGTTTCATCCATACAAATGATAGTTTTAAATCACTTTTATGTTATTAAACACGAAAAAATAAATGATCACACTGCGTAATCTCCTACGTTTGATCTTTTATCTAGCTCGGCATGCAATAGTCATGACAAGCAAAATAATTATGTCTTGACGAGCAACATTATTGAAAAAACATATTTGCATTATATCTTTACACGCCAAATAAATGAGATTTGTTATTTGTATCAACTTTCTTTTCATCAATGATGTTAAATGCAGATTATTTCACCTGCCTAAGACCTAAATAGAGGTCGTAAATCAATGCTCAGTTATGGTTATGGTCTAAGCTGTTACTCACAAACCAACTCCTGCGCATCCAAATTTTATTGATACTTCATTTATAACATGACAGTTCGTTATAACACTTTCCTGTGACCCGAACCAAAAGAATACATAAAAATAAATATCTTCGAAAACATGACTAATAATCCTTCAATATCTTCATATTGCATATTCAAAACTGATTTAAAAAAAGTCGTACTCTCACGTCGACCTGTTTGGGCCGTCTATCAACGTATGACGTACTGTGAACCTTATTTTGCACCTAAAAACATCAAAATGACAGCCAAATTGAACTTTATCGCGTTTGTATAAGATCTAATGTTAATTTGACTGTGTATATGACGTGCGTTTGTGGTATACGTCGGGATGTCAAAGCGTCGCGAACGAGCGCCGACGCAGGACAGTCTCGTGCTGAGAGTAATCTCAGTCGACCTCGCGGCTAAGGATGTACGATTACAGTGAAAGTGTCGATATCGAGATCACGTAGATAGTTCAGTGATGGTCTGTTAAAAGAAATGACGTGATACGGTTGTGGTTGATTTTAGGCTATGCTTATTTTATTGAGCTGGTAGTCAGAAACTGACATCAAATATTGAAGATATGATCGGAATAGAACTAAACAGCAGGCACTTAATAATGACCTCCTTATTCCAAATAGTGAAAATGTTACTCTACCAAATACTACATAGTATAGTACTACATAGTACATAGTCTACAACTACTCGTTTATCTATGCAGTTCTTATAGGTAATAATTATAGTTAAAAAGCTTTTAACTCAACGTCTTTTATCGATATCGACAATCAAAGTGATGGGACAACATCATTATTGTCTCAACGGGGCGCTCGGGTCAGAGAGTCGAGACAATCTGTCAAATGGAAAGAATCACACACGAACGAGCCGAGTCCCGCAACGCCGCCCTATTAATCATATTTCGACCTTTTTTTACCATTTCCGAACGTGTGTTCTCTCAGATAATGGCTACTATTCTGACGGCGAAATCACAAAGACCTTTGTCACACTGTAATTACATTTTAAACTCTATACTTTACACGTTAACGTTTGATTTCAATTGAAGGATCCAAGCGTGTGGTGGGCTCCAACAAGCGGTAAGGTCTTTTAGACAATACTTGTCGTTTGATTCGAGATGTCATGTTTTCTGATAAAATCTTGACGAAAATTTCGTTTTGACGGGGTCAAATTTGGTGCGGCCATGTTCTTCAATTACATTTGACATAGTTGAGCCCGTAGTAATGTACGTTTGTTTGTGTATTTAGATCAAGGGTCTTCAACCCGCGGCCCGCGGGCCGCTTGCGGCCCGCGGTTGCCTCCTTGGCGGCCCGCCATGCCATTAAATTAACAAAAATAAAATTAACATGTCTACAAATTATGCCTATTTACACATTAAAACCGACTATAAAAGAAGGAAATTAACGCACGTGATCCGAATTTTTGTTCTACCCCTACCTACAATTACATACACACACACTACATATACATACATACTCAAGTTGCGAGACGCGCGGGACCTCCCCTCACCCGCGGCCGTGTAGGAGTGTGACGAGTGGCGGTGCGGAGTGGAGCGGGCAGTTACGTTTGCATCGCACTACAGCGCGCACGTATTCTATTCATTCCCTCGCTCATTGCGTTAAAACACGTTGCGATTTGAGTTTTCGGTATCAAACGAGTGTGATGGCAGCCAGTACAAGTAGAAAACGCAAGGTCACTGATGAACACAGATCATTCCAAGATAAATGGACGCACTTATATTTATTCGTCTGTGTCGGGGAAAAACCTATTTGCCTCGTATGTAACGAATCAATTTCAGTGGTAAAAGAATACAATATCAAACGTCATTATGAATCGAAACATTCCAGTAAGTTTGCACATCTTCAAGGACAAATACGAATCGATAAGGTGGAGGCTCTGAAGAAACAACTTCAAAGACAGCAGTATTCATTTCACAAACAGAATGACGACAGTGAAGCAAGTGTAAAAGTGAGCTACATTATTTCGGAAAAAATCGCTCGTAAGTCAAAACCATTTACTGACGGCGACTTCATAAAAGAATGCATGGAAGCTGCAGTAGAAGTTTTATGCCCCTCGCAAAAGCAACTTTTTTCCAAAATAAGTCTGTCCGGTGTTACAGTCGCAAGAAGGGTAGAAGAATTAGCTGGTGATATCGAACGATCATTAAAGGAACGTGTGTCGCAATTTGTATACTACTCAGTTGCACTCGACGAAAGTACAGACCTAACTGACACCGCTCAACTGGCCATGTTTATTCGCGGCGTTGACGTTAATTTTGTTGTTACTGAAGAAATGGCTGCTCTAGTTCCCATGAAAGGTACTACAAGAGGATGCGATTTGATGGAATCGTTTAATACCGTCATAAATAGATATAACCTCAAATTATCCAATTTGGCTGGTATTTGCACAGACGGCGCACCGTCTATGGTTGGCAAAAACGAAGGACTTGTTGCTTTAATAAAGAAAAATAATCCCGATATCTCCTTCATACAGTACCACTGTATTATTCATCAAGAAAATCTAAGTGCGAAGTCTGTTAGTATTCAAGAAGTCATGAATGTTGTGATAAAAGCTGTTAACTTCATCAAATCTCGGGGCCTTAACCACAGGCAATTTCAGGAATTCTTAAAAGAAACAAATGCTGAATATGGTGACATAACTTATTTCTGTGATGTTCGTTGGCTCAGCAGAGGGAAAATGTTAAAACGGGTGTTTGATTTGCGGAAAGAAATTGCAGCTTTTATGCAAAGTAAAGATAAAGCTATTCCACAATTCGCTGATGAAGCATGGCTAAGTGATTTGGGTTTTCTTTCCGACATAACATCACATCTCAATGATTTAAATAAGAAATTGCAAGGAAAAGATAATTTGGTTCACGAGCTATTTGACGCTTTAAAAGCGTTTGAAGTGAAGTTGGACTTGTGGATCAATCAATTAAAAAAAAACGTTACCACACATTTTCCAAATTTGTCGTCTTGCCAAACTTTAAACATGGACAAATATATTACCGCGCTGCAGGATCTGAAAACACAATTCGACTCACGTTTTAGCGATTTCCGGAAAAATGAAATAAACTTGAATTTGTTTGCTCACCCATTCAATGTTTCTGTCGAAGATGCCCCTGAAGAAGTTCAGATGGAATTGATAGAATTACAGTGCAACTCTACTTTAAAAGACAAATTCAATTTAGGGTTGATCGAGTTTTACTCAAAGTACATCCCTATTACAGACTTTCCTAAAATAAGAGATCATGCACTGAAAATGACATCTCTGTTTGGCACCTCATATCTTTGTGAACAATTATTTTCTCGAATGAAGAACGTAAAGTCGAAGACAAGAACTAGAATCACCGATGTTCATCTTGAAAACAGTTTGAGAATTGCAACGACTACTATAGGGGCAGATATTGATAAATTAGTTAAAAGTAAACAATGTCAAACGTCTCATTGATTAAATTTTATTAAAATAATTTCTACTTAGTTTGTAAAATTACGTAATAAATAACTTCAATGATTATATTATTGCTTTTTAATTACTTTTTGTTTACAATGGAATGCCTTTTTTTGTGTTGCGGCCCGCCGAACCAAATATCAGAGTATACTAGGCCCTTGACCTAAAAAAGGTTGAAGACCCTTGATTTAGATCATCAATCTGATTAGTCTGCGGATTTCGAAATGTTTTGACATGGCGAATTGTGACAGGTAATGTAGATTGCGCAAGAGTGCTGTCTGAAATAGGTAGTTTAAAATTCGAAGCTGTGTGTATTCAGCCTTCAAATGCCCGTGTTAAAATTTCAAGATCATAAGTAAGATAATGATTTGAAGATAAACGATTCTGTGAAGTCTAAACAGTCAACCTTAATGCGTCAGCACCTCTTGGAGTTAGTATAATCTAATAATATAATATTTTTATTTATTTTAGTATCCTTAGAATTTCACACAACGCCATATAGTCCCAAGCTAAGCAACCTAATGCTTGTGTTATGGTAACGAGATGGCTGATAAACTACTTATATACATTTATTTTTGTAAATACATACATATTATAGATAGAAAAACACCCAGACTCGGAACAAATACTTGTGGGTCGCACAAATATTTGTTCCGTGCAGGAATCGAACCCGCGACATGCTGCGCAGCAGTCAATCGCTCTAACACTGCGCCAACCGTGTCAGTTAGTCAACATGTACCTAATGAAAAATTATGATTGTTTAACTGTAAGTAAACTTTGGTTTGTCATTGTCTCTGGCGTGGGAAATGTAGCTGCTGATACAGAATCAGAATTATCTATGTCCTTTCTCGATATAGCTCTATCACATTCTAAACGGTTCAGGTACGTCAGGTTCGTGCACGTACTCTGTTTGCGGTGAATTCTTGTCGTACGAACTCTGGCTTACGTTGCCCTATTCATAGAATGTTGGAATCCTATAATTTGAATTTCATTAATATTGATATATTTGCATGCTCGAAAAGTATATTTAAATCTAATATTATAAAAAAATTATCTTAATTGTTATCATATTATTATTATTAATTTATTGTATAATTTAAGTAAATGAAATTGTCTCTGTTCTGTTTTGATTTTATAGCTATAGCTAGCCTTATAGTTACTTATAAATTCAAAATATTTGTTAATTTTAGTAATGCTCGTCTAGTGGCGACCACTGATCTTTTAATATGTCCATCTGCGGATAATGCAGTGGACTGCAACATTACCACAACTTATGTTAACATTATGTATTATATATGTTGTAGTTGTTTACTATCCCTTAATAAATAAAATAAAAAAAAAACCTAGTTTGATTACTGTGAATTGTTTCCTGTAAATGTCAATTCGCTTATTCATTCACTCTTGGATACCCATAAACACCATCACCATACTGCTACACGGTATAAACCTTTGGGTATACAAGTCGTGACTGATATACGGGGTGTAACCAAAAGGGTAAATGGTGAAAAATAATCAGCTGTTCCCTACATTTCGACGAGTCACATGACCAAAAATGAACAGCTGATTTTTTTTGCGATTTCGGAGTTGATCCCATAGTAAAAGTTGTTCAGTTTGGTGGTCTGCAGCATATGCTTTTGTATGTATATACCCTTTCGGTTACACCCTGTATATACATCTTCGGGTATACAAGGCGTGACTGATATATTAAGACTAACGAAGCATTAATTATTAATTAAGATATCGACATTAAATCAAGACCAGCACTTCAGTAACTCATCAGTGACATTGGAAGCGAAGCTATATTAATATCTCGTGACAATTCCTTAATAGGTAATGCCTCCAAAACTCACTGTTAATCATTTATGTCTTCATTTTATTTACTGCCAATTATGAGAGCAAACATCTTTGTGGCTTTATTAATAAGAGTCGATTTCGCTTGGCTAATGTTTCGTGGTTTATTTGAAGTGTTAATATTGTACTTGACATAGATTTTCGTATGGTGCTCAAGCAACGCCTGGGGCGACATGTGGGCGATACCGCTGACATTTTGTGTGAACTCCGTATTTGAACTTGCTTTAAGCTAAAATCTTAATGTCTTTTCATTTATCTTTGCTTTGTCTTAGAATGTATTCTGATTAAGGCCAGTGAGTTCTGGAGGCTTGAGAAAATATGGAGCTAATTCAATCTGCCTAACCTTTTCCCAATTATGTTAGGTTCGGCTTCCAGTCTAACTGGATAGGCCTACCGGACCTTCACAACCCAGTAACTAGACAACATGATATCCATTGTGAAGAATAGCTGTCAGGCTTTCGGGCTTCTGACAACGTGTAACGACTATCAAAGATCTACGCATGAAAACCGAAACTAACGGCCTATGGTGCATTCCGAGGCACAACTCCATGCCTCGGAATGCACCATAGGTGGTATGTAAAGATGGTGACCCATCCACGGACCAACCTCAGCAAGCGTAGCTTAACCTCATGGATCGACCCATGCAGCTGTTATTATTTAGCCACGAGCCCCTCCTATGTTCTCTTTATTTTTGAGAATGAAGCAAAATGTCAAATAATAGATTCGTGTTAAGCAGATAATAATATGTACCCACAGTAAGTAACTACATTCACATTTCGTTAATTTTGCCATCAATTATCCAGACTCAGGGCGACTGAAAAATTCCTAATGGTAAACCAAATAACTCTTTGCAAGACCCAGGAATCGAACCCCAGACCAGGTCAGCAGTAGCGTTTGCGACACCAACTAGGCAATCATGCATTTTATGTTTGTTAATAAGATAAAATTATGCTCAATCAAATCAACTGACATAACCATACAACTCCATACATAACATAGTGTACGTAATACATCTTATCCCCATCAATCTATTTCCCATACAAAATTCAATACACACTCTGATTCTCGTATATAAGTAGATGTGTATGACCCTAAGGTCATTGAAGTCCCCGATAGCATCGACTTGGACCCGTGTAATTGTGACATCACGGATACAATTCATCAGTCAGATTTTGTGACCTTAGTGTCACGGTGGAGATGTTGGAAGGTGTAGATTCTTTAGATATGAATTTTTAATGTTCATTAATTTTGGTTCAGTAAGTTTCATTTTATTGCCTTGTGGGCGTTAACGCTATCGCTGGTTCTGGGTTTGATTTCCAGGTCGGGCAAAGTGGGACATTACATGGGACTTAGCGATGTCTCTTGCACCCTGTTCAATGTTATCGTCATGGCGGAATTAGCTTTTTGTCGTCTCCACTTTGTATATAGGACAGCTACATCGAGAAATTTTATTTTGTAACTTTTACAAATAGGTAAAATGGTGTTCCATACATTTTCACGAATTATGTATTTTTATATAAATGTACTGATAATAACAGCTGATTTTTTTCATAATTAATTCAGGTATAGTTCCATAGTCAAAGTTGTTCATTTTCATGAGTATAGTACCCCCTGAAAGTATGTCCCTCGTTTAACCTAACACACTGTATAAGTATATTTACTATCCTTTCTTAAGACACTGAAAAAGATGAGGCGGATTCTACATGACCAAAAATCACACGGTCACATACAGTCTATGTAATCATAACAAAAACAGTAGGTACGCATTACACGCACAATGGTCCGCCAAGGACTGAGTGCGGAAACCAAAGCCAAAGAAGAAGAAGAAGAAGTAGGTACGCATGTCCCACCAGTACATAATCGTGAACATAGTTAAATAATGATTAGTCACGTCTAAACATAATCAAATCTATCAAGTAGGCGTCTCCTTGCGCCGGAGTCGTGAGAACACCGAAATTGATTTCTTATTAAACACTATTTGTCATTGAGTCAAGTTTTTGTTTGTATACGTGATACGTAATCACTGTTTTGAGGTTTTCCTTGTATAAGTTTTAAAGATTTTCTTTTGTTTTTCTTATAGCTTTTAATCTTTTGAACGCCATTGTCACATATACGTGACAAGCAAGCGCATGCCCTGTACGCCAACGACACAAATATTGGACAATAAACACTCACAAAAGTAATGGTAAACAATTAAATAATTACTCTTGTGAGTGTCTATATACCGGGTCATTTTTCAATGACCGTCCAAATTTTCGCAGGGTGTTCTACCCATGAATGTGAACAACTTTCACTATGGGACCAACTCTGAAATCCCGAAAAAAAAATCAGCTGTTTCATACAAAATATCAATACCTACTCGACTAAAATGTATGAAACAGCTGATTTTTTTTTCGTGATTTCAGAGTTGGTCCCGTAGTGAAAGTTGTTCATATTTATGGGTAGAACACCCTGCGAAAATTTGGACGGTCATTGAAAAATGTCCCGGTATAGATAATATCTTAAAAATTTAAGCGCTCGTACGTATTTAATGCCATGAAACAAATTAAAAGACACAATGGATCTTGGGAAATTCCTGATAACCAGAAGAAATTTAATTTGTTGCTTGGCGTGGAGGGCACGCTCCTGCGTTTATGCTAAAGCGTTCAAAAGGTTAAGTTACATACGATTTTGACTTTTTTGATACGAGTATAACCCTTATCTCATCAACGGCCTTGGCTTTTCCCAATGATACTGGGGTCGGCTTCCAGTCTGACCGGATGCAGCTGAATACCAATATTTTACATGGAGCGACTGCCTATCCGACCTCCATAACCCAGTTACAAACTTTCGTGCTTCTGACAACCGGAAAACGATCTACAAATAACAGCCGGGACTAACGGCTGAAAGTGCTTGCCGAGACATGGAGGAATCTGGGTGTCTACAGATGGTCCCACCCATCCATGGACCAACTTCGGCAAGCGCTGCATAGCCACATACCCTGGATATAACTCCATTATGTTTTGACATGCTCTATTGAAATAGCTTTTATTGTCCCACTGCAGCGCAAAGGTGTCTCCCATAATTTTTCAATTACGATACAATTTAATTAATATTTTTTTAATATAAACAAATTTAATAAAATTGAAAAATTAAATTTAAATATTAAATACTTTAGTAGGTACTAAACTTTGAGCAGGTAATGACATATTATTATTTGAGCAAGTAATGACATAATTATTACATGGCTTAGAAAAAGCCACACGAAATAAAAAATTGGATCAGTTATTTGTGATTATTTTTAGTTTGTTTCGACACACGAATAGAAACGCATATTTTTAGAATTCATAAGGTTCCTCGAAATCTATGACATCCTCCAATAATCAGTACCTATTATGACATTATATTTTTCCTGATACTATGCGAGATAATTTAAGCACGTCGTTTCTTGTAGCTGTCATAATTCGCAAGACCGTTGGGTTTTTTATCATTACCAGACAATAACACAAATTGTATATACGGGGACTTTACATGTCAATAATATAGTCGTGCTCGTTTGTGATATTACCTACAATGGAACGGATAGGTAGGTAGGTACGACGTACTACACTCTGCCTAGCCTTTTCCCAACTATGTTGGGGTCGGCTTCCAGTCTAACCGGATGCAGCTGAATACCAGTGTTTTACGTGGACCAACGGCCGATCTGACCTCCACAACTCTGTCAGTAACTAGGTAATACGATACCCCATGGTAAGACTTGATGACAGACTTCCAGTTATCTGACTCAGCAATGACAGCCGAGATCAATGACTTAACGTGCTTTTCGAAGCACGGAGGAGTCTCGATATGTAAAGATGGTCACCCATCCATGATAAGGCCGGCCGATAATAATACTAGTAGTTTGAATTATAAAAGTTACATTTATTATTTAGTAAAATAATTCTAACAGCAACAATTACATTTTATTTCACGAGAACTATACATTGCTTCTACACACCACGTAGAATGAATTATGTGACCATCATTAAAACAAAGACTTTCACAAAAACAAACGATTAATTAAAGAAATATATTATAACAAAGTAACAACACATTATGCTAATACAACGACAAATAGCGCTTGCTCAATACGAATATAAAATATTCTCAACTTTAAAACAATACAGCATTTAAAAATACAAAACCCTTTCTTATCTTACCCGACATCCATGAAATGTTGAAATGTCGCAAGACAAAAGACCGTGTGAAACTTATTCTTGCTTCATAAGAAAAAAACACAGCCCAATAATTCACTTTAGAGACGCGATGAGACAGATCAGTCATTCCAAAAATTGTCTAGCTTTCGGCAATGTAATTGGAGTTACGACATTCGTTGCATAAGTTGGTCACAGCACTATTTTTAGGGTTCCGTAACATCGGCGGGATTGTTCGAAAGCTGCTGCGCTGTGGGCATTGTTTCTTAGCTCTGTGTTCCAGGGAAGCGGTTATCCCTTCAGACAGTTTCGCTGAATGTATTTAAGCATTTTGTACAAAATGCACTTTGCTGATGTCGAAAATTTTGTTACTGCCCAGGGCAAACTAAGAGATGTGGCAAGTTGTCTGGTTGAGCCCCGGTACACAAACGGCTAAGGAAGAAACATGAATGGGTTTTAGTCAGAAAGAGTATGCACCCAGAAAGGCAGGCGTCATTTGATCAATTCCCATCCTTAAAAAACTGGACATTTTCAAAAAGTGTGTCTACTGTAGCTATACCCAATAATAAAATAAAGTTAAGTATCATCAAACGTGTTTGTTTTGGCGTTTTATTTTTAATAAAGTATTTAAAACATATTAGTAGTGTTAAATATCGTAAGGTGATACGGAACCCTTAGTGAACGAATCCGACTCTATGCTCTTGTTTTACTGTATGTTCATTACGCACGCGACCTTTCTAATGTCTGTCCCATCTTTATTTTTGCTTAATTTATGTCATTTGCTCTTATTTCCTTTACATACAGTTCATTTTTGCTTAGCTATGTAATTAAGGATGGTTGTAAATGTTTGTGGAGCACGTGACGTGTAGATCACGAAGTGGATCGCATACCAAATTGAAGCAGGTGATCTTTTTCTGAAGGATTTTACTCTCGTCATTGAAATGAAGATTTTGATCAAGAATCTTTGACCAAAAAGGGAAATATAGGATGTTGTTTTTTGGCGTCTTGTCATTTTTATCTGTCATCTAGTTCAAGTATGACATCAAGAGGTGCAGTTCAACGCTCTTTTGTAACGATGTTCAAGAATGCTTTGTTTCAATGAAAAAGACGATTGCAACGACGTGGAATACTTAAGTGCTAGTAAATCAAATCGTGCCAATACCCCGTTAGGTCTGTTTTCAAAGCAATGTAAAGATTTCACCCTACCAAGGTAAATAAAATAACGTTTAGTAAGAAAAAAAAACTTATTTTTCCTTTGACATATTAATAATAAATACTGGTATTCAGCTGCATCCGGTTAGACTGGAAGCCTACCCCAACAAAGTCGGGAAAAGGCTAGGCAGATGATATTAATAAAAAATAACTCGAATAGAACGCATTAAAGTTGTTAAGTGGGGGGGTTCGCTTCAATATGTCAACGTTATCTTTTGGTTACGAAGAAAAAAAGAAAAAATACGAGTCCAATATTCATAATTTCATCATTTAGCTGACGGACAAAAAAAAATAAATCGATTGATTGATGATTTAATTTTTTTACATTCATCATTCATTTCATTTCATTTTTTTTTTTTTCATTTTCATTTTTTTTACATTTCATTTTTTTTTTTTCGGCTACATTTCGCCGATTGCTTTGATTATTGTATTGTTTGTATAAAAAAGTATAAGTAAGTAAGTATTTGGATTTTTGTCAGTACGAACCGACAAAAGTCTTCTTATCAAAATTTATATTCACGAGTAAACGGATATAATTCCTAATTTTCTTATACTGTCCAAGCTGAATCCAAAGGTTTCCTTACAAATTCGTCCAGAATCCTCCTCGTGTCCGTATCTATAGTTACACCCATATCTATAGCATGCAAGTTTCAATGTTCGGAGCATAAGACATTGTCTCGACTTGCGGTGGCGGTTGGACAAAAGACTTCACTGTTTATTTGCCGCCCATACCCTACCTGCGCCTGCGGTTTATGGGAATTGGTTTGCATGTAAGTAATTTTCTAAGTCAGACCGACGACCGTTTTCTAAAGGATTTTGTCTTGGATGCAGTGATGCTGGATGTGATATAATATTTATCTGTTAAAATTTTACCCTTTATCGGGTAGGTTAGCGGCAAATCGAAATATAGATCATACATCAATTTAGAAAAAGAGAAAAGTGGGTAGCTATTTTTAAACTTCAGCCTTGATTTGTAAAAAAAAATACAAACTTGTTTTAAAACAACCTAATAATAAACAAAAAAAAAAAACAAGAAAAAACTTATTTTAAAACAACCTAATAATAAACTGAAAAGTAGTAATATTTTAAGCATAGCTTTCAATATTTTCATAAAAGATTGGGATCTTCGTTTCGTGTGGTTAGTGACTAACGTGCCGTGCTGTCCATGGGCCTCTGACTTAGCCTCACATGCTGTTGAGAAATATCTCTCAAACATGCTGGTTTCCTCACGATGTTTTCCTTCGCCGATTTTAAGCAAGTGATAAAGATTGGATTGGTTTTAATTAAACCTAGATCAGGCAGAACACTACACTAAACAAAGAAAAATTTTACCTCACTTGTAATTATGTAAACCTTAATTTAGACTTGACTTAATTCTTGAAAAAGTAAATTTTTATTTTTTTATTATTATTGGGATGACCTAAATTAAGTAAGCAGTAGAGTTTATATTAGTATAAGTTTTATGGTAAGATTAGGCAAATCAATAAATACAAGCATCTAGAATAAAAACCTACATGCCTTTTCAAATAACTTTACATCTTCAATCTTCCCACTAGCCACAACAACCGACAAAATTGAAACACACCGCACAGCACCGCCTTCAGACCAACATCGTGACTTTTTAATTTAGCAGCATCGATTTAGAAATTCGTTTTCATGTCCATAGATGATTATTTCTTAACTTCCTTGCAGGATGGATCGTTGAGGTTAGATTAGTACGATTACTTCGTAATTCTATTACGGAGAACATTTTGGTCTCCGGAGCCATGGCTTGTGGTCCTTCGTTGCCAATATAGGTTTGAACGGCTCGGCTAAAGTGCTAAGCAATTTTTCTTTTAAATTAATTTTGCATAAGTTTTTTGTTGAGTTTTGTGTTATAACAATATTTTGTTTAAAAGAGTGTCCGTGGAGTTTCTTGCCCGTTCTTCTCTTCTTTTAAATAGGTACCTACTGCTTTGGCATGGGCCACTAGCTTCATCTTTCTGACTGACCGACCCTTTGACATTAAAATTTCCAAAATGCCTGTAATTGGTTTATCTATACTAATATTATAAAGCTGAAGAGTTTGTTTGTTTGGACGCGCTAATCTCTGGAACTACTGATTCAAATTGAAAACTTATTTTTGTGTTGGATATTCCATTTGTCGAGGAAGGCTATAGGCAGTGTAACATCACGCTACGACCAATAGGAGCCTAGCAGCGGGTGAAACCGCGAGAGCAGCTAGTTTGAAATAGATACTTTGAGTTTGAACCAAAAGTACAGACGCCAGCACATCAAGCTATCCCTAACTGTCAAATTTTCTCAATTGAAAATAAACCTTATATCTTTGCAATAAAGTTGAAATACTATCAAAGAAATTTGACAGATTGTGGTAACTTGATGTGCTGGCCTCGGTACCTCAATTTATATAAAATAAGAGTAAATTACTGACTGCCCCGTTGGTTTAGTAGTCGCAAGCTCTACTGCAAAGCATAAGGTTCTAGGTCAATTCCCAGGTCGAGTAATGTGGTATATGGGTTTTTACATGAGGAATTTCTCAGTAACAGCGCGGAATCTGGATTTGTGCCCGGTAGATGGCAATAGGCTTGCCTCATATAACATGGGACCTAAAACATAACTGGTGAAGTGTAAGTGTGCTGTAGAGCCTTGGTGAAACCAAGGATGCGGAACCAAGCTGGTCGGTTAGAAAATGAAAATAACTATAGAAAATAACCTTTCAAAATGTTAGAATATTTTTATAGGTTTTTATAAAAGAAATGAATAAGTGTCTGTCAGAAGCCCTTGCTACTGGACGCATATATTCTTTAACAGCAATATAATTGGGTATTTGAAAGGGTAGTCAATAACGTTACTTTTTATGAACTGTCAAAACGCGGCATTTGTACGTGATTTCTATGAAATATAACAATGTGACGTCACAGATTATTAGAATCAAAAGGAATACTTTTTAGCATTAAAAGCAATTTTTAACAATTATTATATCGTCGCATTATATTTAATTTCTGTACGGTGATGGAAGTTTTCATGACGAGCGGGCTTTTTTCCATGTGATTTCATATTTTATTTTTGACCAATTCAAATAGTCAATTCAATAGGTGCTGCCCCGTGTGTTTCTATAAGTAGGATAGAAATCCCTACAACACAACACAATACACGAGCTCTATCTCTGAGAGCTCCCTAAGTGGAGGCCAATCTGGTCTTCACAGTACCTACAACGGGTACACCTCCACGTAACCCATCGCGGAAATAAGGCGTGATGATGTTATGTAAATAAATTATTATAAAGTTAATATCTTCTCTTTTTTTCATGACTCTCTTTGCGAGTAACAACAAAGATGACGGGTTTGATAGATCATGTAGACAGGCGCGACGTGAGTGTAGTAGAACAATTTCTATGAAAAATTCGTAGAAGTTATTATCCAAGTTTCGTCGCTGCGTTGTGTGTACCTCTCTGCTGGAGCCTTTTATTAAAGGTTTGCAGAAAACAGTTCGAAACCAAGAATTGTCAGCAAATTTCAAGTCACCTTTTCCATTCCCCTCGGCTTTTCCATCAATACAATATTAATCTTGGATGTCATTGGTAAACATTCTCAAGATAGGAACTGCGTGTGGTGCAAGTTCTAAGAATTTGATAGAGTGAGAGATCCTCAGAACTTAATTTATGGTATCTAGGAGTTATTTTAATAGGTAAGTTGTACCTAGATAGATTGCCTATTTTTGAGGGTGGAAATGATCAAATGACTCCGCCCTCTCTGGGTGGAGCAGAAGGGAGTGTCAGAGTATTACCTACTGACTAAAATCCATTCAAGTTCCTTCCTTAGCCCTTTATGTTCCTGGGTAGCGGTAACCCTTTCGGATAATGAGCTTAGATAGATTGCCTAAGTCCTAATGACAAAGCACCTGTAGGTACTTATTAGACGTGATGATGTTGTAATAACTTCCTATCACTGTTATTTACATAACAAGTCGCAAGTATACGAAATAATGTGTGGCAGGTACCACAACTAAAAAACAACGTTAATTTCGGCAGTCGGTTTCTTTGGTTTTGTGTGTTGTCACCGCCGTAAGTTATTTCACAATTTGTAATGTTAATTCTTGATTGTTTTTTTTGTTGCAAAAATGTTTTAACTTAACTTTTCTGTGGTGTGTTAAGCCCAGCACATACGGCGCAACGTAAATGCAACGAAACTGCAACTTGTTGAAGTTGCAGTTTCGTTGCAGTTGCGTTGCGCCGTATGTGCTGGGCCTAACTCTACACATAGGTACTCACCTATGTTCTATTTGAGCAAAGTGATGAGTAGTGTACCTATGTTCTATAATAATTGCAAAACTTTCCAACTTCCAATGTCAATTAGACATGTCTCTACAACTATTTAATGCTGTAAACATTGCGGTCGCTCATGCCTTGGACAGAATAGTTGAGATTAGAGCAGGGGGTGCGATTATTAACTGTCGTCTGGCTGTGCGAACTGCAGATCAATCATACGTACTCGAGTTATTAACAAAAGTAAGCTCCGAAAGTATTGTACACATAGTGTTTGTCTGGAGTGTTTGTTTATATTGTTTAAGTAGCAAGCATTAATTCGTTTATTTTTGCTAAGTGCAAAAATGTAATATCCTAAATTTCTAACCTAACTGAAAAGTAATAACAACCACGGCCCAAGGGTTTTGATTGCGAACGGCTTGAAAATTGTGAATTTAAATAAATGAAAAAAAAAGGTAAATTATATCTTTGAAGGAAGTAATTTTCATAAAATAAAGCGTCTTGTCAAGGTTCAAACCCTTGACCCACAACTTGCCACACTGCTCCATGATGTCAGACTAAAAATCAGTATGCTTGCCTGTCTAGCCTTTTCCCAACTATGCTGGGGTCTAACTGGATGCAGCTGAATACCAATATTTTACATGGAGCGACTGCCTATCTGACCTCCACAACCCAGTTAGTAACTGGGCAATACGATACCCCTTAGTAAGACTGGCCGTCGGATTTTCGGGCTTCTGACGACCTGTGACGACTTTCAAAGATGCACAAATGACAGCCGGGACCAACAGCTTAACGTGCTTTCCGAGGCATGGAGGAGTCTCAGTATGTATAGATGGTCTCCCATCCACGGCCAACCCCGGCAAGCGTAGCTTAACCTGATGGATCGACCTGTGCGACGGTCATTTCTTAGCCAGGAGCTCCTCTAAAATAAAAATCACTACGATGACAAACAAAAAATCACGTCCCACACCCGTGTGAACCACCCAAGTGTGCTCAAGTCCAGTCTGCCGTGATTACACTGATGTAATGATAAACAGTCAATATTAAATGACAATAAATCGATGGACACTCCACTGATAGGAGCGATGGTGTGATAACGCTATCTGTGACAAAGTTATTGCAAAATGATTGTGTGAAGTATTCCGACTGACATGGCTGATGAAAGCTTATGGTTAATGGTGTTATTAAACATGAGACATTTATTTATCTTTCGTTTCTGAAGTAGGCACATCACCAGATAATCGGTGGTGATAAAATTCTCGAGGGTTATGGAAACTGTTTTTTTTATTGGAACTAAAACGGTTTCACAAATTTTTTCACGCTCATTAACAGTTAAGAAGTAATATAGTTTGGAAAAAAGCTGCTTCTAGCAAATTAAAAAAGGGTTTTTCTAAATCAGTCCATGACATTGACAGAGAAATCGGGGAAAATTAAAAAAAAAATGAAGATTTCCCTGGATGTTCATGGGATCCTGTCATCGGATTGACTGGTGACAATATGACACTCTTTCAAACAAAAAAGAATTTTCAAAACCGGTTTTGAAAATTCTTTTACATTAAAAAAAAAGCAGCCATCAGTGCCCACCTCCTCCAGAAGGGTGACTTCAGCGACGAAGATTGCAAATTATTATGCAACCGGGATAAATGGAATTTCAAGGGAACTAGTATTTAGCCTTTCAAAAGGCTTTTCATTTGTCCAGTTTCCCAAACTGTCAGGAATAAATTGACAATTCTCATGATATTTACAAAAGCTCCCACTAAGACATATGGAAATGTAACGATTTGACATTAATTTGCAACATTCAAATCCGTTGCGTAGTGACTTTTTAATTTCCTTTTTTTAAATGCGCGTTTTGTTTGCGCAGAATAAACATTTTTTCTGTCTTTCTTTCTAGTTTAAAAGATCTGAGCGTACCGTCAGAGATACAAAAAACCGGAGTCACCGATATAGCTTGCAGACTAAGTAGACTGAAGTGGCAGTGGTCTGGCCATGTTGGTCGAAGGACCGATGGCTGGTGGAGCAGACGAGTCCTTTTTTTTTTTTTTTTAAGGCTGGGAAATCATCCAATGACTGCTCCCGCTCTGGGTGGAGCGGAAGGGAGTGTCAGACTCTTACTGACTAAAACCCATCCATGTTCCTTCCATAGCCCTTTATGTTCCGGGGTAGCGGTAACCCTTTCGGACAATCCCGCTTAAGCAGACGAGTCCTGGAGTGGAGACCGCGCATCGGCAAGCGTATTGTATGACACCCCCAGCCAGATGGACCGACGATGACCTTAAGATGGTGGCTTTTTTTTTTGAGGGTGGGAAGTCATCAAATGACCCCTCCCGCTCTGGGTGGAGCGGCAGGAAGTGTCAGACTTTTACTGTTCCCACCCCATCCATGTTCCTTCTTTAGCCCTTTATTTTCCGGGGTGGCGGTAACCATTTCGGACAATCCCGCGTATAAGATGGTAGCTGTGACAGACTGGATGCGGAAGACGGAGGACAGGGTGTTGTGGCACAGCCTGGTAGAGGCCTATGTCCAGTAACGACTGCGATAGGCAGAGTTGATGTTAAAAAAGCGTATAGAGAGACAGACGTGTCCGTATCTCTGTACGCTTAGTAGACGGCGGGAAGCGAATTTGTTTTATTTGTTTATTTAAACTTTTCGCACACAATATACAAAGGCGCACTTAATGCCTTAGGCATTCTCTACCAGTCAACCAAGGGTGGTGAAGAGATTAGATGGCAGGTGCTTTAAAGAGCAGGAACATACAAAACATTGAGAATTATGAATAAAATAATTACATAAATAGGTTAAGATCTTATAATATTTGTGCTTACCTACTTTGCTAAATAGCGGAATTGATGAGGTGACAACTTTTGACAACAAGAGACTAAGGAAAAACTTAGAGTAAAAAAAAGTGTTGAACTTCTTCAAAATAGTGACGCTTTATATTGAACTAGACCAAGAAGCACTTCAGTAACTGAAATAGCAAATTTTCAGCACGATTTTCAAGTCCTCATAAAACGTAATTTCGCCAACAATATCACAAACACAGTAATGTGTGTCTGTCTGTCACGCTAAGTGTATATCTGATTAGTTGGATATAAGGGCTCGTGTCACGTGCCACTCAAGCGGACTTTGATTGCGGTCCAGAAGAACAGGGAGGGACGCAAAGTGGGGTAAGTCAAGTAAGCTTTGTTTTTGTCGACGTGATGTAAGAAATTGTGGTTTATACTTTCATTGGTCAAATAAAATGGGATGCAAAGGACTATGCCTAGGCTATGCCTGGTGGTGTGACCGTCGGACTGCCAAGTCATGGGTCTCGAGTTCGAGCCCAATGCACCTATGATTTTGTGCGTATTGCATATTTAATACTTGCTTAAAAATCAAAGGAAGTCATCGTGAGCAAACCAGCATGTCTGAGAGATATTTCTCAACAGAATTCGAAGCTAAGTCAGTGGCTCATGGGCAGCATAAAAACTCTGACACCAGGTTAGTCACTAACTAAGAAGTGTCACTTATTTAATAAATCACTTTTAATGTCTCGGTTTTATAAAGCACACAGACACACGGTCTCAAAAATATAATTTTATAGATATGATCAGCAAGCCTCCGACAGTAATGAAAGTTTTTCTAAAATAAAGTTATTCTATACATATTATAGCTAAATTGCCTCTATGAGTGATGCCTATACTAAGAATGTCCGACAACGACAAGCATCAATAACTAGTAACAAAACAAGCACAACAACAAGAAGCTCCAACAACAAGACCGACAACAACAATCAACAAGCTACCGAGATGTTTGTGATTGTCTAACCTTAAATGCAGTAACCGCCTTTAATTTGTGCAAAAAAAAAACATCCAAATTCTAAATTCATCACCGAGAACACAATTTCATAGCTTACGCCAGTTTACTTCAAAGACACAAAGATACAAGAGGACCTGTCGCCCTTGCCCTTTGTCCAACGAGAATACCCCAAAACATTCCGCTACGATTAACTTTAGTTAAAGATCTGTAAGTGGCACTTATCTACTATTAATTAAAAAGAAATGGAGTATTGTCACTGATAATTTTGTTGATTCTGATGGCTTTTAATTGGCTTTTTTATCGCTTTAAAACCTTAAATTAAAGGTCTCGCCATGACAGTTCTTACGTGCATAATAATCATTTGTTCACTTAATTATAAAGGTGTTTCTAAAATAATATTATTATTCGTAAGTAGAGGAACTCGTGGCTAAGTACAAACAGCCGCACAGGTCTATCCATTAGGTTAAGCAACGCTTGCCGGGGTTGGCCGTGGATGGGAGACCATCTTTAGATACCAAGACTCCGCCGTGCCTCGGAAAGCAAGTTAAGCCGTCGGTCCCGGCTGTCATTTGTGCATCTTTGGCAGTCGCTACGGGTAATCAGAATCCCGAAAATCTGACAGTCAGTCTTACCAAGGGGTATCGTATTGCCCAGTTACTGGGTTGTGGAGGTCAGATAGGCAGTCGCTCCGTGTAAAATACTGGTATTCAGCTGCATCCGGTTAGACTGGAAGCCGACCCCAATATAGTTTGGAAAAGGCTAGGCAGATGAATCAGTATAAACAATACTGACTGGTCCGTTGGTGCAGTAGTCCGATTAATCGCAAGCGCTGCTGCTGAGCATGAGGTACTGGGTTCGATTCCTAGATCAGGCAAAGAGTTATTAGGTTTTTCTATCTGTAAATTCGCCGTAGCAGGCCGGAGTCTGGATTAGAGCCGGGTTGATGGCATCGCCGAATGCGGGTATGTGGAGGTACACCTCTAGGTATCCAACCCTTCGGAGATACAAGGCGTGATGTTAAGTAATATCATGGCTTAAAGATAGTGAAGAACTTAGGGGTTCAGTGATTATAGCTATCTAGCTGCCATCAAAGAGAAGCCACCTTCTCTGTCTGTCGACGGCGTTAGTGGCAGTCGGCAAAGAAAGAAAATGAACCGTTTGTGTTTTTGCAAGCACGTAGTTTTTATCAGCTAATCTGCCATCTAAGCGAATGCTATCTATTCTGATAAGTAGCACATCCGGACTTTACACTAAATTGTTAAAAAAATATATTTTGTGTTTGGAACATTTAACAGCAAACCAGCAAAAAGGCGACAAAACACAAAGCATTTTTGCTTAAGACACAGTAACTACTTTATTAAATGCATCAATTATTTCCACCAGCCTAATACAAACACATCCCCTATCAACCGCTAATGACACTTCCACAATTGACAGACCCTTAAGAAAAACAAAGGACGGAGTGGCAGCAATGCCAATGATTGGCACTGCCCATTATCGGGTACAACACGCGTAAGTCCGGCTTGCCCGCATAAGCCAGGATTACAGGCGATTGACCGGGGAACGGTCGTTTTGTGACCGATTTTTCTCGAGTTTATGTGGGTAATTGCGAGGTAAGAACTGATGTGTACGAAACGTTTGAAAGACTTAAAACTGCATCTTTTTTTAGTGTGGGAAATCATCAAATGACTTCGCCCGCTCTGGGTGGAGCGGAAGGGTGAGTCAGACTTTTACTAACTAAAATCCATCCATGTTTCTTCCTGACATCTCTTTGAGGCGCGTGTGGAACACGTACGCGCCGTCTGGCACGGGCCTGATCCTGATCGGATGGTGAGCTAGCCATTACTCAACGTCCGCAGGCCCGTAAAACTGTAAGATTTTATTTCTTCTGAAAATTACCTACATTAGATTGTTTATCATAGTGAATTCCATAGCATTTAATTGAAACAGTTCCTATTTCTATGTAGTTATATTTCTTTTACATCATTGTGATCTCGACCCAGTCCATTTGTGATCTCGCAACATTTATCTTTTTCTTCCATACTTCTTTCTGTATTAGTCGTCATCTCGGTAGTCACTCTCCCTCTAGCCATATAAATAAATAATTTTATTTGTACGGAACATTAAGATAGTACAGTGGCCAGCACATCAAGTTATCACAATCTGTCAAATTTCTTTGATGGTATTTCAACTTTATTGCAAAGATATAAGGTTCATTTTTAATTGAGAAAATTTGACAGTTAGGGATAACAACAGAGACAGGAATTCAACGTCGAAGTTCTGACATCTAAACTAGGCAATAAGCCTGTAACTTAGAAGCCAATGTTCCCCAAAATTGCGGAGACATACAACAATTTAAATATTGCACGCGCAATAACTACTTCTAAATCATCTTTCACACAATCCATCTATCGCTTCTTAGGTCTTTATTTCCACTATCATTTTACATACGCTTCAATACACCACGTTAATTAAAAAAACAATAACTTCGTTCCACTTAACGCTCTCCTTGTCGCGTTGAGACATCATTACGACCTATGATTACGTCGACAGGAATATAAAACTTAGATATAAATCAAACATAGTTTAATGCCGGAAAGATATAAATTCAATCACAGAGTGCTTAAATGCTCAATTTTCCTTCCATGAAAAAACATCGTTGATCTGTTGGAATTAGTTGGCAATATCTAAGATATAAGTAAGTATCGGCTGGGCCTGTCACCGTGCAACAGTGATGTCGCAATCTGTTTTCTTTTTGTTTTTTATTTGTATTACTAGCATAGTTTGTAAGTATGTATATTGTTACTAACACTATGAGTCTTGTTGCTTGAAATAAAATTATTATTATTATTATAACAACCTCATTGGAAGTTATATGTTCGAGCCGTTTGGAGTTGAAACACTAGGGCCGTGGGGTTCGAGTGCTCATCCAGTATTTCGGGATATCGCCCAGCGGTTGGTCGACGCTACACGTGACCAGAGGGCTGGTCAATTGTCAATGTATGCCAAATAACCACCATTGCCATCCAACGTGGCAATGCTGCCAGCCCTTTGGGCACATTTCCCACTGACAGCGATGGGGATGAATTTTTTGACGCCCTATGAGCTCTTTCCCTTTTTTACCACTTGTACATAATAATATTTTTTAGTTTTAGGTTGTATATTATATTGTATTTATGATTTGTGTTTAAGTAGTATCGTTAGTCTGAATATATAAATCTTTTTTATTTTCTTTATGAAGATTTTTGGAGGTAAAATATGGCGAATAGCCGAACCCGCTGAATATTTCAATAAGATCAATGGATATTGTCTGTATTTTAAACTAAACAAAACAGCAGCCAGTAAATATATTTGTGATTTGCTCTTGAAATTCTCCGTCAGTATTAATACAGTCTAATTATACTCACTCTTGAATGGAATTTCCTTCGCTCAAAGCATTACTATATCAGTCATTATAGAGTACCGAGAAATCTTATCTCACAATGACCATTTCATTTATTTTCGGAGACACAGGAGTCATACCACCTGCACTTGAGATGGCTGAAGCTTTTAGAGAAGCATCAATAGATTCTGATTGTGCCACTTCAGTTTATACAGCAACTGAAAAAGAACCTAATGCTTTGGCAATAAAGTCTACTGTTGAAGAAGAGGACAATGTTGCTGACAAATCTCTCGAAGTTAATGAAATGTAACGAGTGATGAGTAGAATTGAACTTAATACTGCTCGTATTGAGGTTGAATTTAGTCTGACAGGTGATGATATTGGTAAAATGTAATTAGGTGCAAGCGACACTGAACTCAAATGAAGAATTGATATGGTTGAATTTCGCGTAGGTAGAGATAAAAGTTTCTTGGCGCCACGCTTTGTCATGCCGATACGATCTATATCCGGTGCAGTTTCGGGATGAAAATATTTTTACTTATCTTAAGTGGTTGTATCTGCTTATTAATTACCTTTGGAGGGTACATCTCGAGCTGTCAAATCAAACACTTTGTCGGTATATTCGAACTCTTAACTAATAGACGATGATTCTTTGAAATAGTGACGTAGTCAATACTTAATGTTATGTCAAAATTTGAGTGAGCATTCGTAATGGGAAACCTCTTAATTTATTAGTTAAGTCATCCATATTTCTAGCAGACACGTTTTGGATTTGACATTAAAGAGCTAGTTTTCCTGGTAATAGATTGTTATCATTACTTAATTAAGCAGTCGGCACGTAGTTAGTAGCTCTAGTAGAGACGCCAGCACATCAAGCTATCCCAAAGTGTCAAATATTACCAATTAAAACATGAACCTTATACCTTTGCAATTAAGTTGAAAATCCATCAAAGAATTTTGGCACACTGAGGTAAATTAATGTGTTGGCCTCTGTACCTAGTAGTTGATTCGTGATTATCTCAAATAAATAATATTGTAATTCTTGTAGCTTGTGATAGAATTCTTAATTGCGTATTTAAAATTACGTAAGCATCTCATTCAGTAGGTATCCATTTTTAGCTGCGTTTTAAGAATGAAAAGCTTTTTTAGTAGAACTTTCATTACAGCTTCTCCATTTTTTTCAATAGGAACTATTTATTTTGTCGCCTTAAAAGAAGTTATGGGTCGTCAGAAGCTGGAAAGTCTGACAGCCAGTCTTACCAAGGGGTATCGTATTACCCAGTAACTAGGTTGTGAAGGTCAAATAGGCAGTGGCTCCATAATAATACTGGTATTCAGCTGCATTTTGTTAGACTGGAAGCCGTCCCCAACATAGTTGGGAAAAGGCTAGGCAGATAGAAGGTCAATTTAATTTTGTTCTAGAAACCTATCTCATATAGCTCGTTTTTTCACGCTTTGTTGTGCTTAAAATGTCTTTATCTCTCTCATTCACACTTTCAAGAAATATGTTTTTTTTTTTTCAGTATCAAACACAACACCAAGATTATCATCAGTCCAATTAAATGATATCACCAAATCAGAAGCAGCTAGTCACCTACCGTTAACATCTTCACTCCTACTTCCTGCATTACTAAAAGATAATACATAGAAATTGTGTATTAAAGTCACCTCATAAATATGTATATGTTTCGGTCTGTGGTCACCGCGACTCTTGCGCAACTGTACTGCGCTGTTGATGGCTGTGGACAGGGAAATCGTGGGAGTCGATTTGAGACTAATAATTTTCGGATATATTTTGGACTATACTTAAAGTAATATATAAAACTTTTTTTTAACTATTTATCTAAGTACATCAGTCACGTCGCGGAGTTTTGTTAGCTTTTTTATAAATTTAATTTGACCCTGTAAACGCACACGATTGAAAGGGTATTTTATAAAATCAAACTAAATTTTACAATGTATACATTAGAATTATAATATGTATTTATTTTTAGAAAACATTTAAATCTTTAAAAAATATTTAAACTAGACCTGCCTGGACTGGGCACGAGCTTCCAAATAATTGGAATAGATATTTAATTCATGTTGCGAGCACTACCCTGGTGCTCAAGTTTGTGAATCCCCTTTGGGTTCCTACAGTACACCTTAATAATCCAACCCTTTGGAGAAACAGAGCATAATGTTATATCACTACATAGTATAAAACAAAGTCGCTTTCTCTGTCCCTATATCCCTATGTATGCTTAAATATTTAAAAATACGCAACGGTTTTTGATGCGGTTTTTTTTAAAAGATAGTGATTCAAGAGGAAGGTTTATGTGTATAATTTGTCGACATATTTTGCGGGCGAAGCCGCGGCGGAAGCTAGTATATATATTTTTTTGTTACCCATCCTCTGCAACCCGAACTTTTTCAACAAAATTTTTGTCACCAGGTCAATTCCAACCCTTTTCATGTCCATCACGCTGGCGTACCAGGGTAACAGAAAAAGTGATAGGTGGTACACCGCGGATCCTATCACCGTTTGTTTGACGGCAAGAATAAAGCAATGTCCCTCGTGCACTGGTTTTTATGCACTTTTCAATTGTGTTTTTTGAATCGTTTCTTTTTTGTTTGGAGATGGTGGATATGAGTACCAATAAGTTCGGGAAATGAAGAACGAAATGAAGATTGAAATAGTATGACAAAAGACTATTTCCAAATCTTCTTCTTCGTGTGGTTAGTGACTAACCTGGAGTCAGACTTTTTATGCTGCCCATGGGCCTCTGACTTAGCTTCACATGCTGTTGAAAAATAATATCTCTCAGGCATGCCGGTTTCCTCACGATGTTTTCCTTCACCGATTAGACTGCCAAAGATCCACGAATGACAGCCGAGAACAACGGCTTAGGGTGCTCTCCGAGGCACGGAAGAGTCTCTATATGTAAAGATGGTTACCCATCTACAGACCAACCCCGGCAAGCATAGCTTATCCCAAAAGATCGATTCGTGCGACTGTTATTTCTTAGCCAAGAGCTCCTTTTTCACTTCACTTTCGTCACTTAATAATACACACGGTTGGTCAGCATCGGCCACCGATCTTCACACGCAAGTCATCATTAATGTCAACTAAAGGAAACTGATTGTTCTAATACTCGGGCATTCCCCTAGCAAGATAATAATTATAGACTAGGCAACTCTGATATCCCAATTGAAAATTAACCTTATGCCTTTGTAATAAAGCTCAAAAACTATCACAGATTGGGGTAACTTGATGTGCTGGCCTCTGTACATCTGAGGAATTATTAATTTAACTTACAAAGTCACCCACTGTGACAATGTACGTCAGCTAGTTAGTTTAATTAATGTCAACGTTAATTATTACTTTTTACTCACTTACTTATTAACATTTTAAATAATTTTGTCGTCAGTGACGGCTTTTAAGGTCACTCAACTTTTTTAATGACACATTTTAAATTATAAATAAGTATTATTAACTTGAAATTACTGTTTTAATGTTAAAATTTATATCTTGCGTTACGTATGGCTGTGTAACTCGGTAAATCCATAGGAAGGAGTCTCAAAAACAAATTCACTTTAATAAAACTCTTCAATAATCAATAACAATAAGTAGTATCGCCTACCTAAAAAAAAAATATCATCCATAACTTTATTTGCTAAACAAAAAAACGAATAGGTACCATAACCCTCAACGAACACGAAATCCCCACCTTTCGCCATAAATTAATGACAAAATATGAACAACTCGCGATAACTGCCCGTAAATAGGGTCATGCATTTTCGCAACAAGGAAGGACGGGCTCGGTCCATAACACCGGTGGCGCGGAAGGAAACTAGGGAAGTTACCTAACATCGGTCACGCCACGACGTTTTAGGGTTAAATGTACGATACACGGTATTTTGTTACTTTTATTCAGCGTGTTGTGGATTTTAGTTTTGTGACGGTGTTCCGTACATTAGAATGCATTGTTATCATTTAAGCGGTGATTCTAGATATGGAGGAGTAAACCGTGACTGACTATCTGATTAATATATCAATTCATAGCTCAAACAAAAATAATGACAATAAATGATTATTATTGGAACGAAGTTTCTTATCGCGCGTTGCGAAAGGGGGCTAGACGGTAGTTAAGACCAAAAGTTGTAACTACACTTTTTTTGGAGTAAAATATGATGTCTTTTTAATCAATATTTTTTGATTGGTTAATTTTAGATCAGATTTTTTTGATTATTATAACTTAAAAGGAATTAAATTTTATTACAATTCCTTCACTAATTTTCTTTCTTTTCGTGTGATTAGTGAATAACCTGGTGTCAGAGTTTTTATGCTGCCCATGGGCTCTGACGTAGCTTCACATGCTGTTGAGGAATATCTATCAGACATGCTGGTTTCCTTACAATGATTTCCTTCAGCGATTTTTAAGCAAGTGTTAATTATACAATACGCACATGAATCCGTAAAATCAGAGGTGTAGTAAAGCATTGTTATCATTGAAACAGTGATTTTATATATGGAAAAGTAGACCGTGACTGATTATCTGACTGTCAACTCTATCTATCAACTCATAGCTCAAAGCACTGAACGGATTGGACTGTGAATACGTCTGTGTTGTTTGGCTTTTTCGTTGGTAATTATTATTTAGGTTTTAATATTTTTGGTACACAGAAATTTATAATGAAGTAGGTAGCCGCTATTCTACGCAAATGAAGCTGCGGGCAGAAGCTAGTTATATAATTATATGTTTTGGTAATTTTTTATAATAGTTGGTAACTAATCTGTTTTTAATCTTGAATTCTATGTGTTGTGTTAATATCACAAAAAATACTGCAGTTAGGTATCAAAAGTAAGTGATTTTTTGGTCTGGTACTTATATTAGGTAATAAGGAGTTTCAGGTTTTCCTTAACAAAATTTATCACAAATTTCCTTAATATATTCCTTAGGAAGTTTAATCCAGTGGCATCGCCACCGTGTATGTAGAAAGTTCTCCTACGGAACCGAACATTTTTCCGACATTAAAAGTAGCCTATATGCTATTTCAGGCAATAACCTATCTCTGAGCCAAATTTGATCCTGTTTATGCGTGAAAGAGTAGCAAACATCCATACATCCATAAATCCTCACAAACTTTCACGTTTAAAATATTAGTAGGATTCATTCAACAGGATTGCTTAGCTCTCCGCAAAGACTACCATCATTTTCAATACAGCGTTGATCATCTACCCCATTATGCCCAAGATTAAGTCATATAAACTGTTTTACGACACCGACAATAATAGCGGCGCATCACAACCTAACTGATACCTAACCAGTTTTAATAATAACTTCATCAGTTACATTATTAATTAAATGTTCCCTTTACCGGATATACTTATATGCCGACACGTTTGATGATAATTATACCATAAAATTAACATGATTGATTATTTGTTTGGAAATATTTGTAGGTTGTGTTTTACTTGCTGGTGACGTCACAAATCATGATGATAGGTGAAAATGTTCAACGTGCTAAAATGAAATTCCTATTTAAATTTAATTTTAGATCTGATGACTATCGACCTGTCTAGCATATATACAGGGTAAAATTGATTTCACAGGCAGTATTTTTACAACACCTTTTACTATGGGAACAAACCTGAAATCGCGAAAAAAATAATCAGCTGTTCCATACATTATGCTCGCATAACTCGTCACAACGTAGGGGAACAGCTGATTTTTGTTGTTCATAATGATGAGTACAATGACCCTTAAAAGATTACCCACGAATTCACTTGCCCCCTGTATGTGTAGGTATAGAAAATTTCGACCCCATCTAGCTTATTTTTTTTTTAATATGGCGTGTAAAAGTGATACCGATTAAAAAAAAACTTTATACTCATATCATTTCGTAGTACCTATCAATATTGTATACCTACCTAAAAAAGCAAACTAAACTATAGAAGAAAAAAAAAGATATGTACGTATTTTTTAATTTGCTTAGTTTATTTCCGCGGAAGTTTGTGTCTGATCAAGTGATCATGCTCTTAGTGATAAGGTTCACCGCCATTAGATATCGCCATAGGAATCGAACCCAGGCCTTCATGATCAGCCGTAGCGTTTGCGTTCACTAGACCAACGAGGCAGTCTACAACGTTAACGTTAAATAACTTTGATTATGTTTCATGACCAAGATTTATCTATTGTACCTACTTGGCCTCATCATTTATCTACGGTACAAAATTAAGTACTCCCTTTTCATAGAAACCTTTAACACAAAACCTCTTTGAAATTTTCACTTTAGCTACAGAGGGCAGCACATCAAGTTACCCCAATTTGTCAAATTTCTTAGATAGTTTTTCAACTTTATTTCAAAAGCATAAGGTTCAATTTCGATTGCGAAAACTTGACAGTTTAGGATAGCTTGGGGTGCTGGCGTCTGTATAAAAAAACACTAGAATTAAAATTAAACAGATTTTTAAGGACAGAACCAAAGCTTTTGTAACATACTGTAAAAGATAACCAGACTGCATAAAAACTTAAGTATAAATTTGTGACGTCGTACTAAATCATAATTAGTATTAAGAATTTTCTAACTAACGATGATCACTAAGTATTACCCAAATGTGTGAAAAAAGCGAAGTGCCTGTTGTTAAGCTTGGTTCACATCAACTAAAGGTATCATAAAAAACTCGTCATAGGCTCCTTGTAAGTTGAGCCGCAGACAGGCAAGCGCACCTTTTTCATTGTCAAAGATTTGTAGCATCTGTAGCATTCCTTTTATTATGGGATGAGAAAGATCCACCACCTCCCGACTTCGTTAAACCCCGGGAACACTTGCCCCCCTGACGTGATCTGCATTGGCCCATATGGAAAGCTCTAAATCGACTGCGTGCCCAAGTAGGCCGCTGCAGACACAACTAAACACCCAGTGCGTTTGTGGGGATTCTGACCAGACAATGCCCCACCTGCTGGAGTGTCCTAAGTGCCTGTTCACCTGCAACATGACTTAAAGAATGCCATTGATGCTTCGATCAATGTGGTCCCGGCTGTCATTCGTGGATCTTTGACAGTCGTTTCGGGCAGTCAGAATCCCGAAAGTCTGACAGTCAGTCTTATCAAGGGGTATCGTTCTACCCAGTTAGTGACTGGGTTGTGGAGGTCAGATTGGCAGTCGCTCCATGTAAAATACTGGTATTCAGCTGCATCCGGTTAAACTGGAAGGCGACCCCAATATAGCTGGGAAAAGGCTAGGTAGATTATGCTCTTTTGTCATTTCCAGTCTTCTAATCTGTTGCTGTTGAGAATCCCAATCTTAACAACCTGGCTAATCTGATTGCCTGTTAGTCTTTTCATATCAAGAAATAGATTTACCAAGAGATCTTTTCCAAGGTTGTTCACTTCCACACCTGTAAGTTAGTCGCCCAACTCTATAAACTCTTCTTGAGATACAAACCACACTCGGGCTAGCTGCGATGCATTATCTACTTCCTTCCAGCGTTTCAGCGACATCCATTTTTTTCACAACGATTTACTTGAATCTGAAAATATCTTTGATCTTGACAACAGTGTGTTCCATCCTTACGTGGTACATCGTAAATCTGTAATGTTACCTTACATTGTAGTTCATTCATTTCACCGCCTTTAATACTAGATCAATAGTAAGTTGCCGTCTAAGTGTGTAGCTTTTAAGAGAGTTAAATAACTTGGTCCTTAAACCTCTCATCATCATTGTCATTGACAGACTTGTTCCGCCGACAGCAGTAAGTATAGGCATTATACCTTTCACACTGCTTTCTTAGACAACTGACTTTATGTTAGTGAGATTGCAGTGGATTTTATTTTCGTCTTCAGAACACGGATTGTCAGCGCCACCGGCAATGTCTTGTACCTACTAATAAATTTCATGGCACCGATAGTACATTTCATGGCGTCGATAAGTACATTTCATGGCGCCGGTAGTACATTTAGCGCATAACTTCTGTCTTGTCCGCCATTTGAAGCTGTCATTAGTGTCGTATTTCGATGAAACGGTTTGTTTCTATGGGAAGTGTTGATAATGCCGTCGCTAGCAGTGGCCGCCGTGGCGTCTCCGTGTTCTGTGGATTCGTCTGCGAATAGACTGAGTTACCTATTGGATTAACCCATCACCTGCCAGGAACGTGGATTTTTAATTATTTCTTTTATTACAGCATACGAAACGTTAATCAAAAATTGATTGAACACTTGGAACAATCATTTTCAGAGGTCGGCCTATCAATTTTGTCAAATAAAAATTTTGTACACATTTTTTTCGGGTATTTCCGCTAAAAATCTTGATCTGATTTACAATACAATGACTGTATCTGTTTCCTCACTTTGGTATACAATAAAAAATTAGAAATGCACTTGCCCAGTTAGTAGGGTTCAATTATAAACATTAACATATAGTGACCGGCGACAAGGTTCCCACAACGCTCCGGTGCGCCCGCGCCGAGACATTTCACTTGTGCGTTTTTACTTCTTATCGCTAAGGTGGGTTGCACCGAGTAGTTAATGTTAATTAAAAGGTAGGTTGTTGTGGTGAAATGGTGAGGCTTGTTACAGATTCCGCGTGTGTAATAGTGTCAGATAAGCGCGCAATTGTTGAGAGGAACAGACGCCAGCACATCAAGTTACCACAATCTGTCAAATTTCTTTGATAGTATTTCAACTTGATTGCAAAGACATAAGGTTCATTTTTAATTGAGAAAATTTGACAGTTAGGGATAGCTTGATGTGCTGGCGTCTGTACATTCTTATGGTGATGACAGCATTGGCATCGTTTAGCGTGATAATGAAGGCAACACAAATATGATAGGAGAGAAGATAATTATATTTATTGTGCAGGTATAATATTAACTCCATAAGATTTAAAAAAAACTTGAAATTGTTGCAAGGGACACCCGGTTGGAACGAAGTTCCTTTCGATTAATAGTGAAGGAATTGTCATCAAATTTTATTTCTTTTAAGTTAAATTAACCAATCAAAAAATATTGATTAAAAAATCTATATTTTTTGATTGGTTAATTTCAGATCAGATTTTATTTAATTATTATAACTTAAAAGAAATAAAATCATATTTTACTTTTAAAAAAGTGTCGTTACAACTTTTAGTCTTAATTTCCGTCTAGCCCTCTTTCGCAACGCGCGATAAGGAACTTCGTTCCAAAAATCCAGTAAATAAAACTATCAACAAAACCAACCCAAAAGACAAACCGACACAAAATCATATCCTACATTTTTCACACTAATAACACACACAGCAAAAAATTACTACTCTTCACTTCTAAACCACAAAACCCCATTTAACCTCAACTTAACCCACAGTTAAACCACCCGCCGTCCTTACGTTTTAATTAAATAAAATCAGGTGAGCTGAACTAATGAATTCAGTTGTCGGCGACACACTAATCACGAAGTAATTGTGTGACCGTTTTAATGCTAATGTAATCGCTCGATCGTCTTTCCTGTCGCAGGTCGTTCTTAACGTCGGTTAAGTTTTTCTTTGTCACATGGTGGGAACGACCTTTGAATGGTTTAGAGTGGTCATATTTGAGTCGTAAACTGTTTATTATTTTGAATTCCTTACGAGGTTGTGCGAAATATTTTGCTAATTTTAAATTTATCTTCTCAGATAGGTACTTGAGAGATTTTAAGCGTCATCAGTGGTAACGTGAATTAAATGGTTAAAAATAACTTAATTTCATAATATTTTAATTCAATGATTGAAGCTGAGTTTTTAGTCTTAAAACCTATAGCTTTAAAAGTAGCGACTCCTGGATGAGAGTTGTCTAGCCAGTTGATGGTAATAAACATAGAAACCTATATAAAGATAATATGTATACAGGGTGTAACCGAAAGGGTATATACATAAAAAAGCATATGCTACAGACCAACACCAAACTGAACAAGTTATTATGGAACAAACTCCGAAATAGCAAAAAAAACAGCTGTTCTATACATTTTTGGTCACGTGACTCGTCGAAATGTAGGGAATAGCTGTTTTTTTTTCACGATTTCGGAGTCGCTGATAGTAAAAGTGGTTCAGTTTGGTGGTCTGTAGCATTTCCTTTTGTATGTATATACCCTTTCGGTTACACCCAGTATATTTAGAGCTTTCTTGAAACAATTTGAAACTGTAACACGACATAACTCAACGATGACTCTCGTGTCATTTCTCAAAACTTGTAATAATTTGCATGCGTCATAACAATTTATCACCAAATGTCGCAGACATAGCCTGAAGCAATTTGACAATACTTTTAAGATATGTATTCACTGGATGACAAATATTTGAGTACGTCTAGGGGGCCTAGACTAGTGTCAATCGCTCCGTGTCTATTTTATATCGAAAATTGTTGATCGAACAATTCGTTATCTCAGCGATTCGGATTGTCAAGAACGCCACTTGTCAACGCATTTGTATGGGGACATTGAACGAGTTGCGTATCACAATTTGATAATGTCTAGCACTTCTGATCAAACGCTTGATCACGTGCCACTTCGAAAGCTTATGCCAATTCTATACATTTCGGATTTATCTACTTTCGCTATCGTTAATGAGAATGTGACTTTGTCTTGGCCCCCTGGTATCGCTTCAGACGGACTAGTAGAGCTTCGTATGTATGCTAGACTCACCTTAAACCTCTTTGAAATAGAGTTCTAAATCCATATAATTTTATACATTACGATATCTTTTTGTTTTAAGGTCATCTCCATAGCCTTGTGCCTTGGCCATAATCTTTTTAGGTCTGATGAAATTTGTCTTTCAGTGGACCCTCAGCTTAATATCATAGACGTAGAATCTGAGGTCACAGGCCAGCTCCCGTGTGAAAGGTCGTGAGCATATAATACTCATGTTACGTTGTAATCGCTAAACGATTACCATTAATTTTGTTTCTATTTCTCTGGCTGGGCAATTTGTTTTACAAAGACGGGCTATTCCTCATCTAGTAATCGTTCGAGGGGACTTCGTGTTAATCAATTATTTTGAGTGTTAGCTGCCGGTGGCTGCAGTGTTACGTTGGGTTGATATAACTCGTATATTATGTAAAAGACTTAAATATATTGAATAGTATTCTGGATTGTGATTTTGGCTATTTTGAGTGAAGGTAGATAGATATCAATGGCTTTCGTTCGAACCCAAGGCACGCGCCTCTGATTGCATTGTATAATTATCACTTGATTAAAAATCGGTGAAAGAAAACATCGTGAGGAAACCATCATGTCTGAGAGATATTTCTCAAGAGCATGCGAAGCTAAGTCAGAGGCCCATGGGGAGGATAAAAACTCTGACGCCAGGTTAGCCACTAACCACACGAATAGAAGAAGAAGAAGAAGAAGTTTTTTTCTTTCTTTCTTTCTTTCAAGAATGGCTTTCGCTGGAGTTTCACTTATTTAATTTGTCTATTTATTGCAAAATGTGCAGAACCATAGTTGCACGCTAGGCTTAAAACTAATGAGTACATGACCCTGTTAGGGCGTAGCAAGTTAAATCAAAACTAATAATTAATTAACAAAATAATTATAATTGCACTGAGTATCTATAACTAATATCACGGTTAGGAACTTTGTACCTAATTAAACTTATATCTAGTAAAAATAACATACCAAATATTTAAATGAAGACACACACACACGACAAGGTTGGCGCAGCAGTTGAGCGATTGACTGCTGCGCAACATGTCGCGGGTTCGATTCCCGCATGGAACAAATATTTGTACCACACAAATGTACCTGCAAGTATTTGTTCCGGGTTTGGGTGTTTTTCTATTTATAATAATATATGTATGTAGGTATTTACAAAAAAAAAATTATATAAGTAGTTTATCAGCCATCTCGTTACCATAACACAATCATTAGGTTCCTTAGCTTGGAACTATATGGTGTTGTGTGAAATGTCCAAGGATATATTTTTTTTTTTTGGTGAACTCGGATACTTGTGTGGAAATGAACACTTTTATTTAATAGTATATAAAGCGTAGTCTATAATAAATAAAGATTAATTGTGTTTCAACTTAAGACGGATTTCCATACATCGTTGGTCATGATACTTTGTTTCTTAGCTCTTTGGCTAGACTAAACTATATTAACGGGACCAAGCCTAGTCAATGTAGCGTGTGTGTTGTGATATTAATGTTTCGTTATCATAATTATTATTATATTAATGTTTTAAATCTATCGCAAAAATCGGAAATTGGAATCGGAATTTGTTTCTATTCTTCTGCTTAAAATCGGTGAAGGAAAAAATCGTGAGGAATGTCTGAGAGATATTTCTCAACAGCATGTGAAGCTAAGTCAGAGGCCCATGGGCAACATTGAAACTCTGACACCATGTTTGTCACTAACCACACGAAGAAGAAGATTCTATTTCAACATTTTATATTCCATAAATTCTTGGATACTATAACAACATTAATTGACCCTGTTTACATATATGCTATCGAGACGACGAAGAAAAAGAATAATTACAATGTTTTCCATGTTTCCGAATCACATAACATTTAATTACAACTTCTAAGAAACGACAATACTTTTAGCTCCAAGAACAAAGTAAATTCATTTTTATCGACCAAAGAAAATTAACTAAACAGAGCCTCTATCAACAATAATACCTTAAGGCACTATCATTTTCGTGGCAATAAATCGTTCTATTACTTATATTTGGCGGTGCCATGATAAATACAGTCCGCGTATTATTTACGGCATGTTTGATCAGATAACTTGATGTCCACCAAGGCTTGGGGCCCAAATTGGTCCAGTAAATCATAGGAAAAGACTGATATGAAGACTTTGATATATGTGGCTTTTTCTTAATCTTGAGCGGTTGTAATTACAAGTGTTGGGTCATGTTTGTGGAGTTTTCTTTGATTTTTTTTTTATGGAGATATTTTGTTGATTCTGCTTCTTTTGGGCAGGGCAGGGCAGGCATTTGATGATTTCAAAATGACCCCAGAGGAGATACAACATAAGATATAAAATATAGTCTCAAAGTGTCCAAAATATTGATTTTTTTTAACTTTGGGAAATCATCAAATGACCCCTCCCGCTCTGGGTGGAGCGGAAGGGAGTGTCAGTCTCTTACTGACTTAAACCCATCCATGATTTTTTCCTTCCTTGGCCCTTTATATTCCGAAATAGCGGTAACCCTTTCGGACAGTCAGATATGCCTATCATTAACCAAAACGAATGTCATTAACTTTCCATAAATGATTTTAAGTCGTAAATACGTTTACACATCTAAAACATTTTTAAATCTAGATGAAGTCGACTTTTCAGATCTGACTACTCTCAGAAGAAAGGCCAAACCAAACTCAGTTACTAACATTGAATAGAACACTATTACTTACATATATAAAATAGAAACCACCGCACCACTAAAATAATCACTATATTGGTGTCTCGATAACCCCAAAAGGACATCCCTGCCACCCTCCGTAAGACAATAGTCGTAATGAACCCGTCAATATTGCTTAGCTCGATAAGACTAATGGCAGGTGTCGTGTCGTGTATTGTGTTATTGTTAGTTATACTACGTTTTATGCTATTGGTCTGTGTATTAAAATCGTGTCCACGACTTTTGTATGAGGTTTTAAGAGCTTCTGTACATGTCCAAACTTAACAGCGAATACTTTCTTTTTTTTTTGTTTTTGAAATGGCATCTCGCAGTTCAACCAAAGGGTTGTCTACTGCTTAACCGGGCTTGCCTGTGGCTGACACAAAGAATTGTAGCCTCCAGCCAGGGCTTAATAAAAACTAAAGCTAACTTACAAAACTAAGCGACTACACGCTAAGGGCACCCCCTGCGGGGTTCGGACCTCGGCTTAGGGCGTCGCTGGGGGGGGACAGCAAGGGACAGCTGGATCGGGGGTTTTTAAAATTACTGGCTCAGCGGCAACGCGGGCTGGCTCGAGCAAGGG
Organism: Hyppa rectilinea; assembly: GCA_951799385.1. Classification (NCBI taxonomy): domain Eukaryota; kingdom Metazoa; phylum Arthropoda; class Insecta; order Lepidoptera; family Noctuidae; genus Hyppa; species Hyppa rectilinea. Next base: position 13,399,981 of record OX637311.1, read on the forward strand.
TCGGGGGGATGAGAGCGGACAGGGTCGTCGCGACGGGCCTCGACGGCGAGGACGGAACGACGGAAATTTGTGTTTGTATGCTAGTCTAACAGTGCTAGTGGCCGGGCTGCTCTCCTGGAGGAGAGTGGTGGCATCGTCGGGGGCAACGAGGGTATGCCGTGGACGGCGAACCTTACTGATGCGGGACGGGGTGTATCGGGAGGCGGCCGCAATCAGGGGATTGCGGTGCTTTATGGCAGTGTCAAAGAAACGCTTCGAGAGGCGTTTCATGAACTGCTGAACTGTGGGGAGTTTAAAATCTACATGAAGGTCCATGTTACGGACGTAAAAGGGAGCTCCTGAGACCCTACGGAGGAACCGGTTTTGAAGTGTCTGCATTCGATGCAGATACTTGGGTTTGTCGTGCGCGAAGACGACGCAAGCGTATGTCATAATGGGACGGATTACAGCCTTATAGAGACGCAGTTTGCACCGGAGTGACAATTTGCTGCGTTCTGTAAGCATGAATTGGAGCCTACCGAGAGCGAAAGCGGCCCGCGAACGGACCTGCTTTATGTGCTCTGCGAAACTGAGGTGCTGGTCGAGAGTGACACCCAGGTACTTGGCATGCTTCGCCCAAGGGATCGGCTTGCCGTACATGGTGATCGGATTTCGGGAGGGGGGTTGGGGAGGGCCCTACGAATTCTCCTAAAGAGAACAGCCTGGCTTTTATCGGGGTTGACCTCGATTCTCCATTTCCGGAACCAAGCGCCGAGGACGTTGGCCGAGGTCTGGAGAGTCTGAGCTATAGCTGGCGGACTGGTCCCTGTGTAGTAAATGGCCGTGTCATCGGCGAATAACGCCAATTGGGCCTTTTTACTCTTAGGGATGTCGCTATTGAACAGGGTAAAGATTAGGGGGGAGAGAACGGAGCCCTGGGGGACTCCGGCGCGAATCGGGTGGGGGGAGGAGAGAGCGCCCTCGATGCGGTAGCGGAAGGTGTGGTTCGACAAAAAGTCCCGTAAGATGAGCACGAGACGGTCGGGCACGCCGAGTTGGTATAGCTTATATATTAAGCCATTGTGCCAGACTTTGTCGAAAGCCTTCGCTATGTCGAAGAACAGGGCGCCAGTCATAGCGCCACGCTGGAAGCCGGCACTGATGTGCTCGACTATGCGGTGCGCTTGCTGGACGCACGAGTGTTGGGTACGGAACCCGAACTGCTCGTCCGGAATCAGGCTCTTCGCCTCGGCATAGTCCTTGAGACGCTTATAAATAAGCCTCTCGTAGATTTTGCCGAGCACGTTGAGCAGACTGATGGGGCGATAGCTGGTGGGGTCGGATTTGGGTTTGCCGGGTTTGGGGATACCTATAACAGAGGCCTCTTTCCAGGCTTGTGGGAACATGTTATTACTCAAGGCGCCATTGAAGATGGCGGTCATGAGCATGATCAGTTGGGCGGGGAAGAGTTTGAATACCCTATTGGTAATTCCATCTGAGCCGGGGGCTTTACGAGCCTGAAGACCCTTGATGATGTCTTGCACCTCGTCAGGGGTGACGGGGGGCAGAGGATCATCTGGATCTTCGACGGGCGGGAGAGAGGCTCTACGTTCGACCTCGGCGTCGACTTTGGCGAGGTGCTTTGGGTCGACCGGAAGGGAACTGGGGGAGCATTGGGACTCGAGACTGTCGGCTAGGAGCTCGGCTTTTTCAGAGCTATCGAAAGCGATGCTCTTGTCGGGACGGATGAGTGGAGGGGTGGAAGATTCTTCGGGAGCGCGAAGCTTCCTCTGAAGGTTCCAGAAGGCATGGTGATTGGGCTCAAGTTCACCGAGTAACTTGTCCCAGTTGTCCGAACGAGCTTCCGCAATGCGTTTCTTTACAGCACGCTGTAAATTGCGCATGTGGGCTTTGTTCGCATCGCAGGGGAAGGAGTCGTAGGCACGGATGGCTGCGTTCTTCTCGGTTATCAGCTCACGTACGTCAGCGGGTAGTTTCCAGCGGTGGTCTTCCACCACCGGGACTTCCCGTGAGCAATCCGTCAAAACGGATTGCACGTGTTCTGTAAACGAGGCGATCGCGCCGGTAGTGTCATCGACAGAGACAATGAGGTCAGGAATGGATTCCAGTTGAGGTGACAGAGTGTCGGATTTAAGCTTTTCGCTTACTTTCCTCCAGTCGGTCACCAACTGGGTGCGGGGCGGGTGGTCAGGGTCAAGCGGACCCCCCGTGTAGGGGGTGAGGTGCATGACGACGGGACGGTGGTCAGAGTTAAGCTCTTGTAGCGCCTCTAAAGATTGCAAACGAAGGTTCACATTCTTGAGGAGCGCTATGTCGAGGACATCGGGAGTTTGGTTAGGGTCGCCGGGATAGTGGGTGGGAGTCATCGGAGCGATGACGTCAAAGTTAAGGGAGGCCCCTAAGTTGAACAGTAATCTGCCTCTGGTAGAAGTGAGATTACTGTTCCAGGCGGGATGTTTGGCATTGAGGTCGCCCGCCAGGATGACGGAGTCGCTCAAGCCGAAGAGGAGTGAGAGGTCGGCGGCGATGGATGGATGATCCTCGCTACCGTTGGTCGGTGGGAAATATCCGGAGATGATGGTGATCGGTTGATGACCGGTCATGGCGAGCCGACAGAGAGAGATCTCCAAGTGAGAGAGGAGAGGGGGGGGATCTAGCGGGATGCAATGGAGAGTCCTTCTGAAATAGATGAGGGTTCCGCCCTTGTGACAGCGTGACCGATCATTGCGAACTATGCGATAGTTGGCGATGTTCGGGTTGCGTATATGGGGCTTCAGAAAGGTCTCCTGAACTAATAGGACGTCAAGCTGATGGTCGCGGAGGAAGGCGGCGATCTCATCGCGTTGACTTTTAACGCCGTTAGCGTTAAAGAAACCTAGCTTGAGGGACCGGGGCTTTGTACATCTAGCACCTTTTGTAATATCCATAATTGATATTTAAAAGGTGAGGTTGGAGATGGCGCGCAGTACCCCGGGGTAGCTGTGGTATGCCATGAGGATTTTGATAGGGTCGCCCTTGGCGGCGTAGACCTGATCGGCCATCGCGATCGCCTCCGGGGTTTCGAACACTTGGTTCATAACCGCGAGGGTGTGGACGAGGATCTCCGTCGTGGTGGGCTTGGTACCTGCTGGGGAAGGGGAAGGGACCTTTTTCGGGGCTGCCGAGGCAGGCTTCGAGGGGGCGGCGGGTGGAGTTGCCAAAAGGGCCACGAGGGAGGGGGTTGGCCCAGGAATAACGGTAACCTTGGGCGCGGGGTTGGTAGCAGGGGGCTGAGAGATGGGGGCCGCGGTGACTGGAGCGTCGCTGCGGAGTAAGTTGGCCCAGGGCATGGGTCGTTTTGTGGAAGAATTCTTTTTGATTCCCGCGACCCCCGCGCAGGTGAGAGAGGGAACAGTCGGGTTCGGTTTTTAGTCGGTAAGAGTCCGACAGACCCCCCCGCCCTCCCCGGGGCGGGGGACATCCATGAGGATTTTCCACCCGGTCAAAAAAAAAAAAAAAAAAAAAAAAAAGGGCATGGGTCGTTGGGGGCTGAGTCGCACTGGCAACTGTGCTGAGGGCACTTTGATTGTAGCCGAGGGGCTTTCCCTCTTCTGGCGATCGCTAGCGCGCTTCGCCAGTTTGGGGGAGGAAGCCTTGGGGGCTTTCGGGCAGCCACGGTAGTTGGCTGGATGGCCAGATTGGCCACACAGTACGCAGCTCGGGGGTTCGGTGCATAAAGCCCGATCCTTGGGGCGGGGACAGTCCGCTGTGCCATGGTCACCCAGACACTTGACGCACCTGGGGGTGGCGTAGCAGTTGGACTGCGCGTGGCCATATAATTGGCAGCGATGGCACTGGCCAATTATGTTGGAGCGGCGGGGTTTCTCAATAGAGATCCCCGATAGTGAGCAGACCGACTTGATCTTAAAGATCGGGTGGTGCCATTCTACAGGGTCACACACCACGAGGACCATGTCATAAGCGTGCCCGCGACGCGCCTTATGAAGGCGGTGCACCGCTGAAACGGGGATGCCTTGGGCAGAGAGGTCATCTTTGATGTCGTCCGAAGGGATCTCCTTCGGGACTCGGCGGATGACTACGCGAGTCGGTGTTTCTTCAGGGAGGGCGTAGGTATGGAACGAGTAGTTCCTAGTACGCAGGCGAATACTTTCTATTTTTCTCTTTTTTTAAGTGATAATACAATACAATCTTTATTTAGCTATATTTATTAGGTAGAGTGGTGTAGTTCAAAGCCTTCATTATCAGTGCGTCACTGCTCATCGGGATAGGCTGGCAAGGATTTTCTGACATTTATAAATTTTATAAATATAATAATTTCTAACTGAATAGACATCTGTGCTGCTGGGGAGCTTGTTGCGCCACTTCTTCTTGTTAGCTAAAGCACTGGGAAGTGTTGATGCGCAGACGTTTTGTGGGACTGTCTTATGTCATTTTTGTAAGTTGTTTGATTAATAATAGCCACATAATCTCTTCCATTCTTTCAAGACGAGATGAACATTTAAAATCAGATAACACATTACGACACAACTTCAAACGGTGACGAACAATGACTAAATGACCCGTGAACCGAAAATATCTGTCAAAACATCATCCATCGAAGGTTGACGACTCAAAGGGATCTCATTTTGTAAGGGAGCGGCAATGGAACAATACACCTAATTTTCGTACAGCATTGATTGATGGCCAATCCCATTCCTTCGTTGACGTGACAAACGTTGATGCTTTGAATAAAGTTTGGGACATGACAATAGATGATATTAATATCAACTAAATGGGTGTTGAGATAGATTTGGTTGTGTGAGACAAAGATTAATTTGGGTTGGTCAATATTTTGTCGGCTTGAGATTCAAGAATGATGAGATCTAATGAGTCAATCTACAAACAAATAAACATGTTCAAAAGAATAAAAAGACTGACTAAAACATCAGCCTTTTTTATAACACCATTAGGAATTCCAGAAATATTATCATAATGATGAAATCTTCCTATTTAAAACTTATTTGATATTTTTATATCTTCTGTGTTCATTCTTAATCCTTTGTTGATGCAGGATAAAATACAATTCCAAGCAACAAAAACAATCAATTAAAATAATACCTGCAGAAAATCTCGAAATGCCTTTCCTCATAGCACAAAAGCCGTTAGTGGAGGCAGCTACCGTACCCTTAGAGGTCACAAATAACAGTACAGCTCGTAAACTAGTTGCCGCATTAACCATAACGAATAAAGGCACTAAAAGCACGTCTCTCGGTCCCTGAGGGCCGTTTCGGCTGTCAATGCGAAAATTTAAGTTCGCCACACCCATGCACTCTGAAGGGTCGACCTTTATGCCCTTTGTCTCAATCGCTGTTGCTTTTACATTCCGAGAGTCCATTCCAATTGTACTTTGTACAGAATTAAATAAAAGTCTTCGGTAGTTGGTCCGGAATTTTAGTGCCGCAAGATTTGAGAGTATATTTTTTGATGTCGTTAATATTGACTGTTTTTCCTCGTATTGTGTAGAAACTTGATAGGTATACCTGTTAAAAAGTTTGTATTCATTAGTGTAAATTCATATTTCATTTATACGAATATACATAGAGGAATGTAGTATTCATATCCATAGTCATGGCTGGCTATGAATATGAATACTAGATTCGTCTTAAAGACTAAATAAATAAAAACAATAAAAAACCTTCCTCATTCAAAAGTCAATCAGTATTGAAGATTCATTAATCTCAGCTCATTTGCGACCGTCTCAAATTGCACAACGTCTTTTAAAACGTCTACACTATGACATTGCTTCTGATAGCCCAGGGCTATAACGCATTTGTTTATATTTATATCTCTTTGATTTTATTCATTTGCTGTCCTATTGTGTCCTATATCAATTGAACAACGGACCTTAATTCCGACAACAGTTTGTGTATGTCTGTTCTAATCTTGTTGTTCAAAGGAATGTGTTACCGACTTTGTGTGGCCATCTATCTTGTTCTAACGACAATGTCTTGATGTATTTTATCACATTTAGCCCCGGTAGAAATATTTACTATCATCGACCAGTTTAATATGATCTTCCCCATCTCTCTTGATTCCTGTTTCGTTGGAATGTTTGAGGGAGTTTGTAAGTTGATCTATAGGTCACGTGTCATTGGTTTTGGGGTCCGTGGCCGTGGTGTTAACGGTCTTATTTGTCATCTGTCAATTTGCCTTCTATTTTTGTTGGGGAATATGAAAGCTTTCGTTTAACTACGCGTGTCGTCGGCGGTGTTTTGTCATCATTATTTTTGGTTCCTCATAATGATTATTGACAAGGCTGTGGACGTGATGGATAGCTTGCTTTTAAGTTTGTTGTATAATTTTAGCCTTATTTATGACATTGGTTTAAACTATAAATTGAGTTGCATTTAAATTTTCCGTGTTTTAGAATCAATAAATTTAAAATATCCAGAGCCATCTTGAGACTTGGCATTTTAAACTAAAAAAGAAATAAAATATAAGTTACGCTCAATAAGCTTTCTCCTTGACGGTTTCCTTGGCCAAAACAAAAGCGTTCCCATTGAAAACGAGTAATCAACAGAATTAAAGTCGAATCTGTATCAGGAGGCGAGCCCAATCTCGCGGGGTTTACGCCCAATTAATAATCGTGGCTCTGGGGTGTTCAAAGTTCGACGCATGTCTTTGATTAAAAGATTATGCTTGAAATTTAGATCAAATAATTAGATTAAGGGTCGATTATTCAATCGCTTGATAACTTTTAACATATTTTCTATGCAAAAACTATCTAACTGTCATATTTATTCCTCCAATAAAACTTATCTGAAGATTTAAAAATTAGGCCTTAGTTAGCTAAAGTCGCTCAACAATCAAAGTAAAAAAAAAAATTGTTAAATAAATCGTTTGGATTTTTTTTTAATAGAGTGTAACTGTGCAACTACCCTTTTTTCGGCATAATTTTAATTTTAAACATTGACTTTAAATTATTAAATTGTTTTTTTTAACCATATCGTACTTACCGCCCAAATTTGAGAACCCCTGGTGTAATGGCTGCCTAAGATTTAGATCCGTGGCGCAGGCGCATCATGTTTAATTAACTAACCCCCTTCAAGGTGCGTTCCCTAAATATAGTGACCGAAAAATAACAGCCCTCGTGTGCCTCCGATTTTGTGCCTTTTTTCTTTGCGTTAAATGCATGTAATACGTTTTTTGTTCTAATTCTTTTAGTTTTAACCAATGGGGTTTAATTTTTCTTTCTTTAGTGGATTGAGATCGATTAGGCTTTTATTTTGTGATATATTTATTGTGAACGCTTTTACATTGTGTCTGTTGCTATTTGTAGAATAGAAATTAATTTGTAAAGGTCGATTTTTCAATAGCTTATTAACGTTTATCTGTAGAATAAAAATGGTGGTTTTGACATATTTTCTATGCAAAAGCTGTCAAACTGTCATATTTATATTTCCTACAATAAAATTGATCTGACGATTGAAAAATCAGCCCTTAAACTTACATCCTAGAATGAGTTAATTAGAAATGTATTTAGACCACAATACTGGATAATTAAGATAAGCTCCATCGGTGATTTTCTAATATATATTGGTGTTATGTAGTTATTGTCTTTACTTACAATTCGAAGTGGAGAGATACACGATTTGCGATAGGGACATTGGAATAACCCCATCTTATCATTGCATTTATATAATAGGTACTGTAGCTGTTTAAGTAGATATTAGTTCTTGTCTGTTATCATTAGGTAGCAGTAGCATAAACTTCCGAATAGTTAGGATCGTCTGTTTCTTTGAAGGTATTCGCACTATTGCGTCTTTATATTAAGTTTGTTGCCTTAACTAGATGTATCAAAAATAGTTTTTGATTTATTTATACCCACAGGTACCCAGAGATTTAGCATTTTTTTTTTATTAGGACAATTTTTTTTATTAAGTAAAAATATTACGATGACTTACCTACATAATAAATAATAAAGGATAGGGTCCAAAAACATCCTAATAACAACTCGCAGTTATTATAATTAATTGGTTTTATTTATAATTCCTCTTGTTTTTTCAAAAACTATTAATAACACGACGAATAACAAGTTTGATTAAAGTTCAATTTTTGTCCCGCGTTTCGGTTCTATTATGGGGCGGCTTGGTACCATTACCTGGTACTACGTAGTGCCCTTAATCCCTATAATTAGAGTCATCCCACACGGAGTGATTGATAGCTGTAGTCTGTAGAAACACAGCAGACGAATGGGATTCTAATCAGTTTTTATAGGGTACTGGATTTTTGGGGTCTGGATGATAAAAGATGTATTTACGTGTGTGAGAAACTATTTTATTTGACTTGAAGATCGAAGATCTATCAATGATATGCAATAACTAACGTAGATAGTACCTACTCAAAGGAATTAACATCGTATGTATATGTTTCAAGAAGTATTAAAATATGCTATGCAATGAAACTTCCTACCATTGTTTAACTCTGCATCATCCAAAGGTTTACTGGTAGAAAATGCCTATGGCATTAAGTCCGCCTCTGTACATTTCTGTTCTTAAACTATTAAATAAATAAATAAATGAAAATGTCGCCAAACTTTTTGATACGTTTATGCCACTGAGCATTGCAAGCAAGGTTCTGGTTTAAAATAATATTATTTCCAAAAGGAAAAAGTCATTAATAAGGCTCTTTCTCATGTAAACTTCTTAATACCAATTTCGGTATAGTACACTAATGGCTACCCTTAACGCCTACCTCAGTTGCACGCACACCCCCTTAATAAAAAATACTATATTATAAGAAACGCCTATCCTGCTTACTTTTATTAAAACCATGTAATTTTATAAAATGGCTACCAATTTATTTACGAAATCGTGAACTATAATGTTTTGTTACCGAAACGTGCGCGGGAGTCGATTTTTTATAGCCCAACCCCTAACTGATTGTATTTTTTATATTCTCATTTTGAAAGTTAATAATGTTTAATGTATTTAGAGTTTTGTCCGATATTTCGCTCGTGGCAATTTTTTGTCGGTCTCAATAATAGTTTAATGTTATGCCTTAAGATATCTTTACACAGCATAGCGCAAAATATTTTTTATATTAAACACTGATCGTCCTATAATTTCTTCCACTTAGAGCTTTTTTTGTTAGAGGAATGTGTCCATCAACAAATATGGCCAGCAACATTTTCGCCAAAAAAATAGTCTCTATTTAAAAAAAAAATTGGAACGTTTGTGTAAACGTAAAGGGAAAAAAACAGAAAATCTTTGAATTTCACTTCTGGTCACACTTCTAGTCATAAGAAAGATTATGTTTAAATTTCTACCAATATTTTTCAATCTCAAGTTGTACGGGCTGACGACGACCCAAGCAATTAGAGATGGGCGCACAATTTGAACAGAATGTGGCGTACGCGCAACGGATAGAAAGTGTCCTCAATGCATGGATTTACAAAAAAAACTAATCACCTCGCGGTCGTTTCATATCGGACGATCCACATTATGTTTTTATCACCAAAAAAACAATATCCAATCATCAAATTTGGCAGATCATCATAAAAATGACGATCACTTTATGAAATATCACAGTGAAATATTTGGAATATCGACCAAATTGCGTCTTTCGGTGATGTTGGAACAAAAAATCTTTAAAGCCGATTTAGTTCTTTGTGTAAAAAAATAAAGGGCGTAATTACGGTCACAATGGTGGTTAGCCAGGCGGCACAATTAGATTTTGACGGGTCCATGATAAATGGTTGTCTTGGGTGCTGTTGGCCCATAAAAACTGAGGAGACACGCCGAGGTCACTTTGAAAATGATTTTTGGTGAAATGTAAAATTAAATCTTATTTCTGCGCTCGTTTTTCTTGTTGAATTTGAAATAAGAAGTGCAATCGCGCAATCGCTGAACTGTGGATTTGATGGGTAATCATTGTGACGGCCACTCCAGTCATATACTTAGTGTTTATTCCCCAGAAATCGAGGAGATACTTAATTGCTAGGTATAAAATCCAAGTCTGAACAAATACCTAAGGAGTTAACAGACAAATCAGTAATGCGAATGACTTTGATGTAACAGAATTAGCATTTTAATTGTGTGTAATTACGACCAATTTTCAGTAAGTCGTTAACTTGAAGTGTCCTCATCGTTTGCAATTATTTCTTGCAATTAGTACATGCTTTATTCTACCTATTTATTTACATGTTGTAAGGTCAAGTTGCTGTGTAGAAACATTTTGAAAATATCAAGATAGTACTAAGTTCAAGTACCCATTAAAAAAATTGTCTAAAAGTTCATTTGCCGCTCTACATATTTTTTGTTCCACAGGATAATTCACTAACAATTCGTCCCAACTTATTATTAAAACGATCGTTTCCCTAACCGCGAATTATCAAATTTCTACCATCTTGCCCTAGCATTATCACATAAGTCCAAATGTCTCGGGGTACCATTTAAAACAACCAGTTCTAAATGAACCCCATAAACCACAAGAACCTGAACATTTTGACCAGTTTCGCTACGGAAGGGTAAAGTGACGCGAGGTCTTTGGAAACTGGTCACTTTAAACTCAGGCGATTAAGAGAAAATTGCAAAAGATTACAGAGCCAACCGTAATCCAGGAATCTGCTGTAATTATAAGTATTCCTTTAAAATTCGAACATTAATTAGAGCATCAGTGATTTAGGGGGGCTATTTCGTACAATATCTACCATTATGGTAGTTTTGGTTAATCTATCAAAATTAAATAAAACGTTTACTGGATTTTAATTGTTTTATAAAGATAAGTTATTTAATTTTAGTTTTTGTTTTTACGCTTCGTTTAGTCGGTGTCTGTCTGTGTTTTATTCATTTTGCTCGCATAATCAGCCTACAATGTTCCCACTACTGGCCTCCTCTTTAAGAGACGGAGTGGGCCATTATCCACCACGCGGGCCCAGTGCAGGTTGGCGATTATCACATGTCTTCAATTTTTGGTGGACATGGCGGTTTCCTCACGATGTTTTTCTTCACTGTTTTCACAGCAGTGGTGATGAAACACAAAGTAAAGCGCCTGCTTGGGTTCGAATTCACGACCTACAACTCGTAAGTCGCGGCCGATACCATTGGGCCACCAGTAAGACCTTTAATCGCGAAGATATTGGAAATTATAAAATGTATTTGACATTACATGAGCTTTTAATATAAAAACAATACTACTTGCTAAACAAATCTATAAACATTATACGACGTTCCAGTAAACTTAAATAAATATGTAACAGGTTTTTATACGCCTGTACTTGTTCTTAGGGTCGTTACCCACTGAAGTGTAACGTCGTAGATTAGAGCAAAAACGTGACGTCACAGTCGAGTGTGTTCGTAAAACGTTCCTTTCTTTACGTTATACTGACAGTGATAGAATGATCTGTGACGGGAAAAATACTTTGTAATATGTGTTTTTTTTGTAATATAAATAAGTAGTTTTTTAAAGGAGGAAGATTGATACATAAATCATTTATTGCACACAAACAGGACAACATACAAAGCCACAATAAAATGTTATCTAAGTACATGAATACGAAGAAAATATAAGATGCTCAACTACGAGTATGTACCTACTTGTTTAAACGCCAGCATATCAAGGTATCCCAAACTGTCAAAATTTTCTAATTGAAAATGAACCTTATAATTATGTAATAAAATTGAAAAACTATCAAAGAAGTATGACAGATTGGAGTAACTAGATGTGCTGTACATTAAAAAAATATATAACAGACATTTAAAAGTATAACTCTATTAAAATTTCTTACCACTAAATACAGGCTCTTCTGTAAACATCAGCGCAGGTCACCTTTGCTTAAGCGGGATTGTCCGAAAGGGTTACCGTTACCCCGGAACATAAAGGGCTACGGAAGGAACATGGATGGGTTTTAGTCAGTAAGAGTCTGACACTCCCTTCCACTCCACCCAGAGCGGGAGTAGTCATTGGATGATTTCCCAGCCTTAAAAAAAAAAAAGGTCACCTTTGCTAATCACTTAGTATAGTTTCCTTTTTCTTTTACCTATGTCTTTCTAAAGTCATCATCTGCCTAGCCTTTTCCAAACTATGTTGGGGTCAGCTTCCAGTCTAACCACGAGCTTATGGAGGTCAGATAGGTAGCCGCTCTGCCTATCTCACCTTCATAATCCAATTACTGGATAATATGGTACCCCTTGATAAGACTGATTGTTCGACCAGTGGGTATCTACCCGTAACGGCTATCAAAGAACTAATTAGACTTTTGAGCTGACTTTCCGAGTCATGAAGAGGTCCTGATATTTAATGGAGGGTCATCCATTCAGTGACTGACTTCAGCAATCGTAGTTTAACATTAAATCGTATCGTGCGACTGTTTTATGTAACCACGAACCCCCTACATATGTCTTTCTTAAGTGCAAAACTAAAAATGAATTAACATAATAAAACAGTAAAAAACTGCTGACACAATAACAAAGGAAATACCATATTGCACTTGACATTTAAGTCAATATTTCAAATGCACTTAATGCAATTATAGTGTTTTTCATCATAATTATATAAAATCAGTATTATCAACGCAATTCATATACATAATGGTAGCTCATATTTTTTGTCGATACAGTGAGTTCATTGCTTAACTTTGTTTTCATGAATTACATTTACACAAGCAAATAATGGATAAATACATTTTGTTAATAGTCATATTTTTTTGGTGTGTTCTGACTATACTGTCAGTCCGCACCATCCCACTAGTGGGCAAACAATGCAATCAAGCTGTTTCAATCTCTAAGTAAATCTGAATTTTGTTTTGTTGTGCGGTAAGGTATTGAACCATATTTTCTCCCCAAGTTATATTGATTCCTAACACAATTCCTAATGAATCCCTTCATTCTTAATAATTGATATTCTATTTACACATTAATGCATTTATTAATCACCAACGAAAACCGTTTACAACAGAAAAACTGACGCTGTATAGACATAAAAAAATGAAACACTCATTACTATGCCCCGTATTTGGTTTAACGTAAAACATGCTTTTCGCGGAAATATATCGCCAGTAACTAAAACACCCTTTATAACCATTTTTGCTACAACTTTTTTTATCAGACACTCATTTTTTCATTCGAACGCTCCTAACCACTGTTTCAACTATCACGTAATAGTAAATCATATATTAAGAAATCCTACAGGATGGTGTCGTTATTTTTTACTTGGCAAGACATTTAATTACGTAGCGTATGAATTATTCAGATGTGCGCAGTGTGGAACGGTCACACAGTGTGGTGGTAGCGGTCAACTCGCTCCGCTGTAAGATTTCGAATTATGATGACCACTTTTATTATACGTTGCTTAACAACTAAGATTGATAGAGAGATAAGAGTTGAAAAGTTTTCCGACGTCTCCATGAATATTTTTGAGAGTTGCTTCTACTATTTTTTTCTGTAATTATGGGCTGTAAATGTCCACTGCGCTGGCTCTCGTAATAACCGTTGGTTGGCGGATTAGTGGTCTCAGTGTGATTGTTATCAGTGTAGCAACGGTGCTTGCTGCTCACTTATTTACCGAATTTAACACAAGCGAGCACTTTATTAAGCGGGATTGTCCGAAAGGGTTACCGCTACCCCGGAACATAAAGGGCTAAGGAAGGAACATGGATGGGTTTTAGTCAGTAAGAGTCTGACACTCCCTTCCGCTCCACCCAGAGCGGGAGAAGTCATTGTATAATTTCCCAGGCTTAAAAAAAAAAAGATCGAGCACTTTATGGTGACAATATAGGTTCTAACATGAATCATGATGTTCTTTCAAAGAATGGAGATAAGGAAAATTGTCAACAGAATTGAAATTAGCATACAAGAAACGGTACAGAGAATAATCCTAATCATAGATAAACCATAACCTCACTACCCATTCACAGAAGTTGAATCAATCTAAGAAAATGACCAGCAATCAGTGAAATAATGACTTAGAAACTATCTAAGACCGATGAATCACCTTCATAATAATATAGGTATGCAAAAATATTTCTGCGAACATGTTGATGTCCCCGGGCGTCCATCAGACTCGAATAACATCGGCTATGGTCACATTTTGAGCAGAATTTTTGACATTCCGTAACCGCCCTTGGGTGAGATTTATACAGGGCATACATGGCGCGATTGTGTAAGGAAACAAATGACGGATTTCGAATGATGGCCGATGTTCAATTGTTTTGTATTCTTCTATTTCAGTTGATGCTGTATTTTGAAAGGAGAAGTTTGAGGAAGCAATTATTTTTATTCCGATTTGACAGGTTATTACTAACTGATTTACTAACCGCAAGAGCGATCTAGCACCCGTATTAATAAAGAAGTAATTACTTGTTGCTAAGTAATTTCTTGACTAAGTCATTGCTTAGGGTTAGAATTCTTAATTCCAAATTCTCATTCTATAGTTGAGTAACAGCCGTTACTTACTTGAGCAATTGCCCAAGTAACACTCGAAGTTTGGTGGTTGTTTCTGTGTGGCAACACTTCATGACTGCGTTTCGTTTCGTGAAAAGGCAAACGTAAGGTCTAGATTACTTTTAAAAGCTTGCAATAATATATTTGATATACTTTATTTTAGATTTATAATAGCAATAGCGTTATATACAGTAGTTGAAATTGTAAAAAGTACATTATTTTCATTTAATTTTGTCGGTACAAAAAAAAAAGAATGCTTGGTGAAACAAAACGTTTGAAATGTTAGAACCCTACTAAATTTAAATGTTTACTCTTTACACATGGATTATATACCGACACATGATTTTTGACTTAGAAAGATTATACATTCATTTCTGTCAATTGTCAAACCATAAATTATTTCTGAAATCAAAGCAAAATATCTTTCTAGGATAAAGTTATAGGAAGCACTCTTTTTGTCTCTGATTGTAAAGAGTCGGTAATTCTCGGTAAAATCACATGTATTGCAATACAGAATTACCGTGCGTTTCTCCAAAAGTATTGTGATACGAAATCTCTTTTTAAAACAATCTGCCGAATAGTCATGAAATGGACCCACATCACGAAAGTAAACTTTGGGATTTCTAGGTTCAGCAAGTTCTATCTCCCCTATTAAATTATCATCTATATTGTCGACAACAGCAAAAAACGCTTCGATGCTATCCAAAGTTTCCATTTTGTATCCAAAATAACGACGAAGTATTGCTTAAGTAAAGGAAATGGTGACTATTACTTGGCTAAGAATTCTAACTTTTGACAGTTCTAACTTCGATCAATGACTTAACTATAGAATACAAATCGTTACCTAAGTAATTACCTTTACTCAAGTACTTACTTTTACTTGTTTATTAATACGGGTGTAAGATCCTTATTGGTAGTTTATCTTAGCTTCAAAAAGCTAGTCCATTTAAGTAGTCAAGTAGACACGTCAATTAAGTTAAAATATTTAAGTTCTTGTCCATTGTATATTGACTGGATGGCTTGTCAAGGCAGGCTATCAAAATGTCGGTTATAAATTATTTCAAAGGCTGGTTACTTGGGTAGTTAATGTCTGAGTTGACAGGTGGCGTTACTAGGCCGTTCTTCGCATTAATAGCCATTGATAATCAAGTGCACTCCTGGCAATGTTTTCTGCACCCTTTTAACAAGTGTTTTTTTTGCGTTATTAGTAAATTTAACTGTTTCTAAGTATACTTCCGTTGATTTATACTTCCTGGGTGTTAATTATAGGTGTAAGTACCCTGAGAACGAATTTTGTAGAAATAGTTTCACCAGCGTTTTTCAATTCAATTTAAATACATTTTCAAAGCTATTTTTTTGTGTATCAATCGCTCCATGTAAAATTCTGGTATTCAGCTGCATCCTTATAGACTGGAAGCTGACCCCAAGATGGTTAGGAAAAGGCTGGTTTTTTTCAATATTATTTAAATTACTAATTAAACTGTACCTCAATAGAAGTGCACACATTTTTTTTTTATTGGAAACAGAAATATTGACACAATCGTATTCATTGCCAATAATCATCCCCTGGTAATATTATTTCAATAGCTTTTTAAACTTTCATCCAATAAATTATTCCTTATTTATCATATTAGTCTTTTCGTGGCTGTACTATAGGAACACCTTTGCCCAACTTTTTGGAGAAACCAGGATGTTATGTTACTTGACTTCTTCAACCACCCTCATCATCATCATCATTGGCAGTCTTGTTCTACCCACTCCTAAGTATAAGGCCTCCTATACCTCCTCCCTCTACAATTCAATACTTTCAACTTGTTCTTACTGTCTTCCCCAACGTCCTTGAGCTCCATGTGAGCCTGATACTCTAAGTCGCCGGTCCCCACGGGCGACGGTGTCGGATCTGCATAATAACACACTTCAAGCGCCCTAAAGCGACACAACTCCGCTTTTTTGACAAAATATAACTTTCCTTTGTTTTATTGAGATTATTATAGCATGTCTTCCATTTTGAAATGGAGTGGGGAATGTGTTGATTGGTATGAATTTTTACGATTTTTGAAATGAGTCATCGTTTTCTAGCTTCTTTTTTTTATTCGGTTTTGGAATGTCTGAATATTGACATTTTCTCACGAACTCGTCAATGTCTTGTCTTGCTGAAATCAGAAAAAGTAGTTTAAGTCATCAATTGACCAGCGACCCGCCCCTCGAGTTTTCTATAATTAGGTAAGTTTAATATTAAATGAATACACATAAACCTTCCGCAATAAATTCTCTAAATGATGGTAAACCGCATCAAAATACGTAGCACAGTTTAAAAGAACAATGCGATCATATAGGCAGACGAAAAGCGACTTTAATCTATAATATTTATAGATATAAAATCGCCAAAAGCAATACGTTACTCAATGACGTGAAAAACATAGCAGAAAATAATAAATTCTCAACTAAGTTGGCTAATAAACTCTAATAACACACACAACATAATTATACACCTAAGTTAGATACACATTACAATCCCAATCAACGAAAATATGATACAACAAATCTTCTTAATCGCAATTTACGCACTACCAACATAATAGATGATACAGCCAACAGAATAAAAGAAATATCGCTCAATACGGACTCAGTGCACGTAAAGATAGTCCGTTACACATATCAGTGTAATCATCAACCCAACACATTATCTACGACAGCTTTAGCAACCTCGGTGAAGCAACATGCAACCACCTAACCGTGACTACTGACACTTACAAACTCACAAACATACATTTACCGTTCACAAAACAACTGCATACACAAAAATGTAACTAAAGAACAACAGAATAAAGATGACACAATTTCGAAATAGATTCTAGAACACGCAATTGAAACTTTGTCGGAACATCCAGCCTTACCGCAGAGTAATTACAAAAGAACAAAAGCCAATCGCAAAAATTGAGGCACTACATATTCATAGTCGCATATGATGTATGCTGTGGCACATAAGCCACGGATGTTACGGTATATGAATTTGTCGCTTCATGTAATTGACAGAACGGAGTCGTCCAATGGAATATGCGCAATGCGGACTCGTTGCAAGAGACAATAGGCTTGGTACATTATATACTACATAGTGTACGTGGTGGTTAGATGGGTAATTTTACGGTAAGTGCTTCCGACAATAGCTCCTACAAGTAAACAAAAGGCGCATCTGACTACACATTGTTCTCTATTTAAATATTTTATAAGACAAAAGAGTAGATAGCGTTCTAAATTCCAATTATTTGAAGTGAAGCTGATGGATTACGTGACGTCTAAAAGAAAGCAATGGCTTTGAACTTAATTGTATAGAATTGGCAAACTTTAATGTGGGCTTGATATCTTCACCCTCCCGATCTACTTACCTACCAAAGGTTATATGAAAAAAGGATTCTTAGTGATTCCTACCCAGCTGGCTCGGCCCTGACTGCTGCTGAATAGTGTCTTATTTTATAATGATAATATTTCTGACGTAAGTCAACGAAAGGGCTGCAATTGCAATTCCGACCATCGAAATACAATAAAACCACTGGCAGCCAAGGATAACTGCAATAACCACCATGATAACTGATCATTTAAAATCACAATAGTGCATTGAAATATCGATTTAACATTCCATAATATTCTAATATCAACTGAAGTCAAAATCTAGCTATAATTGAATTTCGATCTACGTTGAATGGCAAAATAGTGTTTAATTTTGATGTCAATTATTTATTTTCATAAAAGCACCTATTACTAAGAATCCGCTTTCCGTCCGGCACCAGGCTGTTTCTCATGAACCGTGATCTCATGAATAGTTAGACAGTTGAAATTTTCACAAATGATGTATTTCTGTTGCGGCTACAACAACAAATACTAAAAAACAGAATAAAATAAATTTTTAAGGGGGCTCCGATACAACAAACGTGATTTTTTTGCCGTTTTTATAGATAATGGTACGGGACCCTTCGCGCGCGAATCCAACTCGCTCTTAGCCGGTTTTTTATATTAATATACCTATCAATAAATACAGATAATATTTACGTGTTGACTTCCATCACGAATTTATGAATTAAATGGATAACTTCAATGATTATTGACTTGTTTGCCAAGTAGACGAACTTTCTACAATTAATTGGTTTTTATAAACACCACAGTTAATTGACGCATGACATGTATGTAGATTACACAACACGATTTCTAATTATTAAAATTTATTAGAAAAACATGTTTTGACGGCACGATGGCCTAAAATGGTTCTACTCATCTTCCATAGTTGTTGTCAATGGTAATTACGCCGACTATGAATAATAAAAGTCGAGTTGATGCAAAACTTATATATTTATTTGGTACACACAAAGGAACCTACTAACCTTGCTACCTGCCGCACGGGTCGATCGATCAGGTTAAGCTACACGTGTCACGGTTAGTCCATAGATGGGTGTCCATCTTTACATACCGAGACTGTACCAGACACGTGTAACACATGTAACTGTGTGTGAAGAACATTTAAATAAATTGATACAAACGCCGAAATTTCCTAAAATAAACTTTTAAAATGTCACGACTGTTGTCTATATAAAAAATAATAGCTTTGCAACTAAAAAAGACATCTTAGCATCCTTCTATCTAAACGATCTATAATATTTTATTCACCCATTACTCTTCATCACTAAACTATTAAGGAAAACTGCACAATGCGCAAATTAAAAAAAAGTAGAGAAAAAAAATTGTTGGCACTTTCTAAAAATATTATTCAAACTAATGACTCAAACGTTTTGAACTAAAATAGTAATGGTATGTATAGTAATGATGCCTACCAATAAAACCTTTATCCACGCACAATTTTATCGATGTTTAAAATCGATAGGTATCGAGTCAATGCTACTTAATTGCAGGCGTTTCGATTCGGATCATCGTTATAGGGACATATCGAGTCGTTAGGAGATATATCGATGGGTATATAAATATTTTATTAGAAAATAATTATTTTTGTGAAGGTGACGGTATTTCTATCGAGGTCGATGGCTCAAATAACAGTGAAACACTTGATGTGTGATGATGTATCACAATAGTCGTAACGTTTGAAGATCTTGTCACGTTGTGCTCATAAAAATATATGATTTTTAATGTAATGTCATCGTTATTATTATTGATATTTACGAAATCTTAGAGACAATAGCTTTTAAGAGCTATACGAAAAGAAAAATACTTGATTTTAATCTATTGAATCTAAAATAGAAATACGATTAGATATTGAAATGAAACGAAAGATTTGTTCTTCTACCATTTAACAGAATTCAGTTAAAAATGTGACTCAAAGAATGATACATGTTCATGTATTTGTAACATCCAATTTCTTTGAAATTAATATACCTATTAACTTGAAATTGGCAAAGTGATATATATTGCCAATGGACATAGATTTCAGTGTTCAAATAAAAAAATGTAGCCTAAAATTATCTTCTAGGAATATAAAATTGAACATGTCATAAAATTATAATTTGTTCCAATTGATTCACGGAGATAATAATTTGATAAACGTTTTTTATCGCCGATAGGTACTTATAAACATAGCATAAAACGTTTTTAGTGTGTACAATATGTAGCTATTCAGGAAAATGCCACAAAATTTACATTCGTAATCATAGACAAGACTGCATGTGTATTAAACCAAGAACTAAATAAGCAGTATTAACGCGACTAAAGTTAAAACTCCCACATTAAGATAAAATCAATCTAACAACGAAGACACAATGTCCAAAACTGCATCCATGCACATCAAACTCAACACTAAAAGATCAAAAGTTAAAAGCAACACTATAAAAATTGTAAACGAACCAACTTATCTGATGACGGAACCAGTTGTGGGCAATTTAAATTAATGGATTTGTCATCGCAATTAATTTTATAGGAATTAATATGCGAGCGGCGAACGCAAAGAGTTATTTTTTATGTATATAAATTGACATATAATGGAGTTTGGACGATCTATGGAGCGGTGACGGCAAATTGATTGACAAATTGCGTGACGAATTCAAAATAGGTGGATTTCTTTTGAGTGTATCTGTTGTAAACGTCGCTGTTAGATGTCGGGCCGGTGAGCGAGATGATAGCAGAGCGGGAGCGGGGGTCCTTGGACTTGGTTTACTAAGAAATAGAACAAATTCAATGAGCGAGAGTTACGTGTGTTATCACTTGCTTCAAATAACGGTGAAGGAAAATATTTTGAGGAAACCGTGCCGCCTGAGTGATATTTCTCAACAATATGTGAAGCTAAGTCAGAGGCCCATGGGCAGCATAAAAACTCTGACACCAGGTTAGTCACTAACCACACGAGAAGAAGAGCGAGAGTTAAAGAATGATGGGCCAATGTTGTAAGATGCTTTACAGCTAATAATAATACAACATTATGACGTAAAGGATGAACACATCATTGTACAGACACTAGCACATCAAGCTATCCTTAACAGTCAAATTTTCCCAATTGAAAATGAACCTTAGGCTTTTGTAGTAAACTTGAAAAACTATCAAAGATATTTGACAAATTGGGGTTACTTGATGTGCTGACGACTGTACATAAAGAAGAGATTATTTCTATTGTCAATATATTGTATGGAACCACAGTCAACAGTGCTGAAGTTACCGGTATCATTAAAGAAACTGGTATTCAGTTTAATAATAAAATATATTAAGGATACTCGTACCTAAATTGATACTATATAAAATAATTGTATCAACACTGATATTGCTAGGTGATGTCATGTTCGGATTTGTCATGAAATTCTTGGCCAATAAGTACTGAGATGAAAAAATTGCGATCAAATATCGGATAACAAGATCGAAGTGTGACTCCATCGCTTGAATTAACACTTGACCTCCGATCTGTATCTTATTTTTTAGTTTTAAAAATATACACTGCACTTGAACAGAATAAAGTAGGACTTGTTTAGCAAAACATAACTCATAAAAACAAAAGACTACTTTAGAAGCAAATTTTTAAATGTTGCAGCTGGATCTATTCCTAATTTAAGTGGTTCTTCAGCACCATCATTCAAGTATTTTGCTCTGTCTTTTGTTATTTTTTCTTGGTATCCTTTTTTACCTTTATTATCTAGTTCAAAGTGAGATTCTAACTCGATTTTGTTTTCATCGTCTCCCATAATATTCTCGCCGCCTTCAAAGCCCCATTCAATAGTTGTAAAATTCTTAGTTAACGGTTTGAAGTTCTCACGACAGATCAGTCCCGATTACGAGCTACGTTCATTATTAGTCAATCTGCCTTATTGAAAACGAATGCCGCCTTTGATCGACATTATGTCAATTTCTCTATATCGAAGCCAATCGTCTAATGTCTTCCGAACTTTATTGTTTTTTTGGTAATTAGCGGCGTTTTGATTCGATGTTTTTAATTGTACACCTCCGTTGAAGTACTATGAGGTTAATAAGAAAAGTTTAATGGTGACGCGCTGATCGGAAATTGGTGAAGGATTTAAAGGTGTTTTGTCTGTTCGAGTGGTTTCAATTGATGTGGAGGCGTATTTTTAACTTGAATCAAATCAAGTCATTTATTCAAACTAGGCTTAGAGTTAGCACTTTTCAAACGCCAAAAGTACCCCCAAAACGCTCACCCTTCACCACTTTCTAGTGCTTCAGCTGGGCAGAAGAAGCGACGCAACCAACTTGACAGCAGCTCAGCTGTCAGTTCAGTTAGAAAAAGAAAAAAATAGGTTTTATGTTAAAATAAACAAAACCACCCAAAATACAAATTGCTGTTAAAGAATCAATTAACAACCAATAAATTAATATACTCAAACAAACACGAATCAATCATCATATCTAAAGATCTCACATAGGTTGCGACATTGACATTCCCGTACACAACACGCTACCAAAAAATCTATCTTTTAATTTATTTAATTTGCGCCTCTAATTACACACAATCATCATTGAACGTGATTTCTCGTGACGCCTCTGACTTACAAGGTAGTCTTTTGTATCACCGTCAATGCTTGTCAGACATGTGTTTTGCTCGGTAACCTTTCGAAAACCAGTTTTCGAAGACCTCCGATCAAACTACAATACTCCCTTTATAACCTAAATGCGTGGTCATTCAGAGGGACGATATAGTCCTAGCTAAAATGGCTGCTTGGTACCATTATCGGAGAATAGTAATCAGACGTAATCACAGAACAACGAATGATTTTTCGTCGTGACTTATTTTTTGTCAAATTATTTTGTTAGTCTTTTTTTCACTTCGTCTTTTTACCGATGGATTTTTGATTCAATGTCAAAGATCGTCGCTCGTTCGATTGACAACAAATTATATGTGATTATGTGTGGTCAGTATAAATACAACGTAGGTAACTATTCGTCTGTTCACATCCTGTTCAACTCGTCTCCGGGTAGACAGATTAGAATGGATGACAGCAAAATTTTGATTGATCTATAGACGAAAACAACGGGATTCTTTGATGATTTTTCAGGTTTTTTTGTGTATCATGATACTGGATATTCGAAATCTCAACCTCTACTTTCACAACTGCATTTAAGAACAGCTCTCCTTCGTTACAATTATTCGGGAATCAGCTGTAGACGTTTTAATTTTTGAAGACTTTGATTCTATGAAGGCTTCAGTATCACCACATTTCATCAGCAACATTTGAACTCTACACAACAATATACAAACTCACAACACATAACAACCATATAAAACCATACACAACAAAATTATATACTCAACAAGCGATACCCCCTCCATTGAATGCGCAAGCGCAGGTCGTTAGGCTTGAAGCAGCATAAATAATAACGTACGATTTAGCAGGAGGAGTGCAACCACTATCTAATGATCAATGAGAGAACAATTGCCATTGTGCTCAGCTGCCGGCGGCGCGGCTTGTCACTGGGTGGGTGCAGTTCCGTGCCGGGTCGAACATGTGATGTAATGCACGATTATGTTGGAATATGACATTATTATTGAGTTTAATGTGGGGGTTCAGTCGGTTTGCTGGTGCTTAAAGATTTGTGTTGGCTTAGATTTTGGTCAGCAGGTGGAGCCTTTAGACTTTGGTTGGCTTTTCGAGGACCTTTGTGACGTCACTAGTTTTAAACTAGAAAATAATCCGTAAGGGACGTCATCAACCGAAATGAAACATTACAATTTCTAAAATTTCTGGGCGCTTTGATCTGCGCATGAATCTTCATGTAGAAAATCTAAGTTCGGTTTGGTAAAGTAATCCATCACTTAATGTCACCGTCACGTAATGAGTTAAATTATAAATAAATAGATCGATTTTTTAATGATTTAAAAATCTTTTTAGTTCTGTTTTCTTCTATTTCAATTATAAGTAGCTAATCAAAACGATTTTGTCACAATAAAAACTCACAAAACGGCCTTTACGAAGAAACCTTTTCAACTCCTCCTAGATAAAGAACTTATTTCATTCCTAAAACCAAGAGACATTCTTATCAGTCCAACGTCCTTACCTTAGAAGTATTTGAGGTATAAATCTGCAGGTATCTGGAGGCGCGGACGGGTGGTGAAAGTTCAGTCGCGTATCGACGGCGAAGCCTACGGGCTACGGCCTACGCGACGGGCGATGCGGACGGACGATAGTTGTGCGAGCTACGAAGGAAAATCGTAAGAGGTTTTTTGGTAGATATAACAAAAATACCTTACAGACTATCATACATATTTATAAAATAAAACAAAACCTATTCTACACAATGTGACGGCGTCGTGTGGCGCAGAGATAAGTCGCGTAGCCTTTCTCGGAATTGCGATACTCTTCCTTGAGGAAGGAAGCCTTCCTTGTCTTCTTTTGGGTCTTGCCAAGGCATCTTGCAGGTCAACCTAAGGGGTTGCAAACTGTTTAATACTAGTAAAATCTCTTTCCTATTTTGTTCAATATCTCATCAGCGATTAACCAAGTCATCCTGTCGTGCTTTAGTAAATTAGTCTCCAAATTTTTGTTTAAAATGTTATTGGAATAATGACATGTAAACTTGGCTTCACGTTTTGTGTCCGTCACGTAATCCAAATAAGGTAGGCAGTTAAGTTAATATTTAAATTAGAAAGACTTAACGTATAATTTTGTATAATTAAATTATAATGGACATCATTCGATACAGAAAACCTGACGTCAATGATAGACTTTGATGACCATATTATTTTGAAGTACATTAATATAAATTAATGTCTAGCAATAATCAAAGGAACAGATTTCAGTTTCAGAAATGACTACTGGTTTAAACAACGCTTCCTTCTTAAAGATTTGAAAAATAAAGTAGCGCAACAAAATTATCAGTTTAATGATGACTGAATGAATGATACAGATATTCAGCCAAAGGAAAAAGCGCTTTCACAAGCAAACAATAAAGTCACACTTACAAAAATACCGCAGAGTATGTCTACATCGCAAAATAAACCGTTTCAATACCGTCCCACCTCATAGTCTCGGCTAGTTCTGCATCACCCACAAGTGCGGTGGACAAGCGATAGGCCATTAAGGATTTATAGTCAACAGATTGCTATCATTACTCGGCACTGGATTATGTTGTTTGAATATGTTATTAGGACCATACACGTTGCCGGCATCAGTTTTATGGCGGCAATGTTTTCTAGAACTACGACATGTAATTGGGCCTGCTAATGTGAGATAAAAATTGCTATGTTTAGTGATGTTGTGTGCGAATTGGTGCGGGTTATTAATTTCTGTTTTGTGTGAGTCATGTCAGCATGGAGATTGTTTAAATTCTAGAGCAATTGGTAAAATTATCATTTGAAAATTGACTCTCCTTGCTGGTATTGTTTGCACAACCTACTTTGCCTTCTTGTAACAGTAATTCTGATAAGTTCATCAGCCTTTTAGTGCCAATTTCGCCAACTCAAAAGCTGTCGGTGTCAAAATTCCACAATGGCAACTCTTAAACGCGATTAAGTTGTGCTGATAGCATTCAGTTTCATTGGTTTAATCAGCCCTTTTATATTTTCTCTTATTTGTTGTATTTTTGAATTACTAACATAGCTTTAAGTCATCTTGACGTACTACTAACACTCTCTAAAAGTCTGAAATGAATGTTCTGAATTTTAATTTCGTTCGATGTCTTTTCAACTTCTTCTTTTTTTCTATTTGAAATCCAGTAAACTTAATTAATGGTATTTGTTGGTTGAGTTCTATCAAATCTCTAAAATTACAAAAGCAGCTAAATTCTCCATACTTCATTATAAAAACCTACGTATAAACAACGTGACACGACACCAAAACAGCCACTAAAACTATTCCGTAAATCGATTGGCATCATTAAGAATTAGTCCAAGTTCTTTCACCCATACTCCGGAACTCCATATCACATCAGTAGACTTTCCTCTTTTAATTGCGATCCAATGAAGCGCCACTAATTCCCTCCCCTGCCACCCCTGATTCCCTCACCTTCCAGGCACTTGTCTTACCGCTGGCGATAAGCGAGTTGGCGAACAACAACCCAGTTTTTTTTAAACATATTTTGATATAAAAAGTGTCCATGGAGTTCCTTGCCCGTTCTTTTCCGTACCTACTGCTTTGGAATGGGCAACTAGTTTCATCTTTCTGACTGACCGACCCCTTGACAGTTCAAAAGTGCCCGTAATTGGTTTATTTGAAATAAATGCTTTGAGTTTGAGTTTGAACAAAAAGCGTGTAGTTAGGTTAGTTTTGTCACTGAGCTAATAGGGCGAGTGCGACAGGTAGAATAATTGCCCAGTTACTTACACACGTACGTACCTGCTGGGACATGTCTCAGGAAGTTTTCTGCCCGCCAAGCGAGAGTCGCTAAGCGAGTATTTTCTGTGCTCTTGTAGTTGCAACAAACTAGTAGAAAGATAGATCTCGCCGGCCAGTGTGAACAGTTAATGATTATGTATCTTTCACTGACTATGAACATTGACTAGTAATAATATGAATGATGTAACCATATTTTGTTTCAAAGAGTGTCCGTGGAGTTCCTTGCCCATTCTTCTCCATAGGTTTGACAGTTCAAAAGTGCCTGTAATTGTTTTATCACTACATAGTATGAAACAAAGTCGCTTTCTCTGTCCCTAAATCCATTATGTATGCTTAAATCTTTAAAACTACGCAACGGATTTTTATGCGGTTTTTTTAATGGATAGAGTGATTCAAGAGGAAGGTTTATGTGTATAATTTGTCGACATATTATGCGGGCGAAGCCGCGGCGGAAGCTAGTTTGAAATAAATGCTCTGAGTTTGAGTTTATGAGCGAGAAAATAGTCAATAACCGCTCGCTTCCCCGTCGGCGGTGGGACAGGTGCCTATGGGGTCCCCTGGACAACTGGAATTCAGTCTCTTTAGATAACACTTGGGGATCGATTGCGACGTTGTAGGTCAAACGTTAGTTCACTTGTTTTGTTTTGATTGTATATTGTTTTAGTTTGTCTTTTGTTTTTTATATCGTGGTTTGGTGCGAATTCCTTTTGTTTGTATTTGTAAGTGGTAATATATTGTTGTTTAGATAAATGGGTTGTGAATTGTTGTTTTTGATTTAGCGATCTCTTTGCTTTTGTTTTTACAAAAGTTTAATATGTTGTTATGAAGAGTTATTTTTTAATAAAGTTTACGATGGGTTTTTTTTTTCAAAGCTTGATACATTTTTGGTGGCATGTTTGACTCATTAAAATACTAGAAAATGCGATGGTATGATTAATTTGATTAGTCTGTATAGTTAAATAGTAAACCGTGCGAATATTAGTTTCAAGTCTACGGGATCTAGATTTGTTGAATATTCAGCTAAGTATGTATTTTTTATCTAAGTAATAGAAATTTGGTTTGAAAGCTTTTGTATAGAAAATACCTATGTCAAACCGCTATCTCTGATCCTTCAGATACCTAATGAAGAATGAATAAGTAATGAAGATCTTAAAAAATCACCCCAAATAGAATTTGTCATTATGAACGCATTTTCTTCCGTTTGATTCTGAATCTGACTTCCATAAACTAAATAGGTACTATGATAATATGTGTATGTGTGTACTAAGACACTATGTTCCCTGTATGCTCTATGTTATGACACAGCCTTCGATGACAGTAAATGGGCTGTAATCTAACACGCGGGCCCAGTGCGGGTTGGCAGATATCACATATTTTCGAAGTTTTGGCTCCACGACTTAAGGGTAGCGGTAGCGGTAACCTTTTCGGACAATCCCGCTAACTGGACAATCCCGCTGACAATTCCAGGACATGCTGGCTCCCTCACTATGTTTACCTTCACCGTTTTAAGAGCAGTGTAATAATTAATAATTTACCTAATCAACTACCACTGAGCCACCACGGCTCATAATCTAACTTAATTTTCTTTATTTCTGTTAACCAACAATACAAAATCACAATAAACCTCTTAAACCACTCAAACTTCAATCACGGATCGTCTTCAAGCAAACCAATAAAGCAAAGTGTCTCTGGAAATCCCGACTGCCCGAAACATGCCCGGAATGCATTCCTGTCACATCCCAGTCTCCCCTACCCTGGACTGAAGGTATACCTAAGTACAAATAGCTGTTTGTAATTGCGTCTTAAGTTTGTTAAGAACTTGTGAGGCGGCAGGACGAATGCTTTCGTTATCACGTGAGGGAAATACGGGGTTTGGTGTCTTAAAAGAATAAGAATAATTTATTTGCAAAATAATATATCCGTTGTCGCGTGAGGGAAATACGGGGTTTGGAGTCCTAAAAGAATAAGAAATAAGAATAATTTATTTCCAAAAAATACATTAATACTAGGTAGGTAGGTACTACAAAACTATAAAATATGTTCTAAGTATTATAAAATTATAAAACAACTATCATCATCATCTGCCTAGCCTTTTCCCAACTATATTGGGGTCGGCTTCCAGTATAACCGGATGCAGCTGAATACCAGTATTTTATATGGAGCGACTGCCTATCTGACCTCCACTACCCAGTAACTGGGCAATACGATACCCCTTGGTAAGACTGGCTGTCAGATTTTCGGGAAAAAAAAACAAAATAAAACAACAAAAATTACAAAACAACTATAAACATAAAAATTTTCATTATCATTCAAAAATAAAAGAAATAAAAAAAAAAATAAAAAAAAAAAATTTTCATTTTTATTTATTATGTAGATATATTTATTAAATATATCTACATATTTTAAAATAACAATGTTTCTTTATGCTGCATGAATTCTTGTATAGTATACCAAGAAACAATTTTCTGTTAGTTAAAGAGTTTTATGTGGGTGATTAAGTTGCTTTTAAAACAAGTTTTTCATTATACAGCTTAATTAACAGCAAAAGGAATAGTGGTCAAATAATTCCTCTTTTTTTTCGTGTGGTTAGCGCCCATAGGCCTCTGACTTAACTTAACATACTGTTGAGAAATATCTCTCAAGCATGCCCGGTTTCCTCACAATGTTTTTCTTCACGTGTTATTAATATGCTCGTGTGTGCAGACACAAGTGCTCTCTCTCTCCTCTCATACTCATAGCCCGATGAGGCGGCCACCAGACACGACCGAACAGAGATCATTCATTCTTCCACAACTTACCTGATTAGCATCATCATTTATCATCTTATATATCTTACACATCTTTATAAAACTATTTTACAAAAAAGAAAAACAACTGAATTCCGAAAAACAATTTTAATTTCGGAAGTCGGTGTCTTTGTTTTTGTATTCCCGGTTTTAGCCAACGAATTCTGAAATCAAAATTATTTTTCACTTTGTAATGTTTTTTCGGAAGTCGGTTGTTTTTTTTGTGTCAAAAGTTTTTTATTTTACACTTTTGAGTTTTGGCACCCACCCTCATTCGTAACCACTATTTAACTTGCTATGTAAACAACAGTGACCTGAAGAACTAATATGCCGATTTAAGACTATTATGGTTTTCTCATGGATGCCATTGTCATAACAGGGAAGCACCAGCTTTCAAATAAAAAAAGAATAATCAAAATCGGTTCACCCAGTCGAAAATTCTGAGGTAACAACATAAAAAAAATACCGTCAAATAAAGAACGTTCTCCTTTTTCTTGAAGTCAGTCAAAAACCTCATGCATTACAAAAAGACCTAAACGGTGGACACTCAACCCAAATCCCTGAAGGATCTTCAGCAAATTAACCTGTCGGGCGGTACTTCCGCACAATTTGGCACAAACGACGTTACATCCAGGAAAACACGAGGAAAAGCTGAAGCGTTTGATGTCGTCCATGTTGGTACTCAGGTATCAAGTACTTAGTTGGGTGGGGTGGGTTAGAAAGCGGGGAAGATAAGATTTTAATTACTTTATTTATGATTATTCGTTAAAGAAGAATGTCAGGATCGTATTACGTGCCGTTATGTAGTTTATGCGTAGGTACTGTGATGGCCAGAGGGATCTTCTCTTAGGGAGCCCAGAGGTAGAGCTCGTATAGTGTGATGTAGTGATTTTTATCCTACAAATAAAAACACACGGGGAAGCAACTATTGAATTATATTACTTTAAACGAATACTTGCATCAAGCAGCACCTCTTCATTTATTTAACTTTTATAAAAACTTATTAAACTTTTTGAATGGTCGAATGCTTTTTTTTTTAAGGCTGGGAAATCATCCAATGACTGCTCCCGCTCTGTAGCCTTTTATGGTCGAATGCTGTCAGTTATTTTCTAACCGACCAGCCCTAGATTCTACATCAAGTTTCATCTAGGCTCTACAGTACCTTACGTGAAGATGTATTTACCGCAGATTTCGCGCTCCAGGCTGTGGGAAAATGCTGACTGGATATTTCAAACAACTCAGCCCGTCGCAGTCTACTGCTGGAGAAAAGCCTCTCGAGGGGCCCCTCAGGGCCAAGCCTGCCGGGTTAACGGGATTGTCCGAAAGGGTTGCCGCTACCCCGGAACATAAAGGGCTACGGAGGGAACATGGATGGGTTTTAGTCAGTAAGAGTCTGACACTCCCTTCCGCTCCACCCAGAGCGGGAGAAGTCATTGGACGATTTCCCAGCCAAAAAAAAAATAGCTGCGCAACAACACCCTGTCCTCTGCCTTCCACATCCAGTTAGTCCCAGCCACCTTCTTAAGGACATCATTATTTTACCCATGTAATGTTTTTGTCTTTCCTAACATTTCTTTTAAGTACCAAACAAACTCCAACTTCTATTCAAGAAACTTTTTTGAGCAAAAAGAATTGAAATCTAGCCTCTTTAATCAACAACGCAGTCGACACAGCACTCACGACAAAGAATCGATCTAATAAGCTATAGTTATGGAATTAATTATTCCTCAAACAATTCCTCAACCATTAAATCAATCAATTATTCATTAATTACAGTCAATTTCTTCATAAATCGCCAGTACCTGGGCACCAACCTTTCCCCTGCAAAGAAACGCGAACATGTCCTTCACTAAGTGATGGGGCGACAAGCCAGGGCCGGATTACGATGACGTATTACTAAATAAATGACGCCATCTTTCTTTCCTACGTGACGAAGGCAACTGTTTTCCTGCAAATCACTTCCCTGTTTTCCCCAGGTGGTATATGGAACAATTTGTAAGATCTATTCTCGTGTTATTCTCAGAAAATTGTGGTTTTATGTTGAATTAGTTTCGTGGGAATTAAAATTCGGGTTGTTGTTGTTGTGTGGGCTGTAGGATTGTCAAAATATTTATATTTATATAGTCTACTTTTGGATCTGAATCGTTTTGATTGAAATTAGGTGGAAGAGAATTTGTGTCATGATTATTTTTGTTTGCGTTTAGTTTGCCAAATTGCTTTTAAGATTTTACAATGCAATCTAGTTTTGGTTAGGCTAGGTTATGTGGAAGAGAGACGACGAGTAGTTTATGTTTAAATGATCGTTTAAAAGTCCAACTAGTAAACACAACATCACGCCTGGTTTTCTCAGAGGGTTAGGCAGACATGTACCCATTGTAGAAACACCCTCATATTTCAATATGTACCAACCTTTAATTATCCATCTCTTTAAATAAAAATTAGGGACTCATTGTTTCCTCTGTTAGAGTAGATGCCACAACCACCCATCACACTAATATTATAAAAGCGAAAGTTTGTGAGTGAGTGTATGTGTGTGTGAGTTTATACGTTTGTCAGTCCTTCACGCTTAAACGGCTGAACGGATCTGGATGAGACTTGGCACAGAGGTAATTTATGGCCTGGATTAACACATAGGATACTTTGATCCCGGTAGTTTCCGACATCCACGATGTCGCTGGCATCAGCAAGTTCTCTATAAATTACAATCTAAAAACAGTCTTCCCGAATCCGTCCTCCGTTGAAGGACATATGGCATGACATCGAGAATTCGCCGTACGCCCCAGAAAGGTAATTACAACGGCTTGATAGACAGTCCGACCCTTTCGTTTATACGTCCGTCTACTTGCCAAGACACTTGTGAATCGAATTTCTTTATAAATTGTGAGAAAATAGTGTTTACATAATGGTTCGTGTTAATGTCATTGGACTTAGTTACTTTGTAAGTGTAATTGAGCGTGATATTGGTTATTTGAAGCTGTTTGGAAGGTAAAAAGCAACGTATCTGCGAGTGTTTTAAAGGTTCTCTTATCGTATTAAGTCTTTTTGGTCGGTTCGCACGAATTTTCCCGCCCGAAACAGGTGAATCAACATTTAAATAATAACATTTTTTTATAGGTGTCTTGCACGTAATTTATTTGTGGGCGAATCTTCAGCTTAATTAATTTAAAGCTTTTAAGTTTATTAAATAAAATGTAAACGTTTCCAATCATAATTCTTGAATGAAGCTTCTTGAGTAGGTACTTTAACTTTATTGCATAAAATTCAAAATTTGTCTATTGCTTTATACCTACGTACTTAGGGAATTTTCGCTTCGCCCAGAAATAGATTCATCACTTGCGATTCGTCTAAAGATAAAATAACGTTATTTAAAAAGGGTCGATTCGCCTATTTTGGGTAAGTATAGTCGTGCGAATCGACCAATAAGCCCATATTAAATCAGATTGATTGTAATCATGATTGATAATTTCCGCTCCTAAGCGTGAGTATACCGACAAATGACAGACATTATAAGCATTTCCTTTCAAAAAACAAAAAAGAAAATGTTGAGAAGTACCTAATAGTTTGTATGATTTCAAGGTGTCAAATTTTCCCCATTGAAAATGAACCTTATGTTTTTGTAATCAAGTTGAAAAACGATTAAAGAAATTTTACAGATTGGGGTAAATTGATGTACTGTCCTTTGTACCGTGGATGCTAATTTCATTGCTCGCTTCTAGCTGCAACTCCGTTCATGAATGTTAAAGTCTTAAAGCACTCGGAAATATTAAAAAACAGCCATATTATTATAAAACATCGCACATTTTTTTTTCGTGTGTTTTTTTCGTGTATTCCGCACTATGTTTGATGGAAAACATAGTGCGGCAACCGGCCTGCCTGATAGATATTTGTCATCAGCATGTGAAGCTAAGTCAGAGGCCCATGGGCAACATAAAAACTCTGACACCAGGTTAGTCACTAACCACACGAAAAATAAAGAAAAATTTGAAAAATCTATACAACAAATTACGCAGTTCAAGAGGTTATGCATATACATTATCCAACTTATTAATATAAATCCCAGATTAACATCTTAACGTAAAAATTCTGTTACATAGGCCCATTACGACTATTGTTGATGCAAATTTCGAAACTGCCATTACAACTCAAAGAAAAGACAAGAATAATCTATCAACCAATGAACGGATAATTATTTTTATTTATTTATTTATTTATTTATTTCCAACTTACATCTATCATTACAGGGTATACCTAATTCGATAGTGTAGTTATCAAAAATATTCTTAATCTAAACTTATTAACCTACCCTTATTAACTATTTTGTTATTATTACTTACTAAGTACTTATTATAATTAAATTTTGTAACATATCACAAACAATGCATTTCTTGTGAACTCACTCAGAGAACAACAGAATAGGTCTGAGTCACTCGCTATGAGGTTGAGAGTGCGGAGTGCTCGCGTCCATGGCGCCTGCCTTAAAAGATTGGTTCGAGCGCACGGCTCCGCTAGCAGCTGTGGCTGTCGACGTCGCCACACGTACCTGTCCGGAACGCACAAACCTATGTGCCCTAAAACGTCCGCGTTATGTACCTTCCCTAGTTAATTAGTTAATAGTTGCTATGAATAAAACGTTAAAAGCTACTTTATATATAGAAACTATTGTTGTTAAACTGTAAGATAACTAACACGTTTAGGTTACGTTGTGCTGTGACGTAACGAAAATGGAATCGTGATTTTGTTTTTAATAAACTTTTTGACACCTGTCAAAAAGTTTTTAGGTTAGGTTTTAATTAGTAAAAAAAGGATAGGAAATACAATTTACGTTTACATTTTTCTTTATGCAATCTTTCTGAAGAGCTCGTGGCTAAGTCATAACAGCCGCCCAAATCGATGCATCAGGTTATGCTACGCTTGCCAGAGTTGGTCCGTGGAAAGGTCCATTTGTAAATATCAAGACTCCTCTGTGCCTCGAAAAGCACGTTAAGCCGTTGGTTCTGGCTGTCATTCGTGAATCTTTGACAGCCGTTACGGGTGGTCAGAAGCCCGAAAGACTGACAGCCAGTCTTACCAAGGGGTATCGTAGTACCCAGTTACTGACTGGGTTGAGGCGGTCAGATAGGCAGTCGCTCCATGTGAAATACTGGTATTCAACTGCATACGGTTAGACCGTCAAAATCCGTTGTGTAGTTTTAAAGATCTAAGCATATATACATACAGACATTAGGACAGACGCGGGAAAGGACTTTTCTTTATACTATGTAGTGACACAACTGCCCAAGAAAGGCAAAGGTCTTAAATTGCTAATATTTTCACTGTATAATATTGAAGCCATTTTCCATTTCCCTTCAATTGTGCCATCACAATTGTACTCTCCTAAATATTTTGAACGGTGCAGGCAAGAAGGCTGTCAGGCTTAAATGGGATTGGGCGGGTCACTTGCTGCATGCACAATAATCGCTGGGCGAAAGCCACAATGGGTGCCCGAGGTTGAAAGGCCGGCCCGGAAAGAGGTGGCGTGATGACCTAGACGCGTAAAAATAACCTAAGATAACTTGGCGCGCCCGTCCAAATTACTTTTTCAATGTTTCACATCCATTCATGTCACATTCTTACAAAACAATGTATACAATACTAGTTGACCCGACAGACGTTGTCCTGTCTTAACTATGATACCTTCCTTACCTACCCTACCTACCCTACCTACCCTACCTACCCTACCTACCCTACCTACACTACCTACCCTACCTACCCTACCTACCCTACCTACCCTACCTACCCTACCTACCATACCTACCCTACCTACCCTACCTACCCTACCTACCCTACCTACCCTACCTACCCTACCTACCCTACCTACCCTACCTACCCTACCTACCCTACCTACCCTACCTACCCTACCTACCCTACCTACCCTACCTACCCTACCTACCCTACCTACCCTACCTACCCTACCTACCCTACCTACCCTACCTACCCTACCTACCCTACCTACCCTACCTACCCTACCTACCCTACCTACCCTACCTACCTACCCTACCTACCTTACCTACCCTACCTACCCTACCTATCCTACCTACCCTACCTACCCTACCTACCCTACCTACCCTACCTACCCTACCTACCCTACCTACCCTACCTACCCTACCTACCCTACCTACCCTACCTACCTACCCTACCTACCTACCCTAACTACCTACCTATCCTACCTACCTACCTAATTTCTCACCTTTTAAACCTTTCCTGGACTACGACAAACATTTCAACACCAAAATCATCTAAATCGGCCCAGCCATTCTCGAGTTTTAGCGAGACTAACGAACAGCAATTGATTTTTATATAATATATAGATAGATGGTGATGACAATGCGACAATGAATAAAAACACTAACAACACTAATAAATAGGAGTATTTTGGAACTATTAAACAAATCCTAGCATCGAAATAAAAAAAAGTGATTTTTCAAACAAACTAAATACCAGTGACGGTTTGACTATGGGTTTTGCTAATCTTTGACTAGCTATAGTGACTAAACTATTGGATATATTTGGTTGAATTTTGGTATGCAGGTTGGGGACGGTATTAGAGTTACACAGTCTAATTTATTGTCGTATTGTTGTCACCATCCTGTATATGTTGATGTAAGTGTTCGTTTTCAGTGGCAGGCGGGCAGCAACATACGTTATGGACATGGCGCTTTGTAATTACTTTCAATCGTTTTGGATGCAAACTTCCTGTAAAGACTTTGAGGAGGCCTTAACCCAGCATTGGGGCAGTATAGGCTAAGTAAAAAAAATGATTTCGCAACAAACCCTCTACGTAACGTAACCTAACAATGCCGCTAGAACAAACGCGTCGTGACGATTACAACCGATACGAGTACTTAATGGCTCACCAGCTTTTAAATAACAATATGGCCACGCCCACAGCTATTAATGTATTTGTAATCGACGCGATCTTTCTCAGGGATCATATTGTATACTACAGGAGTCCTTTCAAGGCCTTCACACAATGGCTGTGGATGGTATTCAAATTCTTTGGCTCATCTAGTTGAGGAATGTTTTATAGTCTGCAAAATGGGTAAGTACAGGTTTGGGTCGTGGTGGCTTGGGGGCTTAGACAAA
Organism: Hyppa rectilinea; assembly: GCA_951799385.1. Lineage (NCBI taxonomy): Eukaryota > Metazoa > Arthropoda > Insecta > Lepidoptera > Noctuidae > Hyppa > Hyppa rectilinea. The sequence goes on from OX637311.1 coordinate 13,436,074, forward strand.
CCCCCTTTAAGTAGGTAAAGGTTATGGGTTGTTACTTTAATCAACTGAGCCTATCGCAGTCCATTGCTGGGCGTAGGCCTCTCCCTGGCTGCGGCACAGCACCCTGTCCTCCACCTTCCGCATCCAGTCTGTCCCAGCCACCTTCTAACGGTCATCGATCTATCTAGATGAGAGCGTCCCACACTACGCTTGCCCACACACGGTCACCAATCCAGGACTCGTCTGCTCCACCGGCTATCGCTCCTGCAACAAACATGGCCATCTCACTGCCACTACAGTTTGCTAGCTCTGCTAGCTATGTTGGTGAATTGGCAGACGCAAATAAGTGTTAAAAATCAATCAACGTAGCAGTTAATTGATGGATGAAGACCTATACCAAGTTGTGCCACATTATCTAGAACGTTCAATTTAATGTGTAATATAATCAGCCTATACTGTTCCCATTACTGGGATACAGGCCTTCTCTCTGTGAGAGGGAGTGGGCCGTAATCCTCCACGCTAGACTAGTGCTGATAGTCATTCGTTCCCGCGACCCCCCGCACAGGTGTGAGAGGGAACACCCGGGGTGGTTTTTAGTCAGTAAGAGTCTGACAGACCCTTCGCCCCCCCAGTGCAAAGGACATCCAAAAGCATTTACCACCCGGACCAAAAAAAAAAGTTCTGGTTGTACCTAGTTTTAGATAAAGAACAACTACTGAAAATATCGCTTCTCGGCTGTTTGGCTGAGATCAACGTGTAAGTACTGAAACTTTATTTCAGGTATTTGTATGTGTTTTAGCAGATGCGTATACTCTAGACATAACCAACTTCTAATATATTGCGTATTCGTGCCTATTTTATAATTATCACGTGCATAAAAAACAGTGATGGAAAACATCATGAGGAAAACATGTCTGAGAGATATTTTACACCACGTTGTCACTAACCCCACGAATAATAAAGAACGAATGAATTAAAAACTCTTTTTAAAACAGCTTTCTAATTATTTTCAGGGTCGATGTAACTCGATTTCTCCTTATTAACACCTACGAGTACAGCTAACTGCTAAAACTATATTACAGACGCTCCACCACATAATTCATATCCTGCGAGTATTTCCAACGTATTAATTACCTTCGGCTATCCACTAAAAAGGCCTCGTATGCATTTGAAGACAAGTGAAATGCTAGAACAGTTTGCCCGCGGCCTGCGCCCACGTTCAGATGGGCTTATACGTCTCCTGTCTCACTAGGAACTGTGAGATTAGGTTGGCTGCATACGCGGCGTTTGTAGGCAAGAAATGCGCCATTTTTTCTTTATTTCTTGTTATCTTAATGATTAAAGCCAAGATTACATTATAAAATGAGTGACACAAAATTGATGTCAAATCATTTATTTCAAATAGGCACTTTTGAACGTCAGGTATCGTATTACCCAGTTACTGGGTTGTGGAGGTCAGATAGGCAGTCGCTCCATGTAAAATACGGGTATTCAGCTGCATCCGGTTAGACTGGAAGCCGACCCCAACATAGTTGGGTAAATAGAATAATATGTAAAAAAATAGAATTGATTCTATTCGTCCCTTACAAAAGGTAGTTTTGTATGGAGAAGAATGGGCAAGAAACTGCACCGTAACTCTTTTAAAATGTTGTACAATGTTTTGTATACATGAATTATAAAATTGTATGTGAAGACGATGCACCCAGAATAAAAATACTACACCAAAAAAGGTAAAAATGGTGGAAATGTTGTTGTTTATATGACGAGTAGTTCGCATATGGCGATGTCGATGCCGCTATTTGGTACCTAAGTACTCACGGTCTTCTTCATACGAGGTTTTAAATGGTCACAACTGAAGTTTTCCCAACTATGTTGGTCGGCTTTCGGTCTAATCGGATGCATGAATACCAGTATTGTACATGGTGCGACTACCTATCTGACCTCCAGAACTCAGTCAGTAACGGAGTTATACGATACCTTTGGTAAGACTGGCTGTTAGACTTTCGGGCTTCCAACTACCCGTAAAGACAGTCAAAGATTCAAGAATGACAGCCGGGACTAACGGCTTAACGTGCTTACCGAGGCATGGAGGAGACTCTACATGTAAAGATGGTCACCCGTCCACAGACCAAACCCTGCAAGCTTATTTGCGTATAAGCGTGCGGCTGTATTTGTGTTATTACTTATAGACCAGTGCTGAACCTTTGAAAATGGGAAAAAGTGTAAAATAATTATTGAAGGATGAAACCCATTAGGAAAGGAAGAAAATAAAAAACCGAAAACTTGGCCATTTAAATTTTTTACATACATTTTGAGGTTATGTGAAAAAACTGTAAATATAAAAGTTATAGATCTTTTTTTACTACAACTTTTCCATAGAACTTGTAGTTTTGCCAGAAATCGAGATAAACCGTTTTTCACCCCTAAAAACACACCCCCATCCACGTTCCGACCTCAAACTTCTACTGAAATAAAAACACAAAAATAATAAAAATCCTATTAAACTCAAGCCCTTACAAAACAATTGATAATAAAGGTATTGTTTTAGTATTAACAGCAGATCTACAACCAACCTAAAAGCCGCGAGCTGAGACCCTTACGCGGATGCGGCGCAACCTAATAATTTCTTAATGTCATGCACTCTGAATGGAATTATTGTTTTGTATTACAATAATGGTGTACTTAGATTCTGTACAGATTAAAAGCGGCCATTCCAACTGACGTAGTGGCTTTCCATTCAGCTATGTACAGAGGCCAGCACATCAAGTTACCACAATCTGTCAAATTTCTTTGATAGTATTTCAACTTTATTGCAATGGTATAAGGTTCATTTTTAATTAAGAAAATTTGACAGTTAGGGATATTTTGATGTGCTGGCGTCTGTACCGTTAGTCCTGAAAGGGTAGGCGATCAGCTTCGTATATATGGCTGAAGTCACGTTCCAAATATATGTACGAATGAATGAATGGATGAATGAATGATAGAAAAAAAATTTTGTTGTTGCGGTAAGTAAATACTTGTCATGTCACGTACAAAAATATTTAATTAAGCAGTATTATCATTCACAATATTATTGACTATTACAAACGGTGAAAACATAAAATATGAAATCATATAGAAAAACGTCGTCTTAAAAACTTCCATCACTGTACAGAAATGTAATGCGAACATATTGTAAAATTGCATTTTATGCATTCCATTTGATTCTAAATATCTGTGACGTCACATTGATAAATTTCTTACAAATCACGTACAAATTCCGCGTTTTGACAGTTCATAAAAATTAACGTTATTGACAACCCTTTCAAATACCCAATTGAATGAATATACCAGTCACAAGTCTTTCATTAATAGAGATACGATACTAGGCTGAATCCGCTACAATGCAATTAAGTTAATTTACATTCGTTTAATTACTTACCACTAGCTCGCACCAGCTGTATTCCTATTATTGACATTATTGTCTTCAGAAAATAACAAACATGACCAATAAAGTTTATAAAAAAACGTTGCAACAATATCTCAACGACACTTTCTGCAACATAACAATATAAATCTAGTAGAAGCTTTAACAAAACCGTAGTTATTTCCGAGCAACCTTACTAAACATGGCATACAATTAGGTCGTTTTTATAATGTCAGGCTAAGCGTTGCGTCACGACGCGACGTTAAATTATTTATAGCACAGCAAGCAGTAGTAAATTGGTCTTATTAATGTTTTGAAGGGAAGACATTTTGTACAGACTTAAGACGTGATAGAGCACTGAAGATTTGTCACGTAGGGTTACCGTTGATACTTTAGTTTGTACTTTGTAGGAAGAAGTCGTGGGTCGTTTTGTGGGGTTATTTTTGTAATGTTGTATCGTTGAATCATTTTAATTTAATTATTAACTAGCCGCTGCCTGCTGCTCCACTCCCTGATTCTGTTTCTGAAATAAACGTAGTCCTTAAAACATCAGCTATCGGTCAGTGGAAGTCTTGTCAAAATCGGTCCAGCCGTTTGGGAGATTAGCCGGAACAAACAGACAGACATCTTTTTTTTTTGTAATAAGTACCGATATTCCTTGGTAAGACAGATTGTGAGACTTCTGGGCTTCTGGCGACCCGTAACGACAGACAAAGATCCAAAGTAACAGCAGGGAGCAACGGCTTAACGTGCTTTCCGAGACACGAAGAAGTTTCGGTATGTAAAGATGATCACCCATCCACAGGTCAACCTCGGCAAGCGTAACTTAACCTGATGAATTGACCCGTAAGGCTGTTATAACTACGAGACATCGCTGACATCTAAGACGACACCTAAGTAATGTAGACAGGTAATTATTATTTTATTCTGCTAAAAGACGTCCAAATTTAATTAATGTAGGTACCTTCTTAATCAAAACTGTCAATTAATCAATAAATATGACCGTTATAACACATTTAAAATTCCATTTAGCGGAAACACGAACCGGAAAAACATGAAGCTGTCAACACATGTAGGCTACGCCATTTTGTCACATCGGCGTGACGATTGCGTGTGCACCGCGCATGCGCGGGCTGTGCGCACGATTCGATTTCGCACGTCCATCTGACACGAAAGATAGCAATTAAGATTTTTTCTTATTGTTAGATAATATTTTTCCGGTCCACGAGTGTTCTAAGAATAGATTGGATAAGCAGAATTATTGATTGTGTGGTGTGTCACGGAATAAGAAGTAGCGTGTATTTAATTAAGGATAATCATGTCCCAAAAAAAATACTTGTATATTTACTAGATTAATCTGGAAAAGCTCGTGGCTAATTAACCGCTGTACAGGTCCATCTATCAGGTTAAGCTACGCTTACTGAGGTTGGTCCGTGGATGGGTGACCTTTTTTACAGATCGAGACTTCTTCGTGCCTCAAAAAGCAATCGTGCATCTAAGACAGTCATTGCGGGTCATCAGCAGCCCGAAAATCTGACAGCCAGTCTTACCAAAGGGTATCATATTACCCAGTTATTGGGTTGAGGAGATCAGATATGCAGTCACTCCATGTGAAATGCTGATATATTCAGCTGCATCCGATTAGACTGGAAGCTGAAAAACGCTGGGCATATTGAATTGATTGATATACCTACTAGGTTTTAGAATAGATTTCTGAAGTTTCAGAGAATTTCAGACTTAAACATAATAATTATGACATCATCACACCACCGAACAGATTGGCCGAGCTTATTCTACTAAGACTCGTGACCTATGTTCAAATTCTTAGACAAACGGTTCTACATATTTAAATCCTAACTAATATGTATTGTAATGCGAAAGATAAATAAATAAATAATTAATAAAAATATAACAAGGCTAATCTATATAATCTATATCTCGGCCATAGGTAATGGATGGACCACGATGCGAAAGTGTTTTTTTTTTGTTGGTTATCCAATAGCTTAACCACTACAGCTAGTCAATGATTGGAAGAACCCTTAGGGTCTCCCCACATTTATCGACGCGGAATCAGCTTAAGCCGATTGCGTATCACCACACTACTCGACTTATCGCCGATCAGCTGTTGCGACGGATGTTGACAACGGCTCGTTTCGCCGTCGGCTGCCGTCGCGACGCGTCGTCCGAGCCGAACCGATGCGAATGGTATTAGTAACACCCTTATTTCGTAGACATAAAGGCTTTTTTGACCGGTGTTAGCCGATTCCGCGTCGATAAATGTGGGGAGACCCTTAGTCGACGCATGATTTCTATTTAGTTTGTTTGGGCAAAAACCACTTTGTTAATTTCGATGCTAGGATTTATTTGACAGAATCAAAATACTCTTACGCATTAATATTGCCAGTGTTATAATTGATTGTCGTATTATCTTCTTCTCCTTTTTGTGTGGTTAGTGACTAACCTGGTGTCAGAGTTTTTATGCTGCCCATGGGCCATTGACTTACCTTCACATGCTGTTGAGAAATATCTCTCAGATGTGCCGGTTTTCTCACGGCGTTTTTTTTTCACCGATTTTTAAGCATGTGATGGTGTCGTATTATTATCTCTACATTGCATAAAATTGACGTTAAATATTACAATTATGATATTTTTGATGACAATAGGCTCGCTCCTAATTTCATGGGACAATACAACATACATACTTAACTAGCGAAATATGTGTTCTATAGGTACAATTCTGTCTAAGCCTCATATGATTATAGGCGTGATGTTACGTAAGTACATATGTATAAGTCATCATCATCTGCCTAGCCTTTTCCCAACTATGTTGGGGTCGGCTTCCAGTCTAACCGGATGCGCTAAATACCACTATTTCACATGGAGCGACTGCGTATCTGACCTCCACAACCCAGTAACTAGGCAATACAATACCCCTTAGTAAGACTGGCTGTCAGATTTTCGGGCTTCTGACGATCCGTAAGACTGTCAAAGATGCAAAAATGACAGCCGAAACCAACGGCTTTTTTTATTTTTTATGGCTAGGAAATCATCCAATGACTTCTCGCGCTCTGAGTGGAGCGGAAGGGAGTGTCAGACTCTTACTATAGATTTCAGTAAACCAACGGCTTAACGTGCTATTGTTACATTTATGTATAAGTATATATTATAATACCTCATCCACTTATGCTACATGTAACGCCTACATATACTAACCCGAGCAAACTGAACCGTGGTACATTATTTAGCCAAATTGCGCTACGTTATGATATTTAACAATATCTAAATGCTGGCATTGTCTTCGGAATTAGACACGGCTGCGAAACCCTTAGCTTGGAGAGCTGCGTAGGAGTTGCATAGATTAATAATTTTACTACATTTTGTGCCTAAGGGTTGTATGTCGGAAATGTTAAGTATGAGGATAACGGTTTTGAGAAATGAGGTAAAGAGATATAAGTGATTAACTGTAATAACTAGCTACCCAGTAATATATTCTTATTCATTCGAATATGGTTCGAGTTTTGTTTGTATTCTTCTTCTTAGCGTGTCGATGGCAAAAATAGTACTTAAATATATATTTATATTTTAAATTAGTTTGGGCCAAAGTTCAGTAACGCGAATACCGCTCACTGACGCAGCCTCAGGTCCTCACGTGTGTTTGTATTACAAAAGCTATTTCAGATTTCACGAAGTTTTGCTGAAAGATCTTTTAGGCATCAAGTTGACGTAAGTCAACTTCAAACTCTCTTATTTGTTTGTTACGCTTTCACGGCTAAATGGCAGAACCGATTTAAAAAAAAAATAGTTTTTCAACACGGTTTTAACACGGTTTTCTATAAAAAGCGTGTTATTTAGTTTTCTTAAACTATTTTTTATTTCCTACTTTTTAGTTCAAATTAATGTATTGTCATCGCTCCTCGATAAATCTACAAAGTTTGAACGAAATCTGGCCGTTTAAAGTGGGTGAAAATCGCGTCTAAAGGAGTCGGTTACAAACATACATACAAGTGAAGCTAATATAAAGCGTGTAAAAATGTTATAGGGATACATTGAAGCCTGGGAAAGAATATATGTAGGTTATTTTTTATCCACATACCAAGCGGGGAAGCCGCGGAAGGAGGCAAGTCTTTTATCATGAACCTTACTAGTTGCAACAAAATATCCATCGATCTAACGCTAAGGTACAGTCTGCATAATAATCTATGGCCATAAGCTTAGTCACAGGCAAGGAAACGACGCCCAAGGCGGGTCAAAATGGTCTCCAACAGAGATCACTTTGTGCTGATAATCTAAGCTTAATTAACTGTAACTACACGTGGCAAGCTGTGAATATTATGACGGAGAAATGGTGCTTGTTATTTAAGATTTTTTTAGGTTTATAGGATATTATAAAAAACAACTATTAAGTAAATATTATAATAATTTGCGGTGGGTCAGATTAGGTGACCAAACTAGGCTTAGAAAATCTGACAAAGAATAGACATAGTCAGTAAAGAAATGTTTATTTCATTATATTAACAAAAAAAGTAACGAAATTTTGCTGTAGGTTTCATGAAGCTTTCTCGTCTTCGTTTTTTTGACAGAATAATATACCTAATTCAATTTAAATTAGAGAAAATTTGAGCACTGGTGGGCCAGTGGTATCGGATCCGGCTTACGAGTTGTAGGTCATGAGTTCAAACCCAGGCAGGCACTGTCAGCATATGAAGGGGCCCCTCAGGGCCAAGCCTGCCGGGTAAGCGGGATTGTCCGAAAGGGTTACCGCTACCCCGGAACATAAAGGGCTACGGAAGGAACATGGATGGGTTTTAGTCAGTAAGAGTCTGACACTCCCTTCCGCTCCACCCAGAGCGGGAGCAGTCATTGGATGATTTCCCAGCCTTAAAAAAAAAAAGCCTGCCTGTGTCGTGTATTACTGCCTCTCACTGAGACTACGCCTGTGTCTCAGCTGCAGGAAAATTATAGGCTGATTTTTAATGATTCTAAATTTAAATTACATTAATGAAAAAGAAAACTGGTGATACTAAAGAAAGGTTAATGGAAGGTTGATGTCTGATTGAGTGCATTGTAAACTGTGTTAATAATTATCACAAATAAACTGTTTGATTTGATTTGATTTGACGATAAAACTTGGTAGGTAGGTGCTTCATGGGATAATCGTCGGTTTGTGCCTCTTCAACATTTAGAATGGTCTAAGGGGCCTCTGCGAGTTGGCTTCGGCCTTTCGTACGTCTTCCGAAGGTCCCCAGGATACCAAGAACCTGCCGGGTAAGCGGGATTGTCCGAAAGGGTTACCGCTACCCCGGAACATAAATAGCTACGGAAGGAACATGGATGGGTTTTAGTCAGTAAGAGTCTGACACTCCCTTCCGCTCCACCCAGAGCGGGAGCAGTCATTGGATGATTTCCCAGCCTTAAAAAAAAATAAAAATAAAAAAAGGATCCCAAGAAATGTCAAGTGACAAAGAAATAATATGATGTCATTTTAAAACGAGTATCTAGCGAAAGTATTCAATTATTGTAATCAAGACAACAAAACAGCCAAAACAAATGACAATGAAAACAAATATTCAATGTAGTTTTGTTATGAAACTAGTTTCTATACAAATCGTATTAATATGATAAATGTGAATGTTTGTATGGTTGTATGTTAGTACGTTTGGATATTTGTTACTTAATCACGCAAAATCCTCTGAATGGATTTAGATATAATTTGACACACAGATAATTTATAACCTGAATTAACAATAGGATACTTTTCCTCCAGTAGTGCAGACGCCAGCACATCAAGCTTTCCCTAACTGTCAAATTTTCCCAATTGAAAATGAACCTTATAACTTTGCAATAAGGTTGAACTACTATGAAAGAAATTTGACAGATTAGGGTAACTTGATATGCCGCCCTCTACGCAGGCGAATCCACAAACAAAATCTAGTACCAACTTAATAATATACTAGACTCACAAGCATAATAGATACATTTATCATAGACATTTTAATATTAATATTTTGAATGTGTCAATTTTTTATTAAGAAACGTGTTTTCACACCTTACGATACATCATCATTGTAACATATGGTCACGTTATAAAAGTATGTCATGCTGTTAAACAATAAACAATCAATTATTGTTAGGTGAAATTTTTTGTGGAGAGGTCACATTATTTTGTTAACATTAATTCTAGCTCTAATATTTATTGACAGGTTAAATTTTACTGTGATCTACAAAACAGAATATAATATAACATCACACTTATAAAGAGATCATCAACAGCCGATAATTATAATATTTTTTTATTTATTCCAGGTAACAAAGACCTATCTTCTTCTCGTGTGGTTAGTGACTAACCTGGTGTCAGGGTTTTTATGCTCACAGCATGTGAAGCTAAGTCAGAGGCCCATCCTCTGACTTAGCTTCACATGCTGTTGAGAAATATCTCTCAGACATGCTGGTTTCCTCACGATGTTTTCCTTCACCGATTTTAACCGAAGACCGAAGACCTATAATATATTTATTATGTATACTTTACAGACTATCATACATCATCCATTTATAAAAACTACAAAAATAAAAACTATTGTACCCGAAGTGACGGCGCCGTGTGGCGCGTAGCCTTCCGCGGAATCGCCGATACACGACACCCTTCGGCCAATACTCTTCCTTGAGGAAGGTGTCTATATAAGGAGTCGGACCTCGCACCACAAACGATTTGAAATTCGTGTTGTGGCGCGACTCCAGCTTTTACCTTAGTCCAACTGGTCTTAGCTCGTACATACTCCACAACCCCCTCAACCTTCGTGGTGTGATGTAGGGTCACAAAGAGCTGCGTCTCAGGTGGTGCCGAACGCAGCATATCGGGTCCACTGCTGGACAAGGGCCTCAATAGACAAACAGCAAGAGTCAAGTCAAGAGATGGGCTTGTAGTACACCCATATTTCACCAGATATGTTCCACCGGGCACAAATCCAGGCTCCGGACTGCTGCTGCAAGATTTCTGATGGGAAAATGTAATTCCACTTTTCCCGGCCCGATAATCAAACTAAGGACCTCATGTTCATGCACTAGACCAGTAAAACAAACTGTAATTTAAAGGGACAATTATCATACTTCGAAATGGTTAACATTCAATTTAGATCAAAACCCTAAGTCACAAATGTCAATAAAATTTTCCCATAGAATAAAACTTTTCTTCAACCAACGCAAAAATAACACTTTACCAACAAAAGGAAAATAACCCTTACCAAAACAATAACCCGAACAAATAAATATCCCCCTTAACATGTCCACGTACGGCTAACACAATTACAATTCGGTCACGACAAGTAATAAAATAGCCAAAAGAAACGGCCATTCGACACTCGAGGCTAAAGGGCTATTCGGTATTCTTCTCGCCAACCCTTAGGAGCCACGAGCCACGAAGGGAAAAGAGCAAACACTTTAGGCGAAGGACCCAAAATGGAGAACGTATTGAGTCGCGAAATAAAATAAGGGTACGTGTGGAAATACTTGGGCTAGGGATGTGTATAGAGCTGCTCAAAAATAATTCTATATATTCGGTGTGTATTTTAGAATTACCGAGTTTCTACAAAAGCTGGCCAAGTACGTGTTGAACTCGCACACTACAGCCGTGCTAAAGATTGTACCACCGTACAATCTTTAGCACTACATAGTATTTAAAAAATAGACTTTAGTTTCAAAAAATCGTTTATTGTATGATTATTATTTGTTGCTATTGAGGCAAAAGAAATACAAAAACTTTTTACCGTTCATGAGATTAAATCAGCAGATAGATAGATAGGGTTCTAACTTAGGCATACCTTTATTAAAAAAATCTGTAATTAAAATTTCAACCAACTCGAACTTTCTGCAGGCTTAGCATAATTATACTCGGATAGTGTCACTTTTATTCACTTAATACATATGTTCGACTTCAACTTATATGTAATTGGCATTTTTTAATCATAAGTAAGATACGATAATATATCGTTATTTGCTCAAACCTGCGTAGGTATACTCATGCAATTTAAATGATGTATATATTTTATTTATATTTATTTATTATTTTACCTTTCAGCGGTTATTTCCACTCTTAAAACATACAGTCAAGTGGACAATAAGCCTGACCGCAGGTGGCGTTTAGATCTCTCGAACTTTTCAAATATTTACCAGGACTTTTCCATGGATTTGTTCCTTTTTCCCCTTTTGTCGGAACTAACGTTAACATTTAGCTACCGAAGCGGATCAAGTATGCTTTGACACAGAGCCACGAATATCTTTTGACGAAATATTTGAACGGGACCCGAATGTTTGTACTTTTGAAGGTAAGCTTATTTTGATTTAATTAAATTTTCAAATATGACTTGCATTGTTTTCTTTTCGGTTGTGGGTTTTTGTTTTGAGTGTTGTCAATTGTTATTATTATGCTGCTGTTCTATGTGAAAAAAATAAAATGATATCTACATTATGAATATTTATTTGTTCCATTAATCGATGAATAAAAATGTATATGTAGGTATTATTTATGTGTTTTGATTTCTGTTAACTTTACCATAGAAAATATACTGTAGGGATAATTGTCTCTCTCCTTATAAAGGTGTCTCAGTAAAAAAATAAATTTTAAAATCTTAAAAATATATTATTATTTGAAGGTTTTATTCATTTTTTTTCTTTATTCATAATTTGTACAGAGGTATCGATATATCAGTTAAAAATGCCCACAGTTACTTTGTTGGCAAGAATGCACTCTTCTACGAAATTTTGCAATAACCTTGTCCACTGAAATAGACGAGCAAATAACTTTATTAAAAAAAAATACCCCTAAACAATCGATATTCACGCTATCAGACATTATAAATAATTATTATATCGTAACTCAACAATTACCTCACACGAACGTGGTGCTCTAACCAGCACACATTAAATAATCGATTAAAAACAAACTCCGATCGATTCCCGCTCACCAATGACCATCACTAATCTCATAATATTTGACATTTGGCAACACCGCGATTTATACAGCAACACCATACAAGCAAATCATGATGCACCTGACCTTAGGAAATTTCAGTTCCTACAATCGAATTTTTAAGTTTTTTTTTATCTTAATAAATCAATTGAACAATTGGATTCCATTATGGCAAATTGATTTCCTCAATGTGTTGAACGTAACGTCGCAAATTGGACAAAAAAGTTAACCTGAGTAATTAGCACTAAGATAAAGCACTTGTAACTACCGTGGGAGACTGATTTTTTTAATCTGTGGCCCAAGGAGGTAGTATACAGCGTGTATAAAGTGTGTTTACTAATTTTATTGCTTGTATATGATGTTGTTTTTTTAGTTTGGTACTGTGATGGATTACTGTTTCGTTGTTGCGGCATCATAGCAATTGCGAGTAACTGGATTTTTTTGAGAATAAACTGTTTGCAATTCTCCATAGATAGGTACATAAGTGGGTTTCAAAGTTATATATTGTTGATAACTTCGTAGTTTATGCGTAAGACAATCATTCCAAAAATGTTTAGAGGAAGTCTGAAAGTGATACCGGTGACTGAAAAGTTGTGGGGAAATCGGTTATCATGGTACGGGCATGTGATGCAGTGGAATGAGGAAAAGGAAAGTTTTGAGTATGAATATGGATGGCTATAAGAGTAGGGGAAGACCCAAGAAACCATAGATTGTATGGTGTGGGTAGAAAGGGACTGAGATGACAACTAAAAGAGAAATATGGAGGAAATTATGAAAAAAAAATTGTAGCGCCAACCATAAATAAATTGGGATAAGGACGGGACACTGATAAGGGGAAAAATAGTGATGTTATGTATATGAAATATTCACCAATAAATTTTCTTGACAATTAATTTCAAACACGTTTTTCACACAGATTATTTATTACCGAATGACAGTCACACAGCATTGGACGTTACTACCAGTCCATTTCCCACCAAACCGGCTTCCATGACTTAAACCTAACAGCGAACAATCTATAATAACAAGTGATAATCGTTCGTTCAGTCAACGTTCGTGTCAAAAGCTAAGAAATTAATGTTTGCAATCACCGTTAGAGGCCAAAGTAAGGCCGAAAGCCGAAATTCTCACGGCCGCACCCAATCTACGCGCTGCATTACGAATTTGTCATATTAAGTCGATTATCGAGCGGAGGATATGACATAAGGTGAAGGTTGGGATGGGACAGATTTTGAAAGGTGGTTTCGGCATAGATATGTCGAGTAATTTAATGGACGAACACTTATGAGCACCTATACTAACCTACCAGTTGCTGGTGTAACGAAGTCAATTTGCAAGCAAAATTAAAGTATGGATGTTTCTGAGCTTATTTTAAGCAGTGGGTTCTGAAGGTCAGATAGGCAGTCACTCCATGCTAAATACTGGTATTCAGCTGCATTCGGTTAGACTGGAAGCCGACCCCAATATAGTTGGGAAAAGGCTTGGAAGGCAGATTTTTTATGCACTAACATTTTATGTTGTAAGTTACGTTTATTTACACAGAAATATTATTCTAAAAAGCATAGGGTGTAAGGTATAAAATAACTTAATGGGGTTGCGCTGATCTAGCCCGTGAAATCGTGACATTTTGGATTAATTCTTACTTATAGAGTTGTATTGATGATTTTAATGTTTATAATTCCTTCAATACATATTTGTTACGGTCGCGAATCATCATTTGATCAACATTCGATGTAATACTGACCTAAGAATTGCTAAGAATGTGAGAAAAGTACGCGGAATATCTACTAGTAAGTAAGTTAATAGTACACGTACTATCCTGTAGCTTTCATCTTAAATAATTGTCATAACAAAATTATAGCAAAGATGGGCAAAGAAAGAAGACACCTTTTTTATGGTGGGAAATCATCCAATGACTCCTTCCGCTCTGGGTGGAGCGGAAGGGAGTGTCAGACTTTTACTGACTAAAACCCATCCATGTTCCTCCCTTAGCCCTTTATGTTCCGGGGTAGCGGTAACTCTTTCGGACAATCCCGCTTGTAAGAAGACACCCTTAACTTTGTATTAAATTTAACTACACGATTTTACGAAATTTAATTTGACGACACGGTTGGCGCAGTGGTTGAGCGATTGACTGCTGCGCACTATGTCGCGGGTTCGATTCCCGCACAGAACAAATATTTGTACGACCTGCAAGTATTTGTTACGAGGCTGGGTGTTTTTCTATCTATAATGTGTATGTATTTACAAAAAAAAAATGTATATAAGTAGTTTATCAGCCATCTCGTTACCATAACACAAGCATTAGGTTGCTTAGCTTGGGACGATACGGCGTTGTGTAAAATGTCCAAGTATATTATTATTAACTGTTTCACTGATGGTTTTGTTTGAGACAAAACCATCAGTGAAACAGATAAATTTTAAAACATTAAATACAAAACAAATTAAAATCCAATAAATATTTGTCCACAATTTCGTGCACTAACGAATCGATAAGAGATTGGCACGTCACTATTTCTGCGACTGATTATCGCAACTAAGACAAATGTTCGCGACACGAGCACGTTTAGCCTATTACTACCATTGAGTAATAAATTATACATAGATTATTTTAGCTGCAAAATGTACAGTGTGTTAAGTTTGACGAGGGACTTACTTTCAGTTTGTATAGTACTCATGGAAATCAGCAACTTCGTTCATGGGACCAACTCCGAAATATGAAAAAAAAAATTGCTGTTGCAACATTTTGACGATTTATGCGAACATATAAATGTAATGAACAGCTGATTTTTTTTTCGTGATTTCAGGTATAGTTCTAAAGACAAAGTTGTTCGTTTTCATGAGTATAGTACCCCCTTTTTTTTTTTTTTTTTAAGGCTGGGAAATCATCCAATGACTGCTCCCGCTCTGGGTGGAGCGGAAGGGAGTGTCAGACTCTTACTGACTAAAACCCATCCATGTTCCTTCCGTAGCCCTTTATGTTCCGGGGTAGCGGTAACCCTTTCGGACAATCCCGCTTAGTATAGTACCCCCTGAAAGTATGTCTCTCGTTTAACCTAACACACTGAATATTGGTCTAGAGGTCGCATCACTCATGAGGTCCTGCCTAAGTTCGATTCCCGAGCCGTGAAATGTGTTATTAGGCCTTTATCTAGAGTCTTTCAGTTGCAGCACGGAATCTGGATTTGTACCCGGTTAATGACATTGCGCTCCTTCCTATTATATGAGACTTAAACATACAAGGCGAAATGTTGTTCACACCTCTACTGTCTCGACCCGAATTACTTATTAAAGAAAATAGGTAGCTGTAAAACTCGTACCGGTAAATGTGAACTTTGGACCCTATTAAATAACAGCATAAATGTCATTTTTAATTGATAGCTTTTTACTGACAGAAAAATGTCATACTTACTGACATATAGGTAGGCAAGTACCTTTTTTATTCGGAAAACTATAATAAAAGTTACATGGTCACATAATCACTATTACACTGACCAAGCCGACGTCACACGTCACAGATGCAGATGATGACATCCTTCCTACAATCACAGGAAACATGAGTGTAGTCTCATTTACATCTCCTACCGGTCATCTTACGAATAGGTACGTACTCCTAACCCGTCACCTCTGACGTCATTCGTGGGAAAAACGATTCGCAGCCGGAACTACACGAGTACCTACGTAAACTCACGAAGCTCCAGTCTTAAACGAGGAGACTAGTAAACTCATTGCTCGTACGAGTCGTTCGAAGGTTAAGCTAAGCTTGCCGCGGTCGTTTCGTGGGAGGTGATCATCTATTACATATACCCATCCGTGCTCGAAAAGCATGTTAAGCCGTTAGACCCGCCTATCATTCGTAGATCTTTGACAATCGTTATAGGTAGTCGGAAGTTCAAAAATCAGTCTTACCAAGGGGTATCGTGTATCCAGTAACTGGGTTGTGGAGGTCAGGTAGGCGGTCGCTCCATGTAAAACACTGGTATTCAGCTGCGTCCGATTAGACTGGAAGCCGACCCCAACATCATGTCAATCAATCAACTCAGCCTATCGCAGTCCAGTGCTGGATATAGGCCTCTCCCAGGCTGAGCTATAACACCCTGTCCTCCGCCTTCCGCATCCAGTCTATCGGTCTATGTAGCGAGGGGGCATCTCACACCACGTTCGTCTAAAACATTCCCCAACTTATTTTGTCTACTGCCCACTTTGAAAATAAATTATTTTGTAGCGCCTCCATTTTTTCACCTGCGTATAAACCACTATCTAGATAAAATTGCAAATCGCCCCCTTTTTTTTTTTTTTAAGGCTGGGAAATCATCCAATGACTGCTCCCGCTCTGGGTGGAGCGGAAGGGAGTGTCAGACTCTTACTGACTAAAACCCATCCATGTTCCTTCCGTAGCCCTTTATGTTTCGGGGTAGCGGTAACCCTTTCGGACAATCCCGCTTACCCGGCAGTGGAACATATACGCGCCGTACGGCACGGGTCTGGTGCTGATCGGACGGTGAGTCACCCATTACTCACCGTCCGCAGGCCCACGCCTGCGGTGGCCGGGAGTCGTCACGTGGCTCCCGACGCCCGGGGCGTCTCCTGCGGCGGCTGGGATGGGAGGACCTTTATCTCTCCCGAGAGGTCGCCGCCGATCGCCTCTACGAGGTCACGGCGGTGCTCCGCCCATGCGGGGCAGGTTTGCACCGTGCGCTCTAGCGTGTCCTCTGAGCGATCCTCGCAGTGGTGATACCCAGGCGTTTCCTCCCGCCTGATGATGTGCAGGAACCTCCCGAAACATCCATGTCCGGTGAGGACCTGCGTCAGGCGGTAGGTAAGGGTGCCGTGACGCCTCTCTAGCCACTCCTCAAAGAGGGGCCTTACCACAAATGGCCCCCTAAGCCTCTACACAACGCTCCCATTTTCTAGGTCTCTTACTGCTCCCCTTTAGGCTTGCAGCGCCCACAAGGAAGCGTTATTCCCCATTTTGGGAAAGGCTGGTCTAAAATATGTAATATATTCAGTTCCAGCAGCCGGTTAGACTGGATACCAACTCCAACATAGTAGGGAAAAGACTAGACCAATAATTGTCTATGATATCGTTCGTGTAATGATATTAATCTGTCCAATTAATAACGTTTAATAGACATGTTCGGAGAATTTTAAAGGAAATCTGTCAATTCTTCAGTCACTTTGAAGAAAAAAAAAGTAATTTATTGCATTAAAGAAGTCTAGAAATATTGGACTTTAATTAATTACTCATTTTAGAATGTTTTACAGTTGCTTTCAATTAAACGTTAAGGTAGTTTTAATAATTAGATTCTAGATTTTATGACGTAATTTATCTTGCAGACTTATTAGCAAATTTTAAGAGTACTTATGCCTGATAGACTCATTAGAATACCAACTGTGTAACCGTAAATCTTCTGAGCGTGCTGATAGTAATATATTGTTAGCTAGCAGGTGCCCGCGGCTTCGCCCGCAGAGTACCTAATCCTTTTTCTAAATAATAGTATCCAAGTTACTCCTTATAACATTAGCTATCTATGTAAATGAAATAACTGTAATGACGAATGTAACAACAACACGTAAAACTTTATGTTCCGGGGTAGCGGTAACCCTTTCGGACAATCCCGCCGATTGACCGACACCTTGACAATTCAAAAGCGCCAGGTGCCTCTGGCGTCACAAACTTGGTGCACTGAAGCTGCAAATCTAGCAATCCTCGCACCAATTTCCTTTCATCATCCGTCTACATCAGACAGGCGCATTACCTTTGAAGCCTAGCAATAAATTAGATATCATTTATTAATACACTTGGACGTCTCGTAGGCGGAGCGCTAAAATTTTATGAGCAAATTCAACCTGACGCAATGTTTCATGGGAGTTTGTCGCGGGTCCAGTCCCACGATTTAGTTTGTGAGTTACAACTTTTGTTATTAAGTGTGTTTATTATTAATTGCTTTGGTAATCGTTTTGGGATTTGATAACCTTATCTCTTCTCCACTCCTGGTTGCCTGGTAGAGAATGCTTAAGGCATTAAGTCCGCCTTTGTACCTTTATTGTGTGCGAAGAAATCACACTAATATTATTAAGGCGAAAGTTTGTGAGTGTGTCCGTGCGTGTGTTTGTTACTTCATCGCGAAATAACTACTGAACAGATCTGGATGTAATTTGGTATAGAGATAGATTTTTACCTGGATTAACACATACATTTCCAACATCTACGCGGGCGAAGCTGCGGGCAGAAACTAGTAAGTAATAAATAAATTAGTGTTGCACTTGACGGGTAAAGTAACAATAAACTTGGACACTTAATGTCAAAGATTAAGTAGTATTTGCCAGCGAGTTATTTGCAACACACATACAGTAGTAATGGGTTTCATTTTGACAGTTAAAAAACATTCATTGCGTTATTTACTTCGTTGAGCAGACTAACTTTTCAAACATACGAAGCAATGGATTGCTCAACTCAAAGTTAAATTATACGACCCGGTACTAAAACAACGGTTCCTTATGACAATCACAGGATGGTAGTAAGGCGTGGGTGGTCTAGAGATGTGACACGAAAAGGCTGACATGGAAACTATACCTTAAGCGCGTTAGTGGGATTGCCCGAAAGGGTTACCGCTACCCCGGAACATAAAGGGCTAAAGAAGGAACATGGATGGGTTTTAGTCAGTAAGACTCTGACACTCCCTTCCGCTCCACCCAGAGCGGGTGGGGTCGCTTGAGGAGTTCCCACCATCAAAAAAAAAAAGGGCGTTCGTAGACGAAGTGCCGGTGACGGCTGCTAAGAACAAACGCCCTAATAACTTTCCAAAGCACTAGGTTCCCCCAAAAACGGACTAATCACCTCTTGATTAATCGCACGTTTAACTGAGAGCAAGCTTCGTTTACTGAAATAAAATACCTAACAGTTAAATCCTCTGTTAATCAAATCCCAGATCACAATACATTTGTATTACACAACGATTATAAATCACTTCGGGCATCTTCGTCAATTTTCGGCACTCACGTCCTTGCTTCGCCTAATTACGGTTCATAAAGCAAAAAATGCTTCCTAGGATGTACAGAGGCCAGCACATCTAGTTACCACAATCTGTCAGATGTCTTTGATGGTTTTTCAACTTTATTACCAAAGCGTAAAGTTCATTTTCTATTGGGAAAATTTGGGTGTTTGGGATAGGTTGTGCTGCCGTCTGTACTATGTGATATTTTTTGGGCAACAATGGGTCTGAGTGTGTCATGCTTTGCCCACATTAGTGATAATAGCGTGACCATAGCTATTTGGCGGGACCTGTCATAGTTCAAGGTTGTAAAGTTGTGTTCACAATAGATTTGAAATCGTCGCGGTCGTTTGTGAATATTAATGGTTTAGATTGTTATCGAATTGGTGACATTCTTCGATAGTTATTGCTGTCATTTTAGTTAATGGATCAAGACTGCATAGTCGTTTATGCCATGACAAACTTAGATATATCTTAAACTAGCTGCTGCCTCGGGCTTTGCCCGCCTCAATGTTGTACATTTTTCATACAAACTTCCATCCCGTATTTCATCCCTTTACGGGGGGAACTTCCTAAAATGGTTTGACGTCTCCTACACATACCAAATTTATCCTCTATGCCAAATTTTATCTTCGTAAAATATAATAAAATAAGTCCGTAGGTTCGTAGGTCGTTTTTGAGATTTCGTGTTTGATCAGTGTATGAGTGAATGAATGTATGAATGAGTGACCTTTTGCTTTTATACATAGGTAAAGATTACGACTGCAGTCCGAAAGAGTAAGTTTTAGCTGTTGGTTGTGTGATTTATATGAAGAGTGTTCGTGATGTTTTAGTCCGTTCTTCTCCACAGGCTTTGGAATGGGCAACTAGGTTCAGCTTTCTGACTGACCTACCCCTTGACTATTCAATAGGGCCTTTAATTGGTTTATTTGAAATAAATGCCTTGAGTTTGAGTTTGTATTTCATCAAACACAGATCAAGTCTTTTACATTTAACATTGACTCATTAATAAAAGATACAGGGCATTCCCTTTCACTTAAGAACACGTCATCAGCGCGCAAAATGCTTGACATAACTTAGCGCGTTCATTTACCATGTAATGTTAAACGCAACAATCAGTAAGGCAAGTGTGTGCGCGCGTTTATTTGCCTTCACTACAATGTTAATAGTGTCCTGGGGCGCTCCGACCACAGATTGAGACAATTACAACTGATTGCAGACCAGTCGCACAGATTGTGTGACTGCTTTTTTTAGGCTGTGTCTTTTGTGTGATTTATGCCATAAATTTCATTCGCGTGTGAAAGAATCTTGTGGAATGTATGAAAGTACAGTCTAATGATAAAATTGTAGAGATTTTGGTGGTCTTCTGGCGAATTCCACTAAGCTAGAGGCTAGAGGACATTTTTACGGTTTTTACTTGATTATTATTATGATACTTAATGTGAATTATATTCTTGAATTTTACGCTCAAATTGATATAAACATTAGGTGGGAAATTCCGTAAATAGTCACCTTTTTGCTGACCGAAATGTTGCAGATGACATTAAATCTAGTATACGTGACGTTAAACCCCACAAAATTGTCAAACAGAAAAACCCAGCTAGGTAGATACTTTCGCTCATGCTGCATAAGTCCTCAAATCGATATTTATTTCGAATCACAAATCAAGATACTTTAAAACTCCAAAAATAGATCACAAAAGCTTCGTTCAAAATAAGGGTCAAGGCCGCACTGTGTTAGTCACTCGACTCGCTAGTCCACGCCAGTGAATGAACGAGTAGTGCGTAGGCGTTTGTGTACCTAATTAATTCTATACACTAATGAACGATAGTATTCACTATCAATATGCGTCGATAGCTTATTTGGGGACGCTGAGTCAACGACGTGGGCTTAGATGACAATGTTGCAAGCGGATGAGGTTGCTTAAAAGCTTTTGAGCTAGTATTTATTTCTAACTGCGGCAATAGATAGACCATCATAAGGCGTCGGATTGATGAGCGAACAGTCGTTAGCTCACCAGTTACACGAAGTACAGTACTGTAGTTATGGTTACGTGAACCCATTTCTATAAAAAAGTGGGGAAAAATACACATACTGATAATAATCCTTATCTATGATACTATACAGGGTGTACTAGAAAGGTGTGGTCAAATTTCTAACATTTTAATCGCGAAAAATTATCAATTGTCCCATAAAAACTTCAATACCTACTCGATGCAAATGATACATCCTGTAGAAGTGTTAAACTGTCATACCTACTTGGTTAAAAATACGTATGGCTGGAAGTCAACCCAACAGTGAGTATTGACTCAAGCTTGTATAGTTAGACTATAATTAATGACTTTATTAAACTTTAGCACTACAGGTAACATAATAACTACACAATATTAGATTCAATCTTACCAAATAATGTATTGAATAAGGATTATATCAACTTCCTCCGTGTGCAAAGCCCACAGGCCGATTTAAATGACAACAATTTAATTTAATTAAACCAAAATTGTCACTATCCATTGTGCTTCACACCATATTCGCACTTGTGTGAGTCAGTGACGTGGGCACTGGAAGCTAGTGTTGTAAGATAGTGCTAACCGACACTTGACTCGCCTGTGTCAACACGCCTACGGAGTTTGACATCCGATCCGTCTCTTTAAGTCACCCAGCGATTAGAATGATTACCAATTCATAATTTTCGTCCAAACCAGAAACAAATGAAAAACGAATTCTTAGCCTATTAAACAAAACACTACAATGCGAAATATAACTTTAATTTCGGAAGTCGGTGTCGTTGGTTTTGTATCTATATTTTATGCCACCGACTTCGAAAATAAAAGAATTTTTTCACTTTGCAGTTTTTTTATGAAAGTCAGTTTTTTTTTTTTTTTAATATTCAAGATAAAAAGAGTGGAGGAGTGGTCTGGTATTTAATTTATATCCCTAATTTTAAGGTGCATAAAAAGAGTATTAAATTTTATTTAATACGTATTATCGAAGCTAACTCAAAAACTATTCAAGAGAAGTTAGTAAAATGTATACAGGGTGAAATTGAATTCATAGGCAATATTGAAATCGTCATCAGTATGAAATCGCGAAAAAAATCAGCTGATTGAAATTTTGACGAGTTATGCGAGCATAATGCATTGAACAGCTGTTTTTTTTTCGTGATTTCAGATTTGTTCCTAGAGTGAAAGTTGTTCATAATGATGAGTACAATGACCCGAAAATTATACCCTTTGAAAAAGAAATCGGTTCAGGCGGCTTTAAAAAACCGGTGAACGTACAAAAAACAATCCGTTAAACAAAGAACCTCATCCTATTTTGAGGTTGGCTAAAAAGAGGTTCAGTTAAAATAAATCCCAACATTTTAAAAGCCAGATATTTGCACTATGTCAATTCGACCATACAACTTCACGACTATGCCCAACATTTACTACACCTTACTTAGCCTATGGGGACACTTAAGTAACATTAAGTTAAATCATATAATAGGCTCGGTTTTAATAGTAATGAGCGTACTTAGACGCATGTCAATTTGTACTGCGTTGTTATCATGTTGTTTTTTTGTTCAAGTATGTGCTCATCATATGATTTTGTTCTAGTTGTTTATTGTCTTCATTTACCGTTTCCATGCTCGTCTTTGATTCCATTACTGTTATTGTCCGAGAAAGAAATGACAGTAGCAGAATCTTTCTGCCGGGTATCTGTCTACCGGTAGGTGCATAGCGCGAGGGGTCATTTTATGATTTCCCACCCTCAAAAAAAAGGTAGTAGAATCTCTGAATGATTCATAAATTATTTTTCTAATCTCCGTATTGGCTGGACCGATTTTGACTAGACTTCCAAGGCAGATAACTGATGTTTTAAGGAGTAACTTAGGTTACTCCTTAAAACATCAGTTATATTAAAATAAATAAAGGGGGGGTTGAAAACGGTCTCAGTTTTAACGCCAGTAACACCGATGCTACTGAACGCGATTAACACATATAAACTGCGTTCAGGGGCTGTCAGGTCAATGTCACTTCCTCAACAATTTTGAAACACGCTGACAGACTCTTAAGCGTAGTTTAGATGTGCTGATTACGTTTAGTTTTATTAGTGCAAGCAAACTCAAACTATATCTCAACTCAAAGCATTTATTTCAAAAAAAACAATTACAAGCACTTTTGAATTCTCAAGGGGTCGGTTACTCAGAAAGATGAAGCTAGTTGCCCATTCCAAAACAGTACGTACCTATGGAGAAGAAAAGGCAAGAAACTCCACGGACACACAGTTTTACAGGAGCAAAAAATCCCGATGGATGCAGGACTACAATCTCAACAAAATCTTGAACTATCTGATATTCCATTACAATGATAAAGCGCTCCCGTCTCAGTTTAGTGCTACGATTGTAAAGCTTATTTACACTGTACCGTCTAGTTGGTCGATGAGTCATTTAGCCACGCTGCCTTCCACCAGACATTTTGTATGAAGACATACTGTTTAATTACTATTGATTACTTGTCCCTGATTAAGTAATTGTTTAAGAGTGAATAACGTATTGATATTGCAGTGCCTTGAGCTGTTTGTTTCATTGCTGTAAAGGTGAATTAGGGTTATGTCTGTCCCCTTTTATGCTGGGAGTTGAAGCAATAGTTTTTAAGGTTGGTTCATCTCCTTGTAAATGATGAGCAAGTGACCTCAAAACCAGGTTTCAGCGATGTTTTTTACACCAGTGATAGCCTAGTGGTGTGACCGTCGGACTGCCAAGTCATAGGTCTCGAGTTCGAATCCAAGACCTCTGATTTTATGGATTCATGTGCGTATTGTATAATTATCACTTGCTTAAAAATCGGTGAAGGAAAACATCGTGAGAAAACCAGCACGTCTGAGAGATATTTCTCAACAGCATGTGAAGCTAAGTCAGAGGCCATTGTGCAGCTTATAAACTCTGACACCAGGTTAGTCACTAACCACACGAAAGAAAGAAAGCGATAATTAAAAGCACAGGACAAGTCAACTCGAAACTGCAGTGGCACTTTCTTCAAAAGGCTCTTCCAGTTATGACCCTGCATTGTTAGACTCACATAAAATCTCTATTAAATACTCCTAGTCCATAAAGTTCCTAGTTAACCAGCACTCCTTTGTCCAGTTTCTGATCGCAGTTCGAAACCATTTCCATCTTAATGGGTGTCATTAACGCGCATAATATGATTGCAATTTCAAAGTTGATGAATTTAGTTATTTTACCGACTTCCTCATTTATGTCAGTAACTGTTATGCCCATCGCTCACGACTTTACTCACAAAATAACATGCAAATCACCAATGAGAAGCCAGAATGTCACTAATATTTTAATGGCGGTCAGTAGGTACACGATGGTTCATGTAATGATTACTTTTGAGTAGCCTCTTAGATAATTTATGTCAAAGTCAAATCATTTATCTCAAATAGGCACAAGAAAAATACTTTTGAACGTAAAATTGAACAAGAAATAGAATTGTTTCTAGTCGCCCCTTCCAAAAGATAGATTCGCGTGGAAAAGAATGGGCAAGAAACTCCACCGTTACTCTTTTAAAATGTTTTACATTGTTTTGTATACATGAATTATAACATTGTTGAAGAGGATGCACCCAGAATAAAAACACTACACCACAAAAGGTGAAAAGAAAAACACATACCTATAGCAATGGCAGGTAAACTTAATTACGTCATAAGTATCATAAGATAAGTCTTTATTTGCCTTAATAAAGTTGTTACAATCTGGTTTTGATATAATGTCCATATATTTATCTATCTTTTTAAATATTTAACAGTGCAGTGCTATTGTTCGACATGCGTCTCGCGAAGGGTGAACGAGTTAAAGGTGTAAACTATGGTACCTATGTCACAAATTAATTGGTTTTAATATCTCAAAATTTTCATTGCACATAGACGATAGGCTTTAAGGTAATCATGCAACTATCATTAAACCTAAAGTCGCGTTCCCACTAGGGCCGCCCGGCAGCGCGAGGCTAAACCGCGCGGCTCGAAGTGGGGACGCTGCTTACATAGACGACAGGCTTTAAGTTAATCATGAAACTATCAACAAACATAAAGGCGCGTGCCCACTAGGGCCGCGCGGCTGTGTGAGGCCAAGCCGCTGCGGCCGAACCTCGTGAGCGTGTACGCAAGAAGGCTTGCACAAAAACCGCGCGGCTCGCAGTGGGGACGCTAGTTACATAGGCGACCGGCTTTAAGGTACTCATGAAACTATCAACAAAACTAAAGGCGCATTTCCACTCCGTGACGCCAATCCACGCGATCCAGCCACGTGCACATTAAGCGGGATTGTCAAAAAGGTAACCCTTTTTGACAATCCCGCTTAATTTGCACGCTGCCCGGAACATAAAGGGCTAAGGAAGGAACATGGATGGGTTTTAGTCAGTCAGAGTCTGACACACCTTTTCGCTCCACCCAGAGCGGCAGGAGTCATTTGATGAGATCCCACCCTTAAAAAAAAATAATAAGCCTCGTAAAATCTACGTGAGCTACGTCTGTACAAAGAGTCTAGCGGCTCTTTTCTTTGTGGAGTTGTGAAGTTTGTCTACTGCTGTGAACACCTTACTAAAACTCAGGCCACCAGCCACGGCTTAAAAACTTACAAACTAAGCGACTACAAGCTAAGGGCACCCCCGGGGGGAGAAGACCTCGGCTTAGGTCGCTAAGGGGGAAAGCAAGGGACATGCTGGATCGGATGAAGCCGCGGGGCTCGCAATGTGGACGCTACTTTAGCACGAATCCCAGAAATCATAATATTGCGCAAACATTATGAAGTTTAATGCTGAATGGCTATCAAAAACGTAATGAAACGTGGGCAGTTATAGGTCTTAATATATTGACAATTTCACAATAACAGTCACTTCAATGAATATTTAGAGTTTATTAGGCGCTTTAGTTGAGTAGTTAGTAGGCAATAACTTTGTGGATTCTACTTAAATGCTGGTCTTACGATGAATTGTGGTAATCTGAATGGGTGAGTCATTTGGATGGATTTATAGCAGTTCCAAAGTAGGTCTGTCGTTTTGATTACCGGTGGGACAAACTACAAGTAGGTGATGTCAATTATATTTTGAAATAGTACTTGAATAGATTTTATAAGTTGATCTAAGGAGGCTGTTGTCTTCACTATCTGTAGATACATGATACGTGTAAGTCATAAGTCTTTTATCCATGAACAATACATTTTGTCTGAAATTACATGGTAGGTATGGCAAGGAATTCCAGCAAAAAAAGGCAAAATAAACGTTGCACATTGAAATACTAAAAAACTCCATACCAATAACAGCTTTGCTAATTGATTAGACATAACTACCTTCATATCTATATAATTATAATAGCTACACACGATCTCCCTTCACTACCGTAACCATAAAATCCAATCACTGAACAATCCAATTGAAAATTAAGGAAAAATGCATACGGAAAAGCATCGCGGCTAATTGGCTGTATTACCAACGCATGTGGTCGCAAGTCGTGACGGCGGTAGACCTTCACGAGGCGTGGTGATAAATTTTTATATCAACTGACTAATCACCATAATTGTTGGACGTGATTTGTGTTTTGTATGTTTGTAGGCTTTGTCTAGAGGTGCTCGCGCAAGTTTTTTATTTATAAGTTTTTTCCGCTTACAACACAGAATTGAGCTAATCATTCCTTTCTCCTTACCCATACATTCCTTATCGTTCGGAACGAGATTGGAAGCTCATTTGCGCGCGACCAAGAAACGTCAGTGCGTTTTTCGCATTCAAACCGCTCACCGCTCATAACCTCTAATTATAGTGAGCTAGTCTCGTCTAGCTTACTTAAAAAGTGTGTTTCTACACATTCACCGCGCCGCAACATAACCTCAAAACCGCTAATTATAGTGAGCTAGTCTCGTCTAGCTTACTTAAAAAGTCCATTCTTTGGATTCACCGCGCCGCTCATAATCAGTGTGATCATCGCATTCAACCGCTACATAACCTCAACCGCTCTTCGCTAATACCGCTTACTCAACCCGCATCCGCATCAAAAACTGTATAACTAATAAAATAAGTGTTGGCCGACACAAGTGGGACATTTAAACAAGTGAATAGTGCATCAAGGAGAAGCAGGAAGAAATCAGGGAACACGTGAGACGTCTGCAAAGGGCTGTCCTTGCCACGTGTTTCGTCCAGAAAGTCTCAAGTAAGTCCATCCATCCATATTCCTGAAAACCATCATATCACGAAAGCTCAATTCTGTGTCGTCCAACAGTTCACCACGCTAAAATCTACACCCCAATAAAATTAATTCACCGCATACCAAGGTCCTTCGAAGTCGTTTTTTAAAACTTAATCACCATAAGTTATTTGGTCCAATCGAGTCGGATTCAAAGAATCAACGATCCTAATATAGGTCATACCTAGGATTTAGGTTAAAATACCTAAAATACAACGTTCGTAAAATCGCCATATTGAACGAACCTACTTGCGTTCGTACATTCCCCGCTAGGTACATTATTCATTGAGAATTACTGTATCAACTTAATATTTCGCCTGCTGCATTGAAATAGCATAGGTAAATATTCAATCCGCTAATTATCGTGAGTTAGTCTTGTCTAACTTACTTACAACGTATATTCATCCGCATTCCTTTTGTATACCCACTTAGAATAAAATAATTATTCTAAGTCTACCCGCTATACCTATTATCGTGAGTTGGTCTCGTATAACTAACTTATTCAACTTTATTTCTTTGTATACCCGCTTAGAATAAAACAATTATTCTAAGTCTACCCGCTATACCTATTATTTTGTACGCTATATTTTCTAGAACTACTCCAACATGGAAGATCTTAAAATGAAAGTTAAATTACTTCAAGCGAAAAATAATTCAATCCTCAAATATTTAACATCGCTATACGAGGCTTCTAAGAAAATAAATACGACTAGTATTGAGCTTCGTTCGGTGGAATCATTTATGGCAGACTCTGAGGCTCTCTCAGTAACTCGTCAAGAATTTAGTAACAATTTAGATAAAATAAATACATACTCCTTGCAATTAAATCCTAATCATAATATTGATTATAGCAGTCAGGAATCTTACTACGAAGTTTATTCTCGTATAGAGAGAGTGCGTTCGTTAATCACCGCGAACCGTACAAGGTCATTAGAACATTCATGCGATTCTAATGATAACGCTAAACAATATAAAGGCACGGTCAAACTGCCACCGATTCAAATTCCTTTCTTTGATGGTAGGATTGACAACTGGCCTGTTTTCTATGAATCATTTAAATCAAATATCCATAGTAACTTAAACCTTACAGATTCTCAACGTGTGCAGTATTTGATGGGTAATTTAAAGGGAAACGCATTGCAAATTACCGCCGGAATTATTCCCTCAGGAGATAACTATGCCGCTATTTGGAACAGTTTAGTTCAAAAGTACCAAGATAAACGAGCACTAGGCTCACATTACATGTCTAACATACTAAATATTAAACCCGCAATTAATAACTCCGCATCTTTAAATGTTTTTATTGAAAGTTTTCACGCGTCCGTTTCTGCTTTAGAACAATTACAAATAAAAGATTTAAAGGATTTCATTTTGCTTAATTTAGCTTTGAAAAAATTAGACCCCGCAATCGTAAATTTATTCGAAGCGCATATAAGAGATGAGGAAATTCCTACTTATACGGATTTCGTAAAATTTATAAAATCGCAAGTTAAAATATTGGATCGCACTATTTCATCTCGAACCGCGTTAGTGAGTAACAACCCTAATAAAAATAATCCTTCTCGTAATCAGTCACGTAATAGTACAGTGCATACTTTTGTTGCTTGCGATAATAATCAAAGTTGTTTGTATTGCAGTAAAGTTGATCATTATAAACTTTACACTTGTCCCGCCTTTCAATCCCTCTCAGCCAATTCGCGTTTGGATTTTATTAAAAACAAACGTGGATGTGTAAACTGTCTTAGTGTATCGCACACTGCTTCACAGTGTAAATCAATACATAACTGTAGGGCGTGTAACAAAAGACATCATTCGCTTTTACATTTAGAGAACAGCTCGTCGCATCCGGTTTCGACTGACGCTGACGTCACTAGCTCCCCTAATTCGCAGCAGGTGGCGCTGTGTGCGTCCGCTCGTATCAATAATGTAAACAAACCACTTACATCGATACTGCTTTCTACTGCCCAAGTCTATGTTGATAACAAATATAGCAAACACGTTTCTGTGAGATGTTTAATAGATAACGCTTCGCAAAATAATATAATTACTTCCGCTTGTTGTAAAAAACTTCAATTAAACATTATACCGCTTTCAAACTCCGTTATAAAAGGGGTCGGATCATCTTCGCGGCCTGTTATAGGTTACGTTGAGATAAAAGTTACTGCTAAAATTAAAAATAATTCTTTTAACATTACCGCACTAGTTATCGATAGTATTACAGATAACTTACCATCTCACTTTGTTGACACTACTGCAGTGCAACATTTGTTTGATTTACCGCTCGCTGACCCACTGTGGCACGTACCTGGTGAGGTTGAATTGCTTCTAGGGGCAAAACTGTTCCCGTATTTATTACTCAACAATAAAATTATCTCACCTACCGCTCCATCCGCTATTGAAACCGTGTTCGGTTACATTCTTATGGGTGAGGTACCCGCTAGTTTATCTAATAACAATTATAGCCCCGCTGAATTAAATACCGTTTCATATTTTTCTACCGCGCTAAATATAGATAATTTTCATTGTTTTCTGTCGTTAGACGAATCCTTACATAAATTTTGGAACATTGAAGAAATACCTTCAAAACATTTTATGAGCCCTGCTGAACTGGAGTGTGAACAGCTGTACGCTTCTACTGTGTCACGTGACTCCAGTGGTAGGTATTGTACCGCGTTACCATTCTGTAAAAATCCAGATTCACTTGGAAATTCTTATGCTGTCGCTTATCGACGTTTAATTAACTTAGAAAAAACTAAGCTTCGCGACCCTGTTTTGCGCGCTAGTTATAATGAAATAATCCAAGAGTATATCGATCAAAATTATTTAACTGAAACTACACCTAGTTCTGTTAATCAGACTGTAGGTTATTACATACCGCATCACCCTGTTGTTAGGAATGATAAACAAACCACTAAGGTTCGCATCGTTCTTGATGCAAGCGCTAAGTCTCATAATGGCGTGTCATTGAATGACTTGTTACACACAGGGCCGAATTTACAAGCTGACATATTTTTATTACTTTTAAAATTCCGCTTGTTCCCTATTGCAGTTACAGCTGACATAAAACAGATGTATCTTCGAATTGCTGTTATTGATGAGCATCGAAAATATCAAAAAATATTGTTTCGTTTTAATACCGCTGAACCCATTCGCGAATTTCAATTTAATCGAGTTGCATTTGGTCTTAAACCTAGTCCCTTCCTAGCCATGCGCACTGTGCGCCAGCTATCAGAGGATGAAACTTCACCCGATTCTATTATACTGCTCTTTCAAAAATTTAAAGAGCAACTACCTTTACTCTCGTCTTTAAAATTACCTCGTCATGTAGCCGTTACTATGGGTTGCGTGACAAATATAGTAGGTTTTGCTGATGCCAGCTTGAATGCATATGGCTGCGTCATATACTTACATGTCACTGATACAATTGGTAACACACACGTAAATTTGGTGTGTGCTAAATCCAAAGTTGCACCTGTTAAGGTCATATCTCTAGCTCGTTTAGAGCTCTGTGCTGCAGTTCTTTTGTCTAAATTAATTAAATTAGTTTATGACACTTACCGCTCTCGTACCGCTATTAATAATATAATATTTAATTTTGCCTTTTCCGACAACGGAACAAATTTCGTTGGAGCCAAGGCTCAACAACAAGAACTACTTGTTAACCGCTACCGCATAGAGTGGAAAATGATTCCACCCCGCGCACCCCATTTTGGAGGGTTGTGGGAATCGCATATTAAATCTATTAAAACGCATTTATACCGTGTTATCGGTTCTCAGCTTCTTACCTACGAGGAGCTTTCGACTGTTCTCACTGAAATTGAGGCAGTTCTAAATTCCAGACCACTCTGTGTCCTGAATGAGGATCCGTACCCAGAACCGCTTACTCCCGCTCACTTTATAATGGCTTCTCCGTTAACTTCGTTGCCTGTCGTGAATGTTCCCGAAACGACGAAGTCTCTGACTTGCCGCAAGAAATTGCTAGACCAGATGGTTTGTAGTTTCTGGAAGAGATGGCGTATAGAATATTTACATAATCTTCAAGTTAGACAAAAATGGTTGAATGCCGCAGACGATATTAAGATTGGTACAGTGGTTCTCATACATCAGGATGATGTCCCTCCTTTACGTTGGCCATTAGGTATAATCACCGAAGGTTTTCCCGGCAAGGATGGGACAACCCGCGTTGCTATGGTGAAGACATGCAGTGGCTCTTTCAAGAGACCCGTTGTCAAACTATGTCCTTTACCTTCTCAATAACATCACCGCGTTATTAAAACCATAGTTTATCTTTAGTTAATATGCTTAGAATATCTTTTTTTATAAGTCCGCTTTACTATAACTTCTTTCCTTTTGAGAATATTACATATCCTCAAAGCCGGGCAGGATGCTCGCGCAAGTTTTTTATTTATAAGTTTTTTCCGCTTACAACACAGAATTGAGCTAATCATTCCTTTCTCCTTACCCATACATTCCTTATCGTTCGGAACGAGATTGGAAGCTCATTTGCGCGCGACCAAGAAACGTCAGTGCGTTTTTCGCATTCAAACCGCTCACCGCTCATAACCTCTAATTATAGTGAGCTAGTCTCGTCTAGCTTACTTAAAAAGTGTGTTTCTACACATTCACCGCGCCGCAACATAACCTCAAAACCGCTAATTATAGTGAGCTAGTCTCGTCTAGCTTACTTAAAAAGTCCATTCTTTGGATTCACCGCGCCGCTCATAATCAGTGTGATCATCGCATTCAACCGCTACATAACCTCAACCGCTCTTCGCTAATACCGCTTACTCAACCCGCATCCGCATCAAAAACTGTATAACTAATAAAATAAGTGTTGGCCGACACAAGTGGGACATTTAAACAAGTGAATAGTGCATCAAGGAGAAGCAGGAAGAAATCAGGGAACACGTGAGACGTCTGCAAAGGGCTGTCCTTGCCACGTGTTTCGTCCAGAAAGTCTCAAGTAAGTCCATCCATCCATATTCCTGAAAACCATCATATCACGAAAGCTCAATTCTGTGTCGTCCAACAGTTCACCACGCTAAAATCTACACCCCAATAAAATTAATTCACCGCATACCAAGGTCCTTCGAAGTCGTTTTTTAAAACTTAATCACCAAGAGGTTTATGTTCTTTGTGACTAGCTTCTGTCAAAGGCTTTGCGTGGATGTCGATAGTATCCCACAGGAACATAATACCGGGATTAAAAGTATCCTATGTATTAATCCAGATTATAAATTATACAGTGTTGATACGACAGAGGGGCTTTCCTTTAAAGAGCTTAAACTAGAGACCATTGTCAAGTTCTGTACCAAAAATCAATTAAATAGGAGCAGTAGTTTAGTCGCAAATGTTTTTTAAGTTTTTGCCCCGTTTGAACACGATGTATCTTTCCTAACAGTGCACGCGTCGGTGCCGCTGAGTTACAAGGTCAGTTTTTATTTACAAAGGGTGGTTGCGTTTTACTCTGATTTAAGCTATTTAGTTTGTTTGAAAAAATAAAAACCTCATTTTTGGTGCTTTTTTTTTATACCGTACCGAGTTAATACTAAACACGTATAGTATACGTATTGTAATTTAATGCCCCTCTGTCATATCAACTCTGTGCCAAACTGCATCCAGATCCGATCAACCGTTGTGGCGTGATTGAGTAACAAACATCCATAACTAAACTTTTACATTTATAATATTTATAAGATTATGTGCTAAAGGGTCATTAACTAAATGAAAAACGGAAAATTCAAGCAGAGGAAATAATTCTGACGACGCCTTCGAACGCATCTAAAAAATGGTCAAAGCGACCAGTGACAGAGTTCTAGAGAGAAAAACCTCCTCGCTATGTTCACACCTGGACCTAAAACACCACCTCTTGGTATTATTTCAAAATAAATACAATGTGCGAATGAGACAGAGCTATATCAGCAGGACAATAATATAAATTAAAGTACTATATCTATGAGTAGGACGATAGCTTTAACTTTTTCCCACTGTGAAGTTATATTAAAATAATACTACTCTTTGGGCCCTATTCGGAAGCCATGATTCCTATGGTATCTTTTATTCTATTCTACTATTCTTCTTTTTTGTTTATTTTTATAATTGTGCGTCCTGTTTGTGCTGAATAAATATTTTTTCTGTCTTTCTTTCTTTTTACCTTTGCGACTTAAACGCGTTGTAAGAATCCTTTGAACCAGCAATATTGTCCGAAAAGATTACCACTGCCCTGGTGTAGGAACATGGATGGGTTTTAGTCAGTAAGAGTTTGACACTCCTTTGTGCTCTACTCAGAGCCGGAGGGGTCATTGAATGTTTTCCCACCCTAAGAAGAAACAAAGAATTCTTTTGACAAAGCTACTTTGTAAGCTTGGATAAGTTGTTTAACCATTTATTTATTCATTACATCACAAGTTATACGTACTCACTATTACCAAACACTATGACCCGCGCGGTACAATCACGCAAAACAGTTATTAGCTATCATCCTATTAGCCCACTGTTGTACATATCTGTACCAACGTGCAACGGTCTGACCTTTCGCTGGGGAGTTTCAAGGCAAGAGACGAACATATTAATTTTGTCGCGAATTGCGCAATAAAGCTATGTTTTAAATTATATTACTTGTTTAATGTTGCTCAATGGTTCATTTTATGTTGCGCTCACGCGTTCACTTTTTTTTTAAGGCTGGGAAATCATCCAATGACTGCTCCCGCTCTGGGTGGAAAGGAAGGGAGTGTCAGACTCTTACTGACTAAAACCCATCCATGTTCCTTCCGTAGCCCTTTATGTTCCGGGGTAGTGGTAACCCTTTCGGACAATCCCGCTTACCCGGCAGGCTTGGCCCTGAGGGGCCCCTTCATATGCTGACATCTCTTTGAGGCGCGCGTGGAACATATACGCGCCGTACGGCACGGGTCTGGTGCTGATCGGACGGTGAGTCACCCATTACTCACCGTCCGCAGGCCCGCGCCTACGGTGGCCGGGAGTCGTCACGTGGCTCCCGACGCCCGGAGCGTCTCCCGCGGCGGCTGGGACGGGAGGACCTTTCTCTCTCCCATCCCGCCACCTCCTTCGCGATCACGCGTTCACTTAAGATCATTATACGAGCTGTTGACCGACAGTATAAATAGCAATTTGTTTTTTGAGGGTGGGAAATCATCAAATGAATTCTCCCACTCTGGGTGGAGCGGAAGGGAGTGTCAGATTCTCATCGACTAAAACCCGTCCATGTTCCTGCCTTAGCCCTTTATGGTCCGGCGTAGCGGTAACCCTTTCGGGCAATCCCGTTTACCCGGCAGGCTTCGGCCCTAACGGGCCCTAGCCTACTACTGGCTAGACAGGTGGTGTGCCTATAAACCCACATTTCTCCAGACATGTTAAATCCCACAGAAAGGGAGCGTGCCTTTTTTGCCATTAATAGGACACAAAAGTCACCGGGCTGCTACTGAAATATTCTAGAAGAAAAAACCCAGTAACACCTTGCTCGACCCGGGAATCGAACCCAAGACTTCATGCTCAGCAGTAGTTCTTGCGAAACACGAGGCAATACACTAATCAAATTAGCATCAACATGGTTGGAAAGACCCAGTGACACTATGCTCGAGAATCAAACCTAGGACTTCATGATCTTGCGATCACTAGACCAAGAAGGCAATACACTAATCAAATCAGCATCAAAACAGCGATCCAAATGCAATTCTTAATTCAAAAATAAAAGTTAGGCCACATGTCCACGCGCTGGTCAATAAATCATTAAAATCTGGCACATCCTTCAGAAAGAACATTGACTTCTGACCTCGAAATATCATAATATTTTTATTTAATACAAAAAAAACCGTTAACTTTTGAATCATTGTAAGCTACCGGTATTTAGTCTTAATTCTATTAGGAATGATGAACATGATGACACTTTTATTAATAGTGGGCGCGCTATTATGGCATCGTATAAGAATGTTTGGGTTGTGGGTCGTGGGTTCGATTTCCGTAAGTTTAAGCTGGATTTTCGTGTCACATCAATTTAGGCAATGATTATGTCACTTCTTTTTTGAAAAACAATTACAAGTTTATGTTTCAACAGAATATGCGGGTTTAAAAGTCTTTTGTATGTTCGAATTTTTAAATGGCTGTTCTAGAATTCAATTATGGAGTCTTTGTTAACGACACAACTCTCCACGTCGTTCCACTCACTGTTGAACCATCAAAAGAAAGACTGAAGCTGTGGCGAGACTGTGCTTCCTTACCCACTCCATTCGTTCTACCTGCTGAAGATCTCCCTCCTGGGCGCGGCTTGCCTTAGCCAACCTGAAGGTCTTTAAACAGACTCCAGACCCAGGTAGGCCGAAGCAAGGAAAACCTGCTCAGGTGGGGATTCATTTACAACTCCGCGTTGGAATATAAATGTGGTGCTGTTCCATAAACGATGGGTCCTTAACATCGTGGCCTGCGTGTCCTGCCGTATGCACGTTACAGGAAGTGAGGGACGCTAGTGATGGCGCCATACACGAAGCCGAATTCTGAGCCGAGTCCATTTGGATTGCCATAGACACGCTAAGAAGCGGAACTCTCCAATTTTTATTTTTCGATTTTTCTCATTCAGAGCGGGAGAGACGAGCGACATATTATATTATATATTTATTTCTTTCTTTATTCTATATCAAACACATTTTCTATTACAAAAAGTGATGTTCGAAAGAAGAAACACACTGAGATATTGATAAAGAAAACAATCTGCCGAGCCTTTTCTCAACTATGCTGTGGTCGGCTTCCAGTCTAACCGGATGCAGCTGAGTACCAGTATTTTACACCGATTTTACCTGCCTATCTAACCTCCACAATCCATAGAGTAGCTCAGTAATACGACTTTCCACGAAAAGCACGAAATTCACTTTCTTATTTATTTAAATGTGAAAGGAATGTAGTGATTTTGCCGCATTAAACATAACATACTAAACGATTTGTTTCTTGATCCAAGTGACGGTTTTTTTGTTTCTGTTGGCGATCCAAGAAATAAATAATTAAATAAACACAGTACCTAGCCACCTGCATCATCGTATTCTCTACACAAAATGCGTCCTGAACAAGGATATCCATATTATAGATATCTCTTCGGTCATCACTATGAATATTAATATCGTT
Source organism: Hyppa rectilinea (assembly GCA_951799385.1). NCBI lineage: Eukaryota > Metazoa > Arthropoda > Insecta > Lepidoptera > Noctuidae > Hyppa > Hyppa rectilinea. The sequence goes on from OX637311.1 coordinate 13,472,765, forward strand.
TCAAGTGACACAACTTGCCGCCGATCACATTCATTTCAATGTTGGCACAAAATACACAGAAGGTTCACTATTGAAGTTCACTTATTTTTACTAATATAAACGAAGAACAAAAGATTTTTCTGTTATACCCACGGTCATAACTTTCTTCTTTCTTTATTTCTTCGTGTGGTTAGTGAATAATCAGACGGTTGATTCCGTACAAATTTCACCGTGAATACTTGGGTGAAGTGAGCGGTCGTTCCACCTCATGCTAGGCTATTGTCACTTTTTTTATTTAATGAAATTACAATACAGCGGTGTTACTTAAGTCTAAAACTCGCCAAACTTTTACGTTTGATGGCGAGAGGCGCTCTTTTACAATTAAAACAATTTACCACCTTACGTACACACAGCACCAGGACGTCAAGCTACTACAAACCCAAATTTTCTCATTCGATTTTGAGTTTAACCATCAACATTTTAAGGTTTAAAATCATTGTAGAAATTCGACAGCCCGGCACAACCCGATGTGCTGCTGTCTGTACATACTTACTACTTATATATTATACTGTTATGGTTTAATCTTATACAATGTTTTAGTTCTGTTTGCTATCCTGTATAATGTTTTTTAATTTGATCTTAAGTGACACTATTGACAGCTCACTTTAAACTCACTTCACCTACGATTACACGATAACATAATTATAGAATAGCACTACTGGTGTCAGAGATTTTATGCTGCCCATGGGCCTCTGACTTAGCCTCACATGTTGAAAAATATCTCTCAGACATGCTGGTTTCCTCACGATGTTTTCCTTCACCGTTTTTTAAGCAAGTGTTAATTATAGAATACGCACATGAATCCGTAAAATCAGAGGTGCGTGGCTTGAGTTCGAACTCGAGACCGAACTTGGGAGTCCGACGTCACACCACTAGGCTATCACTGCTGCTCATCATATAATTTTATGCCACTAATTTCGTTAAGTAATTTGGCTTTTATAGTAGTCCTTTTGGAGTGAACCTTCTGCGTGATTATCAATTTTGTGACAATGCGAATTTTATCGTAAACATACATATTTATTTCCGATCAGACAATCATATTAATGGACAAATGTAGCCAATAATTTATGTTTTAGGTTGTAAACATTACTTTAGAGTCCTTGCATTTTATGAGGATGTTAATTGATCTAGAATGTTAATATGAATATGTATGCGGAAACTAAAAATGTGAACATTATGTATAGTTAATTCTGATGGGCTGCAGCGTATTTACTTACTTTGTATCATACACACGATGTCATATCAAGCTATCCCAAACTGTCAAATATTCCCAATTGAACATGAACCTTATTCTTTTGTAATAAAGTTGAAAATGTATCACAGAAATTTGACTGATTGAGGTAGCTTGATGTGCTGGCCTCTGCACCTTTGAACCCTTCTAAAGAATAAACAGACAAACCTCCACACACAACTCCATATAAACATACATTTATACAGGCTAAAATTTAATTCCTGGGCAATTTTTTAAGGGGTACTATCATTATTAGCAACTTTTCCTATGGGAACAAACCTGAAATCGCGAAAAAAAATCTGCTGCTGCTGGAACAGCAGATTTTTTTTCGCGATTTCAGAATTGTTCCCATAGTAAAAGTTACAATTTTAACAGCTATTTAGTCATCTAGGTACTCTATAACAGAATAATATGACTTCTCATACAATAGTTTTAACCGTCGCTACGCATCCTCACGCATCTCTGTTGGAACCACATCATTATGCTAATACGAATCATCACCTTTAACCTTCTCACATCACAACAAAGTACCTACTTGAAGATAATCCTAAAATCTATAAATCACAAACCCACAGCATGTATCTATGAGTTAGGTGACAAAAGTTTTATATAATTAACTGCCTCTAAGTTAGTTGTTTGACCTCTGCTCGCCTCTGCTACTCTAAAAGGCCACTTATGCTAATTTGTGAGACGCAAAATTATAGTCACCACAATATTATTGAGAATATTGTGAAGTGGTAGTCACGAGCAATTATACAGGGTGAAATTTAATACATGGGCAATGTTTTAAGGGATCATTCCCGTGCGAGTTTCGAAAATTTGCGGTTTATGCCGCAAATTTTCGAAACTCAGCTGTATCTTTTGATTGCTTTGGCTTAGAAGTTTGATTTTTTCACAGCTCCAAGGGACAGTAGACCTGAATATTAGATATAAATTTCTACCTCCACGCGTGCCTGAGAAAAACGGTCTTGACAGACGGACGGACGGACAACAAAGTGATCCTATAAGGGTTCCGTTTTTTCCTTTTGAGGTACGGAACCCTAAAAATCAGTTGTTCCCTACATTTTGAATTACGCGAGCATGATGTATGGAGCAGCAGATTTTTTTTTGCGATATCCGATTGTTCCTATAGTAAAAGTTGTTCATAATGATGAGTACAATGACCCCTTAAATAAAATATTTCCCATGAATTCAATTTCACCCTGTATATACAACATATAAAGTTAGCTAATTTTAAAAGCGGTTTCTCCTTAATTACTGAATGGAATTGTATGTTGTCACACACATTGAATTTTCGAATCCATATGTTTATCAAACATGCATCGCATCTCAAAGTTGAAATCCTTATTTTACGAGAAAATTGTTTCTAAATATTGCCAGGTGTAGGTATACTTATTTTCAAAAGCGGTTTCTCCTTAATTATTGAATGGAATTGTATGTTGTCACACACATTGAATTTTCGAATCCATAGCTTTACCGAACATGTCGGATCTCAAAGTTGAAATCCTTATTTTACGAGAAAATCGTTTCTTAATATTGCTAGGTGTATACTTATTATAGTGCTCGTGACTGTACTATGTGTACTGTGTGATGAAGATAATATCGGCGGGTATATTCTGTAAAAAAAACATTGATAACTTAGTTGAAGTGAGCTGTCATTCTACCTGATGCTAGGGATAATAAAAAGAAAGAAAATATGTTTATTCTAAAAAATAAACTTAGCAACTAAATACACCCGTGCAAAGGAGCTAAAAAACCACGTATTGAGAGACGACGCGCGGTCACTTTAAGTTCACTTCAGTTATCACGGTGAAATTTTTAACAGAATAGTGCAATTATCTTGTTTAAGTTTTAATAGGTTAACTTAAAACAATTTGGTCCCTATTCCCATTTTAAAATATCTTTTAGAAAAGAGGACGGCCTCATTGGTCTAGAGGCCGCAAGCGTCCTAGGTTCGATCCCTTGGTCGGGAAAAGTGTTATTGTGTTTTTATATCCGGAACTACTCAGTAGTAGCCTGGAGATTAAATCCAAAGACTGAGCTATTTACCCGTAAGTAAATAACAGTAAAGTTGATACCAAGTAAGAATTCCATAACTTTAGAAACATCTATTGCATAACAATAATAACAATTAATCAATTAGAACCTTATCACTTAGAATCAAGATTCAAAATCAAAACTGACCTCGCAAAAATCTAGCTGCACTACTTTTGATCGATGACCTAAAGTTAAGAAACACATTTTAGTACAATTTCATAACGAAAAGTCTATGGTACTAGTACTAGTACCATTAGCGTGTGTTGCCAAACTCTATGATTCATGATGCTACGCTCATTGTCTCTGGTTTGTTTGTTTATTTTGTTACTTTTTTGGGGTTCCGTAAAAAAAATCTTTAGTTGTTCATTCGCCACTTTAGGCGTATTGCGGATAAAGAACAACCGCGGACATTGGTTGACTACTTTTCATCCTTACTTGACTTGGCCTTGACTCTCAAATCACTCCTTAAACATTAAGCTTAATTTCTTATGACTTTGCTTATGACCTAGCATCTTCTACAACATGATGTTCTAAGGAATTAAAACTTATTTTATCTTCTGCTAGTCCTTGTCTTGTTACTTGGTGTCTGCATAAAACGTTTACCTCTTCCATTCCAACAAGCCAGCCCTCATATTGTCTTCCCTCCTTTTTCATTGACCTAATCAATCGATGATGACTAACTAGCTTTTGCTAGCGGCTTCGCCCGCGTATATGTTGGGAATAATCCCACGGAAACGTACTACCAGGATAAAAATGCCTTTGTTGTGCCTGTTTGAAAGAAAAAGATTTGACTTTCAAAATGTGTGTGATTTCCATGTTATAACTGTGTGCCAAATTTTATCCAGATCTGATCAGTCGTTGTGGTGTGATTGAATAACGAACTTTTGCATTTATGAGTGAGTGAGGACCAATTAAATTTAATCATCGATATACGGAACTCTCAAACGCAACCGAAAAATCGCACTTCACATTATTATTTTCGTAATACTCGCTAGTGTTTGCCGTATGTTTTAATGCACATGTGTTGATTGAAGAAAAATTCACTGCAACGTTTTGTGAATAAGTTCTGTTCCAATAACGAAGTTAGGTTCGTTATGGGAAATTGTGAGAGAGCTTTCGGAATATAATTAGTGTACGGTTTTAACAATGGTGGTACTTTTGCTAGACAATTTAAAAGATTTAAAAATCGAAGGTTTTTTTTTAAACATAGGTGTTATAAATAAAAGAGGCACGGATATCTCTAAGTGATGCCGTAAAGAAGGATGGGTTGCGCTAGACAAGTCCGCGAAATTCAAACGTTTTTTGTAATTTACAGGTCACTATTAGGTTTTATGTTAATCAAATACAATGCGTGGCCACAGCAAGTACGTTTTTACAGAACTACGGTATGTAAAATCACCGATACAACCTTTTAAGTTCATATTACGCTACGGAATGAATATTTCATGAAATTATGACAACTTCTGGTTCTCATAGCCTACTTACTACACTCAGCGGGATTGTCCAAAAAGATTACCGCTACCTCGGAACATAAAGGGCTAAGGAAGGAACATGGATGGGTTTTAGTCAGTAAGAGTCTGACACTCCCTGCCGCTCCACCCAGAGCGGGAGAAGGCATGTGATGATTTCCCACCCTCAAAAAAAAAAAGCCTACAACCTATCCATACGATAATTTTTCTCAACTAATTACTTGTCAAAGAACTTACGAACAAAATGTAACTGATTAGTGTCATGATGTGTAGGAGCATTAATAGCACAATAGTTACGGACACGAGTTACAAATAAGCAGGTAGTAGGTTCGATCCCATACAGACAAATTATATTTTGTGTAAATTTTTTCATCACTACTGCTCTCAAAACGGTGAAGGACATCCACCAACATGAACTCCCACCCCTCCTACCCAATCCCTCTTCCCAAAGGACACCCAAGTCTCAGTAATGAGAACATTTTAAGTTGATTATGATTATGTACTACCATGTTTTACTTTCACTACCCAATGATGGAACCCACACAACTATTCACAACACAGATGGACAGATTTCATCACGAATATGATCAGTATCTGATAGCAATCAAACTATTAGACAATGGCAAAACAATGCTTACCTTCAAACAAAAGACGAACAATGTTGCGCACGATTAGCGCAATGATCTACAATAGTACCTACGTACGAATCTTGATCTTAATTGTCACTTTAAATACTTGGTAACGACCACAGATATAGATAGACATAGATAACGCAAGAGAACCTACTTCGCGTGCCTAGCTTACGTACAAAAATCGTAAGTGGTTACTTTCGCGCTCAGTCTGCATCGGTATACAGCGCTAGTCGGATCATCATACATCACTAAATAGTGCTTGTGACGTCATAATAGGTAGTCAGAAAATGGCACGCTTGGTTTTCATACAGATCGTGATACTTGCGTTATCTATGTCTATCTATATCTGTGGTAACGACGGACTTAACAAGGGACGTAGGCTTTGTCTGAGAGGGTGGGAGGCGGTAACCCAGTGCGTATTGGTAGGTGTCAGAAATCTTCGAATAAACTTCTTCTTCTTATCCTGTGGTTATTGACTAACCTGGTGACAGAGTTTTTAAGCTGCCCATGGGCCTCTGACTTAGCTTCATAAGCTGTTGAGAAATATCTCTCAGACATGCTGGTTTCCTCACGGTGTTTTCCTTCACCGAATTTTAAGCAAGTGATAATTATAAATCCGTAAAGTCAGAGGTGCTTGCCTTGGGTTCGAACTCGAGACCTATGACTTGGCAGTCCGACGGTCACACCACTAGGGTATCACAGCCGAATAAACTACATAGAAAACTAGGTACTCATAGAATATGTATTTTGCTTATATTATATACAGGGTGAAACTGAATTCATGGGCATTATTTTAAGGGGTCATTGGACTTATCATTATGAATAACTTTCACTATAGGAATAAATCAGAAATCGCGAAAAACAAAATCAGCTGTTCCATACATTATGCTCGCTTAACTCGTCAAAATGTAGGGAACAGCTGTTTTTTTTTTCGGGAAAAACCTAAATAAATATACATATAAATACCTTAGTGCAAGCATATAAAACTATTAACTTAGATTTAAAATAAGAATTTTTGATTCATTTATTGAAATATAGTAATTAAATTAAAGCACTCAATTTGTAAGTGGCACAACAAATTACCATCTACAGACACACAGTCGCTAGCGCATCAAGTTATACCAAACTGTCATATTTTCCCAAATGATTTTAAACCTTAAAACGTTGAAAGTTACGTTCAAAATCGATTGAGAAAACTTGACAGGTTGTGGTAACTTGATATGCTGCCTACTGTACAGTTTGTATAATTTTTACAGTCAACAGCAAAAGTAGATGATCAAAATCAGAAATTCAATACTAATGAACGGAGTTCACGAATATATGGCAGCTGTACTAGTAGTAAATGTTTGGTATAATTTTAAATCACAAACTTTTGAATCACTCTGACGCCACACAGGTCTGACGCGAACACAATTCAATTCAATTCAATTCTAGTATTTAATTTCTGATTTTGATCATCTGCTTTTGCTGTTGACTGTACCACTTGATCAAGTACATTTCCAACAGATACTTTTCGAAAACACCATAGACGTATTCTAAAGTCCAACCCGCGACACAACACATGTTGGGTAAGACCTCAAGCTCAGTGGATCGATGATCTTTGCAGGATCGACCTCAATGGCGTCAGTACGAGTGGAGGTGCCTATGTCCTGCTGTGAAAAGTGACCTTCTGATGATGATGGACAGGCTAGTAGAACAACGGGTCGTTAAAATAAAATTAACCTTTGACCTCAACAGTAATGTGAATATGTCAAGCACTGCTTAAGTCTAAATTGCATACAATGTCGTAGAATGTCCAAATTCAATCATTCTAAGGCCGCCATAATCTATGTAACGTAATAATCAAATGGAAACACTCTATATTTTACATTAGTGTTTTTGTTGCACCTTTTTTATTCCAAATTATGATTTAGTTTTACTAATTTGACCACGAGCAATGTCAACTCAATTTAGGCACTGCGCACACTGACGCAGTTTAAGGTCACGCGGAAGTCGTGAAAGTCGCGTGTGATCCAAATTGTAATGGATTTTTGTTAGGCCTAGTAAAATTCGGACACTACGGTCGAGCAAGAATCGACGACAAGACTATCTAGGCGCCTAGATAAAGTTACATTTTCATTAACGATAACGAAATTAGATACATAAATCCGAAATATCCTTAGACTGTGTTGATGTGTGTATGTTAACCGTACCAAGTATCTATCACGGAAATCGTGATTTTTTCATACCTACCTAGTCCTACGCGTTACGCATCGCATGGCCGCGACTCATCTAGTGTGTGTAGTACCTAACTCGAATCGAATGTCTCGCAATCAGCTGACAGGCGTGAAGGTTGCACCGCTGCACGCCGCGTGACGTCATCAGCCGTGATTACCCGCAATTGTCATCAGTGGTGTAGGGCTGGCTGGAGTAGCGACTGTTCTTTGTTTTAAATCCGGTAACAACAGATAGTGAAATAATCTTGGTGCATCAACACAAATCAATCTGCCTGCCTTTTCCCAACGTTATTGGGGTCGACTTCCAGTCTAACCGAATGCTGCTGGATACCAGTATTTTACATGGAGCGACTGCCTATCTGACCTCCACAACCCAGTCAGTAACTGGGTAGTACGATACCCTTTGGTAAGACTGGCTTTCAGGATTGGTGCATCAACACATCTGCCTAAATTACGCGACGAAATCTTTGGTGGTTTACACCTGCCATACTACCCAAAATAATATGAGACTTTCGTAGACAAGCCGGTATGTCGCGAAGCTAAGACACTAAAGATGATTTTTAACGTAGATATAGTACGTGATAATTTTTCAAAGTATACAATATTGAAAAAGCGTATAAAAGAAGTTAATTTAAATTTATATCATTTAAATGTATTAATTTCATTTAGTTCAGAATACTAATACACCAAGTATATTTTTTCTCTCTCTTTCTGTCTATTTTTCTATGCCCGACAGGGTCCATAATGATCACAAATATAAATTTTAACTTACCATTCAAGTACACATCGTTAAATTCAAATAAAGAATTGAGTATTCATTTAATTAGTTTGAAGAGAGATTTGTTTTAAAATTTCTAACAGCAAAAGTATTACAATGAAAAATTAAGATTCAATCAAATGAATTGTGAGTGTTCAAAAGTTAGACCCCATTGTAATTTTTGTCAATATATTGGCAATGCAAGCAATGCATGTTGCAGACGGACAAAAAATCTATCAAAAATAATTTCTAGGTCAGTTTTGAATAGTCTGTCAATACGTATTTCTTCTTCGAAAATAATCACACAATAATAAAAGAATGGACACAATACGATGATGTCATGTTTGAATAAAGAATTAAATATTTCTTTCAGTAATTACACTAAGTATCCCATTCATAAAAAGTACTTTCACCGTAACATTTAACACCTTTTTAAATGACGAAGCATCATGCTGAGATATGAGCCTTTTCGCTTCATGCAAGACTTAGTTTTTGTTTTCATTTACTTTTTTTTATGTTTCTATGATTGTGTTTTGTTTTATTTTTCTCACCAGGCCAGTTCTAAATTCGTCTGCGAAGTCTCAATACCTAAAGTACGCGCCACGAGAAGCTATAAATTATGTAAACAAACATCTTTTACTAAGTAAACATTTTATACTGCGAGATAATAATAAATTGACCATATTCAATCGACATGAAATATAGACGGGTTATATGAAAGTAACAACCTATTTAATTTAGTCGGATCATATTTTAACGACGCAAAGCGCTATCGTTTGTGTTTCTTGGTACCGGAACGCGTCCGTCGCAGGGATTGTAAACTACCGGGACGCCATTTTGAAATAAGCAAGTTTCGAATGTGTACGAGTTTGTTTCACACAGAAATGGAAACATCTGAATCTGACGAATAATTATTCTTAAATAATATATGTTAATTAATATTTGTTACTCAATAATTTTATAAATCTTAAACAAATTCATTTTTTTTGTTGGTCCAAATGTTGTGAACTCCTGAACACTTGTTTACAAAATTTATAGCTTCTCATGACTTTTACTTTTTATTTAATTATTCTTTCTTTCTTTAAAATAAAAATACATTAAAATGTATATGTTGCCAGTCAGAACAAAATTTGCATTTTACAAAGTTGATTGATTTCGCATGACAAGATTTATTAGTTTAACTAATTGCTAAATTAAAGTTTATAAAATAATAGACTCAATATTAAATGTCTTTTGCATATTTGAATTATATTTCAACAATTTTGCATCTGTTTGACGTTATTTTTAATATCAGTGACGCAGCCACGAATACGATATTTTTAATCCTTGGTGACTAATGTTAACATTTATATTAAATAAATAAATTAGAATATTAAATATAATAGAAGCCGACTAAATTCCTTTTCAGTTTACTTACGTTAGCTAAGAACTGCATGATTATGTTCGGGATGGAAAGGGGGATGCCAGGCGGCCATAGTAATTTAGGCACACTAAAAAACAATTATAATGATGGGAGGCAATTCCAATAATTAATTAGTAAAAGAAATGATGTACCAAAAACTTTGCATTTCGAAGTTATTTAAGATTATTTATATAATATATTATTTATATTAAATAAGTGAAAGATCACTTAATACATTATATTAATTTATTTTTCAGCATAATTAGCATAGTCAAATAATACAAAATACAGTGTAGGAAAATCAAAGTCCTGGTCCTGAAGGCGAGCTTGTTTACCTTGCCGACCCATTTATCTGGCCAACCCATCGTTGTATAAGACATTGAACTACAGCGATTTCTAACGGATGTCTTCATTTTGGATACATTTAAACCTCAGTTTACAAAACGCAGATCACCACTTCCAGCAGTAGGTGATGACTTTTGTGAAAGACTAAGTCCAGAGTGAATGCCGGGTTCGTCGATGGAAGCCTCTAATATCAAATCCAAGTTATTGCCAGTGTCATGGTCGTCAGGTATAGGAGAATCGTCAGATTCAGTATTCATGGGTAAAAATAGTCAATTTAACCCGAAATAAATATACACAAGCTGTCACAAGTTACAAGACAAGCAATGGTTTACACATTTGACATTTACGTTATCCGATAGCGGACAAGTTAGTGCTGCCATAAAAAAATGCAAAAAAAAGGTTGATCGATATTTGTTTTTTTTTGTTTACACTAGAATCATCAAAGATGGAAAATAACAATAATTATTAAAGAGTTTTTTGTAATTTATAATATTATGTACCTATCGTTTGCCGTTTGCTCGGAACAAAATGAACGGTGTTCAATAATAAATATTATAGCAATGATGACTGATAATTCCGATTGTCAACATTTTTTTGTAACGGCAACATTTAGTAACGATGTTTTATTCAAGTTCAATCACTTTAGTCGTTTCAATATTTAATATTTTGAATAATTTGTGCCGACTTGCACAGAATAATGAATACGTGGAAGACATGGGAAAAAAAATAACATAGTTATTGAATGAAACCAATTTCTTGTGCGTCTCTGGGCCTAATTTCGGCATGGTCATTTGGCACAGAAATACTTAGGTTTTAGTCATGTGTCAGACCACATGGGATACCCCGGAAAATATATGCTTCCCGTGGGTTAATTTCCGACTACTACGCGGGCGAAGCTACTGGAAAAAACGAGTTCTATATAATCTTAAATAAGATTAGAAAGAAAGAAAGAAATGTTTACCGCAAATAAACGTATTTTCTTGACGCAGTAAAAAAAAAAAAAAAACAAGTTGAAGAAAAATATGCGTCATAATATCTGCGAAAAACGGTCATAGCTTAGCATAATACGGGATTGTCCGAAAGGGTTACCGCTTCCCCGGAACATAAAGGGAACATAAAGGGAAGGAACATGGATGGGTTTTAGTCAGTAAGAGTCTGACACTCCTTTCCGCTCCACCCAGAGCGGGAGAAGTCATTGGATTATTTCCCAGCCTCAAAAAAAAAGCTTAATAGTGATAGATTAGAAATCATGTGTGTTTTTACCTTTCGTATGCCATAATTACAGACACAATTAAAAAGCTATAGTGTCTCGCGTAGATCCGCGTTCCGGCAGTCAATGTGTTAAACTAGGATAGCAGTCGAGTTTCAATGAGAATAATTTAGTGAACTATTCATCCATATTACTGTCAACCCTACACCACTGATGATCACTGCGGCCTTGGCAATAGTCACGAGTTGACAAAACACCGTCGTTGTGGATTTGTTTAATTTTAGAGGAAAACCGACCACCGTGAGCGGCGACCTAATCAGGTGACGAGTAGTTACATCGCACGGGAGTGAGGCATGAGATGTAGCGGGGAATGGGTTAAATGGTTTTAGTTGAAAAGATATAGATATAGGATTTTATTTATAAACGTTGCTTTTAGTTATGACTATGACACTTTTAACGTTTAAAAGCCTCTTAACTTTAGGCAGCGCGACCGCTTGTGTAATATCCAACATGTCAATGCTGCCAGTCACGTTTCCGGATGATAGCAATGCGGGCGAGTAGTTCAACGCCTAAGTGTCGTGTTTTGTTTTTGTATTTATTTGTATGGTTACTTAGATAGTCACATAATTTTTGAACCTAGGGTAAATAGATCTTTAAAATATTGTATATTATATCCAAACTCGTTCAGGTGGCAGAGCTAGATAAAAAAAGGAAATTTAAACGAGGAAATTTGCAGGCATCCGCTGGATGTGGGAAGCACAGAGCACATGGAATTTAAACATAACAAGCGAAATTTTTGAGAGCAAGTTTGTGTACTATAAGTACACCTCTGTCCAACCCGGAGATATAAAGCCAGCGTGATTGTCCAAAAGGGGTTACCGCTACCCCGGAACATAAAGGGCTAAGGCACATGGATGGGTTTTAGTCAGTAAAAATCTGACACTCTCTTCCACTTCACCCAGAGCGGGAGAAATCATTTGAGGATTGCCCACCCTCAAAAAAAAATGAATTGCCCCTCTCATAGAAAGAGGATGCATGCGTCCCAGCAGTGGGAGCTTTATAGGCTGATTATGTGAGTTTCAACAAATGTCATTTGATGATTTCCCACCCCAAAAAAAAGGAGATACAAGGCGTGATATTATGATGTTTTATTTAAAATCAAATGCTTATCACTTGCACCACAAAACCCTATCTCATCCGTAAATTCGTATTGATACGCGCATTTTCTATGCAAATGTCGATTACTTTAATTGGATTGGCCTTTGAGTACGTACACGACGCAGTAACGCAACATTGTTTCAAGATTTTTTATTTATTTATAATGTCGTAAAGTAACTAATTCGCATCGAGGACACATGTTGAGTGTGGAGATAGAATTATCTGTGAAGAGGTCACATTATTACGATTAATCCGTGCAGGTATTAGGCAATGCAGTCACATAAGATTTGTGGTTTTTTTTTGTTGTTGGCAATACTTACTGGCCTTATTATAATTTGACATTTATTGTCAAGTCATCTTCTGTTTGGATTTGGAATTATGAGTCCCAGCCGAAATTGTCCCCCATTGTTTATTAGGCCGTTGTTAATTTAGCAAGACAAACTAATAAAAATAAGCTGAGGGCTGATTGAAGGGCTTGTAGCTAAGTTATTAAAGCCGCACGTGTCAATTGATCGATTAGTAACGCTTGCCGCGGACGGTCCGTGGATGGGTCCACACCATCTTGACATACCGAGACTCCTCCGTGCTTTGGAAAGCAAGTAAGCTAGGCTCGGCTGTCATTCGTGAATCTTTGTCAGTCGTGTTTTTAGACAGTAGCCCAAAAGTCTGATAAAAAGTCTTACAAAGAAGTATCTATCGTATTATCCAGAGGTTAACTGGGTTATGGAGGTGAGACAGGCAATCGCTCCAAGTAAAATACTGGTATTCTTCTGCATCCGGTTGGACTGGAAGCCGACTCCGAATTAGAAAGGAAAAGGCTGATAGATAGTAGTTAATTTAGCAAGGCAAATAAGTAACTTGTTTATTTGCTTCTTGATTGATCCCCTTTGATCGTATAGCACCTCCAAAGGCGTGAAAATCAAATAAACAAAAATAATTTTGTTGAACTTACATAACTGTGTTGATTTGAATTTAACTAACTTCAATCAAATGATAACGACACGTTTGGCGCAGTGGTTGAGCCATTGGGCTTATTGGACGACTCGCACGAATTTAACTCGCACAAAATGTGCGAATCGACTCCTTTAAAAAATATTATTTTTTCTGTAGTCGATTCGCACAAAGTTCATTTAATGGGGTGCGAATCGACACCTTCACAAATATGTAGTAGGCTATTCGCACACATAATGTTTTTTTATGAAATGCAGTTAAGATAAAGTACACTTGAGTACAGAAGTAGTAAGGTCAAATGTGTTTTACTCGTAATAGATAGATAATAAAAACACAATCTAGGTATAATAAAAAATATCTGTATTAAAATTAAAACTAAGTACTAAACAAATCAATACAAATAATAATAATAATAATACAGATTTTTCTTACTTTCAAGTAAATATCTGTTATTTAAACTTCGATTATTTTTTAGTTTTATTTCAGTGATGGCTGAATACGACTGTACTTTAATTTTTTTATTCCTTAAAATGAAATGTGTGCGAATAGCCTACTACATTTTTGTAAGGTTGTCGATTCGCACGCCAATAAATAAAATTTGTGCGAATCGACTACAGAAAAAATTATATGTTTTAAAGGAGTCGATTCGCACGTTTTGTGCGAGTTAAATCCGTGCGAGTCGTCCAATAAGCCGCCATTGACTGCTGCGCAGCATGTCGCGGGTTCGATTTCCGAACGGAACAAATATTTGTACGACCTGCAAGTATTTGTTCCAGGTCTAGGTGTTTTTCTATCTATAATATGTATGTATTTACAAAAAAAAAGTATATAATTACTTTATCAGCCATCTTGTTACCATTAGGTTGCTTAGCTTGGGATTATATGGCGTTGTGTGAAATTTCCAAGGATATTATATTATATTATAATTATATAATAACATTATTATAGTTTATAATAATCAGATTCTAAAATGAGTATTTGCTAAGATTTCTTCGCTTAGTCTATGACATCACAATAATTATCTAATTAAAGCCAATTTTATGCAAAATAAAATCGTGTGACATGAATTAAAATAGTGGGAAAACCAACTGACAAGTCAGTTTATAAATTAGCTGACGTCATTTGTATAATAACTTAAAATTGTTGAGATAATAACATATAACGTTAATTAATAATTTATAGCGTTAATTTTACCTACTGCTTTAGAATGGGCAACTAGCTTCATCTCTCTGACTGACCGACCTCTTGACAATTCAAAAGTGCTGTAATAAGTTTTTTTGAAATAAATGCTTTGAGTTTGAGTTGTTTCCTCGAACGGTTGGTAGAGGTGTAGCTACCTGTCATACCCACATTACGCCAGTTACGTTTGAATACCGTTTATCACATATTATAAACTTAAGTCAGGTGATGAACAAGCTACAACAGCAGAAATCGCATGATGTTGAAGCTCTCGTACGTATTTAATGACATGAAACAAATTAAAATACACTATGGATATTGGGAAATTCATGATAACAAGAAAAAATAAATTTGTAGTTTGGCGTGGAGGGCAAGCGCGTGCGTTTATGCTCTGGCGTTGAAATAATAACATCCAACAAAGTACCATCGACACAAAATGAAGAAGACGAATTTATGCCCTAATTAAAAAACTACAATTACAGCAAGTAAAATGCAGACGCTTCTTGATGCTTCTCTGCAGAAAAAAACAAATGGAAATTCTATCACAGACACCATGCGTGTGGGCACAAAAATCGCGAACCGTTACGTCACATCCTTTTCCTTCAAATTGGGGATTCACACGCTTGCACGGTGTCATTGCAATTAATATAATTTGACATTCGTCTCGCTGGCGAATCTTTTAATTTTTTGTTCCATACAATGGCTAGTTGTAATCGTAATTGCAAAATTGAGATTCGCTGTTGACAGTCACGAATCTAAATTTAAAAAAAATGTTAAACTTATTCGTCCGCCATTTTTATTTTTGCAAGTGTACACCTCGACCTGACCCGGGGAATGCGTCGTGATGTTTTGCTATTAGTTATTTTTAAATAATTAAAGTTAAATAAATAAATAAATATCAACCTGCCTAGGGTTTTCTCAACAATGTTAGGCTTGGCTTCCAGTCTAAACGGATGCAGCTGGAAACCAGTATTTTACATCGAGCTATTACCTATCTGACCTCCACAACCAAGTAACTGGGTAACGATATCCTTTGGTTATCAGACTTTCGGGCATCCGACTACCCGTAACGATGTTCAAAGATTTATGAATGATGAAAGGGGTAGGTAGTTACATAAACTTGCAATATTCAACTTTAAAATCATCACAGTTTTGTTATTGGTCGTGATGTGGACGAAGTTTTTAATGACAGAAGTCTGCAATAAAAACTAAGTAGTCTTCGTGACTAGTTTGTATCCCGTTATTAAATGGGTAGGTATTAATATATATTCCTTCTTATATCTTTGACTAAGTTAATTAAAGGATTACAACAGTTGAAACTAAAGATATAAATCACAATTTTAAACTAATTAGTAGATTTTTTGTAGGCACTGCTAATCATTTATTAGTAGTGTCAATAAATGTCAATAAAATTAGCATTTAGGTACCTAAATGCTAATTTCATCGACATCTATTTTGTAATTAGGTAATTATAATTGTTTATTAATCAAATCAACGCCGCTTATCGCAGTCCACTGCTGGACTAAGGCCTCTACCAGTTGCCGGGTAAGCAGGATTGTCTGAAAGGGTAACCACTACCCCGGAACATAAAGGACTAAGGAAGAAACATGAATGGGTTTAAGTCAGTAAGTCTGACTCTCCCTTCCGCTCCACACAGAGCGGGAAATCATAAAATGACGCCAATTTGATGACTGGGTCCCTCAAAAAAAAAGGCCTCTCCCGTGCAGCGCTACAACACCCTGTCCACCGCTTTCCCTATCCAGTCTGTCCCAGCCACCTTCTTAACATTCAAAGTCAAAGTCAAAGTACAGGCACAAGTAAAGCACTTTTCAACGTCAAAATGAACAAGAAATAGAATTGATTCTAGTCGCCTCTTCCATAAGGTAGTTTCGTGTGGAGAAGAATGGGCAAGAAACTCCACTGTTACTCTTTTAAAATGTTTTACAATGTTTTGCATACATGAATTATAACATTAATTTAATAACATTCGATTTAATAGTCCATATCTCGTACTGACTAGTCTTGAGAAGAAATGACAAGACAAACTCAGGGTTTGGGAAGTGGCTGTTGGATTCTAATGTGACATGTCTATTCTCCATGCTTTTCTGCGATGCTAACCAGACGCGTGACAAAAGAATAATTGTCCCATTCATTCACATGGAGTCAACGCCATTTTTTGCGCGTGTAAAATATTTTCTGCCTAATATCTACTAATTGGTGGTTAAACAAGTTTTACAACAATTGCTTACGATACCGTATCGGCGACAATTTGAAAGTACGATCACACAACTTCTCGTGTCTCATGGAATATTTCTAGTTTTTGAGCTTGGAACAGGTTTTGAAGGAACTTTCATTGAGTAATTAAGATACATGACGACACGCCTTTTTTTGCGTGGACCAACTCTTAGAAACGCATGTGACCCTGCATGTCTACCAAAGACAAGAAAATCATTATCAAATTTAATCCTGAAGACTTCGGTTCAAGGTAAGTTTTCATTAGAAGGATCAGAGAGGACAATGTTTTAATCATGCCTTGAGAGGTAGATGCAAAGACCTATTGCAGCACTCTGGCGCCAAATTTAAACAAAGGCAATTTAGATTTTTCTTTTTACGTGTAATACCTACCCTGGAAATCATTGGACAGTGACTAAATGAAGAAAATACACAAATAAAAATAAAAGATTAAGTAATAGTATGGTGGGAAAGTACGTTTGTTTGTTTGTTACTTTTTCACGCCTAAACCACTAAACCAATCCTCCTGTTTACATGTGTACAGAAACGACCAAAAACAAGCAGAGTTCAATCCGAATTGATTTTTAAATTCTAATAGAAGGTTCTAATAGCTGCGGGCTAGTGTCTAAATGAAAAAAATACTATTGATCAAATTATTTTCTTAACCGAAATCCATCATACATTCTCCAAGTGACAAAACACCAGTTCACATGACATTGAAAAGCCTAAAGTCCGAATATCATAGGCCAAGAACTTCTCAAAATCAATCTTCATTACGAAAAACAGTTTTAAGAGCCAAGTATTAATACCGACACGTTTCTCGATAACTTATTTAAAACATGAGTTATTTCGATAGCGTGTTGAGAAAAAAAATTAACCAGTTTACGATTTTGGACGACACATCCACATTGGAGGTCAGAACAGAACTCCCATTTTACTTACTGGCTGATGAGAATCATAGAGCCGTGTTAACAACATTAATGACGTATTTTCTTTCTTACTTTTTGATGTACGATACAAAGAAGACATATTTTGTTTGCCTTTTCTGATAGTACCGAACGCCGAAGTACCAACGAAAAAAATGGTACGTACAGTTAGAACTAGACATTTGGAGCAATCCATACAAATTTTAAGTATTTTTAGGTATGGAAATATTATGTGAATAAAATGACGTATACTAATATAGGTTTGTAAGTAACTCTGTCTGTCTCTCACCTTTTCAAGCCTTAGCCACTGAACGGATTAAAAAAAAAATTGGCAGAGGGAGGATATAGGGGATGAATCGAGTATGAAGTACGAATGAAGCAAGTAGTTAATAAGGCAAAAAATTTGTAGGGTCACTCTAAGTCAAGTTATAAAAGTTCAGAAATCAATTAATGTAAAAAATGACAAACCATCGAAGTTGATTGAATTTGGCTGTGAGCAATCCTACAACTTTTGTACCATATTAACTATTGCTCCAAATCACTAGTACAAATCACACATACCATTTTTTTTTCGTTGGCTCTCAGAAAATGCCCAAAAATATACCCTAAATGTTCTCCGTTGCCATTGCGGTTATAATAGTGGTTTTCGCTAATAAGGTCATCTAATCTGCCTAGCCTCCCAACTATGTTGAGGTCAGCTTCCAGTCTTACCGGATGCAGCTGAATACCAGTTTTTTACATGAAGTGACCGCTCATTTCTGACCTACACAACCCAGTTACTGGGTTACCCTTGATGACAGGCCATACCATTTCGACTAGACTCCCAACTATTTTGGGGTCGGCTTCCAGTCTTACTGGATGCAGCTGAATACCAGTAATTTACATGAAGCGACACATGGATAACACAATTCCCCTTGATGAAAGGCCATACCATTTCGTTTGATTAGAGATGGCACTTTTATTGACCTTCTGCTTGTCAATATTTGGTGACATGGCTAACTATCGGCTACTGTGGGAACTGGGTCGGGACAGGCTTTATTTTGTTGTGACACGGTGGCGCAGGCGCCGGTCGACGACAAACATGTGTGGTGCAAACGATAAGAGAAATGAGGTATGTAGTAAATAACCCTTTCTTGGGAAAACTCTTGGAAATATACTTTGAAAGGATCGAAATAATTGAAGGGTACTGTAATAATAATATTCTAATGGTTATTATTTTTCTCTGCTTTCTTTTATGGCTCCACAATACCACAATTTCCATGAAAACTTAATGGAAATTATTCTACCAGAATCGTGGCGTCGCGTCTGTCTGGCCTTTCGTCCTTGACTTCAAAGAAGTTTTTGTTCAAAGAAGAGGTACTTCTGTTAAAGTACAATAACCACTCAGAAACCGGGATCCATATGAATCTTTTTACTTAAAAAAAGTGATACAATTAAGTTTGAAAGCGTTTTTCGTTATGAACATTTTGAATCGCGTCCGCTTATTACTTGCGTCTACGATCGAGACGTTTGACATTAAATAGTTCATTAGAAAGAAGTACCAATCCGAATTCGTTACGTGACTCCATCTCACCCGGGATTGTTAAATGACTCGCTTTTAGTGCGGAGGAGACAATTGATGAGGTGTGTTGACTTGTGATGATGTTCTTATGGGTTCCCATCGAAACTGGTGACTGAGTAGAAGTAATTGGGTTTGTTACTCTTGTTTGGGACTTGTGGCTAAGTAATAAGAGCCACACGGGTCGATCGATCAGGTTAAGCTATGCTTTCCGCGGTTGGTCCGTGGATGGGTGACCATCTTTACATACTAAGACCCCTCCATGCCTCTGAAAGCACGTTTTGGGTCTGGTACTTGGTGTCTTGTTTGGAGCTTGTGGCTAAGTAATAAGAGCCTCACGGGTTGATCGACCAGGTTAAGCTATGCTTGCCGCGGTTTGGCCGCGGATGGGTGACCATCTTTACATACCAAAACTTGTGCCTCTGAAAGCAGGTTAAGACGGTGGTCCAAGCTGTAATTTGTAGATCTTTGATAGTTGTTACGGGTCATCAGAAGCCTGAAAGTGTGACAACTAGTCTTACCAACGTATCGTATTACCCCGTAACTGGGTTATGGAGGTCAGATGGGCAGTCGCTCCAGGTAAAATACTGGTATTCAGCTGCATCCGGTAAGACTGGAAGCTGACTCCAAGATAGTTGGGAAAAGGCTAGGCAGATCATTCAGTGTTTTGTTTTTCCGACTTTGTAGTACTTAATCTGTACCGGTATTTTGTCTGGTGATGACTAAATAAAATCAAGCGACCGTATGACATTGCGACAATTTTCTTTCATACATTTTATGCTTTATTAGGATAAGACCGCACTGGGAATCTCACCGCGCAATTTTAGTTCTCGCGGTTAATTTTCAGCGTACGAAATTTTTAATGACACGCACTGCAAAAAAAAATATGTGCGAAAGATTTTTTTTCCAACTGTTTTCAACTGAGATGCATGTCTACAATGGACAACAAAATTAATAACGTACCCTTTCTTTAGGTATTTGTAAATTTTCTCCCACAATCTTAACTTAATAATTCCATCAATCTTGTCCCGAGAGCTCTCTTATACATGATCTTTGCTAAGTATTCTAATAGGACTTAAAAGATAGTACAGTCAACCGCATATCAGTGGTAACAATATTTGAAATCGACAGCGCTTTTATGTCGTAGCAGTAAGGATGATATTCGTAGAATAAAATAGAATATAATAATTATTTATTTACATAGAAAGTTTGTACCAAAAAATACAGATGTTTTTATAATTAATAGATCCTTATACATTTTACCTTAAATTGTTGGCACGCCACGATAGTGGCGGTAAGGCCCCTCTTTGAGGAGTGGCTAGAGAGGCGTCACGGCGCCCTCACCTACCGCCTGACGCAGGTCCTCACCGGACATGGATGTTTCGGGAGGTTCCTGCACATCATCAGGCGGGAGGAAACGCCCGGGTGTCACCACTGCGAGGATCGCCCAGAGGACACGGTAGAGCACACGGTGCAAACCTGCCCCGCTTGGGCGGAGCACCGCCGTGTCCTCGTAGAGGCGATCGGCGGCGGCGACCTCTCACGCCCGGCCTTGGTGCAAGCCATGGTCCGGGGCGAGAGGGAGTGGGAGGCAGTCACCTCCTTCTGCGAAAAAGTCATGCTCGCGAAGGAGGTGGCGGGATGGGAGAGAGAAAGGTCCTCCCGTCCCAGCCGCCGCAGGAGACGCCCCGGGCGTCGGGAGCCACATGACGACTCCCGGCCACCGTAGGCGCGGGCCTGCGGGCGGTGAGTAATGGGTGACTCACCGTCCGATCAGCACCAGACCCGTGCCGTACGGCGCGTATATGTTCCACGCGCGCCTCAAAGAGATGTCAGCATATGAAGGGGCCCCCCAGGGCCAAGCCTGCCGGGTAAGCGGGATTGTCCGAAAGGGTTACCGCTACCCCGGAACATAAAGGGCTACGGAAGGAACATGGATGGGTTTTAGTCAGTAAGAGTCTGACACTCCCTTCCGCTCCACCCAGAGCGGGAGCAGTCATTGGATGATTTCCCAGCCTTAAAAAAAAAAAAAAAAAAAAAAAAAAGGCATGCAAACATTTAGCATCAGTGCATAATAGTCCGAAATAATGTCAATATGAAAATTCTTATAATATGGTCAACAAAATGAAGAATTAAAGATGTCAGGATTAATGAGGTAACTAAAAAGTTTTATCATTTCGAAATTCATAAATGGAATAATAAGATTTATCAATTAATAAGACTGACAATTTATTTTTAAACAGAGAACAGGACTCGTTTTTTATTCCATTGGGTAATTCCATCGTAGTGCAATAATTACCACAGATAGGGTTGGCTGTAAAATAAAACTCTTAAGGCTTTTCAGAGTTTCCTTTGTCCAAAGGACGAGTAGTTGTTATGGGCAGGTACACTAGCTAGCTCTTTCTCAGCTTAAGGCTAATAATATATCATCAGAATGATTATTCTGTCTCCTTCTTTTATTTGTTTGTACCCAAGACAATTTATAGTCTTTAAGACGCTCTGCATGCGGCAATACAAAATGAAATTAATACTGTCATTCAATGTCGAAACACCAGATCAAGATGGCGTCCAAAAAAACCACAGCGAGATGTCATGAATGTAATTGTTTTTTCTATTTGAGATTTCGTAGGCGTCTCTTTTTATTTGTTGATAGACACTGTTCCAACTAGAGACACCGTGTTGTTCCTTCCTTAAATTTTTTGTACAGAGATTGTTACTCTGTGTTTTATTGTGTCCAGTGTGTTCATTGGTGGGAAATGACGAATTTAATAGTAGATCCCCTGCTGACTTCTCCATGTACGATTGATAGATGATACGAACGACGGTTTATCGTCCCGCGTTGGATGACTAAGTTTTTTTTATCATGGGACCTTTTAAGTGAGAATTGTCTTCTTATATAAATTGGATTTTTATCTTTTGTGGTTTGTTGGGGTTTGATTGGTACATTGTGGAAGGAAGTCGTCGGGTTATTAAGTTTTTTTTTTTAATAGCAGCTGTTAAACTTTTTATTTTGCATTCCTTCTATTGGGTAAAACAAGATTTTAATATTCTAATGAAGTATGGAAGAATGAGACATGTTGCACTGACTCAAAATAAGGGCGAATCGTAATGTTTGACGATACGGTTGAGCGATTGACTGCTGCGCAGGATGTCGCGGGTTCGATTCCCGCGTGGATCAAATATTTGTACGACCTGCAAGTATTTGTTCCGGGTCTGAGTGGTTTTTCTAGCTATCATATGTATGTATTTACAACAAAAAAAATATATAAGTAGTTTATCAGCCATTTCGTTACCATAACACAAGTATTAGGTTGCTTGGCTTGGAACTATATGGCGTTGTGTGGAATGTCCAAGAATATTATTTTTATTAATTTATTTAATGTTGATGATGATCCAAAGAAAAGTTATCCGTTTCTCTCAAGCTCAAGAAGGGATGACTGTAACTGATTCACTTGTGATGACCTTTGTATTTATTATAGCCAGCTTTTCTAATCCTCAACTTATCAACAATAACAAGATCGTAATCGAACATATTCAAGACAGTGAGTTAACAAACCAGAAACAATCAACCAAAAAACATTTCAAATTAATACAAAAACACTTCAAATTAGCACTGACTAGACAAAAATCTACTCTATGTTTTTGGTTCAAAATTCCTTTTTCATTAGCCGTTGTAGTCTATTGAAATTATAATACAATTTTCAAGCCATTTGTCAAGCATCGGGTCAAAGGGTGCGATGGCGTGATTCGTCTAGTGGTAATCAACGCGTAGACAGACACAGTCATCAATTATTGTAAGTATACGGAGACTATGTGGGTAGGTACAGAATGCGTATAAAAAAAATACATATCTCATTAGTATGGAAACGATGTGACTGTCAAGCGTTATACGCTAGCCGGACTATCCGAAAGGGTTACCGCTACCCTGGAACATAAAGGGCTAAGGAAGGAACATCGATGGGTTTTAGTCAGTAAGAATCTGTCACTCCCTTCCGCTCCACTCAGAGCTGGAGAAGTTATGAGATGATTTCCCACTCTCAAAAAAAAATGCGTTATAAGCTATACTTATAATACATTTTCAGAGGAGAGCTCCGAGACTCCTCTGTGCCTCAGAAACCGCGTTAAACAGTTGGTCCGGCTGACATTAGTGGATCGTTGATAGTCGTTCTGTGTCGTCAGAAGCCCGAAAGTCCGACGACCAGTTTTACCATAGGGTATCGTATTACCCGGTTACTGGGTTGTGGAGGTCACATAGGCAGTCGCTTAATTTAAAATACTGGTTTTCATCTGCATCCGGTTAGACTGGAAGCCGATCCCAAAAAGTTGAGAAAAGGCTAGGCAAATTGTCGATACATTTTCAGGTCAAATAAAAATGCAGGAAGAGATTGTCCGAATGGATTGCCATGGGAACACATAGTGTTAAAGAAGGAACATGGATGTGTTTTAGTTAGTAAAAGTCTGATACCTATAGCGAAAGGAGTCGTTTGATGAAATGACTTCGGATTTAGCAGTAACGCTTGCAAACACTAGACCAACATACAGATGAAGAACCTTCCTATTCAAGCGAAATATACCGAGAGAAGTGACAGCACCTAGTGCCTTGACCTACAAGGCTACAATCACATCAGTACCCTTAAAGTCGATGGACAAGGACAACTCAGATGGATGGACAAACACAATCGCCAGAATATCTAACGCAAACGAGCTCCAAGTATTCTGTAGTATTAATACCAATCGTGCTCAAAACACTTGTACATTATCTACATCTGCGGCCAAAAGCAACAACCACAGTTAATAATAACAAGCACGAATTACGAATCACCCAGCAATTAGTAAAGAACAAATCGCTATTGCTATCAAATGTTTAGAGATATTTATCAACGAGTTAGAGTTGCACATGACATGTAATAATGCATTCGCTATGCTAATAGCAATACTGTGTATAATGTTGTGAGACGTGCGAATGTCCTCGTTTGGCGTAAAGGACGTGCGCTGAGATGGGGTTTGGGTCCAATGTTGAACGACACGATTTTTTAACTAAAGTTTAACTGTAAAAAAATATTTTAATTTAATTGTATCTATTATAGCAGTGATAGCCTAGTGATGTGACCGTCAAGTCATAGGTCTCCAGTTCGAACCCAAGGTACGAACCTCTGATTTTACGGATTCATGTGCGTATTGCGTATAGTTAACACTTGCTTGAAAATCGGTGAAGGAATAGATTGTAAAGAAACCAGCATACCTGAGAGATATTTCTCTACAGCATGTGAAGCTAAGTCAGAGGCCCATGGGTAGCTTAAAAACTCTGACACCAGGTTAGTCAGTAACCATACGAAAGAAGGAAAGCGATGTAATTTATTATCGTTTAATATTTCAAGTATTGCAAAAGAAAGGACGTCCGTAAAATTCAGGTTAGTAACGTCTATCTTCAAAATAAATTCGATCCGATCTTTTCAATTGAGGCGGCTAAACGCAAAGCTATTAGCAAAGATATTAAAAAGAAAATGATGTTAGGTATACATAAACGAAATATTATCATCATCATCAGCCTACTGCAGTCCACTGCTGGACATATGCCTTTATATGCCATTCAATTCGATTTTCTCACATC
Source organism: Hyppa rectilinea (assembly GCA_951799385.1). Classification (NCBI taxonomy): domain Eukaryota; kingdom Metazoa; phylum Arthropoda; class Insecta; order Lepidoptera; family Noctuidae; genus Hyppa; species Hyppa rectilinea. The sequence goes on from OX637311.1 coordinate 13,497,718, forward strand.
CAGGTGCTACCAGCCGCCCTGCGAAGATCTTCGCTTCATCTAGCCTTTTTTTTTTTTTTTAAGGCTGGGAAATCATCCAATGACTGCTCCCGCTCTGGGTGGAGCGGAAGGGAGTGTCAGACTCTTACTGACTAAAATCCATCCATGTTCCTTCCGTAGCCCTTTATGTTCCGGGGTAGCGGTAACCCTTTCGGACAATTTTTCCCTTTCGGGCACGGGCACTTCATCTAGCCTGAGGGCACAATCCCCATTTTAGAACGCGTCCACCCCAACGGTCATCGGTTCCACAGCCATTAAAATATTGTTCCCTGTTTTACGAGAACTGAATACAACACCTAAGTGAATCCAGCAAAAGCATGATCACACACTAAAACATTTATGACATATTAGCTTCTGCCCGCGGCTTCGCCCGCGTGGATGACGGAAATTGCATGTTAATATTCTTATAAACCTTCCTCTTAAATCACTCTATCTATTAAAAAAAACTTCATCGAAATCCGTTGTGTAGTTTTAAAGATCTAAGCATACATGCAGACATGAGGACAGATGCGGGAAGCGACTTTGCTTTATACTGTGTAGTGATAAATCTCACAACAATGTAACTGAAACGTCCCTGAAAAACAATGGAGACAAGCACCCGATTAGTCACAACACAATCAGACATTTACGCAAAAGTAACACTTGAGGAGTTCACGACTTCTCAGCAATTATACAACGATCGGGACTCGAATACGTCATCAAAACATGACTAAATCACGAAGTACTGACTAACTATGTTCCCATACAATCATTGAATATAAATAAACATATTCCGGTAATGCAAAAAGTTAGTGATAAAGTGATCTCACTGAATGAATGGCACGAAATGATATGCGTGAACGTATTGTTAACAAGAATGGAATCAACTATAATGCCATTAATGGTAATAAATCTCTTAAAGTTGATTTAATCGGGGCTGATCTCGGAACAAGTATTGTAGTGTCAGGTGTAAAGACTCTTGCGCAATTGTTTCCAGGAACGGAGATTGACTAACCACGCTTTATCAGACTATAGTGTTCCCACTGCTAGGACACAGGCCTTATCTTGGTGAGAGGGAGTAGTCCGAGTGCTGGTTGATATATGTCACATTTATTTGAATTTTTAGTTCTAGAACATGCTGGTTACCTTCACTGTTTTTGAAACCAGTGGTGATCAAACAATTTATACACAAAGTAAAGCTCCTGTTTGGGTTCAAACCTACAACATACAACTCGTAAGTTGTGACCGTTACCATTGGGCCACCACTTGTATTGATTGATTAACTAATGGGATTAAATTCAATAATAATATGAAGGTCGTCAAAACGGTTCCTAGATATAGTCAAACGAATTTGGTATATGATGAGAAAGTAACTGTTGTATTCGAAGCGTCCACTTGCAAGACAGATGACCTAGACTTTAAACTATAAGAGTAGCTTCATTAAATATACAACAATTTCAATTCAACAACATTTCTAATCAATTTACACCCATCGGATCGGATCTCTTAACCTTTTACTAATTACTTTTTGTTTATAAATGTCATGTCGCAAGTCAACCTAGCTTAACCGGGTTTGCCTGTGAACGCCTCAATAAATTAAGGCCTCAATCCATGGCATAAAACTTAATACCAAGGGAAGGCCCTATGTTACCTCAGGGGAGGGCAGCAAAGAACAGGCAAGGATGAGAAATCATCAGATAATTCCTCCCGCTCTGCGCACTCTTACTGACTAAAACCCCTCCGGGTTTCTGTCTTAGCCCTTTGTGTTCCGGGGCAGCGATAACCCTTTCAGACAAACCCGCTGACCAGGATCGGAATTAATTAACTTAGTACAAGTAAACGCCAAAATTAAATATGCAAGCTACCACGCGCACGAATGCACTTGGAGTACAAATCGTAATTAGTGACCATCATACAAACTGCTATTGTACAAAATATAATAATACATAATAGTTAGGATCTCGTGATAAAGCTCACGTTTCCATTAAAATGATCGATTCGCTAACATTTTTATTATAAACTACCGTCTGTCGACGTTCTAGCTTCCTTAACACATTCTTTTTACTGATTGATATCTACTTGTTTGTTATTTATTATGTTTAGACGTAGATTCGTAATCAATTTTTATGTTAGCTAATAAGTAGCTTGTGTTAGGTTTTTTAATCTTTGTTTTTTAAGATTTTTAGGAAGAATTCATTCATAAAAGGTCATGACCGTTGAATGAAGCAAGCGTCACTTCGCAAAATACTCTACGCAGTATGTTGCACGTGTCTGTTTTGGTATGAGATTTCAATCAGCATAGCACTACCAGACATAATTGCTAGACTAGCTGGACCTTAAGAGTCGAGAAGCTAGAGTCGCGCCACAATACGAATTTCGAGTCGTTTGTGGTGCGAGCTCCGATTCATTGTATAGAGACCTTCCTCTAGGAAGAGTTTTGACCGAAAGGTGGCGAGTATTGGCGATTCCGCGGAAGGCTATGAGGCCACCACGCAGCGCAACACGACGTCGACCAGCACATAAAGTTACACCAATCTGTTACATTTCTGTAATAGTTTTTCAACTTTACAACACAGTAATAAGGTTCATGTTCAATTGGGAAAATTTGAAAATTTGGAATCGCTTGATATTCTGGCGTCTATACATTTCTTGCATCTCAGTTCCAACCCTATAGGACTCAATACTGCCAAAGTATCTGTCTTCAAACCCTATCACTAAGGGCTGGAGCAGATAACAATAAATAAATCAATGTCGAACACATCCCAGCTACTGAATAAAATAGGTGTCTTTGAAATATACCCATATTATCGCGATACATTGCGGGAACCCCGCAATGTCTACAGGGTGATGTCAAAGTGAACTGTCAGATCTGACAGCTGAATGAATATCTGAATGATCGTGAATTTTTATTTTTAAAGTGGAAGGGAGATAGATGAATGATAAAATAGAGAAAGATATTTTTGTAATAAGTAAATAATGTTTTTGTATTTAAATTTAATGTAATTTTCGTATAGAAAAAAATAATAATAAGGATTTTGTTATATTATCCTGATAAAATTTTCAAGATAAGTCTAAAATACCCATAAGTAAACATGAGGAAGAGCTCGTAGCTAAGTAATAACAGCCGCGTGGATCAATCATCAGATTAAGCTACGTTTGCCGGGGTTGGTCCGTAGATGGGTAACCATCTTTATATATCTAGACTCTTCCGTGCCTCTGAAAGCACGTTAAGCCGTTGGTTTCGGCTCTCATTAGCGGCATTTTGACAATCGTTACGGGTAGTCAGAAGCCCGAAAGTCAGACAGTAATGACAGCGGGTACAATATTTTTTACTTTGGAAATAAACTAGATTACCTTATCATAATTCTTATGGTTATGTAACCCAATAAATAACAACATATTTCTATAAGCTAATGGCTGTCATTACTAATTTACTGGTGATCTTTAGCCCAGCACGTTCCAACTTCATGCAGCTTAGAGCCTCGCTGACACACCTATTGTTTCAATAGCTTGACTCATTGTTTGATATTTGCAAACTAACATACAACTTCTGGTTTGTCTATACCTTTGAAGTTGGTGCAAACATTGGTGAATAATTCACATAATATAACTATTATAACTGGCGAATGTGGGTATATGTGCACAACTCTGCCTTTTTTTGTTGAGGGTGGGAAATCATCAAATGACCCTCCCGCTCTGGGTGGAGCGGAAGGGAGTGTCAGACTCATATTGACTAAAACCCATCCATGTTCCTTCCTTAGCCCTTTATGTTCCGGGGTAACGGTAACCCTTTCGGACAATACCGCTTAAAGCACACCTCTGCCTTAACCTTTAGCGTGATGTTATATTTTGTGACTATTATGATGACAGGTTCCTCCATAATTAATTAGAATGGATCTTTAAAGTGACTAGTTCTTAGCCTATTGTCTAAGTAAGTAGTCATCGTCTTGCCTTTCCCAACTATGTTGGGGTCGGCTTCCATTGTAACCGCAGCTGAATACCAGTATTTTACATGGAGCGACTGCCTATCTGAACTTTACAAACCAAACCCGTTACCCCTTAATAAAACAGGTTGTAAGACTCTCCTGATGACACATAACAACTGTCAAAGATCTACAAATGACTGCTTGGACCAACCGCTTAACATGCTTTCCGAGGCACGGAGAGGTCTTCGTAAGTCGTCACCCGTCCACGGGCAATCATCAACACGTGAGGCTGTTAGTACAGAGGCCAGCACATCAAGTTACCACAATCTGTCAAATTTCTTTGATAGTATTTCAACTTTATTGCAAAGACATAAGGTTCATTTTTAATTGAGAAAATTTGACAGTTAGGGATAGCTTGATGTGCTGGCGTCTATACAAACCACTAGCCCCTGTCGTCTATGCAAGTAACCACTAAAATGTAAACGTTTGCTTTAGTAATAAATTGAGTGAGTCCTCTTTAGACTGGATTGATAGAACTTAGTCTTGATATCTGGTTATTAAACTAAAACCAGCTAGTATCATCTATTTGCGTGCAAATGGTTATAATGAATAAAATATGGTGATACACATTCTTTATGGTTTTTTTTTCGTCTGAAAGTTAAAGAGCTGCAATTGCGATTACAAAAATATTTCACACGTCTCCAGTATTCTATATTTCTTTTTAATAGGGCCGGTCGATAAGGCGACGATTGGGGGAGGCACATGTCCAGCAATGTGCGTCTTTACACTGAAATTACGAGGAATGTTCCAAGTTCTCTAGAATGTTAAAGAAAAACAAAAGAAAAAACACCACCGAAAACATGACACCCTGTATCTCACCGGACAGTCTCAACAAAAAGTGTTAAATCTCCGGAGGTCGCGATTACCATCAGACGGACAAGCTCATTATTTATGTATGGCGATGGACCCCGGCACGTATATCACACCCCACTAGCTAGGGTTTTAGGGAAATTGGCAGAGGAGACAATATCCTTATAGGATTTGGATACATTTTACACCTGCTTGGTAACCCTATCGTAGGGATTTAATTAGTTAAAAGAGCCTTTTTTTTTTTTTTAATGCTGGGAAATCATCCAATGACTGCTCCCGCTCTGGGTGGAGCGGAAGGGAGTGTCAGACTCTTACTGACTAAAACCCATCCATGTTCCTTCCGTAGCCCTTTATGTTCCGGGGTAGCGGTAACCCTTTCGGACAATCCCGCTAACAATTACATCTCGTAATAAAAAACAAATGAATTCCAACATGGCGACCTAGAACGGTTATTTGATTATTCAACATTTTCAGCTTTTTTAAACACTATTTCAAAATGCATATGCATGCATGATTGGTGTACTTATAGTTAATTGGTGTATGTCCTCAGAAAGTACTTTCTTTTTCTGTATTTTATAAGTAGAGACCTGCAATTGGCTTTCAGATTAATGTACTTCTTTTATTTGTTGGTTTTAGCTGTGAGACTCCCATGTTATCTAAATAAATAAATTGTCAATAATGTTTTAGACCGAACCCCAAAATAACTACAGAAAATCGGATAAAATGAGTTGTTAATAATATTAAGGATCTCCTGGATCAAGGGCCCGATTCAGAAGGCATTACTCCTCGATACGGCTCGCATCGTCAGGTGGTTCCTATCTCTACAGCCCTTTGCCCAGTAGCCGCTATTGCTGAGTCTTATACTTAGCAATAGCGCTTGCGTCTTGGTCCTGCGTTCGATTTCACGGTCGGGCAAAATTATAGGGTTTTTCCATCTGGAATTCTCAGTAGCAGCATGGAGTCTGGATTTGTGCCCGGTTGACGGCAATAGAGTCACATGGAACTTAACCTTTTGAACGCCATTGTCACTTATACGTCACAAGCAGGCGCCCACTTTAGGTGCACATCTGCCTTACTTCTGGGAAGACATGCGTGATGTTATGTTGTTTGAAGTTTCTATAGCCAAGATTTCCGTCTGTGAGAAAGTGTGCCAGTTTAGTTCAGTTTCTGTACAGAGGCCAGCACATCAAGTTACCACAATCTGTCAAATTTCTTTGATAGTATTTCAACTTTATTGCAAAGACATAAGGTTCATTTTTAATTGAAAAAATTTGACAGTTAGGGATATCTTCATGTGCTGGCGTCTGTACCTGAGCTACATCAAATACATTGTTAGTTTAACCCTTGATTTATGTTCTAACAACGATTATTCAAAATTGTAACAATAACAATTGCGTATCAACACTATTGGCTGAGTCTATTGTTTACATGCTCTCTAGTTAAATTGTGTGATGTCTGATATTATTGAGCACAGTCAAACATGTATAGAAAATGGATAGCCACATCCTCTCGTGTTCTATGTCAACAATATTCTGCTATCTGCAGGCCAAATGTAGTGTTTAATATTTTCATAATATTTCTTAGTACCATTTACACTGTTAAACTATTGGTAAAAATGTTGGACTACTCTATAGTAGCTAATACTATTTCAGTAGTTATTATTAAATACAAAATATCATCAACAGCCTTTTCTCAACAATGTTGGGGTGGGCTCCCAGTCTAACCGGATGTAGCTGAATACCAGTATTTTACAGTCGTTGCATAGTGCCTATCTGTAAAATACTATGTTAGAGAGAAAGATGATGGATAGCTTACTAAAAGCTTATGTCAATGCAGTTTCCGTCAGCGGAATTGTCTGAAAGGGTAACCGCTACCCCGGAACATAAAGGGCTAAGGAAGGAACATGGATGGGTTTCAGTTAGTAAGAGTCCGACACCCAGGACACGCTCCACCCAGAGCGGGAGGGCTCATTTGATGATTACCAACGTTCAGAAAAAAAAAATGCAGTTTCTGGAAATACGAAACGCTTTGAAAGCGACTGTGACTTGTCGAGGCCGTCTGCGTTTGTAAATAAAGTAGGAAAAACAAATAAACTCACAGAAAAATTAAGGTACTTAGGCAAAAGCAACTCAAACTCAAAGCATTTATTTCAAATAAACCAATTAAAAAAAAAATAAGGCATTTTGGAACTGTCAAAGGGTCGGAAAAAAAAAAGCTAGTTGCCGATTCCAAAGCAATACACCTAATAATGGAGAACAACGGGCAAGAAAGTCCACGGACACGCTTTTAAACAAAATATGGCTACAAAATATGGCTACAAAATATGGCTACAAAATATTGGTTACAAAATATTATACAAAATTATTGGATATAAGCATCCCATGAACCGGTTTTTTAAGCAATATTTACAGCCAGATTCATCCCTTCGTAATAAGTTCTGGTTTTAACCAACAAATAATTATTTTAAACAAGCCAAACATTTCTTCGTACGTATTTATTTCCATACGTCTAAATTGAGACATGAAGTTAGTCTGATCGCCGCGTGTCAATACGGACGTCTCTGATACATTCTTATAAATAAAATCTGCTCCTACATCTTCCAATACTCATTGATCTTCGGCTAAGCCCGTGTTACTAGGGTTGTATATATTTCTCATTTTATTCTGCATTTTATTTTAATGTATTAATTATTATAGGTATTATATGGTAGGAGGACCTCGTAGCTAAGTAATAACAGCCATATGGGCCGATCCATCTGGTTTAGCTTCGCTTGCCGGGGTTGATCTGTAGATGGGTGACCATCTTTACATAGCGAAACTCCTCCATGCCTCGGAAAGCACGTTAAGCCGTTGGTCCCGGCTGTCATTTGTAGATCTTTGACAGTCGTTACGGGTCGTCAGAAGCCCGAAAATCTGACAGCCAGTATTACCAAGGGGTATTGTATTGTCCAGTTAATGGGTTGTGGAGGTCAGATAGGCAGGCGCTCCATGTAAAATACTGGTATTCAGCTGCATCCGGTTCGACTGGAAGCCGACCCTAACATAGTTGGGAAAAGGCTTGGCAGATTAATTGAATTATTATAAGTATTATTTTTATGTTGAAATGGTGTCGACACTATGAATAGTGTCGACATAATTTTCTTCCTCTGGAAGAATGGTAGTAGTTTTGGTCTTGACTATGAATACTTTAGGCAAATTGTTCACCCTATAATGTGACAATATCCTTATATTTTAAACGTGAAAGTTTGTGAGGATGAATGAATATCCTCTTCCATGCAAAAACTGATGATTTTAGACATCCACGCGAGCAACGCCGCTGGCAAAAGCTAGTACATATAACGGTACAGTACAGTGTTGTGTTTTGCCTTATTTTTATTAATGTATTCAATGCTATTATCCAACCGTTGGCGTTGATTGAAACAAAGGAAATAATAAAAAATAAATAATGATTTTATACTACAAAGAGAGTGGAATTTCGCATACTAATGTGAAGACTTAAGACCTCTGGCATCAGACTTTCAGTAGCAATAAAAGTTTTATGCCAGTCATTACATCGATGACGTAGAAATCCATTACAACGCTATAGTCTTCCAGTCATCTAATTTATGCTTCAAATTTCATAAGTCTTTGTTTCCAAGAAAATTTTCTTCCGTAAATATTGCCCCCAATAATATACATGATGCTCGATATTTTGCATCATCAAATAAAATATATAGATCACGAGCATCACCATTCTAGTGGATTACATTATTTTGACAGTTGGTGTCTAAAGCTAAATGAATTCCTATAAATTTTAATCTCCATTTTAGTTATAGAATATACGACGATAGATAAAAGATGAATTCCTATTAAAATTATACCGACATACCTAGTTGTCAGGGTTGTCATGGAAAAGAAAAACTACATGTTTGATATATGGGAAAAGTTGGCATTCATGGTCATTTTCCATTTTTGAATTTTGTTTCTGCATCTCAGAGGAGCTCGTGGCTAAGTACTAACAGCCGCACAGGTCGATCCATCAGGTTAAGCTACGCTTGCCGGGGTTGGTCGTGGATGGGTGACCATCTTTACATAACGAGACTCCTCCGTGCCTCGGAAAGCACGTTAAGCCGTTGGTCCCGGCTGTCATTTGTGCATCTTTGACAGTCGTTACGGGTCGTCAGAAGCCCGAAAATCTGACAGCCAGTCTTACCAAGGAGTATCGTATTGCCCAGTTACTGGGTTGTGGGGGCCAGATAGGCAGTCGCTCCATGTAAAATACTGACATTAAGCTGCATCCGGTTAGACTGGAAGCCGACCCCAACATAGTTGGGAAAAGGCTAGGCAGATGATCTCAGAGGAAACAAGTGAAGTAAGCTGTCATTCCAGCTGATGCTAGGGATTTATACTCACAGATGAAATCTGCATCTTAAAAAATTATACTTCTTGCTTACAACTTAAGAAAGCTACCCTCAAAATTTAATGAAAAAAAATGTTGGAGTAGGAACCAATTTTGCAATAGTCTTGTTAAATTATTGTAATAGTTGTATAATGAATTTTGATGACACAAAACTGTACATTAATATACGCGCCGGCACGACTGAATTTGAGATTTTGTTGGCCCAAAACTTTGACACTGCCACAGCGTCGTCGGTGGCAACGCAGAGAACGTTTAGGCTGCATGTTTTGGGAGACAGAGAGCAGGATAGGATTTGGACCATAGTTTGCGATATAGCTCCACATCCACACCCTGCTGCCGTACCGTCGAGGCCGCAGGGTGTGAGGGGGACATTACCAGATTTAAAGTTGAAGACGTGTTTCGTTCCCGAGCAAACTTGTTACTTAAATCCACCACCGGCGTCGTATGGAGCATGCTGCCAATCTCTTACACAACTTACCAGGCTATATACTTCAGTCATCATCAGTTCATCAGTTGGGGTCGGCTTCCAGTCTAACCGGATGCAGCTGAATACCAGTATTTTACAGTTGCTGCATCTGCAAAATACCATGTTACGGATAAAAATGATGGATGGCTTACGAAAAGCTTATGTCAATGCATTTCCAGGAAATACGAAACGCTTTGAAAGCCATTGTGACTTATAATGTTCCACAGTACAGTATTTTACATGGAGAGACTACTTATCTGACCCCCGCCACTTAAGTAAGACTTTCGGGCTTCTGACGACTCTCAAAGATCCACGAATGACAACTAGGACCAAAGGCTTAATGTGCTTTTCGAGGCACGGGGGTCTTGGTTTGTTAGAATGGTCAGCCATTCATGGACCAACCGTGGCAAACGTAGCTTAACCTCATTGATCGACCAATGCGGCTGTTTTTACTTAGCCATAAGACCCTACCTATGTCAATATACTTTAGTATAATAATTATATTAAAGTAGGTAGCCCTAGCCAGTCGGTGTCGAGTGGGCACATAAACGTCACGTATCGACACAAACGCGATACAGCACTTGGCTCGTGCTCAAATTGATATTGAATTTATTTTCAATTTTAACGCGCCCTCCTTAGGTGTGCAGAGTAGTGCAAATGGTCAGAGGTTGTGACTATTTAAATGTTAGATTTTAATTAAGAAGATCGCATAGTAGTCCTATTTTTTTTAACAATAGATTTTAAATGTAAATTAAGTTTATGTTATTTATTTTTTTACACTATAGCAGCAACTGTAATGGTATGAAAATGTCAACTTAATGATTTTGTAAGTGCATAAGAATTCTTATTCAATTGTTTAACTTCTGATTTGTATTAATAGCCTTTTTTTAAAAAAATCTGCCACTATAATGAAAATCAAAAAACATAAAATGAAATTACACAAGACTCGTGGAATTGAATTAGGAATATTAAAATAACTCAACTAAAATATCAAAATAAATAATATATAACAGCCAACAAAAAATCGAAATAAGAGGAACCTATCATATAGTAGGTACAAACGCCAGCATATCAAGCTATCCCAAATATTCCATATTCCCAATTATGAATAAAGTTGAAAATCTATCAATGAAATTTGACAGATTAAGGTGTCTCTGTACCTCTCTCAATAAGTCCCAAACTCAACGACTCTCTCTGTTCCTCACACTGCTCTGTAAATGTTGACAATGAACAGGCGCCACCGCGGATACAAACGTCAAACTCTATTTCTGTTGCGACTGTGGTGTGCCCGATACCACCCCCCTTTCACCGCTCCCTCCCCCCTCTATCGCCATAGAGTTTGTCCCGTAAACAAGTGCGCAATGTGTGTTTTTGTATGGATTTTTCAAAAACTATTTTAGATATTTAGGTTAAGACATGCGGTGGGCTTTGTATAGAGATTTGTTCGGTTATTAATAGTACTTAGCTAAGTGTGATGTTGGTTTTAATGGAGTTCAGAATTAGTGGTTTGCTGTGATTAACTGGAAATGAGTAGTGTTTTAATTTGGGTTTGCAACTTTTATAGCATTGCACGGCTTAGAGATGGTTATTTCAATTCCGAGAATTAGTTTTTCAGGACTTGTAAACAAGTTTTTTAACACGGCTTGCAGTAGAGTAAACTGGCGGAAATTGTCACGTAAATAAAAAGTGATATGCCTGAAAAAGTTGAGACTTGAAACTTAAGACCATAGTAGACGATATACAAACAAAACTTCCTATTAAGGGAGTATCACGACAACTCCTGACTATTTTTTTAAACCCCACCAAAATGGTTTTTATTACTATTTAACAGCTTGTAATAAAGTAGAAGTATCTTTGTTACAGTTAAAACGACAAAAATATAAAGATGGTAAAAATTAATAATAATTGCGGTAACCAAAAGAGAACTTTTTTGTTACCTAATCAAAATTCAATTTTAGAAACAAAATACACCTGCTATCTCATCCAAACACTATCACATCCTGCAAACCACATCTAACTTTCAAAAGAAAGTCACAACAGATATTTGATTACTTAAACAAGCGACACGCACGCGCCGAAAAAAAAAAGTGAAAAATAAATAAATATAAAGACCCCAAGTCACGAGACAGAAAAATAGAGATGTTTATCTATGTAACGATCACGATGCTTCGAGTCGCAAGCGCAACCGTGACAGATCGCGACAGATAGGTAGTGCGCGACAAAGGACCAACTTGCTTCGGAATTGATTGATACCGTGATACGGTGGCTTTACATTCAATTTTATTTGCCGTAACGAGAATGTTGTTAAATTAAAACTGGAAGTATCGATTTAATACGTTCAATGTGCCAATGCCGAAATACTAATTACAGATTTTTCTCACGATGTTTTCCTTCACCAAATTTAAGCAAGTGATAATTATACAATAGGCATAATGAGTACGTAAAATCAGAGGTGCCTTGGGTTCGAACCAGAGACCTGTGACTTGGCAGTCCGACGGTGACACCGCTAGTCTATCAATGCTGCCGGCTGTCTGAGAGATATTTCTCAACAGCATGTGAAGCTAAGTCAGAGGCCCATGGGCAGCATAAAAACCCTGACACCAGGTTAGTCACTAACCACACGAAAAGAAAGAGAAGAAGTACGTCATCTTTTCTAACAAAATGGCGGATTAATCCAACCGACACCCAGTGTGAATGCGGTGCTCTTGACCAAACCATGTTCCATAAGAAAGTTTGTTCAAAGTTCTGAAGACCTAGAAAACGCCACAGAGTCCGCGACTGGCACCAGGCGTGGCCACCTAAAGGGCCCAAATCACCTAGTACTATCCTGGTAAGAAGTACGGTTGGTGGTTGGTTAAACCAGAAAATCGATGTCTCCAAGCTTAAAAAAGTATTTACGCTGTCAAACCTAATATAATTTTCTTAACGAGAAAATTAATAAACGAAAAAAACCAAAGGACTAAAAACCCGAAAGAGTACGAATAATTAAACAAGTTTCAACTCAATAATTTACCTATACTTATTGACAAGCCATCACTATCTTCTTATATCTATAAACACTGTAACCTGTATATATACAGGATGAAATTTAGTTCATGGCATTATTTTAAAGGGACATTGTACTCATCATTATAAGCGAAAAAAAATTGCTGTTCCCTACATTTTGACGAGGTACGCGAGCATAATGTATGGAACAGCTGATTTTTTTTCGCGATTTCAGATTTTTTGTCGAACTTCGCGGTTGGTTCGCAGTGGTTGTTTCCTATGCAGCATAGGTAACAACCAATCTAAGCCACTTATAAGGCTCCTGTCTAAATAAATAACGAAATCTATCCGTTCCAACGTTACATTGCCACTATCGTCACCTGTCGATCTAAACAGCTAGACTCTAGAATATCATAACCAGCGCATAACTGTTATTTTTGGCTACTGCGCCACCATCATGTCGGCAATCACACAAAAATATTCGCCGGTGCAGTTTCGTGCCAATAGGTCTGTCACTCTTCGACAATGTCATGTAATTTTAGATTTGGATTTGTTTATTGATTATTTTCAGACAATACCTAATCTGTGTAAAGACTTCTATTAATGTTGGGAATATGTGAATATACTATTCATTTGTAATATACTATACCATCAGGTTAAGCTACGCTTGCCGGGGTCTTGGTCTTTAGATACCGAGTCTCCTCCATACCTCGGAGAGCACGTTAAGCCGTTGGTCCCGGCTGTCATTCGTGGATCTTTACCAGTCGTTACGGGTAGTCAGAAGCCCTAAAGTCTGACGGCCATTCTTACCAAGGGGTATCGTATTACCCAGTTAGTGACTGGGTTGTGGAGGTCAGGTAGGCAGTCGCTGTTTGTAAAGTATTGGTATTCAGCTGCATCCGGTTAGAATGGAAGCCGACCCCAATATAGTTGGGAAAAAGCTAGGCAGATTGACTATACATTTGTACACAGGACTATTATTGCCAATAAGCTAGACATAGTGGTGATAGATCGATTAGAGCGTCCCACAATGATTTATTGATATAGCGGTTCCGCATGACTGAAACCTCGTGTAATCTAAAAAAGATAAGCAGACTATGTATTAGGACCTGACTCCTGAAGTTGTCAACATGTGGGATGTGGATACAGCAATCATTGTGCCGAGAGTCGTGACGGCCAATGACAGAATAGCCAAGAGGCTCGATCAACGCATGAGGAGTCTCTTCGACTCGTAAGTCAAGGCCTACAATATTAATGAAGAAGATACTCCTTTTATTTCTTCATTGTATTATGTATAACTTATTTCTAATGTGACACCTACATAGTTTACTTTACTTCTTGTTTTGAAACATTTTCTATTGAGCTAAGGTCCTGGGTTCGATTCCCAGGTCGGTCGGTTTTATAGGCTTATTTCATTAGGAATTTCTCAGTCCGAAGTCTGAACTTGTTCCCGGTTGATGGCAATAGACCTACCCCCTTTTTCATGGAATTTAAACATAACTGGCGAAATGTGGGTGTACCTACTAAAGGTACACCTCGGCCAAGACCTGATTCTAAGAAATACAATGGCTATTACATGCTACAACTGAAAACTACAGAAAATGAGCTTAATAAACACACAACCAGCGACATAAATAAGCTAACAGCCACTTACAGCCTTACTTACACGTATAATCCACCATACCATGTCACCGATCGAATGCTTTACCTCATTCAACGAACAATACAGTCAATACAAACTCCCCTCCGACTCCCTCACTTGTCTTTCAAACCCACAAATAATGTGACGACACCAATTCAGTAAAAAGCATTGAAATTTATACTCTGTGGTGCACATGTCAAAAATATCACTTCCGCGTGTTAGGGCTGACTCTAATGTTCGTTGAATTTTGCATGTGAATACCCTTCAGACGGGGCGGTAATGTGACAAGCGACAACCCTGTTTGTGTATAGTATGTAGGTCCGTCTGTCTGTTTTGTTTCGTATTGTTAAACAGGATGTGTTGCAAGAAATACATGTAATGTTCTGTTTGGTTGACGGCTCATTAACTGGGATTGGAAGAAGTTGCAGGTTCATTTCTGTTTTAGGAAAGTGTCCATTTTAGTTTACCTTAATTGTATAAGTATATTTTTGTAGTTATATAAAAAGCTCGTTCCTTTATTATTATTTAAATGATTAAAATTCTATCAGAAAACATAGATTTCTCTAACATTCTTGTTTCAGTAAAGACTTGTACAGCACTTGTTTTTTCCCGACTGCCCTAGAAGGATTTTTGCGTAATTTTTTAAGTACTTTTCAAAACTGCATCTCGTCGAGATGGTCCCACTTAGCGAGGATTAGTTGCTTACGACAGCAACGTATGGATATGGTGCTGAGAAACAAACTATGTCTCACCTCCTATCCCATCCTGGTCCTATGTGGCCCTAAAATATGCAGCCATAGCAACTTCTGCGCTGATACCGGCGATGAACTGAAATAAAAGAAATTGTTTTTTCTGTAAATAAGACATTGGAATCACTTGTACACGTCATATTTAAACAATAATTAAGGTTGATAGAGTCAGCGCTTCCTACCTAACTACTCTGAAAAGAAAGGCAGACACAATCTTAGACGCTTTTAACTTTGAAGTCCAGACATGGTCTTGGACGTCACAGTCGCTTTTAACTTTGAAGTCCAGACATGGTCTTGGTCGAGGACCATGTAGATCCGTGTCTGAAAAGGTCTTTTGAGGAAAGAACATGTAGTAGTGGAAGTGCCGAAATTTAGGGGTATCAGAAATTAATACCTCAAACTCAAAGCATTTATTTCAAATAAACCAATTACAGGCACTTTTGAATTGTCAAGGGGTCGGTCAGTCAGAAAGATGAAGCTAGTTGCCCATTCCAAAGCAGTAGGTACCTATGGAGAAGAACGGGCAAGAAACTCCATGGACACTCTTTTAAATCAAAATATGTTTACAAAAACTGGGTTACATCACTCATGTTGAAATATACACGTGAGAACGATGCAGAACTTAATAAAAGCGTCCATAATTACAAGATTTAAAAAAAACAATTCAAAATTAATTTAAATATTAAATATTAAAACAGCCGTGGCAGCTAAGAGGTGACCAGCCCCTACTGACGGTGCCCGCTCATGAACATGACCTGGGCATGTTATGCGGGAGGAATGAGGATAATGTTGACAGGAAAGTTGTGAGTATGAATGTGGATGGCTATACAAGTAGAGGGAGACCAAAGAAACGATGGATGGATTGCGTAAAAGATGATATGGCTAGAAAGGGAGTGACTACCGAGATGACGACTAATAGAGAAGTATGGAAGAAGAAGACATGTTGCGCCGACCCCAAATAAATTGGGATAAGGGCAGGAGAATGATGAGAAATTAATACCTACAGTCTATGAAGAAGAAGTTCTGAATAAAACATTATTTAACTACTGAATACTGAAATAAAATCTATCACCACACCACTTTAACCATGAAAACACCATAATAATAATATCCTAACACTCGTCTTACAACCCCACGCTTACTAACGCTACGTTTATGGGATTTATCGCATTCACCCCTTGCTCTATGGCGTGGTTTTATGGTTATCTGTGTTTTATGGAGATTTTGCGGCGGCTGATTTTGGCGGTCACCCTTTTTTGTTTTAGGTATCAAGCTACCCCAATATGTCCAATTTCTTAGATAGATTTTAAAATTTTAGATCCTACAGTATTCTGATAGTTTACATGCCTTGAACGTATTATTGACTTGTTATTGGTAACACTGAAGTATTTGCGTTAGCTATCATGAAAGTATGACGACAACATAGTTCGGAAAAGGCTAGGCAGTTGACATAAAAGACTACATCTCCAAGTCTCTCAAACTGTAAATAAACACTCGTATGCGTAATACCCAACATCATCTGCTTAGCCTTTCCTCAACTATATTGGGGTCGGCTTCCAGTCTAACCGGGTGCAGCTGAATACCAGTATTTTACAAAGAACGATTGCCTATCTAACCTCCACAACCCAGTTATTGGGTAATACGATACCCCTTGATAAGACAGATTGTCAGACTTAAGGGGCTTCTGAGAACCCGTAACGACTGTCAAAAATCCATATTAACAGCTGGGAACAACGGCTTGTCGAGACACGGAGGAGTTTCGGTATGTAAAGATGGTCACCCATCTATGGACCAACCCCGACAAGTGTAGCTTAACCTGTTAGATCTACCCGTGTGGCTGTAGTTACTTAGCCACGAGCGCCGCACGTATGCGTAATGCCCATAGACATATAAAAATCAGTTCATTCTTAAGTATCTATGGTAATTAGTACTACCCACAAACATAAAAGTAGTTCTTTTATCTATGGTAGTAGGTGCCCATACCACTGTTCTCACGACAGTCAGTGGAAAGTGCGAGTGTACTAGTCGCAAGTGACTCGCCCGATAACGTCAAATTAACGGGCCGCGTTCAGATAGAAGCCTTTATCAGCTGTCGATTTGCGAGAACTGATAGTATGGGGTTCTCACGGTGCGCACAACTTTCAATTGTTTTTAGGGAATCGTAAAAAGTTGTGCCAAAATGTGACGTCATGTGATCACGTTTTGTTTTAGTGTTAAGTTGATGAATGGTGTTGAATACATGTCATAGTTATTTGCTTTTAGTAAAATAGTACTTTTACGTGCAGTATTACATAGGACTTAACCATAACGAATAGAAGTGGCGTAAAGTGTTAATAGGTTTTCCCATCTAGAGTTTCCCAGTAACAGTTTGTAGACTGGATTTGTGCCCGGGTGATGGCAATAGTCTTGCCTACGACATGGACTTTTTAACTGGCGAAATGTGAGTGAGCACATCAAGTTACCCCAATCTGTCAAATTTCTTTGATAGTTTTTCAACTATATTACAAAAGCAGAAGGTTCATTTTTAATTAGGAAAATTTGACAGTTTGGGATAGCTGGATGTGCTGGCGTCTGTCCTATAGACGCCACGGTACTTACTGCTTTGCCTAACCCATCGGAGGAAAAGGCGTGATATGTTAAATTATTTCGACTTTATTTTTACCTCAACGGGTGGAAAAACGGGAACTTATATAATTCTTAGCTGACAGTCGCGACGCGAATATGCGATGCGATTCTAGTAGAAAAATCCTTTTAAAACTTCTTAGGAATTGTTCTGCAAAAACCGAGTCGCATGTCGCATGTCGCGTCGCGCAGTCAAGGCAATTAAAGCACCAATTGTTACAATTAATTATTTTTCATAAGTGAAAAGGCAAACGAGTCAGACTCTTACTGACTAAAACCCATCCATGTTCCTTCCTTAGCCCTTTGTGTTCCGGGGTCTTTCGGACAATCCCGCTGACCAGGTCTCATAATCTTGAGTAAAATGCAGTCAACTTTAAAGTAAAATGCATGATAACGTGCTTTTTCCTAGGTACCTATGTTAAAATGATTAGGTATTTATCGGCCATTATATTAAGGAAAAAACATAAATTTTGTTAAATATCACACACATCACGATCTTTTGTTTAATCTCATCAAACGGTAATTAATTAGTCAATGATTTTAGCACACATTACATCATTTCACCTTGAGGAGCCACTTCTAATCGCGAACACCAGGAAACTCGCCGTGACAAACGGTGACCGTAGCTAAATCTATCGTAATATTTATTTGTTGAAAAAACATGAGTGTCTGACAGTGCATTGCTGGCCCATTGGTAACGGCCCTGGCTTAAGAATTGCAGGTCGTGGGTTCAAACCTAGCCAGGCGCTTTATTTTTTGTAAATAATTTCATCACCACTGCTCTTAAAACGATGAAGGAAAACATCGTGGAAACCGGAATGTCCTGGACCCAAAAAAATCTAAAACATGTCCACATGTCATCCTTCTCACAGAGACAGAGTCTTCTTCTTTTCGTGTGATTAGTAACTAACCTGGTGTCAGAGTTTATTCTTGTCCCATCCCTACTGCTGACCAAATGACCATACCAGAACTAAACACACATGGATAAAATGTCGAGGTGAGGTGAGGTACTCCTCACACATCACCTCAACCTTTTTTTCTTTTTTTTTAAGACAGGGAATTCATCTATTGACTTCTCCCGCTCTGGTTGGAGCGGAAGGGAGTGTCAGTCTTTTACTGATTAAAACCCATCCATGTTCCTTCCTTAGCCCTTTATGTTCCGGGGTAGCGGTAACCCTTTCAGACAATCCCGCTTATCACCTCAACATTTAACTTAACATTTAAACCGTCAGACAAAATCACAAAAATTATTGATCACTACAGTTGGATAAAGCACCTACTTATTATTATTTTTTTAACAGCACATCAACTACCCCAATCTGTCAAATTTCTTCGATAGATTTTCAACTTTATTAAAAAAGTTTAGGGTTCATGTTCAATTGGGAAAATTTTACAGTTTGTGGTAACTTGATATGCGACTGTACATTTTAACTCTGATAGACTCACGTTTAGTGTTTGTACCACTATCTCTGTTTCTCATAAATTAAAGACGCTTTTCGTGTCCATCCGTGTGACCCCGTCGTTCTTCTAAACTTCGCAATGGAATTTGATGCGATTTTCACTATCAATCAGAGGATTTATTCTGAAAAGCTTATGTGTATAATTCGTCAAACATTAATATAAAACAGTCATAAAACTCTGCGAAGAAGGTATAGCACCTTTATAGTGCAGCAATAAAAGAGCTTTCGCAATAAATAAAATAAAACACTATCACCAAGTTCCATAGAAAAATTCAAAAGTAACCGTGACCCGATACCCAGAACATGGTGAACACAAAACTGACGGTGCTGCCAACATAAAAAGCATGACGAGACGTGTGACGGTTGGCAGTCCCGAGCCCAACACTTGACGGCTCAATTGTCTTTGATCACAAATACGTGAATTATTCAACGATTCCCCTCCCTATGAGAGTTCATAGATCAGGTACGTGGAAAGAATGGCTGGGTGTCTATGGATTGTTATGAATCTATAGGGAACTTAGAATTAACTTACTTAAATGAATGATAAAGTTACTTTCCGAATCAATATCCTTCAATTTAAAATACTTATTATTTTAATGTTAATTTAATGTTACCCTTTCTTTAACACATGGTATCAAAAAAATTATGTAATATTAAGTACTGTTACTGTTGCTTACTTTTGGCTGAGTACCACCATCAACCTTCAAAACGAAGTATTACTTTCCTTCAATGAGAGGACATTACCCCTCTGACTCACTCAAATTGAAATTTCCAAAAACCCACGCTCTATTCTCTAGGCTTTATCTACAAACACATCAGCAGGACAGTTCAAAAGGGTAACCGCTGCTCCGGAGCACATAGGACTAAGGAAGGAACATGGATGGGTTTTAGTCAGTAAAAGACTGACACTCCCTTCCGCTCCACTCACAGCGAGAGAGGTCATTTGATGATTACCAATCCTTAAAACTTTTACCCCCGACCATGTTGAACCCCTTAATTTTGTCTATGTTCAATCCCTCACCTACAAACACAACACAGTTTTAAAACAAAATAACAACTAGGCAGAATAGTATTCGTTTCTGTAAAACATTCAGTGGTCATTTTACTGTCTTGGTTATCACAGTGAAATCGAATTCGCATCATAAGGGCACCACGACAAGAGAACGCGCATCATTTTAAAGTTGAAATGGCACGACCCGTCATTTCTACGTCTAAGTGAAAATGGCGATTACTATTCAAAATGTCGAAATAGAAACCTTGCGAAAAGACTTTACAATAAGTCTAATACGACTCAATCAATCTGCCTAGCCTTTGCCCAACTATATTGGGGTCGGCTTCCAGCCTAACTGAATGCAGCTGAATACCAGTATTTTACATGAACCGACTGCCTATCTGACCTCCACAACCCAGTCAGTAACTGGGTATACGATACCCCTTGGTAAGACTTGCTGTGAGAGTTTCAGGCTTCTGACTACCCGTATCGACTGTCATAGATCCACGAATTGCAGCCGGGACCAACGGCTTAACGTGTTTTTCGAGGCACGGAGGAGTCTCGATATCTAAAGATGATTACCTATCCACAGACCAACCCCGGCAAGCGTAGCTTAGCCTGATGAGCCACGAGCTCCTCATACGACTTATAGTCCTAAAACATTCCTAATGGGGTAGACAGAGATGTAAGGAGGCAAACCTACTGTTGTTCTACACTGGCTCCGGTTGCTGCTGGAAATTTTGTTAGATCAAAAGTGATAGGACCCAGAATCTCATGCTTAACTGTCGAGTACTTTTTGTTTGATCCGGGGTGGAAAATCCTCATGGATGTCCTTTGCCCTGGGGGGTGGGGGCGGGGTCTGTCAGACTCTTACTGACTAAATACCACCCTGGGTGTTCCCTCTCACACCAGTGCCGGGGATCGCGGGAACGCATGATACTTCCGCAACCCCCGGCTAACTGTCGAGCAGTAGGTATACCAACAATGCAGTCCTTCGAGTTATTTAATTCTTCTGTCAGAGTTTTAATGCTGCCCATGGGCCTCTGACTTAGCTTCACATGCTGTTGAGAAATAATATCTCTCAGACATGCCGGTTTCCTCGCGATGTTTTAAGTATGTGATAATTATAGAATCGAAAAAGATAAAAAGCAGTGATAGCCTAGTGGTGTGACCACTGACTGCCAAGTCATAGGTCTCGAGTTCGATCCCAAGGCACGCACCTCTGATTTTTCGGATTCATGTGCGTATTGTATAATTATCACTTGCTTATATCGGTGAAGGAAAACATCGTGAGGAAACCGGCATGCCCGAGAAATATTTCTCAACAGCATGCGATGCTAAGTCAGAGGCCCATGGGCAGCATTAAAACTCTGACACCAGGTTAGTTACTAACCACACGAAAAGAAGAAGAAGATTATAGAATACGCACATTAATCTGAAAAATCAGGGGTGTGTGCATTGGGTTCGAACTCGAGACCTATGACTTGGCAGTCCGACGCGACGGTCACAGTACCAGGTTATCACTGCTTTTTAGTTATTTAATTGAATAAATTAAAACTTTAATAGCATAAAAAGTCAACAGACCTTTCTCTAAAAATACCTTTAAAGGTACAAAGAATAATAATAATTAAGAAAACAAAATGTTCTGTTAAAAAATACATAAGTACCGGTCCACAACAGCCCCGGAGCGTTACTGAGCTAATAATTATTATCCGTTTGAACTCCTTTAAGAATTCCTAAAGAGATTAAAAGAATCATTATGTATTCTCACTTGAAGGACGACCCATTTAAAAGAGACAAGCCAGATTAAAGCCACGCTCCAGGCATTTGGTTTCTTGGATATTTCTCGGGGTAGCATTTTCCGGGGTAAGTTAATTAGGTACACAGTGTAGTAGATGGCTGAGAAATTGTTTATACTTGAGTTTTCTGACTGGATATAAAAACGTACAATCAATCTGCCTTGCCTTTTCCCAACTATGTTGGGGTCGGCTGCGAGTCTAACCGGATGCAGCTGAATACCAGTGTTTTACATGGAGCGACTGCCTATCTGACCTCCACAACCCAGTCAGTAACTGGGTAATACGATACCCCTTGGTACGACTGGCTGTCAGACTTTCGGGCTTCTGACTACCCGTATCGACTGTCAAAGATCTACGAATGACTGCCGGGACCAACGGCTTAACGTGCTTTCCGAGGCACGGAGGGGTCTCGATATGTAAAGATGGTCTCCCATCCACGGACCAAGCGTAGCTTAACCTGTTATATCGATCCGTGCGGCTGTTATTACTTAGCCACGAGCTCCACTTGTACACTATACTATCTTCTGCGTACTTAGCTGGTCCTCTGCAGAAACTGGGCGCTGCTGTGATCGAAATTCAGTTTGGAGGCTATTATTTATTCACTACTAAAACAAGATATCATATTATTAATTACTAGCTTCTGCCCGCGACTTCGTCCGCGGAAAATTGCTATATACTGTAACTGTTTAGGCAGCGCATGCAAATAATTCTGTTTTCGGAGGAATTTTTTTTCCGACTTGCTAGACGAAAACTGCGATAGCTTGGCTAATATGTATGATATAAATATAATTTATAGCCTATAGCACTCAGGAATAATGTAGCTTTCTATCAGTGAAAAAAATTTGAAATTGGATCATTAGTTCCGGAGATTACCCCTACATACAAACTTACAAGTTTTACCTCTTTATAATATTAGTATAGATTCACAACTGGAACAAGATAATTATCACAAAAGTTTAACTGCACCAATTCTGGTTTCAGTATCTTTCACTATTAATTCAAAAGCAACTTTTTTCTTTCGATAGTTCTTAGTAGAATCCTAGTGGAGTCATCATTCCCATAACCAGACTTATATATGCCTACACTAGCTTCTGCCCGCGACTTCGCCCGCGTAGGTATATGTCTGAAATTATCCCACGGAAACTTACTACCGAGATAACAAAAAGTATCCTATGTATTCTATATTAGGGAGTTACGGTTTCCGCACTCAGTCCTTTAGGCGGACCATTGTGCGTGACTTAATCCAGGTTAGGACTATCTATGTATCAAAAATTCATCAAGATTCCTTCAGTAGTTTTTGCGTGATTGAGTTACAAATATCCAAAAGTCTTCACAAACTTTCGCATCACTACATAGTATAAAGCAAAGTCGCTTCCCGCATCCTAATGTCTGTATGTATGTATGCTTAGATCTTTAAAACTACACAACGGATTTCGATGCAGTTTTTTTAATAAATAATAAGTAATTCAAGAGGAAGGTTTATATGTATAATAAGATGCAATTTCCGTCATCGACGCGGGCGAAGCTGCGGGCAGAAGCTAGTTTATAATATTAGTAGGAATAAGACCTATTACACCATAATATTAATCTTAACATCCAAAAAGCACATACCTCCACCACTTAAAATTACCCCGCACAATTACCCCGCTACTAATTTTTACCCCCCTTCGTCTTCCGCAAATCCTTAAGATCTCTACCCCGGGGCAAAGCGTCTTTGTACATTTTGTCAAAACGTTAATTAAGAAACTGTGTGCCTTATAACTTAATCTGCGAATGAGAGATTATCTTTGAAGTTAAGGTATACTTATACTGTCTTATACCTTTGGATTTTGGGTATTAATAATTTACGTTTCCGTGTCTTTGTTTAGCTCGAAAGGTAAATGGTGAGTCGTGAATGACTTTCATCATCTGCCTAGCCTTTTACCAACTATGTTGGAGTCAGCTTCAAGTCTAACCGAATGCAGCTGAATACCAGTATTTTACATGGAGCGACTGCCTATCTAACCTAAACTAAACCCAGTGACTGGGCAGTACAATACCACTTGGTAAGACTGGCTGTCAGACTTTCGGGCTTCTGACGACCCGTAACGACTGTCAAAGATGCACAAATGACAGCCGGGACCAACGGCTTAACGTGCTTTCCGAGGCCCGGAGGAGTCTTGCTATGTAAAGATGGTCACCCATCCACGGCTAACCCCGGCAAGCGTAGCTTAACCTGATGGATCGACCTGTGCGGCTGTTAGTACTTAGCCACGAGCTTGACTTTACAAACACTATTTCAGAGTAAACTTTTAGATCCTGAAATAGCTGTGAGTCGTGGAGTTCTTTTGTTTTGAAGTAACTTGAGCTGGAGTCGAACGCATTGCCCGTTCCAAAAGCCAATCGCTAAACAATCATGATCTGCAAAGAAAGATGTGCCAAAACCGTTCAGGGAAACTATCTCTGGGTGGAGCGGAAGGGTATGTCAGACTCTTACCGACTAAAACCCATCCATGTTCCTTCCTTAGCCCTTTATGTTCCGGGGTAACTGTAACCGTTTCGGACAATCCCGTTTAGACTTAGGTGCCTAAATTACTAAAATTATGGATTCTATTGGTGGTACGCGTACCATTGGTTCGCCATCCCTGTCCTAGAACGAATGATTCAAAACCATGTGAAACATCATCATCATCAACATCAACATCTACCAACCCGCACTGGGCCTGGCACCAAAAGGAAGCCTGTATGCCAACAGTGAGAAAATTGTAGGCTGATTATGGACCTACTACAGAGGCAGCTCATCAAGTTACCACTATCTGTCAAATTTCTTTGATAGTATTTCAACTTTATTGCAAAGACATAAGGTTCATTTTTAATTGAGAAAATTTTACAGATAGGGATAGCTTGATGTGCTGGCGTCTGTACATTCAATTTAAACCGCAATCACACTAAGTTACCATACCTAGCACTAACTACTCCTGATCTAAATATAGCAGTTAGAGTAAGCAATAGACAGACACCGCCGCGGGGCAAGTTAGTTTGTTTGTGCACAGTTAACGGTTAGTTTATTAATTAGGGTTTGACAAACTGTGCGGTTCAACCCTCCGTCTAACCTTTGTTTAGTTATGAACCCGGGAATTTAATACTGTTTGCGGAGGATGACAATTTGGAAGATTTTGGGAGGGAATGTGTTGTGACTATCGTGATTAGGTTGAGAAGATAATGTCTCTTGCCAATTTTGTTATTAGAGAAAAGTCTTAGTGTAAGATTGGTTTCGTTAACATAATTTTATTTGGATACTAACTGCTGCCCGCGGCGTCGCCCGCGACAACGTTAAAAATTATCCACTCCGGAACACACGTTAAAAATTATCCACGCCGGAACACACGTTAAAAATTATCCACTCCGGAACACTCGCCCGGGATGAAAAGTAAGTATCCTATGTTCTATTTCAGAACAGATTTTTAACCTACAAACTAAATTAATATCATAAATAATCTCATCTGTACTAGTATCATAATTAAACTCTAAAAACACAGCTTTTATAATTTGTAATACACTATCAATCACAATCTAAATCATTTTGAAGATATTCCTAATCCATCGCTTCGAATGTTCGAAAAACTTGTCCGCTCAACAACATTAATAGCGCAATGAATTTTGTTGAACTGTCAAAATTAATCCCATTGCTACTGTAGTGTGTAACGCAATAGGGTGCTGTTTCCTATAGCGTCTTTACTTTATTATACCTACCTACATTTCTTTTTGACTTAGCATTCACCAGGTTGGAGACAATTAAAACAATTAGGTATATTACAGGGTAGTCAATAATTTTACTTTTTATGAACTGTCAAAACGCGGCATTTGTACGTTATTCGTATAAAATATTGAAATGTGACGTCACAGACTTTTAGCATCAATGGAAATACTTATTAATAATATATCCAATTTTACAATTTATATTGTCGCATAATATTTAATTTCTGCACGGTGATGGAAGTTTTTAATTTATTTATGTAACTTCTTATTTTATTTTTGACTGTGTCAAATATTCAAGTCGGGTGCTGTTCCCTACGGCGTCTTTACTTTACTATACCAATAACTACACTTATTTTCGACTATGCATTTACTAGGTTATAGACCGTTTTAAATGATATTAATGTTCATAGACATTAGTGCCTACTACATTTCTGAAATAAACAAATGAACGTATATGAACAATTTTAATGTTCGCCGTATCATGCGTAACGTGACCAGTGGCGCTATCTATTGGCGCACGCTGAACAATGTACTGGCGCCGCTTAAAAGGTACCTACTCTTTATTTCAACTACATTTCGTTTTCCGCATATATGAATTAGAAACAATGCAAAAATTGTTTCTAACCAGTATTTTTTTTTTGGTTCTAGGTTCAAATCGAGAGTCTGGCAAAATGTTGTTAGGTTTTTGCATTTGGGATTTTTCTGGCTGGCGTCTGGATTTGTACTCGGTTGATAGCAATAGGCTCGCCCCCTATTACTTAAACATAACTGGTGTCATGTGGGTGTACCTTCTATGGGTGCACTGCTTAACCCTTTCAAGAAACAAAGCGTGATTTTATGATAATGTACCTATAGGATTTTAAAAGAGCTTTAAAGTTGATTTTATTTTCTTAAAGGATTTGTAAAATTAAATGATATGTTTCATAGTATTCTCTAGTGATTTCTCCTTCAATGAAATTCTGGATGTAGTATTCTATGAGTTTAACCAATGTATGAGTTTAATTCCTTAAACCCATTATATGTATGTCATTGATCATACCATAAGTATATCATTAAATAAGAATGAAATGCTATGACAAAGTTAATCTAATTGATATAGAAGACTGTTTAAATTCTTTACCTTTTCTAAGAAGACAAAACTCGAATTCGGCAGTATTACAGTGATGAATACGAAGCAACAAAATGGTTCGGGTTCCGTACCAATTCGAATTATTATTTTTTTTGCACAATAAATCGACTTTTACGAATCTTGCTCAGTCATTTGAAGTTGCAAAGCATGTTTTATTTATTACAATACTGAAAACTTCAAAGCAAAGAAAACGATATGTACTGTTAGTTAGTTACTCATATCAATACAAGAGCCCAAAACATATGTATAGATATAGTTTTGTATTGTAGTGTGTGTCTTGTTGGAACGCAATTGTTTAACGGGCCTTGTGGCAGGAATAAACTGACAGAAAATGTAACTTATGGAGTAAAGAGTTTTGACCTGTTGACGCCCATGCTGACCCTTGTGATTTTAAGCTTAGTTACTAGATAGTTCTATAAATTATGACATATAATAGGTACAACGTCCTACGTACTGTCCTGTACTCACGTCTGTTTTTTTCATATTTAACATATAACAGATTTGTATAAATTAATTAATAAAATATGTACCTATATATTTTATTGTAATACTAATTTGCACGCCCTGAATAGGGAAAATATGGACAATGCATAAACTATCTAAAACTCCTATAGTTTAAATAGGTAAACCATTCTAACTGCAATTTTCTACTCAAAACACGTTATCTAAACTCACATAATTATCAACAATACTACTGATTTCTTTATTTCCGTTGCATCCGTATCGTATAACCGTGCACGCAACCCATCCGAAATCACGAACCCTTGTTAGGGAACCCTAAATAATTAATATTTGGTGCGTCCGCGTGGCCCTATTATTAAATCATGGGGGCTCGTGTAACAATTAGTGATGTTCTCACACCGATGGACCGGTGACTGCAATGATTATAGTGTTCGGAATTTAAATGAATATTTTTTTTTTATCTTTTTAAAAGCAAGGTCAAGTTTTTAAAACGATTCGAACTTCATTATGTAATTTCGAAGTTCCGTAATTAAACGATTATCTAAAGAATACTAAGATAGAAGTAGTGCGGACTTGAAGTGCGTCATTTCGGATTCCTATATATCTTACCAAGTTAATAGTTACTCGGCGACTCGTTCTTTAATACCTACATTAATTGTAGCGTAGTTTTCGCAGCACAGCGTAGCACCTCTTTTATTCTTCAGATTTGATGTTATTTACAGGAACAGCTATTAAAAAAGACCTTTCCTAAACTATACTATAAGTAGGTCGGTTGGTTACTTATGTATGTTATAATAACCAGTCAGGAGTTGCGGAAGGATTGTACGGTTTCCAGCGCATCATTTTTAATTATTTAAAATCTTAAAACGTTGATCGTTAAGTTTAAAACCGATTGAGAAAATTTGACAGTCTGTGGTAACTTGATGTGCTGGTCACTTTACGTTCCCGTGGCCCCCGTAGTTAAGAGATGGAACACCGAGGTGGATTTTAGTCAGTAAAAGTTAGATTGACACCCAGGGCGGAGGACATCCATGAGGAACTTCCACCCCGAAAAATTCTATATACATCTATCAGGTAAGTAACGGCTAAGTTGATAAAATGCTTTCAATGCAGCAGATGATTGGTTAAGGTAATCTGTTGTGATTTAAATAATATTAAAAACCAAGATCAGTATTTTTATTTCCAAAGCTCTGACAGATCAGGCTTATGCTATCTCTCTAACATAATCAGGTTAAATGTTCTGCTGGGTCACAGGTGTTCTCTCTGTGAGAGGGACTGGGCAGTAATCTAATATAGGGGATCAGTGCGAGTTGGTAGGTGTCACATGTAGGTGAATTTTAAGTTCTAGGATATGTCGGTTTCCTCACGATGTTTTCTTTCTTTAGAACCCTATATACTGGATATTTATACTATAGACATCACACCGTGAAAACTGGGGTGAAGTCGCCTTGAAGTGAGCTGTCATTCGGCCCGATGGTTGTTGATAGCTTACTTCACCAAAGTTTTAGCGGCGAGGTTTTAAAATAGATCATCTGGTACACCATAACTGTTATATATGCTGTGGATAACGGTGTGGGTTTCACATTTATATAATATCTTTGTTTATATTGTTTGTGCAGATATAATGTGTTACTGTTTGTTTGTCCCAAATAAATTAATAATAATAAATAACCAAGCTGATCCCTCACCTACTTGAATCTGTTTGGTTTTTATATGGGATGATAAGACACATAATATTTTCCTCAGCTAGATTATATAATTTAGTAGATTTGTATTTATTAGATTTTTAAGAAAGATAATTTCGTTGCCAGTTTTTTACACGTCTCGAAAACGACTTGACAATTCTTTTGATGAAATAGACTCTAGTTTTTTTTTGTTTAACTGTAAACTTTTGATAAATGTTTTTGTTAATAAAAAGTCTTATCGACATTTATTTTTAAAAATAAATTGCAAATCATTCGCCACAAAATATTTCCCAGCTCAATAAACCAGATAATAAAATAATAAAATCTTTCGTCAAATTATTATGAAGCCTGTAATATAATTTAAATAATTATTTCAAATATTTCAAATGGTCACCTAACGAAACATAATTACTTTCTCCGTAATTAATAATAACATAAAATAATATTAAAAGTTTAAATCTTTAATGTATTCATACAGCTACTGAATTTAGATGTACGCCATTAAACAAACTAGTTTATTGATTTATTCATAGCTACAAATTGAATGCTAACATATTGTTATTGTATTCGAGTTAACGGGTAATCAAATCTCATCTATTGAAGTTAAAAGCTTAAGAATTTGTAAAAGCCTCGGTTAGTCAATTATCCAATCAAGCTTCAAAGGCAACTTTTACTTAAAACCCGAGCATTGTTAACGTGAAAAGGATACAAAAACTGTATAGGCAGATGCTTATTATGTTTCCAGTTGAGTAACTCCCCACAACCGACCCCACTGCTATTAACAAGCGCAACCAGATCATCTCGTCAATAATTCGGCACACTCACCACGCAAATAAAAACAATCGTATATTTTTTCCTCAATGAGTTTATTGCGGCAGAACAATAAATGAAGCTGATCATATAACGTTTACTTTCAACATCAATTACGAATACTCTACACGATATCATGTCGTACGCCGAGTCCATTAATATTTATAATATTCGAGTCCGTATTGCACTTTGCTTCACAAACGCCAACTCAACACCCAAGCAGCTATCCCTATTAACTTACAGTTCGTGGGATCGATAATTACGATATATTTGTCTAAATATCACAAGAAAATACAAAAACGAAATACGAAATAGAATTAACACAATTAAAATTATTAACAATTAAATATACAGAGTCTGTGTCGCTTCAAGACGTGAGGTATCACCAGGTTGAGCGCGGGTGGCGCGAGCGTCATGACACCGGCACGTGGTGCTGGTATAGCTGCTCCTGGCGCTCGCACAGCGATGTCATCTTCTTGAACGACTCGGAGGTCTCGCGAAAAAGCAGGTTGGCGTCATCCCGGGGACGGCCATGCGCCGCGTCCAGCCGGCCGGGCGAGATCACCGGCGGGGACGACGCCGACAGCGGCGACAGCGACTCCCGCGCAGACTGTGCCCCCGCCGGCGCCCCGTACGGACCGCCACCCACCTGCGGCACTCCGTTACCCATCAGAAAAGGGGACGGAAAAAACCCCCGCTCACCGAACTGTGGAAACAGCCCCGCTTGCAGCGCAGTCAAGTTCCGACTGTAGAATTTCATAGTTTCAGTCACGTAGCTGGGAAGCTGGGATGCTTCCTCGTTGCCACCGTATCGCAGGCTCTCTAGCGTTGATGCGAGCCCTTTTATATCTGCGTATAATTTATTTAGGAGTTCTGCATTCACTTCGAATGCTGGTTTCTGTTCCGGTGAGCCGGTGGACAGCAGCCGCCGATGCAGGTCAACGTTCGAGCTGTGTCTGTCTCGACTCCGCCGAGAAGGGAAGGCGGCGTCACAACCGTTCACCTCGCACGGGTGGAGCAACTTCAAATGGTCGTTTCTGTAATGCATGCGCAGCGTGAAGTGGTTCTGAAATATTTTCCCGCAAGCGGTACATCGGTCGGGGTTCTCGTCGTCTATGGGAATTTCTAAGTCGTTGATATCTGACCTGTCATCTGTTTTATCGCTGCTGGCTGACGGGGAGCGCGCCCTCGCTAGGCGCTCTTCCAATGCATGCAAGTCACTCCCGCTGTCGCTCGGGGTATACAGATCGGAACGTAATCTCAGTCCTTCGCGGACAATGCTGGGGGCACTTGACTCATCGTCCGACTCACTCTCAGCCTTAACACGCGTCACCGATTCCGAGTCCACAGTAATTTCCTCACCGTTCTGAAATGACTCCGTACTTTCAGGCTTTTGTTTCTTGAGCGATAAGGGTTCCTCCTCAGCGCGACTCGAGCTGGGAGTAGACAGGTTTCTAAATAAATCCGCGTGATATTCTTCATCGGACACGTTGTATTCATTGTTCTGTGAACACCGGGTGGGGTTGCCGCTCTTCCTCTTACGTTTGTTAGGAACGTGGGACGACGTCTTATCGTCCGAGGCGGTGGGGTCAGCGCGACTGTTTACACTATCAGGTTTCACAACAACAGGTTTGGTATCGTCTCTGTTTTTATTCACTGTTAAATCTTCAGGTTCATCCTCGTAGTTCAATCTTTCTACAACTGGAGATGTAGTCCGTTCATCAGATTTATCTTTATGGTCATCATCAGAGATATCATCATTAATTTCACTATAATTATTGGACTCTTCTTCGTGCATAATATGAGGTTTGGCAAGATCTAGTGCACTGCGGTGATGATACTCATCCGAATGTGGAAACTTTCGGTACATTTTCTCAATTTCACTGAAGTTGCGAAGATCGTCGAGGGGCACACGCGGAGGAAGTGGAGTAGGTCCCGGAGGCCCGCTGAGTGAAGGCGGCAGGCGAGCTGCCAGCTCAGGCGGCAGCAGCCCCGGAGGAGGTATGGGTAGCCGCGCCAGAGCAGGCAGCAACGGGAACGGCTGTGATGACCGACCGTCGTGTGCCGATATTTTGCGTCTCACGTGCGGCGAATGCAGCTTTGGGTTCGGGTTAGCACTGTGCCGGTTTCTCGACCGTCGCGAACTAAACATCATGGTGCATCCTTCCACAGTACACTTGTGCATCTCCCGCAGGTGCACCGCCGAAAAATGAATTTTTAACGCGCCTTTATCGCAGAAAGTCTTGAGGCAGACGTTGCACTGAACTCTCTTCTTGCCAGTCGCGGGGTTGACGAACTGGACGCCGAGACCGAGAGGCCACGGGGCCGGCGGCGGGTCGCGCCTGTCCGGCGGGTACTCAGGCGACCGTCGCTCGTCGCTCTTGTCGTCATCTCGGCCACTGAAGCTGGCGCCGAGCTTGCGGAAATCGAACTGAGGCGCAGGTTGAGTCACTCGAGGCATCATAAAATAGTCCAGGCCGGCGGGTAGGCCGGGAACCGCACCGTACTCTTTGGGTTCCATCACGTCACTGTCATAATATGCGCGCGTAGTGCGAAGCGGGTGGCGCGCGTCGCGGCCGCTTTGCGACTGAGGACGTGCGACACAGGTGACCGAGCGCGGGCGGCAAGCGACAAAGGCCAGCGGTGCGGGGGTGTGAGGGGGCGCGGCGGGCGTGCGGGGGCCGGGGGCGCGGGGGGGGTGCCGCAGGTGGGAGGGGCCAGTGCTGGGCGGAGCGGATCGATGCGGTGGGGACACACGACTCGCGACACTCGCGCACTCCGCCACTGTAAACACTGGAGAACTAAAGCATCGCATGTTACGTAACGAGGCACATACGCCACTATTGCACATAACCACACACGAACGATTGCATACCGACTCGGTTCCGTGTTTAATTATAGAGATGTCGACCGATTTGCTCTTCATGAAGGAACGGACATCGGGACGATCTCTGACATCCATAAACAAGTCAAAAAACCGTAACAGTACCTACCGACTCCTCGCACAATCGTACAATTTAATAGGTACCAAAAAAAACAAGAACATTTTTTTCTTTTCAACGAACTTTGAATCCACAAAAACAAACTCACCGGCTCTACCTGTGTCGGTGGAGTATAAACACGGTGCAATTATACCGAAAATCGTTTCTTAGAAGCTCCCGTGAACTCTTGAATGAAGTAATCTGAAGAGCGCTGAAACTTCTACTAAACTGTTACCTAGGTACAATACACTTACCTAATACCTATTGTATACCTATTTGAAATATTGTATCTACTTAAAGTTACGAGAAGCGATTGAAATATTCTTAGTTCTTAGGCAGTTTTTGACTGAATCATTTTGATGTTCGAAAAGCGCTGTTTGTTGCCCGACTACCAAAGAAGGGTAATGTTTTTCGCGCGTATTTTGTATGTATGTATATTGCCACCATTTTACTATTATAGTAATCTGTTTTTAGTTATTCTACCTTCTTATAGGTTCCTTCGACTCGTTCCGGCTGCTCTTAGAAACTAGGTACCTACTTAATTATGTGAAAATTTTGAGGTTAAGTTTCTGTAGTTCGCTAATCGTGGTCACTTTCAGTCACTTAACGTTTAACATCGATGATCAATGACGCGCACACGTTTTTTTTGTTTGAATTAACTAGTTATAATATACTTAACTGGCTATATGTGAGTGTTTCTAGTGCAGAAACACCTCTGCTTAACCATTCTGATAGATATTACAGACATGATGTTATGTTATGTTACTTATTAGATTTGCAACGCCGTTTTACACTTACCTACGTTTTAAAGAATAATTATTTTCTTTACTTTAAAATAATGCTATTAAGGGGAACATTGTAAACTCTAAGTACAGAGGCCAGCACATCAAATAAATAGTAGGTAATAAATAAATCAACCTACCCCAATCAAAAAATATTAATATATCGATATTTATTGAAGAAGCATGTGGTGCAAGGTAGGTAGGTAGGTAATGCACACATCCGCCGCTAAAAGCGGCAAACATATCAATAATTTTCTTCAGAAAGACTACCCGATATATTCTGTAATAATCTGACCGTGACAACTTAGTTGAAGTGAGCTGTCATTCCACCTAAAGCATGTTACTAAAGACTAGCTTTTGCCAGCGGCTTCGCCCGCGTGTATGTAGGAATTTAGCCCACGGGAACCGTACATTTATCCGGGATAGCTTATATTATGCTATTCCAGACATTGCTTTCAATTTTAAACAACTGTTTAGGCAGCGCATGCAAATAATTCTGTTTTCGGAGGTATTTCTTTCCGACTTGCTAGACGAAAATTGCGATAGCTCGGCTAATAATATGTATGATATAAATATAATTTATAGCCTATAGCACTCAGGAATAATGTAGCTTTCTATCAGTGACAAAATTTTTAAAATTGTATCATTAGTTCCGGAGATTACCCCCTACATACAAACTTACAAATTTTACCTCTTTATAATATTAGTATAGATTGATACTATTCACAGCTCGCTTCAAGCTCGCTTCACTTTAGTTTTCATGGTGACATTTTTACAGAATACATTGGCTGGAAATCTGGCGGCGTGGTTTTATTTAGATACTTTATTAGTTTGCAACTAAGTAATTAAGTACCTAGAATTTTTTAGATCAGATTTAGGATACCTACTCGCAGTAGGTATGTAAATACACCTACCAACTAACTTCTTATTTTTTATATACCTTTTATTTATTTTGCTTACAATCACAGAACAGATAAAGAAGTGTTCTGAGCTTACAATGAATGCATTTTATTTTCTGAGTGTGTGGTTTCAGTGACAGATGTGGATATTGTTTTTTTAAATTTAATTAATTATTTTATATTACTACCTACTAAAATAAACATTTTATTTCATATTGTTATAGTTAACTTATTTCATGTTTTTATCTCAAAACAAAGAAAATTCTTTACATAATAAATAAATATTACAAAACTCTGTCTTTTCCTATTGCGCCTGAGTTTCATACTACTAACGCCATCTATATCTTCACCAATGCACTAAACACCACATCAATGAAAACCCTCAACTACGGATCACGCATGTCAATAAATCAGTGTTCTATATTTAAAAACGTTTTGGAACGTGTTAAAAAACAAGGCATGGCGGTTGTAATAAAATAACGGATTTTCTTTAAGTTTTTTTGTTTGATGTTCAAGGAGGTTTTATACAAATCAAACGTAGAGCTATTGTTTTGATTTTGACCATCAAACAGGTTGAGCGAACGGTTTTCGGTAGTGTATTATGATTTTAATAGTGTTCTGTCGGTAGGTGAATAAATTAAAAAATCACCTTCTTTAAACTAGCCGTTTTTAATCAGAATGTTTTATTTTCATTCGAGTTAGAATGGTGCATAACCAACTAGACTCTAATGTGGATGTGAACAATTAGGTCCTATTTTAAGTACTTTAACTATACGAATGAATAACCAGCTCATACTCAAACTCAAAGTATTTATTTCAAATAAACCAATTACAGGCACTTTTGAATTGTCAAGGTGTCGGTCAGTCAGAGAGATGAAGCTAGTTGCCCATTCCAAAGCAGTAGGTACCTATGGAGAAGAACGGGCAAGAAACTCCATGGACACTCTTTTAAACAATATATGGTTACAAAATATTGGTTACATAGTTCATATTAATATTATACATGTGAGAACGATGCAGAACGTTAAAAGCATCCGATATAAAATATGTAAAAACTATCCAAAAAATAAATTAAAACAAGCCTTAGCCGCTAAGAGATGACCAGTCCCTACTGACAGCGCCCGTTCACGAACATGATGCACATATTAGCACCATTCAGCTCATATTGTCTATAAATCGCAATTGAAATATTTTTTTTCCCGCCATGCCATGATCCAATGTCCTCCCCATTTCTAATTCGAAACTTAAAAATAAAAAAAATCGAACACTCCTCCAATCGAACGTAAAGCCGGAATCGGTCGAATCCCTCTCTTTAACGAGATATAACCGTCAGATGCGTTCGTTCGTCTGTTCGATGTCGTATCGCGCTCGCTCGATTATTCTCCATCTCGGAAACAGTTACAATCGAGTATCGTTTCGCGGTTCACGCGTAAACAGAGCTCTTTTATTGTGTGGTACAAGATATAAACTGCTAACGCAATATCAAAATAAGTCACATTTTACAAAACAGAGTAGGTACAGACGCCAGCACATCAAGTTATCCTAACTGTCAAATTTTCCCAATTAAAAATGAACCTTATAATTTTGTAATAAAGTTGAAGTTGTAAGTACCTAGTTAAGTTTCTTGTTTCCGTCACAGTTTTGCTAGCTAGGTGTAATTAAAGAACAATAACACAAGCATTAGGTTGCTTAGCTTGGGACGATATGGCGTTGTGTGAAATGTCCAAGGATATTATTATTATTATTATTATTTATTATTTATTTGCGTCTTTTTGGATCATGAGGTCTTCTTCGTTTCCTTTATCCATCTCTTTTATATTGATAATGGTGCCTAATCTAATTAGTACAATAGTTACTAATAAGACTTAGGTGCATGTAAAAACCAATAAGATTACTCTAACTTATAAAGTTCAATCCCGCTCTCCGTTTTTAATTTGTGAAAATACAGTAATATTGCTGAAAGTAAACATAAATTGTAGAAACTAAATAAAAACTATACATAAACTGTCTAGTGTGTGTGTTTCGGTGGAGTTTCTTACCCATTTTTCTCCATACGAAAAAACCTTCTGGAAGAAGCGACTAGAATCAATTCTATTTTTTTGTAAGTTCAATATTTAAAAGTGCCTTTCACGTGCCTATTTGATATAAATAAATTAGACATTGAACTTATCTACATTTTTAATCTTGTCTTAAATTGTCCAAATATTATGACACCTAAGTGATAAAATATTATATACCTACATAGGTACATACTTGTAACTTTATCTTTCAAGTTATCTCCCTTTACGACTCTCGTGAGTAATTCCGACTTTCTTTTCGTAGATAAAAATATGCGTTCTAATTAATTTTCCATATTAATAAACCATCACTGCAGCTACCTCGAAGTACCACTTAGTAACTTGTTTTTTTTTACCGCGTCATGTTTGCCGCAAATAAACGCATTTTCTTTCATTCTTCTTTCTATTTATTTCTATAGATACATCGATATATACTTATAACTCTATGTATAGATAGGTGCGCCGCCACTCGATTCTAGCCCGCTGTTCTCCCGTAACTTGTACCCGAGTACAGTCACCCATATTATACTCTCAGTTTCGCGGTACGTAACATAAACAAGATCTCTTTTTGTCCTAAGTGATCCGCCTCTGGTCAACGTTGATTTTTATATCGGTTTGAGGGGTGTTCACACTAGGCTTGGGAATCGTTGGTAAAAATTGCCAGTAAAAAAAACCTGGGAAAAAAACACGGATTTTCCGTCTCTGTTATCTTCATGTTTGTTATTTATATTAACTTTCTTCTATAATTGCTTTTTTGTCAAGAATAACAATTTGTTTTTTTTTTTTCAATTAATTAGAAGCTAATTAGTTTTCCACATACACAATTTCTAATGGGGACATTAAAACATCTGTAGGTATGTACCTATCTAAATAAAAAGTTATTTCTTAAACCTACCTACTTGTTTACTTAGCCTAATTTTATTCATGCTCCATCAAAGTTTAGATCAACAGTTTAAAAAAACGTAATTAAGAAAACATATTATGAGTTAAGTACGTACTGTACCTACTCCTTACAGTAAATTTTAATTAGACTCATTAAAATGCTAAGCGACTGCCACAATTATACAAGGTTGTAATTTGTTTTTGAGGAGAACATCCAAATAAAAGTGAATCCGCATAATGATTCATTATACCACGGTGAAGCAAGGTACGAGTAGCGCCATCTGTTATTATTTTTAGAACTAAAATGCAAGTGCTTCGTAGCGTTTATTTCTCAATGTTTTTTATACTATTAACTCGCATCTGATTGATTTTCCGCCATATAATAGAAGGATTGGCCAGCAAGTGTTTATTAGCATTTAGGCACTTTTGTCCTAATTTCTAGAAATTTATGAAAGATTTATGGTTTTCCATAAAATGAATCAGTAGGTATAGGTCTGTACGCTTTCTTCCCTGAATCCTGAAATATCATTTGGTGATTTGATTGGATATCTGTTCAAACATAGCTCATTTTGAAGAAAAGAAAGAAAATATTATTTTTATGCAGCACACGCCACAAGCAATTATAAAAGCAAAGAAAAAGTTAAATCTAAAAAAAAAACAAAATTACTTTTTATTTATTTTCCTCAATTAATTT
Organism: Hyppa rectilinea; assembly: GCA_951799385.1. NCBI lineage: Eukaryota > Metazoa > Arthropoda > Insecta > Lepidoptera > Noctuidae > Hyppa > Hyppa rectilinea. Next base: position 13,535,763 of record OX637311.1, read on the forward strand.
TACAGCAGCATCAGCCAACTAAGTACAACCAATTGCACGACCGGCCAGAATAATGTACAACCCTCCTAACTCGATCCGACCGACATATTTATTTTGAAGAGCGCCGTATTTTGTTTGGATTAAAAATATTTCTGGCTACACTTGCACACGACACTGTACGAAGTATCGCCCTGTACAAAACTGGCAAACAAGATTATAGACACGTGCCGACGTACTGTATACTTTTTTGGAGCCTGTGACGCACATATAGGTCGAGTGATTGGAATCTTGAGACGATTATTCTGTATGTCAAGCAGAACAGCTTGAAGGTTGAGTTTTCAGTGGTTTTGCATTCAAAAGTGGGTTGTTTGAATGGCATAATTATGTTTGGCATGTGGATTGACGCGTTTGCTGTGCTGTTTATTTTGGTCGACATGTGAATGATGTTCTCGTGTACTGATGACGTCTTCAGTCACTTTCAGGGATATTGTGGGTGCGTTGGGAGACCTTCCATCAGTGACGAGTCTCAAATGTACACAGGGCTTAGACAAAGTCATATTTTCATTAACGATATCGAAATTAGATAAATCAGAATGTATGGAATTGGTATAAGCTTTCAAAATGTCACGTGATCAATAGTTTTCGCCGCTAAGTGCGAGACATTTTCCACTTTCGGTATTGCTGGATGGCTCATATCATTATCTCTACATGAGCTGTTCTCTCGTAGCTCATGCCTTCGTGGAGAGATTTCTAAGAAGATGCGACTCGAAACGGTCTGACTGATTACGGCAAGCTGCTCTTCATGCCCTAAAATATTGCTAGTAGAATCAAAACCTCCTTCTCCTTAATTCGATTATACTGCTGGACCAGGTGGCTAGGATTATTGCGGCATCAGAGGTGTTGATCGAATCCGCGGGAAACGCTCTGGCCGTCGGAAGCCGCGTGAGGACTCCCGGCCACCGAAGGCGCGGGTCTGCGGACGGTGAGTAAAGGGTAGCTCACTGTTCGATCAAGACCAGGCCTGACACTCCCTTCCACTTTACCCTGAGCGGGAGAGGGCATTTGATGATTTCCCACCCTCTTAAAAAAAAAGGGTGAACGGATCTGGGACACTCCAACAGATAGGAACTTATCCGATCAGACCCACTCGCTTTTGGTTCTAGATGAACCGATTCCCCTTTCGCTGAACTTTGTCAAACTATCACGAATACAATACGATTTGATCGATTTCTCCTCCCTAACTTCGACCATTCAAGGCAACGCAACAGATTAACATTTCCCTTCCTCGACTGTTCTAGCATGGAAGTGTCTTCAGTAAACATATAAGCAATACCAATGCATAACACTTTCGTTGCCCACGGCTCTTGGGCACGGATCGCGTGCCTCATCCACACATCCGGCTGAACAAACGGAAATTATACCAAGTATCTGTATTTTTTTTCCATCTTCAAGTATTATAAGTATCGTGTTTAATGTCATTAAATCGTTGTTTCCTCCGATGTATGTTTTATTAATCTCGTGGAAACCGCGAAGGTTGTATCAAAAACGTTGGAACTGCATGAAAATGTTTGATATTTCCGCCTGTAACTGGCAGGTTGTAATGATTTGTTTCTCTTGTGAATTTATGAGTAATTTTGTATCTTCATGTTCGTTGTGAACCTAAATCCTTGTTACGGTTAATTGTATATTGGCGGTCTAATCAATTGTTTATGTTGTGGAATTGTTTGCAGCACAACAATTTATTTTATTTATTATAAATCAACCAAGTTGAGGCTAAGTTTCACTTATATCTAAGCCCTAAATTAAAGTCGATTGACGGATTAATTTACTTTTTTAGTCTGTTGGAAATGTTTTTTTTTCTAAAATTGACAGTCAAAGACAATAGTAGTTTTCAATGAAACTTTGGCTCTCCTCTTTTCATAATACTGCCAGTAAGTTCTTGGGAACTACCAAGTGTACCTACATGTCCTGTTATGGATTTCGATTAAACCCTGCAAACATTTCATAGGACATTGAGGATAGTTGACAGTTGCTCCGTAACTTGTAATCAAAACCGATTCGAATGATTCTACAAGTAGGTACTTCTTCTTTTCGTGTGGTTAGTTGACTAACCTGGTGTCAGAGTTTTTATGCTGCCCATGGGCCTGTGACTTAGCTCCACATGCTGTTGAGAAATATCTCTTAGACATGCTGGTTCCCTCACGACGTTTTCTTTCACCGATTTTAAGCAAGTGATAATTATACAATACGCACATGAATCTGTAAAATCAGGCCTTGGGTTCGAACTCGAGACCTACGACTTGGCAGTCCAACGGTCAAACCACTAGGCTATCACTGCCAACAAGTAGGTACTAAGTTCGTTATTAACTCACCGCACCCAAAACCACATTATCATAAATAACCTCTTAAAAATCTCAACAGACGTCAATTAAAAACACCCATTACGCTAACAGCTTCATAAATTCATAATTCTAATGTTAAACATAAGTTTTCAAGATGGATGCCGCCGAAATCCGTACTACTTGACAATCAGAGCGTTGTTATCGTGTGAGGTAGCACGCGAGGATATATCCTTGACTTGGTTGTTCGAACAAAGAATATGATTAATCGGTATAACTTTGGTACTTACACGATATTGGGCTGTGGAATTGATTGGAGTTGCAAAGAGCTGTGTATGTACACACATCAAAAGTGTCTAGGGATCAACATATATTTTTGCAATAACTTTTCTCTTGATTGATATTAATTTAAATTTTCTTTAAGGATTCATCAAATAAAGTGTTTTCGTTTGTCACAGTAACGATAAACCAAGTCACCTTTGCATTAATAAAGAAATTTGCCATTTTCCTAATAAAGGGATTTTTGACATTTGAACCACTAACATTAAAGTTCGAAAAAAAGACTGAAATAACAGTTTTCTTTAAAATTTTATTGGGTAACTTAAACAATTAATAATCCGTGTTTCTACCGCGAACACTAACAACACAAGAACATCGGTTTGGCATACTCAAAATGAGTTCATCCAAATCACGCTGTGGAATGGCCGCCCATGTTCGTTGCAACAACAAAAAAAGGTCTTCTTGCAACTGGATACCCTCCATATTCGGCAGAGCTCTTCTCTGTAGCATATCCCATGCATGCTCAATCGGGTTCAAGTCTGGCGACTGAGCAGGCCAGGGCAGGACATTGATGTTAGCTGCGGCGAGAGTCTGTCTTACAACTCTTGCGGTGTGCGGTCGTGCATTATCATGCATTAACTGAAATAAGGGACCGATTTGCACTTGTAGAGGAACGATGACGTCAGATACAATTCCCGAAGACCGCTACGGGTATCACCTATAGCAATGCACAATCGTAGGATTCGATATCAATGGGCTCTTGAACACAGAAATTGGGCAGAAGAACAATGGCGTTTCGTGTGCTTTTCTGATGAGTCTCGTTTTGGTATGAGACCGGATACAAGACGTATACGACACTGGAGAACCCCTGGACGCCAACAGCGATTAAAATCCTGCCAGGAAGTCCATCCTTATAGTGGTGGAACCATCATGGTATGGGCGGGTATTTGGATCGGCGGAAGAACTGAGTTGATTTGGATCAGAGGCAACCTCAACGCTCAAATTTATGCTGAGACGATTGTATCTGACGTCATCGTTCCTCTACAAGTGCAAATCGGTCCCTTATTTCAGTTAATGCATGATAATGCACGACCGCACACCGCAAGAGTTGTAAGACAGACTCTCGCCGCAGCTAACATCAATGTCCTGCCCTGGCCTGCTCAGTCGCCAGACTTGAACCCGATTGAGCATGCATGGGATATGCTACAGAGAAGAGCTCTGCCGAATATGGAGGGTATCCAGTTGCAAGAAGACCTTTTTTTGTTGTTGCAACGAACATGGGCGGCCATTCCACAGCGTGATTTGGATGAACTCATTTTGAGTATGCCAAACCGATGTTCTTGTGTTGTTAGTGTTCGCGGTAGAAACACGGATTATTAATTGTTTAAGTTACCCAATAAAATTTTAAAGAAAACTGTTATTTCAGTCTTTTTTTCGAACTTTAATGTTAGTGGTTCAAATGTCAAAAATCCCTTTATTAGGAAAATGGCAAATTTCTTTATTAATGCAAAGGTGACTTGGTTTATCGTTACTGTGACAAACGAAAACACTTTATTTGATGAATCCTTAAAGAAAATTTAAATTAATATCAATCAAGAGAAAAGTTATTGCAAAAATATATGTTGATCCCTAGACACTTTTGATGTGTGTATATATCATCTGCCTAGTCTTTTAATAACTATGTTGGGGTCGGCTTCCAGTCTAACCGGGTGCAGCTGAGTACCAGTATTTTACATGGAGCGAATGCCTATCTGACCTCCACAACCCATAGTAACTGGGCAATACGATACCCCTTGGTAAGACTGGTTGTCAGATTTTCGGGCTTCTGACTACCTGTAACGACTGTCAAAGATGCACAAATGACAGCCGGGACCAACGGCTTAACGTGCTTTCCGAGGCAAGGAAGAGTCTCGGTATGTTAAGATGGTCACCCATCCACGGCCAACCCGGGAAAGCGTGGCTTAACCTGATAGATCGACCTGTGCGGCTGTTAGTACTTAGCCACGAGCTCCTCTGTGTACGTATGTATGTATAAGATATAAAATTATCCTGTCATTTCATCTCTCTTCTCTTGTCTCCTATTGGTCGTATACTTCATTACTGAAGGTCGTGTCCCTGACATGTCGTCGTGGCGTGTATTTTCCACTTCGCGTGGTTCAATCCCTTCAACTGTGCCAAATATGCAAGTTGTGACATGAGTGGATTCACCTCAATACCATAAAGCGTCAGGTACAGCCATCATCATCTGCCTAGTCTTTTCCCAACTATGTTACGGTCAGCTTCCAGTAACCGGATGCAGCTGAATACCAGTATTTTACATGAAGCGACAGCCTATCTGGCCTCCACAACCCAGTAACTGGGCAATACGATACCCCTTGGTAAGACTGCCTGTCAGATTTTCGGGCTTCTGACGACCCGTAACAGCCAATCAAATCAAATTAAATCAAATCAAATCATAGTTCAATTGTTAACATAGGTAAAGCAGGTACAGATCTTGGTTGATGAACAGAGCGCTTATGCCAGGAGAAGTACAAATATGATGTGCAGTAAAATACACATACTATTAGCACTCTCACTTCCCTATTACCAATCTCACTTGCCAGTCTTATAGTCTACTCACTGGTTTGTTGCTGCTCCATTATGCAGATTCCTTTAGCTCTTCATGAGCCTACTCTTCCAATGCCCTTCGCCTCATCAGTTTCAAATTATATGAACGCCATTTTTGAAAAAGTTTGAAGTAAGGGTCTGGAAAGTTGTTGGCTCACGGAGACTAGATCTCGGTAGTCATGGTTACAGCGTGATGCAATATTCTAATACTTACCAGCGAAATAATGTATCCAATTTGGTCCCTATTTATACATCATCAATATGCATTAAGTGTTTTGGTACGCAAAACAAGCATAAACTTAGAACGTCTCAATTAAATTTTCAACAACACAACATCTGCATAATTACCAACGTAATTAGTCAATTTTAGTCTTCATTCCCTCAATTCGCCAATAGCTGCTTACGTGCAAAGCCCTGACAAAGTCTGCCGCCGAAGGAAGTAATATATCACCCAAGTATATCAGCTGATATTACGAAATTATCGGAGGAAAAACGGTGCCAAACGAAATCGCATCCTTAGCCATCAGACCTCCAAATATAATGACAGGACAATCCGCCCAACTTAACAAAAAAAATTGCAAAAAAAATAATTGAATAAAATAAACCTTATGAAGAAGGGGTTAAGGTTGTAATTGAGCTAGGAGGTTGAAATGTTAGTTAGAAGTACGATAATTTATTAAGTAATTCGGTGTGCGGCGCGGGAGTTGAGCCGTGTAACGCCCCTGCGGATGCTACAAGTAAAAGCAATGATACATCGCGGATTTCGTCGCGTTGTTGTTGGGTTCCACTTAGGGCTGTAGTACAGCTGTATTTCAGCTATTCTGATGCAATTTTGTGAAATATAACTTTGTCATACAAAGCCTTCAGATACACGTTCAACAATGTACAGTCATGGACTTTAATTGTTGAACCACTTGCCACAGCTACTGTTCGTATTTTAGCCGTCTAACGCACATCGGGTTTAGTCGGTTATACTTGTACATGGAAAGTCATAATGTCTTTTACTTTTTTTGTTTGAGGGTGGGAAATCATCCAATGACTTCCCGCTCTGAGTGTCAGACTCTTACTGACTAAAAACCATTCATGTTCGTTCCCTCCTTAGCCCTTTATGTTCAGGGGTAGCGGTAACCCTTTTGGACAATCCCGCTAACCAAGTCATAATGTCTTGAATTTCGATTTGCGAGTCTAGCAACCAAACCTAGCGACGATTGTTTTAGCGTAGCCATGGTAACGTTAGCATACGGTGAAATATTATGGTTGTTCTTTGGCATCGACATTTTAACCGTCACGGTTTTTTTTAAATAACGAATATCTAATGAGCTCTAATTCAAAATAAATTGTTTAGACTATTTATTTGGTGTTTAACCTACTTTATAATCTCTATAAGTATAAACCTCTATGGATAAGACTATTTCCGATTATTTGTAATTTGTCATCTTATTGCGATTTCAGTTCGTGTTTAATCCTATACAGTCGTGTAATCTCGTGAATCTATAAAACTGGGAAATTGAAGAGTTTGCAAGTGGCTCATCAATTAAAGTCCGTGATTCTACTCATGTTATAATTTTTCTATATTAGCGCTAATTTCTCTGATTTTTATTTTAAGTATGTGGTGTTCACATGATTAACTGATGCACTGTTATTTTACTTTTTTAAATGTACTGCGTTTTAGTAGACTTTTCTTTTACTCTTCCTTAAGTGACAGTGAGATATCATCTCTCTGATTGTCTATAAATAATAAATTAAGAAATAAATATATTTATTCAGAATTAAAATTGGTAAAATTTTAACATTAAAATCTTAGAAATAATTTACAAAGGTATTTATAGTATATTGTAAGATGCCTGCCTATTGTAAAATAAAATAAATAACAATTTCACAGATCGGACTAATCCGCCCCAAGTGGAGTAAACCGTCGGCAAGGCGAGGACGTATGTACACACAGAGGAAGTGATTCAGGCGAGGCCTGCTTGTTCAGCGAAGCAGCGCGGCGCTTGCGCAATAACCCGCGAGTGTACTCCCGCACACGCGATGCACACAGTATGTCCACTTGTCTTGTGCATTTGTGGGGAACTAAGTGTTGGTCGGTTTTTCAGGGATGACGTAATAGGTTTTTGATAGTTTTTTAGCACGCGCAGCATAAATACTTTTATCTCTACAAAAAAATGGCAGCTACAATATTTTTTTTTTTATTTTTTTTTCACGTTCAAACTGCCTGTCCACTTCAGAGGCAGTTTTGAACGACCTAACGACCTAACAACGAACATATTTGAAATAAATGACTGTGTTTGACTTGCTACTTTATCATTAAAATTTTTCATGCAGTTATACATTAAAATATAAAAATAGTTTTTCCTAGTTAGTTAGTGAATTATAACTTAAATTCAATGTTTTTGCATAATTGCATAATTATATCCATCGATTGAATAGAGACATATTTTACGAGTATCACATTATATCTCTGTGATGAAAATCTAACCGTTCACTCAAAGAACGAATGAAGCATGCACTCACTGAATGAAACTGTTCATGTCACGTTCAGTTTTCTTACTAACCATTTCGTAATGTCGCCATCAAACATGAAAGCGTGTAAAAACTAAGTACAAATCTTCTCAGTATTTTCTAACGTTTCCAAACCCTCTTACTAGACGCAAGTTTTGCATATAATTCATCTGTAATGCAAGAAATTACCACCCTACACAATGACTGTGTTCGATGTGCCGACGGCGTGAAAATTTATGGTTTCTGCTTGGGACTTTTAAGAGGTTGCATGTCGTAAATGTTGGAGACGCGAAAGTAGGTAGACATCCAGTGGAAGATATACGTTAGCTACGTTGTTTTTCGTGGCAAGCATCTGGTTATGAAGACGCTTCTGCCAGCAGCTTTCCCGCATGGAAGTTGAGCATTATACCACGGGAAATAAGGTTATAGGCCAAGATTCATCTAGATCCGTTCAGCAGTTCTGGCGCGATTGACACTTAGCAAACACATCAAATTCAAACTCACAGCATTTGTTTCAAATAATCCACCTACTTTTTAGTTACGTATAAATTGAAATGGATAACTTGCCCAAAACAATCTTTGTACGTCATTTAAAGCTTACAAAAATGGTATTCCTAATTGTTATTTTATGATTATGCAAATCTATTGCATTTGGACTCATATATTTACATAAAATACATAAATATCTTATCTCAGTATTTTTTTTTCAAATGAATTCTATTTCTTTATTCTAATCCTTTCATATTATAATGATTACATGCTAAAACTTAATATATACAACCTAAAACTAAAAAGTATATCCATTATGTACAGACGCCAGCACATCAAGCTATCCCTAACTGTCAAATTTTCTCAATTAAAAATGAACCTTATGTCTTTGCAATAAAGTTGAAATACTATCAAAGAAATTTGACAGATTGTGGTAACTTGATGTGCTGGCCTCTGTACATTATGTATATAATATTAAGTAATTGGTGGTAAAAAAGGTCGGTATGAGAACAGTGATCATCAGTTGACTTTCGACTCAACTTGGACATTTCAACGTGGAGTAGTAGCCTCCCCTCTCCATATCTCCGACTACACAACCCACCCCATCTTCATTAAAAGGTTACCGTTTAGCTAAAGCACCAGTCACTGCCATCATTTATTTTGTCGCACTTACTCGCGACATTTTGACTTTTCATTTAGAGTTTGTCGACACACTCATTAACTAAGTCGTTTGTTTGTGAAACTTTGAGTCGTCAATCATTACATGTTATGTGAATGCGAACGGCTTTTAGCTGAACTGGAAAGTTTTTTTCTAAGTCTGTGTGACAGGACCCAGTGCGTCAAAATAAATAATGTTATTAGTGACACCAAACCACTAAGCTTTGGTGTTCCTCAAGGCTCAATCCTGGGACCTACCCTGTTCCTAATTTATATTAATAATCTTTGCCAATTGTCTCTAACTAACTGTTCGATCTTCACCTATGCAGATGATACAGCCCTAATTCTTCATGGTAGTGATTGGCCAGAGACTGTTAAACACGCGGAACACGCTCTTAACTCCGTGATGAAATGGTTGTCAAATAACATCCTAACCTTAAATCTAAAGAAAACAGTATACCTACCTTTTTCCTTGCAACCTGCCAAACTCCCTCCGGCTGACTCAATGATGCTTAGAGCTCATACTTGCTCACTTAGCCTTTCCTCTTTACAATGCACCTGTCCTCAACTCACAAGAACTGAGTCTATCAAGTATCTCGGGGTCTATATAGACAGCTCACTGAGCTGGAAACTTCAGATTAGTACCCTTTTATCACGAGTTCGCAAATGCATATTTATATTTAAAAAATTAAGGCACTCTGCAAACTTTAAGACAATTAAGACCGTTTATTATGCCTTATGCCAAAGCATAATAAACTACTGCATCACTGTGTGGGGTGGAACCACCAAAACAACCCTCCTCCCTCTGGAACGTGCACAAAGAGCTGTCCTCAAGGTTATGACCTCGAAACCATTTAGATATCCCACCTCGGCACTATACACCGAATGCCAGGTCCTCACTGTGAGACAGCTCTTTGTGCTCGGCACAATCCTACGTAAGCACCCCTCAGTGCTATATGACCCAAATGCTACCAAAAAACGCAGGTACTTTGAAGTATGCCCAACACACGGATGTAGGACGGCCCTTGCTCAGCGTCATTACGATGTGCTGTCAAACCACCTCTATAACAAAATAAATAAATTCTGCGCCATTGCTCCTATGTGCCTAAGTAAATGTAAGGCCGAGGTTTCGAACTGGCTACTAACCCTAAATTATTGTAACACTGAAGATTTACTCCAAATATCGATCGCTTAAGCGAAATAGGGTAACGTTCTAGTATATTTATGAGTATTAATTACACACACACACGCACACTCACACACACGCGCACTCAAACACACGCACACTCACGCACAAGCACACTCACACACACGCATATTTACACACACGTACTTACAAAGTAGTATATAAACATACAGCCCAATAGTTGCTTTACGAAATAAATAGTTGGTTTTAGTACATAATGATCATTGATTGTGTAACAACTACTGCTACGTTATGTCTAATTGGTAGGCGAGGACGCTGGCACCCTAAACACAAGTTAAATCTTACAATGGGTGCCAGAGTTCATCGAAAATACTTACGCTGTAAAGCATAGTTGTTAAAATTTAAGTGTTTTATGTACAATGTTAAAGTAATAAATAACCTTTTTTTTTTTTTTTTTTTTTTTTTTTTGTGTTCTTTCGAACCTATGGGTTAGACAGAGAACTGAACCCAATTCCTAAAAAAGCATTTAAAAAATGTTTTGATGATTGGATTATTTGTTGGCGTAAGTATATAGTTTCTGAACATACTTTGAAGGCGATAAAATAACTTTCGATGAATAACTTAAATTTTGTGTACTTTCTTGAAAGAGTAGATATACCTAATAGCACACCAACATTTTGCTATTATTTTAAAGTCCCAGGTAATAGAGGGCGAGCCTATTGGTATAAACCGGGCACTAATCCAGACTCTAGGCTACTACTGACCCTCAGAGCCAAGCCTGCCGGGTGAGCGGGATTGTTCGAAAGGGTTACCGCTACCCCGGAACATAAAGGGCTACGGAAGGAACATGGATGGGTTTTAGTCAGTAAGAGTCTGACACTCCCTTCCGGTCCACCGAGAGCGGGAGAAGTCATTGGATGATATCACAGCCTTAAAAAAAAAATGCTACTACTGAGAAATTACAGATGGAAAAACCCAACTACACTTTCCCCGACCCTCTACCTCATGCTCAGCAGTAGCCCTTGAGACCACTAGGTCAAGAAGGCAGTTCTCTGCCCAACCCTTCCCTATGTGTGTATGTTGGAACTTCCATAGAAGTTAAAGTGCAAGAACATTTGAAATTTCCTAGTATCACGTAAAATTGACAGCAATAGAGTACTTTATGACGATGGGATTCCATCCCATCTTCTCTGCCTAACCCTTTGAAAAATACCAGCGTGATGTGTAAATTTTTTTTATAAATCCACCAATTTTTTTAGATTTAACAGTGAAAAAAATGCTTCTTGAAACATTTTTTTTTCCTGATTTCAGTATAAATGCCCACTTCGTTTTCTCTAAAAAAATACGTCGTTTAAGGGTGGTATCCGCTGACTCGAAATAAATGTTTTAATGACGAACATTATGCAAACACATTAAGGGTATCACCCTCTTTGACTATCGAATTTAAAAGTGGTCCAATCTACATAAGAGGAGCGGGACAGTGGCATCTATTTATAGTGGCATAAGCATAATAAGCCTATAATATTCCCATTGCTGGGAAATATGCCTCCTCTTTACGAAAGGAAGTGGGCCGTAATCCACCACTCGGCCCAGTGCGATTGGTAGATGTCACATGGCTTCGATTTTTTGGCTCTAGGACATGCCAGACACTCACGATGTTTTCCTTTACCGTTTTGAAACCTATTAAGCCTGGACTGATCACTTTAAACATTTTTTACTGTTTGTACAGTGTAGTATCTGCTTTTGCAAAATCGTTTTCATTGGTGCAGAAACAAGTAACAGAAAGCTGTTCTCCTGAATATTGTGTCAGGATTCTTTTGGCTTCAGTTCAAGACGCTTTTTATAACTAACTTAGTTTCATCCACAATAATCATTGACCATCCATCGCTAGACTTGCTTACAAATCGCAAAATGTAATATTAAAAAAAAATATATATTTTATTGGATGCAGAAAAGGTACGTATAAAACCATGTTTTCCTAATATAATGATGCATTCTCTATGATCGGTGGTGGAAAACACCGTGAGGAAACCGGCATGTCCCAGCAGTCGGAAGTTTATATAGGCTGATTATTATTCTCTATGATATCGCTACTCGCTCCGCTTATGAACTCGCTAACCTCCCATCACTTGTCCCGCTAAACATTTTTACTTGCCATCTTGCCCACTAATGCGTTCGGAACACAGCAGTTATGACGTTATGTCTTCGAAAACGTCGTAATACCGTGACTAAGCCGGATTAAGGGCATCTAGGGACGTTTAAATTAAATCGCCTAATTGATTGCGGAAATATGGATATTTTATTTGTGTTTTTTTTTTCTTAGAGCGTTAGCGAGAAAAGCAATTCTGATGGGGAATTGCGACCTTAGTTTCAATTAGATTGGAAACAAATAGGTCGAAATTCACCATCAGAATCTTACCTTCTCGCAAAACTTGCATCGATTAACATGATATGTCCCTAAATCATGGTAAATAATTAAGGAAACAAGTTTCATCCCTGCCTAGGAAAACATACCAAAGGTCAGCAGCAATAGAACTTACGATAAACAAAAACAAAACATTTGCAGCTACACGACGCAAAGAGACACACAAGAACAAGTTTGGGAGTAAAAAAAGTAATTTTGTGGTGGCCCAGAGGTATCGGATTCGACTAAATAATTTCATCACCACTGCTTTCAAAACGGTGACGGTAAACATCACGAGGTAACGGGCATATCCTAAAAAAAAAATCGAAGACATTTGACATCCACCATCACGCACTGAGTCTGTGTCTGTGGCCCGCTCCCCCGAAATGCTTGTGCTCGTGTCCCAGTAGTGGGCTTAAAGCAGATTTTGCTGTGGCATCTACTCCATATGAGCAGAATAGCCGATCTCTTTCGGCTAAGCAACCCGGCCAAGTCCAGGCTAAAACTGAAACACAACAGACCCTTTCTTGTTTTGATATAAAAATCGTTTTCTTTTCCAAGTAAAATAAAAATGTAACTTTCAAACATTTTACTAAGCATTTCCTGAACGGAAGAGCGCCCCTTTTTCCCTTATATTTCCCAACAAAAGCATTGTGACTGAAACTTCCAATTCACTGCTATTGTACGGTGACGTGTTCACAATAGTCAGACATGTCGCAACAAAACCGATCAACAAGTTGTTTAAACCCTTGTTAAGCTTGTCACCACGTAATACTGAAAAACGTCACTTTAAACGATATAAAACTTTATTTTGACAGCGGTAGAATTGATTTTCAATTCAGGTACTGTAACAACTGAAGCCACAGACTGACACAGTATCGAAACAGGAAAAGAGCAAAACGTAGTATGACAATGATACTGTGATCATTTCCCTACTCTGTGTCATACTCAACCCTCGAAAACGCAAAGGGTCAAACTAGAGGGGAGCGAAAAAATCTTCGCCGAAAAAAAAGCACAATAACACAGACTTATCGCCTTAACACTGCGTATCCGTACATAAATAATGATAAAAGGAAATTAAATCAAAGTCTTATTAGAATATTAAAAGTTTCGTAGGCGTTTTTTTTAATGTCTCTCGCGGTGTTCGGGGATGCGTATTTCACTCAATTTGGTAAATGGACGACGGTGTGTTAGCCACCCAGCTATTAGAGGGTTGTTTAGTTGGTTTTTTAATATTTTTTCCGGATATTAAAATGCATTTATTAATTAGAAATTATGACGTTTATGGCGTCGTTCGTTTTTATAGTTTGTGCGTTTTTTGTGATGATGTTCAAAGTTAATGCGACGTAAAAGTTACCTCGTTCTATATTTAAAATTACGTTTTCCCAAGTAATACTTTACTTCATCTTTAGTGTTTCTTTTTATACTAATGCCTATACTCAAGCACTTAAGTAGTCAAACGTGGGGCCGGCCGTTTCTATTTTGTAGAATTTATGCTTCATCAACTACAAAAATCATCCAGAAACTCGAGCACACAAAACTAACACATAAACCTTTAAAGAAATCTAGCTACACGTACCACAGCTGGTTTCTAGTTGTAGCTGTGTATCCCTGGTGTAAGGCCGCTGTCTGGTGCCGGCCATGCGTCTTGTCTTTACCGGCCCGACCGCTCCCCGGATGTATCGTGTCGTGTATACCGGTGCTTATAGTTTTGATACTTGTATGGAAATGCAATGCGGGAAGGGTTGGTAAAGGGAATCGATAAAGACTGTTTTCAAGACTCAATCTAGCAGATCGATAAAGTTGTAGGTACTTTGCATAATAAAGCTTAGCGCACATTACAGACGCATTGGGTTGCAGCGCATCGCATTTAAATGCAATAATGTATCGCGCGGTGTACCAGTATTGAGGGATGGATCGTACAAAATGAATGGTACGAATGTGATACGATTTTATCATGGGGTGCGGCCAGTTCAAAATAAAAACTTTACGTTTTTTTTAAACCGTAACTCGTAGAGAAACACATTCATTAGTTAGGCCTCTGAGTTATAGAAAAAAAAAGAGTTATTTAAAATACGATATAAACTACAAAGTATCAAGACCTCCTCTCCTCCTACATTACAGTCAACCATTAGGGAAATCTGCGCGGCAGCGAGTACTGTTTAATTTATACGCGGGAATATTCTTAAACTATCGGTTTTGTGGTCACTGTGGCGATTCGGCCTTTATTTATGTTCGGCCTCGGCTTCGACCTACGCGAAGCCGAATTAGCGGACGCTCTCAAGGGATGGTACCGCTCTATTTTGAATTTGGAATGCTAAGACATAGTTTTGTATAAAAGTAGAACATTTATGTAATTTAAATAAAGAATCAACTGCTATATTTGTATAAGTTGGTAGTTGGTACAACCTTGAATAAAAAAAGAAATCAATCTTAGGTATTTTATAGTCGTAAAATACGTAACTCTAGTAAACTGAAATCAAATAAAATGAAATGTTTATTTCTGTAAGTAGATATTTTAAGACACTTTCACACTTTTTTTAAATTGTATAATATCTCGTTGTATGCATCGGTCGACGGCGCTGAGGAAACCAGCGCAGAGGCTCTGGCATAGGGTGGCTGCATTATGCTGAGCGATGACCGCTTTGCGTCGATGTGACGTATATTTTCGTTCATTGTGTTCGTTCTTCACGTCAAATACCCCACAAATACCTAAACGTATTTTCTTTCGTTCTCTCTGTATAAAGTATGCTAAACACTCAAGAGTTATCACCCATAATAACATCCTATTACACTAATCCACCAAAATTATTCGCACACATGAAACCTGCGCCATCTTATATTAGACACCTAACCCAAACTCATTACGCTCCCAATTTACACATTTCGGTCACAATTCATATTTGGGGCATAAAAATCCAATTTTGGCCAGAAAAAAGGGCATAAAAGCCAATGTGTAACATACGAGGGCATAATATCAATTTGCTTCTCATACAATATTCATAACACATCGTGCGAAGTCATATAATTTATATGTTAGAAACAAATTCACGAACGATTTGGCTGAGGTAAGAAGCGGAATATATTCACGGTGCGCGCTCTGGTGGGCAAGCAGAGGCAGTATTATGCATGCGAGGTATATGCCACTCTGGGGGGCAGTTACTTATGCCACGCATATCTGAATTTGTGAATATTTTTGGTGGAGGGTTGGTAAAGGATTGTAACTCGGAAAATTACGTTTTTTCTTCTTTGGATTAAGCAGCTCGTGGTGGGTATTGTTTCTATGAGCGTTGTGATTTTAAAAATAATATTTTAACTAACAACTCAAAGAGAAAACATATTTATTTATAAAATAGGTATTACCAATAGCATATATAGTGCGTTAAATAGAAATATTTATGGGTTCTTATACATATACCAATTACAGGTGTACACGACATTCTTACTAAACAAAGCAACAAAGTAAACTATATAACGTTAACTTAAAAATAAATGGATTCTATCAGTCAACAGCCGACTGTATTTATTTTGATATTTTTGTGTTTAATTGTTAATCAAGTGCAATTAAATTCAATGTAACTTACCGCCTTCATGTACTGTAATTCGCAATCCGTATCGTTTTCTCTGCAGTACCTACCTACTATTTCCATACAAACGGAAAACAAAAGAAAGTTACAACTCTATTCGTGCAACCCTATACATTTTCACGTGGATTTTCCTGTTCATTGTAATTCGTGACATACATCATTCGTGTCAAGGTGTCATGACTTATCCACTGTGTGACGACACAAGAAAATATGGAAGCAATTTTCTTCTAAAAAAAACATTAAAATATGCATTTTTTTGGTAACAGTTGAGTTTCTTTGGAGTAAGTTCAAGCCTGCTACTAAAGATGTCTGTTTTATTGATTTTGTCATAATTTAAAAATTATTTTCGTAATTTTTGTCGTCGAGAATTTTCATATTGTGAGGTATACCTCACTCTTGAGCACAGGAGGAATGCTAGCTATATCGACTATTATAGGTGACAATAAAGTCACTTCAGAAAATAATTTGAATCTAAATATTCTCTGTTCTCATTAAAATCACAGTTTCGGCATCAATTTCTAACTCGTAATTAAAATAATAATGGTGTATATCAACGATTGATTCTGATTGGCTGCGCCCGAGGCGAGTGATCAAGCGGACGCAAACACTGACCGCTCTGGATCCTTTGACAAGGATTGTGTAAACAAAAATATCATTTAAACGGGCTAATGAAAATCGATTTTTGTGTCTAATGATTAATAGAAATTGCTAAATTTAATTTTAATGAAGACAGTTATTCAGGTAGACCAAAGTTTTTTTTTCTTTATAAAATATCTTAACCTTTTGAATGCTAGAGCATACACGCCCTGCACGCCAAGCTACAAATTTATTTCTTCTTGTTATCATGAATTGCCCAATATCCATGGTGCGTTTTAATTTGTTTCATGTCATTAAATACACAAGAGAGAGCTTCAATTTAAGATATATCTATACAGGGTGTAACCGAAAGGGTATATACATACAAAAGCATATGCTATAGACCACCAAACTGAACAACTTTGACTAGGAGACCAACTCCGAAATCGCAAAAAAAACAGCTGTTCTGTACATTTTTGGTCACGTGACTCGTCGAAATGTAGGGAACAGCTGATTTTTCTTTCA
Organism: Hyppa rectilinea; assembly: GCA_951799385.1. Classification (NCBI taxonomy): domain Eukaryota; kingdom Metazoa; phylum Arthropoda; class Insecta; order Lepidoptera; family Noctuidae; genus Hyppa; species Hyppa rectilinea. The sequence goes on from OX637311.1 coordinate 13,552,854, forward strand.
CGATTTCGGAGTTGTTAAGAGTGGTGTATCGACATACACCCACAAATAAATTAACTTCGTACGACTAAAAATGTGGGTGCACCCGTTTCGGACTAGTAAATTCGAGCGAATCGACCAATGAGCCAACACCCTACATACTTTCAACTTCCCGAAGACTAAACAAAAACCGACAGCCCGTCCACCATAAAACACAAAATAAACAACACTTCTTAACTATGTGCAACTAAATTAGCAGTAAAGACTGAAGGGGACCCTGGCGAGTTCTGAATAAACCATGTGAGACATTCCCAAGGGGCTTGGGAACGAATGAGTGTCTAATGGTCGAGCGACAAATACTCATTATAGTTTAGTTGTTAGAAGGTTTTCGTGGCCGTGTACACAGTGGACGATGATGGCCACCGTTGAGGATCGACTGTTTAATTGAGTATTGCAGTGATGAGACGTTTAAATGCTAATGGTGCTAACCTATAAGAAATTGTTACACTAACCTTAGATTTAAGCAAAACAGTATGTTAAAAATTAAGCGGGATTGTCCGAAAGGGTTACCGGTACCCCGGAACATAAAGGGCTAAGGAAGGAACATAGGTGGGTTTTAGTCAGTTAAAGTCTGACACTCCTTTAAGCTCCACCTAGAGCGGGAGAAGAAATTGGATGATTTCTCACTCTCAAAAAAAAAACATTGTAACAGTTTAAACAATTTTATTGTTGGTTGGCCATTAAAGACAAAATAAAATAAAATTACCAAAGGGGGTCAGCTAATTCAGCGGACCCCCTTTTGCATAAATAGTTGACATTTTTTGAATACGAATATATAGAATTTTATAATTGTAACGTTTACACGTAGTTTAAGAGGTATTTCAATGCATTTTTAACTCAAACAGTCATCGTTTGAGTTAAAAATGCATACCTAATAGGAAAAGTTGGTAACGCCACAAACTGCCGTCCACTACGTGTAGAGTTACCATTCATCCGGATTTGTCGGGACATGTACTGCTTTTTGGCTCCGTCCGGCCTTCTTACTTCAATAGCCAATATTTAAAAAAATCAACCTGTATTGAGTATTTGAAATAAAATATGAAATCACATATTAAAGACCGCTCGTTTTAAAAAATATAATTGTAAAATTGCATTTAGTGCCAAAAAGTATTGCATTTAATTCGAAAAATCTGTGACATCACATTGTTATTTTTTATACAAATCCCGTACAAATTCCGCGTTTTGACAATTCATTAAATGTACCGTTATTGACTACCCTTTCAAATACCCAATTGTACTTCTGCTGAGCAAAGGTTCATCCAAACATTCCACTGTTCCTAGTGTGTTGCCTAATCAGCCACTCTCCCATAAACGCATCTAAGTCATCACACCTGGTTTCCCCGAAGAGTTGGATGGTGTTCCTACAAAGCAACACGGGCCAAAAAAAGGAAGAAGACCTGAGAATCGAACCCAGTACCTCATGCTCAGTAGCGCTTCCGGCCACTAGATCAACGAGGCAAACAACACCGTTAAACAAAAACAGAGAAAAAAAAAAGAAAAAAAAATGTCCGGCATTTTTCCAGCCCTTTTCAAATTTCGAAATGGTTACCTTAACTACGTGGGAAAGAACCATAATTATGCTTTATTCAGGCAGCCCTGACTTCAACTTGGAAGTTCACATTGTTAAGGTCGCAGCCTTAACTAGTCTACAGTTCACTGGAATACTACCATTATAGTAGAAATGTAGAATCACTACCAGGAGTAAGTATCATTGCCGGGTAAGCGGGATTGTCCGAAAGGGTTAACGCTACCCCGGGACATAAAGGGCTAAGGAAGGAACATGGATTGGTTTTAGTCAGTAAAAGTCTGACACTCCCTTCCGCTCCACCCAGAGCGGGAGGAGTAATTGGATGGTTTCCCACCCACAAAAAAAAAGGAGTAAGTATCGTGTAATACTATCATTACTGCTAAGTACTAGGGAATCATGAGAAGAGAAAAAGAAGAATAGAAGTAAACTATTAAACAGTTTGATAACTAGCTTTGGTTGTAGTAATGTTCAATGCAATGAAAACGTCTTTCTGATAGATTTAAGTGTACCCATTAAATTAGACATTTTAAAATAATCTAGAACACCTCTGCCGGTAGTCCTATATTTTTGCTAGGTGAACAGCAGGGGGCAGCCTCCATACAATCCGATTCCTATAGGCTTCCCTTTGGAACAACCACTCTCCTTGCACCTATGTGTGTACTACTTAGTCTCTAGAATCTAGAATCTCGAGAAAGTCACTCACTCACTTCGCTACACTTGCTCACACTACGCTCACTTCACTACACTACGGTGAGATTGAAGTGTAGTGAAGTGAGCAGCTGCCACTCGATTCTGTAAAAATCTCACCGTGATAACTTAGATGAAATGAGCGTGAAGTGAGTTATCGTTCCACCTATTGCTAGGGATTTTCACACAGATATTTTTACAGACTTTTTACTGTTAACAGTGTCAATCCCTAGCAACGAACGGGCGGAATGACAGCTCACTTCGCCTAAGTTTTCACGGAAATAATTTTTACTGAATAAATAAGAATAATATCCTTGGACATTTCACACAACGCCATATCGTCCCAAGCTAAGCAACCTAATGCTTGTGTTATGGTAACGAGATGGCTGATAAACTACTTATAAACATTTTTTTTTTTGTAAATACATACATATTATAGATAGAACAACACCCAGACTCGTAACAAATACTTGCAGGTCGTACGAATATTTGTTCCGTGCGGGAATCGAACCCGCAACATAGTGCGCAGCAGTCAATCGCTCAACCGCCCAACCGTGTCGTCATATATGACGACATGGTGCTGCTGAGCGCGTCAATCTGCGGGCTCAGGACACTCGTAGCCACTTGCGAGCAATATGCCAGACTACATGGTTTGGCATATAATGTTAAGAAGAGTGTGGTCATGGTCTTTGGGGCCAGGGGTAGATACCCGGAAGCAGTACCTTCAGTTAAGTTGAACGGTATACCCCTTGTGAGGGTAGACCGATTTAAATATCTGGGTCACTTATTGACTACTGGTCTCAAAGACGATGAGGATATTGACAGGGAGCGAAGGGCGCTGTGTGTGAGAGCTAACATGATTGCCCGCAGATTCAAGCGTGCCTCTAAAGAGGTCAAGCGCACTATATTTAGTGCTTACTGTACGTCTTTTTATACTTGCAGTCTGTGGGTTCATTATACTCAAAAATCATACGGCGCCCTTCGCATCCAATACAATAATGCGTTCAGGGTGTTGATGGGGTTGCCCCGATACTGCAGCGCTTCAGGGATGTTCGCTGAAGCTCACGTGAACTGCTTTTACACCGTGATGCGGAAGCGGTGCGCATCCTTGGTCCGTAGGGTGCAGGGCAGCGCCAACAGCATCCTGTCTATGATAGCGAGCAGGCTTGATTGTGTGTTTGTGAACCACTGCTGCAGGGTGTCGGCTGGGCCTGTCACCGTGCAGCAGTGATGTCACAATCTGTTTTCTTTTTGTTTTGTAACTGTTTTACTAACTGTAAGTATATTGTTACTAACACTATGAGTCTTGTTGCTCGAATTAAATTATTATTATTATTATTATATATCCTTACTGTCAATAGTGTCAATCCCTGGCAAGGAACGGGTGAAATGACAGCTCACTTCGCCTAAGTTTTCACGTTGAGAATTTTACAGAATCGACCGACTGGTCCTCTACTAGACCACACTACCCGAGGTGGGGGCTGGCGTCGAAGTTGTGAACAACGCGGCAACACTTTTAACCCCGTAACTACATGTTTGTAATTATTTCCGGTGAGCGAGCATAATACTCGGCTGAACCAACTACTACCATATTGACGGGTGATGGAGCTACGAATTGTAGAAACGGGTTTTTTTTTATATGGGAAGATTTTTTTTTACTATTTTTGAATTTCTTGTAGAGATAAACGACGATAACATGGCCCCCCTCACTAAAATTCAAATCGTCTGAAAGTATTTACAAAACGCCACCAAGATTCACAACGCACACTGAAGACGAATACTTAGAACTACATACAAACTCACTAAAGAGCTTACTAAAGAGTTTGTATTAAATCAGTAATAATTTAGAGGAGCACGCCATTTTATCGTAGTTTATCTACATATTTGGAAAAGAAGGTTACATCTACATATTTGGAAAAGAAGGTTACCGCATACTTGGGCCAAACGAGAATGTTTCTAACATCAAAATATTTTCAGGCCAGAGATAATTAAGTTGCTTACGTGGAACATTCCAAAATAGCATCGTGTCCAAGATGTATCACATCGATTTAAGATATGGTCGAAGTATATATGGCTGGAGTCAACCAATCAATCAACTCAGCCTATCGCAGTCCACATGTCCACATCTCCAGGCTGTGACACAACACCCGGTTCTCCGCCTTCCGCAACCAGTCTGTCCCAGTCACCTTCTTATGGTCATCGGTCCAACTAGCTGGGCGTGTCCCACACTACGCGTTTGCTGATCCGCGGTCTCCACTCCAGGACTCGTCTGCTCCACCGACAACCGGCCCAGTGACAAACATGACCAACCCACTGCGACCTCAATTTGATTACTCTGCAAGCTAACTAGGGGTTTGAGTTTGGATTTGTGCCCGGTGGATAGCAATAGGCTCGCCCCCTATTTCATAGGACTTAAAAATATAAAACTGTCCAAATTTGGATGTACAGACGCCAGCACATCAAGCTGTCCTTAACTGTAAAATTTTCCCAATTGAAAATGAACCTTATGCTTTTGTAATCGCGGGAGACGCTCCGGGGCCCGGGAGCCACGTGACGACTCCCGGCCACCGTAGGCGCGGGCCTGCGGATGGTGAGTAATGGGTGACTCACCGTCCGATCAGCACCAGACCCGTGCCGTACGGCGCGTATATGTTCCACGCGCGCCTCAAAGAGATGTCAGCATATGAAGGGGCTCCTCAGGGCCAAGCCTGCCGGGTAAGCGGGATTGTCCGAAAGGGTTACCGCTACCCCGGAACATAAAGGGCTACGGAAGGAACATGTATGGGTTTCAGTCAGTAAGAGTCTGACACTCCCTTCCACTCCACCCAGAGTGGGAGCAGTCAGAGGACGATTTCCCAGCCTTAAAAAACAAAATGCTTTTGTAATAAAGTTGAAAAACGATCGACGAAGTTTGACAGATTGTGGTAACTTTGATGTGCTGGCCTCTGTACTTTAGGTACACCTCTGTCTTAACTTTCATATTATGTATGAAATATTCGAAAAAATATATGAGAATTTATCACTTCATAATTAATTTCCACTTATCCATTCTCCCTTTCGTAACTCGCAGTCAGATTACAATTGAAGCGTGTGTTCCGATACATTTTCGCGTCGGGGTAGGTAAGTGCCCTCCGCTGCGCTTAAACTAAAACTAACCCAGTGGCTAAAGCTGTGTATGAGTTCCACAACTACAGTTTGCCCTACTAACCATAACTATGTAGCAGTCATTTTTCATGGCTTAAAACTTAACTTAAATAAAGTATATTTCGAGAGTAAAAAATTACGACGCGAAGCCTGTTAGCATGGCTTCAGTGCATGATTCTGAACCTCCCTTTTGTTTTTTGTTTTTTTGAGGGTGGGAAATCATTAAATGACTGCTCCCGCTCTGGGTGGAGCGGAAGGGAATGTCAGACTCTTACTGACTAAAACTGACCCTTTATGTTCCAGGGTAGCGGTAACCCTTTCGGACAATCCCGCTTACCCGGCAGGCTTGGCCCTGAGGGGCCCCTTCATATGCTGACATCTCTTTGAGGCGCGCGTGGAACATATACGCGCCGTACGGCACGGGTCTGGTGCTGATCGGACGGTGAGTCACCCATTACTCACCGTCCGCAGGCCCGCGCCTACGGTGGCCGGGAGTCGTCACGTGGCTCCCGACGCCCGGGGCGTCTCCTGCGGCAGCTGGGACGGGAGGACCTTTCTCTCTCCCATCCCGCCACCTCCTTCGCGAGCATAACTTTTTCTCAGAAGGAGGTGAATCTGAACATCCCTGCGTTCAAGTTATTCGTTGGTGATTATAAAATAATAATTAATAGTTGTTTTATACATTTTTACTGCGTAGGTATTGCACTTATGAAACAACTGGTTTTTTTTTATTATATTTTTGACTTTCGAAATAGACTTTATTCAAGTTAAGTTTTAAGCCATGAATAGTGACTATCACATTTTCAAAATTAAAATTTCACATCAACCTCACCAGACAAAACAAATAACTATAAATAAACAAACGAACAATCTGCGAGTGCTAACAACTCAATCATCCATTCATTCATTCGCCGCCATGTTGAACGTTTTGAATGAACGATACTATTTGCGAGCTATCGCCTGTCGATCTTCTGTCGCTGATCTACAATTATTGGCCGTTTATGCAAAGTGTGTCTACAATGGACTCAAACTTCACTAACAATTTTTTTACTATTTTTCTGTTTTCTGTAAAAGGTTTTGGTTGGAGGGTGAGCAGTAGTTCTTAGCACTAAAAATGCATATTATGAATATCCAAAAAAAAAAATTAAGTAAGATTGAGTTTGACATTTAACTTTATACTTGTGTTATGAAACGTTGTGAGGAAAATCACTTCCCTTATATTTAGGAATGGTGAGAGTAATAATTACAGCGTGGAAGCTGAGCCATTTTGATGATAATCATTTTCACGCCAAAGACCACTTCGCAAAAGTTACCAGTCTTGTCACATAATAATCTATAATTCACGGTGATTTTTAATTCATTTTCAACCTTTCAGGCCCTGAAAGTACCCATGATTATGAGCAATTTTCATTACGAAACCAACTTTGAAATACCGAAAAAAAACGTTTTTTTCATGCAAAGAGGGATATTGTTTTGTTATTTCGTAGTTAGTCGCATAGTGAAAGTAGTTTATAATCATGAGTACACTAACCTCCTGAAAGGTTAACAATGAATTATAAATTACCGTGTAAGCATAATATTTTGCGTCCATTATAGAACAGTCAGTACCAGTAATCCACAAAACACCCACTCGGGAGATTGAGACGTTAAGTTACCAGTATTGTAATTTGCAAGCAGTGCGTTGTGTGCACTCAAATAATTATGAGCTGAGTCAGCGTGAGAACATGATAGCCAATTAAGATATCATTGAGGTTTATTTTGAAGCCGAATTTGACATAACAAGTTATAAGACACGTACGTATCAAAATAAAAGCCGGCGCCATCTTGGTTTCTAAAACGCGGGAAATTGTTTTAGAAGTTCTGTTTACAGAAATAAATACAATTTCTTTAAGTAGGTACTCGACTTCCTTCTTTGGTGGCCCACAAAATCTTCGATATTAGAAAGTCGTCATGATGCGATTTTAACCTCAATAAAAAATAAAGGAATTGAAGCTACGAAATCTTGAATGAAAATCGTGGAATCTACAGCTTTCATTTAAAGCATTTAAATATCTCTAACATTAAAATGAAGGTATCAGGAAACCTTAACAAAAACAAACAGCGCTTCATTTGTTTCTAAATCACCTTAACGACAAAACTTCATTGAAGGAAACTCAATATTTATTTAGAACTCGAAAACACTTAACCCTTCCGAACTGCGGGGGTTTTTTCGACCCTCGCGCTCAAATTACCTTTAACCCTTCGCGTAGAAAGCTGTAAAATCTGGAAAAACTCCCAAAAGACGTCTCGAAGACAACATCAAGGACATAATTCATAATGAAAAAGTTAATTTTCACGGAGCGAAAACTCATTTACATATTTTTGTGTACGGTGTTCAATTATTTGAGTGTGCGCTCACTCTTTCGTACTGAACCCTAATGGCGGTCCTTTGGGCCTCGTTTGGGATAGGGAACCCTTTTGGAGAATTAATTTTTCTTAGCCAATTAGCGAGCGATGTTAAGAGGATGTTTCGCTATCGATCTGCATCTTTATCTAACTCTTTCGTTATGGAAATTATTTTGTCGCAGTATTTTTCTAATTATAAAAGTTAAATGATAAGTCTGAAAGTGACACCGGTGACTGAAAAGTGGTTTGGAAATGTGTGAGTGGTTGTCATGGTATGGGCATGTTATGCGGAGGAATGAGGAAAATGTTGTCAAGAAAGTTGTGAGTATGAATGTGGATGGCTATTCAAGTAGAGGAAGACCAAAGAAACGATGGATGGATTGTGTGAAAGATGATATGGCTAGAAAGGGAGTGACTACCGAGATGACGACTAATAGAGAAGTGTGGAAGGAAAAGTCATGTTACGCCGACCCCAAATAAATTGGGATAAAGGCAGGAGAATGATGATTTGTCTAATTATAAAAATATTTTGTGTTATTAATAGGAGAAATAACTTTTATTTCTTATTTATAACATCAAACAGCACACCTGCATACCACGACAGGTTAAGTATAGATGCACATAATTATATAAAACACACATTGCGGCAGTTATGTTTAATTCCCATGTAGGCTAGCCTATTGTCATCAACCAGACACAAATCCAGACTCCAGGTCCGGGAGTGCTACTAAGCCACTACAGCAGAAAAACCCAATAATACTTTGACCGACTCGGGAGTCAAACCTAGAACCTTATGCTGCTTATGCTTATGCAATAGCGCTTGCGACCGCTAACCCAACGAGGCATTTAGTATTTTTCAATAAAAAATAATTATAAAAGTCTTTACAAAACTGCCCCGAAACAAGAATAAGATTTAGTATTCAAAATGGTTTTCTGACATACTTTTACTTTATAACAGACTAAAATAATGGGGATGATGCCTGAGTAAAAAAGAAATTATATTTAAGTCCGTCAATCTGATAATAAAAAATTATTAGTCACGTATTTTTTGCCTTATCATATTAACAAAAACTGACTGAGATAAAACGCATTAAAGTTGGGGAGTGAGGGCTCGCTACGTCACAAGTAAGTATAAAAACTACATACTCGTGACGTCATGCCATTTTTCAACTCAATGTGTCAGCGTAATCTTTGGATTAAGTACAGAGGCCAGCACATCAAGTTACCACAATCTGTCAAATTTCTTTGATAGTATTTCAACTTTATTGCAAAGACATAAGGTTCATTTTTCATTGAGAAAATTTGACAGTTAGGGATAGCTTGATGTGCTGGCGCCTATACGTAAAAAAAGAAAAAATGCGTGTCCAATATTTTTTTGTAAATCTAGCTTACCGACTAAAAAGAAATCTAGCATCATCCCTATTCAACGATATTTCTCCTTCTCCGTCTACACATTTGTCACACCCAATCATTTTAATGTAGGCGCGTGCCTCAAGCCATGAGGTCACAACGTCTTCTGCGAAGAGCCAATTGCGACCAGTGTGTAGCTATCATGGGCCATAGCACCAAGTTTTATGGCCGTGCATAATGTCTTACTTATATCTGACTGAAATCAGTAAGTAGGTATTTCATTTCCACGCTGAATTGAAAATGAGAGTCAGTCTGGTGGGACATGAAAGTGGTTGGTAGGTAGATAAATTAGGTATATTTTATTTATTTTATTTTACTTTATTATTATTATATTTATTATTATATTATTACTAGCTTCTGCCCGCGGCTTCGCTCGCGTGGAGGTCGGAAATTATCCCACAGGAATGTTCTACCGGGATAAAAAATATCCTATGTGTTAATCCAGGATATAAACCATCTCTGTGTCAAATTTCATCCAAATCTATACAGTAGTTTTTACGTGAAAGAGTAACAAACATCCATACATCCATACTTACAAACTTTCGCCTTTATAATAGTAGTAGGATATGTACTATAGAGCCTAAGTGAAACCTTATGTTGAACATGGCTGGTAATAATCTGACAGCATTCGAACCTTCGAATTATGAATAGAATAGTTTGATGGGTTTTTATAAAAGTGAACACTGTCTTTTAGCCGCGGGGCTTGGCAGATGTATTCGGTGCAAAGTAATTATATAATTGGTTATCCGCTAACTGTGTGTATGTATTTATAGCTAGCTTAGGAAATCCCTACAACACACTGAGCTCCCTCAGTGAAGGTGTCCGACCTTCACAGTACCTACTCGTTACGCTAGGCATCATGATACATTTAGCGGGATTGTCCGAAAGGGTTACCGCTACCCCGGAACATAAAGGGCTAAGGAAGGAACATGGATAGGTTTTAGTTAGTAAAAGTCTGACACTCCCTTCCGCTCCACTCAGAGCGGGAGGAGTCATTTGATGATTTCCCACTCTCAAAAAAAAAGGCATCTTCTTCAAAGGAGTTTTTATGCTGCCCATGGGCCTCTGACTTTCCTTCACATACTGTTGAGAAATATCTCTTACACATGCTGTTTTCCTCACGACGTTTTTCGTCGTCCCCGTTCGTCCTTCCCCGATTTTTAAGCAAGTGATAATTATACAATACGCAAATGAATCTGTAAAATCAGAGGTGCGTGGCTTGGGTTCGAACTCGAGACCTACGACTTGGCAGTCCGACGGTCACACCACTAGGCTATCATAATACATACTTTTTGCTTGCTACTTTAAAAACCTTAAATTCGAGTAAAAGTAGGTATCAGCCCCGATTTATAAGTTGGCCGTAAGTTAATACTCAGACTTATTTAACCACTTGGTGTATTTAATTTCAATACCACTGCTCTCAAAACGGTTAAGGAAAAAATCGTGAGAAATCGCCGTCGTAGGACCAGAAAATCGAAGACAAGTGACTACCAACCCGCACTGGGCCCAGCTGGTGGATTATCTCCCTCCCTTTTTCTCCTTCTTACAGAAAGAAGGCCTGTGTCAACGGCAGTAGGAACATTAGGCTGATTATGCAATGCATTGGTTATTTAGAACGAAAAATACTGGATAATGTAGGAAAGAATCTCATTAAATTAAATGTCTAATTGTCTGAGCGTTCTTTCAGTGAGTTAATATTATGAGCTAGCTTTTAATTACTGTAATTAAATTCTAGGCAATAAGTACCACTCACAATAATTATCAAATAGAGCAAACAATTTCTTTTCACTTTAAAATACGAGTCTACTGAAAATAGTCATGTATTTTTGAAGCTCGAAGCTCTAAAGTAGACACAAGTAACAACATCCGAGACATCGTATACACAAAAGGCTCTATTCGAAAAATTCTGAAAGGGCTCTTTTGACCGGGCACTCTAATTGAGACCTGTCTGCAAACGACCCACTCAGACGTTATTCAAGATCCAACACGTATACATTTTAATAAATGTATCGCCGCTGAATGGATCCTTTTATCAAAAAGGAGCTTGCTTACATAATGTAAAAAATATACAAATTAAATGTGTAGGTGGTTGAATGGGCCCCGAGCGAAAATAAATGAATGCTTGTGAGCGCGCGCAGTTGGAGGGTTAAGTACACAATATTGGCGCATTGAATTGAGATGTTACTTAATAACACTGTAAGTGCTGCGTAAAGGGGGCTTAAATTTTAATTTTTGGGAGTTCTTGATTATGGTCGTTGGACTTACTTAGCGGCTCGTAAGTTATGCTAAATTAGGCCTTGTAGGTATACTTAAAAGCGTTTTACCCGACTCCGCGAACGCAAAGACTGGGCTACGTTATTCACGCATATCTTTGTATGGTAGATTCTCCTCTCAAAGTATCCTTACGGATGGATGGATTTAATACATGATCCCACTTACGAAAAGCAGTACATATTTTGACTTGCAAGAAAATACTTCTATAATTTGAACAGGTGCAAGAACGCAGACATTTTAGTGTAAAGATAAATATTAAAATTTATCTTTACACCAAAATGTCTGCGTTATTAAAAACTCTCAAACAAATAATAATCAGTTAAAAATTGTAATGGTACTGTAGGAACTCCTAGATGCAAATTGCGAAAAACTCGCAAAAAAACATGAATGTCGGAGCACTGTCAGGTGCTTCAACCTTCATCTTATCTTATGTTGCTGACCTAATTACATAATATATTAATGCAAGGACTCATAAGCATAAGCATAATCAGCTTCGGAAAGCACGTAAAGCCGTTTTACCTATGTTGGGGTCGGCTTCCAGTCTAACCGGATGCAAATGAATAACAGTATTTTACATGGAACGTCTACATGAACCTATCTGACCTCCACAACCCCCCTTGGTAAGACTGACTGTCAGATTTTCGGGCTTCTGACGACCCGTAACGACTGTTAAAGATAGCCGGGACCACAACTTAACGTGCTTTCCGAGGCACGGAGGAGTCTCGGTATGCAAAGATGGTCACCCATCCAGGGCAACCCAGGCAAGCGTAGCTTAACCTGATGGATTGACCTGTGCGCCTGTTATTACTTAGCCATGAAATCTACCAATAACCACTACCGCTCTAACAATTATATGAAATATCAATGCTAGGACACACTTCACAGTATTTATTTATTTATTTAAGTAACATGGGAGACTTACAGCTGTAACAAACAGATCAAAAGTCAAGTCAAAGTCTCAATGTTTTGCATGTTCCTATTCTTTAAAGCACCTACCATCTAATCTCTTCACCGCCCTTGGTTGACTGGTAGAGAATGCCTTTTTTTTTTCAAGGCTGGGAAATCATCCAATGACTGCTCCCGCTCTGGGTGGAGCGGAAGGGAGTGTCAGACTCTTACTGACTAAAACCCATCCATGTTCCTTCCGTAGCCCTTTATGTTCCGGGGTAGCGGTAACCCTTTCGGACAATCCCGCTTGTAGAGAATGCCTAAGGCATTAAGTCCGCCTTTGTACCTTTATTGTGTGCGTAAAGTTTAAATAAATCAAAGAAGTACAATAGTCATTACAGGTCTCCACTTATGAAATACAGAGAAAAAAAAAGTCAATTCTACGGTCATTCACACCAAGTAACTATACCGGGTTATTTTTCAATGACCGGCCAAATTTTCACTGGGTGTTCTACCCATGAATGTAAACAACTTTCACTATGGGACCAACTCTGAAATCACGAAAAAAAAATCAGCTGTTTCCTACAAAATATCAATACCTACTCGACTAAAATGTATGAAACAGCTGATTTTTTTTTCGTGATTTCAGAGTTGGTCCCATAGTGAAAGTTGTTCATATTTATGGGTAGAACACCCTGCGAAAATTTGGCCGGTCATTGAAAAATAACCCGGTATAGTACAGCATATTACTATGTTGCTAACATTGCATAACATTAGTATTTCAACTTTCCTCAACCTTAGTCAACTAAAACTTCGCACATAAAAAAAATCGCCTTCACAAAAAACGGCCTGACCTGAAAAGGTTGAGCTTCAATAATTTTTCAGGGAAGTGAACAAAGGCGAGGTTAGTAAGGAGGGCATCCTTCCCCCTCGCCCCCCCTAGTGGGGGGTCAAGATGCGCCTTGCCTTGTCGTTTATACGTCATTATGGTTTTATATCGCTATATACCGCTTAGGGAGAAACGCTGGATGAGGCTGTAAAATATTTTTGGAATATGGAAGGTGGTATGCTAATTTAAAGTACTGTTTTTGTTTGGGAAAGTGTACTAGATCGTATGTAAAGATCGGTGCCGTGAGCTGTCGTTCCCCCTAATTCAAGGGATTTTTTATTTTTTTATTTATTTATTATGGTTTACCAACAGATGTTACAGCGATACATAGATAGAAAATACATAGCAAACCTTAGTTCTACTGCACACCCAATTACAGGTAAACACAACATGCAATTATTCTATTTTACTAAGGACAAGAATTGTGAACAATGTAACATATTGGATTAACACTATTGTCAGCTCACTTTAAACTCACTTCACCTACATTTTCACGGTGAGATGTTACAGAAAAGCGCTACAGAATGTGTAATAAGAAAAAACTAAACGTAAATCGGTTCATCCGTTTGGGAGCTACGATACCACAGACAGACACGTTAAACTTATAACACCCCTCTCGTTTTGCGTCGGGGGTTAAAACAGATGTCATAGCTTCCATTGTATTGAGAGATGACTAAACAAAACCAAATCTGACTGTAGGTCAATGACAACACGTGAGTTCTAGAATAAAAAAATTATATCTAAAAAAAAATGTTTGAAAATTTTAACGCTCACTGGCAGTACAATTCTTTCTTAAATGACACTGGCATAACATTGATCTTTACTTCCTCGTAGCGCTGGCACGACTGGATTCCAACTATTCCCCACTACGATGGTACGCCCCGATTTTTTCCTAGAAATCAGAAAAGTAATAGAATTGTTCAGTCATAACCTAGAGCCAGCTACTGTGTTGCTAGACAGAGACATTTCTTAGCACACTTTCAGTCGTAACCAAGAAAACTATCCGATTATACTCTACCACAGTCTAGACTAATATCCCTAGAGTACAGCACTATACCATAAACATAGATACGGCTACATTCAACTTTCCACAAACTTAGCCAAGTCACCACGCCTTTAAACTTTTTACTTCTACAAAAGCCTCCCACTAACGTCATGTTGACATAAAAAACTTTTCAGTCTGTCCCCTGATTGGTGGAAAGTGTCGCCTAGGGCGTGGCTGGCCGAAGGTTTTGTCGCCAATGGGCGTGGCAGAGAGAGACAACGTCGCGTTGTCACTGCAGAGCCTTTAAAAAGCCTCCGAAAGGTGGGCAGGGGATTATGTACCGGATCTTATGTGATGCAAGGTTTTAGAGGGCGGATTATCTTAGCTATATGGTCTTTTATGGATTTTTCTTCAAGTACAATAGCATCAACGTTTTCTTTAGTATTATTTTAGTAAGACACGATTTCAGTGCCTGAAATTCTACATGGAAATCTTTGATACATAAGTAATAATGGCTATTTAAACACAATTCCCTGTACTACAATTTTGCACTCCCATCCGCTGCAACTAAGGACCAACTAACACAAATACGACCTCAAACTAACGAACCAATCAATTGAATCAGCCAGGAACAATTAATATTTCCGAACTATTCGCACATTCACACTTCAAACTATTGGATTGAAACTTAGATTATTTCTTGTAACAGAACAATCTTCCATAATCAGGCTCCCAATCTAAATAAAAGTGAAATAAACATAAAAATAGCAACATAATATCACCGCCCAAGACCGGGCGGGGGGTTAGGGCGGTGCGGGGGGCGGGCGGGGTAGCAAAAAGCTCAAGTGCAGGAGGCTGTATCGATCCACGGACGGCGACCGGCGACATGGCCGGGTCACATCAATGGCATTGGGGCTTGGTGAGGAGCGGAGCGGGTAGCGGTGAGCGGTAGCGGAGAACGGGAGACATGGCGATTGTGTCCTGTAGTTGGCACTTGGTGTTTTTGGTCTCATTACAAAACGAAATTTAACGTTGGTCAAAATTGAAATTGTTGTTCCATTTTTTTGTAATTTGAACTTTATCCCGACTCTTGTAAAGTTCTGAATACGAAATTGATGACTCAGATTCGAGTTTCAAATCAGGACAACATTAACTTCTGAATAAAGTAAAAAATCAGTGATTTGGAGTCCAAATGTAGCTCTACACGTTAATCTTAAGACGAATCATTTGAAATTGTGGAATAAAGACGTTAGTTTTGAACTTGAAATGCGTGTTGAAGATCCTTAAAGGTTCGTATTAAATGACATGCGGTGGAACATCTTGCCTTTAAAGGATAAATATCATCATTTTGGGATTTATTTATTAAAACTTTTCGCACACAATAAAGGTACAAAGCCGGACTTAATGCCTTAGGCATTCTCTACCAGTCAAGCAAGGATGGTAGGTGCTTAAAGAGTAGGAACATACAAAACATTGAGACATGAATAAAATAGGTACATAAAAAGGTTAAAACCTTACAATAATACGAGTATACGATTGCCCATCGTGCTAATTATAGCATTATAAACATCAAATTGTCATAATTTCTCAGTATCGCTATTGGCAGGCAAAACAAAATATACAGGGTGATTAAACAACTAGGTAGCAACCGACTTAGAAAAGATCTCTCGCAGGCAAAGAAAAAGTAAAGATAAATCTTCCTTTCATCTCCAGCAGTTCCTTTCATCTGCAGCTCCGGTAGCTGGGAAATCCTAAAGCCTGCAAAGTATATTGTAAAAGAAGAAAAGTACGAGTATTTACCTATTTACACAAGAAACATCCGATTACTATATCATTATAATAAAAGTGTAATTTATTTATTTATTTATTTGGGACAAACAAACAGTAACACATTATATCTGCACAAACAATATAAACAAAGATATTATATAAATGTGAAACCCACACCGTTATCCACAGCATATACTATTCATGTAATACGAGCAGTGATAGCCCAGGGGTGTGACCGACGGACTACCAATTCTTAGGACTCAAGCTCCAACCCAAGGCACTCACCTCCGACTTTTCGGATTCATGTGCTTATGTATAATTATCACATGCTTAAAAAACGGCGAAGAAAAACATCGTGAGGAAACGGTCATGCCTGGGAGATATTTCTCAACATGTGAAGCGCAGTCGGAGGCTCATGGGCAGCATCAAAACTCTGACACCAGGTTAGTCAAGAACACGAAGAAAAGAAATAAAAGTGTAATGATGGTAACATCACGGACCTGAACCACCATCCCCCATAGCTGTAGTAGTTTAATATTACTTTAGTGTGAGAGTGAGACGTAGCTATCCAGGACGTACAGCTTCATCTCTTTCCCACTGTGAAGTAATATTAAAATAAAACTGCAAAAGAGTCGGTCGTTGGCCCCACAACGGCTGGACCGAATTGGCAATTTTTTGATTTAAAATTCTACTGAAAATTATTTTCTAATTGTTCGCAATATTCCGAATCCAGTTTTTACGAACATATTTTCTTTTATTTTCCGGAAAAAATGGGAAAATTGTGAAAAACTTAAAACACATTTTCTTTTTATGAATTATTGAAATTTTGACAGGACGTCTGTCGGGTCAATTTTCCGGGAAAGGGATTGTCCGAAAGGGTTACTGCTACCCCGCCACATAAAGGACTAAGGTAGGAACATGGATGTTTTTTAGTCAGTATGAGTCTGACACTCCCTTCTGCTCCACCCAGAGCGGGAGGAGTCAGTTGGTCATTTCCCATCATCAGAAAAAAAGGGGTACGAACCTATAACTTACCTACAACTCAAAAGTCGTGGCCGTTACCACTAGACCACAAATTCCATTACTCTTCAAGAAACTCCACAAAACATCAAAACAAAATACTTATGTCTTAATATTAAGAAGACAAGTCAACAAAAAGCAAATTCCCAAAACAAAGAACAGGCGTTAATTCATTCAAAACATAGATAAAAGAGGCTGTCACTCCGCAAAATAAAATCCAACGACACCAGGGGGATCAAAGAGAATATTAACTTAGAATAGCTAATACACGACAGGAAAATGTCTTCTAAATCATTCAGAGCCAGAATTTTGTTCGCGAATGATATTAATAACTGTTTTCTTCGTCTCTTCGGCAATTACATTGTTGTCCGTATCACTGCTTGCAATTGAGGCATAGAGTAGTTGGCGAACTGTGGACAGAGGCGATATTACCTTGAAAATAGAATGTAAACCATACCCACTTACACTGACACTCTTTAATCGCATACTTTTCAGACAGAGGCACGGCAAAGAACACTCCATAAACGCAGCTCTGAGAAGTTAAACACTTTACAGTTGACCAGAGGGCTGGTCAATTTTTAGGCCAAGACTCATCATTGCCATCCAACGTGGCAACGCTGCCTGCCTTTTGGGCACATTTCCAACGAACAGCGATGGGGATACATTTTTTGACGCTCATGAGCTCTTCTCCTTTTTTTACCACTTGTACATAATAGATATATTTTTTAGTTTTAGGTTGTGTAAGTATGTTGTATTTAGATTTGTGTGAAAGCCCTATAAATAGTTAGAAATTAAAGTAAAATTAGTTATTATAACGTAGAATAAGTGATGTCTGAAAGTCACGATCATGAGACCTGCCCTAGTTAGCGCAAGCACGAGGAAGAAACTCTACCCACAAACCACCTTTTATACCTAAAAGTCCCTTCTTAACAGACACGAATCTCCTACTACTCTGTGTCCCTGCCTCAAGAGAGACTAATTTGACTCGCGACAACCGGGCGATTAAATTTTAATATTTGAAAAGCGAAGTCGAGACGCCTCGGGACTCGATGGGGCTTGTCGCTGTTTTTACGAGTACGACTGTACCGGTACAACTCGGTAGCTACACTGTGCGCGCCATTACTTTTTACGCGCCTTTTTTCAAATTACCTATGGAAACAGGTGTATTTTTTTTAGAATGGTTGTAGGTATTTATTTTTCGGTATTATTTTTTTGCGGTGTTATCTACATTCGAAAATCTAAATAAAAAAAAGTAGGTATCGCACATGAAATAATTATGTTGGTATTCAAATTTGTAATTTAGTATTTAAAAAATAAGTATCTACTGAATGAGTTTATAAATGGCTTCTGTGGCGTGTTTCTTTTTTTTTTAAATCTATTTCTTCAAAACTGTGGATGTTAAGAATCTGCCAATAAACACTAGGAAACGACCTAATCACTAACAAAAACACGGAAGACAATCCCTAATTTACTTCCAAACGGTAACTTCTCAGTAACAAATATTTGGTAATATTTCGCCAATTACTGGAGGCGAGTGCCAAACAGGCTTGGGGGTTCGAGTTCCCTAATAAAGAATACCAATCGGGAGGTCTCCCGGGAGGTCTCTAGGGAGGCCCTGACCTCCTCAGAAAGGGGTGAGATAAAGTACACGTTCGATGGGAACGCTTTAGTATTTTTTCAATTAACTAAATAGGGTTTGTGGTTTTAGTCGATTCTTTTAGATGTGGGGAAGTGGAAAAGCTTTGAACTGATTTGTAATAAAAAGAAAAAAGGGTTTGGTTGTGGTACTCGCGGTAAAAGGATTGTAGTGTTTTGTAAATTAGCTGAAGGCATAAATCTGCTGACTCGTTTAAATCTTCATTCGTCGTTTTGCTAATCATGTTTCCTTGTCCTCGTTTATTTTGCACGTGTCTTTTTAGTCTAGTGGTCACAAACGCTACTGCTGAGTATGAGATTCTGGGTTTGATTACCAGGTCGTGGTTTTAGAATGTTTCTATCAGGAATTTTTCAGTAGCTACCCGGAGGCTGGATTTGTGCCCGGTTGACGACAATATACAGTAACATGGCAAGCCCTTCCAAATTATTGTTGCAATATTTGTAGTCAAATCCTTACGAATGAGTTTGTATGTAGTTTCAGTAGCTGGCCGGCAGCAACATGCGTTGTGAGTCTTTCACAAATACTTTCAAACATTTTGAATTTTTGAGGAGCAAGCCTTGAAAAATGGAGCAGAGAGTCTCTGTTTTTGCAGGATATTGTCTCTTTCTGGACTGTGGTCACTTACAATTCACTACTACTATATTTACTTACTTAGATGTATAATAAGATTTAATAAATTATAAACCAAATGTATTAGAACGAGCGCTATGCCTGCCAACAAACTATTACGCAGTTTGGCAGGTTTATAAAAGCTGTAAGTGTTTGGTCCAAATAAATGATTTATTTTTTGTTTGATTTTATAGTAGTTTATTTTTCTACCATGAATCTCATTTGTCATCAAAAACGAACTCCCAAAAACAAATGACAAACACACCTTTATAACCAAATCTTAAACCCCAACAACCACAGGAAAACCATCTCCAATAATAAATCAATACTTTCACTTATTCCCATTCACTGGCGAGCCCAAGAGATGATAGCACTCATAAATATAATGTTCAGTACATTTTAGGATGGTTCGGGATGCTTAGTGCGGTTTAGCATGCGATACGCATCCCCGGGCAGACGAAATAAAACATATCCTTGGGCGTAAAACAGGTAGCCAGCAATCATTTAATTTGGTCGCAACCGCAGGGATCGAGATGTTTTGATACTTTGTCTGGTAAATTTTATTTATTAAAATCTCCCTTACAACTATAATTCTCTCGTCTTAAACTTACATATTAATTTAAAACTATTTAAAATGTTAAAATATATTATTGTACTACCATAAAAATACAAAATAAAAATAAATATAATAATAAAAAACAATATTTAAAGAATAAAAATATTATTAACTAGCTCCCGCCCGCGGCTGCGCCCGCATAATATGTTGCCAAATTATACACATAAACCTTCCTCGTGAAACACTCTATCTGTTAATAAACCGCATCAAAATCCGTTGCGTAGTTTAAAAGATGTAAGCATACATAGGGATATAGGGACAGAGAAAGCGACTTTGTTTTATACTATGTAAGTAGTGATAATCATTTATAAAATATTGAGATATTAAGGAAATTTAAGGTTTAGATCATAGAGGTCGTTTCCTATCTGATAAGAAGAAAGGCCGGAAAAACTAACAGTCCTTTTAAAATGTTAAGACGTAATCTTGGTCACATCACGTGAAGACCATGTCTGTTGGTGTCTGAAATAGTCTGTTGAAGAAAAACCGTACAGATCTAGTGGGCCTGTCCAGTCAATGCACATTTGTCACGAATCGTCCAGCTCAACCCAGAACTTGAGGTGCTCCACGGCTCCAGATTGTAATTACTTTTAAAGCCTTTGGATTTTTACCCTTTTGTTTGTAATGTTTTGCTCATTCTTTCCCTGAAGGCCCAAAGTATCAACCACTTTCACACTATCCCACAAAAATAACGCGAGCACCAACAAATGGATGTTTATTGAAATTCGACGATTATTTTAATAGGACATCCGGTAAAAACGCGATGCGTAGAGATCATGCATTAATGGCAATACACAGAAAACCGCCAAAATCTTCCGTATTAGAATAATAACATGTTTTCCAAATCTCAGCATTGATTCTGCTCTATAATTAAGAAATTAGATGTTTTGAGCACTAATCTCGTATGCTAATGCACAGGTGGATGTGCGATACGCACTTTTGTTAATAACCAGATGATACCTACCTAAGGTATTGTTTGGTGGAACTTAATGTGATCGGTAGGTGTACGACCTGAAATCGGATGTGGATGAAATAACTGATGCAATGATTAGGTTCGATTCATTCAAGGCTTTGATTCATTCAGCTTTCTTTTTTTTGTGTTTTCGGTTTACTATTAACAGAAAATTATAAAATATTTAAGCTGTTTTTTTGAAAATATGAATTGCTTCATCACTTAATAACAAGTGGTCAAACGCAAGCAATAGTGTAACTTAACAAATAAAAATAAAAAGCAGTGATAGCCTAGTGGTGTGACCATCGAACTGCCAAGTCATAGGTCTCGAGTTCGAACCCAAGGCACGCACCTCTGATTTTTCGGATTCATGTGCGTATTGTATAATTATCACTTGCTTAAAATCGGTGAAGGAAAACATCGTGAGGAAACCGGCATGCCTGAGAGATATTTCTCAACAGCATGTGATGCTAAGTCAGAGGCCCATGGGCAGCATTAAAACTCTGACACCAGGTTAGTCACTAACCACACGAAGAAGAACTTAACAAATAAACTATAGAGCTCATTATTGATCGGCTATTCATCGGGAACGAATTTAAAATTGTTGAAGGAAAACAGAAATACCTAACCAACACAAAACCTCAACATCCACATGCTTGAGAGCCCGTACATATTTGCAAAGCGTTGAACCAAGGATTTTTCCCACCATGCCCAATCTCCCCGACCGAACTAGCTCCGTCCGTAGAATTCCCAAAACGCCCGGACGTGTCCGAGATCCTTTACAGAGGGTCTTGAGACCCTTTTTTCTTGTGTCACACACGATCGAAAAGATTGACTAGCATTCTGTAGCAAATTTTAAAACCAGTTCCTTAAAAGTACAAAGTACTTACATAGTCAAAATTTGCGCTAGCTACAGTATTGAAAAAAATAAAATGTACAATAATTCTTAGCTACTTTTGACTCATTAATCTTTTAAATTACGGTTGGTTTTGTACTGGCCCTTGAAATAACCCACTATATTTTCAGCTACCTTTGATGCCACGTTCCTTGACCCTAATTTTCTGTTCTTTACTGAAGGCGATTCCCGTGATTTCCTCAACTCAGCAAAACAGCATCAGCAGCAGTTATTATGTCGTTACGATTTTTTTTTATGGCTAGGAACTATCAAATACCTGCTCCCGCTCTGGGTGGTGCAGAAAAGAGTGTCACACCCTTACTGACCCATCCATGTTCCTTCCTTAGCTTAGGTTATCTAGAGGCATCAATTTCTTCATACCTTAAAAAGCATATATGACTGGAACAGAAAATCTTTCCATCCTAATGTCAAGTTACAAAAACCCACACACTCGATTCAACAAAATTCTTCCCACAAAATGCTATCCATCCTGTCCACTTCTGAATCCCACCCACAAAGCCCACGTATATGTCACCCGTCATTTAGATTGTCGCTTTTCATCACACGCCGAAGGGGACTCACAGAATCCACATTGACCCTTAGAAGTGGCATTTTGTTCCAAGTGCCCATTATTTTTTCCTTAACATAAAGGTTATGGTAATGCCATTTGGATGGGGTTAGGGGGTTGGGAAGTCGTGTACAACAGATGTTTAGAGCCGTTTGCCAGTTAGCTTGGCCTTATGATTGGTCTTTGAAGGACATGTCGTGAATCGAAATGGTTGAACTATTTTGGGTGCGAATGTTAAATAGTTTATTTTGTGATGGAAAGCACTTTTTCTTCCTTGGGCATTAAGTGTGAATTTTAAATGTCATTGTTGTGATGTGTTTTTTTTTTCTGAAATCAGCTAGAAGCTTAGCGTATATTATCGGTATGAATTAGGATCTGCTCTTGCAGTGTGATAAGAAAACTTATCAACACGATTAATTCTTGTTATTAAGCAAGAAAGAAGTTCTATTTTAAAACGCAATCAAGTAATGGTTTGTTTTTATTGTATAAACTACGCATAAAATCGAATAATTTGTACGAAATTTTCTAAACTAACCGTCGCGGCGTCGGCTAGTTTTCGAGTTCAAAAGTGGTTCCTCAATCCAGATGTTTGAATTGAGGAGCCAAATAAAACGACTTGTAACTATTGATGGGTTTTACTACAAATTCAGTCCATTCCACTACATATTGGTATTTTTAATATGACACATGGTTCCTCATTCCATGCGGACACGATATAATTTATGCAAGGTCTTGCCTATTTCTAAACAAACGTTTTATAGAACAGAAAAGATAGTAAAAATTGGTTTTCGTTAAAATTCCATAATTCATTTTCCATCAATCAGAAAAATCAACAATGTTACGTAATGTCATCCAACAATAAGCATATCTCCGCCAAGGGCCCGCAAGTTTTCCGCAAGTTATTGTGCAAACTTATCTCGTACATTATGGATG